>OY796657.1:22522826-25221248 GCA_963680705.1 Rhagium mordax | reverse complement strand
AAATGGAAATTTTAGAGACAATAAACTTAGTGGAAAATTGGTATATATGGAATAACCTGAAAAATAATATTGAGAAAACACACCTAATGAAATTTACTTTAAGGAGAGATGAGTCAATTCAAATAGACTACAAAAATCATAAACTAACAACCACGGATCATACGAAATTCTTAGGTATCGTAATAGATGCACAATTAAATTGGAAAGATCATGTACATTATCTAGCTAGTAAAATAAGTTCATTTACATATGCATTATGTGTGATATCAAATTCCGTAAATGAAGCAGCAGCGCTGTCAGCTTATTATTCCTATGTGAACTCAAGAATCAAGTATGGCATTATTTTCTGGGGAAACTCCGTTGACGCACCCAGAATCTTCAGGCTTCAAAAATCCTGCCTAAGAAGTATTTTCCACCTTAAAAAGAGGGAGACATGCAGTGAATTATTCAAACAAAAAAACATACTTACCTTACCATGTCTGTACATTTTTGAATGTGCCTGTTTTGTGAAAGAACACTACCAAGAACTGTTTAGCAAATATGAAACTAATCATACAGTTAATACAAGAGGCTGTGAAATGTCAGTGCTGCGTCAACCACAAACTACCTTTACTCAAGTGCAAAGAAATGCGGTAACACAGCTAATAAAAATTTATAACAAGATACCTCAACAATATAAAAACTTACAAATAAAAAAATTTAAAACAAGGTTCAGAACATACTTATGTCTTAAATCTTTTTACTGTGTTTCTGAATACTTCACCCATCAGTTCGACTTATGAGCAAATTCAAGTTCATTTATTATTGATATCTATTATGTATTTTGTATAAATCTGTATGTAAATTAATGTTTCTTATAAAATTGATTTAATATTTTTATCTATTTTGTATCCAGCTGTTTTTTACACATTATATGTTTTTTTTTTTTTTTGTATGAATTTGTGTGTAAACTGTAAATTAATGTTGTTTTTCTCAAATTATTGTTTAATATTTATAAGTATGAATCTAATCAACAATTTTGTGACTTGTTCTACACTGTTTAAACGGTAAATTGAATAAAGGTTATTATTATTATTATTATTATTATAAAGATATCTTACTTTGTAAATTAAGGTACGTCTAAGAATTAACCTTATATGTTTTGCGTATTAAGTATTAAGGTATGTATTGCAAACGATTAATATTATGATTAAATGTTAAAACGCTTTTTTTAAGGTTAGGTTTTCATCGAAATCTGATGGCTATTACAGCTTTCATTAATTTCATTAAGTAAAACTGACTATTGCGCACACCGTTCTGCGCAACCATAAAATTAATGGGGAGGAGTCTATTTATATCTGTTGGTGAGACAGATTATATTGACAAAATATTGAAGTGTCAGATTTAATTGATTGTCACTGTCATTTATTTTTGGCTGAATTGCCATATTTTTTATTGATATTATTGATAACATGGCTGTGCTTTCTTTAGGGTCTCACTCTGGCAACTAAGTAGAACCAATTTGTATTTGTGGTTGTTTTTGACTTTTCAACATAACCTCAGTAATTAAAATAGTCATTCATACCATTAGAATAGAATAGAATAGAATAGAAAAAATATTTATTGTGAATTATATATGTACAAAAGACATTATACAAACACAAAAGGTGACATTCGTATATACGTTCTTCCATGCCACCACATAGACAAGTATAAAAATTACTTAATCCTAATATTTACATTATATTGTAACAAAGAGCAAACAAAATGGGGTATAAAAGAACACACATATATATATATATATATATATATATATATATATATATATATATATATACATTTACAACTAACGCGGCATGCTTTTTTGTGTCTCTAGTATATTTTCTTTGTAAATCCTTCTAAAACTACTTATTGATCTATTTTGCAACATATCAAAAAATTCTGGTTTATTAAGTAGATTAACAACTAAATATGCAAAGCAACTTTCAAATTTCTTGCTATTGTGTCTGGGTATGGTGAATCTTACTATATTTCGCAGATTTAAATTGTGCAATTCTTGTCTGGGTACTACACAAAAGTAATCAGGTTTTTTGTTTATGTAGATTTTAAATAGAAATACCCCAAAAAGTAGTAACCTTAGTAGTAGTAACATTAGAATTCAGATTTTCCAAAGCCTACTCTAATGTAAATAAAATGTGAATGGCTTATATGTTTCTTGTGACACGTCCCACACCCCTAAATACTATTTTGTATTTAGGGATAAATAAAATAAAAAAAATATTTGGGGTTCTTCGATGTGTCACTGCAATAGTAGAAATATAGTTACTTAAAAAGAGCTCCGTTTGAGGAAATCACCTGTAAAAATTATCAAATATTTTTTTGCGATCCTCTTCTGAAAAACTTGCACTCATTAGGACATTTCCTTTCTGCACATGGATTTGCCTCTAATTCTTTTCACTTACTTTGTCCCCTAGTCACACCCAGCATCCTTTCTCTGTTTATTTAACACTCTATTCCTAATTTTCTTATTCTTCCGGCCTCTCTGACCTACTTTTTCTTGATCACCGTCTTCCGCCTCTAAAGCTTCCTGTTGGCGACTATTCGGATCTTCATTTTCCTTGTCAGGCTGATCTTGAGGTTCATTGTCAGAATCTTCATTATAAGAGTCTTCGTCAGGTTCATAGCCTGCATCGTCACACTTCAGTGGGATTCTGGTTTAACGATACGATACAGCTCGACGACACGACATCAAACTCGATATCGTATACAAATTGACAATGGTAACGATTCCGGAGTGGTATCGTCGTATTCGATAACACTTTTGAACAAATGGGAAAAATCATATGAGAATTATGTTCTTAATCACGCCGCGCTAGATGGCGCTGTGACTAATGTCAAAATATGACGAAACCGTGAACAACAAAATAGTTTACAATGGAAAGTAAGTGGTTTTTTAAAAATAGTTTACTTCTGTGAATTCTGGTGCAGATATATTTAATATGAAATACGTATAAGATAGGACCTTATGGTGAAAATTTCTGATAAATATTTCACGTTATGTGAAAATAAATCATTGAAAAAAATAAAAGTTCGGAGTAGTGTATACTGGTTTCTTTATTTTTTTATATCTCAACATTCCCTAATATTCTCTAATAAATTAAAAATTATATCTCCTCTATATCTGTTAATACGACATCTTGTCCCCCTGCCACTTGCTTTCCTCTTTAATGAGTATTTCCATGGCTAAAAAACAAAAATATAAATTGTACAACTGCAGTTATAAATGGATACAAATCTTTTGCCATTTTCCACTGTAGTTTCCATATAGTTTCATAAAGTCGCAAAATCTGCGACTGTCTGTCACCTTAAACGTCATATTGCCACAGAACTTGATTGTTTTGTCTTTATTTTAAAATGTATTTTAAGGTTAGAATTCCCTTGAGAGTGGGAGGTGCAACCGTCGACTAGAAGGGTACAACACTAGGGATTGAAGCGAGATACATATATCGTTTACGTTTCACGACATCTAAATATGTATCGTCTAAAACATTCGTTTTCTCACGATTTGACGACAGTCGCATTAAGACCGGAATCACAAATATGGACGATTCGTATCGTCACAGTATCGTGTCGTCTCTCCGGAATCCCACTGCTGATCACTGAGTTCAGAATTAGTACCCCCTTTTTCGATAATAATGTCATTTTGATAGTAACCTTTTGGTTCAACACTGGGTGCTGTGAGTGAGTTCTTGCTCTTCATGGCGGTTCTCAACATCACCTTCCCGATGTTCCTGGATTCTTTCATAGAAGTGTCAAAAAAAAATTGAAGAAGTTAATACCTCGGTAGCATTACATAGCAAAACATCATCCAGAATGATTATTTCATGTCGTCAAGCCTCATCTAGGTCTACGGAAGTATATATCAATAGTCTAGAAAGAATAGGCAAAAAAGCAAATTTGTATAAGCATTTTTGCATTGATAATGGCTTTTGTGCCAAACTGAAACCTTATATTGGAGATGGCACAAACGACATTAATTTTAACAGCGTTTCATTATTAAAATTTTCAGTCTGTGTTATAACAACCGTGTGGAATATTAATTATTGTACTAAATCAACACAAAGCAAACTATTATAGTAAATAACAAACTTACTTTTTTTAATGTATTTCAGTGGCGGCTGGTGAATTTTCGATATTCGATTTTTTCTATTTAGAGACATGGCACCTCTACCAAATTATAAAAGGTTTGGGATCAAAATGAGAACGTTGGCAGGAAAAAAAATTGAAAAACAATTTACGAAAAAATTTTCCGAAAATCCCGGTCCTCACCTGGTCCACATTTTATGTATTTGAATTTTTTTTTAAATATTATAATAATGTTCGATACAATCTACGACAAGGTTTTTTGCTTTTAAAAAAATATCTATTTTTGGAAAAGTTACCAGAATTTGAAATTTTAATGGCTTGGATCATAGTTTCAAAACATTTCAAATTACTCCAGGAAACGTAGGCTCAAGGTGGAAAACTATATAGGATTTGATTTTTATTTTTTTTTATACTGATCTTGGGATGCTCAATTTGCGTCTGAGTTTGTGGGACACAGCTGTCCCCGGAACATCCCCATCCACCCCCCCAAAGGGCTTTTTTTTGCTTTTTGCTTTATAAAGAGCTTCCGGTGCATGCTATCGCAAAAGTACCTATATTGAAAATTAAAGAGGAATAAACAGTGTACAATATGAGCCATGTTTGATTGTTGTACGTCAAACCGTTTCTTTGCACGGACACCTCAAAGTTGGCCCTCCCTTTGAAATAGACACTTCGTAATTTTTTTATTGTGGCTCACAGGCAATACCAATTAAAATTAAAACATGGCAGTTTATCACCGATAAACACCTGATTTTTTGGTATATATCTGTTTTTTCTGACATCGCTCTTTTTCGAGATACAGGGTCGTCCATCCTAAAATTCACTCCATCGTATCACCGGGGTTGTTCATATAGGATAGTTCAAAATTTATGGTATTATAGACTTCAACGTGCTGTTTGGAAATTCGTATCAGACGACCAAATTTTTTCGCCGGAACTACCCCTTAACCTAAAAAAAGAGTTTTTAGGTTTGGTTTTTCTTTAATATTCGCTCTTCAGGGCACTCTATGAGAAATCGTCACGTATTGTTGTATACTCGCTTATATGGTTTATGTATAGGTTTCATAATTATTTTTTTTTTACTACACCCTCCTGTATTCGAATTTTTTTTTATAGAGGGTTCTAAAAAAAATATTTTTTTAACGTTTTCTAATACGCATATGTTTTTACTATAGGCCATCTACTTTGTATATCTCTATATGGTTTGTTAATTAGACTACCCCTTCACCCCAAAATTGATACCGCGGCGTAACAGTTTATCAGAAAATTACATTATTCATGTTATGCACATATTCTATACGCATGTATGTATTGCAAACGTTTTCTTCAAATATATTCTCTGAGGGTTATTGAAAACAAATATTCTTTTACCGCCTTTTAATACGCATATATTATTTAGCTACTATTTACAGTATTCTTCTGGTCTTAGTGTATTTACGACAGAAATACATTGACAATGAGTAAACGTTACTTATGCTGACTGTACTCCTTTCCACACCACCTGAGAGGTAGAGTATTTGGCGCGTTTTTTTTAATTGTGGTATCCCCATTGGGCCTACTCCACAGCGATAAATCGTCCCCGTTAATAAAACTTGCGTCGTTTAATTCCGGAAGGACCCGGTTGCGCTACGTGTCCTCTTCGAAATCAATGTCAAGTTCGTTCACATCTTCTGTAACGTCCACATGGCCGATCAGTTGTTCATCGTCGTAGTCCTCTTCCACATTTATTTCGATTTCTGGCATGTTCGTACCGCCTTCGTTGCAATTTGTGCAAATACTTGAGCAGTTTAAGCCTGCACGCGCGGCGACAGTCCTTGCATTTGCAGGAAATAAGTCTCAGCAATTTTTCAGGAGCTTGTGACTGTAGTCATTGAGTAAATAATATAAAGAGGCGAAACCGTCAAGGGGCCGAGATTTTAGTGTTGTATTTTTTTGCCAATAACTACAGAATTATCTACAATATTTAGGGCTATGCAACCGAATTACAAATACCTTCCCGTAACACTAAAAATTGATAACAATCTTGAAGCTATTGGCAAAAAATACAACACTAAAATCTCGGCCCCTTGACGGTTTCGCCTCTTTATATTATTTACTCAATGCTGTAGTGTAGACACTGGCAGTAGACCGTCTTTTCCTTCCTTCCGGAATTAAGCGACGCAAGTTTTATTAACGGGGACGATTTATCGCAGTGGAGATGGGGATACCACAATTTAAAAAAACGCGCCAAATACTCTATACCTCTCAGGTGGTGTGGAAAGGAGTAGTCAGCATAAGTAATGTTTACTCATTGTCAATGTATTTCTGTCGTAAATACACTTAGAACAGGAGAATACTGTAAATAGTAGCTACATAATATATGCGTATTAAAAGGCGGTAAAAGAATACTTGTTTTCAATAACCCTCAGAGAAAATATTTGAGGAAAACGTTTGCAATACATACATGCGTATAGAATATGTGCATAACATGAATAATGTAATTTTCTGATAAACTGTTACGCCGCGGTATCGATTTTGGGGTGAAGGGGTAGTCTAATTAACAAACCATATAGAGATATACAAAGTAGATGGCATATAGTAAAAACATATGCGTATTAGAAAACGTTAAAAAAATATTTTTTTTAGAACCCTCTATAAAAAAAAAAATTCGAATACAGGGTGTTGTAAAAAAAAATAATTATGAAACCTAAACATAAACCATATAAGCGAGCATACAACAATACGTGACGATTTCTCATAGAGTGCCCTGAAGAGCGAATATTAAAGAAAAACCTAATCTAAAAACTCTTTTTTTAGGTTAAGGGGTAGTTCCGGCGAAAAAATTTGGTCGTCTGATACGAATTTTCAAACAGCACGTTGAAGTCTATAATACCATAAATTTTGAACTATCCTATATGAACAACCCCGGTGATACGATGGAGTGAATTTTAGGATGAACGACCCTGTATCTCGAAAAAGAGCGATGTCAGAAAAAACAGATATATACCAAAAAATCAGGTATTTATCGGTGATAAACTGCCATATGTTTTATTTTTAATTAGTATTGTCTGTGAGCCACAATAAAAAAATTATGAAGTGTCTATTTCAAATGGAGGGCCAAATTTGAGGTGCCCGTGCAAAGAAACGGTTTGACGTACAACAACCAAACATGGCTCATATTGTACACTGTTTATTCCTCTTTAATTTTCAATATAGGTACTTTTGCGATAGCATGCACCGGAAGCTAGTTATAAAGCAAAAAGCAAAAAAGAAGCGCTTTGGGGGGGTGGATGGGGATGTTCCGGGGACAGCTGTGTCCCACAAACTCAGACCCAAATTGAGCATCCCAAGATCAGTATAAAAAAAAAATAAAAATCAAATCCTATATAGTTTTCCACCTTGAGCCTACGTTTCCTGGAGTAAATGCCTGTGCTGCTTTTCTAAAAAACAATATTTCTTCAAAAGCAAAAAAACCTTGTCTTAGATATACATGGTGAATTTAAAATACACTGAAAATTTTTTATCTGTAATTTCTTATAGCATAATTAATGAATTCGCAGTGTTTTAATTTCAAAATTTCATAGTTAATGTTTCAACACAAAAACCCTAAACTCGTCCCACTGGGGATACACTGACCGGTGAACTTGACATTGACTTGGTTACGAACAAATACCTCTACGCAGTATTCACAGTGTTTACCAAGTAAAACCAAAACTGAAATATAAAACACTAGGAAAAACTCACACTTGACATCATGGATGCACAGGCTGAACTACGCGGGCAACGTGGTAGCTACGAACACAAAACTGAAATCTAAAACACTAGGAAAAATTCACAATTCACAATCGACATCATGGATGCACAGGCTGAACTACGCCAACACAACAACACGATAGCTAAGAAGAGTGGGGGTACAGGCATTTATGTCGCTACACACATCAGCTGTTCTGCTCAGGCAGGAGCGTCGTGAATATTTAATAAATATTCAAAAATTGTTTTCTTGGCTGTATTTCATTTATTTTACAAATGACTATTTTTAAGAATTTTTACGGACCATAGAGCTTAACGGATTAAAATTATCCAGTATATTTCAAATTCACCCTGTATAAAATTTCTGGACTTTTATTCGCAAATTGTTTTTATTTTTTTTTCCGCCTACGTTCTCATTTTGATCCCAAATGAAACCTCTTATAATTTGGTAGAGGTCCCATGTCTCTAAATGGACTTGTGTCCTAAATAGTAAGCTTTGTAGCCACCAGCATTTTTTCAACAATGGTGCTGGTGATCTTCAAACAACCACAGACATGATCAAAAAGTTAACCATTAGAGTTAAAAGAATAATTTATTAATTAATTAATAAATATCGTTTGTCTAATGAAGAGCTAGTACAATTACCGTCAAATTCACCAGAATTATTTTTAAAATAATCAAAATTGAACCTAATTTACTTCATTTTAAAATTTCACATTTTTAGTTCTATCCTGAAATGTACGGAGGTCGCCCTGGTTCGATAGCTTCGTTCTCATTTCGTTTGTTACTGGCTGAATTACCAATGAATAGTGGAAAGCCGAAAGAATCCTTAACGAAATTGTTCAGTATGTTGGCAACTATTCGACAAATGCTAGGTAATTTGAAACAAGGCTTATGTGAAGATGGAAACCCAATGGAAATAAGTGAATCAGATCGGGCAGATTCCTTACGTTTGTGGAATGGTCGAGAGGTTAGGGTCATGCATTCCATCATTAATTGTGCACTTGCCTTGAAGGATTATGAATTAGCAATGGAATTATTAGGACAGCTTTGTGAACGGTTAGTATAAAACCTTCTGAAAAACACTACTGTGTCACGTGTAAGTTATATGAAATAATCAGAAGTGAATAATTTTATAAAAAATAAATTAATTAATTCCAAATACCAGGAAACATCTCGCATCTCTTGGTTATTAATATCTGTTTACATAATGATGTTCGCAATTTTCTTATTGGCAAGTTATTTGTACAGTTGTGCAAAAAAATTTTAAACTGATCACCGTCAATAATTTGAACCCAACCTTCTAGAACTGGTAAAAATAGAAAATATGATTTCTGCATAAAAATATAAATATAAAAACAAATATAAATTGTGCTTGTCTTAGAAATAGTCAAGTGAATTTATTATGTATCTGTCGTATATTTGATTGAAGGTATGGTTCTTGTAATATACTAGTTATAAAGAGTTTTGTTTCAAAATTTTCTCAAGAATGAGTAATAGTTATAATATTTCTGAACTAGATAGATATTGTTATTTGTTTTACAGGGAAGGTGCTCCTAGGTATGCCCTGCTGTCAGCTCTAGGTAGACTGCATTTACAGTTGGGTGACATCACTGGAGCTGAGGTTTGTTTCAACGAAGCTGCTGAAGCTAAAGGGGGACCCCCTGGAGTACGTGAACTTGTTGATAGAGGACTTCTCTCTGTTGCTCAAAGTGCATTTGATGAAGCTTATATCTCGTTTCAACAAGCTAGCGCTTTGGAGCCCACGAATATTATGGTAAGTTTTGCAAATTCTGCATTCACCTGGTTATGTTTTACTGTTTGGTTAGGTTAGGTTACAAAGTGTTACATTTTGTAGAATATATATTGTTAAAATTATTAAGGTTCATAAACACAATTATATTGGGTTTAAAATATTTATTTTTTTTTAGATTTTGAATAATATGGGTGTCTGTCTTTTATATGGCGGACATTTAAAAGAGGCTATAGCAGTTTTAGAATCAGCGATTGCGTCGAATCCAGTTCATGCTCTACACGAATCGTTACTGTTAAATCTTTGTACTTTATACGATATGGAGTCGTCAAAAGGTCGAATGAAAAAATTTGCTCTGTTAAGGCAAATTTCTCGTTATCAAGCAGATGCTCCCACTACCATTCTGGAAAAATTATATGGGTAAAATAACACCTCATTGTTTCTTTTTTGCACGAATTTGTTGTACTCTGTGATTTTTTTTATGGTAATATAAAACGCTTTTTGGAGTTTGTTTCCTGTTCATTTACTGCCAATAAATAATACTTATTTAACTTGTAAGACATAAAACACAATCTTGAATCATCCGTCGTTAAAATATTAATAGAGGTACAGGGTGATTCCTATAACGTTCTCACCCCAATTTTTTGGTTTGTCTTTGGAAATAAAATAAAAATGTTTAACATAACTTATAGTATTTTTCCAAGGATTTCGAAAATTTCAACAAAAAAACAAATGAAAGTCAAATAAAAGTGGGAAAAAACAAAGCAATGTGTTTTTTAAATGGTAAGATAATTTAGGTAAATCTTTTATCAAAAACGTAAAAATATGCAGGGCGTTCCATAAGTCACGTTAAATATTTTTATTTCATTTCCAAACACAAACCAAAAAATTGAGGTGAGAACGTTTTTAGGAATCACCCTGTACATATGAGATCTATTAGGTAGATTATATCAAGAAGAAGAAGAGTAAGTCTCTAGAAGTTCAAACTCCAAAAAATTGTATTGCATATATTTTTTATTATAGTATTGTTTGCAAAAAACTGTAAAAAAGTAAAGTAATTTATAATACAGATTATTACAGTGTTATTGATATGGAAAGTATATTTCAAAATATAAAAAAAACTTATTGAGATCGTGAAGTGTTGGAGCCCAGCATGACCTCATCTAGTATTTTAACCAAAACCATTGAGTAAAAAATAATAAAGAGGCGCAACTGTCAAGGTTTCGAGATTTTAGTATTGTACTTTTTTGCCAATAACTTCATGATTGTCATCAATTTTTAGTGCTACAGGAAGGTATTTGTAATGTGGCTATATAGCCCTTAAAATTGAAGACAATCATGAAGCTAGTAGTAAAAATATACAACATTAAAATCTCGAAACCTTGACAGTTGCGCCTCTTTATTATTTTTTACTCAATGCCAAAACAGTACCCTCTTTTTCTTTGCTAAAATATAACTTTAAAGTTAATCGGTTAAATCGGTTATGTTTATCTGAAAAGCATAAGAAGATACTAATATGTAGATGTCGATGCAGTGTTTTATTTACAATTTTTTTTTTTTAATTGTATGACATAGATGACAAATCAATAAATCTAAATTGTCAAAATTAACATTTACTTTAGTTTTATATCATTGGCAGAATTCTACTATATTTTTAGTAAATGCTAACTAATTTAAAACGCATTTTCTTGTAAAGTTCCCATGTTAAAATATACTTTCCAAATATTTATATCACTATGTAATCAATACCTCTTGATTTCTATCTAATTTACAGAAATGAGCCTAGATATAGTTGAAACGTAGTGTCTTGATAATGGTTGCCTAATTGTCGTCCCCTTAGTGTTCACGTTTTAGATTGAAATTGTGTTATGTGTTATGCATAAAATATGGACCAGACAATTAATAAGGTATGATTGGTCAGAAAAGTCAATTACTCCTACCCTCCTCTATAAGTACATATTAATATATTCTTCTACATTAATTTTAATAAACAAATTCTGTTGCTTGTATATTATTAATTGTCCGAAGTACCGAATAGTATTATTGCCCAAAGCAAATAAAATGTGTTAAATTTAGTTACTAGTTTGCAATATTTTCTGTATAACCTCATATCTTGCTCATTTTAAGAGTGCCAAACCCAAGAGAGTGAAGTGTGATGGAAAAATGTTTACCGTTTTTTTTTGTCTTAATATATTGCCAAAAATAAATCTACATAAGTTAAATGGTAAGAAGACATCAGTTTTATCAAAAAATGTCAGTTATAATATAATTTTAGAGTTTAACTGTTTAACTTATGGATTATGTAGTTTTTTTGGCAATATATACACTGCGCGGTATATAAATGTGGTACACTTTAATTTATCAATTTAAATCTGGCTCAATTTGTCAAATTTGACATAAAATCTGTCACAGGTACTTACAACATGATCTGGAGAGGTTGCAATTCTGACGTATCTGATCTGATCATTAACCTACAAAGCTCTTAAATGATGGTTTGCATCAGTCACAACTAAAAAAAACTGATTTTCAGGTTACAACTGTTGTACCACAATTATATGCAGCGCAAGAAAAAAGACTTCACAAAAATAAATATTTTCTATAAAACATCTCTCTTTTGAATAAGGCACCTTTAAAAGTTAAATTATTCTATGTAAGAGTTCATTATATATTTTTGGTTGTGTTTTATGCTATTTATGCAACTGTGATGTATTTGTTATCTGTTAATAGTCACTAATTTGAATAAAATGTAGCACAAATTTTCGCTGGTAATTCATTTAATTCATCTATACAGGGTAAACCCCAACTTATTTAATTCCTTTTAAGGGGATCTACGTTGATATTATATTATTATATTATAATAGCTACCACTGCATTGGACCATGGGTTTCAACATAAAATTTTTATTTATTTTCAATCATGCACAGATTCAAGGGGGGGGGGGCAATGGGTGCAATTGCCCCCCCCCTTGGGCCGTTTTGCGCATTCAAAAGGTAGGTTAGAATTTAACGTATAACCCATATATACAGGCTGTCTATTTTACGAGGGCCACACCAAATATTTCGCTTAATATCTATTGTTGAAGAATAAAGTTTTAGAAATAGTAATCCCATTTTTTGTGAGCTATATTTCAGTAAAAAGAAATTTGAAATCCATAGCCTACTTTGTGAGATATATTACAAAAACCTGAAAAGTAGGAAAACTACAAACGGTTATAGCTTCCTTATTTGAAGAGATACGAAAAAAGTTGAAGGGATGATAGTTGACGGTAAAGACATTAAGAATAATAATATGTATCAAAAAATTCGAAAAACGCAGTTTTCTTTAACATACGCTCTTGTGCAAAAATTAAAAGAACAAATCTCAAAGTAGGCCATGACACCATTAATTCCGTTTATTTTTTCTCTTTCCAACGATATAAAACATGTCACAAAAATTTTAACTGATAGTGCCAATATTTAATATTTTACGAAAACCACAATTCATATCGTTAAATCGTAAAAATCAGCTATGCCATGATAGTAAAAATTCACTGTATAATAATTATAATTCAGTAATTATTTATTACAATTTAATACAAACTAACAAATGTCTCATAAATAAAAATAAAAGTACAAAATGAATATCCAAAAAAACGAAAAATTATTTAGTTATTAAAATATTAATTTTTTGGGAAAGCAAAACTAGCTTTCAGTGTAGTTGCAGTTTGTTACAAGATGCCGAAGGGATAGCAAAATATTATTTAAAATAAACTACCGGAGCAAACATATGACATATTCATATAGTTAAAATCAGAAAAACGTATAGAACCCAAAAATATAAAAAAATACAGGGTGTTCCATTTAAAAAAACATAACTTGTATCGGTAGATCGTAAATACGATGTTCAATTGTTTTCTTAAAAATGGGATTTTTAAGCCCTTAACATGTCCTACAACTTTTACTTGAAACTTTTTTTTCTAAAATTACAAATTAAAAAGTTATCGGGGTGATCATTTTCGGTGGAAACCCTGTACCTACATAATTTTTCGTTTTTTTGGATATTCATTTTGTACTTTTATTTTTATTTATGAGACATTTGTTAGTTTGTATTAAATTGTAATAAATAATTACTGAATTATAATTATTATAAAGTGAATTTTTACTATCATGGCATAGCTGATTTTTACGATTTAACGATATGAATTATTGTGGTTTTCGTAAAATATTAAATATTGGCACTATCAGTTAAAATTTTTGTGACATGTTTTATATCGTTGGAAAGAGAAAAAATAAACGGAATTAATGGTGTCATGGCCTACTTTGAGATTTGTTCTTTTAATTTTTGCACAAGAGCGTATGTCAAAGCCAATTGCGTTTTTCGAATTTTTTGATACATATTATTCTTATTGTCTTTGCCGTCAACTAACATCCCTTCAACTTTTTCGTATCTCTTCAAATAAGGAAGCTATAACCGTTTGTAGTTTTCCTACTTTTCAGGTTTTTGTAATATATCTCACAAAGTAGGCTATGGATTTCAAATTTCTTTTTACTGAAATATAGCTCACAAAAAATGGGATTACTATTTCTAAAACTTTATTCTTCAACAATAGATATTAAGCGAGATATTTGGTGTGGCCCTCGTAAAATAGACAGCCTGTATATATAATGTCATTTATTTTAGCATGTTTTTTTACATTTTTATTTGTCAATTTGTGCTATTTCTCCCTCCTTAGGGAGATCCTGGATCCGCCCTTGTTTCCAATAGACCATATTACATAGTATAGGAAACGTCAGAATATTGCAAATAAAAGAAAATCACAATATTTACAAATAAAACATTTAAAAGCTTATAAAGGAGTAAGAGTGAAGCTAATGTAAAATCAAGTACCTATATTAAATTATCTAAAAACAATTGAAATTAAAGATACGGAACTTAATTCTCCATAATCAATACTAATTTGTTAATAAATTCCAAAAAAATTGGTGGGTATATAAACGTTGAAACAAACTCTCTAAGTATTACGCTCCTCAAAATGATGAAAGTTAGAAGCCCTTAATAAGTTCTTTCAATTGTTTAAACATTCATGCTGGATTATTTATTTATTATACAATAACTTTATTTTTATCAATACGTCTTTCAGAGAAAGGGGTATCAAAATTTTTCATAGGATAACATTGTATAATAGTAATTTGACAAGTGATAATACTAAATAACTCACGCCGATAAATTTTGCGCCACGAGTCGAATACTATACTTTATCTACGATTATAACAATACTAACCTTTGCAAGTCCGAATCCATCGTTTTTGACACAATTATTACTTGACTTAATTAAACGCCAAAACTATTCAAATATCAAGTCACTTTCCTCCCCTTAATAATAATGGACCATTCTATTTCACCATATCGGAAAAGAACTTCTATTGGACAGGCTAGGCATGAAGTTAAAGGAGATTGGTGTATTGATATTACGTGATATTTCATCATATTTTAGTTTATAAAAATGCATATAAACTCATATTTTGGTAATCAAAGCATAGAATAGCAAAAAGCTGTTTGGAAGACTAATTTCTAAAGTAAAAGTCTTGTGCATTTCCACTGCCCTCCTGCTCCAGATTATGTCGGCTACACAACCCCCATCGTTATAGTAGAGGTCAATTTTACTCTACGCATGGGTATTGAAGTGCTCTTAGTTGCCACTTGTTTCGAAATATATGCAATGCATGCAGAGATAACCTGAGACTTTTCACAACTTAACCAAACTTGTCAGATTATTTTACACTTTAATTTTTCATGAACAATTTAAATTTTACAATTGTGTTTTGAGGAATGAATAAAAGCCGACGTCATTTTTACATTGAAATTGTCTAATTTAAATTATCTCGCACATTACAAAAAAATTGACAGGATAAAACTTACAATAAAGTAATAAAGTAAAATTTCCATTTATTTTAACAACACACTGGCATTTATTTAAAATAAAAATTATAACCATATTTTAATGGAACATAAGTAAACATAGATTACATTATATAAAAAAATGTATTTCACTTTTTAAGCTAATTAATTATATGCAAAAAATAATTTAAAGTTAATAAAAAACCACCGTCTTTTTAGACAACTTTTTATTATATTCCAAAACTATTCATCAACATATGAATTTTATTAATTAAATTGTTATCTAACTGAAGTATTTCAATAAATTGTAAATAAATACAAAAAATTAAAATTGGTGCTTATTCAGCCCGAAGATCTAACTATACAAGTCATCTTCAGGATCATCTTGGAAGTTTGCTTGGTCACCCACTGTACCTCCTGGTGCTGCCTGACCTCCAGCAGCCGTCGGGAAACGGAAATTAGTTCCGAACCCACGAGACTGTTGTAATGTTTGTGCAAACATTTCATATTTACGGATGTCATTATCTGACACAGACCTTCTTGCAAAGCGCATAGCTTCTTCAAAATGAGCTCTCGTAATTTCGGGCACTGGATCATCTTCATCCAACTGGAAGGAAAATCAAATGTAAATTAAGGTTGATGAAATATTAGCTTTGAATTCTTCAAACTGACAATTTGTTGGCTACTTGTAGGCCATGTATTTTTTAATTAGATACTTTTATTTAGGTATTGTCTTGAATATAGAAAGAAGCGATATATGAATAAACAAGGAAAGGCCAACTGCCACACTGACAGAGCTTTAAAATAACTTTTCTCCTTGAAAAACTTGTACAAGGCAAATATCGTGTCGTCTCATTATATACATTAAATTAGTCATATTATGTTAACTGAATAACAGTTATATTGCTTGTTTTAAAAGTATCAATTATTGTATAAAATTCCGGGGAAATTATTATTTTGGATATTTAACTTACATCCATAGCTACATTAGGATTAGTAGCCCTTTCTCTTTCACGTCTGATTTCTGACTCGATGCTCTGCCTAATGGCAAGTTTACAAGCACGTTGGCAAATTTCTGTTAAATCTGCTCCCGAAAATCCATGTGTTACTTTAGCTATATATATTAGATCTACATCCTTTGCTACAGGAGATTTCCTTAAATTTGCTCTAAATATAGCTTCCCTAGATTTTTCATCTGGTAATGGAATATATATTAACTGGTCCAATCTACCAGGTCTCAAAATGGCAGGATCGATAATATCTAATAAAAAGACAAAGAAACAATATAATTATCATATACAAGCACTCGTCTCTTCTTATTTCTTACCGGGTCTATTTGTGGCACCAATAATGAATACATTTTTCTTTGCACCCATTCCATCCATTTCTGTTAAAATTTGGTTAATAACTCTATCTGCCGCACCACCTGCATCTCCTACATTACCTCCTCTTGATTTTGCAATTGAATCTAATTCATCAAAGAATAATACACAAGGTGCAGCTGATCTTGCCTAAAAAAGCATAATTCAATAATACGACTAGTACCTCAACCACTGAGTGTTAAACAAATATGCAATGCCTATGCGATAAATACCTTATCGAATATATCCCTAACGTTGGCTTCCGATTCACCAAACCACATAGTAAGTAATTCAGGACCTTTTACAGATATAAAGTTAGCCTGACACTCATTTGCAATGGCTTTAGCCAAAAGAGTTTTACCACAACCCGGTGGGCCATAGAACAACACACCACGAGATGGCTGCATTCCAAACTTGAGAAACTTATCTGGATGTTCAACTGGATATTGTACCAATTCCTGCAGTTCCTTTTTAACATTTTGTAAACCACCAATATCATCCCAGGTGGTATTTGGTACCTCTACTACTGTTTCTCTAAGTGCGCTTGGGCTACTCTTTGTCATGGCATAGCGGAAGTTTTCCATGGTTACAGCGAGAGAATTTAATACCTCTGCATCAATCTGGTCGTCCTCCAAGTCGATAAGATCCATTTTTTCACGAATTTGCTGTAAAGCAGCTTCAGAACATAGAGATGCCAAATCCGCTCCTGCAAAACATCTCGATTGTTAAATATCCTGTTTACATGACTAATAACATTTTAAACATTATAAACTTATAATGTTACTTACCAACATGACCATGCGTCTCAGCTGCAATTTGTTCCAGATCTACATCATCAGCCAATTTCATGTTCTTTGTGTGAATACGTAAAACTTCTAGGCGGCCAGTGGCATCTGGAATACCAATGTCTATTTCTCTATCAAAACGTCCAAAACGACGTAGAGCTGGATCAATCGAGTTAGGTCTATTGGTGGCTGCCATCACGATAACATGAGAGCTTTTCTTCATACCATCCATCAATGTTAAAAGTTGAGAAACGATACGTCTCTCAACTTCTCCGTGAGTTTTCTCACGTTTAGGAGCAATGGCATCCAACTCATCAATGAATATAATAGCAGGAGAATTTTTGTCTGCCTCTTCGAAAGCTTTACGTAAATTACTCTCAGATTCTCCTGCCAATTTGCTCATGATTTCGGGGCCATTAATCAAGAAGAAGAATGCTCCAGTTTCATTTGCAACAGCTCGTGCAATAAGAGTTTTACCGGTACCTGGTGGACCATATAACAAAATACCTCTAGGTGGTTTTACACCAATAGCTTTAAAAAGAGAAGGATGTCTTAACGGTAATTCAACCATTTCTTTGATTTGCGCCAATTGTTTCCTGCAACCTCCGATGTCATCATAACCAACAGCATTTAATGCTTCTTCCTCTTCCTCACGTTTGATAGGATCTCCATCACAATGAATTACTGTGTCGGGAGCAACGATACAATATGGGGCTGGGTCGGTTTCAACAACCTTAAATTCAACAGCCCTCATGCCACCTCGAACTACAAAAACATCATCTTTGTGGATGGGCCGATATGCTTCTAAGAAGTATGGTTTTAAGTAAACTTCAAAGAGATTTCTAAAATAAATAATAATTATATAGATTTCAATTAAAAAGTGCACCACTACATTTTCATTTATATTCATGTTAATTTAGAAGTCAGCTGTTTGAAAATAAGCCCCTTTTTCCATTACACACAGGCATTAACAAAATACATGGTATCCATTCTCGAATATCCTTAATGAACATTTTTCTGTTTTCGAGCAAAACGATATTTATAATGCCTAGATTTGGCATATCACTTACTGCGTTTTAATTGTATCCGGATGATGCCAACTTAGCGAAACTTGTGTTGAGTATGGCGTTAGTGTTTTAGTAGTTGCAGAAACTATCAGTGTTACTGTCATATCAAAGGTTCCAGCCCTCTCCAAGAATATCATTTATTATCGCATCCTTTTTCATTTGAAAAATATTTAGGTAATCTGATAAAAAGAAAATAAATACTCGAAAATTTTTTATAGAAAACCGACAAAATTTGTTTGATAATTTCCAAATCCAAATTCTAAATTTTAATGAATAAATCTACATTTTAGTACAAGTACACCATGTTGAATTTGAATTTAATTAATGTATTAATCTCAAGAGTCAAGTCAATTATGCCAATATCATGAGTAAGTATCCCATTACTAAGCAATTTTGGGATTATGCATAATAAATAATAACTGAAATCATTAGTGACTATGCATAATATAATGTAAAGATTCACATAATATGGATAACAACATTGAGTTGAATGTTTTAAAGACCGGGTGCCCCATTATATTTGGACCCTTTTTAAACCAGGATGATTTCGCTTTAAATACAGAAACTGCAGGAATAGATTACCAAAAAATAAGTAGAGTTTGCTCTGTAAATTTTTTTCCTAGCGGATATGCTATTTGAGATACAGGGTGTTAAATTTTACAAAAAAAATTATATTTTCTGTCATATCTTCACAATGGCTGACGGAATTGAATGAAAAAAAAATAAAGGGTTTAATTGTTACAACACATTTTTTTAAATATGAGGCAATTTAAAATTTTTTCCTCATAAAATTTCTCGCGTTACTCTTTCACAATTTTATTTTGTACAAACAACAAGTATTATTTTTGATTATCTGAAATTAGGGATATTTAAAACCTCTTCTTGAAATTAGTTAAATTTTATGAAAAATAATAAAATTGATCTTTAAAAACATAAATGTGTAACAGACCATTTATAAGAATGTTTACAGCAATTAGCCCTATATGATTTTAATATGTAACCGCGTTGGAGAGGTGCTGAATGGTAAACAAAAGTTATTGAAGGAGTTGGTTAAAAAAGTTAATGCTATTCATTGTTTATGAACAGTAAACGTTAATGCTGATAGAACAATTTTCTATCTGGTTCATACTAATTTAGCTGAATTTTTCAAAACCAAAATTTTGTTAATAAAATGTAACAATCTGAAAATAATTATTAATGAATATACTTAAGGTGTTAAAGAGATGTGGTAGAAACATCCTGGAGCGGGCTGGAACCTTTAGTGTGGCGGTAGCACGGATGTAGTTTCTACTAACACTGAACTCGACACGCTTTCGCTTTAATCGTCTCCAGATCATGCCAATTTGGTTGGCAAAACGCGCATCAAGTGCAGTGTTAATGGAAACTACATCGGTGCTGGTAAAAACATGTCATGTGGTAGAATTATTAACACTTAGAAAGTGACAAAACCTCACACAAGCCAAAATATATTTGTTCTAACTATTTGAAAGTTTAAAAAATAAAACATGATATACAGGGTGTCCCGGAAATAGGTGCAAATATTCTGAAGGTATATTCGTTGTTGAAAATTAAGGGGGGTATTTCATATAAACTTTTCTATAATTAGCCGCCCTTGGCAACTTACACCTTCACAAAGGGGTGCACATAAAGCTAGTTTTATATTCTTTTCTCCAAAATGACTTAGCTTATAAAGATAAAATTTGATAAGTAGAGTTGGTTATTACATATTGTACTCATAGAAGAACATTTTCTGAAAATATTTTCATCCACTCCGTGTTTCCTTAAGAGGGTTAAACTACCCCTGAGTTTTATCTAACTTTCGATTGATTATCAATATTTGAAAGAAAAAAATTTCATTAGAAAGGCTGATGTATTTTAAAACTTTTTTGCCTCTTACGAAATTTTCGTATACTTAACCTCATTCAAATAAAAAAATAAAATACAATACCATGCAAAAGTGCTCACCATTGTTTTTTATAATTATATTTGTGTATAAATGCTCAGTGGCCTTCTCGAAGTTTTATTTAGATCCTAGGCAACTTGTAAAATATTTTATAAAACAATTTTGTTCGAATTTATTGAACACATCCCCCTAGAAAATCGCCGAACACTGATTTATGCAGAACGGTGCACCTGCGCATTGCACAGTAGAAGTGCGACAGTGGCTTCATTAGCATTACCCAGGTCGCTGGATTGGACGAGGCTATGATCCGCCAGTACAATGGCCCCTTAGATCCCCAGAAATGTATCCTTAAGATTTATTTTCAAGGAGTCGTATGAAAAACGTGAATTCTTCTTCGTTGGAAGATTTCGAAGATTTAAGGCAAAGAATTTTAAATGTTCTCCATGAAGTAAAAAACTCAAATGTTGAGAAGTGTTAAATTTAATCTTATATGGAGACTGTAAGCCTGCATTGAGGCATGTGGTGGATATTTTAAGCACCTTCTCTAATATGTTGATATGAGAGCCTGCATGTATTTAAATATTATGTATTCAGCAACATTATTTCGTTTGCATTTTTTTGTATTTGTTTTTTGTTAAATATTGTTCAGTAAACTTAATTTCCCTTAATGGTTTTTAATCTTATTTTACATTTTGTTAATATCTACCAATATCATCAAAACGGTCTATATTTGTTATTTTTGTCAATCTGCATAAAACTGAGAGAAGCCCACTAAGCATTTACAATTTATAAACAATGGGGTTATTTCACAATTTATATTTATGTTAAATTTACAATCAGGAACACTTAAAAATACTGTATATTTGGAAAAAAAGTCTTTTTTGGCCCCTACGTATTTTTAAACTCGGTTTGTAATTTGAAAATATTAAGTTCCCGCCAACAGTCGTGACGTAAATGTTTACGCATGCACAGTATAGTGTAGATGAAATATCTCAAGAAAACTAACCTCACATTTTTCACGCTCTTAAACTTGACACTGAAATAGTCCATATTTTTCGCAAAGAATTCCTGAATCATAACGTAGTTCACTTCAGGTAAATTTTCACTGCTAGCTTTAACGAAATTAGGCTCCATAATAGTAAAAAATGATGAACTAACACAAACTAAAGCAAACTGTCAAAAGTGTCAAATGACTCTAGACTCTTAACAAAAACAAATCTTCCTAGATTTAGTTCTAAACCGTGACGTCAGAAGTTAATAAAATTTGAAATTATTGACGATACTTTTTATTGATTTATGAATAATTAACAAATAATAAAGATGGTATTTACCAATACATTATTCTTGCATATTCTACTATCCAAATTGATAGGTATTTTTAAGTTTTTCTTTAACATGAAATAACCCTATTACAGTTATCAAGAATAATGGTGAGCACGTTTGCATTTTATTTTTTTTTTATTGAATAATTAATAAAGTATAAGAAAATTTCGAGAAAAATTTCGTAAGAAGCAAAAAAGTTTTAAAGTAAATCAGCCTTTCTAATGAAAATTTTTTCATTTAAATATTGATAATCAATCAAAAGGTCTGCGAAAAAACTATAAGTGTTAGTTTATTCCACTCTTTAAGGAAACACGGGGTGGATATCTTCAGAAAATGTTCTTCTATGGGAAGAATATGTATATCAAATTTTATCTTTATAAGCCAAGTCATTTTAAGAATATAAAACTAGCATTTGGTGCACCCCTTTGTAAGAGTATAACTCGACAAGGGCGGCTAATAATAGAAAAGTTTATATGAACTACCCCCCTTAATTTTCAACACCGAATCTACCTTCCGAATATTTGCACCTATTTTCGGGACACCCTGTATAAGAAAAGTGTTTTTCCAGTATATTTCTTGGACAAAATTAGTTAGCTTCATTGGTAAAGGTGAAACATAATTAGATCATTAACAGCTTTACAAATTTAATAATTTTTTTTTAATACAATGATCAATCTACTTTAATGTGCCATGAGTATACTCGAGTAAACTTTAACTTGGCATGTGGATGAGTTGATATTGTGCGTATTATTATATTTTCTCTTGCACACAAAATTGAAGCAATGGCCCAAAACCATTGTTTACGTATAAACATACGTAAACAATGTTTTTGTGTTATTGCTTTAACTTTATGTGCAAGAGAAAATGAAATAGTATGCACAATAACAACTCATCCACACGCCAAGTTAAAGTTTACTCGACTATAGCAATAAAAATAGAGAATGTCTCACGCTCATTCATTTATCTCCTTATATAAAAATGATGTAGTGAGATTTGGCATTGAAATTTTACGTTTGTCACAGATCTAGCAGACTAGAATAACTTAATAGGGAAAATAGGTTTCTTATGTATATAAATACTTATGTATTATACTACATATACTTATGCGTTTGTATGTTTAGTTGTGTTTTCAATTTTTAATAAATTTATTAGGCACATTAATAAAAGTGCTTTATGGTATACAAGTGGGCATATTGTAATCAATCAAATGCCCTTTAGTAAGTTAACTGATTAATATTTATTTTTTAAATTTCTTTACTACACAAAAAAATATATCACAAAATGACCACAATTATTTTCATTTCCAACAGCAATAGTTTTCTAAATCTTTGCAACAAGTTAAATAACACGATATCTATACATAAATATAAATATTTTATCTACATTAATGTTATAATAAACAAAACTAGGTACTTCCCCTTAATCGCATTATCAATAAACTTGCACACTACTAGGAAACAAATACTAACTCCATGAGTTTTTCAATTAATAATATTTAGCTTCAAATATTTTACACGCTATTCAAGATTTATCATTTTACCAATCAAGTTATTCCGAATATCTCATGAAAATAAATTACAAATAATAAAGTAACATGTTGTAAAGCTAACTAATAAATATAATACACAGAACAGCTTCAACTAGCGTTACTAAGTGTGGCGATTTTTGCAATTGTGGCTACTATTATTCAAAAATTGCGACTAAACACTAAATTTGGTGAATGGCGATAATAGGTAGCTTTTTTTAAATAAAAAATGGCTATTGATGGATATTTGTCTAATATTGATATTGTGCCTTGAATTTGAATACTTTCCTATTATGTGCATTGTAATGTAACCAACAACCGAAGTACCGTCACCATTATAATTTTATATATTTGTGGTATTAACTTTTGGAGTGAATATTAGATGTTAGCTGTTCCATCTATGATCTATGATCAAATGTCATTTATTTGTCAATGTGACAAAAATTTGAGAGGATGAACCTTGAACCATCACAAAATCACAAAGTTTACCGCGATTCATGATCAGTATCGGATGGATGATGGATGACTATTGGATGATGGATGACTGTTAGGAATATGTTTTATTCTAGAGTGGAATTCTCTTCCTTACTGGTTGATAAAACTTAAGTAAATGGAAATGTGTAACGCAACATTTAATTTGCATTAAAATTTAACAAAGAGTTAAAATGGAATACTGTGGTATACATAATCTAATTGTTGCTGAATTTACAGTCCCACCCTGTAGAAAACTGACTCAGAACAACTGTAACAACTACACTTATGGACAAAATTATCGAATATTTCAAATTTTCCTAATTCTTTTGTATTTATAAATTTAAGAAAGAAATAGTTTATTTCACACATTTTAAGTATAGAATATTGTTTTCATTAGCAGAAAATGTTAATGCAAAATGTTATAAAAATTAAGAATAATTAGTTTCAACTTAAATTCAACAATTTTGTCCATGAGTGTAATAAGATCTAAAGTGCCTACTGTATTAATTAAAATGGATTAAAAATATCAAGATTTTGAATGATAAAATATTTTGTTAGATACCTAACTGGATAATTTTAATAATGAATCAGACACTACAGTATAATTATCATTAAGTGGCAACATTATGTTGCAGCAAATATAAGTATAATAAAGATTCACATAAGTATGAATTATATTTATATTTTAAAACTCTTTTTAAAATCAAAGCAATAACTTGCTACATTTGTAAATGAAATGTCTTACCCGGTGAGACCTTCCACGGTATCATCTATAGGGAGCACATGAATCCTTTTACCATATTTAACATCTGGACATGGTTGAATGGACACAACATCCGATAAACGTACTCGAAGATTATTCCTCACATTTCTATTCATGCGAATTTTTTCATCGCTACATGTATCATCAGAAAGAACGATACAAACAGTTTCTTTTCGTCGTTTTCCTTTTAACAATACTGTGTCACCCCTGAATAACTGCAGCTCATCCATCTTAGCTTGGGATAAAGCAACAACGGAATTATCATCGTTAACTGCTTCTTCAACCAAAAGTCTATTTGGACGATCCTTCTTACGAAGAATGGCAGTGGCCAAATCATCGGGACTGTAATCCAAAAATAAAAATGAAAACTTTCTAGATTTTACAAAAATAACTTTAGATTGAGCAATATCACAGCAATGAAAACAAAATGGAGTTTAAAAGCGTTTTCCTCTTTTTCCTTTTTTGACTTTAGTTTATTCAAATCTACATTACATTGTTTTTTTTTAATTTTAAATAAAAAAAATAATAATTTAATATAGAATTTTCTAGTTCCACCATGATGACATGTACAAAATAAATTGTTTAATCGAAGATACCGGTATCCCGGCCTCAATAATGCATGTTATAATAGTTACCTTTTTCCATCGGCCATTTCTATAAATTTAATTCACAAGTATCAATAAAATCTTACTCTAAACTGTATCACAAAGGACTTGAAACTACTTAAATACAAAAGCAAATTCACACTGACTACGAATAAAGGTTGATGACGATCGTTATGAATCTGACAACGGAGTGACGTAGCTTTTAGATTCTAAATTTTGACAAACGACAGCAGGACTAGTGAATAGGCGTAAAATTGTCGATATTGTAGTGACCTTTATCTTATATTTAACGGCATAAAATTATTTTCAAAATAAAAATCTACAAACAATGTACATTTTGTTTATAATATGATGAACTGGATATTTAATAAAATATACTATAATATACTAGTTTAACAAAAGCATTCTTGATAATACAGTTGTAATAGAATATAGAATATGTGTTAGCGATGTTGGCGCCCTCTTTTTGATATTGACGAAAATTGGGTTGTTATCTTTTGAAATTTAATATAGATGGCCAGAAAGCACCTTGCGTCAAACCATGAGCAATACAAGTTTTTATCTACGGCATATTTCCCCGTTCTGTGTTTGACACTTCGCTAATTTTTGACACTTTTGACAATTTTGACGTTTCGCAAACTGTATATTTACATTTAACTCCATTGTTTTAAATTTTTATTTGAATAATGATAATTTTTGTGGACAATCGCATCTAAATATTATAATAAATTGGAGAAAATTTTACTTAAGTATTACGTGAAATGGCGGGGATAAAAGGTAAGAAATTTGTGTGGATAACTTTATGAAATCAATGAGGCTAGAAGATAATTTTAAGAATGATTCATTTTACATTTTCAAGTATTACAATAATTGAAACTAGAACTGTTCATATTTTTGGTTTTAATTTATTTGATTATTTGTTTCGACTTCCCATATTTTTCATTTTGTTGCTATAAAAATATTCATCTACTTGGTCTTACTTTCTACTGTTAAATTTTGTTATGACGATATTGACGATATAATTCTCTGTAATAAACAGTATACAGTACTTATTTGACCTTTTGATCCAAAGGAACTGTCTTATTGTTAAACAAACCATTTAAAACTTCATTTTCTTATATTGACTATTATAACAGGCTGAGTTAATAATGGAACTTTAAAAAAACAGTAAACAAATATATACAATATTTCGTTACATTACCTATTGGACAAAGTTATCGTCTATGGTACAATCGAGGGTACAATCTATGGGAATGTGAACAGGAGCATTGCTGTGATTTGATACTGCAGTGCAATTCTAGTTTGTGTCCCGTAAAGTGTTTATTCCCTACAACAATCCACCTTGAAATTTTTTATTTTGGCAAATCTTAACCGTGGACTAAATTTGGTTGGTCGATTGATCCTCACGTTCGCATCTTCATGGACTATAATATACACTATTTTTATACTAGGTTTTTCAGTAATTAATTACCATAGAAAGAAATCAAGAAAAATTAGAGATATCAAATAAATTTTACCAGCTTTATAAAATCTCCATATCTTTTATACAACATGGAAACTTTAACTGGAATGAATTCTATAAAGTATTTTTGTAAACCTTTTCACTGCGATGTTCTAAGTATATCTTCACTTGGATAACCACCCCTGAATTTTTTGTGAGAGTGTGTCAAGTGTACAAATTTTCATAATTTTAACTTCAACGGTTTTTCAAATATTGTAAAATAAACCCTTAGCAGCAGCACCTCTTTGACTTTGAGGTACTATAGCACCCTTATAATTACTTTTCCATACATGGTTATAGGAAACTTTTGTCTTAAAATTACATTTTCTATCATCTGTTTCAATTCGTAACAATAAAAGCGGAACACCCTGTATAGCACCTAAATTAAAATGTATTATTTAAGTTTATATTCTATATGGCCGTAATACTATTAATGGATTTTTATTTCTTTTTCATGGCTCATTCAACTAACTGGTTAACTTTGTACATTATCAGCGTAAGTATTCTTTATATAACAAATTTAATTTAAAATTAACGTAAATAAAAATTACCTATAGCTGTAAAGTTCCAACACTTAGCTCTCTTTATATTGCAAGATATCGCTGATACCAATTTGCCTGTAATAAAGTCTCATTCAGAAGTTGCTTTTAATAAATTCCTATGATATTAAATATAACTCGGAACTAGGGTTTCCATACGTCCGGATTTTCCCGAACATGTTTGCGTTTTTTAGACGTCCAGGGAG
Organism: Rhagium mordax; assembly: GCA_963680705.1. NCBI lineage: Eukaryota > Metazoa > Arthropoda > Insecta > Coleoptera > Cerambycidae > Rhagium > Rhagium mordax. The sequence continues at coordinate 25,193,713 of OY796657.1, read as the reverse complement.
TTCTGGCCGGAAATTGTAAATATGTCCGGGACAATACAAAATTTAAACTCAACTTTATCGTTTACCTTTATCTGTCATTGTGTTACATCTCGTAACATCTCTTATAATAATATAATACACTCGTCAAAATTTTAAGTGTTCCACCCACTATTAGCGGTTATACATATTTTAATAAATTTTAGTCTCTACTCCTCAAAATCGCCTCGCACGTCTGGGCATGCTCATGATTAACTTATTTATTTCACCTTCTGGGATTTCTGCCCTTCTTCCACCAACATATTGGATGGTGCAGATACTAGGAGAATATTTCCCAAGATTACACTTGGCTGAGAAAAGTTATTAAATCCAAAAAGTATTCCATGGTAGAAAATGGACCACAAAAGAGAATGTTCAGAAAATATAATAAAGAACACTAAAAATTATTATTAGAAAAACGTATAACCGCTAATAGTGGATATTGATGAATAAATCAAAAACTGGTATATTGATAACATACTAAGGTACCCTATAATATGTCAATGATATATACAGAGCGTTCATGCAACGCGATACACTCAGTTGAAAATAGCAAGAAAAACGTAACTTCATTTGACACCCTGTATAAAGCCGATCTCAAACTTTTTGTTCATTTCCTAACTGTATCATATAGCCATAGAATAGAGCTATCAGAATATGAAAAGTTTTGACAAATTGGTTCATGGGTAAAAAAGTTGCACTTGTTGAAACTTAGGTAATTCTTTGGGTGGAACACTTCAAATTTTGAGGAGTGTAGTAAGACCACACAGAAGTAAGTTTTTTGTTATTGTTATTGTTAAAGTTTTTATTGAATAGGATAATCCTAATATACAAATTCATTTAATATAGTAATTTACAAAATAATTTAACATAACATAACGTAATAATACAATATAACATAATAGTAAAAAACATATATATATATATATATATATATATATATATATATATATATATATATGTATATAAACACACATATACACATACATACATACATACATATACACATATACACTTACATACATACACACATATATACACACACACATACATATACATATAAACAATAATAATAAGTGATAAACTAATCAATTGACTTAATATAATTCATAATTTTTCGTTTAAGCACCCATCTCTAGGTCATGTTCTTATTATTTACCCTTTCTTTAAATGACAATAATAATATATTTTATTATTTTTTGACAAAGTCCGGTTTTTGCCCGGGTTTCAGCGCTTGCTTATCCTGGATTTCAAAAGAACCATATGGAAACCCTACTCGGAACATATCTAACAATTTTTGAGGTTATCTAATTCCAGCGAGCTACAGAATCAAGTTGATGTGTAATTTCACCACTTAAAATCAGAATCTATACTTGAGTCGGAACCAAGACTTAGTTAACACACATTAGGGTGTATTCTGTATCGCCTGTCGTTAATTATAACGGACTGTTAAAATTCTTATCCAATCAGGCCAAAGATTTTCTCAAAATGAGAGGCTCTGATTGGATAAGAATTTTAACAGTCCGTTATAATTAACGACAGGCGATACAAAATACACCCTATTGCCAGACCAGTAACGTAAAGACGTGCCAGCGATCCAGGGTTGTGTATATTACGGACCGCCAATAATGTAATTAGCATAAATTGAAGAATTTTTATGTTTTTCAAGTAGTAGTAAGAACACTAGGTATAATATTAAATATTAAACATTATTTTTTTATTGAAAATGGGAAAGAGTATATTATTATACAAATATACTGATAATAATTGAAGACGTTATTCTAGTTATATTCTTTTACAGGAAATTCTGGGCAAACAATTTTTTTAAATTTTAAATATGAATTATTACTTAGTGTCATTATATAAATAATAAGGAACCAAATCAGATTTTGTTTGCTTAGTAACATTGTGTAAACAAAAACATTTGTCACATGAAAACACTGCAAAACTCTAATACGATTTAATTTGTATACCAACTACTTTTACAAGACATCCACCATATTGATAGCAGGTGTCAGTTATACTTTTCGTACCTAAAGCAGGTATAACATCTATTTCTTACAGACAACTAGTTTGGAACTGTACTGCATAGGTTTTATGTTTTATAATAAAGAATCAGTGGCGAAGCATCAATTTAAGCTGAGGGCAGGCTGTCCTAAATCAACCGGATAAAGCTAGTGTACATAATTTTTTGGAGTCGCAGAATATATTTTCTATACAAATAGCAACGGAATAGATATTGCTGCATTCATTATTTTAAGTTTATCTTCTAAAGGTTAATTATTAAAGTAACCATCATTATTAATTGAAAATTCTACTAAATCGACGCTGTCTGTGACCGCCGCCATAACTAAGAACAACAAAACAATATACCATAGTTAATATACAAATGCTACGAGTGACATAACAAGCCACTGTTTTACGCCAACAGAAAGATTACGCTAGCTAATTACATATCACTCCGGACCGCACCGTGGAGCTCCATAGAGTCCGTTAGAAACAAGCTTTGTATTGTCAGCCTAAGCTGACTGCTGAAAGAGAACAGTTGTTTCTTTCTGTAGTTGGTGACCACCTGTAGTGCGTATTGATGCACTGCGGATTGCCGCCGCTTCAGCATAAATGGAAATATGCATAGAAAACGTTTATATATTAAGCATTCTGGCAAATCTGGCAATAAAGGATGTCTACGGTATAAAATATATAGGGTAGGCTGCACCTTATAACCTTAATGGACGCTTTGCCACTATAAAGAATGTGTCAATATCAACCGATAATAATTTTTAGACTGATTACTTTGGCATTTGCTGGTTCCATTGGAATGACATTAGTGATTTTAGCCTGCGCTTTGCCAAGTTTTGGGTAAGTACCTATAATCTGTCTCACCAACAAATATAAATAGACTCCTCCCCAAAAATGCCTGCTGAATTTGAATGGAATTTCTCTGTTGGTCGTATTTATAGAACCCGAATTACAAAGCAACCGCTAGATTTCACTGACAAGAGCCGACTCTACAAAGTACTCGCGAACGCGTTAAACTTTTACATCTTTTGCACCAGACCAATCAGCTTATGTTATGATTGTCGCGAAACGCATAAACGCTAAACGTATTAAAAACATGAATAAATAGGGAGCCCGCCTAACTGTCAACTGTCATATTCGTTTTTGTGATAATTATTTCTTAATTTATATCAGCTGTTTATGTTAATGAATTCGTTGAGATTTATCTTATATAAAGATATCTTACTTTGTAAATTAAGGTACGTCTAAGAATTAACCTTATGTTTTGCATATTAAGTATTAAGGTATGTAATACAAACGATTAATATTATGATTAAATGTTAAAACACTTTTTTTAAGGTTAGGTTTTCATCGAAATCTGATGGCTATAACAGCTTTCATTAATTTCATTAAGTAAAACTGACTATTGCGCACACCGTTCTGCGCAAACATTAAAATAATGGGGAGGAGTCTATTTATATCTGTTGGTGAGACAAATTATAGTCAATTTTATGCTATATAAAAACTTTTATTTAAAAAAAATTTTTAGATTATGGTGGCCTTTTTTTGTAGTATTATTTTATGTATTATCACCAATACCTACGTTAATTGCAAGAAGATACTCTGATCACACAGGTTCAAGTAACTCGTGCATGGAATCAGCAATTTTTATAACTATGGGTCTAATAGTGAGTACATTTGGATTACCGATAGTACTCGCAAGGGTTGGTACTATTGAAGCGGGGGCTTGCTATCTTACAATAGCTGGTAATGTAGTTGTTTTTGCAACATTACTAGGATTCTTCTTGACATTCGATCAGGATGATTCGGACTATAACATGTGGTAGTTTGTTGTTTGGCGAATGAATTTCAAATAAAATTAATAACATTGTACTCATTTCTTTACTTATTTAATAATTAATGTTAATGTAAAAGTATATTTTGTAAGGCTATAAATAATTATATTTAGTTTAAGAGTAACCTTTCTTTCATTCCTTTTAGATGAAAATTTTAGAAATTTAACTACCTATTATTTCCGTGGTACTTGCATACAAATATATCTATGAATCAAAGTGAAGTATTTAATTTTAGATTAAAAATAATATCTTGCAACAAATTTAAAAGTGGATGCGGATATCAAAATATTTTAATTTATTTTATGCCACAACTGTTTTTTTAATGAAATATATTAAAGTACTGACCATATGGGCCTCATGACAACTTTAAACAATACGTATTAAGCAGAGAAAGTGAAATAATTTGTATTACAGTAAAGATTAAAAAAAAGTTTGCAATTTGCAAAAAAAGAAATCAAATAATGAAATCTCATCACCTGATGAAAGTATTTGCAGACATTCAAAAATAGACCCATACCTTCTCTGTCTACAACAATGCACAGATTGATTAAAAATCACTTTTCTTTTATAATGAATTTTAAGTTTTTATTCATGACTATTAAATAATGTATGCATTATGTACTTATGTAATTCCTCAAACATAATGCAGATTATTAATCGTTATTCCCTGCAGTGAATAACGACTTCTTTATTTACTGCAGTGAATAATGAACAAAGTTTCTATGACAACTATGAAACATCAATATAAGTATATCAATTTGGATATGTTTGTTATTATTATGCTTGTATAAAGCCTAAACAAAGTCATTTATAAATAATGCATCAATGCATTGTAAAATAAAGTATCGGGTATTTGTTAAAAATTTCATTAGACTATGACATGTGAGTCGAAGCACGAAATTAATTATAAATAATGTGGACAATTAAATTTAATTAAAGTAGTACTTATAAATTTCTTCAGTAAAAGATTTAGTCACAAATATTTAATAGTCATGGATAAAATGGGGTATTCTACTTGCATATAATGACTATTATTCACTATTATCTAAAAAATGAAAGTGACAAAATGCAAAAAGAATTCGTATTTTTATATAAAGCGGTTAGGTAGGTACACCATCAAATATATAATATGGCATGAAATTAGAATGAGTATCAAGGAGTAAGGGAGGTTGCTACAATCTGCACATGGCAGTAATGCCTTTAATGAGCAAACATTAATTGGTTCTGATTTCTTTGCATATAAGATGTACGTTGTTCTTATTGAAATGGACCATACTGAATGTGAATCACATGCATAATGTATATAAATCTTGTGATGATCTTCACGGGATCATCTTATTTGGATTTTTTCTTCAAATTTTGGAGTAAAAGATATCTCTATAGGGAGGAATATTATGTGCAGTTGCGGTTTTCGGCATTTTGTTGCAAATTTAATTGACAATAAGCGGTTTTGTCTGTTGGAATGAGCATTTGCAATAAATATTGTATACAGCGTCTAATGCAAGACCCGTCCAAAAATGAAAAATTTCATTGACACCGAGAATTTACAATAGCGGTTTTAAATTTGATTTTGTTATATAGGGGTAATCTACTGACTATTTGCAAAAACCAATTTGGCCACTTTTGCAAAATCTGCAATATTTCAAAATATACATCGATTCTTTTGAAAAAATCACATTTTTCTCATTACTGACCTGTAACTTTCCACTCAGGTGTTTAAGTTTAATGAGATATTTTTATTTGTCACTTTCTTATGCATATGTATTGTTAACTATAGCCATCTGTCAATATTCATTTAATCTTACAGGGGTTTAAAAAATATTAAAACTATGGAATATTCAGATTTACGATTTTTTTGCGGACGGGTCTTGCATTAGGCGCTGTTTACAATATTTATTTCAAATGCTCATTCCAACAGACAAAACCGCTTATTGTCTATAAAATTTGCAAAATGCCGAAAACCGCAACTTCATAATATTCCTCCCTGTAGAGATATCTTATTCCAAAATTTGAAGAAAAAATCCAACTATGCAGTTCATATCTACATATTTTATTTCACTATATTAAGTAGCAGAAATAGAATCGATTCAGATTGAATTCACAGTAGGAAAAACTTTTTTATTTTCAATTTTTCAACAAAAAGTATCTCTTAATAAAAACTCCTATACTTACTTTGAAAATAGCATTTCTGCTAATAGTGTTAATGTTTTCTGTACAGGGTGATCGGAAAAGTCCATAATCTGGAAAAACTTTTTTATTTTCAATTTATTGATAAAAACATTCGCTCATCAAGAAAATGTAACTTTTATTTTGATTTAATATAAAGTAAAGTGGTATTAAAAATTAAACAAATTCTGAACACACAGGGTTTTCAAAAAATTACCAAACTAAACTAAACTAAAACTTTAAAGATCAACAAAATAAAAACGGTTGGGTGTAATCACAGAATATATAGAGGGGTGTAATTATTATTTCACACCACTTTATTTGATGTTCTGCTATTAAATGAAAATAAAAGTTACATTATTCTTGCGCGAGTGTTTTTATCGAAAGTAAAAAAGTTGTTTTTCAGATTATGGACTTTCCTGACCACCCTGTACAGAAAATATTAACACTCTTAGAAGGAATGGTTTTTAAAGTAGGCAGAAGTTTATATTAAGAGAGACTTTTTGTCGAAAAATCGAAAATAAAAAAGATTTTTACAGATTATGGACTTTTCTGGTCACCTTGGGCATAAGTCGTAAGGGTTTGTTACCAATAGGTACTATAAATAGGTGTCGCATGTTTGTTGATTTGACACGATGTAGCAAAATTTGTCAGTTTGACTTTTTAAAAAATGATAAATAATATCATTTCATATAAATCGAGAAATGAAAATAAAATTTAAAATGCATTTTATCTCTCATGATAAGAAGAATAAAAGTGATGATGAAAATTCTATCAATTACGAGTATAATGAGAAAAGGAACAAAAGGTTGTATGTATTTATTAATTCTATAAATCTTTAATTAGTAATTGAATGAAAATTTTTTATAAACATAACAGTAATAATTAAGTAATAAATATAGGGTCTGGGGTCTGCCTAGTTTATTGACTAAAAGTATAAAATAATGGACCTCATTTTAAAGAAACTTTTGTATTTGACCTTTTGTTGTATTAACAAAAATACTCCGTTTGCGCCTGCCTAATATTATGTTCCACACTATACACCATTTCCACTGTTTAATAGTGAGTATGTATTTGTAAGTGTCGACTTCTTGACCTGTATTCAAGGTATACGCAGGTATACAGAGTCACAAGTGCAAACAAACAAAATACTTTGCTAAAAAAGTCGGATATCTCATTATCGAATAATCAGCATTGAAATTTGTCTGCCTTTTCTATTTTATATATTTTTTTTAACCAAATATGCAATATTATAGTTTTCCAATGCAAATGTTATCTAAATGGCAGAACTGGCCTTTCTTGCTTTTTATAAAGCAATTTGAATAATTAACGCAATCTGCCTGGATGGAATTATTTTTTTTTTGTAGGAACCATAATAATTTTATTGAAAAAAAAACAATTATTCTTAAACGGAGCAGAAAGAACGTCTGCCACTTGCAATTTCTCATTCTTTCAGTTAAAAGAATTTTATTAAAACAAGAGGCAGACGTTATTATATTGTATACTTCACTTAGTTTTTTTAAATCTCTCACAAGCTCTCATTTGATATCGCCGCAATAAATTAATGGCTAATTAAGTTGCTCGTATTGTTTATTTTACTCAGTTCTTTGATTTTTTCAACATCTGCCAAACGATGAAATCATTTAAAAATTACTGCCACCCCACCAGCTCCCTGGCTATAAGGGCGTTGCGAATCCGATTAAAAATTTTCAAATTGTTTAGAATGTTACGCAAACTCTCTTTTACAGATTTAAGTGGTATCTATAAGAAATCATTACAATTAGGAGATGTTCTCTGTAATTTTAACATGGAAGTTATTTGTGTTGCCGTAGAGTGGCGTCCTATTATACTCAACGTGCTTATGTTCCTAGTTACAGAGGCTCTGTGGTTCTACTAACGAATTGAAGTTCTCTGCTATTAATCGATTATAGAATGTGCTCGTGCTGCCATCTAGCAGATTGCGTCTTAACTAATTTGTTTAAAATTTTTGAAAGGTAAGGAGATGTCAGCACTCAGCACTAGCTAATAATCACGTGAAACTTCATTAATGATCAGCTGTCTTCTGGGGAGTGGTTCACTTTGAAAGGGTGTTTTTGTGCATTTTTTCATCGTTCCCAGGTAAATTTACATTATAAGTACGTCATTCAACCTAACAAAGTAAATATCAATTACCACAATTAATTACCTCTTTTTGTTAGACACTTCTACATTGCTGGTAATGTATAATTTACTATTTACCTCTTTTGCTACCCCATTATTACATTGACCCATTTAACTTATTAATTCGAATAAAACTACTCTCCATTAGGAATGGTAATTTGAGTAATTGCCTCGTTCTCCACGCAATTACTTATTCAATATTAATTTGTGTAATGTTTTCAATTTTTTAAGTTGTAGAAGAGCTTAACATAGGGGTAGATTGTGTAATAGTATAACACTGCTCTCCGTTAAACTATTATGCATAATTGGAAATGTGTAAAAATTTAAATTATATACCATTAGTACAATGTAAGAGTCACATGACACTCTAAAAAACTACATTAATATAGAATAGCTTCCGCCTAAGATATTTTATAAAGTATATTGACAAAATGAAAATAAAAAAATTTAAGTAAGTTTTAAAAGTAATTCTTGTAGTACAATAGCAAATACAGTTCTAACAATTTAATATTTCTTTCTAGGAAAAATAAAGACGACGACAGTCAAAACTTACGTAGTACAAAATCGTCTAAATCATTAAAATTATTTAACGAGAAAGAAATGACAGAATACTGGTTAATATCTGCCCCTGGCGAGAAAACGTGTCAGCAAACATGGGAGACGATGAACAATTTGACCAGCAAGCAGAATAATTTGTCAGTCAATTATAAATTTCATATTCCAGATTTGAAGGTAATTATGTTCTTGTATGAATGCACTTTTTAATTTAGCGTTAAAAAAATCCATTAATAATGTTAAAATCTTGCTTGAGTGCTGGATTTAGCTAAAACTTCTAAAAACACCTCAAAAAGGTAAAAGTATAGAAATAAGGTCATTTTTGAGTTGTTCGAGAGATTTACGACTGGGAATAATATTAGATATTTGAGTTATAGCTAGTTTATTAAGTACTGAAATGTAAGTTTTTATTTGATATTTAGATAGTCACATAAAGTACTTGTTTCTAGATTTTAAATTAATGTTAGTACATTTAATTTTCACTTTATTGTTTTTAAATGATTAATAAGCTTTCTTTCTAATGTATATTTATATATATTTTAGGTGGGCACCCTGGATCAGTTGGTAGGTTTGTCGGATGATTTGGGAAAACTAGATGGGTTTGTAGAACAAGTTACTCGAAAGGTAGCACAATACTTAGGGGAGGTATTAGAAGATCAAAGGGATAAACTTCAAGAAAATCTAATGGCGAATAACAGTATGTTTTTTGGACTTTTTTCTGGGAATGATGATTTGTATTGAAAGTCGCATGTTTTTTGTATTTTAACATACAAACAACTTCTTAAATTTTTCCAAATTATATTTTAAACAAAACATTAATGTTGGGGAAACATTAATTACTGCACTGGAAATATATAATTTCAAAAATTTTTAGCGTAATTTTGAACATTTCTATTAGATTTACAATACTTACGAAAAATATATTTCCAGTGTACAGTAATCAAATTCAGACCTAATTTAATGGTTGCTATATTTTATAATAAATTCCAAATAAATTTTAACAATTATATTGATATTAAGATATCAATAGTTTCTCTGTTATTTTTTTTCATTTAATATGAGCCAATTGGTCTATTATCATTTTCAACCATTAAATTATTGGGACGAAAACTGGTTGAAACATAAACAGTTTTATTTCATATTTTGTCATAGTCTAAATTTGATTTTTGATGGTGTATAATTCGAAATTTTACTCTGTAACTATTTTTTCCATTATTTGTCTCGTGAAATATTCAGTAATAATTTATAATTACTATTGGTATAAATTTTGTTATAATATTTGATTTTTTTTTAAATTAATTGTTTGTATGATATTCATTTTTAATATGGGTGTTTAATTTTTTTAATATTCAGAAAAACCTTGTTAAATAGTACTTGCGATTCAAATATTTATTTTTAGAGTGTGATATGAGGAACTTATAATTTTGATCTGTAATGTTTTTATTTTCAGCATAGAAAATATTCGAAATTGTTTTTTAGTTAAAATTGTTGTGTTGTGACTAGGGAAGATGAAATTTTTTATTTATAAATTTTTTTCTAGAAATAGATATCGAAAATCAGTCTTTCTTCACACATTATTATATAAATTGTTCAAAAGCCACGAAAATCAAAATTGGACTATAGAACTGTTGGTTCGTTACCTAATTTTTGTATTGGCATGCACAACATTAACAGTAACAAAACTAATTTAACTAACCACCACAGACACACGTGCGAGCATGTCTCTTTGATTTTAATTCAAACATAGCTACACAAAAACCATTGAAGATAATGATTTGCTGCCAGTTAACAAAAAGATACAGTCGTTTAAACTTCCGAATTTAGAAAGAAATGTGTTGAGGGACAAATTAAAATGTTAATTTATGTACTTCTATCCTAGGTAACAAATTGAACAAATCTGTATTTTTTTAATTTTTCAATGTTTCCCAAAATGTAAATATTACTTCCACAACTTTGATAGTATAATTTAAAATTATTCAGAGAAGTAAGTCATAGTTGTAAATTTATCAAGAGAACATATCAGACTACTCTATCGTTTGAGATTTACTGTACTCTGTCTCACCAACAGATGCAATAGACTCCGCCCCAAAAATGTCCGCTAAATTTGAATGGAATTTCTTAATTTGTCGTATTTATAGAACCCGAATTACAAAGCAACCGCTAGATTTGACTGACAAAGGCCAGCTCGGTTTTACACATTAGACCAGTTAGAATGCATAAACGCTAAACTTTCTTATACTAAAACTTATAGTTAAGTTCTCGCGTTCTAGGGTTTTTAAAGATTTTTATCAATATAAATAAAACAAGATGTAGGTATATAGTTGGTATAGTTTTTATTGCACGACTATTCGTAAAAAGAATCGAAAGTAATCTTACGATAGATATTAATAAATAAACATGTATACATTTCATCGTGTAAAACTGACTATTGCGTACACCATTCTGCGCTACTATAAAATTAATGGGACGGAGTCTATTTGCATCTGTTGGTGAGACAGATTATAAGTAGGTACCTAGTATATTTTTTGATTTAATTTTAATTTATTGACAAATGCAGGCTTTTTAAAAATTATTTATATGATAGTTCTTTATAAAAAATTTCTATTTATTTTACCCTTAATTATTACTTTCATTAAGGCAAATGTAGACATATTTATTCATTGTATACCTGTATGATTTGTTCTGCAATGTAATTGTATTTTACTGTTCTCAATTTTTCAAATTGCCTTTGACAGGTGATCTGATGAGATAGATACTTTGGATATTACAGTAAATAAGGAGGTAAATAACTAACACGAAAAAATTACATTCAAGTGTAATACAAAAATCTGTAATAATGTGTTTGATTGCAAGAAATGTGTTAATTTATATGAATTTAATTTTTTACAGTAATTAAGGTGCAGTATATAAACAAGCATATTTAGATCTAATTTAAGATATACAGAGTGTCCCATGGGTACACAGAGCAATGGCAGATTCCTGACGTAAAAATATTACGATTTACCAATCTTACCTTTATCCAAAAGTTGATATTAACAGAGATACAGGGTGTCAAAGTAAAATTTTTGGTTTGGTTATTAAATAATTTCTTTAAAAATTTAAATATTTTAACAAAATTTGTAGATTGGGGATTTTTGAAGCGAGGGAATCAAATCTATTCATAATTTGCTGTTATTTGTAGAGGGTACCACTTACAGTAGTTTGCGTGTCGTTTATACGTCATAATGTTTTTGGGGATATTTTTAATTTTTTTTTTAATAAAAATTCCTGTTTTCTCGTCTTTAGGTATACCTTCTAAATGTCGCTACGAGTAACCGTTTTCGAGATATTTGATTTTAAAGTATTCAATTTAACCTATTTAAATTATTAAGGATGTACAATTTTTGCAAATTTTTACAAAGAGACAATTTAAAGAAATTATTTAAAAAAGAACCAAAACAAAAACTTTACTTTGACACCCTGTATCTCTGTTAATATCAACTTTTGGACTAAGGTAAGTTTGGTTAAATCGTAATATTTTTACGTAAGGAATCTGCCATTGCTCTTTGTACCATTACTTATGGGATACCTTGTATATCATATTTTTCATTTAATTATCGTAAATGCTCATAATACACTTAAGTTGTTTAAGTCTAAGTCCTTAATTTTTTGAGGTATGGTTATTACACAACAATCTTTTACTCCGTGTTGACAGTTCTAGTTGAAAAGGTAATACAATAAACATTTATTGGCAGAGAATAAACAATAATGTAGATTATTTACACAAAAAATTTAATTACAACAAAAAATTCATTGCCACAAATAGTGTAAATGAACAGTAAGTTGCCAACATATATAAGTTTCTTTTTATAGTTAATGATAAATTTACTGCATGCTGTTATTGTAGGCGAAGCTAATTGGTTACATTAAAAAATTTAATAATAAAACAAATTGGTACAGGTTACACTAATGATAATTAAACGTTTATATTTAAATTCTAGGAACAAAAATATAAAAACTACAAAAATTCAGGATTTTTATCTTTTTTTACTTCTTAAATTTTGTAGTCATTTATTATATGGACAGTTAAAAGTAACTGTGATTGTGAATATTATTAAAATTCTTATTTTGATAATATCTAAGTTTTTCCATCAATACATTTCTTTCATAATTCTTGGATTGGCTCAAAGCTTACAAAATAAGCCCTGGGCAATCCTCGATGAAGCTTAAAACGTCTGGGCTATGATTAGATAATTGCGACTGGGACGGGGGGCAGAGTACTGATCTGGTACATGGCTTGTGCTTGTTTGGCTGTGCTTGTGACGGTTGTTTGGTGGTGGGGGCAGGTGGGCGCCCGCCCGAGGATGAAGGTGGGGGAGGCTCTTTGGAAGACAGGGACTCGGAGAGCTCATCTGGCTTATACGTGACGCCACTGCAATCGCCTGCGGAAAGTACGAGCTCTACTCCTGACCAATCCCCATACGTTGACATGTTCCTACCCGTATTAGGGCCAGGTCAGTGGCCGGACCAAGCTTGATGCACACAGGCTTCTCACGCCAAGCGGCCGGATCTTACTAAACCTTATGGTTTACAAAATTTATTAAGCTTTTAGAGAAATGCATCTGTAAATAAGATATAATTTTTTTATATATATATATCATCTGAAGTACCTATTACAGGTTACCTTGCGTACTGTAAATTCATATATTTTTTATTCTATATGGAGACGTATGTACTATAGTAAATGTAATTTATATCTTATATTATATTCTTTAATAATCTATTGGAGTACATACCTTTGAAACTTTAATAATATGATTTATGTGTTGCTTTTAATTTTTTTGACATCAGCTAGATGACACTTTTACAATATTTGAAGTAACCAGTTATGTTGTATCAAAGTAGTCAACACTAATTCAGTCATTTAAACAAAATTTCAGCCTTTCTGTGAAACAAGAAATTGCTGGAGAAATCATTTTACATAATAAATGGAGATTAATAAGTATATTAACTGTTAATGAAAATGAATGTAAATATGAACATATGACAGAAGTATTACGAAATGTACGTAAATAAATATAAAATATGTTACTCTAAAATCATATACTTATTGAATTTATGCATATTTGTTTCCAACAATTGTAGTTCTTCTTCTCAAAAGCATTAATAAATTTTCAGCCATTTTTGTGAAACCACTGTGCATTTACTTATTTCATATTTTACATTGTTTAAAAATTAAATGTGAAAAAATATATGTCCAGTGGATAGGTTGGATCCGGACACAGTTTCATTTGTTGTTATAATTTTTGGTTGTTTTTAAGGCAGTGCTGCGTTCATTTCTATATAATGATAATTGATTATGATTGGTTGTAGTGTTTATTGTATACACGTACACAGATCACTCCTCCTTGGCTTACATAAGTAGACTGTGGTATTGTTTTGATCATGTTTGCTTCTGGCAAGTTTGATTGGTGGAAAAATTTTGCAAAGTTTAATTTTTCTAACAATTCTAACAAAGCACTAAAATATTTTTGTGTGTGTGGGTATTCTGTTTGGTGGACATAAGTTTATCACTTGTAATAATTTTTTGTGTTTTTTCTCATTTTAAATAATGTGCGTCTGTACAGAAGTATTTGAAATTTTTCCATCTACATGCAGAATTTATAAAATTGTGAAAGAAGTCATCAAATAGTTTTTGCAACTACATAGAGAGTTTCATGTGAACACTAAAATTTTTGGATCACGTGTTATTCTACACTAGTTTTTTTTAAATTTACTACTGAATACACTAACTTATCTAAATGTAATGGTATAAATTAATTTATGACTGTTGTACCAGGCGTCTGTTATAAATATACAACAATTTGCAACAAAGATATTTCCAAAGTTTGTCTTGTTTCAATTGTACGCAATTTTTATGATATTTCTGTTTTTTTCAAGCTTGTTTTTAATTTTTATATTTACTTATTTTAATTAATTTAAATAACGACTAAATAATATTTTTAAATTTATATTGATCATATTTATAGTATTTTTTTTTATCATCTGGAAAACTAGCCTAGTTAAGGCTCCGAATCATATGATGCATCTTGACAGTAAATCTTGTTCCGTGTTCCAAGCATTTTTCTTCTCTTCTCTCGCTTGTTTTGTTTGGATTACTTATTTAGCTTTCGAGATATTTCCATTAACATTTTTCAATAAAACACATGGTATATACGAAAGTTTACGGTTTATAAGTTGGTCCTATAAACAAGTGAGATAATATTTTTCTGTTGATATTTTTATGAGTTTTAGTAGTTTAGTAGAACTCAAAATCTAACTAGACATGTCAAAGACAAATTAAGATTTTTGCATCTTGTTTTCTGTTTAGGATTAGCTGTTTACTAAAAAAAAATGTCAGTCAACAGATTTGGGGCCGTTTTCTTTTTGTGTAGTCATCAAAATTGGGGATTTTCTTATGTTTTGTAATTTGAGCGATTTCTTAATTTAACGTATTTCAAAATCCTACCTTTCAGTTTATGTTTAAAAAATATATTTTGAAGATTTCTAAAAATTATTTGCAAGATAAGCATTACTCAAATTGATTTAATACACTGCATACCACACAGCATGCGGGAATGTGTTTCTGTGCTCTTTTCAAAGTCTTATGCAACACTGAAAATTTTGGTGCCAGTTGTTTTTAACTAACTTTACATATCGGCAGTTTATCTTTAACTATTTTCGTTGTAACAAAAACCTCGAAAACCTAGGCTTTTGTATTTCAGTGTCTTAAGACTAAAATTATTGTTTGTTTTTCCTAAAATCAAATTAATGGTATGGATGAAACTTTTAAATTATTATTTTCTCCATAAGTCATGCAAGGCACAGATCAACGCATGAAAAATATAATTTAGAGGTTATGATACAAAAATGCCTCGCAGTTTCTATTTGCTTATGCTGCGTTTTGAAGCATGGCCTGATGTACATAATGATTTTGATATACAAATTCAGTTTTGAAAATGTCGTATGGCTTCCTCTTAATTAGAGAATGTAATGCTTACAAATAATTAAAAACTAGCATGAGTTGTTTAGATTTTTGCAAATCTTTAAGTAAAAATTTATAATAAAAGATTTTTTTAAATGCTATTTGCAAATAGAAAACTTGTATAGAAACCGATGGTACTAAATATGACCACTGTATTTATAACCAAATCAGTAATTTGGCTAATAACAATAATCAATATATAATTGAGTCTAGGTAAATGAGTATTTGCAGTCTTTCAAATCAAATGTTTTTTTTAAGTAAAGTTAAATAGCTATTTGATCAACTAGGGAGGAAAATATATCATTTTTCTACTACCGTCTATATAAGTGAACTTTGTAAATCTAGCAACACGCGTGATAATGAAAGTAAACATTCGAGGTACCTGGTTGCTAAGGTGTTGCTAGATGTGAAAGTAAGACTTTCGCAGCCAGGACAGAAAATTAAAAAAAAACAAATTTTAAACGAAATTTAATTTGATTTGGAGCTTCAAGTAAAAACTTTGTAATTTGTTCCTTGGTAAAAATGTTAGATTTCTCATATCCGTCATTCTTTCTTTTAATAAAAGCTGTTAGTCTTTTAAATTGTGAAATATCTTTATTTTTGTGAACTGAAATTGCCATTTTTAGCATTGAATACACTGACCATAGTGTTGTCGGCGATAAAACTTCAGACCTTTCTAGGAAGTATGCTAACATTACATTTTCGTCAATTTCCGTAATATTTTTGGAGACGCACCATTTAAAAAATACTTCATACATTTGCAAATACCGTTCTTTGGGTTTTTTAGGGTACAGCGAGGCACAAGCAATATTGGCTGCTTCTTGTATACCAAACATATTAGTTTATTTTAGTTTCAAATCACAAATAATGGACTACATTAGTTGTGACGTCACGACCCCCACTTCTAGAGGCATACAAGTTTACGGCCGAAATTGTGATATTGGAATTTGACCCGTATTGCGTTGTCCATAAGGACTATAATATATAGTACTAAAACATTGTCGGGAATTTTATAGTATTTCTGTATGTTGAAAGATTATTTAAGGACTTCCAATACCTATTTCACATTTAAGAAATATGTTAAAATATATGTATCCACGTATGATTTATAAAAACTTCATTTTAGTTTTATAAATTAATATGTAAAGGGGCGGAAACTTCCTCCAATAGGAATAAAGAATGCAAAAATTCAAATTATGAGTTTGCAGCTAACTTCAAACACTTAATTCATTTTCATTCATTTTAACAATGAACTTGACGTTTAACTTAAGTTTTCTCCCAGTTTCAAATCTATTCTACTATTTTTTCTAATACACTAGTCTTTGTGCTTAATTTCAAATATGGGTTTGTGCTTTGCACCTGAGTGTGATCATATCAATAAAACCGGATGTAAAATGTTTAGTTTCCCAAAGGATTCCAAATTAAAATAAAAGAGGTAAAGCAATAATGTGTATGTTAGTTTGATTATCGTTTCTTAAATATGGTTATATGTAAATTGTAAAGACAAAATAATGCTTATATACCTACCTGTGCTTTCTTTAATATTCTATATTTTTTAAATAGGTTTAATTGATTTTTATTGTATTATTGACACCAAGGTAAGAGGTTATAAAATTTGCGTCAGCGTCACTGACACTAACGACAGCTGTAACAACTCAGAAGTATAATGAAGTTAGCAGCAGTGTAAACTTTATTTTAATAGTACGTACGGTTGCATAATTATGTGACGTCACACTAATGTGGTCCATTAAAATTAAAAACATAACCCTTATTGACAGATAAGCAATTGTTTCGTTGCCATGAATACAACTTTCACAGACAGAGCCTCCTAAACTATAAAATTTATTAAAAACGTCAAATAATTTCATGAAATAATTAATGTTAAATTATTAAATACCATAATATCTTTCGGTAGTAGAAAAAATATAATACATTACACGATGCGAAAGCTCTTTCAGGTGCTCGGTGTTTTTTGAAAGATCTCGGCTTTGCCTCGACCTTTCAAAAATCACCTCGCACCTAAAAGTAAACTTTTTCATCTAGTAATGTAAATAACTATTCCTCCCGTGGATGAAAACTGCAATCATCCAGAGGAGGAAATGATATATTTACTCCAGAGTTGAACATATGACTCTGTTACACCTTTACATATTTATGATAAGATTTTATCTCTTATATTTTGTTTCCATGGTAATGTTTGTTAGTAATAGTAAAACAATAGCCGGTCACTTAGAATTATTGCAACGTGAGTTGTAAATTATATTGGCCCGTCTCTAATGCCAACGGGAGTAAATGTATATTGTCGCCTGCTGCTATTGGAAACTGACTGAAGGGAGATACACGTCTATTTTCGCTAATAGAAAATACACTAACAAACGACAGAAAATGTAATTTTCTAAAGTAGGTGTCAAAAAATATATTTCTCACCAGATCATAGGTTAAACTGGTTAATTTGAATATTTTTTAGATAAATCGAATTTTTGGATAGGAATCTTAAGGAATGTGGTGTGGTAATAAATCCCAAAAAAGAAAAGGAAGAGAAATAGATCATAGGTTGTTAACACTTTTGTGATATCATATTTAGATGCCTTCAGAAAGCAAAATAATCAATTACGGAGTTACTAACTCTAAATGCCATGATCGTTATAACACCATGGGTGTTTTTGACAATGTTATAACTTTGTTTTGATTAGTTATTAAATAAACATAAAAATTTTTGGGTCTCAGGGTTGTTTAAATAAAAAATAAAATTTTCATCACTTTTGCAAAATTGCAAGAGTACTGAGTGTTCCATTAAAAAATCCAAAGTCAATTAAATTTACTTAAAAGGTTATGTGTTGACTGAGCGAAATATGTTGCTCCTGGGTATTGAATCAGTTAGTGTTTACCTGTTAATTGTATCTTCCATATAAAATTGGCTTATGTCCGCTATTATAGAGCATTAACATTAGCAAGCTTGTAGGCAACATTTATTTAATTATTGTTTGCAAGAATTTTCCCCCAATAATTAATATTCATGTTTTTTGAAATGTTGTGTGTGTCTGTACTTCTTAGAAACGTTTATTGTGTACTTTCTGTCTTATTATAGCCGACTTGCCAAGTTACCTCACAAGATTCCAATGGGACATCGCCAAATACCCAATCAAGCAATCACTCCGTAATATAGCTGATATCATCAGCAAACAAGTAGGCCAAATCGATGCTGATCTAAAGACCAAGTCATCTGCATATAATAATTTAAAGGGCAACCTTCAGACCTTGGAGAAGAAGCAGACGTAAGTTGATAAGTATTATTAACAAGATCGGCAGAATAGATTTTACAGTATATCAACACTTATGGTGGTTAACTACTGTGTGATCAATTGCATCCGAATCTAAAGCTTAAGGCCTAGTCCTTATGGATTTTGGTTGTTAATATATATATCGTGTTTTTATACAGGGTGAAACTCAACTTATTTCACTCCATTTAAGGGGGGATCTCTGTTGATATTTATTTTGTAAAAAAATTACGAGTAAAAAAATATAAAAAAGAGAGTTGAAAAACCCAAGTCAAAGGCGGCGAGTCGATTGTTTTTATACTTGTATATGTGAGCGCTACATTACGCGGACTTTACTTGCACGAGTACACAGAGGCACGAGTTAACTAGAGATAAAATCTTGTTTACAGTACAGTATTTGTGGTCAACTTGTGTTGTGTTAAAATTTGGTATTATGGAATGGACCAATGATTTAACATTTCAGTTTTTGGATATTTATGAGAAGGAACCGATTATAGAGCTGTCGTATTGTCACTTTCGTCCATCTTTAAAAATTACTCGCACTTCCCGAAATAATTGCAACTTTTAAAGTAAGCACGTAATGTGTACAATTTACTTGAACTCGGACAAGTACTTGCCGAATTTATTCCAAGTCGAGTCACTTGCCAAGTATCGCGTAGTGAGTGGCTTAAGGTTTTAATCGTCTCCGATTAAAAATTACTTATTTTTAAGAAGGAGCTACAACCAAAAAACTATTAGAAATACTACTTAACAGCTGGACCAAGAAACTATTTAAAATATAGGAGTAATTTGAACATAAAAAATAATTTAGTTGATTAAATTGTCATCATTTTATATTCTATGTATTATTCTATATGTTTTTGTTTCTTTATTATTTGTCATTAATTTTTTAAGAGAGGATAGTGTTAACGTATATTTCTTTATTTTAGAGGGAGTTTGCTAACTCGTAACTTGGCTGATTTAGTAAAAAAAGAACACTTTATTCTTGATTCAGATTACTTGCAGACATTATTGGTTATCGTTCATAAGTAAGTGAACATTTATTTCCATTATTTGATAATGTGAAATAAAATTGGACTGTTCTTCCCGCAGGTCCCAGTTTAACGAATGGAATGCCACCTACGAGAAGATCACAGACATGATAGTACCTCGCTCATCTCAACTCATCACCCAGGACAACGAATATGGTCTGTTTACAGTATCACTCTTCAAAAAGGTCGTTGAAGAATTTAAATTGCATGCTCGTGAAAAGAAATTTATTGTTCGTGATTTCACTTACAACGAAGAGGAATTGGCAGCAGGCAAGAATGAAATTACCAAACTTGTTACTGATAAGAAGAAGCAGTTTGTAAGACATCATATAACAATGGATTTAAATAATTATAGTATTGTTATTTTGTAGGGTCCGTTGGTAAGGTGGTTGAAGGTGAACTTTAGTGAATGTTTCTGTGCCTGGATTCACGTTAAAGCCTTAAGGGTGTTTGTAGAATCTGTGTTGAGGTAATAGAGAAAATATTGTGTTTTAATACGTGATATTTCCAAGTAATTATTTTTTATGTTAATTTTGTTCTAGATATGGTTTACCAGTCAATTTTCAAGCTATTCTAATTCATCCACATAAAAAGATGATGAAGCGTTTGAGAGATGTTCTTAATCACCTCTATGGTCATTTAGACAGTAGTGCTGCCCTCTCCGGCTCTAATCTTGATGTAGGTCTTTTTGATGTTTTACCACTTTCTATTCAATTTAACTTGATATAAGCTAAAATAATATATGTGCCATGCCATGGGTAAAATCAATAAAATAAGGTAGTGGAACATTTCTAAAAAATATTTTACGAGTCGCTACATATAACTGTCGGAGCACTTTATGAAAAATTATTATTTTGGGCACAAGATCGCCAATGGCAGTTTGAAGAACTGTGTGATATGAAGGAATATATTTTATTATTTAAAAACAAGCTGTAGCATTTGACTCTATATAAAAGTGAAGTAATTAAAAAAAACTGTATGAGCTTATAATGTTAGTGATGAAACCTAACAGGCAC
The DNA here is from genome assembly GCA_963680705.1 of Rhagium mordax. Taxonomy (NCBI): domain Eukaryota; kingdom Metazoa; phylum Arthropoda; class Insecta; order Coleoptera; family Cerambycidae; genus Rhagium; species Rhagium mordax. The sequence continues at coordinate 25,172,635 of OY796657.1, read as the reverse complement.
AGAACCTATATTTTTATTCATTTGACATTTAGACTTTAGGCATTGTGGCGTTTTTTTTCTTTATGGCCACTCATTTTTGCAGAAAGTGCAAATTTCGTTTTTTTATACATTGATAGCGAGATGTGTTTGGATTTTAAAAGCAACATAACATTTTTATTAATTGTGAACTAAAAACAAAAATTAAAATAAAATATATTTTGAAAAACTGAAAATTTCACCCTTTGAAAGCAACTGTGTTCTCATAGAAACGGGTTACAAGTCTTATTAATGTCAGTATCATTATCATTAAATTGAAAACCGTATTGAAGGTTGAAATAATAGATGTATCAGTAAAAATCAAAATATATCGGTAAGTTTTTGCCAGTCCAGCCTGTTATGAACAATTTTACCAATAAAAGCTGATTATTGTTAAACAGTATTTGCAGTTCAAGATAACATAATAGTATTGTGCGACAAGTGCAGAAAATTGCATTTTTGTACGTGTTGCACACTATACTTTTTCTACAACCACACTTTCTCGCGGCACGATATGTCACTTTTTAAGTGCTGCGAGAAATTATCTAGTTTGTGTGCAATAAACAGTGCACAAAAGCGTGTTTTGGATGGTGGTAGTAGAAAAAAGGATTTTGTAGTATAATTTAGGTGTGCCATCTATAGAACCTACTATTATTTAAACAACCATAGGGATCATTTTAATTTCACGTTACATAATAGGAATTTGCTATTTGCCAAAGATATATCCTAACATGTGTATTTTTTATTTTCAGAGTGTTGACATTCCTGGCTTAGGTTTTGGCCAATCAGAGTACTACCCTTATGTTTACTATAAAATAAATGTAGATATGATTGAGTCGAAAGTCTAGATTCCCATACCATAACCTATAATTAAGTTTATAGATTTATATTATAGGTTTCAAAAATTTTAAACTCTTAACGTACTACATGAATTTACAATAATAGTATTGTACATTCTTTTGTCAAGGCACATTTATAAGAAGTAGGGTTGTTTATAGTAAACTTTTTTTGAAATATTAATATGTATATAAAATAGTATTTTTACATGCCAGAACATCAATTTATATATATATTTTGTGCAATATAACATAATTGTGCTTTTGAATAAATCTTGACAATATTTGAAATAATGTAAATTTAGCGTAATAATTATTATAAGCCACTTTTTTTCTTATATTACGTCAGAAACAGTATTGAGTTCATTGTACATATAATGTATATACAAAATTATGTAACAATAAATATTTGCTATTAAGCTAATTTTTATTAAGAAAATAAAAATTCCATGTATTATATAATTCTAATTTAGTTAGAAAAAATTTGTTAAATAGTATTAATTAATAGTGGTGTTAAGAGGTTATTTGTTTGAATGTAAAGTTGTTAGAATAAAAAAATTCACCAATCTCTTATTTTTTTTGTGATGATTTTTTAAATCCATTTCGTTTGCTAAATATCAGATTTTTTAAATTTACCATTAAATCTATTGGGATATATTTATAGAACATGTTTGTAAAAACAAAAACCATCAAGGACATACGTGACAATTATTAAAATTAAAAGCCACCTTTACTGGTATGTAGCACTTTCTTCCTTTGCAATAATACAATTCATCATTGAGTGTTAAAAAAAAACAACTATACGAACAATTTATATTTATTAGATATATTTTAAAAAAGCATATAGAGATAAATATATAAATTTTCTACAAATTTATCAAGATGTCATTTTAAACAAACTTTTTCAAAAATAAAATGTTTCAGTTTTAAACCTACATAAACAGTCAAAAATATTTAAAAAATGATCCTTTTTTGGCATTAATATATTTTTTCCTGTTCCATTTATTTGGAATATATTCTAATTTAGGTAATCTAGCAATATGGACTATAAGTTACAATTTCTAATTTAAAAATTTATTTTTGAAAATTGGACGGTGTACTTATTAATTTTTAAATGCACAAAATGGAATATTCAATGGTAATACCAAAAGAGAGAGTAATACTATTGTCAAAAAATAATCAGAGCGCAGAAGTTATTTTTTTGGCAACATGCTTGAGACATACAATTTCGATTTTTTTAAATCTTGAGTGATATATAAGAAAAGACAAGTGACAATTGGTTTTATTCTCGCTTGAATGATAATAATTAAGTAATGTAAGTTAGTTATTTACGATACAACATACAAGTGTGATTACGGTCTTATTAGTATACGTGTGTGGAAGTTACAAAGCGAGTGCGTAGCACTAGCTGTGTATCCACAAGTATACTAAGGCATTATCACATGTAATGGAAAAACTAGACAAATGTATTAAGTATATAAAATTTAATCAAAATCAGTGCCACCGATTTTGATTAAATTTTATACACTTAATACATTTGTCTAGTTTTTCCATTATTCTATCGAGTGTATACAACCTGTTTCCCCTTTGAAATTATCACATGTTTCGTACAAAATTAAAATTAAAAATTTGAAAAGAAATACTAGTGAAATGAAACCACCAGTGCCTTAAGTTTTTTATTGCACGCAAAATCCTTGCTATAAGTAGCTCTTATTCCACTGGCATAGATAAATTATGTTTAATATATTAATGGCGCTATTGGTTGATACGAATCATGTGATCAAAATGGAAAGAATTTAATCAGAAATGTCAATATAATCGGTGTAAATACATGAGGTTGCCTTTGCCAAATTTAATTGTTTTTTACGAAATCGGGACCGAATAATCCCAACACCTTGATGTTCCAGAAATTTCTGTACAACTAAAACTAAAGTAAAAAATCAATCTCGAATGTATTTTTCGGAATATCTGGGACTATTCAAGAATGTGGTAATAAATCCAAAAAAAGAAATTGAAGAAAATTAAACGATGCAGCATATAACTTTTTAAAATATGGAGAAATAGAATGGTCCATTACTCCATTATCAGGGGAGAAAACTGATTTGACATTTGAATATTTTTGACGGTTAATTAAGTTAAATAATAACTGTGCCAAAAATGATGGATTCAGACTTGCAAAGGTTAGTATTTATTGTTATAATCGTAAATAAACTCATGGTAGTACTAAATAACTAACTCACTTGATGAATTACTACAAAATTCATCGGCATGAGTTATTTAGTATATTACTACTTGTAGAATAATATACTATTATTTGCAGAGGATAATAACAAATTAACAATTCAGTTAAAGAAAGTTAATTGAACAGAACCAAATTTTTTTTAAAATGCGATCAGTGTTTTGACTTACGTATTGAAAACAATAGGTACTTAAAAAAAGAAAACGACCCTTCACGGCAATAGGTGCAAGTAGTTCCTATTTTTGTTGTTACATAACATCTACAAAATGAAATATTTCTATTGCTAGATGCAGTGCTTCCTGCTTATGAATCGATGTAATGGGTAATCTGATTATTTATCTAATGTCTTGCATATTTATTCAATAAGTTGCAAAGAAACTTTTTTGGCTGAATAGAAATCCAATAAAATCCGTCCATTTCCAGCCACGTGCGAAAATTACCAATCGTAGTAACATTTAACTGAAAATGAGATCTAAGAAGATTAATTCCCGATTCAAAGTGACATCTCTGATTATTTTTCTTACTACAATCATGGTGAAAAGCTACATTATGGCGTATAAAGCAATATTTGCTAATTTCCTTATAACAAGCTAGTTTATACTTTATTGATCATTGTCATAAAAATTATCTAATACTTTTGTCACTGACGAAATAATACAAGAAACTGAACCTCATGAAGTAGTTTTCGCAGTAAAATCACTATGTAACTAACTACACACCACTGTAACTTGGATGTAACTCCCGGTCCTCTGCCACCTAAAACTATTGGTCTCCAATTAGTGAAATTGAATGTATTGTATTATTTTGTCAATGCTTTTGTTTTCTTTCTTCTAATGCTATCTGCATAGACCATATACTAAGTGGTCTCATGTAACCTATAGCCCGATAGTATTTATGAGCATATAATGCTTCAGGGGTGTCAAAAGCTAAGCCAAATAACTCTGTCATTGATTTGTACATTCCTCCTGCAGTTTTAAAAGCTTCTTCCAACATACCCTAAAATATGATTTAAAAAAAAGATCAGCTGTCGGTAAAATGTATCCCTTTCAATCTTATACAGTACGACTATAAGACTGCCGGTGGATAGGGAATATTATAAAGTCAGAAAAAGTAAAAGGTATACAAATATATATGTGTACTTAGATAGAACAAAAGGCATACAGTGCAAGGCCCCATCCTACTTTTACTTATTTCTGCAGAGATGTTGACCACCAAAACGTAAGTCGGTAAACCGTAGGAGCTGTATGAGGCTGTACATCTCTTGGCCGTTCTTTTCTTTCATAAAGATATTTTTGAAATATCGGTAATACTAAATGCTTAAGGGTAAAAATCTACCGTCTGAGCTTTTTAAATGTTATAATGGACCCAAGCTAAAATAGCGGCGTGTGTGAGTCGGACGAATGGTAAATATTTTGAACCGGAATGAAAATACCTTCCCCCCCCGTTTTCGAGGATGCTGAACACGATGGCGGCGTCAGAATTTCTCTTTGGGGTTGCGCAACCCCTCAAACCGGCCAAAAACCACCCCCGAGAGGGGTTAAACGCGATTTATTAGGTTTCCCTGCAGAAAAAAGTACTTTACCCCTGTTTTCGAGGTTGCTGAGCATGGTGGTGGTGTTGGATATCGCGTCCGACCCCTACCAACCCTTCCACCGGCTAATACTCACCCCCGAAAGGGGTGAATTTTTTTTTTCGCAATATCAGCGGCAAATATATGTTCCCCCCCGTTTTCGAGGATGCTGAGCACGATGGCGGCTTCAGAATTTCTCTTTGGGGTTGCACAACCCCTCAAACCGGCCAAAAACCACCCCCGAGAGGAGTTAAACGCGATTTATTAGGTTTCCCTGCAGAAAAAAGTACTTTCCCCTGTTTTCGAGGTTGTTGAGCATGGTGGTGGTGTTGGATATCGCGTCCGACCCCTACCAACCCCTCCACCGGCTAATACTCACCCCCGAAAGGGGTGAATTTTTTTTTCGCAATATCAGCAACCTCGAAAACAGGGGTAAAGTACTTTTTTCTGCAGGGAAACCTAATAAATCGCGTTTAACCCCTCTCGGGGGTGGTTTTTGGCCGGTTTGAGGGGTTGCGCAACCCCAAAGAGAAATTCTGACGCCGCCATCGTGCTCTGCATCCTCGAAAACGGGGGGGAACATATATTTGCCGCTGATATTGCGAAAAAAAAATTCACCCCTTTCGGGGGTGAGTATGAGCCGGTGGAGGGGTTGGTAGGGGTCGGACGCGATATCCAACACCACCACCGTGCTCAGCAACCTCGAAAACAGGGGTAAAGTACTTTTTTCTGCAGGGAAACCTAATAAATCGCGTTTAACCCCTCTCGGGGGTGGTTTTTGGCCGGTTTGAGGGGTTGCGCAACCCCAAAGAGAAATTCTGACGCCGCCATCGTGCTCTGCATCCTCGAAAACGGGGGGGAACATATATTTGCCGCTGATATTGCAAAAAAAAAATTCACCCCTTTCGGGGGTGAGTATGAGCCGGTGGAGGGGTTGGTAGGGGTCGGACGCGATATCCAACACCACCACCGTGCTCAGCAACCTCGAAAACAGGGGTAAAGTACTTTTTTCTGCAGGGAAACCTAATAAATCGCGTTTAACCCCTCTCGGGGTTGGTTTTTGGCCGGTTTGAGGGGTTGCGCAACCCCTAAGAGAAATTCTGACGCCGCCATCGCGCTCAGCATCCTCGAAAACGGGGGGGAACATATATTTGCCGCTGATAAAAAAATTCACCCCTTTCGGGGGTGAGTATTAGCCGGTGGAGGAGTTGGTAGGGGTCGGACGCGATATCCAACACCACCACCGCAACCTCAGCAACCTCGAAAACAGGGGTAAATCACTTTCTTTTGCAGGGAAACGTGGTTTTTGGCCGGTTTGAGGGGTTGCGCAACCCCAAAGAGAAATTCTGACGCCGCCATCGTGTTCAGCATCCTTGAAAACGGGGGGGGGGAAGGTATTTTCATTCCGGTTCAAAATATTTACCATTTTCGCGTTTTTCCGACTCACACACGCCACTAAAACTACAAAAATTAAAATTAAAATTGAAAATAAATTTGCAAAGCTAAAAATTTAAGGTTGTTAGTCATACGATGCGCATGATGAATAGTAGGAGAGCCCTCGACCAGGATTTTCAACATGAGGATTCTATTTCTTTTCAACAGCGCGAAAAACGGAGATCAAAAAAAATTCTCTTTTTCAATCTCCGTTTGCTGCGCGCCTGCGGGAAGTTTTTGTCTGCCAGTGTAATTGGGGTATGTAAAGGACATAAACTAATTACCTATGCGGATAGATATTGGTAATAATTCGATTTAAAGAAAATGCCTCCAATCCGCCCACCATACCAAAAAGTTCCAGAGAAAAAACTTTTGTGTTTATATGGTCTCTTCAATTTACCGGCCATCAGATGGGAACCTTTCATCAATGATAATATTATACTTTATACTCTTGTAAGTTGTCCTGTTATTGGATTTTTTCTGTTGGGCAATAAAAATTATTATTATTATTATTATTATTATCAATGATTTTGCACGCTATTTCCCACACTACTATGCCGAATGGCCATTAGCCACCCATAAAACAATTTTTTCATTCTTAGTGTATTCTCCCATTTTATAACTTCGAAATCAGAAATAAAAGAGTAATATTAAGGATTGCGAACGATATTATCAAGTTAAAATCGTCTTGGTAAAATGTAGTGCTAAACGCGATAATTTTTTAAGCGATATACCTATTACCAAAGATTTACAAGGCGTTATAATACTTATTTGTTCATATCATTGAAATGGCTATCCACTGACAATATTATAGGCAAACTGTAAAACAAACATAAAATAACAGATAAAATAACAGATGTATCATTACACATTGAAAGGGTTAAATGAAAGTAATTGTGCCAAATAGTTCAATAAAAGTAATAACTAACCTCCTGGATCATGCTTGCTGCCAGTGCATATGTTACGCCAGTCCAGATCTCTTGACTTTGTATTGTAAAATAATCTACATCTCCATTTAAAAAACCATTAACTGCACCCATGTTACCATTGCAAAAGGATTGCACGTTATTTTCAAATATTGTCTTTAAAGTAGTTTGTACATGATCTTTCGGGAAAATCTTAAAAAAAAACAATGAAAATAAAATCAATATTATAATTATTTTTAATTATTACATTATATTGTTATTGTATTAATATATTTTTAATGGTCGAGATTTTGGCAAGAATTTAGATGTTACTATGGTACTAGTATTTGTATAAATTTTGTTATTCCAACTAACAGAACGAATACGTATTCATGGTATATTATTAGCTGCCTGCGTCAATTTTTTTTAAAAACTTTTGCATACTTTTTTCTCAAAATCGGGAGGAAAATGAATACTTCATAGATTTCAAATTTTTATTTTTTTTTATAAAATTACACCATGTTGAAATGTAATAATAAAAAATCAATTTAGAATAAACACTATCGATTAGGTATAACACGTCTACCCCATATTCTATAACTTTTAACAAAATTTGGGTGCCGTTATAAAACAATCAATTTTCAAATTACAATGTGAGGTTAATGAATTTTAGATGCAGTGGTAATTTTAAGACCAAAAATTTTATTTGCTATAAAGGTACTGTATTTAATTATACTTACAACGTATTCATTAAAACCACAACACCTTAGGTACCACTGAGCACAAAGTTGATCGGCCATTATAGATTTGAATTGATTTTTAGAACAGTCAAAGTTGTAATAAAGACCATTCCATAATTTCTTTTCAAAAGATTTTTTGCCTTTTGTTAGTAATTCCTCAAAAAATTTTCTATCATCTAATTTTCCTATACAATCTGCCATGCCAATCATTGCTAATAAAGCAGCCAGCCAAAGACCACCGCAATAAGCACTGGAAGAAAAACAATCTATGTTGCAGTCTCTGATCTTAAGCTTACAAATTAATAATTTAATAAAATTCAATTTCTATAATTTTACACAAGGAATATTATACATTATACAGACCTAATAGTGGTTCTTAAGTAAATTGTGTTAAAAGGCTGAAGAACAATAAGTTGTTATATACAGTAAATTCACTTTTGAACCAAAGCAGTTTGTGAGTGAATAGGAGATAGCAGTAAAGCGAGAGCACTACACATGCGTGACTGCATGTCGATCTCAGAATGTTAGCGCTCTCGCTTTATTCTCTCCCATTCACTCACAAAGTGCTTTGGTTGAAAAGTGAATTTACTGTATAACAACTTGATAGATACAAAGGCCGATAAGTTACTAGAAATCAATGATTTCTTATAATACAATCATTTTAGGAAGTCTAAATAAATCGAGTTGGTATGGCCTACTTTTATAACTAAAGCATTTGATCTTTGAACAAAGAATACTGAAAGTGAGTGTAAGGCGTATAGAGTAATAAATATTTAGATTAGGGCAAAGAGAAACTGAATCGATGATAATACAAATCCTTGTGTGCAATACCAAAATTGAAAGACCACAAATCACAACATAAAGTGAGTACCTAGTTGAAGAAAAAATTTTATATCCACAAAAAGGCAAGAGTTTTTAATGGCATACTTAGATTATCAAAGCTCTTTCTTATGGGCACTCTTAAATCTTAAATGAAAAATGTTAATCAAGTCTGTATAAATCCACCATAGTATCACCAATGACAAATGTAAACTATAAAGACATGGAACGACATTGTTGTAATTGAAGCAAGAAAATGTATAAAATGCGGTTGGACACTGCCAGAGGGCGACATTAAATTTTTCTTCTTACTCTGTTAATAGTACACTTAAAACATATATTACAATATTGCTTTAAAGTTATTCCAAAAAACGTATTAAAATATTTAAATCCAGTAGTATCAGTAAAGAAACAGAGAAAGAACAGTATCGCCCTCTGACAGTGTCCAACCGCATTTTATACATTTTCTTGCTTCAATTACAACAACGTCGTTCCATGTCTTTATAGTTTACATTTGTCATTGATATCACATTTTTTAATAATCTTACCTTGTTCCTGACATAACCCATGTGTCAAACGTTTGATCTGGTTGTCCGCTATTTTCTATTAATCCATCTCCATCAGTATCAAACTTCAATGATTTATGCATAAGCGTGTAGCAAGCATTGTACATATCTTCAACGTATTGGCGATCAGGATTTCCAGAAGGTGTTACAAAGGCATCTCTATATGATTGTAAAACAAATTTGGAATTCAAATCCCGCCAGTAGCTAACATCATGTATAGGGTAAGAGTTTACTAAGAGAAACGGTTCTTCACCTAAAGAAACAAGTAGTAACTACTAAATATTTTATAAAGTTGGCGGTTCAGCTATATCAATCAACAAATACCAAATACCAAGTCGGTTGTAAGAGAACCACAGCTGACGCTGGATTCTCATCACTCGATTCGATGTGCTTAGCATCTCTTTTGTTTGCATCGAAGTGAGTGATGAGAATCCCACTTCTGATCACTACATATCTCCCCCGAGTACAAATTTCAGTTGACACAAGTGGCAAAATCCCAGGGATTGGTAGAGCTGTCTTGTGTGTCCTGGCTAGGGCTGGGTATTTTTATCGATATATCGATAAATATCGATAGTTATCGATATATCGAATAACGATATTTGCGATTGGAATTATCGATATATCGATAAATATCGATATATCGATAGTTATCGATATATCGATAGTTATCGATATATCGATAGTTATCGATAAATATCGATAGTTATCGATAAATATCGATATATCGATAGTTATCGATATATCGATAGTTATCGATATATCGATAGTTATCGATATATCGATAGTTATCGATATATCGATAGTTATCGATATATCGATAGTTATCGACATATCGATAGTTATCGATATATCGATAGTTATCGACATATCGATAGTTATCGACATATCGATAGTTATCGATATATCGATTATTATCGATATATCGATTATTATCGATATATCGATAAATATCGATATATCGATATTTAGCGATATTTGCAGTTGGAAATAATAACACGTGCTAAATACTTATCGCCTTATTCTGCGAGTTCAGTGAAAGAATATGATTTTATTTTATTGTGCGCGCTCGGACATTTAATAGACTAGAAACTTTATTTGTAAAATTAGGTGACATAAGTATAATACTGAAAGACAAATGTTCTACATAAAATTCAGCAGTTTTCTTGGTAAAATTACTTTGCCCATGACTCTTGTGTGAATTCTGTGATGCTTAAAAGAGCATTATAATTTGTAAAATATGTGTAGCGATTATTCTGGAAATTTTTATCGATATATCGATAAATATCGATATATCGAATAACGATATTTGCGATTGGAAATATCGATATATCGATAGTTATCGATGTATCGATAGTTATCGATGTATCGATATATCGATATATATCGATAGTTATCGATGTATCGATAGTTATCGATATATCGATATATATCGATAGTTATCGATATATCGATATATCGAATTTATCGATATGTTTTCAGTTATCGATATTCGATAACAAATTTTCAATATCGCCCACCCCTAGTCCTGGCTGTATGGTTGAATCTTCAATCACATAACTGTTAGACCTAGCATTTTATATACTGAATAACTTTCCTCATACAGAGGGTACTATTTTGACGTAAAAGTAGATAAAAAGAGGACAAAATGTAAACGTTAGAATCCCTCAGTTGTGATGTGCATTTTAGGGGAAAGTCCTAATGATATAAATAATAAACTTTGAAAATGGTGGGTACTATAGTTTATGTTGCATTTGTTTCAGTTAAATTGTGCGTTATAAAGAAAAAAATAAATATATCTGTATGTAACATGAACCACAGTATGCCACCATTTTTATAATTTCTTATTTAATTCATTAAGACCTTCCTAAAATGCATGCCACGGCTAAAGAGTTGTAATATCTATGTTTTCCACCATGTTTATGTTAAAGTGGCATTCTCTGTGTAAGAAATTCACAATTCACATGCAGTCTAATAGTTATATAGTCTTAAGGTTGAATGATTATGCCCTCCGATACTATGCCCAACTTCACCAAGACATGTTTATACATTATAAATGTGTTAAAAATTTTTTTTAAAAATTCGATTGTTTGGTCAAGATCCTATAAGAATTGTAAGTGGACTTTACCTATCCTAGATGTGTTAAGTCAACTGATACGTGATAAAATGTAGATCTACAAATTACCTACTTTTAAGACTTTCTTAATTATGAAAATTCAGACTTATAATTTTTTACCTGGATTGCCAGCATCATGTGGTACAGAGTTTGGCACTTTTCTTTCAACAACTTGGCCATCATATAGCATTTCGACTTTAGTGGGAACTTCCACAAAAATAAAATCTCTTAAATCATATTGCAAACATTTTTGAAGATTAGGCCAATTTTGGTGCAATGCGTGGGATGCATAAAAATGTACATCATAAGAGTTATACATTCTATATTCGTGGCCTTCTAAATATGCAAATCTACCATATATTCTCCTAAAAAATTGAATTTATTCATTATATGTATTTTAGGACACTTGGATAGTTCAGGACTTATAGAGACTATGAAAATGTATTTGTAGACCTTGTAGCGATGATACCTCTCATAAATAAAAGGCACAAATTTTACAAATTATTTATTACAAAAATTTTAGCAAATGAGACTCTCTCTGGGGTGAGAAACAAGCGATTTCTAGGATTTTATATAAAATAAACACAGCTTAAAACCCCTAAATAGCCAATCGGCAATAACAACACCGCGGGGTAAACAAATGGAAATATGTCCGTAAATACAACTTAAAACTAATAAATGGCCAAATGGCAAAAATAACACGGATGAACAAACAAATAGATTTATATCAAATGCATACAAATTAAACTAAAAAATTAGCCAGTAGGCAATATTAACACGTTGGAGTAGACAAACAAATATGTATCAGGTAGATACAACTTAGAACTAACAAATAGCCAAATAGCAAAATTAAAGGCCAATCTTAGCGGAGTGATTTGGTAATCTACCGCACGCAAACTGCAAATTGTTTTATAATTCAAATCCACGTTACCGGTAATTGCGGTCTCATAAAATATACAAGGACACAAACAACATGCCAGTTATAATAGTAAACGTCAACCAACATTATACATTTTTGAAATCAGGAAAACGAGAACTTTCATACTATGCAAAAATGCACAGGGTATTCCATTAAAAAATATATAAGGTTTTATGAGGCACCCTGTATACTATTGTATATGGTTGTAAAAAAGTTCTTTTTTACAAAAAAGTAGTACGCCACTGATATATTCCCATGTTTCCAGTTTAATTCAATAAAGCAAGAAAAAACAAAAATTTAATGTCTCTTACCACTTTTTGATATGACAAGCCGTTGTTCAGAAAATTTACATTTAATCTATTGATGCACGCCTCTGGACGAATTTTAGACAAACTTGAAGTCGCTCAGAATTTCACCAAATTTGATGGTATGAAAAGTCTTTTAAAATGAAAGAATTTTATTAAATATCACGAATTTTATTAAATATCTCAAAAACAAAGCAAAATATCGAAAAATCAAAAGATACGAAAAAGTTACAAAATATACCAGTGAATATGCCGGCGTAGTTATTTTGTGATTTTTTTTTTTGTAGAAGTTTTGAAAAAAGTAAGAAGGGGTAACACACAAAAATACACTTCCAAGAGGGATGAGGGGTTAAAACTTAAGAAGCTTATGTAAGGTCATAAGCAGTGCTTCTATACCAAATTTGACCTTGATCGGATCCTTGGTTCAAAAGTTATGGTAGAAAAACGAGATATGAAATGGAACTTCAACGCCCTCTATCGCACAAACGAAGCGTTTTTGGACATAAATTTATACTACAAACTAACATTATTTTAACCTGTTCTATTGATTTTTAAAGTTAGCAAGATTAAAACTGAATCACGCTGTATAGTTATTAACTTTCTGAATAAGTTGAGTTATTTTAAATTATAACTGATAAATCATGACAAAAATGCATTATAATAAACACACACACTTTTACAGCTCTAAAATGTGTATTTTTCCAGGGCAAAGTAAAATTTTTAACACATTACAATAGAAATTCCTAAAATTATATTTATCAAACATTAAATGGTTTTACCTTGGATCACTTTCAGATAAATCTTCAGCTTCATCTTCATTTAGTGATAACCATACACCTCCACCATCACTTATAAAATATGTTTCATTAAATAATGCTGACTTATACCAATCCGGTAATTCACTAAAATGCATAAATATAAACAAAATAAATGTATTATCAAAGATTAAAGACGAGAAGTTATAACATTAGAGAGGTGTATTTCGGCAAGTGATATGACTCACGAAAAGTTAAAACATGTATTCAGCGCAGGCCAGCCTACTAGTCAGTGTAAAAGTATCCGATTTGTGAAGAATTATAAATACCTACGAGTATTTATGAACTGGTGGATCGATATGAGTGTATTATAAAAATTATGATAAAATAAAAATAATTAAAATACATAAATTTCCCCTCAGCAATCATTATAATTCAATAAATGATCCAGTGGCGACTCCTGATCTGTAACGTAGAGGAGGCTCAGAGCTAAAAGGCAGGGTATACGGGTCAAGAGCTGCGGGGGGTGCGGGGGGCGGTAGCCCCCTGCGAAGTGCCGCAGGCAAAAATTTTTCAGTAATTTCAAGGTCATTGTGTTTTACAAGTACCCCAAAATAAATAAACTCTACAATAAACGTGTGATGCTTTTTAAATTTTGACTAGGAGAAATTATTTATTATTACAATAAATATAAAACACTCTAATTAGCCAATAAAATGTATTAAAAAATATAAGTATATCAAATAATAAATAATACAAAATATTGCCCAGCAAGAACCAGTAGCGAGGAGGTGTAGAGTTTCCTCTTGCCAGGAAAGGTGTGGTGGGAAGAATGGGCAATAAACATGAGGTAATATTCGGCATACAAACAAATTAAAAGTAGCTAATAAAAAAATTTAAAAATTATGTGAAATAAAAAAAAATCGATTTTTAAATGTACCTAATAAACAAAAAACCGGAGAAAATATGAATTCTATAAAATTAATCAATCAATTATAAAATATAACAAAAAACAATTATAAGACAATTTTCTAAAAATAAAAATTATATAATCTATAATTTGATAACTATCATAGTAAAATAAATCTATATATGTACTTATATACATATATATAAATAACAAATGTATTCTCAATAAAAAATAAAAAAATGATAACAGGAAAAAAAACAATTCCGTGAAATTCTCAAAAAATAGAAACTATTTAAAACAATAAATATCAAAAAATAAAGATTTTTATTAAAATAACATTTGTGGTTCTGCTAGAGGACACTAACGTGACTAAGTTACATTTTGCCCGATAATAAAATATGTACTGCAAAATTAGAGATTTTTATAAAATAGAGGTATCCGTCGATTTTTATAATTCGCGAAATAATCGATATGATCATAAAATGTATTACTCTGCTTTAAACCTTTAACTTAATTTTTCTCTATTGATATTAATGAAATATTTTTAAGATGATCTTGGTTAATATTATTTCGAGTAAAAGTTTTGATACGTTTAAGAGCAGAAAAACTTCTTTCAACGGAAGCTGATGTAACGGGAATGGTAGCAACAAGGCAGAGTAATTTATAAAACTCCGGCATGCAATTTTGTAGATTATTATTATTATTATAAACAAAAATAATCATTTCAGGCGGCGTTTTACATTCTCCGTCACGCGGTATCCTCTAATTAATTCCTCTCCTCTAGCAAGCAGTCTGACGACACGATGCGATAAGCTATACTGCAATGAGTAAGATGCAAAAGTGATATGCGCACATTTGCAGTTCAGTCTCAATGCTATGCTACCACCGAAGTAGTTGGTCATTGGTCAAGAGGCTATGCCTCAATCACGTGGTAAATTTGCTGAAATATTGGTGGGCCAACTGTTGTGCCGTCGTATTTTATTTCCTAACTTTTAACGTTCTGCTTTGAGTACAGAGTGGGGACGGAGGCTGTTTTGAATTAGCAAAGAGAAACACACCTTGCGATCGTAGGTTGCCTGCGCTTTCAAGGAATAAATATACGGTGCGTGCGCTTCGAGTGGATATTTGTAGGGTCGTAAAATTAACTTCTTATTTCAATTTCAGTAGGTATTTATAATACAAAAATATAATACCTGGTATTTAAAGTTAAATTTAAAATTTTACCATAGCCAATATTCATTATTCTACTTTGGCTGCTAGAGGAGGCTTAGCCTCCGTTGCCTCCTCTAAGAAACCGCCACTGTTCATCATGCCTATTATAGGAAACATATCTTGTATAATATAGTAAACATGTAATTGCAGATAATTGAAAACATGATTGCAAATCCAAACACATAATCAAATCCAAGGGCAGAAGGCACGAATGTCGCCCACATTCATACCATCAGAACTCTGACATAACAAGAAAAGGCCCATTGCTCGTTTTGTTAGGGACTTTCATAGGATGTGGTTTAATTTGGTATCAGCTCAAAATCTTATCTATGAGCACGATGGGGACACTAATCATACAGAAACTCTAGACAATATAAAATTGTGAATCAATGAGTTTTTAAACTATATAATAAACAAATTCAAATTAAACTGAGGTAAACGTTTCAACATATTGTCTATTACCAAACCGAAAAGGAAAATCGTGGACTTTAATCTTCCATGAGACCGAATCTCTCGTGTTTACTTACTACCTTGAATAAGTAGATACTGTTTACTTTTCTTGCAAAGATGTTAAATATCTATTAAATAACCATAAACAAGCCGCCTGAACGTGTCCTGGGAGTTGACTGTTGCATTGCCTAACCTTTAGGATACTGCTGGCCCCTATTTTTTAAAAAATGTGTAATGTTCAGAGGCTTGTAACATAGCAGTATATGAGACGTCGACAGTACCACCATGAAATTAAACAAATGGTTCGAGAGATAAAGTGTATAAAATATTTTCAGTTAAGTTATTAAGAATGATCGTTAGCAAAATTATAAAATCTACAGAAATAAATTTGTTAATTTGTTAAAAATTATTAAACAAATATATTTTAATAAGAAAATTGATATGTATAAAAGTAATCCCATAATAATGTGGAAAATATTTAAAAAATTAATCAACAGCTTTATATATAATTCGACATAACGTTAAAAACATAAATAATGAACCAGAAATTTTGAATACTTTAATGATTACTTAGTTAAGTTTTTTAAACGAGTGCAATTTTAAGTGCTCTAAAATGTGCATTTAATGTAATTGGACATGTAATTTTATATTATTCATATAAATGGATCCCTAAAAATTGGTACTTTCCATCCAAATTAAATACTAATATAAAAAGTATCATCTCTGAAATCCCTGACACTATTAGGGCTAGTGACATATTAGTGACTATTTCACTCACCTTAAAATTATCACATAATCTGACCAATCACAAACCAAAGACAGCTTGTATTACAGCGAAAACACCGACTGTCTTTCAATTCTAATTGGTCTATCAGCGTGGTGTTTTCAACGACGTAACCATGGATAAGGATGGCCGTAACCATGGATAGGATGTCAAAGCAAAGTTTGACAGTTTCATAAAAATTAATTATAGAGACAGACGTCAAAATGAGTCGCTTCGGTGCTACTTCAAGTAAAGTTATAAACCAAAATATTTGTTCGTGAAATAGTCTAATAAAATACCACTCGTGATTGAATTTATCTTATAAGTCTGTCTTTTATTTCTAAACTCAACTGATTTGCTTGAAAACACCACTCGTCCTACGGACTCGTGGTGTTTCCAAGCAACTCAGTTTCGTTAGAAATAAATCGACAGACTTATCGCGAAAATTCAATCTCTTGTGGTATTACTACTGAAAATTTAATGATTATTTCAATAAAAACGATTTACTGTTCTACAATCAATTAGGTTTTATAGAAAAAAATTCTTGTGAATCAACCCTATGATTGACATTAACATACTTAAAATAAAATAAGGTAAAGGGGCGTCATTTTAGGTATTTGCTAGATACGTCAAAAACATAGCTACGGCTCTGATTCATACTGTTTAAAAAGGTATTTGAAACATTTCTGACTACTTTTATCTGTGTCGTAGTTATTCTGATATTACCCTATTATAAAAATGAACTGTCACTTTTAAAAAATTCCATAGTGAAATATTACCTATCATTCAATACATCTTTTTGCCAATCGTAAATACTTTCTTCCCAACTGTCATAATTATCAAAAGCAAAATCAACGATTTTGAATACTGCGTTTTCCTTCCCAAATTTTTCTGTGTAAAATCTATTATACTTTTTTTCCTTTCCAGGAAAATTGATTGTAGGCATATCCCAAGCTAAACTCATAACAATTTGCTTAGTATTAGATTGTGCTAGCGTAGTTCTTGTAGCAATCCCACAAGCCATTTCGCCAAATACATGACCGTGACTTGCTTTTGAGGTTTTACCAAATCTTCCATTATTTTTCAGCTCAATCCAAGGTTTTATTCCATCAGAGTTGGGATCAAAATATAAGCATTTTGATATGTTTACACCATCTTCAGGTTTTGCAGCAAGGGCATAAGCACACTGTATTTTATCTATTGTATGATGTAAAACAACACCCTCAGAATGATTATAGGAAAACGACTTAGAGCTGCAAGTTGCTAAAACAGCAATATTCGTAAATTAAGGTAAATATATAATAAATTTATAAATTACCTACCAGCTTTGTCACTTTTTTTATTTCCCGTGCCATTTTTGAATGTAAAGGCTATCGTAACTGTTCGTTCCTTATCTGTTGTATTTTCTATATCCCACACGAATACTGCACATGGCAAAGGAGTGCTCTAAAATACATTAAACAAAAGAACTATGCAATTATACATTTTAAAAGATTAGTTAATATCATGATGTAAACTTTATTGACATAATAAAATGTATTGACAATATTTCTGTATTAAATCTTGAGTAGTTTGTAATTTTGAACACAAATTTTGTACCATAAGGATAATAATAAAAACTATCCCACCTCAACTATTTTTACTATATTTAAAAAAGCATATAATTTTTTTAACCACAATCATTGAGTAAAAAATACATATTATGTCTACTTAAGGGCACAATGTAAAATGAATTCTATTAAAGTTAAACTTACAGTATAATCATTTGGTATAATAGGACTTATTTGCCTGCAGGTCAGTTTAATTCCATAATCCAACAAATCATATTCCGTCCAAGCCCTCGGATACAAACCCGTATAATGACATCGACTACCATCTAGTAAGTTTTGCCACGCACTTAAACTATTTTTTCTAAAAAAATGTTGACAATAAGACTTTTATACAGGTAAATGAATAAAATAAATGTTATTAACATATTTGCGGACAAGTCAGCCGCAGCATGATAACTTTATTATTTGCACTTAAATGCAATGCTTAGTTAGCCTTTGTAGGGAAATTATTAAAAATTTAAGTCTCCCGCCACCTTGTCGGTTGGTAATAGTTAAGTTTAAAGGAAAGTCCCTAGATAACCAAAAACCGGTAAAGGTAGTAGGGGAAACACGCGGGAAAACAAGCTTGGGTATGGGTACGCCATGTTTTTATGGACCTGGTTAGCACTAGGATGTGTATTATTGATGTCTGGCAAGTTTTATGAGAATATAAGCTGTTTGTTTCAACAAGTGTTTTATTTAAGTGCTCCCTAAGCCAACCTACAACTTCAGATGTGGGGTTACAGTGGGGTTACAAGTGATACAGTGGTTACACCGTGGTTAGCCAGTTTGTTATAGTGGAAAGCTGCTCGACATTAAGAATTTGTTGAAAATGAGCAAAGACGAGACGACGCCAATAGTTTCGCCAAAGGCGGGAAGTGCAGGATCAAATGTAACTGTGCAAGATGTTGTAAATATCGCAGTAGAGGCAATAAACAATCAGGATCAACGCCGATATAATGCAAACGATATTAACGGACTTATTCCAACATTCTCCGGAAATGAGGATGTCAAATCATGGTTTTCACGTATAAAAGCTGTAAAGGAAACGTTTGGCATCGCTGAAGAAGTACTTATTTTAGTGTTAACCAACAAACTAGAGGGATCTGCGAAAAGATGGTATGATTCGCGTCCTGAGTATGTAGCATTAAGTTTGGAGGGGCTAGAGGAAGAACTGACCGCTATGTTCCAATGCCGAGAGACGAGGAAGACGCTGATGAAAAATTTCGAATCGAGAAAATGGAAGAAAACCGAGAAATTCACAGACTACTATTTCGATAAAGTATTATTAGGAAATAAATTAGACATGAGTGAAGAGGATGTGATAGAACACCTGATAGATGGGTTAGACGATCCATATTTGGAAACCCAGGCAAAGATGAAAGAATTCACAAGCCTGCCTAGGATGTTAGAAGTAATGAATAAAATAACCACCAGTGATAGGAGGTCTACGGTTTCTTTTACCCGAAAACCTAATACGCCCAGTTCTTCATCATCACGTGTAGCTGTAAGTGGTGAGGCGAGTAATAGTAAAGTGCTAAGGTGTTTTAATTGCAACGGTATAGGACATATTATCAAAGATTGTAGGAAGCCCATACGTCAAAAGGGATCATGCTTCCAGTGTGGTAAGATGGACCATAGATATAAAGATTGTCCCCAGAAAAGATCCAGAGAAGAGACAACCCCGGACTCTACAAGCACTGTCGCCATCATTGAAGAGAAAGAATTGACCAAGGCATTTACTGTGACGGTAACTTTTACTGAACTTAATGTAAGTTATAAAGCTATACTAGATACAGGCAGTCCAATTTCAATGTTGTCCGAAGCAGTAATTTCAGATGATCTGTTAATAAAACCTTGTAGCTATTTAGACAATTTAAAGGGTATAAATAATTCCAAATTGATTGTTAAAGGATGTGTTTATTCAGAAGTATATATACAAAATAAATTATATCACTTAAAATTTTATGTAGTAGATAAAAATACGATGACTGATAATTATTGTCTTTTAGGTAGAGACTTCATAAATAATCCAATCAATAAACAAGTTATTTTTGATGGTGATAATGTACAAATAGTTTTTAAGGATAGTGATTCGGATTTTTTAACGAATGAAATATTGTTGATACAAAATGTTTTTGAGTCTTCTGAGGAACAGTTGAATATCAATCCATTATTGGAACCTCAAGTTATATCTGAAATAAAAGAATTGTTTGTTAATGACTATACTAAAGCTGTTAAACCGGAACAACCCGAAACCAAATTTATGATGCATTTAACTTTAAGAACTCATGAACCTTTTTACACAAGACCCAGACGTTTATCATTTGTCGAAAAGAGTGTATTAAACGATATTTTGAGTGATTTATTAGAAAGAAAGATTATTCGGGAAAGCAGTTCACCTTACTGTTCAGCTATTGTTCTAACTAAAAAGAAAACAGGAGATTTCAGAATGTGTGTCGATTACCGTACACTAAATAAATATGTAGTACGAGATCAATTTCCTTTGCCACTTATAGATGACCATTTAGACAATTTGAAAGACAAAAAGTATTTTACTAAGTTAGATTTACGAAATGCATTTTATCATGTGTCGTTAGACGAAGATTCAATAAAGTATACTTCATTTATCACCCCTTCTGGGCAATTCGAGTTCTGTAAAATGCCTTTCGGATTAAATTCAAGCCCTTCTACATTCACTAGGTTTATTAATGAAATTTTTAGAGATCTCATTAAAGAACAAAAGTTATTAATTTACATGGATGATATACTTATCGCGACTATAACTATTAATGAGAATTTGCAAATATTAAAATTAGTTTTTGGCCTCTTAACTAGGAATTTGTTAGAGTTACGACTGGATAAATGTTCGTTTTTAATGCAAAACATTGATTTCCTAGGATACCGTATCGATGCAAATGGTATTAGCCCGAATGGAGAAAATGTAGAAGCTATAAAAAATTATCAAGTACCAACTGATGTTAGACAAGTACAAAGGTTTATAGGGCTCACAAGCTATTTTAGACGGTTTGTTGAAAATTATTCAATTATGGCAAAACCCCTTTACGATTTACTTAAGAAAAACGTCAAATTTATATTTGGAAATGAACAAATACACGCTTTTGAAACTTTAAGAGGTAAATTAATGTCACAGCCAGTGTTATCTATTTATTCCCCTTTTAACGAAACCGAATTACACTGTGACGCCAGTTCACTGGGCTATGGCGCAATATTAGTACAAAAACAGAAAGATTTAAAATTTCATCCAGTATTCTATTTCAGTAAGCGAACGACTGACTATGAATCGAAATATAATAGCTATGAATTAGAGACGCTTGCTGTAATATATGCATTGAAACGATTTAATATTTACTTACGAAGTATTCCTTTTAAAATTATTACTGATTGTGATAGTTTTCGATTAACTTTAAGCAAACGTGAAATTATACCTAGAATAATGAGATGGTGTCTCGAGTTACAAAATTATGAATATACAATTGAGCACCGATCGGGTTCCCGTATGAAACATGTGGATGCGCTGAGTAGGGTACAAAACATATTAGTACTCCAGGGTAGCACTTTTGAACAAAATTTAGCATTAAAGCAAACGACCGATCAAGAAATTATAAATGTAAAAAACGTGTTAGAAAATTCCGAACACCCTCTATTCGAAATGAGAAACGGACTAGTTTATAGAAAAGTTAAAAATAAAATTTCCTTTTATGTACCAAAAGATATGGAATATCATATTCTATATACTTACCATAATGAAATGGGTCATCCCGGAGTTGAAAAGACTGTAGAGTTAATCTCTAGAACATATTGGTTTCCTGAAATGAAAAAAAAAATTAAGACGCATGTAGGTAATTGTTTAAAGTGTATTGAGTTTAATCCTAAATCGGGAAAGAGCGAAGGATTTTTACATAACATACCAAAGGGAAATTTACCATTCGAATGCATTCATATTGACCATTATGGACCTTTAGAGGCTACAGGAAGAAAAAATAAATATATATTTGAAATTGTAGACGGTTTTACTAAATTCATTAGGTTTTTTTCATGAAGAGTACAAGTACTCAAGAAGTTACTAAACATTTACAAACATATTTTAATTTTTACAGTCGACCAAAGACAATTATATCCGATAGAGGAAGTTGTTTTACATCTCAAGCGTTTGAAAGTTTTGTTAATGATTATGGAATAAAACATATACTAATTGCTACAGGCGCCCCTAAGGCAAATGGGCAAATTGAGAGGATGAACAGAATGTTGACCCCAATTTTAGCTAAAATTACGGATGAAAAACATATTAATTGGGATAAGGCATTAAGTGAGGTGGAATTTTGTATTAATAACACGATTAATCGTTCTACTACACCTTCTAAATTGCTATTTGGAAGAAATCAGTTAGGTCATTTAGAAGATAATTTACGGTTGATATTAGAATCTTTTGATCAACCGCCACAGGTCGAGATCGATGAATTGAGAACAAGAGCGTCAGAGAATATAGAAAAAAGTCAGTTAGAAAATAAAAGATATTATGATAAAAGACATAAGCCGCCCCATTGTTATAAAATAGGTGAATATGTTATGATATCAAATGTTGATACTACATGCGGTGTAAATAAAAAATTGATACCGAAGTATAGAGGACCCTATGTAATAAAATCAGTCTTACCGAATGATAGGTATGTTGTAGAGGATATCATAGGATTTCAAAATAGTCAGATTCCTTATGACGGTATACTTGAAGTTTCACGCCTTAAGCCATACAGTACCTAAAAGAAAATTAATTTACTATATTTAGATTTAGTTAATGATTATGCAGAATGTAGTATTACTTACTTTACTATTTGTCTATTTTAAATATGTTAATATTTTAGTTACTTACCTTTATTGTTATTTCAATCAATATTAATGTTTATGAATGTTTTCTGATGTTAACCTGTTAAGATTTATGTTTATGTAAGAAATATGTGAACCTTATGCTTATGTATCTTATGTTTATACGTTCAACGTATATTTTATGATTGTGTTTATGTATCTTAAGTAAAGCCTATTATGAATTGTTAGTATACTGAATCGTTGTACTATTATGTTATGATGATCGAGGCGATCATAGGTCAGGAAGGCCGAACTGTACGGAAATTATTAAAAATTTGAGTCTCCCGCCACCTTGTCGGTTGGTAATAGTTAAGTTTAAAGGAAAGTCCCTAGATAACCAAAAACCGGTAAAGGTAGTAGGGGAAACACGCGGGAAAACAAGCTTGGGTACGCCATGTTTTTATGGACCTGGTTAGCACTAGGATGTGTATTATTGATGTCTGGCAAGTTTTATGAGAATATAAGCTGTTTGTTTCAACAAGTGTTTTATTTAAGTGCTCCCTAAGCCAACCTACACCTTATAGTTCTGTTACAATCTCGGTTACTTAAAATACAAATATTGATGTTAACACGTTTTGGCACGTCATATTCCGTTATCTTTCTTATAGGGCCAAACTTTATTTGTTGCATTTTTGGAAAATGTTTTTAATTGATAACGCTTGAGTTTTTTCACTATTTTGAAAAAAGTATCTAAATTTTTATTGTTGGAAAAGCGTGAGCGGTCCTTCAGCAAAATACTTTTTTTAGTGTAAAATAAACCGCGTATTGAATAGAATAGAATAGAATAGGCATTTATTCACCATAAAATTCTGTTACATGAACAAATATCGGTTTTGTCACAGTGTACAACTAAATAAACTTATGTGTCATAATAAAGGTGTATAAAACAGACAAGGCTACACAAAACGACAGATAAAAATACAAATGGATGTATATGTCGTAGATGAAATAAAAACTAACTAAAAATATGAAAATTGTATAGATACAATAGTTATAAAATACGAATAATAGTAAATATGTTTGTAGCAAAGACGGTGTATAATACAATCAAAGGCTACGAAAAACAAATAAAACTACAGACAGACAATATAAAGGCTAAGTTACAATTTATTCGATCAAGTCACGCTTAAGGTGCAGAATTCATCTGTACTATAGAACGAATGTTCTATTAAGTAGTTTTTTAGTTCACTTCGAAATAGTTTAAACGTTTTTAAAATTTTCAATTTATTAGGAAGTGTGTTGTAGAGATGAGCACCCGCATAATAGGGAGACTTTTTATATTTACTAAGTCTGTAGTTGTTAATGTGAATCTTATCTGCACTGCGAGTTTTATATTGATGCACGCCTGTCTTAAGACAAAAGTTTTGTTGATTATTAAACATGAAACATAAAATTTTAAATATATAAATACAGGGTAAGGTCATAATTTTCTTTCTTTTGAAAGTGTCACGGCAGGTCTGTCTGTAGGAGAGATTAAATATTATTCTGATTATACGCTTTTGTAAAACTAAAATTCTATTGACTTCCTGAGACTGACCCCAGATAATAATATAGCTAAGTCTCGAGTAAATTAAGGAATAGTAGGCTGTAAGTAAGCCATGTTCATTAAGTTCCTTTTTGAGATTTATTAAAGCATATGAACTCTTTGCTAAATTAGAACATAAATTATCTATGTGACTAAAGAAACCCAGTGCCGAATCTAGAATAGTGCCAAGAAATTTTGTCTCATTACTAGTTTCTATACAGTTTAGAGAGGGAACTGATTTAGGAAACGAACTATAAAAATGTACAAAAACAGTTTTGCTGGTGTTAACGATAAGTGAATTTTTCTGACACCAGTTCTCAAATTGACGAATAGTTGTAAGTGCCTTATTTTCTAACTCGTGAACGCTTTTCACATTTATGACCACTGATGTGTCATCTGCGTACATAAAAGTATCTCCTTCGGTTAAGGATGATGGAAGGTCATTTATAAATATTAAGAACAGTAATGGACCAATGATAGACCCTTGCCCCACACCAATATCCATGTCATAAGTATCAGAGATTTCTGAGTCCAAAGAGACAAGTATTTTTCTATTATGTAGGTATGACATTATCCAGTTTAATATGTTGCCTTTAATACCCAGATTACTTAATTTCAATTTAAGAAAATTAGCATTTACACAGTCAAATGCTGCTGTCAAATCAAAAAATAGTGCTGCAACTTTGTTACCCAAGTCCAGGTAATCATACATTTTTTGTGTGAATTCTAGGCTAGCTAATTCTGTGGATTTTTTTGTGCGGTAACCAAACTGGTTGATTTTTAGGTAATTGTATAATCTTGTAGATACTGCTTTTTCAGCTATTTTTGAGATATAGCTTAGAATTATTATAGGCCTATAATTTTCTAAAAGCTGGGGATCGTCTTTTTTGTACAGAGGAACGATTTTTCCTATTTTTAAAGCATTTGGAAACTGTCCAGACTCTAAGGAAATGTTGATTAAAGTTGTGATAGTACTGGCTAATAAGTATTTACAAAATTTAAGGTGTATAGGTATTTCATCAACACTGACAGTTTTTTAATTTCATATTCTTTATTATTGTAATTATTTCTGTTTCAGTAACAGGCTCTATACAGATTATACTCGTAATAGTCCGAGTAGGAAGTGTACATATTGCAGACTGATTATTTTTAAAGTGACTCTGTAACTTATTTTCTATGCATGAAGAGAAGTAACTACCAAAAGCATTTGCAACATCTATTTTATTACACAATAGTTCATTGTTTAATTTAATCTTCACATTTCTTTTAGTTTTATTATTTCCCAGCTTATTATTTACCATTTGCCAAAGGGTTTTTGTTTTATTATGTGATCTGTTTATCTTGTCTGAATTACTTTCAATTTTTAATTTGGATATAGTGTTATGAATTTTTTTTGTTGTGTTTATTATACGATTTGAGCAGTTCATTAGAGCCAGATCCTTTGGCTATGTGATACAGAAATTTAAGATTGTCGTATTCATATTTTATTTTTGGATTAATTAGTTGTCTTTTGTTTTTAATTTTACCAATCATTTCTTTTTCTGGACATGTGATGTTTAGGCACCACTGAAAGTAGGTATATAATAAATTCATTATAATAACCGTCAACATGTCCATGTAATTGGGAAAAGAGGTTATATTGACTGAGAAATATTCTTTCAAAGTTGTACATGTTTTGTTCAGAAAATATTCTGCGCTTCTCAGATTTTTTTATAGTGTTTTCCTGACAATTAAATATTATATTGCAAGTTAGCAGCTGACCTTTGTGATCTGATAAGTGCGAGTCTATCACTGAGCAATTACACCCCTTAAGTTGAATTTATAAACTAGGCCGCAGCAGTTGCTGCTGCCGTTGCTGTTGCCGCAGCAGTTGAGAATAATTTCCAATTTATAAATTCGGCAGTTGGACGTTGCGGTATGATTCGCGTTTGCGCCCTGCCATTTTTACACTAACCAAAAGTCTAAATTGCTGTTTGTGTTTTATATGTTCCGTGTGTTTGATTATCATTATAAAAGATAAAAATAAACAGAGAAACTGCTATACTCCTTGGAACATTGTGAAGTTTTATTTATGTTATTATTTATGTGTGCCTTGTTTGACAATTTTGACATTGACCAGAAAATATCTACTTTATCGACAATCGACATTAAATTCTGCCATTTCATTGGCTGTCCGCAGCTAAATCCGCAGCAGTTGCCGTTCGAGATGAAAGATGGTTATCTTAGTGATGTAAAATAGCCATGCTATTTATTTTTTGGTGATATATATCAGATATATATCATTTGTTATATATCAAATGATTTTGCTAAAATCAAACTCTATTAAGATTAGTTTTTATGTATTGTTTACATCTTCCTTGTTAATTTGACACCAAATACATATATAATATTTGTATTTCTGAAGAAGTTATTAACCAATTTCTATGTTTTTTCTTATGTATTATTTTTTTATTATTTTTGATCTGCTAATCCTATTAATGTAGGTAATTCAAAATTTAATGTTTTCTTGCAATTCAATGCGTATTACCTATTTATTTTGTTAAATAAAATAATGTAGGTCCTCAAATTATAGTAATATAAAGGGAGCGTATACTTAACCGCCGATTTCTCGATACGCCATCGCTATGCTTGCGCCGCTCTTATTAAACGATTGACTTTGATATTGTTGAAGATTTTTTCCCCCAAATACATTTTTGTTTTTATTATTTTAAAAAAGGAACATCTTTCACCATATTGTCACACTAAACCTAATTGATATATTTAATATTTAATTAAAAAAAAAACATCATGTGGGTACTGAATTTGGGACCTCTAGCATGCCAATGCTGTACAGCTCCGATAGACCGTCATATGAACTTGAAAAGCATGTAAGGATCACTTTAAGATAATCGGTAAATAAGAACGGCACCAGCTTATCGAAAAATATTGACAATTACTGACAATTGACACTGAAATGTTAGGTTAAGTTTGCTCATCTGCTTAAATTAGAGGGGGGGAGTGATATATATCAGCTATTAACGTTTATATCATAGCAGATATATATCAAAATTTGATATATATCATTTTGATATTTATCTTCACTCACATCACTAGGTTATCTACCTGCGGACTACGAACTGCAACTGCTACTGCTGCGGACTTTATAAATGAAAGTACTGATTTCCTATTCTTCATAGTGCTACAGGTGCGGCAACAGCAGCGGCCTAGTTTATAAATTCAGCTTTAATGTTAGTTGCGATGTAATCTATGGAGGTCCCAGAATTAAAACCATTTATTAGATTAATTCTAGTAGGTTCCTTAACTAACGAGACTAAAGCAAATGAGGCAAAGACATCTAGCAACAGTTTGGTTTCTCTGTTAATTTTAAGGCTATCAACATTAAAATCACCAACCAGAATAATATACTTAAATAGTTTTGAGATATCAGACAATCAGACAGAACTTCAGACAATTTCTTTAAGAAATTACAATGATTACCACATGGAGATCTATACACACAAATAATACATGTATTCTTATTAAAAATAACAGCAGCTATTTCAAACTCAACTTCAACACAGTATTTTTTTAAATTCAAAGGTTTACACTTATCTGCAAGACTGACTGTTCAGTAATACAAACAAGAGATGGTAATTCTAACTCAGTTAAGTGAGTTTCCAGAAGGAGGACTTTATTTGTCAAACATTGTATATTGATATGAAATAGAGATATATCATTATGGTTGACAGTATTATCAACAATAGGAACTATGTTAGTAAGGAGATTTGAGACAGTCTCGGGTATAAAAAAATATCACTAGTAGGATTACTCACACTTGCATTTAGACTGTTAACTTCCTCTTCTACGTGAGTGTCATCGGTTACCGTGATTATATCCGAACTTTGGACTTGTGTTATATTAGAAGAAGTTTGCCTATCAATAATTTTACATTGTTGTGGTTTAATAAAAGTTAGATTTTTAATTTTAGATTTTTCAGACAAATAGTAGATTAACTCTTCAGTAAGAGTATTTTTGTAACTTGACGTGTAAGATGATTTACTTGGAGAGTCCAAGTATGTAATATTTCCTTCAGTGTATGAATTTATTTTTATACAAAAAATCTTAGGTACATATTGAATTTTTTTATAGATTGGCTTAAACGTCTTTCACTGGAATGAGGTATTGCACTGATGAGTATGTTTGTGTGTGAACACTGTTTTATTTTATCACATAGGTTTCTAAAACTGGGGTATCCCCGAGATTGAAAGTCATTGAGTCCACCAATAATAATTACATAATCAGATGTAGTGTAGTTTCCTACAAGATTGACCATATTTTCTATGATTTGAAATAGTTTTGCATTCGGTTTAACAATTGATTGGACGTTATATTTGGTTGTGTCAATTTTGTTTCTCAATATCTTATTAACACCGTGACCTAATTCATCAGCCAATATTAATATATTGTCCTTTTTGACGCAGTCACTTTTTTTTTGTAGAGCAGAGTTAATAACATTTCTCCGATATCTGCGTGTGTTGAAATCATCACCTAACTCTCCATTGATGAGGTTAACAGGACTAGCAGTAGTTCTTGATGGTGGGATTTCCTCATTTGCTGTTTCGGAAATTGTTTGGGTAGTTCCATTTATATATACTTTATTTACTACGCCACTGTCAGTTGAGGTGGAAATGGATTTATTCGACTTCGACGTTGTTTGAGAGCCGATAGTTTTTGTGGCAATTTTTTTAAGTTTAACTTTCTTTTTAATTTCTTTCAACTGTTCTTGTAGATCACTAATAATTTTTTCTTGTTTACTAATTAAACAATTCATGTCTTCCTCGGATTTCGTGGCTTCTTGAATAAATAATTTCTTTTCATTTTTTAACTTCAGAATATACAGGGTGAATTTGAAATACACTGGATAATTTTAATCCGTTAAGCTCTATGGTCCGTAAAAATTCTTAAAAATAGTCATTTGTAAAATAAATGAAATATAGTCAAGAAAACAATTTTTGAATATTTATTAAATATTCACGACGCTCCTGCCTGAGCAGAACAGCTGATGGGTGTAGCGACATAAATGCCTGTACCCCCACTCTTCTTAGCTATCGTGTTGTTGTGTTGGCGTAGTTCAGCCTGTGCATCCATGATGTTGAGTGTGAATTTTTCCTAGTGTTTTAGATTTCAGTTTTGTGTTCGTAGCTATCACGTTGCCCGCGTAGTTCAGCCTGTGCATCCATGATGTCAAGTGTGAGTTTTTTCTAGTGTTTTATATTTCAGTTTTGGTTTTACTTGGTAAACACTGCGAATACTGCGTAGAGGTATTTGTTCGTAACCAAGTCAATGTCAAGTTCACTGGTCAGTGTATCCCCAGTGGGACGAGTTTAGGGTTTTTGTGTTGAAACGTTAACTATGAAATTTTGAAATTAAAACACTGCGAATTCATTAATTATGCTATAAGAAATTACAGATTAAAAATACTCAGTGTATTTTAAATTCACCCTGTATTGATCTTTGAGTTCACTATCATATGATAGATCGTTTATTGTTTTTTCAAGTATGCTAGTACATCCACAGATATGGTTTAGTGCTTCGTGTGTTATCGACGTAGCGTAATTGGTGTGTGTTTCAGTGTCAAAATGGCTAATTTGAGGGCTAATTTAAATATCCATGACCGTATTAAACGTTTGATATTAATGGCTAAACTTAAAAAAACTGATAGTGACGATGGTAAGAGAAAGAGGTACTGCAATATATGTTTTTGTTTTGAATAAAATCACATTTTTATTTAGAATGTTTTAACATATTTCATAAATAAAAAAATTGCATCTAATGTTTTCACGTTTCCTTCCTTTTAAAATAATTTCCAAGAATTGTATTTTTTGAAAAATATGTGATAATAAAGAATTAAGTAGTGTTGTATTTTACTTTCAAATTAATTTTTACAAAAAATATATGCAAAAATACCAGTTCTCCATCATCTATAAGGACCGAGCAGTCCCATATACCTAAAAACGTATTAAACAAGCGGTCCATTGGCCTGGAGATCACAAAATACTCGGTATCGACGGGGCCCTTAGGGACCGCTGAGGCCGTTAACGTGTTAAAAATAGACATATTTTCATTAGATATCAATTTTATTATTTTTTTAAATATAGTTTTGTTACTCTACGACCAAATTTATTCCTTATTGGGAATTTGGGAAAGCAAATCAAAATCTGTTAAGACTTATATTTGATATTTTTTCCTCACTAGCTATTAACGAACATAATTCCATTTATTTTCTAACTGTAACTACACCTATACAGGGTGATCTACCACGAGTGTGCCAAACTTCAGAGGCCACTAATTTATGGCAAACGCACTAGTCAACGGATAGTTATGTTGGTCTATACACACAGCTCATTTATCTGGTATTCTATCAGGCCATCATACAGACAGACGAATGGTATTATTTAATCAAATAATCCTCATTTACGAAAATGACTCGAATTACTATTTTATACCACGTTTCAAAACAAGGAAAATATTTTGTTTTCAGTTAAAATTAAACAAATGGAAGTACAACACAATGCATGGTGATTTATTTTGAATAAATTTCGAAGCACGATTTGATTCAGTAATTTCCCGACATAGACACACATTAAAACATAGGAAATATCAACCATACTTTTATCACACACTTAACTTTTTTATACAGGTTTCTGCTACCTCCCTTTAATCACGTGTCGTGAACATTATAAAATGTGACGAAAGAAGATCAAAAGAATCTCGCTTAATTGTCTTTATTAATTAAAAACAATCCCGTAAAATTGTTATGCCGTGCATAACTTCATACCAATTTAGTTTAAGCTAAATTGTTTTCTTATCAGCTAACAAAACTTGCGCATTATCCAGAAACCCTAATTAGAAATTTAGCACATGGTTTGTTTATTTTGTGTACGTGCAAAAGCATGTCAAATTAATTAATGGTGAATGCTGATTTCCCTAACTCATACACTCCACACATTGTGTTAAATATTATATTTTTGGGTAATGTTAGAAGTCAACTGGTTGGAAAAGTTACTCTGGATGAGTTAATTAAATTTTAGGGAGATTGAGCAAACAATATGATTTCTATATGCTACAGCGTAAAATAAAATTGTATAAGAAATACTCAATATTTATGCTTACAAATTCTTACCAACGAACTTCGAACTAAATACATTTTTCTTAAAATACAGACAAAAAAGTTGAACGTATTCAAGATATTCCCAGACACTTCACTGCATTGCTACATAACTCAAGCTTTCATTTTAGCCGACACAAGTTGTCCCATTTATATTATTTATGCGACGCTTTTCTCCTCCTACGCGACTACTTTTTATGCCAACGTACTTGTGACTTACCGAAAAGTGAGTGTGACCTGCAAAAAATAAATAGACTTTATTTAATAAATATATCTCCTAAAACACATAATAAGGGAGCTACAACCCCTAAAAGAGGGAAGATGATTATCAATTTTTCGATTGTAAGTCCAATATGGATGGTGGTAACTAAAAAAATTAAATTTTCATACATTACGACCTCAATGTAGGCGGATAAAATTACAGATTTCATATTTAACAGCTTGCTTTATTAGGGTAGTTTTTTTCCCAAACTTTTTTAAGTCGCTTTCGAAGCTAAAGTTTTAAATAAAATTACTTCCCATGCAATGAACTCAAAGTAAACATGTTTCAAAATTTTTGTCACATCAGCCGTTTTTGAAAAATTTGCGTTGATTGAACGGCAATAGGGTTTTTCAGCAGCCTATTGTCGTTCAACGCAAATTATTCTAAAATGGTTGGTGTGACAAAAATCTTGAAACTTTCTTCTGAATCCATTGCATGCGGGAAATAATTTTATTTAAAACATTTGCTTCGACAAAAAAAATTTTGGATTAAAAAAACTACCCCTCATATCACCCCTCATAACTACCCCAATAAAGCAAGCTCTTAATATGAAATTTGTTTTATGCATCTACATCGAGGTTGTAATGCATGAGAATTTAATTTTTTTTGTCACCACTTGGACTTATAATCGAAAATTGATATTATGATATTCATCATCCCCCTTCAGGGGGTTGTAGCTCCCTTATTACGCGTATTAGGACATATGCTTATTAATGAAAGTGGGTTTATTTTTTGATAAATTAGCAACCTCTGAAGTTTGGTGCACTTGTGGCAGATCACCCTGTACATATAGGACTACATAATATCACATACCTACTTCCGATCTTCCGAGCCTATTTCACTATTGTTAGTGACATAATTTTGTACCTATTTGGATGCTTTACAATTTATTATGAAAAATGGAAATGGTTTTGTCAATACCTACATCTATTCAAGGAAGTTTTCAAAGTTGCTTGATATCCACCGATTTAGCTGTATAGATTATAGATCCAAGGCAACAGTCGAAATAAAATGGCAAATAAGAGACCGTATTATTGTATCATAGAGACTGGGGATCGCCAGCGACGTGACGTCACGATCTCCTCCTCTCTCGTACATTTACCTCGCCCTAATGCTGCCCACTGAGGCAACCTGTACAAGATTTCAAGCCTTGGTATAGGTCAATGTGCATTGTGCATATCAGGAAATATTAATTAAAAATTTTATAGGTTGACAAATTTATATACTGGATTATTATACACTAGCTTACCGAAAAGTAGATAACAAACTATGAAATATGGTTTCTTGATGTTCGTCCTTAATTGTAACTATAAATTGGTTAGCGTCCACTGTAGTCCACTCGTAAATACCTGGTCTTAGTTGAAACCTACAAAATTCTCCCTTATACCCTCGTCCTATGCTACCACACCCTATACCACCAATAGGAACACCTAAGGATTTCGAAAATGTAATTTACATATTTAATTTTAGAACTGATAAAACTTTACCATAAATTTGTTTTGCTCTTTGAACTTTAATATAGTCCATGACAACCATTTTTCCAGTTAAAAAGTTTTTAATATAGTACCATATATACCTTAAAATGTTTAAATAAAAAAAATTCATTTTCCAATTTCCATTTACTTAACCAATAAATACCTTAAAATCAGAGGTAACAATTGCCAAACAACTCGAACAGATGGAGTATAATTTTGAGACCTATTTTCGGGATACACATGATTTAATTTCAACTTTAAACCATACTTTGGGGGTGAAATTCCCTGTTTTTTAATGAACATATTTTCCACCATTGTATTTTTTATTTTTGTTTCTGCACTTCGGTGTCAGTACCACAGAACATAAAGTCAGGACTGTCACTTGTCAGGTCATTAGAACTACTTTAACCAGAGAGAAGTCTGACTTTAACTTATGATGTTGACAACTGACAGTTCTTCCTGACAGAACACAAGATTACTAAACCTTTAGGAATCTTGGACAGAACAAACAGAAGTGGTTGGTAATCAAAGATCTATTTCTACTAACCAAGCAGATTAACCTCCTTGGTACTAACCTTGGCTGCTTTATATATTCTGTGCTTGGCTGTGCCTGTGGCTGGTACACGAATTTTAACGTCGTTACCAAGTTACTTTACGGAGCACGAATTTTACAGACATGTCTAGAGTTTACTGTCAAAGTTAGTAGATACTAAGTACAAAACTTGAATATTATCAAGATCAAAGTATTTTATATTATCATTGGCGGATTAGATATTCTGTATCAGAATTATAACATGGACAATGGACATGGACATGGACTCATGGACAGTACACTCACATCACAGACACAGACAAAAAATTGTTATCTTTAATTAAGTACTGATTGCGTCATAAAGAATAACAAAGAATACAAAGATTACAGATTATAAATATCTTTGCATTGTAAAATGTAAATATAGCAGGATAAGATATAAGATATATGACTCATCGACGCTCCTCAATGGTATAATTTTAATATTTAGATTTGTTTGAGTTCAAAATTTAAATATATGCCCATTGGGCGGGGTGGGGTATACCGCCTATCTTTGTTGAAATGATTTCTATAACATTTATTAATTAATTTGTTAACAATAAATTTCATAGATATAAATAAAGTTATAACACAGCTATAGTATAATAATTATATAAAGGGTTTTTTGGCGACCCAAACCACCTCTATAATTATTACAAAATTAGCCTTATTCTGGTGGCCATTGAAAATAAGACAACGTTGAGAAGTTTTCAATTACTTTTCAATGCCGTTTACCAACGTTGAGTATTTAATCCTATTCAGGTGACATCAAATTCTCAATGTTCACATTTTTTCAACGTTGAAAAGGACATACCTGTGAAGTTGCCAATTTATTTGACATAACCCTTGTTCTGTGCAAAGAATCTTTGCTTCTGTGCTTGTGGCCTCTTATAATTTGTAAAGGAGTTAACTTCAGTTTATTATAAAATTAATATTTATTTCTATTCTAATTCTACGACGTAATTCTGGGTGATTCTGGTGAGTTCAGTTCAGAGAGTTGGATGTTAGATAATCGTCTTTTCTTTAATAAATAATGGATAAAAAAAAAGAACATCCAATTAATTTCAAATACAGCGTGTGTAAAAAGTATTGAAACATGACCATAACTTTTAAAATATTGATTGAATGAAAAACCCTTGGATAAGTCGATTTTAAAAAAAGAAAAAGTTGGGGTGGCTGGGGGAGTGGGTGTGTAGAACTAGAAATTATAAATCCCATCAAAAGTTGCGTAATTGAAAATAAAAATCGACCTATCCAAGGGTTTTTTTATTCAATCAATATTTTAAAAGTTATGGTCATGTTTTAATACTTTTTACACACGCTGTATATGTGAAATACCTAGGGTCCAGCGACTTGTTAAAAACAGGAAAATTAAAACAGTCAGACGACCCAAATAATAAAAATTTGGGATGAAATGACTGCAGAACTGAATGCCAGCGGCGATGGGCCCGTCAGAAGAAGCCCCCAAGATAAAGGGAAATGAATAATCTATAATTATTAATTTGTTCAGCCTCAGAACAACCCGATACTTACCGCTGATCCTCATTAATTAATAAAACGAACCCCATGGTTCACCATTATAGGCACTATATGATTTAAAAAAATCTAATAAAATTTTTTTAAAATATAATAAAATTATATTAAAACCGATAATCTGTTTACCTAGGTGCCTACGAACATTAAAAGCATCTATATGTATATAAAATAATAGAAGTTATATTGAACTTTAGTTTTGTAATTTTAAATTTTAACCTAACTTTTTATCCTATAAACAGCGAAACAACATTGAAAAGTGCCGTGGCAAGTCGTAAAGCTTATTGCCAAATACTCAACGCTAACTTAAAAAGACGTTGACCATTATTCAATGCATTTTGGTCATCTGAATAGGAAATTTCCACAACGTTGAGAAATAGGCAATTATTGGAAACATTTGAACGTTGTTTTGTTTTCAACGGCCACCAGAATAAGGCTGATTATAGTCTTAATAATCTCTAATTTACATAATTTTATGTCATAATTTAAACTAATGTAATCTTTGTTGTCTAAATATTTTTAACTTCTTGTGTCAATATTATATTTTTTATTAAGATTCCTTATATGTTTTTTGTTATTTTGTACTAGTATTTGTGCATTCTGGAACTATACAATACTTAAAATTCTTTTTTTTTGCACTCATATTGAATTAAACAAGCAGTACGCAACACAAACAACACACAACACTCCGAAAACACCTGTAAAAACTAAAAAGCATGGAGTCGAGCGCGCTCGCCGGCCGGGCCTCACTCCCGCGCGGTGGAGATTTGTAATAATTTTTAAGGCATTAAACGTGCGAATAAAATTCTGATTTTTTGTAGATTCATTATTTTTCACTTGTACTTTCGATTTATGAAATAAAAAAAAATGCTGAACAAGCCTATTAAGTAGGTTCGCTGGCATGGACTATTCTCATGCGCAGCAGGCTGTGCGCAGTCTTAAAAGCGACGTTCGCGGCGAACCGCCGGCGAACGTCGTTAGTCTGTGCAGTGTGCTGTGCGCATGCAAATAGTCCTCTGCGATGAGCATGCGAATAGTCCCTGAACTGAACATTACCATTGTCACAGATTCCATTGTATTCAATTTCAATTTTATCAGTGAATATATAGGTACATTCCTATATTCACTGATTTTATGTTATATACGAACTGCGTTCGGTTTTTCTGAAAGCTAACTTTGCTCGTATCTTTTTAACTATAAACATTTCCTTAGGGAATTATTGGCTAAATCTTAATATTTCGACTAATTAAGTGTGTATATCATTACTTATGAATCACCCTGTATATATACATTCGAGCCCTCCCCTACGCCCTACGTCTATAAAAAAACTCGGGCCAAAAAGAGTAGTCAGTAGAGCCAGGGGCGTACGGATTTACGAATTTCATAAATTCCATAATTCGAACAAATGAAAGCGGATTGTGTTAATTATGCATGAGTATGAGTTACCATGTCTTAAATTTTAAATAATATGCTTACATCTGGCAACATTATCTCCACGAATTAGGTATAGCAACGCAGTTGAACAATGCACATCCGTTGCGTTGCAGCATATGTGACGCCACTGAATGCGCTACGATAGACTTGCTCGACGACCTTCCTAGTAGTCGAACAAATTATTGGGTAGAAGGCGCCACGTTCAAACATGTACTCTATTTGGTTGACTATAGCAATTACACATAATGACCTAGTTGTGGTTTTCGTCTCTGGTAGGCGGATAAAACTTGATATATTTCTTTGAATTATATGGGATTATATGGTAAAACGAGCTGCCGCTTCTGTATTCCATAACAGCTAAATGCTTTGAAGAATTGCCGATAACTTTTTGCTCTACTGACTACTCTTTTTGGCCCGAGTATACCTATTCATCATTTTGTATATTAAATTTAATATAAGTCTGCTTATTACGTCTCGCGGTTACTTCGGTTTCGAATTGAATAATTTTAGCTAAGGCGATATTATACCGGGTGCCACTATGGTACCACTTCCGGTTTATCCGGAAATTACCTCAACTTTCGATTTTCAAATGGAACACCCTGTATATTTTTACATATTTGGATGCAGGGCAATATTCTGCATACACCATGTAAGTTACGCGAATTTTTGATGAGCCGATGTTCAATTTTTTCAAGCATTTTCAGAAATCCGTGAAAGTGGATTTTATACTTTTAAACGAATGAAATAAAATTGAAAATAAATAGCACAGATATGAAAAAGATGAAGATGAAGAATGAAATCAGAAAGAAAATTATAATTTTTCAAACACTATGAGCCGGCACCACCTTCCCATTTGAAAAAAAAAAGTCTTCGATAAAAAAGTGATATGTTCAACTTTGGAGGCTTTCGCAAACAGTTGTTAGTGAAACGAAAAGAAAAATTATATTTTTTCTTTGAAGTTTACCTACCGTATAACGAATTTTGGAATTTCTAAGCACTCTATAGACGGATTTCTTAAGATGCCTGAAAAAATTGAACATCGGCTCAAAAATTCGCGAAACTTACATGGTGTATGCAGAATGTTGCCCTGCATCCAAATATGTAAAAATATACAGGGTGTTCCATTTGAAAATCGAAAGTTGAGGTAATTTCCGGATAAACCGGAAGTGGTACCATAGTGTTTGTAATGTGCAGAAATACATTTTAAACGGTAGTTTATGCCCCCCAAATTTCAAATGGATAGGTTAAAAAATAAAGGAAATATAGGGGTGAGCCAGTATCCTGTGGCACCAGGTATACGAGTACTAATAAATTGAGTAAATTGTGCTGAATGTTGAATTTTACAGCCCTCCGAGCCATTACCAAAATTCCGCAGACGTTTGCAATTTTTAAATTTATTATTGGGTGCCTGTTTGTAAATCTCACGCTTATATTTTCAGCTTGATGGTCATGCATATATATCACTGATCTATATCAGTGGCATAAATGGACACACAGAGAGGCCCAGAAAAGGCGGACAATCTCTCAGGATTTGGCTATAATTTAATCAGATCACCGATTTTATCTTATGTCTGGGAATCAGCGGGCAACCTGCTGATCGATATCTCGTTTACTTACCGAGATACGTACCGTGAGGTTGGAGGAAAATCACCGAATATCGTCTTTTTCAGCCTACGAAAATGTTTAAAAATGAATAAAATATTACTATAATTTGATTCTTTGTAGCCTTCAACCGTCGTACCTACCTTATCAAAGTATTTGCATCTGTCTAAAAGTGACATGAAGATATACAGAGGATGTCATGGGAATATTGGGAACAATAAAACAGCATTTCCTGGTAATTGGTAAACAATAATAAACATCGTTATCCACGCGACTACTAAATAATGTATGCATTATATGTATATGTGTACTTCCTCAAGCATCATCGGCATCCATTATATTCCCTGCAGTGAATAATGATTTCATTATTCACTGCAGTGTATAATATATATATGAACAAGGTTTCTATGACAACGTATCGGATATTTGTTAAAAATTTCATTAAAGTGGCCATGACATGCGAGTCGAAAGCAAAAAATGTTAAAAATAATTAGTAACTACTTATAAATTTCTTCAGTAAAAATATTTAAGTCGTGTGGTCGTGGATAAAATAGGGTATTCTACTAGCTCGCATATAATGGCTATTATTCGCTCGGGCGATTTACGGCACGAGCCGAAGGCAAGTGTCGTAAACTTTCCCCCTCGTAGGCCCTTAATTGATACGCCACCTAGCGGCACAATCTGAACCAATTCCATGTACCACATTGACATTTTCTTACAGATCGTTCGCGCGTGGGTATTTGTGGATTTAATTGTTTGTGTTAAATATTTTAATTTGTGCTTGTTTTTATAATAATCTAATATCTACTGCAAGTTGATGTACAGGGGTATTCACGAAAGATTTTACCCCCCTTCCTTATTTTTTATCCTAGTAAAAAATGGTTAAGACAAAAGTTTTATTTAGGAAATTTTCTTATCATCTCAAATGCACCTATATCGCAGAAACAAATGAAAATCGTATTTCGAAGATACTGACCAAACTTTATGAATTTTTATATGGAACATATATTATATCTTGTATATTTTTAGATTTTTGAAATCAACGTTTCGTCCTGATTACAAAAATATATACACCTATATAATATATGTTATTTGCTCCAGCCGTTTGCGCAATATGCCTAATTCAATTAAATGTTTCGAATTTTGCACAAAATCAGTATTGCCATGGAAAATGTTTTGTCATTCTGCAGCCTGCAGCAACATATATTGACAATTCATTTATTAAGTAATCTGTCGCAGAAAAAAAAAGAGAATCGCATTTAGAAGATACAGACCAAACTTACTTGATCTGCTTGCTATTTATAATAAAATACAATCGATTTGGAAAATATAAATTTATTATTAACAAAAAAATTTTAAAGGTGTGTTCTAGGTATTCTCCACAATATCATTTTTTTCATTAATGGGGCCCGTGTAATAAGGCATTTTGAAAATCTTAAAGCACAAACAGTAAAATACACTACTTAATAAATGTTAAAT
Organism: Rhagium mordax; assembly: GCA_963680705.1. Lineage (NCBI taxonomy): Eukaryota > Metazoa > Arthropoda > Insecta > Coleoptera > Cerambycidae > Rhagium > Rhagium mordax. The sequence continues at coordinate 25,132,583 of OY796657.1, read as the reverse complement.
TTGTCAATATGTTGCTGCAGAATAGCAAAACATTTTCCATGGCAATACTGATTTTGTGCAAAATTCGAAACATCTAATATTGAATTAGGCATATTGCGCAAACGGCTGGAGCAAATATACAGGGTGTTTCAGTTAAAAGTCCCCGGGCCATTATCTCGAAAAATAATAATGATATTTTATTTTTGTAAATGGAGGACGATTGATACCAAAGGAGGCTTTAAATAACTGTAGTTAGAATTTTTCCTCTACGTTTCACATAGATGGCGCTGCGATGCAAAATTATTTTTCGACGGCTGGAACCTTTGAAACATGATTCATGTGATTAAGGGATAATTTATGAATAATTTTGATGGTATAGAAAATTTCGAAAAAACCAGCCCTTGTGGAGTTATTGAATTTTTTTTTTTCATTTTTCCAGTACACGTAAATCTTGATAAACTTCTGTAACTTTTTTATTAACAGTTCTAGACTGTCGGTTACTTGAAACTTTTTTCACGTTAAGGAAAGTGCTCTGATGCACTAATACAAAATACAAAAACGTGTGTAGCACTTCCGGTTAAGCTGGAACTAATAAGACCCTGCTAAATTTTAAATACAATAATCTGTATTGTTATTACATATTTCAAAGTTATTTATTTTTTTATCTCTTCTAATAAAAATGTGCCTAAAACCTGAAATAGGTAAGATAATAAAGGAAATACCTACTCACTAATTTTATGATGAGCTAAATTAAACTTTAATAATTTGATAACAAGCATAAACAATTGGTGTATCGAACCATTTGTAATGTATAACTTCTAACTAAACAGCTTAAAACCACTAAAAACTTTGATTGAAATGCACTACAAGCCTTTGTTAAATAACTGTCAAAATTAAAATTTAATTTCAAGGCCAACTAATATCTCAAAAGTTTAATTTGGCTCATCATAAAATTAGTATTTTCTTTATTATCTTATCTAAAAAAAATTCAATAACTTCACAAGGGCTGGTTTTTTCGAAATTTTCTATACCATCAAAATTATTCATAAATTATCCCTTAACATAAATCATGTTTCAAGGTTCCAGCCATCGAAAAATAATTTTGCATCGCAGCGCCATCTCTGTGAACCGTAGAGGAAAAATTCCATTCACTTTTTCACTTTTTGACAGATTTTTTTCTACTTCCGGGTTCACCGAAAGCGACACTTACTTTCAAAAGGAACACTCTATATCCATTATTGCATTTTTGAATTCTGCATAATTCTCTGAATTATTGATACTACATCAAAGCAAAACTTTTTATGAAGAATCAAATATTTCGTAATATCAAAAATTAAGAAGTTTTCCCTCTTGTAAACTCAATCCGGTCAGTACATACATACATACTGCACAAAGATAAACAAACAGAATAAAATAAACTATAAACTAAGTAAGTAATAATGAAGTTTAATTTTAATTTGAATTTTTTTTTTTTATTTAAGAAAATATAATAATAGTATGTCCACGCACATTGAATATACAAGAGGAAACTTCTCTATTTTTGATATTATGAAATTTTTTATTCTACATAAAAAGTTTTGCTTCGGTCATAAATAATAAATTGGCCATTGGCAGAAATAAGATTTCATATACACCCCGTCTAAAAAAATCATTATGTGAAAATAATACAAGAGTAAAGAGCGTTGATTTTTAGTTTTAAAACAATCAAAATCTTTTATTCCTTCAACATGTTTATAAAAAAACTAAAAAAGGCACCGTCAAACGGGGGAATATGAGACGGCGGGGTTATATGGAACGAAGAGGCAATATCATAGAAAGGCGACAATTAAAATTCGTGTGTGTGTATAACTGATTGCATATGATACAAGAGTGTTAACAAACACATATTTAGTCACGCGATCTACGTGAAATCGCATTGAAAATACGGTTTGGTATTGTGAGTATCTCCGGTTGATTTCTAGTGAAAATTTTTTATAAAAATATACGTTACAGAGTCCCGTCTGTGGCAATAGAGTAAAGTAACGAAAACTAATCTTGTATTTAAATTATTAGGGGTTATAACCTTATGTAGCTAAACACACGATTGTGTTATTTTGTATCCAAATCTTGTATATGAAACAACGAGATTTACAAAAAACTGTACTTTATAGGGTTATATGGGACAATGCCGCGGGCATATAAAAGAAGAATCATGACATAATTTTTAAATTATCTGAACCCATTGTCAATAGGGGAAGACATATTTTTTATGAAAATATCATATAATAGAGAGTAGATAGGTAACATTTCATAAAACACGTTTTGTAGTGGAAATAAAATTTATTTTAACATTTTAAATAAAGGTGACTAATTATTTGTCTTTTTACCCCAAAACAATAAATAACGTATATATATTTTTGCATGTTAGTGTCCCATAAAACCCCTCGAGTGGGTATATTCAAACAAAAGATTGTCATTTTCATTAACTATATGATAAAAACGTATATGGTTCCATATAACCCCGAGGGCGGGGTAATATGGGACACTCACGTTTTTTTAAAAACAATTAAACAGACAAAAAATGTCAAAAGATTTTATATATTTTTAATAGAGAAAACAAACTCGCATCTGACAGAAAAATTAGTTCTCATAAATCTCAACGGGTTAAAGAGATATTTTGGAAAAGGTAATTTTATCGTCCCATATTCCCCCGTTTGACGGTACTTTACTCTTGTATTATTTCACATTATTGATTTTCTTGGACACCCTGTACATGAAATCTTATTTCCGTCAATGGCATTCTTATTTATGACCGAAGCAAAACTTTTTATGCAGAATCAAATATTTCGTAACATAAAAAATTAAGAAGTTTTCCCTCTTGTAAACTTAATCCGGACCTCGATCCGGTCAGTGGGGACATACTGTACAAAAACAAACAGTATAAAATAAACTATAAACAGGAATGAATCTATAATTAACGTTGATTTCCATTCCCTTGGTTATTGTGTTGTGTTTCTGAAACAAAAATAATGCACCGTTTATTTTCATCACATTTATCTATTTAGTAGGTGAAATTAAAAAAAAAACTGAAGCTGTATGTTATAAATTTGCATATGGAAATTGCAAATGTATTGAATATATGAGCAATAAGCTATGTAAAACAGACACAATAACAATATGTTTTGAAAGACAAACGAGAAAAATATTACAAGAACCGATCAGTCCTTAATTACACAAAAATTAGGCAATGGGGTGTTTTCATCATATTCGAGTATGTCCAAAAACAGAATATGTCCATTAAAAATAAGTGGACCTGTATTTTTTTATTTTACAAAATAATGGATGATATAGGTATTAATGATATTTTTGAAATCCTTGGAAAAAGTACTATAAGTTACGTTAAATATTTTTATTTTATTTACAAATACAAACAAAAAAATTGGGGTGAAAACGTTATAGGAATCACCCTGTACAATTCTCCAATTTATAAGATTTATATTATTAATCAGGGTGAGTTAGGTTGTATGGTAAAAAATTAATATGCGAATAGAGAATGAAAAAACAGTGTTGACGTGTCTCAGGATTTTGCTATAAAAGCCTAAATTTATTTTATACAGGGTGTTAAAGTTGAAAATTTTTAGTTGAATTTTTTTTAAATCTTTTGATTAAAAACTGTCGTATCAATGAAAATGGAAATGGTTGGTTTATATTTTTCATAGGTGCTATCAACTGGGGATATTAGGTTTTCAAAACTAATCCAGTGGTGTGCGCTTACACATTTTTTTCTGACAAGAATGCCGATAACTGTGCGCCACTGGATTTTTTCATACAATTTCGGAGTTTGAGTTTTTCTTGTAAAAGATTATAATATAATAAATTTATATTACCATTATCTTACAAGCACATCCCCCCAGTGGAGCTCGTCGCCAATTTGCTGGATTGTTTTGTGGTGGTTGTGGTTTTGTTATTTTCCTAAATACAAACAAAAATAAAAGTTTTAAAATATGTTATAGTCAATCTCAAAAAAATCTCACCATTTTTAAGCTGGGAATTTGTTCTCAGACAGTTCTTTAAGTAATGCGAGAATGAGATTGAGATTATTGACAAAGACATTATACACATATTTAATAGCTAAGAATTTGCTGAATTAATGTTTACTTTAGTTTAGGACCACAGAGGAAGAACCAAACCCAAACTGAATGTTTATAAAACATTATTTATAAAACATATATTGTTTATAAAACATTAATAATTACATACAGAGATTAGGCACAGCTGCCACCACTGTGGCTGATAATATAGTAAACATTTTTAACATTAAGAAAATTTTAGGTGCTTAAATTATAAGAGTACAAATTTTCTTGTAAATTGTGCACGAGAAAAATTTCTGGTTATTAATTGAGGCACATGGATGATTTGGTACTAAAATTTCACACCTAAAATAAAATGAAAAAATAAATATGTATACTTAATTTAAGAATGACGAATTATAAATTTATATCAAAATAACTACTTTTTATCAATTTTAGTTATTTAAGTTTAAACTTTTGATTGGTGAAAAAATGCTGGTGTGAAATTTTCATTCTATGTATACAGGGTGGTCCAGTTTATAATAGCAGGACTTTACCAGGAGTTAGTTCAGCGTAAAATAAAGACATTTTGTCCTATAAACTATATGGTCGAAATACGAGATGTCTTTTTACATTACAAGTGTCATTTTCAGGCATTTTATAAAACTCGTATGAACGTCTAGGCTTACTGTAAAATGATGGATATATGTTACGATTTCTTATTGTTATTATTATAACATAATCATGTTGTCACACGCGCGATTATCTTCAATTTGATCTGAAATTGTTTCGAGACGCCATCATTTTGCAATAAGCCTAGACGTTCATACGCGTTTTATAAAATGCCTTAAAATATCTGTCGTAATGTAAAAAGACATCACGGATTTTTGCATTTTACAATTCGGTCAGTTGTTTTCAAAAAGACTACTTAGGCGTTTTATAAAAAGCCTGATTTGCAATATGCCTACGACATTTATATTACAACATATATTATTGTTTTTTTACCATTATATTCTATAAATTACCTATTAAAAGGGTCCCTAATATCACCCTCAAACTCTGGTCCATTAAATACCACGTGATTATTCTTAAAGGCGTCGGATAAGTTTTGGTGTATACAAAATTATTTAAAGAACAGGAAGTTCGGCTTTCCGCCATCACCTAAAATGACAAATATTTTTATTTAATAAACTGGATATTCAATAATTTCATATTGGGCGCCTTGAATATGAATAAAATTTTTTAGTTATTATATTAACACTGTAAATTTAATAGTTATTTATATTATATAAGTAATAATAAATTATCAATTGTGCCCTGAAGAACAAAAACAACCACAAATGTCAACAAATCGACATTTAACATTATACATTAGATCTATGTGGTGTTTTTTGGGTTGTAGGTCCTATTTAAAGAAAAGTCTTATTTTTAATTTGCCGACGTTTCGGTTATCTATTTAACCATCCTCAGGGCTATCTGGTGGATCAAGGCTTGATCCACCAGAATATATCTGTCAAAAGAATAGCAATAATATTTTAACGATATATATATATATATATATATATGTACAAAATTGCATATACAGGGTGAACCCCAACTTATGTGATTCCTTTTAAGGGGGGGTTTCTGTTAATATTTGTAACACGAATTACGAAGAAAAAAATTAAGAAAAAGAAAGTTGAAAAACTGACCTACCTTACGTAAAAGCGTCGATATTAAACTTTTGAAGACCCCTGCACGTCTCTAGCGAGTTACTTATGAGGTAAAAGACATGTTTTGTTTACCTAAATACTTCAAAATTGCCAGGGTATACGTCAGTTGCTAAAATTCTCAAAATATTTAACGTTTTCATGAATTTTTTTCTCGAAAACCATACACTATATTTCTTTAATATTCTGTATATGAACTTACCATTAAGGGACCTACCACCCCTTAAAAGGAATGACATAAGTTGGGGTTCACCCTGTATAGGTACCATATATGGGTATACAGGTGCAGCTAATCTTAAATAAAATCTCATAATTATCTATTGAAAAATCCTGGAATTTATCATATAGTAAAAACGCGGAAAACCAAAGTTTGATAGCCCTGAGGATGGTTAAATAGATAACCGAAACGTCGGCAAATTATACATTAGTTTTGTTTTATGATGTTATAACAATAAAATCTCTGTCCATGGCACAATTGATAATTAATAGCAACTTGCCTTACCTCGGAAAGGATTAAGTTGTTAGGGGGTAATTGGTGGGAAAAATACTGACTTGTGACACATCATCGGAAAGGAAATTTTACACTTAGTAGAGATTTCGAAAAAAATGTATATGGGGCTATTTAAAAAAATGACAATGAACTCACTTCCGGTAAAACCGGAAGTAGTACCTCTATGTTTTATATGTTGCAAAGAGCGTTTCGTGGGCCAATATATATTTCCCAATTTAAAAAACAATAAATTAAATTTTCACTGAGTTACGGATTTGGCCGTTTTAAATTTACAAACTTATTAACAATTTTTATACCTGGATAACACACCCTGATACGTTTACGTTTATATCTTCTCTCCGATAATTATAATTTAATTTTATTACTAAAGTATTTTCAGCAGATTCATTCGCTATTCCTTCGTCACTGCTGCTGCTGCTGATACTACTAATACTGCTGTTGCTGCTAATACTACTAATACTGCTGATGCTACTAATACTGCTGATGCTACTCATCATTATTACCATTGCTGAAACAAAACAATTATACATCAAAAATATATACACTTCTCCAAGAAATTAACGCACCATTATAAAATAACCAAAAGTTAACTTATTACATTCACATGAATGTGAATGTAATAATGTAATTAGAATAGGTAATGTAAACATAGAATATGCCAAAAAGGGGTAATATTAGACGAACACATAAAATTTAAAGATCATGTAAAACACAGTTTGTAAAATAAATAAGAAAATTAGTTAGGTATATGGGCCGAATTGGTGGTGATTTAACGAAGTGGTGTAAAAGAACAATATATAAACCAATTATTGAACCTAATATATAACATATTGCTCTTCGTTATTAGTAACTTTAAATGAGGGAGATATTAGAGAACTTCAAATCTCACAAAATCGTGCCTTAAGAATTATTTTGAATGCGAACAGATATACTAGTACTAAAAAAATGTTAGAGGAATTAAACCTATTATCTGTCAAACAGATCATAATGTATAATGTATTAGTGCTGATTCACCGAATGACTTTAAATTTAGTGCCTAGATATCTCACGGACAAATTAACCAAAGTAAAGGACTGCCACAAACATAACACAAGAAATGGAGAAAACTATATAATAGAATATAAAAGGACAACAGCAGGGCAAAACACAATATATTATAAGGGTCTAAAATGGTACAATAAGTTAGATAAGGACACAAAAAATTTAAATTTAAAAAAATTCAAAAAGGAAATGGGAAAAGTTGTCAAAACTGAATGTAATTAAGTTAATTATCATTATTATATTGTATACATGAATAGCAAAATTATGCTAATAAAGACTACTTTACTTTTACTTTAATTTTATTTTTTCAGATAATTTTTTTTTTATTGATTACAGGGTGTAACAATTGAGGCGTGTTTTTTCCATGAAATTTGTAACGCCCTGTGAAGTTCAATAGTTACACCAACAACTTAGAATTCATATTGTACTCTAGACTTATCCTTTCTTAACATTCTCTTTTTTGATTCACTTTATTATCTTTATTAGTACCAGAGAAACACAGTTTTATAGCATAACATGTTTTTATTGATTTAATTTTGAAAAATCTAAAGTAAGTAGCTTGCTTTGGAAAACACAAGAAACGTGTAGGCTAATGTGGTGATAATCGTGTTTATTTTCAATATTTTTATCAATATGGAACGTGAAATACGAAATCTTACTGGTGAAAAATGTGCTCAAGCATTAATATTGGTTGAAGTAGGTTGGAGTTATCGAAGAATTGGGCAACGATTTAATGTGGCTCATACAACTAGTCGTCATTAATAGAAGCCTTACAGCTGAGTGGTACATATTAGACAATCACGACCACGTGGTTTCATATGCGCCATAAAGGGCAAGGACTTAAATGCCAGACCTCATGTTTCTCGAGTTGTGCAATATTATCTGGAAGAAGTCGGAATTAACACCATGGAATGGCCAGCCATAAGCCCGGACTTAAATCCACTGGAAAACCTCTGGGATAAACTTGGTAGAAAATTGAACGTAATTAATTAGACACCTTGATAGATGTTGGGCAAAAATTGGGTCAAATTTGAGCAGAATTGAACAAAAATGAAATACGGTCGATTATTTTAAGTAGGTATGAATCGGCGTTGCCAAGAAGTTATTCGAGGCAGAGGCGGAAATACTCGCTATTGATATTCTTTATTGCATTTTGTTCATTTTCATTTAATTTTTTTTTTTTCGATATTACCTCAAAGTAAAAACATGTTACGCTATAAAATTGTGTTTCTCTGGTACCACTAAAGATAACAAAGTAAATCAAAAAAGAGAATGTTAAGAAAAGATAAGGCTACAGTACAATATGAATTCTAAGTTGCTGGTGTAACTGTTGAACTTCACAGGGCGTTACAAATTTCATGAAAAAAAAACACGTCTCAATTGTTACACCCTGTAATCAATAAAAAAAAAATTATCGGAGAAAATATTATCACATTCAATTCTTGAATAAAGAGCCTATCATACAAAAGAAGAATCGTCGAAATCGGACAAGAGGTCTAGACAAAAATTAACTTCAAACTATTGGTTATTTTATGGTGGTGCGTTAATTTCTTGGAGAAGTGTATATTCATATACAGGGTGTTTCAAAATTATGCGGCCAAACTCTTACAGCATGTAAGCTCAAAATAAAACAAAAATGTTCTATACATATTTGATCAATACTGCATATTATTTATTTATTTATTTAGGTTCTCGACCATATCCTAAATTCATTTTTGAAAAAATTGTTCAGGAGCGTATGGAGTTTAGGTTAGGTATATTAATAAATATTTTTGAATCCGTTCGCGTTATTAAGTTTTACTTTAAAATTTGATTTTTCAATCATTATTACAGAAAAATATGGTATACCTTTCACATTTTGATAGGATGCGCCGTTTTCGACAAAATCCACTTTAAAATTTTGATTGCACCTCAGGCTTCAAGTAGTGTATTAGAATAATATTATAATAATAATTATAGTAGGTTTCAATCAATCAAAATTTTTATCATTTTGCGTAATAATGATTGAAAAATCAAATTTGAAAGAAACTTTTAATAACGCCAACAGATTCAAAAATATTTATTATTATACCTAACCTATAGGCCCCAAACGAGCCGCCCCTGAGCAGTTCATTCAAAAATGAATGTTGGACACGGTTATGAGCATCTATTAAATAAAAAGTAGCAAATCTAAATTTTGATGTGCCTACCTTTTTTGGATTCTGAGTTACAGCCTCGGTTAGAGCATAAAAAAATTTATTCTCTTCGTCTTTGGAAGGTTATAGCTCCTTTAATATGCAGTATTGACCAAAATGTTCATAGATGATTTTCGTTTTGTTTTGAGCCCCTATCTATACCGGGTGCCACAGGATACTGGCTCACCCCTATATTTCCTTTATTTTTTAACTTATCCATTTGAAATTTGGGGGGCATAAACTACCGTTTAAAATGTATTTCTGCACATTACAAACACTATGGTACCACTTCCGGTTTATCTGGAAATTACCTCAACTTTCGATTTTCAAATGGAACACCCTGTATATTTTTACATATTTGGATAGAGGGCAACATTCTGCATACAGCATGTAAGTTTCGCGAATTTTTGAGCCGATGTTCAATTTTTTCAAGCATTCTTGTGTTTTCCAAAGCAAGCTACTTACTTTAGATTTTTCAAAATTAAATCAATAAAAACATGTTACGCTATAAAATTGTGTTTCTCTGGTACCACTAAAGATAACAAAGTAAATCAAAAAAGAGAATGTTAAGAAAAGATAAGGCTACAGTACAATATGAATTCTAAGTTGCTGGTGTAACTGTTGAACTTCACAGGGCGTTACAAATTTCATGAAAAAAAAACACGTCTCAATTGTTACACCCTGTAATCAATAAAAAAAAAATTATCGGAGAAAATATTATCACATTCAATTCTTGAATAAAGAGCCTATCATACAAAAGAAGAATCGTCGAAATCGGACAAGAGGTCTAGACAAAAATTAACTTCAAACTATTGGTTATTTTATGGTGGTGCGTTAATTTCTTGGAGAAGTGTATATTCATATACAGGGTGTTTCAAAATTATGCGGCCAAACTCTTACAGCATGTAAGCTCAAAATAAAACAAAAATGTTCTATACATATTTGATCAATACTGCATATTATTTATTTATTTATTTAGGTTCTCGACCATATCCTAAATTCATTTTTGAAAAAATTGTTCAGGAGCGTATGGAGTTTAGGTTAGGTATATTAATAAATATTTTTGAATCCGTTCGCGTTATTAAGTTTTACTTTAAAATTTGATTTTTCAATCATTATTACAGAAAAATATGGTATACCTTTCACATTTTGATAGGATGCGTTTTCGACAAAATCCACTTTAAAATTTTGATTGCACCTCAGGCTTCAAGTAGTGTATTAGAATAATATTATAATAATAATTATAGTAGGTTTCAATCAATCAAAATTTTTATCATTTTGCGTAATAATGATTGAAAAATCAAATTTGAAAGAAACTTTTAATAACGCCAACAGATTCAAAAATATTTATTATTATACCTAACCTATAGGCCCCAAACGAGCCGCCCCTGAGCAGTTCATTCAAAAATGAATGTTGGACACGGTTATGAGCATCTATTAAATAAAAAGTAGCAAATCTAAATTTTGATGTGCCTACCTTTTTTGGATTCTGAGTTACAGCCTCGGTTAGAGCATAAAAAAATTTATTCTCTTCGTCTTTGGAAGGTTATAGCTCCTTTAATATGCAGTATTGACCAAAATGTTCATAGATGATTTTCGTTTTGTTTTGAGCCCCTATCTATACCGGGTGCCACAGGATACTGGCTCACCCCTATATTTCCTTTATTTTTTAACTTATCCATTTGAAATTTGGGGGGCATAAACTACCGTTTAAAATGTATTTCTGCACATTACAAACACTATGGTACCACTTCCGGTTTATCTGGAAATTACCTCAACTTTCGATTTTCAAATGGAACACCCTGTATATTTTTACATATTTGGATAGAGGGCAACATTCTGCATACAGCATGTAAGTTTCGCGAATTTTTGAGCCGATGTTCAATTTTTTCAAGCATTCTTGTGTTTTCCAAAGCAAGCTACTTACTTTAGATTTTTCAAAATTAAATCAATAAAAACATGTTACGCTATAAAATTGTGTTTCTCTGGTACCACTAAAGATAACAAAGTAAATCAAAAAAGAGAATGTTAAGAAAAGATAAGGCTACAGTACAATATGAATTCTAAGTTGCTGGTGTAACTGTTGAACTTCACAGGGCGTTACAAATTTCATGAAAAAAAAACACGTCTCAATTGTTACACCCTGTAATCAATAAAAAAAAAATTATCGGAGAAAATATTATCACATTCAATTCTTGAATAAAGAGCCTATCATACAAAAGAAGAATCGTCGAAATCGGACAAGAGGTCTAGACAAAAATTAACTTCAAACTATTGGTTATTTTATGGTGGTGCGTTAATTTCTTGGAGAAGTGTATATTCATATACAGGGTGTTTCAAAATTATGCGGCCAAACTCTTACAGCATGTAAGCTCAAAATAAAACAAAAATGTTCTATACATATTTGATCAATACTGCATATTATTTATTTATTTATTTAGGTTCTCGACCATATCCTAAATTCATTTTTGAAAAAATTGTTCAGGAGCGTATGGAGTTTAGGTTAGGTATATTAATAAATATTTTTGAATCCGTTCGCGTTATTAAGTTTTACTTTAAAATTTGATTTTTCAATCATTATTACAGAAAAATATGGTATACCTTTCACATTTTGATAGGATGCGCCGTTTTCGACAAAATCCACTTTAAAATTTTGATTGCACCTCAGGCTTCAAGTAGTGTATTAGAATAATATTATAATAATAATTATAGTAGGTTTCAATCAATCAAAATTTTTATCATTTTGCGTAATAATGATTGAAAAATCAAATTTGAAAGAAACTTTTAATAACGCCAACAGATTCAAAAATATTTATTATTATACCTAACCTATAGGCCCCAAACGAGCCGCCCCTGAGCAGTTCATTCAAAAATGAATGTTGGACACGGTTATGAGCATCTATTAAATAAAAAGTAGCAAATCTAAATTTTGATGTGCCTACCTTTTTTGGATTCTGAGTTACAGCCTCGGTTAGAGCATAAAAAAATTTATTCTCTTCGTCTTTGGAAGGTTATAGCTCCTTTAATATGCAGTATTGACCAAAATGTTCATAGATGATTTTCGTTTTGTTTTGAGCCCCTATCTATACCGGGTGCCACAGGATACTGGCTCACCCCTATATTTCCTTTATTTTTTAACTTATCCATTTGAAATTTGGGGGGCATAAACTACCGTTTAAAATGTATTTCTGCACATTACAAACACTATGGTACCACTTCCGGTTTATCTGGAAATTACCTCAACTTTCGATTTTCAAATGGAACACCCTGTATATTTTTACATATTTGGATAGAGGGCAACATTCTGCATACAGCATGTAAGTTTCGCGAATTTTTGAGCCGATGTTCAATTTTTTCAAGCATTCTTGTGTTTTCCAAAGCAAGCTACTTACTTTAGATTTTTCAAAATTAAATCAATAAAAACATGTTACGCTATAAAATTGTGTTTCTCTGGTACCACTAAAGATAACAAAGTAAATCAAAAAAGAGAATGTTAAGAAAAGATAAGGCTACAGTACAATATGAATTCTAAGTTGCTGGTGTAACTGTTGAACTTCACAGGGCGTTACAAATTTCATGAAAAAAAAACACGTCTCAATTGTTACACCCTGTAATCAATAAAAAAAAAATTATCGGAGAAAATATTATCACATTCAATTCTTGAATAAAGAGCCTATCATACAAAAGAAGAATCGTCGAAATCGGACAAGAGGTCTAGACAAAAATTAACTTCAAACTATTGGTTATTTTATGGTGGTGCGTTAATTTCTTGGAGAAGTGTATATTCATATACAGGGTGTTTCAAAATTATGCGGCCAAACTCTTACAGCATGTAAGCTCAAAATAAAACAAAAATGTTCTATACATATTTGATCAATACTGCATATTATTTATTTATTTATTTAGGTTCTCGACCATATCCTAAATTCATTTTTGAAAAAATTGTTCAGGAGCGTATGGAGTTTAGGTTAGGTATATTAATAAATATTTTTGAATCCGTTCGCGTTATTAAGTTTTACTTTAAAATTTGATTTTTCAATCATTATTACAGAAAAATATGGTATACCTTTCACATTTTGATAGGATGCGCCGTTTTCGACAAAATCCACTTTAAAATTTTGATTGCACCTCAGGCTTCAAGTAGTGTATTAGAATAATATTATAATAATAATTATAGTAGGTTTCAATCAATCAAAATTTTTATCATTTTGCGTAATAATGATTGAAAAATCAAATTTGAAAGAAACTTTTAATAACGCCAACAGATTCAAAAATATTTATTATTATACCTAACCTATAGGCCCCAAACGAGCCGCCCCTGAGCAGTTCATTCAAAAATGAATGTTGGACACGGTTATGAGCATCTATTAAATAAAAAGTAGCAAATCTAAATTTTGATGTGCCTACCTTTTTTGGATTCTGAGTTACAGCCTCGGTTAGAGCATAAAAAAATTTATTCTCTTCGTCTTTGGAAGGTTATAGCTCCTTTAATATGCAGTATTGACCAAAATGTTCATAGATGATTTTCGTTTTGTTTTGAGCCCCTATCTATACCGGGTGCCACAGGATACTGGCTCACCCCTATATTTCCTTTATTTTTTAACTTATCCATTTGAAATTTGGGGGGCATAAACTACCGTTTAAAATGTATTTCTGCACATTACAAACACTATGGTACCACTTCCGGTTTATCTGGAAATTACCTCAACTTTCGATTTTCAAATGGAACACCCTGTATATTTTTACATATTTGGATAGAGGGCAACATTCTGCATACAGCATGTAAGTTTCGCGAATTTTTGAGCCGATGTTCAATTTTTTCAAGCATCTTAAAAAATCCGTCTAGAGTGCTTTGGAATTCCAAAATTCGTTATACGGTAGGTAAACTTCAAAGGAAAAATATAATTTTTCTTTTCGTTTCACTAAGAACTGTTTGCGAAGCTTCCAAATTTGAACATATCACTTTTTTATCAAAAACTTTTTTTTTTCAAATGGGAAGGTGGTGGCTCATAGTGTTTGAAAAATTATAATTTTCTCTCTGATTTCATTGATATCTATTTCATATCTGTGCTATTTATTTTCAATTTTATTTCATTCGTTTAAAAGTATAAAGTCCACTTTCACGGATTTCTTAAAATGCTTGAAAAAATTGAACATCGGCTCAAAAATTCGCGAAACTTACATGGTGTATGCAGAATGTTGCCCTGCATCCAAATATGTAAAAATATACAGGGTGTTCCAGTTGAAAATCGAAAGTTGAGGTTATTTCCGGATAAACCGGAAGTGGTACCATAGTGTTTGTAATGTGCAGAAATACATTTTAAACGGTAGTTTATGCCCCCCAAATTTCAAATGGATAAGTTAAAAAATAAAGGAAATATAGGGGTGAGCCAGTATCCTGTGGCACCCGGTATATACGCTCTAAGAATTTGGCCGCATAATTTTGGAACACCCTGTATATTTTTATTTTATTATTAATATTAATATTATTAATTAATATTAATATTCTTAATATTAAAGTAATCTTGTCGCTCATAAAATTATTCCTATATGGAGCGAACTATATGCATTTTTCATATTTTTGGGATTTATATTAATTACCACATTCTTATATTTCCCAGACAATCTTAAAAAGACCTGGATTTTTAATTAAACTAACCTTTATGTGACTTTAGGTCAAAGGAACAGTTAAAAGTTGCTTTTTATTTTTTTGACACAAAATATAAATTAATTAAAATAAAAACAATGATGTTTCACAGACATTTCGGAAACTCAATGTGTTCCCTTTTTCAATGCTAAGAATCTTTTGGTTCGTATAATTGGGTTTTATCAAAATTTTCAAAAATACTACAAAACTCATATCTCTTTCATATTTGGGTAATTTTCTAAATTACGGAACGTCCGATTTTTGAAATTTTTTTGCTTTTAACATACATAGTTTTACCTCCCGAACAAAAAATTCTAATAAAAAATCGGCGCTCGGCCCTAAAGTCCTAAAAGTATTTTTCCATTGCCAAAATCACTAGTTTCGCCGAAATTTTCACTTTAAGCTTATGATCACCTCTAAAACATATTTTTATCGATTTTTACCGAAAAGAAAATAGCTTACATTAAGTGTAAGAAATGTTTAGAGAATGTTGATATGTACATCACGTTCACGATAAGGCGGCGCGGATCATGGCAATGGGAAATAAAACTGAGGCATAAGAAGGGAGTTATAGTTGCGTTTTAAACATTCATTAGAATAAGTTCAACTATGTTAACCAATTTTTAATATATTTTACTTTTTGGATTCATTTTTATTTTAATTATCTTACTTGTATCTATATGCAAAACTTGTTTGAACAAGTCTGCGTTAGTCTGGCATTGTCCTTCGATTTTGTGAATAACAACCATATAGTATACGCAATAAAGATATATCGACACCCTATATATATATAACAATTAAATGCCTAATATTCAATAAACCTGCATTAACATTATCTATAATAGGTAGGTAAGTACTTGAAATTATTGGACTACTGCATAATAATAAATATTAAATCATACCAAACTTTATTCCTCATGCAGACACAAACACCAAACAAGTGTTGCCGGTTGCCGCCGAGTATAAAATGAATTCGATTGGTAGAACCACAGAACATAAAGGTAGGGTAGAACCACAGGTCGAACGTCGAACAGTCCCTAAAAAATCGGTAGATCTCGATATTTTATCGGTAGTATTCGATAGACATTTTCTCCACTAGCGGCATCTATATTTGATTTCTATAAAAGGGGATGCCACATTTAAAGTAGGTAAATGGTGGATTTCTTTGATTTCTTCTTCGAGCAGATTTCTTTTTCTATTAGCGCCATCTATGCACAAATGCAGTATAAAGTATAAAATGACAAGATAAAAGTAATGACCGCCAAATTTCAAGAACATAAATGTGTAAAAAAGGTGTAATTTAGAATATTAAGATTTATCGGTAGGGTAGATTTTATTACAAAATCGGTAGATTGGTAGACAGGGGGCATATTTCAATATTCACCGGTGAGTTACACCGGTCTCAACCGGTTTCTCAACGATCAGCAAAAATACAGGGAGCGGCAGAATAGACTTTACAATTTAAAATTGCTCTAAAATCAATATGCATTTTTTAAGCGTGCGATGTTTCTATCCATTAAATTAAGCATATCTTTGGAGTTTTTTTGACAGGTGTCAAAATATTGGATCGGCAGAATTTACTTTATAATTTCAACTAGAAATATTTTATTTGTGAAATAAGATTTAACAAAGAATTTTACAAAGAAAATATGCGAGTTATTTTTAAGAAAAAATTGTGTGGGTTAACTCCATACACTCATCTACGATGAATGAAATTACTCATTACGGCTCGTAACACCACGCCTGGAATTCCATGAATTTCGTCGCTAATCGCTTCCTTTAATTTTTCGAAGTTTCGTGGCTCTCGTCGAAATACCCGACTTTTGAGAAACCCCCACAAAAAATAATCGGGTGCAGTCAAATCGGGTGATCTGGCGGGCCAGTTTATATTTACCACGGCGTGAGATTAGACGTAAAGGAAAAAGTTCTCTAGAGGCAGTATAATATACATCTTTTGATTTTTTTGCGTGTTTACTGATCGCGGACGATCTGAATAGTGAATGTTTAGAGTTGGCAACGGATCCTCCAGTTTACCATTTTCTGACCCAACATAATTGTTGGACGCGACGGAACATTTCTCACGCCAAAAGTTCTTCTAAAAATCACGTTACACTTGAATAATAAAATTTTCAACACAAAAAATTCGTATAGGTCTATACGTCAGTCATTCATTTTCACACACGTCAAAGAAACTCCAAAGCATGCTTTATTAATTATTTAATGGATAAAAACATCGCACGCTTAAAAAATGCATATTGATTTTAGAGCAATTTTAAATTGTAAAGTCTATTCTGCCGCTCCCTGTATATGCTGATTGGCAGGGTTGGGAAGGTGTTAAATCATACATTTACTACCTATTTACTACCGTAGTAAATGTAATTTACTACATTGCCAATTTTATGCATATACTACATTTACTAGAAATAATTTTTTTTTGTTAGTCATTGTATTTTTAATATTTATTGCTTTAAATTTAAATTATAAATATATTTTTTCAATGCAAATTGCAATTAAAGAAAAGGAAACTGATTTGACGAGGATGAGAAATGAGATGTAATGTAAAGGCATTGTTTACTTTATAAACAAGCTATTACTCAGCCATAATCGCGAAAATCACGGATGAGTGGGCGACATCTATATTTTTTGACGTAATCTCAATATGATGAGTCATTCATAGTGAACAACAAACCTTCTTACAAACCGCTGTCACTACTGTCATTGTCAGTTCGCGGATTTCTTAAATGTATCTTGTGATTTTTAAAATTAATTAAAAGTGAGTTTAAAGTGTTGTTATTATATTCAAATAGTTTATAAACAATATAGTCCTGTCAACGAATGTCCCAAAAGGGGGTGTAGAGTGCGTGAGCAGGGACCTAAGCGGTTTCTTCAGAAACTTGTTCAGGGTGCTTAGGGAGTTAACATACTAAAAGTCCTGACGTCTAGGAGGTGAGCCGGAGGAGGGGGGGCACAAAGAAGGTCCCACTTTTGGATTTTTCGCTTATATCTCGAAAATGATGCGTCGTAGGGAAACATTTTCTTATACGAAATGAAAGCTCATGAAATTCTACAACTTTCATTCTATACTTTTTTCGAATTCGCAACCGTTTTTGAACTACACGCTTCGGAAAAGTGAAAATTTAAAAAAAACAGATTTTTACGTCACATTTTTCATCCAACATTCCTTCATATCGTCTAAACTATTCATCTGAGAAAGAAATTCCCTTTGAGGAAGTTGTAGAGAATTTAATTCCCTTTAAGAATATATATATATATATATATATATATATATATATATATATATATATATATATATATATATATATATATATATATATATATATATGTATCTCTAAAGGTGTATAGCGCACCATTTTCTGCAATATACTGGGACTTAACGACCCAAGCTGGTGTTTACCGCGACGTCGCGCTAAATATAATTATTTTTCTGTTTGCTATTGGTGCTTACAGAACCATTGCGATGTTGCCAAATGAATATGCGTTTTTAAAATTTAATTTGTAGATTTTCCCAATTTAACTAGTTTTCTAATCGTTTATTGTTGTACTAACAACATTATTTATTTAGTCAATAGCTTCCAAACAGCAATCAAAATTTAAAATATCGAAAACGATTTTAACATTATTCAAGAAAAATGTTAGAAATATTTTCTAAACACTATTTTTAAAGTTTTTTAAATAGTTTAAAAATGTTAATATAAATAATCTTTTGTAAACGTTTTGCATGATATTGATTAATAAAATATGTTTAATATATTACGCATGTGAGGGACATAAGTAGAGTGACTATGCAAAATTCGATACATCCATTTTTTAAACTGTTTCCAAGTAACTATCGATTTTTATACTTCATAACTATGTCTACGTTTTGGTACACCGAGACTAAACAAACATCTTTAAATTTAAATTTACAGCCCAAAGCTCGGCGGCCATTTCAAAGTCGATATTTCCAGTAGCGATTAAGTAATACCTATTGTCTCTGGTAATACCCTTGTATATGTATTATATTCAATAAATTCAATTTTATATTACTTTCTCTACTCGACCGAAGATGTAATAAATTCCCAAAATACGTAATAAATTATTGTCAAAACGATATTAATTTGTGTAAAACACTAAAGTCGATATTTCCAGTAGCGATTGAGCAAAACTCAATAAATTAAATTTTATATTGGGAAAACGCACGACTCGCTAGATGGCGCTGTGACTAATGTCAAAATAAGACGAAAACGTGATCAACCAATTGTTTACAATAGAAAGTGATTGGTTTTTTAAAAATTGTTTACTTCTGTGAATTCTGGGGCAGTTATATTTAATATATTAGTGAAATATGTATAAGATACGACCTTATGGTAAAAATTTCTGATAAATATTTCACGTATATGTGAAAATAAATGATTGAAAAAAATAAAAGTTTGGAGTAGTGTATACTGTTTCTTCATTTTTTTATATCCCAACATTCATTTAACATTTTAGTCACTGGTTAGGTATTATATCTGGTCACTAGGTTGAAGAGAAGCAGATTTGTTCAGGCAGAACACACAATTTATTTATGAAGGTAAAGTGTATAACGTCTTGACTGCAACGTCTGCAACTTTGAGCTAAAAACATCAATGAAATTGGCTCAGCCAGGCTGTGTATTTGAAATTGTAGATATCAGCATCAGCATATAGTACAGCTTAAGTAAGTATACATATGGGTTTATAAAAAAAATGAATTTAAAATTAACCTGCGATGCTTTCGCTGGAGTAGTTTAAAATGGGGAACTTCAGAGCAGATAATAAAAGGTTAAAAACAAAACATTTATTTAAAATACATTGATTACATTATACAATAATATTTAATAACAGATTATTTACATTTCACAAAGAAGTGCATATTAATTTCCAGTAGCATTGAAATGCAAGTGACATGAAATTATTACCATATGCCTTGTAGGTAGGTATTACTAATCTGTATCCAAAAAATGCTTCTACTAACATGTAGTTAGTAATTGGTTTCCCAATTTATAAAATACATTCCCATTTCTTGCAAAATTTTTGATCCGGAACAGGAAATTTGTGCAAAGAATTTTAACTTCTATAATACGAACTACATTGCGGGTTCAGAACATAAACGTACTTCTCTCCATTAAAATGTACACAATCGGCTTTTGTTGGTTACGTTTTGGATAGTTCAGATTTTATCGATAGATGTCGCCCACTCCGTGCGTTTCTCCAATTACTTTTCCTACTCGACCGAAGATGGTGATACTATGTACTGTCAAAGCATGGAACCTGAATTTGGATTGTGTTAGTATTCCTACTGCACCCTAGAGGGCATACAGTATTTAATATGATATATTCCCATTTGTGTAGATGTGTGAGGATCAATAAACTTATTTCAGCAAATAACTGTTCAAATTATTTTTTAACTACCAAATCTAAACCTCTGAGTGGCAATAATTCAATAAATTCGATCGACGAACGCGTAGCCCTCTTTTAGAGAGTGTTTAAACCCGTTAGTTCTACAAAATTTCGGATAGCAAATTGTGTTATTAATTTCCCAAAATACGTAATAAATTGTTGTCAAAACGATATTAATTTGTGTAAAACACTAAAGTCGATATTTCCAGTTGCGATTGAGCAAAACTCAATAAATTAAATTTTATATTACTTTCCCTACTCGACCGAAGATGGTGATACTATGTACTGTCAAAGCATGGAATATGAATTTGGATTGTGTTAGTATTCCTACTGCACCCTAGAGGGCATACAGTATTTAATATGATATATTCCCATTTGTGTAGATGTGTGAGGATCGAATAAACTTATTTCAGCAAAGAACTGTTCAAATTATTTTTTAACTACCAAATCTAAACCTCTGAGTGGCAATAATTCAATAAATTCGATCGACGAACGCGTAGCCCTCTTTTAGAGAGTGTTTAAACCCGTTAGTTCTAACAAATTTCGGATAGCAAATTGTGTTATTAATTTCCCAAAATACGTAATAAATTGTTGTCAAAACGATATTAATTTGTGTAAAACACTAAAGTCGATATTTCCAGTAGCGATTGAGCAAAACTCAATAAATTTTAAATTTTATATTGGGAAAACGCACGACTCGCTAGATGGCGCTGTGACTAATGTCAAAATAAGACGAAAATGTGATCAACAAATTGTTTACAATGGAAAGTGATTGGTTTTTTAAAAATTGTTTACTTCTGTGAATTCTGGGGCAGTTATATTTAATATATTAGTGAAATATGTATAAGATACGACCTTATGGTAAAAATTTCTGATAAATATTTCACGTATATGTGAAAATAAATGATTGAAAAAAATAAAAGTTTGGAGTAGTGTATACTGTTTCTTCATTTTTTTATATCCCAACATTCATTTAACATTTTAGTCACTGGTTAGGTATTATATCTGGTCACTAGGTTGAAGAGAAGCAGATTTGTTCAGGCAGAACACACAATTTATTTATGAAGGTAAAGTGTATAACGTCTTGACTGCAACGTCTGCAACTTTGAGCTAAAAACATCAATGAAATTGGCTCAGCCAGGCTGTGTATTTGAAATTGTAGATATCAGCATCAGCATATAATACAGCTTAAGTAAGTATACATATGGGTTTATAAAAAAAATGAATTTAAAATTAACCTGCGATGCTTTCGCTGGAGTAGTTTAAAATGGGGAACTTCAGAGCAGATAATAAAAGGTTAAAAACAAAACATTTATTTAAAATACATTGATTACATTATACAATAATATTTAATAACAGATTATTTACATTTCACAAAGAAGTGCATATTAATTTCCAGTAGCATTGAAATGCAAGTGACATGAAATTATTACCATATGCCTTGTAGGTAGGTATTACCATTGTTTATAAAGTATATAGTTATTCAACCTCTTGTTAGTACCGGTGGATCATTGGCAGATGGCGTGCTGGATGATGTGTGCCCATTATTACGACCGTAGCCCCCGGTGTCGTTTACGTTACGACCATTGTTTATTATAAACAATGCTACGACGCATGCACGAATTTCGTACATCCGGTGCATGTACGTCACATGACATTCGACGAGGAACTAAAGTCATAGATCGAAACTCGACTGTAATTATTAATAACTTTTGACAGTTTGTCAGTTTTCAATTTTTAAACTATTGGATTTTTTGTTCTAAAATGAATCATTTATACATCATATGGCTAACATAACCTAAAATATTTAGTTTTTGTAAATTTATTTTTACTTTAATTATAATTTTGTAGCTTCAGCTTGGATCCACAATAACATTTAAAAACTCTCTAATAAGACAGTAGATATATAAAGTTTCAATATTTGTAGCTACGTAGATTATTAAAAATGAATTGCTATTTATAGGTTGGATTTCCAGTCAACAAAAAACAACCTATTTCATTAGATTAGGATAATTAAAACTTCATTAGTAATGCACCGAACAAGATTTTAGATGATAGTACAGGAACTAAGCAAATATTTTGATAAAAATGATATAATATTCAAAAATTTTCAGAAGTGCATATTTTTGAGGTTAGTTGTAAAGCCTGATTTTCATAGTCGTGTTGCTATTGGTTCATTTCACATTAAAATTTGGAATTAACCAATAGCAACACGTCTCGCATTTCGCTTTTCGCAATTTCGCGACTATAAAAATCATGCTTAAGGTGTTTAAATTAATGTTCTTTTTTATATAAATATGTTTGTTATTTTACTGTTTATAATTTATAATGGCGAATTGTGCTGGAGCTATGTGAAAAAATTATAACCAAAGTACAGAAAGATATTGATATAAAATATTTCAGTTTTCCGAAGAACGCAGATTTGGCAAAACAGCTTGGCTACAGAAAAGATAAAATAAATTTGAAGAATGGCAAGTGGAGGAACATGTTATGTATATTGTATTTGAAACCTAGATTTTGGTTCACCTAAAAATGTCATAAATCACAAATATAGACCATGTGCATCATAGGCAAAGAGTAAATGATCATAGGATTAACATAACCTCCAATTTTTAGTTTTTGTAAATTTATGTTCAACTTTAATTATAATTTTGCGTAGTTTCAGCTTGGATCCTTAATAACATTTAAAAACTCTCACAGAAAGTAGATATATAAAGTTTCAATATTGTAGATTATTTAAATTAGACTGCTAATTATAGGTTGAATTTCCAGTCAACAAAAAATATCGTATTTCATTAGATTAGGAAAATTAAAATTTCATTAGTTAATGTACCGAACAAGATTTTAGTTGATAGTATAGGAACCAAGCAGAAATTTTAATAAAAATGACATAATACTCAAAAATGTTAAAAAGTGCATATTTTTTAGGTTAGCTCGACGTCACATCCGGCTGCGCAATGTGTAATGTATCGTGAAATGTATATTTAAATGATTATTATAATATTTAAATTCATAAAAACAAAAGTCATGGAAACTGACTAGTACGTAAGTTACTCACAAGTTGGCAGCACATACTTACAAGTTAGGTTGAATAACTATATTACTTTATAAACAATGGTATCACTAATCTGTATCCAAAAAATGCTTCTACTAACATGTAGTTAGTAATTGGTTTCCCAATTTATAAAATACATTCCCATTTCTTGCAAAATTTTTGATCCGGAACAGGAAATTTGTCCAAAGAATTTTAACTTCTATAATACGAACTACATTGCGGGTTCAGAACATAAACGTACTTCTGGACGTAGTGGCCACCGTTTTATGAATTTGTTGCCTGTTTTTGCCTCTAGAACAATTAATCCAAACACTAACACTAGTTTTATCACTTAAAAAACATACAAATAAGAACAAACTGTAAAAAACGAATGCCTAACGAGAAAACTCCATTAAAATGTACACAACCGGCTTTTGTTGGTCACGTTTTGGATAGTTCAGATTTTATCGATAGATGTCGCCCACTCCGTGCGTTTCTCCAATTACTTTCCCTACTCGACCGAAGATGGTGACACTATGTACTGTCAAAGCATGGAACATGAATTTGGATTGTGTTAGTATTCCTACTGCACCCTAGAGGGCATACAGTATTTAATATGATATATTCCCATTTGTGTAGATGTGTGAGGATCGAATAAACTTATTTCAGCAAATAACTGTTCAAATTATTTTTTAACTACCAAATCTAAACCTCTGAGTGGCAATAATTCAATAAATTCGATCGACGAACGCGTAGCCCTCTTTTAGAGAGTGTTTAAACCCGTTAGTTCTACAAAATTTCGGATAGCAAATTGTGTTATTAATTTCCCAAAATACGTAATAAATTGTTGTCAAAACGATATTAATTTGTGTAAAACACTAAAGTCGATATTTCCAGTGGCGATTGAGCAAAACTCAATAAATTCAATTTTATATTACTTTCCCTACTCGACCGAAGATGGTGACACTATGTACTGTGAAAGTATGGAACATGAATTTGGATTGTGTTAGTATTCCTACTGCACCCTAGAGGGCATACAGTATTTAATATGATATATTCCCATTTGAGTAGATGTGTGAGGATCGAATAAACTTATTTCAGCAAATAACTGTTCAAATTATTTTTTAACTACCAAATCTAAACCTCTGAGTGGCAATAATTCAATAAATTCGATCGACGAACGCGTAGCCCTCTTTTAGAGAGTGTTTAAACCCGTTAGTTCTACAAAATTTCGGATAGCAAATTGTGTTATTAATTTCCCAAAATACGTAATAAATTGTTGTCAAAACGATATTAATTTGTGTAAAACACTAAAGTCGATATTTCCAGTGGCGATTGAGCAAAACTCAATAAATTCAATTTTATATTACTTTCCCTACTCGACCGAAGATGGTGACACTATGTACTGTCAAAGCATGGAACATGAATTTGGATTGTGTTAGTATTCCTACTGCACCCTAGAGGGCATACAGTATTTAATATGATATATTCCCATTTGAGTAGATGTGTGAGGATCGAATAAACTTATTTCAGCAAATAACTGTTCAAATTATTTTTTAACTACCAAATCTAAACCTCTGAGTGGCAATAATTCAATAAATTCGATCGACGAACGCGTAGCCCTCTTTTAGAGAGTGTTTAAACCCGTTAGTTCTACAAAATTTCGGATAGCAAATTGTGTTATTAATTTCCCAAAATACGTAATAAATTGTTGTCAAAACGATATTAATTTGTGTAAAACACTATAGTCGATATTTCCAGTGGCGATTGAGCAAAACTCAATAAATTCAATTTTATATTACTTTCTCTACTCGACCGAAGATGGTGACACTATGTACTGTCAAAGCATGGAACATGAATTTGGATTGTGTTAGTATTCCTACTGCACCCTAGAGGGCATACAGTGTTTAATATGATATATTCCCATTTGAGTAGATGTGTGAGGATCGAATAAACTTATTTCAGCAAATAACTGTTCAAAGTATTTTTTAACTACCAAATCTAAACCTCTGAGTGGCAATAATTCAATAAATTCGATCGACGAACGCGTAGCCCTCTTTTAGAGAGTGTTTAAACCCGTTAGTTCTACAAAATTTCGGATAGCAAATTGTGTTATTAATTTCCCAAAATACGTAATAAATTGTTGTCAAAACGATATTAATTTGTGTAAAACACTAAAGTCGATATTTCTAGTAGCGATTGAGCAAAACTCAATAAATTAAATTTTATATTACTTTCCCTACTCGACCGAAGATGGTGATACTATGTACTGTCAAAGCATGGAACATGAATTTGGATTGTGTTAGTATTCCTACTGCACCCTAGAGGGCATACGGTATTTAATATGATATATTCCCATTTGTGTAGATGTGTGAGGATCGAATAAACTTATTTCAGCAAATAACTGTTCAAATTATTTTTTAACTACCAAATCTAAACCTCTGAGTGGCAATAATTCAATAAATTCGATCGACGAACGCGTAGCCCTCTTTTAGAGAGTGTTTAAACCCGTTAGTTCTACAAAATTTCGGATAGCAAATTGTGTTATTAATTTCCCAAAATACGTAATAAATTGTTGTCAAAACGATATTAATTTGTGTAAAACACTAAAGTCGATATTTCCAGTAGCGATTGAGCAAAACTCAATAAATTAAATTTTATATTACTTTCTCTACTCGACCGAAGATGGTGACACTATGTACTGTCAAAGCATGGAACATGAATTTGGATTGTGTTAGTATTCCTACTGCACCCTAGAGGGCATACAGTGTTTAATATGATATATTCCCATTTGAGTAGATGTGTGAGGATCGAATAAACTTATTTCAGCAAATAACTGTTCAAATTATTTTTTAACTACCAAATCTAAACCTCTGAGTGGCAATAATTCAATAAATTCGATCGACGAACGCGTAGCCCTCTTTTAGAGAGTGTTTAAACCCGTTAGTTCTACAAAATTTCGGATAGCAAATTGTGTTATTAATTTTCCAAAATACGTAATAAATTGTTGTCAAAACGATATTAATTTGTGTAAAACACTAAAGTCGATATTTCCAGTAGCGATTGAGCAAAACTCAATAAATTAAATTTTATATTACTTTCTCTACTCGACCGAAGATGGTGACACTATGTACTGTCAAAGCATGGAATATGAATTTGGATTGTGTTAGTATTCCTACTGCACCCTAGAGGGCATACAGTATTTAATATGATATATTCCCATTTGAGTAGATGTGTGAGGATCGAATAAACTTATTTCAGCAAATAACTGTTCAAATTATTTTTTAACTACCAAATCTAAACCTCTGAGTGGCAATAATTCAATAAATTCGATCGACGAACGCGTAGCCCTCTTTTAGAGAGTGTTTAAACCCGTTAGTTCTACAAAATTTCGGATAGCAAACTGTGTTATTAATTTCCCAAAATACGTAATAAATTGTTGTCAAAACGATATTAATTTGTGTAAAACACTATAGTCGATATTTCCAGTGGCGATTGAGCAAAACTCAATAAATTCAATTTTATATTACTTTCTCTACTCGACCGAAGATGGTGACACTATGTACTGTCAAAGCATGGAACATGAATTTGGATTGTGTTAGTATTCCTACTGCACCCTAGAGGGCATACAGTGTTTAATATGATATATTCCCATTTGAGTAGATGTGTGAGGATCGAATAAACTTATTTCAGCAAATAACTGTTCAAAGTATTTTTTAACTACCAAATCTAAACCTCTGAGTGGCAATAATTCAATACATTCAATCGACGAACGCGTAGCCCTCTTTTAGTGAGTGTTTAAACCCGTCAGTTCTACAAAATTTCGGATAGCAAATCGTGTTATTAATTTCCCAAAATACGTAATAAATTGTTGTCAAAACGATATTAATTTGTGTAAAACACTAAAGTCACAGGCAAAAGATACTATATCTTTAGACTGTGCTAAAGTCGATATTTCCAGTAGCGATTGAAGAAAATTCAATAAATTCAATTTTATATTACTTTCTCTATTCGACCGAAGATGGTGACACTATGTACGGTCAAAACTACAGAGGCTAAACAAGGAAACGAATTTGGGTTGTGTTAGTATCCCTACTGCACACAAGAGGACATACAGTATGTAAAATATATATATTCCATAGACTTATTATAATAGACTCCAAGATAACTCATATCCTTGGGGCCAGAATAGTTACGACGATATGTTCTCGCTCCGTCTCTTTTTATAATGTAAGATGCGTATAAAGCTATCTTTCTTTGGGTAACTGCGAGCCACAGATAGTTGACTCTCAACATAAGTGTGTATAGTTGGTTGTATAAATATAGCAGAATGTATTGTTAGTTGCATAAAATTACAGTAAGCTACGTAGTTGATTAGAGAAATCTGAAAGGCATTTATGTATGTACAGGAAAGGAAATAAATTTTATGTTCGTTCTTTGCTAATATCATTGTTTATAAAGTATTATAGTTATTCAACCTGATTTCTAAGTATGTGCTGCCAACTTGTGAGTAATTTACATACTAGTCAGTTTCTATGACTACGTTTACAGTTTTTTGACTTTTGTTTTTAAAATATTTTATCATTAAAAAAATATACATTTCAGGATACATTTACACATTGCGGCCATTGCGCAGCCGGATGTGACGTCGAGCTCGAGAAAAATATGAACTGTCGTGTACGTGACATCGCAACTAACCTCAAAAATATGATTTGCACGTCATCAAATGACGCGTTTAGTAGAAAAAGTAATACCAGCGCACAAATATGTAAAGTCACCATTTCGATATACATTTACAAAAATATACATTTTTAAAGATTTTCACATATTAAGCTGCTTTTATCAAAATCTGTGCTTGGTTCCTGTACTATCAATTAAAATCTTGTTCAGTGCATTACTAATGAAGTTTTGATTGCCGTAATTTAATAAAATAAAATGATTTTTGTTGGCTGGAAATCCAATCTATAATTAGCAGTTTATTTTAAATATAATCTATAATATTGAAACTTTATTGAGATAATTTTTATATGTTATAATCATATTATAATGGATTCAAGCTGAAACTACAAAAATTAAAATCGAAAATAAATTAAAAAAAACTGTAATAAATTTAAACGTTCGGTGATTGATTATTTTTACATAAACGCTGATTAAAAGATGAAATAATAAAAAACTAGATTTTAAATACAATACATCATGTTCCTACACTTACTTGCCATTCCTCAAATTTATTTTGTCTTTTCTGTAGAAATATCTTATATTGATACCTTTTTTACTTTTATTATGATTTTTACACATAGCTACAGCACTATTAGTGATTTTTATAGTCGCGAAATTGCGAAAAGCGAAATGTGAGACGTGTTGTTATTGGTCAATTCCAAATTTTAATGTAAAATGAACCAACACGTTTCGCATTCGCTTTTCACAATTTCGCGACTATGAAAATCAGGCTTTACAACTAACCTCAAAAATATGCACTTTTTAAAATTTTTGTATATTTATGTCATTTTTATCAAAATTTCTGCTTGTTTCCTGTACTATCATCTAAAATCTTGTTCGATGCATTACTAATGAAGTTTTAATTGTCCTAATCTAATGAAATAGGATGCTCTTTGTTGACTGGAAATCCAACCTATAAATAGCAATTCATTTTTAATAATCTACGTAGGTACAATATTGAAACTTTATATTTATATCTACTGTCTTATTAGAGAGTTTTTAAATGTTATTATGGATCCAAGCTGAAGCTACAAAATTATAATTAAAGTAAAAATAAATTTACAAAAACTAAACATTTTAGGTTATGTTAGTCATATGATGTATAAATGATTCATTTTAGAACAAAAAATCCAATAGTTTAATAAAAATAGAAAACTGACAAACTGTCAAAAGTTATTAATATACAGTCAAGGTTCGATCTATGACTTTAGTTCTTCGTCGAATGTCATGTGACGTAGATGCACCGGATGTACGAAATTCGTGCATGCGTCGTAGCATTGTTTATAATAAACAATGGTCGTAACGTAAACGACACCGGGGGCTACGGTCGTAATAATGGGCACACATCATCCAGCACGCCATCTACCAATGATCCACCGGTACTAACAAGAGGTTGAATAACTATATACTTTATAAACAATGCTAATATCCAGTGTTTTGTAAAAGGAATATCAGCTATTACCCATAGACAATAAGTATGCTAATACCGAATACACAGAGGCGTCGTACGTCGTAGCACATACCTGAAACAATAACCCGAAAGAGAGATGGAAGATACGAATTACATTGTAGAGAAAAGCGATAAGGCTAAAAAGTCATGTGGATACTATGAAGACAGGTTTTTAAGTAAACGTATATAGCATCTTGTGGTCTATTATATTACGTCTATGATATATTCCCATTGGAGTAGATGTGTGAGAATCGAATAAACTTATTTCAGCAAAAACCT
The DNA here is from genome assembly GCA_963680705.1 of Rhagium mordax. Lineage (NCBI taxonomy): Eukaryota > Metazoa > Arthropoda > Insecta > Coleoptera > Cerambycidae > Rhagium > Rhagium mordax. The sequence continues at coordinate 25,102,571 of OY796657.1, read as the reverse complement.
TTCCAAATTATTTTTTAACTACCAAATCTGGGTATTTTCCATCAATCGAAATGAAAGTGGAAATTTGCATTTTCCTAAAATATACATATTTTAGAGTTTACAAACCAAAAATTATTGAAAACCAATCGGTAGATTTTTTTATTTAATTTTGAAATTTTAATGTATATTCGTGACGTCATTAAGCGAAAATTAGGGAATTATTTGTCTCAAATGTTACCGCAGATAGCAACACTTAAGACAACACTGATCTGCCCGAGTGCCCATGGGTTCATGTTTGTTTGACATATCGGTACCTTGGAGTCAAAAGGGCGGATGTCCACTTTTGGCAAAAATGGACATAATAATAGCCTCATGTCCATGACTATACCAACTACCGATTCAAATAGTCAGATGTCCATATTTTTAACTTAATAATAAAAAATTTTATAACATATGCCAGATGTCCAGTAGAAGGATGTTGACAAAAAGCCCTATTTCGGACTTCTGCCTTATTGTTCATACCCCCACTTGGACATCTGCCATTTGTAACTTTAATTTGCCCACAATGTCAATACAAACCCCAAGGGAGTTGGCTTAATTTATAAGAACATGCGGGGCAAATTTGTTAGTAGATGAGTTGTCTCAAAAAGAATTTAAAAAGTGGTCCACATTATACACTGGCAATCAGTCTGTATATTGGCAACAACAAGGAAAAAGAACACAGACTCAGAGCCATTCTTAAGTTCTAACATAGTACATTCACGAATTCAGAAAGATGACCCCGGAACCCTGTTCTATAAGACCAAATTTATTGATTCTGAATTTAAAATTGAACCCATAAGGATTGACAGCTTAGTACCTATAAACAAAAAAAAATATGATAATCTTATGACACTGCGTTGGAATGGATAGATGAAAATCCTCATAATTTTTATAAGAACATACCTTTTATCCCATAACATTTTGGATTTATTTAGATTTTTACCGGGTCTGTGCGTTCTATTTGTATTAAGCTAAATTTTTTTTTAATTTTTTTTTTACAAATTTTGTGTTTTTGTTCCTAGAAAATACTTTGTTACAAGTAATTTGCTAACATCTTATCATTAATAAAAAGGCAGTAGTAAATTACATACAAAAAGCAAACTTGAAAAGCCTGATGTCCACGTTTTTTTTATTAAATTTGATGTTTTAACAAAAAAACCATTGCAGAGGATTAATGTATCATCTATTAGTAACTCAAATCCACATCAAAACCAAACTTAAGTCAAAAGTCTACAGTAATACAGGACTTTGAATATACCATACCACCTTATATTTCAGAGAAATGCCGCTAGTCTAAAATGCTAAATTGGGACATCCGACCTTTTGACTCCAAGGTACCGATATTTGTTTTGTTGGATAAGAGGTGGTTGTTGATTGTTTTCATTTGTTGCAATTTTCGTGGTGCTTAAATTATCTTTATTAAACATGGAACAAGGTTTTGTAGAAGCTAAATCCGATAATTTGCCAGTCATAGACCCTTTTATGATATCTTTGTTTTTCATGGACAATATGAGTTATTGAAGTTCGGAAATAAGGGGGATAAAAAATGTGAGGTTAGTATACTTTGCTCTGAAAATTAAAGTAGGTATAAATAAATATAAATTATTCCATATTAAAGGGCAACAAGGGAAAGTTATGAAGACGCGGCAGTAGATGTACAGTTGAAAAGAGATAACAATATTTGTACTGTAAAGGGAAAAATTAGCCCGGAACATAAGGTTCGAAGCCAAACGTACAATGTTACTATTATAATAGATGAGGCAGAAGACAAAGTAGTATCATCAGAGTGTCACGACTGTGTTGCTAGTTCTGGTAAGATGTAAAGTTATAATGTTTTATATATATTAATTTTCATATAAATATTTTTAGGTTGTAAACATGCTATAGCATTTTTGTACTGGCTACTAAGAAAGTCTGAAGAACCTAGTCCAACAGCAATTGAATGTTATTGGAAAAACCCTTATTGGCAAAAGTGGGAACTACAATAAAAACTTTGAAGACTGTCGATTTAAAGTCTGGGGATAAGCCTCCACAGCTGTCTGAAGTACAGGATTTTCTTTCTAAAGTAATTGCAAAAGCAAAGGAAGAAAAATGTGAAGGAAATGTAGTAAAATATTTTGAATCTCCGACAGCACATAAGAGACTCTCTGTTCACATATTACATTTAAATTAAGTAAAAACTGTGAGTAATTCTGACGTAAATAATTTTATAGAATACTGCAAATTACACATGTCAGGTGAACTGTGTAAAAAAGTGGAGAAAGAAACCCTTAGCCAATACAAGACACCTGTTTGGTTTGAACTGCGCTATGGAAGAATAACTGCATCCAAGATTTACGAAGCATCAGTTTGTTCTACTCTTGATGGTTCGTTAGTCGAACAAATTCTTGGAGCGGTAAGTTTACCAGACACGGAAGCTATTCAGAGAGGACGAGACTTGGAAGAAAGCGTGATGAAAGTAGTCGCAGAGAAAAAGAAAATAAAGTTGACGAGAACAGGTTTATTATTAAACAGGCAATATCCACTCCTGGGAGCTTCACCTGATGCAATATCAGATGATTATGTCATTGAAGTAAAATGTCCATCATCTGACAAAAATGTTGCTCATTATTTTGGGAAGGGAAACATAAATAAAAAATATTTATCCCAAATTCAGTTGCAAAAGCTAATTTCCGGCAAACGGTTAGGTTTGTTTTGTGTAGCCTCTCCTATTTTTGAAGCAACTAAAGAAGTAGAAATTCAAGAGGTGCAATTTGACAGACAATTTATTGAGGATATCAATGGAAATCAATGGAATTTTGGAAAATTGCTATTTACCCACGATTAGTGAAATGACATTTAAATATAATTATTAAATTAAAACAGAATCACTTTTAATTTTGTTTTATTAGCTGCTAAAAATACATGTATACATAGTTTATAAGAGTTAATATTGTGTTTATTCAAATATATTTAGTATACAAAGTCTCAATAAAATAAAAAAATAAAATAAAATTGTTTTTCTTGAAAATTTTGTTATTTTATATATGACAGTTAGGCATATCACATAAGATGGATCAATCTCTGCATGATTACAAAATAATGCCATACATTTATAAAACCCAACATCGGTCTGCTTTCGACAACTCCTTGTAAAATATGAAGTACACTTTACCTTATTAAAGAGCCCTGAAAATTTTTGATGCCACATGCAATAAAAACTACAATCTAATTTCCATGCCATAGTTAAGTCTATACACGCATGTGGTTTCAACATTTCAAATTCCCTGAGTCTTCGAATCACTCTTTCGATGTGAATCCTTAAGCTTACTATCCTTTTGCTTAGTTTTACATCTTCTTTAGTGCTTTTTGATCCAGACGCAATACTCGGAGGCCTAATCAACTTACAATTTTTAGTTGCTAATAAAGAGTCAATGTGCTTGAAGCCCCTATCTGCCATGACATCACAGTGTTGTGGCAAAATGTCTATATATCCAGATTCCTTAACAATTTCGGAATCTGTCACTCTTCCGCCAAAGCCAGTGGAAACAAAATTGACTACACCATCTGGAGTGGCACTTATAAGTATTTTAAAGTATTACCTTTTTTATATTAAGACCACGTCAACGATTGATGTAGGCTGTTAGCAGGCTGTTCAATCTGTACTTCAAAACAGTCTATGATTGATTGAACATTCCAGTACCTTGCTCTGAATGGTATTGGTAGATTTTCTTTAATTAGATCAGGTTGTGGCCAAAAAATTAAACTTTTAAAATAACCTGCTAAAACAGGTAAATCTTTTGTAAATATTTTGGACACAGCAGACACACCGATACCAAAATCTAATGCAATACGGTAGAAACTGTAATTTAAACGTATTTTCTTCAATACAATTAAAATGTTTCGATAACAAATTTTACTTTATTCTTGTAATAATTTAACAATAAAATATGTATCCTTAGGTAATCCTAAATAAAATCGTGAATGGTTTTCAATCACTAATAAGGTTCTGTCTATACTTATTTTCTGCAAATAGGTATCTTTACACTCAACCATCACTTCATTGTCTGATGAACTACTGCCTTGAATTTGTGAAGACGACAAATTTGAAGCTAGAGAGGATGCAGAGGACGATTGAAGAATGATACTTTTCTGTGGCGAACTCCCAGACAAAGTGATTTTTTCTGGTGAACTTTCAGCAGATGATGTGTGGGCTGATGTAACTGGTTCCTCAAATAAAACTCGTTTTACAGACGAAGACGATTGTGATACTTGTTCAAGTTTTTCTATTTTTCTTTTTTTAGAAGAGTCACTTAGTTGAGACATCTTAAGGAATTTCTTCGCCACTTAAATTTTTATGGGGTACAATAGTTTTCTTTAAAATAAGTTTCTGTTGCATTAACTTAAATCCAATCCAGTTTTCACAGTCTTCCTCTAACTAAAACAAATTAATTAGCATTTCTACTTCTAAATTAAAATAAAAAACTAACATCGAAGTGGTCCTCACAACAATAGTAATTTCCTGAAGTATGTTTAGGAATTTTGTGTCTTCCTACAGCAACACACCATTCTCTCCTAGTTTCCTCATTAAACGGTATAGTTAGAAATATTTTGTTGGAGGTAAAAGACGTATTTTTGCATGATGGTACAAAGCAATACTTAGCTGTCTTTTTCGACATCCTAGGAAGCAAAATTAACAGTAGGTACTTTTGCAAATTCAACAAAACAGTCGAACTCACCTCTGCAAATTACGATATTTACTCCTACTACTAAATATACACTTGTAATAACAACGTAAATAGAATTTAACAAAGAACTTTTGCCAAAGTCAAACACAAACAAAAGTGAAGTATGAAACGAGCGTTGACATATTTTTAGCAGCCACACGAGTAGAAAGATCCTAGAAATTACTAGAAACTGGCGCGTTTTTTGAATTTTCGCTTAATGACGTCACATACATATGACAAACTTTAAATAATTAATTTTTGGATTAAAATAAACTCAAAATGAAAATTCCAGAGACACGTGTCTCATCATTTTCTCTCTAATTTCCATAACTGACTTTAAAAAAAAGTAGGAAAATACCCCTAGCTAAGGTTACAGCTGCCATTGTAATGACATAGAAGTAATATAAGAGTTGGCAATCGCATACTACAGTTGGCACCAAGTGGCGACCGTTTTGATAACGTATTGTACTAAACGGTTCTGTCGGTCATACAAATCACGTCAAGAACCACTAAGCCAGGGCGGGTAATTTAAAAGTTATATAAAAACAGGGTGTACTTTATTTTGTATTTATTTCTTCATTGGGAAACTCGTTTTCGGGCTCAGATTTTACCTACGACGCACGTGGAAGCCGTGATGGGGTGATTTACAGCCAATAGTGCAAGTTTGCATATTTTCTCTCCACTGTGTATATTCCAGCTTCGATTTGTTGACGAAAATATGTGCACCGCATTGATTAGAAACTTTTATGAAGAATAAAATTTTCTGAGAAACGAATAATAAACTTATTACAAATTTTACAATTTTCTCTCGAAAAAGCGGCCGTATCTCGAAGACCGTTATAGATGGCGAGTCGCCATTAGTACCATTCGATTTTTTAGGCCAAATTACATATTAAAAGATATAACTTACAATGTTGTAGCTGCTAAACAAAAAGTCTATAAGTTAGTATCTGTAGATATTTGTATTTCATTTTTTCGAGAAGAAATGCCTTAAGGACTTTCGATTGGAATGAAATTTAGGAAATGGGGGTTTTTGAGGTAGAAAAACTCGATTTCGGGCTCAAATTTAAAAGTTATTTAAAAACAGGGTGTACTTTATTTTGTATTTATTTCTTCATTGTATAATGGGTATAGAAGAATGTTTGAGTTATATCATGAAAGTTGTTGATCGGAGGTATACATATAACTATGTAACGGTCCAAATGTTTTGATTGTAATAGGCATCGAATTTTGCATTGGTGCAAATGACTTACACCACCAGTAACAGTCTCCTGCCACCTTTTCTTCAATACACAATACACCACCATGATAAACTGGTTGCATATTACAAAAATTTAACGGCGATACACCATTATGATAAACTGGTTGCATATCTCAAAAATTTAACGGCGATCTTGGAAAATATTTTAAATAAGTGAAAAACAGTGAATATGGAGTTTATTAAAAAATATCTAATTTTGTTAGCAGTTGTCACATTATTGTTATATGTCCATATTACTATACTGATGTACGGTTTGTTCCAAGATTGTCACAATGCTACAATTAGCCGATCGATGGGGTCCTAAAAGATAAATTAAACAATTACATATGTGATGAAGCAGGTTTATTTACACTTACCTCTGGCCTCCGGCCTCTAGCCAACATTTATTTTCAATTTATGTGATGTGTATAAATTGTCCCGTGTGTAAATATTTCCTGAAACAAAACAAAGTTGTGGGTTAGATAGTTAATCGTTAGTAATTTTAATATGAATTATTCAGTAAATTAAATCACTATAAAATTACCTGGATGATTCTTCTTGCACGATAAGAGTCAAAGCCACAAGACGTTCCAAATTTTTAACTGCACATTATATATGTTTTGGTCTGTCCAAGAATTGACAGATAAAATGTCAAACTAGGGATTTTTGTGAAGTTCAAGATTTGATAAATTTGGTGCAAAAAAGCTAGTTTTTTGAATGTGGGAGACAAAAAAAAAAGGGGCAGACATCTTTGAGAAATTGAATTGTTCAGATCTATACTCAACCAGCCCAAGATTTTTTAAAGAAACCTAATAACATCTAAGGTCAGTAATTTAATTAAATTAATATTTTATTTTTATCCACATTTTAGAAATAATAAAAATTTGTCAAACTAGAACGTAAACCGAAAATCTTACGGTAAAACTTTTTAGGTTTTTCGTATCACCCATACATCTCAGTATTTTGCACAGAAAGTACCAGAACATATATTGTGTACCAGCAGAGTTTGGTCCCTACAAAAATTCCCGCCAAGGTTGGGACATCTAAAATTGTATAAGCTCGTTGCTGAGGATAGTTTCGTTTGGAGCGTCCACAACCAGTCAACCATTGGCAATTTGATTTATGGTTCGTTTGTCAGCCTGCACCTTTTGTTTGCCCATTTTATTTGGTTTTGGTTATTGTTCCCTGGTGTCGAGATTTGGTAGTCGTGCTGGCCTGTACGATGCACCGGAAAAGTAACACGAGACTAGAGAGGCCAAAGTTTTGTGAGTACGATCTACGTCTTTTTATACAGGAGTTACTAAAATTGGTAATAAATATATGAACTTTCTCTTTTGATCTTTAAATATAGTGCATTGTTAAATAATACATACCTTTATTAGCATTTTTGTGTGAGCTCAGAACAGCTGTTGCGAGACATAACCCCAAAAGCTCGTTGTGTTATTTCTATTTGCAATATTGGTGTTTACTCTCTACATGTTATTATTTATTGCTTGCATAGTTTCATAACTTATAATCAACCTTACCCAGGAAATTTATTGTAAAGTATTTAGTTACTCTTATTAAAACTGAGGGTAAAACTAGTCAAAAGCACTGTACACAAGGTACATACGTTCTTTACCAAATATACACGAGGTGTGGTGCAGTAGGCTACCACCAACGACAAATGTTATAGTTTACATTTGTCATTGCTACCACTCTACCTAAATCATATTGTTTATGTTAAAATAGGCACGAACTTTTTAATAGTTATTTTGAGTGTTTTTGTGTTTCATTGCACAATATTACCGGTTGTCTACTTGTTTATACCTATTCATATATATGTGTACGTACTTATACCCTTATATTATATTATTATATTTCTCTATTTATACCATTCTTTGTTTTGTTCATTTGGTTTACGTTTCCCTCTCCTCGTCGATTCTCATCGGCTGGCGCCCACATAGCTTACCTACATAATAATAATAAATAAAAAAAGGGAACTGACCCAACCCACGCCTTTGCCTCCAGACAAGAGAGCTTCCGCGTTTTGTTAACTTTTAGCGTTACAACTACTTGAAATTAGTCTGCTAGTTAAGATTATAGGAACGAAGTGTAACTCCCTTCCGGACAGCTTTGAATTTCGCAATCTTGGTTATGAGATCATGGAACAAAACATAAGCACACCACGTAAATGAGACTATCTCCTAATTGAAAGCTGAAAGGTGTCCGGAAGGGAGTTACACTAGGTCCTTTCCTTTGTACACGAAGTGTAGCACTGAACTACACTGACAGAGATGACATCAATTCAGATATCACAAGTTAAAGAGAGACAAAACCTACACTAGTGTACACTATCATTGCAAAGGAAAAGGCCTACTATAGAATAGATAGTCTGTATGACCGACAGAACCGTTTAGTACAATACGTTATTAAAACGGTCTCCACTTGCGAAGTTGGTGCCAACAGTAGTAATCCCAACTCTTATTACTTCTCTCTGCTCCTGATAAAGGAGGTAACCTTGAAGCAATCTAAAAATTGCAACAGTTCATCAACTGTTGATTTTTATACAGCCAATAATTGAATAAATTCGATCGATGTTAGAGAGTGGTTATACCCGTCAGTTCTACAAAATTTCAGATAGCACAAACTTTCCTGTTATTAATTTCCCAATTAAAAAAGTCGTGGTGGTTTATAATAACCTAAAAAATTGCTGGAAAAAAATTAAACAGTTTTTATGTTAATGTTGATTATTAAATTACAAGCTAATCTTAAATGTAAACAAAAATAGCTAACGTGCGGCCAGTAGTTGTTTTTTTCTAGAATTTTGATTGGCCCTTGTCACAGACTTGAATTCTGTAACGTGCATTCAGACTTACAGAAAAGAGACAGGGATTGGCGGCACAGTCACAATTTGTAAATACCTAGTTGCTTATCGGTATAGTAGCAAACTATAGCGCGAACTCTCTAATAAGGATAAAGAAATCTACTCTAATTTCTGTATTCATTAGTATTAATAATCGCCGGTATAGTAGCAAACACCTATATCGCGAATTCTAATAAGGATAAAGAAATCTACTTTAATTTCTGTAATGGTATAATGCCAATCTGCAATGCCAATTATATTGAACTAACAGCAGTAACACCTGATCGTTACAACAAATTTAACAATAATTATTATTACATCCTGAAGGTACGTGTAATATATAAATAATTATTCGAGAATGTTCTAGCCTCTATCCAAAACAGTGTAACAATTAAAGTTATTTATTTCACTAGTATATTCTATAGGTTGAATACTGCAGATTACTGAGAAGCTAAAAGACAAAAATAAAAGATGATATATACATGATACGATTTCACTATAACGTATAATAATTACGAAATGGTAAAAAAAGTATGTAGAATTGTTTAACAATTAATAATCACAAGATATCTGATACTATACTATAGGTACATTATTTATATAAATTATATAGTCTGTCAATAGTATTTTATGTGTATTATTCACAATTACGTCACATATGAGTAGTTTTATTTTTATTTTAAACATGATATTGTCGTTTATTATAATAAATTTGTCTACTTACCGTGGTTTAGCGACCCTTGGAGAAAATTAATGCAGCGTTGCCGATTTTACTGCGTAATTTGGGTCGCTAAGCACCAGTAAATATCTTAATTGAATGCGTCGCGGCAAGCACCGTAACTTATACATATATATATATATATACATAGCCTACGGATGATACGAAGCCCGGTAAATATCACAGGCAAGTCGAAGCCCGGGTTGAGAGGTAGGGGATTGCAGTGAATATTGTACATTATTTTAAAATTTGTCAGTTAGTGTTTCAACAAAATAAAGCCTGCGGATGTTAAGAAGCCCGGCGGTGTTGCCGTTAGAAATAGATATCTTGGGAGGTATGATAATAATACTTTATTAACATATCTAAAGCTCTACAACAATAATAATAAATAATTTTTCACAGTGTATTTTTTTCATTCAAGAGTCCCACATTTTTTTCCTGCATTCTATATTTGTAAAGTGTGGAATGTTTTTATAGTCCCTTTTTAATACGTGAAATATATATTTCTTAGTGCATTTGAAATATTATAATTTGCTTCCTAGTTTTTCCTTAACGAAAAATAGAATACCTCTGCTTTCTTTGTTGAATAATCTATTGCATACCAGAAAAAATATTATTGTGAAAAATTTACACCTCGATAATTATGCATTTTTTACGCTCTACACAACTGCCTTCTCTTAGTTAATGAATATTTTTTCAGGAACAGGTTAGATTTGTATAAATTTTTTTTAAAACTTTTTCTTATATTATGGGCTGTGGCCTACATTTTTTCATACAACGTACAGGACTGCAACGTAAAACCCTAGATTTTCGTGTATTTTTGCTGGCGCCCCTGTTTAGTTAAGTGATTATTCGGGTTATTTAGTAGGATCCAGTTTAAATTTCTCGGGACACATGTAGAGTCAGTCAGGAATTGTCACTTTAAAGGAAAAAGGGATGAAGAGTTTCGTGTATTTTCGCTTGCGTCCCTGTTTAGTTAATGATTCGATTTAGTCGGATCCGGTTTAAAAACCTCGGGAACATATAGAGTCTGACAGGAATGACAGATGAAAGGAAAGAAGGTTCAGGGATGAAGGGTTTCGTGTATTTTCACTGTCTGGCGTCTCTGTTAAGTTAAGTGATGATTCGGGTTATTTAGTTGGATCCGGTTTAAATATCTCGGGAATCATGAATTGTCCCTTGGAAGGAGAGAAGGTTCAAGGATGAAGAGTGTCGCGCATTTTCGCTGGGGTTCCTGTTTAGTTAAGTGATGATTCGGGTTATTTAGTTGGTTCCGGTTTGAAGATCTCAAGAAACATGTGGAATGCGACAGGAATGTCCCCTGAAAGGAGAGAAGGGTTTAGGATGAAGAGCTTTGTGTATTTTCACTGGCGTCCCTGTTTAGCTAATTGATGATTCGGGTTATTTAGTTGGATCCAATTTAAAGATCTCGGTAAACAAAAATGTCACTTGAGAGTCAAGAAGTTCAGGGATAAGGGTTTTGTTTATTTTCGCTGGCGTCCATGTTTAGTTAAGTGATAATTTGGGTTATTTAGTTAGATCCGATTAAAGATCTCGGGAACATGTAGAGTCCGACACAGCTGTTGGATGAAAGGAAAGTAGGTGTAGGGATGAAGGGTTTCGTGTGTTTTCTTTAGTGCCCATGTTTAGTTAAGTGATGTTTCAGGTTATTTAGTTAGATCCGGTTTAAATATCACGGGGAACATATGGAGTCTGGCAGGAATGTCACTTGAATGGAGAGAAGGTTCAAGGATGAAGGGTTATGTGTATTGTCGCTGGCGTCCATGTTTAGTTGAGTGTTAAATCGGGTTATTTAGTTCGTTCCGATTTGAAGATCCCGAGAAACATGTAAAGTACGACAGAAATGTCCCCCGAAAGGAGAGACGGTTCAAGGATGAAGGGTTTTGTTAATTTTCACTGGCATCCTGGTTTAGTTAAGCGATGATTCGGGTTATTTAGTTGGATACGGTTAAAGAGCTCAGGAAACATGTAGAGTCCGACAGAATTGTTGCATGAAAAGGGAGAAGGTTTAGGGATGAAGGGTTTTGCGTAATTTTGTCGGCGCCCCTGTTTAATTAAGTGATAATTCAATTTATTTAGTTGGATACGGTTTAAATATGTAGAGATGTAGAGTCCGACAGAATTGTTGCACAAAAGGAAAGAGGATTTAGAAATGAAGTGTTTCGTGTACTTTCACTGGCGTCCCTGTTTATTTAAGTGATGATTCGGATGATTTTGTTGGATCAGGATTAAAGGTCTCTGGTAACATGTAGTGTCTGACAGGAATGTCTCTTGATAGGAGAGTGGATTCAAGGATAACGGGTTGATTTCGCTGGCGTCCGTGTTTAGTTAAGTGATATTTCGGGTTATTTAGTTAGATCGAGTTTAAAGATCTCGGGAAACATGTAGAGTCCGACAGGAATGTCACTTGAAAGGAGAGGAGGTTCAATGATGGAAGGTTTCGTGTATTTTCACTGGCGTCACTGTTTGGTTAAATAATGAATCGGGATATTTAGTTGGATCCAGTTTGAAGATCTCGGGAAACATGTAGAGTCCGACAGGAATGTCACATGAAGAGAAAGGAGAATCAAGAATGAAGGGTTTCGTGTATTTCCGCTAGCGTCCGACAGGAATGTCATTTGAAAGCAGATAAGTTTCAAGGAGGAAGGGTTCCGTGTATTTTCGCTGTCGTCCCTGTTTAGTTGGAGTGATGTTTCGGGTTATTTAGTTGGATCAAGTTTAAAGATCTCGGGAAACATTTAGACTCCGACAGGAATGTCCCTTGAAAGGAAAGACGATTCAAGGATGAAGGGTTCCGTGTATTTTCACTGGCGTCTCTGTTTGGTTAAGTGATAATTTTGGTTATTTAGGAGGATCCGGTTAAAGATGTAGAGATGTAGAATACGACAGAATTGTTGCATAAAAGGAAAGAAGGTTTAGGGATGAAGTGTTTCGCGTACTTTTACTTGAGTCCCTGTTTAGTTGTCATCATTCGGGTTATTTTGTTGGATCCACTTGAAAGATTTCGGGAAGCATGTAGAATCCGACAGTAATATCAGATGAAAATGGATAAGGTTCTGAGATGAAAGGAATCGTGTATTTTCGTTGGCGTCTCTGTTTAGTTAAATGATGATCCGTGTTATTTAGTTGGATCCAGTTCAAGGATCTCGGGAAACATGTAGAGTCAGACAGGAATTGTCACTTTAAAGGAAACAAATATCAGGGATGAAGAGTTTCGTGTATTTGCGCTAGCGTCCCTGTTTAGTTAAGTGATGATTCGATTTAGTTGGATCCGGTTTAAAGACCTCGGGAACATATAGAGTCCGACAGGAATGCCGCTTGAAAGGAAAGAAGGTTCAGGGATGAATGGTTTCGTGTATTTTCTCTGTCCGGCGTCTCTGTTAAGTTAATCATGTAGAGTTCGACAGAATTGTCCATTCAAAGGAGAGAAGGTTCAAGTATGAAGGGTTTTGTGTATTTTCTCTGGCGTCCCTGTTTAGTTAAGTGTTGTTTCGAATTATTTTGTTGGGTCCAAATTAAAGATCTCAGAAAACATGTAGAGGGATTATCACTTGAAAGGAGATGAATTTCAGGGATGGAGAGTGTCCTGTATTCGCTGGTCCCCGTTTAGTTAAGTGATGTTTCGAGTTATTTAGTTGGATCCGGTTTAAAGATCTCGGAAACATATAGAATCCGACAGGAATGCCACTTGAAAGGATAGAAGGTTCAGGGATGAAAAGTTTCGTATATTTTCGCTGGCTGGCGTCTCTGTTAAGCTAAGTGATGATTCGGGTTATTTAGTTGGATACAGTTTAAATATCTCGGGAATCATGTAGAGTCCGACTGGAATGCCACTTGAAAGGAAATAAATTTCAGGGATGAAGAATTTCGTGTATTTTCGCGGGCGTCCCTGTTTAGTTAAGCGATGATTCGGGTTACTTAGTTGGATCCGGTTTAAAGATCTCTGGAACATATAGAGTCCGACAGGGATATCACTTGAAAAGAAAGAAAGTTCAGGGATAAAGGGTTTCGTGTATTCTCGCTGGCGTGTCTGTTAAGTTAAGCGATGATTCGGGTTATTTAGTTGGATCCAGTTTAAATATCTCGGAAAGCATGCGTAGAGTCCGACGGAATTGTTACATGAGAGGAAATAAGGTTCAGGGATGAGAGGTGTCTCGTATTTTTATTGGCTTTGCCATTTCGTTAAACGATTCATGTTATTTAGTTGTATCTGGTTTAAAGTTTTAAAATTTTTTTGACAGTTGTCAAAAAACTGTCAAAGTGACGTTTAAATGTCAAAGGGAGAGAGGGGCGCCATCTACGAACCGAGAACGGTTTCGGGGCGCCGAGGACGTCCGGATCCCGAAACTGCGATCGGTTCCGTCCTGGGGCTGATAATAAGGAAACGTCAATTTCGGACCGTAACCTAAAAGTTTTATCGCAACGCACTGTAGATTTCGAGATAACCTAAAAGCGGCGCTTTGACATTGACGTTGTAATTTTTAAGTATTGTCAAGACCTGCGCGCGCATCCGGCGGCCATTGGTCTCGTATCTCTTTTTAATTTCTCAAATTTTACAAACCTCTCCGACACGGTGCTACCAAACGGCTAATAACTTTTCTTAATACTCAAAGGATCGCAACGAAACATCGACGTTGGGATTTTCCCGATATGATTCCGCCTACGAAAAGCCAATCTCCCCCGTGAAAAAAGCCTTTGCGGGCGCAAAGTACACGAAAAACCGCTCCCGAATTAGACGGACATAGCCTTATCACATTTTAATATTTATAGATATAAAAGATAGATAAAAAGAATAGAATATAGAATAGAATAGATAGAATAGATAATAATAATAATAATAATTGTAACTAGTCAATAATCACATAATCAAAAATTAAGAACTGAATATAAGTCTAGGTACTAACAGAATAAAATTACCAGATCTGCTAAAAGCTGAATCAGATTCATGATCAGTTAATAATGGTAGTTAATGCATCCGGAATTATTTTCTTTTTTATTTTCCGTTTACCTTGCCTGTCTCCTCTTCAGTAGTATATAAAGAATACTTAATATTTTTATATCATTTTAATTCCATTATCAATTTCTTTGTGCAATTTATTTATATTGAATCTGTTATTGACGATATATATTTTAATAATTTAATTGAGAATTAATGTATCTTGTTAATTTTTTTTTTAATAGCAACTACATAACAAATGTAAATTATTGTTAATTAGAGTTTTATTCAATAAATATTTATTTTAGTTATTTGATTATATTATGGTCACCAATTAAAAAACGAAGTCCACAAGAAGATGTACATATTCTTTCGCTATTTGTAGCTCATCAGGTAGACGATTAATCTCGAAAAACAAAATGATTTACTTGAACTTACATTTTACAATTAATAAACTGTCATGTAACCATAAAAAACAAATTTCTATAATTAATGCCGCCTACATTTTCATGCTTTCTTATAAAATACTCTTCCTCTCTTTATTCGAGACTTGTTGTATAAACAACCTTATTCAAGCCTTATATTGGCCCAATAATAACAAAATTATCTAATACATTTATTGATGTTCCATTTCTGAACATGCAAATATAAATTATGTTGAATTCAAAAAAAATCGTTGAAAACAATTTAGAACGTTATTATTGTCGAACAATGCAAAAACAAAATACTCTGCAGGACTATATGTCACATACAGCATTGCAATATATTGCAGAATCCATTTAAATGTTTTACGTTTTGCTTTAAATGTAATGGATTCTGCAATAAAAGTCAGTTACCCCCCTACTTTTGACTGGTTTCAAATATTTTTTGGAGTTTTGGGGTTATACTCCAAGATAGATTTGCGAGTGTTTGACTCTAAATAAAAAAACCGATATTCCAAAATGGCGTCTGGTCGCCATATTGGATATTTCTCTAATGTCGGATCGAGGTGTGTGACACCTTAAATTAAAGATCTAATCTTAACTTGCCCAAATTTCGAGTTAATGCGATGACAATAAAATGCTCGATTATTAATCCCAGTAAGCATTTGAATTGAATATAATGTAAAATGATGTTTGAAATGCAATTTTTTACTATTTATTAAGAATTTTTATATTTAAACAAATATTATTATCTTATTAATTAGATATAATAAATAGTACGTTTATTTACTTTAGCAAAAATACTCGAAGTGAGTTCCATTTTGTTCACAACAGCAAACCCGTTTTATAAATTTTTCGCGAACACTTCTGAGCCTTATGCTACTTCTAGATGTGTTAAAGACAGCTCTATGGTAATTTCTTTTCTTCAATTATTCGTCAAATATCAAAGCGGCTTCGATTTATCATTTAAAATTCGCGGCATGATTATTATAAGTCACTTTATGTAGGTAGAGAAAGTATGTAATAATGGGTAAATAATAACTGTCAAATTTATTTCCACATTTTCAAGGCACATCATTATTATTTTCCTTTTACAGGATGAGCTTTAGTGATATAGATTGTCCTGTAAATTAATGTATTTATTCATTTGACTAGGTACTTAGTCACTAAAATTTGCAAAAGTCTTAACTATATAATGAAAAAATGTATTTCAAACATTATTTTACTTGCCTTATTGACAAACTTTCATTATGTTCAATTCAAATGCTTACTGGGATTAACAATCGGGTATTATTGAGTCAAAAAACCAGGTAAAGAAACTAGTGCCCTGTGTAAACATTCAATTTGTTGTAATGCTGCCATTTTGTTATACATCATCGGATTACCTAAGGCAAGTTACTATGGACGAATATACCTTTAATTTAAGGTATCACACACCTCGGCTCGACAGTAGAGAAATATTCAATATGGAGACCAGACGCCATTTTGGAATATCAATTTTTTTATTTAGAGTCAAACAGTCGCAAATTTATCTTATCTCCAAAAAATATTTGAAATCATTCAAAAGTTAGTAGAGGGGTAACTGACATTTGTGCCTTACTATACATTAGTCATCTAGGTCCACATAAACAAATTAATAACTTACAATATTACTCTGTAAAACGCATAAGATGTATAATTCTAAAAGAGTTTAATAAAGGTAACTGTTAATTTAAATAATTATATATTATCAGCTACCTATTTCTAAATTTAGTCAATATCTTACTGAAATATGTAATTAAAAACTATTGAATCTCATAAAAATCAATAAATTAGGTATTGTACCATTTACATTAATTACAACAGAATTAGGGAAACAAATTTATAGTACCTAACACATTTTTTTCAAATTAATAATAATTCACTTATTTATGTAACTGCAATTAAATTAAAATTAAGGCAAGAAATATTAAATTCCATTTAAATTAACATACCCTTTGTCAATAGCAGATTTGATTGAAACAAATTCTATAAAGGAATTAATAAATAATATTCATGTGTATTAAAATCGAAATACAGATTAAATCAAGTACCTACTTGATTTAATCTTAGGTACCTACCTACCTAAGCCAAGTAAAAATCGAACCTATCTTTTTAATTTTCTATGGTATAAAAGTGTTCAATTAGTGATTAGGGAAGCTAAACTGCGTAGTTGCCAAAATTAAGGGCTTCCTATGCACGGCGAAACATAGCGGGCTTCCTATCATCCGTGAAACTCAGACAGTGTATATACAGAGAGCGTGGCGGCCCTCTGGTGGCAATCACACTGAACTAAAGGTGTATATATTGAGATATAATACCGACTTAGGAAGCCCGGCTGATTTTTTGAAACAACTACAGATGGAGTCACCTACCCCTGATAGACTTATATACGCAATAATTTTTAGGAAGCCCGATTCGGGCTTCGTAAATTTGCCGCGGGCTTCGTAACATCCGTGAAGTATAGCGTTTCGGGCTTGGTAATGCCGGATTACATGTGTATATATATATATATATATATATATATATATATATATATATATATATATATATATATATATATATATATATATATACTTATAGATGGTATGTTGTGTAGCCCGGTATACCAATGGGTCGTTCTGTAGCCCGGCCTCTACATAAAGAATAAAAAAATATGCATCATACATCCATGTATTTCTGGTTGCTGTAAAGCAGGGCAACCGCAGAGGGGTAACTTTATTTTACCGTTTCAATTTTTTATATATGCATAAGACGTTGTGTGGCCAGGATATACGGTTAGGTCGTTATTTAGCCCGATTATATGTAATTACATATCTTGCAGACCCTGCGTGGCCCAACAACGTTGCCAGTGTAGCACCTATTTGTTTCAGCTAGATGTGCTGTCGCCCGATGCGCCGGGCTACTGTCCCACTTTTCAGTTACATAAAGGTATTCTTGAACTGATGTGAATTTTATTAAAAATCCCAAAAAAAGAAAGGAAATTGTTATCACATAACTTTTTCATTCATAACTTCCTTACTTTATTTAGTTAATTTGCAAAATGACTGAAGTATTAAAAATTGTATTAATTTAACAAAATGTATTACTTAGTTTGTCCACGACTAAATTGTATTAATTTAACAAAATGTATTACTTAGTTTGTCCATGACTACTAAATGCATTCATTATGTATGTGTTTCCTCCTATCCATAATTCACTGCAGTGAATTATGGTTTCATAATTCACTGCAGTGAATTATGACTGACTTCATTAAATGTCATCGATTGGGCCATGACATGTCAGTCAAAGCACGAAATTGTCATTTGATTTGAAACGTAATATGTAAAACCGTGAAAATCACACGTTTTTTTTAATCATATTCTTACTATTAATAGTCAGAAAAATATTATAGGAATATTAAAGGGTGTGGAAGGGTCATTTTTGCTTAATATTCCTATAGTAACTTTTCTGACATAATATATGTGTATATACAGGGTGTTCGATTTTAACTTTACTACTATGGGAATTTCACGTATCTTACTAGCTACAACATCGGTTAAATTAGAAAAACTTGTGTGTTTCTTATACTACTTCTTTACCGAGATGGTAGCGCAATGGGCTAGCGCGTGCTTGAGTGGCACAAGGCGGTTAGTTTCTGCGAGACCCAGCTCCGGCACTGACAATGTCGGTGGGTATGGATGTTTGTATAATTACATTGTACAGGTCACCCGATGGGGATTTTAATTTATTTTTAGACATATTGCATGAAGTCTTTGAACTGATCAGAGTCTTAAACAAAAAATTGATAATAACTGGAGATTTTAACATAAATTTTAATTCAGACACTTTAAGAAATTGTAAATTTTCAGATTTTACTCTTTTGGTTTTATTTGTTCAGTAAAAGAACCTACAAGAAATAAGAACTGCTTAGATAACTTCCTCTTAAATTTTGATTCCTTTCATAACACGTCCTATACAGTTGACACAAATTTGTCAGACCATAAGGCCATTGTTTTAGAGCTAGATATTATTAAAGAAACACCAATCTTGAACAAAATAAGGTACACGCCTATAACCCAGGTAGGTCTCAACACCTTGTATAATAATCTAAATATCATAGATTGGGATTTCGTAAATGACAAAAAACTAAATATTGATGAGAAATTTCACATTTTCCTGAATATTCTTGTTGAACAAATTGATGTTGCTTTTCCAGTCAAAGTAAAAAGTGAAATTCCTGAAAAATCAAATATACAATGGTATAATGACGAGTTACGAGAGATGCGTGAAAATCTCGATTTTCTACACTATTTAAAAAAACAATATCCGAATTTGGTGGGCATAGGCGATAGGGTGAAAGAATATAGACGGATTTATAGGAGAAAAATTGAATATTACAAAAAAAATGCCAATGAGTCTTACATTTTTCGTAGCACAAACATGTCAAAAGCATCTTGGGATATAGTAAATGCTAAACGCGGGAATAATAAAAAGAGTATTAGTAATAATAATTTAAATCTAAATTGGAACGACTTTAATAATTTTTTTGCAAATATCGCTTTTGAAACAACAAGAAACATATCAACCACTATTGATCCTATCAGTCTAGTTACAACAAGTACAGCAAATAACATTTTTAATTTTTCAGAGATTTCCTTCATCGAAATGCGCGATATTATAAAAAATCTTAAAAATTATCCTAGTAAAGATGTGTATGACATAAATATGAATGTTATAATATACGTACAAGATATTATTATTATTCCTCTGACAAAATTAATTAATTCATGCATAAATAGTGGAACTTTTCCACAGTGTCTAAAAATATCCAAAGTTATTCCACTTTTTAAGAAAGGCGATGTAAATGATATGAACAACTATCGACCTATATCAATTATACCTACGTTGGGAAAAATAATAGAGAAAGCCCTGTTTCAACAACTTGCTACTTTTTTTGAAGGTAATAACCTTTTGTCAAATTGTCAATTTGGTTTTCGCTCCGGTAAATCTACGACTGATGCAATTAACAAAATGGTGGAAAGTATAACAGTGGCATTTGAAAATAAAAGTTTTGCTGGAAGTATCTTTTGCGATTTGTCGAAAGCATTCGACTGTGTGCAGCATGATATTCTGGTTAATAAACTTAAAAAATATGGGCTTAGCATTACAGCTGTAAATTTCATAAACTCATATCTACTGTAAGTAAAAGTTGTTTTTTATTGAAAATTATTCCTAAATACAAAATTTGACATCCATCTAAATTATTAAAATTAAGAAAACTTTATTTTTTATTGGACATTAATGTATTATTAGAACAAAATTCCTAGATTTTTATTAAAAATTACTCCACATAGCTTCCACCAATTAATTTTTAATAAAAATGTAGGAATTTTGTTCTAATAATACATTAATGTCCAATAAAAAATAAAGTTTCCTTAATTTTAATAATTTAGATGGATGTCAAATTTTGTATTTAGGATTAATTTTCAATAAAAAACAACTTTTACTTATAATATTTTCCTCTAAAATCAAAAATAAAGGTACTTTTCTCTTGAACCATTTTCAAGTTTTCTTAATTTTTGAATACCTCGTATATCAGATCTCGATTTTTTTATGGTATTACAATTTTTTTGACAAGCAGAACTTTTTATAAAGAATGACTTTTTTTATAATAAAGTCCATAATAAAAAAGTTTTTCCTCTTTGTAACTCCATCTGTGGACACACTGTATATTATTCGAAGGAAAATGCAATTAAGCAAAAACTAATTTGTTCCTTAGATATTAATACAAGCTACAATTTGTTATCAAAATGGTAGTAACCATAATCCAAGGGCGCTGGACATCGGGACACATCGAATATATTTTTCACATCACATCCTTTTTTGAAAAGCGTATATTTTTCATAGTAAAATTTGTAAATAATTTTTTTATATTTTGCACTGTTTTGAGGATATGGAAAAATAAAACAATTACCTATTCCACGATCATCTATCCCGTTAAAACTGGGTTTCTTATGTCTATACAGGGTGGTCCGAAATTAGTGGTCATCATTTTACCCGCGTATTCCTCGATCAAAAATAAGACAAAAAGTTCCTACAAACATGGTCCCGAAAATGCTTCCTAAGGGAGCTACAACCCCTTAAAAGTGCATCCTTGACGATGGTTTTTGTTTAATATTTTCGAAACTAATAATAATAATAATAATAAAAATAATAATAGCATAATTTTATTATCAATTGCTAAGTACCTACCTAGAGAACTGTGCATGTTACTCGTTCCATTTTAATGTTTTTGTGATTAATGTTTTCCAGAAACTCAAATAACTCGAAAACGGCGCGTCCTATCAAAATTCAATTAGAATACCTTTATTGCATAAAAAACTCTGGCATTCCATAATTTGCTATCAAAATCTGGAAAGACGTACATGCGAAAAGGTTTAGGGGCATTTTATTCTTCTCCCTCCCTGTTTGACCAACCCCTGAGGGAAATTTTTGGATCATTATCACATCACCTTATTGACCATAAAACGATTAGTGATTGGCCAAAATTTCATGTTTTTATTTTTACCGGTTTCGGAAATATTAAATAAAAACCATCGTCAAGGATGCACCTTTAAAGGGTTGTAGCTCCCTTAGGAAGCATTTCCGGGGCCATGTTTGTAGAAACTTTTTGTCTTATTTTTGATCGAGGAATACGCGGGCGAAATGATGACCACTAATTTCGGACCACCCTGTATAGACATAAGAAACCCAGTTTTAACAGGATAGATGATCGTGGAATAGGGAATAGGTAATTGTTTTATTTTTCCATATTCCTGTACATATTTTTAATTTGTTATTCTGATTCTAAGTTTAAAGGATTCCTCATCTGATTATAAATACTATACACTAAATGATAAACAAAATTTATAGTACCATAATTTGATATTACATAAAAAGTGTATCAGTATCTACAATATAGTCTTATGGTGGCCTGGGCTACAGAGCATCACATATTTTAGCACGGAACCTAGTATTTAAGAAAGAGAACAATGTTGCCAAAAGTCAGGCTGCATAGAGTTATGTCAATATAATGGGCTTTCGTATCTTTTACTGTATTTATATATCCATGTGAAGCGCCCCCTATAGGGAGGTACCATGAACTTCACAGTGTATGTTGAATAGGTAAATACGACTCTGTGTGGCCCAGATGAAAATTCATGGGGGGGGTCCTAAGAACTTATCTAACCAATTAGCATTGATATACACATCGATACCTTGTTTAGCCCGGATCCGGGCTAAACAATGTCATTTCGGGCTTCACAAATGACCGTTAATATATTCAACGGGCTGCACAATGACCGTTTACATCTCTATATATATATATATATATATATATATACATACCTACCCAATCTCCAACAGTTACACCAATTTTAAGATTTTTCGTAACATTTCAGAAATAGTATATTGTTTTATTAGGAGTAAAAGTGATACTTTTGTGACAATTTTGTAGGTTTGACACAAGAACAGAGGCGACGATACAGACTGAGGAGGTTGGCTGACATCAATTTAACATGGAACACATCGATACCTGTGAAACAATTGAGAAGATTTTTTTGTCCAATCCTACCAACAAAAGTCAGTTCATCTCCTTACAACAGATAACGCTTCAGGAGAATGGGATACAGACTCCCCAGGCCACCAATAATGCTGAGGTCCTTATCTATACTAAAAGTCCTGACGTCTAGGAGGTGAGGAAGGGGTGGCACAAAGAAGGTCCCACTTTTGGATTTTTCGCTTATATCTCGAAAACGGTGCATCGTAGGGAAAGTTCATAAAATACTCTCCAACTTTCATTGTATAAACTTTTTTCGAATACGCAACCATTTTCAAGCTACACGCTCCGGAAAAGTGAAAATTTTCAAAAAATAAATTTTTACCTGAATAATGGAAAATTGCATTTTAAAAGTGATTAAAAAAAGTAACATATAAGGTAAGTAATTTTATTCGATTTCAATAATTCTGTTGTTCTCACTGTCAATAACTTCTCAATGTTAAAGTCTCAACTTTCTCTGGATTCACGTTTTCATCCTCTTTAGACGTGAGAGGCATCTTCATCCTCAGTGGTTCTTGCTGAACGGCTCTACGTCGTCTTCATCGCCGTCCTCATCGTAAACAGATACGCCGTTGAGGCATTTCCCTTGGCAGGTTAGGCACGTCGCAGCATTGCTTTCCGGCATCCACATTTGCCACTACCACAATCCTTTGTGCAGCGGCAAAATATCGTTTTCAGTAGAACCTCCGGTTCTGGTGGATCTTCTGTTGTAATTGGCACCAGGGTGTCTCCTACATGTTTCCACCTCCACTCTTGAGGGGGCAGCTCATTCCCGAGCCACTATTGCACTTGGTAGTAGGTGCGCCGGGAATTCTGTTTAACTACGCTCTCAGTTGGTGGGAGGGAGCTGATGTGAGGCTTAATATTTGCCACTGACCTCATGAACGACTGGAAGTAGTATCTACTGGTTGAGGGAGGTCTGTCTTGCTGGTGCCCCATACCATTTGAGGAAGCAAATCTTCCCTCAACCTCGCCGTGAATGGAGGAGGGGTTATAAAAGAACACTACCACATCCTTGATTATTTCTGACTTCAAGTACAATTTTGAGAAGCCCACCTTGCTTCTCCTTAAAGTTACAGATGTTGTGTCACAGCCGGTAAATGAATATAAGAACAGGATGTGTTCAAATCCATGCTGTTGCATCTATCAAAAGGACAGCGAGGCCCACATCCTCACCAACGACAGCCACAGAACTGTGAGTAAATTGTTCCACAGAAGTATTCACGATAAGGACCTCAGCATTATTGGTGGCCTGGGGAGTCTGTATCCCATTCTCCTGAAGCGTTATCTGTTGTAAGGAGGTGAACTGACTTTTGTTGGTAGGATTGGACAAATAATCTTCTTGTGACAAACCTACAAAATTTTCACAAAAGTGTCACTTTTACTCCTTATAAAACAATGTACCTACTATTTCTGAAATTGACAAAATTTTACGAAAAATCTTAAAATTGGTGTAACTGTTAAGCGGTTTGAGATTGGATATGTATATATTCTTAAAGGGAATTCAATTCTCTACAACTTCTTCAAAGGGAATTTCTTTTTCAGATGAATAGTTTAGACTATATAAAGGAATGAAAGAATGTTTGATGAAAAATGTGACGTAAAAATCTGTCTTTCGAAAATTTTCACTTTTCCGGAGCGTGTAGTTGGAAAACAGTTGCGAATTCGAAAAAAGCATATAGAAAGAAAGTTGTAGAGATTTTCATGAGCTTTGAATTTTTCCCTACGACGCATCATTTTCGAGATATAAGCGAAAAATCCAAAAGTGGGACCTTTGTGCCCCCCCTCCTCCGGCTCACCTCCTAGACGTCAGGACTTTTAGTATGTTAACTCCCTAAGCACCCTGAACAAGTTTCTGAAGGAACCGCTTAGGTCCCTGCTCACGCACTCTACACCTCCTTTATTGACTGAACTAATATAGCAATGTAATCAATTAATAAAACGGTTGACACGATACTTTAATAAAAAAATATTGTTACTAGAATTAACCTCTAAATTTATCGTAAATGTCAAAACACTGTCAAAGGTTTGTTGTTCACCACTTGGTTCATACACGCTAGATTTTCAGCGCCATCTCGCGGTACGTGATTTTCGCGAATAGTTGCCCACGTGGCGACATTGTCGGTTGCCCTGTAAACATGGGATCTTTTAATCGCAGCCTCAAATGTGCGACTGCTTCCTGTTAGTGGTTTCCTGTATGATGTTATTTTTCTAAGTTGTGCCTATCCTTTCAACTTAGTTGCACCGTGCCGATGATGACTAATAAGTCTAAAACACGTGCCCACGGTTGCCTCTTCTTATGCACACCTTACATACCTATGATCTTCTGCTGGTCTGTATATCTATTAAAAAGTAATAGTAGTAGATCGACGATATTTTCGTAGTAGCTTAGGTAACACTTTTTTCGAAAAATTGTTGTACTTTTAGCAAATGTATGTCTCTTTTTTGTTTCTGTCACTAATTAAGAAAAAAAAATCATAAATAACCAATTTCATTGCGACAAACATGCATAACGCATGCATAACGCGATAACTAAAAATTATTTTTTAAAATATTTATTAGCAATACTTTTTTAATGTAAAAGATTAAAGTTCTTACGATTAGAAACGCAATAAAGAAAGTTTCATCAAAATCTATTCACTATAGACGGGTTCCGAGATATTACATTTACAAATATGACGGCCGGATTTTGTCCGGATTTTCTTAAAGGCTTGTCCTGGGTGGACAAGTTTTCATCTGGTCGCCGGGGGTGTGGGCTGGAGATAAATAGCTTTATTCGTTTTAGAAATGTTGAGGCAACAACAACTTGCACTTAAAGTCATTCAGCGTCAAATTCATCACGTGGCTGTTGTGAGTTGTGTCAACACACGTTTTCCACCAAGCCGGTTCTATAACGAATATAAAATTGGTGCTAGATATAAAAATATAACCTAACTTTCAGTTTATTATTATTGTTATTCATACCTAGGTAAATTTATACACGTTTATATAAGTTTGCAAGTATCTAGGCATGATTTCTCCCTCAAAAATGTTATATTTGAAAGTAATGCGAGTGAAATGCTATAGAATAGTAGTGAGATGACAACTCACGTCACTATTTTCAGGTTACGACCTCCATGTCTTTTGTTCATCTGATCTGAGGTTGCCACAAGCCACAACTAGAACATGCTCATACAGCATGATACAACAACACAAGATATGATATCAAAGCGTTCAAATTTCGTCCGGTTTGCGCATGACGTCACACAGTGAGTAATTTTTAAAATCTATGTCGCGTATCGAATTTAATATCAAATTTTGTTAGTTAGGAACTCTGTTTTATGGCTTTTATTCATAATATAGGTTCACTGATTATAGTGTAATACTAAGTTAATGACGGCTATTTAAATTATTACATTTTAGATGAAATTTATTAGAGCCCAGAGATAACACTGATTATTACATTTGATATATTTTATGCAGAAATTTCTATATTATACGTGAATATAAGTATTAATAATACGAAATTAACTCCCAATTTATATTTTTCGTAGGCATGTATTTCGATTTGTAATTGTTGAATATGTCTGGCCCTACAAATTAATAATTTTGGGGTTAATTACTATTCGAAGTTTTCAAAATTAAAAAAATGGCAAGTCAAATGTAAAAAAGGATAAATTAATCATATATACATTCAATATATTTGATATTTAAGAATATTGAAGAATATTTTTACGTAAAAATACAGTGCGATCGCACAGTAGGCAGTATATTAGAAAACTTATTTTATAATTAATTTCTTAAAAATTGTTTCTTGCCGAAAGTTAAGTATATTAAGAAAAACCAGTTTTGACGTCAAATTTTACCTTTAATATGTAGGAAGTTAAAAAAATATAAAAATGTTAATAATTAAGGTAAAAAATGTAAATAAACTTTCTCTAAAAATTTTCTAGTTACTAAGAAAATTGATGCTAAATAGTGTGCTTAGTAGGAAAAATTTAACATTCCCGGGCAACCGTGCAGATTGCTTGTCGAGGCACAAGCAACACGGAGTTCGAAAATATGCTTTTACTACGATGGTACACATACAATTTTTTCTGAAACTGCGTTTCCATACACCCTGCATTTTTTTATTTCAGGGAAATAAAAAACGTTATATCGTGCGTAGAATCTCTTGATTGATTATCAACATCACAATCGTACACAGCACATCTCATTTTCGACGATTTTTTAACTTTTAAACCCAAAAATATCCGCAACAACTTGACAATTCTACCTGACACTCCCTGACAGCCGGGCGTTTAATGGCGTCCTAGCTCACCGACTGACGTCACGAGCTGCGCGATATCTTATCTCTTATTTATTGTATCATGCTCATACAGCATGTTCACTTCAGGCACAGAATTAACAGACCAGAAGCGACGTTTAAAATGCCGACTTTGATGTTGACGTAACAAATCTACGTGACCTTGCGCCATTATTTTGTAGGTACTGTCAGGCGCGAAATTTAAATTTAATTCAAATGGTAGCATAATTTTATAATGAAAATTGTTACACAGTCGATTTTAACTATTAATAATTAGTTTAACTTAGAATTGTATTACATATTAACTTGTGTATTATCAATTATTTGGATATTATCGATATCTTGCCGAGTATTTCAAGTTTTTACAATGTGATTTATCCAATTGTCCAGAATTTAAATGTACTTATAGATGATTACATAATGGTTCACGGATATATTTTTAGTATTAAAAAATATAAACAAATACGTTTACGAAAATGTAAACATCAAATAAGCAAAGAACTGATGTGCGTTTTTACCTTTTAAGTTACGCATAAACCTCAAAATTTGTATTTTTAGAAATTGCTTAGGTAAATGTGATTATACTGGATTTTACCCATTCTTGCGGAAAACTTAATAAACAATGATTTCATCGTAATTGGAGAATTGGACTTCAACTAATACAACTAGAGAATTCAGTTTACTAGCCTGATATCGTCAACAACTAGGCATTGATGTATGTTATTGGGTTTGTTCATAGAACCGATTTGTGATATTTTTTATCCTTATAGAAATCTGAAATTTAAAAACATTTCGACTTCATATACGCAACAAATACGCATGCCTCAGATGATAATTAAATCATAAATGACTTTATTTAGGCTTTATACAAGCATAATAATAACATAACATATATCCAATTTGATATACTTTATATTGATGTTTCATCTCTAAACATACAGTTATTAAATTTATTGGACCTTCTTTAAAGTCGCATAAACAATGCATATCAAATAAAGAAAGAGAATTGTAAAATAATAATTAAATGAATCGCACAAAAATATACACATTAACGACAATGTTTTCCAAATAAAGGACTCAAATTTCAAATAAAATTAGAAATTTAGTTACACTGGTTTTAGGTTAAGCGGTTGAAGTACCTACATAATAATGGCGGCTCCGCGCATGCGCATTCAAATTTAATTTTGACGCGAATGGGGAACGTCGCTTCTGGTCTGTTACTTCTGTGCTTCAGGTCAACCCCAGGCAACACCAAGGTTGACACAACGCTTTTAAAACGAATAAACCTAAGGCAAACCAAGTTCAGTTGTCTATCTAAAACGAATACGTTTTTTCGTGACGCAATGACTTGCGTCACATAAAGTCATCTAAAACGAATAAAGCTAAGGGATGCGGTGTGCGGCAGCCGCACGCTGCACGCCGGACGTCGGAAGTGGTTGAGAGTCGAGTCGAGACCCACCATCAAGTCGACACTCGGATAGTTGATGGTAACATTGGTAACCAAGGTTTCTAGAAACTTGGATGGTATGGTTGACTACAGATTTGTAAGACACGTAAAAAACCGGCGGCTTATTGTTTGATGCCGATAAAAACTTCAAACAATCCGGCTCTTTTTATGTGCTGAACAGATATGAACTGAACTATAACCGCTATTTATTAACCAGTAGGGGTGTCCAAAAATTTTTATTTTGCAATAGAAAACGACTGGTTATAACCAAGGCTGGTAAACTCTACAAGCCTTGGGTTATAACCACGTACTACTAAACGGTAAATGAAACGAAAAGCCCAAATGTCAACGTCAACGTCGTCAACAACACTGTCAGCCAGCACGTCAGCAGTCTGTAGTGAATTATTTGAAGAGGTTTTTTTAAAGATTTTTAATCAAAATGGCACAGATAGGAACAGTTATTACCAAATTTTACAATGAATACCAGAGTAAAACACCGAAAAAATTAAAAGTAATCGATGCATATTTATTATATATCCTGTTGACCGGCATCGTGCAATTCGTATATTGCCTACTTGTTGGAACGTTTCCGTTTAATTCATTTCTCAGTGGATTTATCTCCTCCGTAAGCTGCTTTGTATTGGGTGGTAAGTACCTGTCATTTGGGATATGTTTTGACACAAATTTTACATTACCTCATTGAGTAAAAAATAATAGAGGTGCAACTGTCAAGGTTTCGAGATTTTAGTATTGTATTATTTTGCCAATAACTTCATGATTGTCATCAATTTTTAGTGCTACAGGAAGGTATTTGTAATGTGGCTATATAGCCCTCAAAATTGTAGACAATAATGAAGCTAGTAGTAAAAATATACAACATTCAAATCTCGAAACCTTGACAGTTGCGCCTCTTTATTATTTTGTACTCAATAATTACCTGCTAATTTAGGCACGGGGACCTTTTCACTCAGTGAAAACAAACTCCACCACTAAACAGTACAGTTATACGATGTTAGACAAGGCACTCAAGGCAGTATTAGAAGTTTAATGAATGATGTAAGGAGCTTGTCTCATTCATACTTTCATACTGCTGTCGAAAGTTGTATGGTGATACCCTCACCCATTTTGTTTGCCTCGGTTTCGTAATGTGACTAATTATATCACTGCTTTGAGCCATGTTGAGGGAATCGTTTGCAGTCTACAATTTCTTGTAACTTATGGCAATTCGCAATTTTTAAACAACTAATTTTAACGAACAAAAATTCTTTTATTAAGATTATTACATTTATTTATATAATTTGGCATGCTGTTTATTAAGTTGTTAAAATTTGTTAAATTTAATTATTCTTTTTAACGCAGGGAATAAGTTTAAAATAAACTAAATATTACTAATTAACTTAGATACTTTACAGATGCCTTCGTTGCAGAATTAAATAGTGTAGATTCTCTAGTTTCTATAAATAAAAATCTCCGAAACATCATATTCTTACTACTAAATAAGTATATACAGGGTGAGCCACGGTGGGTGGAGTATTAGAAGTATATGGAGAACGGATCAACCGATTGCTTTGAAATTTTGGTTACCAAGATAATCGAGTATGATCTCTCCAACTAAAATATTTTCGAAAGTGCAGTGTTGCCACTTATGCGTAAAACTGGCAACAACTTCGTTATTTTAAAAGGAATGCCCTGTATCTTTTTGCATTTTTTGGATCGTCGTCTCCTTCTGAGTAACTGTTGTTAATATTTCCCTATTATCTCAAGCGGTTTTCGAAATAATATTTTTTTTCTGAATTTATTGTCAAAAATTTGACTTTTAGTAAATCGTGTTTTCTCCTACCTACGCAGCAATTAAAAGATAATTTTTTAGTTGCAGCTAGGCAGGATCTCCTCCATTAATCAAATGTTTTAAATTTTATACAGGGTGAGTTAGAGAACGCTTTCTATAAGTGACTTAGAAAAATGCACGAAACTCAATTTTTTTAAATGAAACGCCCTGTATATTATTACTGATTGGGAAAGGTGATACATTTACCTATTTAAATAGGTAATACACTCTATACCTAGTGCTCACCGTTTTCGATTTATGGGCACTTTCCTCTAACCTTACTAAGAATATTAGTCTTTTGGTAGGTATCATGACGGGTGGGCCATGAAATTTTTATTTTGTCATTTTGTAATGACAACAGACATGCTACTTTTCTAAATAAATTTGACGTTAGTGATATTTGCAGTTAATTTGAATAGCTGTAGCACAAATATGGCAGAAAATAATTATACAAACACAGTTTTAATGGATTTGTTTATTATCCATGGACAGTACAACATTATCAGCAGAACTTGTAGAAAATTTAATGAAAAATATCCCAATTTGTCGCAGATGAACAACAGAAAAGTTCTACGAATTCGAAGGAATTTTATAAAAATAAACAAATCCATTAAAACTGTGTTTGTATAATTATTTTCTGCCATATTTGTGCTACAGCTATTCAAATTAACTGCAAATATCACTAACGTCAAATTTATTTAGAAAAGTAGCATGTCTGTTGTCATTACAAAATGACAAAATAAAAATTTCATGGCCCACCCGTCATGATACCTACCAAAACACTAATATTCTTAGTAAGGTTACAGAAAAGTGCCCATAAATCGAAAACGGTGAACACTAGGTATACAGTGTAGTACCTTTTTAAATAGGTAAATGTATCACCTTTCCGAATCAGTAATAATATACAGGGCGTTTCATTTAAAAAAATTGAGTTTCGTGCATTTTTCTAAGTCACTTATAGAAAGTGTTCTCTAACTCTCCCTGTATAAAATTTAAAACATTTGATTAATGGAGGAGATGCCCCCAGGCCTTGCCTAGCTGCAACTAAAAAATTATCTTTTAATTGCTGTGTAGGTAGGAGAAAACACGATTTACTAAAAGTCAAATTTCTGACAATAAATTCAGAAAAAAATTATTATCTCGAAAACCGCTTGAGATAATAGGGAAATATTAACAACAGTTACTCAGAAAGAGACGACGATCCAAAAAATGTAAAAATATACAGGGCATTCCATTTAAAATAACGAAGTTGTTGCCAATTTTACGCATAAGTGGCAACACTGCACTTTCGAAAATATTTTAGTTGGAGAGTTCATACTCGATTATCTTGGTAACCAAAATTTCAAAGCAATCGGTTGATCCGTTCTCCATATACTTCTAATACTCCACCCACCGTGGCTCACCCTGTGTATACCAGTGGCGGCTGGTGAATTTTCGATGTTCTATATTGCAATTTAGAGACATGGGACCCATACCAAATTATAAGAGGTTTCATTTGGGATCAAAAGGAGAATGCTGGCGAAAAAAAAATTGAAAAACAATTTGAGAAAAATATTTTTGAAAACTCCGTCCCCCCCCCCCCCTGGAAAGTCATACTTAATATTAAATACATTTGAATTTTTTTAAAAACATCAGAATAATCTCTGATACAATCAAGACAAGGTTTTTTTGCTTGTGGTAAGATATTAATTTTTGGAAAAGTTACCAGCATTTGAAATTTTTTAAAATTAGGATTCCATCTATTAAAAATTTCAAATGCTGGTAACTTTTCCAAAAATTAATATCTTACCACAAGCAAAAAAACCTTGTCTTGATTGTATCAAAGATTATTCTGATGTTTTAAAAAAAATTCAAATATATTTAATATTGTTTTTCAATTTCTTTTTTCGCCAGCATTCTCATTTTACTCCCAAATGAAACCTCTTATAATTTGGTATGAGTCCCATGTCTCTAAATTGCAATATCGAATATCGAAAATTCACCAGCCGCCACTGGTATATACATACATGGGGATATAGAAATCTTTCGAATACCTTAATTGCGTATTTGCCTAATCTTTTATATGTATGTAAGTTAGTTAGTATCTAATAATTGTCCAGAATAAAGGCAAATTAGGTTTCAAATGCTACATATATAATGGTAATTTTGAAATAAAATATGGTTATTTATAATTTTTTTTCAATTCTCTTGTCCTATTTATTTAATGCAAAACGACATAATAAACAGTGGCGGTTTCTCAACAGGTGCAGTGCTGCAGCACGTAAAAACATAAAATGAATATTGCGAGGAATATTGCTATAGTAACCAAAACTTTGCCAGTCGTTGCTTCTGCTAGTAGATTAGTAACTACTCAATACTCAATAATAACCTATATTAATGAAATATAATAATGCAATATATCTGTTTTAGTGTGCCTAAGACTTCAAGTAAATCCAGAAAATAAGAGTCAATTCCAAGGAATTAGCCCGGAAAGAGGATTTGCTGATTTCATATTTGCTCATGCAGTACTTCATTTAGTGGTCATGAATTTCATTGGATAAATTGTAATATAAATAATTTTGTATAATTTGTTTGATAAATTGATAAGAAAAATAAAGTATTAGATACTAATTTATTATATTACAAAATACACTAATGACACATTTAAGTACCAGAGAGTGCTAGAACTAATGCAATTTTCCTTATTTATTGAGGTAAAGATACATTTTGTGGGTTTTTATGCAATTTTGATTCATATGTGTAGAATCTAAGGGAAATTAGGAAATCATATCTCAACAATACAAATAAATATGGTAGCAATCAATAGTACAAAATATGGGATAATTCATTCTGCTTACAGTTTATTGGAAATGTACCGTCCGTCCACCTATATTGTTAATCTTTTAACATGCTCTATAGTCTATATTATGTCTCATTTTGATAGTTTTTCTTGTCAGCGATATGTTACATTAAAATTTTTCGAAAATGGAGATCTAATTTTTTTGTGCAAAATGTTTCACAAAAGATCAATTTGTTATACATCGTTGAATTCAGAAAAGAAATCTGCACAATAGTAAATAAACAAAAAAAAAATTGCCATTTGCAAAAAAAAGTAGACTATCGCTTTTCAAAATAATAAGTTTAAGAATATGTACTGCGGTAGGCTCCCTCTATAGTGTATTTAAAGCCATTTCATTTAATTTTTTGTTTTCTAAAATCAGATTATAAATAATGGAGTTGTAGCTTGCGGCTTATTTTAGGAGATAGTATACATATAAAACAAACCAAAAAATGTAAAAACAGTACCTATATATAAAAAAGTACAAAATACACACATTATTTGTTCTTCTCTAGGCTGTTGATTTTAGTGTAAATTTTAATCACAATAATTCAAATCGTGATTAAAATTGAACTACCTTATGCTGGTTTATGATAGAATTTTATGATGAAAGCAATTATTTCTCACTTGGTTCAGACTGATGATATCTTATAATGTAAATGTCTCGCTGACTAGATGTGTATAATTACTTATAGCAATTTCTACACTAACTATTTTACTTATACTGGTATATATTGTTGCATATCTGTACTGGCGCGTAAAGCATAAAAAAGTCATAAAACGGCTTTATATTATTTGATCTCAATTTTATTGTTGCACTCGTTTGATACACGGTTTTCCACACCAAGTATAAATAATGCGCCGCTTAGTGCACAATCTAATGCTATGTGTGTGTGTGTAAGTATGTACGTGTTTAGGTTTCAATAACGTTATATAGTTTAACACTAACTAGACAATTATTACAACCCAATGCTGAAATTATTGTTGTCCTTAACTGTATGCACTACCTATATCCACCCAGTGGTTTTTGGTGGACAATAGGCTCGTTTAGTAAAAATTAATTTGTCTATCTGTTCCGTAGTATAAACTGCCTCACAAAAATTTTAAGTCGATTGAACTAAAATTGAGGGAGATATTTGCATTTGAATAATAAAAATATTTATCTTATAGGGGTTGTAGAGATGTATGGACGATCACGAATCCATAAAATTTTGAACCGACAAACGCGGATTTTCGAGAAAATGGACGTTTTTATTTTTTTTTAGTTTTTGGTATGGGGGTGGTAGAGTCGTATACAGTAAATTCACTTTTCAACCAAAGCACTTTGTGAGTGAATAGGAGAGAATAAAGCGAGAGCGCTAACATTCTGAGATCGACATGCAGTCACGCATGGGTAGTGCTCTCGCTTTACTGCTATCTCCTATTCACTCACAAACTGCTTTGGTTCAAAAGTGAATTTACTGTATATATATATATATATATGAGATAATACGTCGTCACGATTTTGGAACGACAAACGATTTTTTGAGATGAAGAATTTTCAAAAATTTAATTTCGTCTCCGATATATCCCCTGCAGCGCTCTTATTACGGCTGATCGAGAAATTTCGCCTAATAGGGGTTGTAGAGGGAAGTTGGGAAGTATGGACGATCACGAATTCATAAAATTTTGGGCCGACAAACGGGACTTTTCATCATAAACATTTTTTAATTAAAGCCATATAGATATTTCGAAAATTGTATTTAGTTTAATAATCTTTGACACTGCAATAATGCACAAAAATATTTAATTTCGCTTTAAACACTGCGTTGGAATCTCTTAAAATTTTTAAGATAGATTTCAAAGAAATTCTCATATGTAATATGTATCAAAACTTATTTCCTGCCGTTGCTGGCAACGCGTTGCTAACTTCACACCAGTGTTATGGTATGATTGGTATGTGGTATGTGGGTCTCTCGCGAAAAAGGTTAACGTGTAAACCATAAACCCAGAGTTGTCTCTGGTGTAAACGTAAATATAACCTAATTTATAAAAAGTTCTTTTTAAGTTGTTACAAAAGAGTTTAGATATTTGCTCTTTGAGTTGTTAGTAAATAATATGCAAAAATACGAGAAACTAGAGAAAATAGGGGAAGGAACATATGGAACGGTGTTTAAAGCAAAAAATAGAGAATCTCATGAGATTGTCGCCTTAAAAAGAGTCAGGCTAGATGATGATGATGAAGGAGTTCCATCTTCTGCCTTACGTGAAATATGTCTTCTAAAAGAGCTCAAACACAAAAATATTGTACGCCTTTATGATGTTTTGCATAGTGACAAAAAGTTAACGTTGGTTTTTGAACATTGTGATCAAGATTTAAAAAAATATTTCGATAGCTTAAATGGTGATATAGATTTAGATGTAGTTAAGTCCTTTATGTATCAGTTATTGCGTGGATTGGCATTTTGCCACAGCCATAATGTATTGCATAGGGATTTGAAACCACAAAATTTGTTAATAAATAAGAATGGTGAACTGAAATTGGCCGATTTTGGATTGGCTAGAGCTTTTGGTATTCCTGTTAAGTGTTACTCAGCTGAAGTTGTTACTTTATGGTATCGTCCGCCGGATGTTTTGTATGGAGCTAAATTATATACCACTTCAATTGATATGTGGTCTGCAGGATGTATTTTTGCAGAACTAGCAAATGCAGGTTTGTACTTCTTAGTATATAGCCGATTTCAAGCGATCAACCGGTATAATCAGTGGTTATAACCAATTGGTTTTCATTGGATGAGAATGACCTTCTCTTTGAATCAACCAATCAGAACCTATATTGGTATATACCGGTTGACCGCTTGGAATCGGTTTATGTTTGTTATACAGATAAGGTTTATTGTTTTTGTAGGTAGACCATTATTTCCTGGGTCTGATGTAGATGATCAATTGCGAAGAATATTTAAGTTGTTAGGGACGCCAACTGAAGAAACATGGAACGATATGTCGCAGTTACCAGATTATAAACCATTTCCAGCTTATCAGCCTAATATGAGTTTGTCTCAGGTAAAATATTAAATTTTAAACCATTAAATTAGAGATTGATACTTTGTTTACCGAAGAAATGAATTTTTTCCATATATTTGGATAATTGAAATATCTCTTAGGTTTGGATTAATTTCTAGGTGACGGTGATCTTTAAGTACGCATTTAATAAAAACCTTTTTGCAATAATATTAGTAGAAATGTATTTTTCATTTACTTACGAATGATGTTAAATGAGGATTATTCTTCATTTTATTATTAATAGCTGTTTTAATGCAATCATATTTGACAGCTCACTAATTCTGACTTGCGTTTGGCTTGCGTGGATAACAAAGTATGAAGATGCACGCACATCATTTCATCCAACATTAACTTGGTGCGCGCTGAAATTGAAATAGTGGTAGGAAGTACGTCTTTTACCATCTACTGCTTTTTAGGAAATTTCAAAAATCGGCCGTACTTAAACTTCACCGGACCCAATTTCTTTTGTAACTAGTGATAGTCATAGTGAAAAAGTAACAGGTGAGCAGACTCTGCTACGATTGTGGATGTGACCACCTAGTCGGTGGTAGTTCCACAAATTTCCACAGATACCCAATTTCAAATTGCAACAGATTACATAGAGAAGTAAAGTAGCACATTATGATATTTTTTATTCATTTATGCTACCTATTCGATTATAAAGTTTATTGCAATATGCAATATATTTAATATTTAATTAAAAATATATCAAATAAAGGCGCTGCACCTACTTACAGTACTTTATACTTTATAGGAAATGCAGCAACTCGTTAATTTAACAAAACATTTTGTATAATACTTACAGTACTTTGCTTGCCTAGTAACTTATCTAGCGTGATGATATGGTCCAAGTACTGTAATAATATAATAAAGTTGTTCGATTATATCAAGACCCAAGCTTGCACGAAGGCAGAGTTAAATTCAAAAGCAGACTACACAGACTGCCGGATGTTTTTAGGTTACCCAATACCAAAGACGGTCGATGTGTTTCAGTCCTTTGTGCCAACGACAAGATAATCGAGCCACTTTACACCATGTGGTAAATTTGGTATAATATTGGTTATACATAGGCTGAAGGACCTCGGTCGATGGCCTTTTGAGTATATTATGTATTTATACTTAATAAAGAACATTTATTATTATTATTTATTGGTTATACAGGGTGGTCCAGATTTTAATAAATTAATTTTGAGAGGCGATAGAGAATCGCAAAATAAGGGGACTTTTCTTAATAGACATACCTCGAAAAATGCACCATAACTTAGATACAGGGTGTTGAAGTTTCATTAAAAAAACTTTATAATTTAATATCTAAGGAAAGACAAAAGCCATCTTTTTCAAATTGGGCACACCGCCTTTATATGTAAATCTGCATCTACCATTCAAGTCTAAAATAGTAACAGAAAGCCATTGGCGCAGATGTGAGGGTGACATATCCCCTTTCTAGAAATATGTAGTGTGCCACTGGATATTTTTGAAAAAATTATTAAACTGCTAAATTGCCTACGGCATTCTGAAGAAAAATGTGTTCTTGTAAAATTTTGATAGAACAAGCCTTTTCCGATTTATTTGCAGTTAACACTTTTGTGCAGGCATAATAAAGGAGATAATAGCCCTCCAAACATGATTCAAAAATATGTTTTATTGATATTTAATACAAAATTAACAAAAAACAGAACGAAAGGAATTCACATATGTATTTACAATAAATTTTCAAAGTGCCATCCTTCGGCTTTTGACGTCTTCTGGAAATGGAGTTGATTGCCGCTAATATTTGATGTCGATTTTCGCGTAATTGACGGCAAGCTTGAAAAATAAATCGGAAACGGCTTGTTCTATCAAAATTGTACAAGAACACATTTTCCTTTAGAATGTCATAGGCAATTTAGCATTTTAATAATTTTTTCAAATCCAGTGGCACACTACATATTTCTAAAAAGGGGATATGTAACCCCCATATCTGCGCCAATGGCTTTCTGTTACTATTTTTGACTTGAATGGTAGATGCAGATTTACATATAAAGGCGGTGCGCCAAATTTGAAAAAGATGGCTTTTGTCTTTCCTTAGATATTAAATAATAAAGTTTTTTTTAATGAAACTTCAACACCCTGTACCTATCTAAGTTATGGTGTATTTTTCAAGGTATGTCTATTAAGAAAAGTCCCCTTATTTTGCGATTCTCTATCGCCTCTCAAAATTAATGTATTAATATCTGGACCACCCTGTATAAATTAGTAAAATATTTCCCTTCATTTGACTCAAAATAATTTTTAGGTGGTGCCCAAATTAGGCAATAGAGGTCGTGATCTTCTTCAACGATTATTAGTTTGTAATCCTATGGGAAGAATATCAGCTGATGATGCCATGGCCCATCAGTATTTTAGTGACCTAAATCCAGCCATTAAAAATGATAGATGTTAAAATTCCTATTTTGATACTGACCCAAATGATATAATGAGTAATAATTTATAGTCTTACTTTTAGAAATACTTGAGAAATGTGGACTAAAGATGTATAATGAATGGTCATGTCACATCGGATATTATATGACTGATGGTCGAGATGGTAGCGCACCTGCCTCTCACCCAAATGTCCCGGGTTCGAATCCCGGTCGTGGCAATGGAAAATACTGTGAGAGCGATTTTTCCATTATACACGGATATTGGATGTGTGTCCCTGGTCTTTAAATGTGTAGCCCCCTCCCGCACAAGGCTCTTTTGGGATAAAGGGGGTCGTAATTACATGTGGTGTATTTATTATATTTATTTATTTTATATTAATTTTCCCAGTTTCTAGTTTTATAATTTTTAAAGGTCTCAACCTTAAAAATAGCCACTTATGTTGACTTTCTATTTATCTATCTATATTTAGAACTATGGCTGTGGCGGCGGGCCATTCTCACAAAACTGATGTTAAAAGTTAGAAATATATATGTTGACTTTTAAATTCGTTAATCCCTTAGGAAATAAACTAGAGCTAACTATAATAACTTGATTATTGTTATTGGAAAAAATGTATTGTATTGTATTATGTAAGTCATTAACTATCAACAGTCTGGATCATTTACAATAGAAGTGTGCACAGCAGAAGACCCGTGAAAGATCCAGGGTATGGCAAGCGGTGGTTTCCAAAAGTTAAAATTTTTAATTTCAACACGTCAATTTAGAAGCATTAATTGAAATTTGCATTTTAGATGGTGAGTCGAATCTCTATAATTGTGCAGCAATGGGCTCTTCCTCGAAATTTTGCAAATTACACCAGACTATAGTGTTTTTTAAAACAGCTCTGACGTATTTTTTCTTTTTGCTAGTATTTTCCATTTAAGGCTAAAAAAAATATTTCAAAACATAGTAATTAGTCTATTAAATTTTTGTGACGTTAAAAACGGATAGTCATTGGTATATTTATTTATTTATTTATTTAAATTTACGTGCCTCGACTACTTGTGGTCATTGGTACGGGTACAATGGTTTATAAAATTTACAGGTGTGATTTAGATAAGATGGTATAATTTAATGTTTTGTAAGAAACGAATTATGTTGGACGGGCTAAGATCTTCTTTGAGGTCTGCTTTGAGGTTATGACGTTGGCGGGCTTCAGTGTATTGGGGTGGGGCATTGAGTAAAAATAATAAGAGACATCATATGACTCACATGACCTCAAATTTTTTGTTTTTGTAAATTTATTTTCAATTTTAATTTTAATTTTTGTAGTTTTTACATGGATCAATTATAACATTTAGAAACTTCCACAGACAGAAGATGTATAAAGTTTTAATATTGTAGATTACTAAAAATAGATGGTTAATTATAGGTTGGATTTTCAACCAACAAAAATAACCTTATTTTAATAAATCAAGGCAATTAAAACTTCATTAATAAGGCACGGAACAAGATTTTAGTTGATAGTACAGAAAACAAGCAGAAATTTTGATAAAAGCGTCATAATAATCGAAAATCGTAAAAGATGCATATTTTTGAGGTTAATATTGTGACGCCACGTGCACAAACGAATTTTTTTGGGGTTTAACCAATAACAAGACCGTCCATTTTTGACGTTATTAACGGAAAACTGGCTGGACTTTTGAAATTGATACAACTTATTAATATTTAAAGCAACTGTAAGAACAGGGTGAATCTTAGAGTGGGGGACCTTATTTTTGTGGTTAATAGTACTAGTCGTCATGAACATGAATCCGATTTTTTTTTTTGTAGGTTGTAAAATGGCCGACTTATGAATTTTTTAAAAAAATTCGCGATTCAAATATAATTCCTGCAATTCCGGCGCCGCTGGGCAAGCACTTACTGCATTACGTGTGGCCGGTCGACAGTGTTGCCATTTTAATAATTACCTAAAGTGTAGATGATATAAAACCAATCAATTACATTTACATTTTCACTTTTCATTAATAATTCAGAGATACCCAATCACGAGAGAGAGATAAGGGTACCTAGTGAACATAAAAATTAATTCAATTGGATAAACAGGTTTATTGAAATACGCAGTTTTAACTTCAAATACAGAAAATTGTAATACAAAACAAAATGAAAATGCCGGCTGCATAGTCTGCATAATTATTATGACACAAAATGAAAAAGATTTTAAAAACAGAATTCGTTTA
This sequence comes from Rhagium mordax, assembly GCA_963680705.1. Taxonomy (NCBI): domain Eukaryota; kingdom Metazoa; phylum Arthropoda; class Insecta; order Coleoptera; family Cerambycidae; genus Rhagium; species Rhagium mordax. The sequence goes on along the minus strand of OY796657.1, from coordinate 25,062,023 downwards.
TAGGACTTTTACCACCCATCAGCTGTTAAGAGTTGCTGAACTCTTTACAAACTATGACACTGACCTAGTTACAAGCAGGTGCATTAACAAAAAATAGTGATAAAAAATAGTTTCTTCTGAATTGCAAAAGCCTTGCATGGCTATCAGTTCGTGGTCGATGTTTTTTTATGATTTAGTTTTAGTTTTTAAGTGTTAGTGAACGGCCAGACACCAGACAGCAGCTAGTGTGGTTTATTGTGATTATTAAAATTAAATAGTTTCAGTTCTTAGTCAAATTTAAAGTGGAAGTTTTGTGTTTGTGTTTAGTGATAATAATCGAGTTGCAGCGTGTTTGGAAAATAACGGAGGACAGTTTCAACACCTGCTATGAGAAATGCCGATCCAAGATAAGTAAAGATTTATTGTTATCAGAAAAAATAATTTTCTGTTCATTATTTGTTACTAGTAAGTTTTTTAGTTATTACTTTTTTATTGTTACACTCACGGAGAATAGTTTTTTCTTTGTTATTGTTTAGATAGTACATTTTATTTAGATTCTTGTTGTGGATACTTGATGTTTTATATTTTTTTGTTTCTGTGGAAAAATATGGCTCCTGGCGAACACCCACTCGAAAAAGTAACGCGCCGAAAAGCAGAACCTCGTGGGTGGTGTGGAAATTTGCTTTACTATTAAATTCCCCGTATTTTATTTCAATCGTGAAGTTTGGCAACAACGCACTGTTCAAGACTCGCGTGTGCGTCTCAGTTATTCGACGTTACTCTCGCTAACGCATTCCACTGGCGGGGTAACCAAATTCAAATAAAAAGGGTTTAAACAATATTCATTTTTCATAGCGCGTTAAAAAAAAAAAATTTGTATTTTTGTGTTCCCATAGTTGAACGGTGTCGCCTCCTATAAATATGGCCCCCACTCTAAGATTCATCCTGTATATTATTAAAATTTATTGCATTATTATCTTTAATATGTATTCAAGTTTGATGTAAATCTATTAAAAACCTTTAATTCAATTGAGTGTAAGAGCTCATTGTATTATGTTTAGCAGTTCCTCAACTCTTTTATTCAAACACGAGCAACAAAATAATTTTTGCAAACTTAGATTGTAACACCTTTTATATTCTGTAAACCCAGAACTTTTAGATTTAATATTGAATGATTTTCTTTTTTTTTTTTCATTTCAATCTATGCATCAAAATATATTTTTTATCGTTTGAGATTCGATTATCATTTGAGTAATATTTCTGCATCACATATTTAAAAAAAATAAATTGAAGGTATTTACCAATAAGAACAAAAAGGCACTAATTCAAGATGTTTTAATTCATTGTAAATTATTGAAAACAACATTTTAAATTTTACGCATTTTTTAATTTTATTTGCAATATTTTATGTGCAATTTTATAAAAATTAAACAGTGTTAAGTAGAAACCTGTTTTAGAACAAATGTAGTGGTCCCCTAATCAGACCTTTATTTTATTTTACTAACCTTGTGGCCCAAACTGGAGCTCCTGAAAATATTTTTGTCTTTAAAATATTTTTCGGCTCCATTACTTTGGCAATTTTGCATATTTGTTTATACTTGTAATGTACTGCTATCTACTATGGTTTTACCTCTAATGTTCCTTAAAATTAACATAATTTTTAACTAATCAGTGTTAGTATTTTGTAATAATAATAATAATAATAATTATGGAGTAGGTTAGAACTGTTAGGTAACGTCGGGACCATAAAAAAACTATTGTAAAAGGAAAAAACACGATTGGAACCGGATTCAAAGAGGAGCTGACAAACCTGTACAAATCAAAATCAACCAGAAATCAGAATCGTAATTCTAGTTTTTCTTAAAAAAGAAACCGAATTCCAGGAATCTGTCGTTTTTATTTAAAACCGAAACTGTACCTGAACTGGTTTTTCAGGACCTTCCTTTTTTCTCTACGGCGATTTTAGAATATATCTTTTAAATTATAGATCAACGTAAACGTAAAGAGGCTACAATTTAGCAAGAAGTTGTTCATCTGCGCTTTAATAGTATTTTTTTGCACGAAGAGGGGAGGGGGTAAAACAATGTTTTATTGCTGCAAAACGGGAAATAAAAGATACATTTATTCCTATAGGTTTAAAAGTTGCACATAGAAAACTAAGTACAATACAAATATATAATGTGGCTTTAAAATATTTATTATAGCTATGAAATACTCTATTGTAAACGATCTAAATGTCACAGAAATAAATAAAAGAGAACTAAATACAAGAAAATTGATAACAAAAGCTTTGAGGTTTATTATTTTTTCAATATTTACATTTCTTTTTTTTTTGTAATAAAAATTCTGCATGTTTTTGCAAAAAATGTACTATAGGTGTAAAGTGTGTTTTAGTTAACTGCATGAACGTTCTTGGAGCAAAACGAAATATTCATGCTGGGACTAAAACATTCACTTCGTCCTGTAGATAAATAACTGTTATGTATAAAATATAATAGTATATTATATATCAAGGGGCTAAAGTATGTATATCATTTAAACCTGAGTGAAATCACATGAGGGATTGAATAATATTCTTTGGTCCTGTGGTATATACGATATTTTTTGCACCTCCGATTGATTTGAATAGAATCCTAGTCAATATTTTATAATATGTAATATTTTGTCAACGTGTTGTTTAAAATGTCAAAATTAGAAATAAATTTCAAAAATGAGTTAATGCGGTAAAAAAAATTAGTTACTATGGTAACAATCGTTTATTTTTCATTTAATCTCTTGGGACCTTTATAAATATTTAATCCGGGTGGAATTAAACGTAGCACTTTTCTCCCTGAAAAATGTAATTTAACGAGTCCATTTAATTTCGGAGGTGTAAAAAATAGTGTATATTGTGTCACAAGGGCAGAAAATGAGCATTAGTAGCCTGCGGATATTAGCTGATAGCTAAGGGTTACTAATGCGTTTTCTGCATGTGTGACACACAACTGTTTTTCGCCTAGCATTAAACAGAACAAAAAAAAATGGAAAAATATAACAAAATATCTTTAAAAAATTAATATTTTCCTTGACTTTAAAAGTGCTTTTCAACATTGAAAATTCAGACCATAGTGTTCCTACCTGCGTTTACAACCTTTGATCTTTCCGATAGATAAGCAAGTAGTACATTTTACAATTAATTGTTCACAACTTATACTGTCATTTTACACTTTTGTTTGTTTTGATTTCAAATTTTGGTTTAAATTGACATTTAATAAAAAATTATGTGAAACGTCAAAGTATGCAAATGACAGTTAACGGCATCTAGACAAAATCATGTTATGAGTTTAGCTGCATTGTGGAGAACTACAAAATCCTGTTGAATTTAGCGGCCCAAGGGACGATAAACATTACTTTCGCTCATATTCCAAGGGTTAATATGATTCATTTTCACATATGCTAGGTGAAAAAATATATTATTTTTATTTTTGTTTAATGTTTGATACTTTTTAATAAATAATTCTTAGTAACATCCAAGGTAAATGATTTTGTTTGTGTATTTACGGATTGTATTAAGGTCCCTTTATTCCGTAGGTATTACCTGCATTTTATTTTAAGTGTATTTATTTATTCTGAAAATTTGTATCAACTTGCAAAGACTGACTGTAATCATCGATTGAATTAGTAATAATTCTATCAACGCTGTAATGTAGTATCTTAAAATCATATCTTGTCAAGAGTGACAGAAATTTAGTGTGATTATTTAGTAACCGTGTATTGTATATTATATTCAATTTTGATATTCTCATTGGTGTACCCCAACGCTTAGGAACTTTACTTTTTGTCTAGTCATTCTGTTATAGTTGTTCGTAATTCATTAAAATAAAAAACTTCTATAAATAATTTGTTCATTAATTAATGATAATTGTATTGTTTCTATGTATCCTAAAAAATACGAAAATAATCCCTATATACTGGGGTTTAAGGAATGTGTTCTGGAGATCAAATTAAGACAAAAAAAAGCCCTATTCACATAGATCCGACTCTCAACCATTTCAAAGATATCACCAATACATTGCATTTTATTTATTATCCAATGTGACCCACTTAAGATCCCCCTGTATTAATTGATGCTTGATTAACTTCAAACTTTGGTGGTATACCTTTTTTAATGCTTTTCGAGTGTATGGAAATCTTGGGAAATAAAAAATTAATATAAATGGGAAAAATTCAAGGCTAAATATTAGCATTAATTTCAAATAACAAAAAATTTGCCCGAACAATAGAACGCCAGGGATAGACTAGCAAGAAATCTTGCGTGAGTTTTGTCAGACAGTGCTGTCACATCGTTGCGAACGTTCTAAAAAGTTGACTCACAACGATGTTTACACGTCTTGTGTCAGTACTCCGTGAGACTTCTCGCTAGTCTATCCCTGGCTTAAGACTGTATTGTAATAATTTTGAGGAACACATTGAAATAAAAAAACAATTTCATCTTATACAATTTAATAATATATCTACAGCAAGTTAGCACAATAAATAAGTTTCCACATAATAATAGATATAAGTTGAATACTAAGTACAATAAATATAATACAAGATACACAAGTTTGGCCTTCAATATCTGGCACACATTTAATTTATTTGCATGGCAATTACATATTTCCTATATCGAAATATATCTATTCACCCTATTACTATTATAAAGGAAACATGCCTTTCAAACACATGTTCTTTATATAAATTCACCACTCTAATGAGCAATTTTAAAATGTTTAAACATTTAATTGATATTAACATAAACAACATTAACTATCGCATAAATTTATATTACTTAAGAACAGGTTTCAAAAGACCTCATTTGTCTAAATAATTTGTTTAATACTCATCCAGTATTTATGGAATCGATTAAAAACAAATTTAATCTGCCTAAACTGATCTATAAAATTGGTAAGTGTGTATACAAGAAAAAATTAAGTCTGAAAGTACCTAGATATCTATTCAATTCTTACTGCTGAGAATAATAAAATATATAGGGAAAACACGAAATTGGATAAATAGAATTCTAAAAAGAACGACAAACAAGTTCCTACTGGAATAATAATAAAACAATTATTATAAGTAATTAATTTTTATAGGACTGTTTTGCAATACATCAAATCTTTTAGAGTATTTTGATAAAGTTGCAACTCAAGCATTTTGCAACGGAAAATTTTCTTTGTATAAATGTTTGGTTGTTAAAGTTTCTTGAGCTAAAGTTGCATATTTTTGTCACAACCTTTTACTATCTTTTGTCAGATCAATAAAACAATTTTTTCTAATTGTGACAATTGACGTGTCACTTTTCAAATTTGACTGAATTTTTGAAATGTTAAAACTTTTCTAACTGGTTAGGAAATGAAACACTTTTCGCAAGTGGTGGTGAAATATTCGTTTCAGCGGCAGTTACAAAAAGTGCATTTTCTATGGCCTCTTTAATATAACTGAATATCTGAACCTGAATCAAACATGTTTCGGATATTTTCAATTCTTACAAAACAAAAAATCAGACGTGTCAATCTCGACAGACTTCTGTGTAATGAAACTTCAAACTGACAAGTACCTAACTAGAAAAAATCTTGTATGAAACACATTAGAAAATGTGATTTTATCATCCTTTAATAAAGAAAATGTTGGTTAGGTACTCAAATTTATAATAGTAAGCATAAAAACCATCGATATTGAAGACAAAATGTCATTTATGCTATATGATGTAGGTCGTAAGTAGTTTTAAATAATTTAATCATATATATTTAATATGAGAAATCTATCATGTTTGATGTATTGACAATAAGATTTTAATAAAAAAAAACTTTCACTCGTAACACAAATGAGGTATTTCCGAACGGGTTACATTAAATAGCTACCTATTACTAAAAAAACTTTACAATTTATTTGCTCTTTTATTTGTTCAGTTGGTACACAGGGTACAAGAGCCAATCCTGCTTGTGATATTTTTACCAAAGTTTTTAGTAAGCTAAGTGATGCTGTTTTGTCAAAACGTTTAGCTATGAAAAATAATAATAAAACAGTTATGATTTGTATTAAAATTAAACTATTTTTAAATAATTAAGTTATTACCAAAATATGAAATTCCGCAAACTTTGTTTTAAATTTTAATTTGCATGTCAAGTTGCGTATGTAAATCCTCCGTCAAAATATAGTAGAAGATTTCTAGTAATATGAAACCATTTAGTTTATATATTAAAAATTAAAATGCAGATATAGTAATTTTAGTTTATTCACAAACGAAGTGTGCTCCGTTCAATAAAATTAGCTCGGATCGATTGGGTGGTGCACGCTATAATTAATAACTTTTAAATTTAGGTCAGTTTATGACATAGCTTTATACGAATTCAAAGTGAAATAGAACATAAACAAAAGATGGCATTTATACTCAATAGGTTGGTTTAAACTGCAACTCTACCAAATATGAGAAAATGCAAATAAATATTTAGCTTCAATGCACATTAACTTGGACTCATAGCAGAAAATTTTTACTAAGAAATTTGGGCATATTTTTTTGCGAAAAAAACAACCAACATTACTCCCAAATTATAGCACATATAAATTTTAAAAGAAATTATTTGCAACCAACATATTGAACATCACACATTACATATGGCCATATTAAGAACTTATGGCTTATAAGCATATCATTCATCAAATGAACAAAATCACAGCACTTAAAATTAGGAATAGAAATAAAGCTTTTATTTTATTAGGAGAGTACTACTTATTATACGCAGTCTATCATTCCTATGCGGTTTACATTTAGTTTTTGTTGTGAGATAACCATTAAAATAATATTTCTTATACATTGAAATTGTTTAAATGCATTACTCCAGATATTATTCCAAACATTCATCTATAATTATTATAGTAAGCAGTGTAAGCACAATAGTTGTATTTCCACTTATTAATAATATTTATAAATTGTTATTTTTTTAATGAAATATAATTAAAATTAAATTAAAGCGAATTTAGATATTCCTGATAATTTCAAGAATTCAGAACTAAGTGCTACAGTCTCTTTTTAATACCTGAATAGGAGCCAAGAATGAAATGGGAAATTATGGTTTTAGTCAGAGCTCTACAATTTCATTTTTAAGCTGGAATTAATATATTATCGGCGATGTATGGATATAGTTTCATATGTCGTTGATATTATGCAACAAGTATCTAAAGTGAATTTAGAATGTCGTGGTGTAATTCATCTTCATTGTTTTTTTTTTAATCTTGCAGCTCACCTTCAAACAGCAAAGACACTTTGAGTACACAATATTTTTCTTTGATTTATAACAAAAATTAACAAAAAAAAAAAAGATATTAAAAATATAATTTTTATTTATAGTAGGGCCAAAAAGAGTAGTCAGTAGATCAAAAAATTCACCGGCAATTCTTCAAAGTATTTAGCTGTTATGGAATACAGAAGCGGCAGCTCTTTTTATCATATAATCCCATATAATTGAGAGAAATATATCAAGTTTTATCCGCCTACCAGAGATGAAAACCACAACTAGTTCCCCCTGGCTTTACTGCCTACTCTTTTTGGCCCTACTATAGAAAAGTAACATCTGATAATTATTTAAATTCAGTGGCGGCTAGTGCTAAATATATTAGGATTAGGGTGTTCTGCAGTGACGGCTAATGATTATAAATGGTGGTGGTAGGGCAGTGTATGAAGCAGTGCCGGCAGGCGAAAATTTTTCAGCGTTCAAGGTCAAAGGGCTTAAAATGGACAGTGTAGTAAAATAAATAATTGGATGAAACGATAGTGTTAAAGTGATATTGACGTAGTTTCCGCTCGATAATCCTCTTTAGAACTAGTGTGAAAGGATTCAGCTGTAGGTACTATAACAGGCACGTAAATTAGATTATTAACTATCTAGTTAAGTGCCAGAGTTATCATCACATCTTTTAACCAATTCATTTTGTGTGACAAATTCTATTACTTTACTTGTGTATATGCATCCTAAGAATGCAACTATAGTAACACTATCTATTATTCCGTTACAAAAGAAATGATTTCTTTATATGTTTAAATTTGCATAAGAAGTGATATCCCACATATGTATTTAAGTTTAATATTCACACAGTGGATTTGATTCTGTTGTAGCATGACCATTGAATTTAAACCTGCACTTGAACTTTGGTAATCCAAGTATCGACCCAACTTCGCTATTTGCTATTTTTAACAGGATGGTTAATTCTTATAAATATACTCTCTATTTCGCTTACTTTAGGAGATATGTGGTGTTAAAATTTGGTCTCTTAAAATTTTTCCCTGCATTTTAAGAATTATCAGGTTAAATGTTGGTAACTTTTTAATTTAAGTTAATTCATACCTTTTTTAGGAAATATGCTAATCGGGTTGTTCTTATCGCCTACCCCTACAGATTCTCTTGCTAAGCTGCTGTTTTCTGGACATGGTTTGTCGTTAAATTTTAATTGATTATGACGTGGACATTGCCATAGGTTTTTCGTCCCATGTTCTAATAATTTTATTGTTAAATGGTAAGCCAGTAACTACATCATAGTATGCATATATCTTGGAAATCAAAAACTTCACCAAAGGACTATTCATTAACCTCTTAACTGATGCATAGTAATAACCTACGTCAACTCTGTGATGGGTCGCTTTTTTATCGCTTGCGAGTATAATCGTCGCGCCCATTAATCTCATTGGAACTGCTCGTCATAACCATTACAACCATTTTTTCTTATCAGTTTTGCGTATATTATCGTCAACATCATTTTGTGATCGTCAACATCACTTGGTGACAATTAAAAATAAGAGATACTCAAATAAAGAAAAGAATTTTTTTTTTTTCGACATGTTATGAATATAAAACGCGAAACACGTACTCGTCAAAAACAGTTCAGGTTAAAATTATCATATCAAAAGAAGACAATGGTGCAGCATAAAGAAATTTTGTAAGGGTTCAATGGTAGGCAGACTTAAAAAATACAACCCTTTACGGTATATTTAACGAACATTCAGTTTATGTTAATTAATTAGAAAGTAACAGTTAATTTGAATTATTTCAAATGATACAAGGCAAGAGCTGGAAAAAAATTAAAACTACAAAGACTGCATCTCCTACAATAAGCAAGATAGAGGGCCAGGGCCGGTTCGTTAGTGCCCATAAACTGATAGCAAAATTTTAAATGTCCGTATTCCGGGGGGTGGGGGGGCTAGGGGCAATTTCTACCGGCATTGTAGAGGGCACGTTCATAGGAACTTTTTGCTATATATACTATTTGTTGTCAGAAGTACGATCCCTTATTCCTAGGATTTTTTGGTGGGACACTTTGGTTACATGAGTGGCAGTCTTTTAAAACAAGGGCACTCAGTATAATTATGATCCAAAATTTATCAGTGATATTTAGGTATAATGCTATTGAAAATAGATTTAGTATAAATTGGCCGATAGTTTTTATCTTTGGTTATGTTTTACTAATTTGCTGTTGGATAAAAGTTACTGAGAAGAGATTACTTTAAAAACCCACAATTTTTTCTTGTTCATATTATCACCTTACAAATAGAAATAAATCACTTATTTGAAGTAGTTGTGGTATAATCGGATTGTTTCACGTTGTATATTGATTCCAATTTCCAACACAATAATTTACAAATAAAAATATGTTTTAGAATACGTCAGCATAGTTTTAACAGTTGAGACAGAGATGTTTCTTGTGCTTTTCTAACCTAGCGACGTAGTGAGTATCGTATAGTAAAGTTTATTAGGCATAAGCGGGAAATTTAAAATCGATGTTCTTGCATCTGAGTATTTTGTGGTTGGATTGAATTTAGCACAAAAAAAATCGTCTTTACAGCCCTAGATATTTAAATGTTTTATTTAAAATTTTTATGTGTTAGCTATAAAATAAATAAGCTTTTCTAAGCCACCAGTTCTACAAAACTAACCCACCCAGAAAAATTTTATTTGGTCCTCTTATAAATGCCTACCAAACTGAAAGTTAGGGTCAACCAATTTGAATTCTCAAATTCATTCATAAAATCGTGAGTGTCCTAACTTGATCTGTATAAACTCTGACGTCAGCCTTTTAAAAAAATAATGATTAGACATTTTGAATATATAAATCACAACAAATAAATGCTATAGAACATGAAGAGTAGGAGTAGTGACGCAAGAAACTGTGTTACTCTCATTAGTTACCACTTACCAACCCCTACAAAATATTAGCTTGGTACCAGAATAAGAATGCCTGGTACATACCGGATTCTCTTCAATTCATTTTCTCTATAATTTATATATTAATACCTGTCCATGTGTTAACCTAGTCTATATGTAGATAATGCTTATGGAACCTTTAATATAACTGCCATAAAAATAGACATCTGAAAGGTATTAATAGGGTCATCCCTCATATCAAAATCGTGACATTCTAATACCTCTGGTGAATAGCTTAGGGGTTTTAATTAATAAAAACAGCAACAAAGTCTTGATTTATCGTCTTTTAGTATTTTATTTTAAAGTTCTGGGAATATATTTCAGCCAATCACAACGAAGGTCCGCAGTATCTCTACCTTATCGACAAACAACAACCAATGCGAACGACTTGAGATTTACTGTCACGAAGAGCGGTAGTTTTGATTTATGTTTCAATTAACTTTTTTTATGTAAAACGATGCAATATAAGAAAATAAAAAAATACGGGTGTTTTATTGTTTTATGAAATTTTATAATTTAAAATTAAAAAAATATGGGGGATGACCTTATTGTCACAGCTACTTAAAATTATTTCATAAGAACATACATCCTCATTAGCTACAAACTTTTGCCAATTTTTGATGATTTAAATAAAAACATAAAAAAATTATATATTTCAGTTATTCCTACTATTCTTAATTTTTTTTTGAAAGCCACATTGGAGTGTTGTAATCGACCTTTATACATCTGTTTCTACTTCTAGCATTCCTTTAGAATGTATCTTTTTGTGTAGTAAATGATTTAAAATTTTGTTTTTTTATGGTGGCATCTGATATCTAAATATTTATTTGAAGTGGTAGTCACGAACACAAATCCTCAAAAAATTTGTAATCGGCTCACTATCAATTTGTTTTTGGTTTTGTATATATTAAGTAGACAGATGTTAATTCGCTTGTACCCTACCCTATATCTGGTGTTAATATTCCAGACAATTATGACGCATAATTTTTTTATAAATCTCAACAAATATAAATGTACATACTAGAATTTATTCAAATTAAATTTACATAATTGGCCAATGAAAAACCAAAGCAATTTAATATATACAGATGATACTATACATTGTCTTAATTACTACAAATTTTGCAACAATATCCTTGTAAAAAATATATGATATTTTGTCATTTGAGCTTGCACACTTTTGCCGAAAAGTGTACAAAAATGTCTATATCTCATACCAAAATATGTCCTCTTTTGAATTATTTTCAATAAAACAAAACGATACACACTATTTACACAACAAAAAACTAATATAGTAATAAACATAAAATCGGATCTTACCAGTATAAATTCTTCGTAAATGTTGCATTTTTTAATTTCTAATACATTTAACTATTGCAGCAGTATTATAACCGCAAAAAATTTTAACAACAATTTATCTGTGACAATTAGTGACTTTTTGTTTTGTTTCTCTTTAGTTTCTTCCATTTGATTCTCCTGGTTCTTCAACTCTGTAGTTCTGTTTTGGCTGCGGTAGCTGCGGCTTTCTGTTTTTCAATGTATCTCCTTCTAGCCAACTGGATCATGTTCTCTTTTCTCCTATGAAGAATTTTTTCACGTTCTGATGATGATTTAGAAAACCGACTTCCTAATGTTATTGTATCTTCACTAAAAATGCAGAAAATCGCTATATTTTAATTATAAATCAAAATTATGGTTTGTAAATAATAAATATTTTTTTTAACTTACGTTTCTACATTATCCGTATTAAATTCGTCCCAATTTCTTGTACTACTAGGTTCCAAATCTGACTGAAGTAAGGATATTGGGCTGTTTGCTTGCTGATTCATATCTAAATCCCTAAACATAGGTGGAGTCACTAATCGACCATCCAATACATTCTCGATAGTCAATTCTACAGAACGTGTCACACGCAGGTCATCGACGATAACCGACAATGGAATGTGTAAAAAGAGAGTTTGAACCTTAAATAAATAAACATATGTTTGTTATATTACATAACATATTTTTATAGTAGAAATGGTATATAAAAATTACCAGATGGATTCAAATTGTTAATAAAGCTTATGTGTTCGTTATACCAATAGAAAACTTTTACGAAGAATGCCAAAAAATTATTAAAGTTGTTTTTTAAAGTTTTGAGGTAACTATAATATTGTATTTTAAATTTTTTCTTTTCTGATTCTAATATGTAAAGTTTTCCAGTTTCCTCTGCAATAAGGAAATTTTAAAAAAGTCCAAAGTTAACAAAATGGCTAATCTTTTGAAAATCAAAGTTACACAAATAGTTTTCATTAGTAACACAGTATTTAAAATAAAAGAGAGCCACTATTTAAGACACGTTAATTCAGATCAGTGTGGACAATCAATAGATTAATAATGCGAAGTTACACCAATGTAACGTTAATTTTATTTTTTTCTAATTCAAGCTGAATCTCTAAATACAAATTTGCCAATAGTGTATATTATTGCATTTATACGATATATTTACCTGTCTAGCCATTGCATCTAATTGGGAATTCGAGGCTGTAGTATGGTTCTGACGTATAGGTTGTACATGACTAACCTCAACAGAGAAGCTTGGGAGCCATGACACATATCTTGAACCTAGAAAAATATTAATAGATAAATAATGTATATATTTCTTTTAAATTTAACACATCACTTGGTAATATGAAGAATGTATTTATACGAAAAAATACATATCCAGGAGTATTAAAACCTTTCGGGAATACAGTTTGCTATTTAATATTACCATTTACATTTTATCTTTGAAAGAGAATATAAAATAATAAAGATACAAGTGCCTACAGAATTTAAAAATTCAATGTTCTCGAGTTATCCAAAGTAATTCACCTTGACTCTGAATACTGGGTCGCTCTGTCTATTGTCATTTTAAAAATAATTTTACTGACATAAATGGTCGAAAATTCTATTAGACTACTATAAATATTACCACTTTATAACCTATACTTATGGCGATAATATTACAGGCAGTGGTGCCACAGACCTATGTTTTTTCGACGAGTTGCCGCTGTCAAAATAAGCGAGATGTTAATAAAAGAGTGAATTTTTTTTTTGTTGAAATTAATTACTAATCAGTCAATAACTCTACAATACTCTACATGCTTACGTTAACCAGAAATCAAAATGTTTTAAAAAAATCACAAAAAAATAATTCTCTTCAACTTGCTTTGATTTGTTGAAACTTACAACGAATCATTTGTATAGGATATAGACGAGGGTCTCACCACGGGAAGATCGTATATATGACGTCACGTTATTCTCTCAAATTTACAATTTTATTATTTTAAAGGAACATTTTTTAAAATAATGGATATATTTAATGGTTTCTTATATGACACTTATAACCATATTGTCACACTAACCTTAACCGAAAAATTTAATAATAATAAAAAAAAATCCAGATTGTGTACGAATCGAACCCGGGACCTTTCGCATGGCAATACTGCATGACACACTCGTAGATAACCGATATAAACAAACATTATTAGAAGTGGTGCCATCTACACAGAATAAATAACAAAACTATTCAGTAAATTAGAGGTACACTTAGAAGGAACCTCACCTTCCTTGGCTACTAATAATAATTAAAATACATTGTATAAAAAAATTCTGTATTAATTATAATATAAGGTATATCAGTAAATGAGGAGTAAAAACATCACTGATTCTCCTAGTACTCTTTGCGGTGTGGTAAGACTATATATTAAAATAATATTTTAAGTTTTAAACAGACTTTGTATATTATTATAATTTTCGTTTATAAACCGTTTTAGTTTCATCTTTTCTTAACATTTCCTATTCTGTTATTTTACTGGGTGAATTTCTAGAATAAAACCCAATATCGTTGTTACACCTGGTATTGAAGCAGATTGGAATTTTAATTAAATTTGTACAGCTTACCATCGAAGTGGAAAAAGTGGTTGAATGGTCTTCGTATATTCTCCTGTGGATCTGCCTGTAGTTCTGGGGGCTCCATTTGGACAGCAGAAGGATTCTGAATATTCAAAGCCATCCTACAAGTTGGACACGAGGTATCTTGTTCCAACCAAGACAACAGACAAGTGCTATAAATAATTATATATATAGTGTTAAAAAATTCTAAAAAATATAATATAAATTTAAGCTGTTTTACGTACTTGTGAAATAAATGTGAACATGGCAATTTTCTAGCCGACTCCATTTTTTCCCAACATATGGCACAATTATCGGAATTTTCCTGTAGTTCTGCATTTGTAGCCATGGGATAGTTTTGTTCAAGGTGATTCCGCACCCACAGGTAATTCCTGTGTTTTTTATACCTTCGTTGTATTTCATGGAATAAGTACCTTAGCTGCATGCAAATTACAAGGCTGGCCATGGAAAGGAAAATATTGCTCCAGAGCAACATGTGAAGATGATGGACGAGATCAATTAATAAAGCTGTTAGTTCAAAGCATAATTCAGTATAATAAGAGATGGGACCTCTTTTTTCCCAAACTTTATTTTCTTCGCTAGAGTTTATGGAAGTGGTACTCTCATGTCGGGTATCGTATAAATGGAGGGCATATCTTATAATGACATGAAGGGTTCTTAGAGCTAGAAGTACTACCTAGAAATCGAATCGTATGTCATATATAAAAAGGTGACTAAAATGGAAATTATATTTTTACCTCAGCTGACATAAAGGCAAAGGTATTGAATCCGCCGAAAAACCCAACAAATACTGATACAAGCAGCATAAAACCGGACAATGCGAAAATGGCTGCTAACAAAGCCATCAACTTAACGTGGCTCCAAAATGGTGTCCTCGGGGAGAACGATAGCTGCAACATTAAGTAATTTTTTTGGGAAAATTTAAACACATTTTAAGGTCAATATACAGACAAAAAATTTTAACAAATCAATATAATACATAATACGTTTCGTAATTCTATTGCAATTTATAACTACATATTTCTTATAGTGTAAGTAATTTATTTAAAGAAAGAAAAAAGATTAACAGTGATATGAATGACTTAAAATAATGTCTGTATCTGAATATTATAAACTGTGAATATACCAAAATGACTTCAGTTAAACGATAACAAACTCTACTCTACATTAAGGTATATGTAGAATTAAAAGAGTAAAAAATTCCAACTTACATATTCAAATCGATCTTTGCTGAGCTGCGACAAAAGATGTAAAAAGCCAAGCAGAGAGAACCATGAGCACCATAAGAGCACTTCATCAATATATTGGACATTTATAATGCCAAATACAAATATGAACTTGTAAAAGACGAAGTTCCAAAATTTGTCACGAAGTTGTTGCTGTTCAGACACTCTTAGTTCACCAAAGACTAGTTTCTGAACTGCTCTTCCTAACAGTATCAGCCAGCAGAAAGCCATGTTTATCATCGTCTGCAAATAAATATAGAATATAGGTAAAAATATCGCTAATATTTAAAGGAAAATATTAAATAAAAAATACTGTATAAAAATGAATATTCTCATGATTATGAAAATTAATAAACCTGCTATGTTGTTGTTATTGCTAATAATGAGACTTTTGACAAGTTTGGACTGAAATTTGTATTGGATTGGATTCCTTAACTTCTTTATGAATATTTCAATTGCCAAAAAGCATACCCATTTGAAACATATACAGGCTGTTTCATAAAATTATGTTATAATTTTAATTGTAAATTTTAGTGATGGAAACAGATTAATTTTATTTTTATATTAGAAAATGCATCTTTAACGAGCTACAACTGTTCAAAATTGGCTCTGAGGAAATAATATTCCTTAATATCTTTTCAGTTTTGATAATATTTAATACATGTATATTTGTTCAATTGTTTAATGTACACAGACATTTTCTATATGGGATATTATTGTGACAAACATTTTTCAAGATTTTATTACCTATAGGTACTTTTTTCTTGTACAGGGTAGTTCCATGTATTTTGACCCCTACCTACAGCCTTTATGTTTAGAGATATGAAAAAAGTGTACAGACAAAAGTTGTAGATTTTGGTGCAAAATATCATTTGCCGAAAAAATATAAAACAAAATAGCATCGGAAAGTAGAGAAACAGACACAACTTATGCTTTTTTAAATGGAACACCTTGCATATTTTGAAAGATCATTTTTAGCTGATTCCAAAAATATATAATATGTTGGCATTTGCTCGGATTGTTTTTAAAACAGTATGCCTCTTTGTGTAAAATAGTTCACATAGACCGTAGAATATATAGGTTGCCATAAAAAAAAACTGACAAAATATTTCTGATATAATTTCTGACAGTTTACCACCAGAAAATCCCAAATACTTTAAAATACGTTATTCAGATGTGGAAAAATATAATTTTAATATGCATAATATACAGGGTGTTCCATTTAAAAAGTTGTGTCTCTTTCTCTATTTTTTGACACCATTTTGTTTTACTCTCGGTTTTAATTTTCTTTGCCAATAGATAGTTCACACTAAAATCTACTGTAGTGTATACAACAGATTAAATAATGACTACTTTATTGTTCATCTGGGATAACTGATTCTTTATATTAAGAAAGACATTACCTAATGCTCGATCGGTGATCAGGCAGGGAGTTCGATGTATATAGCTGAATAAAGCGGCTGTGAAGAGTTACTGTGTAGTTTTATTTATAAATCATTTCATATTCTACATCTACAATTTGTAAATTGTAAAGGCTACAGGTAGATGTCTAAATATAATAATATGGAACTACCCTGTACGTGCACATGCCTTTGTTTTAGATTTAAAGTTTAAATACATCAGAGCTAGAAAAAATGTAATAATAAAATAAAAAAACACGTTTAGTTTAAGTTCAATAATAATACACTAAAAATTCCAAAAAAATATGATGACACTGGCTGTGACATTGCGTGGTTGCTGCATAAATAGATTAATCTGTTTTTCAATTATTTGCGGATCTCAGATTTCGACGAGTTGTAAAATTAGTTAACACATACAAGTAATCAAGAGTACTTCTTAGGAATATTAATAAGTATGAGTGTATTTTTAAATTGACCGAGTACTTTACTCAAGCGTACCTACTATAAGAGATTCAATAGAAGAGTAATGAGTACGAGTACAAAGATCTTAGGTATATAATTTTTCTACATCAGTTTCGATATTTGGAAACGCTCACGTACAGTTTTCTCGTACTCGTGAAAAGTACTTATAACTTTTATACAGGGTGTTTTAAAAAATGTGAACATATTGATAAAGTTGAACAGATCGTTGAACTATCAGCTACAACACACCCGAGACGCTAGCGAAAGACAACAGGACGGACGATCAGATATAAAATGCGAAAATGGAGACCACGCTTTTTTAGTCACCCTCCAAGTAGCGATATTTGAAAATTCACGGTAAAGTTCGCACCCAAGACTGATGGGCCGACGTTATCTCTAGCGCTAAAGCTATGTAACTTTAGGCGAGAGTTATGTAGTTGATCTAGGTATCTTTCGAAAAGGATGTAAGGCGGTCGGTCCCTTGTCTATTAGACGTTGTGGCGTATCTGCCACTTTTCTTGTTTTTATCGCGGTAGATCCATGGATCTGCCAGGTTAGGTTTGCGATTAATTGTCTGAATAATTTACATTTATATTTTTTTAAGAGGGGAATTTATGTGGCGTATCTGCCACTTTTCTTGTTATTATTGTTATATTATTTTATTATTACTTTCTGTATGGAAGATGAAAGATATTAAAAATAAAATTTGATCCCTCTACATACAATGTTAAGCCGTTTTTAATTATTAAAGAAATTGAAATTATTCTGGTACAACCCCCACAGACGTCTATTAAGCAAATAAAAAATACCTACTCTTCGACAATGTGGTTCGGTAAAATTTACATCAAATAAGAAACAAAACTGTTTTAAATGTACCTACAATAATTATAAAAGGTGATTATTAAACACTTTGTGGCTTTTACAATATTGATTTTTTGTGACTAAAAACATTTGGCGGCAGACGTTGAGCCAAATTTAATTTGTCGAAATCCGGGTCTATTGGAAAAAAATCCGTGCACCAATTTTTATTTTTTATTTATTTTAGTACCTATCCTATGCTATAATAAAACATGAATTTTACGAAGTTCTAGTACAGCAACAGTACAGTTCAGATAGACACCGATTAATTTAATCTGAGAATTATTTGATAAAAAATGTATGTATCGTAAAAGGCGACGCATTAAAGTAACTTTAAATTGGCTCATTCATAATTTTATTTAGGAGTTATCACGTCGTGTGGCCAATGTATTACTTAAAATTAGGCGATACTGAAAATTTCAGCTTAATCCGCTTGGCGGTTTTCGAAATACAGGGTGGTCCAGTTTATAATAGCAGGACTTTACCAGGAGCTAGTTCAGCGTAAAATAAAGACATTTTGTCCTATAAACTATGGTCGAATTCTGCTTCGTTTAAGATCTACAGGGTGTTGAAGATGGAATTTTTTTCAGAATAATTGGCCATAACTATACAGGGTGTTTGGCAGATGGTTTGCCAAATGGAGAGGGTAGGTAGGTGAGGCCATTTGGAACATATTTAGCCCCAATGACCTCTATACAAAGTCTCACGGTTTTCGAGATATAATTTTTTTTGTTAATTTTGAAAATTTCTCAAGTAATTTAAAAGTTTGTATGGAATGTGATATACCGTTAGAAAGGGCATAAACTAGAGAACATTTAAAAGCATTTGAACATCTTGATCGCTTTTACTTTTTTTTTAAATGCAAGTTGCATTTAAAAAAAATTTCTACCGATTGTCGGGACTTCGTTAGCTTTTTCCATTCTTTATCAGCGTTACTTATCGATTTCATGGAACAGGGATACATTAAAGTCACAGATAAAAATTGTTTTTAGCTGTTAGAATCATAAAAAAAATTGTTATAATAGCTGATATGCTGAATTTTAGGAAATTTTCAAAATTAACAAAAAAAATTATATCTCGAAAACCGTGAGACTTTGTATAGAGGTCATTGGGGCTAAATATGTTCCAAATGGCCTCACCTATCTACCCTCTCCATTTGGCAAACCATCTGCCAAACACCCTGTATACTAACAAAAGATAGCTCTTTGAAATTTAGCATAGAGAGGTTGTTTTACATTCTTTATTGGATAGTGGTTGCAATTTTTTTATCAAGAATACAGGGGCGTGCGTACGGGCTAGTCAAAAATTATTTTAATTGAAAACAAAGGTACGCCACTGTTTTTTCACAAAATCGATGTGCTTGTGTTATTCCCTGTACCATTTATCGACTTTTTTGTATCTCTTAATATGTCAATTAAATGCATCGTTTTCGAGTAATTCAATTTCTGATTTAATTCAATAATTATAAGACGCTCTCGATTATACATTCAACAAAAAGGTTCTCATTTCGAACATTTATTAAATTAATTTATTTGTGGTCCATTTGTAGTTCTTATTATTAAAAAAATTGTTGTTATTAAAATTATTTTATTACAAGTCGGCACTTGGTGCTAGTTTTTTCCGTCTTTGAAGTTGAATTACTCGAAAACGATGCATTTAATTGACATACATATTAAGAGATACAAAAAAGTCGATAAAAGGTACAGGGAATAACAAGCACATCGATTTTGTGAAAAAAACAGTGGCGTAATTTTGTTTTCAATTAAAATAATTTTTGTTTAGCCCGTACGCACGCCCCTGTATTCTTGATAAAAAAATTGCAACTACTATCCGATAAAGAATGTAAAACAACCTCTCTATGCTAAATTTCAAAGAGCTATCTTTTGTTAGTATAGTTATGGCCAATTATTCTGAAAAAAATTCCCTGTAGATTTTAAACGAAGCAGAATTCGATCATAGTTTATAGGACAAAATGTCTTTATTTTACGCTGAACTAGCTCCTGGTAAAGTCCTGCTATTATAAACTGGACCACCCTGTATACGACTTTTAATAAGTTGATTTAAATTGTGATGCGGCCAGCATCATGACGTTACCGGATACATAGGTAGCGAAACGATCACGCTCATAGCAAAGGTCCGTGCATTCCGCTTGAGATCGTCGAGTATTTTTTCAGTGTTTGTGCTATTACTGATTTGTAATTGTAATAATAACAGTAAGAAATAAGACGCTATAGCAGGCGGGCTGGCTAGCCGGTACATATCCGATGACGTCACGCCGGAGAATCGACAAAGCAAGTGCGACGCATGTTTATGATTTTTTTTAGACGATTTACAGGTCTCACAGAATTCTGCTTTTTTGTACAGGATCTTAGAATTTCAAGATCTTTCCGATGGTATGAAACAGTCAAAGAAACAGGAATTTTTGCAAAAAATATATGATGTCCAACCAAAGCCTATTATTTTAGGGCTCTGAAGACAACTGATTGGATTTCTCATCGTTTTCATACTACTGATACGTTATTGAAACTGGTTATTATAACATAATAAAATGCAGCACGATGTCAATCCGTTCTAATAAGCGACGGTAACCGTATCGCTCCGGCAACGGGCTATATACGTTCCGTTTACGGTCGTGGCACGGTACGGTGTAGTGGGCGACGACCTTAAATCGGGGTAGTACCGCAACCGTGTTTTAGATAGAAGTAGAAATAATACGAAGATCATACATACCACATGTAATTACGACCCCCCTTTATCCCGGAGGTTCTAAAAGAGCCTTGTGTGGGAGGGGGCTACACATTTACAGACACGCGATATGTACCTAATATCCGTGTATAGTGGAAAAATCTCTCACAATATATTCCACTGCCAGGACCGGGATTCGAGCCCGGAACTTTTGGGTGAGAGGCATGTTCGCAAACGACATTTTCAATTAGGATAGTACAAGGTCGATTGACTGGCCAACGGTGAGGCAGCTCAGTTGTGTTTACATCATCCAAAGTTCAACGACCTTGTCCCATAGGCGGGTAGAATGCAAGCTGTTTACATGTTGCTTCTATTAATGATAAACGAATGTTTCTTTTGAGAATAGTACTGAATCACAGGCAAAACATTTATTTACTTATGAGAAAAGTACATTTTATAAAAATACACTGAATAAAAATCATTAAATTATTATTAAAGTTTATGAACAAATTGGCTGCATTACAAAATAACTTCGCCTGTCTATGGATTACGTATCACTTCCAACTCAATGTAAAGCGCTTTCTGGTCATTATGAAAACATAAATTTAACACAAATTATTGTTTTCTGACGAAACTACCTATAGCTGTAAGAAAAAAATGTCATAGGACTTGTTCGATTATTGGATCATTTTCTACACCACCCATTTAAATTTTCCTAACACCCTGTATTTGGTTCTTTTGCAGAAAAAATGAAGTGTCGGATAATATAAAATCAGAAATAATTTGTAGTAGGCAAAAATATTAAAAAATGACCACATATTCTATTCATGGTGAAATGAAATTGTATTTTTTTTGCCGAGGACGTCTATTATTCGCCATTCACACTCCTTTCGCACATATTATGCAGATTAGTTATGAGGCATAATTTTATTTTTAGCTATTAAACGATGGCATTGCACAGAATTTTATAACGTAACAAAAATAAAACTATAAAAGTGCTGCACAGACAACGGCCAAAATTACCGTTAAAAAGTTGTAAATAAAATCGTTGGCACGACAAGGAACTTGCTTTAAATTTATTGTTTATCAGTTAGATAAACTCGACTTTTTGGCGTGCTACATCAATTTTTGAATTATTGCCAAGTGTGCGCATTGCTACAAACTTGTCTCTGCATGAACATAATAAAACAGTAAAATACACCTACTTGTTAGCGGACATGTGATGGAAAATAATAACGTAAAAAAAATAAAAATAGAAATTTTGCAATTCCGAGCGCTCGTTTACTGCATTTGTATGCATCTAAAATCTAAATACCAACGACTATAGACACATTATTTAGTGTTAAATTATCTGCAGCATTAAATTTTCGTTAATTTAACAATATATGTATTGCGTTATTTTCGAAACCAACACAGTTTTAACGTACCCGTTTTCTTACAGGATCTATCTTGTTTTTGCTTTATGTATTGATTATTTCATATATTTTTTAAATAAATGGCTCAACAAATGAAACATTGAACTAAAAATTTTACACGTATAATTTCAAAATCGTTCAGATAACTTTAACGCGATTTTCGAACATTAAAAGCTTATACTTTTAACACATTTGTGAATTAACATTAAACCACTAATTTATTAACTCACTAATTAATTGTAACAATTTATTATAGTCACTTAATTGTAACAGTAATTATCACTTCTGACCACTATTATTCATTACTTGTCCCTGTACTAGTCACTGTCCCTTTTCTGTTCTGTTCAGTTCACTCTCCAATATTCAACTAACTGTAGTGAACCGTCCTGGCCTTTATCCTAAAGATATGCCTGCTAGTATGATTCAGGTGTTCCTCTGGAAGATTCCACAATAATTCACCTGTTTCTAATTTGTTTCCGTATCACCGGGGTCATCTCTTGGACGACTACTGAACCACGACTTAGGGACCTATGAAAGGGCATACTACAGATCCCTGTCAAGCGGTGTAAATACATCACAATATGATTACTTGTAACATTCGTCAGAATGCGTACTTTATATTTAAATGTGTATTAATCGCCTTTCAAGTTATCGAAGTAACCTTCTGAAATCATTCTAGTAAATCTAAATTTGTTCAAATGAAGGAAACGTGGACCATACGCTTATAGTAGAATCCGAACCGCTCCTTGGGGATAATGTATGTTTTAGTGTAAGTGGGAGATTTGGAATTCCGAGATTAAAGTAGAAATTTTAAGATTAAAAAGTAACATCAAGGTCTTTCCGTTTTTCTCATATCTGAATAATCTCATCATTGACTATTGAGTGCATACAAAATGTTCAGATCATCGGCGTATAATAAATAATCACGTAGTTTAACTGGGAAATTAAAATTCTATTAACATACATATTAAAAATCAATGGTCCAAGAACCTCCTTTTGAGGTACGCCTGATTTTGCGTGGATTTCGTATGCCTCAATGCCTCGATGGTGAACAAATTGACGCCTTTCAACAAAATATGATTTGAATAAAGCCAAAGTACTGAACATTTGCAAAGATATATATTATGCAGTTTCGAAAATTTGTGCACATGCATTAACAATTTGTTCATGCAGAAAAATAATCTGAGACGAGATGACAATGAGCAGTGGAAAATTGAAATAGCGAAAACTCTATGTACATTCCAGAGTGCGATATTGTGGACATGACATGAAGATGTTAGCGAACTGACAATTAGATTTACGCTCATCGAGATGAAAACTCCAAGACAAAACCGATTCATGGTTTAAACTGCTTGACGCAACCCATTAATCCAACGGTTACTACTGCAGAGATATTAAATCGGATCCGACAAGCTTGTCATTGATTTTGTCAATATTGCCGTATAGTAAGAAACAGACTATATGAAGTCGGTTTAGTAGACACTCACTGAGATGCCAACCTCTCACAAGACATAATCACAGTGATCGTTTGCGGGTGGTCAGCAATAAAAAAATCGAACCAATGTTTCTTCACAGATGAATAGCAGTTCCTGATTTTCTTATAAATGTAAATTAAATCGACATTAAGTTTTTAGGGATTAATAAAAAGAGTGTATTAATTTTTCAATTCGTTGTTTTTATTCATGGCTAATACAATTTGGAATAATGCGCCTTAAAAAAAATCGAGCAAGGCTACAACATATACTTTTTTATTCGAATGTGTCAAAAAATGACGTTTCTCGGTCAGAAAACAAAAACGAAAGGTAGAACTTTTCTAGCTACTTCAAGTAAACGACCTGAAAAGACTTTTCCGGCCCAGGCCGGAAAAGTAACAGACAAAAAGATTAAGCGTTTTTAGTTAGGTACCTACTTTTTTTCTACTGTAAAATGGTAATGCACATGTAAATAAAACTTTTATTGTATTTATTTTATGTAGTATATTATCGATTAAATTCGATATTATAATATATAAATTGAATTCGATACTAATTTCAAGCAAACTGATATGACAGCAGTTGTGCAGTTGTTATTTATTATATCTGGCCTTAGTTCACAGCCGCCTGTTACAAAAATACTTGAAAATTGTATCATTTGCGGAGTGGCAAGTAAATCTTAAGAACATAATATTTTAATTTTCCCTATCATTTTAATATCTATAAGCACATTCGAATAAAAAATATTATATGACACACAGACGAAAAACTGTTTTTCGGACTCCTACGAATTGCCAGCCGAGACTGCGTATCGGCTGGCAATATTTCGTACTCGCCCGAAAAACTAGATTTTTCGTCCTTATGACATAAACTACTAATATATCATTGGAATCGTAAGCAAGCGTAGATTTCAAAAATCGAAAAATATGCAGGGTGTTCCATTTAAAAAACATAAGTTACATCTATAACTTCTATGTGCGATGCTCAACTATTTTTTTGAAAATGCATTTTTAATGCCCTTAAAACATCTTATAACTTTCATATTACACTTTTTCTTCTAAAGTGAAAAATAAAAGAGTTATGACCCGGGACATCTTTGTTTGATAACCCTGTACCTACATTTAAAAGACATAATCAGCAATGAACATTGTCCTAGTTAATTTAAGCTAATTGATGAAAATATAATATACTGACGACCAAAATTAACGCACCACCCAAAATTTAACATAATTTTGAATTTGATTTTTTTTTTAAACCGTTTGTCTGATTTTAAGACATTGTTTTTTGTTTTGTAGGTTAATTCCTTTGGAATATATAGCCCTGTCGATTTTAAGTAAAAATTATTTTTTCTTTAAATATAGGATAAGGTGCAACAATAAAGCTGTTTTTTTTCAAAAATTCAAAACAGCCTGTAGGAATCGCCAGCAGCAAAATTAAACTCTAGTTCAGACCCAATTTGTAGCTTCATCTTTTCTTAACATTTATGTTTTTGGTACACTTTTTTAGGTTTTACCGAATGGGGAAAAAACCTAAAATTTTTGTTCCTTTAGTAGGCCAATTTAGTAGGCTACAAAACCTATAGTTCAAAATGATAGACATGGGAAAATCAAAATGGCAGACACCTTCATTGGTTACGAAGATAGGACCAATTATAAAATGATAGTAAACGCTGTTTAAAAGCATAAATTTTTTAGTTGGTCATATCTTCGTTACCAATTTATTTAGATTTAGCTCAATCAGATCTTAATAAAGGATGAGGATAGAAAAACAAAAATTTTTAAAGGTGTCTAACATTTGATTTTTTTATGTCTACCATTTTGAACTGATTTGTAGCCTACTAAATTGCGTATCTAATGACGCCAAGTGTATTCGAATCGGTTAAGTAACAAAAAAAATGGCATCCAAAAAACAAAAATCACTGGGTGCTTTAATAGCAAATATAAAAAAGAGTGTACCAAAAAAGTAACTGTTAAGAAAATATGCTACAATTGGGTATGAACTGGAGTTTAATTTTGCTGTTGGCGATTCACACTGAGTGTTTTGAATTTTTGAAAAAAAACAGCTTTATTGTTAATTTACACCGTACATTTAATAAAGAAAAAATAATTTTTACTTAAAATCGGCACGGCTATACGTTCCAGAGGCGTTAACCTACAAAGCAAAAAAAAACAAATTAAAATCAAACAAACGGTTTAACGGTAAATTTTGGGTGTTGGGTTAATTTTGGTCGTCAGTGTATATTATGTACTATAGTAGTGCTTAGTATCTATGTTCTAATTTCTAATATTGAAATATATTGTATGTGAAGGACACTTCACTTAGGACATACTTATTAAAAATATTAATTATTCCATGAGACGACCTCTAATGGGTTTTTTAAAATGTGAAATGAATAATTTATTACAAAGGACTTTTTATGTAGGAACATGGTACCCAATGAACGAACAGCAGGATTTAATATAAATTTAATATTTTTGTAACATAAGTACCTAATTGAATTGGTTGATAAAAGTAAGCCGGAAAGTTTTAAGGTGCTAACAGTAGGTATTTCACATCTTCATCTTCTTTTTACTTCCATATTATTTTCATGATATTTGGTTAATCTACCCCTTTGAAATTAAATAAGTATAAAAAAGGATTAAACAAAATTATACCATTATTTATAAAATATTTCTTTTATGTTTAGTATGCGTTAGTTTAAGATTTTTACAGTTTTTGAGTGGAATCAAAATACAAAACACTTGAGAGAAATTGTGATTTATTGTCACGAAGTTAATTATAATCAAAGTGGAAACATGTTTACCACAACAATTGGGCGATCTGTCTCGACGATATGATGCATCGAAATATAACCATTAAACTAGACCATATCTTTATAGTGCACATAAAAAACAGCGGCGTCTTTGATGCCAATAACCAATAAGAATTTAAAACAGGCCGACATTTTTTATGTACATTATAAAGATGTGGTCTACTTTACCTATATGACTTTAAAATTAACATACCTATAGCTTTGAAAAATGGTCTTATTATTCACCTAATGCGTATTTATATTATTGATAGAAAAAAAAGTCATATTAAATATAACATGTTTAGAAATTAATTATTAAAACACCTTCTATTAATTATTATTGACAACATTCAAATTAGATGACACTTTATATTTTATTGATTTATAATCTGAATATAATCTATGAAGTATGCATATTTACAGATTAAAGATAATTATTATAAAATGATACGTATAAATATTTATAAGATGTAATAATGATAATATTTCTTTCAAAATGTACCTAGTAAGATAGGATAGGGTGCAAAACGTATTCTCTTCCTAAAGAACTGCATTGGTCATCTTCATATTGTTTTACAGTGATTATTGGAGAAAGATGACTGTCGCATACTTTGGGGAAAAAGAAAAAAGTTTGAGGAACAAAAATGGTTTATTTATTTATTTATTTATTTATTTATTCTCGTTACAAGTCTACAGGTTTGAACAACCCAATTACAGACTGTGACTATGGTAGATGATGTGTTACTATTTCTCTTCTTACCACAGGGGATTTGAGTTCTAAGAATCTACCAAACACTTGAATGTCTCGTCTCTACGTGGGGTTTTCACCATAACGCTGCTACATATCTATCTTCATTTACAGATCTTTCAGATACAAAGAGAAAATATTGCATCCACCGTATAGTCTACATTTGGCGCCGTGTGATTTTGAATTCCTTACGTTTATATTTCTATTATTAACTGATTTTATTAGACCGGCTGTTATCCAAGAGTTTAATTTGTTTTATTACTTGATTTTATTATTTTAGTTGAATTTATATATACATTATTAACGTTCTTATAAAGCTACCTATCTGCCATATCATCAATATTATTACTATTATAAATGTCATACCACTTTTCAGCCTCCAACAATCTTTTTAATTTTATATACTTAATCTATTTTTTATAAATTGTTTATTATTAGAGTTTATTTTATTAATTTCATCTCTAAAATATCTATTTTTACTAGAGCACCTAGTTAAATGCATTGAATATAACGGAAATTATTTTTATTGTATTATGGTTGACTGGGTTAAAGAATATTGTTTTGGGTAAAATATTGCAGACGTCCGTCCAATATACCTAGTGAAAATACACATGTATCTTTTGAAATACTTTCTTTTAGTTAAGAAAGTATTAACAGTTTGCTAGGAAGTAAAATACCTATCAACGAACTTAAATGACCTGTTGATATAATTACGTGCAATTAATTAAACAGTTTGTTAGGTAATATGTTCTTGAGTTCTTGTAGTCTCAAACTTATTTTACAACGGTTATCATCTGTGAAAAATTGCACTAATCGGTTACTTGTATCGTTCATACATGGTGGTCAGAGGACCACGTCATATTTTTAGCTAGGAATTCTAAAGGTGGAAAAAGATTAATCTCCAACCGAATTTACCTATATTCAAAAGAGCACCCTTCTAAACCGTTCGAAGTCGAATTTAGAAAACCAATATTCTTCGGTACTATGTTCAATTCTGAGATACTCTGTATTTAAAAAAAAAAATTAAAAAAACTCTTTTAAAAACTTGCTTTTCTTGAAAAAGTCGTACTAAAAAGTAAAAAATAATGTCGTTCTTGCCAAAGAATTTCATGTACGACTGAAAGAAAAGCAAGGCGTGTGCATCCCCAATTCCCACCCCTTTCATACAATCATGCGCACGCCTTGTTTTTCTTGCAGTCATACATGAAATTCTTTGGCAAAAGAGAAAAAGGAATTAATATGGGAGATATAATGATTGTAACTTGTAACTCTCCA
Source organism: Rhagium mordax (assembly GCA_963680705.1). Taxonomy (NCBI): domain Eukaryota; kingdom Metazoa; phylum Arthropoda; class Insecta; order Coleoptera; family Cerambycidae; genus Rhagium; species Rhagium mordax. The sequence continues at coordinate 25,033,559 of OY796657.1, read as the reverse complement.
AATTCGTAAATAATGTAATCATTTTGTTATTAAAAAATTGCAGGATTGTGTGATTTGGATTAAATTTACTATTCGGATTATTGAAGGTCGCCAAATTCTAATTCGGTGTTAAGAGATGCCGAAGGAGCCGAAAAAATTTAAAATCCCTTTCCCTTGTATAAAGTTAAATTTGAAGACTCAAAAATTTGAAGGTATTTTTTAAGTTTTATAAAATGTATAAAAATTATAATAAACGCTATAATTTTAATATACAGGGTGTCCCGTAATAAAGTGCAAAAAATTTAACTGGAGATTCCTCGTCGAAAATTAAGGTGGGTACTTCATATAAAATTTTCCAAAATAAGCTTTCCCTGTTCGGCTACACCCCCTTAAAGGGGTGGGCTAATGGTTTTTAATTTCTATCTCAAAATAGCGTAATCGGAAAAAGATAAAATTTGGCACATCTTGGTTACTAATAAATAAATATAAATAAATAAATAAATACACCACATGTAATTACTAATCAAAAGGCATCTAACGAAATCATTCCATCCACCTAGAATGTACACAAAGGGGTGAAATTAACTACCCTTCTTGAAATTTAGTAAATATCTTTCTGCCTGCTATTTTTTTTCAATTAAAAAAATAACTACACATTATGATTCATTTAGAAACTTTTTTATCTCTTGAAAAAAATTCGTAAAATCGACCCTTTTTGAGAAAAAAATTAAATTACATCTGCAGTGAATGCAGTGATCAATCAAAAGCTATGAGCACGATTATATTAGTGTAAAATACGAAAAGTAGGCTGGTGTCAAATTATAAGCACCGAGATAAGCACCAAATGATCATGTCAGTACGTAATATTGTCAAATTATAATTTGACACCAGCCTACTTTTAGTATTTTACAATAATATAATCATGCTCATCGCTTTTGATTGATCACTTAGGCAGATGTAATTTAATTTTTATCTCAGAAATGGTCGATTGTACGAAATTTTTTCAAGAGATAAAAAAGTTTTTAAATGAATCATAATGTTTAGTTATTTTTTTTAATTGAAAAAAAAAAAAAATAACAGGCAGAAAGATATTTACAAAATTTCAAGAAGGGTAGTTACGAGGGTAGTTAATTTCACCCCTTTGTATACATGCTAGGTGGATGAAATGATTTCGTTAAATGCCTTTTGATTAGTAACCAAGATGTGTCAAATTTCATCTTTTTCCGATTACGCTATTTTGAGATAGAAATTAAAAACCATTTTTTAGCCCACCCCTTTAAGGGGGTGTAGCCGAACAGGGAAAGCTTATTTTGGGAAATTTTATATGAAGTACCCACCTTAATTTTCGACGAGGAATCTCCAGTTAAATTTTTTGCACTTTATTACGGGATATTAAAATTATAGCGTTTATTATAATTTTTATACATTTTATAAAACTTAAAAAATACCTTCAAATTTTTGAGTCTTCAAATTTAACTTTTTACAAGGAAAAGGGATTTTAAATTTTTTCGGCTCCTTCGGCATCTCTTAACATCGAATTAGAATTTGGAGACCTTCAACAGTCCGAATAGTAAATTTAATCCAAATCACACAATCGGCACAATCCTGCAATTTTTTAATAATAAAATGATTACATTATTTACGAATTTGGAGAGTTACAATCATTATATCTCCCATATTAATTCCTTTTTCTCTTTTGCCAAAGAATTTCATGTGTGAGTGCAAGAAAAGCAAGGCGTGCGTATGATTGTACACGCCTTGCTTTTCTTGCAGTCGTACATGAAATTCTTTGGCAAGAACGACATTATTTTTTACTTTTTAGTATGACTATTTCAAGAAAAGCAAATTTTTAAAAGAGTTTTTTTAATTTTTTTTTTTTAATACTGAGTATCTCAGAATTGAACATAGTACCGAAGAATATTGTTTTTCTAAATTCGACTTCGAACGGTTTTCAAAAATTAATTTTTTGGAATGCTACTGACGCTACGGACATCTGATCGGTTCTGCAGAATTGAGATTGTTCCGTAAGAAATAAGATAATGAAGATTTTCATATTTATAATAGGTACCTACCTACTTCTTTTTATCTCGTAACAGTATGTAAAAAGATGAGTGATGTTGATATGTCTTGGCAGGTATTTCGTGTTTACATCGTGTTGGAACAGACAACTTGGTAAAGTAGGTATGTAAATAAATGAATAAATAAGTTGCTTAGTAAGAAATTTATTGATGTAGGTAAAGTTCCCGCATAATTAGTAACTATTATAATAAATTGTTTTTCGAGTCTCAACCAGTTTTCTATAAACAACCAAAGTTTAATACGCATTCAAGAAAGATAATTACCTTGAGGTTTCTAAGTATAGATTAATATTAATATTCTTTATAGGTAATTATTTTCAAACTAATCGAAGGATATAAATAGTATATGTAATTTATTTTTAAATATCAATAAAACATTAACAACTGGCCAACGTAGGTTTAGAGTGGGCCGTCTTTTTTCTCTTCTGAGCATTTTAATTATTTAATCAACGAACACATTTGTACTTTATTTGTCACCTAGAAGCTTTACAGCTTTACACAATATGTTATGAGTACAAAATATTTCTTGAGTAATGAAAAATAATCAATAATATAACGGTTTAGTTTGCATTTAAATAAAAAAATCTTTTTGTAGCGCAATTCTATAATCTGTCCTACATAAAACTGTGAAAGAAAAAATAAAAATTTGTTCACGCGGTTTTTTTATCCCAATACTTCTGTACCCTTGCCAACGAGAATATTATTGTTGATAACTGGTGCCCATACCTTGCAATTATATGTAAAACCTATTATTGGGTAACGCCCAATGGATGCTTCGATTCTTCCACAAACTTTATAATTGGCGTGTGCAATTTATTACTTGCGTTGGTGCATTGTTTCTCAATTATTCTGACCGCGCGTCTTTATAGCTCGTATGCATGCGTGACGGACCCTTAATTGATAACTACAAACAGCGGCGGGTCCAAGAATATTTGTAGCCCCAAACAGGTACATACAAAAATCTTGTTAAAAAAGTATATAGGTATAGGAATGAGCTGAGGATCCGGTTTCTTCAAAATCACTGAAGCAGTTTTAGTTCCGCCACTCCTCGCGCCACTCACTAAGGCATCGCTAAGTATGAAACATTGCTTTTTTAAATAAGTTCTTTACACATTCTAGATAATTTAGTACTATAAGTTTGTAATTTTATTTTTACTAATAACACTTCTAGAATATGCTATTGAACCAATCGTTATTTCCCTGTTTGCAGTTTGAACCGAGGTTTGAACCATGAAAGAGAGTTGACATGAGGTAATTTAAAACTTTTTTCTAACTCACAATCGAAATGTCGTACCTACTTTTCAACTGTCATTTTAGTGTGAAAAACGTCACTTTAACGCACCAGTGGACCAGTGCGAAAACAACTGTCACTTTTCACACTCAGTGCGAAAAGAACTGTCACTTTTCGCATGATATAAAGAGAAATTAATAACGAACTAACGAACAATCAAATCAAAATTTATTATAATTTTTTTCGCACTGATATAAAGAGAAATTAATAACGAACAATCAAATCAAAATTTATTATAATTTTGTAAAAAATTATTGGAATTTTACATTAAGAACATCAACATTAACAACAAAATATCGTACTGTGACATATGATCCATATGATAGAATTGATTATTCAAAGAAACGTCATGATATTTAATATTTTTCAATAACTTTTTTTTAATATTTGTACGTTCGTAGAGAAAAAATCTTGTATGATACCCGTGTGAAAATGCATTTTTCACACTCGTATCATAAATAGCTATTATAGCACTGGCTCAAAATAAATCGAGATTAAATGCAGTCACTCGGCTTTTCGGATAACTTTCAAAATCAGCAAAAAAAATATGGTGTTCTTGAACGTGGGACATAAATATTCATTTGGAATTTTATCAATTAAAGCGCAATGTTCCAAGTATGTCATGGCGACTAGAGGGATACGTGAGGTGTCCATGTACTAAATTTTCTTTAATAACCGGATCACTAAACTTCTGTTGGTATGTAAAATAGCAATTAAAGTTACAACAATATTATGCTACCTTCAGCCGTGTCACCCATCGCGTTAAAACAGGGTCTAGAGGTTACGGTAGTGTATGTATTTGGGTGTATTTCGTGTAAAGCTCAAATCCCAGTGGTGCTTTTAGAGTTCTGAGTAGCGCTGCGTGAAGTTAGCGCCGTCATATTGATTTTTTCGATTTCTGAGCCTAATTCACCGGAACTCTTTATGTCTCTCTACTAGAACTCTAGAACTATGCCTTTTCTACCGGGAACTCATGAAAAATTTTCGATATTCAAAAATAGCGGCGCTAATTTCACTCGAGTTGCGCAATGGGCTCATTCAGCACCTTTTTTTTAATTAGATTATCGGAAAGATCTTGAAATTCTAATATCCTCTACAAAAAAGCAGAATTCTGTGATAACCTATAAATCGTCTAAAAAAAATTATAAACATGGACCACACTTGATTTGTCGATTCTCTGGCGTGACGTCATCAGATATGTACTGGTACCGGCTAGTCAGCCCGCCTATTATAGCGTCTTATTTATTACTGTTATTACAAATCAGAGTAGCATAAGCCACAGCCCACTCTACTACAGTGGGCTGTGCATAAGCACAGTGGCGTTGAAACTCGATGTGTCTGTTACGAATTTTGTTTTTTTAAACTATTTTCACGGGTTTTTATCAACAATAACTAACAGTGAGCGCAAAAAGAAAATATAAATATTGTATTGTTCCTGAGTGCCAAAGCACTACGGTGAAAACTGAAAACACCTACTAAAACATTTATTAGCGTTCCTAAAGATTTAAAAATGCAAAAAAAATGGGACTAAAGTATAAAAAGAGCGAAAAAGCTTACTACCAAGTCAACATTATGTTTGTGACTGAGGACCATTTCAATGTAAATATGTATGTACATATGTTAAATTATTTATTATTTTCTGACTGCATTTTCAAATACGGAAGTTATTTATTTTTGCTTATATCTACATATTAGGATTTTAAATTTTTTTCCCATTTTGGTTTAAAAAATTCCAGAAAAACCAGGTGACGAAACGCCATTTTATTAACATTGAGTTGCTGTTATACAGGGTATAACGTAAATATTATAAATGATAAATTGTGATTGTGGAGAAAAAGTGCTTTTTTTAGTTTTTAGGGTTTCATACTTTAAAAACTACAAAAGGAATCCTTATGGTGAGACCTCGTTATTTGTCTGTCTGTACGTCAGAGCCGATTTTATCAGGAACTACATATGCTATCGACTTGAAATTTGGCATAGATATAGAACTTGTTTGTCTGCTTGCCTGCACCTAGTCCAAAAGCAAAACACAAACATATTTTTTGTTTATTTTTGAGGGGACTGGTACTTTACTGAGTTTTTTATTTACTGTGTTAAAACTTATTTCTTATCCTTTGATGCCTTTTTTATTCTTTTTTTTTAATTAAAAAGGCTAGAATGAGAAAGCCTAAAGTACTATTTTATTTTTGCTCGAAACCGACATGGAAAACTACGTGTATTTTAAATTAATGGACACTGTTTTAATAAACGTGAGATCTGACGTTGTACCACAAAAAGACAACAATACACTGATTTAACACAAACACTGGAAAATTAGTCGACGATCTCAAGTGTCTGCAAGACCGGTGCTATAAGCGCGATCGTTTCGCTATGTATCCGGTGACGTCATGGTACTGGCCGGACCGTAATTTAAATCCACTCATTAAAAGTCGTATATTTCGAAAACTGCATATCGGATCAAGCTGAAATTTTCAGTATCGCCTAATTTTATGTAATATATTGGCCACACGAAGTGACAACTTTTAAATAAAATTCATTGAATAAGCCCATTGCTGGCACAGAGAAATGTCTATTGGTATCATAAAAACATAAAAAGACTAGACATAGGTAAGGATCTCACGGTCTCAGAGACAATTTAATTGCTAACGCCATAGGTGATATAATTTTGGATTTATTCGACGATGAGTGACGGTAACAATTCAGATGACGACTTTTTTGTTGCAGATATTTTATTTAGACATGGATTCATGGTCTACAATTATTTATCTTTCGTCATTTTCACAGAAAATCTGTATTCTGTTAATTTTTTACCAAAATATTAAAATAAAGGTTAGATTTCCCATGCACCCACTCAAACACCATCGCAGCGCATCCCAGGCAGTTACTTTCTACTTGCTGCTTAATGGATCCGAAGCGAAGGTAACAGTAAAAGAGCGAAAATCTGCAATGTAACCAACTGTGCAAATGGCATAAAAGAACGGATTACTGCGAGAACTGCCGCATCCACTGTATAAAAAGAACGCACCCAAACTTGAGAGGTTGCAATTCTGACGTCTCTGATCTGATCATAACCATAACCTACAAAGCTCTTAAATGACAATTTGCATCAGTCACGCTCAGAAAGATCACCTTACACAACTAAAAAAAACTGATTTTCGGGTTACAACTGTTGTACACTGCGAGGCATATAAATGTGGTTGTACAACAGATGTAACCCGAAAATCAGGTTTTTCTAGTAGTAGTAGTTGTGAAAGGTGATCTCCCAGAACGTCACTGATGCAAACTGTCATTTAAAAGCTTTGTAGGTTAGTGATCAGATCAGAAACGTCAGAATTTCAACTTCACCAGTTAATAGTTATATTCTTTTCGGCTGCCCAGCTTTACCTAGTGCAGTTATTTAGGGCGGTTGGGGGTGGCAAAGTACGATATTTTGACGTCACAAAAAGTCACAGCATGTTATCAAACAAAAAGCACAAGTTTATATTATATCTTTTTTTGGCGTTACTCAATTGTTTTTCTGATATCGCATTTAAAATCTATGTAAAAATAACTAAAAACCTTTGTCTTTACATTTTTTTTCATTTTCCAAAAATAAAAATACCAAAGTTAAAGGGCTGTAAAAATATAAATGATCACCCTGTACATATATGGTAGGTCGTACGTACCAAACCTTCACAAGTTTTAAAAAAATAATAAAAGAATTTTTAAGATATCCTTGAATTTAGAAAATAAATAACATGTGCGGACATTATGAGAAGTCCTGTACTTAATTACTGAACGTAAATGTTTAAAAACAACAAATATCCAAAACGGTGAATTCTACGGTAGATCGTTGGTATCTAACATCTGTATTTTCAGTTAAAAATATTGTGCCAAGTCCAAAAATATAATATTCAGGCACTACAATGACATGCTACATGTACTATCGCGGCCGAAAAAAAGTAATCGACTGATTTTCCCGTTGTAACTATGGTTCTATTCAGTGTCGCATCAATCCCAATATTTTTTTTATTAGTGTCAACGTCATTGTCATATTAAGCAAAAATAAATTTTTTATTACTTAATCATGCCTTATCATGTTTTGAGTGAAGAAGAATTAAAAGGCTACATCATCGCCAAATTTGGAGAAGGGTGGGCTCAACAACGCATAGCAAGTGAAATTAATTGCAGCACGATTCAAAAACTAAACAAAAAGTGGATAGATGATGATAGATGATCTGAGCAGGGCAGTGGATTCTGGGCGGCCAAGAAAGAGTAGGTACCTACTCTAGAAAACGACAATATATACTCTGGTTAACTGTGTGAATTTAAACCCATTTTCTAATTCTATTGAATCCAAAGAGCAAACCAACTTCCCAGCGTCTGTTAGGACAGCAAGAAAACGGTTGCGATAGCAAGGTCTATTTAATTGTGCCAGTGCTAAAAAGCCTCGATTAGCAGATGTTAATAAAGAGGCAAGAATGCAGTTTGCAAATACTTTTATTAATAAAAACGATCGTTACTGGGAGCGAGTGGTCTCTTCCGACGAAAAGATATTTCAATTCTGCTACAATGGTCAACTGCGAGTTTACCGTCCCAGGGGTCATAAGTTTGATGAAGAATATTTGCACAAAACAGATAATAGCGAAAGGTATTCTGTCTTTTTGTTTAGTTTTTGAATTGTGCCTTTGCTGCAATTAATTTCACTTGCTATGTGTTGTTAAGACCACCCTTCTCCAAGTTTGACGATGATGTAGCCTTATTCTGCTTCTCTCAAAACCATACTAATTAATTGTTCTCTTATAATTAAAAAATATTAACAATTTATTTCTTCTTAGTTTTTTTTTAATAAATACGACCCCACCAATGATTTCTTGTCAAAATAATTTAATTGACGTAACTGATGTATAAACTCTCATTTACAAAGGAAAATTTTTCGAAAAAACATACTACTTGATAAAAAAGTAATCGACTGACTTTCCCGTTGTAACTATGGTTCTATTCAGTGGCGCATCAATCCCAATATTTTTTTACTAGTGTCAATGTCATATTAAGCAAAAATACATTTTTTATTACTTAATCATGCCTTATTTTCAGTGAAGAAGAAAAAGGCTACATCATCGTCAAACTTGGAGAAGGGTGGTTTGGTCTCAACAACGCATAGCAAGTGAAATTAATTGCAGTAAAAGCATACGATTCAAAAACTAACCAAAAAGTGGATAGAAACTCATGATCTGAGCAGAGCAGTGGGTTCTGGGCGGCCAAGAAAGAGTACTCTAGAAAACGACAATACTTTTTAATGTGTGTGTAATGTGAATATAAACATAAACCCATTTTCTAATTCTATTGAAGCCAAAGAGCAAACCAACTTCCCAGCGTCTGTTAGGACAGCAAGAAAACGGTTGCGAGAGCAAGGTCTATTTAACTGTGCCAGTGCTAAAAAGCCTCGACTAACAGATGTTAATAAAGAGGCAAGAATGCAGTTTGCAAATACTTTTATTAATGAAAACAATCGTTACTGGAAGCGAGTGGTCATTTCCGACGAAAAGATATTTCAGTCCTGCTACACCGTCCCAGGGGTCATAAGTTTGATGAAGAATATTTGCACAAAACAGATAATAGCTGAAGGTATTCTATCTTTTTGTTTAGTTTTTGAATTGCGCCTTTGCTGCAATTAATTTCACTTGCTATGCGTTGTTAAGACCACCCTTCTCCAAGTTTGGCGATGATGTAGCCTTATTCTGCTTCTCTCAAAACCATACTAATTAATTGTTCTCTTATAATTAAAAAATATTAACAACTTGGGTATTTCTTATTAGTTTTTTTTTAATAAATACGACCCCACCAATGATTTCTTGTCAAAATAATTTAATTGACATAACTGATGTAAAAACTCCCATTTACAAAGCAAAATTTTTCGAAAAAACATACTACTTGATAAAAAATCGATTACTTTTTTTTCGGCCGCGATAGTACACTTGATTTTAAAAAAAAAGTAGTACACTTTATTTTAGCAATGTAAACATGACTTTTGCAAAAATATTTATAAAGTCATCTAAAAGTCAACTGTCACATTTTTTTTCAAGTTGAAGTTTATTAATATTCAAGTTTGATTAGGGAACCATTCCTGAAAATTTTAAATATTTGTCAATTTTTAATAATGGTTAGACAACTAATAGAAATTCAGAAGATTAGGTAGGTATTGTTTCCAAATTGGAAAATGAATGGTGCGGAATTGCTTCTGAATCTCGTTCTGAATATTATAACATAAATAAATTCACTTTGATGAAAGTTAAAAAAATATGGGAAAATGAAAGAAACTATATCCACCAAGCCTAAACGAAGTAATGAGCAACAAGATGAAACCCTTATAAATTAGTGAATGCAGTTTTGGAAACAAATTTTCCTGCATCAAGATCACGGTGTAAGACAATTAGGTGATGAAACGCCTGAATGTATCGTATGGTTAGAGCACAGCAGCACAGCCCACTTTTAAGTAGTCTGTGGTTAGAGTGTCGCCAAACTGTTAACGCGAGAGACGCGAAATCGTAAGACAAAGAGAGGGAGTATAGAGCCGCGCGGGCTGTGCCTTGCATGTACCGAAACTGTGGCAGTGGCGTAACCAGAACTGAATTGAGGGGGGAGCCAAAGCCAAGTGATAACAAGCCGTGTACAAGGGGCAAGAGCTGCAGGGGGTGCGCCGCAGGCGAAAATTTTTCAGGGTTTTCAAGGTCATTGTGTTTTACAAGTACCCCAAAATTTCTATTAAACTCTACATTGACATTAATAAACGTCTAATGCTTTTTAAATTTTGAATAGGAGAAATTATTTATTATTACAATAAATATAGAACACTCTACTTAACCAATATAATGTATTAAAAAATATAAGTATATCAAATAATAAATAATAACAATAATAACAATAACAATACACCACATGTAATTACGATCGACCCCCTTTATCCCAGAAGGCTCTAGAAGAGCCTTGTGCGGGAGGGGGCTACACATTTAAAGACAAGGGACACACATCCAATATCCGTCTATAATGGAAAAATCCCTCTCACAGTATTTTCCATTGCCACGACCGGGATTCGAACCCGGGACTTTTGGGTGAGAGGCAGGTACGCTACCATCTTGAACATCAGTCATATAAATACAAAATATCAGTCATATAATACAAAATATTGCCCAGCATTGCTGAGCAATATTTATTAAAAGTAATTTTTTCGTTGTCTTTCTATAGTTTAAATTTAAAACATTTCGTTAAAGAAGCTAGGTCTAAGACCCAACGTAGGTACTTAAAACTTTCTTATAGTATTTAAAACGAAATTTAAAATTTTGCTGATTTATATTTTGTATTGCAAACTGAAATATTTACTTAGTGCACAATATACAAAATTTCAATGTGCAAGTTAATCGATCTAATGCTCAAGATATTTAAAATAATGCGCGGTTAAATCTTACCCAAAAATTTCTTCCCGTTTGCTGAGGGGGGGGGGCAAGGCCCACTCGCCCCCCCCCCCTGGTTACGCTACTGAACTGTGGTAGGTATGCACTCATTTACCGGGAAACCCGGAAACCGAGTAATATTTGTAAAATGGGTAAGCAGTGTGCATAATACATAATTTTACCAGCTATAGCCGAATTTGTAACTGTGAAATCTAGGGGAGGTCTAAATTATTCAAATGGAACTATACAGGGTGTCCCGGAAATAAGTGTACAAAAAGAAATCACATATTCCCGAGGTCAAAATAAATCGATTGGACCAAACTTACCTCTATACCAAAATGCTTCCTAAGGGAGCTACAGGCCCCTAAATGTGGGCCCCTGAAGACTGTTTTTATTTATTATCTCCGAAACTGTTCAAGTTAAAGTAATGAAATTTTGCACATCCACTAAACTTTCTAAGCCTAACAAAATGAGATAAATATCATCTCAAAATTTTTACCAAGGGTGGGTCAAGCTGTAGGGGTGGGGGGTAAAAATTACCGCAACTTCTTTATTTGTAAATTTTTTTGAGTTTTGACTTCAAATTATGAATTGTCAGAGTTTTTCACCAAGAAAATGCCCTCTTGTGCAACTTCGATCGGAGGCACCGTTTTCGAGATAAATTCATTTTAATATTCAAATGCATGCTCTAAAATGATTAGGGAAGTGGACTAATTTTTTGCTTCCCGCGTCGAAACAAAATTTAAGCATTTTGAGCAGTTGTTAAAATAAATAAGAAAATCTTCGTTTGATCTGGCTCTTAAATTTTGTTTTGACGAGAAAAGGAAAAAAATTAGTCCACTTACTCCACTTATCTAATCATTCTGTCTTACACCGTGATCAAGATCTACTGCCTGTAGAAGAATTAAAAATAGCATTCTGAAGTGTGCTGCTAGGAAATACAAATTAACGGAGGAAAAAAACAAGGACTGATCATTAGACAACTAGAAATAGGCCATTTCCCATTTCCTTATCTAAGAGTTGTACTACTTTTTTTTGAAATCAAGTGTACCTAATGTTTTCTTGAATGCTCTCCAAGATTGATGGGACAATCTGTGTTATTAATTTTTATTAAATTAATATATACTTATATAGAAAATTATCAGGTATACCTACTACAAAATATCGCCCAAGACTAATGGGTTTAGTCAGCCACGGCAAAATTATAAAAAATTAATAACGTATCTCGTTTTAACATTTTTATACTTATGCCTAAATAAAATTTGAAAACTGATTATATTTGAGGATAACCTCAAGGATAACGACAATATTATGTGGTTATTTTATAATGTTGTTGATTTAATAATTTTTTTTATGTATGCAACTGATAAATTAGAAAAGATGTTTACCCTGAGTGGAAGTGATTCATAATAAGGATAATTTCGAGGATAATGTTTCCTATGAGTCGACCGATGTTGTAATAATAATTATTCTTAAAAGTGGGATTTTAGCCATTTCTAAAATTTTTATATTAATGTAGAATCTACAGTAGGAAATTATCCTTTCATACTCTAAAAAATCAAGCCTTATCTTTTAATCTATACTTACACTTATTATTGTATTAAACCAAATTGCCGCAATTTTATAATATAGGATATCTAAATTTATAAAAAAATCGAGAACAATAAAACTGTACTAAAGAAAAAAAAAATCTAAGCGTACATAGTACATATCTGAAAAAATATTTGAAAATATATATATTTCAATAGCTAGACAAACGATGAAAATTTTAGTAACAGTAGGTAGTCAACTATTTAGTTAAGAGGAAAACATAAAAAAATTCAAATTACAAGCAAAACTTCAACAAAATAATAAAATTTGTATATAAAATAATTTCAACAATCAGAGGAAAGTACAGGTAACAGAAGTATAGATAATTACTAACTACTTACTAACGAGTAGTATGGAATAGGCAAACTAAAAGTTACGGAAACAACAAACAATAAACAATTGAAGGAAAATTATCACAAAATGAAATTTTAAAAAGAAAATGTTTTACCGAGTGTTTTACATAGTAAAATAGATGAATTTATTAAAGTGTCTGCCACAGCAGATTGTGCTAACATACACACCTTTCTTCTGTAGGTATTAGTATTAATTAACAGTATAGTTACCTACCAAAGAAGTGGAGTTCACAATAATACATGCGTTGAGATGTACTTTCATAATTGTGTAATATTTTTTTTCTACGACGGCCCTTGAAAATTACAAAAAACTCATAGCAATCACGACCCGAAACTATCATTTTTCACATGATGTGTGCAAAAATCCGAAAACACAGTACTGTCATGTTTAAAAGCCTCGGTAAAAGCATTTGTAGAAGAGATTTTGGATTGTCCTGAAAAATACTGCCACACTCAAAACATAAATACCTATATCAAAATATTCAAAGAGGAAGAGAACTCAAAAACTCTTCCACAAATCATCTGCTTCGCAAAAGTCTTAGGGACAAAATTAAAGGCATACCTTTACAACCATTGGCAATAACATTGAAAACTGTTACTGAACAATTACTTAGATGGGTCTTTCAATCTCTTTATTTTTAAAGAATGTACTAGTGCCAAAAATGTACATACTAGGCACCTAGTTCCTCAAATTTATTCCGTATTTAAATATGATTGTCGTCAATCAAATAAGTGGTATATTTTATTGCGATATTGGCTTAAAAAATCGTAGATAATCTCGAACGTAACAATCCAATACTTACCCAGACACATACAGGTTCTCTTATCATTACGGTGAAAATATCTGACATAAACTGCCCCAGGGATCTGCCATCAGTTTCAGTCAAATTCTTGTTACTTGCTACTAGGGCACCTTTACTATCAATTTCAGGCATGTTATTCCAATTGGGATCCTTTATAATCTGGCTTGCAAAATAGACACATGCTGATAGGGCTACTAGACTGACACAGGAATATGCTTTTAAATTAGGCAACGGTAACCTGTCTAACGGGACCACTGGCATGTTGTAATTTTATAGTTAAGTATATGAAAAAAAGGAAAAAAATGTTTCTTTAAAAAACCTTTAAGAGTTGTTTACGATATTTGCTTCTTTCGGTCCGGCAACTTTTTATTTCTTGACTGATCACAAAAAACTTTGACATAGTGATATACTACCGTTATAATAAAATTTTACTTTCGAATCGGAAAAAATTATTACCGCATATGTTCAGCTCACACTAGAAACTTCAAAAACCGAACTAGTAAATTGACAAGTCACAGAAATGTAAATTTTGTTTGCATATCGATCATACGGCGCGCCAGCTGTTTGACAAATTTAACACTTTGACTGTCACTAGTGTCACTTGGGGTTTACCGGGTAGATAAAATAGATTGCTATTCCAGAATTTAATATGAAAATCAGTTTTCACGCATTCACGCTAGATACCGCCATAAGCTTACAGCAGAAAATGCAGAAATGACCAAGTTGATTTTGTCTTTATAACCTTCGACCATTTAACTATCATGGTCGAAGTTTATAACTATATTACGTCTATGTTTATAACCTTTATGCCCATCCACAGCCCACTGTAGTAGAGTGGGCTGTGCTATGTATTCGATTTCTAAAGTAGAGGCCGCTAACGTTGCTATTTTGTGACCGTGTGTAAAATAATAATAGAGCCATTTTATGGTTCGTTATTTACTTAGATGTATTTCAGAGTTATTTCCTACGCTTTATATATTAAATGAACGCTACGCTTAATTTCATTTTCATTTATTATTTTATTATCGGCACATACACATTGGCGCCCTCTATTTGATATATTTGAAATCGTGACATAATAACTTGAAACCCAAATACATAGATGTCACTTAGCGACCTAATAATAAAAGACGGAAGAAGTTCTGTGCATTGTGCATTGGGGTTTAAATTTACTCCGTGTACCCAGATCACTATTTCTGTCATTTGTTATTCTTAAATAGTTTCAGAAAAAGAGAAGGGTATTCAGATCCAAGGCTTGTAGACGTACAGGTTACATCAATGAGCAGCATTAGGGCGAGGAAAATGCGGGTTGCGGCAGGGCTGGCGACCGCGGTCTTTCATTTATTTTACATACTAAAAAGAGACACTAAACACTGCTCTGCTGTTGTAGAACAGAGATGGATATACCGACGGTCGCCTAGTGACGTATGATATATTGAGATAGGTCAGGTTCAGATTGGGTAACCTTGATTCAGATCGCTCCGAGTAAATTTTCGTAAACCCCAAAGCATTTGTTTGGCCTGAACCGATTCCCCAGTTGTACAGTGGCGTGCTGTTGGAAGTTACAATGATTAAAACAAATAAAAAGGAAAATGACAAAAATATGAAATATGTATTTTCTAAATTCATAAATGTCATTTGTTATACTCAATGAGTAAATATATATTTACTCTTTGATATCTACTCTGGTTATACTCCTGCGCAAAAAACATCCAGGTATGCAACTTTTCCCCTAAAAATTTGACCTTAAAGAGTTATAGAAAAAACAAATTGATGATTTACTTTATTGGTGCGTAATCATGGTACAAACAACGAAAGGTAGGATATCCTCACGGTCTTAAAATCGTCCGTCACAAGTAGTGACGTCATTGAGAGAGCAATTATTCGTTCTTGTTACAATCATCACCTAATAACCCACTAGATCCTTCACCCGAAACTTCGATTTCACCACGAAATAAACAGGAGCAGGAACATAACAAGTGTTGTCAACTGACGCAGTGACCGTCAATCGTATGCACGCATCCTATCTTTCGTTTATTGTATCATGGTGCGTAATAAATATATGTTCGCAATTCTACCATTCCTACCATCCTATCCTCCCTGATTTTAGATTTTAGGTGAAAGACAAGTCTTGCATCGTATCATGGCGGCCAGCAGGGGCGGTGTAGGTTTGTCACATTTATGTGGACTTTCGAAGCTTGTCTAGTTGTCTGTAGTGTTTTTAACTTTAACTACTATTACAATATTTTAATGATAGAGGTCGCTTATTTGTTGCCGATTATAACCTTGACAACCACTGGCTGGCACTGCACTACCGCACTGCACAAGACAAGACAAGACAATCCCATAAAAAAGTATAAAGTGCAAATTTATAATAGTATTGGTGGAGGTGTTAATTATTATGCTGCGTTTCAATGTAATGTTATGAAGTGATATTGATTTTAAACATGAGGGGTTCGCAAGAGGGTTCTGACTGTGATTATTATATAAAATTAATTTTGTAAAATGTGGTACCTATATAATTAGGGTATGTTACAAATTCGAACATTTACTAATTTTGTTGTATGAGCTAATGCTGATTTACATAGCATTAGTCAACAATATGAAAATAAATATTATGAATTAAAGTTCAAACCTACAGTAAAATTAACCTTGACAAAAAATCGTTAATTTCGTTAACCTAAATTTTTATCGAAAAAGTTATTTATGCAGAAATGCTTTATTCTGTACACTTTATTTTCTTTATTGTTAAGTTTAAGTGCAAAAATCACTTTGAACTGCTGTTTACTTAAAAGTTATTCTGTGTTTATAAAGATAACGTAATTATTATACACTAATGAATTATGTGTTAACTTGTAGCTTATAGTTATAGTCAATAAAGCAAGCTACTTAGCAAATAGCAAGAGTAATTATGTTAAATTTTAGTTTTAAGTAAGACTTGACAATGGCAACTTGTGATACTAAAAAAAGTCCACAACTGAGCAAAATTAAGTTAAAAGTAGGGAATAGTACAGTAACTGCGAGTGATTCGGATGCCAGTGTTGATACAAATAGTTTAAGCGCAGATAGTGCTACAGAACAAAATCAAGTTCATCATAATGAGAAGAGACGCAAGAAAAACAGAAGAGGGTCTGAATGGGAAATCATGGAGGGTTTGAAGGATGGCCAACGATTTGAAAATAAACCAAATCCCTTCAATGGGTTTCTCCATAAGAAGAGAAAGTGGCCTTTGAAAGGATGGCATAAGGTAGGTTAAGTATATGTGTATGAAAATATATAGTATATTATAATAGTAAATAAGCGAGTAAATAAGTCAATAGAATAATATTTAATATTATACCCTTCTTTGATAATGTGTTTATCTCAAAGGAGTGTACAGGGTGTGCCTCGGGGTGTGCACTGGGAAATTTACAATTTTATACTTGAAGCTTAATTTTTTGGAAGGTGTTTGGTTGAGTTCTTAATATAAAGAACTACGATTTACATTGACCTCGGGTACATTTATTAAAAGTGAAAGAGAAAAGTGAAGAAGTAGGATATAAATCGCCTTCTATATGTTTTAAAAGATTAAGTCGAGATTAAGTATATGTTAGTATCGAGGTTAGTATTAGTCTCGGTATTAGTATAGTCTCGAGTATAGTATGTATAGCTGATGGTCGAGATGGTAGCGTACCTGCCTCTCACCCAAAAGTCCCGGGTTCGAATCCCGGTTGTGGCAATGGAAAATACTGTGATAGGGATTTTTCCATTATACACGGATATTGGATGTGTGTCCCTGGTCTTTAACACGTTGACGACCGCGTGTTAACTGAAGTTAACACACCTTTAATGTCCTCTTGGACCGTATGGTAACTTTAAGTTACACGCACCTTTCTTTTGTATTCATGTCCGTGGGTGATTCAGAACGCATGTTATAATGCTAAATACATAGGATACGTTAGATAGCGGGCCTGGTGGCCCACTAATATTAGCGGGTTAGAAATACCATGCATATTTTTTGAGATTATAAGTCAAAGTTTGGCAGATATCAACAATATCTCAAATATAAAAAAAATTGTTTCAACGATTCTATGATAAGAAGACAATAAAATAAATTTATTATTTAGACAAATACTATTTTATTTAGACAAATAAAAATATTTTTAGAGTAATAGTACCACACGGTCCCAATAGGTAAAATCTACCCTTGGGACAGTGTGGTATCTACATGGTACACACACAAAAATATTAATTGCAGCGCACAAACATAAGTAAATCAATTCAAATTATTACAAAATAAAAATTTATTTAGGTTCCAAACCAAAACCTGAAGAAAATAATGCCGGTCATGGAGATCGATTTTGGTGAATCGACAGCGGTCGTCAACGTGTTAAATGTGTAGCCCCCTCCCGCACAAGGCTCTTCTAGAACCTTCTGGGATAAAGGGGGTCGTAATTACATGTGGTGTATTTATTTATTTATTATAAAAATTTTAGCAAATTATCGTTGATTTACACTTTGTAAGAGCTGTCAACACGAAATTAAGTTTTAAATAAATCAAATAGTAATAAAAATGACTTGAGACTTGATCAAAAATGGAAATAAAGTATTTCTTATGATTTGTTGCCTAAATAGCTATTTTAGAAAAACTTTTTTAAGAATGCTAAAAACTCGGCTAAAAATATCAAATTTTTTTTTTAAGTATATATATCATTTTTAATTTGTCAAGTGCCAGTGATGAACTGCAACAAAAAATTAAACAATCAATAACAATGTTGCAATAAGTACATTTTTTACTTTAAATGGAGTTTCAAATTTGTCCTCGCCTATTTCAATCCTTCCCATGGAAATGTGGAAATGAATATTAGATAATAAATAGATAATTTTTGTAAATACTGTTCAATTTGGAATAGATGATTTTCATATTTTAATTTCGATTTGTTTAGAGAGAAACCTCAAAAATTATTTATTTTCGTTCATTCGTACCGGTTGCCCATTTGATTCATTCCCATGGAAATGTGGAAATGAATAGATATACTTCAAATCACGAGAGATGACCGTTACGTCACAAAATAATTTCTAATCTTCAACGTACGCTTCAAGCGTTCTTTGTTTACAAAATAGTAAAACGAGAGAGACAGGGAAAGGGAGTTCATTATATGTGACTGTTAATATACCCGACTGACGTTGTTGATAACTAATGCAGTACTGATTTAATTCTTACAAATTATAATGATGACGTAACGGTCTTCTTTCGCGATTTAAACTATATGTTAGATAACTTTTAAGAATACCGTTCAATTTGGAATAGATGATTTTTTTATTATCATTTCGATATGTTTAGAGAGAAACATCAAAAATTATTTATTTTCGTTCATTCATACTTCCCGGTTTGAATTTTTATCGTACCTACCATTCGTACCCTTTGAAAATCACCTTCCTGCTTCCAATTTCACCCCAATGCTCCTTGAAAATTTATTTTTAGTATAGTAAACAAATTAAAATTTCCTATTTTCTAATTTGTTCTCAATTTTCTCATTTGTTATGGTATACTTTAAAATTTGTGACATAGGTGAATTCTAAAGATTCTAAATCTGTGACAGGGTTTTTGTGTTATTATACCGAATTTTCCTTAGATCCTGTCATTCGGAGTGTTCAGTGGTGAGGGGTAATTAAATATGCACGATTTGAATGTTTCTCTTAGCCAAGGACGAGGCCAGAGATAAATAAATTATTATTATTATCACTTACTTTATTTAATGGATATCAATTACATATTTAGAAATACAATAATCAAGAGCCATCAGACGAAACTAATAAAATTAAATTAAAATATTACATTACAAAAGACAAAAGACAATGAAGGATAAAAGAACAGGTAAACAAGAAAACGAAATAACAGATTAAATAAAAAAAACATTAAAAACATTAAAAAAAACATTAAAAACATTAAAACAAAAATTAAAAACATTAAAAAACACCAGACATGAATTTTATTGCCTTCTTAAATGAAGTGAGAGATATACTGAAGATATTCAGAGGACATTTGTTATATTCCCTTGAATCCCGAGTTGAATCCCTTGGCAAACGGGCCAATGGTCTATTGTAACTTCGATTGTAACCATAATTTGTTGAATGCGACTGGATAAAGAACAATGGTCTATTTCTGTTTGTTCTTAATCCAACATTAAATAAAAATTCTGACAACAGATTGGGACAATAATTTATGTTACCATTTCAATATCAGCCTGCAATAAATTACAGTACCTCTCATGAGATAATGGCGTAAATATTTTTATATCATCAGCAAAAAGAAGATACTGAGAATGATTCAAAACTTGACCAATATCGTAAATAAATAAATTAAATAAGATTGGTCCACAATGTGAACCTTGCAGGACAGTACATGGGTGTCCCACGACGAACTGAGGCGCGTATCTCGAAAAGTAGTTTTTATAATATTTTGATAAGTATTGATACAGAGTGTTCAAAGAATAAGAATAAAAATGAAATTGAGAAAACTGTCAAATATTATTTTTTTCAAATGGAAACCCCCAATTTTTATAATCTTATCTTATTTACTATTAAAAATAAGGGTAAGTTTGTATATGGATGTCTATTCCGAAAATTTTTAGTTTTCGAAATATTGCCAATTCAATATTTTTATATGGGGATTTTAAGTTCAATTACTCTAGTTGACTATGACGGCGTTGGGTGCTAAACAAATGTGTGTAGCTGTCACTTAGCATTTGACAAGGATTAATTATCATGCCGGGGCGCTTAAATTATACGCACGAGGATTACTTAAATTTGTTTACCTATAATCTTAGCAAAATCCCCATATAATATTGAATTGACAATATTTCGAAAACTAAAAATTTTCGGAATACACATCCATACACAAACATACCTACCCTTATTTTTAATGGTAAATAAGATAAGATTACAAACATTGGGGGTGTCCATTTGAAAAAATTAATTTTTGACAGTTTTCTCAATTTCATTTTTATTCTTATTCTTTGAACACTCTATATCAATACTTTTCAAAATATTATAAAAACTCTATTAAAGTAGGTCTTTTTCAACAAATAATCCAACTCAAATTAGATAATAAAGGCTTCCTGATAGGAAAAATTGATAATTCTTTTAGGGCTTGAAAACATCATTTTTGACAAAAATTGAAATAGGTATGTCTAAAACGGAGAGACCTAGGTATAAGACATACACAAAATAGGCCTAGAATTTTGCGTACAATCCAAAAATGTAATATATAGGGTGTCCCATTCAAAATAAGCAAGTTGGTATCGACTTCCGGTATAACCGGAAGTGCCACCATCTTGAAAATATTATAGCCGAGTTGCCCCCATCGACATTAGTTTACTTACCAAATTTTCAAAATTTTCCAATGTCTACTTTTCGAGATATCAATCGCCGCAGTTCGGTGTGGGACACCCTGTATACTATCAACTTGCATACGATTCTCAAAAGCATTTAAAATGTAATTCTGGTAGCAGAGAAGGTTTGTTGTAGTGGATTGCCGTTTGAAAACTGTTTTTAATTTTTTTTATCGCACCCAATAAAACGAAACTTTTTTTGTATTTTGGGCTTCTCTGTTTTCATTTTTAACACGTTAATGACCGGGTGAGGTCTAAGCAGTGTCACGGGTATATGTGCATCTGGGACAGCGTGAGATCAATGTGGTGTCACACAACATAAAAAAAAATGGTTTTTAATAACAATTTTGGAATTTTCCTTATACAGATCACCTGACACTCCGTTAATCAATTAATCCAGAGTTCAACAAAATATTATTGAATTTTTTTCTCATATTGGTATATTCGGTTAAAACCTACCGAAATCTAGAAGAAAGAAATGCCGGTCCCGGTCGTTAACGTGTTAACCTCGCTCTTAACCTTCCTAAGAATGTAGATTAGATACCTAAAAAAAATTGGACTTCTACTAAACTAAGGGCACCTCGCAGAGATACAGACGAGGATATAGATAAAAAGATAAGACAAGCTAGATCTGCAGTTTTTGATGCATCATCCCGAGCATCATCCTTATCTACTAATCATTAATTTGCGATTAACATGTCTCGATAAAATACGTTTATGTATAAAAACATCACAAACTCTAATTTATTTGACTTACATAAGTAACACCACCCGGGTGCTACTACCCCTGTGAAGTTAGCACCACTTTTTTACAAAATTGAGTAAATCTTTAGAGTTCTGAGTAGAAAAAGCATAGTTCTAGAGTTCCTGGCCGAAAAGAACAATAGTTCTGCAAAAATAAGGCCAGAAATAAAAAAAAATTAAATAAGTTTGCTAACTTCACGCAGCAAAAAATGAGTTCTGATGGCATTTTTCTTTAGAGAAAAAAGAGTTCTGGAGTTCCTGACTATTTTTAACAATAGTTCTATCGATTTGTTGAAGTTATTAAGAAATTCAAATTTGGAAGAAAAAAAACATTTTTATAAATATAGACTCTCATTACGTTTTCAGCAGAGTTCTGAATAGCACCAGAAGTGTTCTGACGAACGGCGAAAGAACGAATTGTCTATCGCAAAAATTGCGATTTTTATTGCAAATTTTAAGTTTGAAAATTCGAAACTTTCTTACAAAAAAAGTACAAAGGAGTTCTGACGAGTTTTGATCGGACTTCTGAATAGCATCAGAAGAGTTCTGACGAACGGCGAAAGAAAAAATTGTCTATCGCAAAAATTGATATTTTTATCGCAAATTATAAGTTTAAAAATTCGAGACTTTCTTATAAGAAAAGTACAAAGGAGTTCTGACGAGTTCTGATCGGAGTTCTGAATAGTACCAGAAGGGTTCTGACGAACGGCAAAGGAAAAAATTGTCTATCGCAATAAATCCAGTTTTTATTGCAAATTTTAAGTTCCAAAAATTGACATTTCATTATAAAAAAGTGCAAACGAGTTCTGATCGGAGTTCTGAATAGCATCAGAAGAGTTCTGATGAACGGCGAAAGAAAAAATTGTCTATCTCAAAAAATGCAATTTTTATACCAAATTTTAAGTTTGAAAATTTGAAACTTTCTTATAGAAAAAGTTCAAATGAGTTCTGACGAGTTCTGATCGGAGTTCTGAATAGCACCAGAAGAGTTCTGACGAATGGCGAAAGGAAAAATTGTCTATTTCAAAAAATGCAATTTTTATTGCAAATTTTAAGTTGGAAAATTCGTAACTTTCTTATAGAAAAAGTACAAAAGAATTATGATGAGTTCTGATCGGAGTTCTGAATAGCACCAGCAGAGTTCTAACGAACGGCGAAAGAAGAAATTGTCTATCGCAAAAAATCCAATTTTATTGCAAATTTTTAGTTCCAAAAATTGACATTTTATTATAAAAAAAGTACAAACGAGTTCTGACGAGTTCTGATCAGAGTTATGAATAGCACCAGAAGGGTTTTGACGAAAAAAAAAAAAAATTGCGATTTTTAGTGAAAATTTTAAGTTTATCAATTCGAAACTTTCTTATAAAACAAGTACAAAAAAAGTTCTGACGAATTCTATCGGAGTGTTGAATAGCACCAGAAGAGTTCTGACGAATAACGGAAGAAATAATTGTCTATCGCAAAAAATCCAATTTTTATTGCAAATTTTAAGTTCCAAAAATTGATATTTTATTATAAAAAAAGTACAAACATGTTCTGACGAACGGCGAAAGAAAAAATTGTCTATCTCAAAAAATGCAATTTTTATAGCAAATTTTAAGTTTGAAAATTTGAAACTTTCTTATAGAAAACGTACAAATGAGTTCTGACGAGTTCTGATCGGAGTTCTGAATAGCACCAGAAGAGTTCTGACGAATGGCGAAAGGAAAAATTGTCTATTTCAAAAAATGCAATTTTTATTGCAAATTTTAAGTTGGAAAATTCGTAACTTTCTTATAGAAAAAGTACAAAAGAATTATGATGAGTTCTGATCGGAGTTCTGAATAGCACCAGCAGAGTTCTAACGAACGGCGAAAGAAGAAATTGTCTATCGCAAAAAATCCAATTTTATTGCAAATTTTTAGTTCCAAAAATTGACATTTTATTATAAAAAAAGTACAAACGAGTTCTGACGAGTTCTGATCAGAGTTATGAATAGCACCAGAAGGGTTCTGACGAAAAAAAAAAAATTGCGATTTTTAGTGAAAATTTTAAGTTTGTCAATTCGAAACTTTCTTATAAAACAAGTACAAAAAAAGTTCTGACGAATTCTATCGGAGTGTTGAATAGCACCAGAAGAGTTCTGACGAATAACGGAAGAAATAATTGTCTATCGCAAAAAATCCAATTTTTATTGCAAATTTTAAGTTCCAAAAATTGATATGGCGAAAGAAAAAATTGTCTATCTCAAAAAATGCAATTTTTATAGCAAATTTTAAGTTTGAAAATTTGAAACTTTCTTATAGAAAACGTACAAATGAGTTCTGACGAGTTCTGATCGGAGTTCTGAATAGCACCAGACGAGTTCTGACGAATGGCCAAAGATAAAATTGTCTATCGCAAAAAATGCAATTCTTATTGCAAATTTTAAGTTGGGAAATTCGATACTTTCTTATAGGAAAAGTACAAAAGAATTCTAACGAGTTCTGCTCGGAGTTCTGAATAGCACCCGAAGGGTTCTGACGAATAACGGAAGAAAAAATTGTCTGTCGCAAAAATTGCCATTTTGATTGCAAATTTTAAGTTTGTCAATTCGAAACTTTCTGATAAAAAAAGTACCAAAAAGTATTCGGAACTCCGATCAGAACTAGTCAGAACCCTTTTGTACTTAGCTTATAAGAAAGTTTCGAATTTTCAAATTTAAAATTTGGAATAAAAATAGCAATTTTTGCGATAGACAATTTTTTCTTCCGTTATTCGTCAGAACTTTTCGGGTGCTATTCAGAACTCCGATCAGAACTCGTTAGAATTCTTTTGTACTTTTTCTATAATAAAGTTTCGAATTTTGCAACTTAAAATTTGCAATAAAAAACGCAATTGTTGCGATAGACGATTTTTTTCTTTCGCCAATCGTCAGAACTCTTCTGGTGCTATTCAGAACTCCGATCAGAATTCGTCAGAACTCGTTTGTACTTTTTTTATAAAATGTCAATTTTTCGAAAATTGGATTTTTTGCGATAGAAAATTTTTTCTTCAGAAGAGTTTGTGGTGCTATTCAGAACTCCGATCAGAACTCGTCAGAACTCCTTTGTCCTTTTTTTTTAAGAAAGTTTCGAATTTTCAAACTTAAAATTAGCAATAAAAATCGCAATTTTTGCGATAGACAATTTTCTCTTTCGCCGTTCGTCAGAACTCTTTTGGTGCTATTCAGAACACTGCTGAAAACGTAATGAAAGTCTATATTTATAAAAATGGTTTTTATTCTGCCAAATTTGAATTTTTTAATAACTTCAACAAATCAATAGAACTATTGTTAAAAATGGTCAGGAACTCCAGAACTCTTTTTTCTCTACCGAAAAATGCCATCAGAACTCATTTTTGACAAAAAAGTGGTGCTGTGTGAAGTTAGCACCCTTATTTAATTTTTTTAGATTTCTGGCCTTATTTTTGCAGAACTACTGTTCTTTTCGGCCAGGAACTCTAGAACTATGCTTTTTCTACTCAGAACTCAATTTTGCAAAAAAAAAGTGGTACTAACTTCACAGGGATAGTGCTACTCGCCTATTTACCTAAAACTGCGCACACCTGTAGTAGGTATACCGAGGTATACCTACTTGTAAAAAAACATAAGATACCTAAGTTTTTTTTTTTATTCTTAATTTGCAAATTTACAACCTGCTATTGAAAGCTATAAGTAAATGTGTTGAGTGTATAAATACATGAGGGGAGAAGTTATCCAGCGATAACACTCCCTAATAAAAAAATTAAAAACTAATTGTTTATTTGCCAGTTACTAATTTAATATGTCCGTGGGCCACTGTCTTTTTAACCTTCTTCTAATTTCAGGCTGGGTGTACAGCTGCCTTGCTTCTTCATTGGGTGTGTTTTTTATTTCGATTTATTTTAAAGTGTTTTAAGGTTAGAAAATGCATCCGAAATATCAATATAAGCAATATTTTTCATAGATTTTATATTTGACTCTGATATATCCCATATATTCTATAGATATCTCTAATATTCTATAGATATCTCTAATATTCAATTCTCCGATGATCTCCATCCAGATACTAGATGCGTCTACCGTTGCTTGACTTTCGAATTCGATACGAGTGTGTCAAGTCGGAGCTCCGCTCATTGCCCAGTAGTATGATTGATATAATGCAGTTTTTAAGAAGAGAGATTTTATTAATGTAACGAATTAAGCAATTTAAAAAAATTTAAACAAAGGAATGGCCTCGAAAATTGTTTTTGACGGTCCATAAGTTTTAAGGAAGCAAAATGGTACTAAAGTATGTTCAGTGATTTATTATCGGATTTATTTATACTGTTTTACAGTTTGGCTCATTCTTTAATGGACACCCTGTAGATGTTATCTTTATAGGAAAGGGAAATCCAAAGTTCGGTGAAGTTTTTGTAAGAAATGAGAAATTTTAAATATAGTTTTTTTTTGGTCAGCCGTTAATAATTTTTCCCGCCTATAATTTTACTCAGTAAACCAAGCATTTAGTAGCACTGTGGATAAAAAAATATATATATATACATATATACAGGGTGTCCCAAATTGCTTGATTTTGGCTGGTTTTCCTATTTCCAGACCAGGTAGAGAAAAACTGACATATGAGTCTAGAGCTCGATTTTTGTGAAACGCCGATTGGTGAAAACCACATTTCGATATCTCTAACCGTTTCCGAGATATCAGACACCCTGTACAGTGTGAGCGTGAGAGGCCGAAACATTATTTCACCACAAGAGCAAATTCATGTTAGCTAAGTACGGCCTTACAAAAAAAGTTAAAGGAAAAAGCTACTTGAAATCGTTATGTCTAAATTTAAAGTTTAGATGGACAATTCTGAAAAATGATTTTCCGCCATTTTTATAACACTGAAAATGGTGGAAAATGATTTTTCAGAATTCTCCATCCAAACTTTAAATTTAGACCTAACTTTTTTTTGTAGCACCGTTGCTAATATGAATTTACTCTTGTTGTGAAATAATGTTTCGGTCCCTCACGAGCACCCCGTATATTTTTTTGAAACGATGTGTAGGTCAGACTGATGCATAATCAGAAGCAAAAAAGATCCTGAAGAATAATTTTTCATATCCAAGGAATATTAATAATGATCAGCCTTGTTTCCAGCTTAACTGTTATGAAAATGGTGGATAATTATTTTTCAGAATTCTCATTCCAAACTTTAAATTTAGACATCATACATATACGATTTCAAGAATCTTTTTCCTTTAATTTTTTACACCGAATTCTGTTTGAATTTTCGCTCTGCTTTATTACTTACATTTATTTTCCAATTTTCTATATTTATAATAGTGGGGCTAATAAAACAACTAACTTAAATAATTACTTGTGACTATAGATGCTTAAAAAATTAGAATAATGCCAACTCTTAATAATAATTTTCATTTTAACACTTCAGTGTAAATTAACCTCATGCCAAATTACGACAAACACATTATTTGGCAGGGTATGGTAGGATTAATAATATATACATATTATAGTATGTAATCGATGAAATCTTAAGTTGGCAGCAATTGTATTTATTATATTTTTTTAACAATGGTTTTTGTTATGTTCAGGGTTGGCCTGATTTAAATCAACTGATTTTTTTAATTTAAAATCACAATTACAGAAACTTTTTAACAATACCTTTATCGATACTGTATAACACGAGGTATAACATAAAAATATAACTTGAGTTGACGTTTCATTTTCGTTGCAATATTTATATAAAAAACACTAATTTTTCTGCTTTTTCGATTCCTAATTTATTTTGCAAGTTCAAACCTGTCAAACACTCGTTCCACTCACTGATGCTGAAGAAGCCACTACGCACATAAATTGTAAAACAATAAGTCTCGCAATAAGCGCCTCACTAAGTAGAAAAAGCCGAGGAAAATCAACGAAAAAGCTGTGCCAAAATGTAAAAAATTAAATAAGTATGTACTTTCATTTTATTCAAGTCGATGATTTTGAATTTTTTTTATAAAAATCAGATTTTGCCCAAACCCTGGTATATCTCCCTGGTGTATTTGAAAACTATTTAGGTACTAAATGTATTTTAATACTTGTTAAAACATCTAAACTTTAGAAATTTTCTGCTCTATATAAAAACAACCAAAGGTTTATTAGATAGAAATCTGATTTGCCAGAAAAATGTTCTCGATTTGGTTTTAGCAGTGGGCGTTTATTGATTGCAACAGCAGCTGCAATAAAAAAATAATTTACCTGTTCAAAATGTTTCGGTATATTTTAACTTATTTGTGTAAATATAAAAATATGTTCGTTCACTAATTACCTGTCTAATAAAGCATTTTAAAGTAAATACTTGTATATGAAATTTATTCGCTTTTTTTGTGCTTAAAGAACAAAAGAACTTAAGGTACTTATTCATGGGGTACCCAGTAAGTGTAGGTGGAAGATTTATTATCAATATGTATTTCTATTCTATTTTGATTCTAAGACTTCCGCGGAACTGATTTGTATGGGTGACTTTTCGGCTCGGTTTTTGGGTTCCCTTCCACGTTGAATATTTTGAATTTTTGACGGTTCCACTATCTTGTCGAAGTCATTTCGCTGAAGAAGAAAGTAACAATAAATAACAAAAAATAAAATAGATAAGGTAGTGTTTCTCGTTTCGTTTTCGTGAAAGAGTCGATATCACTAACACGTGTTATTAAATATTTCTGTTCTACGTAAATGATTTTGAGAAACTTATGTTCATCATTTATTCTTAAATGATCATTTTGAAATTTACGAGTAATTTTTGTAATAGATTTTTAGAAAACTCCTATTCATTTCTATAATCAGTGACGTAGCCAGGATTTTTATTCAGGGGAGGGTCCGAACATTTTTGTAAATATATGATATAAACTCTTGGACAAATTTAACGCATCACCATACAAATTTGATGCTATTTTTTTCTAAAACTAAAACGCAATAATTGAATTGAAACTGTAGCCTCATCTTTCCTTAATATTTTCATTTTTGGTTCAATTCACTATTTCTTTTATTAGAGTAGATACACCCTTTTATAGCTCAACATGTTTTTATAAACAACATTTGTATTGCACCCGATATAAAAGTAAAATTAACCTTTTATCAAAAATTACGGGTACAAATGACATTATCAAGGAGTGAACCTACCTACAATGAAAGAAATCCGGACCCTGGGTTCAGAAAAAAAGTAGCATCAAATTTGCGACAAAATAGTGATGCATTAATTTATTTATCAAAAAAACGGTACCTATTTAATACCTATGACTTTATTAAAAAGAAATATAATTATAATAATAATAATAATGAAGAGGTAAGTACAAAATGTACTTATATTAATGTAGATGTTGGGGGATGCTCGGCGAAGTTTAGCCAAAGGCTACACTCTTACACTTACACTTACTCTTACAATTTATAAACTTCATAAAACAAAAATAAACTCAAAAATAAAATATTAAGTACAATAATATAAAAGCAGTAATTTAATCATTTGGGTTTCCGCCCAGCCATGATGTCAAAGACTTTTGTAGGACTAACTTTAACCTCCCAGTGCATCCAAACTAGGGCTAGACCGCTCATCATTTCATTGCCAGTTCTATTCAATCACATCACATACTCATGCAACAGGTTACTTAAGACTAAGGCCCTCCGCACATTAAGCTACTAAAAAGAAACTAGTTACAAACTTAAATCACCTAGCAGTTAGTTATTAGTCACTGCCCATGTATTTCAATGAGCATCCGCACACAACGCTACTAGTTGGTAACCGGTTTGTAACGCGTTGGTAATCAGTCAGTCTCAACCCGACATGCAGAGTCGCTTGGCGTTTAGTTTCTAATTTCTTTTGTAAACAACTACGTAAAACGGCGAAAATGGCAGAACAATCATTGAATTTAAGACTAGTAGAAGAACTTTCAGTAGCGTCGTGTGCGATTCATAATTTGTAACTAGTTTGTGATTTATGTTTCTAACTAGTTTAGTTTCTTTTTAGTAGCTTAATGTGCGGAGGGCCTTAATCGGATAATCGGATTCAAATTGTGCTGGATTGCGTTGCTTCAAATCGGCACCTTGTTGGCCCTGCCCTATCAATATGGCTGCGAAAAAATTGCAAGAAACCACGATCGGTTTGCAACTGGGCTGGCTGGAATCGAGATTCGAAATCAGCCAGAATTTGTTTGTCTAATTATTTTTGAAATTCGTTCGAAAATCGAAAAATGAAATTAAATTAAAAAAAATAAAATTTTCCACAATTAATATAATAATTTTTAATGTGATAAATAAATAAATACGCCACATGTCCCCCTTTATCCCAGAAGGTTCTAGATGAGCCTTGTGCGGGAGGCATATTGCTAAATAACCGTCAATCCGTCTGTTGGGCCGCAATCGAACTGGGCCGAACGGTGAGTGCTAAACAACATACTTTTGGGTCACTTTCGCGTTCCGAAAAGTCGGTTGTTTAGTCAATCAAATTTGCAACTAATCCACCAATCGACGCTTTTTTATGGCATGTCAGTTATTTTATTCTGACAGTAGATGATAAGTCAGTTTGTAGATATATTTATTAAATAATTAGCTATAAGATTAAAAATACATTTACCAAAAAACATGTAGAATATATCCAATTAACCGAAAAATCGTATAAATTGAAAATTTATACAAAGAAGAAGCTGAGGTAATTAATCTATAATTATTCATAATTTGTGTGTGTGTCTTTTAACAAATTTAAGGTATAACACAGTATTAAGGGGGTTCGATAGGATAGGAGGTAGTTTTCTGTTACATCGAAGTTTTGCGGATCAAAAAAATCTCAATTTAATATTCCTTTATTTCATCCCGTCCGGAAAGTACAACATTACAGTATTCATATGCGGCCGGAAAATGAGACATTACGGTATCAGAGCCGGTAAAGTACCTGAAACCACTGGAAACTTATTACGAACCAATCACAAACTGTTATTATACCTTTTGACAGTTGTGTGACATATTAAAATCAGCAGTAAATTTTAAAATAGTGTTAAATGTCAAATGACATAAGAAAATAACCAAGTGTCAAATTATACAAATATACTAATATACAAGAAATGACGGGATGAAATAAAATATCATTCGACACACGTCCGTAAGGTATTGTTCCAGCCTCGTTTAGATATTCTAGACTCGACTCCTGACGTCGCCTCGTCCATAATATCTACTCGACTGTAACAAGTCACCTTCCGGACTTGTGACGAAAATTACTATTCTTCGTAAAACGTGACGTGGAAGTACCTGTTGATTTGATTTGCAGTGTTTTTTACGCATTTTTAATATTAAAGAGCATATTTTTTCTATAATTCGAATTCAAGCCCCGTTTTATATTACTTTCACATCACGAGTGACCAGAAGTATCATCGATAAAGACATTTAAACTTTTTTTCGTTAAAAATTAGTTATGTTATATAATACATAAAATTATTAAATTACAACGTCTTCATACGGATTTCGTGAGGTTAGGTTAGGTGTGCCAACATGGTTATGTTAATATAATGATATAATAAAATGATTAAATTACAACGTCTTTATATGGACTTCGTGAGGTTAGGTTAGATGTGCCAACATGGTTATGTTATATCATGATATATTAAAATGATTAAATTACAACGTCTTTACGCGGATTTATAATTTGTGTAAAAAGTCGTATTTAAAGTGTATAAAGTGATAGAAATGGAAGTAAAAATTCACCAAAAATATATTTTTTTGAAAAACCATACGTCTCCGAAGAAAAAAAACTGCATCATGTTCAGAAGACCCAATTTAGGGGGTAGCCAAAATTTCAGCTAATTTTAAGCATCTTCTAGCTTTGCTTTTAATTTTTTTCTCCCCTGTATATGGTTCATCCAATGATTTTTTTTTACTGTTCTATAAGTCTTCTACCATCTACTGCTTTTTAGAACATTTCAAAAATCGGCCGTACTTAAACTTCACCGAACCCCAAAACAACAGAGATAATGCTTTAAAACATGACTTTTTTATTTTTATTAGTAAATGTCGTTAATGGGTTATAACATAACAAAGTGAATTTTTAATTGTGCACTTCTTGTCTATATAACCGACGTTTAAGAATCAGCCGAGGATGGATAGTATGTTGTTTAGCATTCTCCCTTCGGCCGCGACCGAATGGATGAATTGACGGTTATTTAGGAATATGCGTGCGGGAGGGGGCTACACATTTAAAGACCAGGGACACATATCCAATATCCGTGTATAATGGAAAAATCCCTCACAGTATTTTCCATCGCCACGACCGGGATTCGAACCCGGGACTTTTGGGTGAGAGGCAGGTGCGCTACCATCTCAACCATCAGTCATACGATGTCTCAATTATGTAAATGTTAATTAATTTCGGGGGGGTCCGGACCCCTGGACCCCCTTGGCTACGTCACTGCTATAATAAATAAAAATTTAAATGATTTGTCTCCATTTGTGACATTCTTATCATTATTGATAATATATTAGAGGAAGCAATTATATCTTAATATTATGTTATGAATATAGATATGTAAACAATATTAATTCTTCATTATTATTGTGTACATTTAACTAAATATAATAATAATAATAATAATAATAATAATAATAATAATAATAATAATAATAATAATAACTGGAGTGCATGCATGGCAGAGTGGCACTGAGTATGACCCACTCCTACAGTTAGTGAGAGATCATGAAGCTGTGGGAGTTGGCGCTTTATTGTTTAGGGCAGCACAGAGGGCCGCAGATGAACTCGGTCTCGTGTTCGACTACAGGCGAGAAGGCCGGCGAGGTGACTCAGTCACTGAGCTTCCGCCTAATCGTCTGACAGCCCACATCAAAGCTGCCGAACAGAGAAATCTGTTCAGGCAGCACGTCGATAAACCCCTGCACGGTGTTTTCTATAACAACATAGAAGCACTGGGTTTATCGACAGAGCTGACCTTCGCATTTTTAAGGTCAGCGGGGCTGAAGTCGGAGACCGAGGGATACATTGTGGCCTGCCAAGATGGTGTTATTAACACATTGGTCTATCGCAGTCGCGTGATGGGTGTAGAGGTGCCTGATATCAACTGCAGGACCTGCCGTCAGGCGCCGGAGTCGCTAATGCATTTATTATCTGCATGCCCGATTTATGCGACTTCGGTCTACATCCAACGACATAACGCGGCTTTACGAGTGCTATACTACCATCTACGGCACTCGTACCAGATAGACCAAACACCAGTGCTGCCTTACGTCCCCGGAGATATCGAGTCCGTTGTCGAGAATGAGAAATGCCGGATTTACTGGAACTACTCGTTCCCGACCGTCAGGCGAATTCACGCCAATAAGCCTGACATAGTCCTCCTCGACCATCAGACCAAGGTGATGTA
This sequence comes from Rhagium mordax, assembly GCA_963680705.1. Taxonomy (NCBI): domain Eukaryota; kingdom Metazoa; phylum Arthropoda; class Insecta; order Coleoptera; family Cerambycidae; genus Rhagium; species Rhagium mordax. The sequence continues at coordinate 25,000,548 of OY796657.1, read as the reverse complement.
TGTCATCGAGTTCTCAGCACCTGCTGAGACAAACATCGCCTTGAAGGAGGAGGAGAAACGGACTAAATACAGAGATCTCCGGTACGAGCTCCAAGTGCTATACCCAGGCTACTCTGTCAAAATGGTCGTCCTGATAATCGGTGTACTCGGAGGTATGAAGCCCACGCTGCTCTCCGCATTGAAGACCATGCCTGTCTGCCAAACATCGGCAGAATGGTTGGCTGGTCAAATGCAGAAAGCGGTCATCCTGGGATCCCTTCGTCTACTTAGAGCACACGAGTCTGGAATCTACAGTGACTAACCCTGCGGGATGTGGGGAGTTGCTGTAGATTATTCGCTGGCGCTCTCTCTGTGTGGTGTCGGAGGCCACAGGGAGACTGTCCAGCACTTCCTTCCGGAAACGAAAAAAAAAAAATAATAATAATAATAATAAACGACTTTATTGAAACTTAGGTACAAATAAAGTACAATAACGTTCCATGGGCGAAGTTTAGCATATATGCTATTCTACCACTCTATAACCCAATATATTGTATAGGATTAAGTATACCTACGTCCTGTCTACTACTAATATTATTAGGTATATGCTATTCACATTTTATTTACATGAGGGGAGGCTATGATATGTTTTTCTTAGGTTGTCTCAGGGTTGTCTACTATTGACAAAATATTGAAGTATCAGATTTAATTGATTGTCACTGTCACTTAGTTTTGGCTGAATTGCCAAATTTTTTATTGATAACATTGCTGTGCTTTCTTTAGGTTCTCACTCTGGCAACTATGTAGAACCAATTTGAATTTGTGGTTATGTTTTTGACTTTTCAACATAACCTCAGTAATTAAAACAGTCTTTCATACCAACAGAATTCAGATTTTCCATAGCTCCCCTCATGTAAATAAAATGTGAATAGCATATACTATACCATATTTTTCTCAATAGGGCTTTTCGTTTGGATAACATTTTTTAACCTGGTAGTAAAAAGTTATAACTATTCGTTTTCGATTGTAAATATGACGTCACAGGTTATCTGTGGGTTGTAACTTTTTATTACCCAACACTCTACGTAGGTTATAGATTGTGGTTTTAGAAAGCGCGGGAATTCACATTTGACAGTATTTTGACACTTCGTATTTTATTAGTAACGTTATATGTATGTAATTTTTAAAGAAATATCAGTTTTGTCATTTCTGTTTTTAATGGCATTTTTATTTTAAGTGTATCGTGATCCGAGCATTTTCATTTTGAACTGGACTTATAGGACTTCTACTACTTTAATGTAAAATATATTCAGTTAGTTTTAAAAAAGTAGGTATTTCTTTCCATTCTAAAAGTAGTATAAAAATCAAAGGATATGTAGGTACTTTTCTATCCACGATTCATAATAATCTTGATGCGATCCTCTCGAATCCCTTTATTTATAATTATCTGTTATTTGCTGACCCCAATATTGAAAAATGTTATTGCTATTATATTGTTAACAAAGCCCAAGTTAAATGAATTTAAATCGTCTAATAGAATTTGGGACATTGCAAATAATATTTCTCCTTCCGGTTTCATTATGTACTCAATTATTATCACAGTTATTAATGCTTTATAAATTGGTGTTTACTATGTTTTGATTTTTGAACTTGAAACGTTTAGTTAGGTTATGTTGTTTTAACCATATCATTCGATTGCTCTCACTGGTTAGAACCTTGGGTTATAACTACTAAATAACCATTTCATAACTATAGTTATCCAAAAGAAAAGCCCTAATATTTTTTGGATATTTTTCCAAACTTGTAATAAATGTTAAAATAATTCCTTTTTAAAATAAATATATCCCAATCTCATACAAAATTGAGAACGTAACAATATGTAGAAAGATCTTTAAAAAACAAATTCTCAATTGAATGTATAAAACAGTTGTAAAACTTAATAGATCTGTTTAATTATAGGGACAATTATATGAACTGACTATACATAATGTCATTAATGTCATAAAACATGACATAAGTATCAGTTAACATCATTTGATTTCTCTGTATTGTAATAATCAAATAGTACTTTGGATTTGAAAAAATAAATATTGTGCGGATCATTTCATAATCTATTTATTGCCGTGATATGTCAAGCTTGGAACAATTAAATTTTATGCAAAAATGATAATTTAAACAAAACAATGTTATCAAAATTAGCATGTACACTGTTTTGTATATGCTGCAAGCCATATAGCAATATAAGGTTTTTGCCAAATCGAGTGAAATATTATTTCATACTTTTTACTTTTAGAAATTTTAAATTCAAATGAAAAAAAATATATATTTTAATTTTTTTAGTGGCTGATTGAAGTTCAGTCAAAAGTGATCACTATGTAGAGAGTTACTAAGAGTAATAATATTTTTTCTCAACCCCAACCAAAGTATCCCTTTGGTAATATAATCTATGAGTGCTAAATATCAACTGTCGAGCTCTAATATAAAGTTTTCCCAGTTTTTTCCAACCCAGGGGGAAAATATTTTTGACTGATTTGAATTTACTTATTCGGTTTAAGGATATCGAATGTCAAATATAATATGTCTAGCTAGTTCAATTAGATAATAATAAATAAATAATAAATACACCACATGTAAATACGACCCCCTTTATCCCAGAAGGCTGAGCCTTGTGCGGGAGGGGGCTACACATTTAAAGACAAGGGACACACATCCAATATCCGTGTATAATGGAAAAATCCCTCTCACAGTATTTTCCATTGCCACGACCGGGATTCGAACCCGGAACTTTTGGGTGAGAGGCAGATACTCTACCATCTCGACCATCAGTCATATATCAGTCAGATGTGCGCCTATTTCTCATCCCCGGCGCAAAATTTATCGGGTTTTGGATTTCCCAAACAAAATATGTGAACGGAAGACTTTGTTGTCGATTTATGTATGCCTTGATACAGTGAGATCACTGCCGAACATTACCCTGTTGTATGCAAAAATTCCATACAGTTCACGTAAGTCAATAGTCAATTTAAAAATAAAAAAAAAGAATGTAGAATTGAGAACCTTCTATATTTTTGAAGACGGTTAAGAAGCAATATGAACAAGGTATTTAAGTTGGCAGTGTACAAATGTATTAAATGGCTTTAAATTCGACTTCCTGCAGTAATGCGATAATTTATTTCGGAAACTACACATTCACTATAAGCTATTTGGCAATAGGAAACAAGTATGATTAGGCTAGTTTGAAGTGAATAGATACCTTTAAAGTTTGTTCACTACCAAAATTCTTCAGTCTAATCTAAATAGATTTATTTTCAATCGCTTATTCGGGCATTTACTAGCCCCCACAACTAATTAGTAATTTTTTTTATAATTCTCATTCTTTGCTTGATACGCATTGTATATAAATTACTTGTTTTATACAAGCATATTATTATATTATATTATATTATATTATATTATATTATCCTTGTATAAAACCTAAATAAAGTCATTTATAAATAATTAGTAATTATGTAGAAATGTAAAATACGTTAGAACTTGTTGTCCCAAACCAAATATTTTTTATAAAAAGAAATTCACATAGGTAGGTACTTATAGTAAACATAATTTAAATGGGTACCACCTAGTACACATGTACGTGATCATTTATATTTTTACACTCCCCCTTAACTTTGTTATTTTTAGAAAAAGAAAAAAGGTGTAAAGACAAATATTTTAGTTATTTTTACGTAGATTTTAAATACGATATCAGAAAAACAATTGAGTAACGCCAAAAAAAGTTATAATACAAACTTGTGCTCTTTGTTTGATAACATGCTGTATGTTTTTGCGGAATATGAAAGAGCATGAAAATAGCTTTTCAAAAATATATAACACTATATGTATTATCTTTTGCGGTTTTTGAACCATTTACTTTTTCATACAGCATGTTACTATACCTACAAAAAACACAAGTTTTTTAGCGTTACTCACTTGTTTTTCTGATATCGTATTTAAAATCTACGCAAAAATGACTAAAACTTCTGTCTTTCCCCTTTTTTTCTTTTTCCAAAAATAACAAAGTTAAAGGGGGTGTGAAAATATAAATGACTTAAAATATGTATATTAATTTCTGTTCGTTCAGTGGCTATTTGAAAAGTATTTTATTTCTTCAATAAATGTATCTACTACTGAAATAACTACTTTTATAGTCTTTATTTACGTTTTACTTGAAATTATATTTTAAATATCTACCAATTCAAAATAAAAATATAACAACATATTTTTGGCCCATGTACTTTTACCTGCATAGTGCCAATTTATAGCTATTAACATATCAAGGAATGTTATGACTATCATAACTGCCGCAGATGTCGAGAGCGAGGATTTTAAGACATCTAAGGCTGTTATGATTCATAACATCCGTGATTTGTTCAATAGTTTATCGGTTTCAGAAAATAAAGACATTATTAATAGATATTACCTTTTGATATTCTCTTATTAATAACGTTTTCATTTCATTAGTTGGTCAAGTCTGTATGGGCATTGATTAACGATGAATAAGATACGCGACTTCAATGGTAAAGTGCGAGGCCTTTTTTGGAGGCGAGATCTCGGTAAGTTGCGAGCATTCCTGTGATTTACGTAGTATGCTTTTGACAAACCTGTGTCGTGTCTGGTTTTATATCATTAATAATCTAGTGGTAATAAAAATTTAATGTCCAGATTAATTTTAGTTTAAAATTATTAACGTATATGTTCTCTCTGCCAGCTATTTCTCAACGTTTGTTTGACTTTTAACCGTAACATAATTTTAAACTAAAATCAATCTGAACATTCAATTTTTGTTTTCACTAGATTATAAATTATATAAAACCAGACACGACACAGGTTTATCAAAAGCATACTACATGAATCACAGGAATGCTCGCAACTTACCGGGATTCTCGCTGCCAAAATTAGCCTCGCACTTTACATTGGAGTCGCGTATCTTATTGAGGAATCAATGTTAAGGATGAATGTATGGGTTGATTTGTCGCCATGGTTACAGTTATATTTTGTTTGTTTTTATTTGTTACCTTTTTTCATATTACATAAATGTTTACATTTTTAATGTCACAACGGCTACATAAAAATGGACCTTGGATTGCCTGAAAATACATTTCAGTTGGATTTCAGTATTTAATTATTATTGTTTGGAGTTTTCTGTCTGTTTGTATTAATAAATAGCCCTATAGTTTCATTATTTATTATTTCATCTGTTGACAGTTATTGACAGATCTGTATTGTAATATTACCGTACAAGCAATAAATATAACTGTACAACTTTAGTTATGACTTATTTACCAGCCTACTTTTGCATATGTAAACAAAGGATTAATATCCTGAAACCGAATAACCGATAAAAGTAAATATATATCAATCGTGTTATTAAATTTATCGGTTTCAGGATATTAATCCTTTGTTTACATATGCAAAAGTAGGCTGGTAAACAAGTCATAACTAAAGTTGTACAGTTATATTTATTGCTTGTACGGTAATATTACAATACAGATCTGTCAATAACTGTCAACAGATAAAATAATAAATAATGAAACTATAGGGCTATTTATTAATGCAAACAGACAGAAAACTCCAAACAATAATAATTAAATACTGAAATCCAACTGAAATGTATTTTCAGGCAATCCAAGGTCCATTTTTATGTAGCCGTTGTGACATTAAAAATGTAAACATTTATATGTATCCGGTCACCCTATATAGAAAATATTAATATTCTTAACAGAAATGCTATTTTTAAAGTAAGTAGGAGTTTTTACTAAGAAAGACTATTTGTTGAAAAGTCGAAAATAAAAAAGTTTTCCGATTGTGAACTCCGAGGTGAACTTATCCGGGAAACACTGTATGTTATATATTAATTTTATTATGTTTTATCTTAAAATATGTAAAAAACAAGTTATATAGATACATGATTATAACACCATTAGTTATTTAAATAAAAAAATACAATTTTATTAAAAGATTTAAATTAAAACAATCCGATTAAATCCGATTTAAATCAAATAAATCTTTATTTGATTTTTTTTCAAAAAAATAGAAAAAACCAGCAACCCTGATTTTTTTGGAACAGTTGTAATGTTTCTGTATATTTGTATTTACTAATGGTTTATTTTGGTATATTTGGTTAATAATGTTGATATGAATTATTGATTAATCATCAAATAAACTGCAATGTAAAGTGTATATTTAAAAAAATATGTAGATAGTATGGTCAAATAAGTAAATGAAGTCAGAACATTTATATATAAACAAATTCATCCACCATTATTATCTGAAGGAAAGTTTTTAAAATGTTTCCATTGGATATAAAAAATATTTATTCAGTTTTACAAAGTTGGACTCAGAGGAGTATCACTTACAATTGGAGGTAGGGTTGCCAACTTTTAAATATGAAATTAAAGGACAACCTAGCGCTACTAGCGCATTTGCCAAATAGGTACTTAATTCAAATAAAAATGCAAGTATTTTATTAACCGACAAAAATTTTTGGTGGATAGGTGGGGTCATTTGCAAGTTTTTGACCCAGGAACTACTGTCCCAAGTCTCACGGTTATTGAGATACGATTTTTTTCATTATTTTTGAAAGTTACGTCCTTTTTCTTGTATTAATTACATCAAATAATAATTTATTTAGAACAAGGGTACATTACAGCATACAATAAAAATTATTTCGTGCTATTACGATCGTAAACAAAAAAGTCATCAGTGTTTAAAGACGGGATTTCGGGTAATTTAAAAAAATTATGGAAAAAAATCGTATCTCAATAACCGTGAGACTTTGGACAGTAGTTCCTTGGGTCAAAAACTTGCAAATGACCCCACCTATCTACAACAAATTTTTGTCGGTCCATGTGCCGAACACCCGTATATAATACAATCAAAAAACAAAAAAATACTCTGTTATTTTTTAGGAACCACGTTAGAACTGGTTTATAATAATACAATAGGTAGGTACACAAGAATTACAGAACTACTTAAAATAAAAACTAATTTTTTGTCATGAATTTTTAAAAATTTATTAAAAAAAGTTACAGCAATGGGATCTTGCACCTTAATTAAATTAAAGGTTTTTAATAGATTTACCTCAACGTATTAACTATAATAATGCAATAAATTCCAATAATATATCATTCTTACAGTTGCTTTAAACATTAAAGTTGTATCAATTTCAAAAGTTGCATCAGTGTCTTGCTATTGGTTAAACTTTAAAATTCGTTTGTGCACGTGCCGTCACAAATTAATTAACCTCAAAAATATGCATTTTTTACGGTTTCGATTATTATGTCGCTTTTATCAAATTTCTGCTTCTACTATCAGTTAAAATCTTGTTCAGTGCATTATTATTATTAAGTTTTAATGGGCTCATTTCGTGATATTTGCTTTTTAATTTATTTTAGCATTTTCCGTAAGTATTTCATCCTCTAAGTATATAGTGAAAAAATTAGATCGCTAGCGTTAATACAAAAATGGCCAAAACGCTAGCTCGTAAGGCCAAAAACCAGAAAAACCCTAATATTTGATTTCAAATTCGTAACATATTTGAAACGGCTATGACGTCACACCACCCGACTCCACTGGTTCTATGAGTTATGCGGATATATGGTATTTAGATTTCGCTGTACCAAGGACGAAGCACTTAAAAGATGAACGAAATTACCACTTCCGCCGTGTGTGTAGTAACCTCGGTAGTAACTGCCGCCGGTATGAAACTATATAGGAAACAAGCTAGCGGCCGACCGCTGCGAGTGGTGTGACGTCACAGCGCTCTATTTTCATTATTTATTTTGAGGGAGAAGCAGTTGAAAAATTTAATATTTTGCACATTTACTAATTACAAGGTGTACTTTCGGAATATGAATTAAAAAAATTTTCCGAAATGAGCCCATTGCCTTGATCTAATAAAATAAAACCAAAACCAGTGTCAAGTTTAAAAAAAATAAAATGCCATTTGTGACTGGAAAAGGATTTCGGGCATGGGCGAAGTTAGGGGGGGGCTTGAGGAGCTAAGCCCCTCCCCACATTTCAGAACAGAAATTCAAAGACAAACATTTTTTAAATTTTTTTCTGCAAAAAATTGTACCGTTTGTCTGCTTTTACTAATTTGTTTGCGGTTCAGACTTGAAATTTTACCCTAATCTAAACCGAAACCTAACTATAGGCATTAATTTTAATGTTAAAAGTGACAAATGACAAATGTTATTAATTTAGTGCATAATGCAGCTCATAATATGGCAAAATCAACAAATAAAACTTCAGGAGTGAATTTGACAAATTTCACAAGTTGTATAGTTAATATTTATAATTAAAAAATAATAATTTCTATAAACTTGTATTATGTTTTGAATATTCTACTATTTCTTCTTGAGAGTTTTTTATTTTTCTTAACTGGTGATGTAACGAACTTTTCTTCATTAGTTAGGTAATGTTTAACTTTTCTTAATTGGTGACGAAAAGTAGATAGTTTTGACACTTACGTCAGTTTTGAAAAGTGTAATTTTATTATGTCAAAATTAGAAAAAAAATATTGTTCTGTTAAGGCTGTGTAACACCTTACATGTTTTAGTAAATTTTTTCATATAACGTAAAATCCTAGATTTTGCCTAAATATCTGCCAACTTCTCATCATTTTAAGTTCGAATTATTATTTTGTATGAAAAAAATTGCTAAAACTTGTAAAGTGTCACACAGCCTTTAGGTATTTATAATTAATATTACAGGAGCAGTTGTTTTAATAGCAGTGGGTTATTTTTATTAAAATTTCAAGCAGTGTTGCCACCCACAGTATGAGTGAGATAAACCAGATCTTTCATTATCTTTACTGTTTATGTAATTAAATATCTGTTGCTAAACTTGACCAATTTACAAGTTGTTCACCTCACTAATTAATTTTCACCATTTTAAAAAAAAATATGATTTTAATTTCTTAACATAAAATAGGATTTTATTTATTTTTTGAATTAATTTTCATTTTTACATATTATATATATACCGGGTGGCCACGAGACTAGGGTCATGCTTATATCTCTTTCAATTATGAACCGATTTAGACGAAATTTGGTACAAGGATATTAGACCTAATTTCGGATGGACATGCAGATATAGTCAAAATGGCCGACTTTCGGTTTCACCGAAAGTGCGTGTACCTTCGATTTTTTAAATGCATCACCCAGTATATTTTATGTTTTTCGGAATCTACAACTCAAATTACATAGGATAGCGTTGCCAAATTTACATTTTTCTCAAGAAATTTTTCTTGTTTCCAAATTTATTTTTAACCGTAGAAGGCCGTGATTGGGAAAAAATCTGTCCCAGTTGATTCTAGTAACTCATATTAATAGTGATTTCATCAATTAAATCAATAACAAATGCCTCATGAAAGAATAAAATTTGCCAAACGTGTTTTTTTAAGAAAAAATCATTTATTTAAATGGCACTTACTAAGGGCCATAATGCCATTAAATAGCAAATTTAATTACCAATCTAACTGCACCACTTCATCTTTGTCTAAAACTGACGACATTTAAAAAAATGATTTTTTCTTAAAAAAACACGTTTAGTGAATTTTATGCTTTTTTGAGGCATTTGTTATTGATTTAATTGATGTAATCACTATTAATATGAGTTACTATGTAATATGTAACTTCTATGTAATTTGACTTGTATATTACGAAAAACATAAAATATACTGGGTGATGCATTTAAAAAATCGAAGGTATACGCGGTTTCGGGGAAACCGGAAGTCGGCCATTTTGACTATATCTGCATGTCCATCCGAAATTAGGTCTAATATCCTTGTACCAAATTTTGTCTAAATCGGTTCATTATTGAAAGAGATATAAGCACGACCCTAGTCTCGTGGCCACCCGGTATACCTTTCAAAAAAATCGATTCTGATGATTTAGATATTATGTATCAAAGTTATTTATAACCAAACGATATAAATGTATTGATAAGAAAACCAACTAATAGAAAGTAATTTGTTTTATCAGTGCTTTTGAATATTATTAATTAGTTGGCTAAAATTGCAGTTGATAGGACGCTTCATTTATTAAATTCTAGGAAAGTATACAGTACATAATAATATGTAACAAATTAAAATTTAAACTAGCTAGGAAAGTAGTATTTTTTGTAGGAACTCAACTTAGTGGATTTTTTATTCTATAGAATCTTCTTAACAGTAGTTGTGACAAATCTAATTAATTTTTTAAATAAAACAAAAAAAAAACTAAAAATAGACCTACATCATGGCACTATTTTCATATATGTAGAAACTTTTTGCTGTTAGTGTAACTTCACAGGTTGCAAGTCTCTTCAAGAAGATTTTTTTAAATTAGAATAGTTTTAACTGTTATAATTATTTTTTAATTTTTTTTTAACGATAGGGTTTTTTCTGGCGAAGACCCCATTACAAAATCTTATGGAAATAGGCTTTCTGTGACGTTTCTTGAGACTTTGGGAAAATACAGTTCATGTCATGGTGATCAAAAGTCCCAACAGAATAATTCTCTCGAATCAGTGTTCCGCTCACGAAGAGTAACTGTTCCGGTTGCACATGATACTCATTTAAAAATACTCCTCTGGGCACAATATTGCCGTTATAGTGCTCACATGGGTCTTTAAATTCATTAATTCATTACCCCATTTGATAGCATAGCCAGTGAAAATCCTTATAAGTTTGTTTCATACCATTTTTGTCAAAATGTCGACATTCTAGAGTTATCCGTACCTATTTGCTCGGATTTTAACAATTCTAATTTTGTAGCAGCAAAAATATTGATTATCGAGGGTTGTACTCATTGGTGCTTGATCAGTTATTTTTTCTCAGTTTCAAGAAATTTTACCAACACGAATTTTATAACATTTATGAGGGGATTTTAAGAATCTTGCAATTATTGTCTTTAACGAGGTTTTGGTATTATATAAAAATCATAGATTACTTTTCTTTTTTAGAGATATTTTGTGATAGATAAAGGTATATTGGTATATGGAAAAGGTCCAGGAGAAATAAATAAAGGAAAAATTCATGGCTCTTTGGACATAGGTCTATCAGTGATTTCTACAAAACAGAAAAGAAGACGTATAGATATAGACGCTGAAGAATTTATTTATCATTTAAAAGCAAAAATAGATGATACCTTTATTAGTTGGGTTCAACAGCTGACGTCACATAGACTTTATAGGCAGCATATTTTAACATATGGTACAAATGTTGGTGCGCTATTTAAACCCACAGACGGTTTACACAGTAAGTACTATTTTTTTTATGAGTAGTAATTTGATTAGTTTTAGAGTTTTAGCTCAATATTCTTTCAAATTTTAAAATCTTTAGTTTCTAATGAGTATGTCTTGAGATGTCACTTGTTAATTGAGTCTTTGTTTCTAAAATCTTGTTCATATTTTTCTAACTGTAATCGAAATGTTCAAATGTTTCCATATAACAAATAATAGCCTGCATATAACGCCCACCTTGGAAACAACATACAAAAATAATTGTCAGTATCTAAATATATCTGATTGTCTTAAAGCCAAGTTTATGTCTTTCCTGTTGAGATGTATACAAACCTTTTATTCATATGCTGTAAAATGTTTCGCAGCAACGATGTGTATAAGAAATATCTTTTTTGATAATGCTATCGTCTAGAATAGAAAAGAAATATTAACTGTATTTTTTTATACTAAGTACATATAGTATACCGTTTGTTCATTTTAAAACACTACATGAGGGATAATTCGATCAAGCTCGTAAGTTGTGGTTGTGACCATCATGCATGGAACCAAAGCACGTCCTATGGTGTAGAAAGTGTTTTTGAATTTGAAAATTATTGTTATATGTTATATTATGTTAAGCAATTCCAAAGACATCAAAATGTTGATATGTGAGGAGATTGCTTGTAGGAGAAAAAAAGAGGGTTTCTATAAAATATTTGTACAGAAATAAAAAGGATTATACGAAATTGAAAAGTTTGGTTTACTTTTTATTTTCTCTCTTCAAAAAAAGAACGCTTTGTTAAAACAATGCTATATTTTCATGACTAGCAATGCTTCTTGTGGGATAGCACTTTCTTCACTGGCATGTAATATTTTCAGGTATTCCTAGAACTCCTGAAATATTAAGTCGTGATGGTAGCCTCACAAGGGGTCTTAAGCCACCAAATGGCACTGGCCGTCTAAGTGTTTGGCTACAAGAATCTCTTGCAACTATAGAACAGTATCAGCGTGATGCAACAGTTGTCGAACAGAACATCACAAAACTTACAAGACTCTTGCAACAAATTGAAAGCAGCAATATTGCAATTGCCGAGGTAAGTTATAAATATATTTTTTTGTTAGTGTTAATACATATAGTCACAGTTACTAAAATTTATTTCTATTACTAATTATTAATTTCGACCATAATTTAATAACTCACTGGAAAATTGTGGTATTTGATTTTGGATGCTTGGTTGCTTGATAAATCAGTCCCAAGCTTTGTGTTTTCACCTATCAGTTCTGTGTAAATTATAAACATTAATGAATAATACTTATGTTACCACTCACTTTCAGTGAGAGAGATAGAGCTGTAAAAGTCTATATCATCGTGTGCTTTAAGATGTTGTTTAATTAGTCATCTTTTAAACCTATTTTATTTCCCGTGGTCTCACTTCCTATTTTTACATTAATCTTCTCCCATATACAGTGCGCACCAGCCGACTAGGAACATGGGACCTCGAAATGAATGGGCAAGCACACCTCGATCGAGCCTCGTCCTTTGTACTGTTGTGCGTTCAATCCGATTCTCACCCGTAACGAGGACACTTGATCGAGTGCGGTTGTCTGTTCATTTCCCGTCCCGTGTTCCTAGTCGGGCGACGCGCACTGTATGCAAGAATTGTACTTTTCAACCCTTCTGTATTTGAATTTTTGACGCGTCAGGACCCAAAACTCAATTGATATCATCGAAACCATTTGTTGTAGATGACATTTGCCTTTGGAAGGGCACATAATCTTGTGAATACTGTGTTTAGCTGTAGTCTAATTAGTAAGTTTTATAAGAAATAAGAAAATATGGTTCTTTCTAAATCTGGAATTATCACTATCAGCTGTCAGATAGCGTTGTTACCTTTTTTTTTTTTAAATAAAAGATCTTCACACCTTTTTAACATGTTGAACATGTAAAAGTAGATGTTGTTTGTAACAGTCTTCAAATTGATTAGACTCAGCGCTACTGATGTTTGATTTCCTTGTAGACTGGTCACTGGAGGTAGAGTTTAATTAATAGATGTAAATGCGTTCTGTATTTTCTCTAGTAGATTGTCATGTGAATGAATTCATCAATTGCCAGTTTTTGAGAGTGTTAGAACGTTCCCTTTGAATGTTATGTGCGAAACTGACAGTAGTTGTTAATAAAATAAGAATCTTCACAATATAAATGGTAAGAGGAATTACTTTTGAATATCTGGTTTCCCTAGACAAAAATATTTAATGACTCAATTCATAAGTTTTTAGTACTTTTTATATTGCGTTTGTAATAACAATTATTAAGAAAATAATACAATGTTTTTGTGTAGTTATAAATAATCAAATATTTGAGTAAAACAAATTCCACAAATAAGAACTACAAACAATTAGAGAAAATTAAAAGCATTACGTGAGAGTGCTGGCGGATCCACTTTCATTTATGTAAGATGGTTTTAAGAATATCCTAATATATTTGCTAATTTTAATCACAGTGTTTCAAATTGATGAATGTAGCATAAGATTTGGTTTTTATCTAATCAGGGCTAATACTATTTTTAATTGCGCATGTTTTCAAGCGCGTTATGGACCAAGGACCAAGTCCACTAACCTAAATTCAAATTTATTTTTAAAAGTACCAAATTCTTCATTACTAAATTAAAAATAGATAAGATAATTGATTATAAAATTTTTATTTGAAAAAAATTGATATATGAGTTTTTACAAACTTAAAATCACAATATGTGGGATAAAAGTGCACCACATATCCATTGAAGCAAGTTTTTGCTCCAGATAAGTCACATACTTGTTATATATGAAACTTGAGCAGCATCCTTTAACCGTGGCTGCACTAAAACAGCTGGAACCTTGTACCGAGTGGTCAGCTTACAACTCGCTGTTACATTCAGTTCGTGACATTAATAACAAATTGTATTGTATATACATATTATGTAGGGTGGTCCAGGTTAAGCGTCATTAATTTTGATAGGTGATAGAACAACTAGAAAAAGTAGACTTTCATAAGAAAATTTTGTTCAAGTCATATACAATAACATACATATTCTATGGAGAAATTTAACCAACTTTTCTAGACTCTTGCAAGTCATTATTGAAAATCAGTTAATTTCTTTCAGTTATTAAAACTTTAAAAATGTTCTGTGGCACCGAAAAACCTTAACCGAATAGGAAAAAAATATATATACATAATATTGAGGACTAAATGTAAATATTCCGCACTATTAAATTTTATTTTGAAAAAAAATTTTTTTTTCGAAAATTTTAAAATTTTAACTGCCTTGTGGCACAATTGTTTTTGATGAAATTTTACAGGAATACTACAAATACAAGTTTTCCGCAGTATTATTTTTCGATTTGGAAAATTTCAATTTTTTCGGCCCACCCTAGTATCTACGCCACTGGAGAATTTCTTTAAATGATTTTAATCACTACTTAGAGACGTACTACATTAGTCTGTGTGAGAAATTTGATGAAAATTGATCGAGTGGTTTGGAAGTTATGATGAGAAAGCCAGATTTTTTTTTACAACTTTGACAGCCTGTATCTTTGTTAGGAAACATTTTTGAACAAAGTTTTCTTATGAAAGTCTACTTTTTTCTAGTTGTTCTATCACCTATCAAAATTAATGACGTTTAACCTGGACCACCCTGTAGAATATACTACAAATTGATTTTGTGTTTAAATGTTTTAAATATGTAAATAATTACTTATGCAATTATTAATGCTTAGAAAAAGTATATTATATTGTGAAAATCATAGGGTGTGTGGCACACACTTAGCACTCCTACTTTGCCACTAGCTAGGTTTCATACGCATTGCTGACGTGTATCATCTCATCTTTTGGCTCTGGGTCGACTAGGAAATGAATTATCGAGCCCCTACTTGTACTGAACCCTCTTGGTGGTAATATTAATTAATACTTAGTATGACCAAACAATGTTTCACTTTAAGGTCTTCTATATTAAAAGAATTTTTTTTTAACTTTTGCTTCTAGAGCACTTGCGAAGCTCTGTCTCCGAGTGTTAAAAAAGACAGAAGAAAGTTTGGCCTGAAAAAGAAAAAGTCCTCTAAAGGAGGTAGTGTTGACTTGACAATCCAGTTTAGTGCAAATAAGTCTTCTACCACTGGTACTGATACCGATAATACTTCCCCTCTATCTGTAAGTTTCTTTTTAAAACTATACTACATCTTTTCCTTATTTTCTTGTATAATAATAAATGTGTGTTTTTATTTGGTAGAAATTAATTTCTCTATTATAATATAGTAAGTCGTATACCTTGATATGATTGAAAATGCAACACCCTTTGCCTTTAATAATGAATAAGAGAAAAATATATAGCAGATTATATATAAAAACAGTAGTAGGTAGGTCATTATTATTATTATTATTATTATTGTCATGAATAACACAAAAAATCTTGGCAAGAAATATCTTTGTTGTAAAATATCAACTCTATAGGCAAATTCCACAATGAAAGTTAAATACTGGATAAATTTATTTATTTGTATTAAAAATATGGCATTTTAATTGCGATAGTTTTTTGTTTAACCAATGCAAAAAAAGCGGATTTACTGCCATTGCAGACTATACAATGAAAAGCAGACTCTATGGCACTTCTTGCATAAAATTTGCTTTTTTGTTGTGCTGAACATATTATTCTTTTCACCAGTTTAAAATTATGGTAATGTTAACAAAATATACTAACTTTCTCCAGATGTTTTTGAAAGTTAATTTATGATCAATTTAACAGTACTAAAGTCCCACTTTTAATTTCAATTAATACCGAGGCAACATAAGTTGTATTGTCTAAACTGCAGTGGAAGCAACGGTACCGGTAGATAAATTTATTTCTTTTATTCTAATTGTTTTTATTAACTAGGCGTAGACTGTGTAAGATCTAAATATTGTTTGCGTCAGTGTATTGGCAGTAATATTTCACTAATGCAGGGTTTTGCATTTACAATGCGTATACTTAATAAAAATGTGGTGATAACGGTAAAATGTTTATTTTGTAGGTTAATTCATTCTCTTGTATTTCTTCTGCGCCGCAGCTCAATTCCATAAACGCCTCAACTTTGCCTGTACCAATAAATGCTACTTCTAATGCTCCTACGCCTGATAGCCTAAGCAACGTTGATGTGATTTCTTTGTCTGCTGAAAATCAAATGCGAGATGATTTTGTAGGTTTAGCTAAAACTGGTAAGATTAATTTTATTTCTATTTCTTAGATAATGATAGTAACAGTAACGAGATCTTTAGCAATGTAATTAATATATTTTTATTTTTTTATGAATTGACATTTAAAAACATTTCTTTGGGTATTATTTAATTAGGTTTTAAACAAAATTCCTTTTATCTATGTGATAATGTCGTCCTTTTCGTTGGTTTTGATTGAAAAATAAGAATTATGAAATTATTTTTGTTACCTAGCTTGAGGTCTTTAAGTTTTTACAAAAAGAAACGAGTGGAGAGCTCTATAACGCGCAGCAAAAATTTATTATCTGTGGGCGCCAGCCACGCGCTAAGTAAAAACATTTATGCAGGACGAATCTCTTTTTTTGTTCGGGGAAAGCACTCTCAGGGTCGATTTCTATGCTGGTTTGTAAGTAGGCAAATAGATTTTGTCGAACTTATTTCACTTTTGGCACAAGTACTCTTATATGTTTTTAATTTAATGTTCATGAACTATTTACGCACGTTAATTGATATATATATTTTTTATAGGTCTTATTTAATTATTTTATGTTAATATAATTTGATTTTTATATTTAAAAAGTCTTTGAAAATGTCTATTTTATTTTTAAATAGTCTTAGAAAAGGTCCATTAAATTTATATTCACTGTTTGATAATTGTTTTTAAATAAAACAGAAATTCTTAATATCCGTATATTACATTTTAGTTTTACACAAATGAAATTAAGTTCCTTAATTAAAAAAAAAAAAAAATGATTTTAAATTTTGGCCAGTGAGATTACATTTAAATAAATTAAAAAGAATTCTCATAAAATTTGCACCAATATCTGTCTGTTCTTTTGCTATCGCGCCGCGATTATCCGAGATTCACCGTAACTCACGATGGAAAATGTTTGTACTGTGATATGAAATAACCGAGGGCTCGTTAAATATTCTTTCAATGTTCCAGTCCCTGAATGCACGACGCGACGAAGTGTCTGTACCGCGTACCGCGATATGAAACAACCAGTGGCTCGTTGAACTGTTGAATAGTCTTTCGGGGCTTCTGTGAAGTTGAGCTGGCTTGTATAACGAATTCTTTTTTAGCTTAGCTTTGATAAAAGCAAATGTGTTATTCTGTGTTGCGTGTGTATTACGATGATTGCTGCGATGTGAACGGCTGCACTGCTGCGGTGGAACTAACTGCTTCGAGTTTTGCGGCTGGAGTTTTGTGCTAATCAGGTCGGACGGACGACTGAACGGTGCGAAAGGGCCCCTGACTAGTTGATTACATGAACGCGTTTCATTATTAGTTGCTTGATTCTAACTCGCTGATATGCATTTAAATATTTTTTACCAATTACCCAGACAGATATTATTTGCAAGTACATTTCGAAAATTAAAATTCTGAATTTAATTCAGTAATATGACAATAACAGAATATAAAGAGGTGATGTTTAATTTCATATTCAGTGATAGAAGTATGAAAGAACTTTGCTTACGGCACCATTTCAGGAGTCTTGAAAAATTATGATGCCATAGGCGTCACTTTGGCTTTTATTCAGAAAATAAATTTTAAGTTTTGCTAATTCTATAATCTTATTCTGTTATTTTGCATGCATACTTTATTAATTTATCATTTGTTCTTATTTGCCGATTGATTATTGCTCTAAATGTTTCGTTGTTTTAAGAAATAAATAGAAATAAAAATTCTACATTTTATACTGTTTAAACTTTTTTCTAGTTCTAAATAATTTGAAAACACTGACGTTTGGCCTAAGTACGGAAAGAGAAAGGTTAAAAACTGCACTTGAATCAGAAGTCCAAGTTCCTGCTAATGTTAGTAATCAAAACTTAGTCAATTTAAAAAATAATCTCAACCAAGTTGTTCAACAGAATACTGATTTAAAAAGCCGACTGCTTAGAATCCACGAAGCATCAGACCTCACCGATTTGTCCTCACTTGAACATTTATCTGAAAATGTAAGTACGCTTATTTGCTAAATTTTTATTTTTGTAATTTTAGTTTGATGCAAAGTTTGAAGCTTAGCACTACCTATTAATTTTTTGATAGGTTTGTGAATAGAGTAAGTAGTAAGTAGAATTGGTTAGAAATTTTAAAGCCAAAAACTGTCTTTTATTTTTGTTTTAAATAAACTTTTTAAAATAAACCAAAATTTATGAAAGTTGTTCCAAGTAATAAAAATTTAAAAGTGCCTACGGATTATGTTATTTTTTCAATTCTGTCAATGTCTCTCAAGTAATAAAATTTAAACGTTTAAATGATATATATATATATTATTAATATTGATTTTTCAAAAACAGGTTAGGCCTCTCAATATTTCTATATTTAATCTTCATTACCATAAATATACAGGGTGTCCCAGTTTTAAGGGAAGATTCTTCACAGAAAGAAAAAATATTTTTGTGCAGAAAACTCCCTCCCGGTTTTATGGGACTTCACAAACTTAAAGAAAAAAATACTTTTGAACAGAAAACTCCATATTCGCATCTCGCTTACTTTAGGAGATAAAAGGTGTTAAAATTTCAACTTTTTCCAAGTTTTTTTCCTGTATCTTTTGAAATAAATTAGATATCAATTTAAAATTTTGTGCACTTTCTAACTACCGTATCAAAATGAGACAGTAGCGTAGCTCAGAAAAGTTCTGGAAGGATTTCTGGGTGAACCTAAAAAAACTTACCCCGTGTAGCTTATTTCATGAAAATGATTAAGATATTCAGCTTAGGAAAAT
The DNA here is from genome assembly GCA_963680705.1 of Rhagium mordax. NCBI lineage: Eukaryota > Metazoa > Arthropoda > Insecta > Coleoptera > Cerambycidae > Rhagium > Rhagium mordax. The sequence goes on along the minus strand of OY796657.1, from coordinate 24,981,375 downwards.
GTACAAAATTTCAAATTGATACGTAATTTATTTCAAAAGATACAGGAAAAAAAACTTGGCAAAAGTTAAAATTTTAACGCCCTCTATCTCCTAAAGTAAGCGAGATAAAGGGTATATGAATAGAAAGTTTTCTGCTTAAAAACATTTTTTCTTTAAGTTTGTGGAGTATCGTCCCTTGAAACTGAGACACCGTGTATAAAAAAATAAATAATAATGGCTTGTTTATGCACTAATCTTTAGTGTTAGTACTCACATTCGCCTTATCTTAAAATAATTAAAACTGGAGTGTTACCCCTATACTGTCTTATTTAGACTACTATAGTATTGAATGAAATAAAACTTAACTGTTTTATGATTTCCACAAATCTTTTATATTTATATATTTCACAAAATATATAAACTACATAGCAATTGTTTCGCCACACAGTGGCTTCGTCAGATGATGAGTACTAGGTCTAGTACTAGTACTCATCATCTGATGAAGCCACTGTGTGGCGAAACAATTGTTATGTAGTTTATATATTTTGTGAAATATATAAATATAAAAGATTTGTGGAAATCATAAAACAGTTAAGTTTTATTTCATTCAATGTTAACATGGATTTCCATCAAGTAAAGATCGACTCAATCAACTACTATAGTATTTGTCACAACAAAGTCCCTAACTTTTTTTAACCTTTAGTATCATGCTTAATTTGCTACTGGGCCATTCTTAAGTTTAAAAAACTTGCATATTCTAATACTAACACTAAGATGCTGCATAAATACGTCATTAATTGTATTGCGTTTTGAGATTTTATTAATATATAAATATAAGATACATAGTATATAAGAAGTCTAAATATGAAATGACTACCTTTATGCAAAGGAATATATGATTTTTTAAAGATGTAAGAATATTATTGGTAATTTAATTGCTTAATTTATCTGTTTCATTTCATTCATGTTATATCACAGAAGATCCCAGTAAGTAGATAATAATTATTATGTTACACTAATGCTGATGAAATATTTTCAACTTTAACATGAACTTTTATTTTAACTACAAACTAACTAAATTGAAACTATATGCAGTTATTGAAAAGGGTGATAGAACATAGCGTTTGTAAAGTCTTAAAACATTATTTTACATATAAAAGAAATGAGAAGGAATTAGGAAAAGTGAATTTATCTGGCAACCACATGATCATAAATTCTAGTCCCACTCTCCCAAGATATTGTCAAGGTAGCATCGGCTTTAGATTAAGTTATCTGGTGGAAGTTTTTCAAGTAGATAATTCTAATAATTTTGTGTTGCAAATTATGTGTTTTATCAGCTTTTTCAATAAGTACACACGCTCTGTATATACATCCATCACAATGTTCTTTCTGTTTTTGAGAAACAAACAGATTAACAGTACAAAGACATATTACTTGCCTTTAATTAATGATTTTTAATGATTCAATGATTTAAAAAAAAAATATTTCATGAGTTTTAGAAAATCTAATTTTTGAGCGTATAGAACAGCAGTCGGCAAGTCATTTCTAGTGGGGTTCGGATACTTTTGAAATTTTTTTTTCGAGATCCAGATAAAAGAGGATTCCAGAAATCTGTTTTTTTGACCTCGGAGGCACGTCCATTCAGCCAAGGAATTTTTTGTTTCTGAAAAAGGAGCGTGGCTTATAAAAACTCATATTATTATTTGTTCTTAGAAATTAATAAGAGAAATTACACTTGCGGGTATGGAAACATGATGCATCATACCGTGAGTGGGTCTCACATTTTAAACTAATTTATTTAAATTGGATTGGAATAAATAAAGTTTAAAAAGATTTTTCTTTGGCTGTCCAGTTTTTTACCTTCCGCGGTCCGCCAGTTGCCGACCGTTGGTATAGATAGAGTAAGACAATGTAAGACTATTTTTCACAGGTAATTATTCATTCTTTTATGTCAGTTAAGGTGCAATGAAAATGAAAAGGTATAAATAAATATTTGTTAATAACTCTCCTGTTTAGGCTTTAAAAAAAATGGAGTAAGCTCCTGTGTTAGGTTTGTTTTCTTCAACATAAGTGCCATGGAGCTCTAATGCAATAACATCTCAAAAGGGAGTAGGACTATTGGCAAATTTTGAAATAAATATGCGAAAGCCAAAAAATGGTTACAGAGTTCTTGCTAAATCTTTCTCTGCTTGGTTAATAAGTAATTTCTGATATTTTAGATTTTACAGTTTTAAAAGTTTGCCTTGACGGTTATTTTATCAAAAACATACTATGTGAATTACAGGAATGCCAGTAACTGACTGTTGATCTCGCGGCCAGAATTGACCTCCCATTTTACCGTTTGCATTGTGTATCTTCTTCATTCTTTAATCAGTGCATTTGTACCTACTCTGTATAATTCAACAATTTAAAGTTTCCAATATTATAACTATTAAAATTCCAAAAAGTTATATTATGATCCAAACCATTTTCTATTTTTTCTTTGTGTCTGATTTCGTTAGCACGTTCTCTATCGTATAAATTATTTTTACTACTTTCCTCTCATCTGATGGGCCCTTTATTTACTGACTAGGTGCATCTGATTCTAAAGAATGTCAATTCACGAAAAAAGGCATTTCGGATAAATCGCGATTTGGTCCGTTCTTTTAATAACCGATTCAATTTCTTACAGCATTAATTTGCACAATACATATACACAAGTGACGGTTCCTCATTGATTAATGTATCTAGCTTGCAAATGTACAAACCAAGTAAAATGCATTTGAACTCCACAAGTAACAAAATAATTTTCAGTAAAAACCGAGGTAAAAACTATACTTCATAAATGAAGATGGATTCCATCATAAACTATAGAATCTTGTCTTCTACTACTACTCTACTATTTATACTATTAATTTCTGATCTTATAGCAAGGTATTTATCAAACAGTGGTATTTCAATATGTTTTAGATTTTCCAATATTTTTTGCTGTTAAGAAATAAATGAATAAATAAATAAGCTCGATTATCCGTGGACGGTTCATCCGTGCGACGGATAATCCGTATGAACACTCGGTATTGATAATCTGTGTGTATGTCGCTGTTTTGTCTTGTACTCGATTTTCAAGCATATAAAATTCCCAAAACCGTTAAAATTATGTTTGGCTTGGTCAGTACATGCTCCTTTAAAAAAATAAATGTTGGTGAGGACGGTCAGGTTAGTGATAATGAAAAGTGGAAATACCATGTTTAGAGTATTGAAAGGAAAGAAATTTTGAAAAGATTTAAGAAATTAAATATACAGGGTGTTCCAGTTTTTTGTAGCAGGACTTTAACAGTCGATAGACAATTGAAAATTATTAAAAAAAGTTCCTATAAACATAGGTTGAAAAATGCTTAGTTTTCGAGATACAGGGTGTTAAAGTTTGAAAATAAATACGGAGTTATATTAATATTTCCAGAATGCTAAGAAGTATCGAATCCAAACTTGCCAATTCTTTACATATAATTTAGAGGCCTATTTTAGAATAACAAACTATTACTTTACTTAACCATGGGCGTAGATATATGGATTTACTAAGGCTCTTTTTTACAAAAAAGTAGTACGCCACTGATATTTTCCCATGTTTTCAGTTTAATTCAATAAAACAAGAAAAAACAAAAATTTAATGTCTCTTGGCACTTTTTGATATGACAAGCCGTTTTCCAGAAAATTTACATTTAATCATTTGATGCACGCATCTGGACGAATTTTAGACAAACTTGAAGTCGCTCAGAATTTCAAAAAATTTGATGGTGCCAAAAATTTCTTAAATATAAAGAATGAAACATTTAAAATATTTATTGTAAAAGTATATTATATTGTAAATCAAAATTTTTATAACACAAATGTATTAAAACGCAACGGTCGAACTAAAATAAATTATTAGAAACACAAACACAAAAGCTAGCAACATGTAAAAGTGTCTTACTTCATTACAAGCATCATTAACGATGTTTCATTCTTTCTTTTTAAAAGACTTTTCGTACCATCAAATTTGGTGAAATTCTGAGCGACTTCAAGTTTGTCTAAAATCGTCCAGATGGGTGCATCAAATGATTAAATGTAAATTTTCTGGAAAACGGTTTGTCATATCAAAAAGTGCCAAGAGACATAAAATTTTTGTTTTTTCTTGCTTTATTGAATTAAACTAAAAACATGGGAAAATATCAGTGGCGTACTACTTTTTTGTAAAAAAGAGCCTTAGTAAATCCATATATCTACGCCCATGGTTAAGTAAAGTAGTAGTTTGTTATTCTAAAATAGGCCTCTAAATTATATGTAAAGAATTGGCAAGTTTGGATTCGATACTTCTTAGCAATCTGGAAATATTAATATAAATCCGTATTTATTTTCAAACTTTAACACCCTGTATCTCGAAAACTAAGCATTTTTCAACCTATGTTTATAGGAACTTTTTTTAATAATTTTCAATTGTCTATCGACTGTTAAAGTCCTGCTACAAAAAACTGGAACACCCTGTATACACTAAAAAATGAGCTTGTGTGAGCGTTATTCTGATTAACCGTGTTTTCAATTATCCGGCGAAGTGTCGATCCCGTCCGACACGGATAATCGAGGTTCTACTGTACATTAGTGTACATAGAATGTTTTTGCATAATTTTAAGTTTTTTTTTTTTCCTGTTGGTACCAATTTTCCAGTCATTTTTACTGTATATTTTTGGTATAGCTTTTGTAAACTGCATAGTGGAAATTTTCCAGCAGTTTATAATGACAGTTTCGAGGCACCAGATAAATAAACAGTTGTTGTGACCAATCTGCCACACAGTCTATTATGAAAGCTGAAGAATATTATTTCTTTCTTCTGCAGTTACAGCTTTTGAACAATGTGTGGCATTTCTGGAAATTTTCCCACAAATCAATTCCAATAAGAAACTGGAGCAACTATTTTCGTAAAACTCCGAAAATTACTACTTTCTTCTAAAATATTATTTAACAACGTATCTTCCCTTGAAATAGACCTATTTTGATTGTAGTTGCCCATTAGCGTCTTTTTCACGTTCGGAACTTACAAACAAATAGCTAGAATGCTGCCTCATGTGATGACACCCTAAATGAGGTATTCGTCTCGCCTCGCTTTGCCTTATTTGCGTTCGTGCTCAGATGTATACCCACCTATATACACTGACGATCAATTGAAGTGACCCAAGAAAAATTTGCATCAACTTCCAACTCATATATCTTTTGATACAAGAATCGCAAAACCATAAATCTTTTTAGGTCTTATAGATATATGCGTCAAGAATATGTGACACATTTTGCTTGGTCTTGTCTCGTTTATTTTTGGAGATACGGTGATGAAGGTTGAGCTATGTTTTTCTGCCAAAGTTTGAGGTCGTGCATGGAGTGTCCCAAACCGTTTTCGGATATGACAATATAGTCATTTTGTACCCTCATTCATTGCGTTCATTTTCATTTTTGATTGATTGTGCTAACTTAATTGTTGTTGATTTTATGAGGATTTCTATACAATAGTACATTTTTTGACTTTTTGACAGGGGGAGAACTGATTTGATATTTTTCGCAAATGAAATTATGAATGCGCGGGATAGGTACCTCAATCAAATTTTGCGGTCTATTGTATTGCCTTTTGTGAATCAAAGAGACCCTGAATTTCTATGTATGCAATACCACATCGTGCTCGAGTAGTAAACCATTTTTTCGAAGAACATATCACAAGAATGGTATGGCCTTCCTGCTCGCCGAATCTTAACCCTATCGAGTATGTCTGGGGCGCACTTGGAAGACGCCTTCGCAAGCGAATGGTACCAGCTATCAATTTGGAAGAACTTGCTTTTGCGGTTTCAGAGGACTGGTCTCTTGTGGATCAGTAAATTATAGATAATTGCATTTTCAGTATGCCCAGACGGTATCAAGCTGTTATATGAGCAAGAGGTGGACCAACTCGTTATTGACATTTAATGCTAAAATTTTTTATTTGTGTATTATGTACGTGTAAGATTTAATTGTAAACATTTAAAAAAGTAAGCATTTAAAGTCAAAAAATGTCCTGTTGTATAGAAAACCTCATAAAATCAACAACAATTACGTTAGCACAATCAATCAAAAATGAAAATGAACGCAATGAATGAGGGTACAAAATGACTATATTGTCATATACGAAAACGGTTTGGGACACTCCATGCACGACCTCAAACTTTGGTAGAAAAACATGGCTCAACTTTCACCACCGTATCTCCAAAAATAAACGGGACAAGGGCAAGCAAAATGTGTCACATATTCTTGAGGCGTATATCTATAATACCTAAAAAGATTTATGGCTTTGCGATTCTTGCATCAAAAGATATATGAGTTGGAAGTTGATGCAAATTTTTCTTGGGTCACTTCAATTGATCGTCAGTGTATTATAATAAACTTTTTTCACCATTATACAATATATTCGTTTACATTTAGATGTTGAAATTTGTGCAAAATTAGGTCTGTTGATGATATTTTTTAAAACTCCAGCTAATTAAAGGCAAGTAATAGAATTCCTTTACTCTGTTAATTGATTTCTATTTTAGTTTTGTAACAAAAGTTATTTGGTAGTTGTATAAAGAGAGAAAGAAATAATTTTTTACATCATAAAATTTCATCAACACAGTACAAGCCTAACTTATTTAATTAGCCAAATTGTCCAAAATATCGTGAGGATCTAGTAAGTATATACAGAATGTGTAAAAACTGTAGAATATTGTGTATAATTTTTTAAGCAATGATTTTTCAAAAAAATTATATTTAGAAAAGTTATTGAAGTAGTTCAGTAGAAACTAAAATGCTTTTAAATTTTTTTTTCTTAAACCTGACTACCATTATTTTTAAATGGCTAGACAAAAATTTCCTCAACATGTGTATTTTTTTATATATCAACACCAATCATGTTACATTGTAATTTTTTATAAAGTCCAAATCACGAGAGAAGACCGTTATGTCATCATTATAATTCGTGTGAATCAAATCAGTACTGAGTTAGTCAAGTTCATGCTTGTTGGAATGACATCCTTCTTATGTAAACAAATTTAAACGTCAAAACAAAACATAACCTGCAATTTGTCTGTTTTTAATGTGCAAAAATCAATGGAAAAAGGAAAACGGTAACAATCAAACTCAAAGATAAACAAATTCAAATTTGACAACTGGCTGACATGCAAAAACAGGAAACTATGAAACATGTGACAACGGCACTAGTCAAAAGCATTCGATCAGTAGTTGATCGAATTCTCGCTTGTTACTGAGACATACGAAATCGGGCCCTCTCTTTCTTTTTTGTCAAGGCGGTTAGGTTTTCGTCAGTCGGATATATTAACAGTCACATAATGGACTCCCTTTTCCTATCTCTCTCGTTTTACTATTTTGTAAACAAAGAACGCTTGAATAGTATACGTTGAAGATTAGAAATTAATTTGTGGCGTAACGGCCATCTCTCGTGATTTGAAGTATTATGCTATTAAATTAGTATGACTGATTCAGTTATTTGCTTTTCCTAAGTATCTTTGAAAATTAAATGGAAATATCATCGAAAAACATTATTGTTTTTTAATTTGTTTTTTTTTTTGAATAACAATCACAAATATGCTATACAATTAAAAAAATAAATCGTGGCAATGCAAAGACTTGAAAGAGATTTTCATTTCATTTCAATTTTATGTTGAGTTACTTTAAACAACTTTGCAGTGGCGGCTCGTGACTTTGAACAAAGGAGGTGCACAGCGAAAAGCTGTGTACACGGGGCGAGAGCTGCAGGGGGTGCGGTAGCGGTAGCCCCCCGAGACGCGCCGCAGGCGAATTTTTTTTAGGATTTTCAAGGTCATTGTGTTTTACAAGTACCTCAAAATTTGTAACTTAATATTAATTTAAATATTTTCAATTTTGCTTTGTTTTTTCCGAGGTTTTTTCTCACTTTCATTTGACTTGCAATTGTTTTGTTAAAATTTTTAAATTTCTGGGAAAAAATTATGTTACGTTAAAGACACTTATATTAATACTTACTCAATGATATGCTGATTGATTACTCATACAGTGTTATACACACTAATAATTACACTATTGGTATTAATCCAGTGGCGTAGCTGAAAATCTCGGGCCCCCCCGCAAAATATATGTTGAGGGCCCCCCACAAAATAATAAATCACCTCTAATTTTGTTGAACAAAAATCGTTAGGTACATGAATATTTTACCACATTATACCTACGAAATTTGGTATACAGGCGTTTTAGGTCATGCTGAACAAGAATCTGTTAAAACAAAAAGCCTATCTCTGGCTGCATGGTCTATGACCCAATGCCAAAAAAAAAAAAAAAAGCTTATCTCAATCGCTAATATAAATTCCTAATTTTTGCCAATTTCTATTGATCATAGTAGGCGTATTTAAGTTTGAAAACATTTTTTATTAATAACTTTTTAATCACAATCTGAAAGAAAAGAAGTATACCAAATTTGATCTAAATCGATCAACAAATGGCCTAGATATTGGGATGGGGTGTAGTGGTGAAAAGTGAGACACACTGTATATTGGTTAACATAATGAAAGTAAATAAAAAAAATAAAGAATGCAATCACTTTCATCAAAATCAATCAAAAATTTTCGGCAACGGCGTACATTCTCTTTAGCAAAAGTCTTCGATGATGCGATCAGTATCTAACTTCCTTGCTTTTCTTTCTTTCTTGTGTCATTGAATTTTTCTTACAAATGTCTTAATAAGTTTTAATTTTGAAAATGACCTTTCAGCTGTAGCAACAGTAACTGGTAGTGTTAAGAACAATTTTATAGCAATAAAAACATTTGGAACACTTGACAGTAAAGTTTTGTGATTTTGTTTGAGAAATGTAGCAAAATCTAAGATTGAAGAATCCGCAATTTCTATTATTTGTGTCCTTAAAACATTTGTTACTACCTAACAGAAGTTCCCGGGGAAAATCTGCCGATAAATCTTCAGAATAATTTTCAGAAAGATTGCTAGATTCCCAATAAAGTCATTCATTGGAGTTTTATTAAAATTAATTATGTACGAAATAACTTTTTTATCAATTTATTTTATTATATTCAAAAAAATTATAAGAAATATCAAGGAAATACATATAATAAATTTATGTTTTTATAAAATTCATGCATCTTAACTATTGATGTTAAGATGTACCTATGTAAGATTTCGTCACTTTTAATTTTGACGATATTTTCGCGTCAAAAATTCCTAGACTCGGGGGCCCCCAAAAACTGGAGGCCCCCCCGCATCGCGGGCCCTGCGGGCCCGTCCGCTACGCCACTGTATTAATCTCGGTATTAATTTTTAGTTGTTAATTATGTACAATATTTTAAGACTTAAGAATTTGAATTATAATGGCTAGTGCTAATAATACAAGTTTGTATTATTAGCACTACTAGCACTAGCCATTATAATTCAAATTCTTAAGTTCAAATTAAACTGCACATTGCACCGTGAAAGAGCGCGCAATAAATAGGACCGTCGAACAATATAATTAACCACACAAAGAAAGACACACGGCACACTTAAACTGTGTGTTGCATCCACGTACTATTCGGTGTTGTTCACTTCGCCCTCTCGCTCTCTGAGAGTGAGATGACCATATAACGGGCACGAATCGTGAATGATTGAGCCCGTGCAGCTATAGTTATGTGCACTGCGCTGGGCCTGCGATCGAGCCTACTATACGAATCGACATTCTACAGAGCCGGCTCGCTAGCGCTAAGGAAAATCTCCACCGCGCGACCGCGCGCCTTTCCCAGCTTATTATAATTAGATATTAGATACCTGTAAATTATAAATTGCGAAAAATATACTAGAAAAAAAATCTCTTTATAGGTGGGCTGTGGGGGTGCACGTGCTCCTGTGCTCCTATGCACGAGCCGCCACTGACTTTGGTTGTAATTTTTTTAAAAACCACTATTTAGAAAAAATGTGGAATATTCTATTCTTTTTATATCTTCTTTGATTTTTAAATTTGTACTATTGTACTATTGCCTTTTCTAAGGTATCTTTGTACTTTTCCCTAAAAAAGGTACCTATCTGTTATGTTTAGAATAAAAATGTTTTATCCATTTTTGTCAAATAAATTGGTATGTTACCCTATCAAAATATATATTGCACCATACTGTGAAACATGTTTCACAGAACATTTGCATAGTTTAACCACAAAAAAGAGGCCATTAGTAAAAAATGTTTTTTTATATGAACAAAACAGCTTAAAAAAATTTCAAGGTCACCCAAGTGTAGTATGTTGAATTACTTCAAATAACTTTTGTCATTTTTGTCAAAAAAAAAACTCTACGTAAAAAGTTATACACATAATCCACATCTATTACACACCTTGTATATTATATAGAACTTAAAATAAGAGAGAAAATAAAATATTTAAGAGAGTAATAATAATTACAAGAGTTGGTTATATTATGTTGGTATTAATATACCAATAATTAGGCAAAAAGTGTATATTTAAATGTTGCATGAGGCATGAAGTTTATGGCACGAGCGAAGCGAGAGCTGCAATCATGCTGAGTACAATAAATACACTTTTTGCAAGTGTTACTCAGAACATTTTTTTACGATCGAATTAAATTGAATTGAACACAAAATATTCAAATGTCAAACTGACAACTAGAGAAATTGTCACTGTCAAATGCATCCACAAATAACTATAGAACATTCCACGTAAGCTGAACGATTTCGACAGATGACATTGTGACCTGCTGAAATACTTTTAAAAAATTTGACCCTAGATCGTAAACTGTGGCGTAGGAGTACAAAACAAAATGGAGGTTTGGTGTCATATGTTTCCTCTGGTTTTGAGGTTATTGTTAAAAGTTGTCAGTGTCAGTTTTGTGGTGTGTTGAATATTTTGTTGTAATTGTATTTATCTATTAAGATTGGATGTGCGATGTGCGTGTATGTGTAAACGTGAACATAAATAATGGAATAAAATAATTAATAAAAATCAATTGAATGTACAAAAACACTGCATTCTTAAACTGAGTTTTCTTACACATGCAACCATGAAATCGAAGTACCGTATTGTTAGTTGCCTGCTACCATTCATTTAATTTGGAGGAACTATTTTATTAGGTGGGTCGAGGTCAGTGATCATTGTGACCAATAAATTGAATAAAAAGTTACTATATTTGTACTGTCATCTGTCGAAGCGAACATCTTACGTGGAATATACTATATGAATAAACTTTCGTTGCCCAGTAACAAACTTACTTTTTGCACTAGTGCAAAAAGTAAGTTACTCTTTGCACTAGTGCAACAAGTAAAACTTTTTGCACTGTAAATACTGCGAAAAGTTATTACTTTTTGAACAATCGTAGAAAAACACATTTTTTTGTAAAATATGTATTACCTAAATAAAAACAGTGACAAACTTGTTATAAAAGAAGTTAACTTAAAGAAAACATTCATAAATAATATAAAAATAAAACAAAACACTACCAAATTAAAATAAAGTTATTAATCATTGAGTAAAGAAATAATATAAAAACGTGCAACTGTCACGGTTTTTATATTTTAGTATTGTATTTTTTTGTCAACATCTTCAGGATTGTCAGAATTTTTAGTGTTACGGGAAGGTATTTGTAATTCGGCTACATGCTTGCATAGTCCTAAATATTGTAGTTATTGACAAAAAAATACAACACTAAAATCCTAAAATCTCGGAATTTTGACAGTTGCGCCTCTTTATTATTATTTACTCAATGACAAGATTTAATTTTGTATTCTAAATTTAAAAAATAACGGACACGGGAAAATAAAGGGCCAAACAAAAGGACGCCCTGAGAAAAATGGACGTATGGCAAGCCTACCAATAATGTAACCTATCGTTTATTCCAATACACATAAAAATATTATGTTTAAATGTTAATTCCAAGGGCATACATAGCTTTTTGTTGTGGGGGGGGGGTAATACAGTTTCCAGTTGACTGTCTATACGTGTACATGGATAGTACGAGCTGCAGGGGAGTCCGGGGGCGGCAAAGCGGCAGAGCACGCTGTGAATTTTTTAAGTATAAGGGGATAATAGCACCCAACATATTTTTGAAAATTCATATTTTCGTTACTATTCATGGCATTTTGTTTTCCAGGTACAAAATGCCATGAGTTTTGAAAATTCATTATACGCAAACGACAGCAGCTAAATGATTTGAATTTTAGCGCCGTATTTAGAATTACATTTTCTAGATGCATGTGCATGGATTTGGAAAATTTCATATTTTTTCGATTTTTTTATTTTTAATTTTTTCGGCCTATCAAATATGCATGCACATAGCCCTAGATTATATAATTCTATATCATTCATTAAAATTTGAAACGATTTCGATGAATAGTAACAAAAATATGAATTTTCAAAAATATGTCGGGTGCTATTATACCCTTAAGGTCATTGAGGATAAAACACTTCAAAATTTATATAACTACTATATAAACATTAACAAACTGCATTAACTTAATGAAGATAAATGCATATCAAATTGTTCGGTAGAATTTTGTTCAACTTGGTTACCAATAAAATTTATATTGTTTAGTATATTTTTTTACATTTCTTAGAAAAGTATCTATGGAAATGATATAACAATTTTCTTTTATGCCGCTATTCTACACGTTACATAAAAAATCTAAAACTTAAATTTTGAAAAAGGTATCAGATATAGTTTTCGAAAAATCAGTGCTGTGTTTTTAATTATTTTAGTTCCTATAAGTTGTCAAAAAAAACACCCTCTAACTGTTCCTTTGACATCACGTCAAAGGCGTAGAGGTTATTTCCCAGTTTTAAACTGGTTAAGTTGAATATTTTTTAGATAAATCAATTTTTTTGGGTAGGAATTTGAAAAACTTTAATAAATCTCAAAAAAGAAAAAAAAGAGAAAAAATTTATATTTATACATACATCGATTGTGACTTGTGAGTGTCATATACGACACTCAAGTCAACCTGTTAATGTCTGAATTGCTCGTATTTTTTTCTTTCATTTGTTGTGATGTGCAAGATAAGTTGAGGTAACATGATAATGTTAATGGGTCAAATTTAAAAAAAAAAATGGATTTTCAATAGTTAATGAGACATTATATAATATATCATCTAAGTCAGTGCCGTTGCTAGGTATTTTGCCGCCCCATGCAAGAAACGAAATTGCACCCTGCCCTCCCTTGAAATGAAACTTGAAAAAAAAAAAAAAATCGAAAACCTGTTCTTTCGGAAATGAATGAGGTTTGAACTAGAACTAAAATAGTTAATACCTAGTTCACTAGTTGTCGCCTTAGTATATATGACAGCGCGAGGCGCGATAAATAAGACTAGAGGTTGCCACATCTAATATTACGTTTCTTTAAAACTGATACCTTTATTGTTGAGTAATAATTTTTGCATTTGTTTTATTTTTTGTTGGAAGCTTATAAAATTTGATAAATCTTGTAAAAGAAAAAATTTAATATTGGTTAAATGCCGCCCTCTAATTTCTGACGCCTCGTGCAGGTGCACGTGCTGCATCTGCACCAGGCCTTGATCTAAGTATTTAGTAGTATTTACTTTTGAACAGTAAAAGATTTTTCTAAATAGATTGAGAAGTCTGAATTCATGGATATTTTAAATTTGATTGTACCTGAAGTAATTATTTTTATATGGAATTTCATATGTAATATGCTTTAGAAAAACCTAATCATTAATATATTGTTTAAAAATACTATTATTTACAGTTTACAGGGGTACAATACAAGTAAATTTTATCTCATAAATCAAATTCTTACCAGTTCATTGAATATAGTATAGGTAAAAGAATACATGCAATTTGCTAGTCGCTAAAACAGTCGACTGTTTTCTCATGTTTTATTTATTTTGTATTTTTTTATTACCTGCTTTTTGTTTGAATACGCAGCACCGGGTCTATAATGCTTCATTGAGCTATAGCTCTTCCTGTGTAAGTGCAACAGAGTTTTTTGATGCTGAAGACTTGCCTACCGAGAAGCCATCTAACTATAGAGATCATGAGGGAGGGGAAGAAGAATCAGAGGTGCGTACAAGGTCTGAAAGTAGCTCAGAAGCTGGGTCGCTTTCTAGTGGTGAAGGAAGTATTAGCTCAGAATCTGAGTTGGGTACAGAGTTGAACCCGGTTAACAGCTTAGAAGTTGGAGGTAGGTGAAAATATTCACTATTTTGAGTTATTTCATTTAAAAACAATGTGTAAAATTTATATAAAGGGTATTATTTTTTTCTTTGAGGTTAAATTATCCTCAGATTTGTTTTCTAGTTTATTTAAAACGGCTGATCAGATATGAAGGATCATTTCAGTAGTCTAGTCTAGACTAAAGTCAGATTGGTATTAAATTAACATAAAGGTTAATTGAGTTTTTACATGAAATATCCATAAGCTTATTAGCGTGTGAGGCTTTTGTGTGTGTTTTATTGGTGTTAATCATTATAAAAATATAAAAAATAATATAATCAGAATTTTTATATTATGACTAGCTATGTATTTGCATTATGTTAGTTCAACACATCTGCTATTGTGTGGCATACTAGAATTAAATGAAAACCACTTGACCAAAATTATTGACCAGTTAATTGATCCACACTATTGATGAATTGACCAATCAGTAAAAAAACGTATTTTTTTTTGACATTCTTGCTAAATGGAAAATACCATTAATTGCTTCTTTGGCAGCTACCAAACTTAATATTGATAAAAACTTTACCAATATTGCCTATTTCAATAAAAGGTGGTTTTTAACACGTTGACTGCCGTCTCGGTCAATATGACGCATATCACGCAAATCAAACAAGTGAATCTCGTGGGGGGTTTATCTTGGATATCAGCAAATTTAAGAAATGGTGAAACTTCTAGTGATTAAACTTGCCAGAAATACCAGGTCTTCTTTGGGGTAAATTAAGTTTTTCATTTGTTTTTTAATTTATATTTCTCTATTTTCAGCATAAAAATCAAGAAACGAGTTATATATAATGGCACTGTTCTGGTTTGACTGTTTACTAAATTCCACTAAAGGTTTTTTTTTATTATTATTATTACCCTTTGCACTTGTGATAATGTATTTATTTATTATAATGAAATTAGTCAAATAAATTTATTTTAACACATTGCTCTCTATAAATAGTTGTATGAAAGGTTTTGCTAAAAATCAAAAAATTTGAAAAATAAGAACAATTTCTACAGTGGTGGAGCAGAGAAACCTGATGATGTTCATCTTTCATTATTAGTGGCATATTATCAATGATGACATTCATTTACAGCAAATGTGAGAGTGGAAAGCCTCTCAATTTTTGATTGAGGTAATCCCCATCCTCTATTCTTTGTTTCAATTTCTTAAGTTTTTTGGATTTTGTGATAAGAGCAATCGTCTTGTCCTGTCTTGCTGTCGCCATTTGGTGTAAAGATTGTGATAATTTGTAAGGAAGCAATTCTGTACATCAGTTATGTTGTCGTTTGATAGTGCGTCAATAATTAGATTACTTCTACAGAGACTACAGAGAGATAAAAATAAAAACTGATCATAGTTAGCTGTTGATTCAAATGATGTGATGTCTTTTTATTGATTATTTTATTTATATATATATTAACCAATCAAATCGTTATATTTAGCCAATGTCTATGGTACTATAGCAATAATTTAAAATTAAAATCGAAAAGGCTGCATGGTAAGATGAGCCGAAGTAGCCCCCGGAAATTCTTAGGATAATTATAATAATAATAATTTATTTCTCACTTTTAACACAATAGTGTATACAGTCGTCAGTACATATATAGAAAAATAGTAACATACAATAAGTAAAAATAACAATAAGTACATAAATCCATAAACTAGTATAAAATAACTAAGACACAAAGTATAATACAAATTAGAAGATATAAACAAACATACAAATGTGCAAATGAGTATATATAAAATTTAAAACAATAACATACAAATTTCAATGAGATAAAGAATTGCAGTACTGAAAGTATTCATCATTACTATAAAAGCTGTTTCCAAGTAATATTTTCCTTACCTTACCGTCTTTTTAAAGGTTTTCATACCAATATCCTTTGTTTTTAAATTTTGTGGTAGGACATTAAAAAACTTATTTGATAAATATAGATAGGAGTTTTGCGTCTTACTTATAAAATAATAACTAGAATATTTTAATTTATTTAGTTATTTAAGTAACCCGTTTAAATATTTAGTTATAATTCCTCTATTTTGACGTGGTGTGAGTATAATGGTGTGGTGGTAAGGGGTTGTATTTTTGACGATTTCTGCGCATAATGTCATACTTGGAAGATCGCTGTTCTTCATTTTTACTTCTTCTTGCCTGCCGTCCGGATCCGGATCCTCTAGATCCAAAGGGAAAGGCTGTGTGGCGTGTTTCTAAATGGTGCATATCGGAAATCCTTTTTAAAAAATCATAACTTTCCGAGGAAACAAAATCAAGAAAAACGATTATGCCCGGGGAGTTTCTAAATTTCATTCATCATAGAAAATACCCCGCTGATCCATCTCGAAGGAGGCGCGAGTTATTAACACGTTCACTGCCGGAGCGCCTTTTATTGTACTTTCCGTTCAGGCCGGGGGCATATTCCATGTGGGGTCAAAATTTTGATTCTTTGAGCCATGATGCACAGAAATGGTTATCCACGAGTAATGAAGTCCCGCAGAAAAAAATTTCAAATATTCTTTAACCCTGCTAAGAAAATCGTGAAAATATGTCTTGGTCATATTGACATATAGACCGCGCCGGCGTGGAGGGAAATTATTTTCTCGGTCATATAGACCGAGACGGCAGTCAACGTGTTAAGCTCGGACTAGATGCGTGTTTTAAAAATTGAAAAAATTGCGGAAACAAGGAAACCTCAAACGCTATTTCCAAATGAAAAATCGTCGCCAGGCCGCCGTTCTGGCACAAGGTAGAGCGTGAATCGCACGGTTCCGCTGCGAGTTTCGGGGCAGTAGGCCTTTCTAGTCGCCCGAATTTTATACAACCCTTCGACACAGCTGTACTGAAACGTTAATAACTTTTTTAATACTGGACGGATCGCTACCAAATATAACCTAAAAGATTTTCCCAACACGAAAGCACCTGTCAAATACGGAGCGGCTCGCCGGACCCCACCTGGAAAAAAGGCTTTGAGGCAGCAAAGTACTCGAAAAACTCGCGCGAAATTAGAGGGAGTCTGTCTCACAGAATAAGGTATCCCGAGCGTGACGTCACGAGATTCGCACCCCTTCACCATTATACTCACATCATAATAAGAAGCATTTGTATCCAAATTAAACCGCCTTTCTGAAAATAGCAAAATATACAGGGTGTTCCATTAAAAAAAATTATATATTGATCAATATTTCGAGAACACGATCTTCAATTGTTTCTTTGTTTACGGTATATTAATCAGCACAAAAAAATTAATTTGAGTTATTATATAGTAATCTTACATGGTATAGAATATTCCACGTAAGCTGAACGATTTCGACAGATGACATCATGACCTGCTGAAATACTTTTAAAAAATTTGTCCCTAGATTGTAAACTGTGGCGTAGGAGTACAAAACAAAATGGAATATTGGTGTCATATTGTTTCCTCTGGTTTTGAGGTTTTTGTTAAAAGTAGTCAGTTTTGTGGTGTGTTGAATATTTTGTTGTAATTGTTGTATTTATCGATTAAGTTTGGGTGTGCGTGTGTGTGAACGTAAACATTAATAATTGTAGCGGCTTCTAGTCTTAACAAAACAACAACACTTGGTTTATCGGTTACGGTTTATTCTATTAACATTCAACATAAACATTAAAACATAAAAAATGAACGGTAATTGTTACTAATAGTAGGAACGATTGTTGAGCAAAACAGACACCTCGTGCGCCATATTACTACTGCCTTTTTTCTTCCGCACGCCACTTTCTGACGACTTGGAACTAAGGCCCTCCTCCAGTGGCGCATCATGGACGGCTACATAATGGAATAAAATATTTAACAAAATCAATTGAATGTACAAAAATGCTGCATTCTTAAACTGAGTTGCCTACTATCATTCATTTAATTTGGAGGAACTATTTTCTATTTTATTAGGGGGATGCGATCCGAGGTGGGTCGAGGTCAGTGATTATTGTGACTAATAATGTTGAATAAAATGTTACTATATTTATACTGTCATCTGTCGAAATTGTTCAGCTTACATGAAAAAAACTATAGACACACGACACACGTTAACATGCGTGAAGGTAGCCTTGCTAGTAAAAACTACATGATAGTCCAAGTTCGACATTATACAAATTTGAAGACAATTAAAGTTTTCTACGATGACTATGTAAATTCTATACTTTACTATGGTCTAATCTGTATATGTAGAACAAAAATAACATTTATGTTCGATCTGAAATTCTTTTAATAATTTCTTTTCAGATACACAAGGTTTAACAGGTCGTAGAACAGTCTTGCCTGTTCCTCGACCTCCAACCGAAGGGCTGTCACTTTGGAATCTACTTAGTCGAAATATTGGAAAAGATCTGTCGCAGATTAGTATGCCAGTAGCTTTAAATGAACCTCTAAATGTACTGCAAAGGCTTTGCGAGGAGCTTGAATATTCAGATTTATTAGATAAGGCAGCTAGTTTAGATGACCCTTATGAGCGCATGGTTGAAATTGCAGCTTTTGCCGTATCCGCTTATGCTAGCACCCTTAGCCGAGCAGGAAACAAACCTTTCAATCCTCTCCTAGGAGAGACATTTGAGTGTATTAGAGAGGATAAAGGCTTCAGGTTTATAGCAGAACAAGTGTCGCATCATCCTCCAATCGGAGCTTGTTATGCCGAAAGTGGTAATTTTACCTTTTGGCAAGATGCAAGGGTGAAAACTAAATTTTGGGGGAAAAGTATGGAGTTTCAGCCTTTGGGAAATGTACATGTATTGTTGCCCAAAACGGGAGACCTTTACACTTGGAATAAAGTGACAACTTGTGTGCATAATTTGTTCAGTGGTCAGAGATGGGTGGATCAGTATGGGGAGTTGAAAATTAGTAATGGAAGGATTACTTGTAAACTTACCTTTGCCAAAGCTAGTTATTGGTCAGCTAAACGTCATGAGGTAAGCTCATTTATGAAAATAAGTAATGCTATAACACTATATCTCTTCGATATTGTTTTTAAAATATAAAGTGTTTTTGTCACTCTTTTTAGTAAAATTTGTAAATAACAAATATTCAAAAAAAGATAGTAATTATTAGAATTGTTAGTAATAATCATCCGTAAGAGTAGGAAGTGACAAATAAATATAAAAATAATAAATAAAAAATAAAGTATGATTACAATTGAGGCTATCATTGATTTTTTATTTTAATTATCAATATCTGTTGTTTATAATTTTGTTAGTACATTGACTATTATTGTAGATGTATCAAATATCAGAATAGCGGTAACAATATTTTATAATTTATTTTATTTATAAGAAAAAAATTACCCCCCAAAAAAACACATTTTCACAGTCAATTAAAATATATTTTCAATTTAGAAAGAAACTTCACAAAATATCACCTTTTGATATGTAAATGTGATGTTTGTGTATTTCATTCTTATATTGTTAATGTCTATCCATTTGAAGTATTTATTTTTATTTCCGCTGATAATTTGAATTGATTATCAAATAGTGGTGTGTCAAAAGTACAAATGGTGCAAGTAAATAAACCCATTTTAGGATATAATAAACAAATTGAGAATAGGTTATTTGTGCACATTTCAAAATACCACTATTTAAAAAAATATTTCAGGTTGTTGGAGCTGTCTTTGATGAAACTGGGAAACCAGTCAGGCGTTTATTTGGTAAATGGTCCGAGTCATTATATTGTGGTGTAGCTCCTTCTGCGAGATGTATTTGGAGAGCAGGTACATTACCTCCTAATCATGAACGATATTATGGGTTCACTCGATTTGCCATAGAGTTAAATGAATTGGGTCCTGAGGTAAATTTATTACCACCAACGGATACTAGGTTAAGACCTGATCAGAGGGCTTTAGAAGAAGGGGATTTAAGTACTGCGGAATCCTTGAAATTACAGTTAGAAACAGCACAGAGGGAGAGAAGAAAACGTAGAGAGGAATTGAGTTTGTCATATGAACCTAGATGGTTTTCTAATCCTCAGGATGATGCATGGGAGTATAATGGCAAGTACTGGGACATGAGGAAAAACCCTGGATTTTCGAATATGCAATTTGAATCACTATGGTGACTTGTGATTAATTATACATTTTATGATGTATGTAGATAATTTTAGGACTATTTTTACTCGACTACCGGTGATGTGTTTATTTTACTTTGTGCTATTAGATTAAGTAGGCATTTTAAAATACAATTTAATGCCATGTGTTAATATTTAAATTTATATACAAATATTTTTTCCCGCAATTATATAATTTTATAGATGTATTTGGTATTTGTATTCATTTATTACATATTTTTTAATTGCGATTTGTTTAATGGCCAAATAATTATAATTAAAATAATGATTCGCAAAAATTATATGATGAAAATGACAATTTACGATTTGAGTTTACTAAACTTATTAGTAAATATAATATAAATTCAATTCAATTTTTTTTGTTTAATAATATTTTTAATAACCTACGTTCATCTATCTTTTATTTGGATGGTGACATTGGATTGTTAAAAAAATTAAGAGGATAGATAAAATCAATCACATTAAAGACTAACGTACTTAAAAAATTAATAATACCACAAGTAATTAAAATAAAGACCTATACGTCAAAACAATTAAACTGAACTTATTAGAAATTGTGTTACACTAATTTTAAGTATGATTATTAATTCTTTAATAAGATTTATACATATATCAAGAAGTTGTTTTAATGTAATTGCACTAAGACATGCTTACGTGTTATGTATTATACTTTTGATGACATTATTAGTGCTACTATGTGTTTCAAAAGTATTGAGCCCTCACTTCGAACGTGAAACATGGCACACCGCAATAATATTTTTTTGTGTCGAAAACACTGACCACGGTGAACATTTGTATGCAGTTTAGAAAAAATATTTAACTCCTCAGTTTTTTTGTATTCTCATTGACGGTTTGATTAAAAGATAATCAAAGAAACAATAGCTCTCGTTCCCTATGATGGACCCTGTGATGTTAAAGTATTTATTCTCAGGCAGAATACACACCTTTGTGAGAGAAAAAAAAATATTGCATGATCTTTTGCCGGTTAGTTCAGTTCCATAAATGGTGTGAGTGGGGAAAGGATATACACTGATAGATAGAATGTTTGTCCAGGCATAGTTCTGGTTCTGCTAGATTTAAAACTGAGGTATATACATTTTACATGGTGCTTAAAAAGCAATTTTCAAAAATTTAGTAAACTGCCTTTATTTTTAAAGTTAAAAAAAACTTATATTATGAAAAAAAATAAAAAAATAATGTACAGTTTTAAAATTTTCTGTTCATATTATATCCATCCATAGATAGGTTGTATATGCGTGAGGGCCATATTTAATATTGTAGTTGTCAAAGAGCTTACTTGTAATTTGTTTTGTAACAAAAAAAAGTCGTGGTTGGATTGTTTCTGACTTGATAAAAAGATTAAGAAACAATTTACAATTATAAATTCAAGACCTGTTTAGTGAAAACATAGTTTCTGTTTAGACAGCCTGGTTCCATTATTTCAAGTTGAAATATGTGTGAATTAAAACCATAATTTCATTTTACCTGTTAAAAGAAATGAAGTTTGCAACATTAGTATTGATTTTTTTGGTTCTTAGATATATATCAAAATAGTTACCTTTTTAATGTGATATGATTACGGGAAATTATGACATGCTTGTCTATTGAAAAATTTCCTAACCTATTTAAAAAAATGATTGTTGTCTTATTCATTTATTTTACATAAATATTTTTATTTTCTTTGTACAGCAATAAATCGATGGTGCTTCAAATAAAATTAGATTTATTTGGAAAAAGTATTTTATAGACGTAATTATTGTTATTAGAAAAAAATGGTACTGAATAAAAGTCATTTGAGAAATTATTATATTTGGGTTGGTGCAATATTTTACTTGGTATTCAGAATGTTGCAAAATATTTGCATAATTTTAAACAGAAACAGAAGAAAAGATGTCTCTAATTATAAATACATTATGAACGCAAATCATTTTAATTATTACGAATGAAATAATTTCTCAAATAAAATAGTGTTTAGAGATACTTTTTACTACTCTGTATATAATTGTGTAGCTATATATCTAGTCAGGTGTCAGTTAAGAGAAAACTGTTTTATTTCATTTAAATAAAACTATTACTCACAATTTTTATTAAAGAACATCGTTGTATGGCCAACAATCACATTAAAATTTATGTTGGTAAGGTTACCAGTCAATTTAATATTATTAATTGTCTTCCAATTCGTTTTGTGTCAATTCTCCATTTCATTGTTTAAACTAATAGTGCAACTATTAATAGTATTAATTTAAAATTTAAGAGTAATTATTACTAACGTCTGTGCCTTTAAAGCTGAACTACTGACAACCATAAACGTCCTTTTACTGGCTTGTATATCATGGTTCATTGCCATTGCGTTTCACACACTTCTACTGAATTCTGTTTAGTCACAGAAAAATGTTAATTTTGTAGGTATAGGACACTGTTTTTTTTTTTCAAATAAACACGGTATATTCTGTTTTGTACAAGGAAATTGTTTTGTTATAACTGACATTTACCTGGATAATGTATAATAATTGTAATAAATTAGAATATACTTTTTCTGAAAACATTAACTGAATCACCGTCGAAGATTAAATATTATAATACTAAAGGAATCTATATCTCTAGTTTTAGCGTAATATGACATTTTAGTTAGAAAAGATATAAACCATTTAAGAGAATACATATATACTGTTATAAAATGAGAAAAATTCCACTTTTCTGTCTAGTCACTAATGATAAAAAATATTGTTAATTGTTGTAAGTTACTATTTATTAATATTTTTTCATATAAAACCACCAAGTCCTGATTATAAAAATTATTGGTGTTTTATATGAAAAAAGGCAAAGATATATATTATGCTGCCTAATTTTTATTCCTCAGCTATTAAATGTTTTAAGAGTTTGATTATAAAAATATTGTATACTCTGCACTTAATGGCTGAGACATTTTTTATGGAGGATTATAAAAATAGAGCATTTCAAGAAGTGTATTTTGGTTTATGGGAAGTTTTATTTTAAACAACACTTCGTACTTCGTAGACATAATTGTCAATACATTAAAGTTGTTATTTGTATGAAGAATCTTCAAGCATTTGGTAAAGAAACGTTCACCAACAACATGTTCATTACTTTCTCAACTGATCTTATTTTGAAATTTAACAGTTACAGTTTATTATGCAAACAAAAGAAAAATTGTATTACTGAAAAAAAATTTATTAATAATCCAAATTTCTCAATTGGAAGACATATAGATATTCCATCCAGTCAAATTTATATTCATGCAAAATATTCACAAATAGTGTAATTTCTTTAAATAATAAATAGATTTCTTTTACATGAAGTGAGTCTGCATAGTCTATTAGAAATCGTGAAATTTTTTCGAATCTTATCATCTTAAACTCATTACTATTACTAGTTATTATGCACATTTTGAATATTGTTTTATGTAAAATCTGTTTGTAAAATTACATGTGATTTTTACAAAGGGTACCTAATAGTAGAAAAAAATTATTACATTTGATAAATTATAATCCGAGTAAGCAGAAATGTTGTCACTATTATATTATATCTGCTCCCTGCTACAAATTTTTTTCTTCTTGAATATTAGTGTTACTGAAGTTGAAGAAGGTAATGCACAGAAAAAAATTTAAGTTTCATGATCGTTATTTAACTATTTATTTATAATACCTTTTATAATTTAAAATGTTATTGTGATTTAAATTTTAGTTAACCATATTCCAAGTTACCAAAGCAATCCTCTGGAATCTAGATCTAAATTTGTATGAGGTAAGGAGATGGAGATTGTGTGTTGCAGTCCATACTGCTATCGGGGCATAATTAATCATGGAAAATTATTTTGTTATAATTCGTGACCTATCATATTAAATTTTGAATTTAAACTATTTCAGATTAAGTAATTTCAGTGAAATTATGATGTATAACATAATCATGAATTTTAATGGATTTAATTCGATTAAAACGTTCTGCAAATCGAAATTTAACAATGGTCACTGCTATTTCGAATTTAGTTCACACATCTTTAAGCTTACCTAATTTTTTCACAAATTTATAAAGACTAAAGTTAAAAAATAATTATATTGTAATTTTTTAGACTTGTGAAATGCATTAAGACTAACGACAACATTTTGAAACCTGCTAAACTAAAATGTGTTTTTTAGCAGTTTAAGGTTAAGAAATGAGAATTATTTGAAAAAAAAAAGGTTACGCTTGGCGTATGAGTTATTATTTAAACTTCAAATCCAAAACAAACTACAAAAGTGATCATATGTTGAAAAATGTTGGCACATTTTATAAATGAAATGTTAATTGTTTTTGGTGAACGTTTCATATGTCGATAAAAGAGTGACAATAATAATCACTACAACGCCAATTATTCTCTAATAATTGCTTGTTTTCAAGAACTTAAGTAAAGCTTTTCTCACTTTTTAATTTAGGTGCTATTTACCAGAATTTACCTGCGTAAAATATGTCATTTTGTAATTAGAAAAGGCTCCTTAAAGGTGAAGGTTTAAATAAAAATTTTAAAGTTATGCTTGTTCTTTTCTTATTCGTAATTTACACTTCCATAATGTTATGCCAATGTACGTCCGAATCGACTGAGGCTGCGCTCATTAATGTAAAATCCGGCTCGAAGGACCAATGTATGGTCGTGAATAGTGAGATTTGGTAATACCTCCTGACTCAGCCTCACGTTCTAACTAACGGCTTGGAAAGGGGCGAGTGAGTATCAACAGGTTAGTTGTAACTGTTTTATTAACGAAAAATACATTTAATTTATTCTAAAATTATCATAACAAAAACGAAAACAAATGAATTAAGAACTTTCTCCACTAATTAGGTGAATAAGGTGTTTGTGGAAACTACTATACTCTGGCTAATGAATGTTAGTCGTTGCGTCATCACTGGTAATCGTATGGATCAAGGCGGCCGATTATACCAGTGGCGGCGATGAAAAGTTAAATGATAAAATTATTAAACACTAAATATTATTATTAATTAACGTATTGCTATTGGGAGAGCAAATACTTGTAAAATGTTGAGAAATATTATGGGCAGGCACCTCCTGACCTAAACTTTCAGTGTATACTTGCCTTCACGTTTGTTCTAATCTAATCTAATGTTTTAGACTGTTTAAAAATTACATTTTTCGCATTTTGACAAATAATACGCTATTTGACTAAATTCAAATTCGTTCAATAAAGTGGCACTTTCTGTTCTTATTTGGGATTTATGGCCACACTTCTGAACACCCAGAAGTGTGGCCGTAAATCCCAAATAAGAACAGAAAGAAAATACAAAAAGATGCCACAAATAACTTTTAGAAAAGTGGCGCTTTATCACATAGAAATGTCACTTTACTATTATAGTGTATAAATAAATAAAAAACAGTTTGACAGAAAGTTATTCATTTAAATATTGGAACCATTGTTATATACATTAAAAGTACAATTATTGTATGAAAAAACTAAAATATGTATAAAAATAGCCTTAGCCTTAAAAATACGCTAGCATTACACTTTCATCAATTGCGTTTTTTTTTTGTCATCCTCCACTTACAAAATATTTCATTATACCTTTACAATCTCATATTAGTAAAAAAGATATCATTGACCAAAACTGCAAAATTAATCTTATAAATGTTGAAAATAACAATTTATTTTATATTGACCTCAAATTTTTTTGTATACTGTAAAAATATTATAGCCTGCTTATTCTTGACACAAACGAACGTCTATGAGTGAAACCAGTACCGCGTAGTAAACGCTCAGACAAACTTGCATCCACCTTTGTCTAACGCATAGCGTGCGAGAGACGCATTTCTGTTCAATAGGTGGCATGCCGACGAGGTTCGGGCCTATTTCAGTTTGATAAACACAGTGCGCGTGCAATAAAGACAGCATTTAGATTGCCATGTCTGTGATACATTCAATCAGTTGTGACGCAACGACTAACATTCGTTAGCCAGAGTATACTTGAGTGGTACCATCCTATCAAGATTTCAGCCCTCTTCACAATTTCAATTGACGATAATGCAATATTTTTAAAAAGGTGAAACCCTCACGACATGCTGCTAAGTTATTTTAATTTTGTGGTAGGTCTAAAGCATTTATTAATTTATGTTGGCAATTTAATATAAGGATTATTTTAACAAAGGAATGAGAATATTTCTTCTTGAGTAATTCTTCATAGTACAATATATTTCGTTCGTGGTTCAAAAAATAAAATTTTTGTGGAAGGTGGCACAGGGGAAGGGGGCTAGTGTATACCTCGCTCATGGTGCTTCTGTAACGACACTCCTGGTTGATTTTTATAAGTAAGGTATAAAAGTAGAGGAATTGTTAAACTTTAAATGGAACTAACGATTTGCTCTATATGCAGGAAACATAGGTTTATAAAGAGCCAGGTGAGTATAAAATTTTATTTACTTAGTTTACAAATACATAACACTAAATATAATGTTCTAAATTACATATTAAATAATAATATGAACATAATATAAAACGACTACATAATTTAAAATATTTAAATAACTATTAATAATTTAGAAACAATTATTGTAGTTGAAAATAAAACTTAATTTGTTTTTAGAAATAGATAGTTTGAAGAGTCTAACTAGGCACTGCGCACTCAATAAATACATGTTTATTATTTATTAGTGCTTTGAGTAATATAGTAGTTGTTTACCTTACAATATATAATACGTCACCTATATATTTAAGTTCTAAATAAATTGCTAAGTTTGGTTCGGAATACTACAGGGTATAAGATCAGTAATAAAAAAGCAATACGAGTTGTGAGTGTGGAATTTTAAGAAGAGAAACCAAAAATCACATATTTACCTATTATTGGCAAAAAATTAAACTTATAAGGAATTTCTGATGTACTTCAGAATATAGCTAATGCGAATAATTATATGATTTTTGGCTGCTTGTCCTTAGAAGATTACAATTTTTCGTCATTTAGGCGTTGCCATTTGGAGTAGAGTTTCCGTTTGTCAGTGGGGAGGGATTTCCATTTTGAAGAGGAGTGGAAGTTCCATTAGGCATGGCAAATCCATTTTGTACAGGCTTGGTTGGGGTTGTGGCAGGACTGACAATTGTGTATGTTTCTCCAGTAACTGGGTTACGTTCTGAAAGATACAAATAATTTAATATAAAATATATACACGGTGGTGAATTTTTCGATGCCCACCATCATTATCTCGGAAACTATAAGATAGAGAGGGTCGGTTAAATTAGACAAAAGTTGCACAATTTTATGCTCTACAAATGCCTGTCAAGAAATGCTGGAATCTTGATTCGTTCGCGGTTTATCCTGAAAAAATTGAAAATCGTGATTTCAAAACAAAAATTAATATCTTCTATACCATTTATGAGAATTTAATGAAATTTGGCAAGGTTATATTTTTGACCACTACCAATTGAATGGCGTTGATAGAAATTTTCTAAGCCTTCTAGATTTTGAGCAACGATAGTCAACTTTTTGTTTTTTTATGGTCGCCATGCATATGATTTTTACACTATTAGTTAGAGAAAATAATTCTCTACTAGTATTAGCCAGCGATTTGACATATATGAGTATTATAGACCCTATCTACACAGATAAAATTTTACGATCACACTGAATGTAGTTTGTAACCATACCTGTATGTATTCTAGGACTATTGTTACGACTGGAGGGCCTGCAATCATAAGAAGTTACTCCATTTCCAGTTACGGGATTACGATTGTTTACATCTGAAAGAAGGAAACATGAATTCATTTATTTAGGAGCAAAATTGTTATAGTTTAAAAAATCATATTTCAATAAACAGAATATCTAACAAAATTTTACATAAGAGAGATATACACATTTTAATGTAATAAGTCATCCAATATTCGGTAGTCTCAGACAATTTATTAGTTGAAAAATGATTCTAGTACAGCCCCCCCCACCTTGAACTGAATTTGTGTAAATCAGTTAAAAGGCAAGGAGTGTCGATATCACTTGATTTCGTAAATACATATTTGTAAGGATAAATAGAGACTCTTATCACTCGTTACCGAAGTTAATATGAACCAACTCTAAAGAATAATAATTGTGATGGCAAAAATTTTGCTAAAAATTCTTAGATGGGTCAGTACTTTTATTCTGTTGAACGTTGTCGTTTTCGAAAATTTTGTTCTAAGAGGCTAGAGAATAGGTGTCTAAGTTACTTTTCTTGATTATTAATCTTTTAATTTCCCATCAAGAACCTATTAAAATTCCTCACTGACTTCATATATACATATACAAAATGTTGCTAAACTATGGAATAAATTAATTATTTTGTGGGCTAACAATTTTTTCTCCTATCTATTCCTTTAAAGCGAATAGTTATCTTCTTATTGGGATGTTGCAGATTTTAGTGTTTCACCCTGTATTATTTCAAATTATAAACACAATAATATATACAATACCTTGGTTAGTTAGGGAAGCTCGCCTGGGTGGAGTTCTCTTCTTTTCGGGAGACCCAAATAATCTGTTGAAGGAATCGCCGTGCTGCGAAGATCTTCTTGGCGTATGATGTCCATTTGATTTCTCTGAAGATGGTGGTGTGCGAATTACGTTAAAAATTTCGCTCGATGGATTGCGGACTCTGAAAAAAGATTATAACAATAATTTTGGTGTAATTGAAAATGATAAGTAACTACATAATCAGTAATAGATATACATAATTAATGTATAAATGTTTACATGTTTAAGTTAAAATTAGTGAGATGCATGGTTTTGTTGTATAAAGGCATCGTTATTTATGAAAATTTGTTCGAAAGCGTATTATCTATAAAACAATAACATTATTTTCTTGAAATTCTAATAGATTTCATAATGAATATAAATATAATAAATACACCACATGTAATTACGACCCCCTTTATCCCAGAAGGCTGAGCCTTGTGCGGGAGGGGGCTACACATTTAAAGACAAGGGACACACATCCAATATCCGTGTATAATGGAAAAATCCCTCTCACAGTATTTTCCATTGCCACGACCGGGATTCGAACCCGGGACTTTTGGGTGAGAGGCAGATACTCTACCATCTCGACCATCAGTCATACCATATTGTAATGTAATAATACACCTATACTATAGTCTTAACGTAGTTATATTTAAACCACCAGTTCTTGACATCTGTAGACACCCATTATTGGCACTTTTTTTTAGTTCCCACGTATAACTTGGTTTTGAATTGCCCAAAAGTACCATGAAAATGTTTTATTACCTACACAAAATATTTTCTATTGTACGTCATATGGTGTATATATGATACTAAAGCAGTATTGTTTCATTGCTTGAGTGATTTTTACAATGGCGTGCTCAGAAATTTTATCTGGGGGGGGGTTGACTACTGAGTCTTCCATTTTTTATAACAGATTATATTTTTCTTAGTACAACGTAATTTTTTTCTTCGGTTTTTTGTCTTTAAAACCCTATTTTTCAGGTGTTTTGGGGGGGGTTTAACCCCCAAAGCACCCTCATGGGCACGCCACTGGATTTTTAACACACCTGTATTGCTGGTAGATGAAAAAATTATTTGAGAAAAACAATTTTTGTTTATATAAAAAAACTAAATAGTGCCATCAATTGCTGTTGACAAAATATGTTAATAAGAGTTAAAATATAATTACACATTTAAAATTCGCCTAGTATATTACCTATGTATAAAATAGTCAAACAAATTTGCAACTGTCTCCTTA
The DNA here is from genome assembly GCA_963680705.1 of Rhagium mordax. Lineage (NCBI taxonomy): Eukaryota > Metazoa > Arthropoda > Insecta > Coleoptera > Cerambycidae > Rhagium > Rhagium mordax. Next base: position 24,951,418 of record OY796657.1, on the reverse strand, counting down.
TAATAGTAAATAAACAACGTAATCAGGATCGAATTAGAAATTTATGAAATATAACCGATACGATGGCGCAGAATAAGTAATTCAAGATATTCTTAAATGCAAAATAATTAAATAATGATCTTTCGGACAAAATGTACGAGTACCTATTTAACTTCAGTAAGTAGGTACCTACTTAAAACACAAGAAATACGAATTAGAAAGACTCTAATAATTCTAACGATTTACTACTAAAGTATTTTCAATGAGAATTGAAAAACGCAACTTGATTTTCTAAAGTGGTTTAAACTTTTTTTACTCATAACCAAACACGAAAATGCGTGATTTAATTAGGGAAAATTAGAGGCTAAATTTATTACTAAATATAAATTAAATAAAAGTAGCAAATTTACCTACTAAATAATAATAATAATAATAATAATATTTATTTCTCCACTGTGCAAAGATATATATACAAAAGTATACAAAAAGTCAATGAAGAAAACGTCACAAATATTTAAAAAAAGCAGTACAAATAAACAGTGCAAAAAACACTGCAAAGTAACATATTAAACATTATAACAAATACATACTACAAAATAATATATATATATAAAAAAATGTACAGATTAATTTGTACCCGTCACATATAAAAGAATGTATATTACAGAAAAACTACATATATTATGTCTTATAAAATGTAAAAAATGCAGAGAACAAACTATTAAAAAAATTCATCAAGAGTGTAGCAATTTCTGCCTAGCAACAATTTTTTAATTTTTCGTTTAAAAATATGTAGGACTACCAGAAGCTCGAATAGCTTCGTCTAGTGAATTGTATAATTTGCAACCTTGGTAAAGAAAACTTTTCTGGTACATAGTTGTTCTATGAGAATCAGGCAGTAGAAGATCTCTGGATCTAGTGTCATGCAAGTGCCTAACTTGATTATTTGTAAAAATCTCTTTATGTTTATGAACATATGAACATACTTCTAATATGTAAAGACCAGCAACAGTCAATATTTTCAAGTTTACAAAAGCATTACGACAAGTATCTCTATAATTCAGATTTGACTAAATCTGTATTTTTTTATTCAACATTTTCTTGTTTATTTATAACCAAGCTGATTTTTGAATTTCATTAATGAATAGGTACCTACTTAATTTTACTCCAAGAAATTATCACGTATTTTCATTAATTCGGATTACTTTACTTTTGCGGATTATTAAATTAATAATCAAATTTTACATGAAAATTACATGTATTTTGCCTCATAGTTTTCTGTATTATTTTGGTAAATATCATATACATATACTGCAAAATGGGTAATTTAACACAAAAGTAGAAAGTAAAAAAAAACAGTGGTATAACATTTTTTTAGTATAATATCGAACAGAATCCCTTTTTATAAAGCACTCGCTTTTCTGAAAATATCTCTACATAGTACAAAAAAACTCTATATAAGGCACTTTCTCCACATCTTACTTCTTAATATATTTTAGTATTAAAGATGATTTTTGTTTCCCAACTCGTAAAATTTAAAAGTTAAATACATTCAGAAATGTAGGTCTCCCATAAAAAAGTAAATAGACAGAAAAGAAAAAAGTTTACATGCTTTTACAGTGATTTGGTGCGTTTAGTTCAGCGAGGCGTGTTGACATATATCCGTAATTTTGTTTTTGTGTATAATTAAACATTTTATGAATAATGTTTATGAGCTTAGAAATTGGCACAATGTTATTTAAATAGCTATAGTGATTGTTTGTTACGGTTTTTAACCAAAATTTTCAACTTGTTTTATATTTCATTAAATTTGATCAAGCTATTCAAGCTCATAAATAATCAACGAAATGACATTATTTTTTTAAATAATTTTAATCTAAGGGTTTCTTTCTGGTGAGAAATAAAATAAGGGATTTATGACTATCATTTCTACTTCATTTCTAGATTTTAAGAAATTGCAAGTTTTGGTACAAAAAATTTTGGTAATAATGCTGTCCAAGATGCAGGTCAAAGCCCGACTATGTTTAGTTGTAATCGATCAACCGGAAGAGACGATTCTCTAATAACTTATCTCTAATAAGTTGTTTGTTATTCGGTTTATATTTAAGAAAATATTATATCTTCAGCAATTCTCGTCTTTATCATTTTTACAAATTTTCAACTGCAGCGGAAGAAAAGAGAAAAAACAAATGAAGCCCGTTTTGGAAAATATATAATTTTGAAGTCATGGCTATCTTTCAGTAATATCACTGTTGTAAGTAATTTCTACAATTTCAATAGTTTTTTAGCTATATTAAGGAAACTATTCATCCAAACTACCATATTATGCACATCATTGTAAGTATTCAGAAAAAATTAGTCTATTAAATGGTGCAAAAATAAATAGGGCGTTTAAAAAAAATATATATTAATGTTAGGCGTAACATTAATATTTTCCAAAACGGGCATCATTTGTTTTTTCTCTTTAATGCATAAAAAACTATTTTTCTAATCCTCTCACTCGACGTTTGTCCCATAATTCTATCTTTAATAATAACCTCGTAATAACCATTTAAAACCGTTCACACTTAAAATGAACGCACTATATAAAAGTAACTAAATGAAAATAAATAAAAATTCATTGACTAAACATAAAATGCAATATTCTCCTGTATTTAGCGAAGGTATTCAAAACTACTTGAATAAATCCTGTCGCTTTCAACTTTTTTTCATATACATACATTGGATTCTGGATTTTATTGGATAAAGGATTAAAAATTTACGCCGATGTTAATGATTGAACGCAAATAACTTTTTGTATTTTTGGTACCTACTTTTATTATAATGTGTCGATATAAAACACCTTTCGTCATTTTCCATTTTCCCTCTTGCCCCCCCCCTGGCGGCGCCCATGTATAGAGAGGCGTTTGCGTTTATTATTGATATAATTAATAATAAAAGAGTGATGTTTGGCGGGGCTAAATAAATACAGGCTGTCTATTTTACGAGGGCCACACCAAATATCTCGCTTAATATCTATTGTTGTAGAATAAAGTTTTAGAAATAGTAATCCCATTTTTTGTGAGCTATATTTCAGTAAAAAGAAATTTGAAATCCATAGCCTACTTTGTGAGATATATTACAAAAACCTGAAAAGTAGGAAAACTACAAACGGTTATAGCTTCCTTATTTGAAGAGATACGAAAAAAGTTGAAGGGATGATAGTTGATGGCAAAGATAATAAGAATAATAATATGTATCAAAAAATTCGAAAAACGCAGTTGGCTTTGACATACGCTCTTGTGAAAAAATTAAAAGAACAAATCACAAAGTAGGCCATGACACCATTAATTCCGTTTATTTTTTCTCTTTCCAACGATATAAAACATGTCACAAAAATTTTAACTGATAGTCCAATATTTAATATTTTACGAAAACCACAATTCATATTGTTAAATCGTAAAAATCTGCTATGCCATGATAGTAAAAATTCACTTTATAATAATTATAATTCAGTAATTATTTATTACAATTTAATACAAACTAACAAATGTCTCATAAATAAAAATAAAAGTACAAAATGAATATCCAAAAAAACGAAAAATTTTGTAGGGACAGGGTTTCCACCGAAAATGATCACCACGATAACTTTTTAATTTGTAATTTTAGAAAAAAAAGTTTCAAGTAAAAGTTGTAGGATATGTGAAGGGATTAAAAATCCCATTTTTAGAAAAACAATTGAACATTGTATTTACGATCTACCGATACAAGTTATGTTTATTTAAATGGAACACCCTGTATTTTCTTATATTTTTGGATTCTATACGTTTTTCTGATTTCAACCATATGAATATGTCATATGTTTGCTCCGGTAGTTTATTTTAAATAATATTTTGCTATCCCTTCGGCATCTTGTAACAAACTGCAACTACGCTGAAAGCTAGTTTTGCTTTCCCAAAAAATTTATATTTTAATAACTAAATAATTTTTCGTTTTTTTGGATATTTATTTTGTACTTTTATTTTTATTTATGAGACATTTGTTAGTTTGTATTAAATTGTAATAAATAATTACTGAATTATAATTATTATAAAGTGAATTTTTACTATCATGGCATAGCTGATTTTTACGATTTAACGATATGAATTGTGGTTTTCGTAAAATAGTAAATATTGGCACTATCAGTTAAAATTTTTGTGACATGTTTTATATCGTTGGAAAGAGAAAAAATAAACGGAATTAATGGTGTCATGGCCTACTTTGAGATTTGTTCTTTTAATTTTTGCACAAGAGCGTATTTCAAAGCCAACTGCGTTTTTCGAATTTTTTGATACATATTATTATTCTTATTGTCTTTGCCATCAACTATCATCCCTTCAACTTTTTTCGTATCTCTTCAAATAAGGAAGCTATAACCGTTTGTAGTTTTCCTACTTTTCAGGTTTTTGTAATATATCTCACAAAGTAGGCTATGGATTTCAAATTTCTTTTTACTGAAATATAGCTCACAAAAAATGGGATTACTATTTCTAAAACTTTATTCCTCAACAATAGATATTAAGCGAGATATTTGGTGTGGCCCTCGTAAAATAGACAGCCTGTATAAGAAAAATGAATAGTGCCCGAAACACGTGTCCGTAGCTGCATCATGTTTCTTTTTTGGGGTATATGGCACTATTCATTTTTCTTACAATTAATAATGCTTAATATATTCGGTTAAAAGAATCGAATTGTCTAAAATTTCAATATTTGCAGTTTTGAGATTCCCGATGAAAAGTCTTAGAAAAAAGTCAGTAAAATATAATATTTTAAGATTGACACTTTAAAATTAACACTGTTTTTAAAATTATACCTTTTCCAATGCAACACATCACTTTCTGTCTGTAGTTTATCCTAAATCTCAAAAATTACCTTCAAAACTGGCACAATAAGTTCCTTATACCACTGTAATAAATATGCTAATAATAAGGTATTTATTTCAAATGTTGCATAGGTACTCAGCTTCCATTATTATTATTATTTTCTGTGTACAGTACAAAAGTTGATTGATTGCGAATATTAAAAATTATCAGACCATAAAATCGGCTGTTACGCCACTGTAATAAATATGCCGATAAGGTATTTCTCCAAAACAATGTGAAAGCTTGTAAAACATGAATCGCTTCATGTATTTTGAGTGATGGGGCTGATACAACGCCTATGTAAAAAGGAATACTCTACCATTAATCCTTTATTCTTATTTTCGTCCCACATGTAAAAGCTCTCAGTTTAAATAACATGCTATTCAATCCACTAAGGTATTCAGACGAAAAATATGTTTAAAAAGCTAAAAAGTTTTTTATAAAGGCTGCCTTGAGATTTTTTTGTAGGTGGAACTATAACGTACAAAGAGTCCATTTAAACACTTTTAAAATTATTTCCGAAAAATTCTTTCAAAAAAGAATTTATTGAGAAACATCCTTTGCCGTCATTTTACTAGCCGCCAGTATTGAATTTTTTGTATGTAAAATTTCAAAAAAGGAAAACGATCTTCGAATAAGACATTTTTTATTGAAAATACCTTTTCTTTTCTTGACCGTTGATATCAATTAATTTGATGTGTAGAGTCCTAGGCTTTCTGTCATGTGGTAAGATAAAAAACTATTTTTTAACGTTTCGGTTTTATTAAACCATCTTCAGCGAACTAGATAGAGAACTTACTTTAAAAATTATTTATAATGAATTCACAGTATACAATGTGTCCCACTTTTCATGGAGCCCCTCTCATATCTCGCTCATCTGATATCCGAATATTTTGAAATTTTGGTTGTGAATACAGGGTGGTCCGAAGTTTACCTGACAAACTTCGGCAGGTGATAGAGGGACTTAAAATAAGTGGAATAGTTCCTATCAACTTATGTCCTTAGATGATTGCTTAAATTTTTCGCGGAAACTATGGAACGCCACTGCTTTGTACAGTTGTTTTTAAGATTTTCCGAATCTCAGCTCAATTTGGAAGAAAGAAGGTATCTTTTAATTTATTCGTACAACGCTTACTTTTCGAGTAAAACGGCTGTTTTTGCTTTATATCTCTACTAAAACACTAAAACCTTTACTACAATAATAATAAAATTAATAATACTAGTTGCCCATGGTAAACAATGAAACATTATTGTCAGTCAATGTTTGACCTGTCACCCTGTCAGTTTTTATAATGTTAATGTTGGGTATCAAGATGCCAAGATTGTTCAGCAATGTAAAATAAATGATAAATTTGCAATAAAGTTTAGTCATGTAAATCCTTTTTGCTATTTTACTCGAAAAGTAAGTGTTGTACGAATAAATTAAAAAGATACCTTTTTTCTTCCAATTTGAGCAGGGACTCGGAAAATTTCAAAATCAACTGTACAAAGCAGTGGTGTTACATAGTTTCGGCGAAAAATTTAACTCCCCCACCCCGTAACGGCGCCACTGGAAGCAGTACAAAGGCAAGATTCAGTAAAACAATAGAGGCTTAAAAAACATCGCCGCCCCTAAAATTTCAAGTCAATAGCTTTCATAATTTTAGAGTTATTAAAAAAATGGTTTGTTTTTCAAAACTTTAACACCCTGTATCTTTGTTAGCAATCATCTAAGGACATAAGTTGATAGGAACTATTCCACTTATTTTAAGTCCCTCTATCACCTGCCGAAGTTTGTCAGGTAAACTTCGGACCACCCTGTATTCACAACCAAAATTTCAAAATATTCGGATATCAGATGAGCGAGATATGAGAGGGGCTCCATGAAAAGTGGGACACATTGTTTACTTACAATTTAGGTGTTGTAAAAATTACTTAATAATTAATATTAGATACATTTTTACATCTATTATGGTTGAGATCTTAAAAGGAACTTAGTTCCTTTTCTCTCTCTCAACCAAAATAGACCTAAAAATGTATCTAATATTAATTATTAAGTAATTTTTACAACACCTAAATTGTAAGTATATACTGTGAATTCATTATAAATAATTTTTAAAGTAAGTTCTCTATCTAGTTCTTTGAAGATGGTTTAATAAAACCGAAACGTTAGAAAATAGTTTTTTATTTTACCACATGACCGAAAACCTAGGACTCTACACATCAAATTAATTATTGAAAATACCCATTGATTATTTATTTGGGTGAATATAGTAGGTAACGATCTTGTTGTGCAGGTTGTGATTAATGAAACCCTGCCTTTGCTCATTACTAGATGACGCTGGACAAGATTCTCTTTTATAACCTTATACTATAATACTGTTTTCTAAAATAAATAAAAACGCACTAAATACTAAATTCACGGTGTTATTTCTTTCGAGTTAGAGATTTTTTAAATTTCATTTATGCAAATAAAGATTATGAATTATTATTATCTACAGTAAACCACAACCTGCGAATATGAAAGAGAATGAATATAACTGAATGTTACGCTTGAGACTTGTCGAACGTAGGGTGCAAGCGTGGTAGATTTACTATTTCCATCATGGGCGCAGCTAAACCAGCTTTGTTGCCGTTGCTTGAGTGTTCAAAGAATGAAATAACAAAAAGGCAAGCTGTCGAGTCATTGACGAATGACGGCGACCGATTCCTCTCCGTTAGTAGACAGAGAGCAAAAATAAATACCGTTTACTAATGTCAATGTTCGCATCTCTGTGGATTTTATTGCATAACCAATTCAAATAATAGGTTTTCTTATCGAAGAATGATTGTACCTAGTATTTTTTTTCAATTGTAAATAAATGTTGAATTAATGACTGAATATAGTTTCTTAATATTCCCAATGAAAAATTCATTTTTAAATGATAATTATAGTCCAATATATCCTGTTTATCTGCTCGACGTCATTAAAATATCTCGAAGCGTTTTCAAGTTAATATACAAGGTGTTTCTAAATTGACTACCATAAATTTAAGAGCTTGTAGAGAACGTTAAAATAAAACTAAAACCTCTATACAGTTTCGTCGGAAAACGCTCCGTTTTCAAAATACAGGGTGTTATAGTATTGACTGGCAGATCAGTTATTTAGTATATCTCTAAACAGAGTAGGCAGAGGAATCTAAATTTTTGTGAGCGAGCGTTACTTAAGACTACCGATGACTGTATAATATTTTAAATCTGATACCACCATTCAGTGGCGTAGAAAAAGGGATAGTCTAACACTTTTTTGTTAATAAAAAATTTGCTATAATACCCTGTATTTTGAAAACGAAGCGTTTTCCGACGAAACTGTATAAAGGCAAAGTTTAAGTAATTTAGTAAATTTTGATAAAGGTTTTAGTTTTATTTTAACGTTCTGTACAAGCTCTTAAATTTATGGTAGTCAATTTGGAAACACCTTGTAGATATACAAGCTGACTTACAGATATTTTTTAAAACTAGTTTTTTACATTCCGGAATGTACAAAATTTGTAATTACATACGTCGAAATTTGAAATTTCTCACTTTCACCGTGACTTAACTGTGGAATGTGGATCCAGCCTGATACACAGATATTTCCAACAGTATAATAGTATATTAATCGACAAGTGGTCACTCACGCCGATGAATTTAGCAGCGCGAGCCGAAGGCGAGTGCTGTAATTCTTCAAGTGACTTATTTAGTATTACCACGAGTTGAATACTATACCTACTTTATCTACGATTACAACAATAAATACTAACCTTTGCAAGTCCGAATCCATGATTTTTGGTAGAATTATTACTTAATTTAATTAAACGTCAAAAATATTTAAATGTCAAATCATTTTCCTCCCCTCAATAATAATGAACCATTCTATTTCACCTTATCGGAAAAAAAATTCGAATGGACAGGCTAGGCATGAAGTTTGGTGTAAACAAAGATTCACCCGCGACTCTACAAATATAATTCAACGTTACTGGTTACTATTAATTGTTCAAAACCAGTTGATTAATTAATATATAACCTAATAAGAGTAGATAATAGTTACCTATTTATAATAAATGGGGGAAAGGGGAGGCTGAACAGAAAAGTTTAACACTCCTGTAAATGTTTTAGTTTTGAAAATGGTTGATCTAGACTGTGCTTGCTATGAACTTTCATGCTAGCGTTTCGAAAACTAAATATGAAATGGGACAATGGGAGGGGTAGTGTTAATCTGTCCCTCGTCCCCGCCGAAAACAACTACAATTTATTTATGTGCTAGTAGTGCTAGGCATAAAGTTAGTTGTGCTAGAGTGTGTTAGCTGTAAAATTTGAGTGCTAGAAATTATGTAGAAAAAATAACTGAGAGGAGGGGCAGAGTTGACTGTCCCATACAATAATCATTTACTTTACAAATTTTAAAGTTAAACCTGGAATTCATAAAATAAGTGTATGTAATTATGATAGTTATTTTCTTTTTATTACATACATAATAATTTTTGCCTCAGTCTGAGGATGTTCCAACCGTAGCATCATTAAAACTGATTATTTCAGTATATTCTTACATCTGGTTTGTGAAAATATCAGATATAAAATTTTATAATTAAGTCACAGCTGCATAACTGTTGATTTAATTTTATCCTATACCTCCTTCATCGGTAAAAATAACGTCATCAGAAAACAACTATAACAGATTTTTGACGATGTTACTGGAGTGAAACGAAACCTTAATGAGTCGGTGTTTCTGGTGTTAGAAATAATACCTCTGCAATGTTTTATTTGTAGGTACATGAACTTGAGGTGAATATAACCATTTATAAAGGTTTAATACACTTTGCTACTTACTGCGTTTTTATTTAAACGTGTAATTAGTAACAATGAATACCCCTTAAAGAAAGTAGACTTAATTTGTTTTGCACTCGACTGCAAATTACATCCTTATTATGCCGTGTTCGTACAGGTAATTGGAATTAAAATAATTGTGAGGTATATGAACAGAGAGAAGTGCGTTTAACGGAAATAATGGCAAAAACACCGTTTACACTGTTACATATTTTTTTTATACGGAGCGGAGCAAGAAAAATAAGAATTTCTACGACCAAAGTTGTATTTGGTGTTGCTTCATATTTTATTTATGTGAAGAAGGTAAATAAATATGTTTGAGGCGTTTCTAGTCCACAAACTTACGAAGAAGCCAAAAACAAAGCTGAAAATTAGGACCTCAACGTTTCATGCAGTTTAGAAAGTTTTAGGAATTTGGTCTAAAAAGTTTAGGAAAAATATAATCAAAACTCTATAACCTTAGTAAATTGTAAATTGTTTTAACTTATTAACTAAATTCAGAAAAAAATGCAACGAAAATAAAACAAAATCCAGTTTTAAGTTTTTAAGCAATGATACCTAATTAAGTTCGTATTTTAATAAAACGTTGTCATATTGCAGTATTTTTGTCGCTATTTGATGTCGCTATTTGATGTACGCAAAAGAAGATTTATCATTTCTAAGACTATAGTAGTTTAAATTCCAATCACGCATATAGAAGAGAAAACCAGGTTATCAGTAGTTTATTGTTAATGCTGCCTTCCCAATATGTCATAACATCGCATTACAATTTTTCTAAAAGCGATTGATTTTGTTTAATGATTTATTGTAGATTCAAAACACAAATTCTATATGCTTTAAAATCCTTTAAAATTTCTCATTATTTATGTTAAAATGGTAATGGGGAAGTCCCATTACATTGAAAGGTGTTTTTCTTATGGATACGATAATACATATTATTATGTAACCAATTGTTTTTTTTAATCCAAAACCGCAAAAAATAATTCTGTTTCATATCATTTAAATTTGCTGCCGCAGTTAAACAATCAATGAAATAATTTCGATTATTTGGTAGCCGAAGGTTAGACAGACGTCAATTCGGAATTACGGCTTACGGTATTTAGTAAGCTTAGACTTAGACAAATAATCGATTAAGCAAATAAAAAAAAGTGGGACATGCCAATTATGTCTTCAGGTCTAAGCACTTTAAACGTAAGATGCAAGTTTAATTGAATGATTGAACATGTTTTTTTGATAAATGGAACATCCCGCGCATATATAAATATTTTTAAAATAATAACAATGGAGTACTAATGCAATATTATGAAGGATGATATTTATGTTTATGTAACAAGCCGGAAGTGTAAGCAAGAATGGGTTCGTTATGAATGGATTACAAGAATTTACAAAGAAGGAGTTACAGTTGAGTTGTAAAGCAATGTAATTGTCACATCCAGAGGATATGCACTTTGACGTAGAAAAACCGCTATTGTAAGAATGTCTTATAGTGGTGCGTTAGAATCATCCTACAATGGAAAATCTACTAATAAAGTATACCTCCACCTATATAATATGTACCTCCAGTTGGTGAATATTATAAAGACTGGATTGTACATAATCTGCGAAGTGCTGTATTTGTAAGTTAAAAGTATTACCAAGCCACATAATATACGGGGTGGATTAGATAAATAGGAATATTTTGTTTTTCAGCGTCGCCTTTGGAAATTGCTTTCATTTAAAAAAATTAAATAGATTAGTTTGTTTGTTTGTCAACCATCAAAATCAATATATATCTACAGGGTGTATCTTTAAATGGAGGTCATATTTGTATGGGTACTACAATTTTTTTTTGTAAATTATAAAATGGCCGAGATGAGTTTAAAAAAAAAATCGCGGTTCAAATATAATTCCGGCGCCGCTGGGCAAGCTTTCGTGCATTTATGTCTGACCGCTCGACAGTGTTGCCATTTTAATTAAAGTTTAGATGATATAAGGCCAATGTGATGAATGTAATCGAATAAAAGGTATTTCAGCTTCACTTAAGGTGAATTTGCCTTTTTTTATTTTCACTTATATTTACATCTTCACCTTTCATTATTTTATTATATTCATTAACAGTCCAGAGATACCCAATCAAGAGAGAGATTAAGGGTAGTGAAAATGAAAAATTAATTTAATTGCATAAACAAGTTTATTGAAACATGCAGTTTTAACTTTCATAATGAAAATGGTATTCGAATGAAAATGAAGAAGTCGGCCGCATAAATCAGCCTTTAGTTACTAATTATTATAACACAAAATGAAAAAGATTTTAAAAATAGAATTCGATTATAGGACGTTTCCTTATATCACTTGTCAGTTGTGTACTTTTCAGGGTCACTGAACTTTACTACTGACCTAGATTTCAAATGAAACTGGTATTTGTGAACAAAAAATAGTACGAAAGCACAAACAAACGATGGTGATTCGGGAGCCGAACATTGCCGTACACAAGTCAGTTCGGAATCGATGTTGGGGTACCGACTAGAAGTTTCTAGTTTGTATTATTTAGGTTCTTTTGGAAGACAAACGCCGCGCGTGGATTTGCGATATGTACCTATTGTGATTGTGTATGATATTAATGGTTTCAGTTTTTAGTGAAATTTAAAGAGTGTAAGTAGTATTTGTGTAGTAATAATAAAAATTGAGTGAGGTTTATTCTGTGTAATAATACTTTCAAAATTCACCCATTACATGAGTTTAATAAAGATGATTTTGATGTTAATTATTACATACTTATGTACAACGAAATCTAGATATTTTTGAAAACATACTATTTGAATTGCAATTCATTCAGCTGTGGATTTCATTCGCTCACCCTTTCACAGCTGTTCTACTGCACCTAGTTACAATAGTTCTTCCTCTTCATTAATCAAAAATCAAAAGAGACGCAGACATGTCATGAAGAGTAATGAATGTTCCACTAGAAGACATAGTTTGACAGACAGACAGACGTTTAAAAAAATGTGGTTTCGTGTTCCTATAGTTGAAATATGTCAACCCTATAGATAAGACCCCCACTTAAAGATTCACCCTGTATATATGTTTTTAGTTTATGTTAAAAATTAAATTAATTTTGTCCGATATTTCGATCATTCTTGAATCAGATTCAAAAGAGAATCAATATTTATCCATAGGAGTTTTATAAAATCTTTGGAAATATATTTAAATTGTACGTGAAGATTTAGGTAAAATCCATTTTCAGTGTTTTACATCCCTTGAAAAATTAAGTTCGAGGCCAATTCATTCTGATCAACCTGTACATTTTATTCATTTTTGCCGTTATATTGTTTGAATACATATCATCTACCTACAGTCTACAGTAAAGTGCGGTTGGTACCTTCTTATCGTCTGACATTAACTAGTTTTGTCAAGATATCAGCATAACCTAAAATTATAGAGATTTCTATTTTATATTAGGATTTTTACATTTTTCATGACCCGTATACCCTACCCCACTAGGCATTTGTCTGGTTGCCCATTTATCGAATCCAGACATGCACAGAAACTTAATTGTAATATTTATTATATTATTTAGGTTACATTATTTTATTATTATATTATGTGATTAGTTTTTCAGAAAATGCCGGACTTGCTACCGGATTACAAGTCTAGAATCATCAGAAAAAACTTTAATCCTAATGCATTAATTGCCCTCAATCACACAGTGATAACAATTTGAAATATTCATCAAAGAGAGTGGCGCAAATAATATATAGGTACTACTTATACTTTATAACTTCCTTTCTGAACTGGTGCAATTTTTTTTGTTCGTCTTTTCTATCAGTTAAAGTAATCAATCAGGTATGACATACATATATTATTTATGATTATAATTTAAACTTGAACTATTAAATATAATGTAAGTAAGAGTAATATCAACTTTAATGGCTTATTTCATCTATTTACCTTTTAGGTACCTAAATAATAATTTTCCGCCATATTATTTATGATATATAGTTGATGCTTACATGGTGTGTCATTTCATAGGCATATACTATAAAAATCCGTTGCTTATTTTTATTATGTACAAATGATAACCAAGAACCGTATCGACTAAATATGGGTTGGGTTAGTATGCGTCGGTGGGTCCGGAAAGAAAAGAGGATATTAGTATTTAAATATTTCCTGTCTTCAACAAAAAACACCGACGAAATGTCTTTTGCACTGCCAAAAGGACAGTAATTATGGTTGAGAAACGCTGTCCAAGAAACCGTGATATTTAAACTTTTAAGCATTTACTTGGAATATCTACAGGTCATCTTCAAAATGCAAAATTACTCTCCTTAACAGGGAGTGGAAGAGCCATTATAACTGACATGAAATGTAAATTTTTAGAGAGGATATTAGGTGTGCTTTCTAATATAACAATATAATGTAATTAATACTATATGAAACGAATAATAAAATAATTTTGTTTATTATGGCAAATAAATCAATTAATAAGTAAATTAGTATGATATATAGAGAGTAATTTAGCATAATGTGTTTATTACTTTCATTTCATTAACTATTAGTGTTAGTTATAACTATTACAGTTAGACAAGTGAAGAGGAGCGGAGAAAATAATTATGTTAAATGTTTCTGAAAATTTATGTCAAATTCAGCGTTTATAATTATAATTATAAAAAAAATATTATAATTATAATATTTACAAACACCGTTCTTAAATGTCAAATTTTCTGTTTTCTACTCCTGATAGTAAAAAAAGTCAGAAAAATGTTAGAACTAAACGCATTTACTTTTTGGTTAATTTAACAGTTTTCATCAGTTTTAAAGAATAACATTTGATGAAGTTAGAGTTTCTGTTATCTCAGGGAAAGGTTCCTTTTGTAGATTTTCTAATTTTAAATATTAATTAACCTATTTCAAATCTTTGTAGTAAAGGTATATTCTTTTAAAGTTAAGAGTAACTGTAAATGGAGCACCTAAAGGAAAGACAAACATTTTAAATACTGATCACAATTGGTTTTACTCTACTCAGCAAACCATGGAACGGAAGGATCAGAACTAACACTAACCAAAAATAGAAAGAATCCAAGTATGCGAAGAAAATAGTTTTTCAAAATTTTCAAAATTGCCTTTTATTAAAGTACCTAACAAGATCCAAAGTCGCCAATAAACGCGGTGTACGAGAGGTTTTAATTTCCGGGTCAATAGTACAGTAAAAATTAGGTGTAGATTATCATATACAATTAGGCACAGAAATGCTGTTTCTAAGATATCAACAAAGTTTTCAGTGTTTCTTTTCTTTTTTCAGTGTTTCGTTTGTTTTTCTATGGGTTCTAAATGGCATTTTTCTAAAATTTGAAGATTAATTATAGCTTCTACCAGTACATCATTAAGAAAAAAATTGAAACGTATTCCATGGATGTAAGGATGTAAAATTAGGAGATAGATTTCGATACTTTTTGGAGAACTGGAGAATAAAGGAACAATATTACCATGTTTTCAAGACAATAGTGACGAATGCAAGATCTTTTCTGGAAAATTACTTGGTACACGGTCGAGATTCAATTCAAAATTTGTATGTTCTTTATGAGAAATTGACGTGCAAATTAGTAATAAAACTAAAAGGGGCGAGCTTTTACAACTAAAAACTGACATGTATCTCAGATCCAAAGTATCTATATCTATACCTTAATTTATAAGGAACAATTTAACGAAAATATAATACTTTCAAAATTCACCCTTTACATGAGTTTAATAAAGATGATTTTGATGTTAGTTATTACATATGTACAACTAAATCTAGATATTCTTGAAAACATACTATTTGAATTGCAATTCATTCAGCTATGGATTTAAATTCGTTCTCACTTTCACGGCTGTTCCACTGCACCTAGTTACAATTGTTCTTCATTAGTCATATTATAATAGCGGTTGTTTCCGACGAATTATATGTTGACTAACATTTTATTTGGAGGTATCAAATTTGATAAATCAAAAGAGACGCAGACATGTCATGAAGAGTAATGAATGTTCCACTAGAAGACATAGTTTGACGGAGAAGAACTGAAGCGCTTAAAGTTTATGTGAAAATGTCTTTCAATTTTCAGTGTGCCAAGAGAAACACTTTCTTCATTAAAATAAAATCAAGAACTACATTTCTAGATAGAATATACCTACAGAAGTAATAGGTTAAAGATAACTTTGTGACCTACAAGTTTTGTTTCACTAAATTTTCAGATTAATTTTTTGCCCCGTTTCCAAAATATTCAATTCAATTCAAAATCACGTCATATGGACACAAGTCTTACGAGTGAGTTCATTTACATCGCTATGTTAACAGTCTCAGACAAATCAACAATTGCACTGCGGCGTGAATCAAGTGCAGTTCAAATAATTCCACTGGTTTTTGCAAATTTTGCATTTCCTGCTAATCTAATGATTTAAGACTAACCATATTAACATTCTCATATTATCTTTAACTCTTTTTCTCGATAAAGCTTGTCCTCTTTAATTCAGCTATAATAAGAATCGATCGACTTGCCATGAATTGATCGCACGACATGTTTTTATTACACGGAAAGCTTTAATGTCAAGATATGAAATATAGAAAACAAAGCAAAGACAAGTTTTGACAAAAATTCGGATATCTTCTTCCATTTACTTCTTTGTGAACTTGCATGGCGTCTGTCCTCCTAAATCCAACATCTCATAAATTGTTTTTACAGTATCCTTTAATCGTCCATTGAATAATTATTCAATCAACGTTCTAATTAAGAATCGATGGACTTCGAATTATCTTTTTCTCGGTCACATGTGGTATTTGCAAGTAAATTACCAAATAATCACTTCTCAATAATTATCTAGGTGCGTCTACATTTGTATATTTATTATTCGAAAGCATCGCATGATTGATATTAGGGCGTAAAAAATTCATTTTCTTTTATAATATATACATATATAAATACTTATCACCATTCGTCATGGAATGTATTTTAATCACAATAACAAGGCAAGTTGCATAGTTTTAACACTTGAACAACCGAGAACAATAAAAAGTTACATCATTGTCTACTAGTTCTACTTCTGCTTAGTCACATAATGGTTTAAGGTTATCGAATTCAAGGGCATATAAAAGAATCTTCCTTGCATTTTTATATAGAACGGTGAATAGTCGGCAATACAAGCATTTATCTTGAAAATATATCTACGGAATCAATCACGGAATCATTCACAGTATTACAAACTTTCATGGCATTTTGTTTTCCAGATACAAAATGCCATGAGTTTTGAAAATTCATTATACGCAAACGACAGCAGCTAAATGATTTGAATTTTAGCACCGTATTTAGAATTACATTTTCTAGATGCATGTGCATGGGTTTGGAAAATTTCACATTTTTGCGATTTTTTTTTAAAATTCAAATATGCATGCACAGAGCCCTAGATTATATAATTCTATATCATTCATCAAAATTTGAAACGATTCCGATGAATAGTAACGAAAATATGAATTTACAAAAATATGTAATTAAAAAAATTATAACTCTTTTATTTATTTAAAGAATTGCCTGAAATTTTAATACATAATGTTTTTGGGGTCACAGATTACGAATCTGGCCTCAAACTCAGTCTAAAGACAAAATGGCGTCGAATGTCTAATTCTTTATTTCCTTTTTCTTATTATATTTATCAGATATCTGAGGGTTTTTGGGGTCGCTGATTACGAATTTAGCATTAAAACTAAAATAGAATAAAAAATGGCGGATCCAAAATGGCGGAAGAGGGTCAATTTATTTTATTGGGATTTTATTTCTTATACCAAGTGACAGCTACAATTACAAACCAAAACAAAACCCATTTATGTGAATCACTAGGTAGCTGTGATTCACATAAATTTTAAAAATTAAATAAGTAGTTATTTCCAAAAAAAAATCCAAAAAGCACTATTATACATAAATGATCCGCTGGTTTGAAAAATGTCAAAAAACAGGATGTTCAATTTGAAAATCACAAGTTAAACTGCATACAAAAATTGCTATTTGAATAACTAGTGAGGGCAGTGCATAATTTCCATCTGAGGGTGTAAAGAAAGAATTTAAGAATCAAATGGCAAATTGAGAACTGTAAATGAAAATGAAAAGTTGTTATGTGTTTTGTATTTATGAATCAAATACACTTTGCACAAAAATTATGGAATATTATAAAAATAGATCAACTTTAGGTACTCATATTTTCGTCAATAAATTTTTATATGCGGATTATTCATTAAATTTCATCTGCAAGTTATTTGTTAAATAAATATATAATTTTATTAACGGCATACCTAGTTCCTTTGCGAGAAATAAGTACACCATACGGCCGGTATAAAAACGAATGACATCTCTACATGCAAAAATGTAAAGTGTTGCTACCGCATTCCTATTGTCTCTTGTCTGCTCATAATTTAGTTGTCTTGATCTCTTTTTTGCCTTAAAAGTGTTAACATCGAGTTTATCATAACATGCAATTTCTCAGCTTCTCGGTAAGCCTTCTGCAAAATAGTTCTAGATGCTATTTAAAGATACAGCACTGTGGAGTAATTTACTTCTTATGTGTAAGTATATTATACTTTTCAGCTTCATTAACTTGTTTAATAAGGCAGCACATATTATAAAATGATGGAATGAGATTTTCAATAATCATCAATAAGGTCTGTTCCGCTATGCATATGAGGAATTTATGCGGTATATTCACTTTTTCTCTACAAACAATTTTTTAAATTGTTCTAGTTATGTTAATGAGTGTTAAAATTTGACCCTTCAGTTTTATACATATAAGTAATAGAATAGTTAGATTGATTAACTGCAAAAATGCCGCAGTCTGTTACTAATTTGTGACCATTTTGGAATTTCTGGAATGTGTTGTTACGAATATGGCTTTTCATGATAGAGTACTCGGAATAGTTATAGAATCATTGACATTCTTCACTATAAATCACGAGAAAAATTGCGTCGGATGATTGATTAATAAACCTACTCCACACAGACAAGATAATTCAAAACTGCCAAAAGGACCATTTGTCACCGATAATGTCTTTGACTTTGCGAATTACCTGTCTCTATCGATTGTGACGTGTATCCATTGCTTCAACTACAGTTCTATCATCAGACCAAGATGTGTATTTCAATAAGTTTTGGGCCCGGAGGAAAGAAAGAAAACTAAAAGTCGTTGTATCCAGGATTGATCCCTAATACTGTTTCAGCCAGTTAACTAGAACAGTATTGATTGAAGATCTGGTCTCAAGACAAAAAAATTACCAAGTAAGAAAGTGTAGTGCAGAAGGTAATGAAGGTATAGTCACTTACACACTTTAAAAAGTGTGAAATTAATGCCAGTACGTATATCTTCAATGTTCTAAGACAAAAACAACCTTTTACAAACCTTTCCACATTATTATTCGACACAGAGAAAAATACAGTTTATTGAATTGAAAAAAAAAAAAAAAAAAAAATACCAAAGAAACAAAACAAAAATTATGTTACGGAATACACACTGAATTTTAATAAGTAAAACTATGCTAAGTACATTCTGACATTAAATGAAGGAATCGTCTATTTTCACTCAACGACTGATTATTTTGTATATTCACTAAGTGAAATCAATCACTACTCCCCATTTAAACTTTTGCAGTTTACTCTATTTTGTTTTGATATTATAAAGCATCCAAGCTCAGAGACCTTGTGTTTGTTTTTGCAGAATATTTTCCAATACGATTATTCCTAAAATGTATATTTGTATAAAAAATAATCAATATAATATATAAAAGTAAATCATATAAAGAGAAATATCATAGCCATTTGATGTCTAAGTATAGTAAGAGTAGAGCAGTAAAGCTGATCCAAATTCTGATTCTGAGGACAATTTATATTTAAGAATCTTTTAAATTTAACATTTAATATTCTTTTATTTTTAAAATTTTTTATGCTTATGCGCTTATAGGTAGTACTATAGGTATTATATAGGTTGGGTCCGAAGAAAAAAAAATAAAACGATGTGTATGTGGTTTTCGAAAAAACGAGACTTCTATTGCAATACTTTTATTTCATTTAGTATCATAATTATGGTGAAGTGTATCTATGTTAGGTTTATACATTCGTAATGAAGATTAACAAAAATATGCAACTTTCTGATACTATTTACTATTTCTGACTACTTAAACGGCTTTCTCTCTGGATATGTTCCAAAAAAAATTCCATGTAAATAAATTTTAATAATATAGAAACGCATATATATACGTCAAATAAATGCGAGTCTTATATCCTCTAATGTCTTAAAAAGACATGGAAACTCTTTACAGAGCTTACTTGCAAAAATCTACTTTTAACTGATAAAAATCAATAGTACGAATGTAGAAAGCAAATAATTTAATATTGCAATAAATAAATTTTACCTCAATAATTACACAGACCTACAAATTTTTTCTTTTTTGACCTCGAGACCAAAGTAGTTTGTAAGAAGGATTTTAACGCGACGAATTCGATACCGGTGTCCGTTTTGCTCCATCGCATGAGGATTTTAAGATATTCTAACCTCAAGTGCAAAAAAGGCCATTTTTGACTATTTTCAGGACTTGTCCAAAATCTACGAAAATTAACTATAAATTAAAAATAGGATAGGGTCCAAAACCTTGAAGAACGCTTGGAGTTATAATTTTCGAATCGCTAAACATTTCATTAGAATTTATTCTTTGTTTTTAATTTATTACTAAGTAGTCGTCCCTAGCCCATGTTTTTTCAATTTTTTTTTATCAATATTTCGTGATAGACCGTATCGAAATTTAGTAAATCCAAGAATATACCAAGACATTTTTATCATTATTTAGACTATAAACCACCCCTTTTATTAACTACATCATCATTTGCGTTTAAATTTGGCCTGAAACTAAATTGTCTTTTATTTATTATTTTGTTGGTATTTAACTAATTCAGAGGGACAGTATTGGTATTCCGTAAAGTAAGTATAGAAGATACAGCAAATGTGCAATTTCGGAACCAATAAAACAACCTCTTAAAGTTCCTAATATCTTTTATAGTATCTTAAATAATGGAAAATTCAAGATTTTCGTATTTTGAATTTTGTGTCCTTATTTTAGCCAAATTTTAGAAAAACTGTATTTAGGTTTCTTATTAGGTGTAAAATAACAATAACCAATGTAAACCAATTGCGACAAAGAAATATTGACGCTTTTAATGATATAACTCCAGATATGATAGCTAATGCCTCGCACAGCACAAATGTCAGCGAGAACACGAATTTTTATCGAGAATAACGGTGGACAATTTGGTGACAGTTTTTATAAATTATTTGTTATTTTTTTTTTCTATACTACTCGCACTCGCTACATTTTTTATCTAAATTTATGAAAAATATTGTGTAATATAGTATTTTACATAAAAAACAATGTAAGTCTTTTTTAAATAATTTATTTTTTGAAACTTTATAGGTCATAGTGAAAACCTTAAGAGTATATGTAATTCCGTATTTAGGGTTCTAATCAAATCTACCAATTTATTCTAAACAAATTTGTAATTCCTTAGTTTTTAAGATTCACAACACAACATATCAAAAATCCCAATTATCCGAAAAGAACCAAAAACGGGGAAATGTCTGCTCAAAATGGAACACACTGTATAAAACAGTAAAGATTAAAAATTACATAAATATTGGCCTCATAGATTTCTACACTTGAATGAATTATTTTTCATTAAATCGATATACTTTAAATGAAAGCAGATCATTTTGAAAATAAATAATTAATGCAGCAGTCTCTTTCATCCTCCGATTATTATCATTCATCGAGATTTGTTTTTGTATCCCGGATATCAGTAACGATAATTTGAAATAAAATCATATTTCATGTAGGAATATTTAAAATAAACGGGACTATATACTACTAATCATTTTCTACAAGCAGGAAACCCAAATCATGAAACCCACTGACGTCCGATAATGATACCAGCATGTTTATAGCAGAGGTTGTCTGCTCGAGAATATCGTTCGGATATTCATATTTCATTAGCAAACTATGTGAGTGTGTCTAATAGCTTTATAGTGCACTATAGGCGATATTAATCTACTGCCATTAGTGCTTTAGAATCAATAGTTCTATATCTTTAAAGACATAAAATTTATTGATTTTCACTTTTTTAATTTACAATAAAAGTAGTAGATGTAAAAATGTTTGCATCAGCTGGCAAACGCACTATATTCTTTTGTGAATACTGTAATTAATAATGAATAAGGATTGTACCTGAACAATCGCTGAATATTAAACGAAATTATTCAAATACGAATGGAATTCAGTGATATTTTATCATTTTTGCAATAGAAAAAATTATTCAAACCATGTATAACAGGTATTTTCCATATTACTTTATTAATATTCAATGTAGGTAGAAAGAAGATTTTAACTATATATTCAATATTTATTACTACACTCTGTGACCTAAATCCAATGTAAATGAACTTGCTAATGATACGATGTAAATTTATGCGTATCTCTTAAACCAATTATTCTGAAATGATTAAACTTTATAACACATAATTTAAAGTACAATGACCAGATTAAAACCTCACAAGTGCAATTACTTAATGCCCACTCGCTTACAGCTGACAACAATTTGCGGAAGAGGAAAATTGCATATGGTTTCAGTCTTAAGTCAGGTCATAAAGACCACAATTGGATTAGTAAAGTAAAAATATAAAATTTATGGTTAACGATCTTATAGAAGGTCCTCAATGATTCACTCCAGTAGCAGTTCATTCCACTCTTACTTCGCTTTAAGGCTATCTTTATTGTCAGTGCATAAAGCAAACATTTCTTAAGTCAGATAAACATAAAAATTACAAATGTTTTGCATACAATGATTTGAGGTAAACAATGTTGTTTAAAAAAGGCAGTAGGTAATACTGTAGTCCTAAAGATGGTTTTAATACAACTGGTGATTTGTGAAAGAAGAATGGTTAGCAGTTTCATATCCATTAGATTCAAAAACAAAGTTAGTGGAATGAGAATAAAATCAGATGGTATTAGAAATGAATCGATCCTGTCTGTAAGAACTATGATTGATGAAGGTATCTTGGACATAGTGTAAGATTTACGTGAAGCATCAACTACCAATCATATTTTGGATATCGTTGTCCAAACATATTAAATCGTAGAAAATTATTATTACATGGCTATTAATTTATACATGTTTGATTCGTCATTAAAAAATTAAATGCATGCCTAATCAAATAAGGCAAGATGCGACTTCGATTAAAAGAAATCGTAGGTATAATCCACACAAATGTTCACATACATCAGTCCAATACCATCGACTGACGTAAAAATAACGAGTCATATAAATTGGCGCATTATCGCGTATAAAATCAGCTTATTGACGTATTAATTAAATTTGCTCAAACTTCATAAGGCTACAATTATTAATGACATGGCTTCATGGTGATTTTTACAGATCCTTCTTTGGCTAACAAATGCACTCGGTCTGTGGGAGGTTTTAATCACTATTATAAACAATTATAATTAATATGCAGTTATTTAGGACTTTAGGAGAGCCAGACGGATGTTGACTTTTGACTTCATGCAGTAATTTAGGCGGATTAAAGCTCAAGACAAAGGATAATGAGGTTTAAATTGACGGAATAGAATTAAAAATTAAGATTCATTGACGGAGATATTGACCCGTGCTCTTTGTGCAAATTTTACAAGTCACTAAATTTAAACAAAGTAACAAAGAACACAACTGAAGTGTTGCCATGACCAAAACAGTTTGTTTTAAAATTCACTGAAACATCTTTTAGTGCTTGTGCTATGACTGAATTTTCGCATGATAGGGACTGTTTCCAAAATAATTTCGAGTACTATCAGAATTATATATTTAACCTTATATCAGTGATATCGTGATTAAGTGTCAGTGTAATTAATTTTTGCAATGTCTTTGGAAGTTCTATAGGGTGCGACTCTTGGGTTATTATTTGTTGTAATGTTCATTATGCATGATACAGATAACAGAAATCAAAATGGAATGAAATGTGCAAAATTAATTTACCTATCTCGGAGTTATTAGGAAACATTTTTTTAAGGAAAATAAAACTTTATTTTCAAAATGGTATAAAGTCACAGGTCAGGATTAGGTTATAATTTGAAAGTAATTGAGATTGATAGAAGTATAACAAAACAATTTTGTGTCTTAAGCAATAAAAACACATTTTTAAAGAAATAATATATAACTGCTATTTGTCTCGTCTTTTTACAAACCTATCCTAACCGCAAATACTCGTTTAATGGAAACGTGACATAACCTGACGTCAATGCTGCACCAAGTAACGGAAAATATGGACTAACTCCTCCTGCAAGGCTCTTACAATTTATTAACCCCGTGTTAGTGAGTATATTTTATTAGATACATGAAATAAGGTGTAATTTTTCCAGAAAAGAAACATTTTATTTCAGCTGTGCTTCTAAATTTTAATCCTACACTGCTGGACAGTAGATTGAAATAATGCAAATTTCTAAGGTAACTTTGAAAGCATATATCTTCTAAACGATTTGGAATATCAAAATACGGTTTTAAGGATTTTTTTAAATCTCATTGAATAACTTGCCTGAATATCAATTTTCCATTGTGCCCAAAAAAGGCATATACAGGGTGTTCCAGTTTTTTGTAGCAGGACTTTAACAGTCGATAGACATTTGAAAATTATTAAAAAAAGTTCATATAAACATAGGTTGAGAAATGCTTATTTTTCGAGATACAGGGTGTTAAAGTTTGAAAATAAATATGAATTTATATTTATATTTCCAGAATGCTAAGAAGTATCGAATCCAAACTTACCAATTCTTTACATACAATTTAGAGGCCTATTTTAGAATAACAAACTTAACCATGGGCGTAGATATATGGATTTACTAAGGCTCTTTTTTACAGAAAAGTAGTACGCCACTGATATTTTCCCATGTTTCCAGTTTAATTCAATAAAGCAAGAAAAAACAAAAATTTAATGTCTCTTGGCACTTTTTGATATGACAAGCCGTTGTTCAGAAAATTTACATTTAATCATTTGATGCACGCATCTGGACGAATTTTAGCCAAACTTGAAGTCGCTCAGAATTTCACCAAATTTGATGGTACGAAAAGTTTTTTTGAAAAGAAAGAATGAAACATCGCTAATGATGCTTGTAATGAAGTAAGACACTTTTACATGTTGCTAGCAATTGTGTTTGTGTTTCTAATAATTTATTTTAGTTAGACCGTTGCGTTTTAATACATAAAAATTTTGATTTACGTGATAATAAACTTTTACAATATTTTAAATGTTTCATTCTTTCTTTTTGAGAGACTTTTCGCACCATCAAATTTGGTGAAATTCTGAGCGACTTCAAGTTGTCTAAAATTCGTCCAGAGGCGTGCATCAAAAGATTAAATGTAAATTTTCTGAACAACGGCTTGTCATATCAAAAAGTGCCAAGAGACATTAAATTTTTGTTTTTTCTTGCTTTATTGAATTAAACTGGAAATATGGGAAAATATCAGTGGCGTACTACTTTTTTTTTAAAAAGAGCCTTAGTAAATCCATATATCTACGCCCATGGTTAAGTAAAGTAGTAGTTTGTTATTCTAAAATAGGCGTCTAAATTGTACGTAAAGAATTGTTAAGTTTGGATTCGATACTTCTTAGCATTCTGGAAATATAAATATAAATCCATATTTATTTTCAAACTTTAACACCCTGTATCTCGAAAACTAAGCATTTCTCAACCTATGTTTATATGAACTTTTTTTAATGATTTTCAAATGTCTATCGACTGTTAAAGTCCTGCTACAAAAAACTGGAACACTCTGTATATATATATACAGGATGTAAACTAAACCCTTAACAAAACATCAAAATTTCATTCTTACCGAAGATGTAGGAAAACGAAAATCAAGTGCAATTGTTTATACCAGGGTTATGGACCACTTGGAAAAATAAATTCGGCCGATTTTTTATTTCACGAGGTTTTTATTTAATTAAAGGACAATTTTTTGAAAATGTACCTCTTACTGTTTAAGAAGAAGGTAAGTAAGAGGATTTTTCTTATCATCAAGTAATCTTGCGTACCTGTAACTGCCTTAGTACCCAGAATTGTAATTGCTTAATACAGAGTACCTTCGAAAACATTTAATAAGCGTGTGTCATAAAAAAATCTGTAAATTTAAATAAACTCTTTGCACCACCCTGTAAAATTAAAATAAATAATAATTTCAAAATTTTGAAACTGTGGAGGGAAACCTTAGACAAATATCTCGAAACGGTTTTCTATATTTTTTTTGATAGATTGACTATTACTATATTTACAGGGTGCCCCAATGTTGTTGTAATCACACGGTAAATCCCTATAAAACATTTTAAAAATCTGCAGTAGTAACATTGAAGTGGGCTAAGTATTGTAATCAAGTCACCTCTGGAAACAAAAAATGCTTTAACAGTTGCTAATCCAGCAGAATAGCTAAATGTGTTTGCGTTGATAGTTTTGGTTGAAAAATATCGTTTTATCATAAAAAGAAGTTTATAATGCCACGATTGACAACAAACGAAATAAGAAATTGTTTTCGACTTTTAAATGAGGGTCTATCTCAACAGACTGTTGCTTATATATACGGTGTTACCCTAAATATGATTCAAATGTTAAATAGGTGGTTGATAAGAAAAATTAACGCTGTGTTTAGGAATCAGACAAAAATTTCAGAGTCAAATCGTACAATAACAAATTTAATCACAACAACTTAAGGTAAGTTGCTTACAATAGTGTGTCGAGTTTTTTATCATCTTTATGACTATGAAATAAGTTCATTAAAATTAAAAGTGTAGAGGGTGTACCGAAAAAAACTGCAATTTTTTTATCAATTTTGGATTTAAAATTTTATAAAATTAAAAAAAATTGTTTTGTTAGTGGTTTATGCCACTGCGTAATCCTAATACCCTAATACCTAAAATTTGTATTTTTATAGAACTAGATGTCAAGCAAAATGTATATATGCCTACTTCCCCGCCATCGCGTGGCTCGATTGGATTGGATTCGAAACCGTTTGTATTGGAGGGAAGAATGGAAAAACTGCTACTTCACTGATGAGAGCAGAATCAACCTGATTTAGTCTGACGTTAGAATTTTAGTGTGGTGGGAGCCTAACTATAGACATATCGAAGAAAATATGGTACCTTAGGAGGCCTTTCACTGTTTGGACCGGAGTGAAGTGGAATGGCAAAACAAAATTGTTTATTATCCGTGAAACCATTACAGCTCAACGATATAGGGACAATATTTTGATTCCAACAGTTATTCCTTATGTGGATGAATATGGAGAAGGTTTTGTTTTAATCGACGACAATGTCAGACCTCATCGGGCCCATATTGTTAACCAGACTTTGGAAGAAAACCATATCGAGAAGATGGATTGGCCTGCAAAGTCACCCGATGTAAATCTGAAACGTTTGGTCATACCTAAAATTGTTGGTATTTCAAAGCACACTTCACCTAGAGGATTTGGCTCAAGCCATTGAGGAAAAATGGGAAAATGTCTAACAAAATTACATTAATAATCTTAAGTACGCCAAACGATTTTCTAATAACAGAGGAGGACATAGTCGATGTTAGACTACCTATTCTAGCTGACTATTTATATATTATTTCAATAAAATTAAGATAGGAACATGCAAACCTTATTTCCCTCTCAAACCGTTTTCAATATATTATCTTAAATCAAATTGAAAAAATCTCGATTTTTAACTGTTTTTTATTCTCGAAAGCAACATTTTCAAAAAATAGAAATCCAGTATATTAAAAAATGAGCTATATATCAAAAACCGGCCGAATTCATTTTTTCTAATTGGTCCATAGATTGATTATCTTGGTAAAAAATTCTCGATTTTGGTTTCCCAAATTTTAGGTAAAAATGAAACTTTGATTTTTTGCTAAGGGTTTAGTATATCCTGTATATGTATTTTTTGAGCACAATGGAAAATTGATATTCAGTTATTGTCAATGAAATTTTCAAAAAAGTCCTGAAGACTGTATTTTGCTATTCCAAATCGTCCAAAATTACCATAGAAATTTGCATTATTTCAACCCATTATTGCCCAGCAGTTATTAAATTTATAACTTTTCTCTGTTGCTAAAATGAAGTTAAAATGCTAACGGATACAGCATAAACCCATGTCAGAAGTTTATCGAACCCCCACGTTGTCTTTAACGTACGTCATATGGCAGAAGCCAACAAAATAAGACTAAATTTAGTGAATAAAGGGCATTTCAAGAATAGCTAGAATCTATCGTCTGTATGTATATTAACAACAAAAGTACTCTTTGTGGACTTCTACCAAATCGATTTCCTTTATTTTATTTCAAGTGAGGTTAACCACAGATGTGTCATTACACATTCCTTTTGTCATTATACAGTTTCCTTTTATTTACGATCGTTTAAAATAAGAAACATATTAATTGGATGAATTATATGGGCATTTGGAACTAATGGTGTAAACTAGGTAAAACCGCAAAAATAATTGACTGTAACGCTTCGTAATATTTGACGCACTTGAGAAGTCAAAAAATGAGAAATATTTATTTTATTACACGCTGCATTTTTATAGTGTTTCTACTAGTTGTGGACAAATTACTAATATAATAGACTTATCCCGTCCTACTTTCAGTCTTGAATTTAATTTCGGTATTTGGAAACTCTATTCTTTATAATATATTTTTAAATATCTTGAGAAATAAAACATGAAATAAAGTAATTACAATTTTTATTTCATTAACATAACAAGTACTTGAAAAAACTAAGTTTTTATTTTCTGTTGTAATGAATTGGCTACCCAGTGTTTTTATGCCCACCCTTCAACAAAAAAGATGTAAAACTCTACTGTAGTTAACAATTAGTTATTTTATAATTATTTCTGCAATTAAATCTAGTTGAATGAAATATATGTTTTCTTATTTACTTAGTCCGTTAACCATGATCGATTTCCAAACTATATTGTTTACTAAAATAAATCTATTATCCAACTTTTAAAACCCCAGTCCATCATAAATTTCTTGCAATTTCAAAGACTAATTCACTCTTTCTTCTTTATTTATACAGTTTGTGATATTTTTAGAACAGCGTTTCTTGATATGCTTGACCACATTGTGTCAATGACCTGTGCAGCTTTTTTTGAAATCCTCTAATTAACTGATCTGGTAAAATTTCGCTACTGGGAAATATAGGAGCGAATGTTGCAAGAAGCTAAAAATAGCACCATAATCACTTATATTTAACACGATATTTTTATGTTAGTTAACACTCCCGTTGCATGTTTCTGCATCTTCTTTCGCCACAGCATTATAATAAAGTATAATCTGTCATGTGGCACTCCAGACTGCAGCGCTACTTAATAGGTTAAAAATAAAAAAACTTGAAAGAAAAATATGCCGCAGAACCACATAATTTCATATTCACGGTGGTTTTAAATACGCCACATGTAAATATGGGAACTTAGTTTTTATCTTTTTATTTTGTGATACAAACGATTTTGAAATCTAGGAAAAATCTGAAATTATAGTCTACCAATACAACCTTTCTAAATTATAATAAATGCCAGGATTGATCTTGACCATTTTTAGGATCAATGAACTGTTATAAAATTTGAAAATTGTAATATACATACATAAAAGCAAATTACAAAGAAAATTTAATAGCTAATTTTTGTCCTAGTAATTCAAAATTGAACACTCTGATAATATTTATGAGGCATTATATATTTGAATAATATTCTTCGTTATTTGTATAACTTCGTTAGCAAAAATGTTATGCTAATAAAAATTTATAGCAGTGCCAATTTAAAAATTCGTTTTTGTTAGCATCATTCGAGATTTAGAACAAGGCAAAAAAAAACACAATTTGTTAATAAGAGATATAAACAAATTTAATTTTCAAAATAAAATTAGCTGAACAGTATTAATAAAAATTAAGGTAAAAAAATCATTTGGTTCCACCACTCTAAATATATCGTCAATTATTTAGGTCCCTTTTCAAATAGTGACATATCCAACTACTTAGTTTAAAAATTAGTGGTACCTATTTTTTTTAAACAAGACAAAGCAATTCTAAAAAAATGATAGGCTTTATGGTGTGTGTATCGAAAATAATTAAGTATTATTTAAATAAATTATTAAATTTTTTAATATTTCAAATTAATACGAAAAAATCAACATCGCTTTCTAATGGTATAACTAATACTAATTTTGGGTATAATGCTATTTCATTAGTATTATTGAATAAAGCTGAACTAAGGTTACTCTTCCTTTCAGTATATATTTTTTTCTAAAAAAGCGTGCCTAACGTTTGGAATAAACGTGTACACCTAGGGCCAAATTTATTTGGAACCCTTTTTGATCTTTTATAATTTTTTTATTATTTAATGAAATTTGAAACACAAAAGAACAAAGCAAATCTGAGTTTTCAAAATAATGAAGGAAACAGTTAAGAGGGGGGGGGGGGCAAGTGGGGGGGGTCATTCTTATAAAGCCTTACTTCTAAGCAAAAATTATTTGTTAATATTTAAATTTAAAAAATGGTAAAAAGTATTAAAAAGTGTCCAGATCAGATATCCCTAAAATATTAAAAAAAAATATTTAAATGTTCAGACTAAATTAAATATAATCGAAATTAATGTTTAATAGAGAGACTAATGAATTTTCACAATTAAATAGGCTTTGAAACAAAATTCCGATGTTGTTTATTAAAAAAACGATTTACTTGTCAATAATTTTTTTTAAGTCGAAAAAAATTACGGCGCTAAAAGAATTGTAAAAATGTTTCCTGAGTGGCACTGGAAAGCAAGCACAGTAAGTTATTTTTTAAATCATTTGAGTGAAAATAATGGTTGCCTTAAAATGAAGTCAGGACGCGGGAGAAAAAAAAAACAGGCAGAAGAAACGAAAATATTGAGATGGTAAGGGAACATTTTTTTAATAATGTCGGACAGGGAAAAATGATTGGTTCTAGAAAAATCTATAAAATAACAAACATTAAACGCACCAAATAAGAAACGACTTAAATAAGCGATGACTGAAAAAAATTTATTGCCAAAAATTATCAGCAGATGTTAGAAATTAAAAATATGAAAGGTGTACTCATTTATTAAGAAGATTTAGAACCAGGCAGCAAATTGAAAAAATCTGGTTTTCAGATGAAAAAGTGTTTTCATTGCGCGAGCAAAGAAATCCCCAAAATAATAAGATTTATTCTGATGCACGAAAGAAATTTGAAATACCCTGGATTTATTTTTGTTTCCAAGGAGTCAGTTTTCCGCCTCTGTGATGGTTTCACTATCAGCATTAATGATCCGAAAAACAGAAATCTATTATGTGGCTGGTGTTAAAATAAATTCTGTTTATCAAAGAGATATTTCAGGCAATATGTTTAATGAATTTAATAGTATTAATGAATACTTCACCTTCCAACAGGATGGCGCACCATTCCATACGTCCAGAAGTACGGTTTACTTATTTGCAAGAACACCTTGCAGATTTTATCGAACCCAACAGTAGCCGCCAATTAACCCTGATCTCATCCCTGCTGATTACAATATTTGGAGTACATTAGAAGCCTTGGTCCACGAAAACGCCACTTTTAACACTATCGATGAATTAAAAATCGGATAGTTTTTTGCTGGAACCGGTTTTATCAGAAAACCAATAACCGATCAATTGGCCAGTGGCGTCAGAGGCTGCAAGCTGTAGTAAATAGCCGGGGGGGACATATTCATAATGCATTTTTATAAATAATTTTAGATCGTTTTAAATAGTTAAAAATGTTTTTTTACCTTTTGATATAAAAAATAAAAAATCTGCTGTTTTTAATGTCATCCATTAAATATTTAAAAAAATATTTTAGGGGTATCATATCCAGACACTTTTTAATATATTCCACTATTTTTCAAATATTAACAGGGTGATTTTTGTATCGACCTAAAAAGTTTTATAAAAATAATCCCCACTTAGCCCCCTTAACTTTTCCTTTATTATTTTCTTGAAAACTCAGATACGCTTTGTTCTTTTCACTAAAATAGGACTACACTACAACCAAAAAAATTAAATTTGTTCCACGGTGTATACGTATTGTTTTTGTTTTACAATTTGTTTTTCAAAAAAAAATATACATCAGTATATTTGTTTACCCCTGTAGATCGTAAGGTACAAATATACAGCTCTAACACCACTGTTCTAATGGACAACATTTAAAAATTTAAAGCGTCAGTTTATCAATAATCTAGCATATCTTGAACGGATCGTAATTGGAAACCAGCATTTCGTGTCTGCAGGGTTTCTGTAGGTAGTACTTGATGTATTTATTGAAGGTTAAGCTCTTATTTCAAATTTAACTCATAAGTAACCCTACTTGAAAAATCCGATACCCCATGTTGTCAGCCAGGAAATATACCTATCAATATTAATCATCTGTGTAAAACGTTTGCATTCATAAAGTAATTTAGTATGCAGATGGTTGCGGTGGCTGAATGTTCTGGATAATATCAGGAGCATAAATCAGCCAATGTTGCAGTATGACACGATAAAATATCGACACTTCCGATAAGTCATTGTTCTTAGTCTTCCTATACTAAACTGGCTACTAGTTTTTAATTTATCTCTGTTTTAAATTTAGGTTGAGGGTGGAAGCATTATGTCATTTGCGTGTTTTATTTTATTTAATTCCTTTTTTCTCGTAGTGTTCGAACTTTTTACATGACCTATTTATTATTCAAGAAGACCTTCAATGTGATATATTTAGATTGCGGTTTATAATTTTATCGTATGTTCTCAATTTTCAACATGAAGGATTTGCTATCAGCGATTATTTTGTTCAGAACCTGTAGAGTGATTAGAATTATCTGTTTATTCTTTTTGTTAACTATGAGACAAAATGATGTAATATTTTTTTTACTATAAATTGAATGCCTTTATTATTATCTAGAAAATCAATTTTGATTTGATTCTACAATATGTTGTTCTTTGCCTTATTTATTGTTATCGTCATACTCATTTCAATATACGCATAAATAAATAGGTATGGAATTTTCGCACATACCAACCATATTTTCCATTTTAAATATAAATATGTATGCTAAAAAAAACTGATACTGATGATACCATTAATGAGTATAAGTCATGTAATTATAAGAAGTATATTAATTAATTTTAATCATTTGCCTAATTGTCGTATTGTTGCATGTTAAAAATCGTGGGTACAGAACATTCAGAAGGATTCGAATTTATATATATAAATTAAAATAAAAATGATTTTGAGAAAAAAAGTAAATATGACATTAATTAGGCTAAGATGGCTCTTCACCAAGACAAGAAAAAATTTATACACCTATATGACTGTTATCCTGGAAACTTGTGCCAGAGGGGAGAATAATAAAAAAATTGGCATGGGGACCACAAATTAACAGAATAAAAGTCAATGGCAACCTTTAGTAGTTGGAGTAAATAGTGGGACCGGAGTGACACCTTACTCATAACCTCTTGAAGCTAAATCAATAAGCGTTTAAAGGGTTGTCTAATGACTTAAAGACGTCCACAAGAGTCTTAAAAGAATTTGTGGTGCCTGATCGTGCTCCCTCTTTGTGAATACAGAAAAAGGCTATGGTGATCTAACCTTACCACCAGTGTAAGAAAAAACCTCACCACTCTGATGTGTTTAACATTTCAATTTAAGTTGCCAGCCTGAGGGTAGTCTTTATTAGGATGGAGTAAGTCCTAATTTTGAAGTTCAAAAATATCTGGAAGCTTTTAATAGATACACAGGGATAAATATTGTATGTTTCCAGGCATTTTGATTATAAGAACATTTATTGACTGGATAAACGTGGAATCAAGCTGTTCTCAATTTTGGATCTCCCCATTGCATTTCACGAAGAGACAGGTTATGAGGGCTATTAAAACTGAATTTAGAAGAAATTGTAGGAACTTTAGAATTAAGAAGCAGGGCAAGAATGAATAATTTAAACATGGCATTTGGATCGGATCTATAAACTTTTATCCTTGTGCTAATAATAATATTATTTATTAGCAATAGCTAATTATAATGTAATAAGATTTGAAGATTCTGCCCAGGAAAAAACATTACTTTCTTGATGGGAACAAATTAAATGCTCGGTATTTTATACCCAGTGCATATTACATTTTCCAGTTAATTTATCCAAATGCATGACAAGAAAATCAATATTCGATAAAAATAATAGACGTTTGATAAATGTAATGAATGCTCGATATAACATTCATATGCTTGTTAAAATAATAAATATTCGATAAAAATAATAGGCGCTCGATAAATGTAATGAATGCTCGATATAACATTTATATGCTTGTTAAAATAATAAATATTCGATAAAAATAATAGACATTCGATGTATAAAACGATGGCTCCGATATCAAATTTACATGCTTCCTATATTAATAAATATTCGTTAAAAAAATAATACAAGTTAGAAGCCGGAGGCAAGTTAGATATGTGTGTTATTCCCCTGATAAAGGATTTTTTTTTTATTAGATTAAAGGAATTTTTTTTTATGAAGAGGTCTATGCGAGTTAGAAGCCGGAGGCGATAGCCGGAGGCAGGTTAGATATGTGTGTTATTCCCCTGATAAAGGAATTTTTTTTATTAGATTAAAGGAATTTTTTTATTTTGTCTAGTGAATTACTGTAATATGCAAAACTTCATTGAATACTGAACGTAAATTATCGAGCATTTATATATATTTTTTAGTGCAAATTTGATTAAAATACTGACCAGAACGTAGCGTGCAAATTGTATATTTTATATTGCGATTTTATTAAAAATATAAGACATTTCCTATTATTTTATACTGCGTTTTTAATTTTTTTATCGAGCATTTAGTATTTTTTAAT
This sequence comes from Rhagium mordax, assembly GCA_963680705.1. Lineage (NCBI taxonomy): Eukaryota > Metazoa > Arthropoda > Insecta > Coleoptera > Cerambycidae > Rhagium > Rhagium mordax. Next base: position 24,916,792 of record OY796657.1, on the reverse strand, counting down.
CTGCAAACTGCACTAATTTACCGTGTGTTAAATACGATCCTTTCTTGATTTGTCAATTGCAAAACATTTTGTTCCTCATCAGGAGATAGAGGGGACAGTAGAGCAGATGCTTACAGCTTACAGTTACACATTTTATGGCATACCCTTTGGAGTTTTTGCAAAAAATTTCAATTTTTTAAATAATTATTTAAGGAAATATAGTGTTCCTCCAAAATAAAAATAGGGCTACATTGCACCCTCTCGTCAACATGTCACTGTCAGCTTCGTTGTAGGAATGTTCTTCAACATATTGTGGACTATTTTTCTATTTACTTTAAAGTTTGCCATTCTTTAGGGTGATTATTGGTTAAAATAGATTTTTTTCTTTACTTATTGAATCTTTCAAACAATGGTGTTAACATTTTTGCTACTTATTATTTTAGAAATCCGCTGACACTAGGTTCTGTTATCCTGCGAGGATTATAATAACAGTAAACGAATTAATTATTTAACAAACACCAATGCAATTGCCGCTATTTCATGCAAAAAACCTTGCCTTATTTTTAATTATCTGCCATATCAGTGCAGTTTTTTTGTAAAAATAATTGCTTGGATAACCATATATCGATCGATGTTACATGGTGGAACTAATTATTTTCTAAGATATATAATTAAATTCATACACATATCCTACAAGTAATAAATGTTTTTCTTATTTTACCTTGCATACCAACGTTATAATCATTTTAATTCGTATCCTGAATGAAAACCAAAAGGTAGGAAATCTTCATACCTGCAACAATAAAAAAATATTAATCACTGATAAAGTCTTATTAAGCCGAATTAAACTTGAACTATATTTAAATCTTAAAGAGATACAACAGAATTTAAATTGCAACCAATGCGACATATAGACCTGCAGAAATAGAAAAAACGGTGTAACTAATTCGTTTCAGATAGCCGTAGGTAAAAACAGGTGTATTTAATTATAAGGAATATACCTCTGCGATTCCTCCCAAATCAAATATACAGAACATTGTTTATAAGTCACTTGTATGTGAAAGAATAATGAAATTTGGAGTTTTTTAAAAATTGCAGTAAGACTGCAGTAGATTAATTTTTTTGAATGTTTCTGTTTACTAGGTAATTCCAAACCGGTTAATTTAAGCCCCGGTTGATTTCATTTCATGGATTATTTATTTAAATAATTGCCGAAAACCATCGAAATTTTCGAAAATTTCAAGCATTTTTTACTCTGAAAGGAAAAATGCTAGACTCTTGAAACTTTGGTGGAATATGTGTCTCATTACTAGTAGGACCGCATAGGGATTTTCGTGGGAATTAAATGATTAAAGCTGGCAAGATATTTTTATGTTTAATTATTTCATACTAAATATAAAAATGTTTCTTGCCACCCTGAGATACGCGTTGTTCACCCCTACCATCCCCTTAAGGGTGGAATATTTCAAATGGCTATATCTTGTAAACGAATGAAGATATAAATTTCGTTCTTACGCCAAAATGTTTGTCTCTTAGAGTAGAATAAAATAGTTTATTATAATTTTCTCGAAATTTTGATAATTTCAATAATTAGACGAAATAACACACATTTTTTTATATTGTTCTAAATTTTTCCAGACAGTGCGTAAACTGCAGCTTTTAGAAAAAAAAGTTCTAAATGATAGTTATAGTCCACACTTTTAGCTTTCGAATGATATATACACTTCCCTTTTTAAAACAGTCCTAGGTCGAGAAATCATCGAAAATGTTAGCTGGTGTATAGGTTGAGTATGTATATTTACAAAATTGCAACGGTTTGTTGTCGAAATAAATTTATTGTACATTGAACGGAACTAAATTTATATTTAATACATTAGCACATTATAAGTTGCATAAGCCCAAAAAAGAAAAAAAAAAAAAATAAAAAATAAATTGTTTATAACAATTATTTGTTTATTATTTGGATATTGCAAATGTGCCCATTGTTATTATTTTCGTGAGCTACCCCAAATTAAAAAAAAAAACGTCGAAATTGACCGGAAAATAACGGAGATATGACGAATTTTTCTCGCTACCCCAATTTGAAAATCGTTTGATAAAAAATTCACCTGTCCTTTGTGCCAAACAAATTGAAGACGCTCTAAAATCACTAATTATTAAAAATTATATTTTGACCTCAAAAAGGGCCCGTTTTCAATAGGACTTGATGAATTCACAAAATTCAAGATCTTATTAACAACCAGTTTCAATTTTGGCCATAAATATTAATAAATAAACGTTTGGCGCATTAAACAATTTAAAAAATTATCTCGGCTCCTACATGTCCCAGAGCAACAATTTTTTTTTATAAATTTGTAGAAAAATACCAGCAACTCAAATATGAAAGATTTGTGCAGATACGTTCATTTGTTGTAAAGTTATTTGCAAAAAACGCTGCTCCGAAAAGTAGCAATGTTGTTAACGCCATTTTGACGGTCAAAATTATTGAAAATCGATACGCCCATAACAGATTCGTAAAATTGACGTCTTGACGAAAAAAATGAGCTGGTCGAATTATTTTTGATAACGTTAATAGGTCAATTTTTCATTAAACATTTTGGACGTTTTTAATAAACAAATAGAATTTCTCGAAAACTAATAAACATTTTGAAACGAAATTTTTTTTGTAAGTTGAGGGTAATGAGACACATATTCCACCAAAGTTTCAAGAGTCTAGCATTTTTCCTTTCAGAGTAAAAAATGCTTGAAATTTTCGAAAATTTCGATGGTTTTCGGCAATTATTTAAATAAATAATCAATGAAATGAAATCAACCGGGGCTTAAATTAACCGGTTTGGAATTACCTAGTAAACAGAAACATTCAAAAAAATTAATCTACTGCAGTCTTACTGCAATTTTTAAAAAACTCCAAATTTCATGATTCTTTCACATACAAGTGACTTATAAACAATGTTCTGTATATTTGATTTGGGAGAAATCGCAGAGGTATATTCCTTATAACTAAATACACCTGTTTTTACCTACGGCTATCTGAAACGAATTAGTTACAGATTCCCGTTCACATCGTCTAATTCTACAGGCCTAATAGCTAAATAATTAAGAAATTTAAAGAAGTCAATTTAAATATGTCAACAAATTTTATTTTCAGGATTAGATTATATGTTTTGCAAGTACCCTGAAATATAGATAGGTTCTTTTGGTAGCAGAAGTACATGATAGTGTTTCTACTTAGAGAACTTGGTGAAATTTTCATTTTTTCATAAAAAAACTGGAAACATTAGAAGTATGTTGATGACCTTGTATGCCATCAGTTCTTATTTTGAAAAGCTTACTAATTTTCTTCGAGTTCTAGATACTTGTACAACTTGGGTCTTCAACAACCGAGGTTATTATTGGTCTACTTATTACTATTTGATTGAACTTTGCTCTAAAATAAATGTTGTTTGTTTGCCTTCTTGTAAATACACTTTCCATTGAAATATGTCTTTAATAATCTATTATTTAATAATTTTTTCAAGGATAATAAATAAAATGTATAGATAATATAATAGTTTTTTTTTTTTTTTTTTTTTAATCGTCTTATTTATATTAACGTCCTGGCGAAGTTTAGCTTAGAGCTATTCTGACACTTAACCAGGACACACCACATACACCCATTCCCTCCGACATTGCCATCTGCCGGAGCTGGGACTCGAACCCAGGAGAGATAGGCAGTAACTAGTCGCCTTGTGCCACTCAAGGGCGATCTAGCCCGCTGCACTATCCTCGGTAATGTAATGAGATACGGTCACCCATCCATTCCCCGGCTCCGACCACCGCTGCTTTGCTCCGAAGATCGAAGACCGGCAATTGTACGCATGACCCCATCTCACTACAAGTTTAATAGATATTATAGCGACAACGTTAAATACATTAAATCATTAATTCATTAAAGGAATTATTTAATTAACTACTTATTTTGAGTTACCTCAGTAGCTGGAATCTTAATTAAAAAGATTTGTTAAGTGGAGATCACAGCGCAATAACTCTTTTGGAATAATTTACAGTACGTTTTAATTGGTCACTTGACAGTGTTGACTCAAGCATTTAGGTCGACTGTATGTGTATGAAAAGTGTGTTTACAAAGTTGTAAATTATTTGATATAATAAATAATATAAAACTTAATATAGTTATGGGTTACTACATTTTAGTGCCTGAAATAACTGAATTCATATACATGTGTATTAAATCAAAATGACGTAAAACAAAGCAAATATGAGCGATTCTACATAAACAAAAATACAATAATTAACCAGCAATATAGTCTGATGAAGAAAACATTTATGGTGCATTATTAAATTCATCAACATCAGCAAAGTTTTAAGAGAATTATTTCTTAATAAGGAGTTTGAGATGCGTGATTAATGCAGAAAGTAATAAGTCTCAAGGTCGAAAATGATGAGCGGAATACGTGAATTAGTTTCCTTTAACCAATGTTGTAACAAATGATTTCAACAAACAATAACTGAAAGAGAAATCTATATACAAGTTGTTACAAACGCTGTTGAGTATAGGTCTAACATTTATACCCGCAAATGATGTAGAATCAACTACGATGTCGATGATGAAGAAAGTTTTTTCTGCTGTGTGGTTAGAATTGAGGCAATGGAGGTGGCGATAGGAAAAGGCGCGACAAAATTCTAACCTAACCACTGACAATAAAAAAGGAGTTCGCTCGCTCAGCAAATGTGAACGTTCTGTACTCAACCAATAGCAGGAAAAGCTTACTCACATCAATTTGTTGATTTAAAAATTGTTTTATTAAATTTATTTACAGGGCAGCGAGCGGAAGACTGACTTCACACACTTCGTATCGATACGAAAAGTTAAGCGACAGTTGCCGCGATCAGTACGTGGATGGGTTATTCACGGCAAGACGCGGTCTGGTTTCCCTACTTCTAGCGGCTTGTATATTAGCTATATCGCAGAAGCAATAAAACTGTAGGCGAGAGGTGTTTGAGGATATACCACCCTTCGTAGGGGATGTAAAACAGTCTATCTAAATGTTAGGCAAGTAAAAAAATCCCTACTCTTAGTAAGATAAGAGGTTCGACAAAATTTCCAGGTTGGGGGTTGCTCGTCTCCTGGCGTCGGTGATTGGTCCTGGCAGCGGAAATAGGCCGACGTTAAAATAAGCGATTAAAAAAAAATAAAAGTTTATTTACTCATACTTACTAATTATCTGTATGAATCATGACAAGTTATAATGAAATAATTATTTGTTATTATTATGTCTTTTCAATATAAAAAAAAGAAAGAAAAGAAAAAACGAAGGTCTTTGTGAATGATTGTGTGCGTGTCGTGTGTATTTAGGAGTGAGAGAGTAGAATTATTTGATTTGATTTTTATATATTGTAGTAATTGTAGTTTAATTTATTAAGTCTGTTTATTCAAGTGGCTCCCAAACTTTTTTGACTCCCGGCACCTTCCCTAAGTCAAAGCATGACTAATCATAAGCAAGTGATAAAAATAAATAAAACATGTGTAACACCAGAAAAAATTGTAATGGATATATAGTAAACAACTGCATTATTGAACACATTTATTAATTTGTCATATTTATTTATTCACAACAGTAAATTAATGAGATGGATGAATCTGCAGATCACTGCATATTTTCTCAAATTTTGGAATCAAACTGGACACGGCCACTCTTATTTCCTTTTCCACATTGATTTTTGCTCGATACTAGCTCTTTATCACAGCGACCAGCGAAAACCCAGCTTCGCACAAATAAGAAGTTGAAAATGGAATTAAAATCCGCTAAGCTTTATCACTTAAAAGGAAATATTCATCTTTTACTGAAATCCAAAATATGGTCAATTCCATGTTGCCAAATTTCGCTTTCTATTGTCGCAATATAACTCAATAAGATTTTCTTCTTCTGCAGAAATGAATTCAGATGGAGCACTGGTGTTGAATGGATCTTCAACCCATGCAAACTTATCGATGTTTGAAAATATTTCTCAAACCAGGTGATAAGCTGTGATAAGTGCTCTTTAAAAATGAATTTCATCTTCATTGAGGGGCTTTGCCTCGAAAACTATCAAAGATATTGAACAAGCCCTGAGCCTTCGTATCTGCAGTGATATTTTTACAAAAGAGAAGGTCTTCTGCAATGTTATTACCATCTATAAACCGTACATAATATATCAAATGAGCATCCTTATTATTATTATCCGTAGCTTCGTCCAACTGCAACCCAAATTCCTTCCCTTTTGATTTTTTCAGACAATTGATCATTGAGGTCCTCCGCCATGTGCTTTATTCTATCACAGAGGGTGTTATTGGACAAAGGCACTTTTGAAAGCAGTTTCCCAGCAGACTCACCAACTATACAGGGTGTTTCATGAGGAACTGTACATAGTCCAATGGTAGATAGGGCCCATCAAGGTTAGTAACAAAACTCTATTTAAAATCATTTTAGCCAAGTATTTAGGGTGATTTATGAATTTTTACCAAAATTTGCTTTCGTTGCCTTTTAGAAACTAATTGTCCGATTCAATTTATTTTTGGTACACATTAAGTACTATCAAATACCAACAGTTCGCCATAATTACAAAACCAAAATTCCAGGTCCGTATTAGGAAAAATTTCATTTTATCTGTGCCCCCTAAAAAGTTCACCCTGTATATGTTTTTTTTAAATCTTATTACTGAAGTTTGAAAGTACATAAACTACCAACAAAAGTGGAATACTTCGTTTTCTTGTCACACTTACAACAGATACAAAATAAACACATTAAATTTAAACATTATCTTGTTAAAATTCAAACTTTCAGTAATTCAATGTTAGTTGTCAAAGTTCTTATCAGTTTAAGCTTCTAAGTAATTATAATTATTATTAGTTAAAAATAGTATGAAATACCAACAGTTAGTCGCAATCAACAAGATTCCAGGACCGTATTAGGAAAAATCATCATCTCGTAGATTCCTCCCAAAATTTTCACCCTATATATCTTATTCTTAATTTTATTAGCTATAATTTAAAAGTACATAAAGTATCAACAAGTAGTGTAGTGTGATCCACACTTTTCAATAATAATTATGAACGTCCAACTACCGACACATAAGTTGTGTAGTAATTAAAGGGTAATCTAGTACATTCTGTTCTAATTTGTAATGTAGAATATTTTCATGTTCAGTTCTAGTTTTAAGAAATGAACTTATTTTATTTAGTGTGCAGCTAAAGACGTTTATGCAGGATTTCTGCGAAAGTTTGTCAATTCTTTCTACAGTAGGAATATAATAGACTTTTTATCTACCGACACTGTTAACAAAAGGAGTAGTCGGCTTTGGCAATAGTTTGACAGGTATAATTGTTGATGAGGTATAACTTTTGTTTCAACGTTACTATTAGTCCAACTTGAGAGCAGCAATTAATAGACCGAATTGTACAGTATTGTAACGTAATAAGAAACTACCCGGACGTTATACGAAAATCTGTGGGACATTTAGTAGTAGTAGGTAATAAAATGCCGTGAAGAGGGGGGGGGGTTATATTTTTGTTACAATAAGTTATAGATTTTTACTTTTTATTTTGTTAATATGTATTCGAGTATGTATTATTTTGTTTTGTTATGTTGTTTTGTATTCATGTTGCGTTTTTTATTTTGCTTGTTCTGTTCTGTTACTATTAAATTGTTTTAGAATTCAATGAGTATTATTTACAGACAGAATAGCTGCTCTAACTGAAACCAATTTATTGAAAATGTCAATTTTATCGAGATAAATTTTGTTGGTTGGTTTAAAACCTGTTGAAAGTGTAATAAGAAAACGGATCACACTACACTACTTGTTGATACTTTATGTACTTTTAAATTATAGCAAGTAAAGTTAAGAATAAGATATACAGTGTGAAAATTTTAGGAGGAATCGACGAGATGATGATTTTTCCTAATACGGTCCTGGAGTCTTGTCTGATTGCGACTAACTGTTGGTATTTCATACTATTTTTAACTAATAATAGTTATAATTACTTAGAAACTTAAACTGATAGGAACTTTGACAAATAACATTGAATTACTGAAAGTTTGAATTTTAACAAGATAATGTTTAAATTTAATGTGTTTATTTTGTATCTGTTGTAAGTGTGACAAGAAAACGAAGTATTCCACTTTTGTTGGTAGTTTATGTACTTTCAAACTACAGTAATAAGATTTAAAAAAAATATATACAGGGTGAACTTTTTAGGGGGCACAGATAAAATGAAATTTTTCCTAGTACGGACCTGGAATTTTGGTTTTGTAATTATGGCGAACTGTTGGTATTTGATAGTACTTAATGTGTACCAAAAATAAATTGAATCGGACAATTAGTTTCTAAAAGGCAACGAAAGCAAATTTTGGTAAAAATTCATAAATCACCCTGTACAACCCTAAATACTTGGCTAAAATGATTTTAAATAGTGGTTTGTTACTAACCTTGATGGGCCCTATCTACAATTTGACTATGTACAGTTCCTCATGAAACACCCTGTATTTACACCAGCCGGTAGGGTAAATTTTTCTGCGATGGTATGAGGCTTTTTACATTTCGTGACTTTATAAAGCCACTTTGTCAGACACTGCACTGTTTGGTTGAATTCTTGACAAACGTACTTTTTTGCTGTTTCAATTCTGTCAACTTTCTAACAAAGAAATTACGGGATTTGCCAACCATGTTGTGGTGATTGGTTTCTAAATGATGCTTCAATTTACTTGATAGATAGATAGATAGATAATTTATTAGTGTCAAAATTACACAAAAAGTGTTTACACACGTCAAGTATTGTAATATTAAAATATTAAAATAATATAAAAAATAATGTAATATAAAACAGTAAAAGTTAAAAGTTAAAAAGTTATAATGGCAAAACGTTAAAGAGTGTATGTGTAGTAAAATATATATGAAACTAGGACTAAGTACAATAGGACAAACATATTTAAACAAAAAACATATGTATAAAACTATGAATAAATAGGATGTAAAACAAGGTGTAAATAAATAAATATGACAAAAGTTTAATATATACTATACACTAAAGTAGGGTTTTGAGCATTGCACCAGCACACACAAAACATCCTAAATAAAGTTGAAGTTACTGTCTAAAAACTCTTTCGTACTGTAAAAGGCGTTATGAAGTAAGTAGTTTTTTATTCTCTTTTTAAATTGAGATATATTGAGTGACTTTACTTCGGTTGGTAAAATATTATAAAATTGAATTCCAAAATAACCAGATCCATTTCTAGTTTTAGTTAGCCGTAAGAAGTTATTGTTTATATTATCTTTAATTCTAGTATTATATGAATGGACTTGGCTAATAAATAGCTCCTCGTTATTTTTCACATAAAGAAGACACTGGAATATATACGTGCAAGGTACAGTCATTATTTTTAATTTCGTGAATTGTTCTTTACAGTCATCTCTAAAATTTAGACCAGTTATTATTCGTATAGCTTTCCTTTGGGCCGAAAATACTGCGTTACTTGTTGTCGCATGTCCCCAGATTAAAATGCCATAGGACATAGTGGAGTGAATGAGACTGTGGTATGCAGTTGTTAAAGTACTTTGTGACACTTTTCCAACAAGATTTCGAAGCAGATAAGTAAATTTAGAAATTTTTTTACATATTTGTGTGGTGTGATTTTCCCATGAGAGTTTCGCATCTAGGTTCACCCCTAGAAATTTAATAGAATCCGGATTTCTTATATTTTCCATGTTGCGTAAACTGAATACCATGGTCTCTGTCTTTGATGCATTTAGGCATAATTTGTTAGAGGTAAACCACTGTTTGGTGTCAGTTTCAATAAATGGAACTTGGTCTAATAGATCTTCAACATTGCTATTGGTTATGGTTAAATTAGTATCATCGGCAAACAGTATAGCTGCGACATTTTCTTTTATTGCATTTGGAAAATCGTTAATATAAATTAGGAATAGGCTGGGTCCCAAGGTTGACCCCTGGGGAACACCATGTTTCAAGTATTGTAGGGTAGATTTGATTCCATTGTAAACTACCAATTGTTGTCTGTTTGTAAGGTATGAATGTATAAGAGATTTGCTATCATTTGAAAATTCATAGTAGGCTAATTTATTAATGAGTATGTCATGGGACACGCAATCAAATGCCTTAGTGAGATCTAAGAACAGAGAGCATACATATTCCCCTTCTTCAAATCCCGTATTTATTATGGATGTTAATTTGTTTATAGCAAGAGTAGTCGATAATTTATTTCGAAAACCATATTGGTTGGGATTAAACAAGTTTTTAGTTTCCAAATATGTTGTTAGTTGATTTTTCAAGATTATTTCATAGATTTTAGCGATACACGGTATGACAGATATTGGTCTGTGATTTGATGGATCATCGATATTATTTTTCTTATAAATTGGAACCACCTTAGAAATTTTTAGTGAATCAGGAAATGTGTTTTTAGATATAGCAATATTAATTAAGATGGTGAGAGGAATAAGAATGCTCTGCTTGATACTTTTTATGATATCGACGGTAATGCCGTAAACGTCTTTGCTCTTTTTATTCTTTAGATTGCTTATGATTTCATCTACTTCTTTATATGACACTTGGGCAAAAGAAAATTGGTTAGATGTATTTAAATCACCTAGGTAGTTTAGGAAGTCAACATTACATGGTGGTAGTTCATCTAAGATCTTATCTGACACGTTTACAAAATAATCATTAAATTGCTCACTAGATATATTGCCTGTGACCTTTCTTGTGGTTGGTTTATAGCTGTTGACTATTTTCCACATAGCTTGCTGAGGATTGCTGTGGCTATTTATAAAATTATCGTGGTATTGTAATTTAGCTTTATTTATTTCACGGCGGTAACGGGACCTGTAGTCGTTGAGTATGACCTTATTATTTTCGGTGGGGTTTCTTTTGTAAAAATCAGCTAGCATGCATTCTGGCGCTAAAACTTGTATACACAGTTACACATTGTGGTCTCTCTTCATCGAATTTCACGCAGACGAAATACCAAATTTTATATGACTGTCATCATATTTACGATATTTTCGATTTCTCACAGTCGTGCCACTGGTTGAGGGTGTACTTTCTTTATCTGCACTCTCACAACGTTTATTAGGTACTGTTCAATAAAAACCGGTACTGGTCCATCATCAAATATACAAGAAACAAATTATCGAGGAAGTTCAAGAAGATACGAAAACAATCTAAAATTTTTGTAGACGCCATCTATAGTAATTTTCAGTCGCATTACTGCTACAAATGAGAAGGCACTGCACTATTTTTGTTTTTGCTTTTTAGTAACAGCTTTCGTTAACAAGTGGCGCAATTACAAAATAGTAAAATTCTTTAGCAAAAACAAGAAAATACCGTTTCCATAATGTATGAAATATTCCGCGGCGCCTCTGTAAAGACACACTTTGGGAACCACTGGGTGCAAAATGTGTGAAATGTTGTTTTGCACGTTTAATGTGGACCGGTAAATATGTCAACTCGATCCTGCTACTTGGTATTAAAATAAGACTAAAACAAACAGTATAACGGGTGTTAAATATTATTTTATATTTATGTATGTATATTTGCATACTGCTCAATGCTCGTAGATATTAATTTATTAATCAGTACAAAGTTTTATGATAGACTAAGGCAACCTAATGAGTATATTTAACATACTGCTGGTCTCAGGGGCGGATTTAACTTCTTGTAGCCCCTAGGCTGAAAATTTTCGCGCCGCCCCCCCCTCATAGAAAACCTCTTGAGATTACATTTACAAGCAGGAGGATATGATATTAAGATAGGCAGCAAGAGAAATAAAAAAAATATATATTAATTGAACAAAATAAACGATAAGTAAACAACAAATAGAAAATAAAACGCTATATATTATAAAATAAAATAAACAAAACTGAAACAATCTTCGTAACCTTACGAGTATATGTATTGAAACAAGAATTAGTTTTCGAAATTTTTCGAAAGGGGAAACAAACTTTAAACTAGTGTTTTTCTTTCACTAATAATGTCATCAAAATTGGTAGAAATTGTAAGGGATGATTCAATATTAAGAATGGCCATAGCTTCAAGTCTCTCTTGCTCTGTTGTTGACCTCAAATAAGTTAGAATTCTTTTCAAACATGAAAAGCTACGTTCAGCAGAACAATTTGAAACAGGTAAACAAAGGCACAATCTAAAAACAATGTCTATATTTGGGTATATACTTTTTAAATCCATTTTATTGAACCACTTATACAATTCTAAAATGGGGCCATCAGTGTCCTTTTCAATAAATAAGCAATGCTCAACGAAATGTGTTACTTCATCTTGCAAATTAGTATCAATATCATTTGGATAGTGATCCCGCAGAAATAGTACAGTTTTTTTTATGTCGTCAGTACACATATTTCTCATATGAGCAACTTGAGAATTTAGCAAATTTTTTGCTAAATTCCTCATAAGAAGCTCGCCGTTTGCGAACTTGACGTATGAGAGAATCAATGAATGGCCAAAAATATTGAAATTCGAAATTCATTTCTTCCAGTCATTACCACTTCATTTTGTTTAGTTTCATCTGGTTTCAGTTTTCGAATCTTACTTCTCTTATTATCTTTTTCGTATTTTTTTTCATCTAACACAAATATTTTTTTTTTGCTTCTTCTTCATATTCGTCGCTCGCTGCGTCCTGTTCCTTATTCTTTATTTTTACCGCCAAATATTTAAAATTTGAACTCAAATTTGCCGCCTCTGTTTTGTTGCCGCCCTAGGCTTCAGCCTACTCAGCCTGTGCATAAATCCACCCCTGGCTGGTCTGTAAATTCAAGTTTGTTATTATGTGCACATCAAAATATCATATATTTCTTTAATAAATGTTCTCCTTTCCATTAGTGCAAAATAAATTGGAATTGGAAATTGTGTAACTTCAAAATAAGTTAAAACGCTCGATTTTTAGTTTTTTTTACTTCCTTTTTCCAAATAATTGTTAATAATACCATTATTTTGAGGATGTACATTGTTAACTTGACAATATGTGCAAAATTACGCTTTTACTTTCATTTAAATTCAAAATATTTGAGTCTACCAGTAAAAAAATTTTGGAAATCAAATGTAACTAGGTATATCCATAAGCAAATGAAAACTATTTATTGACTTATACACTTTTCTGGTACATTTCAGTTAATGTTGAAAAAAACATGAAAGATGCAGAATTGATCAGACTGCTCACAGTTTGAATGTCAGATTTATATTATATGAAAATGAACCCCTACTACGAACCAGATTTTGGCAGAAGTTTCTAAGTACATATACCATAAAAAGTATCAAATCCCTAATGCGAAAAAATTCGATTTTAACGTGCGTCACATCGTAGACATACCGACCGTTCCGTTTTTCTCCCTTATAAAATACATCATACATACCAGTTCAACTATTGCATCTGTGTTTTACTTCCTTTTGTCTGTTCATTCTATATCCAGATTTTTTTTGTTAGGTGCATATAAAGACATATTATTTACTGGCGTAATACTCGTTCTTATTTAATTGATTAAAAAATAAGTTAATCGATCTATTTATTAGCGTATTAGAAACTGAACGTTTCACTTAATCTGTTTACTTGACATTGATCAAACTGTTAATGACACTGGTTACCGATAATTGTACGTAATTACAAAATATCAATTAATTAGAACACACCATAAAAAACAAGGCTAAGCTGTTAGGCGTTTAAAATAATGAGATTGACTGTCGTGTAGCTAATAAATATTTTATATTGCATGCTAGAGAATTCCTTTTTATCTGCTCAATGACCTGCAAATTTAATACAGCATATAACGCGGAAATATTTTAAGGACAAGTTCCTATAGTTCAAAATAAAAAAAGATTCCAATCAATTGCAATTATTTTCATAATAGTAAAAAATGTTCATTGTGTATAATTTCTTTTATAAATGATTGTCGCGGTTCTGTTAATATCTGGTACAATGTTGCTGACATGCTAATAATGTTGCCATAAGGTCTGTATAGTGTGTTATTATGTGGATGCCAGTCAAATAATTGATAAAGGAACATTGTTGGAAAACACATGCTTGAATTAATTATAATCAGATTAATGTACTATTTAAAGATTAGAAAAGGATTAAATGCGATGTAATTTGTACACGGTTTGTTATTTGAAATCACAATGAAACACTGTAAGTAAGTATATAAAATTATACCCCCATTTATTTAATTTATTCTTAATATATTTTAGAAATTTTAAGAAGGGTTTTGTATAATTTTTAGCGTAGTTAACGAATCTGTTATTAAATTATAATTTAAATTTAATATTATAATTATAATTTAAATTAAAAATTTGATTGTACTCATCATTCTAAATACAAAGATATACTATGTTTATGTTTTGTTTTTAAAATAAAAGAGATATTTAAAAACTATGTAATACTTTTTGTGTTGAAATTTCAAAGATAGACAAATAAACTAATTTAACGTGATTGATCCTGTAAGTTTTATAATATATTTTCGATTACTTTTTCTCCATTTCCATACAAATATTGCATGATTTATTGAAATTTTAACGAAATTTTTCAATAATAACCGTAAAATTAAACATTAAATTACGGTGGAAGAATAAATTGTTTCATAACTAAGGTTACAACCTCTTAATAAACATTTGCTTTATAATAAAGCTTCTATAAAATTACATATACCTTCGAGACATATTTTATAAGAATTAACAAATCAGTAATAAGATTTATTTACCCAAAGATAAAAAAGTTATATAAGCTACATTATATAAACATTATTAGGCGGATTGTCGCATGACTTTTAAAACAGTTAAATTATTTTGTCACGAAACCATTCTTGTAGCAAAATATTAAAATAATTTTGTTTCTTAAAGCAATTTAGAGTTAATCACGAGGCCTAAGCAAAAACTTGTCTTCTGTAAAGCTGCAATAAATCGGATATACCTATAACTATTTAGTCTAATATTAAAATTTTTATCTTAGTAATTTCAACAGTATTTAAAAAAATTTATGGCATATTCGTAATCTACAATAAAAATGATCGGAAATGTTAAATTTTGACATAACTAGTATTTCAACTATTAAAAAACAGTATGTGTTTAAATTTTCTTTAACGTTCTTTTAAGTTATTAATCAACCTTCTAATAAAAAATATCACCATTCCTGTTTGGCGTATAGCATAATAAGCTAGATAAAAAAGTCTATAACAGGAAATTATTTTCAAATATATAGGGCGAGCCAAGACAATATTATAGAATCAAGTGCCTTTTTTTTCAGTACATTTTTTAAAGCCTCTTTCTAGATTCCACTCAGTCCTATTTTATTATTGACTATCTCCCAACCGCTTGGATCTAATGAATTTTTTGTTAAAATATTGCCATGTGCAGATGCATATTGAAAAACCACTACAGTCACAATTATAAGATTATAAGGGAAAAATATGTGAGTACTAGTTACCAAACATCTAATTAATATTTTTGTTATATTTTCACTTCCTAAAAATATAGAGGGTGACCAAAAATGATTTTTCAATTTAAAACTTTTTGAATTAAATTTTCTCAAACGGAACATCCTATATATTTTTCGACGTGATGTAGAAATGAAAAACGAACATATTTTTGTATGTACATACAGTGTCTTCGCTTTTAAATGATCGCGATATCAACTTAACATGTGGATTTCTGATTCTATCGTAAGTCCAATGTTACCTGTTTATTTATAACCCAGGACTTACGACGGAATCAGAAATCGATTTGTAAAGTTGCGATCATTTAAAAGCGACGATACTGTACAGGGATATCCAACGAAAATGACCACCCCTAATAACTTCTTTATTTTTGATGCTATAAAAAAATTTTTCCATAAAAGTTGTAGGGTTTATTGAAAGCATTTAGAATATGTATTCAGAAAAATAAATTAAAGTCGTTTAGAGGAGGTATGGTTTTAACTTGCATCTTTTCAAACCCCATTTTATTGCATTTTTGAAATCAAGGTACTTTTCTCATTTCGAATATATAGATATATATGATATTATCTTTTAGGGTTTTCTAATTAAGTATTGCAATTTTTGTGGCCCGAAAACAACAAGGAAATAAAATAAATGAACAAATTTTTATTTTTAGAATGCATTAGTCTTGGCTAATTTAGATATTAATTACAACTATAAATAAAAGTAATTAAAACTATCCTACATAAACTGTTCAAAATGACGCCCTTCATGTTCGATACAAAGCCGATACCTTATTCGTTAAAGTTAAAACCATATTATCTCCTCTAAACGACTTTCATTTATTTTTCTGAATACATATTCTAAATGCTTTCAATAAACCCTACAACTTTTATAGAATAAATTTTTTATAGTATCAAAAATAAAGAAGTTATTAGGGGTGGTCATCTTCGTTGGATAGCCCTGTACCATTTTCGATTTATTGAGCAATAAGTACGAAATTCAAGAGTAAACTTAAAAACAGGTTCCTTCAAATAATTCAGCAAAAAAATTATAATAAGTGCTCCGCAATGTTGCCCATTTTGATCTTTATGCGCTTTTGAAATGAGGCCATTTAGTGGCACCCTTTCTTCCAATTCATTGAAGTGGGTAGATGCCGGTCCCTTACTGTAATGATTTTTTGTAACTTTTATTTTCGGTATTCGACAAGCAATAAAACCTCACATCGTCGAAAAATATACAGGGCGTTCCATTTGAAAAAAATTGAAAAATCAATTCAAAAAGTTTTAAAATGAAAAATAATTTTTTGCCCACCTTGTATATTTTTAGGAAGTGAAAATGATTCAAAAACATTAATTAGATGTCTCGTGACTAGTATTCACATATTTTTTTCTTATAATCTTAAGGTGACTGTAGTGATTTTTTCAATATACATCTGCAGATGGAATTATTTCAATAAACAAATTCATTATATCTAAGTGGTTGGGGGATAGTCAATAATAATATAGGAGTGAAAGGAGTCTAGAAATGGGCTTCAAAAAATGTACTAATTAGGATAATTCTTACCTTAATTTCTGGTAAGTTGGAGTTGCTTTTCCGTCACTTTTTCGTATTTGCCCTTGACTCACCCGTGGAAAGTCATGGGTATATAAATTTCCAATTTAAATAATAATTTTATCGATATTTTTCAGGAGCGATCTGGACGAGGGTTTGCTTCCTTCACTACCCAATAACAACTCAACTTTTGTTTCGTTTTTAAGGAACATGCAGAAAATTTGCAAATCAAGGATTCTAGATTGCTATCTGACATTTATGGTTTGTATTTTTGCCTATTTTCGTTTAAACAAGATGCACTTGATCCTGTAATATTGTCTTGGTACACCCTGTAAACTCGAAAATAATTTCCGGTTATAGATTTTTTCATTTAGTTTACTTCTTTTTTAATTTCTAGCTATCACTATTGCTCACCCTGTATATTGAAGTATATTACAGGATTGTATATTACTTTATTTAACAAAATCTCAATGTCTTTACCTTCAACCTTACTGTATCATTGAGTATAATAAACTTCCTTATACGATTAATTGATTATGATATATACCTATTCAATTTTAAATAATTTTCAATACTTGTGGAATTGTATATCAGCTGCTAAAATTGTAGATTATTTGGTGGCGCTGGCTGTAAATTTTCAATTCAGTAACCCTCTGCATGTAAATTTATGTGAGTTATTTTTAGTCACGGATTAGATCCAGAAGTAAAAATAAAACGATGCTGGTCTAGATGTCTTCTATGTTAAACAATTCATATGGCCAAAGTATATTCTCTTACTTAATTTATTCGTGTTAATGTAACTTAATATTAATGTGGGAATTCATTTAATGCGTCTAAAGCTTAGCTTTTTTGCCCTATGTTATAAGTATAATTACTATTTGTAGAAGAATAAATGCTTTGTTTTTCTTAAATGTAAACATAATATATCTGTCTGCTAGAAAAACATTAAATGGTTCGTATATTCTTGAAGGTTACAGGTTATATAAGTCCGGTTAAAAAATAGTCTTTTTAAGATCAAGTTAAAGGTAATATGCCCGAGAGAGAGAAAGGTTATTATAGTGGTTTAAAAGGGTTTCGAAAAAATTTGAAGCTTGCTTTAAGTCGCTAGTGATAGAACATCACGTATTGAATAATACCTAATACCAGTATACAAGCTATTTTCAAGTTTTGACTATATCAGTGTAAAAAATATACAATTTTTAGAGTACCTACCTTCTTTAGAAATTAAATTAAACTTTTTATAATGAAGAAACCTGGCATATTTAAGACAGGTAAGGCACAAGAAAATATTTTTCACTCTGAAATTTCCATAAGCAACATATTCAAGGTATGGGCTTCATTTTTACTTTATGCTCTGAAAAGTTGATTTCTAAATTATTAAGAGGGATATTAAAGATAAACATTCTTTAAATTATTTGGATGTAATGTAAATAAAAATTTTTAACCTTGTGGTAGTCCTGGAGTTATAAATATGTAATGAAATTGGAACTAGTGTAATTAAGAACGTATGTTCTCGTTAGTCTCGTTTCCAGATAAGAATGAAATAAATGATATAGTATGTTGACCATATTTCTTACTTCAAAATAAGGTAAAATGTTTGACAAGGGTTTATCTCGGAGATAAAGGTTTATTTTGAGAAAACTGTTAAAATATTCTGAAGGAAAATGAATACAATAATTGTACATATTTAAATAGTACAAATCTGTCTTCCATCAATGCTCTTGGGTATGCCTAAAATCTTCCACCGAACAAAATTGGTTTAGTGAAAGTAAAATCAAAATCAATCCTGTGGTTCCCGAGATAATCGCGGTCATAAGTATATACATATAATATATTCGGCAACATATCTCCTTTTGATTGATTGACTCAGGTAAACAATTTATTATGATTCAGCGTTAAAAAAAAGTCTCACTTTCGATAATCTATTGTAATCCCAATTATAAATTATTGATGGCTAAATTAAAAAATAGAAAAAATAAATAAAAGTATATGCTGATAATATATTATTACATTACGAAAACCTAAAGAAATAAAGCATAGATGTAATTTGATGTATGTATGTTTTCTTGAGGTTACTAGGTACTATATTTGCTATAATGGAATCAAAGTAAAATACACACGCTATTCTGCAACTACGGTAGCCGTATGGTAATATTCATGAGGACATTTTATCGTTAAACTAATCAGTATTATTCAATTTGTTTAAATTTCCCACAACTGTTGTACGAGTACTAGAAAATCACTAGCAGTGATGAATTTCCTGCGGCAACTAGGGTAAAAATAGAAACCAATAATTTTTACTAACACGCTAATGTGCCATTCTGCCATCCATGTATGTACATATTAGGCTTATTTGATTTTATTTAACAATTTTTAATGATGTGTTTAGTTTCATTTATACGGTTTTTTGACAATTAGTGTGTGGAAACCATGTAATTTATGTGAGAAAACGGTTAATGGATACTGCAAAAAAGTTTCGATTCAACAAAAGACTTAAATTTGTTTATTTATAGTGGAAGCGTGAGATACAAATAATTAGAAAATTGAAAAAATATGCGTTCTAAGTTCTGTTTCAAGTTTAATTTACTTTGTTCTTATTACCAACAGACCAAGTCTTACTTTTAGTAGTTTTTGTTTGCATCTACATTTTGGAATAAACCGTATGTTTGCACCACGAAAAAGGTAAAGTAAATTTAGAATAAGTGAAGTATAAATTACATCCAGCGCTACAAGGGGAGAATGTCAATATCATTAATTCAGCCCAATGTTCCCACTTGCATCATCATAAAAATCATGGAACTTCTCTGGCCGTAGGCGTTTGTGTTTAGAGTTAGAAAGAGCAACGTTACCTTTATATTTCATTGTCAAAAAAATAACCTAATAAAATATAGTTATAAAATATAAAGTGTATTGGTTTTTTGAATTTCGTGTTCTCTGTAGACTTTAATTTCCGAAAATGGACTGCAAAATAGAGGAAACGTTGGTTTTCTTAAACGAAAACTTATTCTCATGAATTGGTTACAAAATCTGCTAGGAATTGAATTGTTCAGATATTTTACAGTATAATTGCTTATACAAATAAAATATCGAAAAGTCAACCTCCAGGAATTAAGAATTAAAACCAAAAATTTGCAAAATCTGCTAAAGTAAAAAAAATATTTCAACATTGACTAACACGATTAAAAAAATCTATTGTTAATTTGTTATCATTGCCAAATCTCTTAACACGATGTTAACGAAATTGGGGTTATCCCAGATTACTAAAGGACAAGTTATCTTTCTATTTTGTCTGTAAAGCGCTTAGCTCTAAGGACTACAATAGAAATATTTTTTGGGTAGTATCTCTAGTACGATTAAAATAGTTTTAATTATGTCCAGTAATTTTTCTCCTCATTTTTAAAATTCCTTATCGATCAAAAGTTTCAGAATATTAATGATTATTCATTATTTTACTGTCAAATATGCTTTTACAAATATGATCATTTTTTCATCTTTGCCTTAAAAACAAACGGATTAATTATAGACAAATGTAATTCTTATATAGGTATATCCTGAAAAGGATTGAAACTATTGATTTTGTACTGATTCTGAAGTAGTGGCCACTAAACACCAAATTCAAAATGGAAGCTCCAATTTCTTAGTACATCGGATGTTAAGTTGTCCTCTCTCAATAAGTAAAGTCTTGACAAAGGGAAGGCACTGTAACTTAAGTTAAAAATAATTAGGAAATATACGTTTAAAAGACGTTTCAAAATTCCTCGACTTTCTAAACTTTTTTCTCATTTTCCATCCTACGATCGGTAACTCCTGAATAAGAAACCGTTTTCTATTTTTGCTTTCTTGCCATACAAAAATAAAAGGGTATTCTAGGATTTTCTTACACTTTAGATGCAAAAATAATAGCGTGCTATGAAAATATCTTTTCACAAAATTTGATACCAATTCAATTGAGAGTCGTCAACTTCAGTGGTCTAGTTAGATTTTAAATAAAAAGTTCAGCAATTAAAATTGGTCAGTTCTGACTTTGAAAGAAATTCTCAGTGAGCTCAGAAAATTAAAACTAAATTTCAAAACTTCGCAACATGATAAAGTTTTTGTCGCTCTATTTAAAAAAAAATAGGTAGTCAAAAAAAAAATTGAGTAAAAAATAATTTTTTACAGGGGTTTCCCTTCATAGTGGGCCAACTGTGTATAAACTACATATCCATCAAATATATAGGTAAGTAAATATAAAACTTTTGCAATGACTGTCTCTTACAAGGTAATTGCCGTTGCGCAATAAATGCATGCAAAATGCAATTAAACATTTGGCGGTAAAACAGTCTGCATTGAAGTTCAAATCACTGTAATTATTTACGATCTGTTACACCATTATTGGATTAATGTTGAGTAAGTGGTAGTCCATGTTCGATTCCTGTAATAATAAATTTAGCCGTGTTTACAGAACCATAGCGTTTAATTTGAATTAAAACCTTGTTTACCTACTTTTTCCTCATGGAATTAAATCCCAGCTAATTTTATGCAAGTCGAAATAAGAAAATGTCAAATGAAATTAATCCATTCTGTATGGGCAAATTAACACTGATTTTCATTCTTTTACCTTTATCGAGAGTAATTGTTCCGACAAACAAAGCAGGTTGGCTGTTCATTTTTCTGATTTGAATTAACTTAAATCGTTTATTAACACTGTCTGAGCAAAGCATCAAACATTGTACAGACGAATTGCATTTAAATGTGTTTGCAATGTTTTGAAAATATAAAGTTTATATAAAATATAGGTTTCTGATAATAGAATAGATAATTTACTTTTACACTAATAAATAGAGTTTTTAATTACACATCTATTGTTACTTAAATCTTATATTCACGTTGTATTAATTTTGTGCTTTAAACGTATTTCATTCATAATGATGTTTATGGATAAATTACATATCAAAATTAAAAATTTAATTGAATCTTACATGGAAATAACGTTAGGTGAGAAATTGTTGTTGTTCATATATGAATAGAGATACAAACAATAGTATTTTAATTTCCTCCAAGATTTATTAAAAATCACATCAGTCATTTGAAGAAAATACAAATGTAATGAAAGTGAAGTGCTTAAGTTGGTAATGAGAATAAACAAACAAAAGTATCTTGAGGATAGGTGTCAGGCGGGTACATAAGTAAATTTTATTATAATTTCTAGTGTATGCCCTCAAGGTGCTTTCCCAATGTGATAAAGAAATCAATGAAACTTTAGTATGTATGTTTTTTATAAGCTGCATATATGAAAGAAAACAACATGCAGATTTAGTGAAAGTACCAAAACCTACATGCATTTTGAATACCGAATAATTTATTATACATTTTGCTATAAATGGGGTCAAAATAATGTGTAAAAACAGAGATCCATCCTGCTTGTATTTAGGTGATTATAATAAAAATGCAGTGACACTCTGCATACTTGCAGGCAATATGTTTATAATTTAAGTTTTAATTATTTTGCTTAAGCATTAGTTATTGACAATTTAAATTGTTTACAGAATTCACGAAATATCCAGTCTTATATCTACATGTATTTTCTTTGAACTATGAACATGGCAGACGATTTTCATTGGGTAAAAGCAGTGGCGGCTCGTGGTGTTTAAGGCTGGTAGGGCAAAACGCTGTGCACACGGGGCAAGAGCTGCAGGGGGTGCGGGGGGCGGCATTTTTCAGGATTTTCAAGGTCATTATGTTTTACCTCAAAATGTATGTACTAAACTTGATATTTAAATATTTTCAAGATTGCTTTGTTTTTTCCACTTTCGTTTGACGCAACTGTTTTATTAAAATTTTTTAATCCTTTGAAAAAATTCTGTTACGTTATTCATTTTATTTATATATTTGTATACCTACCTACCTAGTTTTTTTTTAAATTTGAACAGTATAATAAAAATTCACTTTCGTCCTTTGGTAATTTCATTCAAATAGAACTAGAACTAGGTACGATTTTTGATAACAAAAAAAAGTTTTATATAAGTGGGTAGTGGTCGTAATACCTAGTTCCTTAAAACATACGTACAAAAAAAGGATCTACATACTACACTAATTTGTTTTAATGTCGAAAACCATGAAAATTGCACCATGCGATTGTAAGGGAACTAAACTAGAACCCCTTTCCTTTCTCTGCCTTCTAACGATAAGAGAAGCCAAGAATTTCCGGAGAGTCCCGAGGGCCGGCCCGTACATTCTAAAAGCTGGCGCGTCCCTCGCGCTGTTTTAAATTATAACAATAATGGGCTAAGAATTAATAATAAATGTTATGTTATCTATCGTTTCACACAGATTTAACATTTCCATATTTAAAGTTAGTAAGTATATTATCCATAATTTCGCATTTTGCATTAGTGATTACGCGTGTTGGCTAGATTTTTAGTTTCTTGAACGAAAACTTGCTTCCGCTTGATCGCGTCAACGGGCCGGCCCGGCGATTCACGCTGAGAGGTACGCGACATACGCTTGGGTACTTAGATGGCAAATCTAACTTCAATGAAGTGAGCGTACTGCCTAGCTATTACGGACGTTTATGATGGAGCATGGGCCAGCCCAATGCATATAAAGCGGATAGAACGTATAATATTAAGCGGGATTTTAAATTTGGAAAGCGGGGGATATTAGGCATTATCTCGAATAGTTTCTAAACTCCATTTTTAATATTTTTCAACATTTCATTGTTCTATATATAAATAGAAAGCAAATGTACACCAATTTAAATCACAAAAAGAAAACAAAAAAAATATTTCCATAGAGTGCGAAACAGTTCTTAATTTTTTTCTGGGTGGGCCCTGCCCAACCTGCCCACCCTGACCAGCCGCCACTGGGTAAAAGACTTGGTTAAAATTAATATGCAACTATTAAGAAAACCATTCGCTAAAGTTTGGTTTATGATAGAGACCTCAAAGGGGCATAAGAGACTTTCCTTCCATATGGAAATGTGCAATGGTATCTCTGGTACCTAAGAAAAGAAATCCATTAAATTACAACGATTTAAGACCAATAAGTTTGCTGCCAATAGTAAGTAAAATTCTTGAATAAATTTTACATAATATACATCAGTTATCTTGAAACATATAAATTATTTCCTGATAATCAATTTGGCTACAGAAAAGGCATATATATAATATGGTATAACATCTGCTATTCTAAATATATCAGATGACATAATTAGACATTAGATAAAAAAAGCAAACATTTTAGTTTTACTTGATCTTTCCAAGGCAATTGATCGCGTAAACCACTGCTTACTATTGGCAAAATTGATGCATAATGTAACTATATCATTTTTAAAATCTTATTTGGAATTGAGATACCAACGTGTGCGTATCGGTAATGACCTTTCAGATGCAGGTTTTATTAAATCTGGAGTCGCACAAGGCTCTATTTTGAGACTGCTTTTATTTTCTTTAAATATTTGTGACAAATACTATTTTAAATCAAAGCACTTTAATAATTTATGCAGATGATATGGCACTTCGACATGAATTTAATCCGGAAAACTACGTATATACAGCTAATACTGTATAGATTATAGATAATGACTTAAAATAACGAAATTATATTGTAATTAACCACTTGTTGCATTTTAATGAATCAAAGGCGGAGATACTTTTATTTTGTCCAAAAAATCAATATGAAATTCTTAAAAACAACATTAGTATTAAATTAAACAATATGGAGTTACTTTGGACAGAAAGTGCAAAATGTAATTAAATATGTTAATACAGATATACTTAATTATAAGATTAGGAAAAAGTTATGTGACTATTTAATACATATTTCCTATTTTCCATTAGTGGCATATTATATTTTCTGTGTTGAGATGTTCAGACTAAATGAAAAATTCAGAAGGTTCAAAAGACTTGTTGGTTTGTTAACGGCCTTAAAAAATATGATCATATAAATGAATGTTTCAAAAATTTAAATGGCTTAACATAGAAAATATCTTTAAATATCATTTGGTAACGTTTGTAAACAGATTGCTAATACTGAGACATAAAATACATGAGCGAAGTGACATAATCTTCTGTTGCCTCTACTCTCTTCTCTTCAATGTTGTTTGAAAAATGTTTTGTTTATAATGCTGTTTCATAATTCTTTAAATAGTACCTAACGAAATATTATCAATACATTTTTTTAAAGAAAAGTCAAAGCTACACTAGCCAGATTTACAAGTAACTGAATACGATATGATTATTATTGTAAGAGTGGCCTTGCAAGGCTAAACTTTTTCCTTTTGTTTGTTGAAAATTTAACTTCTCAAGAATGAATTAATAACACACCACACCACAGAAATTAGACAACCCCCATATCCAAAGCCAAGGTGCCGGAGCTGGGGTTCGAACCCAGTCATGATAGGAAATGCTCTTGTCATGCTCTAGCCCGCTGCGCTACCGAGTCGGTAACTGAAGAATAACGATATGTTATTATTATTATTATTATTATTATTATTAATCTATTACGGAATTAGAATCATAAGCATCAAATTAATTAGATGAATTGAACGTATATATTTATATTAGGATGCATGTGAGATAAAACTGCTATCAATGTTTTACATCAGGAAAGTTAAGGAATAAAAATGTTGGTACAGGTCATCGGCCCATATAGAATATAATCATTGTATGTAATTCCAACAGTCTATATACTTACAATTATGAGTTTTAATTTACACCAATTATATTGAATTAACTTAGACAAGCGTGTCAATAAAACTGCTCATAAAATATTACATAAAATATATGGTCGCTCATGCACACTAAAGAATGCTGCTGGGAATTAGAGTATGTTGCAGGCTGTGGAAATAGGAAGCAATGGTTTTGAGTTACACGTTCAGCGTGCATTAAGTAAAAGCATCAATCACGTTTTGTAAAATATTTAATATTTACGTGTTAGTTATAGGTTGTAAATATATAGAAAAACAAAGTTCAAACAAATAGTTTCAAGCAAAATAAAACATATACAGCAGATAACCAATATTCGAATAACTAGGATTAATTTTTTCTTAAGATAAAATCCTAGTGCTAAGATTGCGAGTTGGTTCTGGAATGAAACTAGAATGTGCCTACTTCTCCAAGCACAAAGATGCCAGAACTAAACATTTTAAACAGTGAAGTTATAAGTAAGTAAGCATTCAACTTTTACAGTTTTAAAAAATTAGGTGATCTCACACAAAAAACAATAAACTATAGCATCCCAGTGTGCCCAACAAGAACAACGAAGGTATAATTATTCTGACCTTTATAATAATAATCCACAAGAAAATTCTACTTAACAAGCTTCACAAGTCGATTTGATGGTGATTGATTACATCACATTAAGAAGAAATAAGAGCAAGTATTTAATAAAACGAAATGGGAAAGTCTTCAATTTAACAAGCAGCTAGAATTATGACAGATTAGACGGTAGAACGTGTATATACAGGTTGGAATAAAAAATTGTTGAAACGTGGGGTGGAATCGATGTAAATAGTGTAGTGTAAAGTTTTTATTTTAGCTAGCTTCAATCAATATAACCACTTTTTCCTATGCTGATATTACAAAAGGCTGTGCTTTGCTTATAATGCTTATAATAGTAAAAAAAACATTAAAATATCTGGATATCTGTTGATCGAATAGAAAATTATTTCTGCATCAATAAATGCCTTATCTTCTACTTAAGACTAATAAGTTCTTCCATGTCTGGGATGTGCAAATTTGAAGGCATGGAAATTCTCATAGAAACATGCAAATTCGGTAAATAAACTACAATTTCTTAAGTGACATAAATAAATAGGACGCTAGTTTAAAGTTTAAATTTGTAAAATATATTACATTTCTCGTTGGAAAAAAAAGCAGGATGATGTGAACATTTTCAGTGACATAAGAATGTTAGAAATTCCTGAGTATGTAGCCAACTGGTTGTAATATTACTTGCTGTATTTTTATATTAAAAGTAGAACAGATGTAAATTCTGGTTAAACTGACGATGGCTTTAACATATCTTAGAAAATAAAGCGAATCTATTAAGGTGTTTTATATGTAATTAAGTAAGTAATTAATGATGATTATTTGTTGAATATAGGTCTAATTAGTTCAAAAAGCAGTATGCACAAAACGTATACAGTTGGTATATGCCTTTCCAAAACAAAATTTCAAATAATTTGTTTCCATCTAATCCACAGTGAAATCATAGGTGTAAAGTCGTTAACAGAATAACATATTAGAAATGCCATTCATGGTGACACAATCTTAGTGTCATGTTCAAATAATTGTAACTTGAAACCTAAATATTCAATCACATTTGACAAATATTTTGGTGATTCTATAGGTATAGTATGTTCAACAGAATAACATAAATTTGAGGAATATGGTAATATTTTATCGGATATGGGTGATACCTGCCAGAATATAATTATAAAAAATAATTCACCAGTAAAAGTTAAATTTTAATATTTCTATATAGTACAATAATATAGTAAAATTAGTATTTTTGCTTGTTTACGAAATATATTGGTATAAATGAAAATTTTAGGTTCAATCAGAACCTCAAAACTTCATCGTTTCTGGCGAAATTCTAAAAGGTTATTAAGACGGGGCAAAGTTGTCCAAGAATACCGTTTTTGGTCATTTTTGACGTTCAAATTTTTAACTTTGTGCCTTATATCCACTGTAAAGTACTTTCAATGACTTTCCAAACTCGTCGATGCTCGCTAATTACTATTGGTGCCTTAAACAGGACATCAGCAGCTCAAATTCTCGCATTTTTAATCACAAACGTAAAAGATTTTGTAAATCAAATTGAAAGTGCATTAAAAATAAAGGGTTTAAAGTCTTGGGGTTTAAGCGGTTATTGTTTATAGACTTGGTATTTAGGACTAAATTAGAAATCTTCACTGGTATTCTACAGAATATAGCGTTAAAATTTAAGGTAGATCTTTGTTTCAAAATTTGCCTTTTTGCTACACAGTGTGGAGTTGAAATATACTGAAATTCAATTAAATTAGCATCTTGACAAAAAATGTCAGAGCAGGGAAAACCTAAACGAATTTGGAAGTTAATTAGTAGTACTTTATCGGTACCAAATCGGTAAAAATTAAAGAATAAAGCTAAAATTTCAATAGATCACCAATAATGACCCAAAACAGCATTTTTGGACATCTCGAAAACTTGATGTACCTACCTACTACACAAATTCTGTGATCAGATTCAGCGACGACAGTACACGAAAACACATGGAAAACCACTATTATATTTCAAAGCCTTAGAATCAACATAAACAAAATTGTCATTCTCAAAGTTTAAAAAACATAGTTTGTTAGAATATTAATGTTCTTTGCAATTTAATTTCAAATATTTTTGCTCCTCGGTGAATTATTCAATTATTCATATTTGCAACTGAAATGTCTTAAAATTGATTGTTATAAAAATTTCTCACTAAACGTATTTTTATGTACCTATTAATTCAATTTATAAAAGAGAAATAAATTCTTATTAATCCATAATTCATAGTGATTTAAATTTTCTGTACCCATAGGAACTCCAACGTTTTCGTAATGTATTCATACCATGCCATCTAATCAATAAATTCTATTAATATTAATGTGGGAAGGCCTATAAATTATTCTTAACAGTTTTATGTAAATATTTAAGCTTCTTTATTAGTGGTTTACAAATAATTACCTATTAATCGTGTCGATTTGATTTAACACAACTGAATAATATGGAAAGAATAAAATCGATTTAGCTCTTTATGTTGATTTATTGTACGAGTATCCGAATATGGTAAAATTATCTTATAAATTTTATATGAACGTGTGTGGTATATATATTTTGCTTTTAGGTCTTTAGGTCAATAATCAGAGCGACTTTGGTTTTTAAAATAATCTACTTTCAGAAATTCCTCCAAACATGTGACTAAAGCATTTATAGAAAAGAAAAGCTTAAAATAAAATATACACTGGGTTCACTTTAAAATTCCCCACCCCCAGTATTTTACCCCACAAAAAATTTCAAAAATTGCCGCAACACGTCGATTTTCGTTCTAAGGTGGACTTCTTTTGGCGTAAACAGAATCATAGATTCATCCCTCTAACCCCCAGCAACCCCAACTTTAAAATCTTAAACCACCCCCTTGTAACACATCATTTTAAAGCCCATTTAATAATAATTCTGTTTACTCCAAAAAAGTCCCTTGGAACAAAAATCGACGTGTCGCGGTGATTTTTGAAATTTTTCGTAGGGTAAAAAAACTGGGTTGTGGGGAATTTTCAAATGAACCCTGTGTATAACAGGGATGGATAATAATAAAAGTATTTGTTTATTTACTTATTGATAGTTTTTTTTTAATTAGAGACATTAAATAAAAATTTTTATATTTAATGATATAAAAAGTAGGTACAATAAATTTAGCAAATAAAATTTTGTTTAGAGTAAAACAATTTACATTTAAAACCGTGTTTTGTTTTATCAATATGTAAAGTAAACAAAGAATATAAACACAAACGTCAAAAATTATAAAACTGATTAATACTAAACACGCATGCAAAAGTCTATAGCACTGATATAGTGAATATACAGTGTAGTTTCTGCAGGAGCTAAACATATTGAAAATGATAGTTTAGGCTTAGGGCAGTCGTAATCAAACTTTTTGGCAGTGCGACCCCACTTGGGACACCGAGGGAACATGCCGGCAGACCGAAAAGTAAAAATAATCATCTAAAATAGAAATTAGAAATGCTCAAAAATTAGCAGTAGGTAGAATTAAATAGTCAGGAAGATGTTATTTTTTTTTTTATTTCATACAAAACAAACAGTGTCAAAACAAGTACAATAAATGGAAAATCAACTCTATAGTTATCAAATATTTGATAGAAAAATCGACTAGTTTTAGTAAATTAAAACATGGAGTATAACAACTGGGAAAAATATTCATGTTAAAAACACTGCAAAAGGAAAACTTTAAATGAGGCCTATGAGCCTGTTTTTTGTTTACAAGACATTTGCTCTATTTTGAGTCTTAAAGAAGGCTCTGCTGCTAATTTGTTTCGGTATTTATATTTTAGATAGAGAAATTGGGAAAATCCCATCTCACACAATATATTAATTTGAGGCAAATGGTAATAATACATTTAGAGCATCAGACAGTTCTGGATATTTATTTCGAACTTTACCTATGTCAAAAATTTTTCAATTCAAGCGCTTTGAAGACAAGTTTTAAATTTCCATCAGATGATATCTCAGTTGGTTTTTCGCTTAAATGAAATGATACAATTTTGGATAACACACACTGAAAGGGATTCCAGATCCATTCAGAGTTAGAAAAATTTTAGGGAAAATCAATATTAAATTGATATTTAGTGAATTTTTATATCTTTAATAACCGATTGAACAACTTTTAGTTTGTTTTCTATAACAAAATTTTCTAAAGTAGGATATACTGCAAAATTAACCAAAAAATTTGTTTTCTGTAACAAAAGTCTCTAAAGTAGGAAATGGTGCAAAATTAAAACAATATTTTTTTTCTAAAAAGCCTGTCAATGATGTATGTATTCAATTTATAATTTTTCACCTTGCGACTTCAAGACAATTTTTCACTAAATGATCATTTATCACTATAATATTTTTATTACTAAATTAACTATAGGTAATTCTAAACTGAAATATCTTTTATGTACATTTTACACTTTAACTTATTTTTGTTTTAGTACTTTGTTGAATTAATTGGACTGGAATTAATTATTAAAATTCACTCACCGATACTGTCACTTTTATAGCCAATAGACTTTGAATTACCTGAAAAAAAAAATATATATAAATTAGAAACGAATGTTCAACATCGCAGGCAAATTGCAAATGTTCCGTAAGATATTATTTGCCTAGGAAAATAGCGTTTAAATAAAAATATATCTTATAAAGCTAGGCAGATAATACTAGTTGCTTAGGAAAAAGCTATTTTCCTAAAATAACTATTTGCCTACAATATACAATACATACTATAATATATATTTTAAAATAGTTAATTAATTACACCCTTGGCATAACGATAAAATAAAAGGCAGGGCCGTATATGTTTTAGGCAGAAATAACAGTGGCGTCCCCTTTTAAATCGTTAGTCATAAGTTAAGTTATTGACTTAAAAATATGCAATGGGTTAGTGGTAGTAGTAGTTACTGAATGTAAAGAAAAATATACAATAATGTAACATTTGTATAAAGAAAATATTGATAAACTGCAAAAGGAATTTTTTGAAGAATTTGAAGGAACAATTTTGCTGAGTTAATGTATATCTTGCCTAATCTTGTTCGAAACAAAAATAAATTGTAGGGTTTTAAGTAACAAAGCCTATTTTATGAATATTGATAATTTTGGCAGAACTTGTTTGAATTTAGTTTGGGACGAAACAACCTATTGCATAAATAATATCAGAATATGTAGAACAAATTTTATAGAAGTTAAAGCTTTGCATTACTATTAATTTAAGAAATATGACAGAGAGCAAAAAAAACTGTTCCTAGTGGATGAGACACTAATTCAGCTGAAAGTTAAATATTCACTGTGTTTTATTCTATCTATACAAACTTTCAAAATTAACAAAAACATTTCAGCCATTAAACCTCTCTATACCTATATATTTCTAAAATCTTCTTAGACTTGCCTCTTCAACCAAAAAAACAATCGGAACAAAATAAAAAATAATTGAATCGTTCAGATCGTTTAAAAGTTCCCCGCAAAAATTAAAGTATCTATTTCACTCACGACTGCTTTTGAAAGGTAGTTTGTCAAATGTACTGTATGTAAAATTTTTGGTAATCCATAATACATTTTCCAAATATGTATTGAGAACTTATTCAAAAGCACACCACAAGAAAGTGTTAGTGACTTTTTAGTTTATTTCTTTAAATTTTGTAGAAGTGTTATAAACAAACTACCAGTTATTTTCTTATCTTTGAGAGCCCTCGAGTCCTTATATAGCACTTCTTCTGTTTTACGTCTACCACACACAGTAGTAAAAACCCATTACAGATTAAGGTATAATAAATTCTATTGCATCATTCGTGTTTCGTTTATCCCTGACGTGTGCAACACTAACCACATGATTGTGTGAATGTAAAAACCATGCAAGCTAATGAAGTATGAGCGACACATGCCTATCGACTAGGGAATTTTACGTAATTATATCCACCCCTCATGAAGTGCAGGAACATGCTGTACAAATATGTCATCGGGTAGATTTTAGTTTAACTAAATATTTAGTTCTCAATTTCACCCTAACTTGCTGATGTGCACGAGTACGACACTGAGGACATCAGCTTGGGGTGCTTGACCTAAGGTTGGCACAGTCTTGGTTCAGCACGCGATGCTTAGCACCCTATATTTACGAACCAAGTTGTCTGCTGCCTGTCTATATTTGTAGATGAAACCAGAGTCGGGATGGGTTCTAGGCCACCCTGGTGTAAAGTATATATCTGTAGCAAATATTTATTGCAAGCATTAAAATACGTTTGTGTATCCAATACCGGGAGCAACAGACTCACACGTATCTTTTACGATTTAATTGTCTTTTGGAGAACTGACACAGTGACAAATATCGCTGGAACAATACTTGTAATAGGATGTATCTACTTGTTTCAAATACTTATAAAATAATATACACTGTGTTCATTTGAAAATTCCCATCCCCAGTATTTTTACCCTACGAAAAATTTCAAAAATCGCCGCGTTATGTCAATTTTTGTTCTAAGGAGGACTTTTTTTTGGCGTAAACAGAATCATTATAGATGCATCTCCTAGCCCCCAGCAACCCCAACTATAAAATTATAAATACGACTTAAATACGATCCGACCCCCCCCCCCCCCCGTAACTGTGCTTTTTAAAATCAGTTGAATTTTAGAGAAGTTGTGGACACAATAACAATATTTTATTTATTTTTTATTAATGGCTAATAAGCTAATGCTAATGCTAATAAGTTATTATTAAAGTGTAGGTATATTTGACCTAAAATTAAAATACTGTTCATTTACTTGATTAAATTCACGAAGTGTTCACCATTTGTAGATCAAATTCTGATCGTATTTTCACAAAAATTTTCCTGCAAATATTTCTGCATTCTCCAGTTATTCGATTTTTCAAATCCTGGATGTCTGTACGTGGTGTTTTATATACAACTGATTTTAGATGGCCCCATAGAGAAAATCCAGGGAAGACAAGTCGGGGGAACGAGCAGGCTATGAGGCCTCTTCTGCCTATTCATTTATTTGGAAACCTCAAACCTCTCATTCAACCACTCCCGTACTGGCAAAATGTAATGCCACGAGGCACCATCTTGCTGAAACATTAGTTCTGCTTCATTAATAAGTAGGTTACTGTCTTCATTTTGATGATTTTCGATGCTTTCTGTGAGTAATGGCTTACATGTATTTTCTGAAATATCCAAGTATAGTTGACCCGAAGGATTCTCGTTAATGAAAAGAGGATCAATTATAGCATTTCCAAAAATACCTGCCCAGACATTTATTTTCTCAGGCAGCTGTGTGTGGACTTCTGTCGCTGAAGCAAATATTCGTTAATATTTTTTTCAGTCATGGTTTCGCAGAACTGTACATTTCGGTCAAAGTCATTTTATATGGATGGAATTTATGCATTTGTTAATGAAGCAACTTTTCTCACAGAAGCATTGGGATCCATGCCAAAATTACCAAGACCTTCAATTTGAGTACCCTCACTCTAGTTAAAATTGTTTGTATTATAGGTGCGTTACATACTTATGATTAGAGAGGGTGGTCGTATTTAAGATTTTATAGTTTGGGTTGCTGAGGGATGAATCTATCATGATTCAGTTTACGCAAATGAAAGTGAGAGTGAAAAAATATTCATAAATAAGAAAGTTACGGTACCCTCTTAAAATGACAGAAATACTAATTTTGGCTTATATCTCGAAAACGGTAAAAGATATCGAAATGAGTCCTTGACCGTTCGATTCGTCTCGAAAATTGACCTCGGGAATGTGTCATCAGTTTTTTTCCAGCTACTCTGGAAATGGGTGTAACCCCTCAATCCTCACCAATTTGAGACACCCTGTACATGAAAAATTATCGATCGCTGAAGTAAATATGATTAGTGAGAATGAAAGAGAACGAATCATGATAAAATATTACTTTAGAGTGAGGTCATAAGGTATAGAAAAAATTCGTTAACAAAATAAGTGATAGATATTTCAGAAAAACCCTGGGACAGGTCGATTTTTTTATTTTAAAACGCATAGATTTGGACGATACTTTTAATCATACACTACATTGAAGATGTGCCATTATCAGCATTATTTTTTTAAATGGAACACCCAGTCCAGCTCATTTTCAATATTTCCAATTTTAACAATTAATTCAGAATATTTTTCAATCTCATGATAATGAAGAAACAGGGTATGGCAGTGTTAAGTTACTTTATTTTTTATTTGCAGATTTTATAATGTAATAATTTCTACTGCATATCATTTCAGTTCGACGACACTATCTCTAACGAATTTTTAACATTACAATATACATCTCGTTGCAACGTTGATCTAATAATGGAACGTGTCCTTACAAGAATTCTGTTACGGCCCTGGGTTGAATTTATCATCGTATGTTCTTCCTCTGCCTCCAACATTTAGTTTTAGCTTTACATAACTCTCCCAGATGTAGTTTTGCACCAAAGAACTAAATCACGTTGCGTGATTTTACGTAATTAGCCAATTATAATTATTTTCCAAGCGATATGACAACACGGCAAGTGTTTAAAGATATTTAAAAGCTTCATTTTGATTTGTGTCTTTTTTCGAGGAAGTTAATAGAATTAACACGGCATGACGTTTGAACCAAAGATAAATGATAAACAAGCACACTATATATTGATGATTGTAACGGGTATAAAGGGCGGCATTTCGGGAAGTTAACACTCATGAAACATCACATCATTATCGGAGAAACTATCGTTAATTCAATTTGAAAAACGTCCTCCATTTCATGTGACACTTCTAAAGATACCCTTTAACTAATTTTAATTTTAACATTGAAATGACTTTTTCCACGTTACATGAAATTTGAAATATTTAATATTTGATACAGTTACTTTTTTTTAGAATTGTCAGTTGACAAATTAGGCTTCGCCCTAACGTGTGTAGAATAGAATAACTTGTCGTGCACAAAGTCTTTTAAGGAATATGGAGTTTTATTATCTGGCATTCAAAACTTAATCTAATAAAAGTGTTTTATGATTATAGCTCCATGTAACAAAAATGAAAAATAAATTCTATTTTGGAGCTTTTTATTAGCTTAATTAATATTGATTCATTTCAGATTTTGTTGTGTTATAATAAAATGGTTTGTTATTTAATTATACATAACTGTCAGATAATAAAACCAAAATAGAAAAGCGACACGTTGGAATTTGATTGCTGTGTAAATTTAAAACGCATAATGCACCCTTTCACAATACTGCTTGTTTTGATTAGTATAAAAGTAAGCTCTTACAAGAGAGTGGTCCTTTCGAATTTCTAAAATGTTCTTAGTTCACGAGTACATAAACCCATTAAAATCTAACAATATAATTCTCACAGCTATCGATTTCGATCTGAGTTTCAATTCAGTGAACTTCTTCTGCATTCTTTTTTCATGTAGTAGCCGTTTACACTACATGAATAAGCGAATATAAATTATACGCTGACCTAATTAATGAAGATGAGAAATCAGCTTTTAGATGATAGCACTTCACTTCGTTATTGAGCTAATGCAATTTTGCAATATTTTCTTTACAAAAGCATATCTTACAGTTTTAAGCTACATCGTGAAAAATGTATGTGTTATTAATTGAACGATATTCAACTTTATTATTTCGAATGTGTATTTCAAGTTTTTGGAATTTTTAGAGTAAATCTGAATATTCACTTCCCTTCACAAAGTGTCGTGGAATTCAAAAAATATTTTATTTTGGCAAAAAAGTCATTCTGATTGTAATAGTTGATTGTAGTAGTTTTGACTAAAAAAATGTTTTTTTAACAAGAAATTAGAGAAACATTTTTGTTTTCAAAGCCCCACTGCTTTATTACTCGTATATATCCTAAAAATTTGGTTGCATTATTGTTATTTCATTTTGGCTTATAATACACGATAAAAATATACTGAACGGATGTTTAAAATTTTGGTATTAATATATTCGTATTTAAAAAAAATATTGAAATTTGCATTTGAATAAACCACCTTATTCCAAAATTATGTTAATTTTCTGTTAAACCACAACTTCCCCAAAGTTAAATATTTGTTTAAAATACTTTTTATTTTCCAGAAGTAAAATTATATATTTTAAAAAATTATTTTACCAAAGCGTAAAAGCTGTAAGCGTAATACTTTTCTATTAATATCCTTAAAATATTATTAGCTTAAGTTTAACGGTTATATATTTACCCCTGGGACATACTAATATCATGTATATGAATCATATTTATTATTACTATAATTATACTCGCTTTTATTAAAAAAAATGGCTACTTTAGGTAAGAGTCAAATTAATGATAAATGACTTGTTTTGTAAGTGGCGACCCATTTCTTCGTACGTCTCCATAAAAAACAACAGATCTGAATCTGACCTACAAAAATGCTAAACACAAAAGTTCGCATTTGCTTCATTTGACTACCAAATGACTTTATCTGTGGTTTTATTTTGACGGAAAATAGCGTATTGTTATATCTTTGGAATATAAATGATTATTTACAGTCTATTTTATGACCCAATAAAAATAAATTAAATACTTTCTACGGATATGGACGCGATTATTGGACATAATGGGTATACTTATTAGCTTTGTAACAAACAATTTGCCAATTTTAAGAAATTCGGATTCATTGATTTCTTCTGTGACAATGCAAAATTACTAACAATTAAATATGTCTCATAATAGTATTAATTCAAGTATATTTTTAATTTCCTGTTCGGCAGAATTGTTCTTTATTTTGTCATTACGACTTAGTACAACAAAATAGACGTTAAAAAATATCGTTGGATCTACTCAATAAATTATTACCCAGTATATTTTCAACAAAATTCGACAATATAGGCACTTAAAATTTCATCTTAGATTTGACAAATGAATAATGTAATCAATCTTTGACCTTTTGGTGACTGGCTGCATGGTCAATGACCTAATGCCATTAATAAAAAAAAAAAAAAAAAAAAAAATAATGTAATCGTAGAATCTATAGTAATCGAAAAATATTTAGGTATGTAAAGCACCACTATTATTTCTATTAGCGAAAAATGTGCCAAGTGCAATTATTAGACGTTATAAAAGAACATTTAGTATTTCAATTTTAAATTCAATGATTTGTGCTTAAAGTAATTAAGTTCCATGAACTGTCTTATTAATTTAAGTACTTAAGGTCACTTTAACTAACTAGCCAGATGACTTAAAAGTGATAAAACTGTGTCTAATGAATCTAATGTAGTAATTATTTAAAATATTTATACCAATTTTATAGTGGAACAAAAACGAATGACTACTTCCGCCTTTCCACAACTGCATATTAAAAAGTGCACTTTGTCATACATTGTAAAACATAAGATTTTAACGTTGAAAACGCCACTAAAAACAAATCATTGTATGTATTGCATATAATTATCCACCTATTGTTTGGAATTTCAGTTATGCTTTAGTGTAAGAAAACAACTTTAGGATATCCGCCTAGTTTGTTTATTTCGGTTTTTTACATGTGCTGTAAAGCAGACTCATTAAAATAATACATAATAGCCATGTGTATGCTGCAAGGGCGTGTAGTATTTGATAATTTATTTTCGATTAAAAACTATGCGCTTTAACTGATCAATGTCATATTGAATTACGATTAAGGTACGAGTTAATTATCTTTTCTTCTGTAGTAGTTGAAAATCAAGGCCACGAGTGCCTGATAGTTATAAATTCAATTAAAATTTAAACACTCTAAATGTTTATTAAAAACAAGATAATGAGAATAATAACACTAACGGTCAAGCAAAATGGAAAATGTACTATCATCATCTTTAAACAGTAACTCGATGAGACATGGAGTCCTGTTGAGAACCAGGGCATTCTCAACAGGACTTTACGTCGTGCTGGTTAATCGTGGTATGAAGTAAATTACAGCTGAGTACTGATCATATCCAATTCGTATCGGTGATAAATCAGGTAAAAGTACAAGCCATGCATTGCATATATCCCAACATTGAACTCTTCAATATCCCGTGCAGTAAACTTTTGTAGAATGAATCCTTTTAATTTTACATACAACACTGCGTTAAGTATGGTGTAGGCTAAAGATTCAAACATACAAAATTATCATTTGCCTACGAGTATAAGTTGTCACTGAGATGTTTCACTCTTTTATATTCATCGTGGATCCACAAACAGAAACCGTATTCGTCTTAGCTATGCTTTATTTCAGTTGGTTAATTGTAACTGTAAGGGCGATGAGGTTAAGTTTAAAAATAGTCACCAAAATGCTTTGTATAAATAAACGTTTGTCACTGAACCTTTTATATATATTAAAGATTTGTGGAGAATACGAAGATTAGATCACACGATGAGACTTCATTATTGGTAATTTGCTTGCCTTATTGAAAATTGGTCCCTTTAAAATTGATTATCCGAAACCCAATGATATTGTAAACGTTGTTAACGTCTTGGAATTTCTAAAATGGAAAACTACAAATGTGAAAGAACTTAATTAGTATGTGAATGCAAGATACAAATAGCAGAAATAAAGATAGTTCAAATCTAAATAACTTACTTCATGCCCTCAGGTGGGTCCGTCGTTAAATATTTCCATCAGATATTTGATGTAAAAAAATGTTAAAGTCAAATTATAGTATTCTGAGGTTAAGGTGTTCAATTCCTGCTTTCAAATTCGAGAAAACGGAATGTTTTCTTGTATCTATTTCGGCACCTAAACAAATTGATACATTTCCAAATGTTAATCCATCAGATGTATATAAATAGTATACTTAAATTGGCTGTCTAAGACTTCCCTTTCACCAACGTAGGCGCGCGAACATCAGATAGGAGTATTGATAACCCAATAAAATTTAGGTTCTTGCTGGCCACACATGACGCATTTCCTAACTATACAGGCCTGTGGACTGATGTTCCATTATGTTTATCTATTTTATTATATTTCCATTTATGTAATCTCTTGCAGACCCCAGACCATTAATTATTTATTATTTTACTTTTCTAAATATACATTACAAGAACCAAACAAACGACGACCCGTGTGTGTGTGTATGTATTTATGTACCGTTAAGACAGCATATAATTTTTATTGCAATCGTAAACTTCCCCATTTCAGAGTCTGCGTATTTTATTTGCCGTAAAATAACGGATTTTTATTAAAGCCATCCCATTCCTATATACTGTAATAAAGATTACAGCTATATTTTTGTGAAACGTATAATTGCCTTATTGGTATGAATAATTCGTGTGGAAAATCGTAACAATAATTTAATTACAAGTTTCTTATGTCGAAAAAATAGAAAACTCTTGCAGGGAAATTTCCATGAATACCTTCATGATGTTTTTACGTAACTGACTCTCCACTTTGTAACCAAATTTCAATTATTTTAACTTTGATCTATTGATTCTCGCTATTTTTTACCAAAGAAACCGAATAAACCTTTTATATTTATTTTATTATCTAATTTAGTTATTACTTCACTTGCACCAGCTTTTTGCATCAACATGAGCACATATTGAACTAGTCTTATATACCAAAAAAGTATTAATTTAATCTGATTATTTTTCTTTGCCCTGTCTGTTGAGCCATGAAATTATCTTACGCTCACCGATTGAAATCATATAACGTTCGGTATTTCTCACAAAATTAATTAATTGGCTTTGTGTATTTATGGTTCCCAACTGCCCAATAAATTAAATTCTCATTAAACTTTCATTGCGGTAATAATGTGTGTTTTTAATTTTTTTATCCAATGAATACCATCTAAAGAATTTCAGTTCGGTTAGATTAATTTTTAAAGCAAGAATGTTGAGATAGAAGGCACAACTTAATTAAAATTCAGTTTATCAGTAACTAATTAACTTGCAACTTGGTTTGTTCTTTAATAGAAGTTGGGACAATTGTTACACTTTTCTATGTAAAATTCTCAATTTAAAAATCGAGTTTCTTTATGCACACCTCGAAAGTCTCATTTTTTTCTTTTAGTTTTGAAGAAGAAAATTTTTTTATAATATCAAAATAAATATGCCACTAAATTGACAATTAAAAATCCAATACAAAGAAATAATAAGAAACCATAAAAGATTATAGAGTGACATTAGAATTTTTTATAGCACTGAGTTCACTCACACAAAGTTGATAGTAATGTATACACATTTTTTAGTTATTCAAATTATTATCAGTTTTATTCAAGGTTAAAGTATAATGGTTTATATTATGCATCATGCATTCTGATGAATAACACATCGAGTATGTTCTTATAAACTTTTAATTATAAACAAATTTATTAAACATGTAAATATCCAATGAATTGTAGGTGATTATGTGGAATATTTAGATACAAATTATATTGACCTTAAGTAAACAAATTTGGATGTGAATATAATTTTAAGAATTAGGGCAGTAATCTCCACATTAATCAACGCATGGTATAAATACGTCAGGCATAGATTTATTATACTATACCTTGGATTAGTTTTATGCTGAAAAGTTAAATAAATATAAAAAGTAAGAAACAATCCTGTAAACAAATCACTCGAAATTTGAAACTTTTTCTTAAATATCTCAAAAACTAAGCAAGATAGTAAAATAAATAGGACATACCTTCTTTTTGGGGCATCAAATTATAGTAGGTACTGTAACTTGGTGATCTCACTTCGGATTAATATCATAGCAGTTTTAAACTCTAATATTTTTGGATAGTTTGATTCAAAATGGGTCATGAAATATTAAAAAGGAATAAGGGTACTTATTCGTTGGGTGTGAGTTTCACCCCAGGGGTTTCGAAATAAAGTGACTATTGGAATGTACAGATCATTGAATTCTATCCCAAAAAAAACCCGTATTTGCTTTAATACCCGCCGAGTTAAAGGGGGTTGAAAACTTTGATTTTTAAGCAAAAAACACTAATTATCAAAGGTTTTAAGCAAATTACTCAAATATGATCACGTTTTCGACAAAGTTTGTCATAACAAAAAAGTTAGCTTATGAAATAACAAAAATAATCCATGAAAAATATAAAAAATTGTTTAGGGTTATCGTTGCCGAGATACAGTTGTTCATAAGTGCATTTTTGAGTGTAGCCCTGAAAAAGTCACGCGCTTCATATAGTCACAACTCTGGTTTAAAAAAACCTTTTGACATGTACCTTGAACCAAATTAAAGCTTATTACAGTAGCTTAAAATTGTCTTTCGGCAAATTTTGATATCTACTAAACAAAAAATGATACAACGAAAATATAACCAAATTTTGATTTTTTATACAAAAAAGTGCCTGTTTTTTGGTTCCAGTAAATTGTAAAAGACTAAAATTGCAACATCTTAAAGTTGGATGAAAATTTATAAAAACGAAATATTGGCAGAATACGAAATGCTGAAAATTTATATAAATAATAAGTTACAAAAGGATGGAATACGTTAGATATATATAACTACGTGGGAACTATTATCGCACATTTCCCAATTAATCTTATTTCCCTATTCTAGCTTACACCGTGCACTTATTTGATGTAAGGCATGCATTTATCTCGATCCTTTCACTTACTTTGCCATATGCCTATGTGCTTTGTAATTAAATCTACTTTCATTCGGATATATTTAGTTCCAAAAGTTACATCGGTCAATTTGATCTCACAGAATGGACCATTAAAGTTTGTTGTGTACCTTGTTATTTTGATACACGATTTTCTTTATTATTATAATTATCGTACTATCAATCAACCTACCAGATCTAGGAGAAAATGGTAAGTTAAATTACGACTGTGCCTGTTGGGTTATATAAAGAAAGAAACATTTGCTTTGGAACTAAACTTATTTTTAATCAAACTGTAATCAATCTTTAAAGAAGTATTCTCAACGGTACAGGCATTGTAACTGTAGGAGCTACTCGTAATTTGGTTGCCATATGTTTACTTGCTGGTTATTTGCTGTTATACTTTTATATTGCAAATATGTATAGGACGCATTCTGTTGTAGTAAACACATAACTTTTAAGACAATGGGTTAAGATCTATATTACTGTTCCTCCTAATAATTAATAAATCCTTGTTGCTTTATGTTCGGGTTTCTCCTTGGACCTTATCAAAAAAGAG
The DNA here is from genome assembly GCA_963680705.1 of Rhagium mordax. Classification (NCBI taxonomy): domain Eukaryota; kingdom Metazoa; phylum Arthropoda; class Insecta; order Coleoptera; family Cerambycidae; genus Rhagium; species Rhagium mordax. The sequence goes on along the minus strand of OY796657.1, from coordinate 24,874,464 downwards.
GTTCTTTGATCGGAGGGCCTAAATTCTATAATTGTCTTTCCATGCTTTACAAACTATCAAATCAAATTAATGAATTGAGTGATATAGAACTTGTTTGTTTGCAAGTTTGTGTTATAAATATAAACATTTTGCCGTAAAATTAGACTTAAACTAATAAAAAATAACGTTGAACGTTGACAAACATTTGAAATTAAAAGTAGTGTGTGTGGTAAAACTCTGTTAGATTAAATAGTATTGACACAGGAGTACTGCTTATTTATTTACGTTAGTCAGACTTTCTTGATCTTGTTTTTTCAGGATAAATATATATTTCAATGTTTTTGTTTGGTTCTCTAATCAAAAACATCCTGCATTTTTACATGTCTGAATAGATGTGCTATGCTAGACGTGTATACACATAACGAAAGTCTACACAATTTAATTTCTCCACAGTGGCACAGTTTTTTATTCTTACATATCCTGTTTTTGAATTTTACCATAAGGGTTATTTAAAAAAAAATCCAGTTATTTTTTTAGATTTTCTGGGACTATTCAAGAATCTGGTTAAAAATGCCAAATAAGAAAAGAAAGAAAATTTAATTTTCTTTCATACACTTTTGATTTGACTGTGACTATATATTTTTCTAAATGTATGAGATTGTTTAGGTATAAAACCACACAATAATAATGATTGCAATCGACATCGTGAAAGTCTGATGAGGATAAAATGAAATAAAGATTTATATTCTATATTTCTTATTATAACACTATGATTCTTCATTGCTGAAACGTAATCATTTTGTGATATGAAACATTCCTTTATCAAGTATATGTATTGTTACTACTAACAATGAAAATATTTTATTATATATATTTAAATTTTTCCTAGTTTAATTTAATAATTTATAAAATTTGTTTCTAGTAATATTACCAAGAGGCTTGTGCGTGATCAATTACATCAATTGAAATAATATAGCAAAAAATACGTCACTCTTAGTGCGAATTTGGGGTAATTGGTTATATCCTATTTTTATCCACAACTACCCATTAAAGCTAATTTTCAAATATATAGAATAATTTTCTACCACCGTAATTGAGTAATATTATTTTAAACGGCATTATTACATTTCATATAAACAAAAATGAACAACACCTACGCGCGGCTAACAGTTTACTTCTTTGAATAGACTCAAGATAAAGAAATTAAAATTAGTTGCAAGAAATATATGGAGTACAAAATGGATGGTGCGAACTGGAAAAGGACATAAAGTTCGGTCCCAAGAAATTTTTTTTAAAGGATTAGGTTTTACCTACCTACCTACCTTAAGATTTTTATATTTATATATTATATCTTTACCTCTACTTTTAATGTTTTATCCACGTTGTTCTCGGTGAATTCCGTTCGAGGCTTGTGATGTTTGTATTCGTGTTAATAATGGATCTTAACTGAATTGACTAAAGTAATCATAGTCAATCGAATTAACGGTAATACATGAAGATATCGATTAATTTGTATAGTACATTTTATACATTTGATATTAATGTCGGTTTTTATGTTTTAAAGTTTTTAGAAATAAAAAATCAAGTAGGTACCTACCTAAAATATATTTCAAGCAGAAAAAATATTAAAAACCGCAAAATTATTATAAGCTTTTTGTACTTATTGTATTACGACACTGTAATTTTATTTGTTGTTCTCTATCGATCTGGTAACTATTTTTAAATTATTAATTTCAAACATTGTCAATACAGGTATTCGAAAAAAATTAGGTACATCACATTAGTTTGTATTAAGGGTAAATGGTTATATCCTAATAGGTAACCACCCACTAAAGATGCTCATTGTGGTATAATTTCATCAAAAGGAATAGAGTGCGTCGGTAAAGTAATAAAGTATAAATTGGATAATTTAGTTATAAAGTGAGTAACAAAAGAAATCACTCGTAAACAATGTTTTACGAACATTATTGTCCATATTATACAGCCATCGACTATTTTTTTTTAGTACATTCTTTTACATCTGTTTGAAATTGAAGATATTTTTAGGAAATCACTAATTATTCAATTCCAAATTAATACATTTAATAAAATTTTGGGGAAGTTTGTCATTATTTCTTTAGTTTCCACATGATGTTTGTTTTTCCTTTATTTAAATTTAAATTTAAATTTGGCGCAATCACCACTAAGGATTGTATAAATAGTCAGACTGAGCCTCAAAGAAGCTATAAACAATATTTATAAGGATTCTGTTTATCTTTCCTTTTGTGGCAGATCTTTTTCCATAAATATTTATAATTTTAATAGTTCGTTACGACTTCCTTATAGTTTAAAAACACCGTTACGTCATCTGCATATGCAGAAGATTTACACATTCTATTATTTACATCTACGTCGTTCAAAAGTTTACTAATGTGTAATGGTAAATAAATCAGTATGTTTCTTTGAATTCGTTTGGAGAATATCTATTTATCATTATGTCTCAAGACTTACTTTTACTTATTATAATATGTATTTGGTTATAGATTGTATTTTTTTTAACGACAGGTAGAAATAATTTTTTAGTAGGTGTCTTGTATATGCAACATGCAACTGTTTGGTATTTGTTGTTAAGTGTTTACGTAAATAAGTCTCCTAATAAACCTTAAATTTTAATTTTCACTAACTAAAAAAATATGTGACTATAATGACACTAGACACTAAAGACATTGTTAGAATTAAAAAATCAAAAACTGATTAAATATGGGTGGTCTATTAGAGACGATATTAAATTTTCCTTCTTGCTTCATAATATGTAACGTCATCCTTAAACACATATATTATACCCTTAAAAGTTATTCCAACAAATGTACCAAATTCTTTTAATCAGTAATGTCAATGAAGAAAGATCAAAAGGACATTATCGTTTCCCTGTAATGACTTCCCATACATTTTCTAGCTTTAACAACAACACTTTTTCATGTCTTATAGTTTATATTATTATGTCAATGCTGTGTCTTTAGTTACCAACGAATCGGAGTGAAAACACACATGACCCCATAATATAAGTAAAGTAAGAAAATGTATCTACCCCGTTCGCCGCTTCTACCACCCCCATATTTATTGCCCATTATTTCACAACTATGTATAATAGAACCATATTGATAGAGGAATACACAAACATAATTTCTAAACGCCTGCGTCCTTGAGATTCCAAACACGCCGACGTTTTTTATGTGCCTTATATATCGATTTGGTCAACTATTTATATACATTACCAAATTTTATAAAAATATCCTGAAAGTTTCTCAAGTTCTCATGGCAGACATGTAGATCAAAGAACAGACATTTTGAACTGGGTACAATAAAAACATGATTTTCATTGGAATTTATATAATATTGCATCCTACATTTCCGATATCATTAATTTATAGGTGAACTGTCAGATGATTTTTTTAAGCCATTTTTTAGACTCGCTAATGCATATTCCACTAAAACTCCATGTTGTTTTCTTATATCTAAAATATGCTCGATTTTTAAAGGGGCCACAAATTCATGTGATTAATATGCAACTTTGTGAAAGTTCGTACATGAAGTTATATTTATAGTAAAATCAGTAACATATACATAATTCATCAACACACTTTAATGAGAACACTATTAAGTCTACAACTACCAATTTGCTTCTTGGTTCTACAATGTAATCCGGAATTATAGACAACCAATCAATACCAGACGGTCATTTCACTATTGTGGACTTAAGGCTTATTAAGTTTTTGTCTTCATTGTTTTCATCGTTAATATTACGTTGTGTTAACTTGAAAAGTGGCAATAATGTTTAGGTTCTAGACTAGACCTCGGGCTAGACTTCCTCTTGCATATTTTACTCTCACGTTAATTATTTATTATGAAGGCCAATTCAACGACCCATCATCTGAAAACCCCCACACTAAAGAGCATTGATAAATAAAAAATAGCGTTAACAAATTTTGGAGGTGCTTCATAGTGCTCTGATCCAAGGTTATCTAGGAACCTTGTTCTGATCCCTTGTTTGAACATTGGTATATGTAATTGGACTGTGTAAGCCAGTTAATATTTATTTATGGAAAGTTTAGAAACTTTAACGTATCTTAAAAAAGCCGATTGAGGAATTTTGTTATTGAACAAACTCATCTAATTTTCCCAATAATACGACTTTCAAGAATGAGGCGTTTGATGATGCCACTAAGACAAGTTGGCTGATTTTTTCGAAGCGTCTTACGTCGCATCTTTAAATACAGATAAAGCCCTAAAAAAAATTAAGCCCAAATGTACTGCCGATTTTAATGGTATCTCATATATCCTTGTAAAAGACTGCGCTATAATATTTACAATCGTATTAATAATAATTATTTTTAATTAATCCTTACGCACTAAAACATTTACTGACATATGGAAGCAATTAAGAACATACTAAATAATCTAAAATAATAACAGACATGAAATTGAATATTTAGACCTATACTGATTACTGAATTTTTGTAAAGCTTTTGAAATTGTTTTAACATTATTTTTATCATATGGATTTAGGTCTCTCATTTACCCAAATCAGTATGGATCTATGGCTGATAGATATACCACCTTACTTTGCATTACACAATACACTTAACTTAACAGAAGGCATTGATAATATTGATATTGAAACTTGAAAGTAAGATTGATGTTCTCTATACAGACTCCTTGAAAGCCTTTGACCCTCTAGTCTACCTAGATCATGGTATGCTACTTAGGAAGCTAAGTTTATTCGGCTTTGTTGATACCCTCATTATGTTTTTTTCTTCCTATCTGCATAATAGAAAACAGTATGTAGTGTACCATGGTTACAAGTCTAGAGAAATATTTGCCAAGTTTGGTGTTCCCCAAAGCTTAAATCTTGGACCCTTATTGTTCATAATGTTTATCAACGATATAAGTAGTATCTGACCCTCAATGAATGTATATTGTATCTCTTGTATGCAGACGACTTAAAAAAATAGATTCATAAATATAATGATGATTGGTCTGCTTACAAAATATTTGACTGGAAGTTAACTTTTGTGGATCTCATTTCCTCTATTATCAATGTGGTTTATAAAAATTTAGGTTTACTCCTCAGAAACATAAAAAAATTTAAAGTTGATATTACTTTATTTTTCTTCTTCAATGAATTTGTAAATTCAAAATTAGAATATTGTTCGTATTAGTAATATTGGAAATATTCAATGCATATTCCTAATTGTATAAAAAATTAGGATCGTTTCGACAAAATAAATCATTTCTTTATATAGTGTGACTCATTTGAAAGCGGACCACCCCTGTAAAGTGGCTATTTTTTGTCCGATTTTGATCAACTTTTTTTTAGATTGTTGCTCATGGAAAACTGCATTTTGTGGCAAATTGATAGATGTCTATCACAACAATCAAGGCCTACTTTGTAATTTTTTTGGAGCGAAAATTCGAGAAATCATATTGGCGATTTTTTTATGTGAAAACTAAGTACGCCACTGTGTTCAGCGTCCCCTAAAATGGGTCTGTACCAAATTTCTTCCAAAAATATCGCATGTTAAAAATTGATATTATTACTTTTAAAAATTAATTTATACCCGGAAATCCATTGTGAGCATCAAGTAACTCATGAAATAAGTGAATAAAAGCAACTCGTAAACAAATTATTTTATTGAAACGATTACTTGAACATTTCTAGGTATAAATTAATTTTTAAAAGTAATAATATCAATTTTTAACATGCGATATTTTTTGATGAAATTTGGTACAGACCCATTCTAGGGGACGTTGAACACAGTGGCGTACTTAGTTTTTACGTAAAAATATCGCTAATATGATTTCTCGAATTTTCGCTCCAAAAAAATTGCAAAGCAGGCCTTGATTTTTGTGATAGACATCTATCAATTTGCCACAAAATGCAGTTTTCCATGAGCAACAATCTAAAAAAAAGTTGATCAAAATCGGATAAAAAATAGCCACTTTACAGGGGTGGTCCGCTTTCAAATGGGTCACACAATAATTTATTTTTTTATTTTAACACTGGTTAATTGAAGGTCAACACTCTGTATGTGGGTAATGAAAGTTTTAAAATCCCTTTATTTATTTCAACACATTGCCCATACTGTGCCAGTTTCGTCGGGCATCTTAGAGAGTATTCATAAACAAACTGTAGTGACTTTATTACAAAATGCCACATTGACCTATATAATAATATGTACTTAAGAGTGCATACAAAGAACTGTTGTAAATGATGCATGCCATACCTTATTCTCAAGTGCCACGAATTTTTTGGGCCAGGCTGACTCCGTTTAGGCTCGCGTAGGCCCCATTTCACGCAGCCTTTATCGATTATACCATGAATTTATGAAAACATTTACGGTTTCCGTGACATATGCTTTGTTGTATTATGAATGTTTCAACTGTGTGATGGAATATCAATGGCTAATGATTTAAAATGCTTGTATGTTTTGACGCACAGTTGGGTCATTATTTTTTTCATCACAAAACAAATGAATAATACATTACAAAGCTTATAAATACTCTTACAATATTGATTAATATAAACACTGTAGTAGGAAAGAGGAAAGCTACACTAAATGTCTGATTCAACATGGTTTATTGAACATAAACATTACTGATTGTCATGGAGGAGGTGAGAATGAGGTTGAAAAAATGTAAATAAATATTTACTTGTAACAATTTACATACTTAAGAATCAAAACGCAAATTTAAATATATATTAGTGATAAAAGTTAAAGGACTTGGTCGAATAGATGCGTTTTAGTACACTGTTAATTATTTTTCTATTTGTATCAACTTCAGTACTTCAAAAGCATTTTTTTGAATTAATATTTGTCATAATTGATTAAAGGTTTTCATCCAATAATAATAATAATAATAATAATAATAATAATAATAATAATAATAATAATAATATATATAGAGGTTCAACAAGCACTTGTTGGAACCAAGAACTTCGCTGCCCCGGGTCCAGATGGTATAAACAACTGGTGGTGGAAGAAGTTTCCTTCCACCCACCGCCATCTGGCCCGAGTTTTCAACTCATGGTTGAACGAGGGGCAGCAAATTCCGGACTGGTTTGTCGAGGGGCGAACTGTGCTAATCCCCAAAAAGGGGGATCTGTCTGACCCAAAAAATTATAGGCCGATTACCTGCCTCAACTCCTGCTACAAGTTATTTACTCGTATCTTGTATACCAGGATGTTGATTGTTGAGGTCTGTTGATCCGGTCTACCAACAGATAAACGAACAGCGTGGTGCCAAGAAGGGCCCGGCAGGTTGCAAGGAAAACCTGCTGATAGACCGCTGTATTACACAGGATTCTGTGCAGTACAAGCGGAATCTGTCAATGGCCTGGATTGATTATCGCAAGGCATTTGATACAACATCCCACGAGCTTTTGTTACACTTGCTCGGATGTCTTGCGGTACCAGCACCACTAGTGAGATGCATCGAACAACTGTTGCCGCTTTGGAGAACTCGCTTCACCATAACATCCGGTGCCGAGCGAGTTTCGACAGAGTTGGTGACATTTAAGAGAGGAGTGTTTCAGGGTGGCTCTTTGAGTCCGCTCCTCTTCTGCATCTCACTGCTGCCGCTATCTGTTGGACTCCGCCAAACCCGCGGGTATCAGTGTGGGCCACCCAGCAACCGGAGGCATAAGGTCACCCATCTATTTTATATGGATGACCTTAAACTCTATACCTCCGGAGAGCGAGAACTTCAAAATGCTCTCAGGGTGGTCGAGGAATACACGCGGGCAATTGGAATGGAGTTTGGGTTGGACAAATGCGCAGTCGTCCACCTCAAGAGAGGACGATGCGGGGATTTCCACGAAGATGCGCAGCTCGCAGACGGAAGCATCCTACGACATTTGGATGCCGGAGAGACCTACACATACCTGGGTGTGGAACAACGTCACATCCAGGATGTGAACCAAATAAAGGATTCTCTCCGTGGCAAGTACAGACACCGACTCCGAAAGATTTGGTCTTCTGAACTTTCGGGGAAGAACAAGGTGTCTGCCACTAATATGCTTGCCGTTCCGATTCTGCTCTACTCCTTTGGAGTAGTTAAATGGCGAGTAGATGAGCTGCGCCAATTGGACAGGGATACCCGCAAAATGATGAATATCCATAGCAGTATTCATCCTAGATCGTCCGTTCCTCGTGTGTACCTCCCACGTGAACGGGGGGGCCGAGGACTCTTGAGTCTGGAGTGTATGCATGGCAGAGTAGCACTAAGTATGGCATGTAACATCCTAAGGAGCTCGGATCCGCTCCTACGGTTAGTGAGAGATCATGAAACCGTGGGAGTTGGCACTTTATTGTTTAAGGCAGCACAGAGGGCCGCAGATGAACTCGGTCTCGTGTTCGACTACAGGCGAGGAGGCAGGCGAGGTGCTGATGCAGAATCAGTTACTGAGCTTCCGCCGAATCGTCTGACAGCCCAAATTAAGGCTGCCGAACAGAGGAATCTGTTCAGGCAGCACGTCGATAAGCCCCTGCACGGTGTTTTCTTTAACAACATAGAAGCACTGGGTTTATCGACAGAGCTGACCTTCGCATTCTTAAGGTCAGCGGGGCTGAAGTCGGAGACCGAGGGATTCATTGTGGCCTGCCAAGATGGTGTTATTAACACATTGGTCTATCGGAATCGTGTGATGGGTGTAGAGGTTCCTGATATCAACTGCAGGACCTGCCGTCAGGCGCCGGAGTCGCTCATGCATCTATTATCTGCATGTCCGATTTATGCGACTTCGGCCTACATCCAACGTCATAACGCGGCTTTACGAGTGCTATACTACCATCTTCGGCACTCGTACAAGATAGACCAAACACCAGTGCTGCCTTATATCCCCGGAGATATCGAGTCCGTTGTCGAGAACGAGAAATGCCGGATTTACTGGAACTACTCGTTCCCGACCGTCAGGCGAATTCAAGCCAATAAGCCTGACATAGTCCTCATCGACCATCAGACCAAGGTGATGTATGTCATCGAGTTCTCAGCACCTGCTGAGACAAACATCGCCTTGAAGGAGGAGGAGAAACGGACTAAATACAGAGATCTCCGGTACGAGCTCCAAGTGCTATACCCAGGCTACTCTGTCAAGATGGTCGTCCTGATAATCGGTGTACTCGGAGGTATGAAGCCCACGCTGCTCTCCGCATTAAAGACCATGCCTGCCTGCCAAACATCGGCAGAATGGTTGGCTGGTCAAATGCAGAAAGCGGTCATCCTGGGATCCCTCCGTCTACTTAGGGCACACGAGTCTGGAATCTACAGTGACTAACCCTGCGGGATGTGGGGAGTTGCTGTAGATTATTCGCTGGCGCTCTCTCTGTGTGGTGTCGGAGGCCACAGGGAGACTGTCCAGCATTAGGTTCGGGAAACCGGAAAAAAAAAATAAAAAAAAAAAAAATAATAATACTTAGTAATGCGACTTCCTTTATCCCTAAAGGCTCTGAAAGAGCCTTGTGTCGCAGGGGCTATACATTCAAGACAATGGAGATCCAGTATCCGAGTACGCTAGAATTAATTTCTTCGTCCAAAAAAATCCACTTAAAAATATGTTAATTGTAATCATATTTTACATTATTTTACATTAACCAATTAATTGATAATGATCAGATCTCAGAATGCTAACCTAAGATTCGAAATTAGACTCACCATTATGCTTACATTTTAGTAATATGAATCTAGTAGACATTTTTTAGATTTGCAGTCATAATTATCTCTCATTTCACTGACGTAAGTTAAGAACATATTTGCAGACAAATACTTACAATTTTATTTTTCCTCAAACTGTAGTACAGTAGGTGTACGAAACATGCTTGATTCGTTGCAGTTTGAATTCCAATAGTGGCCACAAGAACCGGCCCAGGCTTATAACTTGTTTGTTTATGAACCAACTACTTTGAAATTTGGAACATGTACATAAGACTTATTTTCCAATTTAGTGACGTATACATTCAAAATGGCCGACTTCCCGTTTTGACAGAAATAACATCAAATTGGATTTTTTAAATAGAATACTCTGTATATCTTATTATTTTTGGAATTTAAAGACCAAATTCTATCTATCTGATCACGTTGCAAAATCAATTTTTTTCAAAAATAATTTAAAAATTTTTGAATTATTTAATTTTTTAATGTTAAATGGAAATAAAACTAGACATATCATATATCGTCGTATTCGAAATAAAATGTTCTATCTGATGTTGTGGATGGTTCAGACACGTTTCAATAAAAAAAATTGACTTTTTGATAAAAATCCGAAACTTTCAAATTTATTGGCTCACAATATTCTTAATATTAACTTACTACTAAGAATTATTATTTTTGTGGATACCAGACTGGAGATAGATACATTTTCCCAAGTAACAGCCTTCTGGATTGAAAAATTAAATAAAAAATTTCAAAATTATTTTTGGAAAAAATGCAAATTTTGCAACGTGATCAGATAGAATTTGGTCCGCAGATTCGAAAATAATAAAATATATAGGGTGTTCCATTTAAAAAAACGAATTTGATGTTATTTCCGTCGAAACCGGAAGTCGGGCATTTTGAATGTACACGTCACTAAATTGGAAAATAGTTGGTTCATAAAATAAAAGAGCTATAAGCCTGGGCCGGTTCTCGTAGCAATTGGGCTTACCTATGGTCATGCAGGAAAACTAGTTAAAGATATTTTATATAAATATAATTTTATGAACGAAACTGATAAGGAAAATGTTACTATGGTTTTTTTGCTCACAAGTATACAACAATATAGACAATTTAAATACTGTAAAATATACCGTATGTTTCTTAATTTCTCACCCTAAGAGAAATGATTCAAAACGTCTATTATTCCAAAAACACCTACAAAAATAGTTTAATTAATTAAATAATACAGTTAAATGAAAATAAATAATAAAAATATGCATTACAACAACTACTTATAAATATCTTATACAAAAGTCTAGAGTAGAAAATCAGAAGTCTTTTTTGAAAGTCCTTAGGGTTTGCTCTTTGGCAAAGGCGTCATTCAAATTAAAGTTTATGAAATTGAGGTAATTTATTTCAATTTGATTAGCATACTGGTTCTGTTTGGAAGGAATATGGTAAATTTTGATACAATCTGATAAAAACACTGGTGAGTAATTTTCGGTTCACTTAGCTTTATTTTTAGCAAAATACTGCCGGTGCATAAAGTGTGTTAATTTCGAGATGAACAGGTTTCCTTAAACAGATGTAGGAGGAGACAACACCCAGCTAAATTTAGTGATATTGATTATTTAAATTTATTCATTCAAATTTATTATCGAAACAGATTACAAAAAGTCCTTGGCATATGTCTGACAGTAATGCATTCATCTACCCTAACTTATTTTCAATAATCAGGGTAGTGTTATTTTATATTATTGTTGGGAGTATGACAGTTTTATTTTGAAATGCCTGCTCCGGCGCCGTCCCTTTTGTAACAATAGGTGTCAAAAATCTATCACCACACCAATTCTTGATGAAAATGAATAAATTAGATACACTAAAGGATTTGGGCACGCTGAATTTAGTTTTGTTGCCTAAATTTTGTTTTTCAAAATGGCAGCTTCAAAATTTCGGTCAGAATAAGGAAAAAAGTCTAAGTTAGGAATTCATTAAAAATGATGTCCAATTTATATTAAAATGTTGTGTTTGGATGTACACTGTAATAAGTAATTTTAGTATAAATATTTTAAATATATATATAAATTTAAAATAGCAAATTCAATATGGTACCCCATGTGGCCTGAGGATTAAAAATATTATTATGAACTATTTGTTGTGCTATTGCCTTAATACTTGAAATTTTCGACTCCTATTTTTACAAAAGGCACAACTGTGCGTCGGCCGTGCCTTGACGATTCTAAATGGCTGGTTTTTATATTTTATATTTTGATTTAATGGAATATTTTAGATCCTCATTTTACTTTAATTTACAAAATTAAAAAACACAATCTAAGAAATATGTTGGTTGTTGATTCCGCTACAATATATAAAAATATTGTTTAATGATGACGAAGAACAAGATTAAGTGGTAAATTTTATATATATATAGCGATATAAAACTGTCGAATATGATAATTTTCAGGTTTTCATGAATGCTCAGTTCGCCTAGTAGCTGATACTACAGTTTTAGCTGCTGTTCCAAGAATTTGCAATGTAAAACTGCTCCGATACTTTCTACACTTATCAACAAGTTTTTATGATAATTCTTGAAATTACTAGACGGTGTAGTGAAGACTAACCGTATTTATAAGTATAGCTATGCATTACGCTACAAATACCATAACGGCCACGGGGAAACAAGAGTTTCCAATGGGTAAATCAAAGAGAATGTATTAGAAACTGTTAGTTTTTAAAAGGAAAAAACACAGTGTGTGACAAATTCTCTCACATTTCTTCTTAAAGCCTTCTTTGTTAAAAGCAAATATTGTAATGCAATTTTCGAATGAAATATTTTTAAAATTTATTTATTATTATAAATTTCTACTTGTGTTTGCCAGTTTAATAACTTAATAATAATAATAATAGTTATTTGACAAAGTTATATTCACAGTTTGATAATGAAAATAATAAATCAATTGACTGATTAATATAAGATAATATACCAAAAAACTGTTTTTAGTAAAAAATAATTGGAAAATTTGTAGAATGGATTTCCAATTCTCTTCCGTACTGATTTTTTAGTCTTCTTCTTTCTTGGAGGTAAGATGGTCAGAACGTCAAGAAATCAAAATATTCAACGCGGAAAAGAACCTGGAAATTTTTTTACAAATCATCAGCTCTACAAAAACCAAAGAATCATTTGGAATATATGTATTAACTTTTGAACCATTAGGAAATATGAAGTATTTAACAAAAATTGCCCAACTTATAATAAAATATTTAAATCACATTAGGGTGATGTTTGTGGGGCACACTATGTTATATCAAAATCAGTAAATCAGTAATTATTTTGAATTTTTTATATTTTGACTATATTGTCATTGTCTCCTTCTAAAGCGAAATATTTTTAAATTTTTCATTATTTCTATTTAATATGTTCTCACTATCTGGATAAGCAATCATTTTTAATACAATACAACAATTTTTTGTATTTGTTTATATAACCTGGTGGTGAACGTAATGCAGACATTTGTAAACATTATAGAGATAATGCTTATACAGATTCTACTCCTATTTCTCACTGTCAGCTTCATAAAATTATTTACGGTGCATTTCAAGCTGCCTCAATTGTCCGCAATAATACTACTATTGTGTAGCATATCAAAAGGAAAATAAGTAAAAATTAGAATCGATTGTTGTAAACTCACCTGCAAAATGGGGTACGAAAATTTAGTAATTATTTTTAAGGGAAACGTATTGGTTTGAGGTTTTTGAGGTATTTTTTATAAAATGGAATTGAACTATTGATATCAGAAATTTCACAAGCCTGTGAGGACTAAAATAAAAACAATTATGGATGGTTAAAAGTTCGCAATGCAGTAATTGAAAAGTCGAAGCTTATGACAAAATGAACCACCATTGTAATTTTTTTTCGTTATCTCAATGCAGCAAGACCAATATTTGCGACGTGGAAATTGGTTTATGCAACACTGACAATGTAGGAGAGACAAATAGTAGGTCTGCGCAAACAAAATCGTGATTTACACAAATAAGAAAAAAGATAACCATTCTGGTCCATTCCACCATAGTTTGGAATTGATAAGCTTATTTAGATTTGTTCCTCTGGATAATAGTGCAGCTGGATTTTCTTTGGTATTTATGTAAAGTTAATCATTAGGATTAGTTAAAGAATGAATTTGTGAAACACTATTCGCTACGAACATTTTTCAAAGATGAGATGATAGTTTTATCCAAGAAAGAACAAAATTTGAATCGCATCAATAAAAATGTCTCTTCGAAATGAATATTAATAAAATTGACACCTTTACTTTATTCATAAGCTCAGCCAATCAAAGAGCACCGCATAGTTCAAGCCTAGTAACATATTTTAATGGAGCAACTCTTCTTGAAACAAAGAAGATACTAAAAATATTTCTAGAAGAATTAGATAATAATATACAATATATACTGTTACTGTAGAATATATTTTTTCTCAGTAGGTTTTGTGGTAAAAAAAATATAATTTTTGGTTATGCTTTCTAGATAAAGTACGAATGAAAGTTATACTCTTCGAAACCAATTATATAATAATTGTTGCACACTCTACAGTATACTATTAACGGTTTTTTAAATAATTTTAATTTTTTAAACAATTCACGTAGGGAAATATGACGTTTCAAATCATCTCCCGATGATACCAGCTTAGTTGTAGGACTTCGGTTTGGTAAACTGCTTGTATAAACTTATTTCAATATCAGGATCATTTTTTGGTAGAAATATTCCTTAATTTCTTTATTTACCTTTCAATTTTGTCAAAATTATAGAGTTCTTCTAGCTATACGTACGAGTTCAAAACGTGGACAGACAGACAGAGTGACAAATGTATAAATGGAATTAGAAGTAGAACGATTCAGAATTCGCTGAACAACACAATGGTGTCAGTACGGCCAATATTTACGATTTTAGAAATCTGTTGGCAAATGCAATAATAATAAAACCAATACCATAAATTGTTTTACTTTGTCACTTTATGGAACATTAAAACTAATAGTCTTAAATACATTTCTAATATCCGTAAGAAAGGTTGTGCGTTTCTGCTTGTAAAGTTCATAAAAAAAGCAAAATTTCCTGACTGATTGCCAGAGGTCGCGTGACAGTTTAATTCCCCGGTTGCTTAAAAAACGAATTTGCATTATTTTTCTTTTTAAGGAGAATTTTAGTATTGTTTAGTCGACGTTTTATCCATGAACGGAGAAGTCTTCATATAAGACTGGTTTAGGTCATGTTTATATTTCATATTAAACTCAATACATTAAACAAGCAAAATAAAAGAATAGTTATTATTTAGGCTTCTTATTATTCCCATTTTTATACTGAATAATTTAGGCTCAGCACACGATGGCAATAAAGTGACAAAATTTTTCCATTTTAACAAATCATCTAAATAATTTTAGTCAAAATACATTTTCAAATCTATGTAGAAGAGGAATAACTATTCCGAATTACACGGAAAACGTGCAATCAATACTAATTCCCCTTCATAAAAAAAAATATCAAATCGAATCAAAAGCCTTACTCTTAACCTACATTAAACTTGTAAGATGTTTAAGACGATGTAATTTTGTTTCACTATAAAGTTTTTTTTGGTCAACTACTTTTATTTAAACCTCTTTAAATTATTAACTTAGGAATAATCTCTACTCTTCTTCTGGTGTCGAATAGTTAGTACAAGTTAATGTTTGAATTCAAATATTTTAATGAAAAATCAATAATACATTTTTGCTCTACCTTACGTGATATTTGGATGCAACTTAGATTTTTAAATTAATAATAAAGTAAGAAAAATTTGCCTTATTTAAAATATCTAATGTTCAAAGCAAACATGTACAGTTATGGTAAAAAAAGGTTTTTAACCTGAACAGCAAGAATATTGGATTTAACGAAGTCTGGTAGGAAAATGTATAAATTAAATTCATTTGGCTAGACACTTTTTTTGGCAATGACTGCACATAACTCCATAGAATTTTCCGATACTCCAAGGCTGTACGTAATTTTAATGGATTATAGCGATTTTAAAAAGCGATCAGAATAAAAATTTAATTGCAGTAACCGATGGATCTATCGGTTAATCAGTTTATTAGTTAATAATATAGCATCTGCTATTTCAATTGTTTGTCAAGTATTTACTAATAAAGAAATGACTAATTAAAAAAAAAGAATTTTGATCCATAGACAAATGCAATTTCATTTTTTCTGATATCTCCTACATAATCTTACTAATTTATTTTACCGTAATGTGAGATGGCGTGGTACACAAATATGCTGTTATAGTATTTCTTTCCTCATTAAATTCATACCTGAAACAAGATATAAAAGTATGTAATTTATAGGTAAAATTAAAGAACAATTTATTTGCTCGGATAAATGTGACTAATATTAATCCTTTCTACGTAAATCAATAAAAACTCATCGGTGGTGTAGTATTTGTAAAGTAAATATGCTTTTTCGAAGGGATTAAGCTAGACAAAAAATTAAAAAAAAAAGGTGAAGCATCAAAATAGATTGTTATAAAAACCATATTTATTTAAACGAAATCAAATTTTAATTTAAATTTATTGGATGATCCTCAGTGTTAGAATTACAAATATTCCATGGTATAAAAGTTATTATTTCCATATTGGTAAACAGTCAATTCAATTGAGTTTCAAACAGGTGTGGGATATTTCCTTTGATTTACTTTTCTGCTAATGTTTATTACATTTATCAATCATTGTTATGTTTAAAATTAATTATTATAACAACATATTTTTCTTCATTATTATTTTGACATGTACAATATAAACAATGAACCAAATAAAATTACTGCCAAGGTAATGAAAGGAGAGAAATTTATTTATGTTGCTAATTAATTAAGTTAACGATTTTTATAAGACAGATACATTGTTAGTAAAAAAAAATAGTCAATCAAGAGACTCCATTTAAGTAAACGTGTGGTAAAGAACTGGTAAGTTAATTTGACTCGAAAGAACGAAATAACTATTATGGTTCTCCTGTGAATAACATAAAGTAGAAATACAGTCTCGCAGGATCAATAAAATAAGCTTCAGTCACAGTTTACAGAAGTCGACCTATCTGTCATACTTCGTATTAAAACTATTCATTTCTTGACTCCCTCTAGACTGTATTTTCTATATGGGAGAGTGGAGTGTCAGTGGTAATTCCAAAATATAGAATTACTGTTATAATTACAAACTTCATAATTATAAGCCATTAAAAAATATCTTCACTTTGCCAAGTATATTTTAAAGGTAGTATGTGATATATATACGTCATATCTTTTTATCACTAATGATTCGTTAACAGCGGTTATCCTGCGTTTTTTTTACCAACCATGATTAATTGCGGTTTACCGTTCTCTGTATGCCTGATTTATAAAAATTTAATTATCACGGTTTTTAAGTGGTAGAATTTTACCATACTCTGCTTGAAAAAATTCATGAATAACGGAGGTATTATATATATTATAAAATTAATGAAAACATTACTTTGGGATAAAACGAAAATATAACAAATATATTGCCCTTAAAAATAAATTGCTGTCAGGTAAAAATAATTACAAGTACAAGCTTATTTACTTTCCCAAGAATTATATTGGTGCGATTAGTAAATTTATTTATTTAAGTTTATAGACTGTAGCTTAAAAAATAAATAAATCATTACTACATTCTCGAACAACGGATTATCTATATAGAAACAAAGAAAACATTACTTTATGCTTCAAACAATTGGAATGAAACGAAGCAAAATATATTCGTATTAACTTATCTGTTAGTTGTTCTTGACCTTTTTTAGTTTTATTATAAAAAACAAAGAATTATAGGAGGAATATTTGGCTCTAAAAATAACTAAAGCTTAAAGGTCTTAAATTCTTATATGCCAAGCAACAAATGCAAGTGTATATTTATTAATTTCAGAAGTATCCCTAATATCCATTTGTGACCTTTATAATTTTTAATTAATGTAAACGATATTCATATTTCTAGTGCGTTTCAATAATTCAAAACATTAAGAACCTAATTACCAATGAACTTTTCGCTATGAGTTGTGTTTTCGCAATACACACACTTTTCAGAAACTAACCCTTTATTTCTATTTCTATTTCTATTTGAAATAGCAATCAAATACCAGGCTATAAGAATTAACTTAAAAAATCAATCCTTTTACATACGGGAAAATATAAAAGAGGAACTTTATGTATTGAATGAACAAGTAGAACAAAACCGCAATATGTTCAACAAATGGCAGAACTTTGAGTTTAATCATTAGCTAGAAGAGAAAAAAAACAAGGATGAAACAGGAAAATATAAAAGTGAAACTCGATATCAGGGGAGATGGGATGAAAATATGATTTTTGTTGGATGTTCAAAAGAGAAGCCAGAAGTGAAAGTAAAAAGCGTAAGCGAAATCCATTGTTTAGATCTTTGGAAGAAAAAAGAACTCGATACAGTAGCAAAAAGGAAGTATATAAAATGTTCATGTTTCACAATAAGTGATCCAAATTGTAAGAAATTAAAGGTCTTGGGATCATGAGTCTCGTTACGTACATGTGCAAAGATTAATTGATTTTGGAATACATGGTGTTTACGAATTTTAGATTATTTGTGTTTAAAAGCTTAAGATATGGGGTTATTTGGGTTTAAAAGCTTACATTATGGGGTTATTTGAGTTTACATGCTTACGTAATGGGGTTACAGAGTTTTATCATGTTTGGGGTTTCAAGAATTAAAATTGTTGCGTATCCAGAAATTACAGTACAGTCCTGCGGCCTGCACGGCATTTCAGGTTTCAAGATTTAAATTTTGTTTGGGATACAGTGTTATGGAGTATAGGGTTATGTGGTTTTCGCTGGTTTGAGGTATGTGGTTATAGGGTTATTAGCTATTCAAATTTTGTTTAAGGTCTTCAGTCCGCATTGAGTTAGGGTCACATGCTAGTTAACATGTTTTTTTACTGAGACCTGATGGAGCAAAATGTACGTCAGATTCAGCGACCCACAAACATAAAGATAACCTACTGAGAGCTCCTGTACAATTTCTTTGTGCCTTTGTTATGGCATATTCACTTGATTTAACATTTTTCTCTTTTTACAAAAAACTGGGACGTACTGGCCTTATTTTGACAGTGGATCTGGATTCAGAGGGTCAAATTACTATAGGATATGGTGGTCTGGTTTCCAAGTCAAGTAACTTTTTGTTTTGTGTGGCTGTGAGTTAATTTTCCCATATTTTCGATACGGCTAAAGATTTTGTTTCTGATACAATAACATTTTCAATGGATTAAATTAAAATAGGGAAGAGAAAACGGTTTAACCTAAAAAATGCATACTTTTCAGTTTTCCTCTATTGGGAATGGGTTGCAAGGCAAAATCTTAAATACTAGGTATAAAGTATAAACTCGAAACGGGACGTAATTATTGTGTACTAGTAATTAAATGAAATAGTTAAAATGTTCATTGATAATCTGGCAATGTCCTAAATGTGGAAAACATTCTTGCTGACAGGACAGACTTTACGTCACATACGTTGAGTGAGGAAACATCGAGGAAGATACTTATTCACAATGACAAAATTTACAAAACTTCATGAAAGTAGGAATAAGGGAAACATTTAGCATGGAAGAACGAATGCCTTGTAAAGTTGTAAGGTTAATTTCATGCCAAATTCTCATTAGTTTTAATTGACATATTATAAATGTATTCTTGTAAACTTTAGTCTTCAGGTAATCCCACACATAGACATTTCAAGGATTAATTTGATCTCGGTGGTCACTCAGTGACATTCATCATTCAATTTGGATTTGTTTTTACTTGAATCGACACCAAGAGGATGTGAATTAAGCTTATTTTTAGACACTATATTCGGTACCTATTTTTGCATTAACCATTTCACATATTTACGCCTCATTAGCAATTATTCACAAATACAACTTGCTAGTATACAGACAAAAAAAACTATCCCTAGTAAGATTTTACTTTTGTTGTTTATTATTGTTCACTTTACTCCTTTATTTATATTTTATTTCCTAGTATTGTATTCAGCCCCCTTGAAAATTTATTTTTAGTTTGCAGTTTTCGAACACGCTGCTTTGTCTTAGTGCGCCGTAGACATCAAACATAATACAAACCATATGTGTGAACGCAAAACAATAAGCAAGTTTTAAAAGGGAAAAGGGCATTGTTTATAGAGCACGCATTTTGTACGTTTTGTACGGTTTCGACGAACCGCTCACCGGATGCTTTCCTACACCGCTATTCCGCCGGAATTGTCCACCGATAAGTAATGAATCGTGACGAATTCTGGGGCGAGATATCGTTTCGAGTTTTTAAAGGTCAAGTTGATGATGATTGGAAATTGTAGAAAGGTTTTCATTCAAGTATTTCGGATTTGATTGACAAAGCTATTATTAATTTATTATACAGGGTGTTTCTAATAATTTCTGTGCTGCCCCAATGAACAAGGGTCTGTAAATGCTTCTTAAGTGGTTTTTATTTGTTATTTAGTAAACCCTTTAGACAGTGATGAGGTTTGGCATGTCAGTTATTATGTAAAAGAGCACTTATTCGCCGGTATTATCCAGCATGAATTTATACCAGAGGCGTACTGCTCAAATAATTGGGTCCATTCTCTTTCCCTTTCACTTCTTCTCATTTTGTAACTGAACTGTGATTGTCGGATTAGAAATAATTAAATCTAATACTGTTGGGAAACCCTAAACGTAACCGTTTTCGAGTAAATTGGATCAGTTTTAGGCGCCCCCAGTGGGCTCTAGTTTCTTTAAGAATCATTTGCGAACTGATGCTCATAGAGATTTTTTTCATATTTTGTCACAGAGAATCAGCTTAAGAATTATTGGCACGATTTTTAGAAACACCACGTATGTATTTGCTAAACGGACCTGATTAGGAATTTAATTAACGCACAAATTTTCAATAAAATCCCATGCGCACAATAGATTCATGCAAACATTTTAAAAACGTAGTTGCCGTTAGGTTATTTTGCCACACGTATGAAAATTTGGTTGTTTAGTATGCCACCCATTAGCACTACAATTTTGCAGGTTTAATCGCATGTGAATTTTGATTAATTCAAACGTGATCAACATGCTCATTAAGTCTGGTATGATAATATCTGAAGAAATTATAGGTTTGTACGAACCGTCTTAAAAATCTACTTGACTTACTACCGTAAGATAACGTTATGCTCAGCTATGATAGCCAAAGATGAAAATGATACAGAAAGTAAACTATTACTATTTCGATAATTACTATATTCAGAGTCTTTAAATTCAGTTAGATCATCTGTCACGAAAATATCCCAATTTGGTCTGGAATGTATCGTAAATAAGCTCTCTCACGATTGTTTGGTTTAGTGTATGAACAAATTATGAAATATTAACTGTCAGTGCCTGTTACTGTTCTGTTAATTAGTTTTAGCCTCTCAGTGTAATAATCTAGTGAGATACTATTCCAATAGTGGCGACATGTTTCAAGCACCTTGGAACATTCACTATTTTGGTTTTACCGAACTTCCAATTTAAAATTAATTTCTAAGTCATCTCTAACGTAGTTTAGCATACATTCTAAGAAGCTGTTCCATTCTCAGATTCAATAACTCTCGCCGTTAGGCACTTTTGGATATTTGCATAATTTGATTGCTTAGTATGCCACCCATGGTTCTGAAATTTCGCAGGTGAAATAAATATGACGAACCTATTCTTAAAGTCCTGTACAGTAAACGGTTCATTTGTTCATAGAACTGGCGGCACAGGTCGGAAAGGTATCAGAAACAACTAACAGTATATGTGACGACCGATGTATAGTTAAAAATATTCCGTGTCAGGAAACAAAAAAATATGTCCCACATATGGTATACATCATATTAAAATGCAAAACACGTTGCTGAGAATCTGTAGTATTATCGTGTTGTAATTGAAAATATTCAATTAACTATTTGATTTACTAATTCGTTTTGCATCAGAACTCAAATATCAAAAATATGCCTGTCGAAATTGGACTATATTCATTATATAAGATAAATAAACAACTGATTCCTTTAAATTGTTTATAATAAGACCAAAAACCACTAGTAGGTAAATCAAAATAGACACCTTCTTGATTGACGAATTTTTATCCCAATATTTTTCTTTGATTTTCATCAAATTAATGAAAAATAATAGTGATGAACATTTAACTCCAAATGGTCAGTCAAAATGAAACACATTTTTTTTTAATTAATGAAATCGTAAAAATCAGCAAGTCTAAGAAATAATACATTATTGTTTCGTTAATATGAGAAAGTCTGTGTTAGTAAAAAATCATTAATCAGGAATATATTTTGCCATAGTTTATTTGATAAATACATATTTAATTCAAATTCAAATTCAAAATTCAAATTCAAATTAATTTATTTTGTTTAAGGACAATTACAAATTGTATAACAATAGTCAATGGTGGATAAAACAAAAACAATAAAATGTAAAAAAACAGAAGAACAATTAAATAGTAAGGTAGTACTTAATCTAAGCAAAAAACTCAGACAAAGAATAAAAACATTTATCGACTAAAAATAATTTAAGTTTTTTCTTAAACTGATATAATTTAATATCATTTTGTTTTAAATTATCAGGTAAATTATTGAAAATTTTCGGTCCCAAATAATTTGGTGATTTATTTGTGACTAACAATTTAGAAAATGGTACGCGAATATCGTTTTTATGCCTAGTATTTTTACTGTGTATATCTTTATTAAGATAGAACTTATTTCTATTTTTGAAAACATACACACACATTTCAAATATAAATATACAGGTTAGTGTAAGAATTTTAAAATCTACAAAAACGGTTCTGCAGGTATGCATACTAGACAAATTCGCTATATTGCGCAGAATACGTTTTTGTAATACAAAAACGGCATGTGATAAAGTGGAATCACCCCAGAAACAGACACCATATCGTAGACGAGACTCTACCTGTGCATAATAAAGGTTTATTAACTGTTGTTTCGTTAAAATCTCTTTCATGTTTTTAAATAAAAAATTTATTGAGCTCAATGTAGAGACCAAATGAGTACAGTGGACTTTCCAACTGAGACACTTGTCTAAGTGGATTCCTAAAAAATTAACACTATCTGCAGCAGCACTATCCAGAACAGAATTATTAATATTTATTTCTATATTGTCACACATTTTCTGTCTATTATGAAACCTAATGGTTTGCGTTTTATTAGCGTTAAAATGAAAATAGTTCTGGTTAAACCAGTTACAAATATTTTTCAAAGTTTTGTGGATCTCGTTACTCAGGCTGTCAGACGATTTGTCCGAAATAATTATAGCCAAATCATCAGCATACATGGAGAAGGAAGTTTTGCCTAACACTGACTCAAGTGAGTTAGTATATAAAATAAAAAGTACAGGGCCCAGAACTGAACCTTGCGGTACTCCCATTTCAACAAAGCAAGATTTAGAATTTATCTTTTCCACAGAATCTTGACTAGTATATTGTACAGAAACATATTGCTTACGCAACTTAAGGAAGGAGCATAGCCAGTTCAATGGAGGACCTCGTATGCCATAATCATAAAGTTTATCCAGTAAAATATCATGATTCACGCAGTCAAACGCCCTACTAAGGTCACAAAAAACCCCAACAGGGCACTCGCCTGCGTCAATACATCTGATAACTTCACTAAAAAAATAATTCGTGGCAGTAATGGTAGACTTTCCTGAACGAAAACCATGCTGCTTATTTGTTAAAATATTAAATTTATTTAAGAATAATGTCAATCGGTCTAAATAAGCATACTCGAAAACTTTTGAAAAGCCAAACGGGACAGTAACCGGTCTGTTCCGTACATATTTTACCTCTCGCCGTTACCCCATTTCCTACCGTTCCGTACCGTCTATGTGCCGCCGGTGACACCTAACTTTGGAGGTCAAAATAGCCTTACCATGGTTCAACCAATCACGGGCAATGAGATAAGCGACGTAAAATCCAGTTGCCGCTGGGGCGACTTAGGGTAGTCAGTAGCAATTACAACCTAGAGTCTGCAGGTACTATCTGTGATGCGGTTTTGCCGCTTAATAAAATATATCGTCGCCAAAATAAAAGGGTCTTCAGTGTCCATCAGATACCTACAGTGCCTATCATTGCTACCCATTTATCGACAGCTCTGTGGCAACAACGTCAGGAGAATTTAAATTATCAAGAGGAGAACCCCAAGCCTGCTGCACAAAACCGTTAGCCAGGACAAGCAGGTACATTCCTCAATTCATTTTATACCTACAGTCCAAATTATTACCTTGTTTTGTTATAGCTTACCAAACTCTGCTCATTTTTGCTAAGTGGCCAACCACATTCAACAGAATAATATATTATATTTTATTTATATTCAGATTATTGCGTGTAAATATCAAAATAAACTTTGCAACGTTCAATTGTGTTTTTTTTCTTTGTCAGTTTCGAGGTTACTGATCGTCATTTAGTAGGCAATCATTTAACATTTGGTCCATGTCGAGCCGGGATATTTATTGAACATAGCTTTTATCCATATTCAGTTCAGTTAAAACAAAAAAAAAAAAACAAGAGAACAAAAACTTGGGCGTTGCAAGTGGTTTATTTATTTGTTAAACATTTAAAAGATTTTGTGGTATCTTAACTTCGAATGTGGTGCACCTAGCTTCGTATTAAAAATAGCATGCGATTCCCTTTGTAGCCATAATACGTAATAAAAACTTGACCCGTGTTTTTTACATTATATTATCTTCGGTTCGTAATAACAAAAAGTTAGCTTAAGGAATTTAACGTAACCATTTCGTTGTGAAATACAGGGTAGCCATAAAAATAAGTGTACCTTTGCTTTTCTGATACAATATTTCGGAATTAAAATCAAATATCGTTGTTTTGGTATTTTTGGTGTATTATAGTGCCATATATCGCTACACTCAGTGGCGTACATATAATATTGCAAACGCGGTAGGTACTAAAAACTCCAGTTTTTTTGCATTTTGGAATCATTTACCGGTTGGTTATACTGGATGTGGCCAGAAGGCACGTATTGAGTTAAGTAACCTTGTCGTAAATATTTCCCAGAGGATTTAAAAACATAATAATCATACAATGCCTCCAAAAAAGGAGACAGTAGCAACTCGGAATATACTTATATCTCGAGTCCATGAAACGTTCGAATTTGCGCAAGCAGCGGCGGAGGATAAATCAAAATTATCGTTTTTTAAAATTAAATATCGACTCTTAGAGAAAACATATGAAGATTTTCAGGCTCTTCATGTCGAAATTATATCGCAATTATCTGAGGCGGACCGCGTTGTGCAGGATCAAATTCGGAAAGAGATCGATGACATATATGTACAAATTGTGGCAATATTTGAGGAGATCTGTCCCACAGTTCGTTCTACGTCCAGTGAGGAATCACGTTCCAACTCACCTACTTCGATGGTTAATGTCAGATTGCCAAAATTAGAATTGATAAAATTTGCGGGAGATTTAAAAACGTGGCAAACGTTTATTGATATCTTCAATAGTTCAGTTCATAATGCAAGTTACATTTCAAATATAAATAAATTTCAATATTTAATTGCCTCGCTATCGGAAGAGCCACTTACGTTGGTTAAATCGATCCCATTGACAGCTGCTAACTATCAGATAGCTTATGCTGCGCTAGTTGATCGATATTCGAATAAAAGATTGTTAATGGTTCACCATTGGCATACTTTAAAAAATTATCCGGTTTTAACTACTGATAATTTTAAATTGCTTCGTAAATTAATCGATACTTTCAACGAAAACATTTCTGTATTGGAACACTTAGGGTGTAAGGTAGCCGAATGGGATTTCATCCTAACAGACTTGCTGTTGGAAAAATTAGATCAATCTACGCGTAAACGTTTTGAATTAAGTTGCGATAGTACAGTTATGCCCGAATATAAGGAACTAAAAACATATCTACTTAAACAATGTGTCGCTTTAGAAACTGTCGGAAATTGTAAACAGTCGAGCGGTAATTCAACTCCGTATAAAACCAATAAATCGTCCATTAGTCAAACATCTTCGTCAAAATCTTCGATAACCTCAAGGGGCCCGCCAGCGCAACGAGCCTTTGTGGTCAACACCAATCCAACTCAGGGCAACCAATCATCGAGTTCAAATTCGGAGATATGCCCTCTTTGTAAGTTAAATCATCAAATATATCGTTGTCCAGATTTCCTGAATAAATCACCATCAGATCGTTTCCAAGCCGTCAAACAGGCACGTTTGTGTGTCAATTGTTTGAGATCATCTCATCGTGTTGCCAATTGTGAATCGCAGCTTACTTGTAAAACTTGCGGGTGGAAACATCATTCACTACTGCATTTCGATCGATCGCAAGCGAGTACTACTAGGCAGGCTACTACACCTCCAAGTGGATCGTTAACTCCACTCCCTACTTTAGCTTCTACTCCACCTCCTACGTCACAAGGAGAGAATAACACTGGTGTCAATGCGTGTACTAGTATGTCGTTATTAAATAATTCACCACTTCCCACTGTTCTCCTAGCAACAGTTTCTTTACAAATCAAAAACAAATATGACAATTATTGTACTATTCGAGCTCTGTTGGACCCAGGTTCACAGGCATCCTTTATCGTAGACTCTTCGGTTAAAAATCTTGGTCTCACCAGGTCAAAAAATTATACTCCCATTTTCGGATTAGGCCATGCCTCTGTTAATTCGGCAGATGGTATGGTAACGTGTCAAATTCGTCCTCGTAATGCTGAGGAACCCACTCTCGCCGTTGATGCCTTGATTATCAAATCTATTTGTTCAGACTTACCTAGTTCACCGTTCGATGTATCACAGTTAGAGTATCTTCGTAATTTGCCATTGGCTGATCCTAATTTCAATAAGCCTGGCCCTGTCCATATGTTGTTAGGTGCTGACATCTATCCGTCTCTACTAAAAGGACAGTCTATCAGGCAGGATACAATCCCAGGACCAATGGCAGTAGAAACCGTATTTGGGTGGACGCTATTGGGACCGATCATTAGCTCCACACCTCCAAAAATTCGTTCGTTTTTCGTTAGCACTGAAACTTGTTCAGATGACATCCTAAAGAGATTTTGGGACATTGAGGAAGTGCCTTCCTCTACACCAACCTCTCCAGACGACCAAGTCGTTGAAACTCTCTTTCGTAACTCGCATTTTCGAACAGAATCTGGTCGCTTCGGGGTCGAGCTACCATTTCGCATAACTTCGCCGACCTTCGAAAACTCCCGAACTATAGCTGATCGTCGACTTCTCGCTCTTGAGAAACGCTTACGTTCTCAATCTTCGTATCGTAAACTCTATATCGATTTTATGCAAGATTATGTTGATTGCGGACATATGTCGCTTGTTAATTCATCCTTCGTAGACGAGGATAATTATTATATCCCTCATCATGGTGTACTTACCACCAATGGTGATACACAGAAAATTCGTGTTGTTTTCGACGCAAGCGCTCGTGCAGATAACAATTTATCCCTCAATGATACCTTGTATCCAGGTCCGAAACTTCAATTGGACATAAGTCAGGTGTTACTTCGTTTTCGTTTGCACAATGTGGTATTCACGTGTGATGTTCGACAGATGTATCGGCAAATATTGATTGCTGAAGAGCAGCGTAGATATCAGCTGATTCGATGGAGATTCAATACTAGTGATTCCATACAAACCTATCGGTTAAATACTGTCACATATGGTGTCAATTCATCACCATATTTGGCCATTCGGACCTTACATCAACTAGCGGAGGAAGGTAGTCATCAATTTCCTCTCGCAGCTGCCGCACTCAGACAGGCTTTATACGTTGATGACTTAGTTTGTGGTGCCGCTTCGGTTGAAGCTGCGTTGCTTCTGAGGAATCAACTCATTTCATTACTATCTTCTGGTTGCTTCGAACTTCGTAAATGGTCAGCAAATGATCCTGTGATACTAGAGGATATTCCGACATCACATCGGCAGGAACAAACCCTTGAATTCGATAACGAGACTGACACAGCTGTGAAAGTCCTTGGTCTCCAATGGCATTCGACATCTGATTCGTTTTCGTTCAGGGTGGTCACACGTGAACTTCCTTGTACAAAACGGAACATTTTAGCAGAAATAGCTCGCATTTATGACCCCTTAGGGTTTCTCTCCCCCCTATCGTTGTTTGTTAAACATCTGTTACAACATTTATGGACATTGGGATTAAATTGGGATGACGTCCCTCCGGACGATGTCGTAAATGTTTGGTTACAATTCAAATCAGAATTATGTAACCTTAGCTCGCTTCGAATTCCTCGTAACTTATTCGCTTCACCCAGCAATTCGTGCCAACTTCATGCGTTCTGTGATGCATCGGAACTTGGTTATGGATGTGTGATATACTTTCGTTTAGTTGACTTAAACAATCAGATATCAATCCATTTCGTAGCTGCAAAGTCAAAGGTCGCACCCCTTAAACGCTTGTCCATCCCTCGACTAGAGCTTTGTGCAGCGGTGTTGCTTGCGAAACTTGTCGACTTTGTTATTCAAACCTACCAATCCATGATTGTCTTCGAAGATATCGTAGCGTGGAGCGATTCCACAGTGGCCCTCACTTGGATTCGCGCTCCGCCCCACCGCTGGAAAAGTTTTGTAGCTAACCGTGTTACCTATATACAAGAACGCCTAGCGCCATCTTGTTGGCGTTATGTCCCTTCATTAGATAATCCGGCAGATCCGGCTTCTCGTGGTTTGCTACCCAGCGGACTTCTCGCATGTTCCCTTTGGTGGGCGGGACCCTCGTTCTTGCAACAACCCTCTAACTTATGGTCAGTTGATACTTCGAACCTTCCATCTCCAGTGGACATCGACCTTGAAGAAAAGTCAATCGTTCTTTTGGCACAAGTGTCACCATCGCGTATCCTTAATTTACTTGAAAGATTTTCGTCGCTTCGTAAAATCCAAGGTATTGTCGCTTATCTCCTTCGCTTCGTTAGCAATTGTAAACGTAAAACTAAAACCATTGGACCTCTCTCGGTGGAGGAATTACAGAAGGCTTTACTTTGCATTGTCAGAGCCGTACAAGCTCAATCGTTCTCGCAGGAAATTTTTGCGTTGCAGCACAATCAGAAATGCCCTAAAATTTTACAAAAGCTCTCTCCCTTTCTCGATCCTGATCAAATCTTGCGTGTCGGTGGAAGACTTGCTCACTCGGATTTATCGTTTTCAGCTAAACACCCTGCTCTGCTGCCACGTAAACATCGCATCACCGAACTTCTCATTCGTCAAGTCCATGAGAATAATTTACACCCTGGAATTAACACTACAATGTACCTTTTACAACAGAATTTTTGGATTCTATCCACCCGTCGGGCTATCCGTCATTACCTTTCAAGTTGTTATCGATGCTTTCGTGCTAATCCTACCTCGTATACCCCTCCGATGGGAAATCTCCCTAAAGTGCGCATTTCGCAGGTCAAACCATTTAGTTGTGTCGGGGTTGACTATGCCGGCCCTTTTAATATTACTTTAGCTAAAATTCGTGGTGCAAAAACTAGAAAGGCGTATCTGTGCCTGTTCGTCTGCTTCGCGACAAAAGCTATACACCTGGAATTAGCTTCAGACTTATCAACCGAGGCGTTCTTAGCCGCGCTAAGACGTTTTATCGCTCGGCGCGGACGTTGTTCGCAAATTTATTCGGATTGCGGTACAAATTTTGTTGGTGCGCACCGTGAATTAAATCGATGTATGGAAGTTTCGGCAGAAGTAGAACATATCTCTTGGTCATTTAACCCACCAGCTACTCCACATTTTGGTGGATTGTGGGAACGTGGAGTTAAATCAGTCAAAACACATTTATATCGAGTCATTGGAAATCAAATACTCACTTACGAGGAACTTAACACATTGTTTGTCCAAATTGAATCCGTGTTAAATTCGAGACCTCTTTGTAGTCTGAGTTCAGACCCCAATGATCTCAGTGTATTAACCCCGGGTCACTTCCTAACCCTTGAACCGTTAACGGCAGCTCCTGAAGCGGAATTGTCTCACTTACCTGTTAATCGCTTGTCACGTTGGCAGCTGATACAACAAATGAATCAAAACTTCTGGTCGCGGTGGAAGGATGAATATCTCCACAATTTGTATCAAAAAAGTAAATGGTCAGGATCTCAAACATCCGCGCCTATCGAAATTGGCACCCTTGTCCTTATAAAAGACAATCTAGCCCCTCCTCTCAAATGGCGAATCGGCAGGATAGTGGAACTCTATCCCGGTGCAGATGGAATCGCTCGAGTTGCAGCTGTAAATACTGCTCAGGGTACTTTCAAGCGCCCCTTGGTGAAGCTTTGTGCTCTGCCTTCAAACTAAGCTACCACTTGCGTGATAGAATCATACTTTAGTTTGTGCTTTCATTTTGGTTATCTAAGTTCATAATATTTAGTTTAGTTAGTAAATTCTGTTATGCAGAATTTGGTGGGCGGTTTATGTTCCGTACATATTTTACCTCTCGCCGTTACCCCATTTCCTACCGTTCCGTACCGTCTATGTGCCGCCGGTGACACCTAACTTTGGAGGTCAAAATAGCCTTACCATGGTTCAACCAATCACGGGCAATGAGATAAGCGACGTAAAATCCAGTTGCCGCTGGGGCGACTTAGGGTAGTCAGTAGCAATTACAACCTAGAGTCTGCAGGTACTATCTGTGATGCGGTTTTGCCGCTTAATAAAATATATCGTCGCCAAAATAAAAGGGTCTTCAGTGTCCATCAGATACCTACAGTGCCTATCATTGCTACCCATTTATCGACAGCTCTGTGGCAACAACGTCAGGAGAATTTAAATTATCAAGAGGAGAACCCCAAGCCTGCTGCACAAAACCGTTAGCCAGGACAAGCAGGTACATTCCTCAATTCATTTTATACCTACAGTCCAAATTATTACCTTGTTTTGTTATAGCTTACCAAACTCTGCTCATTTTTGCTAAGTGGCCAACCACATTCAACAGAATAATATATTATATTTTATTTATATTCAGATTATTGCGTGTAAATATCAAAATAAACTTTGCAACGTTCAATTGTGTTTTTTTTCTTTGTCAGTTTCGAGGTTACTGATCGTCATTTAGTAGGCAATCATTTAACACGGTCTATAGTTTTCCAAAGACATCGAGTCATTTTTTTTAAAAATAGGTATTACTTTACCTACCTTTAATAAGTCAGGAAAAGTACCATTTAAAAAAGATAAATTTACTAGGTACGTTATTGGTCCTATTATTGACTGCAATACTCGTTTAATTAAAAACATTGGAACCTCATCTGGACCTGCAGACTTTTTATTTTTTAACTTATTTTTTAATAGATGTAACAATTCATCTTCAGTGAAAGGTTTGAGAAACAAAGTATGATTTACTTTTATGTTATTTGATATTATATTGCCAGAAGTAGGGATTTTCTCAACAATACGTTTTGGAGCGTCAATGAAAAAAGAGTTAAAAGTTGAAACAACTTCCTCGGGATTTTCTATTATTTCTTCGTTATTATTTTTTAATATTATGTTATTTTTGGTATTTTGTTTATTAGAAATTTCAGCTATAACTTTCCAAGCTGCCCGAGCTGGATTCTCCGAACTAAATATTTTATTTTGATAATATTCCTTTTTTGTTTCTCTAATTAAGGCTGCATGTCTACTTTTCGCTATTTTATAAGCAGGAATCATATCGGGACATATTTGTCTCAATTGAAATAGTCCTTTAAGATTTGAGCTAGATTGTCTAATTGAGTCATTTACCCAATTTCTCCCTTGATTATTTACATTATGCCTACGTTCAGGGAAGTTTAAGTTAAAATGATACAAAAATATATCTTCAAAATAATTAAATCCTTTATTTACATCAGTTAGTCCGAACAAATATTGCCAGTTTTCGTTATTTAAAGACTTTTCAAATTGTAATATATTATTTTCATTAAAGTGTCTCTTAATAATACTATAACTTTTATTGTGAAGAGCTGAGCCATAATTATCTATTTCTAGTGAAATCAATCTATGGTCTGAAATGACGTTATCAAATACGCAACACAATCCTTTATTATCAAAATTTATAAATATATTATCAATTATAGTGCATGTAGTGTCTGTTACTCGGGTAGGCCACCCCACCACAGGCTTTAGATTAAAACAAGATAAAATTGTACACAAATATTTAAAATCGATATTACCATAAACATCCAGGTTAAAATCACCACAAACTATAATATTTACATTGGGCTTAAATAGAATATTTAAAACATCTGTAATTTTATCAAAAAATAAAGCTACGTCTCCCGAAGGTGCTCTATAACAATTGATAATGATTGACATTATATTGTTTCGCTTCATAGATATGGCACAATATTCAAAATGTTGTTCAACGCACGAAACATTTACATTAAGTTTTTTTATGTCTAAATTATTTTTAGCCCATATCCCCACTCCTCCACATTTTTTTGAAGGTCTACAATGTATTCAAGAACACTATATCAATGCTCTAAAGAAAGTGAGACGAAATTCGAAGTATTCGAGATGATTCGTACTGATTTCCTGATTTTAACTAAAGATAAAAAGATAATTCCATTTGGATTATTGCTATTACTATCAACATTATGACTCGCATTTAAAGGGAATGTGTGATACGGTAAAAGTTACATTTCTTGACAAAAATGAGGACATTGTTCCCTAGATATGGACATTGCATTTGTACACTCCCCGGCACAAAATTCCGCCACCCTAAAATTTTGGTCAATTTTGATGTTTTATAACTTTTTTATTTTTCATTTGATTTTCATGAATTTTTCACCAGTTTGTAGATCCATTTATTGTTTGACTTTTTAATTATTTTAATAAGTTACATTTTTCGTTTAGGCTATGTTATACAGGGGTAAATCAAAATGTTGTTTTTTGTCGTAAACTCAAAACACCCTGTGGGAAAATTCAGGCGAATAATTTTGTTTACAAACTGCTTGATGTAATCTTAGACGTATTTCGAACATTTTGTTTTTTGATTCATCCCATTATCTCATTTCATCTGCGAGCAGCAACAATTTAAATGAAACGCTGATTTGAAGCTTATTTTTATTAACAAAAACAAACCCTATGTCATAAAACTAATCAACAAAAACAAACATTTTAGTAACGTATATTTCCTCCTCTCGCAACAATGACAGCTTGCATTCTTCGTGGCATCGAATGAATAAGATTACTTATTCTTTCTTGGGGAATAGCCTGATATTCTTCTGTCAGCGCCAATCGTAAGTCTTGCAAGGCTAGTGGTTGCACAGGACGATGACGAACTGCTCTTTTAAGAAGATCCCAAAGATATTCGATTGGGTTGAGATCCGGGCTACATGCGGGCCATTTCAATCTTGGAATTTCAATCTCATCCAGATATTCGCTCACTACCCGGTGCAACGTGAGGTCTGGCATTATCATGCATTAATGTAAATTGGTTTCTAATGAAAGGAGCAAAAGGAACGACAGCTTCTTGGAGAATTTCCTCTATGTAACGGTTAGTGCTCCATTTTCAACAAAAACAAGATCGGTACGTGCATCGGTAGAAATACCCGCCCAAACCATGACTGAACCGCCGTAATATTGCATTCGCTCTGATATGGTATAGTCTGCATATCTTTCATTTCTACGTCTGTATACCCGTTCACGACCATCCGGCGACCTTAAACAAATCCTGGATTCATCTGTCCTGTCAAACATTTTGTTACAATCACCGCGTACTTAGCCAACGTCGATAATTTTTAACTAAAAATACAGTAAAATTAACAGTGTTTCATTTTAAAAATTTTGCTGCTCGCAGATTAAATGAGATAATGGAATGAATCAAAAAACAAAATGTTCGGAATACGTCTAAGATTACATCAAACAGTTTGTAAACAAAATTATTCGCCTCAATTTTTCCACAGGGTGTTTTAAGTTTACGACAAAAAACAACATTTTGATTTACCCCTGTATAATATTGCCTAAACGAAAAATGTTACTTATTAAAATAATTGAAAAGACAAACAATAAATGGATCTAAAAAGTGGTGAAAAATGCATGAAAATCAAATGAAAAATAAAAAAGTTATAAAACATCAAAATTGACCAAAATTTTAGGGTGGCGGAATTTTGTGCCGGGGAGTGTATAAATAGGCGATGAGAAAATGCATATAAGTGTATCTTTATATGTATATGTAAAAATGAAAGGTGATTTCTTCGTCACGTTTTCTTATAAAAAAATTAGAAACGAATATATAAGTTTATATATAATATCCTAAGGGTCCTTTCTTATTCACCGATTGACTATATATTTATTTTGATATTTATTAAGGTGTGATTTAGCCGGTGCGGTGTATGATTTGTATACCACAATTTTAATCGATTTCTAAAAGTTTATACCTGAGAGAAGGGTGATTCAGCTTAAATGGATCAAAGTTATATGTGAAGTTATATATTAGTTATACGTAAAAAACAGGAGTGTAAAGAAAAATGGTATTTGTAAATATTATATAACGTAGTTATTACAAGAAAACAATAAACATGGGACTCTTCAATTTTATGTACAGAAAATTATACAAAATCAAATTATGTAAAGGTAAGGATAATATTCTGAATCTTTATAAATTATTCTGATAGCAAGTATGATTATTTTTAATGTTTCTAATTTTGTACTATATTTTTTCTTTGTTTTTTATTTGGGATTTATGTCCACATGTTCATAAATATTTTACCACATGTTCTTAATATATTTTTAAAGACTGCTACAAATAATTTTTCAACAATATTACTGTATCACCGTACTGTGTTAATACATTTTAAATGTTGAAATAAAATCTTGGGTTAAAAAAAATTGTAAAATACTTTACATCATTTATTAAAGAAACCGCCAAGCACTAAATCATTTAATGTCAAATGTAAAAGGTATGAATTCAATAAATTAAACATATCTGTTAATTTACAGTGAGCAGCAAATGATCATTAAAGCATAATAGATTGATTGACTAAATATAAAATAAAAACAATGGATTTTATGCATTCGAAAAGTAGATGAAGCATTTGGAAGCGCAATTTTCTTTATACAGCTGCTAGCAGAGGATTTCTTGTTAAGGTTTTTGGATAGCATTGCTTCGCTATTAATACCAGAGATTGAGGTTAAAAAAAATTAATTTGTCTTAAGCGTCTTAAGTTATAACGGCAGACAGACATACACCGACGAACTGATCCCTCCATATCCTTATTTGTTGATCGATATTTCTCAATCACACACTTATATTTCAAGTTATTCAATATACAAACAGTACAAATATTTTGTTAAAAATACTTTTGGATTTAATAAGGTTGAAGTCGATTTTCTTCGCGGTCACAATATACTTCATTTATATAATTTTATTATAAGGAAGCAAAAATGTAAAACAAGAGTTACATGAATGGGTTAACGTCTATAACTACATTTTTAAGGTAGGTAATGCCATAAACATTAAATAGAACTAACGCGGTCTGTTACGTTTATGATGTGTGAAATCGTGAGTGAGTGTTAACAATAAATAAATAAAGTAATTAATATTCATTTAACGGTTGCCAGTAATAACAATAGCGATGATGATACGTGATAAACTATAAAACTGTTAATAACGGTGGGATAACGTGAAGTGCCATTAAGTCATAAACAAACAAGGTGAAGGGTTGTAATGCCATTATGGTACCGGTACCATACAAACTAAACTCCTAAATTTAAGAAGAAGTTGTGCCAAAGAATATTTAGATAACTACTTGTGTGAGAAATCCTCGTGCGTTGCATAGTGACATCTGATCAATTGTCATTATTTTTTAGAACTCGAAAGAAATATCCACTGCAGTTTTCTCATTACTACAATCTAATTCACTGCACAGCACCGTCTGTGTTTGTATGAAACTTTTTTAGATTTATATTCTTTATTAGTCTTCTCTTCATATTATAACTAAAAACTGAACTGGTTAAGTCGGCACTAGTACAGAATGTTATAAGAAATTGTGCTATGTTTAGTGACTACATACTAGATGAAACTAAAAAAAAATAAAATTTGAAGATACTTTTTTAAATGAGAGATATATTTATTAAGGTCCAAAAGTTATTTAATTAAAATTTGGTTCGTACATACAGTGAGCACGTAAAGGTTGGAATAAATTCCGTAAAATCGTTATAAAGCAAGTGACAAAAATTCGCTCAGACACGTCAATTTTTAATTGATTACTTGGCAAAGACAGGAGAGGGAACGAAAGTACGTATTAAAATCACGAGTCTGTAAGACGTAACAAAAGGTATTAAAGAGTTTTTACACTTTATCAGTTGACTTATGTTATCAGTTAATAGTTGATAGGTATGATTTCTATTTAGAAAATGATGCGAAAATTTAGTTTATGATGGAGTTTTAGTAATAAAAATAATCCATTATTGGAATACTAATTTAGACGACCAAAAATAACTATTAGTCAATAAACCATATAGTTATTTATAGTATTGTTTTAACATCTAAATTTGCAACCTAACCATCAAACAAGCAAAAAAATGATTTTTAGATTTTGCATCTTATCTTACTAAGAGAATATTTTGAAGGGTGCCGAATAACGCTACGTTGTCAGATTTTGAATAAAAAAATCGCTATGATTTTTGAAAAAATGGCGCCGAAAAAAAATCATAGCAAGCCATGGCTTTGTAATCTGGACACCGTAATACCTATGTTTTTCACGTACATCTAGGATGGTCCTATATGAAAAAAAAATATCAGCAAAATCACGCGGCTGAGTCAGATTTTTCAGGGGTGTTCACCGGATCAAATTGTAACACACTGTATATACCTTTATATACATTATTTAATATACAGGGTGTTTGGCGGATGGTTTGCCAAATGGAAAGGGTGTATAGGTGAGGCCATTTACCTCTATACAGAGTCTCACGGTTTTCGAGATATAATTTTTTTGTTAATGTTGAAAATTTTCCAAAATTCAGCATTTTAGCTGTTATAGTAGGTATGGAATGTGATATACCGTTAGAAAGGGCATAAACTAGAGAAATTTTTAAAAGCATTTGAACATCTTGATCGCTTTTACTTTTTTAAATGCAATGCAAAGTTGCATTTTAAAAAAATTTTTACCCATTGTCGGGAGTTTGTTAGCTCACATTTTTTTTCCCATTCTTTATCAGCGTTACTTATCGATTTCATTGGAACAGGGATACAGACAAAAATTATTTTTAGCGGTTAGAACTATAAATAATTAGTTGTAATAGCTGAAATGATAAATTTTGTGAAATTTTCAAAATTAACAAAACAAATTATATCTCGAAAACCGTATGACTTTGTATAGAGGTCATTGGGGCTAAATAATAATGTTCCAAATGGCCTCACCTATTCACCATTTCAATTTGGCAAACCATCCGCCAAACACATAACTGAATAACTCATAATAATAATAAAATAAATTCCTTATTTAACATAAGTGTTGGTACTTAATTTGTTCAATCTGAAAATATATTTTAGTTAGTAGAGGTTGCTGAAATAATTTTTTAAAGACATTTTTGATCGTCTTATTTATCATTCTAATCCGACCCTACTAGCTGATTATTTTCACATTCTTCATCTTCTTCCTCACTGGAACACATTTCTGTGCAATTAATGTTTTCTAGCAAACACTTGCATGGTCTTCCTGAGTATTTCGTCTTTTTGCACTTAATTGTAATATTTCAGGAAGTGGACAATTCTTGTTACATAATACCAGTAATATTCCATTTTTTTTGTTCCATCCCAACCATATCTTTTTAGGCCATGCAAACATCTATAACAACAATGCTAGCTTTTAATTGGTTACCAGAAATGGTCTCACTGTCTTCGACTAAATTTTCTAATAGATGCATCAGTTTATATTTATCAGTATGGATGGATATGCATCTTTCCATCGTAGGAAGTAAAGATCTAGGTATTGCTGATAGTTCATATTCATCGACAATCTCTATTAGGTGCAAATCCCTTCTCGTTCTTGCTAAAACCAAAGGAATAGAATTTTTCTGAAGTTTTATTTCTGTAATTTTTCCCTTTTTAGTAGTTTTAATATTCTTATTTGCCTTTTTACATAGTTTTAAATCGTTTTTCTTTTAAGAGGAGCCCATAGTGACGTAGGAACCTCTAGTTTCTATCCTTTTTTTAAGTCTTCCCATTTGTGTCTGTCCGATGGTTTTTATTTCCGACATATTTTTGGCTGCTTTTTCTCATTGAAAGGGACTAGTAGTTTCGAAATTTTTCGAATTAATTTTTCACTTGCTGAAATAATGTGTGGCACAAAATTTTTTTGTATAACTGCGATGTTTTTCGCTCTTGTTTAGCTCGTAGTTTTGCTTCTTTGGAAATCGTTCTAATTCTAATGATTCCACCTGTAACTTTTAATGCTTTATTTTCTTGCTCTAAAGCTTCGCCGC
This sequence comes from Rhagium mordax, assembly GCA_963680705.1. Lineage (NCBI taxonomy): Eukaryota > Metazoa > Arthropoda > Insecta > Coleoptera > Cerambycidae > Rhagium > Rhagium mordax. Next base: position 24,836,306 of record OY796657.1, on the reverse strand, counting down.
TTCCCAAATAACAAAATGGTATATTTGACGTATTTACAATTCATTTACCCTTCGTGAACTCCTGCCAAATATCGGGTTCTCTTTATTATTCCAGTTCTACCAAATAATAGATATGTTATTATGTGTGGAGTAGTTAACAAGTTCTAGAGCAAAACAATATTTAACAAAATCATTTGAGACAATAAATGCAACAACCAATCGCAAGTTAGTTCAAATAGATCGAAAGATTATGTGCATATAATTTCACATTGACTTAAAGGTTGATCAATTTTCGTGTAATTTATCAAATTCCCCAAGTTTTTTGTTCTCATTTAATTCGTTTATTCTCTGTAACATTGTTTGATTAGCAACTTTGATTTGTTCATCAAAAGATTTAAAGAATGTAGTACTCTTTCAGACTTAAAAATTCAGGGAGCTATTTTAGAAATTCATTAAAATATAAAGAATATAATGCTATTAAGGATATTACAAGAGCATGTATTGCCCCACGAACATGTTTCCTCACCAATATTTGATGTATGGTACATTCACTATAAATATTACTTCATAAATCTGGCAATCCAGATCCTTCAATGTAAATACCTAAGACTCACAATTCAGCCGTAAGTGTAGGTATGTTGTTCATCAGATCTGAAGATCCAATTTGTAGATTTCTTATGGGAAACATACTGCATATGTTTGTACAGTCCCATGTTCTAAAGTTACTACACATTTTTATTTTCTCCAACAATACTTGAATTTAAAGTTAAGTTAAACATAGAAACAATAAAATCAGCGGGTACTAATTTCTATTGGAATTTAGTTATAATTTATTTTCAAATACAAAAAATCTCAAATATACTCAATACAAAACAAAATCCATTGCACGTCATCACGCACAAGAGCCGTATTTTGTTATTCACCAACTGATGACGGTCATCAGTTGGTGAAGAAAGATATTTTCATCTAACTCGACTTTGAACTTTCAGTGGATCCGTTCTTCCGAAAATACGTAAAATCAGAATATTAATAAATCGACAAAGCACGATGGTAATCCAGCCATAATAATTAAAATGTGTGCTTTAGAGCAAACTACCATACTTTGCAGACTTTTCGAAATTTTCTATACACAATGTGTGTGTGTCTTTCCGGATCACTGGAATAATGCGTATGTGCAACCAATCTACAAGAATTTGAAGAAAACTGATCCAAATAATTGCCCATATTGCTGAGGTCTCTTACTCCATAGATTATCGAAAGCGCCATTATATGCACTACCTTGAATCAGCAGGTAATAGGTAATATATTGAACGATTGTCAATACTAGTGTCGTCAAAGATGTTCAACAGGAAATCACATATAAATGGAACGAGGCAATCAAGAGATACACAGAGAGTCCGCCATAGGATTATCCTATGATTTGTTAGCTCAGTTGTGTTTATGGTACTGATATTCAAAAAAACGAGTAGAAAACTTACTTAGAATCATGTAGTCTTTAATCTGAACTTAACTTTTCAAATTCCATTGTTTTGTGTATTTAATAACAATTGAGAAACATTTATTCTAGTTTATAAATCTAGACAATTTATTTATTATACCAGTAGGATTCGAATTCAACGATGCGGGAGCCTAAAGACATTGTATCTGATAATGCACCGCTGTTTACACTAAAATGCGGCATGCCTTATAATAAATAAATCAGATTTATTCTATCTTAGTTGCACGAAACACACTACCAATGAGATAATGTATACAATGTACGCCTATGGCGTTGTCTAATGGTGGTTATTATTCTGAACTCATTTGTCTGTGAATACCTCAAACCTCAAATTAACATATCACTCAGATAAAAACTTGTATATTGTTGTGCATGTGTTGTAATTATACCTTTATTTACATGGTATTGAACCCAAAATTAAGTTCATTGTCAATGCCAAATGAAAGTTTATTTATAGATTGGATACGGCGCGGCAAGGCGGCGAGAGTTGTAACACCAACAATAAATTTAAATTGTTATAAAAATGAGTTTATAGGTTGTAAGTTAATTATCATGAAACACGTATACTGTTATATTCATACTTCTTGTTTGAAAGTAAATGCAAATAAAGGAGTAGTTTCAAATTAATTAGCCTCTAGATGAGAATGGAATTTTTTAATTCATTTGAACCCCGAGGATGCACACTAACATATTTAACAGAAACGAAGGACAAGAAATACAGTTTTTCTTCAATGGATTAATATAATAATACAAATTATTGTTGTTTTGAGGAATTCTGGTTAAATTTTTAGTTCTTTAATTCAATTATCTTCTATTCATTTGAAAATTTAGTAATAAAAGATGTCACAATCAAGATTTTTTAAAATTAAATTACTCCACATATATTTGATTTAAAATAATTTTGCGCCTTAAGTTCCGGAGCGTATTAAAAGAAAATCATGACTTTACTCTATATTAATAATAATTGTCACAAAAAAATAATGTCTCGAAAGTAATATTTGAGGTTGAAAGCATTGTGACTACATGTTTTTTATCAAGCTATTATTAATGTACAAGAAATCTTAAGAATTTGTTAAGAGTCATAATTATTCATATTATCTATAATTAGGCAGTAGAAATGCATATTATTATAAAATAAATTAAATGCCTACCAATCACTTTATCATAATTTTTAGTAGTAAGTACTATTTTACTAATGACTTTAGTGCCTACGAAGAAAGGCAAATTCCATGTTCTTTGATATAATAGTTGCCGATAGCTTCATTAATACACACAACCAAACTTATATGGAGTCACCCATTTTCTCCTATTTGATCAAATTCAAAGAAAAGTGAAATTGATAGAAAATAAATAGAGGTGTATGCAAACCACTTTTATTGACAAAAATAAACAACTTTTTAAATAAGTTCTGTATTAACACGAAACATAAAACGTATCTTTTTCTCAAACAAAAACTTCAAAGTAATAGGGAATTTAAGAAACAAATAATCATTTTTTGTTAATTTAATAATCAGTGTTGCCACCTCTAGCCTCAATACATGCGCGAAATCGACGAGGCATGCTTTCGATTAGGTTATTAATATTTTCTTGGGGAAGATTTTCCCATTCTTCTAAAGCTGCTTGAATCAGTTGGTCTGTGTTGCCTGGGTTATTGACTCGAGCTCTAATACTTCTTTTAATCATATCCCATAAGTATTCTAGGGGATTAAGGTCAGGTGAACAACTAGGCCACTGTAAAACAGTCACACCTTCTGTTTTCAAAAAATTTGTGGCGACTCTGCCTGTATGAGGTGCATTATCGCGTGCATAAATAAAAAATTTTCGCCAAAAGCGCCTCTCCAGTTTCTTACTATGGGTCCTAGAATTAATTCAACATACCTAGGACCCGTTAAGTTTTGTCTTATGGGAAGTAAAGGAGTTTTCTCATCCATCATAATTCCACCCCAAAACATTACAGTTCCTCCTTTGTATTTGGGGACAGATTTTGCAACAGCGAGTCTAGCCTGTCTCCCACGACCTCTCAAAACCCGAATTCGCCGGTCGTCTGAACGAAGGCCAATTCTGGTTTCATCTGAAAATAAGACATTTCGCCAGTCTTCTATAGTCCAGTTTTGATGCTCCAAACACCATTGTAAACGGTCAATTTTATGTTGTCTTGATGGTTCGGGAACCCTTTACTGTCTTCTGCTAAATAATCCTCGAGCTCGAAGCCTTTTCCTGATCGTTTCGACGGAAATGCTAATACCCGTAACTTGCAAATTTTGCCTTTGAAGCTCGGGATGAGATACAGTCGGATTTCTTCTTGCTATTTGAACTAGAAACCAGTACTGCTCTTCAGTAGTAACTTTTCCACGACTTCTTCTTAATCGATTTTTTAAGGTTCCCAATTCTAGAAACCTTGAATAGGTTTTCGAAACGACCCCTTGTGTAACCCCTACCGTCCTTGCAATTTGTCTTTGTGACACTCCCTGTTCTACCAGAGTAATAATTCTTCCCCTCTGCACGTCACCCCACAAGGCATTTTTCCAAAAATTTTCACACAGAAACAATTTATAACCGAACTACGATTTTCCATGTGGACAGCAAAATCACCACTGTAATAGCAAATTTAATCAAATTGGAATGAACCTACTTGTTATTGTTAGTAAACACATTCATCTTTTTATACGTATATCACTTTTTGTAGGAAAAAAATTGTTTGCCGGGGATACCGTGTGATTCCATATAAGTTTGGTTGTGTGTATTTATTCAAATCTAGCATAAATGAAGCGTAAAATACCAAAAGCGTCGTTTGTATATATGTATTTCTTTGTGGTATCGTATCCAGATAATAAAATTGTTTACTGCCGACATTGAAAGAACGGATTTTGAATTACAAAAGGTTTTATTCAACAAGGTTGGTTAATATTGATGATTGATTTACTCAAGCTCAATAATGCAATATTATTCTGATAAATCTCTCTTGGTGGTGTGAAGAATAGATTTAAATGGTATTAGTGGTGAGTTTATAAAGGTTGCACCTCAGGGAAACATTGTTGATATTCTCGAACCTCGTCTCATGAAAATTATAGCCAGGGATTGTTGTTAATGTAGGAGAATCAGAAAGGATATGTTGGTAGTTGATTTTGTTGAACGTTTCAAAAATTACATAAGCGGTTTTCAGATAATAGTTAAATATTCAGAAGTGCGGTGTTTAATTTATCGTATAGAATAAGGATATGGAATACTTATAGGTAGTAGAAGTGGAAATATCCATTATTAAACGTTATTTATAATTTTTTAATTGGCAAAAATTTATATTTTCAGATTTTTTAAATTCCATTTATCCAAAATGAATTTTCGATTAAAGTTTTATACTAATAGTAACTTTGGCCTCTTGGTGTGATAATGCGGATTTTTTGAAAACAATTGAAATGTTTTAGTGAAAATTGAGTACAGAAGCATTTGTTAGTAATTGTATATGCCAATAGAAATTACATAAATATTGTCTCTGTGTTTTTTTAAGACATGAAAATATAACGAGCTTTTCGTTTCAAAATAAGGAGAGAACTAATCTTTTCTGCATTCTCTTAACTTAGTTGAGAACGATCCTGTATTTAAAAATATTCACAAAAAAATTCATAATATTTATTATAAAACCTATGAATTATTTTTTGGTCCAAATATTTTATTTAAAAAAAATTGTACCTGCTTCTGAAATTATCTATGTGAATGAGGTTAAAGGCATGGTAATCGCATTTTTTTAAATCAAGAACCGGAATCTTCTGCAACCAATCTGAAGAATTTGCTATGAGTGTTACAATAATTATCCAAATTATCTATAATTAAGTAGTAGAAATTCATATAAAATAAATTAAATGCCAATCGCTTTGTCATCATTTTGATATCAAAATATATTTATCCGTGACCATAATCGCACGAAGAAAAGTAAATTCTATGATCCTTCATGTCACTTGCGGTTAAACAGTTGTTGCTGTGCTGTGTTCGAGGAAGTATTGGTTTCAGTTTCAATTGGCTACGACAAATAAACACTCTCTCAATGTTATACCATATAATTTATTTTTTAGTAACTTTTACTAGTGATGCAATTTTATTATTATTTCATATATAGGAACTTTTATTTTGATTAATTTTGGAGAGAATAACAACTTAAAAAAGTTACTTTCTCTATCGTTTAATCAACTAATCAGATTGATTATTTACGGGTAGACCAAACCCTAGAAATCACACCGACTGCAGCTTTGTCACGTCCTCATTAATACAAATAATTGCTACTAAGTTTTTTTTGATATAAGTGCAAAATTGTTGATCACGAAACACGTCAGGCTGATATATCAATGAAAGTAATAAAGTAAACGCTCTAAACTGTAATAATCACAATTAAGCGCATAATTGCAGCAAAAGCGTGCAATAATTTAGTCGTAAATCGTGAGTTTCCTGAATAACTACTGGATTCGATTTAGAAATTTACATATTATTTTCGGTTCAAAGTACCTATATGGGATCACGTTTCAAGACTGTGAGAAATACAATTTTCTGCAAACAACTGACGCACGTGACCCAAATTAACTTATGCGTTACCTACTATTAACATAATTTTACCAGATTTTTAGAACGAATAGTTTCGTACGATTGACTTTCGCAAGAAGTGTTTGTCAATTTCTTACCTTCTTGTGCTTTTTGGGTTAGTGGTCCAATAAGTGGCTAATTTTTAAGCCATTTTAAACATAAATGGTGGAATTACTATCATTATTAATTTTTCGAGAAAGAATCATTATTCCAAAAATCTTTTACTCAATCTAAAATGTCATTTACCAATTCAAATCTGAATTTATGATGGTGATAGGAAAGAAGAACTATACAGAACAAGCCATGGTCTTTAGGAGAAGAGAAGACGAATAACAAATCTTGTAGTCTCGCATTGAATTCGAACAGCTTATTTTGTGATTCAAGAGACTAAAAAGTTGGTTTTGGTACGATGTGCCTTGTTTTGATTTCCAAGACAAAATTACAATGAAGTCTTATAGTCTCTCAATTTTGAATTTCAAAGCTGTACATCAATTCATAAGAAAAGTACTTCGTTCAAAAGTCTTTCAGAATTAAAAATTGAGGATAATCAATACTCAGCATCTTGTTAAAGATATAGTTGCCAATAGCTTCATTATGAAACAAATTCAGTACGATTTTGTTCTAACAATTCTGTTGGATTACTTATGATAGTATGAAGTGAATAGTTTTAAACGACAATTGGTGATGGGTTTATAAAGATGTATGGCCCATTACTGTTATTCTAGATTCCACATTTAGCAAGAATTGTAGCCAAGGATTCTTAATAAAGTAGGATAATGTGAGAGCGTGAGCACTTAAGCGGTAGTCGATTTTATTTAGAGTTTTATTGTATTTTTTCAAAAATCCAATTATTATTTAATTATTATTTGTAATCAGTATTAGGCCCAAATGGTATACATTTATCGTGTATTTTAATAATAAAACTAAATCAATGATGAACTTCTTGAAGCAAGATAAGCGCTCTTACGTTTATATGTCACCCTTTATATTCAGTATACATTAGGAAAGGTCTAAGTATTGAGCCGGTCCAGCTGTGTGACCTAAATATTTAGACGAAGAGGGTAACAGTGATGTGGAATGTGGGGAGGCTTTCAGAACCCTGCAAGAAACATTCATTTTTATTGACGACGAGGATATTAATTTCGATTAAACAGAATAAGGAAGAAAAGTATTGACTTAAGTCAAGTCTTTAGTCTTCAGAAAATTTATGAAACAAAAGGAAACTAAATGAATTAATTAAATTTGATATCATTACTGACGTCAATTACAATCTATGGTGTTGGAAACTTAAAATCGGATAGTTGGACTCTTTGCTAAGAATTTCACATATGCATAAGTAGGTTGATGCAAGGTATCATCTCTTCTCAGATAAAAATCAGAAAGAAATTACACAGAGCTCGAGACACAGCTGCAATTATAGTCCTGCACTTGACTAGAATTATTAAAACGATGTGAGAATTCATCGCTTCCAAAGTCTTAAAATCAAGTTGCAATTAATGCAAAATTAATCAAAATCTTTCTCTGGTTTCTCCGGTTTGTTTATTTATTTGAAACGTCTGATGCCTGGTCTATTAAATATGTACTTTGTATATAAAAAAAATACATATGCCATATTTGTATTGGAATAAAAGTAGAACGGTTGTTTTTCTCGCACGAGTTGTTCCTTTATGGAAAAATAACTCTGAAAGAATTTAACATTTTCAAAGACTTGGTGTACTTGCCCAGTAAAAATAAATATATGGCTATGGTATTTAATGGCACAGACACGCAAAGCCTTACTAGGCACCCTATTTTACTTTTAATAGCCATAATATAAAGTAGAGCAGATTTATTAACATTATTAAATTTATTCGTTATCTACTTCTATGATACTTTTGGAAAAATATGCTAATTTAGGTCAGTTATAGTTCAAGTATTGATGGCAAGTCAATGCACTTTTGAATTCAATATTTGTTACTTGTTTTCATGGTTAAATAAAATATGGGTGTCTGTCACAGGAATTGGTTATTGATTTCTTTAAGGCCAACAAACTGTAGGTAATGAAATATTTATATGGAAGTTTGATTGATGATGCGGTGTTGATATTACTTAATTTATAACCGTAACCGAAGATGGAATGAATCAGAGAAATTGTTTTTTATTATTTATTACCAGAATATTTATTTTCAGGTAAAATGAAAAAAACTGATAATTGATTGAACTGCTGGTCTAATTTGACAGATATCTTTTATATAAATATCTGTAAAATTATGGTTAATTGTTATTATAGTTGTACTCACGGGCCTTTGCAAAAATAGGAAAATATTCATATTTCCGGAATGAAGGAGTCAATTTTATTTCTCTTGATGTTGCTATAATTGCCAATTATTCATTAGTATATTATCATTTGAATACCCTTCTCAAATCACTAGCTATTTTATTGAGAAATCGAAAATTATGATTTCTTAATATAAAGAACTTGAGAATCTAAAATTTTTGTAAAAAAGAATGATGGATAACATAATTATAAAAACAGATTCCTTTTATCGATAATAATCAATACATCGGTTTCAACGTCACAGCTTCAACCCGTTTTCTGTTATCATGATTCATGATAACGATAATTTTCATTATAAACTGCGATTATGTATAAATTTTTTAAAAACATTTTGACAATAATTACATATTAATGTAATTATATAGTAACGTCAACATAAAACACATACCATCAAAAAATAAAATAGACTTATCTAAGATTCCTCTTCACAACTCCTTCGTTTCAAAATTGATTCCTTACTTTTCTGCAAAGCTTAATAGACAGACAGTTTTACAACTATCATAAGACCTCCTCGAAGACATTCCGATCTCGGTTTATTTTTGATATACCCAATATGGTTACTTTAAATTATTGTCATTGTAGTTGTATTTTTTTAAATATTTTTTCACTTGAGCGTGCAAAGTTTGTTTAATTTCGATAAATTCAAAACAGTTATTCAATTGAATTTTAATATTATGTTTCATTTTAAATTATTTTCGTTTTGCTACCTAATAATTAAGGGTCAGTGATCTAGGGGTTAATACACTTCTCCATATAAGTGCCAATTTATATTTCATTATTATAATCGCGATAAACACGGTAATTGCAACTATATTGTACAAATAATTATCACATATTATTCGTCGTACGACACTTCATCCAGCTCATTATTCTTTACTAAATATTTTTTTTGTCATCTTGTATTTTCGGCTGCTAGAATTGTTCTAGAAATCGAACTACTTTTTACAGAGTTAATTGTTTTATAATTCGTTTGAGCATAAGTCCTATTTCCGCAGAGGATTTACACGGTAATTTAATACAATATAAACCTAAACAATTACAATTTTTTTTTACCGTTAAGCTTTGTCGTGCTTTCAAATGTTATGATTACAACCGAATACAATTTTTATATTGGTAATATCCTCTCTAATAATCGTAAAAAATTTCTAAATTTAGGTGGGGTTAAGGGCAATGATTAAATCAACAAAATATTTTTGACCTAAGCGATGACAGAACCTCTATCAAAAATAATTACTGATACTTTGTCATCAGCAACCCAAAGAGTTTCTAATTCATCAGAAATCAGAAATCAGAAATCAGAAATCAGAAATCAGAAATCAGAAATCAGAAATCAGAAATCAGAAATCAGAAATCAGAAATCAGAAATCAGAAATCTTTATTGACAAGCACATGAAATCGAGAGTTACACTTTTTCTTCTAAGGAATGATGATCATTTTAGGGATGCAACATTTTCTTTATATTGGAAATTTGACCAAAGATACTTTAAAATTGCTAACGGCAAGGAAATGTAAGCAAAATGGCGACCCTTCCCTAGTTTAAAAATTGATATATTTCGAGTTTATTTTTCAATAGGAAAATCAAGAGTTACAAAATGCTGTAAGATTAGACATTTCCAGCAGGACAGTTTCTTCCTGCATTTGTTTGTGGGTTCTTTGTTACATTTATAATTTTTATAGAATAATTTCACGATTGGTCATTCTGAATTGCTTTTCAATTTTCGTATAAAACATTTTTTGACATGAAGAAATATTAACTTTGTCATGTGCCATCTCTACTACATCAATTTCACTAAATTAATTTTTTAATCTCCGAGAATTCAAGGTATAAATGGACAAAGGACAATATTTTACTAGTTAAAATGTGTAAGTAATTACTGAAGTTCCTGTTTCAGACCCAGTTTAAAAGAACATAGCCTGGAAATTTCCAGAATTGTCTGGTCGGGTGAAAGTCCTCATCACATTCAATAAAACCATTTTTTTTTTATTTTGTATTTTTAACATTACTGGCCAAAATTGTTAAGTTTTATAGTTTAATTTATTATAGGAATATCTGTTCTTTGACAATACAATTTCTACCTAGTCATTGCAGTTGCAACATACAAACATTTTTGTTTTTATTATTTTATTTAACAAATTCTCGAAATAAAGGAAATTCCCTGTCTCACCCCATCAAAATTTTTTTGATAACTTTTACACTATTTTAAAGAAAAAAATTTTAATTTAAAAATATTCAAGCGACTATTTTTAATTTAAAATTGAATTATAATTAGCATTTAACATGTTTTACAATATCAGAATACTAAGCTAATAATTTTTTTTATTCTAGGTACCAAAATAAAATTCATAATCAATGCTATCAATGAATTTAAACTTAAAGTATATACGTCAAAATTATGGAATAAGTGAACTGAAATAGGTAGCAAAAAATTAATACCTTTCAATAATAATATTTTTTTTAGAAGGAAAGCCGGCGTTTTGTTCAGAAGTGTCAGGATAACACTAGCTGGAAAATCAAAATAAAATTCATTAATGAATAATCCCTTCGAATCCAGGTAGTTTAAAGACGAATCTACATAATTATGAATTAATTAGCATAGATTCGTGAACTGCACTTTCCACAAGTAGTACACCGGGGTGAACACCCTTCGCCAATTGCGATCGTTACTTCTTACGCCTTAAAATACTGAAACTCACCTTTTTTTGCTGTAGCCAACCTTGTCAAGTTCGATATGTCTATAAGCTGCGTAGGTAGCCATGACCACTGATAAACGATAAACAAATGAATGACACCGGTAACGAAACAAACGAAAGCACAGGCAGAGCTTACTGCGATAGAAATAACTAAACAGCTGACTGTCGACTGACAGCGCATTGAGCTGCAGTTCGTTATATAGCCGCGCTGTTCACTCGGCCATACGATATCATTTGTTTTATGGATTCTTTAGGTATATATTTTTTAGTGATTTTGGCCTAATGGCCAAGGGGTACGTTGTCCGGTTGTGACTTTTCGGTTTGGAATGAGGAAGTCGGAAATGAGATGGAAGAGTCTCGATAAAAATATTGTTCGATGAATGGGTACGAGGGTTGTCGAATATACAACGGTTTAAATCTGACGAGCATGTCTCTTTGTAGAAATGAAATAAATCATGACAATATGACAAATGATGATACCGGTCAAGACTCTTCATATGAAGTGCATCCTAGTTCATTAGAGGTGTAGTTGTGAAAAAGCTAAAAATTATTTTCCATCAACTCAATATTTCGTAATAAATTTAAGTAAAATATTGTGAAGGAAATTATTATGATTTTTCTGCTATATCATCAATCAGAGCTTTATTTTTCGATGCCATATTTATAACTTTAACTGCGAACTCTAACTAAGACCTCTCAGAAGAAAAAAATAAAGTAATAATATTTAAACCTTAAAATGAAGTGAAAAACGCATTTTCTATATAACTCCTGATATGAGGCGGAAGTTCTATCCTAATTTGAATTCAAATACTTTACTTTTTCTAAGTCATGATATCAATGAGAACTTGTGAGGGCTATATATTCAGAGATAATAGTTTTCAATATCAGATTTCCACTTCATAGCAGGAAATGAAATCACAGAACCATCAAAGAACTTTTTTTTTTCTTCAATATCTGCAATTTCAATTTTATTCAACGTTTGCACGAAAGGTAATGCTGTCATTATATACCTATAGTTTGTATTACTATTTATTTCCCTTAAACTTATCTGATACGTTTGGGTTTAGTATAGTATAGTAATACAATACAAGGCTTAGGGTTAGCATTTTTAGCATGACAGAACTTCTTTAAAAACGATGTAAGGGTTGGTTATATGGTTATATCATATCATATGTCAGTACTGGCGTCTAAGTATAAAACCAGTAAGTAAACCCCACAGGGAATGAAAGTAATCACTTAGGGTTAGACAATGGTGTGTAATATCCGTCTGTAAATTAGTTCCGGGATGACCGACAGGGTTGTTGTATGAAAATGTCTGGTTTAATGCAACTAAGGTGAAGAGAGAAAAATTATAGAAAAATAAATACACATGTCAGAAGGGTCATTTACATATAAAGTAGAAAGGTGTTACACGTGGGCTGCAGCAATACATCACATTCATTTTATATACTGATGGTAACATAGACGTAGTAGAAATAGATAGGTGAGAGAAGTTTAATCGTTTCGTTTTGTACAGTGCTTTCATTTCAAAACTTGCCACCCAGAATAACTCGTCATCTGAAGTAGACAAGATTTTGAGCAAAATCACGTCGATTTAGTTTTCGAGCGGTAACTTCAAAACCATTGTTGATGGAATTTTGTGTTCCATCCCTTCACCCTTAGCAACTCCAACTTTATAAGTAATTTTAAATGGCACCCCCTATCTTGTAACCCATAATTTTAAAGGGATTAAAAAGTTTTATCCTCATACCAAGAAGAAAGGAAATTGTTTGATCAGATTCTGAGATAAAGGCATACATTAATTCCGCAACGATTAAAAATAAGTAGACAGAAAATCAGAAAGTTATTTTGTGAAATGTTCAAAGTGTGTTCTATTGTTTTCTAAAGAATAATACAGCCTATTCTCGAATTCTTGCTGGACTTTTCAAAATGTTTCCCGGGATCTGTCTACATTCTCGAGTTATTTGAGCGTTGAGGTCATAGAAGTCGTCTGACAGAATTTTATAAACTTCAGTTTTTAAGGACCTCAAAAGAATAAAATCAAGTGGCGTCAAATCTGGAGATCTTGGCGGTCACTCTTGGGCACTTCTCCTTCCAATCCATGGAAATCCCGATGTTTTCATTATTAAAATTCCTTATAATTTCATTATACAGTGTATGGCACAAATAATTCGATAAAAATATACAATTTTCTATAGTTATTTGTGTAACTAGTGCAAAAAGTGTATATTTGTTACACGAGGCATAAAGTTTGCAGATCGAGCGAAGCGAGAGCTGCATTCATGCTGAGTGCAACAAATACACTTTTGCAAGTGTTGCACACAAAATTTTTTCCACGATCGAATTAAATAGATTTTTTGAAAAATTTTATTGAACAGAATATTACATTAACACAAAATATTCAAATACCAAACTGACAACTAGAGAAATTGTCACTGTTAAATGTCAAACGCCATCCATAAATAACTATGAATAAACTTTCGTTGTCTAGTAACAAACTTACTTTTTGCACTGTAAATAGTCCAAAAAGTTCATACTTTTTGCACGATCGTAGAAAAAATATTTTGGTTTAGCTCTTTTGCTCTCCAATGAAGAGAACCCTGATCTACCTAAAAATAACTTGTAGTATTAGCAAATGCTCCGTCTGATTATACCATTGCTTCTGGCAATATATGAATAAAGTTTTTATAACGGTCATATTGGTCGGCAAGGACCACTAAGTAGTCAATAAAAGCTACTAATTTGACTGCGCTAGATTATAAAGATAGGCCTATAATGTGATTGAAAAATATTCAATAAGAAATTATTTTTCGTGTTGGCACTGACATGACGCCACAGAGGCGAAATTCCTAGAAATCGTGGCCAAAACCCAAAATATGAAAGTTGTATTTTTTTGGAATAAATTGAATTAATAAATGTCTAAACTACCTAGATTTGCTAAACTGACCTTCAAGGGTCATTTAGAAGAACATTTTTGAAGAACCGTTAGTTTAAACTTAGATGTTTTTGAAGACGGTTGTCACTGCATGTATATTATAAACGTTTAAATAATTGGTTTTGTGTACTTGAAAAGTATATTTTTTGGTTAATTAATTTAGCGAATTAGTATGGAACCGGTAATTGGAGGTATGTAATATATTTTAGTTATAAAATTATTTACGAATTTTAGTTCTAATGGGTGTTTAATCGATTTATTTCAAACTCTGTTTTTGGGGTAATTGTAAAATATTTTCCGATTTTAGTCTAGGCATTTTGTTGTCTATCTATCAAATTACGAGTAGATCAAGTTGAAATTTTTTTTACGTTGTCCAGTAGGTATACATTGCTCTATTTGCTACAATTAAAAATTTTTATTAATATCTGCGTTTTATTTTTAATCACACTTTTTTTATGACCCAATTTATTTATCGAATTTTAAGATAAAATTTCATTTCAAATGAAACTAAAAAATAAATTGCAGGTTCGCAATCTCAGTATATTTCTTTAAGAAGAAATGACCTGTTTCTATTTTTAAGGAGCTGAAATGTGAACATTCATTTGAAGAGGTAAAATAAGCAACTGGAAGTATGGTAGAGTTATCAAAAGAAACGAAACAAGCTTTAGCACACTTCTCATCACGGCTAAAATAAAATGACAAATGGCTGACATCAAGAGATATCGTCAAGGTCATTTCAGAAAATTTTCAAGGACGCAGACTATGGAGGATATATTTCACAATTTATTGTTAGCGTCCGATCCATATATGTCCATATATATGGATCGGGGTATAGGTACATATGAGGAAATTTGCATTTGAAAAAATTAAAAAATAGCAGCATGATGTTTTGTGGCTATTAGAAGCACCAGATGTAACTAAAAATTATTCTGGATAAATATATTTTCTAACCACTAAACCATTGTTTTTGTTGTACTTGTTTTTTCTAAAATCATAAAATACCTCCTTTATATTTTCATTTTTTAAACCCCTACAATTAAACTAACAAAATTAGAAAGTCGAAATGCCGAAAGTCTATGTTACTGTAAATTTTCATACATACATACATGATATACCGACAATGACTCGGAATGAATTCATCTCGTTAGATTTATTATGTATTATAGTTTTACAACCATTTTGTGACTAATTATATCAATAAATTGTTCAAAAGACGGCTAAAAATGTTTTGGCCACGTTTTCTGGATTTTTCGCCACTGTGATGACGGTCAGAAAATTGACACAACTTTGAAAATTTATTGTAACGGCCTAACCATAACAAGGTCATCGATGAAACCACTGATAAAATTAAGGTATGAGCAATAATTTAAGAATTACTAATAATTTATTATTTATGAGTGTTCCTGTATTTTTTTGAAAATTGCATATTTTGAATTTACTCTATACCTTTTCAGTACTCCTAGCTTTAGTGATAAATATTCCAAGTGTATTATGGTAATGTATAATATACTGCGTTCCATTAAAAAAAATACCGATGGCGTCATACCTTCAAAGTGGCTCATTCTGTATGATTTAAAGTATTGTCCACATCCATGAATATTTTTGAAACATTTTATTAGCATATCATATTTAAATATTTTTAAAAGTCAAGTGAGTTTAATCACAAACATTGAAAAAAAATGTTTCAAAATTTATAGAAAACTTAAATAAATGTGAAATAAAGAACAATGGAATGATACGAAATATGTTAAGGTTGGTGTAGAAAACACAATGTTATGAATATGATGATAGAGTAAATGAGATTAATTATTAAAAAGTAAAAGAAGGAATTAATTCAGTAAACTCATTTTGCAAAATATTGTTGGTTTATAATTTCTCTCTTGGTATATAATTTTGTCTCTTCCAGAAAGGGTCAATAACATAGAGCCGTGAGGGAATTTGTCATTCAGTTATTGATAAAACTTGGCAAATTTGACTAAAATGGCTATTTTCGAGACATATATAGAGAAGCAACATCTGGATATTTCTACTCTATAACTTTAATTTTAACTAATAAGAATTACCTTGACTAATCTTATAATAAAGAATTAATCTTACTTCTATAAATACTAGTGTAGACAAAAATAATATATTCCCCCAAAAATTCATAGAATTCAAAAAGATTGGTATAGATCTTAAAAATGTACGTTGATCTGTCTGTCCTAATAGCTTAAGAACTCTGCGATATATTTTCATGATATTAGCAACTAAGTTAATTTTGACCGAATTTTCAACTAATCCTGCTGTATTTAAAACTGTATTAAAAAAAATCTGGTACAATTTCTTCTGTGTAAAATAACTTCCTATGCAGTTCATACGCTTTGTCGCTGGTATTTATTTTAATACTATTCTTTATTTTTATGGTTTTGTGCCCTGTTTATTCTAGTATGTTATTTTGTTTCTGAAACCTGATATATATAATGTACATTCATAAAAGTTAAAAATATAAGTTAATCGTATAAACAGGAACGGGATACATATTATATTAATCGATATACAACAAAGACTGATTGATCAATAAGTTTAGCATGTTTCTCAGCTGCATGCATTTTTATCGCTATAAAAAATATCTTTACGATATTGTGAGTTGACATCTGCCTAAGAGTAATTACAGTTCTAATTATACGAATACATACAATCGTTAGTTATACACAGATACGTTTAAATTGCTTTAGTTTATCTTCATTTTATTATTGTTTATTCTCAGAAAGTAGCCATTCATAATATAACGTTGGAATATTCTTTAAAAAAGTACTTCGTTGATCTATTTTAGTAACATAATAAGATAATAAAATACATTGTAGCGTGGAAAATGACATATTTGAAGCGATTTTGTCGCTTTGTCAACAAACTAAACTTAACAAAATAAAACAAAATCAAAATTGAAAATGTATTTTTAACTGGAACATTGTCCATTATTTATGAATAAAAGCAAATGAAGGCGAATGAAGAAAAAACTATAACTTTCTCAATGTTTCAATGTGCAGGATATAAGAATTTTTCAAACCCTAATTTGTTTATTATTAGTTTTTGAAAAAAATCTCTTTCTTGGCAAAAATCCAATTGACGATAAAACTCATTCTACTATATATTTTGTAACACAATGCCTGATAGGTTGTTGCAGGTCTCATAAAAAGAAATCAAGTGAGTAAGGTCTGGACATCTTACCGGCCACTTAATTGGACCCCTTCCCTCAATCTGCCTAGTGGGAAAAATTTCGCCTAAATACCCGCAACATAGTGAGGTGGAGCTCTTATATAACATAGTTGTTCGTCGGATAACTTTGATTTAATTGATCTGGAGCCAAACACAGAATGACGCCTTCCTGAAGAAAATAAGATATAAAATCTAAATTGGACCTATTACTTGCCTACCAGTTTTCCCAGTTTACATATTTACTCTTCACGGACGCTAAATATCCATCCAATAAGAATTATCGTCAGCCCAATAACGATAGTTGTGCCGATTAACTTCACCATGTGAAATGAACGTACTTTTGTTTGAAAAACTATCCATTCCAGAAATATTTGGATATAAAATTCACCACATGTTCGTAAAATTCTGCGATCTGAGTCGTTCTCAGTCCTGATGCAACTGCATAAGGATGCATTTTTTAATTTTTAGGCCTTTAGGATTTTCTGAACAATAATATTACTGACATTATTGTTACGGACCAGTTGCCGAGTTGGAGTTATTATATTCTCTTGAATAGTTAACAACATGTTTAATTGAATATCGCCTCTAATAATTAGTTTTCGTTGTCTAGGCACATCCCACCCATGACCTAACTCTAGATATCGTACCTTCATTTTATTAATTGTATCTTAACTAACAGGTGATGGATTTGGATAATGGAGCAACCTCAGCCAGAGTTCAGCATCTTATTCGATCGTTATTAATATCTCAATTCGAAATATTTCCGTTAATTACGACATTTTTGAAATTAATTTTGCTGAGCTTGCAAATTCTCAAATAACACGTGAAAACAAAAACATTAGGAGTTTCTTTCGACTTGGTCGTTCGGTGGTGTCATTCAATTCGACGAAAATCGAATGACTTTATTTTTGTCGATATCTTTTGCCTGCTGAATATATATTTTACTATGTAAATCGAGCGAATTTTTTTATCACTTAACTTACTCTTTCCCTATTTAAAAAATCAAAAAATTAGCATGCAAATGATGTGTGACACCCTTTTATTTCAAATAAAAAATTATTGGTGGTTGTACACAACCGAGTGAAGGTAAAGTGGAACCATTACCTCTGTAGCCAGTGAGAAAGAAAAATTAATGTGATATTTTTACAGAAATACAGTGTATCAAATTTACAGAATTTATTCCAGTTAAATTTCCACATGGCAGAAACTCTGTAGTGTCTAATTTATTCATCATTTTGCATAACTTCTATATTATTTACCTACACTATTATTTTCGACCTGAACTTTAGATCTTGATAGAATTTAGGCGGGTTCATAACTACCTACCTTGTTTATTAAAAATTTTATAATAATGCGCACATTATTTCCTTTTCAGCCATGATAATTTTTATTAATTTCACGTATTTAACATTACTCTACTGTAGATATTTGTTCGCTGCTCCGTCACTTTCATAATACACCAGGTTTTAGGACCCTGAAAACTGATCTTATACATGGAATATTTTTGAACTATCTTGGGAAATCATTTCTTCTTATTTATTTCTATATATTTTTTTAAGAATAATTATTTACCCTCAATCAAAAGAATGTCAAAGATGAGGCTAGATAAATATATTGGAAACTATAATTTTGGTTGTCACTGATAAGTTCTAGGAATATGATTGATATTTGATGTATATTAACTTAGTATTATAGAAATTGGTAGCGATTTTACTGATAAGAATTAAGTATAATATATTTGTATTAATTTGTTATATGTACCTAAAATTATATTTATTTGTTGGTTATCTTAGCCGTACGTATTTTGGAAGCAGCGTCGCGTCGGTGGTTTTAAATTTTTAGTTAGAAATTAAACAGTTATTTAATTAAATTAATTAAATTACGTGTGAAATTTCTTAAAATTAATTCGTTGTTCATATGAACTTGTAGGTTTTAAAGCTTCGTTTTCGAG
Organism: Rhagium mordax; assembly: GCA_963680705.1. NCBI lineage: Eukaryota > Metazoa > Arthropoda > Insecta > Coleoptera > Cerambycidae > Rhagium > Rhagium mordax. The sequence continues at coordinate 24,817,171 of OY796657.1, read as the reverse complement.
ATACAGGGTGTTAAAGTTAATTAAAAAAGAGTTTATCTCTTCAAACATCTTAAAAACGACTTGACCGATTTTGATAAAACTTGGCACGTTTCATGCAATAAATAAGGAGTTTAAATTGATCTAATTAGATTTAATTTACTAGATATTTGCATAATTTGAGCACGTCACTGCTTTTTATAAATTTGATATATTTATATTTATATTGAATAATTAAAAATACAATTTTTTTGTCTCTTGAATTTTCTATCTATCTATTCTATCGGACTTATAAAATTTGTTTATCCGCTCGCGCCTGGAAAAATAAATAGAAAAATTCAAGTGACAAATAAATTGTATTTTGAATTATCAATCTATACATCAAATTAAGATCTATATTTATTACCAAAAACGTGAAAAATGTTATCAAATTCAGCCAAACATTTGAAAAAATAAGGTTTTTTTTAAATTAACTTTAACACCCTGTATCTCGAAAACAAAGCTTTAAAACGTAAGTTCATATGAACTTTTCTTTTTATTTTTGCAAGATCTATGGTCTATTAAATTTTCCCTAGTAAAACCTGAGCCACCTTGTACATATATGTGTAGTCTAAAGGCAGCTGCACATGTTGCTATAAAAAACTGAGCGATTTATCTGCAAAAGCATATTTGCGCAGATTTATCTGATGAGTGGATGGCGATCCTGCAGTTAGACCAATCCTGATGCTACAAGAAATGCCAGAAGTTTTGGGTTTCAAAATATCATACGTTAAACTGTCACAAATGACCGAGCAAATGGCCAATCGTTTAATATTATTTCCTGCAACACCCAGTACATTAATTTCTTAATTAAAACTAGTGCAACTAAGTAGGTCTACATATTTATGATACGGTAAAAGTTGGATCAGAAATTTAAGGTAGGTAATGAACTCACAATATACTGAATAAGGTAAAGTTATACTAACGATAGAAAATTCGCGACCGTGGGAGGATGATAGAATAAGGTGTTGCAAGCCGTTGCATTTTTGGGGTTGGCTAGTAAAGTTGATCGGTGGAATTATTTCAGGTTTAGTGCATATCTCCGGCCCAAGTTACTCTAACCCCCGTAAGCACTTGGTTTCCATACTCTGTGTTTTCATACTCGTTGTCTTTCTATTGTAATAAATATTGTAATTGTTGGAACCTTACCACTATGTTTAATTCACCAAAGACCACTCCTATAACCCGTGGTGTAAGTAAAATCCTCTAGTATGCCAAGGGAGTCAATTATTCTATTAAACATAACTAATGCCAAGCGAGTTAAGTATGATTGGCTAATACAAATAGCGTTGAGTTATAGTCGTAAAAAGGCACCGGTGAATCTTTGTTTACACCAGTCTCCTTTAACTTCATGCCTAGCCTGTCCAATAGAAATTCTTTTCCGATACGGTGAAATAGAATGGTCCATTATTATTGAGGGGAGGAAAGCGATTTGACATTTGAATAGTTTTGACGTTTAATTAAGTTAATTGTGCTAAAAATGAAATCGGACTTGCAAAGATTAGTATTTATTGTTATAATCATAGATAAAGTATTCAACTCGTGGTAATACTAAATAGCTCACTTGATGAATTACAGCTCTCGCCTTCGGCTCGCGCCGCAAAACTCATCGGCCAGTGTTATTTAGTATGTTACCACTTGTAGAATAATATACTAATATTTTATAACATACAGCTCCCCTAAGGAGGGTAGTCGTAACATTTGGTAACAGTGCTGAATGTTTTAGTAAGGGCATATTTTAAATAGAAGTCATTACATATGGTGGAGGCGCCGGGTATGTTTTCTTTGTAGTAAGATGTAATTCAATTTAGAACTTGGTCAAACAAATTCTTATTGCGTGTGAGTTAAAATAATCATTCAAGATATGCCACGATTTAAGCGTAAAATTTAGTATTTAAATATAAATTACTGGACAATTGAACTACATATTTGGATTCTTTCTTCACATTTTGGAATAAGATATCTCTACAGAGAGGAATATTATGGAGTTGCGGTTTTCGGCATTTTGTTGCAAATTTTATTGACAATAAGCGGTTTTTTCGGTTGGAATAAGCATTTGCAATAAATATTGTATACGGCGCCTAATGCAACACCTTTCCAAAAATGGAAAATTTCATTGACACCGAGAATTTATAATAGCGGATTTAAATTTGATTTTGTTATATAGGGGTAATCTGCTGACTATTTGCAAAAACCAATTTGGTAACTTTTTCAAAATTTGCAATATTTAAAAAAATACGGCGATTTTTTTTGAAAAAATCACATTTTTCTCATTACTGCCCTGTAACTTTCCACTCAGGTGTTTAATTTTTACTCGTCACTTTCTTACGCATAGGTATTGTTAACTATAGTCATATGTCAATATTGATTTAATCTTACAGGTCGTTTAAAAAATATTAAAATTAAGGAGCTCAGATTCTTGCGATTGGAAAAAAATCGTAAATCTGAATATTCCATAATTTTAATATTTTTTAAATGCCCTGTAAGATTAAATGAATATTGACATATGGCTATAGTTAACAATACCTATGCGTAAAGTGCCGAATAATGATATCCCATTAAACACCTGTGTGGAAAGTCACAGTAGATAATGAGAAAAATGTGATTTTTTCAAAAAAATCGCTGTATCTTTTAAAATATTGCAAATTTTGAAAAAATGACCAAATTAATTTTTGCAAATAGTCAGTAGATTACCCCTATATAACAAAATCAAATTTAAAACCGCTATTATAAATTCTCGGTGTCAATGAAATTTTCCATTTTGTGTCTTTCATTAGGCGCTGTATACAATATTTATTGCAAATGCGTATTCCAACAGACAAAACCGCTTATTGTCAATGAAACTTGCCACAAAATGCCGAAAACCACAACTCCATAATATTCCTCCCTGTAGAGATATCTTATTCCAAAATTTGAAGAAAAAATCCAAATATGCAGTTCAATTGTCCAGGACTGTAGTTTTTTTAGAAAGTTAAGAAATTGAATGAAGAAAGCAAACCTAATTTTCCATAGATACCGCGTTCTTTTTCTATTGTACCAACTTGGTTTTTAATTAACATTAAATATAATAATATGCTCTTTTCAGACCCCAAATATGGTGTCGCTATAATAACTTTTTTGACGCAACATTGTAAAAGTCTGGCTTAGATTCCGTACCTTTATTATATTTATTGTTATTATTAGATACTATTTAACTCTTTTTTATTTTTTGTCGGTTTTTGGTTGCAATTTCTTTACTGACGATAACATTTTATATTACATAGTATTAATTATAAAAACTTATAGTAGTATATAATTAAAGTAATAAAATTATTATAAAGAAAAAAAACGTGTGAACAGTGAAGAACATATTTTATTTTATTCTTCTGCAAATAGAACATTATTAAGCAACTTTATTATTTTCAGTCCAGTTTTTTTTTTAAATAGATCTTTACAGTTAATTCTACGCTGTCAACAAATATTTAAACATCGCGTTAAGGCTCGCGCGCACTGTACCAGCCGGCCGGCAACGGAACGCGAATTTTTATCCCTACGCTAACTAGCCGGCGAAATTACTTAGTAGTAATGGAAAATTGGTTGTAGATGGACATGAAAGTCAAAATTAGTTCGTTTGCTTTGCGATGAAGAGGAGCAACAACAAAATCAACAAAATGAAAATAAAAAATGTAAAAACGAAAATGGGTCCATGCTTTCTAGCAGTTATATTTTTGCGTTCCTGATTGGAGTAGTTTCTGTCGGCAAAATCATACAACTCCTTGTGGGTGCTAACAAGAATTATTAATTTTTCTTCGTACATTTTACATTTCCTGTGCGTTCCGTCGTCAAAATCAGCGCGCACCTCGGCGCGCACTGTCTGTCAACACGACTGAACTGACCACTAAAGTATTCTGTCTGGAGATTTCTGCTCGGGCTGGCGCGTAACGGTGTGATCCGGTCTTGACTAGTGGGCGCTGTTCCTTAGGCATTTCCTGTTATTAGAAAGAAGATCAAAAAAATTACGATAAAATCTTAAGATTTGATGCGGTCCTTTATTATAGACATATAACTTATTTGGTTTACTTTGGTATAGATTTAGTTTCTTGTATACAATTTTAACTTTTTAATTCATTCTAGTAAGGAAGGTTTTCAGGTTTTTTAAGTAAAATGAGGCCACGCCACCTCTGGATGATGCCCATTTTGCAGAAATGTAGTTTAGTACACTGTGTAGAAATTTACTTCAGTGTTAGTTACATTTCCAACAACACCATTCTTTCCAAGACTATCTTTCCGATGAAAATGGTCCCTAATTCACCGTTTAATTTTTCATAATTTTAAAAGAATCTACAAGAAATTCCATTAAACCACGTTCTTGAATAGTCTTGAATGTTCATTTCATATCAATGATCTTGTATATAAAGCAAATACATTTTAAAAGTGATACACATCTCAATAATCCTGAGGTGTACGCCTATGTAAGAGCTAACACATTCAAATATACGGTTTTATGTAGGAGTATCAAATCTAATACCTTATAGCTGTGCTTAAATATAATGTAAGCTGTAATTACATAGGTGACGTTAACTTAAAAAAAATAAGACAGAATAAATTTTATCCGAATATAGAATTAAAATAGTTGTAGGTACTTTGTTGTTTTATTTATTTTTATTGTTTATTTTAATATAAAAGAGAAGAAATTTAATCTAGTGCATTTTCTTTATCTAGATGACAGGATTTTGAGAATTTCAAATATGAAGTAAAATATTTTTCTTGATACTGAATATTTATTGAAATGAGATATATCGGCATACTATTATGTTCTAATTATTTAACACGAATTTAACCTACAGACAAGTTTTTCCCTTCAAGATATCAGTTTTATATGTCATTACAGCAACTTGGCAGATTAATAGTTTTAGATGAGATTCGAGCAGTTTATGAGATTAAACCCGAAATAGCATTGATGATTAAAGCCGTCACTGATGCAGATTAAATTTTAATTCTTTGTAAGTAACGACAGTATTGATAAACTTGTTCTGATGTATGAGCCTTCTTTCCAATTACAAAAATGGTGCACTATGTATCGTCAAACGGTTGTAAAGGACATCCTTTTTTACCAAAATGTTTCCATATTTTATAATTTGCAAGGAAGTAATTTGAAATAGCAATATCAAACCATAAAGTTAATGGTAAGATAGTAAAACTCCCATTATATATCTAGATAAACTGATTGGGTGTAAAGAACATGTGGTAATAAATAAAACAAAAAATAAAGGTGCCACAAATAATTTTTCGACAAAGGACTATTCTCATGGAGGTCTAAAGTTTGTTTGAAATAATTGTAATATGTTACAGTTCAAATTTTCCTGGATCTCATAGTACGTCTTAATAGTGAACCGTCTTTGCGTTAGAGAATATTGACTTGACCGTTTTATCCTATATGGCTAAAATTGTAGTTTTATTGATAAAAGTGCTAGCAATAGAAAATTACCTCGTCTTCCCAACAAATTTTTCAAGGATGCCATATTTATATTCGCTGTCATAAATACATAGTAAAATACTGGATAAATCTCCTTTATCTTTCACTTTCTTTAGTCCAAAATATATCTTAGAAAATAATTGTTGAATGGAAGAAGGAAACATTGAAAACGCCATATCACATTAATACCTTGAAGATCTTAGACTTTACATAAAGCTTTACTATAAGGAAGATACGAAGTGGACACCTTAGCGAGTCAGAACACCAGAGTATAGAAAAATACTTACCATTGAACATTTCGACGACAATTTGGAGTGCTTAGGCAATGAAACGATTATTTCGAATCAGTTTCATGAAAAAAAAGAAGGTATATGAAGATTTATTCAAACACATGTGTGTGTGTATTGGAAATCAGAAACATAAAATCAGAAAATAGTCATTATTTTCGTTGGATCCATGATATGATTTTTTAATAATTTCTGGGATCAAAATTGAAGTGATTTATAGTGTTATGATTTATAGTCCTGCTATCTAATTTTAAATGTATTTTTTCATAACAGAACAGAATTTTAGCGGATTTATATTATTTATATTGTAATTACGAAAAATTAAAAATCATCAAAAACTGTTGCCCTGCAATATCTAAATACATATACATATTTACTTCATACCCCGTATGAGTCATATAATACCAACGTAATTACAAAATTTGCATAAATTACTAGTAAACTAGAACTTCTACATATACCGGAAGATATTATCCACCGTTTTATCAGAGGAGAAAAAAGAGTATAATTACTGAATTATTTAATCATTTTAATCGGTTGGATAAAAATAAGTAGAAAGAAAATCGCCGTAAATATCAGTTATCCATAAAATAATCATGAATAAAGAAAGCTACCTGCCAATTTACAAATCAAATTTATATATTAATTTATGGTTGCGTTTTTTAGTTTTGTTTATTAGGAGACAATATTTTATTGCTCATCTTTCTAAAAGTAACACTTTATTAGCCCACTTTCCTAAGCGAGTGCATGCGAGTAACTCAAGTAACTAAATATGGAATGAACATAAAGGAAATTTGTGAAATGTACAGAGAGGATGTTTCTTATTAAATTAATTAACTAAGTTAAGTAGTATAATAATTAGAAATTCAATTTTACTTGTTATAGCAATGAAATGGAGAACGATGGATGCATTATCGTAATAATAAAAACTGTAATTAATAGGTATTATACAGATTATTCGTTGAAGACAGTAGATATGGTTAATATGAATTTTAATTAAATCCATTGTCTGACTTCAGAAATGAATAGCAGAAGTAATTCATCATCAAGCAATGGCAATGGTTTAAAGTATCTTACAACAAGAACTGTACATGTCGCTGTTTGTTAACGAAAGGTTCAGTATCACACCCCAAAAAAGATTCTCTAATTTTGTTGTTCTCTTTCTGAATAGGTATTCTACAGATAAATAATTCAACATAACTATTATTATAAATCTCTAACATAAAAATAATTTTGAATTTGAAAGTTTGACTTTCAGAGACGAAAAAATCGTTACAGATTTCTTATTTATAATTTTTCTTTATCCTTAACCATTTAAATGGTCACAATTCCTTTATCGTGACAAATGTTGGTTAAGTCAACAAGCAACACCAACGAATTTTTCTCTTATGGAACATATGGAACAGGTTGATGTCGTTTATACGGACTTTTCCAAAGCCTTTGACAGACTGGACCATGGGATACTTCTAAACAAACTGAGAAAATTCGGTTTTTCAAATATTTTTATTAATTTCTTGGCAAGTTACTTATTCCATAGACGACAATTTGTACAATACCAAGGTTTCCAGTCTGCCATGTTTACATCATATTCCGGAGTTCCACAGGGATCTGTCCTTGGACCTATATTTTTTATTATCTTTATAAATGACATCAACACTAATCTCAGTTGTTCCTCATTATTGTTGATGACTTGAAAATATTCTGCAATATTAATTCAACTTCCGACTCCTTATTCTTCAATCCGACCTTATTAAAATTGAAACTTGGTGCCTAGTAAATAAATTGCCATTAAATATTGATAAATGTAATATCGTTTCATTTACTAGAAAAAAAACTACAATTACATTTGATTATAAACTACACAGCACAACATTAAGTCGCTTATTATCAGTAAAAAATCTTGGTGTTATTTTCGACAGCAGACTCACCTTTACTGAACACATAGAATCACTAATTTCCTCCTCATATCGATCACTAGGTTTCATTATTAGAAATTCTCGTGGTTTTTCTGAGATTTCCTCCTACACCCTATTATTTAACCCCTTCGTGAGATCAAAATTGGAATATGCTAGTCTAATTTGGAGTCCATGCTATGAAACTCATGTTGCCAATATTGAAAGTGTACAAAGAAAGTTTTTAAAATACTTAGCTTTTTCGGAAGATCATAATTATCCTCCTATTGGCATAGATCACAATTTATTGTTAAATCGTTTTCATTTTACAAGTTTACAAAATCGAAGAGATATTAACAGTATAATATTTTTATATAAATTACTAAATAACAAAATTAACAGTTCCGCAATATTAGCAAAAATTAGATTTCATGTTCCTTCTGTATCAATTCGATCCACATCACTGTTCTATTTGAAAAAACCCAGAACAAATGTTTTAAAATTTTCACCTTTATATGTTATGTGCAGTAATTTTAATAGAATAGAAAATAATATTGATATTTTTTCTTGTACTATCAAAGAAATTAAGTCTAAGTGGAATATTTTGTAATTTTTTTTTTCTTCTTTGTTAATTTAGTGTTTCTAATATACTATATTATTTATAATTATTTTATATATATATGTATTTCTTATATATGTATTTCTAAGATAATTTCAACTGACTATGTACTCCTACCCTGTAATTGGAATGTAAATTCTGTTGGGTTTGTAAAAAATAAATAAATAAATAAAATAAATAAATATTGGACATGATAGGCCTACTACCGAGTAGTAGTAGTAGTCATCTATGCCACCTATGATTTTAGAGAAAATTTGCCATGAAATTCAAACTGGTTAGAAAGGTGGAACTATAGGGGAATTAGATCATTCCTAATAGAATATTGTTTTCATTTTAAAGTTGATGCCAATCTCTTCCATACTCCAATATACGTATATCACTCTGAGTTTACAGTTACAGGTCAATCCTGAGCGTCTTAAAAAAAGTCCAATATCACCAAAAACACCAACGCTATACTAAACAACAACCTTTAGATAGTGGAGTGGGCGTCAATTCTTTCGGGTTGACACCTGAGCAGTAGTGGAAGTTTTGTTGATTTCCCATTTGAATGAAGTTTCGTTGTTTCATACATCAATAAATTGTTTAGCAATAAACAACTCATTGCTTCATTACCTCTAAAAGTTGTCGACAAAATCGTAACAGGCTGTCATTGTATTGAACATCTAATTTTTGTGTACACTGGATTTTGTAGCAATGCAATAATAGAGTAAGAATCAAAATCCGCTTGTCATTGTCATGTTTAACAGCAGCAGCAGATGTCGTCCAACTCATTTTCGCAGACTCCGTTTTAGTGTGATCCTTGTCCCATATTTCCAATGTATGTATGTACGTTCTGTATTTTCTGAATGCAATTTTTATTATTGTTTATAAAACTAATTTTTTTACACTGTTTCTATGACTATTATAGATAATACACTGCCACTCGTCAAATAGCTTCATAAAGGGCCACGGGAGACTGTTGAATATCGGGCAATAAATAAAAAAACATTGTCTTTATTGTAATCATTAAATAATAACAATACATCTTATTACATTTAAAATAACATCCACATACGTTCATGCTCTCACGTCACGACTTTATTAAAATGCAGATTGTTTAGTGCCTACTTATAAGAAACAACCATAATTTATATTACTCAAATTAAAATATTATCACAACAGTCGTCAGGATTGGTAACAAAGTAATTCATTCTAACGAAGAACAATATTTATATTTAAGTTTTAAATAATAAACACGTAAGTATGTATTACTTCCCATACAACAAAATACTGCCAAATAAAAACTGTTGAAGGTGTAATGCATTAAGTAAAGAGAATATTTCGAACCTATGAATATTTTGAATCAAGCACAATATTGCTTCGAAATTTCTGTTGCGTGCTTCTAGGGTATAAGTTGTTGGCTATCAGCCCGCAATCTCGGTTGCGGGCAAATAAGATGTTAGTGTTATATGTTACTTTGTAACAATTGTGGAAGATATATCGAAGTATGGCATCGCTATAAGCATGTGATTTTCGAGTAATTTTTTGTTGAATCTCAATTGCCTTTAAACTACCCGACTAATCAGCAAACAAATATAGATAAAATATAACTGGAATTACAGGAAAACGCTACATAAAATAACAAAACCTTCATTTTAATATGAAAAGGAGAGAGCCATTAAGTGAAAATTGAAAATGACACGAGAACTGTTAGTAATATAAACTCATATTGCAAATCTTTTCGAGTTTTTAAGTAATCATTTTTAATTTACCATTACCAATTTGAAAATGTTCAATATGTTTATTAACCAACTAAAATAGAAAACTAGTACAAGTACAAGAAATGGGGATCTATATTCGTGTCCGTAGCTGCATCATGTTTCTTTTTCGGGTCTACGGCACTATTCATTTTTCTTGTAGAATAGTGTCAAATAATTTTGTTTACTGGAACTTATCTAAAATGCACCGGACGATGTTCGAGAAATTTAATAAAAATGGACTATATTAAGAATCTAACAAACGGTCACCATATTAGGTTACATTGAAGTTTTAACTAAGAGTAGATATATTTAACCAGAACAAACCTTTCCTCTAGAATATTACTTCACAACAATGGCTGTTGTTATATAAAGCCAGTAAGATATTTCAGATATATGTCTCGAACAACAAAGTCATCGATTTTGTTTCATATTCAGGTCTTCCTGAGGTATTATTCTCTTTATATTAAAGAAAAAGGCATCTTCCAATTTCGCGCACACACAGCATTCCTGTAGATTAATAGGCTTTGTCGTTCGTGAAGTGCTCCTTAATAATAAATAATCAGGCAACAAAATCAAATTTATATTTTTCTAAATACCTAAACGTTATATGTCTAAAGGTGTGGAGAGAAACCACTATTTATATTTTATACACGCATGCATTTCATACACGCACATATATGAATGCATACACGTAAGCATATAGAGAATGATATTCTGACTACGTAAAGAGTAGAAAAGAAGAAAATCAATAATATATAAATCGTTCATTAATTGACTTGTCTGAAAACTGCTACAAGTAGAAGTTTTTTATCAATTTTTTTTCGTAATTTGGATTAATTTGATTTATTAACACATTAATTATTATTATATTTATAATCCTTAATACAGTAAAATTCTCATAAGGACAACTTTACTATAAGCTTTGATGCCAAAAAAAAGGAACCGCAACCGGTTTAATTTCTAATCCAGAGTGATAGAAAACACATTAATTTTTTTGCTTCCAATTTTTTATTCAATCTTATTGAATAAGCGACTTACACAAAATAAAACGGTTTGGCCTGGTCCTGCTTTAGTCTTATTCCTGTGAAGAGTAGGTTCGTGTTATACACTCGCCGTAATTGTCCAGGGATATTACTGATATGTTAGAATGAAAACTTAAAAACATTGTACTGTTTATTTGAAAATGTAAATATCATAGATCAATAAGTTATTCAAATTCTATATTGTATTTTCTATACGTTAAATAAACTGAGCCTCCTATTCATACGTTGCCTCTTACCTACGATAGTCACATCTTTGTGGTAGCATAGAGAAAAATGTGCATCTACGCCATCTACAATAACCAACCATTACAGATTGACTCCATAATTTCACAGTTTGTACACACTCTAAGATCCTTCACAGTCCATTATAATCCAGGTAGTTCACACCCTCCTGTATTACTTGAATCACCGTGACTCACCTGTGAAGAAGATTGCTTACTATAATAAAATTAGAGTTGTGCCTAAAGCAAACGTACACTGCGGTTATCTTTTGTTAACAGACTAGTATCTCAGGGAACGTCTAGTTCTAAGTCTAAGGCTCCATTGGCGCCGGTTCAGATCAGATCAGACCAGACTAGACCAGATAAGACCAGACCAGATCAGACACGCCCGACGTGGTGGCTTCATTTGTAGCGGATTGTACGGTGGATAATACCCGACGAGTAAATACGTGGTACGTGGTTATTATTATTTGGTAATAATAATAATAATTAAATTTCTAGAAAATCAGCGATTAAATTTATAAATTTTATTATGCAATTATTTGTCAAGTTAATGCCCATCCAAGAAAAAATATGCTTGCAAGGTCAGCACCAGTTCTAATTATTCAACTCTTTCTGTTTAGTGCTATTAACAAAGCAATTTTCAAAATTAATCAAGAATTTAATCCAGATACTAAATTCCTTGAAAATATCTTAAATCAGCGATTGAATTAACGTAGTGAGATGGGGTCATGCGTACAATTGCCGGTCTTCGATCTTCGGAGCAAAGCAGCGGTGGTCGGAGCCGGGGAATGGATGGGTGACCGTATCTCATTACATTACCGAGGATAGTGCAGCGGGCTAGATCGCCCTTGAGTGGCACAAGGCGACTAGTTACTGCCTATCTCTCCTGGGTTCGAGTCCCAGCTCCGGCAGATGGCAATGCCGGAGGGAATGGGTGTATGTGGTGTGTCCTGGTTAAGTAAGTGTCAGAATAGCTCTAAGCTAAACTTCGCCAGGACGTTAATATAAATAAGACGATTAAAAAAAAAAAAAAAAAATTATAATTATTATGCAATTGTTTGTCTGATAAGGTCGATTAAAAGTGACTTGTCCATTGTCTCACAAGTCAATTTACGGCCGTAATCTGAGAAAATATCAAACAAGTTTGATTCGTACCGACCATCTGGAAGTACACGTGCGTGTCTGGTGAAAACGCGTCTGGCGCGGTCTGGAGGGACAACTGTAGCCACTTATCTGGTGTGATCGGGTCTGATCTGGTCTGATCTGATCTGAACCGGCGCTAATGGAGCCGCAGCCTAATCCAACATTAGGCCAGCTTTTCAAATCATCTGAAATTTTAGTGGATTAAGCTTATAGGTCCTAATTTAATATCATTGTAATAGGTTACGTTGGGTAATGTGACTATGAATCTGTTGTTTTTGTTGATCCTGAATGCCTTTAAATCGCATCTTCAAATTCACGATATTGTGAAATCGCACTCCGAGACGTACCCCAAGATTTCGCTACACCAATCTGTTGTGTGCTATTTTCTAACATGCCCACTGCTCTTAATTTTTATTCCAATTCCAATGACTTATTTGTATAGCTAAACACAACAATGGAAAGCACAAATTTAACAAAATTATTAGCACCTGAGATAGAGCCTAGATTATAAATAACTTTATTTAGGCTTTATACAAGCATAATAATAACAAACATAATAATAGTCATTTATAAACAATGCATATCAAGCAAAGAAAGAGAATTGTAAAAAAGTGCCTGATGTTCTAAACCTAAAAAGTTATCTTACTAGAATGTCATAATTTTTATGTGGATTATTCTATAACTATTCATAAATATTTATTGCATTTTTGGGGTTTTTAAGAAACGACAATACATCGTGTAAAGTATTCCAAGAACACTGCGGCGTTTGTATAAAAAAATTGGTTATACGTAATCAGATCTTATGGTCCAAAAAATTCAAACAAATGTAGCGTAAGAGTAATAATGGAACTTATTATAATTTCTATCAATCGTTAGTGCGGTTGAACGTTCACTGCTTCAGTATTCAGTCTAGACATGCCATATTTGGAAGGACATACCCGTTAACATGTAGATTACAGTTCCAGTGCCATTGAGGAACTCTATAGTTATGAGACAGAACCGGCTTCTACCGGTACACTGGTGGTTAACAGAAACCACTATATTATTGTAAGAAACGACTTCTTCGCGATGTTGGAATTCGACCTTTATATAGAATATTATGTAAAGTTTATATTTGCCTGGTCTTTCTAGTTTTAATTGTAATAACCATTTTCGCACCTATAACAACTATTATTAACTGAGAATATGTATTTATATAAAAAATTTCGAAGCATTCCGTCAATCCATTGGGCTAGCTTTTCTCCGTATTCTTCAACATGTATATTTTTTTATCAGATACAGCTTTACTTAGTTGAGTTTCATTATATCGACGACATTATACATGATATTTTAAACGCAATTCAACCCAACTCTACTTATATTACCTCGAAAGGATTAAACTAACTAAATATGGGTGAGGGTGCTTCATTTAGATATTGTGTATCTCAAATGCAAATCAATTTTTGCATAGGTATGTTTTGATCAGTTTATCTATGGTATTGGTTTTAGTTTACTTAGTCTTTTCTAGATATCGCAGAAATGTTTTTTTTGTAACTTTCTTGATTATTAGAACATTACTACTACTATATTCTGCGTACGTTCTTTTTTAGAATGAAAATGCTCTGCCAGAAGTCATTTATTATTCATAACTGAAACCCATTTTCTGTAAGCAGTTCGTTCATTGGCTTATGACATGGTTTATTTAATTAAAGTTTTCCCATGTCAGGTTTCTGGAATGTTCCTCCTTACTTATTGTGTTAATTCTTGAACCAGTTTTTGATGTCTTGCTAATTCTAAGTGCAATTGAACTCTCCTCATGTGGTAAGAAAGGTGTTAGAGCTGATTCTTAACGGCAAAGTGCTTTGCATTATTGGTACCTAGAATTTCAGAATGTCCGGTCATCCAAATTGATTTAACTCTCATCTGTTGTCCCAAAACTGTGACCTCTTCGTGGTATCATAATCATACCAGGCTGAACGACCCTTATTAGGGACTAATATTTTTAATGCCACCTGTCGCTCCATCCTACAACAAAGCGATAACTTTTTCGTGCAGAGAAAACTCAAAAGCTTATGTCAATATTAGAAGGGATTTACTAAAACTGATCCTGTTAGTTTTTAAAAGTGCAACTAAAAAATTCTGGAAAAAAATCATTTCTGCTCCAAAAAGCCTCAGCATTTTCAGAAATACCCCGAGCGCTATGAACAGTTCTTCAACTTGGTAAGAAAACCACTACTCATGCTGTAAAATTGATGAAGCGAACAACCTGATTAGACTTTCATGTGGTACCAATATTATGGAGATCTAACCCGTAAGGGGAAATATTTATTTCGCACTTTTTAAGCAGAAGACGTTGCATTTTTTGGCCACCTGTATAGATATATACAATTGTACTTATCGTTGATTGGGTATGGCTACTAACAAATACGTAATTATGGTGAATAAGGTGAAGTATATCTCACCTGTGGTCCAGCTGGAAAATATGTCTCCACCTTTGTGCTTTCTGATGGCCATTAAGAGCGTACCAGTTACCAGTACCAGTAATCCGACGTAAACCTTCTTAGCTCTAAAATGCAACAGAAAATATCTATAAGGTATGCTATAAAAATATACTCTTAATTAGTGGTCTTCCTTGGCATACCCATGTTACTGGATTGGCTGGATGGCCTAAGCACGTTTTTACTGATGCTACTTCCCCAATCTTTAATTCTCCCACGCGTACCACATCAATGTAGTGTAATAAGTTAATAAGTTATTAAATTATTTATATAAAGTAGAAAAAGAAGTGGGTCCAAGACATTACCTTACACTTCCATCTATTGTGCTACTTCCGTCTACTGTTGGAGAATGCGTGACCTTGAACCAATATATATATATATATCACATATTGCTTCTATGTCTCATATACCATAATTCTCAATATTATGCAGATAAAGAAATGAAATCTATACTATGCAGAAGTATCTCATGATCTTCGTCAACAAATACCTTGGAATGATCAATAGATAATGCAGCAACGAAATTTTTAGTTAACAGACAGTCTATTAAGGCATCTGTTAAGTTCCTTATTACTCATATACAGATTGCGAAAGTTCCCATCTTGACACAGCCAACCTCAAAATATATACGACGTGAAGTGCCGCTGCCTAGAAACAAGTGCTTTACTGCTCGTACATGTCCGTCCTTGGTCGCGGTATGCTAGCGTCTCGAACTGTTTACACATTAGAGCTGCGAGGTCCTATGTCAAGATGAGGACTTTCGCAATCTGTATGCTTCAATCCAGCCACTCTTGCCAAAAGTATTCATGTGGTCTTCCTATTTCTTCACTTATTTATCTCCATAGCACTAGGAGGTCGTTCAAGGTCACAAGAGTTTTGATGTTTATGCTAGTTTTATTGTATTCTGCCCTAGTAGTATTTTTCTGAAGATAAGTTAATTGCCTAGTTGACTGCTGATTTTTCGACTTTGGAAGTTATATGAATAAAATTTGAAAATATTTGCTTTTACAGACGAAACCAGTTTCAATATTTACAAACCTGAAATACAGACGCAATTTTAAAGTAGAATTTATCAATACGAATACTAGTACTAGAAATGCAAAATATAATAATAATAATACACAATAGATTACAGTGAAGCTACTACGGCTATAATTATTTTTAACCAATTTTCAACAAACTTCCCATGTACATAAGAAGTCTGCCTTAGGCGATTTAAACACGTAATAAAGTTGTTCCTAATTAGAAATGCATTTTATGATACAAATGTTTATAGACTGTAAAATTGTGATCATTAAGTAAATTTTTAAGCATTTTATTTTATATATTTTTTATACATTTAATTAGGAAGCTAAACAAAAACTATATCTGTGTGATATGTTTATGTATATAAAGAAGTATATTATTTATTATATTTCATTTCTGCAAATTTATAAGTTAATAACACCAATAAATGATTTGATTTAATTTGACTACAGAACTGCCTACTAGTAAATTATCAAAAAGTTTCGTTTCAACTAAATTATGTATAAAAGTTTTATCTTTTATATATTTATTCTTATTTATTATCTTATATTCTCTTTCGTTTCAAAAACAGAAATATCATATGCCATCGTATATCATTATAGGAAAATGTGTGTTATTATTTTATTTGCACAAAGGAGCAAACTAAGGATTTACGAAATTTCGTGTTTAATAACATTCAATAACTCTTTGAGAGCAGCTGGAAGAAGGAGGTGGGTAATGCTTTAAATGTACAATATTTTCAGCTCCGTACTGTTCATTGACTTTTTTACTTAAAAGTAGGAGCTAAAATAATTTCAAAATCGTTTTAGAACGGCTTAAAAATTTAACACAAATAAATTTCCATAAAATCATGAAATTTTCATAAAATCATAGTTAATTTCTATACTCGCACTTCCGTCCTCATTACTGTATATATGAGTTTCCAAGTGCAATCATTGGTTGCTTTCTAGCAATCACGTCGTTTATAAGTTTTGGTAAAATCAATTAGTTCTGATTTTGTACATTTGATTAATATTTTTGAAACCGTCCCTGCTTTCATTTTATACACTGTCACGATAAATCAAACACTGCTCGATTGGACATTATTTATTATTAGCATTATCTTTAAAATTCAGAACATTATACGCTATATTTAAAATCATCTTTTACTTTGCTTCTAGGTCACACGTGCATCTTAATCTCTTCCTCATTCTTTTGGATTTAAGTATAAATAACACAATGGGAAATTGAGTTATGCTTTGCATTTATTTCAGAATTTTTATATTAAATGAAATATCTCTCATTGGTGGTAATAATGACTATCTTACTTAGATGTTACGTTAATAGATTTAATTCCTAGTTTAACAACGACAGAATTATGGTATAAATGATAAATGATGCAATATTTCATACATCAGCGATTGCACGTTGAAAGAAACGTAATATTGATTTTAATGTAAATTAAAATTAAAATAGATATTTTATCGTTCAGCAATACATTTTTCATAATTAACTTCTCTTTAGTATATCATGTTACTGAAATTGAAGATAAAAATTGATATTTGTCCAAATTATTGGTAATCATATTTTCACAAATTTAAATAACATTGAAGAGCAATTTTGGATAATGTTTGTCTGTTTGTTGCCGTGATCGTTGTAATTCTATACATCATTTGAACTCAGGAACTAGCAAATCCATTGCTTCAGATTCTTTTAAATCGAAAAAATATATTTTTCAAAAGTTTTCACAGCGTTCTCGAAAGTAAGATTTTATTCTTCACAGTCCACAATCCTTACTGATTGATATCACTTGCAATACAAAATAAAAGTAGAAAACTATAAATAAATAACAGTAAAAATCCTCTTATTTAGATGATAAAAAATGGAGTATAGATATATCTCCTGTGTCATCCGGTCGAATAAGTGGATGAAGTATATAGGAAAGTGTGATTTGTTATGCATTATGTTATACGATAGTGGTTAGATAAAAGTAAAACTCAAGCGACTTATCAAATAGCCCACTCTGTTGGTTAGTAAATTCATTGAATCGTAACTAAACTGATTCACAATTGAAGTGGATATTGGAAAAATATGGACAATATTTGAGCGTTAATATTTTTGGAATTAGATGATTAATCTTGATGCGGTTTTTTGTGATTGTTAGCACAATTCATGGGCTTTCGTCCACCGTAAATAGACTTTTTAAATTGTGAGTGTTTCACTTATCTACAGGGTGATTATCCTGGCCCTTACATGTATGATTATGACTTATAAGTAATTCTAAAGAACTAATTTGAAGATTTTTTTATAGCTTTTTTATTTTTAGAGATAACATTTTTTATCGAAAAAATGGCGAAATCTACAGTATTTTAATACGATTGCCGATAACAATTTTTTCTACGATATTCAACGCTCCCAGCGTACCATCTTCGAATGCAAATTAAGCAAATTATTTAATTTAATGGGAAATTAATTGACAAGTGTCAAGAATAAAAAGTTATTGTATTTTTTCCGATTTTCTTGTATTCGGCACTTCGTCAAAAATCTGAAAATAATGTTTTATCAATTTTTATAGGATATTTCAGAATCTTATACAATATTGCCGAAACGGTTTCAGAATTTTCTAGTTAGGTACCTCTAGATTTTTTTGTAAAAACACGTTTAATCTGTGATTGAGGGAGACACGATTCATAAATTAGTTTGGAACTGTCACAGTCTGAGGATATACAGGGTGGTCACTTTTACAATGTACACCATTGGTATCTTCTAAGCAACACGAGGTACATAGATGCTTAAATTAGAGAAAAGTTGCGCATTTTCGTGCTCTTTAAGGATCTGAAAAGAAATCCGGGATAACTGACCTCGTTCCTGAATATCCCGAAAAAATCTGAAATTTTGCGTTTTCTTATTTCGTTCATAACTTTTTTATTACTTAAGCCAATGTATTGAAATTTGGCATGTTTACATAAATCGATATGGGCTATCCACTGCACATTTTAAAAATTTTCTAGACCTACTAGATCTTCATGTTTTTATAGCAAATTTTTGATTTTCTTATGGACGCCATATTGGATTTTTATACTGTTGGATAGAGAATAAAAATGTGATTTCAACGATGTATCACACATGAGTCATCTGACTTGATTAACCACCTTTAAACATTAATTTAATAATTTTTTGACAAAATCAAATTGCCATGAAATAACAAATGATCGAGCAAATTATTGACAGTAGTAGAAGTAATGCTAGAGCTCTTTCGACAAAATCAAGTTGGCATGAAATAACAAATGATCGAGTGAATTATTGACAGTAGTTGTAGAAATAATGCTAGAACTGTTTTTGTAATTACTGTTAGTGTTATTATTATTATACCTACATATCTAGTCTTTTATTAACTGAAAATCTTACCATAATGAATAAATAATAATAACACTGACAATAATTACAAAAACAGTTCTGGCATTATTTCTACAACTACTGTCAATAATTCACTCGATCATTTGTTATTTCATGCCAACTTGATTTTGTCGAAAGAGCTCTAGCATTACTTCTACTATTGTCAATAATTTGCTCGATCATTTGTTATTTCATGGCAATTTGATTTTGTCAAAAAATTATTAAATTAATGTTTAAAGGTGGTTAATCAAGTCAGATGACTCATGTGTGATACATCGTTGAAATCACATTTTTATTCTCTATCCAACAGTATAAAAATCCAATATGGCGTCCATAAGAAAATCAAAAATTGGCTATAAAAACACGAAGATCTAGTAGGTCTAGAAAATTTTTAAAATGTGCAGTGCATAGCCCATATCGATCTATGTAAACATGCCAAATTTCAATACATTGTCTTAAGTAATAAAAAAGTTATGAACGAAATAAGAAAACGCAATATTTCAGATTTTTTCAGGATATTCAGGAACGAGGTCAGTTATCCCGGATTTCTTTTCAGATTCTTAAAGAGCATGAAAATGCGCAACTTTTCTCTAATTTAAGCATCTATGTACCTCTTGTTGTTTAGAAGATACCAATGGTGTACATTGTAAAAGTGACCACCCTGTATATCGGTATGAATAAAACGGATCAATCTTTTTCTACCATTGGCGCACTGAAAATGTTTTCAAGGGGGTAAAAAGTATGTTTTTTAAAATATCTGTGGTGGCAGCACAACAACTGGTTGATGATATTCTTAAGTTTTGACATACTCCTAAACATATTTAGCCTCCTCTAACTCATAAGTGAGGAATTATAAAAAACAAGTTTTTAAATGTGCTCGAAACTTTGGCGATGATTTTATTCTGGTAGATGATAATGATAAGCTTTATAGACAAGGATAGTAAATGAAGCCATAGATCAACTTCAAATTACAAGAATAGAATGGCCACCAAAATCACCAGATTTGAATCAGATTCAGCACGTGAGGTCTTGTTTAAAATTAAAAATTCGTTCTCGACAGAATCCAGTGCACACATTAGAGCGACTTGTCGGTTGCAGTTATAACTGCCAGAGGGGACCAACAAGATATTAGCTTTTTTTTGTTGTGAAGATAACGAAAGGCTGAAGCTTTTAAGAAAGTTTAATTTTTACATGACATCGGGTTGAAAAGAGATTTAATTATTCCGTTTCTCTGTTGTTGAATAATTAAATTATTATAGCACTATTATTAAAAATTGTAGAAAGAAAAAAATTTAGGCTTTTAAAACTTCCCTAAATGAATTACTTTGCCACCTCCTTATTATACATACCACTTTCTTCATCCACACATTTAAAAACTTGTTTTTTTATAATTCCTACTCGTACTTAAGCATATCATCCACGAGTTGTGCTGCCACCACAAAGTTTAAAGGATTCGCCCTTTTTCTATAAAAAATGATATCTCTAAAAATAACAAAGCTATAAAAAAAATCTTCAAATGGTTCTTTAGAATTACTTATAAATCATAACGAACATATCTTAAAAAATCCTTCTAATATTGCCCATATTTTTCCAATATCCACTTCAATTTTGCATCAGTTTAGATATCATCATCTAGGTAACTCAACTTTGAATTTTCGAGAAAAAATTCCGCCTTAAAGACTTAAATAGTGTTTTGACTTCGGTTTTGACGCTGTACTGAAGTATTTTTAAAAACTTGAATACTAATGAACAGGTCTCGATGGCATTCCAACCATTGTACACTTATATGCCTTAGACTAAATCTTATGATTGAATTTTTCTACCAACGAAATGTCTTGTTCAATAGAAAGGTTTTGTGGTGGCAGCAACTGTTCATCAGTGATTGTCAATTTTGTTGCTGTCAAGGGGGAATTCCTCACACAAACGGAGCGGTATTCGCCTCGGTCACCGCCTGGCGGATTTAGTCAGAACCCTCGCCGTGTACCGCAGTTTCCTGGTTTTCAAAGTTTGTTATTACAAAAATGCAATTTTTTATGCGCAATCGTCATTTCAACGTATAAATAACGTGAGTAGTTTTTAAAATATCTAATTCCAGTATTAAGTTCAACGTCTTTGCTACCTATTTTATTTATGAAAACTTAAAAACCAGTAAACTGCGGTACACGGCGAGGGTTCTGACTAAATCCGCCAGGCGGTGACCGAGGCGAATAGATATAGAAAGTCGGAACGGGGTAATATAGATAGTATGGGCATTTGATATAGTATGGCACTAGTACTAGAATTTCTTAAGCAAGTGCCATCCTGTGGCCTGTTAACTCAGTTGTATTTGTGGACAAGTTTTCTTCGAACCGATCTCTTTACGTTGTATCATCAGGAATGTTTTGTATCAACTCCATTCATGCTCGTCCTTTTAAAAACAACAATATTATTCCATCTAGTACCTATATTCTTCAATAAGTCTAACGAAATTGGAAGAAATCTAGGAGCTCTTCAATTTCTATCAGCTATCTGCGATTATCTCTCTGTATATACACATTTTACTAATATAGCCAAATCAGCTGCAAATAAAATCGGTTTTCTGTATAAAGTCTTAGAATTGATCCAAAATTGATTATACTAACTCACTTTCTTTTAATAATCGTTATCATAATTTTGATAATTTCAGTATTTTCTATTAGGTACCTACTATTTTATGGATACTGCTCAACAGTCAGTAAGTAATTCAATCCTTTGCTCTGAAGTTCCATAGTTGCTGGACTTTAATTTACTAGAAACGTTTTTATCATTCACCACGAACATCAGTATATGAAATTTATTGTTCAGTCATGTTTTCTCTGTTTCTACGCACGCACGCATGTGGTGTAATAGTACTTCGTGTGCTTTTGATAAAAAAGCACCTAATTCCTAATCTCAGTGTTGGGTAACTCAAACATACTCGTTTTCTATCTTAAGCCTTATAATATATTTAATAAGCAGTTCTCGGAACAAATCAGGAATAAACTCACGCATTATTTTTAACATAAATCTCCCACCATTCCACGTTATTTGTATTGCAGTGATTAAATGAGGATACCAATTAATACGCAAGTACTGTAAGCAAGCCGCATTGCACTCCGTCCACTTAACAGTAAAAGTTTATTAGTTTCCAAGGAATGATATATACATTACATTTGTTATGTATAGTGCATTTATTAACTGCAAAATAGACTTAATCATTTGAATTAATGGCAACCGTTCCAATCGAATAAGCTTCTCGATAACACGCTGTTGCTGACCATCCATAATGATTTAATATTAATAATCATACGTTATGCTCAATGATTAGTTTTTGGACTCATGAAAGCTCACTATTTAAATAGACATTTGTGAGAAAGTTATTTCTTAATATTAAGCTATAATTTTATATACTATGGACCAATATTAATTACAGACGTATAAGCGACAAATGGTAAATGTGTATAATCGTGAGAGACCAATACATTCTACTTTTGTTTTTCGCATCTATGGTTCTAGAACACGATTTTTAATTTATAAATTTGGGTTGGCCTTTGCTATAAATATAATTTGATATTTTATAAGGAGAAGTAGAAGGAAATGGAGAGAAAAGATATTTGAATTACTAACAATTTTATTATTACGTAGAAAATGATGTGTGGAAATATCAGGTAGACTTAATACAGCAGATACTAAAAAAATTGCAGACTTTGGCGCTGGATCGATTGCTTTTAGAATACGCATGCCTTCTCAGAGCGATGATAAATGCATGTAATTACACAAAATAAATAAGAATAAAAACATATTTTAAAATAACAGCTCTAACTATCGATGTAGTAATAAAAAGTAAACGTCTAATTGAATTTCTTTTTATTATATCATTTCTAATATGCAACTACGATGTTAACGTTAAACTATGCTATTTATTTCATTAATATAGACTAAATTCTTCCTGAATAAACATTTTATATAGGTATTAAGCAACTTCTATTAATCCTTAATGTTCAAATTTCACTGAACTACTTAGTAATTAAATAACTAAGTATTTAAAAAAAGTATTAACTAGTGAGAGTTCACTATTGAAGTAATTTATCGCCTCCAGGACTTTCAATTATAAACAATACTTTTTTGGTTTTGAATATCTTATTAAAACTATTTTTCGATTATATCGATTATTCCAAGCCGGATAAATATCTTTATACGTAGTTGTAATTTGATTGTTTTTATAATGATATATGGTTGAGTGTAAGAGCAGTCCTCCGGACTGAACTTCGCCAAATAAAAGACAATTTATTATTATTATTATTATTATTATATATTGAGTGACTAGGGAACCACCAAAATTCAATGTGTGCCAATATTGTGAAACATTGAATTAAAATCTGTAAACTATGCACCATAATTTTATAAAATATATGTAATTGACTCTATTATCTGCTATAACTGCCAAACTTAGAAATTAGAATCTGGAGAGAAAATTATTGAAACTACTCCTCCAAACTTAAAAGAAAATGGATTCGACTGAGTATTAAACGAACATAAAGTATCATTCGAAGAGTAAAAATACTAAGTTGTTTATAGCAACCTAAGTAACTGTCTAGACATGTTTGTTTATATTTTTGCAATGGTACATACTTTGTGCAATAAATTTTTAAAATTTGGTGTGAAGTGAAGCGCTCTACATTATCTTACTGTAATTTCTTTTACTCGAATATTTTATCGATCAGATTTAACTTAACAGCAAAGTTGTTTTATTGCCAGTAACATTTCTCTAATGGGGTAAAAACATCCCAAATTCGTATTATTCTTATTATCTTCCTCAATTTGTGCAAAGTCATGGTAACTAATCAGGTGAATTTATTCAAACCTAAGGAATGCCATGCTTGGTTCATTGTTTTTTGTATGATTTATATTATACTATTTAATTGTGGCTCATAACGTGAAATTATATTTTTGAATAGATTTTGATTTGTATTTCCCGAGACTAAAACACAATCCAGACGTTCTTAAATACTACCAAATGGAAAGTTATA
This sequence comes from Rhagium mordax, assembly GCA_963680705.1. Lineage (NCBI taxonomy): Eukaryota > Metazoa > Arthropoda > Insecta > Coleoptera > Cerambycidae > Rhagium > Rhagium mordax. Next base: position 24,792,849 of record OY796657.1, on the reverse strand, counting down.
TTTTTTTTCATGGAAAAAATTTCGTTTACATTTTGTATTGGTGTAGATTGGCGTTTAAACGTATCGAATTAAGGGTTAATGGTTAATCTACTTTCAAATTCTAAATTTAGTTAAACAGAAGATTTATTAAGTATTTTCAAATTTGTGGAACAAATAAGCAATGCACTAAGCTAGAACAGATACTAGGACATCTATTTCACGTGTATGCGGGATATTTTGATGCTTCCTAATGTCCAATATTAACCTTAGACATGCAATATGAACTATCTAAATTTCACGTGCATCAGTACGGGGTCGATATAAAAATTACATCGCTGAAATGGAATCAAACCAAACCAAATACATAATGTTTTGGAGTGGAGCCAGTTCTTGATTCAAGTATAAGTATTTATTTTCTAGCAAGTCAAATTATTTTCTTGTCCGCTGAGGTATCCCAATATACTGTATTAATAATAGCAAATTTACCATTGTCATTATCTTTGACTCTTTGAGATTTACTGTGAAATATTTACGAAAAAATCGTCTATACTTCAGTTAAAGAATCAAAATTAGATACATGTTTAAATTAAAACATCACAAACATTATTTTTGTCTGATTTATGTGGTAGGTTTTTATTTCGTAAAAGTCAGGACTTTATTTCACCTGACAGTTCAAGTACAAATTCCGTTTTTTCCATAATTATAATTGTAGTAAGTATAGACCAATAATACATTGAGGCAGTAAAAAGAATTTCGCAGTATTTAACAGAAGCCCTTCGTATCGAAATATTAATGATGACTAGGTATGGTGAAAGTGCCAAATTCAGATTGAGGTTGCTGGATCATTTAGAGAACAGTATCTCACCTTATCACCTGTTAGCCAAGGTACATACAAATAGTAAAATTGAGGTGCGATACCGGGAGTTAGATCAAGTCACTATGTGCCTAGACAAGAATCCATTATTGAGGACAATAATTCTAAGTTGAACGTGTAAGTTTTTATTCAAGAGAATCAATTGACTCCAGCACGGTATATGACCCATAACAACATCAGTCATACTACTGTCTTGACAATATTTAAAAATAAAAAATTAATTCTTATATAAGATACAAATGTATCTTGTAAGGAATTAATTGGGAATAACCTGGAGTGCAGAACTGATTTTCCCGAACAAATGTTAGATTTTATTATTCATAGCCAAATATCTCTGGAATAGTTAGTTTTCAAATGGCGCAAACGATATCTAATTTCATTCAAAATAGAACCTCTTAAACTGATAATCGGTGAAACAAATACTAACAAATATATAAAGTACAATGATATTTGAAAAATACAACCACCGAATTAAAATACAATAGCATTATAACTGATTTGGTAGTGCAGCGGGATAGTGCATGAGTGACAGGCTCCGATCACACTGCCTATCGTGACTGGGTTTGAGCGGTGGGTATGGATGTTTGTCTGTGTTTTTCTAATGTGTAACTTTCTTCCGGACAGCTTTGGTTTTAGATTTGGGGGCTGTCTAATTTCTGTGGAGTATTTATAACATTTAATGAAACCCTGCAAGTTTCTATATTTTTGGGTACTTTTTCCTTCGAATGGCACTAACGGTAAATTTTGGGGAGTATTTGTTAATACGTTATTTCCACTATACTTTTGTTTGTAAACAATATTACGTGATTTAATATCATATACTAGTCAGCTACATTAGGAGACAAAATAGCAGCATCTGCCGAAAAAATCTAGGTGAGTTGAAATTTTGCATACACCTTTATTTTAACCTTAGAAGCAACTTCTCAAAAATCCCCATTGATATCGCGCTTATGTCTTCTAGGCCAAATGTCACAAAATCAGTTTCTCTAAAATATCTCGCTTTGAGTCTCGGTATACTGAAGTGACCACTGATAACACTACCTACGTTATTGATGGTGGATTCCTGCTGCACCTTGTCATATGGCAAAAAGATGACACTTTCCATTTTATTATTTCGGTTCTGATATAACAGTTGCCTTTGATGGGTATAATAACAACAGCAAGAATATAAAAGCAATGGAACAATTTCGACGAACTGCTTTAATTTCTGGATGGGTGGAACTCTTTTTCGACGAAACAATGCAAGTGACTCTCAACCATGAAAAGTTCCTATCCAATGAAACCAGGTTAATATCAATGCTAATGCACAAACTACAGTCTGTCAACATCACAAGATATGGACGACGCCGACGTTTTAATAGTAGAAACGGCGCTTGAAAAATCACTAAAGAACATCCATGGTATAAGGAGAATGGTATGCCCGCGCGCAGGTACGGTGACGTCACTCAGTTTAAAATGCGGCAGGGGTGACGTCACAATTAACCTCAAAAATATGTATTTTTTAATATTATCGAATAAGTCAATTTTATCAAAATGTCTGCTTAGTTCCTGTACTATCAACTAAAATCTTGTTCAGTGCATTATTAATAAAGTTTTATTTGGCTTAAATCTAATAAAATAAGATGCTTCTTGTTAGTTGGAATTCTAACCTAAAATTAGTAGTCTATTTTTTAAATTTTTTCCAACCTAAAGCGAGTTATTACAATTTATTTTCATTTTACGACAGTCAAGAAACAGCACCAGACATATTAACAGTTGGAACTGCATGCATCAGATCTTAAATTTCTACTGTTTCTGGGGAATATAACAACATCTGGCTGTATTAAACGAATTTCGAAATCTGTTAAATCTGTTGGGTTGAAATCTACAGAAGAAATACGTGCTATAAACAGACAATAGGCAATGAAAAGAATAAGTCGGCGAAATAAAAAATTAACCTGCTATTTTTTAAATTAATTTTATCGTTCATCCATCCTACTTTCGCGAGCTTTTCAACGCGGAGAAATGTAAAATACTTGATATCAGTACCTTTTATCTTCGTGTAATAATTGTTACACCCAGCCACAGCAGAAGCAGGTATGTTGCTATTCGTTAACACTATTAAAAATATTAAAATAAAAATTAAACGTGCGCAATTACAACTGACTTTCGACGTTTTTTAAACTGAGTGACGTAATGCGCATTAGATACACAAATTGGACGGCAACCTGACATACCATTCTCCTTATACTATGATCACAACCATTGTCGGAGAAGTTGATCTTTTAGTTCTCCTAATAGGACGTGCTTCTTCTAACCAGCAAGTTTTCTTCCTCAAACCAGGTAGAAGAAAAATAGTATCAAAGATATACTCTTCTTCTAGCATAGATATATTATTTCCTAATTGTAAAAAGCATTTATTGTTTCTACATGCATGCAATTGGGTGCAACACAACTCTTTAACAAAGGAAAAATAAAAGTTCTTAAAATGTCCGAGAAACGTCCAGACTTGCAGCAATCAGAGGAAGTTTGAAAATTGTCCAGTAGAGATCATTTTGCAGAATGGAATACGCATTTTTCTGGCAATATATGTATATGGAGCTCCTAAATTAGTTGATAACTATTGGTACGTGACATTCACAAAGTCAACAAGACTTAATACCGCTGTGAAATTATCGTCACTTCCACCTACTGCCGCGGCTGCTCACCAACATCGGAGTCGAGTGTATTATCAGGTACAGAATTGGCTTGGCAATAATTTAAATTAGTGGGGGGGTGGACGGTCAATATTAATATTTTGGAGCCCATTAATACATTTTTATCACCTGCACCAGATGCACTTCTAAAACCATCTTTTGCAATTATTGCACTAAATATGTAACACGAATTGCGGGTGCAGAAAAGTTGGGCTGTCCTGTTCGCTACTTTGTGGCCATTGTCATGGACAGTCATGTCTTAACGCAAATATTGATAGTGCTATTGAAGACTCAATAGAAAATATTCAAGGTGAAGAATATAATTAGATTAATCTTGTTAATTTCATCACAGAAAATATTAGAGAAGCAGAAGAAAATGATGAGGAAGAAGTAAACGAAAGAGAAAAGACAACGAAGAAGAACATGTGGAAGGGAAGGGGGACGATGAGAACGAGGACGACCTGTAGAACATACAAGGGAAAACATGGATTAGGCCTACTGAGGAAACCATGTAAAAAAAACGCGCCTTGCACCGTACCTCTGAGGTGGTGTGGAAACGGATGCACCGCTGCACATAATTTTTCTAAAGTATAGCGTAAAAATGGTTGGTTGTACGTGAAAGATGTATATAACCTTTTTTGATATCGAACTGTAGTTTACGCCATTCGATTTGCCATGGTTTTTTCAATATCCCTGAATTATTTCATAATTTTGGAACACAGATTTTTCTCGTTACGAAGCTCTATGTGCGAACATATCCTTAGTTGTGTTTCGTGTAAAATTGGAAACACTTAAATGGCTCTACTTCCCGAACGGAATGAGATAGCGACCTGTGGTCTGTTCCAGTCGACACACTTCTTCTTCTCTATCACCATAAACTAGTTTGAAAATCCCCTAAGATAATTTTTACTTCTCGAAAGTTGAAAGAAATACTCAAAATACTTGATGCTGGGTAGCATTCATGAGGCTCTGGCGCCCCAACGAAACGAGATATCGAACTGTGTAACAGAAAGTAAAAAATGATAATGAATTGGTGCTGCAATTTCTCAGTTTACACTATTAAGAATCTGTTTCAAGGTTAAATCTAAACAACAATAACGTTTTTTACATCTGCTTAGTGCTTTTGTTTAGTTGCAAAGTTAGACGGTGTCTACGTGATGCTCATTGCCAGATTTTTTTATAATGAAATTGTTTTTATATAGAGGGTAAATATTTCGATTTCCAGTCACTAAAACCGCAAAGGCTGGGTCGAAACAAAATTAAAATAGGTAACCTAAAACAAACATTATACGACAAAAATAGATTACTGCTAGTGGTTAAATTAAATTAACGGAGATGACTAGATCATTTAAGGTCATTTAAGCATAGTTTGTAATATTCAGTTTGTCCCAAAAAAATGCGCAACAGGTTAAATAGTAAATCTATAAAAATTGTAATCTTTCTACAGTCTACTTATTCTTTTGCGCCATATTTGACAGAGCTATGAAGTCACCGATATTCTTTTCAAATGGATTTCTGTAGATATATTTTATTTCATCCTGTCCGGAAAGTACAACATTACAGTATTTATATGCGGCCGGGAAGTGAGGTATTATGGTACTAGAGACTTCAATGTACCGGAAGCCACCAAAAATTCATTACAAACCAATCACAAACTATTATTATACCTTTTGACAGTTATTTGACATATAATAATTAAACTTTAATTAAAAAAATAGTCTCAAAACTGTCAAATGTTAAATAACCTAAGAAAATAAACAAGTTTCAAATTATACAAATGGACAATTAATGACGGGATGAAATAAAATATGTCCGTCAGGTGTTGTTCCAGTCTCATTTAGATATTCATAATATCTACTCGACTGTAACAAGTCACCTACCGAAAATTACTATTTTTATTTCAAGATTCAACATGAAACGCCGATTTCAAGACCCAATCACATTATTATTGTCTACAGTTATAGTGCAGGAAAAATTTTTACCTCGAGAAAATTAGTACAAGCAAGGAATTTGGTGGAGATGTTTCATTTGCCACTTTAATACATAAATATACTAAAAGTCCCCTAAAATAGAAGCTGTGCTACGTCCGCCATATTGAAAAATGGCAGTTAATTTTCAGTTTTTTACATACAAATTCTTTAACCTTGCAGATAAGTAAAACAGTTTCAAATAGAAAATGTAGGTAATAATAAAACAAACAATTTTTGATGAACATTTATTCTCTAAATCGAACGGTTTCTGAATTATGGGTTGCAAAATGTTATTGAATTTTCAAAAATCCCAATTTTGTACAAAATACAAAATACACTGTAAAATGTGTGTTGGTAGGTTCCAAATAAAACAAAAAAAAACATTTCTTAGTTATGAAAGTGGTGGAAAGTGGTTTTTGGGTGTGGAAGAGTGGGGGAATTTAGGAAAAATTAGGATTTTCGAAGTCGAAGTGTCAATATACCTATATGTTTTTTTGCATGCAGAATCGAATACCACTTTATTACTTATTATTAATTACAATTAATTATTAAATGCGCAATTGTGCGAAATAAATTTAGAAATCGTTACCTATGTATCCATAAAGACGAATATGCAGACATTATTTTTGTCTATGGATTATCTAATAGAAATGCTCGTAAAACGCAGCAAGGGAATACCAAATTAGATTTCCTGATAGACGCCAACCGGTACGGCACGTCTCGTCAAAACATAATTTACAAGACTTCGCCATAACTGACAGTGTCGGTTTTCAAAAATCTATTCGCCCACATAAGATAAATGTTCAAGATAAAACATTAACGATGCGCTAATGGAAAATACTGAAATTAGCACCTTAGCGGTTTATTTAGCAACACATTAGTTCCCGTAAATGCATTTAATGCAGATATGTACCATGAATTTTTAAAGAACACATTGTTTGATTTTGTGGAGGATATCCCACTTCGTCTTATACAACTTTGTGTGATATCAGCAATATAAGCATATTGTAGCCCCATCTCATCGGAGAAAACAAGTAACCCAATGGCTAACTTGTGTATGAAGTGGAATCAACTGATCATAATCATTTAATGCAAAGGATTCAAGATGAAGCAAATCATAATGAATTTATTATGAGCGCAGAAAAGTCTGTTTTTGTATTTTTGCGTAATGTAATGTATAATTTTTAAAATTTCTACAAAGAAAATCGGACCTATGTTTATATGAAATTAGATTTACTTCCCATTGTCAAAGTTTGTAAATATTGCATCTTCAAAAAAATAAATCAATATAAGTATCTACTTAAATTTGATTGAATCGAGTATGGCTATAAATAACTTTACATTATTATTTCTGTCTGGAATGTTTAATATAGTAACGATATCTGACAAGCGGTTTGTTATTTGAAACTCTTTATGTACGTAATAAATATTAAAAACATTTAAATAAAGTAGATACTCTGGTAAATATGCATCAATATGAGTTTGTGTTAAAATCTAAAAATATGCAATGTCGTGTTCTAGTCTTCAGCACAAGATGTTGCCGCTACTTCCATCCAAAACTATTACATACATGCAATGCACTCGTAATTGACCATACATAATACTACACATTTAAAATAATTAAAACAATAATGAAGTTGAAAAGTTGGAAAGTGATACTTACAGGTCAAAGAGGTCGAATCATTAAATGTGAGAATTTGGACTGGAACTATAACGCGTCATATCATTTCATGGATATGGTAAGTTTATCTACAACTTGCCAAAAGTGTCATGCCTTGAAAAGTTATCAAACTTCAATCTTGACCAACATTTTGGGTGAATCGTATTTCATAGATATATCAAATTACTTATAAGGGAGCGCATCACAAAAGGGATTATAATACAATTTTCAATTCTTGTAAGTGTTGGAATTTGCTTCTTGATGAAAAGTTTACACTGATGACCTTGAGGATGAATAAGCAAAAATAGAGTCTAATCGTTTAAGTCTCGGGGGAGTCCTCTAAATTCAAGATTGTGATCTGTTTTATCAACTATGGCACCATTTCGATCCTCTGGTCTAATTGATTTATGCTGTATATGTTTCACGTTGCTGTATTATTTAAAAAAATCATAATCACATTTAATCACCTGGCTCTGGTAATTTTGTAGCTTCTTCTGTAGTTGCTCTTATGATAGTATACAGCGCTTTCATTTCAAAATTTGTCACCCAGAATAACTCGTCATCTGAAGTAGACACAACTCTGACTCTGAGCAAAAACACGCCGATTGAGTTTCGAAGAGGAACCACTCATAGTTAAATCTTCCACCTCTTTATTTCCAGCCACTCCAACTTTGTAATTTCAAATGGCATCCAATATGTTGTGATCCATCATTTTAAAGGGCTGAAAAAGTTCCATCCGTACATGGTTTATACTTTGGCAGAGAAAACAGAAATTATCTACATTTAGGGAAGTGAAAATCGTTGTGCTTGTCGAATAGTTCGAGTTTTCAATGAAGGACACCCTGATAAAAGTGTAAGCCACCAGTATGTACTTGTGAAACGCAATTGCAGGTATTGGATCAATGAAAATCCACATGTCTTTCGGGAGAACCATACACAGTGTCTCGAGAAAATCCAATGTGTGGATAGGTATTCTGGGGGGGGAGAGGGGGGGAGAGGGGGGGGGGGGGACGAGATAATCGGGCCTATTTTCTTTGAACAAAATCTGACCACTATTTAGAACTTTTAAAAAATGTAGTAAATCCACTCATCACTCAATCGTTAGAAAACCAGACCGATGAAGACGGGAAACGTTATGATGGAAGAGCACAATTTGAATTTTACAATTCCCTTTCTTTGCTTGATATGCATTGTTTATAAATGACTTTGTTTAGGTTTTATACAAGCATAATAACAACAAACATATCCAAATTAATATACTTATATTGATGTTTCATCTCTAAACATGCTATTATTAAACTCATTGGACTTTCTTTAATGCATAATTAATATTGTATTAAAATTCATATAATAAGATTCAAAACGTCTAAAAACAAATTATTAAAAAATTTTTTTTTTTAACTTACCACAAAATTCATTCATTATGGTCACCAATTAAAAAACGAAGTCCACAAGAAGATGTACATATTCTTGTGGACTTCGTTTTTTAATTGGTGACCATAATGAATGAATTTTGTGGTAAGTTAAAAAAAAAATTTTTAATAATTTGTTTTTAGACGTTTTGAATCTTATGAATTTTAATACAATATTAATTATGTATTAAAGAAAGTCCAATGAATTTAATAATAGCATGTTTAGAGATGAAACATCAATATAAGTATATCAATTTGGATATGTTTGTTGTAATTATGCTTGTATAAAACCTAAACAAAGTCATTTATAAACAATTTGAATTGCCAATTGCCAGAGCGTAATGAGGAGGAGCTCCATTTTGCTCTTCCTCATTACTCTCTTTTCCTGGATGAAACAGGAAAATGGATTGGAACGAGAGGTGCCCAAGAGTGGCTGCCAAGATCTTCTGATTTAACACCTATCCACCAGTTATAAAACTCAGCCAGAAGACATTTAATTGTTGATTTCAAACGAGAATGTAGACAGATTTCCCAGGAAACATTTCGAAAAATCCGGCAAGAATTCGAAAATAGGCTGTATTATTATTTAGCAAAGAATGACGCTCACTTGGAATCTTTAATAAATAGATTTTTGATTTTCTGTCTACTTATTCCAAATCATTAAAAAATTAATTTATGCTTTTATCTTAGAAAAGGATGGAATAATTTTATTTAATTTTGGTACGCGGATAGAACTTTCTACGCTCTTTAAAATGGTACAAGATAGGGGGGTACCATTTGAAATTATAAAGTTGTGGTAGTTGAGGTGAAGGGGTGGAACACAAAATTCAAACAAGAGTAGTTTTGAAGTTCCCCGTCGAAAATTAAATCGACGGGTTTTCGCTTAACATCGTGCCGCCTACTTCAGGAGTTATTCTGGGTGGCAAGTTTTAAAATGAAAGCACTGTATATTATAATCACTTGAAAGATGAACCTTGGGATTTCTTTATTTTCTTGTCTACCTCCATTTGTGCATGACGTTTTTCTAGGTACTTCCGAAATACGGTAATATTGTGAATTAGTCAAAAATTTAGAAGTGCATTAGATAAAATTAAGTTTATGTTTTAGAAATTACAACCATCGCTGTAGATAATGATTTGCAACTTCAGAAGTAAATAATTTAAGACAGGAAGCAAAAGTAGAAGATAAATTTGTGTCTTGTTCTGTGAACTAATAACAAGACCCTAGTTTCTAGTTGTTACATCAAAAATGTTATAACTATGGCTTGTTTTAAAATGTATTTGTATAGCAATTAGGTTCATAGCTCATATATACACTTCTGTTCTTCGACTTCTTGAGTGCTTTTCTCTTTCCTTACTGTATTTTCCTTTCCAATGTGTTTGCTCCATGCCTCTTTTGATTTACTTCCATGTTCATGCTCCAGGCACACTGACCTTTTTCGTTAAAAGCGAACTAAAGTTTTTCTCATTAAACGCATTCATGAAGACTCATTTGCTCAAAGGGGACTTTCCATCTTTGTAAATTTCAAAAAATAATAATTATTTTTATAAAAGCTTGTTGACGATTTTCACGTAATGGGATGGCTGTTTTGATAACTCGTCCAAAAATGTATTTAAATATTCTTTTGCAACAGTGAATCCTTGAACTCTGGGATTTCTTCCATTTGTGCTGTTTTTCACCCATCTTTGAACTGTGAATGGTCGAAGCCTCAGAGTTGATAAAAATAATTGTCTGCAAACTTTTACTTTTTTTTCTCCTTGCTTAATGTAAAGTATCCCCTCTTCTCGGATCTTCAAATGGTCTGCGTCTTGAAACTTGAGAATAAACGTAAACCTTCCTCTGGTCCCAGTTCAATAAAGACCACGAATGATTACAGACCTCCTTTCTAAGTCCATCTGATAATTTAGATTGTCGTTTAGATGATTTTTTGCAGAAACATGAGAGGAATTCTTGCCAATTTTTCTTTCTAGTTTTCCAATATTTTGTTTTACTTTATATTATTAGTCGTAACGTACCCAATGCACCACGGATGCACTGCACGTTCATTCTTAAATTAAAACGTTTGGGAAAATTTTGTTATATAGGAGGTATTGTTACATCACTGACGCTATCAAACTCAATATCATCTAATATTTTATTCTATAATATCATCTATTCTATATCTTTAAAATTGGAATGATAAGCACTGTATTACTTACAAGTCTGAATTTCTGCATAAAACAGTAAAGGAACCTCGAGATGCTGCGCATTAAAAACTCTAAATGAAATAGTCACTAACCAGTTTGGTTGAGGCATTAAAGTAAAATGTTTGATACTGGGAATTTTTGTACAGCTAATTTGCCATAGATTCTTAAGTGGTTTTAATGTTCCCGGTAAGCTGGCTGTATTCTTAATTAATTTCTGTGGAAATCGTATTTCAAGTTAATATATAAAGATGCTATATGTGGGATAAAAATTAGTACATTATTATACACGTTTAACCACCATAAAGTACATTAAACTTTAACACCGAATTAATTGGATTAACTCATTTAGTACATCGTCGGCGGCAGTCGTAACCTTAATTTTATGTTAGTTTATATCCCGCCCAGTGACATAATTATGTAGATTTTCAATCCTTTCTTAAATTTCTTGTATTAATCTGGAAAATAATTTAGCATCAGTTGCTTACGGTAAATTACTTTATACTGAATTTGCGGAGATCAATAAAATATGTTTATTTACAAGAACTATTTTCGATTCATGTTCTATGTTTCGTTAATATAAGACAATCATATATTTTCACATGTGGCTCTACGTGACGAAACGTCATACTAATTAGTTAAATGGGATCAACTGAAAAAAATCATTAGAAAATAAATTTAATAATGCATGAGCGATGAAAGGTTAAGAGTAGTAGGCTTTATATGATTAATTTATCTGAAATGGATATAACAACAAAACAGGTTATCTTCATGTTCAGTGTTAATTCTAGTTGATTGATTTTTAATTCAGGAAGCTTGACAGCGTCCGGTGTAGCTCTTTCATAATTTTACTTATTTAAATTTATAATAAACTGCTTAATTAAGTCCCAAATTTAGTATCCACCTCCAAGCTAAAGATATACAGTGCATCCCACCTTGAATATTAATAACCAAATTATACTGCTCAAAATTTGAACTGGTACACAGAAAATGAAGCAACATGTAAATATTTGCCCAATTCGAATGATCTTTGTTTTGTATTGTAGGCTGATTCGTTGAGAATGTCATTTATTATGCGGGTGAGTTTTGTCAACCACCTAATTTTGTATGAATCCCATGCAAGTGTAAAAATTAAAACATGTTTTTTCACGAAATTCTGTAACACCATGTGGGGTAAATTGGCAACAACAGAAAATTAGAATTCAAAGCAAGCACTAGCCTTACCTTTTCTTAATATTTTCTTTTTTGGTTCACTTCATTATCTGTGTTATTAGAAGTGATACACTATTTTATAACAAAACTTGTTTTTATTGAGATTAACACAAATTAGATTGAACTCAGTAGTTTTGGTGTTTATCATGGCCTACTGCAAATTTTACCTAATAGGACTGTCTTTTCGTAAATGACTCGTATGATGATACTGACCCAAACGGTAAGAAATAGGCTTCATGATTCATGAAGCAAATTTGAGGTCCGGATCTTCAAAAAAATTTCTTCTGTTAACCGCAGCTCACAAAAGAAGAAGGTGAGAATGGGCGCGCCAATATCAGAATTAGGATGTCAATGACTGAGGTCGCTGTTTGTTTTCTGACGAGACTAGAGGTCGTCTTCATAGCTCAGATGGAAGATTAAGAGTATGGAGAAGTATAGTACCAACCATGTGGCTTACCATCAAGCTTTCGGAGACGGTTCAATAACAGCTTAGGGTGTCATTTCTTGGGCTCGTCCTGTACAATTGGTTGTTCTTGGAAACGTTACCATGAATGGTGAAAGATACCTTAAAGAAGTGTTGCACCTGTTGTGTTATCATTTGCCAATGAAATCGCCAATGGGTTTGGTTTCGATGATAATACTCGTCCTCATCGCACACGGAAAGCAAATGCATTCTTTTAGCAAAATTTTATTACTTGTATGGTCTGGTCAGCGAATTAACCCGATTTCAAACCTATAGAAAATGCATGGGACTATCTGAAGAGATTAATTAGATCACTAGAACTTGACCTAATCAATCATGAAGTGCTTCGAATGGTCATTTTGGAAGAATGGGAAAAAATACCATTGCAATACATTCGGGACTTAATTTTCAGCATGCCAAGACGTTATGAAAAGGTCATAGGGAAAGGGCTAAGGGAAGTCCAACACATTACTGAATTTAATTTTTTATTGAGATTTACCGTCTACTTTAGTGGTGTTGCGTTGGTGTTTATTTACTTGTTTCTTACAAAATAAAAAGTAAGATTTTCTAAAATGTTACAAGTTGTGTTGTAAAATAGTGTATCTCCTCTAATAACAGAGATAATGAAGTGAACCAAAAAAGAGAAAAGGTAAGGCTAGTGTTTGACTTAAAATCTAATTCGCTGTTGTTGCTGATATACCCCACAAAATGGGGTTACAAAATTTCGTAAAAAAACATGTCTTAATTGTTGCACTCGGATTTCATACAAAATTAGGTGGCTGATAAATCTCACTTGCATAATAATATTCTCGACGAAAAAGCCCGCAAACAAGACAAAGATCATCCAAATTTAGGACAAATAGTTTACGAAACAATTAACATTGAAATGTTGCTTAATTTTCGGTGTACATCTATAACTATTTTTAAGCGAGTGGAACATATATTTGTAACTGTAGAAGCAAAAATGCAGCTATCATGCATATTTTGCTCCTCAACAAAGGGAATTAAAACTACATAAAGTTATTCTTAAACAAAAAACAAACTGGTCGAATTAAGAACTTCCTCATTTTTTAAAAGTCGGTTAAAAATGTCATTCTGAATAACTATTATTAATAATATATTTTTGAGTAAAAATGTTAGTGAGAATAAAGTCCTATTCTATTATCGTCACTCTCGAGGAAATAGACCGTTTAATTCGGATGTTTCAGACGTTAAAAGAGTGCAACCACTATTATATTTCTTTTATATTATTAAACTCATGAAATTGTAATAATTATTTTTTTATCTCAACATACACCTGCAAATTCAAAATTGGAATATATACCTTCTTGGCATGCAGTATATTAATCGTACAGGTACAGGTACCGAATTGGCCAATCCACGTGCTGCATTAGAGCAATATTTGAAAAAAAAAAAACAAAGTGTGTTCGCTTAATTAACAACGATTCTACAGAATAACTACCTATTATGTTGCAATTCGGGTGGTCTTTACCTAAGAAGATTCTGGAAGCGACAAAAAAGGACTAATTAATCATGTTAATTAAATTTAGCATCCGCAATTAAAGTCACCATTTCCTGAAGAAAAAACCGGTAGAATTATATCAAACCGTTTTATTCCTTCGGTTGTGGGACATACTTCTGACGCGTGCGACTTTTTATTCTTAATTACATATTAATCATAACCAGAGGAATATATATCCTTAATGTGTAATTTCTAAAATATTATAAAAGTAGACCGACGTTTATATTTCTTCATTCTCTGAAGTTCAGTCGTTTTAGTAGCAATTAATTCCATTTTTAAGCATATAATGGAGAATAATGACATTAAGTATTACTCTATATGTCTGTTCTAGTTTTAATAATGTAGTGTAACCGTATATAAAGATAGATATATTTCAAGCATCTGACACAAATATTTAAATTACATGCCATTTACATCTTCATTAGTCCAATTACTCTGATAATTAAAGAAAATAAAATTTTATTTTCGCTGTTGTATATACATTGCGAAGAGATAATATTTTAGCACGTTGCAATTATTAACAATCAAAAGTTTTCAAAATAAATTTGTATAGTTTGGTTTGACTATACCTATTCCGTTAACCCTGAAAACTTAATAAAACTTTAAAAAACAGTTTTTCTGGGAATCAGTAAAAATAACTTGCGTTAATTATTATCAGTGACAAATAGTACTGTACTGTACTCTAGGAATATTAATTTAATACAGCTTATTATATAAAATTATTTCTGTAGGAAGAAAGTTCAATATTTGGGATTTAGACGGCCTCACGATGATTTATTTCTCCTGTTCAACAAAACGTGCACAATAACTAACACAGGGGTCATACTCTATATATTTTTATTATCCATGCAATCATTTTAATTCCTGATGTTTTCCACTTTTATTGGCCTTAATTGACATATTTCAGAATGTTAATGTACTGTATTTTAAAAGTGTAACTACCTATGCGATTTATGCACTCTGACGTAGTTATTATATTTTAGATATAAATAATGTATCATTAGATATTATTTAATTTTTGGTTGATGTAAAACTAATTTTTAATAATAAAAAAAAACAATAATATTAAAAAGCAGGTACTTTTTTTAAAAATCGGCATTAAAGTACCTCAAAATCGTCATTAATGTGATAGAAATAGTCATTAAAAAGTAATCCATTATTTTACGATTTTTGTAGTTGGCAGAGGTGACAGATAAACGTAAACATAAATTTTTTATTGCTTTTGATAATAATTCTATTGTAATAAAAGGTAAATAAATACAGCTTTTTAAATTCAGAATTGTATTATCACTATTATAATATTCATTGAACTTAATTCTGGGAATCACGCCAAATTCTAAAAAATAAATAGAAATAAGAATATTGCAAAATATGTCAAGATAAAAGTGTAGTATCAAAGGCAAACCTCAACAGTTTGCCCCAGAAAACCACTGTATATGGTTCTAAATGAATATAAATACAATATTGTTATCTAAAATTCGTATCAGTGGTTTTCTAGTATTTTACACTAGAAAATATAACAAAATGTATATTATATAATATATAGGTATATATATTTTTCTTACAAAAAATTATTTCGATTTGACATTTAAAAATAATGATGACATTTCCTAATGTCACTGAAAACTATTTGAAAGATAGAGTTAATTAATCTTAATTTGACAGTTTCTGGAGGCAACTAAACTCCACATTCATGATAAAAAGTTAAATTTTAATGTCTTAATACATAAATAACTAATAATTATATTTCCATTAGTAACAGTAACGTAACCAGAGCATTATTTGGGGGGAGCGCGGGGCCACTGTTCGAGATAAACTTAAAAAGAAACAAATAACAAAACAACAATCTTTATTATTTCAAACTCACTTGCTACATAAAAAATGTTCTTTGATGGCGCACAGTGACTAAAAATCCTGTGCTATCCATTTTAACTTTTAGCTCGTAATTTTTGAGTACAGGGAATAATTCTTTTTAATATTTACGTTTTTTAATTAAACTGTGTGGCGAGCCCTAGTTTTCGGAATTTTTATTAAAATATGAGATTTTTCCAAAATATCACTTATTATACATTAAAGTTAGACTGTGTCTCGGTTTTTAAAAGTAAAGAGGGCAATTTGGTCTTCGTGTTTAAATTATCTATCATCTTGCTAAATTATTGATTTTCGACCATATTTCTCGGAATTTTTCAAATTTTTCAAGACTGAAACTTTTTTTTCACGCCTTGATTAGTAGATCTTACAAATGATCTATTTAACTAGATTTTTTATTTTCTACCGAAGTTTACCGGAATTTTGAGTAAAAAGTTAAGATTTTTTTTCGAAAAATACACTTTTATATGAATTTAATTTAGACTGTGGCTGGTATTTCTTAGTAATTTTCAATAGAGGTCAAATTTTTCTTAAGACCTATGAAAAAATAGAGGTTTCTACTAAAAAATTTATAGTTACCCTATAATTACCCCATGAAGCCCCATAAAAATTTAAAACCCATTGCATCATCAGTTGGCTCCTTTAGACCTCTACAATTTTTACTGCGATAATTTTTTTCGAAAATGTTTTTTCTGGGAAGATATTGCTATCTTTACTTTAAAAAAACAGGCATAGTCTAACTTCAATGCGCAAAAAGGCGTTTCTTCCGAAAAATCTACACCCGACACCGCAATCAAACAAAAGTCGGTTATTCAACGTTTTTTATGTTGACTGAAATAAATTTTATATCCATCAATCAATCGAATGAATTTTCCAATAAAATAAATTCAAAAATTGTGAAAAGTTCTAAATTAATGGTTCCGTACCCTTGGCTGCAGAGACTGTATAGAGAGAGAGAGACGACAATAGAGCCAAAGTCACGCCCATCCACCATTATGAGGCCAAATTTATCAGAACTAACATAACCTTTCTAATTTTGCAAATTTATTTTCAATTTTCATTTTAATTTTTGAAGTTTTAGGTTGAATCTATTGTAACATTTAAAAACTCTCTCAGATAGTATATTTATAAAGTTTCAATATTGTAGATTATTTAAAACAGACTGCTAATTATAGGTTAGAATTCCAACCAACAAAAAGCATTTTGGCTTGGTTCTCTTTAGTTGACCATTGAAACACTCGTATTGTGATACTATAATTATTGTTAGTGTAATTTAATGAAAGAGTAGAATATTTTAATTATGTATTACTTATGTAAAAATGTATGTACCTACATACTTCTTAAAAACATAAATGAACGTATGAGGTTAGGTAAAGTTGTAAATTTCATTAAAACGTTATTAGCAAAAAAAAATAATACAATGAATGTATATTAATTTTAATTTATTTGACTTTGTCGGCGCCTTCACCATAATATATCGTGCCTAAGGAGGAGGTCAGTTTTAGTTCTACAAAGAAATATTATAAGTCTATATGTTCTTTGTTGCAATTTTGTCACAAACAAGGCCAAAAAGTCGAAAGACTATGACAGTACAAAATAGACATTTTTATTTATATAGCAACAAAGAAGTCAGGTAAAAAAATTGCTATATAACTTAAATATCAACTGTTACATTTTGTTTGTCTACCAAAAATTGCATATAGGTTTTTGCTAACTTAGTTGTCGAGATACTGCCGAAAAAGTATAAAAAAATTATTATTCTGTTAGTTAACTTTTTGACCAGGAAAATAAAGGGATAGTAAAGCACCCCAGCTCTGGGTTTCATCATGTGCATTTTTCATAAATTTGTCGTATAAAAAAAGGATTATTTTTATAAAGCCCAAATTATTATTATATAATATCAAAACAATAATTTTCGGTAATTGCTTATGAGATTTTGGTGATTTTCAACATATTATGTTATTAATTATACGTTTGGCTAAATTTTAAAGAGGGCAAAAGTTGACCAAAGTTGCGTTAACGATAGCTTAGAAATGTAGAAATTAATGGTATTACTGTAACCCAAAATCTGTCTTCAAAGAAACTACACCTAGCCCCTAGCCTCAGGCCGTAAATGAATGACGGGTACTGTATACGTCATCTGGGACCGAGAGGAGAGGACGCTCGCTTTGCATCTTTGTTGCGTGGAGAACATTTAACACGTCATAAGAAACATAATATACAGGGTGTTCATTAAGTATGTACAATAAATTTAACAGAAGATTATTTGAGTGATTTTAAGACAGAAAGTTCATATAAACATGGGTCCGAAAATGCTTCGTTTTCAAGATACAGGGTGTTAAACTTTTTTAAAAAATTTGGTTTTTCGTAAATATCTTAAGTATCCGTTACCCAAATTTGTTGTAATTTGGCAATGTTATTTGTAGTGTTAAGGGGCTTATTACGCACTAACTTGATAAAATTTATTAAGTCCAGTGGTGTCCCGAGCGGCACCTTAACGAATATTATTGACAAAAAAATGTACGCCACTGACTATTTTGTGATTTTTATATTTTTTTTGGGTTAAGCAACTGAAAATACAACGTTTATGTCTCTTGCATTTTTTTCGGATCTTGCTTAGTTTTCGAGACAGAAAATTAAATTCAATTAATTGCATATCCCTGGACCACACAAGAAACATGGGGAAACGTAGGAAATAATCAAGGGTTGCATTGGAAAACGATTGCAGCATTTGGCAAACAATAAGACAGCTGCTGTCAATTTATTAAGCTATTAAATTGTAATTTTTGTAAAAAGTATTTTTGGTGAAATTTTTTTAAAAAGTTTAACACCCTGTATCTTGAAAACGAAGCATTTTTGGACCCATGTTTATATGAACTTTCTGTCTTAAAATCACTTAAATAATCGTCTGTTAAATTTATTGTACATACTTAATGAACACCCTGTATACATTATTTCTTGACATACAATTCATACAAATGCGTATAAATTCAGAGCCAAAACAGCCCTTACTCACTGACACTTACACCGACTCATTAACTCATTATTATGCTACTTTGTGAACTCAACGACAAAAACACTATTAAGCATAATGCAAAATTCTTTTAAGATTTTACTGGTGGACTATGGATTTAGTCTGACTTTAAGAAAATCTATTATTATCATGAGACGAAGGCGAGGAAGATGAAATTCAACCTCGTGACCGATCCCCTCATCCTTATGAACATGGTCTTGGATTAGTAGTACTCATCGGACCAATGATTTCAATTCCTTTGATAACGAACCACTCGCAAACCTTCAGTCCAAATTTGCTAAGAAATGGAAGCGAGATATTAATTAAAACCTCCAATTTTACTACCAGAAACAAACCGCGACGATTCCAATAAGGTAAGAGATCCAATTTCATATATCAACGAAGACTTGTTTGACTCCACAGTACTTTGCACAAACATGGAAAATTCTTAAATTTTCCTGCTAAAGAGTTACGTACATATATTGGGTGATGTGTGTTAATCTATGGTTTACGACGCATAAATATGTTGTGGTAACATGAAACTAGAATATCGATAATTGCTGACAACATTTCTCGGAATCGTTTTTTCCAGCTACGTATACTTGCAAGTAGTGGAAGATAATGCCATTTCCACAAAGAAGTATAGATCGTTTTTGAAAAGCACGACCTTTACTTGATTCAACTCAAAGATGTTGTTGTTTAAATTAAAGGACACGTCAAGTTTCAATTGACGAACAAATGATCCCATTCCAATGAGGAAATTCGTAAGTGGTTGGTTTGAAGAACTTTGTAATGACAATGACAACACCTGAAAATATACCTTTAGATTTTTATATGTATGTATGAGTTTATATATGGCGACCTGTGTAAAGACTATTTTAGGTGCTTGATTTAAAATAAGACTTTCAACAGGAGGCTTTTAGACATTCGTTTTTTGAAAAATGGCAAGGCATTTTCGGTTTTAAATAACATTTACACCAAAAAAATTATTTTATATATAATATTGTAAACCCTCTTCTAAGATTACCTTTGTGGGTTATTCAGTTTAGGGTGGAACGATTCGACTTTTTTTATGGAAACGGCTGGGGTGCCAAACTTGCCTTTTGCAATAAGACTCACGTAAAAAAAATTAGACAAAAGTATTAATGGCTTCATGTTGCACAAGACCAATGACGTCACACTTCAAAACAGCTATTGTGCAGCATGAAGCTGAAGTCGTAAGTTTCTCTACCCAAAATTTTTGTACTTTACATTTAAACACAAGGGCACCTTTTGCCAGCCGATTGTACATTAAAAAAAAACAAACATATCAAATATCCATAATTTTATCGGTTTTTACAAGTAAGTGCGCATCTGTGTCTGATTATTTGTTTTAAGTATAATAATATCTAAATTATTTTTTATGGATTATCAAAAACGTTGCATAAGTATTTCACTTTTGGAAAATAGGTTTGAATTTTTATTCACAAGAAAGTATTTTATGTTTAAAAATTAAAATAATTTCCAACAAAATACATTTTTTCTTCACTCTTGTGCTGGGCTGGAGTGCCAAAAGTTGCTAAATAATTATAAACTTCTACAAACAAAATATTAAATAATATAAATGGCTTCATATAGGACAAGCAACATTTTCCTTTTGTGTGGATAGGTATGTGCGTGTGCAACATAAATGACAAAACATAAAAAAATTCTTGTATGAGTTTTTATTTATTAGCAACTTTTGGCACCCCAGCCGATCCAAATAAAAAATATCCCATATTACACGTTCGTTCGTTCCACCCATGTGCAACTGGTATGGACCTTTATAGATAGATAGATTTAGGCTGGGCAAATATGGGGTTTTAGAGATATGATGCAATGACCCATGTATCTCAAGAAATTAACTCTTGGAAAACTTTCTTGGCTAGTACTTTCATTTAGAGGAGATGCTGCCTGATCACCAAGATATTGCGAATTGACGGGGCTAGACTTTTTTCATTGGTATTATGTTACACTAAAATAAAACAACGAAGACGTAATTGCAGAAATATTATTTAATTATGTAAAAATATTATATAAAATTTATTCAAAAGGGCACACATATGACATGTGTTACAGAACGTAAGACGTCGATTATTTCAAGTATAATTGGTCTCAATGAAATTTAACGAATTATTCACAAAACAAAATCGCATCCCCCTTGATTTTATATTTTACTAATATTGATTTCTTGGTGAACTGAAATAATTGATAACGGAAGGAATATGTTTCCGGAAAACCTACACAAATGGACAAATGTTATTTACAGATGAATTTTAGTATCGTTATTTAAATTAAAACAAAAACTCAAAAGACGACAAAAGTAAGTTTCTCCATTAATATGAACACGACATCTACTATATAGTCTAAAATGTCTGTTATATATTTACATATTTCAGTTGGAATCATAAATTCTAACCCAAATTTAGAATTCATATATTGATCCTGTCTTGTTAGGCAGAGATATCGCTATTGCTCTTTATACAAGTTTGATGTCAAATTAGTTTTTGTTCAGCACTAAAAAAATATATATCCCTATGATACATTGTCTATCTTATTGACCTCACAATGGTTTTTTTTATTTCACCTACCGATTTGTGCGTGTATGCGTGTGGTTTGTGCAAGTTTTTTAATCGTTGGTAAATAAAATAACTTTTAGGATAGGTACTACTTAAAATTTTGTGAATTTATATAATGCATCGACTGTGTCCTATAAAATCTGTGTTATAAGGCGTTATTTAAAGATAGAGATACTTGCTTTGCCAAGTAAAAAATGTCTTACAAAATCTGTGGACTTGTTTTCAGTGGAAATACCCTTGGATATTTAATGTGTAATAATTATAAACTAGTTCACCTCTTCTTCTGCTAATCAATTCTTATCTATAAATAAACTAATTTTATGATAAAATGGAAAATATGTATTCTCCACTTCATATATTCATTAATGTATTGATGGTGTTTAACTTCAAACGCTTAAAAAGCAGGAATGTCTTAAATATAACTTTAAACAATATTAATATAATCGCATAATCGCATTATAATAAAGGCGTGAAAAATATGAAATATTACATACAACTCTTGCAAAAATATGACAAACAACAAGTTGTTGGCAGTAATTCAACATCCACTTGAGTGCACTTAATTCTTTTTGTTAATGCTATCCGATAACAACCGGTATCATAGCAACAAAACAATATTCTGATGGCACTGGCACCCAATAGTGTGTTGATTTAGTTTGAAAACTTTTGTTACGGTCATATTTCGGAAAATCGCTGCTTCACGAATTTTAAATAATATTCCACACTTATTACATTCTTTATATCAAAATCACAAACAATAGAACTAAAATATTGAATCAATAGTTCTAGTTAAACCGTTCTCGGTATCAAGTAAAATAAATTAGATAAATCGATTGTTTTCATTTCAGCATCTGTGGAGAAGATAAGAGGCCATTACCGCCATTACAAGAAAATACGTACATTCTGTATTTATGGAACTAATAGTTGAATGCTTTTACCATAAACTCCGCATAGCACATTCGAGCAAGGCAAGTTGAAAGACGAGATACAATTTGAGCACATTTTCTCTTGCACGTCCGCGACAGTATGATTTATAGTCAGATTTAGTTTAGAGTGTCAATGTCACGGATATAGTTAGTTATTGCATAATTACTGCAGTTATAATGTTTGTGTTTCTTCAATATATTATTTTGTATTGCAAGGTGGTAACGTGAGCGTATAGCCTTGATCCTACAGACAATATGGTTAATTCATACTTTCACAATCTTTATGTTACATATTATCGTAAAAATTAACTGCCTAAGCCTTACTAGGAAGAGATAATTTTTTTAATCAAGTGAAAACTCAAACTCAAATCCTATCGTGTCACAGTCATGGGACACTATTTGAACCTTTCGGTCGAGCTCACTATACCTGGATTAAAATTGAAGTGAAGGGGCATATCCAATTTGATATACTGAAATATTTTATTAATGTCAATAAATACAATTTTAAGTATAAGGTTCAAGATATAGAGAATTTTAATTTAACGTGGTCTGGTCTCCCTGACGAGCTAAAATAAAGGCGAACGAATATGTACATCTTCTTGGGGACATCGTTTTTAATTGGTGACCATAATGAATGAATTTTGTGGTGAGTTAAAAAAAATTTTTTATAATAATTTATTTTTAGACGTTTTGAATTTTGTAATTTTTAATCCAATTTTTATCATGCATTAAAGAGGGTTCAATAAACTTAATAATTGTATGTTTAGAGATGAAACATCAATGTGAGTATATCAAATTCGATATGTTTCTTGTTATTATGCTTGTATAAAACCTAAATAAAGTAATTTATAAACAATGCATATCAAGCAAAGAAAGAGAATTGTAAAAAAAGTGAGGGGAGGTGGAACTTTCAAAGTAGAACTGATACTGACGCAGTTTCCACTAAATATCAAATATATGACTCGGCGTACGTTTTGCCAATAATGTTGGTACCATCGGGAGATGATTCGAATCAAACTAAACAATACATGCAGTCTATTTTTGTCTAAATTATTGTCACAGTTCAATGATGATTAACCAATGGAAAACATTTGGAATAAGTCCTTTGTCAGTATTCATTGTGACATTGTGCAGTGTCAAAATGTAGAAAAGCATCTAGTCTAATATGTTATACCTAATATGTAATATGTTTACATTTTTAATTCCCTTGAAGTCTAGGTATATCTGTATATCCATATCTGAGAAGCTCAGATATGAAGAAACAGATACATCCAGAATTCAAGTGAATTAAAAATGTAATATAATAACAAGTTTTGTCTGATTAATGTTTATAGGCCACCATCGGGAGACTTTGAGGAATTTATATTATTATTAAGTGAAATTCTAACTAAAGCAATGAACAAATGCGAAATTATAGTCCTTTGTGGGGACCTTAATATTAACCAAACTAGTAATAGCCAAAATACGAAAATATTACTTGATATCTTTAGTTCTCTCAAACTAACGTCACATAAGAACCTACTAGAATATTTGCTACTAGATCTTATATAACCTCTACTACACTAGACTATGTTGTTACCAACGAACCAGAATTTATAAACTGCATCAATTTTGACCCAGGATTTGCTGACCATTATGGACAGCTAATAAAGTTTAATGATTCTATTTTTTCAGAAACATCTATTAATAAAGACGAAATTTTCTACACCAGAAAAATTAATGACCAAACAATAGGCGAATTCAAATTTTTGTTTAAAACCTTTAAATTTGACCTAAAATATACTAGTATAGATGAACTTTTTATGCAGTTCTTTGAACACTTTCACTGGTGTTTTCTAGCTTCTTTTCTCGAAAAGGCTCAGAAAATTAAACCAAAAAACAACTAAATTGTTTTTTCTGAAGAATTAAAAAATCAACGGAAAGAGTTAGAAAAGTTGAATTGGTTAAGAAATAACATCAATGATGTAAATGTTAATGACAAATACAAAATATTAAAATTACAAATACATAAAAATATACAATCTGAAAAAAGAGAACACTGTAGCAATAAAATAAGTACATCTAAAAATAAAACTAAAACAGCGTGGAACATAATAAACAATGCTAGTGGCAAACATTCGGAGAAACAAATTATATCAAGTATAAAATACAATAACGAAATATTTACAAATCAGTACGAGATTTCCAACATTATTGGAGAATATTTATCCAGTGTTATAAATAATAAATTGTTAAATTATTTTGGACAACATATTTCTAAGAACTGTACTACTGCCGAAAATGTAATCAATTCCATGTTCTTAAGCACAGTAACAGCAGCAGATGTTGAATTTGTAATAAAAATCTACCAAACAAAAAGAGCAGCGGACCTGATATGATTCCGATCATTCTTGTGAAAAAGTGCTCTGCAGAACTATCTCAACTTCTTGCTGATTTAATTAATATTTCAATTGTCGATGGAAAATTTCCAGACTTTCTTAAATATGCTACCATAGTACCAATTTTTAAAAAAGGAAATCATGAAGACGTCGAAAATTATCGACCTATCGCACTATTAAGCGTGTTTTCAAAAATATTTGAGAAAGTCATCTACAATAAAACATTAGAATTCTTAAATAAAAACAACATTTTTTCAGTTTGCCAGCACGGCTTTCGAAAAGGTTTCTCGACCGAAACAGATTGTGTTGACTTTGCTCAGCATGTTTTTGAAAAAATGGATCAAAACGAAACATTTGTAGCACTACTTTTTGACCTTACGCGCGCATTTGATACGGTTGATAAAGACTTTGTTTCTCAGAAACTGTATGCTCTGGGCATTAGAGGATAATTAAATAGTTGGTTCGTATCTTTTTTGTGCGAGAGAAAATTTCATGTCAGGGTCGATAATGTAAAGTCAGATGATTTTAACATGGACTTGGGCACTCCGCAAGGTAGTGTCCTTGGACCGCTTATATTTCTATTATTCGTCAACGACCTACCTGCGAATATCTCACAGGGACGTGTTTTTATGTATGCGGATGACACGACTATTGTCATATCAGACCCGAAAGCTGAAAACATTAATTTCAAAGTTAATATTGTTCTTAGAGAATTTTCTCTTTGGTGTTCAAAAAATAAACTTATGATAAATCACGCTAAGACAATATGTTTACCAATTTATAACAAATACAAAACAGAACCTAACTTTAACTTTAATTTTAACGAATGTGACCTGCCCTTAAGTACTTCAACTAAATTTTTAGGTGTACTTATTGACAAAAACTTTACCTGGGACCAACATATTGAAATGGTATGCATTAAACAAAAATTTCTTTTTTTTGAATCAACTAAAAAACTCAGATAAAAAAGCATTATTGAGTTTTTATTATGCAACCGTTTATTCGGCTATAGCCTACAACATAGTCTTATGGGGTCAGGCAAAAAATATCAACCGTGTTTTTGTTTCTCAAAAACGTATTTTACGGCTCATATTCAACTTACCTCATCAGGCGTCATGTCGCAACACTTTTAAAAATAACAGAATTTTCACAACTACGTCAATTTATCTTATGAAATTATTAACCCTTATTTATGTTAAAAAAAACAATTTTATTACTAACAGTGATGTTCACTAGCACAACACTCGAGAAAAAGACAACATCGCATTACGCAAACATGAACACGAATTTTACAAAAATTCACCTATACAAGGTGTTTCCAAATTGACTACCATAAATTTAAGAGCTTGTAGACAACGTTAAAATAAAACTAAAACCTCTATACAGTTTCGTCGAAAAACGCTTCGTTTTCAAAATACAGGGTGTTATAGTGTCGACTGGCAGATCAGTTATTTAGCTATATCTCTAAACAGAGTATGCAGAGGAATCTAAATTTTTGTGAGCGAGTGTTACTTAAGACTACCGATGACTGTATAATATTTTAAATCTGATACCACCATTCAGTGGCGTAGAAAAAGAGGTATAGCCTAACACTTTTTTGTTAAAAAAAAATTTGCTGTCAGATGTTTTGAAAATATCGTCTCATTTTCAGATTCCCCTATCAAAATGCTATAATATAGACGCTCTTATTAAATATCTCCAGAGGCGTTCGTTTTCGAGATATTCTCGGTTTCATGTGGCAATACTCATGTGTTTAAAAATTTTTTTTTAATGTACTTAGTCAATAAAATAGCAAAGCAAAGGTAGAATATTTTAATAATGTACAAGATAAATAAAAACTTCCGCACATGTGTAATTTACCATTTTAGTACTATTTATAAAATATTGCTACTGAACGATTAATAAAAAAAAAGGAAATTTTCAATATGAATTTGTAAAGAAGTGCACCTTTAAGATTAAAATGTAATTTCTTGACAGTTAAGCAGGTTTGAGTTGCATTTGTTTTTGTTTTTATCTACCTTGTGATGATTGCCCTTTTTAATGTTTTTCGCAAATTAAGTAGGTACCACATAAAACCGTGAATATCTCGAAAACGAACGCCTCTGGAGATATTTAATAAGAGCATCTTTATTATAGCATTTTGATTGGGGAATTTGAAAATGAGACGATATTTTCAAAACATCTGACAGCTAATTATTTATTAACAAAAAAGTGTTAGGCTACCCCTTTTTCTAGGCCACTGAATGGTGGTATCAGATTTAAAATATTATACAGTCATCGGTAGTCAAGTAACATTCGTTCACAAAAATTTAGATTCCTCTGCCTACTCTGTTTAGAGATATAGCTAAATAACTGATCTGCCAGTCGACACTATAACACCCTGTATTTTGAAAACGAAGCGTTTTTCGACGAAACTGTATAGAGGTTTTATTTTTATTTTAACGTTCTCTACAAGCTCTTAAATTTATGGTAGTCAATTTAGAAACACCTTGTATATGCAGGTTCTCGCCTATTTAATCTACTACCTGAGCATATTCGAAATAGTGTTTCGCTTAACATTTTCAAAAGCCGCTTAAAAGTACTGCTTAATATGGAATCCTTTTACTCAATTGATGAATTTATGAATTTCTTAAAGAACAAAGTCTCCTAATGGTGCTGTATATCTGTGTTTGTTTGTAACTATATGTAATTTTTATATTTATGTATATTTATTTATATTAGTATGTGCTATACAAGTTTTATACATATTTCAACCCTTTTTACTGACGTATCCTATTCATAAAACATGTAATGTATTTAAGGATAAATAAATAATAATAATTATTATTATTATTATTATTATTATGTATAAACTACCCCTTAAACCTAGTGAGAATCTAACGTAGTTTTAATCACAGGCTTTAATTACATTTCCTGTCAAAAAATAAATTACATAAATAAGCTTTAAGTGACACAAAGTATACGAATGAAATCAATAACTGATTGCAGATTAGCATTTGTCCTTGCTTCGTCAACAAGCGCCTTTAATATCCAAGGAATACTTGAAGAATGATCATTCTAGTATCCATTGTTTTTTGATTCGGTTCACTATATAATGTAAAGTCTGCTACGTTGAACTTCCGGAGATGAAGGTGTGCTATAGCAACAAAGCTATAAAATTAAATTCTAGAACGCATAGTCTAATGCCTCCTAATCGGAAATAGCTTAAGTTTAAATATAAATAAATTTAAGTTTAAATATAACTGTTACTTAATATCCGATAGATGCGCACCAGGTGGTCAAGTATGTGACCATAATTCCTGGCGAATAGCTGAAAATACATATTAATTAAAGATAACTTAAATCGGAGAGGCGTGCGTTTTAATCAACCAATCCTCTACGTATGGAAGTGGACGAATTAAATCCAAGCAACCTAAATGTTACACAGTATTTTCGGGTCTCAGAGGGTCCATCTTCAAGTTTTAGTTGCTTAATAATTGGAAAGAAGCTGATGAGATGATTGAGATGAATCTAGTTCCGCATGTCTTTTGTAAATATCCCTTTCATATGGCCTGTGACGCTTGTGACTGCCTTTATAGTTATGATTACCGGGACCGGGTGCAAGAGGAGGATTTAAAAGAACTATGGGTGCTGGATCATAATATTCTTCATAAGCATAAATAAGTTCAGCAAAGTACTGTGTGTGGTATTATGGGAACGGAGTAAGTGAAACATTTAAAAATTTTATAGGTTTTTAATCGCATTAAAGTCGATATTAAGATGGTCGTTTTTTTATAACCTAGTGATTAAAATACATAAAAAATATATGACATTTTCTAAATCTTAAGTATGCAGATTTATTCAATCCGCAACTCTCTAAATTTTAACTAAATTTTTGTAACCTATATATGGAAGAGATATTCTAACGGAAGCCACAATCTGTTGCAATGTTAGTGCTGAATAACAATTTATTTATGAATTATCTATAGTGGGACATTTTTATAGCAGCGTTAAAATTTAGTAGGGATAGTAGGATATGGATTAGCGAAAGTTCGAGGAAATAAAATTCTTATAAAAACAAAATTGTCTCATTTCTTGAAAAGTGAGTTTCTACTGTTTAGAAAAAATATTTATTTTTGGTTTTCTGTAAGACACTTGAAGTGAAGAATTGTAACATTAGCCTAAGATTTTATAACGTAAGATATAGTAATACCATATTATTATTCAGTACTCAATCCTCCAGTCGATAATGGAACGATAGTAGAAGGTCCTCCCTTCTACTATGTCTATGTTTTAAAGATACAATTACCGGGGGGCCAGCACGACCACTTTCACATATTTTAACTAAAATGTTATTACGCCGTAACTAGTTTATCGTATTAATTTTCTACATATTTTAACTTATATACCTATAAATACAGCATATTTTATATTTTCTGTAGTTACTGAATTGCGAAAAACAGTTGTTGGTTATTAGTTATTCACCGCTGTATTATTTGTACGTGCATTTGTGAAACTATTGTTAAAAATGGAACAGTTTAAGACAGAATTGGAACACTACGGGTTAATGGACCTGATAAAAATGTTATAGATCGTACGAAGACCCTACAGATTTAAAAAGTGCAATAGAGGTACTAGAAGAAATAATTCGAGATATGACATGGGTTGCTGACCATGAGAGCATATACGGTAATGGTTGGTTTGATGCTGCATATATACAGCAGCTCAAAGACCAATACGATACTATCCTAGATAATTGTCATGAATATCTGAATGGTAAAATTACCATAAATGAGTTGCACAAGGTTTAACAACATATTTGTTCGAGATTAGGATGTTTTTACCATTTGATATTGTTGAAAAATATCGTCTTATTGAAACAGAACAAGAGTCAGAGACGGTAGAAGAAGAATCAGTATATGATAGACAGAATGGTGATTTTCAACCCGTTATAAATATGTTGAAGGGTGCAACGGAAAAGAAGAGGAAACAGCTTTAGAATGTTTATATATTTATTTTATAATTTGTGTCAATAAAATTTAAATAAAAACATTGGTTTTACTCTTATATATCGTTTTAAATCCTGTACTTTAAAAATTCATGATACATAAACTTTTACATTGTCATAATAAACGGGCATACTAATAATAATAATAAAAATAATGTAAATTTTAAGATTTATAGCACTAGTTTTATTTTATATGAAATAAAAACACTATTCTAGGTTATATATTTATTTGAAGTATTTCTTAAAGATAGTTTTACAAATGGTATCTGTTTGGAAAGCGGGTTGAACGAAGGACCAGTCAGCCCAACGGACTGACAGAATGTTTTCATTGCGTGTACGATATTAAAATAGGGGTAGATACCTTGAATTTTGCTTCTTGTCTTCGTGTTGGGCCCAACAATCTCAGCAGATTCCAGGACCAGGGTGATACACTTTTTTGCACTTGGTTTTAATTAAATTCAAAAGCACGACCGCACCTTTTTGTAATTATTGTATACCAGCGAGAGTTGTTACTTGTTACTATGGATACTAACAAATTAAAGTAGAATTGAACAAGAGAATTAAATCCAAATAATTGCGTTTTCTGAACATACCGCCCATCCAAATGGCGAAGCATTTGTAATAGGAACAATACTAATTTAGTAGGTACTTACTTGAAGGTTCTATGATTAAAGTAATTCCAGATTGAAACTTTTATAAGTAATTGTAATATACAGGGTGATTCGTGAGGAGAGGGTCGTACTTTACCAACAGATAGGGAATATTGAGGTGATCTTAAATCCCCATATAGTAATGGCTATAGCGGCTTCGTTTCCGAAATACAGGGTGTTTTATATTTTTTGGAAGAATTTTCTTTTTGCCATATATCTGTAATGCGTAAACGGAATTCAATGAAATTTTGTATTTTTGTTACAGTAGACATTCGCCATAAAATGCGTGGGATATTAATAAAATATCAGGGCCGGACCCAGAATAAAATTATTTTTAAATTATTCCTAGAAAATAACACTCTGTATACTGTTTATGAAATTCTTGATATTGAAATATTAATTTACATCTAGAAAGATAGAAGATCCCATAAAAAAATATTTTGGCACCATTTTATTGTTTAAGTAAAAAAATTAAATTGTTGAGGAATCAATTTTTTTTTGAAAAATTGAGAGAAAATAGTCACTTCAGATATCAGTAACATATATTTTTTTTCTTCTCTGTTTGCACTATCTTTTATTCGTATCACATGGTACCTAGTAAAATAATAAAAATATTTTGTAATGATTGTGTAATTAATAATTTAAAAAAAATAACACATAATAAAAATTAACAATTTAACAGTCAAATTTACTAAATACAATTAAATTTTTTGAATCACAGTCTGTTTTCAAAGTGACCACCGCCAAATTCGATACATTTTCTTGATCGATTTGTCATTTGATTTATGCTTTTTCTAACAATTTCTAAATTGTTATTAATTTCATTGCAAAAGTGCTCAATTATTGCAATCAGCTGTTCTCTGGTGTTTATTTCTTCATTGTATACCTCAGTTTTAAATAACCCCACAAAAAATAGTCAAGGGTTGTGAGATCTGGTGATCTCGGATGCCATGCAACAGGACTGAAGTGACTATTTTCTCTCAATTAAAAAAAAAAAAATTGATTCCTCAACTATTTAATTCTTTTACTTAAACAATGAAATGGTGCCAATATATTTTTTTATGGGATCTTGTATCTTTCTAGATGTAAATTAATATTTCAATATCAAGAATTTCATAAACAGTATACAGAGTGTTATTTTCTAGGAATAATTTAAAAATAATTTTATTCTGGGTCCGGCCCTGATATTTTATTAATATCCCACGCATTTGATGGTGAATGACTACTGTAACAAAAATACAAAATTTCATTGAATTCCGTTTACGCATTACAGATATATGGCGAAAAGAAAATTCTTCCAAAAAATATAAAACACCCTGTATTTTGGAAACGAAGCCGCTATAGCCATTACTATATGGGGATTTAAGATCACCTCAATATTCCCTATCTTTTGGTAAAGTACGACCCTCTCCTCACGAATCACCCTGTATCTAATTATTAAATTAAAACTAAGTTAAAATAACATGTTGTATAACTAGTAATTAGTAGGGATCGGACATAATTTTACAAGAGGTCTCTTAAAATGACCATTAGCTGTTTGTACAGTAGCTGTACGGATTTGTCCATCAGGACCAGCATGTAATTCGGCAATCCGACCGAGATGCCACGTTAGCGGAAGGACATTGTCCTGTTTAATTATTACAATTGTGCCAATTGAGGGAGGTTTTGTACGATCTGTCCATTTAGAACGTTGCTGGAGGGTATGGAGGTATTCGTTATGCCAGCGCTTCCAAAAACTTTGTTCAATTTGTTGCAACAGTTGCCATCTGGACAGATGATTTAAGGGTACGGAAGTTAACTCCTCGTCAGGAGGAGCTGTTAATGAGGATAATGTTAAAAAGTGACCTGGAGTCAGGGCCTGAAGATCATTCGGATCATTACTAAGCTGGCATAACGGTCGTGAATTTAGAATGGCTTCAATTTGGTGGAAAATGGTGATAAGTTCTTCATAGGACAGCACTTGATCACCAACAACTCGAGAAATGTGATGTTTCACCGATTTTACTCCTGCTTCCCACAAGCCGCCAAAGTGTGGAGAGGAAGGAGGGTTGAAATGCCACCTAATTTGCATGATTCCAGCGGCACCTTGTGTAAGTTCATTCAACTGACGATTAGCACCAACGAAATTTGTTCCATTGTCACTATAAAGATCAGAACATTGACCTCGCCGTGCAACAAAGCGTCGTAATGCTGCAATAAACGCGTCAGAAGAAAGATCTGATGCAAGTTCAAGATGAAGTGCTTTTGTGGCGAGACATACAAATAAGCATAGATAGGCCTTTTGTGTTTTACCATCTCGGCGTCTACCAAAAGTAAGAGTAAATGGCCCGGCGAAATCTACTCCAGTGTGAAGAAACGGTTTAACTTCAGAGACTCGATAAGTAGGTAAATCACTCATAAAAGGTGTGTAAGATTTTGGATTGTGTCGAGAACAACGATAGCAATGGGAAATGCAATGATTAATTGCACGTCTAGCCGACAAAATCCAAAACTGTTCAACTAATAAAGCTTGAAGAGCGGTTGCACCAGGATGCAGATACTTATTATGATAGTGATTAATAAGAAGTTTAGTTAATCGGTGATCTCGTGGCAATAAAATTGGATGTTTTCTTTGAAAGGATTCCTGAGAGTGACGAAGTCGTCCGCCCACCCTGAGAATACCCTCTGGATCTAGAAAAGGAGCAAGTTTACGTATGGGTTTAGAACAATCGCTATTTGAACGAATTTGCTTTATTTCGTTAGCAAAAACTAAGCGTTGAACATGTCTGATGATAATTAACAATGAGTTATGTAACTCCAAATCAACTAAAGGCCCTTGAACTAAATTAGACTTATTCTTTAAATACTGGGTAAATCGAATTAAATATGCTATACTTCCTTGAACTTTTCTCAAAGAAGAGAATCGAAATAATAAGTCCATTATGAAATCATGTTGTTTAGTGACAACGAGAGAGATTGTATTGGCTTCTAAGTCTATTTCAGACGAAGGAGTAGAAGAGGTACAAATAGGCCAACGTTCAGGTAAAGAACTGAGCCACATTGGACCCGCCCACCATGCGGAACAGTTCAAGAGGTCACAGGGAAGAAGACCTCGCGAAGCGCAATCAGCAGAATTATCAGTACCATTAATGTGATACCAATTTTGCGGAGAAATTTTTTCTTGAATTTGTGTAACCCGATTAGCAATAAACGTCTTCCATTGATGTGGAGAGGATTTAATCCAGGTCAAAGCGACTGTCGAGTCGGACCAAGCGTAAATTTTATTAAACACAATGTTGGCATAGGTCTGACAAACAAAATGAACCAAATCAGAAAGTAGGAGAGCAGCACATAACTCAAGACGTGGAACTGTAATACGCTTAAGTGGAGAAACCTTAGACTTAGCACAAACCAAAAAAATGCGTACAGAGCCATCATTTAGTGTAACTCTAAAATATACCACGCATGCATATCCAATCAAAGATGCATCACAGAAACCATGAAGTTCACAGCTTTGATAATTGTCCGTTATAATGCGACGAGGTAGCTCAAGTTGAGCGAGACATGGTAACTCACGTTTGTATTGTGACCAACGTGAACAAATCTCAGCGGAAGGTGCCTCATCCCAAGACAAACCTTGTGTCCAAAGCACCTGAATTAAATGCTTGGCAAAAAGAGTCAGCGGCGCCAATAATCCAAGTGGATCGAATATGCGGGCAACTTCAGAAAGTATCGATCTCTTAGTACAACAACGTTCAATAGTTTCTATTTTGTAAATTAAGGAATCAGAAGCTGGATTCCAGTTCAAGCCCAATACCTTTTGAAAGGAATCGACAGTGTCGAATGATTGACAATTAGTTTGCCGTAAAGAGGGAGGTATGGACTCTAACAAGACAGAATCATTACTAGACTATTTCCTTAAATCAAATCCGCCACTTTTAAGAAGACCTTGAAGTTGAGATTGCAGCGTGATAGCTTCTTTAAGAGATGAACAGCCCGTGACTACGTCATCTACATAAATATCGCTAAGTATCACCTTTGCAGCATAAGGAAAATTCTATTTTTCATCTGAAGCAAGTTGTAGGAGAGTGCGGATAGCAAGATATGGAGCAGATGCTACTCCGTATGTAACAGTATTTAGCTCAAATTCTTGAACCGGACCGTCAGGAGAAAAGCGCCACAGTATGCGTTGATAGGCTCTGTGTTCAGATTTCACTAAAACTTGCCTATACATTTGTTTTATATCTGCAATAAGTACAATAGAATGAAGACGAAAACGTAAAAGTAAGGATACTATGTCTTGCTGTAATTTAGAGCCAGTTAGTAGCGTGTCATTTAGAGAAATATTATTTGAAGTCTTCGCTGAGGCATCAAAGACGACACGTAATTTCGTAGTGGAACTTTCTGGCTTTAGCACACAATGGTGTGGGATATAGTAACACGAATCTCTATGATTGAAAGTAGTTTGACCACTCACAGGAGACATATGGCCAGAGACGAAATAATCCTGCATAAAATTGGAATATTCTTGTTTTAATGCAGAATTTTTATTTAAGCGATTTTCCAAGGACAGAAAACGACGCATTGCGGAGTTAAACGAATCACCTAAAATAGGAATTTCTTCACGAAAAGGTAATGAAACAGTATATCTACCGGATTCATCGCGAGTATGAGAATCAATAAAGTTTTGTTCGCATTTGATATCCTCCGGTGAATTGAATATTTTGTTAGGTACACTTTCAAGTTCCCAAAATTTCTTTAATGTGGAATCGAGTTCCGATTCAACAGATACATGGAACAAATTAACAGTAGTGAGCATAGAATGATTAATTTTGCCAGATAAAATCCAACCAAAGATGGTTTTCATTGCAATTGGTTCGCCAGGACGGCCATATTTAATACCGGGTTGTATTATTTGCGAATAGACATCAGCACCAAGCAAGATATCAATTTCGCTTGGTTTCCTATAATCAGGATCAGCAAGAGGCAGGTTAATTAAATGTCTATAATTGTGCGTGGCAATGTGACTAGACGGAACATCATTGCAGATGACTGGCAAGACCATTGCCTGAATAATGAAACTGGGATGACGTCTAAATAGCGGAGTGACTTGACAAGCAGTCAAGCCGGTACAAGCGGGTGAAGAAGTTCGACCAATTCCTTGAATAGGAATAGAACATTGAGTTAGCGGTAAACTAAGTCGGTTTAGACATTTCTCAGTTATTATTGATATTTGACTGCCATTGTCAATAAGAGCACGACAGGTCTGAAAATTACCTCTAGCATCACAGATAGATACTAAGGCAGTAGATAAGAGGACTGTAACTGGAGCAAGAGCACTGGCAACAACTTGAGGACTGTCAGGAGCGGCGGCATTATTTTTAGAGTTAGACGTGGAGTTTGAAGCAGAGTTAGAAGTAGAGTTTGTAGTTGCTTCACGGGGAAAATGTAGCATCGTATGATGGCGTTTTTGACACACACGACAAGTGGACTGGGAAGCACAAGTTGAGAGACTATGTGTTCCAAAGCAGTTCACACATCGTTTGCATTCTTTAATAAAATCATATCGATCCTGAGGTGATTTATTCAAAAATGAATCACATTTAAAAATAGAATGCTGAGCCTTGCAAACAAAGCAAGATGTTTGACAAGGTTTTGCTGAAATAACATTACTTTGAGAAACTGTCTCGGCCACGAGAGACTGTTGTCTTGATTTTGTGGGAGACTGCGTATATTGGTTATGAGTAAATGAAGAATGAGAAGACCTTTTTGTATTAGAGTTTAAATGCTGAGAAGCACTAGAAGAAAGACTTGATGTTATCATACTAGATTCCAAAGCTGTACATTGATCGGTCAAAAATGTATTTAAATTTTCATATGTAGGTATTTCAGTATTGCCATGATACATTTCAAACCGTTTGCGAGTATTGGAATCAATTTTCTGCATTAACCAATTGAATAAAGTAAAGTCCCATAAATCAATTTTATATTTTTTGAGAGCAAATATATTTTCTGAAAATATACTTAAGAGAGTACGAAGAGAGGTTGCTGAATCGGATTCAGCTTTTGGTGAATTGAAAATATTTCCCCAATATGTCGAAATAAGTAAACGTTTATTGTCATATCTTTCTTCTAGAGTTTTAAATGCAATAGGATAATTATCGGAGGTTAATGGCAAATGCTTAACTAATTTTAGTGGTTCGTCAGACAAGGCACTTATTAGATATTGAAATTTCTCTATGTTTGATAATTTTGTATTATTGTGAATTAGCGATAAAAACAATTCGTGAAAGGAAGTCCATTCAATAGGATTCCCTGAAAATTTGGGTATTTGAATTTGTGCTAAATGGACATTATTTTGGTTTTCAGCATTACTCTTTGGATTTGCAACAACAGCTGACTACATTTTAGTTAATTGTATATTAACAGCTTGGATACTATCATAGAAATCATCTATTTTTTCTAATAATGAGTTTAGTTGATTCAAATTTTCAGGCGAAAGTTGGCTTAATTTCAATAATTTGCGTTGTTCTTGTATATCATTGAAAATGAGGTTAGATCTTCTAAATTTTGCGTGAAACATAGAGTGCGTTGTAGGATCTGCCAAAACCGTACATGAATATTCTGACACAGCGGTCAGTTTTTTTATTGTCAAATTGCATTCTCTCACAAAGTCCTCACACTTCATTTTGAATCGCAAACTTGTAAAATAATGGTATTAACTGTATGTAAATAAAATTGTAACTTAATTTTATTATTTAGCAGTTATAAATAAACACTGGAATGTCAATAACACAAATTTACAAGAAAGTACTACTAGACTTTTACGTGAGAATAAAAATGAATTAGCGGCAGGTTCAGAATATTACACAATTAGGAGGCTGGTGTCAAAATTGTCAAACTAAATTAAAATTGGAAAATGTCACTTTTCTAAATGAAATATATGACGTTTTTAAGCGGTTTGAATATTAATGAGAGTTAAAGCTGGTTTTATTTTAATTTTAAAGAATCGGCATCGAAGAACCAAAAATGTTTGGAAAGAGCGTTGAACGAAGGACCAGTCAGCCCAACGGACTGACAGAATGTTTGTTTGCGTGTACGATATTAAAATAGGGGTAGATACCTTGAATTTTGCTTCTTGTCTTCGTGTTGGGCCCAACAATCTCAGCAGATTCCAGGACCAGGGTGATACACTTTTTTGCACTTGGTTTTAATTAAATTCAAAAGCACGACCGCACCTTTTTGTAATTATTGTATACCAGCGAGAGTTGTTACTTGTTACTATGGATACTAACAAATTAAAGTAGAATTGAACAAGAGAATTAAATCCAAATAATTGCGTTTTCTGAACAGTATCATTTTTATTTGTATGATAAGTAAACAAGTTTAGAAAATCATTAATACTATAATTTTTACTTAATGCTAGTAAAATAATACACAATATTGGCCAGAGTTAGATATCCTCAACCTAGCCTGACGTATTTGATAACTCCCTCGATGTTAAAAAGTGTACTTGTAATTTTTAAAACTAATATTTAGAATACACAATGTGGAAAAACATGATAGATATATATTTTTGTTAAAAAACATGTTTAAAGCGATATTTACTTTTAAAGATTAATAAACGTATATTGCAAATAGGTCAGCTCTTGGTAATAACATTTTATTTTTAATTCTTTCAAAAGCTAGGTCTCTTGTAGCTTATTTCAAGACATGTTAAAAACACTTAACATTTAAAAGTAGTATTATTTTAAAATCTTTAGACTAAAAGAACAAGTCGTTTGCAGATTACTTACGACGACATTCAATTTCAACAAGAAATAATCAAAATGTGTTACTAAAAATACATTTTTATATACAAATTAAGTATTTTCTTTAATAAACATATATTTTTTACTGTATAGACTAAATTAACTTGTAAAATGTTACATGTATTACCTACATCAGACTATTTTTATAGTAAAAGATAACTTAAAGTTTTACATTCTGAGAAAGTTTATAAAATAAAAATCGTACTATGTAATGTTATTATTAGTTTGTACATTATTAAACAAAATTAATAATGTTATTCAAAAAAGAAGCAAGCACACTCTAGGTATAAATAAAAAATATTCTGTAGCCATAGGGAAGAGTATCGTAGTTGTTTTCTATACGTCTACGCTTGGTATAGCTTACACGATAAATTTTTTTTTCTGGTCTTGACAATACATCGCATGTGTTTGTTCGACAGATCTTCCTATCGTTGTACACATATGCTGACGATGTATTTTCACAAACCATGGCCTTCAATGAATCGAAGTTAACTATTTTAGAGGTTTGGAAGTTAATAGTTATACCCTTTACCTTGCAAACTGTAATATAATCGTTTTTATCGCTAGAAAAAATTTTAAGTGCATAGTTCTTGGGTCCACCACTAACGAACTCTGTAATTTTGCTATTAGGACCGTAGTCAGCTATTTCGTCCGTTAACTGACCAAGGTAGTCACCCACCTCAGGCATCCACTCTCCCGTTTTGCTGGTAAATATTATACTATCAGTATCAAAATACAAAACTCTCTCACCTAATTTTTCGAGATATTTATATAGTTCCAGTCTAGCAGATGCCGTAGTGTATGCGGCTAGAACGACATTTACTGTTCTTAAGGACGTTACTGCATCCTCGTGTTTATCCCAACAGACCATTAAAACATTGTCGCTAATAATAACAACATTGTGTACAGTAACAGAGGGGTCTGTCAGTAGTTTGAAAAGTTCGAAACTTTCACGCACAACTGTAGTCTGCATTAAATTTTCTCGCTGGCCAAATTTACCCCAAAAACTGTTCAGCATCAATTTTGAAATATATCGCATTCCAGCATTATGTGATATATTTGACTGTTCCAAATTAATACCTTCTCGCTTGGAATATGACTGCACATAGGCTTGTTTTAAATCATCGGTAGTACACCATTTAGGCCAACCACTACATTCCTGTTTAATTTTTAAAAAATTATCTACATACCCACCGAAAAGGCCTCCTGCTTTTTTCTCTTTATCGTATATCTCCACGGTGTCGTATTGCCAAATTTCTAAAAATTCTAAAATTTTGTAATGCAGGTTAACAGCTTTCCTAAGCTCATCTGCTACATAAGTTCCTGTGAACTTGCGCTCCTCATCTGTATGTCTACATACCTCTTGAGAAGATAGCTCAACACATGTGCGACATAACGGAAACGTGAGCTTACCGTTACATTTAAAAGGTAGTACAGGATGATAGAGGCTATCTGGTGGCAATACGGTACATTTTATTAAACCCTCCACAGAGCCTAAGTCTAGGTTTTGACACGCTGTGTTGCCTATATAAACCTTTGAGTGACCAACGGGGTATTTTCCATATTTGTTTACATATGGATACAATGAACATACATCAAAGTAGCAGATTTTTTCATCATTTTTTAAACAGCACTTGTGATAAAGTTTAACTGCATTTGTACGCCCTCCGAAAAAGCTATCCCGAGGATTAAGTGGGTTGTTGGTAGAGAGCCTGTTTTGACTTATAAAGTCTTTAATGTCTTTATTAGTTTTTAGAAGTTGTCTAAATTCGCATTCCCATATTTTTACTAGATTATATCCTAGGCCCAAAATTCGTTTCTCCTTAGCCTGTGTGTTTTCACGTCTAATAAAAAGTAATTCATTCTTCTGTGTGATGTTATCTGTTGAAGTTTGGTTATAAAAACATTTTTTACAACCATGGTAGTAACAGCCGTAAAACTCATAAACAGTTTTGTTTTCCACGCAGAATCCATCGACTAAAATATTCTCTGGTAATCTAACTTCCCTAGCATTACCAGCATGCACAATATTTAATTTTAAGGATTGCTCTAACCAGAACAGCCAGTTAATAGCGATCTCGGATTGATTGTCGGCTAGTCTGTAACCGTTAGGTGGGATTAGTCCAATCGTATTGGGTTTTAAAAAATGCCTCCGAAAAACTAGATTACACGCACTCGCTATTGTTGTAGCTTCTTGAAATGGATCGATTTTATTAGTTTCTATAAAACAACTTCTAAAATTTATGCATGCTTTACGTAAAATATCAACATCGATTGTACAGTATTTGACAATATCTAAATTCATATTAAAAACTGCATTATTTGATGTTTGTTCATTGTACCACGTTAGGAAATCTACTCTATCTTTAACAGACATAGAATCAACCATGTAAAATGACAAAGGCGGTAGCGGGCCTACATAGTTTTGGTTTTCTATCGTATTAAACAAGTGTGGAAAGTACCCTTTTACCTCATCAAATTTAAAAGCACCCGGTAACTTTGACAGTGGCAGGGGCATATAATTTAAACTATCTATGAATTTAATGTTATTACAGGTTATTGATATAAACTTACAGCCGTTTCGAATAAATTTTGGGTTCCACCTGTTTACATTTAATAAAATTTTTCGTGCTATAAAACAACCGTCATATGCTTTCATATTGTGTGCAATAGCGACAACATTATATTTTCTTCTATCAAAGTCGTGTAAATACTCTAGAAGTGATCCAACAGGATCGTTTCTGAAAATATGTACACGCTTACCGCACTGATTACAGTCAATATTTATGTTAGTGTTATTTATAAACATAGAACAAACTTGTTGTGCCACGCAAAGATTCGGCTCATGTAAAAATCCTCCACAAGACAGTACCTTTTCCTGACGGCATTCAAGGTCGTAAAATACGAATAGAAAATGCTTATATATTTTTTCTCGTTGTTTCTCTAGTAATGTACTCGGTTTCATAAAACACAAATGCCTTACTGGTTTCTCCTCTACACATATGCTGCAAAATTTCATACCACATTTATGTGGTTTCTTTTTATTTATCCAGTAACTATTTAAACACCGATTACATCTTTTTAAAGTTGCACAAAGTTTTGCTTTATGTAATTTTAAACAATCGACCCCTCTGAACGTTCTGCTACAGATACTACATACAATATTTTCAGATTTAATGTTGCATGGTGGTGATGTATGACAACACTGACACATGTATGGGCACCTAACGTGACTCTTTTTATCATTAAAACGCTTTTTACACAAATCGCAGAAATAGCTTGTAGATAAGGCAGCTGTTAAACTTAGAATTAGGTTATAGTGGTTGTTTTCTAAAAGAATGTTTATCAGTGGAACATTATTACCTCTTGGTCCTTCAAAATATGTCGCTGATCCACTTCTATTACTGTACACAACTATGGTATATTTGTTGATCAAGAAATCCTGCAGTTTTTTTATTTGGTCGTAAGAAGCACCATTAGCAAGATCAATATCCGCCATTCTACAGAGGCGCTGCCCTTCTTTTATCAATAAACCTTTTTTTGTTTTCAATTCTTCGAACACTACTTTATTTACCCTGTAAGCCATACCTAGCACTACAGCGTATACAAAACATAAGTTATCTTCATTATAAACTTCTACGATACCTGTCTTTTTTCTACAGAACTCCTCAAATGTTGCACCCTTTAAAGTTGTACGACCATTTCCAATTGGTAGACCAATACAATCAATTGCGAGTGTTAATCTACTGTTTGTGAAGAATGATGCGTTGCTTTGAAGGATCCTACCCAACTCATCTAGTACAACGTCTACAGATAATTGGTCTCTACGTCTAAAAGATACTGCCAGGGGTCTGTCGGGAAATTCTTCGTTATTAAAAATTAGGCCCACACGATCGTCATTTTTGAAACCTCGCATTCCGTAGGTCATTACTTCACCAAGTCCTGCCTTTAAATAAATATAGTTAACATTTTTCAAAATATTTTCATGTTAGATAGTTTAAATACCTTAAGCCATGTCATTGGATCACTGGAACCATTAAAATCTTTAAAAGTAAAATTATATCGTCGAGCTTTCAGATTGAATTTTTTTATTTCTCTATCAATTCACTCTCAACTATGATGTACTTAAAAATGGGTTGAACAGGACTGTGCATCTGATGAGACCTGCTTGTAAGCTTATTTATTTTGTTTTCAAGTGACTGATAAGCACACATATCCAGATTCTCGTACTCGCCAAATATTAGTTTGTAATCCAGATGCTAAAATTACATTTTTATTTTATACATGTGATGATAAATTGTAAACTTTGCATTCTGTACATTGAAAATAATTGAGGAAAATATTGTATCCCTAATAATCAAATTATTACCTCCTTTAATGCCACTAGATGTTTCAACGAGCCACTGTCAACATACATATTTATCAGGTCCATTAACCCGTAGTGCTCCAATTCTGTCTTAAACTGTTCCATTTTTAACAATAAATTCACAAATGCACGTAAAAATACTACAGCGGTGAATAACTAATAACCAACAACTGTTTTTCGCAATACAATAACTACAGAAAATATAAAATATGCTGTATTTATATATAAGTTAAAATATGTAGAAAATTAATACGATAAACTAATTACGGCGTAATAACATTTTAGTTAAAATATGTGAAAGTGGTCGTGCTGGCCCCCCTGTAATTGTATCATTAAAACATAGACTAAATTGTATTATGTTATACCAAATATTAATTGTGGCATTTCATAAATTATTTCTCTTCCTTTTCTTTTTTGGGATTTATTACCACATTTCTTGATATTCCTATCCAAAAAAAAATGTTGATTTATCTAAAAAAACATTCAAATTAACCAGTTTAAAACTGGGAAATAACCTCTACGCCTCTTGACGTAATGGCAGAGGATCAGTCTAAATAATATTAATTTTATCGAGTTCTTCTTTCAACATTGGTAACCAAGTTGAAAAAAATTCTACCGAACAATTTGATACGCATTTATCTTCATTAAGTAAAATAATTGCAGATTCTTTGATTTTCTTTTTTTGTCTTTTTTGGTCAAAATTTCCCATTTTATCCTGTGATCGTTTTCCCAGGCATATTCACAAATTTTAGATTTTTCTATATCACCTTCTCTAATATAACTTTTATGCTCGCCCAATCGTACATTAAATGGTCTAGATGATTCACCCACATAATGTTTATTACACTTGCAC
The DNA here is from genome assembly GCA_963680705.1 of Rhagium mordax. Taxonomy (NCBI): domain Eukaryota; kingdom Metazoa; phylum Arthropoda; class Insecta; order Coleoptera; family Cerambycidae; genus Rhagium; species Rhagium mordax. The sequence goes on along the minus strand of OY796657.1, from coordinate 24,749,470 downwards.
GGGATACTGTATATACAGTATTTTGAATTTTGTTCAGGATTCAATGGTTTCGTTTTTGTCAATATGGATCTTAAAGTATTATTTGTTTGAAAAATTGTCCTAATGCCAAATTTTTTACCGACACGACGTAATTTCTCAGATAAACCTTTTCTATATGGAATAATGGTTTTGGTTGCACCGGATTGTTAACTCTAATTTCAATGTTCATGAAAGTCTTATCAACAAATTCTTTCGGGTATTCATTATTAATTAAAATTTCCCTGACAAATTGCCTTTCATGTTTGAATATTTCATCATTAGAAGAAATTATTTTTGCCCTATCATAACTTGGTGGAGATATGTTGACGATATTTTTGCAATTTGGCCACATGGATGGATTTATTAAACTGTTTTTTGGAAAATATTAATAATAAAGAACCATCTATCAAATTCACACTAGAAATAGAAAATAATAATGAATTACCATTTTTAGATGTTTTAATTAAATACTCAATAATAATAATTTTCAAACTAGCGTTTACCGAAAAAAGATTCACACTAACAGATAATTAAATTTTAACTCAAACCAGTCTTTGGACGTTAAAAGAGGTGTTATAAAATGTTTGTATGATAGGGCAAAAATAATTTCTTCTAATGATGAAATATTCAAACATGAAAGGCAATTTGTCAGGGAAATTTTAAATAATAATGAATACCCTAAAGAATTTGTTGATAAGACTTTCATGAACATTGAAAATAGAGTTAACAATCCGGTACAACCAAAACCAGAATATCATTATTCGACATTAAACATATATATATATATATATATATATATATATATATATATATATATATATAATAGGTTTATCTGAGAAAATCCTTTTTAATATATTTGTCTATTTATTTGTAAATGATTATAAACTTCAAACTGTGTGTTTAGCAGGGACTAAGCTAATTGTAGGTGTTTGATTTCCTTGCAGGTGTCAGTCGTGTAGAAATATCGTGCAGTTAAGATTTTAAAGAAAAAGAGCAGTTCTTCATTCAAGTGGAAAGAAGAGCTTAACCAGTCGGTTTATAAATTGTTAGCTACAATGTCATGGTTGGAAGTTAACAATCGTAAATAATATTTATTTATGTTCCTGATAATCTTCCTGAATTTAATCAGAACTTAAAAGAAGAAATATTTATTGTCTTCTTAGAATTGCGTTATTTATGAGATTTGCTTAAACAGTTCGTCCTGGATTTAGAGGTGAACTGAGTAAATCAAATTATTTGCAATGACATAATATGATTAGGCAAATTATTATCAAAATAGGTGATGCAAATGTTTAAAATCCGTTATTCAACTGATATTATCGAATTGTAAAAAAGTTGATTATTAAATTAAATTTGTAGGGTTCCATTTTGATTATTTCGAATTGAAACAGAGGATAGGTTATTTTTTTTTAAATAAAAGTTTTCTATAAACATATGTTAAAACATATTTCGTAAGGAAGAAAAGTCCCCATAAAGGGGTGCTCTTGTTAATGTTTTTGCCCCAAAAATTCATTAAAGATAATATTGCGAAATTTTATTAGTGGTGCCCCAAACTGAGAAAGGTAAAAAATGCTCTAACTATTAAGGCTGTGTACTTAAATTGTATAATATTTTACGAAAATAAGATGTCTTTTATTGCATATTTTCTCTTGAAATTTTTAAAATTCTATTTATGATTTGCAAAATACATTTTAAATTGTAAACTTAACGAAAAAATGCAAGATACTTTTTATTTTGTAAAAAACTATAAAAATTATTGTTAAAAGTTATAAAAAATTGCAGACAAAATAGTAAGAGTACTTTTTACCCTACACTCTCCTAGTTTACGATGCTTCTGACTAAAAATTTTAAATTTCAATCATGTAACTTGCTTAGGCATATAAAAATTATAAAGTGTACAAAATTTTGTAATTTTATCGTCTCAAATATTGGATAAAAAAACTTCAACAGGAGTACCTCTTTGGGCAACTGTAGCTCCCTTACGAAATATCTTTCAATAATGTTTCACTTATAACACTGTAACAATAAAAGCGGCGCCCTTACATACATATACAATATAGCTTTAAAAGTATTACATCAATTTTTTCCTTACTTCAAATGACTGCATTTCCTAAATGAATAAACTAATGTTTCCTTACTTTCTGGAATAAATGGACTTCTGTGATTTAAAAAAAATCTAAATCGTGGTCTATAGGGTTAAAATGTAAGTACAATAAAATTTGTTCTTGGATTTTGAAGGATTGAATTTTTATGAAACGTACATCGCTGATGTTGTTCATAAGAACTGAAGCAGTGCCACGTTAAAAGTTCCCATGCTCTACAATAGTTTTGTGATGTACCAGTATTGTGGTAATGGATTCTAATTTCAGTATTATTGAAAAAGAACTTATAAGAGACGTAGATAACATAAATATACTGCTGCTGGTGTAAATTTTTATTTGATCTTTTATGGCATATTGTGTTCATAGGACGGTACGGGCCACAATAGACATGATCCATTATCAAATTTACAGTTCGCTGTATTTAATTAATGATATTTAAGCCTTACTTAAAATAACCGTACTATTGTTATTTAAAGTACTGACCAGTGTAATAACAACCTAGATGTACTTTGAAGTGTATCGAGACATAAACAAGTTATGATGCGGATTTTAATATTAAACTTTATTTTATATATTATATATCCGTTATTTTTATAAATTACAAAACGAGATAATAATAGATTGCAGATGCCGAACTAGCCTTAAGATACAGCTTTCAGTGCAATATCAAAATTTTCCTTAGATACTAAATAACATATTTTATTTTATAAGAGCAATTAATAATGATTGTTATTATTGCCATATCGGACGAGCACGAGATCACGTTTGCCCCCACATCTTTTTGACTTTACAATATAAGTATTCCAAATTTGGGTGTGCCAAATAACGGCTAATTCGACCGATTAATCATTCTTCATCCAGGTAAGTAAAACATCTTCACGTTTTAGTTTTACTTACCTTTTGAATCTTAATTGAACTTTCCACATATAATAGAAATAATAATAAAAAACGTCTTTATTTCGTAAATGTATACCGGGTGGCCACGAGAACCGACCCAGGTTTATAGCTCTTTTGTTTATGAACCAACTTTCAATCCAGAAGGCTGTTATTTGGGAAAAATGTACCTATCTCCATTCTGTTATTCACACAAATAATAATTCTTAGTAGTAATTTAATATTAAGTGTATTGTAAGCCGATAAATTTTAAAGTGTTGGTTTTTGATAAAAAAAGTAATTTTTTTTAAATGAAACGTGTATGGACCATTCACAACATTAGAGAGAATATTTCATTTCGAATACGACGATATATGATATGTCTAGTTTTATTTCCATTTAACACTAAAAAATTAAATAATCCAAACATTGTAAAATTATATTTGAAGAAAATTAAAATTTTGCAACGTGATCAGATAGAATTTGGTCTGTAGATTCCAAAAATAATAAGATATACAGAGTGTTCTATTTAAAAAATCAAATTTGATGTTATTTCTCTTGAAACCGGAAGTCGGCCATTTTGAATGTACACGTCACTAAATTGGAAAATAAGTCTTATACACACGCTCCAAATTTCAAAAAAGTTTGTTCATAAACAAAAGAGCTGCCGGTTCTCGTGGCCACCTGATATATAATTACAATAAGGGCGAAGTTTAGCCATATTGGCTACTCTGCCACTCCACCCTATATATCTATGTTTTATGATAATTATGATCAATCAATTCTTTACATTTGCTTCTTTTTTGTAGGATTGTGGTATAACAACAGACTTGCCTGATATCTAACACGTTGGTAAGTTTATGCAGAGAATCCGTCGCGTAAGTTATTTCTTTTTTTATGTATGATTTTGAGGATTCAACAAATTTTGTACAACATCCAAACATTTTACATTGTATGGTCCACCCCAAGCTATTATTTCATACCGTAGTTGGGATCCTACAAAAGCATAGACATCATAGTAATAAGTTGTTTTTTATCGATTAAGAAAGGCGTGTACTTAACTTTGGTATAATTTATTTGCAGAATCCTTGAATCAAACCAATTTTTAATTTTTTTTTAAATCGTTTCCGGCTGTCCGGCATCCCAGGTAATATCCGTGTACAATACAGCCGTACCATCAGCAAAACTAATTATCTGGACTATAGGATCTTGTTGAAATAAGTTGTTTAGATAAATGTTAATCAGCAGGAGCCCAAGCACTGTGCCTTGTGGCACCCCATATTCAACTTTTTCTATTTTACTTAAGTTTTATCTACGATTTCCTGCTGCTTTCTTTCAAAGCTTTGCATATTTTTGATGTTACAGATGCTATCGTATCTTATGGAGACCTGGCTTGTCTGAAGCCATATTGAGCCTCATTTAATATTTTATACTTTTTTAAATAGCTAGTTACTCTTACTGAAATAATTTTTTCATTTATTTTTGCTATATTAGAAAGTTAAAAAAACGTAACAGCTTGCTAATATAGTCTAATATATTTTTTAATGCATGCCGGGTGCTGCTTCATGTGGTTTTAAATTTAGTATAGTTTCTCTTACTTCTACCGTTGTTTCTGATAAAAAAATGAAACTTTGTACCCGTTATTCCTGTCCATTGTCTTTTCTACAGGTAAGTTAGCAATTTCTTTTTTATTTAAAATAATTGAATAGCTTTAATTTTTATTTCTTTTACTTCTTTCTAGTTAGCTTTTACTCAACTTTTCACGGTATTCCACAGCACTTTTGAATTATTTCACTAATATTCTCATTATCCATGTGTCATTCCTATTTCTCCTATAATAATTTTGTCTACTTATGCTTAATTATAATAAATAAATGTTAAATCAATTAATTATATATTCAATAAAATCTGTGAGTCTGATTTGTTAGCGAAGGGTGGCATTTGGAATTTAATCTCGGCTTGTGCCTCCAAGAATAGCTGTTTCGATTGATCTCAGTGCTATTTGTAGTTTTTGAACTAAATTTTTCGATAGTTTTCAAAAAATTCTCTTTTAAAACTACAAATATTTTAGTGATACTTCTGTGTTTTAATTTCATGTATACATCATTAATTTATTGCAAGTTAAATGTGGAATATTTATGTTAGGAATGTAAAGCTAAATTATTATTAGCTACTATTTATGTAAAACTAGCCGATGGCGGTCTAAACACTTTTGACATTTTTCTAACGCCAATAAAGTTGCTTACCATTAATACGTTATCTTCTGCAATCATGATGGAGTTTTGATGCAATCAAAGGGTTTTAAAATGATTAGTTTCTCATCATTGCTTGGTATTTTATTTATCTAAGATGACTCTAATTTTATCATTGATTAAGTAATAAAATCAATCGACTACTATTAGCTCATATTTTTGTTTTATGAAAGAAAAGATTAGACAGTAACTGCATCACGCGTCAAGGAAGATCTTTCTTAAAATAACTTTTGCCCTATTGTTTTGGTCTTTATACTTACACACAACTGCTAGACTATCTTCCATTCATGGAGTAGTTTTTCACTAAACCAAAACATTGCACTGGGCACTCGTGGTACGTTTCGTCAACCAAATTGGCATCATTTGGAGATGACAGATATTAATAACTTATGGTTAATTAGGAATGTAAAAACTAGTAGACAGTTAGATGCTTTTGAGAGCTTAGAAATTAGATAATGTAAAAATAGTATGAACAGTGACAAAAGACCTATCCCAAATAGTCCACCCTATTGGTCATCGAACCGTGACAGTAATTTAGGTATAAATAAACTTGGGTCTTGGTTTAAGTTTAGTTTTAATCATCTCCAGATGATGCGAAATGTACGTCGAGTACTCAGTGCAGTGTTTTGGTGTTAGAGGAAAACTGCCTCAGGGCTAGTGCCACATCAAAGGTTCCAACTCTCTTGTTCAGAATAAGAATTCCGTCAAAGAGTTTAATTGATAGCATCTTTACACCACCCATTACTATCTATTATAAATAGAATGAAATATTTACGAAATACATGGGAAATAGCCTCCCATATTTCCAAGTATTTGATAAATAAGGTATTAGTGCATCTAAGTTATCATTTTATAGGTTGTTACCTCAGTGTTTCCTTTTAACTGTTTATGTTATTTCGTGATTTATAGATTTTCAACAGAATTGTTCCTCACTAACTAACTGGCGTTTCGCAAGAATTTATTATATCCCAAATCTTATTAATCCTTTATTCCTGCAAAGTCTTCTTTTCAGATCAAATAATACAGATAAATCTTTACACCTCAAGATGTAGTCTCAATTAATATAGATATCTAAAACTGCAGAGCGGGACTGAAACTTTTGTTGAAGTAAACAAAATTATTTTTGCTAAGCCATCTGAAACATAATCAATTAATAATCTCTTTCATGAAATGTAATAGGAAAGAAATTAATTCTAGTATATTTGAATATCATCGTTCGTGAATATGTGGGCACTTCGTGTAAAGTCATTGAGAATCAAGGGAGTCGTGTTATTCGCTTCAGAAGAAGACAAGATGGTCGAAACGTCAAGTAATCAAAATATTCCACGCTGAAAAGAAATAATTAATTTAAATTGGTCATCTAATGTAAAAAAATCACAAAAATTAGAATATTTTGATATAATATTTGGAACAGTTTATTTTTCAAATTCAAATAATTATTATTATATAAGAATTCGATGTAACTAATGGTAATTAAGTGACGTTCTATAAAAAGATATATTCCGTATAGTCACGGCAGTAAATAATAAAACATATCCCTTTACATTTTAAGGGAGATGTGAATATATGGTTTATTGCAATAGTACATTCAACTTTATTACACTAATACCTTTGCGGTAAATTATCTAATAAATAAATCTTGATGAATGTTCAGATGTGTGCAATTATTTACACTTCACTACGATTCTGCTATCAATTTCTTCAGCATCTTCTTGGGATAAGTTATACTGATGAACGATGATTGAGTAGTAGGCACAATTTTATTTTACTTGGACTGGGAATGTCAATTTACGGTTACTGAGGAAGTAATTTCATCTATTTAATACTGTATGTATTATACTTAGTGATTCTGATTTGTTTTTTCTCGCCTTGTTTCTACTGTAAATATGATCTAGAATAAACCAGGAATATATTTAATTTTTATTCAAGAAACATATCAATATTTGGATTTAATTGAAACTGAAATTATCCACAAAAAAATTCTTGATATAATTTGGAAGTAATCGACGAACTCGTAGAAATAATACCATAAAATAATAGATTAAATAATATGTAACCAAACTGAATTACTGACTTGAGAATAACGCACTGTTACTATATTATTTGTGTATTTAGATTATTATTTTTGTGTTAGTGGTAGTGTAAAACTGTCGGTTGTAATGGATTTTAGTGGAATTTTGGTAGATGGAATTTACTGCCTTCTATAAATGTATAATTGATATAGCATCAATAGTAGTTTGTAATTTACTTTTAAAGATATAGATAAGAGGAAACTTTAGGTTAGTTATTTATCGTGAACTACATATTATGTGATGCCCTTCCTTCGAAAGTGTAAAGAGGCCATCATAATTCGTTCACTATGTACAGCTTTGTGGATTAATACAAAGTTCACTATAAAAACGAGTCATATTTCGAAGTTTTGTTCATTTGCTATTGTTTAGATAGCTAAGATCGTATTTTGTCTCTTCTAGTAGCTGTCACCAAAGTATTAGTAATCATGTATGTCTGGAACCTTCAACATTAAACAATATTTCAAAAATGGATCTGTATGGATCACGTACTCAATGATTATTTAGACGGCACTTCATTGAACATGCAAGAAAAAGCCTCTGGAAGATCAACAGTACGTACAAATTTAAACATTAATGAAGTTAGAGAAGTTGTTACTTATTTTTCATGGAATGAGAACATCTCAAAAAGGTATTTAATATTATCCAAACCATCTTGAACATCATTTTCTTCATTTGAGATAAAAACCTTCCTGTTTCGAAATGTTGTTGCACCTCTTCATGATTCTCTAATCAATGTTCGCCTTACTTGATGATGAAAAGAGTTTTTAGTCCTTTCAACTTCTTTTTTATTTGTAGCACATTTGCTTTTAATTTTTTTAATATACTGAACTAGTGAAGAAAATTCTTCTTCAGAATCCACATTTTCATTCACATTTGCAGAATTAGGGGTCACCTCTATTTTGTTAGAAGTTGCGTCCTTAGTAACGAATAAATCTGAATCCAGATTCCGCAGCATAGAAACAACTCGACCTGATTCTTAGTAATAATAATACCGTAGTAGTAAATAAATCACAGAATCCAATCCAATTGTAATAGAGGTTACTGAACATAATCCTTCATTAGATATTCACCTCGAAGTCAATAATGAATTTCCAACAATCAATAACACAATAGCATATAATATTAGAAAAACTGACTATATTGCATTCTATAATCAGCATAGTAGCGTCGAGTATTTTTTTTTAATACAATTTATCAATGTCGATGAAATATGAGAAAATTTTTATAAAGTTGTGTAGGAAATATTTGACAATTGCGTTCCGAAAACAATATCGCTCTGCAGAATAGTTATTTATGCAACAAGTGCGTAAGGTGAGATTTTTTCACGAATGGGAATCCCATGAGTGAAAAAAGCTCACTTTTCGCACGAATTGCATACAATATTTTTTCTACTACCGAAATGCATCTAAATTCTCTAATAATAATGTGAAACGTTAAAACTTACCTATTACGTCAAAACTTCATTATGTCATTTAAAAATCACAATACTTATAGCCCACTTAATTTTAAATGAGTGAAATTAATCAATGTCTATTATTTCTTCATTATTGTTAAAGAATACTGAAAATTGGATGGTATGTTTTATAATAATACCGTGATATGAAATAAATGGACTACATAAAATTAAATCACCACATTTAACGTTTTTAAAATAAGATATGATTATTATAGGTGCTCTAATAGGTATGCAGTTATTTAGTATGTGACTTTTTCACGCACTAGTGCGTAAGGTAAAAACTCTTTACGCACTAGTGCGTAAAGTTTAACTTTACGTACTCTACATCGTGCGGAAAGGTAGTACTTTAAGATCGGTAGTAGAAAAAATATTTTTCTGGTGTACAAGATCTATTATTAAAAATATCAAGATGGACAGTTGTGTCGTAAATATAAATTCTCTTCTCATATTAAAGATATTCGAATTGCACTCAGTAATATATAAGAACTAAAATAAAAAAGACATTGATACATCGTATAAAAACTATTTAAACATAATAGTATCAAAACGAATCCTAACTTGTTTTGGAAGCACATCAATTCTAAAAAGCATACTACTTCAATATCAGGCAATATTATTTGCAATAAAAAAGAACAGAATAATCCTTGCGATATTGTCAACAACTTTACGAATTTCTTTCGAAATAATTTTCTGTGTCATTTACTTCTACTAATTCTAATAAGTACATGGTAAATGGTACTATTCTACATTCGCTAGCCCTTGCTGATGATGTCATGACCAAAGTATTACAAAAACTTAAACCTAAATTCACTAAAGGATCTGACGATATTCCGACATCATAAGAGATTGTGCTCATATGCTAGCTCAGCTCTTATTGTCATTTTTAATTTAACTTTAAAATTTGGAATTTGTCCTAAAATATGGAAGCACTCTCGTATTTGCCCCATTTATAAAAAAGGTGGTAGACATTCTATTGAAAATGATCGTGCTGTAATTTGTAACTTTGGTAAAGTAAGGTATTGGAGATAGTGTTATATGATCCATTGTATTTTCACGTTCGAAGGCAGAAAGTCCAAGTACATGGTCGTTCAACACTTACCAACCTTTGTTGTGTAATCCAATATATATACTTGTTTGTTGATGCTAATAATAATAATAATAATAATAGTTTATTTGTCCACTTGATCTTATAACATGATATATATAAAGTACTTACACAAATAAATAATACTAAGGTTGACGTGATTTACACTGATTTCTCGAAAGCGTTTAATAAGTTGAATTATAGTGTTTTTTTTTTCGACAAGCTGAATAAGGTAGACATTTCTCCATTTCATCTTAATTTTTTTTAAATCATTTCTTACCGGGAGAAAATAGTATGTTGAATACCGAGGAACAACATCTACCTGGTGATAGAATGTGATGCAAACTCCCACCATACGGCTTGGGGAAGCACGAACATTAACCAGAGATGTGAGTCACTATTTGATTACTTATTAGGGGAAGGGCTAAGTGTGAATAACATTGGCTCTGAACCAACCTTCATTACCAAAAATAGGAAAAAGATTTTAGATTTAAAGATCAGCTTAGCCTTCCTGAGCAACAAGATAACCGGTTGGCGGGTATCTACTGAACCATCATGCTCAGATCACAGACATATTCTGTTCAATATAGAAGTCGGTCCAAGGCCAGTGGTGAGTTACAGGGGTCCAAGAAGTACAAACTGGGAGGGGTATAATCAATCCCTCCAGGAACATCTTCAATCCACTCTCACCACTATCAGGAATCTTAATGAAATAGAAATTGAGGCGAAATAATTCCGAAACGTAATTATTTCAGCCTATCACGAAAACTCTTCACTAACGTTAAAGAAAGATAACAGAGGGGCATCTTGGTGGAACAAAAAACTAAATAAAATGAGAAAATAAGTTCGACGACTCTATAATAGAGCTAAGGCTTCAAGCAAGTGGGAACAATATATTGTGTAGATCTGCATTAACGGACTATAAGGGAATCTTGGAGGAACTTCTGCGAGTGATTACTGATTTACCTAGCAGTACTAGGATCCACAAGATTATTTCCAGAGAACCAGCGAGGGACCTCGGCTCGATAAAACGACCGGATGGTACATTCACTGAATCTGTAAAGGAAACCTTGGAGCTCTTGGCACTAAATCACTTTCCAAGGAGCTTGATTTTAGATAATCAGGACCTTGTAAGAACGATTTACTGGTAGCAAGCAAGGTCATCACAGTATCCGCAATTGAATGGGCCATCAAAACCTTTCAACCATTCAAATCGCCAGGAGTATATGGCATTTTTACAGTTCTGCTACAAAACGGACTGGACATACTGCTACCACTCCTCATCAGATTATTCAGAGCTAGTTTAGTATGGAAATATATCCCATCCAACTGGTCGGTGGTTAGGGTGGTATACATTCCTAAAATGGGTCGGACAGACCCAGAACCTAAATCACTTAAACCAATAATTAGCCTGATATTATTTCTGTTGAAGGCCTTGGAAAAGGTGCTGGATGGACATATCAGAGGAAACATCCTGAGTACACAACCTCTTAATGTACATCAGTATGCGTACCAGCCGGGCAAATCAACAGAATTAGCGCTTAATAACCTAGTCGGAAAAATCACCCAGTCCCTCCAGAGGAAAGACACTGTAGTAGCAATTTTCCTCGACATTGAAGGAGCATTTAATAATGCACTGCCCGATTCCTTATACCGTCCGAATGCCGTCTGTGTTTGGAGGATGATGAAAAGGCAGAGCGCATTTTATGTACATACATACATGCCTTGCTGCGGCAAGAATCCAGTTCTCATTATTCGGCAAAGAAGAAATTCTACCGGAGGACCTGGACGGAATCTCACCCAATAAGGTTATCAATTTTATTAAAAGACTGAACCTATTGGGTGAAATATAATTTGGAGTGAGCCACAATAGACCGAGCGGTCGCAGCGGAGGGTCTGATCAATAGCCCACTCACAATTATACCAATATCAATACCAATGTTGAATACCGTGGTCACAAATCGTTCGAAGTTGCTTCAACTTCTGGCATGCCTCAAGGCTTCATACTGGGACCTCTTCTATTTGTTGCCTTTATTAACGACAAGATTGATGTATTGTACGAAATATAACTTGCCTTTGAATGTTGCAAAATGTAATGTTGTCTTCTATCATATGACGAAATAACAACTACAACACAAATAATATAATTCTTAATCGACCAGAATTTTTCTGTGATCTAGGTGTCACTTAAGATCATAAACTGATTTATTTTAATAAATATATTGAGAATGTCATATCATCCTGATCGTCAAGAAATCTTTTCCTTGTCATCAAAAATTCATATAGCTTTACTCAAGTTTTATCCATCTTTATTAATTTATTTGTGAAGTCTAAAATTGAATATTCTAATTTAATTTGGTACCCGGTAAATATAATGACTGTATAGAAAACGTACAAAGAATATTCTTAAAATGTCTTTGTTACCGATTAGGCATATCATCCTATAGAACCTGCTAATATATCTCTCGATAGGTTCTCAATGTTGAGTCTACTGGATTGTCGAAAACTTCAGTCACTAATTTTAACATTGGAAATGTTTTTGTTTTCGTATAGGGGGTTGAAAATCAGTTTCATGTTGCATAAAATGAAGCATGACTTATAGAAACAGTGGCGACAACAGAGTGATCAATTGTTGATTGGTTGTCTAAATCGCGTGGTACCGGCAGTCATGTTATTATTTATTTATAGGCGTCTTCTTGTCGAGAAAATCCCAACGGCTATATCTCGTTGCGATTCTTTGAATATTTAAAAAGTTATTAGCGTTTCAATACCCCATGTCGAAGAGTTTTGTAAATTTTGTGAAATTAAAAAGGCCGAATGCGCGCGCAGATCCCTCCAAATTTCATACCCGTGCAGGACTTGTCAAAACTTTAAAATTTTTCGTTAACGTCACAAATGTCACTTTTTAGTTAGGATCTGCTGACCTCAAAATCGCAGCTGGACCGCACAATTCACGATATACTTTCAAGTTGGACTTTCGAGCTTGGATTTATTGCCAGAACGGCGGCCCGGCGGCCTGTTTTCGTTTGGAAATAAGGTTTAAAATTTTCGTGTTTTCGCAAAAATTCGCCAAAAAATCCATAGTGCGTCCGATAGATTACACCTTATAGTCGATCCAGCGAAATTTAATGATTTCTTAATATCGGTTCTAGGACGGAACCGAGTACAGTTTCGGCCTCGGGACGAGACTTCAGGACCCCAAAACAATTTTCTGTTTCTCGATAGTGCCTTTCCTTCACTTTGACATTTAATTGTATCGAGTATCCAAGTACGAAACTGCATATCTCAAGAGCAGGATTAAACAAATGTTTTTAGTTTCCTAGTAGGGGGTCGAAAATCAGTTTCATTGCAAAATGACGTAACGCGTGAGATTTCAGCGGTTTCAGAACAATAGACGTCAATTTTTCGTTCACTCCTATTGAGCCTAAAATCAAAGCGTGACCGTGTAATTCACGATGTAGTTCTAAGTTCGACCCTCTACCTTGGATTTATTACCAAAACAGTCTCTCGGAAATTCGTTTGGAAATAGTATTTGAAGTTTTCCTGTTTTTGTAATTTTTTCAATTTTGTCAATGACTTGTAATTTGACAAATCATAGGGATGGATTTAGGATCGGGGTTGCTCTGGCAGGTTACCGATATCTGATTTGTACGTGTTACCGAGTGTTAGACTAGGTTTGAGTGCCATTACTTTAACATGAGGTAGATTAAGCAAAAGTAAACAAAAAAATTTATCGCTTCGTTAGAAAAGTCACGCCCAACAATCTCTAAGACAACTTAACATCGAGAAGCACGTCGAACAGCTTATTTCCTTTTGCCCCGTCGAAATATGTATAGCCGAAAACCATATGTAACTTAAAATTTTGTCGTTTTTCGCAATTTACAAAGATAGCGTGATTTGAAGCAAAATAAAATATATGTACAACTAATCTCTCAATGCCTGATCCAATGGTATGTCACACGGTTACAGTAATTTGAAGGTGGATTTTTATTGCATCCACATTTGTACGACGTATGTTAACTACGTAAAAACCAAATTTAGGCAAAATTCAGTAATCGTAGCCCTCCCTCAAGAAAAGTTTTTGTCAAATGATATAAACGAAATCCAATTAATTTCAATGTTGCCACAAATACTTTAAAACAAAGGATTGTTTGTAAAACAAGCTGTAGATGATGTAGATTCGCCTATTGTTAAAATAGCAATTGAAATATTAAATAATAGACGAACATTTGTACTTAGTTGATGAGGACGTTGATCTCCTTGTTCTATTAATCGCTTTAACTCCAGAAGAAAAAGATTTTTCATAAGGCCAGGAACCGGAAAAATTATATGGAAAATTTTTTCTTCGTCAGAAATCCAGAAATGACAAGAACGTATAAAAATAGTTATTTACATTACTAGATGCGAAAGGTTACTTTAAGGTGTGAGGTGATTTTTGAATGGTCGAGGCGAAGCCGAGACAACTTTCAAAAAACACCGAATACTTAAAAGGGCTTTTGCATCGTGAAATGTATTATATTTTTTCTACTATACCGAAAAAAATTATGGGATTTACGAATTTAAAACTAATTATTTCATGAAATTAATTGACGTTTTTAATAAATTTTATATACTTCAAATCACGAGAGATGACCGTTACGTCACAAATTAATTTATAATCTTCAACGTACGCTTCAAGCGTTCTTTGTTTACAAAATAGTAAAACGAGAGAGACAGGGAAAGGGAGTCCATTATATGTGACTGTTAATATCTCCGACTGACGTTGTTGATAACTAAGGCAGTACTGATTTGATTCTTACGAATTATAATGATGACGTAACGGTCTTTTTTCGTGATTTGAACTATAGTTTAGGAGGCTGTCTGTGAAAATTGTTTCCATGGCAACGAAATATTACACATTTTAATTTCTGGTGTTTTCAAACTAAAATAAACAAATACATATGTTTTGTGGCGATATAAATGGGAATATTGCTTGTGCCTTGTTTTACCCCAAGAAATCCAAAGCAAGGTATATGCAAACTTATGAAGCGTTATTAAAATGGAGGTAGGTAGGTAGGTAGGTACCACGGTGTATTGAGTAGAACGGTGGCAGCATTGCTTTGACAGAAATGTGTGGTGTCGTAATTGCATACCCTGACTTTTGACACGGTTGTATCGTAAAACGGTTTCTCAGTTTCTGTTGGTGTCTGTAGCTTATATTTGTTGTTTTATTCGTTTAATAGTTGCTTTTGTTGATTTATATTGTTTAGTTGTATTCATTAACTTTCGTTTTCTAGTGTATTAATTGTGTTCTTGTTTATTTACTTCTGTTAAATCGTGCAAAAATTTAAACGGTGTGTTTAAACATGCCTGGAATGCGTTGTGCTGTTGCTGTTTGCAATAATAGTTGGAAAAGTATTAAGAAGCAAGGAATAAAAATCTCTTTCCACCGTTTCCCAAAGAATTACAAGAGACAAAAGATTTGGGTCAATGCTTGTCGCAGAACGGAAGACTGGAATCCGAATACTGGCTATGTCTGCAGTGTACATTTTTCAGAAGATGATTTTGAAAATAATTTACGTTCCTCATTGATGCCAAATACTTCTGCTTTTAGAAAACTTAAAGAAACTGGTATATTATTGGTTATATTTTAATATTCAGTACAGTTATATAACAACATGTTTTTTTTGTACCTATTTTTAGCTGTTCCTTTTCTAAAGAAAGATGATATTTAGGAATCAGTCAAGTTTAGAGGTCACTCGACAGAAGCGCTTTGAAAAAAGACAGAATAAAAATATTGTTGAAGAACTAGCAAATTACAAAATTTATTTTCTGATTTGCTTCGGACTTAGATGAAGCCCTAGATGTGGTTCGGACTCCACAATAAACTATAGGACCTCGTGCTTCTTCACCTAACACAAAATTCTAGGATTTTCCGGGGGTTAGTCGGTGACTTGAGAGGCGGTTAACGAAACATAACATGTCATCCTCTACTTACCTAAATTTCGTTACCTACTTATGTATCTATTGTTTTATATGCAATTTGGGCTTTTATACCATTTTGTTAATTAAATGAATAGCAATTTATTATCATATTATTGTTTTTGTTACCTATTAAATTAGGTACCTATTTAAATAAATACATTTTATTAATACTATGCATTTCTTTTATTATATTTGTAGATCATCCACAGTTCAGGTTTTTTTCCAGAAATTATATTATATATTTTATTCTTTTTTAAAATCTACCTTAAGAAGTGATAAATTAAGTTGAATAGGTACAAGTCCGAGGTAAAAGAAAGATACATAGGACACGCTTGTTCTATGAAACATATATGCTAAAAAAGAATTATTTAGCTTGAAACCTAGCTACTAAATTTAATTTTGTATACATTTTTATAAAAACAGAATCTTAGATATATTATTATATATATATATATATATTCACATATATATCAAATATATATAAAAAATTAAGAAGTATTCTTTCATAAATGATTAAACAACTCAATAGTTTTTTATTAGTAATACGTTAGAAAGAGTACCGGGTATGCAGTGACGTCATGATAGATCTATCTCTCTCGCACTGGCTGGTAAATGCTGCCACCGTTCTACTCAATACACCGTGGGTAGGTACTACGTTGGGTACTACGTGCCGACAAAAATGTTGGCGTACTTCCTAGAAAGACCTTTCTTTATTAATACAAAATTGTTTAGTTGTATTAATTTGTTCAAATAGAACGAATTAATTTCGTTTAAAATTTGTTTTTCTACTTTTCTGTCCTGGCCGCATAAGTTTTACTTTCGTAGATAGCAACGCCTTAGCAACCAGGTAACTCGAATGTTTACTTTCGTTATCGCGCATGTTGCTAGGGTTACAAAGTTCATTAATATAGACGGTAGTAGAAAAATACAATTTTACTGACTCATGCCTTCAGTGGTTATGATACCACGTCTATAATATTTCAGAAAGAAAAATTAAAAGTCATCAAACTTCTTCAGAAAGAAATGCAGTTGGTTAATGTAGTAAGAACTTTCAATGGCAAGAATTTAACCCCCTCACAAGTAAAACAGGCTGGTGAAATTCTTTTCCTACTTGTATACGGTGCAAGGAAAATCACAAATGTCTCACTCAACTCATACAGATTTAATCAATTCAAAAAATCGCTGCACGAACAAAAATCAAAGTTGGAAATATTGCCACCAACTTCAGAGGCAGTCGCTTAATATTCATTACGAGTATTCTACAAAATTCAGAAATGGCTTGGCAATGAAAAAAATCCACAGCAGTGGGGATAGAAGAAAATTAACGGCTCCTTACAACCTGTGACAACACTTTTTGTGCCAACAGCAGAATTAATATTGCAGCTTATTTCCTGCAACCGCAACAGAAAAGCAGGTTGAAGATGCTTACAAATTTACGGAAATTGTCAGGGAGTACGATGTCTAAATTCATATATGGATAAAATTATTTATTTATATGCTATCGATTCCGATCTTCTTTAGATACAAAGTGTGTTTCATTCAATATATATAAATATATAAAATTTTAAACAACTCGATAATCCTCACTTGTTCAATGATTATGTACTTTTTCATTTAGCAGAATATACTCGCAGATATACAAGCAAAAAATTAAGGAAACAAACGAAAAATTGGTAAAAAAATTTAATAAAAAAGTCAAAAATTAATATTTCTACTTCGTCATTTCCAATGTCTCCTCCGGTTGCATCTTTGCGAAGGACTGTGAATTTTTTTATTCAAATAGTACACAATAAATACGATTCTGAAATTTTATCAAAATTCTGCATCAGCATTCCGCATGCCGAGAATCTTCCAACCTCTCACATGATCTTATTAAAATATTCTCCATTACCTGTACCAACTGCAACGATTTGTAGCATAAAATTGATATATTTATGTCCAGAAATTGCTATAAAAATATTTTTTTAAATTTATTAAGATATTTATACTCTACTTTAATTCTACTTATACATACAGATTATTAGTAAAAACCGAAAACGAAAAATTTATATATATTTCCCATGCGATTATTAAAATATTTGTGTCATAAATTTTCCTCCAGGCTACGTACTGTTACGTACAAGAGCAATACTAAATTTAATATTAATATTATTATTATGTTCCCTTTTAACATTTATTATTATCAATACATAATACATATGTTTTCTTTGTGTCTTTTTAACTGTTTTGCTTTTAACATTTTAAATCATGTTATTTATAAATATAATATTCGCAAAAGGAAACGACCGCGTAAATTATTATTATCAGTAAATACGAAGTATTTTAATGCACTGCCAGCCGACGAGAAAGTTCTACGAAGTACTAATCTAAATTCTGGTTATTAGTGATAACAATGGCATATTACGACACTAATGATTTTTTAACTGATACCTCTGTTTAAGAGAAAGTGTAATGGATTTTACTTACTTGTCATTTGATGAACCCATGTACGGGGTATATCAATTAAAATAAAAAAATTTATATTTGTAAAAAGGGCCGTGTGGGTTCTCATGTCGAAACGAAATGGTATTAAAAAAATTGCGCACCACATAAAAAAAGTTTCATATTTTCATATTTCTTTCCACACCTTTTAATTAAAATTATATGTAACAGTTCTATCTCTATCAAAATACACAAACTCACGTAGAGGTAAATATACAGTCTCTGGAATAAATTCATTGTTTCTGAATGCGAAAATCTTCGGATAGGTCGATTTATATTTTGATTTGCACATCTCCTGCTTTGATTTCTTTAGCTATGACGTCACCACTGATTTGGCTATGACGTCATCTACTTTTTTTAATGGAACACCCTGTAGATTTTTTAATTTTTAGAATCTCTATAACAAGCTGATTTCAAAGTACTTAGGGTCTAGTGTCCATAAGTTTAAAGCGAGGTACAAACAGACATTTGAAAATATTATCTTGTGACGTTAAATAATTCTTATTTTATTGTGATTACATATAAATACAATAAATACAATAAAATGACAAGTGAACTGTACATAATAAATTGGTAATAGGCCTTTACCATAACGGACATGGTAGCCAGACGATGAAATGCTGGTACCTAGACCTGTTGATGCCCAGTTACTTGGTTGCTAAAATTGGGCTCGAATCCATACTGAGTTGACTTGTTCGCTTGACGCATATAAAGCTAAACTAATAAATATAGTTATTATTAACGGCTAACTTTGTCTTAATTTATTATGCGTATATTATCTATTTTAAATTAAAATAAAACATAGCCCTCCATCTAGTCTCAATTATTATTTTTAATTTTGAACGGAAATGAAATGTTACATAATAAATATTTAAAATTATGTACAAATAACTTAACCAATAGATCTTTGATTCCACAGCTTAGTTCAATGCCTCACATCTACAGTTAACATGTAGTAGTAATTGTTTAATTCCTTTCTTCTTAATAATTACAAAAAGGAAGTTAGTATTTATCTCTGCTCACGTATCTTAATGCATGCAATAATTGCCCATCTCGAACAGTTTAAAAAGTAAAAGTTTAACATAGAAATGGTGCCAAGATGGTGCCAATTAACATACATTTACATTATAGCCACTTTGCATTGTGTACGTTTGACTGCACATTCAAAAACATGACTTCCAAACCGGCAATTGTGTTTCCTTGTCATTTTCTTGAGATGTCATAAGGAATTACAAGTTGGAAAATAATTTTAACCGACATAATAATAGACTACACTAAGAAAGAAAGGTAGGTATATGACTAGGATTTTAAAGTGAATTATTAGGTGCGGCTTGCCGACAGGAGAAAGACGTGTGCATCTTGTTTAGCAATTAATGTAAATGGATAGATTGTTCGTTAAAAGTACGAGTTTAAATCCAGTCTAAAAATTTTATCATTAGGAAAAAGGACATGCAAACTATTAGTTAGCAAGTGACCAAGTCGCAAATTTGGAGACAAATATTTTAATATGTAGGTAATTGGAACTTTATGATTATTTGTAAATGGTAAAATTATACACCAATCTTTTTATATCTAAGTTCATATTTACTAACAATTTCTTTTACACGTCTTCTACTACTATTATTACTCCAGGACACACTTCACATTTAATCTCTGGGACATCGTCATTTTCCCCGACTGAGATTTATATCAAAGTGAGATATGCAGAAATCAGTATTGGTCTTCTTGCAACCGTAATCATAATTGTTTGCATAAATCAGTGAATCAAAATAAAATCTTCGAAATTAATACTTGCAATGTTATATAATAAAATATGTATTAATATACATGTGGTAACTTTACTTCGCCTTTTTGGGTAGGGATTTTAACGACCTAAATGAAAAAATTAAAATTATGCTTATTAAGTTTGCAAATGAAGCTTACATGATTGGTTTTGTTTAAATTGAAACAAATTATAAGCCCACATTGTAGGAAAACATAATAAATGCAAATGAGTTGTATATAATCACGAATGAATCATTGTGTGTTTCTATTGATACAAATATTTCTTCATATGCATTTAACAGTTATTATTAAAAAAATATCTAATAATTTGGGACAAATGTTGGGGTTATTTGGTCCATCAAAAAAACACTGTTTCTTCAGCGGTTTAACGTACTTTGTGTCGTTTTTAAACCAGTAGCGCAGCAATATGGGGAAGAAGCTGATGAAAGGCATGGACAGGACATACTGACTCTGACAAGGAAAATGTTGATGGGCACCCATCAGAATACGAGATTGGAGAATGGTTGTTGGTGAAATATAAAATGAAAAGATATGTGAGATATTATGTTACATTACTGCTTAAGCTTACTGTTGCATTACTTTAAAAATGTATAATGAGGAAGAACTCCAGTACAATATAAGGTTTTTAAGAAGAGTTCCCCAAATCGCGAAAAGCAGTGAAGAGAAAGGACAAATGAAATTTAGTTTTTCAATAAAAGAAGACACCGACACAATCAATACTTCCAATATAGTGAAAAGACTAAATCATCCCACAGAAAGACATACTGGAAAAAGAATATTTTGGATATTTGAAGAGAATTTGAGTCATTTTAATATCCCTTAATGTTTCAAAAGCAATGTTTTTAATAAAAATAGCTACTCATTTTAATTTTGTGCACTATCAAAATGTTTGTTAAGTTTTCATGGACATGTTCAGATGTTTCTGAAATTTGTTATTGTTTTTTTTCTCTCCAAATATCAGTTTATTTCATGTTATTTTTTTTAAACGCTTATTTCTGTCCCCAATAACCCCTTAAACCGTTTAAATTGGTTTTAATAGGCCTATTTCATTGTTATCTCAAATAACCCCCTCGTCGGTCGGGCAATTTGGGACAGCATAAAAATAAAAAAATATTACATAAATTAAAAGACCTACTAGTTCCATATTTTGCAGTAACATGTGGTGAATCTAGAAGAATCTAAATATTTAAATAATTATTGGAATTTATTTATCAGTTGAAAGATATTTCAATAAAATTAAAAATTTTGTACCGAATAACCCCGTTTTACGGTAATCAAAGGCATTTTTGAACGCACGTTTTTGATTACTACAATAATTTTATTTGTTGCCAGTAAATTTTGGGCCAGGTATGAAATGAATGAAAAATTAATAATTTTGTTTTTTTTTTGTATAATGTGAGTACCAAATAAGACGAATATTGCCTCGTCCTCTTCTCTCAACATTTCAAACATATTGTGTACACTATCCGACTCGATAGAGGAGTGAGCTAAAACATATTATGACGATTATCCTTGATCAACACTGTTTATCGTTCGAACCCCAGCTCCGTCACTAGCAATGTCAGTGAATAATGGATATAGGGTGTAAACGAATAGTGGGCCACCCCTGTAACTTCCTCGTTTTTAAAGATATCAGGATAAAATTTTGTATGGTGAAATTAGGTAAGATTTCCAACTTTTTGAGACCTATCCGCCATATTTGTCATTTCCGGTTTCACCGGAAATGGCCCCAATAGTCTTTTTCTAAATGGACCACCCTGTATATTTTTACATATTTGAAATAAAGATCACATTTGGGATAAATTTATGCTATTTTGAACAATTTATACAGGGTTGCACGAAAAATAATTCGAATTTTAGTTGTCAATCTAGATGGCTGCGAATATGTTAAAATTATTTGTGTTCCAATGTAATTCATATGAAAAATACGAAAACGTCAATATTTCCAAAAATACATCATACAGGGTGCTCTAAACTCATTAAAATCATATTTTTCAAAATACATAACTCTTTTTTTAAAAACATTATGATATGGGCCACCCGGATATTCAGAAAGCTCTATTTAGTAGGGGTTAAAAGGTACCAAAAGTAATGTGTAATCGTTAACGGCAGGCATGACAATTTTTCTTAAGAAAATTATGATTTATATCGAAGTTCAATTAACAGGTTGACTGCCAGGCATATTTTTTGCGAACTCAAAATAGCGCTTATGTCTACCCAATTGGGTAGACAACAAACCTCAGTTCAGTGCATATAATTTTGCAATGGCACCAGTAAGGGGTACATGTGTCCACCCATTTGGGTAGTCATGGCAGTCAACCTGTTAAATTTTGATCAACCCTGTATATTTGTGTTAATCAGAATGGGCCTCTGGCTCATTCATTTTATCAGAAATTGTGCACATTTTGTGGAGTCTTTCGAAAAGTCCTGATTTCTAAGTGGCAAAACAGGAAAAAAAACGGTATACCAGAAGGATAGGATGCCAATAAATTGTGGACTACTATTCTCATAAATTAGCCACACAAGTATAGTTCGAGGCGAGGTCTGAAGACACACGAGCACGGCAAAGTGTTTTTCGTTTTTTTTTCCTAACCTAACCTAACCTAACCTAACCTAATCTAACCTAACCTAACCTTCTCCATTTAGTCTTAGTTGTGGTCTAAAGTTTGGCTTGAATCCCATGCTTTAATACTATTTGATGGATTTGCCTTTGGATATAAGTCGTCAACACAGATAAATAGATCATAAAAATTTCAATTTGTAAATTATAAATAATTTTAAATTAGCACATGCATAAAATATTCTCACAGCATAATAATAGTTAATCGAAGCGGCAAATTCTATACAATAATAATACATACCTTAAGGGTAATTCCAATGAAATAATGACAATCATGTTCAACTTTATTTCTCACTTTGCATTAGGATTATTACAGATTAGGAGTATCTCGACCGCAACGCAAAACAAATGTCTTCAAATATAGTAATTCGCGTTTTCCATACAAGTTAAAATGATTGAAAGATGCACATTTCAATATGTCTTGCAGACTTTCTCAATTTCATGGATGTTGTACAATATTTAATAAAAATTAAATATCATTTGCGGAAAAAATTTAAAACAACATCGGAAAGTATAGAAAGAGATACAACTTATGCTTTTTTAAATGTATAGTTTTGTATATTTTGAAAGATCATTTTTAGCTGATTCCAAAAATATATATTTGTTGGCATTTGCTCGGGTTGTTTTTAAAACAGTATGCTTCTTTGTGTAAAACAGTTATCGTTGAATATAGGTTGCCATGAAAAAAAATTGACAAAATATTTCTGATAATTGTTCACAGTTTTCACCAGATTTTTGTGCAAAATCGCAAATACTTTAAAATAGGTTACTCAGATGTGGAAAAACATTGTTTTGTCATTCGTAAATTTTGACACCTACCTATTTAATTTATTTAAGTATAGAAATATGAAAAAAGTGTAAAAACAAAAGTTGCAGATTTTGATGTGAAATATATTTTGATGATAAGAAATAAAACAAAAGAATATCAGAAAGTAAACTGTCAGTAATTATCAGAAATAATTTGTCATTCTTTTTCATGGCAACCTATTTTCCATGCGGCACTGTTTCGCGTAATATTTCCAGAAATGACAATATATTTTGTTTTTGGAATCAGAGAAAAAATATCTTCCAAAATATGCGAAAAAAATGTACAGGGTGCTCCATTAAGAAAACATATATTGTGTCTTTTTCCTTACTATCCGACTCCATTTTGTTTTACTGTTTTTAATCAATAGATAGTTCACACTAAAATATACAATTCGTATTTTTATGCTTTTTTCATATCTTTAAAAATAAAGGCTGCAGGTAGGTGTCAAAATATATGGAACTACCCTGTACGTAAATTTGGTTGATAACGAATTTTATTATAATTACATTATTCTATTCGAGCTAGAAAATGTGTCGTAAATTTATGTGCGACAGTTATATAGCTATAATAAAGTAATAGATTGTTACATGGTGATATGAGGCATGCAACTCCTGTTGAGTAATTTCATGAAATCGTAGGAAAAAAAGAGAAGACCCAAAATGATAAGTAGACTGGCGGCGTAAGAGTGTCAAAATTTTCAATGGTAAGTGCCAATCCTCAAATATCAATATTTCAACCGGAATGTCTGTGCTTTATATGGGAGTACAACTTCAGGAGACATCGTAGACAGTCAAATGGAATATAGATATAGATCTGTCTTCATTATTAACTGGATTGTGTGCGGTTAATTATTGTTACAGAAAGAAAGAAATCGTCAATGTAAAGAAGGAATTCAGTAGGCATTATCAGAGATTCTTGTAGATCAAGAGAACTGATAGAGAATATTTCTGATAAAAGAAATTTGTAAATAATACACCATCTATGGGTAATTAGAATGAAACCTCATTTTAAACATATCTTCATGTGTTTCATTTCGAACTTGTAGCATATGAATTTGAAAATGCCAAAATAAAGTTGAATTTTCTCTTTTATGTCGAAAATTTTTATATTGCACTTAAATTATATCCAGGGCAAAGTGAAATTCTTTACATGCATATTTACTTTATTTTCCAGAAATAACAAAATGTATTCACGAATCTAATCTAGTCTAATTTCTGTAGTGCTACCACTGTATCTTTGACCATGGTAAAAAATAATTGAAGTTCATGTCAAAATGTAAATCAACTCTTGTGTGTGTTTCTAATATGTCTAATTGACGGAGCTAGGTTTTTTCGTTGACTAATTCTGGTCTGTCAAAATACCACATTTTTGGATAACTGTAAAATATTGTAAAGAAATATTTCAAATTTTCCTAATGATTAAAAAACTTTATGTACAGAGTGTGCTTTAAGTTTCTGCCACTTTTTACTCAAGAAAGAAGAAGAAAATTATTCTATTAATACTTCCCAAATACTAGGTATAAAATCTCTGATGACGGAAGTACACTTTTAAATAGATTATTTGGAGCGCATACTATGTAATTTTATCAATCTTAATTTCAACACATTTATAAAGATACGATTAGTTAATAGTAGATTTTAATGGGCATATAAAATAATTTTTGATGAAATTATACACCTCTTAACATTAATTTAAATGTTTCAGTAAAAATCTCAATTATATAACTTTCTAAAGCTCGTATTCGGTACATTTTTCATGCTCTACTAAATGCATCTTTGATATAAGTCCTAGTCAAACGGCAGTGGCAGTCCCTACAGTAGAATGTTTCACAAAATTTTTACCCATGAGTCACATTATTAATAAAAATTTGGTGTAAAGCAGCACTTTGCTCCCTTCCATAGTTTATAAAATTCGTAGACTATAAAGATTTTCAAAGAAATATATTACAAAATATTATCACTTTCGCCTTTTTTAATGTGAAAATATTTTGTTACTACAGTGACACAGCAACATAATGTATATTATTATGTTACATAGTTTTGAAGTAATTGCGATTGACATACAGACCAACAGACATCATATTTTTTACAAAGTTTTTGGCCTCAGCAACATAAAATAGGATAAGGTATCTAAAGGTGCATTTAAATTCTTTCTCACCTCCGCTTTTAACCTGAATTTAAAAAAAAATAATAATTTTTTTTATTTTTCAAAAACTATAAAATATATATTAAATTTAAATTTATGTGGTATTTTTTGGGTTGTAGGTCCTACAACCCAAAAAATACCACATAAATATGATATAGCTGGTCCAGAACCTTTGTTAAAAAAACATTAAATTTAAATTTGTACTGAAATATCTAATTAAATATGTTAATAAATAGGTGAGTTTGAGTAAACTGACTCAATACATTGGTGTAGAATGTAAACTGCTTATAAAATTTATGCTCCTGCATTTTTGTTGAAAAGTTTATTTTTTTAGATACTTAGATACCTACCTTATTTAATTCTATAAATAAAATAATACCTAGTTTTCCGATTTTGCACTCAACAACAGTAATTATATTTAAGAAAAAATAACTCAGTTAATTATTACATAATGAATAATATTAAAGGAAAAAAAAGTTATTCAAAAAAAATTCAACACCACTTATCTTGGTTAAGAAGTTTTGTGAAAAATCGTTGATAACAATTTTTATATTCTTATTTTAGTTCATAAAATCTTTAGTTTGAATTTGCCGATGATTTCAAATAACACCACATGATTTACCGAAATTTATAGAAATATCCAAAAATGTTATCAGGTGACAAACATTTCTTGACTCCATGACAAACAAATAAGTTTCCGAATTGATTAATAAAATATTAATAATAAATATAAATATTCCTGCTCACATAAATTCTAGCGCTTTGTGGATTTCGGTGCGTAGTCAATAGAAACATTATTGCTCCTCTGAAAGAACACATTTACAGGCTGTTTTATATAGCACTTAATTAGAAAGAGGTAACTCATATTTAAAGAAAGGCTTTTTTAAAGATACTCATACACTAGTATTTATCAACACTTTTTTAAAGGTCAATATTAATCACATTCAGAGCCATTAAATGCAGGTGAAAGCGCAATAAATGCCTATTTGTTATATTGTTCAACAAATTTAATAAATGCACTTTATGTTTGCTCCTTTATGTGCATACTTGCACATAATCTTCATTTTAATAAGAAGTTAATTCTGCCATTAACATATTAACATAATACTTTGAAAGGATTGTCTCTTCGCTAAATATTTCTGGGACACATGTACCGTTGGGTAGTGAAATCTATGGCAATAGTGCTATAAAATTATAATTAAGAAAAGATAAATATGCCTAATAATTGAGAATACCAAACGAATAAAACCTTCAAGCAGTATGAGATCTACCATTATCCAACCAGAAAACTTAAGAGAATAACGTTCATATTAAGCTTATAGTGCATTCTGTGAGTCGGACGAACATACAAGTATTTGGGGATTCAACCAAACTACCACCGGCCACCGTTTTCGAGGATGCTGAACACGATGGTGATGTTTTGTCTGCTCCCTGAGTTAACCCTACCCCCCCAAACGGTCAAAAACCGCCCCCAAAGGGGGAGAATTGCGTATTCGACGATTCCACCGGCAGAATTTATGTCACCTCCCGTTTTCGATGATGCTGAACACGATGGTGATGTTAGTTCTGCTTCCCGAGTTGACCCTACCCTTCAAACGACCAAAAACCACCCCCAAAGGGGGAGAATCGCGTATTTGATGTCTTCTAACGGCAAAACTTATGTCATCCTCGATAACAGCGGAGGAAAGTAGTTTGGTTGACTCCCCAAATACTTGTGTTTTTCGAGTTTTTTTCCGACTCACAGAGTGCACTATTAGTATACTCATCAAATACATACTTACTTAATGTTTTCTTAGTCGCCTGTCATGTCACTGAGGTACCTAATCCTTAGAAAATCATCTAATTCTGTGGTAGGTAAAAAAAGGGATGAGGCTTTATAGTTTATTCTGGAGTCCGATCCACATCTTGGGCATCGACATAGATTTTTTTCATCTAAGCCCGAAGCAAATCACAAACAAATGTTTAATTTGCGAACCATCGATGTTAACAACTAAGTAGTTTTTCATGCTTCATTATATTGGAGTCGCTCTTGGTAACGCTCCAGTCTTACTTTATAGTGCCCCTGAAAGAAACTCAGTTTTCGATAAATGAACCTGAATAGCCTTCGCCTGTTGTAACTAATCATTCATTTGTTAAACACCTGGTTATAATATAGCAGTAACTAGGACCTAAATTATTAAGAGGAGTTCTTTCCGTTTAGAGTGGTCAGTGGTCTAGATTCTTTTTAATATTCTTTTGATTATGTGTCTGATTTTTTAATTCAAAAAGTTTAGAAAATTTAACAGTAGCAATTTTCCTACTTCAACTGATTTTTTATAGAAACAGACAAGTTTCATGTTCGAAAAGATGAGACGTCATTAATTATAATAAGCTTTAGAATAGCAGGAAAATAATAAATTATTATTGGTTTATTTTACGATCATGAATATTTTTATTTAATTTATTAGAAAATTAACTTCTTGCTTGCCTACTTGTAATTATTAACTACATTAACTTCATGAAAATTTCATAAAAATACGTGATTTATTGATATATGGGTAAAGAGTTACTACTTTATTTTGTCTGAAAATACGGATATACGGATTATCCTTCTTTCGGATACAATCGGAAGATTTAAATATATTATTAAGTTATTTCATCACAAAAATAATCCTTTTTTTTTAAACAATAAGGATCTTCCGTTAGATAACATTTACCTATAGTCCAAATTTCGTCCTTGCGTTATCGTACTTACAGGAAACGTGTGTATGGATGGACTGTCACATGGACTGACGAACAGAATTCGTCCAGAAATCGATAAGCAATACAATAGTGCAAAGATTTTTGCTCTACAGCTAATATTTAAGATTTAGAAAAATTCACCTGCAAATACTGCCAAGAGGAGTTTTAAATATTATATGATACGTTAAGATAAATCACAAAGGGAAATAGTAAACATTTTTCTGCTTGCAGAAAATAACATTTTTGTTCTAAAATTTTTGGGTGGAAAGTATGCACTTCTCTCCCGGTGTTAGTTAATGAATATTAGGCCCTATTGCTATTGATAATGGGAGGTAAAATGAACATTATGTCCCGCTGCTATTGACGACTGCGTGTACTGTTATAAGAATTTTTATTATGGCCACATAAGATACGTTCATACAAATATATATATTTTTTCCTTGTAACATGCTTCGTGACAATAAATGAGATACGAATACCTACTACTGTAGATCTCAAAAAAACTTACAATAACTTCCTAATAATAAACAACCTAACCTACGATAGCAGTTATTCAATCAGCTAATAATTAGGTTGTATCTGTTATAATTTCTTGATACTAGTACTATTCGTGTATTTGTAAAAATGATTATAATTAATTTATATTTTAAATAATACTGGAATAAATTAAATACTAAAAATGAGTATATTTTTCCAAAATTTGGTATGTAAGCCAAATTTGCAATTTTAAAAATTTTTTCTTAATTATAATTTTTCGAATAAATAAAGCCTACTATGCTTTTTAAATTCTCATATTTGTAGGCCATGATGGACCAAGCAAAAAAATAATCAATTTTGTTGACTGTTTAAAGGCTGTGTGACACTTACATGTTTTAGTACATTTTTTCATACAAGGTATTGCAACGTAAAATTCCAGATTTTCCCTAAATATCTGCCCACTTCTTACCATTTTAAGTTGGAATTATTATTATTAAAACATGTAAAGTGTCACACAGCCTTAACTGACAAGAATTTGAAGTTGATCTGAAAAAAACTGAGAATGATACGAGGTTGTGTAGAAGAGAGGTGAGACAGACTGTATGTTGCAATAAAGATGAACCAAAAAAAGTATTAAATATGGACGAATATAATATGGATTGTGCTTAACCACAAGAACTTGTAGATTACTAAAAAATATTGAATGTATTATAGTAGACGTTTTGAATTTTGTAATTTTTAATCCAGTTTTTATCATGTATAAAAAAAATCTAATAGATTTAATAATTGTATGTTTAGACTTTCACACAAGAATTTCTCCTGGGATACAGATGCTAATTCACTCTTCTTCAATTTCGATAAGTGTATACATATCACTCTAAAGTTGATATTAACTGAAATATT
The DNA here is from genome assembly GCA_963680705.1 of Rhagium mordax. Classification (NCBI taxonomy): domain Eukaryota; kingdom Metazoa; phylum Arthropoda; class Insecta; order Coleoptera; family Cerambycidae; genus Rhagium; species Rhagium mordax. The sequence continues at coordinate 24,719,709 of OY796657.1, read as the reverse complement.
TACAAATAATAATGAATGGCACTAAATTTTTTTCATCTCTTTTTCTAGGAGGTGTTGACACCAAATCAAACCGATTAAAATTAATTCCAGCTTGTCCGGAATTGCTGCCGCTAACAGCCATTCTAAACGACTTGTCGACTGGCCTGGTATAGCTAATCACTAATTATTTATTTTCTTTATTCAGTATCTATGTGTTTAAAACACTGCACTGTCTTGCTACCGTATCGTTCATCTTCCTGTAGATGGACAGCAAAAACGTGATTTCCAAAGCGCTTTAGATAATTTATAGTTTACTGACATACACGTAGGATCCGAGTATACATTAATTTAAGATTTTAAGATAGTAAGATTTAGAGAGTAGATTATAAGAAAATCTAGAAGCTAGTACAAATAACTGCATATCTAGGCATTTAATTAAATTCGTAATACCGCACTAACAACCCAATCAATTATATCATAATAAAGGTAGTTCACCGAACTGACCGACCGATCTCTTTGTTTATTTTCTATCTAATTCCTTGCGAAAGAGCAATGTTAAAACGTAATAATTGGTTGCGGAATGATGAGAGGCTACTGAGCATAACTGAGAATACTTAGACCATGTCGTTATGGCTTTTTGAGCATTTCGTTTGGATGGGATTTGATGAACTGAAACGATGCAGCTTCCTTGTGGTAACTTTTTATATTTTGGCAATAGTTTTACATGAAATTATTCTATTACGGTGGTCAAGCGCAAGGCTATTATTATCTGTAATGCATTTTTTAATTCAACTGTGAATAATGATTAATGTAGGGGAGATGTAAACTCTTTAGTTTTTAAATAGTTTTATTATATTTATTATTTTGTTGAAAATAAATAATGGACTATAACTGTCCATAATATATTTCCAACACCGACATATTTAAATACAAATATTAAAATAAAATCCTTGTGGCCCTTATTAATTTTGGATTTAACGGGAAATAATATGGCACAAAAGTGAATTATAAAAAATTCCTACAATAGCAATTCCAAAAATGCAATCTCAAACTGGAACGTCTGTACTTTCGCATAGTTTTAAACATGAACTGATTTTATTATCATTTTGAATATATGTAGTTCAAAAAAAATTATTATTCATAAGTGTTTTCCTATTCCCCCAAATAATTAATCAATAATTTTGTTTCTTACCTTGCTGTCCTGATCTCCCCCATTTAAATTATAGTGCAATAACAGACCATCGATTTTTGATACTATTATGACAGCATTTAACTAGCAAAATAATTTTTTCTCTTTCTATATAAATGTTCCACAGGAGATTTAATTTAAAAAAATTATTGAGTCTCAAAATTTAACAAATACTTAGTTCATTTACAAGAAGCAGAAATAAAGAACCACATGTCAGTGACAAAAAATGATCCACTTGAACTATTACCTATTTCTTCTACATATCTCATTATTAACGAAATCATTCGCATTTTGGTGTGTTTATTGGAGAAAGAAAAGAAAAAAGTAAAATATAAATGTATCTACCTATTAAAAAATCGGTATTGTTACGGTCTTGGTAGTCAAGACGATCATTGAATATAATTTATTTTTTAATCTCTACCGACTATATAACAGGGACAGCGTGCAAGATGCTAATTTCGTGTAATTTATGAGGCGCTTCATTAAAGGCAAAAGTATGTAGAATGTGTGTAGATGAGATAGACATAAATACTGTCATTCAGTGTAAATACAAGAGAAAGTGTAAAAATATCTTAATTATGAAATGGAGCGGCTTCAATTTCATTAATTTCTTGATGTATACAATTACAAATATTATTCTTCGGCAGAGGACATGCTAGACCAATATATTTTCGATATAAAAATAAATAATGAAAATCATGTTCCGCAGCAAGGTAATGAAAGACTTTTACAGCAAATTAAGCAAAATTTAACACACATTTGTTGTGCAAACCACTTGTCTGATGTTGTCTTGTCTTTTCTTAAAACAGACTCCACTAACAAAAATATGATTAATTATTAAATTAAATTATGTAGTTCTTTACAAAGCTGCATTTTTTATGTTTATGGTTACTAAAATTCTATTTTTTCTATTTGTTTTGAATTTTTTACCATATTTTGCCCTAAAATAGACGCACTTTGATATCTCGGGTTCCGAATTTGATTTAAAAATATAAATAAACTAGATTACTTTCAATACATAGGGACAGCCAAGACGATTCTACAGGGTCAAGTGTTTTTTTAACGGAACACTATGTACATTTTTTAAGACTCATTCTAATATCCTTCCATTCCTACATTATTATTGCCTATTTCCTAACCATTTATGTAGTGATTTTATTTGTTGAAATAATGTCATCTACATGTGCATGTTAAAAAAAAAACTACAATCACAATTACGGATTTTTAAGAAAAAATATATTATTACCAGTTACAAAACAGCTGTATGGTATTTCTGAATTATTTGCACTTCCTAAAATTATATAAAGTGATGACATTTTACATGACTTTACAATGACAAAGCATGGTTATTGGTTATGATTATATTTATTAACAGAATATGAGAAACTAAAGAATAGTGCATCAATATTTAACCATCCCGTTCTTCCAATATTGTTGCTCCAGATTCTTCTTGTTTCCATATGTAAAAAACAAATTTATTGAAATAGTACACAAAATCTTGCTAAACGTTCTGTTCATTTGAAGAAACAAATTTGTCTTTTCCTGCAGATGAGGGCATTTATTTTGTTAAAACTTATTTAGTGCTTACATTATTATTTAATAAATATAAATATATTCGTGTTATGTTTATTTCGCCTTTCTCTCCGAGTCTCACTCCTAATCTGATATAAGATAACGATGCAACGAAAGCAGTAATATGTAGTATAGTCAAAGGCATGTCTTCGAAGCTTTAGTGCCCTTGATCGTATTCTTGACGATAAATATAAAAAAGTGTGTCCGATTCTTGCAGTTTTTTCGGCCTCTAACACAGACGGGAAAGATTTGCATATAATCCAATCTAATAATTAATACTTAGCTAAATTTATCCCATGATACTGTCAAATACGTTTGTTTGTAAGATTATTTTATTAGTTGCCTCCTTGCAATGATTTATTGTTAAGATCTAAAACGAATCTAACGATGTCGTTAAATATCTCAACTTTTTATCGAACAGGATGCAATTAAAAGTAAAAAGTTCTTCTTCTTGGAATTTATGCTTGGTATTTAATGTGACACTTAAGTCATTTTATTTGCATTGCAGAAGAACGTTTATGTTATATCAACAACTGGGTTGTGCGATGAAAACGCATAGCTTTTAAGTAAAAAAAAATAAATTTATTTTATTTAAAATTTATTTATCCACTCATATTTCTAGTGTCACTTTTATAAAAATAAATTTTAGGCTAAATATGATTTAAATAAATAAAATTATGAACACCCTAAAACTATAATCACAATAAACCCAGCTATGTATGACACTTGGTATGATCCTTTTGACACATGACACTATTTTGTAATTTTTACTCTTTTAAACTGCTTATTAGTGTAATAGAAATAGTGTTAGAGGTGGAACTAATTGGAACAAAAATGATTCTTATTGTAAATGGTAGGTAACACGCTCCTAATCAACATACTAAAAATATACACCCGTACTGTCGCGCAAAATGCGTTTTTTTGGCCGCCATCTTGAAAAATACATAAAAAATTAAAGAAAACATAAAAAATCATGTGTGGTATGAAATTACAGGAAATTTCATGCTGAAAAAGAATATGATATTAATTTTTAAAAGTAAATTGTTTACAAAGATGAAGTAGGGGAGAAATGATACCTTCATGACCCTGTTTTTACACCTTAAATGCTTATATTATGCTACATTACATTACACCTATACCTGATGCTGTGAGGCTAATTTTGATTTTCTTTATTATCAGTTTCAGGTAGGTAATCTTTGTTTTGAGGGAAGAAATCTTCATAAGAAAAATGGAAGACGAAACATGCTTTTTGTGTTCCAATGTGCGTTGTGACGATACTCCCTATGTCGCATTAACAACAAAAGGCTTGATTATTAATTATCAACGCGAGCAAACTAAGAGATGATAAAATTCATGAACTTTTCATTCCTATGCCTACTGGTACTGTTAAAGTACATAGAGAATATCGACGTGTATACGTCAACCCTATCAAAATTAAAAGTGATACAAAACTGAAAACATCACAAGAAGCGTTGAATCGTTCAATTTCAAAAAGAATTATTTGTTTTGTAGCCAGTTTATTACGGATTATGAAAAGCGTAAAAAAATGGCAATCATTCTTGTGCGTACTTTCCAGTTTCGCGAGACAATTTTGAAACTATGCCAGTACTAGAAGTGATCTATTGGCAGCAAATGTACACGCGAGGATGCTTTCAGTCATAGATTTACCTGCTGCAGAAGCTCGATATCACCAAGTGTGCAGTGTCAATTTTTGGAACGGCAAATTCATTTCTGTGAAGTATACGCCTAAAGATAGTGGAGGATTGCTCACATCAGTAGGCCGTCCGGTTGACACTGATAGTTCAGATGCTTTTGTAAAGACATGTGAGTGGTTACAAGAAAATTGTGAAGAGCCGATATCTGTCAGTGACTTAGTGAAAAAAATGCGTAGTTTTTTACCAGAGGGAAGTGAGCTTTACACTTCTAGACATTTGAAGAAAAAATTGCAAAACTGGTTTGGAGACAACATCATAATATCAGGCACGATGACAAATATAACATGATAACATATGGAAAAACTGTATCAAACATAATCTTTGACTATCACAAACAAAAAAGGCTTGATGACCCTGATGTAGAAAAATTAAGATTAATCGAGTCTGTAGCAAAACTGATCAGAACTGAAATAAATTTGTTGTACAGGAATAGGGAGTTTTATCCTAGTGCATCAGATATTGCATCCGTTGAAGAAAACAAGACATATTTACCCCGTGTTACTAACTTTGTTGGATATCCTAATCGGTGCAAGCATGCAGGCCTCGTTCTCTGATTTGCCCTATTACTCTTGCTGTAGGCATACAGATTTACAGAGATTTAGGGTCTCGTTTCCTAATTGATGATCTTTGCAGCCTTGGATTCAGTGTGTCTTATGATGAAGTATAGTTTTCTTGTAACCACTCACATGTCTTTACAAAAGCATCTGAACTATCAGTGTAAACCGGACGGCCTACTACACTGCACACTTGGTGATATCGAGTTTCTGCAGCAGGTAAATCTATGACTGAAAGAATCCTCGTGTGTATATTTGCTGCCCATAGATCACTTCCATTGCTGCATAGTTTCAAAATTGTCTCGCGAAACTGGAAAGCACACACAGGAATGACTGTCATTTTTTACGCTTTTCATAATCCGTAATAAACTGGCTACAAAACAAATAATTCTTTTTGAAATTGAACGATCCAACACTTCCTCTCGAGCTGGTCGAAGGAATATCATCTTGCGATGTTTAATTTCATATCTCAATAAAAATTTAGTTTTTTTATTCACTGTTTTATCTCTGGTATTTTCCCAGATATAACGTTAATTTTACGTGAGCCCTGGTTTTTTTTCACCTTTAATATTAAGAAATGAAACACAAAAATTATTGATGAATCTAGAATGTTTTGGAAACCCCATAATAACAAAACCATTTAGAAAAAACTTCAATTTAACATTTTTAAAAATTGACAAACTTAAACGGTACAAAAATAAGAAACAGTAAAACAGTCGCAAGAGTCACATTTTCAATATCTTGTATTACCGCCTCTAGCAAGCCTCAAAGTTTCTAATCTGGACATTGAATTTCGAGATCTAATACGTTGTATCTATCATTCTACGCTTGAATTAAAATACCAGTTATCTCTGCAAGGGTTTCAGGAGCCCTTTCACTGAATTAAATCATCAGCAATTTTTGTATGGATTTTCAGGAACCCTTTCACGAGATCTAACTCTTCGTGCCAGTTCATCCCACACCATAGATGCTCTATCGGATTCATATCGGGACTGTCACTGTCACTAATTGTTGTGAAGGTGGCAAATTGGTTTTCATGACCAACTGCGAGCTTCGTAGATATCATTTCCCAATTATAAAGGAGCAAAGCAGGGTTGAATAAAAAAACAAAAGGTTTGGTGAGAAATGGTTCACCGAATGCAGAACGAATAATTTTTCCATGATTGCGAGAATAACCCACAAAGTGTTTGGAAAATCTATGGAGAAGCTTTGGTTTCAAATTCTCCATTAATTTCCATGAAATTTGTAAAAAGTCACCATTGCTTCTAACCCGGCTCATACAGAATGAATTTTGCTATAAACTGAAAAAAAAAAAAAATTAAATCGGTCCACCTGTTTCAAAAGGGCTAAAGGGCTAAAGGGCTTTAAAATTACCCCAAAAATCGAGTGCATTACTTTTTTTGGAACTGAGTGTATTTTCATAAAATAGTATAATTTCAAAACAAACCAAAAACAGCAACCAATCCACAAAATTATGAGTGAATACAATTATTTATTAACGTTATTATAAATTCAAATGGATGACGTTACATACTTACAACTCCGTAGTTAACATTAGGTATATTAAGCCACTCCGATAAATATCCATTTTTCGTATGACTTCAAGATGTAATCAATCAGATTTTAGTACAAAATAAACTTTGGATGGTGGATTATGTTGATTAATATTTTCGCTTACTTCTATAGATGAATTTTATGAAGTTCAGTGGCTTTATAACATGACTTACGACTTCTAGATTTCGTTCGGCTATATAACATATTTATAAAAATAAAGCAATTGACGTAAAATTAAATTTAATTAAAAAAAAACAAAAAAAATAAATGATAATTTTAAGATATTAAAACAGAAAAAAACATTAAAACAAAATAGTCTTTACATTATTAAACAAGGAAACAAAAAGAAAATAATAATAGTAATTGTAATAAAAAAGAAAAAAAAAACAAAACTGAGAAAATAATAATAATTAGTAACATTTTATACATTATATAGATAGTTAATAGTAATGCAAACGAAACAAAATTAAAATTATAATTTTAAAATATATCTCTAGTAGCAACCATGTCTGTAAGGATTCGTAGGTGTAATTGCGTATAAAAACTTTCTTATATTCATTCCACTTTTTACTAATCTTATTAAAACAATTATCCATAGTTGACAAACGTCTGGTTAGGTGGTTTAAAACCAGTGCCATACAACTTAACACACACACACACACATATAATTAAATTTAAAAGTATTTATTAAACCCTAGGACAATAATCATATCTCATTTTCTTTCATAAAAAATTATTGTCCAAAAAAAGATCCGTAATTAATTTCTATTAATTATCATATCATGTCTGCTTACGGTCAATCAATAAAGTTTTAGTGTTAAAGAACGTGACCAGATTTAGCCAACATGCATCTTACGCACATATTCTTCCCACACTTTCCTTTATGCAGAAACATAGCAATTTACCTGTCTTTAACCACCAAAGAATTTTAGAATCCACTCATTAATATCTTACATACTTGAAACGCTGCGTTTATATTAGTGTTCTCTTTTACTTGTTTGCCATACAAGAGTTATAACCCGATGACGAAATTTATTGGAGAACTACCTATATTAAAATTTGATTAGTTATCAACTGAAACATTTAAGGAAATTATTATACACATACATTTTGCAAGGATGTGATATCTTCCTCTAGGGTCTTAGTAGTACCACACGGATCCACCTCAAAATGGTATTGTTAATGGATTTCAGAATATTGTCACGTAAAACTCGTCTTTAAAGCATTCTTGTTCTATCGGATTATGATTGGGCGACTGAGCAGAGTGAGCAGACCATGCTAATGTAATTTAATCGACTTTCAGATACTCTCTTCTTAGGACATGCATTATAGTACATAAAAATAAAATTTTGATAAAATGAAGTATCACATGAAAAATGAAATCCCTTCTTCCACCAATTCGAACTCAAGCACACATCATCACAGTTCCGCATCTAATTATGCACTCCACGTTCTTTCTTAAATATCCTTTGAAATCTATATTCAAGAAGCGTAAGATTTCTTAAATCAGGATGTAGCCTAAACCGGGGTGCATTTATGAACAAAGCATTGTGCAGTATTTCCAATTTGGTGTTCTTTTACACCAACGCAAACGTTTATCTGATATAATATCTCTGGAATAGTGGTCGTCGGGTAATTTTAATTAAGCATATGTATTGTCCTAAAGGGACTCTTCTCGATAAGCCATGCTTAGGATAAGGTGATCATAAACGCAAAATCACGCTCAACCATTGAGTGAGTAGTGAACCATTTTCTAAGCTGCCTTTTAATATTTAATCCTGTCCAATAATTTTTCTATATCGTGAGAAACAACAATGGAACTTAAGTGAAACTATTGATATTCTAAAATTAACTAATTGAAATATTCCTCATACCAGAATCAATTTTTCTTTATAAATTGAAAAACGGCAAACCATTACAAAAAATATTCCTAAACCATTGTATGTAATGCAATAAATAATAATGCAGAAAATATTTATTTAAACTTGACTGTTCATGTACTGGCAGTATACATAATATAAATATGTTGTTTACAACGTAACATCAACGTACCGCCATTGAGTATCGACATATACCGCCGATCACGAGGATAGTTTCCTTAATTACGTACCTTTTTTGGTTTACATTGCGGTTTAATCTCGTGAATAGCTATTTATCATAAGATGAGTTTACTACAACTGTTATTCCCATCAAAGATTCGCTACGGATGAGTAATATAGAATCTTTAATTTACCTACTGTTGTTAGTCGTTAGAGTATTAACGACAATCCTTATCAATTACAAATTGCATTACCTACTTCAGTTATCAAAAGGGACAGTGTCCTTGTTATGTTTGAATGGATATCATGTATTTATGTAATTCTAATACCGTCAAAATAACTAAAACTGTTTGAGCGAACCAATCTATGGTTAGAGATATTGAAATTATAGCATTCACGAGCTTCATAACCGATAGAAATAATTGCAAATCGTCACATACAATAATAAGTACGATAAATCATTGAGTCAAACAGCCTAAAACAACCTTCCGTAAAGGAGTAATGAGGACGTTACGAATGACTTAAGAGATGAGCAGTGAGCAAGATTATAAGTATCAGCAAGAACCATAAATTAAACAGGATGTTTAATTTTCTAAGACAATGTATATTAAAAATATAACAATATTGTGATGTCATAACCTTAATACATAAAGATGCGCGATGTACACTCCCGCTCAATTAAAGTGGATTTTTAACAGAAACTAGGGTGATATTTAAATTTATCTTATTTTTGAACTACCTTACGTATTTCTATGATCTTTTTTTGCCCGTTTTCTTGATTCTTGCTCTATAAGATAATTTTCAGCCAATTACAAATTTCGAATTTACTGTTTTTATTTTAATCACAGTGTTTAATTCCATCAATTTTGTTGGCCAGAAGTGATCTGTCAGTACGCATGTAAATAAACAGGACTCTTGAATCTGAATCTACAGCATTTATTTAAATAAATTTTTTATTGTTGCACAAAATACCGCTTCAGTACCAAAAATTTAAATATTCAGCTTTGTATTTTCAAATATGCTGCAACGCAAAGGGTAGTAGTAAGAACATTTAATATTTCCGGATGATAATAGAATTTATGGAGAAGAAGAAAACGATTTTTGGATGTGCATTTCAACGGCCGGTGGCTCTATTATGGTGTTGTGCACTATTTGTATTGGAGGTAGGCGTCAACATTGCATGTTCGTTGGTGCAGAATGCAGAATGTGGAACGCTACTTGGAATTTTGCACCAGCATATGACATCATACTCTTGGAGTCAAATTTATCTACTTAGACGATAACGCAGGGCAATATTTTTTAACTTTAATAAGTATTTCTTACTTTGGGCGTTATGAATTCGTTTATTTCAATGTTTATAACATACATATAGTTATAAAAAGTAGTTGTTTTAACGGACTCAGTAATAATTGCGTTTTAAAGTGGCTTTAATTTTTGCGTTCAACAGATTTTATATCAAATTTGATATTTCTGTTATTATTGTTTTTATTTTATTTTTTATTTTAACAGCAGGGTAAATACATTTAGATTAGAAATAACAACATAATAATAACAAAAAATACGTAGCAAGCGAAAAAAGTAGAATAATTTTTTTATGATTTACATATTGGATCGAAAATCAGTTAGTGGAGGGAAATTAGAATTTAAAGTTGAATATTTTTTTTTTGTGTTTTGTTTTATACATGCAAATGAGTCGAAAACCGAAAAAATGAGCAAAATCCGACTCATTTGCATGTATTCAAACAAAAAACAAAAAAATTCAACTTACCAATTACATCACCTTTCATCAATTATTTTGACAAATTTTATGTAAGAATCAACTAACATTCAATTTACAGAATTCGCTCGTTTTATAAAAATATAATGCTGGGTGCAAATTTAAGTACCTACGTAGAAATATTTTAGGGCGGTATTTTCTAATCAATTTTAAGAAGAAAAAAGTTCACATAAACATGTGCCCAGAAATCTCTCGTTTCCGATAGGGAATGTTCAAATTTAGAAGAAAAAAAAACGAATATTCCTTATATTGTTTTTGTTGGTGCAGCTTTTTACATCAAATTTGACATGCAACATAGAATGCCTTAGGATGTGATATAGCAAACAAAATTAATTAGTTGCGGATATGTGGATAATGCATATCATAAAATTGAATGAAAGTCTTTCTTTTTATAGGCATTACGACTTCGTGATGCCTATACATACAAAATGAAAAACGATCACATCATAAGATAAGTCAATTAATTCAAGTCCAAAATTTAATCTCTTTTTACATTTTCTGCTTTTTTTTTATCAATGTTTGGTAGTGATTACCCTTAACTAATTCTAGTTCTAGAGCTTGCTATAATCACTTATTAGGGCATTTAGATTATTGCATGCCAAATTTGGAGTCCTAATAAACACAATATAAGAAAAAACTCGACATTTTTTTTTCAAATTTCAACACCTCGTGTTCTGCAGACGAATCATCTTTGGACATCTGTGTATAACAACTTTTTTGTTCAAATTAGTTAAACAGCCTAAATATTTTAACGTACTTAATTTACAACCTTTTTGCCGGTTGTTTTAACACAATTAATTCTTGAAAACCCCCTTACCGATAAAGACCATATAACTATCACAAAATTAGCGTAAGTGTTTTTTTTAAACAAATTCTCAACATTTAAAAATTGAAAATTTTCAACGTGACCCATTTTAATTGTGAATGAATTTGCAGCAAAACAGATTATTAAAGTTAAATAATATCTCCATTGCAACGAATCTTTTGTATTTATGTTTGCTGTCCGCTGTCCATTAATGGACAAGGATCGACAGTTACTTATACAGTGGTTTATACAGTAAACACTACAACTACATTTACTTTTTCTATCTGTTTACTAATTGAGAGAAATTACCCATCATTAATGACTTGATGACTCGTTATTTCATACCACTTTATTCTATTACCAAAACTTAAACTATCCTCTGAAATTTAAATTTATTAAAGTCGAATTACTTCTTGGAATTAAATTATTATGAAAAATTTGTTGTAAGTAGAACTGGAACCACATACTTCGCTGAGTATATCAAGTTGCAAGTCAGATCTGTGTTCTCTGCATTAATTCGAACTATTAAAAATTATCTTCCGCTCTTTTAATTTCTGCCCTTTTATTGGCATCATATATAAATTAAACAGTCCAATTTAAATTTATGCAGTATGGATTTTGATTTAACTCTGACGAAACAACTAAACATACTACAAGAAGTAAAATAATCGATTCCACATTAAATTTCATTTCAACCACAAAAACGGAATGACCCCTTCTAATAAATAAATTATTGACTTGAATAATAAATGGCCCATACTGCTATGGTTATTGCGTTATATTGGCTGGTCTCAATTTAGTTATTATTGTTTGGCTAACGGCGTGTATCATCGAAAATATGTTAAAGACAACTTTCTTGCTCAAAATTTATTTTTGTATCAACTGTATGAATTATGATATTTGAAGCGGAAATACTCTGTATATATAGCCATTTGTGTTCCTCTGTAAGTACCTATTTTGGTATCTGTTCAGTATTGTATATTAAACTGGCACCTGCAGGCTTATGTTTGTTTTGTATTCATAATATTATGACAAGTATTTTAAAAGAATTGATAAACGAAAGAATTAATAAAACCAGACCGAGTCGGCATATCAGACTTGCTGTCTACATAGGAAATCAAGGCACTCAAGCAAGACACTTGATGACAGCTGTTTTCAACTGTTCTCAATTAGTGATTTGCTTGAATGGAACGGATGCACATCTCTTCAACCAAAACCAAACCAATTTTATTAGATTTTCGAGACCTTTCACAAAATAGCAATGAAATCATCGTAATAATTGTTCTCATATAAAATAATTACATTTATTAATTTTAATTAACCTAACTTACTGACATGATAACATGTTGCATAATTAAATTAGTAATCACTTAAAAACATTTAACGAGGTTTAACGGTAGAGTTTTGATTAAAATAATAAATTAATTATATATATTGGATTTACTTGAAAATATGTCCAGGTGAAGGAATTTTGATGACATACCTTCTTATGCGAAAATAAAAAATAAATGTCTCATATTAAAATTTGTATTGTGCCTAATCTGTCTAGTATTTAATAACCAACATAATAGTATATGCGGGGTCTACGGAGCCCTTATCGCCACCAATGGTTCGGAGTCAAGATGGAGGAAAACACTACAGGAAACGCTAAAATGTTGTATATCATATCTTAAATGGCTTGAGAGATGAAGACTCTTTTGAAGAGTTACTAACCAGAGGCCATACAGAACTATAAGATAAAGCTGAAATAGAAGATAAAACATAGGAGGAGGAACACGACGAGGAAAGAGAAAAAATCCAGACGTAGACGAAAATGAAATAAAAATAACAAGAGACGAAATAATTGAAGCACTAAATAAAATCAAAATAAGGAAAACGCAAGGTATAGATGGCTTAAGGCTAGAGATGATTAAATACATAGGAAACGAAGGAATAACCTTACCACACAAAATGTTGAATATAGCATATACAACTCAAACAATACCAAATGAAAATAATTACCCCAATATACAAAAAGGCAAATTACAACGGTTGTAATAATTACTGGAAAATATCGCTTCTTTGCACCACTTATAAAGTGTATATATATATTATGAACAATGAACATATAATAGAAGAAAGTTTAAAGGAAACAATTACGAGCAGATTTTCGAGTAGATAGATCCACACAGGATTGGATATTTACAATAAAACAAATTATAGAAAAGAACATCGACTAACAGTAAAATAAACAGTGAAATATTAGTGGCAACATGAAATTAAAACGCAAGAAAAATAAACAAGAAACTTATTGAACTAATCAATAATTAAGTATATCTGGAAAAATAGAAAATGTAGTATGGGCAGGAGGAAAAACAAGAGAAAGTTTCACAACTACCTACCAGAGGAGTTAGACAGGGAGGGGTACTTAGCTCCCTGCTTTATATTATCATTATGGACCAAATATCCAAACTTTTGCAGATTGGATTTACCCATTTAAGTAATGTTTTATACTTTCGTTTGGTGCCGAATTATTTTCTTCAATACCATCGGTATAGAAGTGGTGATTTTTCCACTTATTTTTGTCTTTGGTCTCCTTTTTCGCTTGAGTTCAACTTAATCCTTTCTTTTCTAGTATGTTTGCCATATCCTTCCATTTTCTCTTTGGCCTCCTTCTTCTCTTCTTACCGGTTTTTATCTCCCAAACACTTTTACTGCCCTGTCTTCCTTCATTCTTACCATATACCCGACCCACTTTAGTTTTTGTTGTTTAATTTTTTGTATCGTACTTATTACTTTTAGCTCATTTTTTATCATTTCACTTTTATTTTGTCCAATCTGGTCACTCCTACAATTTTCCATAACACTTTTATATCGCACGCTGTACTCTTTTGTTTTAATGTGTTGGTTAGAATCCAAGATTCATTCCCATATACAAGCATAGGCACAATCACCGACACGTATATTCTTATTTTTATTTTCGTAGTTATTTATAATCCATTATTTTCTATTTACTTGCCCCATTTTTCGATTTTACTCTATATATCTTCTTTACTATTGGTGAATAATAACAGATCGTCTTATAAAAACTGGTCTAAGTTTTCTGTGCCCTATGTGGATTTTCTTCATCATTCCATTTACTTGCTTGGATATTTGGTCCATAATGATGATAAAAAGCAGGATGCCGAGTAGTGAGTACCACTCCCTATCTAACTCCTCTGATTGTTGTGGAACTTTCTGCTGTTTTTCCTTCTACCTGTACTACATTTTCTGTTTTTCTAGATATACTTTTGATTATTTCAATAACATTCTTGTTTATTTTTCTTGCTAGTAGATTATTCCTAATTTCATCCCTATTATACTGTCAAAAGGTTTTTCAAAATCTATTGTTACCACTAACGTTTTACTGTTAGTCGTTGTTATCTTTCTGTAATTTGTTTTATTGTAAATATCCAATCCTAGGTGGATCTATCTGCTCGGAAAGCTGCTTGTTAGTCACTTAATGTTATTTTAATGTGGTCCGTTAATCTTTCTTCTATTATGCGTTCATGTACACATACACATACACTTTATAATGTAACGAAGTGATTTTTCCAATCAGGGAATATTCAATTTTGCTTTAAATATTACCGTCACTTGGGTACACCCTGCCGCTGTGTTAGTAATTAAGTGCTGTACTAGTTAAGTTATTAATGAGTTGTTAAAAAGTCCGCTGGTAAACAAGCAGTCAAGTAATTAATTGATTGATTTTCGACAATCCCTCGTATAAGTAAAATCCGAGAATTATTATAAATAATGGTCGAGTCGGAAATAAAAATCATTCGTTACTAAAATTATCAATCCTTGCTCGTTTTGATCCGTTTCTTTTTGCAACATAGTATAGAAATTACAAGCAACTCATTTCCGGTTAGATACGTTTTGAGTTGATGCACTAAGATGCATAATCCGCTGCACCTCTGCAAGTGACGGTGGGATATGCATACGAGTACGTCGTTTAAAGTCAGTGACCACCTCTCTTTTAACACGACAGATACGTCATAAAAGTTTACAAAAAGGGGAAGCACAGTGACTTCACTCTCATTCCGTGCTGATTTGCATTCCGTCCTCATTCGCATTCCGAGAAAACCGGCAGTAGATTCATTCCGAAATAGTCCGCATCAGATCGGAGCCACCTTCAGAAGTGCCAGATCGAACCAAAGCCGTCTACAGTTTCGCGCCGCCGCTCCGCAGTAAATAGCAAATCCGGTCAGAACGTTATTCTGAAAATTATTTTGGTAAGAATACATCGTAGTCCACTGCATTTTGCAGGTACTGCTTTCAGTTAAGTATAGATATTCAAAGGTTTTTGTGTCCGCACGTATTGTTGTTTTATACTACTCAATCAAACCAGAGCTAATTAGTAATACCTCCGTTGGTCTTTTGTTTGTTAATATATGCAGCAGCCGCTGAGGTTTGTTCGCTGGGGCCACTTCAAAAGTTCCACTGCGTAATAGGTTACCGGAAAACCTACGATAAATCTAATAGCCATTATATGCATCAACTGGGAGGAATTGTTCGCTAGGGCCTTCCAAACGGGTGATCTGCATAGAACTGGCTCGTGAAACTTACGTAATAACATAAGCATTAACAAATAGCTCTACGTTTGTGGCAGTAGTTTGCCGTGTATTTAAAAATTCCGTATAGCCTAGAATATCTATAGCTAATCGATTGCACGCCGTGCATAATACATCCTCGTGGAAAGGTCCGTTTGCTTGTCGTACATAAAAATTCATTAACCCCACGTATCCGAAAATTTCGACGCTAAAAACACGTAAAGATTCTTGCTTGCCAGCTCGACTTATTTTTATCAATTTTTTTTGAAATAATTTTATACACACTCGACTGTACAGGGTGTCCCAAATTGCTTGATTTTGGCTGGTTTTCCTATTTCCAGACCAGGTAGAGAAAAACTGACATATGAGTCTAGAGCTCGATTTTTGTGAATCGCCGATTGGTGAAAACCACATTTCGATATCTCTAACCGTTTTCCAGATATCGGCAATAATTGACATTTTACAGATTCCGAAAAATTGTCAACTTTTTTATTTTTGGATATTTTTTCAAACGGTGACAACTTTTTGACGTAGAATAAGATGCATTTGTCAAAAAAAAATATATCGCTTTTCGATTGTTTGATATCAAAGCTAACTTTGTTATTTCAAATGGAAACCATAGTTTTGGCTTTGACTTTAGAAAATAGGAAAAAAAAATAAGCTTTCCAAAAATATATATGCCTTGCTGCCAATATAACACATATCTCTTTAAAAATAACATTTTTTTACGTTAAAAAAAGTTTTTCGGAATCTGTAAAATATCAACTTTTGCCGATATCTCGGAAACGGTTAGAGATATCGAAATGTGGTTTTCACCAATCGGCGTTTCACAAAAATCGAGCTCTAGACTCGTATGTCAGTTTTTCTCTATCTGGTCTGGAAATAGGAAAACCAGCCAAAATCAAGCAATTTGGGACACCCTGTACAGTCGGGGAGGTTTAGAGTAAATTAATTTGTTCATTATTATCCTTGAATAAATCCGTTATTTTAAAAAGGTAAAATTCACGAGTTATTATTTCCGTATTGTCATTTTCTGATTAACCCGTTTGAGCAGTATGACCGAAATCCATTAGATAGGTCTCCAGCTCCGACCTCTGGCTATTCCGTATCATCCACTGTTTAGCTACCCCGGATTGCTTTCCCAAATAGGAAAGCCAAAAAGTGCTGTCCTTTGCACTCAAAAGTTAAAGTACTGGCGCCCGAGATTTCCGTATAAAAGATTACGTAAGTATCTGGAAAAAGCAGACGTCGTTACAATAAATAAGTGATGCAAAGAAGATATATTCTTCTGCAATTATTACAATCGTTGTAATTTCCTTTTTTGTGAATCGGGGTAATTATTGCTGTATTCCATTAATTTTGTATTGTTTGAGTTGTCCATGCCAAATTCAACATTTTATTTAGTATGTGAAGTTATTCCTTTCCTATGTATTTAATCATATACGGCCTTAAGCCATCTATACCTGGCACTTCCCCTGTTTTGATTTTATTGAGTGCTTCAATGATTTTGTCTCTTGTTATTTCTTCTACA
The DNA here is from genome assembly GCA_963680705.1 of Rhagium mordax. NCBI lineage: Eukaryota > Metazoa > Arthropoda > Insecta > Coleoptera > Cerambycidae > Rhagium > Rhagium mordax. Next base: position 24,702,423 of record OY796657.1, on the reverse strand, counting down.
TCAGTTTTTTTCTCTTTCCTCGTCGTGTTTTATGTCTTATTTTAGCTTTATCTTTACTTAGTAACTCTCAAAATATTCTTTCCTTCTTTTGCTTATTTTATTTTCCTCTCTAATAATTTCTTCTTCTGCACCTTCTTCGTTTTCTAAAGGGTTTTTCTTTTCTTTTCTCAAGCTTCTTAGTACAGCATTTTAGCGTTCCCTGAATCGTTTTGTTCCATCTTGACTCCGAACTACTCCTCTTCGTTCCTTATTAACTAAAAAATTAGCTTCTCATTCACCACTTCCTCTCAACTGATTAGTAGATACCAGTTTGGAGTAAAGATTATAGTCAATCTGAATCTGTTTTTTAATCCCATGCTTAAACTTGTGCACTGAACATGTTATCATTGTAGCGTAATATGTTATTGTATAACGCATGTACATGTAATATAATGGTTATCAAATGCTAAGCAGATTAGGACCAATATAAATTGTAATATGCGACTTTCATTTGAAAGTCTTTTCAGAAAAAATTACTAGCCTGGAAATTAGCCTTTTTCAAATGAACAAACAGATGGTATCACTATATTCCGAAGCCACTGCCGACTCCCTTGATCGTCAGGGTGCATTATCACCTACTTTGGGAAATACTGATCTAACCAAAAATGTCCTATTTGAATATATTTCCTTAAAAGCCATTGTCTGCGAATGTAGTATAAAAACTTTGTCAATTCGAATAAGAGTACCTATATATGTGAAATGTTTATTTGTGTGTTATTTTGTTCAAGTTTCATGGTATATAGATTTTGAAAAAGACTAAATCAAAATAATCAGCATTAAGTTTAGATGTGCTTTGGCATTTTCAAGATAGACATTGATGTCTTTTACATTGGCGTATTCGCCATAATAGGAAATCGTAAATAATAGATATTTACAGTTAAATACCAACAAAAGTCTTTTTGTATTAAAAAGAATTTATATAAAGTAGGAAACAATGACCATAAACTGTTCATTGTGCGTAAAGTTCATTGCTCATAAAGATAGAACATAAATCATATTACTAATTGCAGCAATTATATTAATATGACAATCTAAGTAAGCAAGTTCGCATAAAAGGTTTAAATATCAACTGGGATCTGAGACGAGACATTTATAGCTTATAAAATGTAACAGAGTGCCAATCAAGAAACTGTGTGGGTTTTTTAATATTTAATAAACTTTATTATAATTATCGATAGTTTATATTTACATTCACTGCTACAAAATAACAAAAGCCATCTTAGGTTCCAGTATCAATGGAAATTATAGATACAATTTACATTAGTGATGAAATTGAAAATGAAATGAAATCTTTGAAATAAAGATAGAAACAAACTTAATATGCCATACTTTGGGGCAATTTATAGTTTGCGCAACATCAGAACAAAATATTGTCATTAAATTCTAAAAAATATAATTATATTGTATGTACCTACATTTTTAGAATAGATCTTTGATCTAATGGTAGTTTACGAAAGCATCACATTTTATCTAAAACACTGTTTTATTTTATAGAACTGCTAATACTAAATAGGTTTTGGAGGTACGTGAACAATTTTCCAAAACTGAGCTGAGGACTTCATGTAATAGCTGATGAAAGAATACATCTACAAAAAAAACAGTGCTGTTGTGAGTCCTTGGCCAGCCAGATTTATCTCCCATCACTTCCATAATAACTAAAGTAACAAGCAGAACAACAAAAGCTTCTATAAATGACACAACCGTTAAAGAAATTGTAGTCAGAATCTATGATCTATTCCCTTAAATAAATAATAATGTCTTTATTCGTGTTTGAACAATCGGTAGAGCTCAACCAACATTATAGTGAACCACATCCGAAAAAATTAGGTGTAATATGGAATAATGTGTGTAATAATTCCATTTATCAAACAATATTAACATGATAGGAAAAATATAATTATGTAAAATGAGTTGCTAATCGGAGATACTGATACCTGTAAAATGTATAATTTTTTGTATAAATATTTCTAACTGTCAGTGACATGCGTAAAAAAATCAGCTGATTTATATATTATGTTTAACCTAATTGAAAGGAAGTCTTTATAACTAGATTTTTTTATGATTTCTGCATATTTTTTTAAACACCAATGAAAAATTTAAATTGTTGACGTGATTTAAACAAAAAGCCCCTTCATTCAGATTTCACCCTTATTTTTCGAAAGTGGAGCCAATAATAATTTATTGTCCATTCCTCGATCAACATTTAATTTTAATTCGAATTTATCATGCAGTTTATTTACATAAACAGATTATAATATGATCATTCTGATGTGACAAACGATGCACCTACGTAAGAGAAGAAGTTCATTAATTCACCGATCTGGATTTGATCCACGTTTATGCCTAGCGAGTACATTGTATGGAAGAGTTCAGCGAAGCATACAAGACAGAAGGTTCTTAACGATCATATCTGATGAATTATTTATTGAATAGGGGTTAAAATATTCAAGAAGTATTGAGTACAAAGTACGGAGTATCGAAAGTTGAAATCATCAGGCCCTGTTGATTATCTGAACATTACAGACATTCAGTACATACTCGATGGAAACCTTCTGTCTTGTTTGCTTTGGTAAAATATACTATACGGTACTATTCAGCCGCATCAATACTTACATCAACATTAATATCATGACATCAAGTTACTGAATAACTAATAAATTTAAAGCCACCTTTAGTTAGGTTTGTTCTAAACCATCATACAGCATCTATTCAGCTGAAGACGAAAGAGAACTAGTCTTGTTCCAAAACATTTCGTTTCTTTTATTTAAGGTTTTTCGCGGAGAGCTGATCACTTGGATGATGGCTGGATAGCGTGGTGTTCCTCTGAAGCGAAGTTCGTCTATCTATATCCGACTGATATTATTAGCCTTATGAGTACCTAGTTGATACTTAATAGTCTTGCTTTCATCGAACAAAGCCTCAGATGGTCGGTATTAAAGAGATCACAGACACGCAGTACTACTACTACTCATCGAGTGTTCATTATCCATAATTCTTATTATCAAAAAAATATAAATTTCTATGGTTTTGTCATTAATGTTTTTAATTAATTTAATATCAATAAAATATAAATTCCTACGGATTTATCATTAACGTTTAAAATAGTAATAAGGAGAATTTGCAGTCCTCTCCGTTATGATTAATATTCTAACTTTTGATAGCAATGACTTACACACATCACAAAAGATTTATTTCGAGATTTAACGCACTATCTATATCGTGTAGGACACAGGCCCACTACTTTAAGAATATGAGTAGCAATCGACCAACGAAGTTTATCAGTTCCAGAATTGTCAAACTTATTTCATAAGGCTTTTTAATGATTATATCCTTTAGGAAACGTGATTTATGTCATGAATCTCGTATTTTAATAAACCAACGTTTAAATAATTTTATAGGCCGGTTATGTTATGTTGATTTTTCTAAATTTAGGTGAAAATGAGGATGTTTCAAGTAAATAGTAAATATAAATATAATAATAAACTGTGCTTTCTATTAATTAAATAACTTGAGATTTTTGTAAAATCGTATAAGCATCAGCGATTGTTGTCACAGAATGCTGGCATGCTACTGAAGAGACTACTGAAATGAGCATCACTTAGTGAGACATCCCAGCCCTGGGTTGCCTCATTACGAGCATTTTCCTACATTTATCTTATTTTATTATATCAGTAAATGTTATGAGATCTCAGTAATTTCTAAAAGTTATATTTTAAATAACTTGGTTTGAAATAGATTAAAAGTTGACCATAATTGGGTCTTGCGATAGCTTAGGAATGTTAAGCTGAAGGGTCTTAGGTTCGGTGGTTACGGGAAACTAGTCACTATGGAACGCCTAGGTGAAGGTTTTAATTCAGTACCGGATATGACATCTGGACCCGGGCACCGAGCGGAGAACCGCCGAGCATCTCTGTTTGTTGCATATAGGATATGTAATACGTAATACGTCACAGGAAGAAATCATATAAATACTGAATCCAAAACCCCAATCGGGGAGACCTTCCTCAGACTTCATCGTTGCGAGCTGCTGTCGTGAACCGACACCTGTCACATTCCCCTCCATAAGGTTCAACGTCTACGTTACCATGGAAAATCCAATTCTTCCCATCGTCTTGCAATCGCTGACGCACATATCTAAATTATTGTATGTTGTATGTTACTACGAAGTGGCGGAAAGGTGGCGCGTCCAGCTACAACATGGGTCCCGATGACGAGCCGATTAGGGAAACCAGGGAAGAGAGTATTTCGAATCTCACCGTCGTTCCGAGACTAGGTGAGAATGTCAAGCACGCTTTTGAAATATGTCATCTGGATTGTTACCGACCGACTCTTCGGGGTAACCACGAGCGTCCTTTGGTGATAATTCGTTAGAATTCCGTTACGTATTTAGGACCACAGTAACTGTACATTATGTGTTTACATACAAATAAAGTCTACGATTGTGGGCAGTTGTCTCTGCATATTTCAGGGTTTGTATATACCAACTTACAACAAAAAACTAATAAAATAAACAAATAAGGGGGCAGTTGCCTTCGCTATGGCAGCGTTTTGTCGTAAGCACATTGTTCAACGTATTTTATGTAACATAACGATTTCATGGTGAGACTGTCGGCGACAATGGTCCAGTAATTACTAAGTGAGACTTGTCTTACCTATCAGGCACTGGGCACACAGTGAAATACCAGGAGAGGTTTCTCCTTGCAGGTGGCAAAGTTTTGCGCTTGCACGTCAGCTCAGGCTATGTTATTAATAAATTGTAACAGTTGTCTAAAATAAAATAAATCATTAATAAGATAGGAATTTCAAGAAATGTGGAAATAAATCCCAAAAAAGAAAAAGTAGAGAAGGAATTTATGAAATGCCGCAATTAACATTTAAACAAAATGAATCAGTTTAACCATTTTGAGAATATTAATTCACTAATCGTCTTTCTTCCCGGAGGTAAATTAACATAAACTTAAATATTGTAGTGATATAAAATCACACATAATAAAAACAATGAATTTTAATCAAGAAAAAGAATAAAATATAAAAGTTTACCTAATTTAAATGCCATTGCGGAAGTTATATAATGTTTCACTAACTTAATATACAAAATTAAAGTCATTTCGGAGTTGAATTTTTCTTATCGTTCACTGTAGTAATCAATGTTGCATAGATGGACAGTATGGCAAATCAAATCCATATGTAGAATATTAAAAACCAAAATCCAAAATGAAAACGTTCAGGGAAAAACCTAAATCAGAAAATAAATTGTTAGAAATTATAAAATATGTCACATAGAATTAGGAAATAAATTTAAGTAAAGATGTTAAGTGAAAAGAATAGAACTGAAGGTTCTAAAAGTGAGATATTATATAATAGTTGTTATGTACATTAAAAAAAAAAACAAACAAAAGTAAATTCAAATAAAATTTAATTAAAAATTACAATAAATAAAATTACATAATAAACTAAAATTCCAATATAAAAAATAACATAACAAATAAAATGGCCGCCACCAACGTGGGGCATTAAACGCAGTGCATTAGTAAATAAAAATACAATATAAAATTACATAGCAATATCAAATAATAAGTGTACCTACCAGTGCATATATCTAGTAAACTAAAATAGTTCACAGTAATAAAATAATATCAAACTTTATAAAAAAAATCTGAGTAAATGCTACAAACACAACGTATTTAGGGTCCTGCCATTTTAAAACTAGACGATCACATAAAAAGGCCAAATTTGTATGTTCTCTTTCTCCGGAAAGAGGTTAATAGAAAATTAATACGAGAATGGGGTGTTACACTAGTTATCTATATCTTAGTCTTAGTACCACAGTTCTAAGTCAGATTTCTTATCAAATTTCCCCGTGAAATTTGATTATTGTGATGTTACAAAAACTTTAGTTTAAACATACATGAACTTATAGAGATGGGAATTTTAGTTCCTTCCTGTAATTTAGTTCAGTAGATCTAATTCATATCTCTAGTAATAGTCAGGCTGCAGTTGTTAAAAAGCGGGCAAAATTTGCCAACTCTATTTTTTCACTTAAATTTGTTTATTGGCAGCACAGTGAGTAGGATTTTACTTGTTTTCAATTTTACAAATCGCGTTTAATACCAATAGGGTGGTCGCAAGATGATTGAATGAAAAATATGTCTTGACCATAGAAATATACAGATTATTACTATAAAACCACATATTTGTGGTCAATCAAATAGGGACTAATTTTACCAATTTGAATAGAGGATATAAGCTACGTAAAAATATTTTGTTATGTACAGGGTGAGCTACAAAATAATTATTATGTATGATATTAAACAAATATTATATTTCACAAGGTACATTTTAATATATCATAATAACACTAATATTTTGTTAATAAAACATAAAATCTAAAAAGGCTTTAGTTTAAAGCAAGTCCAGCATTTCAGCATCATGCAAGGATAAAACATTACGGTTGTGACATAACTCCCCACATCCACACATATCGGTACAAGATACGTCATTTGCAAAACATTTTCATCTGCTTGTTCCGCAACGTTTGTCGGCAGCTGCGCAGCCACACTTTTGCAGCTCCAGCAGGGCTTGCGGGGCTGGGGGGTTAATGCACATTACTGGTTTCAGCCCTGCCTCGGTGCTCGTCCAGTAGTAGTCAGTGGGTGGTGGTAGATAAGGACATGGCTTTAAAGACCTTTTCCATACGAGGGTCATGTCGTAGGCGAGGTGGATGTGTGGGATCAATGTACCCTTGGTTGGAGGTAACTGACGTCCTTCCTTTCCAGTCTGGGCAAAGATAGTCCATCGCAAGTCATTAATGGAATCAGAACTGCTGCCAGCTCTCCTATACAACACGCACATATAGCGTTCCATCTGTCTAATCAGATTTTCTGGAAGAACTACATGGGTTCCGTAGGCTGCGAATGCTTCCAGTATCTCGTTGTCTGCAGCCATGAAGGCAGAAAATTGTTGCTTTACTCCTTTAGTGGCGAAGGAGCCCGTGTTGTCTGTGCTCTTAAAGGGGTACCAACCAATAATGGATTCCGCACGTTTTTTTCCAAGGCGGAGATAAAAATCTCGCACACACAACTTTTCACTACGCGTTCTCATAATTACCGTAGATTTAGGAATATCATTGTAAAATCCGATAAGTAAAATTAAAATAGCTGTGTCTGTTGCGAACACGGTTTAGATCACAGTCGGCGTTCTTTAGCGCCACATCCACAGCATTCAGGGGTATGAGTTGGTCCGCTTCTTCTAGTGAGTGTTGGCCATGGAGCATTTCCGGCATGGCAACAATGTCTGATAATGTGCAGTTGGATACCATGATGTTATATGCTACTAAAACCTTTTCTGATCGACTTTCAAAGTAAGCGATCACTTTATCGCCAAGATATTTTGTCCGCTCTGCTTTGTTGGCACTATGAGCCAAAAAATCCGGTATACTTTTAATCGGGGTGTCATCGTTGACATGAAATTGAATAGGTGCATGTCGCTTAGCTCTTTTTTTTCGCGTGGCTTCTTTGTGAGCTTTCCACATATTGATCGAAGAGTAGGCGGAACTCATCGTAACCATAAACTAGATTTTTAAGGATATGTAGAAATTTATCCACAAAATGTTCAGCTGTAGTCATTTCAGGGACTTTCTTTATCAATATGACGAGGAACATACCATCGATAAGCATTACAGATCTTACATGTTTCATGCTGTTGCAAACTACTATCGCTTGGGGTGTCCTGTAATGGTACGTCTTTCATGACCGTTACCAGGTGATGTTAGATGCGCATTTTTTCTCGCTATCGATTGGTGTATTTAATTAGATATGGTTCCATTTAAAAAAAAATGACTTATTGCTGTTTCTATGAGGTCGATAGATATCGTTAATTTTAGAAACTTTGCAGTTGAGATTTTGACAATTTTATTACATAATGGAAAGCTCCAATATCTTGTCTTACCTCAATAAAAAATTCAACGTCTTATCATTAATTGTTACTGAGATATTGATTTTTACATTATACAACTATTCCGTCAATATTTTGGGGAAAAAATTAATATCTCAGAAAATATTCATTTTAGACATAGGGAACCTTTAATGAAATGACCTTTAAATTTTCCGTGGAATCTAAAAAAAATTGAAAATAGGGGCATCTCATTTAAAATAACAGAGTTAGGGTCAACTTCCGGTATAACCGGAAATGCCAGCCACCATTTTGAAAATATTTTCATTAAATAGATCCTACCCACTTAGGACCATAACCAAAATTTCATTTCGATGTCTTTTTTCTTTCTCGAGATACTTCTAATAGGCGGTCAACGTGAATCACCCTGTATATTAACTCTCAAAATTAGTTTTACCCTTGTAAAGTATCTTACAAGCAATACAAAACATACATTGAAACGATAACCCTAAAGCCTTATATCATAATTCCAGATTTTAGGACCCACTGCTTGCCGACACTCTTCAAGTAAAAGACGGGGGTTGTAAAATTGAAAACAAGTTAAATCCTGCTCATTGGGATGTCAACAACAAATTTCAAATGAAAAAACAGAGTTGGCAAAATTTGCCCGGTAGACGGGAATTTATGACAACTGCAGCCTGACTATAACATAAGTACTTAGTATAAGATTATTATATGAAACGAAACAAAAAACTTACATTATTTATTACACTTAAATTATACAAAAGTGTTGCAATAGTGAAAATTATTTACGATGGTATTTTAACGGACTTAACTATAGTATTCTAGATTTATCTTGTAATTTGTTTTCATACCACTAAAACAATCTCAACAATAAATAACAGAATCTGAATACGCACCTTAGAAAGACAAAAACAAATGAATTTAAAAATAATTGCAGTAAGATGATGGAATCTTTATTTTGTATCTAGTGGTCATGTTGTATTTGGAACACAGCTATAGTTGCTGCACGATTTTAAAGTTCGTCTTGTTCAAAATAGAAGGAAATACGCCCACTCATTAAGCCGCATGTTCTTCATCTTCTTCGCGACTTACTATTAATAGACAAGTTGACCTTAATTTCTTAAATTTGTCAAGAGCTGCACGAAATTGGAATAAATATTATCGATATTTAAAATAATTTATAAATATAATATGCGTTGTGCAATATGTAAGAGATATTAATAATAAAACAAGTGTAGCTACTTAATCCAAAATGGACATGGAGTATAAAATTTTCCCCTCTTGAAACGTTTTATGGAAAATTATTAGAAATTAATACAGTGGTCAACGATTGAACCGGAATTTTTGATCCTTTACATTTTTCCAAAAAATTGAATTACCTTCCAGTTCTCGGAAAACCACTTAATTTTTTGTTTACTATTTATTTATCTGTATAAGGTAAATATCCCGAGATGCTTTTGCCATTTTTGATCTAACACTATTCATTATGAAGATACGATTTCCTTTAGTCAACAAGCCCTCATGTCCTCACAAATTCATTCGATTTGTGTATTTTTTTCCATATTTTTTATTTCAGAATCAATAACTTTTTTCTTTCCTAATTGTAAATAAAATAAAAATTAAATTTGTGCAGCACCATTAGGCTAACACTCAAATATGACACCAAATATAGTTATTTTTACTTAAGGTGTTTCGTAATCTGCTGTTGTATAATTTCACATTTTTGACGATAACCATAATCTTCCGTTTGTTTATTAAATCAGTAACAGATAAATCATCATCTTATATATTGCTTTTCCGACTTCGTATTTGAAATTTGAATTGAAATAAAGATTTTGTAGTGGTGTGCAGTATGTTTTTTTTTCTACATTAAAAATACATAAACGATTTTGCTATTTAGCAGTTGCTAGGGGACAAAAAAGTGCAATTCAGAAAAAAATTCCTGGTAAAGGATTTATCGTTTTAATCACTTCGATTATGTCCCAATATGATTATTCTAGGTTTTCCCACCCCACCGAGGTGAGCTTAGGCCCCTAAATTAAGAAATGCGACCGAAAGTGGGGTTTTCTTGCAGCTTTTTGAAGATTTCTGAAAAATAACCCATCAGATCAGGGAAGTAATTTTAGAAACCATTTTTATCTTATATTGTATTCTTTAGTTTTTTTTGTATAATAAACTTAATTGATACCCATCAAAGCAACGTTTCCTGTAACACAAATCATTGTGTAACCCATTTCAGCAATATTTTTCTTAACAAAAAACGAATTTTTTAGTAAATTATTGCAACTTTAACAAGAGCTCATACAGGTATAGCTAGAACTAAATTTATCCCCATGGTCCTTATTTTGCGCAGAATTTAATGACCTACAAATTTTTCTAATATTATTTTGATCTGAAGGGTTATTTCTGAGGCCAGTTTGACATGATGCAGTCAAACCGAAAATACCGCGACTGCAGGTTGCAGCAGGTGCATATGTGTTTTCGCAAATTCGTGCGAGATGGCAGCACTTTTAAGGCATAAACATGCACTTTTTATTTTTTAAATAAATGAATTTACAGCTCATACCAAGAGTTGGATAAAATGAATTTAAAAATAAGAAGCAATGAATAATGTCGGAAAGTTAGTAAATTTGGCCAGAAAAAATATAAAATGCATGCAAAAAAATTATTTTTTATCTTTGAAGAAAAAAAATAACTTTCCGACATTTTATACATGTTTTAGATTAATCTAATAAAAATTGCATTCAAATCGGATAAGTTTTCAACGAGATATTCGAAAACTACGATTTAAGTGGGTATATAAGACTCTTAAAGATATTAGTAACAGTAATGACTTGTTTCTATTTTGTGTAGATTCTACCACAATTATTAGACGCTGATATAAATACATAATATATTGGTTCTGGTGGCTTGTCACGTTTAGGGTTTAATTATTTATTCATCTTAGCAAGAAAAAGAAGCATACAAAATATTGATGTTCCTATAAATATAGGTACTTTGTTCTATAGTGATTGATTGTATTGATGTTATTAAGTGTTTTTAAATAGGAAATAATTTTAGGCAACTTGAGTAATAAAATAAAATAGTAGATTCGCTTCTACAAATAGACTATATTTGTTATAATTACCGGAAAAAGTTATTACAACGAAAGTCAACGTCCTATAATGCAGTAATCGTTACTTTTATTTAACACTATATTAAATTTACAATTTAATATATAATCATGTTATATTATTTCATCATTCATGGGAAAATGATATAATAAGTATAAAGGTCATTACAGAAATTAATATCACTATATAATTGTTTACAACATTCATCGAGCATTGTAGACAATTAAATCGGCGAAATTATTAAATGCAGTCGGTTTTAATTTCAGGGGAAGATTAATTATTAAGTATTGAGATGCGAATCATGTAGTAGTACCTACGTGTGTGAATATGCAGCATAAATACCAAACACACGCATCTCACGGAACAGCCTGATTAAATCTCATTCATGTATTTAACTGTATGTGAAATGATTACTCTACCTGATATATTTTTATGAAATGCGTATTCACTTTGAGTCTAGGTATCCACTTTCGTCATTACCTGCATGTCGTGTTTAAAATTCTTATCTTAACATAGCTGCAGCAGTATATTAAATGAAGGTCTTTGACATAACTTTTTATTGAATATGAATTGCATATAAATATGAATTATTATTTATGTAAAATATAATTGTTTTACTTCCTCGGAGAGAACATTTCAAGAGAGATTTACCTTTTTGGGCATTTAATTTGTTACTTGTTAATGACCGTGAAATAACTAAGAATCTATTCGACAACTACGAAAGCATAATTGGCGTAATCGGCTTAACCAATTATGCTTTTGTAAAATGTAAAAGGCCTAATTATTATACACCCCGATTCAGTGAATGAAAAATATATGATTTGGAGAGAAGTAAATTTCAAAAACAAAGATTGAATTTGTCGAGCAGATGATATAGTTCAATTTGTATGAGTTTCAACTTGAGAACTTTGTGAAAATCTCAATCATAAAACAGGATAAAGACAGTTTGTGGTGGCAGGCTTTGTCTTAAAAATAGCTAAATGACGGAATATGTATCAGAGTACCAGAAAACATTTAGTCAAGGAAGATAACACCATTTAAGGTTGTGTGATTAGCGAATAACTACAAACTTCTGTTTATTTTTTTTAAAAGTAAAAAATCTCGATTATCTTGATAACCGTCAGACATGGCACTGAGGTAAGTGTGGTTAAATAGGTTCCAAATAACCCCTTCTGTTACCTTCTAAAAGGATTTCATCGACTTACCAGGCACCCTGTATAACGGTTGAAAATGGGATAGTTCTTATTTTTTTAACTATCCCAATGTAATTTTGCGATAATTTATATAAAATACTATAAAACATTTAAAAGTAAAAATTGAAGTACCTATACTTTTCGATAGCATCATTTTATGTTATTCATAAATCTACAGCTTTGTACAGAATACATTAAAACAGAAGACGATACAATCAAACAATCAATATTAGTATAAACGTTTTGTATTTGACTTTTTCAGCATAAGATTTTGAAGTTTTTGCGTAGAAGCAACCATGTTGGGATGGAGGCAGTTCCCATTTACTTCAATTCATGCTATTTGTAAAGATGTATGGAACTAATGAGTGTCAACATGGCAAGAAAAAAATGAAAGTTATAAAAATACTCTTCAATTGAGGAAATTCAAGAGTGAGAAATCGTCGATGTCGATGATTTTAATATTGTCCATTTTAACTATTCTTTTTTCTTATTATAATAATTTATATAAAAATTTTAACAAAATACATTAGTTCCCCTGTTATTTACAAAAAATGCTGTTTTGGTGATATACTATTCGATTATTACCACTATTTTCAGATTGAACCCGGATCGTTACTCTGATGCAATGTTTCTTAATTTCGTTATATAGGTACACAAAACACTAGTTAAAATAAAAAATAATTTAGTTAACTAATTAATCTTATTCTTTGGAAAATTTATTAATGGACTATGTAACTCAAACTAATGCTTCCAGCAATACAATTGACTAAAATTTTAACTTCCTTATGTTTCTATAGTATAGATGTCCCAGTATCAACATTACTTATCAGTGGCCAATAGAGATGGGTCCGCAGGAATATTCCCAAATTAGGAATATTCTCAATGAGTTAAATTCTTGGGACGGGAATTTTGCTTCTAAAGGAATATTCTCGCCAGTTTTCTGAAAATTCTAAACTCCCGGGAATATTCCCAATGCTCCCAAAAAAAGTAAACAAATTTGAGGTTATTTTTATTAGATATTTCTAGTTTTCACTGGTTTTCACGTTTTTACTTCCACTTTTTACTTTATTCATTCATTGTCATAATTCCCAATGCTCCCAAAAAAAGTAAACAAATTTGAGGTTATTTTTATTAGATATTTCTAGTTTTCACTGGATTTCACGTTTTTATTGCTGATAAAACAGAAATCTACAAATACAAATACAACAATAGTTTTTTTTTCTTTCTTTCTTTGGAATTTATTAACATATATTCTTGAATGTTTTGGAATTCCAGGTAATCTAAAAATATTTGCATTTTTTTAACTTCTATTTTGTGACAAAGGAATTAACAGTTAAAGGTTGCTTTTTGGGCATAAGGCATAAATATAAATAAAGATAATAATAGTTTGCAAACGTAAAAGTTCCCAATCAAAGTCTTTCCTAGGATAAATTGGGATGCGACAAAAATTTAAAATATAAGCATTGAAAAAGAAAACAAATTGGCTAAAAATTATTTGTGGTATCGTTCAATTTTCTTTCTTTCCTTATTTGGGATTTACTGGGTAATCACAAATAAGAAAAGAAAGAAAAACAAATTGGGTTTCCGAAACATTTGCAAAATATTTATAAAGTAAGTCACCTTTTACACAATATTTTATACAATAATTTTAATCCAGATTTTCTTGCCAAGAGATCTTTGCAGAAACACTTTTTGCAATACGAGACAAGAATTTGGAAACAAAATCTGTCATTGCTTGTATCTTTAGGACAAATCTATCACCAAACATGTTTCATAGTATTGCTTCTAAATTATTCAAAAATCATCTCTAAATTTTTCAAAACTCATTACATTGTAACAGTTGAAGACATATTTTAAAGTTGGAATAGATACCTATCGCGGATATTCCACCATGTCGCATTATACCCTTTCGATGGTTACAACATTTATTCGTTGTGAAATTTATTTACAGTTCTTCTTATGGGTGGAGTGGTATGAGATATTGCATATTTGTAATTAATTTTACTAGTTTGTTGCCCATAACTTGATGATATGCCATTCTTTATTATAAGTAAATGTACAGTAAAATTCATATTTTATTTCTCTCATTTGAATAGAAAGTTACTACTGTCTTTTCCTCTAATGAATAGATCTAATATTTATTATAATAATATTTATTTATAGCTCTCGATAGAAATGTCAGTTAAATATATTTAAATTTATTTACGTTTAATTCGTACATTGGCTTTCTTGAAATATTAGAACACAGATGTGCAAACTTACTTAAGATCATCTTCACGTTTGAGCCCGATTCATGTTATCCTATTTTTTGTCATCAATATTTTGTCGAATTAATTACAACTACATACGACTATAATTGAAAATCAACAATTATTAACAAAATATATTGTTATGTAATTTATACTGATTTGAAATTTTTTCTTTTATAAATAAAAACTCAATGTTATAAGTCTTGCTTTAAAATTTCTAGCATAATAAATTTTATATTTTCCTTGTTGTCATCTGATGTTATATCATCTAATATCTTGAGATTATTCCACTATTTCTTCGATTTATTAAGTAAACGCAGAGACTCGCACTGAAATCAAACTCTGGTTCCAATTCCGTCTTAGTCCATGATAATAACGATATCATTATGACTAGCAAGAAAAATTCCGGACCAGTTTTAGGATATTTACGATTCTAGTGTTGGTTTTATTTTTTGGGAAGAAAAAAGTTTTTATTTAATTATACAATATTGAAAATTTTAACTAGGTTTAGTGACAATTAAAATTGTTTTATTTAACTATTATATGATTGAACTGCATCTTAGACTGCTAAGAAAATACACGTAATTTTATCTTGGGAATCGTAAGAAATTAAAAAATACTTTGTATTGTAAATGATAATTAAAATTGTTTTATATGACCATTTTTTTAGACTGCATCTTAAACTACTTAGAATATGTGATTTTATCTTGGGATTCGTAAGAAATAAAAATTTAATTTATTTACTTTAATTTCCTTCTTTTTATTGAACTTTTCACCATAGTGACTGAGAAAAGGTTGAAGATGATACCTATTACTTGTTCACTATAACCTTAAATGCCTAAGGAGAATGGAACACAGGAAATGCATGATCGAATAATGAATTCCATAACTTTGTTTATCGAGAAAAAAACTGATAGAATGATGTTCGACAATTTGACACCTTCATAATAAAGAAGTGAGTGGCTATAATTTATATACTAACGTGTACTATACAATCATAAAACATAATAAATATATTCAGGACACCACTGAGTTTAATCGGAAAACCCTTAGACATTATTAATAAAACCACAATATAATTAATTTTTTATGACGACTTCTTTGTAATCATTTGTTTAATATTAAAAATGTATTGTTGCAAGCAAGCCAATGTTTCGCCGTTATCAGTATCACATTTACTGTTCTCCATAATATAAACATAGAGATACCATGGGGTGGTATTAGCGACGCTACTTATGCATAACATACTCCATGCAAAGATAAAAGAAACTGGGATTACCAAATGCGTGATGATTTTCCAAAGTGGTTGTCCAACTTGTGAGAATGGTATCTTCTACCAGTCGCAAAACTTGATCTTGGATTGATTTCAACATTTTCATTGTCGTTTTAGATGCAGATCTCCAAATGTGTGGGCTGTCTTCGAAACTCTTACGTATCCTGTGCTTTATATTTATATTGCAACAGTAGTGACTGCGGAAAGTAACGTTTCATCTAGGTTTCTTTCCAGCACACTTAGCCATGTTAGTAATATTGTAATGGTCTCTTTTTCTAGCGCGGTACTTTCGGTCAGATACTTACGTAATCTCTCTATTTCTACGGAAATCTCGGGCGCCAGCTCTTCAATTTTTGAGTGCGAAGAACTACACTATATTTTTGGCTCTCCTATTTGGGAGAACAACCCTGAGTAGCAAAACAGTGGATGATACGGTATAGCCAGAGGTCTGAGCTGGAGACTATATCTAATGGATTTCAGTCATACTGCTCAAACGGATTAATCAGAAAATAAAATTACAGAAATAATAACTCGTGAATTTTACCTCTTTAAAATAACGTGTTTATTCAGAAATAAATGATGAACAGATTAATCAATTCTCAAACCTCCTCGACTATTCAGTCGAGTATGTATAAAACTATTTTTAAAATAATTACAAATTAGGCAAGCTCGTAATCAAGTATGGACGCGAGTTTTTTCGGCGGAATTTTCGGATACGTGAAATTGATAAATTGCGGTGTACGACAAGCAAACGGACCTTTCCACTAAGGTGGTTTTAGAAACGGCGGGCAATCCGTTAGCTATAGATATTTACGTCTTTTATTCTTATTTAAATAAAATACGGCGAACTACCGCCACAAACGTCGAGCTAGGGTTTAACTAATTATTTCATTTACAACTACTTTACTAGTCACCCTGGTGCATTGTTACGTCACAGATTACCCGAACGAGAAAATCTAATCAGTGGATGCACTATTTAGGAATGACTTTTTAAATGCACTGGGTTTTCCGAAAACCCTTGTACATGACAGCCTGTCAGATTACCCGAACGAGAAAATCTGACCAGTTGGTGTACAATTTATGCAATGATACAAAGAATAAACCAACGGAGGTATTATGAATTAGCTCTAGTTTACTTTGGTAGCAAAATACGGCGATATTCACGGACAATCAAAACTCTAAATATCTATACTTAACTGAAGGCAGTACCTACTAAATGTAGCAGGTTGCGTTGAATTCTTACCAAGGTTTTATTCGAAGAAATTTACTATAAAACAACGGAGCGGCGGTACGGAAATAATAACGGCTGGCGGCTGGATCTTTTCCTGCGGACGGTAGACTGGATCTGCTCGTGCTGGCGGTAGGTTGGATCTGATATCGACGGGAGGGCCATTTTGCATTTTTATTACCTTTCTGACGTAGCTCTCGGTCGTGTCAAAAAGAGAAGTGGTCACCGAGTTTAAACGACGGACTCAAATGCATCACCCGGCGTACCTTGCAGAGGTGCAGCGGTTTATGCAGCTACGCGCAGTGACTCGAAATGCATTTAACCGGAAATGAGTTACTTGTAATTTATATACCATGTTGCAAAAAGAAACGGATTAAAACGGACAAGGATTAACAATTTTAGTAATGAATGATTTTTATTTCCGACTCGGTCATTATTTATAATAATTATTCTAGGATTTTAATTATACGGGGGACTGTCGAAAATTACTCAATTAATTACTTGATTGCTTGTTTACCAGCGGACCTTTTAACAACTCATTTATAACTTAACTAGAACATAATTTGACTACTAAAACAGCGGCAGGGTGTATCCAAGTGACAGTAATATTTAAAGCAAAATGAACATAACTTGTTCGAAAAAATCACTTCGTTACACCATGTCTGTGCCAGGAGAGATTTTCAGGGATAGTCAATCTACTCAATCTGCACACACATTTATGATGATTCTCTACTCACAATGTGTTCTGACACGGTGATTGTTTAGTCTACTGTTGGATTTTTGAAAAAACATCTGGATTCTGCTTTCGAAGGATTAAAGTGCATGAGACTATTTGAATCCTACTCCTCATAGCAACATTAGAATGAATTAAGTTGTACTACAACTTAATTCATTCTAATGTTGTACATTGATTTTATAGTGGTCCTACATTGGAATAAAAAAATACGATTCAATAATCAATACTTATACAATAAATATTTCAATTATATATGTGTTGTGAGTTGTACAATCGATAATACTACATCGCCGATTTAGTGATACTTACACATACACATAGAACAAAAAAACGGAAATAATTTCCCGTTATAGCATAGCGTTAAATACATTAAGTAGTTAGTTTTAACGCATTAAACTAACTAAACCTCATTACAATATTAATTAACTGGTCTGCAGATTAATTTGAGAAACAATAAGGTAAGAGTCACAGTTGGGTAAACTTATTTAAATTCAAAATTTGCATTAAACAATTAAACAATCACAACATAATGAGAAAAAATAATGATTGATTCTTCTAACGGTTACACTGATTCTACGGATAAATAAAGGAAATATTATAATAATGTTTAACTTTATTGTCTGATGCTTTCATCACCTAATATTAGATTGTTATATATATATTAGATATTAGAATTAACTATTTAATCATTATAATTCAAATTCAAATTCGTGAAATAGATAGTAAATACTGTTATAATGAATGAATTATTTAAGATCAGTTCAAATAAGATATTCGGTAAATAATATGTGTTGCGCCATCTCTTGCGATACCGCAGCGAGTGCAGCGACTAACTACCTGCAGTATGTAGGTTTCTTCATAAGATAGTTGCAGATTCCTACAACCATGAACAGTTTCCCTCATTGATTTCTATTTCATTATTCTAGAATATTCTAGATGTCTCCAGTTGTACCATGGAATTTTATTTTTTTTTAACATATTTTTATAACATTTAGCATTCCAAAAAATACATTAATGATTTTTGCTACACTATTATTGATATAGAAAGTTTATAAAATAAATAAAATTTTATTATGATTCGACAACGATATATCCGGCGCATCCACCATATGTTACGACCGGGTTAAAATATGTCATGATAGGGGTTTATTAATTAATGAGGCAAATACTAATACATGATAATATGGTTATTTTACTATGATAGTTGACTCGTTCGGCATAAGTTATACTAAGAAATTTACGTTAATAACAGTAATAATAAGATGATTGACTCGCTTGGCACATGAGAAGGTTTTACTTGTAAGGGTGGCACTTAATGAATTAAAACATAGTGGTAAGCTCCCAACAACAAGATTTATTAACCCAAAGAAATAACGACTAACGAGTGCTTATAGGGGGTCACAGTAACCTGGGTCGGAGATATATACTTCACCTAGGGGAGCCCTGAGGGGGTAACACCTAAGACGACTTGTCTTCACAGCCCCAAGAATATAACGCGGGTCGCGAGTTTTCTATCGTCAGCGAAACTTTTTTATCTTACTCAGCACGTTGCGTGAGTTCATTACATTAGATTGCTTATCAAATTTTTGCCGTAGCGTAAACATGTGAACCTACTTTGTTGCCTTAGTTCTAATAATTATGAAATTAATGTACTGGATACTGCAAGAAATACTATTTAAAACGATTTGCATTTTTGTCAATATCTAAACTTACACACATCCTTCAGTTCTGTATCGCATGTCAGAATAAAGAAATGGAAATAACGAAATAACCTAGAGATATTCATAATTCGATTAGTGAATATTATGACAAACTTGTATATACAGTGTGTCGCACTTAAGAGTGAAACAAGCTTATAACTTTTTTCATATTTCTCCGATTTGAACCAAATTTCTCTCAAAGATAGAGCTCATTAGGATCAATTCATGGCCAAAAAAATCATTCGCCCCCTACTAATGCAAAGCCACCTGCGATACCAAAATAAATGGAGAAAATAAAAAAGCATATTAGGCATTTTTGTCCTAAAATCTTAAGTCCAAAATCTCATAAAAATTAAAAAATATTGATTGGGTTGAAGAAATTTTTAATCCTCCGAAAATATAATTTTACCATATTGTCGTGCCTACGGCCTGTCATGCCTAAAAGGCATATGGGTGCATATGTCATATTAGAAAGACTACACCATATGTCATGACTACGCTTAAATAGTTATAGGTATTGCTAAGATATGTCATTTCTTGACGAAAATCCATTATAGTACAGAAAATTTAATTGAAGAGAGAAAATAAAAAGTAAACCAAACTTTTCAATTATAATCCTTTTTTTTATTTCTGTACAAATATTTTATAGAAACTCAACTAGTTTCGGCTACATAGCCATCATCAGGGGAACAGTTTTAATAATAAGAAAACTTGAAATAAAAAGGCTCAAAGATTAAAACATTTTTGTCACGTTGCATTTTGCATTACATTACTGTTAACATAAAACAAATAGACACAACACATTACTCGGTGACAAACGAACAGTAAGTTACTGTTGTCCAAAAGGCGTAAGATTATGAATAACACAAGGTAATTAAGCCCGGTTACATAATGTACAAACGGTTTATTTTTACATGGGCTACTGTATTGACTGGATTGGGTTGGAATCAGCAAGTAGAACAAACTGATTTTATTTTGCTAGAAAATTTCCCAAATGCCGATGGGTAAGTGAATCAAATACTCCGACCAACTGCTATACAGGGTGATTCAGAATTATGGTGCAAAAAAGTAATCACAGATAGAGGTCTTAAAATAAAGAGACACGTGTATTTTCGTTTTGGTCAATTTCGATTTTTAAGGCCCGTACTGGCCCATAAATGGGACGTTGAGAAAACAGTTTTTTTGAGATATCTCGAAAAGTACTAGATCGATTTCAATGAAATTTGGAGGGTAGTCTCAAAATAACCTTTCCAATAGAACCCTTAAAATATTTTTAGACCTGCCGCAAGGGGGCGCTACATAGAGTCACTACATCGCAGTTTCTCGCTTCTATTTTTTCTATACAATTATCTTTTATGTTTTTCTTTTTCTATTCTGATGTAGAATTCATTTTTACACAAAAAATGTCCTCTTGTCTATTTTTCATATCATGCACCCATTTCGAGAAAAATGCGAAAAACTGTTTCAATGATCTGACTTGCAATACTGCGAAACTACAAATTATCACAATTGCCATGGAAATAATTGAACAAATTAAAACATCAACAATGACATTTTGACGTTTACTATTTTTATTTGCTAGTTAGATTGTTGTGCTGGGTGTTATTTAATTAAAAATTTTCCTACGCTTATTTACCACTATAATGGCTGAGCGTTTTACGTTTCCTGAAACATTGAAACAGTTTTTCGCATTTTTCTCGAAATGGGTGCATGATATGAAAAATAGACAAGAGGACATTTTTTGTGTAAAAATGAATTCTACATCAGAATAAAAAAAGAAAAATATAAAAGATAATTGTATAAAAAAAATAGAAGCGAAAAACTGCGATGTAGTGACTCTATGTAGCGCCCCCTTGCGGCAGGTCTAAAAATATTTTAAGGGTTCTATTGGAAAGGTTATTTTGAGACTACCCTCCAAATTTCATTGAAATCGATCTAGTACTTTTCGAGATATCTCAGAAAAACTGTTTTCTCAACGTCCCATTTATGGGCCAGTACGGGCCTTAAAAATCGAAATTGACCAAAACGAAAATATACGTGTCTCTTTATTTTAAGACCTCTATCTGTGATTACTTTTTTGCACCATAATTCTGAATCACCCTGTATACAGCAGCCATTTGAGAAAATCTCACATGCGAGGACAGTAGGATAATGTCATTGATGTATTGACATGACCAGCTCAATCCCCAGATTTAAATCTAATTGAGCATGGGATATGCTACAAAGATAGGTTTTGAGAGACGCTGATCACTTTCAAAATCGCCAATAATTGTTTATAACTTTTCAAGCAGCATAATTTGCAAAATCTCAAGCAGGCTTTCATGATCTGATTCCAAACATGCAGTGCTGCTATAAACAATTGAAGTGGATTTTCTAATTTCTTTAACACATTTTTATGTACCTAATTGTCCATCTATTCTTTTTCTAAAAAATTATGTACTTGGAATAAAATTCATCAAAAAATATTTCTGCCATGTATTTCGAGCAGAAATTTACATAAACTAAAGGTTCATTGGAGGAACCGGTAATCGATTTAGATGTTTGCAGTTTCCATTTGACAAAGGTTAGAAAATTTTGCGACTCATGAGACAATGGTCACATAAGCAGTAATCTTCTGGTTATGACAGCAAAAGATTTAATAACGTTTCCAAGATTCTGTGAACATATTTTTGTGAATTCACGTTCTATTTTAAGAAAACTATAGGAAACTTGCTTTCACATTCTATTCGGAGAGAGGGATTACCAATCATTTTTACAATACAGTCATAAAGTTGAGCGCTTTGACTGTTGGGTTTGATAAAAAAATATACAGGGTGTCCCACTTAAGATGCATCCATCCTCCTAAAATCTTTATTTGTGAACCGATTTTCGAAATCTTTTTTTGCTGGATAGGCCTTGGAAAACTGCATTTAAGCTATACCTTATATTTCTTAAAAAGGTACATCATGACCTACTGAGATGTATTTTTTTAGCGAAATTTCGAGAAAAACTATTAGCAATTTTTTTAGACAAAAACTAATACCAGAATTAGATTCAGGACCTTTTAAAACCTATAAGAGGTGTGAATTTTGCGACATTAGGATACAGGGTGTTAAAGAAAATGGAGAGGAATTTTTAACAACGGCAAACTTTTTTTTGTAAACAAAATCGGTACTATTTTGAAATTATCAGTAATTTAACATTTTTCACAATTCTTTGGTTTATTTGAAGACTAAACTAAACGACTAAAAATGGTTTAACTATAGCTTTAATAACTAATGTATTGTTTTATTTGTTTTCGATAACCGTATCAACAGAAATTAGATACCATTTTTGGTCGTTACCGCACTGTCGATTTTTTCTTAATACGTCTTCAAATAAACCAGAGAATTATGAAAAATGTTAAATTACTGATAATTTCAAAATACTACCGATTTTGTTTACAAAAAAAAGTTTGCCATTGTTATAAATTCCTCTCCATTTTCTTGAACACCATGTATCCTAATGTCGCAAAATTCACACCACTTAGGTTTTAAAAGGTCCTCAATCTAATTTTGGTATTAGTTTTTCTCTAAAAAAATCGCTACTAGTTTTTCTTAAGTGGGACACCCTGTATATATGCATGTATCTAAAACACACATACACAACATACTTACCTACGTAGGATGATTTTGATTTGAGTTAAACATAATGTGCTTCAACAAATTTTTGAAATTTCATATGAAGATGAGACAGATATACCTATTTTAAAACATTGGGTAGGTAACTACTATACCGGATGACAACGAAATCATTGTGCAAGGGCCATTTTATTGTCTTTGAGGTCACAAATTTGGTTCTCGGGTCAAAGGTGTAGTTCATTAAGATCCATATTTTTCATAAAAAAACATTTGAAAATCACTTCCGGCTCTTCCGGAATTTGTTTTCAAAATGGCGGCCTAGGGGATATTTTTTTTAAAATCACTATGGCAGCGCTATGATGTCATCGATGGAATTTTTGTCAAGCAACTTGGTGAAGTAGTACACAATATAAGTACCTAGGTATAGTTTTTGACGAACATTCCAAAAAACTCAATTTATCACCACTTATATGATTAATTAATTTTTTTTTAATATGATCCATTTTATTATCTACATTTTCTCTAAGATTTTAAATAGGAAATGGTACTTTTTAACTTAGGAAGTTAAAATATGTCTTATTATTTATAGGATAATGCTTAATACCCAACGTGTTTTCTTTTTCTTCCCCAGTAAAACAGAGAAAACCTGAAATGGTGCTTTTTTATAAATAAATAATGTATTTATGTCGCCTAGGCCGCTATTTTGAAAACAAATTACCACTTGTGAGATGTCATGGAAAAGGGAATGTTAAGCCCTATCGAATGGTTAAATAAATATCAGGTTCCTATTTAAAACTTTCGACAGAGGTCCACTTCCAGAAAAACATATACCTACACATACATACATTGTATAGGTACGATAGGTAAGTGCATGGACAGGCTCGTGTGAAAAAAATTCAAAATTACACCTAATTCACATCTTTCACAATTCTACTTTAAATAGGTATACTATACACCTGCCGCACACTTAGGTATACACATATATGGTATATATTTTTTCAAGTGAGGGTATTTATTACGGAACTAATTTCTGCCCATTTTTTCTCATGATTAATCATTTAATTTGTATATGCAATTTAAATATTTTCATTTATATATTTATGTGTAAAACACTTTTCGATAATTTTGACAGCAATGTCGTTATAATATCTAAAACTACAATTATAATAAGTATATAATTTTCATATTAATTTAAAAAAATTGGAATAATAAATGTTAAAAAAAGGTAAATTATAATTATACCTATTCAATGGCAGGTATCTACTAATATTTGTAGACTAGGTACCTACCTATATATTTTTATATGTTGAAATCAATTCGGATGCAAAGTCGGGAAGCCATGCCGAGGTTCATCACTGTTACAGTATCGATATTTTCAAACGCCAATGACACCGTAGAAATGTAACAGAATGCGCGGATGGTAACAATGTAGCGTCGGGACGTCGCTATTGGTGGGTGTATCCTACGAATCGCGTGAAGATAATGAAAGATGAGCAGAATGAAAAAACGGTAATTAACAAATTTCTAGTCGGTTCGTTCGCCTTTCGGGAACAATTAATCAACAAATGGTTGTCATTATTACATAATAAATATAAACCATTTACTACAACTGTATAATAATTATGAGTAAATTAGTACCCAAGACGGTTTGGTCTTTCCAACTGACGTTTTGTGAAAAAGTGTAGCCTTTATAATGAAAACCAGAATGGGTCGTAATTAAATAGAAAGAATGAAAATTATTTCCTCGTCTTATTTGTATAGGTTACATTTAAGTTTTTGTGAAACCAGTTCAAGTAGGTAGCAGTTCTTCCATGAAAGTGAGGTCGTCAGGAATAATAAAAAAGTCGTATTATAAACAAGTTTATTTAAATTGTCCAAACTCCCAATAGCGATAAATAAATCAGGTTAAAAAACTACTTATAGGTGGGCCATTGTTCAACTGCTGTGTACCTATGTATTTCTCCAAAAGAAGAATTTTCTAAGGAACAGACTTAATAAATAAGTAAGTATAAAAATATTTCATGTGGGGAATGCCTTTTGTTTTTTCGAACAAACAACAAGTGGCCACATACTAGGTTATTTTATTTTAATTATTTTAAGTTATCACATTCTATCAAATACAACTTTTTCAATATGTAGTTTTTTATAAAACTATCCTTATGAATCACCCTGTATATGTGGTACCTACCTACCTAATATTCAAATAGCAGTGAATATAAAAGTGTAACCTATATTCCTATATTCACTGCAAATAGTGAATGCTTTCGCCATCTCAGCATCACTCTTGCAACTAAAATACCGTGCTGAACGTTTATATGTATACCTACAGCTTCTGACTGTCTGTACTGTCTGTATTAGCATCTTTTGCCTGTGCCAATACTACTATTCTGTGTATTTTATATTCTGTGGTCCATAGTCCATAGACAAATAATATTTCTACAATCGTTTTGTGTTTACAAAATTTAAAAAAATTTTGAAAATTACAAAATTCAAAACGTCTAAAAATAAATTATTGAAAAAAATTGTTTTTAACTCACCACAAATTCATTCATTATGGTCACCAATTAAAAAACGATGTCCCCAAGAAGATGTACAGGGTGTTCACGCGAGAATTGAACCCCCGCCCAGATCCTTCCCCTTTGATACAATTTGAAAAATAAAAATTCGATCCTATACGATTTTTTCCGCAGTTTTCAAATATGTCCATCATAATTTCCTATATCTCATCATATATAGATTTTTGCATATTTTTTCTTTCAGTTTGTGTGACACCCTGTATCTAATTATCGTAGTTGGTGCAGCTTTTCATTCTGAACACAAATAAAAGAAATAATCTAAGGGACTCAACTCCGGACTTCGAGCTGGCCATGCTATAGGACCGCGGTTACCCATCCATTGACCATAGGTATTATTTAAATAATTAACCACTGGTAAATATATTGTGGGTGGTGCTCCGTCTTGTTGCCAGATCATGTTGCCATATCTTTTTGGAAAGCGAATATCTTGCTGTAACTGGTGTATTTAATTTCTTAGAAAGTTAAAATTACGATTGCGCTTTAACAGGCCATCGTTATTTTAACTTTCTAAGAAACTGAAAATACCAGTTACTGCATTATCACGAGTTGAATACTTTATCTACGATTATAACAATAAATACTAACCTTTGCAAGTCCGAATTCATCATTTTTGGCACAATTATTATCACTTGACTTAAATTAAAAAACGTCAAAACTATTCAAATGTCAAATCACTTTCCTCCCCTCAATAATCATGGACCATTCTATTTCACCTTATCGGAAAAGAATTTCTATTGGGCAGGTTGGGTATGAATTTTTGCTTTGAATGTTATGGACTCTGCATAATTCAATGCTGTATGGCATATGCATATAGTCCTGCAGAGTATTTTGTTTTTGCATTATAGGACAATAGTAACGTTCTAAAGTGAGTTTCTTTGAATTCAACATAATTTATATTTGCATGTTCAGAAATAGAACATCAATAAATATATAGATATTTTTGTTATTATCGGGCCCTTAAATAAGGTTGTTTATAGATAACAAGTCTCGAATAAAGAGAGCTAGAGTATTTTGTAAGAATGCATGAAAATGTAGGCGGCATTAATTATAGAAATTAAATTTGTTTGTTATTGTTATATGACAGTTTATTAATTGTAAAATCCAAGTTCAAGTAAATAACTTTATTAGAGTGATTTCTCGTCCTCCTGATGAGCTAGTGTGATAGCGAAAGAATATGTACTTACATCTTCTTGGGGACATCGTTTTTTAAATAGTGATCAAATTAATGATTTGTGGTGAGTTAAACATTTTTTTTTTAATAATTTATTTTTAGACGTTTTGAATTTTGTAATTCTTAATCCAGTTTTTATCATATATTAAAAAAAGTCTAATAAATTTAATAATTGTATGTTTACAGATGAAACATCAATATAAGTAAGTATATGAAATTGGATATGTTTCTTATTATTATGCTTGTATAAAGCCTAAATAGAATCATTTATAAAAAATGCAAGCAAAGAAAGAGAATTGTAAAAGAAGAAAAAAATTAATACGCACATTTCGAGATTAAAAATGTTACACAATTCTAGGCACATTTTAATAAGAAATTTGAATTCACATATTATGTAAATCTCTAATTTGTTAATTTTCAATTATAGAGACACAGTCTACGGACCCTGTTCAACGTACATAAAAAATTCAAAATTATTGACTGGATTGATCCATCTGTGGTATCACAAGACGAAGTCCTATCAGTTACTAATTAAAGGAACCTTTATAATTAAATATGAAGAATGTATTGCATAGTTCTTTTAAAAAGATTATTTTAAACTGTGATCTCATAAATTAGGTTTAGAGCAAATATTACAATTTATATATTAAATTTAGGGGCAATTCAACTGTTTATAAAATTGCTGTCTTTGTAAAGTCATGTATACCATTAAAATTTCTTTAAATTCCTTCAGATCTCTCGTTTAATAGTTTCAAAAAAAAACCTTTTACCTGCTCAATAACGAAGGTACACTACATGACAGGATTTACAGAGTTATAATATTTTTTGTAATAACGGAAGTATTGTAGCTTAATTTTCTTTTACTCTAATTATCTACTACTATTTTGCTTGGGTTAAGGGAAACAACAGACGTGTGTAACCTATTTTGCTTAACGATCCTCGCCCTTTCTTAATTTTATACTCAATGTTCAAAACATAAAAATATACTTATTTCTGAATTAGATTTTTTTTTAATTTTTCAGTTACCATTTGCTGAAGTGTCTGTGTCGTGGCCTCTTACTCCTCACGAAAAAAACATCAGCGAAATATCTACAGCCACTCCCCACATCTTACAGGGTTAGCGACTATAGATTCCGGAGTCATGTGCCCTAAGTAAGCGGAGGGATCACAGGATGACCGCTTTCTGTATTTGGCACACCAATCACTTTGCCGACTTCTGGAAGACCGGAATGTCCTTCAATGTTGAGAGCAACGTAGACTTCATACCTCTTAGTACACTAATTATTAGGACGACCATCTTGACACAGTAGATCTAGGTTTGAAGTATCAGTATATCATTTTTTCACTTATTTCGCTTCCTATGTATTTTAAAAAGAGGACACAGTAAAGGAACCAAGAGGAACCAAAATATATTGAGATAGGTTGTACATATTTCAAAATTCCAATAGTTATGCTCAATTGCCCTACTTAATTTTCCTTTGCTGACACATGCTGCGAAAAAATTATTGTCAAATTTGATCAGTCAAGTGTTAAAGAATTCTTGTACCTATTTCTTTTCCAATTATAAGTATCGTCATCAACACATTTTTATTTCGAAACTTGCAAGTTATATTCACATCTTATCTATTTAAATGTTCTTAGGGTAATCAAGAATAAATATAATATATTAGTTCCAGTCTAGAAATTCTAAGTTCTGTCGAGGTGTTTTTCCCAAAAACATTTTTTTCTCATTAAACACTACCTTGACTTACCACTAATGGCTAAAAAGTAATTAACTAGCAACACAATATTATACATGGTGCAACAATTCATCTAATTATTTTTATTGTGGTAAGTACTATCTATTTTGTGATTCATAGATCTCGTATAGATGTGAACGTTGCATATTTTTTTATGAGGTATGGAGAACAATATGGACTAATTACATGACCTTAACATAATGGTAGAACAGTATATCTTTCTTAATTAATTTAAATAATCGAAAAAACGTGACAAAAATAACTAATCATTAAAATGTTCTTGTATAATTATAGTAGTAACTGTTGCCGTTAGTGATTTAATTTATTTTTTTGTGGTTGCAAAATAGAACTGGATAATTTAGTATGTGTACCGGTAGAAAGAAGCAATAAACTTACTTAGTTGAGTAATATATTATATGAAAAATAATGTAAAAATTCCAACAAAAATAAATTTTATGTTAATGCTCTCTAAAACTACGTTTAGTATATTCTCGGATTCTCTTATTTTATTACTTCTTTGGTTCGTCTAATATAAACAAATAAGCGAAAACTGTCGATAGAATATGTCCCCGAGGTGTTTGTCTACTTTGCGCTTGTGATTTTCTTGATTTTGCCAAACCGGAAGTCGCAAACATATTCATTAATCCACAATCGATCAATATAGAGCAAATATCTACAGATTTTCAACTAAACTGTTCAACAAAAAGTTCGGCAAAGGCAATTTTTAGCACCATTTTCAATTAGCTGTAACTTTTTTAAAAGTTGATATTTTTTTGTACGGTTTGCACCGTGCAAAATATTATTTGTTCCAGATTACATAAAAGAATAAATTTTTTTGTAAACGTTTAAATACCCTTATTATATTGGGTGTAAAACAAAGTAGTGCAAAAATTGCAAAATTTTGATGGTCTGCCATTTGTTAAAACAACATTTTTCATCTCCCATTATGGATGGCAAATCAGTTAATATAAATATCTCCAAACGTTTTCGCCAGTTTTTTTATTAAGGCCCTTTGGCATGTTATACAGAGCGAAATAAGGTAAGTGTCAAAATCTTGGTGGCGATATTTTAAAAGCATCGCAATTTTGGCTGATATAAGACAACAGTATAAACGATAAACCCATGGAATTCTTGGCCTGGTTATACAAAGTGAAAACCTCACTTGTAGGAAAAATGATCTGATGAAGAAAAATCTACAGAAAATAAGCTTTTAATCTACGCAAGATTAAAATCTTTTAATCTTTTTTATCCATCAACATGTGTTTCCAAATTGCGATACTTTTGAAATATCGCCACCAAGATATTGACACTTAACTTGCTTCGCTCTGTATAACATGCCAAAGGGCCTTAATAAAAAAACTGGTGAAAACGTCTGGAGATATTTATATTAACTCATTTACCATTAATAATGAGAGATGAAAAATGTTGTTTTAACAAAATGGCAGACCATCAAAATTGTGCAATTTTTGCACTACTTTGTTTTACACCCAATACCTATAATTAGAGCATTTAAACTTTTTCAAAAAAATGTATTCTCTTATGGAATCTGGAACAAATAATATTTTGCACAGTGCAAACCGCACATAAAAACTTTTAAAAATGTTACAGTTAATTGAAAATGGTGCTAAAAATTGCCTTTGCCGAACTTTTTGTTGACCAGTTTATACAGAATTAGCCTGTGAGAAGAAAATAGAACAGATAATATGAATTAACACTAATGTAAAGACACACAAAAATGAAGCAGAAGCATCCAATACTTTAATCCATTACTATACTTCTAGTAAAAAATGCCGTATATTCGTAAGAGTATAAAACCTTCATATGATAATTAATTTGGGATGATTAAAATTGTTATTATCTTCTAATGACGTATATGCGGTGTTTTGTTGGTATCCAGTGAAAATTACTTCTCTAAAGCGCACCGAATGCAAGGCCAGAAAATGAAAGAAAAAAAAGAAGCAGTGCCACATCAACCCTCTTAAGATTTAAATTCAGGAAAACAAATAGTAGAACGTCACAAATATTTGTTTAACTCATCCCAAATTAACGACACATTTTAATTGCCTTCAAATTGGTAACGTTTTGAGAAAGAAGTAAATAAAGTATAAAATAGCAACTAAAACTACAACTCGAATGCAATGAGTTCATTCATTAAATTACTTTTACTTACAAAGTATCTCTTTAATCAGTTTGTATTGTACAAGAGAAAAATGCGTTCATGCAAAATTATTCACTTAGCAATTCTATAATATAAAACTTAGTTATTAAAGTAATTAAAACTCAAAATGGAATGTCAAATATTAGCGATGGAACTTCGGTGGTTTACATCTGACTATATCAGAAGGAATGTATATTTATATTGTTGATTCAAGGCATTACTTTACAAAATATATTGTACTGCTATTTTTTTTATAGCATAGCTATATTAAAAATTAAAAGTAACGGAAGTCGGTGAAAATCTAAGGAAAAATTATAAAGTATAAACGTAATCTCAGCTCTCCTCTCGGTATAATTAATTTTCAATTACTATTATTAACAAAAAATTAATTAATCTATTATTTAACCTTTAACATAAATCACGAAATTTTGGTTTATTATGATTAATGAAACAAACAAATATGGTGTGATATTTATAATAGTTTTAGGTTTTTGGTATTGTTCTAAAGATTTTAATAATACCAATTTCTAAATATAAATTTTTATTATAATGAAGTGGTGTGCTCTCAAAGCGAAAACTTGACCTAAAAATGTGAAAATTTTCCTTTGAGAGTCAATTTCACGAAAGATACGTTAATTTGAGCGACAATATTTGGTGAGCTTTTAAGTAACACTTTGTACTCGGCCGTAAGCTAATTTCTTTTTACAAAAAAAATACAAAATTGTAAATACAAGCGATTGACTGAGTTGCCTACGTATTGCCGTACAGTCTTATTTTTTCCTTCTCAATTATAGATAAGAATGGTAATTTCAATACCTCACGGCCATTTACACTTTTTTCTGCAAAATTAGATACATTAATTTTCAAAATCCGTGTATTAGTTTCTGCAAAATTTACTCCTAAAGAAATCGCGGTTAATATCATAGGAGTAAATCGCAACCTATGATATTATCTATGACTAAGGTCAGACAAAAGATTTTGTGTTCGTTTGTGTTATCTACAGTTGATAGGGAATCAATATTCTGCATCACTCCTCTAATTTTGCTCTAAAGAAGGCTGCGTTTAGGATAATTTTAAAGCCCATGACATACAAATGCTACAGCCACATGATAACTCTACCCATCCTAACAATAAAAGCTCGTACCGATTATTTATTTTATATAATTTCGAAAAAACTTTGAGGTAAGATTGGATGCATCTGCAAGTTTAAGATTAGATATTAGATATTATGGCTAAAAAATGGGTTACGAATCACGGATTGATATTTAAGATAAATTA
Organism: Rhagium mordax; assembly: GCA_963680705.1. Classification (NCBI taxonomy): domain Eukaryota; kingdom Metazoa; phylum Arthropoda; class Insecta; order Coleoptera; family Cerambycidae; genus Rhagium; species Rhagium mordax. Next base: position 24,670,457 of record OY796657.1, on the reverse strand, counting down.
GATCTGCACTCTACAATACCGGTAATACCGCTAGGGTATATATGTGTAATCTAATGGTAATACATTATTCTAAGGAAATTCGTAGGAATCGTGCAAGTTGTAATAAAATGCATTAAGGCAAACCTACGTCTTTGTACAGACAGCAGAGCTGTTTTGCTTGTCCTGGACAGATCAGACAAGTCCCAAATATTTGAACAAAAGAATAGAGTTTAACTCTGTAGGGCAAAGAGATGCGATGGATATCAAGAAAATAAGGAACAGACTCCTTGACCAGATCACTTGTTTGTTTAGAACCAACAACGGCTCTCTCAAATTCAGTCATTGATGAGAAGCCATATACTTAAATGATACAGTAAACAGTGAAATGGCTATAGAAAACGTAAAAAGTTAAAGGAACTACGTCGCATCTCAAAATTATGACCATTATCTGATTGTCTGGACTGGATCAGCTGGAAATATAAAATTAAGTCTGCACTTCACACAATTGTGGGATTATAGATCCAAGGGAAAAAAATCAACAACACTTATTGGATTTTATGCCGACGTTTCGAAAAATTTATTTTTTCATTATCAAGGCCCACTGCAATTAATAAACACACAATTATTTATTTATTTATTTTTTTTTTGTATACTCATAAAATTGTACTTAAATTACTTACATTCATAGTGTTGTTTGTGTCTACAAAGCAGGAGTTTGTTACGAAACACGATCTCATGATAATTATTACAAAATAATTTTCAAATAAATTAAAAAATCTTCGTTACAAAAGTTAAAAACTTATACAAAAACCAGGTAAGAACCATACATATACACACATTAAACGGACAAGGATTAACAATTTTAGTAATGAATGATTTTTATTTCCGACTCGGTCATTATTTATAATAATTATTCTAGGATTTTAATTATACGGGGGACTGTCGAAAATTACTCAATTAATTACTTGATTGCTTGTTTACCAGCGGACCTTTTAACAACTCATTTATAACTTAACTAGAACATAATTTGACTACTAAAACAGCGGCAGGGTGTATCCAAGTGACAGTAATATTTAAAGCAAAATGAACATAACTTGTTCGAAAAAATCACTTCGTTACACCATGTCTGTGCCAGGAGAGATTTTCAGGGATAGTCAATCTACTCAATCTGCACACACATTTATGATGATTCTCTACTCACAATGTGTTCTGACACGGTGATTGTTTAGTCTACTGTTGGATTTTTGAAAAAACATCTGGATTCTGCTTTCGAAGGATTAAAGTGCATGAGACTATTTGAATCCTACTCCTCATAGCAACATTAGAATGAATTAAGTTGTACTACAACTTAATTCATTCTAATGTTGTACATTGATTTTATAGTGGTCCTACATTGGAATAAAAAAATACGATTCAATAATCAATACTTATACAATAAATATTTCAATTATATATGTGTTGTGAGTTGTACAATCGATAATACTACATCGCCGATTTAGTGATACTTACACATACACATAGAACAAAAAAACGGAAATAATTTCCCGTTATAGCATAGCGTTAAATACATTAAGTAGTTAGTTTTAACGCATTAAACTAACTAAACCTCATTACAATATTAATTAACTGGTCTGCAGATTAATTTGAGAAACAATAAGGTAAGAGTCACAGTTGGGTAAACTTATTTAAATTCAAAATTTGCATTAAACAATTAAACAATCACAACATAATGAGAAAAAATAATGATTGATTCTTCTAACGGTTACACTGATTCTACGGATAAATAAAGGAAATATTATAATAATGTTTAACTTTATTGTCTGATGCTTTCATCACCTAATATTAGATTGTTATATATATATTAGATATTAGAATTAACTATTTAATCATTATAATTCAAATTCAAATTCGTGAAATAGATAGTAAATACTGTTATAATGAATGAATTATTTAAGATCAGTTCAAATAAGATATTCGGTAAATAATATGTGTTGCGCCATCTCTTGCGATACCGCAGCGAGTGCAGCGACTAACTACCTGCAGTATGTAGGTTTCTTCATAAGATAGTTGCAGATTCCTACAACCATGAACAGTTTCCCTCATTGATTTCTATTTCATTATTCTAGAATATTCTAGATGTCTCCAGTTGTACCATGGAATTTTATTTTTTTTTAACATATTTTTATAACATTTAGCATTCCAAAAAATACATTAATGATTTTTGCTACACTATTATTGATATAGAAAGTTTATAAAATAAATAAAATTTTATTATGATTCGACAACGATATATCCGGCGCATCCACCATATGTTACGACCGGGTTAAAATATGTCATGATAGGGGTTTATTAATTAATGAGGCAAATACTAATACATGATAATATGGTTATTTTACTATGATAGTTGACTCGTTCGGCATAAGTTATACTAAGAAATTTACGTTAATAACAGTAATAATAAGATGATTGACTCGCTTGGCACATGAGAAGGTTTTACTTGTAAGGGTGGCACTTAATGAATTAAAACATAGTGGTAAGCTCCCAACAACAAGATTTATTAACCCAAAGAAATAACGACTAACGAGTGCTTATAGGGGGTCACAGTAACCTGGGTCGGAGATATATACTTCACCTAGGGGAGCCCTGAGGGGGTAACACCTAAGACGACTTGTCTTCACAGCCCCAAGAATATAACGCGGGTCGCGAGTTTTCTATCGTCAGCGAAACTTTTTTATCTTACTCAGCACGTTGCGTGAGTTCATTACATTAGATTGCTTATCAAATTTTTGCCGTAGCGTAAACATGTGAACCTACTTTGTTGCCTTAGTTCTAATAATTATGAAATTAATGTACTGGATACTGCAAGAAATACTATTTAAAACGATTTGCATTTTTGTCAATATCTAAACTTACACACATCCTTCAGTTCTGTATCGCATGTCAGAATAAAGAAATGGAAATAACGAAATAACCTAGAGATATTCATAATTCGATTAGTGAATATTATGACAAACTTGTATATACAGTGTGTCGCACTTAAGAGTGAAACAAGCTTATAACTTTTTTCATATTTCTCCGATTTGAACCAAATTTCTCTCAAAGATAGAGCTCATTAGGATCAATTCATGGCCAAAAAAATCATTCGCCCCCTACTAATGCAAAGCCACCTGCGATACCAAAATAAATGGAGAAAATAAAAAAGCATATTAGGCATTTTTGTCCTAAAATCTTAAGTCCAAAATCTCATAAAAATTAAAAAATATTGATTGGGTTGAAGAAATTTTTAATCCTCCGAAAATATAATTTTACCATATTGTCGTGCCTACGGCCTGTCATGCCTAAAAGGCATATGGGTGCATATGTCATATTAGAAAGACTACACCATATGTCATGACTACGCTTAAATAGTTATAGGTATTGCTAAGATATGTCATTTCTTGACGAAAATCCATTATAGTACAGAAAATTTAATTGAAGAGAGAAAATAAAAAGTAAACCAAACTTTTCAATTATAATCCTTTTTTTTATTTCTGTACAAATATTTTATAGAAACTCAACTAGTTTCGGCTACATAGCCATCATCAGGGGAACAGTTTTAATAATAAGAAAACTTGAAATAAAAAGGCTCAAAGATTAAAACATTTTTGTCACGTTGCATTTTGCATTACATTACTGTTAACATAAAACAAATAGACACAACACATTACTCGGTGACAAACGAACAGTAAGTTACTGTTGTCCAAAAGGCGTAAGATTATGAATAACACAAGGTAATTAAGCCCGGTTACATAATGTACAAACGGTTTATTTTTACATGGGCTACTGTATTGACTGGATTGGGTTGGAATCAGCAAGTAGAACAAACTGATTTTATTTTGCTAGAAAATTTCCCAAATGCCGATGGGTAAGTGAATCAAATACTCCGACCAACTGCTATACAGGGTGATTCAGAATTATGGTGCAAAAAAGTAATCACAGATAGAGGTCTTAAAATAAAGAGACACGTGTATTTTCGTTTTGGTCAATTTCGATTTTTAAGGCCCGTACTGGCCCATAAATGGGACGTTGAGAAAACAGTTTTTTTGAGATATCTCGAAAAGTACTAGATCGATTTCAATGAAATTTGGAGGGTAGTCTCAAAATAACCTTTCCAATAGAACCCTTAAAATATTTTTAGACCTGCCGCAAGGGGGCGCTACATAGAGTCACTACATCGCAGTTTCTCGCTTCTATTTTTTCTATACAATTATCTTTTATGTTTTTCTTTTTCTATTCTGATGTAGAATTCATTTTTACACAAAAAATGTCCTCTTGTCTATTTTTCATATCATGCACCCATTTCGAGAAAAATGCGAAAAACTGTTTCAATGATCTGACTTGCAATACTGCGAAACTACAAATTATCACAATTGCCATGGAAATAATTGAACAAATTAAAACATCAACAATGACATTTTGACGTTTACTATTTTTATTTGCTAGTTAGATTGTTGTGCTGGGTGTTATTTAATTAAAAATTTTCCTACGCTTATTTACCACTATAATGGCTGAGCGTTTTACGTTTCCTGAAACATTGAAACAGTTTTTCGCATTTTTCTCGAAATGGGTGCATGATATGAAAAATAGACAAGAGGACATTTTTTGTGTAAAAATGAATTCTACATCAGAATAAAAAAAGAAAAATATAAAAGATAATTGTATAAAAAAAATAGAAGCGAAAAACTGCGATGTAGTGACTCTATGTAGCGCCCCCTTGCGGCAGGTCTAAAAATATTTTAAGGGTTCTATTGGAAAGGTTATTTTGAGACTACCCTCCAAATTTCATTGAAATCGATCTAGTACTTTTCGAGATATCTCAGAAAAACTGTTTTCTCAACGTCCCATTTATGGGCCAGTACGGGCCTTAAAAATCGAAATTGACCAAAACGAAAATATACGTGTCTCTTTATTTTAAGACCTCTATCTGTGATTACTTTTTTGCACCATAATTCTGAATCACCCTGTATACAGCAGCCATTTGAGAAAATCTCACATGCGAGGACAGTAGGATAATGTCATTGATGTATTGACATGACCAGCTCAATCCCCAGATTTAAATCTAATTGAGCATGGGATATGCTACAAAGATAGGTTTTGAGAGACGCTGATCACTTTCAAAATCGCCAATAATTGTTTATAACTTTTCAAGCAGCATAATTTGCAAAATCTCAAGCAGGCTTTCATGATCTGATTCCAAACATGCAGTGCTGCTATAAACAATTGAAGTGGATTTTCTAATTTCTTTAACACATTTTTATGTACCTAATTGTCCATCTATTCTTTTTCTAAAAAATTATGTACTTGGAATAAAATTCATCAAAAAATATTTCTGCCATGTATTTCGAGCAGAAATTTACATAAACTAAAGGTTCATTGGAGGAACCGGTAATCGATTTAGATGTTTGCAGTTTCCATTTGACAAAGGTTAGAAAATTTTGCGACTCATGAGACAATGGTCACATAAGCAGTAATCTTCTGGTTATGACAGCAAAAGATTTAATAACGTTTCCAAGATTCTGTGAACATATTTTTGTGAATTCACGTTCTATTTTAAGAAAACTATAGGAAACTTGCTTTCACATTCTATTCGGAGAGAGGGATTACCAATCATTTTTACAATACAGTCATAAAGTTGAGCGCTTTGACTGTTGGGTTTGATAAAAAAATATACAGGGTGTCCCACTTAAGATGCATCCATCCTCCTAAAATCTTTATTTGTGAACCGATTTTCGAAATCTTTTTTTGCTGGATAGGCCTTGGAAAACTGCATTTAAGCTATACCTTATATTTCTTAAAAAGGTACATCATGACCTACTGAGATGTATTTTTTTAGCGAAATTTCGAGAAAAACTATTAGCAATTTTTTTAGACAAAAACTAATACCAGAATTAGATTCAGGACCTTTTAAAACCTATAAGAGGTGTGAATTTTGCGACATTAGGATACAGGGTGTTAAAGAAAATGGAGAGGAATTTTTAACAACGGCAAACTTTTTTTTGTAAACAAAATCGGTACTATTTTGAAATTATCAGTAATTTAACATTTTTCACAATTCTTTGGTTTATTTGAAGACTAAACTAAACGACTAAAAATGGTTTAACTATAGCTTTAATAACTAATGTATTGTTTTATTTGTTTTCGATAACCGTATCAACAGAAATTAGATACCATTTTTGGTCGTTACCGCACTGTCGATTTTTTCTTAATACGTCTTCAAATAAACCAGAGAATTATGAAAAATGTTAAATTACTGATAATTTCAAAATACTACCGATTTTGTTTACAAAAAAAAGTTTGCCATTGTTATAAATTCCTCTCCATTTTCTTGAACACCATGTATCCTAATGTCGCAAAATTCACACCACTTAGGTTTTAAAAGGTCCTCAATCTAATTTTGGTATTAGTTTTTCTCTAAAAAAATCGCTACTAGTTTTTCTTAAGTGGGACACCCTGTATATATGCATGTATCTAAAACACACATACACAACATACTTACCTACGTAGGATGATTTTGATTTGAGTTAAACATAATGTGCTTCAACAAATTTTTGAAATTTCATATGAAGATGAGACAGATATACCTATTTTAAAACATTGGGTAGGTAACTACTATACCGGATGACAACGAAATCATTGTGCAAGGGCCATTTTATTGTCTTTGAGGTCACAAATTTGGTTCTCGGGTCAAAGGTGTAGTTCATTAAGATCCATATTTTTCATAAAAAAACATTTGAAAATCACTTCCGGCTCTTCCGGAATTTGTTTTCAAAATGGCGGCCTAGGGGATATTTTTTTTAAAATCACTATGGCAGCGCTATGATGTCATCGATGGAATTTTTGTCAAGCAACTTGGTGAAGTAGTACACAATATAAGTACCTAGGTATAGTTTTTGACGAACATTCCAAAAAACTCAATTTATCACCACTTATATGATTAATTAATTTTTTTTTAATATGATCCATTTTATTATCTACATTTTCTCTAAGATTTTAAATAGGAAATGGTACTTTTTAACTTAGGAAGTTAAAATATGTCTTATTATTTATAGGATAATGCTTAATACCCAACGTGTTTTCTTTTTCTTCCCCAGTAAAACAGAGAAAACCTGAAATGGTGCTTTTTTATAAATAAATAATGTATTTATGTCGCCTAGGCCGCTATTTTGAAAACAAATTACCACTTGTGAGATGTCATGGAAAAGGGAATGTTAAGCCCTATCGAATGGTTAAATAAATATCAGGTTCCTATTTAAAACTTTCGACAGAGGTCCACTTCCAGAAAAACATATACCTACACATACATACATTGTATAGGTACGATAGGTAAGTGCATGGACAGGCTCGTGTGAAAAAAATTCAAAATTACACCTAATTCACATCTTTCACAATTCTACTTTAAATAGGTATACTATACACCTGCCGCACACTTAGGTATACACATATATGGTATATATTTTTTCAAGTGAGGGTATTTATTACGGAACTAATTTCTGCCCATTTTTTCTCATGATTAATCATTTAATTTGTATATGCAATTTAAATATTTTCATTTATATATTTATGTGTAAAACACTTTTCGATAATTTTGACAGCAATGTCGTTATAATATCTAAAACTACAATTATAATAAGTATATAATTTTCATATTAATTTAAAAAAATTGGAATAATAAATGTTAAAAAAAGGTAAATTATAATTATACCTATTCAATGGCAGGTATCTACTAATATTTGTAGACTAGGTACCTACCTATATATTTTTATATGTTGAAATCAATTCGGATGCAAAGTCGGGAAGCCATGCCGAGGTTCATCACTGTTACAGTATCGATATTTTCAAACGCCAATGACACCGTAGAAATGTAACAGAATGCGCGGATGGTAACAATGTAGCGTCGGGACGTCGCTATTGGTGGGTGTATCCTACGAATCGCGTGAAGATAATGAAAGATGAGCAGAATGAAAAAACGGTAATTAACAAATTTCTAGTCGGTTCGTTCGCCTTTCGGGAACAATTAATCAACAAATGGTTGTCATTATTACATAATAAATATAAACCATTTACTACAACTGTATAATAATTATGAGTAAATTAGTACCCAAGACGGTTTGGTCTTTCCAACTGACGTTTTGTGAAAAAGTGTAGCCTTTATAATGAAAACCAGAATGGGTCGTAATTAAATAGAAAGAATGAAAATTATTTCCTCGTCTTATTTGTATAGGTTACATTTAAGTTTTTGTGAAACCAGTTCAAGTAGGTAGCAGTTCTTCCATGAAAGTGAGGTCGTCAGGAATAATAAAAAAGTCGTATTATAAACAAGTTTATTTAAATTGTCCAAACTCCCAATAGCGATAAATAAATCAGGTTAAAAAACTACTTATAGGTGGGCCATTGTTCAACTGCTGTGTACCTATGTATTTCTCCAAAAGAAGAATTTTCTAAGGAACAGACTTAATAAATAAGTAAGTATAAAAATATTTCATGTGGGGAATGCCTTTTGTTTTTTCGAACAAACAACAAGTGGCCACATACTAGGTTATTTTATTTTAATTATTTTAAGTTATCACATTCTATCAAATACAACTTTTTCAATATGTAGTTTTTTATAAAACTATCCTTATGAATCACCCTGTATATGTGGTACCTACCTACCTAATATTCAAATAGCAGTGAATATAAAAGTGTAACCTATATTCCTATATTCACTGCAAATAGTGAATGCTTTCGCCATCTCAGCATCACTCTTGCAACTAAAATACCGTGCTGAACGTTTATATGTATACCTACAGCTTCTGACTGTCTGTACTGTCTGTATTAGCATCTTTTGCCTGTGCCAATACTACTATTCTGTGTATTTTATATTCTGTGGTCCATAGTCCATAGACAAATAATATTTCTACAATCGTTTTGTGTTTACAAAATTTAAAAAAATTTTGAAAATTACAAAATTCAAAACGTCTAAAAATAAATTATTGAAAAAAATTGTTTTTAACTCACCACAAATTCATTCATTATGGTCACCAATTAAAAAACGATGTCCCCAAGAAGATGTACAGGGTGTTCACGCGAGAATTGAACCCCCGCCCAGATCCTTCCCCTTTGATACAATTTGAAAAATAAAAATTCGATCCTATACGATTTTTTCCGCAGTTTTCAAATATGTCCATCATAATTTCCTATATCTCATCATATATAGATTTTTGCATATTTTTTCTTTCAGTTTGTGTGACACCCTGTATCTAATTATCGTAGTTGGTGCAGCTTTTCATTCTGAACACAAATAAAAGAAATAATCTAAGGGACTCAACTCCGGACTTCGAGCTGGCCATGCTATAGGACCGCGGTTACCCATCCATTGACCATAGGTATTATTTAAATAATTAACCACTGGTAAATATATTGTGGGTGGTGCTCCGTCTTGTTGCCAGATCATGTTGCCATATCTTTTTGGAAAGCGAATATCTTGCTGTAACTGGTGTATTTAATTTCTTAGAAAGTTAAAATTACGATTGCGCTTTAACAGGCCATCGTTATTTTAACTTTCTAAGAAACTGAAAATACCAGTTACTGCATTATCACGAGTTGAATACTTTATCTACGATTATAACAATAAATACTAACCTTTGCAAGTCCGAATTCATCATTTTTGGCACAATTATTATCACTTGACTTAAATTAAAAAACGTCAAAACTATTCAAATGTCAAATCACTTTCCTCCCCTCAATAATCATGGACCATTCTATTTCACCTTATCGGAAAAGAATTTCTATTGGGCAGGTTGGGTATGAATTTTTGCTTTGAATGTTATGGACTCTGCATAATTCAATGCTGTATGGCATATGCATATAGTCCTGCAGAGTATTTTGTTTTTGCATTATAGGACAATAGTAACGTTCTAAAGTGAGTTTCTTTGAATTCAACATAATTTATATTTGCATGTTCAGAAATAGAACATCAATAAATATATAGATATTTTTGTTATTATCGGGCCCTTAAATAAGGTTGTTTATAGATAACAAGTCTCGAATAAAGAGAGCTAGAGTATTTTGTAAGAATGCATGAAAATGTAGGCGGCATTAATTATAGAAATTAAATTTGTTTGTTATTGTTATATGACAGTTTATTAATTGTAAAATCCAAGTTCAAGTAAATAACTTTATTAGAGTGATTTCTCGTCCTCCTGATGAGCTAGTGTGATAGCGAAAGAATATGTACTTACATCTTCTTGGGGACATCGTTTTTTAAATAGTGATCAAATTAATGATTTGTGGTGAGTTAAACATTTTTTTTTTAATAATTTATTTTTAGACGTTTTGAATTTTGTAATTCTTAATCCAGTTTTTATCATATATTAAAAAAAGTCTAATAAATTTAATAATTGTATGTTTACAGATGAAACATCAATATAAGTAAGTATATGAAATTGGATATGTTTCTTATTATTATGCTTGTATAAAGCCTAAATAGAATCATTTATAAAAAATGCAAGCAAAGAAAGAGAATTGTAAAAGAAGAAAAAAATTAATACGCACATTTCGAGATTAAAAATGTTACACAATTCTAGGCACATTTTAATAAGAAATTTGAATTCACATATTATGTAAATCTCTAATTTGTTAATTTTCAATTATAGAGACACAGTCTACGGACCCTGTTCAACGTACATAAAAAATTCAAAATTATTGACTGGATTGATCCATCTGTGGTATCACAAGACGAAGTCCTATCAGTTACTAATTAAAGGAACCTTTATAATTAAATATGAAGAATGTATTGCATAGTTCTTTTAAAAAGATTATTTTAAACTGTGATCTCATAAATTAGGTTTAGAGCAAATATTACAATTTATATATTAAATTTAGGGGCAATTCAACTGTTTATAAAATTGCTGTCTTTGTAAAGTCATGTATACCATTAAAATTTCTTTAAATTCCTTCAGATCTCTCGTTTAATAGTTTCAAAAAAAAACCTTTTACCTGCTCAATAACGAAGGTACACTACATGACAGGATTTACAGAGTTATAATATTTTTTGTAATAACGGAAGTATTGTAGCTTAATTTTCTTTTACTCTAATTATCTACTACTATTTTGCTTGGGTTAAGGGAAACAACAGACGTGTGTAACCTATTTTGCTTAACGATCCTCGCCCTTTCTTAATTTTATACTCAATGTTCAAAACATAAAAATATACTTATTTCTGAATTAGATTTTTTTTTAATTTTTCAGTTACCATTTGCTGAAGTGTCTGTGTCGTGGCCTCTTACTCCTCACGAAAAAAACATCAGCGAAATATCTACAGCCACTCCCCACATCTTACAGGGTTAGCGACTATAGATTCCGGAGTCATGTGCCCTAAGTAAGCGGAGGGATCACAGGATGACCGCTTTCTGTATTTGGCACACCAATCACTTTGCCGACTTCTGGAAGACCGGAATGTCCTTCAATGTTGAGAGCAACGTAGACTTCATACCTCTTAGTACACTAATTATTAGGACGACCATCTTGACACAGTAGATCTAGGTTTGAAGTATCAGTATATCATTTTTTCACTTATTTCGCTTCCTATGTATTTTAAAAAGAGGACACAGTAAAGGAACCAAGAGGAACCAAAATATATTGAGATAGGTTGTACATATTTCAAAATTCCAATAGTTATGCTCAATTGCCCTACTTAATTTTCCTTTGCTGACACATGCTGCGAAAAAATTATTGTCAAATTTGATCAGTCAAGTGTTAAAGAATTCTTGTACCTATTTCTTTTCCAATTATAAGTATCGTCATCAACACATTTTTATTTCGAAACTTGCAAGTTATATTCACATCTTATCTATTTAAATGTTCTTAGGGTAATCAAGAATAAATATAATATATTAGTTCCAGTCTAGAAATTCTAAGTTCTGTCGAGGTGTTTTTCCCAAAAACATTTTTTTCTCATTAAACACTACCTTGACTTACCACTAATGGCTAAAAAGTAATTAACTAGCAACACAATATTATACATGGTGCAACAATTCATCTAATTATTTTTATTGTGGTAAGTACTATCTATTTTGTGATTCATAGATCTCGTATAGATGTGAACGTTGCATATTTTTTTATGAGGTATGGAGAACAATATGGACTAATTACATGACCTTAACATAATGGTAGAACAGTATATCTTTCTTAATTAATTTAAATAATCGAAAAAACGTGACAAAAATAACTAATCATTAAAATGTTCTTGTATAATTATAGTAGTAACTGTTGCCGTTAGTGATTTAATTTATTTTTTTGTGGTTGCAAAATAGAACTGGATAATTTAGTATGTGTACCGGTAGAAAGAAGCAATAAACTTACTTAGTTGAGTAATATATTATATGAAAAATAATGTAAAAATTCCAACAAAAATAAATTTTATGTTAATGCTCTCTAAAACTACGTTTAGTATATTCTCGGATTCTCTTATTTTATTACTTCTTTGGTTCGTCTAATATAAACAAATAAGCGAAAACTGTCGATAGAATATGTCCCCGAGGTGTTTGTCTACTTTGCGCTTGTGATTTTCTTGATTTTGCCAAACCGGAAGTCGCAAACATATTCATTAATCCACAATCGATCAATATAGAGCAAATATCTACAGATTTTCAACTAAACTGTTCAACAAAAAGTTCGGCAAAGGCAATTTTTAGCACCATTTTCAATTAGCTGTAACTTTTTTAAAAGTTGATATTTTTTTGTACGGTTTGCACCGTGCAAAATATTATTTGTTCCAGATTACATAAAAGAATAAATTTTTTTGTAAACGTTTAAATACCCTTATTATATTGGGTGTAAAACAAAGTAGTGCAAAAATTGCAAAATTTTGATGGTCTGCCATTTGTTAAAACAACATTTTTCATCTCCCATTATGGATGGCAAATCAGTTAATATAAATATCTCCAAACGTTTTCGCCAGTTTTTTTATTAAGGCCCTTTGGCATGTTATACAGAGCGAAATAAGGTAAGTGTCAAAATCTTGGTGGCGATATTTTAAAAGCATCGCAATTTTGGCTGATATAAGACAACAGTATAAACGATAAACCCATGGAATTCTTGGCCTGGTTATACAAAGTGAAAACCTCACTTGTAGGAAAAATGATCTGATGAAGAAAAATCTACAGAAAATAAGCTTTTAATCTACGCAAGATTAAAATCTTTTAATCTTTTTTATCCATCAACATGTGTTTCCAAATTGCGATACTTTTGAAATATCGCCACCAAGATATTGACACTTAACTTGCTTCGCTCTGTATAACATGCCAAAGGGCCTTAATAAAAAAACTGGTGAAAACGTCTGGAGATATTTATATTAACTCATTTACCATTAATAATGAGAGATGAAAAATGTTGTTTTAACAAAATGGCAGACCATCAAAATTGTGCAATTTTTGCACTACTTTGTTTTACACCCAATACCTATAATTAGAGCATTTAAACTTTTTCAAAAAAATGTATTCTCTTATGGAATCTGGAACAAATAATATTTTGCACAGTGCAAACCGCACATAAAAACTTTTAAAAATGTTACAGTTAATTGAAAATGGTGCTAAAAATTGCCTTTGCCGAACTTTTTGTTGACCAGTTTATACAGAATTAGCCTGTGAGAAGAAAATAGAACAGATAATATGAATTAACACTAATGTAAAGACACACAAAAATGAAGCAGAAGCATCCAATACTTTAATCCATTACTATACTTCTAGTAAAAAATGCCGTATATTCGTAAGAGTATAAAACCTTCATATGATAATTAATTTGGGATGATTAAAATTGTTATTATCTTCTAATGACGTATATGCGGTGTTTTGTTGGTATCCAGTGAAAATTACTTCTCTAAAGCGCACCGAATGCAAGGCCAGAAAATGAAAGAAAAAAAAGAAGCAGTGCCACATCAACCCTCTTAAGATTTAAATTCAGGAAAACAAATAGTAGAACGTCACAAATATTTGTTTAACTCATCCCAAATTAACGACACATTTTAATTGCCTTCAAATTGGTAACGTTTTGAGAAAGAAGTAAATAAAGTATAAAATAGCAACTAAAACTACAACTCGAATGCAATGAGTTCATTCATTAAATTACTTTTACTTACAAAGTATCTCTTTAATCAGTTTGTATTGTACAAGAGAAAAATGCGTTCATGCAAAATTATTCACTTAGCAATTCTATAATATAAAACTTAGTTATTAAAGTAATTAAAACTCAAAATGGAATGTCAAATATTAGCGATGGAACTTCGGTGGTTTACATCTGACTATATCAGAAGGAATGTATATTTATATTGTTGATTCAAGGCATTACTTTACAAAATATATTGTACTGCTATTTTTTTTATAGCATAGCTATATTAAAAATTAAAAGTAACGGAAGTCGGTGAAAATCTAAGGAAAAATTATAAAGTATAAACGTAATCTCAGCTCTCCTCTCGGTATAATTAATTTTCAATTACTATTATTAACAAAAAATTAATTAATCTATTATTTAACCTTTAACATAAATCACGAAATTTTGGTTTATTATGATTAATGAAACAAACAAATATGGTGTGATATTTATAATAGTTTTAGGTTTTTGGTATTGTTCTAAAGATTTTAATAATACCAATTTCTAAATATAAATTTTTATTATAATGAAGTGGTGTGCTCTCAAAGCGAAAACTTGACCTAAAAATGTGAAAATTTTCCTTTGAGAGTCAATTTCACGAAAGATACGTTAATTTGAGCGACAATATTTGGTGAGCTTTTAAGTAACACTTTGTACTCGGCCGTAAGCTAATTTCTTTTTACAAAAAAAATACAAAATTGTAAATACAAGCGATTGACTGAGTTGCCTACGTATTGCCGTACAGTCTTATTTTTTCCTTCTCAATTATAGATAAGAATGGTAATTTCAATACCTCACGGCCATTTACACTTTTTTCTGCAAAATTAGATACATTAATTTTCAAAATCCGTGTATTAGTTTCTGCAAAATTTACTCCTAAAGAAATCGCGGTTAATATCATAGGAGTAAATCGCAACCTATGATATTATCTATGACTAAGGTCAGACAAAAGATTTTGTGTTCGTTTGTGTTATCTACAGTTGATAGGGAATCAATATTCTGCATCACTCCTCTAATTTTGCTCTAAAGAAGGCTGCGTTTAGGATAATTTTAAAGCCCATGACATACAAATGCTACAGCCACATGATAACTCTACCCATCCTAACAATAAAAGCTCGTACCGATTATTTATTTTATATAATTTCGAAAAAACTTTGAGGTAAGATTGGATGCATCTGCAAGTTTAAGATTAGATATTAGATATTATGGCTAAAAAATGGGTTACGAATCACGGATTGATATTTAAGATAAATTAGATCTGCACTCTACAATACCGGTAATACCGCTAGGGTATATATGTGTAATCTAATGGTAATACATTATTCTAAGGAAATTCGTAGGAATCGTGCAAGTTGTAATAAAATGCATTAAGGCAAACCTACGTCTTTGTACAGACAGCAGAGCTGTTTTGCTTGTCCTGGACAGATCAGACAAGTCCCAAATATTTGAACAAAAGAATAGAGTTTAACTCTGTAGGGCAAAGAGATGCGATGGATATCAAGAAAATAAGGAACAGACTCCTTGACCAGATCACTTGTTTGTTTAGAACCAACAACGGCTCTCTCAAATTCAGTCATTGATGAGAAGCCATATACTTAAATGATACAGTAAACAGTGAAATGGCTATAGAAAACGTAAAAAGTTAAAGGAACTACGTCGCATCTCAAAATTATGACCATTATCTGATTGTCTGGACTGGATCAGCTGGAAATATAAAATTAAGTCTGCACTTCACACAATTGTGGGATTATAGATCCAAGGGAAAAAAATCAACAACACTTATTGGATTTTATGCCGACGTTTCGAAAAATTTATTTTTTCATTATCAAGGCCCACTGCAATTAATAAACACACAATTATTTATTTATTTATTTTTTTTTTGTATACTCATAAAATTGTACTTAAATTACTTACATTCATAGTGTTGTTTGTGTCTACAAAGCAGGAGTTTGTTACGAAACACGATCTCATGATAATTATTACAAAATAATTTTCAAATAAATTAAAAAATCTTCGTTACAAAAGTTAAAAACTTATACAAAAACCAGGTAAGAACCATACATATACACACATTAAAATAGTTACTATATACTACTGGGTTCCTTTGGTGAATTCAACCTGCGTTATGACAGCCTAGTAGTGGGGTGTACAATGCTAAAAGCAATTTGATAATTATTATATTTATATTTTATTATTATTATGTCCTAAAATACTAAAGTATATAGAATTTAGATCTTCTATATCTGTGCGTTTATTTGCGCAGTTTTTGTTTATTTTAATTTCTATCATTTCTAAAAGTAATCTTTTTTTTATATTACTTTCTGCACCTAAAATTCTACAATTATCAAAATTATCTGATTTTTGAAGAATATGCTCCACTAATGCTGTGTGTGTTGTTTTGTTTGTACTTTTTGATGTTTTTACGTCATATTCATGTTCTTTAATTCTGTCTTTTAGATATCTCTTTGTCTGGCCAATGTGCACACCATTACAATTAGTATGGTTGCACTTGATTTCATAAACTACATTTGATTTTTCTAATTTAGGTGTGCGTGATTTTAGTCTTGTGTAACACTGTGAAATAGTATTTTCATTTTTATGAGCTACGGCGATGCTATCATTAGTAAGGGCATGTGATAATTTTTCTGAAAGTGAGTTGATGTACGGAACTTTAATAGTATATTAAAGTATAAGTGGATATTAAGGTCTTTAAAACACGTGCGATTTTTCGAGCACGACGGCGCAGCCGGAGTGCTCGAAATAGAGCAAGTGTTTTAAAGACCAGTTATCCACGAATACTTTACGCTATTTTTTTTTATTGGTACACTTTGAAATCATAAATACTTACTTTCAAAAAATGTAAATAAGAACTAATAATGTAAAATACCTTTAGTTGTCAATGTTGTCATCGAAATGAGAAAAACAAAAATTAATTTGCAATCTCTGTCATATAAGATTAATTGTTGTCATCACAGTTAAAGCTTTTGAAACATTTGTCAGTAATATTTTATTTGACGTTACAAGGTACTTCTGTCAGATCAATCATTAAAAAGTTGACATTTACACTTCACGTTTCTCGGGTTATTGGTGTTGCCATGGTAACTTTCAAAAACCCGCGTTTTTGAAAATTGGATTTGAACACGCTGAGGCGTACTTTAAACAAGCAAAATAGGGTATCAATAAAAAAAAATATGTTTTTTTAACATTTCTTCTTACATTGCTATTGTGGTCACCTCTATTTTGTGTTACTTCATTTATAATTTGTTTTAGTAGTTTTTCGGGATAGTTATTATAACTCAGAAACTGTTTTATTAAATTAATATTTTTCTTATGGAAAATTTCATTAGATAAATTAATTGCCCTGTATGTTAAATTTTTTATAATATTTATTTTTTGCTTAAAACTATGGTTTGAGTGAAAATTTAAATACCTCTCTGAATTTGTGGGTTTTAAATACCAGTCTGTTATAATAACATTAGTTTCGTTTCGTACTAAAAGAGTATCTAGAAACGAAATTTTTTGTTCACATTCATTTTCTAAAGTAAATTTAATTTTATGATGAAATGTATTAAACGTACTCAAAATTTCGTGGTCTTTTTCTGATGGAATTGCTGTAATAATATCATCGACATATCTTTTATAAAATGGGATGTGGAAAGATAATTTTGAGAGACATGTTTCTTGCAATGTTGGCAAGACCAAATCTGCACATATCAGAGAGAGAGGATTACCCATTGCTAAGCCAAATATTTGCTCATAGTATTGCTCTTCAAAAATGAAATAACTACTGGTCAGGCAAAAAGTTATTAAATTTAAAAGAACATCTTCTGAGATGTGATCCAATAAGTGTTGTTGTTTTTTTTCCCTTGGACCTATAATCCCACAGTTGTGTGAAGTGCAGAATTAAAAAGAAGCTCGCTCCGTATAAAATTAAGTACAGTCAATTATTTAGAAACACGTCAGATTGATACGACAAAGATTTTGGCTATTGGGTGTGATGGAACGCCAGTTAATATGAGACAGAAGGGTGGAGTTTAGAGATTGCTAGAGGAATACTGCGGTAAACCATTGCAATGGCTTATCAATTGCACGGAAACGAACTTCTTTTTTACATTTATGTGGACTTACAACGTAACCACATACATATTCATAACACATTGTTAAAAAATTGGCTGAAACTCAAGTAGTACTCCAATTGAATCAGATTTACCTGAAGTTGATAAAACGCTGTTTAGTGCAGGCTAGAAATATTTATTAGAAATATGCCGTGCTACTATTACTGGTAATTGCAGTGATAGTTTAACTCGAAGAGATCTGACAAAGTATGTCATTCTCGATGGTTAACAACAGCTAATAGGTTGCTTAGTTTAGTTCGTTTATATATTGGAACAGACTCTCCATCGGAGAATCTTACATTGGAGGAATACGTTGTAAAAGTATATACTCCAGTCTGGTTTAGAATTAAATGCAAACTACCCTGCAAGAACGGTTCTCAGAACCTACTTGAACTAGTAAAACGATTTCATTTAAGTTCAAATCTTAAACGTATTATACATCCAGTAATTCAGAGAAATGGGTACTTTGGCCATCCCGACAATATTATTTGATGATGTTATGTGATGAGCGAAAATATATCGCAGACCTTAGTTTAAGAAGGATTTTGAAAGCTCGGGCAAAACCAAGATTGCCTAACAGAATTAGGCAATTCCAAATTCCATCAACAAATGAACTGAAAGGTATGATAATTTCAGCATGTGTGGAAGAAAATGAGAAGAATGAGAAGAATGGTGGAATTTCCAAACTTTTCCTGTCACATATAGGCTGTGAAAGATGCGTTATTATACTAGTAACGGAGGCGTCTTCAGAAGTTTATGGTCAGGATTCAAGAGATGGATTTATTCGCGCCAGATTGAATTCTATCAGATAATGCCAAAATTCGAATACCAATGCACAATATGCTACCAAGAGCTAAATACTCTTGAGGGTGGGAAGGAACGGGTCGAGCTCGATATACAACTAAGTCTTCGCGATGAGCTTTGGTATATTTTGTTCTTAAAACACAACATAACAAATTTCATGCTGTGAGGGGCAGTAGATGATGTTATTTGATCTCGTTTATTTCAGGGACATAAAGAGTACCTACCCTAATGTGAAACTTTTCAGCACTATTACAAAATGATATTCTAAAAATAAAATAATTTCATTTTTGTTCCAACCTTAATGTATAGTGTTGTTTTTCAAGTTACTTTTTTCCTATTTTGGTTGTTTTCACTTTTAATATAGGGGTATAAAATATAAAGTGCCTACTGGATATCAATAGCATATAGGTCATTTGAAGAAAAAATTATATTTTAGATATTACATATATTCGAGAGAATAAAGAAACAATTTTTATAAAACATTTTGCAATCCGCAACACACAATTTAAATGATTTTCAGTCAAACTATATTACCTAATATTAACGAGTTACGTATATTGCAGGTAGTTTAATTTATAATTTATATACATCAATTTGTAAATCGTTAACAATCCACAGGTATGAGATAAAAACCGTTTCGCTTCGTTGACTTCTCCGTGCTTTGGCTTTAGTCTGATGAATGCTAAAGATCAGCAGACACAGTTCTCATATTCATCCGTTTAGAAGGCACACCCATCAGCGGCATGACATAATTCGAAATAAAAATCGAAAGTGATCTGAGGCGGCCTTGAATTGCACGCAGGTAGCACACCGCGGTCAAATAATGTAGAGCCAGTGTTGCCAAATTTGTTTTGATTAATGAATTTACTAGCAATACGAAGAGATTAAATGATTTTCAGTATAACATTTGTGGTGCAGTTAAATATCTTCATTTTTTTGTAGAAATGTTTCCTCCGGGTTCTCCCCCCTGTTGACTCTTTTTAATTCTTCATGTTTTGACCATTTTGCCGTTATTTTCTTGTGAAGCGAAGGGCAGACCACGACAACATGGTCAAACCGTATTTAAAATAATCATTATAGAAGTGAATCCGGAAAACCGTGAAAGAATCGTCTAAAATTTGTTCAATATAATGACGAATAGGGCAGTTGGTGAAATTTAAGTCAGCCATTCGTTGGAAATATTGGAATTGTAATATCTTTAAAACATGACTACAAGGACTAAATTTACGGAAAGAAAAATCAAATTGGATAAATCAAATTTATTTGAAAATGTTCATAAACAATTTGTATTCAAAATTCATCAATTTTTCTCATTATTATGAAAAAATGCACATATTTTATAAAGTAATGAAAACTAATTTTTATTTGCAATATTTCTTATTTCTTCATAATCTTGATACACTGGCACGTAGCTGTTTAATAACGACAATGTAATGTTACGATTCTTATACAAGTAATATAGAAGGGCTCTTATGTTGATTAGGGAATAATACTTGAAGTACTACTGTTAGTAATTAATTATTGCATTAATATTCTATTATGGTTGTTTGTATGTAGGCGCTCTTCATTAAGTGACAATCCACCAGATATTTAATTACGAGAGTTCATACTGCGTAAAAATCCTAACGCCAAGCTCTTCAATTTTATTTTAAAAATCTATCTGGTTGCGTCTTTTTAGATTGATGAGCAGTTAAAGAGCAAGTAGTATAAATAGTTTTAGAAAAATTAACAGTGTATGCCTAAATTTATAATAACGTTTCGACTTATTGAAAACTGTCGAAATAATTACAAACGTTTTTGTTCTGCATCGCTACTTCTTCACAAAGAAGAAAAAGTACGGTGAATAGAAAATGTGTTGATTTGATAAAAACAAATGAACAAATACAAATACAGGGAAATATAATGAAAATTTAGAGGAAATATTATATTGATGTTGACTGTCAAGATCCGATTGTAAAAATAAATCGTGGCAATAAGTGCTTCACTAATTAGCGACAGAGATGGGTATTTTTTTTCTACTAACAATTTCCTGCATAAAACTGTGCACATCTTGGCAAGAGTGTCTATACTACTGCAGATTCGTGGCCATGTGAAAGGACCGCGCCTTCATGAATTGTGTGATAGCTGGTATTCCAAAATACACATACTGATGGCTGAGGTCAGTTAATTTTTAATTAATGTACCATGTGGTAATATAGTAATAATGTATAATTCATAGTAATCTTTCTTCGAAACACCTACAAGGTAATCACAACTATTTTATGCGTTAAATTTTTCGCACTGACCTTGCATCGATTTGCTCTATTAAAATCTCATTAATAATGAATTTATAAATTTCTACTAATTATGAATGACAGTTACATTTTTATTACGTATCAAATTAAGGCAAAAAGCACAGTTGTAGGCAGGGTCCTTGATTGGCAATGTATAACGTAAAGGTGTTTACTGGTACTACTTATATAACACAGGCAAAATAATCGATCCACGCAAATTTTCGACGAATTTCAATCGCAAATAACTTTTTTATTTGATGTTGGATTTAAACGAGTTTTGATGAATATTGTAGATAAATTAATGGAGAATCGCTCACATTTTAAAAATTTACAAAAAAATATACGTACGTTTATAATATACAGGGTTAAACAGAAAGATGTTTTTTACCATAAGTTTAAGACACTCTATGGAGTGGCGAAACAGTAAATTGTTCTAAATTAAGTTTTAATTATCAAGTCTCATCTATTCTTAACATTTTTGTTTTTGGTTCACCTCGATCTTATCATTTTTGTGGAAAATATGGTTTTTTTAAAAAAACATTGCAATTTCCAATAATTTTTTTGTACGAAGAACTAAGGTTGCTATAGAGGACTGACAGTTTTGTTGACAGTTTTTGTTGACAGTTTCTTTGTAAATGAATGTGTTACCTCTGAGGTGTCTTCTTACTTTTAAAAATGGATGTCTCCGATTGATGTTGCCAGAGCCATTGCTTTAATCCAGGATGGACGGTCACAGTATTACGTGTCAAGAGTTTTAAACGTCACAAGAAGTAAAGTACAAAGGGCTCTAAATTGGTTTAATCAACATGGCTAGTACAATAGAAGGAGTCAATGTGGTAGGAAGAGGTATACGAATGAACGAGATCTCGTTCATTCGTACACCTCTGACCGTGACCGTCCATCCTGGATTAAAGCAATGGCTCTGGTAACATCAGTCGAAGACATCCATTTACAAAGAAACTGTCAACAAAAACTGTCAACAAAACTGTCAGTCCTCTATAGCAACCTTAGTTCTTCGTACAAGAAAATTATTGGAAATTGCAATGTTTTTTTAAAAAATCTATATTTTCCACATAAATAAAGATATCGAGGTGAACCAAAAACAAAAATGTTAAGAATAAATGAGACTTGATAATTAAAACTTAATTTAGAACAATTTACTGTTTCGCCACTCCACAGAGTGTCTTAAACTTATGGTAAAAAACATCTTTCTGTTTAACCCTGTATATTATAAACGTACGTATATTTTTTTGTAAATTTTTAAAATGTGAGCGATTCTCCATTAATTTGTCTACATTATTCTTCAAAATTCGTTTAAATCCAACATCAAATAAAAAAGTTATTTGCGATTGAAATTCGTCGAAAATTTGCGTGGATCGATTATTTTGCCTGTGAGTGTAGTATTGATATAGGTATATCTAGTTAACAGGATGTTGATCGCTATTTTGACAGTTTTAACAATTTTTTTTAAGTATTTTTAAAACACAAAATTAAAAAAACAAACAAAAAAAAATAAAAAACAAAAATTTGCATTTTAAAATCAGTAAAAGTAACAGAGGTACGTAAATTTAAATGCTTTTCTTTAAAAACTCATGGTTATTTTTAAGACACTCCATATACTGTAAAGCTAGCAGCATTGACTATAGGAGCTCTCGGTGGACCGAAACAAAAACTTCTTTCGGAATTAAAAATCATACCAGCATCAGCAAAAATCCTAGTCGACAGAATGCAGAAGGCATTCTCGGTTCATTGAGTCTACTCAGAGCACACGATTCTCTAGTAATTATTAATTCTACGGGAGCCGAGCGTTCATTGGTGTTAGATCACAGAGAAGGATTACTAGCTTTAATAAAAAAAAAAATCAAAAATATAAAAATGGTAAATAATAATAATTGCTTATTGTTAAGTATACAAATGTAATAAAACATCGAAAACTAGAGCACTCATCAAATTTGAAATGTTTTTCTCATTTTCCTTTTATCAAAAAATCTTTAACTGGATGGTTGAAAGGTAAGCTCACTTAACTAAATAATAGGTACATAAAGATCCTGAGTTCGACTTGCGATTGTGGCAATAAGATTATTTCAAAAACAATTAAACCTGGCATAGGATTCGAATATTGGATATGTGTCCGTTGTTTTTGCATGTATAATCTACTCCCTCCCAAGAGCAAGGTCGTTTATGGACTAGAGGTGTTTAACAAAAAAAGTATACATGAAAAAACAACCCTTCCGAATTTAGTTATCAATTCGATGTTTAAAAAGAATAAATACGTTAGTGTGCAAATGGAGTATCGTATAGTTTGCTAAATAGAACAGTTTGGCTTTAATGTGAGTCAAAATACTAGTCTACATCCTTTGGATGATGTAACAATTAAACTTGTGACAATCATTCATTTGAAATCTTGATGAACAACTATTATTCTTTGCCAGTTCAGTTGTGACCAAGATAGGTTATAGTGTACCTGAGTTCCTGAGAGTTTATAAATTCTGAAAAATTTAATCAGTACCTATCTACTAAAATGTGTGAAAGAAATATTTAAATACTATGACTGTATTAGGATTATATCCAATAAGTGCATCTCTGATCTGATAACAACAGTTAAAGTTTTATCTTTATCCACAATAAAGGTCGATGGTTTGTTGTTATTACTGTCCTTGTGTTATTAGTGCATTCGTTATACTTACCTGAATGTACGTGAAAAATAGAAGTCACATTATCTTACTGAAAATTTCATATGGTGATACACTTTTAATACTATAGGTAGAATTGCTATTTTTTATAAAGCATATATCATCGGAATACAAAAATTTCTATACCTTTTAGGAAAGAATTAATATTATATCTAGGAGTTGTGATTATTGGATGGATTAAACATTAAGTGAAAGAATAATTCATTCATACAACGATTTAACTTAATAAAACTGATTATTTAGGGTATTTAAGACCTCGCTTAAGACCTTTGATTATTACACTTCAAAAGCTATTTGTTTTATTAAAAATGTCTCGCTATGTTGTCTAAAAGTTATTTGTGGTATTTTTTGATATCCTTCCTCTTTTTATTTGCAATTTATTACCACATATTCTTGAATATTTTTATATCCAGATTTTTTTTAGATTACTTGGATTTAAGAATATTTAAGAATATGTCTCGCCATGTAAAACTATATTAGGAACTACTATATTAAGGACTAATGTAGCAAAAAGAAATGGAAGAGAAAAAAATGTATGAAATGCCACAATTAACATTTAAACAATCCTAATGTAGTTTCCTTAGCATACATTTTCTGTTTACATTTATTTTATACATATAGGTATGCAGAAAATTGAGAAATATGCACAAAATAAAAGTTTTTTGGCAAATTGCGTTAACGGGATACTTAATCGAGATACAAATACATTTTTTATCTTTATATTTTTTCTTGGTAGACATTTCCGAAATAAATAGAAATTCTCGATATCAAACGTTCTATATTTTCGTTAATATGAAAAAATGTTATGATTACATATAAGATACAGAAGAAGACAATATATTGGTATAATATTTGGGGAACACCTACAAAATTTAAAAACTCTGTTTGACATTAGATTTTTATAAAAATTTGTTCTAAAAGGAAAATTTGCAGTGATCCTTTTAACAAGAATATGTTTTGTAGTGTTGCATTATATTATCTTTTTTACAATGTTTAAACCCAGCAGAAGTTTGAAATAAAATTGTAATGCGAACCAAATGGGAGTGAACATAAAAGGGGATGAGGATAATTGATATCTGGAATTTACTACATGTCTGCGCCTTGCTGAACGTGGGGCGTAAGCATGGTGACAATAAAATAAAAGGTAAAGAAATCCTTCTTACTCTATGGTAAGTTACACTATTATTCCATCACGGACGTAAGCAGATTGCAGATCAACATTGTTGGTGTTGGTCGTGTGCTTTAAATGAAATGAAATAATGAAAGAGGTAAGTCATCGTTGACGGGCAATCTCTCATCGTTAATAGAACGGGTAAAAAATCTGTTACTAATGTTCGCAACTCATTAATGGAGTACACGTACAGGTTTGCGCTGAAATATATGAAGTCACGGGGATTTCTTTTTTACTTATCATCCAAATGCTAAACTCCTCTGTGAAGCTGAGATAAAAAATATTGTTCTTGTATTATACCTGCTTTAAAAAGTAGTACCAGTTAGTTAATATTTATAGTTTTAATATACCAAAGAATAAATTGACCTGCGTAACGAATGGCACGAATGTAATTAAAGCAATATTCTTTGACATTTTATTTGAAATATTTATTGCATAAATATAGAACCTATAATCTTCAACACATACATTAATCAACTAATTACATTAAAAGAATTTCATCAATTTTCATAATAAATTTAAAAGTTTGTTAGTTACCTTGATAATAAACTGGAATACAAATTTTAATTCTTCTGATTGTATAGGTATGAATCAATCGCTATCTTTAAATACTATAACGTAACTAATCCATTATTCTACTCTACTATTACAGACGTCCTTGGGCAAGGCCGATTTTTTCTTTATAAATAATTACTGGTACTGTTCGTGAAAATAAATAAAAGTAGTAGTTAGAAAACTGGGTGTAACCGATTATATTAATACAGATTTATTATTATCCTTTATTTTAACTAATTAGGTGTTTTAGCTTTTGTTACTTAGAGTTATGAAATCATATTATTAATTGAATGGCAGAAAGTTGCATATTATCTGAAGCAACATTCTTAGAAATTGATCTAATTTTGTATCCTTTCACCCGTCTTAATATTGGCAACTAAGTGTCTTTGGACATATCTTTCATCAGATTTTTCTTAAAACCAGGACGTAGCAACATTTATTGAGTCAGCTTATGAGGATTGTTAAACAATTGAGAGTTGATTAAAATTTTAGTGAATACTGCAACTAGAAAATAAGGTGATTTTTATGAAAATTGCATCA
This sequence comes from Rhagium mordax, assembly GCA_963680705.1. Lineage (NCBI taxonomy): Eukaryota > Metazoa > Arthropoda > Insecta > Coleoptera > Cerambycidae > Rhagium > Rhagium mordax. Next base: position 24,644,161 of record OY796657.1, on the reverse strand, counting down.
TAACCTGTACATGAATTTATGAAGAGAGAGCTTGATTTTGAATTGACTTATTTTTTGAATATAATTAATATAAAATGTTTATCTTCTGGCGAAATTTGTATTTCATTTGTTTACAAATCTGGCCCGGTTACATCAATAACTCGCAGAATGTCTTTGAGTTCTTTGATCGACCGCGAATTGTTTAGTTTATGTAGACTCTGTCCATTACAATGCTACAGCAGAAAAAAAAGTTGGATTGTTGACCATAATCTTCCACATACTCGTTTTCAAAACAGGACGCACAAAGACACCGCCGCACCGCCAGCCCCAAAATTATACCATAAAATAAGTTTGTATCCAGTTTCTCGAGGTTTTGTTTCACGTTCCAAATGTAATAATTTTACTTATTACGAGTAAAAATAACTTCATTCCGGAAAATGATTTTCTTACGGTAGTTTCTATGGATTTCCTGATTTCAGTCTTTAAGTTAGTTGAATATGCATGTAGACCGAGATCTCTCATTAAAATTAATTGTAAAAGTTTCTGGGAATGATCAATTGCTGTAAACAAACAGTTGGAAATTAAGGTTCTTATATTTTCGCCATTTTCCATTCACTCATAAGGCAAAATGTGTCATTGGTCAGGTGGGTTAGTTGGAGTTCAATCACCACGTCCAGAAATAGAAAAGACTTGCCTGGGGACAATAAGAAAATCTTCTACAACGTATGAGAAGTTCCACTGGGCCTACCAATACTTTCCCCATGAATTGTGAGGAAGACTATTATGGCCTGTCTCATAATTCGAATGAGATATGAGAAACATTCAAAGTTGAGCATCAGCTACAGTATCTGGGCTTTATGATCGGACTAGACCAAACAAATCATGGTTTAGTTAGAGCCGACAAATTCTATACCCTCTAATAGAAGTTTTGATATATCACCCTTAGCGTAGGAATTCTTCATAAGAAAGAGACAAGCTCCTTCGAGTGGAAGGACATCTTAACCTTTATTCAAAAATAAGTAACAGGAGGAGTGGGCGATAACAAGGTCTTCGTCTGCAGTTCACTTGGTAGGTATCGTTTTTTTCCATAACCAACTACTGCTGCTGCAATTCATTTACCATTTATTATCACATATTTAAATATGTATACGAAAGAAATAGAACTAAATTTACCCCTTCTCATAGCAGAAGAGTTATTACACAACACAGAACTGAAAAGTAGAGAAGTGAGACTACCTAGCAAATCGGGGGAAACAAAGAAACTACTTCTTAAATATTCATGGAAAAAATATTTTCCTCTATTGATTAGTATCTAGAATAACAAGTTCTTTTTTTGAATAATAAAATATAGGCAAAAATATTCAAATAGGAATTCTGGTTATTCACGCATGTTTATTATTAATAAATTGTAACTGAAGGTGATATTCATATGTGCAATATGTACAAACCTAAAAGTACACTATAGTATTCCTGTTTTTTTTAATCATTGTGCGTTTTAATGCATTTTAATATATTGAACATACTCGTATGAATACAATATACATATATCGCTCTTGAGGTATTATTATCCATTGACGCGATTTTAAATGAAATGTTGCAAAAATATGTCTTAAGTTTAGTTGCTGTTCGTCAAGTTGATCTAACTTTTAGAGAGCGATAATTCATGAAACTCGAATATCAGCGTAAAACATCTCAAGCTATAGGGGTCCAAACCACTCCTTTCTAAGTAGGATGTTACGTGACACACTATAATATACATATATTGCGTGATATTTCAATTTGACTTACTGCTACCATTTATTAGAAGAAAGTTACGTTTGACATGCTTACACTATCTGTTAAGTGCATTTTTAAATACAAGATACGCAATTTGATAGTTGAAACTTAATTTAATGTACAAAATAGAATGATTCGATTCGTTTATTGGGAACTTCGGGTATTGACTGAACTGGTTAGAATAATGGAATTTCGTTATATAGACTTCTTTTCTCTGATGCACGATGTTTCCTATTTATTATATAGAGTAATTCATTTTACCCTTTTTTAAATATTTTTCCTGATACCTTCAGACAAAAATATTATTTCAAAATTGGATTCACGTGCTTAGTGTATTGGGATAGTTATTTGGTAGGAGTTATGTCAAGATTGGTGCATACTATTCATAGGATGATATTTAAGCCTTAATTTTTTTTTTTTTTTGGTTGTAACCACAACCAAAGGTATGGAAGAAACTTCCCCTTAATGGTGTCTTAACGAAAGCAAAAACGAGGAGTTAAATGACCAAATTTTTAAATTAACAATAGATATGTTTAAAAAATAATTTTATTATTAATAATTATATTAAGTAGCATTTCAGAAACGGTGTGTCTGAAACAAAGACTAAGTAAGAAATCCCTACTATTTCGGCGCGTTCTATTGATACCTAAAGCTAAATACAAACGACTGAATATATTCTTTTTAACATTGGAAATGTTTTTGTTTTCGTATAGGGGGTTGAAAATCAGTTTCATGTTGCATAAAATGAAGCATGACTTATAGAAACAGTGGCGACAACAGAGTGACCAATTGTTGATTGGTTGTCTAAATCGCGTGGTACCGGCAGTCATGTTATTATTTTTTTATAGGAGTCTTCTTGTCGAGAAAATCCCAACGGCTATATCTCGTTGCGATTCTTTGAATATTTAAAAAGTTCTTAGCGTTTCATTACCCCCATGTCGAAGAGTTTTGTAAATTTTGCGAAATTAAAAAGACCGAATGCGCGCGCAGATCCCTCCAAATTTCATACCCGTGCAGGACTTGTCAAAACTTTAAAATTTTTCGTTAACGTCACAAATGTCACTTTTTAGTTAGGATCTGCTGACCTCAAAATCGCAGCTGGACCGCACAATTCACGATGTACTTTCAAGTTGGACTTTCGAGCTTGGATTTATTGCCAGAACGGCGGCCCGGCGGCCCGTTTTCGTTTGGAAATAAGGTTTAAAATTTTCGTGTTTTCGCAAAATTCGCCAAAAAATCCATAGTGCGTCCGATAGATTACACCTTATAGTCGATCCAGCGAAATTTAATGATTTCTTAATATCGGTCCTAGGACGGAACCGATTACAGTTTCGGACGCGGGACGACTTCAGGACAACGAAATTATTTTCTGTTTCTCGATAGTACCTTTCCTTCACTTTGACATTTAATTGTATCGAGTATTGTATCCAAGTAAGAAACTGCATGTCTCAAGAGCAGGATTAAACAAATGTTTTTAGTTTCCTAGTAGGGGGTCGAAAATCAGTTTCATTGCAAAATGACGTAACGCGTGAGATTTCAGCGGTTTCAGAACAATAGACGTCAAAATTACACTTTTTCGTTCACTCCTATTGAGCCTAAAATCAGAGCGTGACCGTGTAATTCACGATGTAGTTCTAAGTTCGACCCTCTACCTTGGATTTATTACCAAATCAGTCTCTCGGAAATTAATTTGGAAATAGTATTTGAAGTTTTCCTGTTTTTGTAATTTCTTCAATTTTGTCAATGACTTGTAATTTGACAAATCATAGGGGTGGATTTAGGATCGGGGTTCCTCTGGCAGGTTACCAATATCTGATTTGTACGTGTTACCGAGTGTTAGACTAGGTTTGAGTGCCATTACTTTAACATGAGGTAGATTAAGCAAAAGTAAACAAAAAAATTTATCGCTTCGTTAGAAAAGTCACGCCCAACAATATCTAAGACAACTTAACATCGAGAAGCACGTCGAACAGCTTATTTCCTTTTGTCCCGTCGAAATATGTATAGCCGAAAACCATATGTAACTTAAAATTTTGTCGTTTTTCGCAATTTACAAAGATAGCGTGATTTGAAGCAAAATAAAATATATGTACAACTCCTCTCTCAATGCCTGTCCAATGGTATGTCACACGGTTACAGTACATGCAAAATGTACCGAAATTAAACAAATAAGCAAGAAAATTGCGAAATCTTTGTAACTCTATACTTATTATTTATGTAATTTGAAGGTGGATTTTTATTGCAGCCACATTTGTACGACGTATGTTAACTACGTGAAAACCAAATTTAGGCAAAATTCAGTAATCGTAGCCCTCCCTCAAGAAAAGTTTTTGTCAAATGATATAAACGAAATCCGATTAATTTCAATGTTGCCACAAATACTTTAAAACAAAGGATTGTTTGTAAAACAAGCTGTAGATGATGTAGATTCGCCTATTGTTAAAATAGCAATTGAAATATTAAATAATAGACGAACATTTGTACTTAGTTGATAAGGACGTTGATCTCCTTGTTCTATTAATCGCTTTAACTCCAGAAGAAAAAGATTTTTCATAAGGCCAGGAACAGGAAAAATTATATGGAAAATTTTTTCTGCGTCAGAAATCCAGAAATGACAAGAACGTATAAAAATAGTTATTTACATTACTAGATGCGAAAGGTTACTTTAAGGTGTGAGGTGATTTTTGAATGGTCGAGGCGAAGCCGAGACCTTTCAAAAAACACCGAATACTTAAAAGGGCTTTTGCATCGTGAAATGTATTATATTTTTTCTACTATACCGAAAAAAATTATGGGATTTACGAATTTAAAACTAATTATTTCATGAAATTAATTGACGTTTTTAATAAATTTTATAGTTTAGGAGGCTGTCTGTGAAAATTGTTTCCATGGCAACGAAATATTACACATTTTAATTTCTGGTGGTTTTCAAACTAAAATAAACAAATACATATGTTTTGCGGCGATATAAATGGGAATATTGCTTGTGCCTTGTTTTACCCCAAGGAATCCAAAGCAAGGTATATGCAAACTTATGAAGCGTTTTTAAAATGGAGGTAGGTAGGTAGGTACTACGTTGGGTACTACGTGCCGACAAAAATATTGGCGTACTTCCTAGAAAGACCTTTCTTTATTAATACAAAATTGTTTAGTTGTATTAATTTGTTCAAATAGAACGAATTAATTTCGTTTAAAATTTGTTTTTCTACTTTTCTGTCCTGGCCGCATAAGTTTTACTTTCGTAGATAGCAACGCCTTAGCAACCAGGTAACTCGAATGTTTACTTTCTTTATCGCGCATGTTGCTAGGGTTACAAAGTTCATTAATATAGACGGTAGTAGAAAAATACAATTTTACTGACTCATGCCTTCACTGGTTATGATACCACGTCTAGAATATTTCAGAAAGAAAAATTAAAAGTCATCAAACTTCTTCAGAAAGAAATGCAGTTGGTTAATGTAGTAAGAACTTTCAATGGCAAGAATTTAACCCCCTCACAAGTAAAACAGGCTGGTGAAATTCTTTTCCTACTTGTATACGGTGCAAGGAAAATCACAAATGTCTCACTCAACTCATACAGATTTAATCAATTCAAAAAATCGCTGCACGAACAAAAATCAAAGTTGGAATATCAGAGGCAGTCGCTTAATATTCATTACGAGTATTCTACAAAATTCAGAAATGCCTTGGCAATGAAAAAAATCCACAACAGTGGGGATAGAAGAAAATTAACGGCTCCTTACAACCTGTGACAACACTTTTTGTGCCAACAGCAGAGTTAATATTGCAGCTTATCTCCTGCAATCGCAACAGAAAAGCAGGTTGAAGATGCTTACAAATTTACGGAAATTGTCAGGGAGTACGATGTCTAAATTCATACATGGATAAAATTATTTATTTATATGCTATCGATTCCGATCTTCTTTAGATACAAAGTGTGTTTCATTCAATATATATATTATAAAATTTTAAACAACTCGATAATCCTCACTTGTACAATGATTATGTACTTTTTCATTTTGCAGAATATACTCACAGATAAACAAGCAAAAAATGAAGTAAACAAACGAAAAATTGGTAAAAAAATTTAATAAAAAAGTCAAAAATTAATATTTCTCTAGAAATGAAAATATTCTTATTTTTTGAAAATTTCTCATGGTTCAATTGCCAATTTTTATTATGCATGTGAAAAACCACGATTTTTCAAGTACGTAGCTCCGACACACCCATTACGGTTCGGGACTCTTTAAGTTTCTTGAAACATAGGTATGTATTTCTAAACGTATATGTCAAGTTTCAACGAATTCACTATGTTCTTGTTCAGTTTGGACACTTTTCCTGTACTATTAGCTGCGTTTAATAGTTTGCGATTAATCGATATCGGTATTTGTAATTGTTAGGAATCACTTTTCATCTTCACGAAATTATTTTAAATTATTTTAGTTTTAACATTAAAAATTTTTGTTTGTGAAAAAAATTTATATAATACCATTTTAGTTTTCATTATGAGAATGTTTTTGTTAATAAAATAACTTTTTATTTTAATTTCTAAAGAAAATTACTGATAATAAGATTTTAATTTTTGAAAATGTTTTGTGTTAATGAAATAACTATTTACTACTTTGCAACAAATTTTCATTTTTATCACATCCGAAATATCACAAAATTTGCGTTCTACTTCGTCATTTCCAATGTCGTCTCCTCCGGTTGCATCTTTGCGAAGGACTGTGAATTTTTTAATAATATTTTTGGCCTTGCAAACAATGTGCTTTGGCCAAGCAACTGAATATGTATATTATATTAAACATAAACCGAGACATAAACATTTAAAAAATCTACATTTATATGCCATAAATGACATCAACTCAGTTAATAAGAACAAGTTATTCTTTTATGTGGTATGGTTTGAAACAAGCAACATGAAGTGCAACAATGCATTTCTCACATTTCGTAGAAACTTTTTTATGACACTTTCGGCATCTAGTTTGTTTCTTCTGAGGTATAATCAGGTGATCAGTACGATCATATCGAAAATCTGCATTTTCAATTTGTGAAGGTTTTGATCGTTTAGCAAACTTTCGTTGGTTGCCTTCTAAAATGGAAAGAGCAACTCTTCTACGGAAGGTCAAATAGTTTACCCTTTTGCATTCTGTGAAGTTGCCATGCATTCTGTTCTGCAAGATCCAACATATGAAATATCAAAGGCATGTACCATTTTTTACCACGAAGAGCTACCCGATAGAGACTTATATTCTGATCTGCCCTATCAACGCCCCCCATATATCGATTGTAAAGAAAAATATTGTGGGGTTGTTCTACCTGAATTCTGTTCTTCTCCTTGAGGGAATAACGATTGACTGTTTGCGTGGGATGGACAGGTATTGAATTAGAAATACAAGACACAACACTGTTATCATGCCACTTGACGATTACTATTCCCTCTTCATTAGATCTAAAATCAAAGTATCTTCTTTTTTTTTTTTTATCTCAGTTGAACTGATATTTGGGCATTTCGAAGTGCGAATATCTCTGATAGTACCTGTGATACGTATATCTCTCATTTCCATTTCTACACATAATGGGACGTTGGTAAAAAAATTGTCACAAAATAAATATATGGTAAGGTTGTTTGTCGGCATATTAATAACTGAAGGTCCTAATCCAAATTCATTATATTTCGCTTTTAGCACCCTGGTATGGCTCAATCCATATAACATATCCCTCGCTGGTGGTACCTGTCCATAATTTATAGCTTTCCTTTTATGAATTGCTTGTAGCCATGGTGCCCTAAGGCACCATGGCTTCATCAACACTGTGATTTTCTCGTAGAGGAGCATATTCTTGAAATGATTTATTCATTTTTTGAATCAGCAGTCTTACTTTCGTGAATTTGTCTGATTGATCTAAATTTACGTTATCACAGCAATGTAAATTGCTAAAAATATATTCGAAACGACCTCTAGATAGTGCATTGGAGATAAGGTCATTATGAGAGTCAGCGGAATTTTCATTCGACGGTGAGGTACCGGCACAAACCCGCTCAACAAAAATATGGCGAAGAAGTTTTTCATTCTTGATTTGTTATGTTGCCAACTTTGTTTTTGCTAGTAGCGTACAAATTTGAATACGTAACGAACATTTCAATTACCTCGTCACTCCAAAAAAATGGAAACAATAATTCACTCGGAATTGTACATATTCATATTGTACTAAATCTTGAACAGTCCACTTGTAAGATTTCTTTGTGACTTGACTTCTTCTTATTTTCATTCGGGCTCGTACATCTAGCAATGGTCGATCATCTTCACTGTCTGTCCCATTGGGGCCATTTTCGAAAACCGGAATACTAGTTTGATTATCAACGTTTGGATCATCGCGGAGAAGTTCTGTGGAAAGGAACTCTTTATTCGCAAAATCATAGCAATTCGAGATAAATCGGTACCAGTAGTCCAAAATAAATAATCCAGTTTTATAATTTCGTCATACAGTAGCTTCTAGCGTAACGTTTTTCCATGTTCGAATCTTATAAAAAATGCGATATGATTGTTACCGAGCAGCAGCAGAAGTTGGTGGTAGTTTTTTGATAACATTACAGTATTATTCGGTTTACCAACAAGTTTGTTAAAAGACATGCATCTGTATACATCTACATAGACTTTTTTCTGCGGAGGCAGAGTTGTAAAAAACTAGAACAAATCGCTCTCCCGCGTCTGAAATTTCTTCGTAAATACCTTTATATAAGTTTGCACGATATCTTGTAAGGTGTCTCTCACTATCTCGTCCATTTCAAAGAATCCCCGGTTATGATTATTCCCACATTGATGACGTCATCTTCATAACGTCAGCATCAAATAATGAAATCGCTCTTTCCAAGGCTCTTTCACTACTTCTGTTTCAACTCAAATGACATGAATTTTATTCATTTTTGAAATTCTCGAATTGGTTCAGAAACTATCAAATTACGTGGGTATATTATAGTGAGTTACCCTGTATACCGTATGGGTAAGAAAGAAAAGACTATGTTGTATCAGACTTGCGCTATTAGGCAGCCTAATTGTTGAGGAATTAAATTTTAATTACCGACCGGTAAACTATTTGCATAATTTTAAAAGTTAAATGAATCAAATATATAGAAGAGTCATATGGCTTTCTTTATAATTTAATATGTCCAGTTAACCTAAAATAAATAATTTTATACAACTACAAAACTAGTGATAGTACGTTGGAGCAGCTAACTTAGCATATCCAGATGAAGGAGCAGCTGGAGCTGATACGGAAGAGTAAGATACAGCTGGAGCAGCAGAATATTTGGTCACTGCAGCGGTGTAGGATGGAGCTGCATGGGCAACAGGAACAGCTAGTTTAGCGACCACTGGAGCGACTACTGCTTTTACTGCTACGGCAGCAGGTTCCCTATGTACAACAGCATTGAAACCATTGTGGGCATCGGCAGTGTATTCTACAATACGCTTAGAACCATCAGCTTCAATAAGGGAGTAACTGCCGTGTACGGCGTCTCCGTGTCTGATTTCTTGTTGGCTTTTACTGTCTCCAGTGTGTGGATCATTGACAAAATATCCAAATTCGTAATTGGCAGGAACGTCGGCATATACTTCTTTGGAGACTGGTGCAGAGTATGCAATAGGAGCAGCTACTTTATAAGCTGGAGCGGAATAAGATAGAATTGGGGCGGCCACTTTGGGGTAAGTGGGGGCGGCAGCATGAGCGGCAACTGGCGATGAAATGCTAGAGTACGATACAGCTGGAGCTGAGGAATAAGCTATTTTGGCTACAGCTGGGGCAGCATAGGAAACAGTTGGGGTGGCAGAATATCCTAGAATACCAGCTCGGGCAACAGCGACAAAGGCAGCGAATACTATGACCTGTAAGCAAAACGTATTGTAAATAATAAAGTCAATATTTATTCTAATATTTTGTGTTATGTTACTACAAATAAACTTACTTTGAATGCCATGTTTACTTATCTGCTAAACTTTGATTAATAATAATTGTTCTATGCTGGCTGATTTATTTATATTTCAAAGGTATTAGGCGTGCCTTTTAATTTGGTCACAATTCTTACTTTCATTGCACTGATTAAACACTTAATATGATAGATAGTATAATATACTTGACAATGAACTCAATCAACACATTAATATGTTTTTTAATTTGATTGATGTAACAGATTTTTACACCTATTATTTAAATATTTTCATTATCAAATTTCATTAAACTCATTGTAACGTCAATAACCAAGGAAAATATATTAATTTTTAACAAAATATTTTATAACTTATTGATATAGGGCGTGAGCAGTTTTTAACCATTTGAAATTTGAAATAAAACTTGTGTCAGATAAAAAAATATATATTCTAAAACTTTAAATTTAGAGAGTGATCCACAAGTTAACACTTTTGAAGTAAAACATTCAATATTTTTTTTATATATTTGTAATTAACTCATAATTATCTATCCAGCTATGTATTGTTTTTGGATTTATACTGCAGTGTTGTCACGTTAGTCAAGTTTTATCAAAAAATACATTTATAACAAAATCTAAATCTATAAAATATACTTTAAGCGTTTAGTCATTACTGCCAGGCCTTTTTAGAATTGAATGCAACTTTACAGGGCGTTTCCCACAGTAATTCAAATTTTTCCATTTTCGCACTGGCATAACTAATTTCTTTTAAATATAAATAGAATACTATGTATTCTTATTTACAATATTTCAGCACACAATTGCCTACATGCTGATAGTCAGTATTTTTTTTTCGATAGTTTCTGGAATATTCCAGTTTAAAGTAAGTAGTCATTATGAGGTATCAGCAATCAGCATATAGGTAATATACATAGATAGTTTAGTTTTAGTTGACTAAAAAATTGGATTACTGCGGGAAATAATAATTGACCATTTGCACAGAAGAAAGTTGGGGTAGAAAGTGTCCTGGTGAAAACTAGATTGGTATCCCTGAAACATGATAGCCAGTCTTTTTAATTTTTTATGAACTTGGCAACCATGACTAAAAGGCATTGTTAACACGTTAACCAACTTCTGCATTGGTAATTGGCAGCAGTGTTCAGTAAATTATTTAGTTATAAAATTTTTCAAAATTAAAATACTGAGATGATGCCTAATCAATCTAAGTAGGTTTAACATTAAATATAATGATATACAGGGTGGTCCAGATTTTTGTACATTAATTTTGAGAGGTGATAGAAAATCGCAAAATAAGGGGACTTTTCTTAATAAACATACCTCGAAAAATGCACCATAACTTAGATACAGGGTGTTGAAGTTTCATTAAAAAAAGCTTTATAATTTAATATCTAAGGAGAGACAAAAGTCATCCTTTTCAAATTTTGCACACTGCCTTTCTACGTAAATCTGCATCTACGCTTCAAGTCAAAAATAGTAACAGAAAGCCATTGGCGCAGATACGGGGTTACATATCCCCTTTCTAGAGATATGTAGTACGCCACTGGATATTTTTGAAAAATTATTAAACTGCTTAATTGCCTATAGAATTCTGAAGAAAAATGTGTTCTTGTAAAATTTTGATAGAACAAGCCGTTTCCGATTTATTCGTCAAGTTTGCCATCAATTACGCGAAAATCGACATCAAATATTGGCGGCAATCAACTCCATTTCCAGAAGATGTCAAAAGTGTATTGAAGCCGAAGGATGGCACTTTGAAAACTGTTTGTATACATATGTGAATTGCCTTCGTTCTATTTTTTGTCAATTTTTTATTAAATATCAATAAAACATATTTTTGAATCACGTTTGGAGGGCTATTATATCCTTTACCTACGACCACTACTGTAAGTACTTAAAAACACACCGTCTGCGATCAATGTAAGATTCCTATTACGAACGGTAAAAAAATCGCACAACTTGGTAAAAAAATCGCACAATTCGTACAGTTTTCCTAGCAACCGCCTAGCAACGGTCAATACAAACAAACTTATTCTCTAAAAATTATTAAAAATGACAAGTGCAATACTTAATTTTCTGACGCTGTCAAAACTGACATAAGCGATAAATAATAAAAATGAAATACAAACTTTCAATAAATACGGTCGTAGGTAAAGTATAGTACATAATTCGAGTTGTAAAGCAATTACGCACTCATGGAATTATCACACTCGACGCTAACGCGTCTCGTGCATAATTTTTCCATTCGTGCGTAATACGCTATTTACAACTCTTATTACGTAATATACTATTATTATGCCTGCACAAAAGTGTTTAACCGTAAATAAATCGGAAACGGTTTGTTCTATCAAAATTTTACAAGAACACATTTTTCTTCAGAATGCCATAGGCAATTAAGCAGTTTAATAATTTTTTCAAAAATATCCAGTGGCGTACTATATATTTCTAGAAAGGGGATATGTAACCCCCGTATCTGCGCCAGTGGCTTTCTGTTACTATTTTTTACTTGAAGCGTAGATGCAGATTTACGTAGAAAGGCAGTGTGCAAAATTTGAAAAGGATGACTTTTGTCTCTCCTTAGATATTAAATTATAAAGCTTTTTTTAATGAAACTTCAACACCCTGTATCTAAGTTATGGTGCATTTTTCGAGGTATGTTTATTAAGAAAAGTCCCCTTATTTTGTGATTCTCTATCACCTCTCAAAATTAATGTACAAAAATCTGGACCACCCTGTATAACAATGATATGATTAATAATGTATTTTAGTGTTCTTTTACCTAAGGTTATTTGGTTTAGTCGAAAGCTCGATCGAAAGAAAATCTCACAGAAATATATTATTAATATATTACATAAGGAAATTATTATTGTTATACTTTAATGGTTGCACTAAAATTCTCGTCTTGTTTATTTCCTGTAATTTATTATTATCGATGATTTAGATTAGATTTTGTTTTTAGAATGTTTGGCAGTTGGTCAACATGTTTTGGTGAGTCAGTATTTATTCTTTCAATATTTTTATCAATATCTAGTTTGCATATAAAATAAATTTTTTCGAACTTTAAAAGTTACTATTTATCATTAACACTCCATAGCACCTCGCATATTTTGATCATTGGACACTTCGTTTAATAAACATTATTTGTATACTTCAAAAATCCTTATACCAGTCGATTTTTTAAAGGATATTCATATCCAAAGAGAAAAATAATATTTTTAAACTTTGCAAAAGAAGAAATCTTTGGACCTGTTTTCTGGTACACCCTTTAGGCTCACAAAAATTTCCCGCGTATATAAGTGTAATCCTGGGTCATAATATATTGTACAAAAAATTTCAGAAAAATCTACTGAAACCCAGGATCCCACTTGCTCGGGTGCCATGTCCTTTAAAAGTTTTATTTTATTACAGTAACTCCATAAATCATCTTGAAAAAATGAAAAGAAAAAAAAAACTAAGTATTTTTCACTTCAGTTTCATATAGTTGGACACATCATTACAATGGTAATGTTATTGATAAAATGCAATGATTAAAATCAATTAATATATCGATCAAATTAATATATTCGTTAGCACTTTATCGAGTTCAATGTCAAGCAAATTACTATCTACAACAGATATTTGACCCCTGCAAAGAAAGTAAGAAATGTGACCAAATTAAAAGACACGCCTCATACTTTTAATATATAAATCAGTCAGCGTTAAACAATTATTATTACTTAGAACACAGCAACAAAGTAACCATGGCATTCAAAGTAAGTTAGTTTTTAATAGTTATGTTAACAGAATACCTAAAACAATTTTAAAATAAATATTGATGTATTTATAACATATTTTCTTTACAGGTATTATTATTCGCCGCCCTCGTTGCTGTTGCTCGTGCTGGCATTCTGGGATATTCAGCTGCCCCAACTCTTTCATATGCTGCTCCAGCTGTAGCCAAAGTAGCTTATTCTCCAGCTCCAGCTGTATCTTATTCAAGCGTTTCATCACCAATTGCGACTCACTCTGCTGCCCCAACTCTTTCATATGCTACTCCAGCTGTAGCCAAAGTAGCTTATTCTCCAGCTCCAGCTGTATCTTATTCAAGCGTTTCATCACCAATTGCCACTCACTCCGCTGCCCCTGCTTATGCCAAAGTCGCTGTCCCAACTTTATCTTACTCCGCTCCAGCTTATAAAGTAGCTGCTCCTATTGCATACTCTGCACCAGTTTCCAAAGAAGTATATGCCGATGTTCCTGCCAATTACGAATTTGGATATTCCGTCAATGATCCACACACCGGAGACAGCAAAAGCCAACATGAATCCCGACACGGAGATGTCGTACAAGGCAGTTATTCTCTTATCGAATCTGATGGTTCCAAGCGTATTGTAGAATACTCTGCCGATGCTCACAATGGCTTTAACGCCGTTGTACATAGAGAACCCGTTGCAGCACCAGTCAAAGCTGTAGTACCAGTAGTCGCTAAAGTAGCTGCTCCTATTGCCTATGGTGCTCCATCGTACAATGCTCCAGTGACCAAATACTCTGCCGCTCCAGCTGTATCTTACTCTAGTGTATCAGCTCCCATTGCTGCTAAAGTAGCTGCTCCAGCCTACTACCACTAGATCTGTAATTTATACAAATATTTATTTTAGATTAAGTAGACACATTAAATAAATTATCATTGTTTTCTTAAGAAAATGTTTCCTTAAAATGTTTTTTAACCGACCTAGCTCCTGGAACATCGTATGTTTTAGTGTTAGGTAAAGAGGGACGAGACCCTACAGATTATTATTTATTTTTATTTTATTTATTTCATCAATCTTACAGGCAAAGAACCCAATTACAGATTGCGTTTATCTTAACCTAATGTCATAACCTCTCTGTAGCTATAGAGAGGCCATGAGCTAACTTAATACTACTTAACCTACACTAGTTTAACTGCAGTACTAAAGCTACCTCGATTAGATTACATTACCATAGTTAAAATTATGTTAAAACAAAGAACTGACCTAATTTAATTTACAATATAAATATAATGAACTGACTGCACTGACATATTATTATTACTCAAACTATTTTTTAATTTTCTAATAAAAATATTCAGGGTATCACCAAAAATATCACAGGAGTGCTGCAGCATATTATAGTATTTACTCATAGTATAAATGGGAGATCTTAATTCATAATTTCTTGTTGCCGTTGGAAAAGAAAATGTTTTATTATCAATATGACGTGTTTTTGTAGTTGGTACAGATATCAAGTTTGTTCAGAGTAAAATTGTCACAGAATAGGTTATTCAATATTTTATATAAATATAGAATACTAAAATATATTCGCCTGTTATACAATGACAATAAATTGAACGCAGCCAAGTTCTGCAAGTAGTCAGAGCTGCTGGTAATTTGTTTCGTTAATATGAAATTGGCAATTTTTACGAATTTTATTTGAATATTTTCTGCCATATGAATATATTTTACATAATAGGGACTCCAAACTACAGAACAGTAATCAAGCTTTGATCTTACGAAACTAGTGAACAGTACAACCAACGTCCTTTTACATTTAAACTTGCGTGAATTGCGTAACACAAATCCAAGGTTCCTATAACATTGTGCCTGTATATGAATAAGATGATCATTAAAGGATAGTTTTGGATCAAATACGATACCCAAATCTGTGACATTCGTGACCATTTCTAAATTGATATTGCTCATCTTATAGTTGTAACCGATGTTTTGCATACGATGAGAAAAAGTCATTTTTTTACATTTATTTATATTGAAAGGTAAATGATTCCTTTCTGACCAACTGCATAAGTTATTAATGTCGTTTTGCAATTCAACACAATCTTGATCGCAACTAACTTCTGTAAATATTTTGATGTCGTCAGCAAAGAGGAGTATTTGACTATTTTGCACACAGTTTACTATGTCATTTATAAAGAGGAGAAAAAGAAGTGGGCCTAAATTAGACCCCTGTGGTACCCCTGATGTTGCAATATAATAGTCTGATTTAAAATTATTGTTTTCTACCACTAAGATATGACGAAATAAATTTAATGAAGTCTTCAGAAAAACTGAAACTACGCAGTTTTCGTAAAATAACAGAATGGTCAACCTTGTCAAATGCCTTGGCAAAGTCTGTATAAATGACGTCTACTTGATTATTATTTGACAAGGCATTTGTTGTGTAATTCACAAAATCAACCAGGTTTCCACAGGATGATCTTTTTTTCCGAAAACCGTGTTGGAAGTCAGAAATTTTGTTTTCTGTATGTCCATTCACATAGTCACATATTACAATTTCAAAAACCTTGGCTATATTTGATAAAATAGCAATAGGGCGATAATTAACAATGCAGGTTTTGTCACCATTTTTGAAAACAGGAGTTATGCGTGCTAGTTTAAGTTTTTCAGGAAAGATGCGTTGCTTTAATGCAAGGTTAATTAATATCGTAAGTGGTTTCACTAATATGTCTTTACATCCCTTAATCACATAACTGGGCACATAGTCTAGTCCAAGAGTCTTTTTATTTTTAAGTTTATTAATGGCTTTAAGAACATCGTTTTGTGTTACTTCCGTGAGTGTAATTGTTTCACTAGAAACGTCACTAAAATTAGGGTCAACATGATCAGCTTTTTCAGAAGTTTGAAAAACCGATTTAAAATAATCAGCAAAACTCTGTGCGATTTCTTGTCCACCCTCAATTTTAACATCGTTCAGAGTTAACTCAGAAGGTATTTTATTTTTGTTGGTCTTTTTTGAATGTATTAAATTCCAAAAGACTTTAGCATCATGTTGTATATTATTTTCCACATTAGAAATGTAATTATTATAGGCAATTTTGATGTCTCTTTTAATTTTAGACCTTAAAAACTTATAATCAGTAAGGCATTGTTCCATTTTAGTTTTTTTATACAACTTAAGATTTCGCTCTTTTGCTTTAATATCCTTTACAATCTCACGAGTAAACCAAGGTGGAAATTTATTAATTTTAAATTTAGTTTTAGGCACACATCTGTCAAAGTTTTTATATAATAAATCATAAAATACGTCCATTGCTTCATTTATATCTTTAATTGTACTCAGTACATTCCATTCCTCTACTCTGAGTAATTCATATAAATGTAGAAAATCAGCTTTTTTGAAATTATACGACAAATGTTCCCTATTTATACAAGTATGTAACATATAGTTTGTTGTAATAGTAATTGTAAGGCTAGGATGGTGACTATCCTCTGTAACAATTGCATCAGTAGCTCTTTCAACGATGCATGGTAAATCTGTAATTATAATATCAAGCGTTCTATTATTTATATTTGTGATATTATTACCCTGTCTACCGCCTATGAGATTGCAAAAATTATTAAAGCTGCGTACAATGTTAGGATTATTATCACTTATATTTAGGTCTCCCATAATTAGAAAATCACCATTATTACTGTACAATGTACTTCCAAACCATATCTAGGGTATTGACAGTTTCCTTTCCATCTAAATCTGAGGCAAATCAGAAATAAATTTTGGAATTGCCTCAGGATGGATTTGAGCCATCGATGTAACCAAGTAAGTACGTATTTACCCACTTGACTACAATGCTCTTGTTAGTCACTAGTTCTTTATGGCGACTGAAAGACGGTGAGAAAAGGCGTATAGTTCATATTATATCGGGTGTATTAACTATATTATTTTAACAGGTGATACATTGACTTAAAATGGACAAAAAAGTCTTATCCAGTATGTGTCGAAAATTTAACGATTTTCCCAAAAAAAAAATAATGTAACTTTGATTTTTGAAAGTTAGTTACATACAAATATATATTATAATATATAAATAATAATAGAAAATAAGTTAAAAAAGTTTAACAGAAGGTGCAGGTCGAATATGCAAATAGAAAACTGCAATGCGAATTTTTTGTCCAGTGGAGAGTTTTGGTGAAATAATTTAGTGTAATTTAACAAATTTTTAAAGAGTGCTCGACTGCGTTTTTTTGCTTTGTCTTTTTATTTTGAAGTATGGAGTGGACAAAATCCCCAATATATGAGGGAATTTGCAATTAACTAAGAGAACTATCCCTTTACACGGCAACACTGCAAGAAAAACGAAACATGAGATCTTTACGTTTGTGTTCAATGAAATATCCGATCTGCCCCAGGCCGGATCGGCGAAAGCGGAATGACCGATTTGTCGGCGGGAAAGATCGCTCAGAAATCCCTCTCGTGTGTGCCTAGCTATTACCATTGATTAAGGAATGAATAAGATACGCGACTCCAATGTAAAGTGCGAGGCTAATTTTGGCAGCGAGAATCCCGGTAAGTTGCGAGCATTCATGTAGTATGCTTTTGATAAACCTGTGTCGTGTCTGGTTTTATATAATTTATAATCTAGTGAAAACAAAAATTGAATGTTCAGATTGATTTTAATTTAAAATTATGTGACGGTTAAAAGTCAAACAAACATTGAGAAATAGCTGGCAGAGAGAACATATTACGTTAATATTTTAAACTAAAATTAATCTGGACATTAAATTTTTATTACCACTAGATTATTAATGATATAGAACCAGACACGACACAGGTTTGTCAAAAGCATACTACGTAAATCACAGGAATGCCCGCAACTTACCGAGATCTCGCCGCCAAAAAAGGCCTCGCACTTTACCATTGAAGTCGCGCATCTTATTCATTCCTTAATCAATGCTATTACGTTACCGATAATTAAAAAAAATAGTATTTACATCTCTTAAAAAAGCATAACCGAAATGTCGATGTCGGTAAAAATTATATACCATATAGGTACCTTGGAATAAATATAGGAAACCATTTACAATGAGATAAATTAGTTTGTATCAGATTTATATTCTAGTATTGCTTTAGTTAACATATATATATAAGAATAATAGAGATCAATTTTAAGGCACTTAAAACCATACAACACAAACATTTTGTGGATATACCGGGTGACCACGAAATGACGCTCGCCCTTATATCTTCTTTGTTTTACAAGATATAAATTTCAAATTTGGGCACGTCAAATAACGGTTAAATATGGATTATTTCATTTTATCACTTTCTGTCGCTTCCGGTTTCACCGGAAATGATACTAACTTTCGTTTTTTAAATGGAACACCCTGTATATTTTTACATTTTTGGATTCAGGAGGTCATTTTGAATACAGTTAAGACATATTGAGATAAAAATATTATTGACAGACATTTTTATGAGCAAATTTAGTTTTTGATCTAGGCGGCCGTGGCCCCAAAAAAATGTTTTATTTTGCTTCAATAATTAATCACCATGGTGCCATTTAAAAAAAATTAGTTATGCTGGAGAAACGATTTCCGAAATGTTTAAGATCTTATAACACAAATGTCATACGACATAATATCATAATTGTATTTTTTGATTAATTATTGAAGCAAAATAAAACATTTTTTTGGGGCCACGGCCGCCTAGATCAAAAATTAAATTTGCTCATAAAAATGTCTGTCAATAATATTTTTATCTCAATATGTCTTAACTGTATTCAAAATGACCTCCTGAATCCAAAAATGTAAAAATATACAGGGTGTTCCATTTAAAAAACGAAAGTTAGTATCATTTCCGGTGAAACCGGAAGCGACAGAAAGTGATAAAATGGTTGAAATAATCCATATTTAACCGTTATTTGACGTGCCCAAATTTGAAATTTATATCTTGTAAAACAAAGAAGATATAAGGGCGAGCGTCATTTCGTGGTCACCCGGTATAATAATTAAAATGTGTTATTTACCTATTAATGACAACGGACAGAAAACTCCAAACAATAATAATTAAATACTGAAATGTATTACTACTGCTCCTGCTTCTTATGATATCTATTAATAATGTCTTTATTTTCTGAAACCGATAAACTATTGAACAAATCACGGATGTCATGATTCACAACAGCCTTAAATGTCTTAAAATCCTCCCTCTACGAGCTCGGACTTCAAACCGACATCTGCGGCAGTTATGATACTCATAACATTCCTAGACAATTATGAGAAGTAAAATTTCTTTGAAATTGGGTCGAACTATAATAATAAATAATAAATACACCACATGTAATTACGACCCCCTTTATCCCAGAAGGCTGAGCCTTGTGCGGGAGGGGGCTACACATTTAAAGACAAGGGACACACATCCAATATCCGTGTATAATGGAAAAATCCCTCTCACAGTATTTTCCACTGCCACGACCGGGATTCGAACCCGGGACTTTTGGGTGAGAGGCAGGTACCCTACCATCTCGACCATCAGTCAACTATGTTTGAACATAATATACAGCTTGTTAAGACACGTTCATAAGTGTTACTTCCTTTTGCCTGCTTATTGTATAAATACTCCGGCAACGGGATATTCGACTCCGTGTGCCATTAAAAATGTACAATTTCTGACATCTACTTACTGAGGTGATAACGGTGCTTTTTTCAAAAGGTTATAATTTCGATACGATATTATCGTTTATCAGTCATTCCATTTCGGATATACTAAATAGGAGTACTATTTTTTTAATTGTTTCATGTTTTTGGAAAATTTGATAATATTTAAAAGATAGGTTGGGTTAGGTTTTCATTTTTATTTTATAAGAAAAATAATATCCGTTAAGTAACTGAAAAGCTTTATCTGAAACTACCTAAAAATTATCATTGAATGTCTACAAACATTCCAATAATACAATTTTTTTATAAATTGAAAACGAAATATTCGACCATTTTAAACGCATATATTTAATTTTCCTTAGGATTTTTTTTGCAAAATATTTATTTATATAAATATGCATTTCTCAATACTTTTCTTTTACTTTTTTTGTTGTTTTAGATATTTTGCTTCAGAAAGTTTGTTACTTTGCTTGAAATCTATTTTTAAATGTATTGGTATTTTTTAAATTATTTGTTACGCCTCCTGTTAACAATAGAAAAAATAATTGAATTGTATAAGAATAATTGTGCAGAATATTACATCTGCTATTTAAAAATATCCAAAAAAAAATACCATCTTCCTCCTCTATCCTTGATTGAATGAAATCTGCAAGCAGGAGTATAGGTAATTTTGTAACATACAAATTCTCGACAGATCTTGATAGGAGGAGATTGCAATTAAATATATTTATTTGATTGCGAAATTTTGGAAATTTACCGTTAACGAATAGACTTTTAATTTAAGCTCACATACGTCTGATTTTACAGAAGAATTTGATAATATGGAATATCGTAAGGAGATTTTCATTCCAATAAATTATTTGAAATTGTTCAAAAACCCGTACGAATTAATTACCTTTTGGATCTTACTCTACTCTGTAATAAGGAACTAGCGGCTAACATTGATAATAATTTATTAAACTTGTCTACTTAATCTAAAATAAATATTTTTTTAAAACAGAGATCTAGTGGTAATAGGCGGGGGCAGCTACTTTAGCATACGCAGGGCCAACAGCAACAGGAGATGATACACTAGAGTAAGACACAGCTGGAGCAGCAGCGTATTTGGTCACTGGAGCGGCGTAGGGAGCAGCATAGGCAATAGGGGCAGCTACTTTGGCGACTACAGGAACTGCGGCTTTCACTGCTACGGCTGCGGCTTCTTTATGTACAACAGCATTGAAACCATTGTGGGCATCAGCAGTGTATTCTACTATACGCTTAGAACCATCAGCTTCGATAAGGGAGTAACTGCCGTGTACGACGTCTCCGTGTCGGGTTTCCTGTTGGCTTTTGCTGTCTCCTGTGTGTGGGTCATTGACAGAATATCCAAAATCATAATTGGCAGGAGCGTCGGCATAGACCTCTTTGGCAACTGGGGCGGCATATGCTAAAGGAGCAGCTACTTTATAAGCTGGAGTAGCATAAGACAGTGTTGGTGCAGCGACTTTGGAGTAAACGGGGGCGGCAGAGTAAGCAGCAACTGGCGATGACACGCTTGAATAAGATACAGCTGGGGCTGAAGAATAGGCTACTTTTGCTACAGCTGGAGCAGCATATGAAAGTGTTGGGGCGGCTGAATATCCCAGAATGCCAGCACGGGCAACAGCGAGAAGGCCGGCGAATAATACGACCTGTAAGGAAAATATATTGTAAAATTTATTTTAAAATTATTTTAGGTACATTAAAGTCATTAAACAATGATTTACTTACTTTGAATGCCATGATTACTTAGTTACTGCTGTGTTCTGAGTGATGATAATTATCCAACATCGATTGATTTATATATTGAAAGCATGAGGCGTGTCTTTTGGTTTGGTCACACTGCTTACTTTCATTGCATGGGTCAAATATTTATTGTAGATAGTAATATGCTTGACATTGAACTCGATAAGGTGCTAATGAGAATATTAATTTGATTGATGCATTTAATTTTCAGCATAATATTTTATCCATAAATTTAATATTTGCATTTTACGCCATGAAGCCCTAAATATCAATGTTTTTTTTTTTGGTTATTAATACACAAGAGAATGCTATGCTCTTAATAGCAGCACGAAGTGGAGAGGTTTTTTATGTCCTTTGATTCGAGCAAACGAGCAAAACACAACGAAAGTAGTGTTTTTCAAAACTCTGTCACTTTACAATACTCTTATGTCACTTTTCAATACTCTAATGTCATTTGTACTTTCAAAATAAATAAATAATATGCTATTTTACTAAATTCAAAATCGTTTAATAAAGTGGCACTTTACCACATGAAGATGTCACTTTACTGTTATAGTAATGTCAGTGTTAATAAAAAACAGTTTGACAGAAAATATTTCATATTCCTTCTCATATTTTTCCTTGGATTTTAAAGGAAGTATACCTACGGGCTCGAAGTTTGCTTCTCGAGCGGCAATTAAAATGTCTTCAGAACAATTTTCTATATTGTTTTCAGTAGCAAGATTCATTTTTATAATTAATATATATCTTAAAATCAATTCGACTCACAAAAATTATATTTAACTGTTATTATATAAATAAACAAATCCGTGTCAGTTACTAGGTTACGGAAATCCTGCACTAGTACAATAATACTATGACATTTTTTTAAATTTCAAACTTTGTAATGCATTTACATTTATCATTATTTCCTTATAATTACCTACTAACACAAAATGCGAAGAAATAGTATAAACAAATTTCGTAATAATTTCGCTCATACTCATACACTATATTCGTTTAGTAATTTATTAAGAAACTAGAAACTATTAAATCTATATCATTTTTTATTATCACAATCTTTTATTTAGAAACTAAAAACCATGTAGTTACATAGAAAATTCATGTTAAACACCATGCAGTTACATGGAAACTAATAATAAACATTATATTTATTTTTGTAGACACAAGTGAAGGCAAACTGTCAGTGTGACGTATTTTTTGTGCATTTAATTTTTAATCCAATAAATTTGTGCTCGGCTTATAGGGACCACAAAAAAAAATTTCAAACAGGATGATTTTCAGGTTTGCTTGGGAACTGCCTCCTGAGTATCTAACCAAATGATCACACTCGAACTCCTGCTACGATTTGCGCTAAACATATTTTCAGCGCAAAATGACCTTAACAAAAGTTGTAGTGGATCAAATTCTGCACAACTTTTTTGTAAATTGCGTAGGAGCAGGCAGGCCTTGTAAATATGTTTCTACAAAGAGTTGGCAACATTGGGTATGGGGCAAGCGGTGTCAGGCTGTCATGTGTTAGTTGTTAGGCTGCATCAGTTCATGTTTAGTTTTCATTTATTTTAGTTTCATTCATTTTAGTTTGGCAGTGTTTGGTCATATTAGTTATATATTTTATTTTTGTGTCTGTGTCTCGAAAATGGATACCTTACCTGCTTTATATGTAAATATTTTTTTGACCGTTGGCGAGGTTATGGAAGTTAAGGCATCCTGATATGACCTCTAAAAAGAGGTAAAAACCAGCCAAAACCGAAGTTAAAAATAAACTAAAAACCTAAACGAGCTAACCACTTCACTAAAACCAAATCCGATGTCAACATTGACCCATCACGTTAGAATTTACATACCCTAAATATTTTTTATATATGATGGCACACTACTGTTGGATATTGAAACGGGATATATACCTACCAGAAAATGCAAAAAGAAAAATGATACCATTGCACAGTACACAAAATAAGAGGGTACGCTCCAATAGAAGATTGCACCGCAATTTATAAGGATTTTTTAGATGTTCGAATAAAACTTTATTCAAATAGATAAACGCAGTCGGCCGTGCCTGACTGCAACTCCTAATCGTTATACAGGGTGTTTCAAAAGTAAGCGTAAACCTTCTGGGGGCGTAATCCTCGGATAAAAATAAGACAAAAAGTTCCTATCAACATGGGTCCGGAAATGCTTTTTGAGGAAGCCCTTTAAATAGCGAATAAAAAAGGTTCTTATTTTATTGAATCTTTTAATTTTAATATTTACTAACTAGACTGGACCAAAATTAAATCACATGTCACAATGACAATCAGTATTAGTAAAACTTCAAATTACTTGAAAACAATGACAAACGTTTGTATGATCGACTGTTCTATCTTTTTCATAATCAATTCTCTCGAAAACGGCTCATTCTATCGGGATGAACTAAGAGAACTTTTTAACGTAGAAAACTTTGAAATTTTATAATTTTTAACGAAAACCTGAATAAACTGAAACAAAAAAAAATGGGGTTATTTTAGCCCTTAACCTTCCTGGTATGTGACGCCCTTGACTAAAATTTTTAAATTCTGAATTCAGCATCAAGTTCATCGTCAAAAGTTTACACAGTGTATGTATTTTCGAAATTTCATTGTTAACGGTTTCGGAAATATTGCGGAAAAACCGTCTTCAGAGTGCCCCATTCGAAGGGCCGTAACTTCCTCACAAAGCATTTCCGGACCCATGTTGATAGGAACTTTTTGTCTTATTTTTATCCGAGGATTACGCCCCCAGAAGGTTTATGCTTACTTTTGAAACACCCTGTATATTTTCACTGCATTATGAGAAGTGAAATTTCTTTAAAATTGGGTCAAACTATGCTTGAACATAATATACAGCTTGTTAAGACACGTTTATAAGTGTTACTACCTTTTGCCTGCTTATTATAAAATACCTACTCAGGCAACGGGATATTCGATTAAAAATTTCCAATTTCAGACATCTACTTACTGAAGTGACAACAGTGCGCTTTATATAATTATAGTCTCCTCATTAAACTTAATAATACAATCCACGAAAAACAGGAAACTAAATTCTTGGGACTATTGATTAATAGCCAATTAAAATGGCATGATCACGTTGAACTTTTAAACAAAAAAATGGCAACATTGTGCTATGTTATATGACAGCTAAGAAACTTTTTAAGCCTAAATGTCCTTAAGATGTTTTATTTCGCACATGTAAACTCACTACTGAATTACTGCATTATATGCTGGGGCAACTCAAGCCGGGTAAGTGATTTATTCATTGCACAAAAAAGAATAATAAGAACCATGTTATTTCAAAAGATTAATCACTCATGCAGGCAGGCCTTTTCTGAGTTAAGAATACTAACGATGCCCTCGCTATATATTTTGGCATGTGCCACCCAAGTAAAAAAAACTTCTCATACAACAAATTTTGCCGATAGAAACATTAATTACAGTTTACGTAATACAGACAATGTGTTATTACCTAATCATCGCCTGACCCTTACCTTACAGCAAATGGACCCAAAATAATGCCAATAAAAATCTATAATCACCTACCCAATAATATTAAACAAATATCCAATTTAAACAAATTTAAAAAAGTAATAAAAAAACATCTCCTAGATAATACGCATTATTCTATTGAAGAGTACTTTAGCTCCAGCATTGAAATATGTGATCAGTAAATAGTTCTGTATAAGTGTTAGGGTTAATGAGTTAGCACTTAGGAGTATTGTTTGTTATATATTTTTTGTTACTTCTGTTAGTTCTGTAGTATTGTTGTTATATATTTTACTCACCTAATAGGTAATTACAGTATGTGTCATATTTAATGTGTGTTGTATTATACTTAAATGTACTCCAAAGAGCTTATCTATGTAATGTAAGTATTCTTTCTTTTTTCTTTTTGTAAGTATCTTTCCTTTACACTTGACGCTTTTCTATACATGTAAATCATGTCATTTGAAAGTAAAGTTATTATTATTATTATTATATACTAAATACGAGTACTTAGTACAGTCATTTTAGTCTCTATTTACGGAAATAGAAAAAAAAATGATACAAAGCTGGATTTTGGTACAAATGCTTATTTGAGTGTGTAGTTTAACATACTAAAAGTCCTCAAAGATTCCACGTGAGCTTCGGCTACTGTGCGACATTACGCATGACCGCGCACCGCGCTACCAGTGCGACTTACTGTGCGGGCGTTCGACCTATTATAGGCCAGTAAAATTAAGTGAAATATTGTATTAAATATGTCAATAAAAATCCCAAAAATCCGAGTATCGGAACACACTAAAAAATCGTCCGCCATCTTGAAATTCGTGATAATTTTCGTTTAAAGTCAAATAACTTTATTATCTTAGCCGTTATCAAAAATTATGAAAATAGGAAAATTCGAGAAAACTTCAAAATCTATAAAATGACGTAGAAATTTATGATAGCTTAAAAATTAAAAAAGTTAGAGCTTAAAAATTATAAGATATCAGTTGGAATTTTGTAATTTTTTTCTATAAGAGTTGATTATTCTGTTCTGGTGCCTTAATTTATATATACAGGGTGAGTCAGGTTGTATGGTAAAAAATTAATACATATGTGAATAGAGTATGAAAAAATAGTATTGACGTGTCTCAGGATTTTGCTATATAACCTTTAATTTTTTTTTACAAGGTGTTAAAGTTGAAAATTTTTCGTTGAATTTTTTAAATAAGTGTTCTTTGATTAAAAACAGTCGTATCAATGAAATTTGGTTGGTTTATATTTTTCACAGGGCGCTATCAACTGTCGATATTAGTTTTTCAAAACTAATTCAGTGGCGTGCGTTTACGCACTTTTTTCTGATAAGAATGCCGATAACTGTGCGTTACTGGATTTTTTGAAAACCTAATGCAAAAATAATAAAATACTCTAAGGAAACAAAATCTTCATTAACGAACATTTAAAAACAACTGTGACTTAATTACTACCTATTTTTTTAAATAAATTTTCAAAATGAAGACCATTAACCTCAATGCACTTTCGTGCCCGCAAGGAAATTTCATTTTATATATTCCTGAGTTTATGCACATCTACCCTTAGTTGACGTGAAAAATGTACTATTCGGTCAACTAGTACTTGTTGGTTGTTAATTGATTAATCTTTAGAGTGCATTGAGGTTAATGTACTTCGTTTTGAAAATTTATTGTCAACAGTAGTAATTAAGTCGCTGTTGTTTTTAAATTTTTGTTATTAAAGATTTTGTTTCCTTAGAGTATTTTATTATTATTACATTGGGTTTTCAACTAATAAATTGTATAAAAAAATGCAGCGGCGCACAGTTATCGGCATTCTTATCAGAAAAAAATGTGTTAATACACGCCACTGGATTAATTTTGAAAAACTGTTATCGCCAGTTGATAGCGCCCTATATAAACCAACCTAATTTCATTGATACGACTGTGTTTACCCAAAATAGTGTAAGGTTGCCTAATTTGGAACACTTTTCAATTTCAATTTTTTTTATTTGAAAACGAAAAGAAATGATAATATCTGTTGTATTTATGTTATAGTACCACTCTCACTTATTTCTTAAAAAAATATTAAAAACTGCTATGAATGAATACAAATAATTTATTTAAGAAAAACAAAACAATGTGCAGAAGTCCAATTTAGGACACCAGTTTCTCAAATTGGACCATGAGTTTCCTTATTTGGACCTCTTAGAAAATAGAGCAACAAACAGTATCTAAAATTAACAAAATAAAACTCAACAATATAGGTATACCTAAAAATAAATACATGAAATATGTAACAAAAGTATCAGTTAATTCTGTTAATCTACAGTCATTGCAAAAATATTTCTTTAAACCTCTAGAAACGTTTGCACACTTGTGGCGCCAAGTTTTACATCCCATACACTGGATCATTTCTTCAACAATCTCCTCTTCACATATTGCACAGTACTAGCTTTCATTTTCTGTTTCTATAACTTCAGGTAGCGGTTCCTTTTCAGACATGACTTTCTGCGTATGACATTCAGATGGCTCCACATTCTCCTTACCTATTTTGACCTTAGAAGAAGATGGCTATTTATTATTTAATCCATAATTTCCACTCCGAAAAGCTGCCAGGGCATGCTCCAAATTTTCTTTGCTCCATATGCCATATTTTCCACGTTGAGACATCCTACAAAAATAATACAAAATTAGACCGTTTCCTAAATTGGACCGGTTCAATTTAAGCGACTGATATAAGTCCAATTTAGGCAACTCTGCTCCATACAGATATACTGTAGTAATACCCTTACAACATGTGACAATTATTTAAAGGTGATGGTATAAGAAACAACTTAAAAACATACTAAAATCGACTACATATTAATAGTATAGCATTTACCCACCTGTTATCTTCTTAGTCCTTATGGTAAGTATTGTAAATTTAGTATCAGTTCACTTAAATAATAAAAGAACTTGAGAACGCCGTCGCCATGTGCACAAATCTATGAACGACTGAGACTTTGTAATGTTGGAAGGAGTAGTTTGCGTCACAACCATGAGATGACGCTTAGTGTACTCTACCAGTAAAAAAATCAAGCGGTCCAATTTAGGAGCTGGTCCAATATATGCTACCTTACCCTATATTAAAAAAATTCAACGAAACATTTACAACTTTAACACCTTGTATAAAAAAATTAAGGGTTATATAGCAAAACGTCAATTCTGTTTTTTCATGCTCTATTCACATTAATTTTTTACCATACAACCTGACTCACCCTGTAAGTATATATAGGGTGTCCCGTAATAAAGTGCAAAAAATTTAACTGGAGATTCCTCGTCGAAAATTAAGGTGGGTACTTCATATGAAATTTTCAAAAATAAGCTTTCTCTGTTCGGCTACACCCCCTTACAGGGGTGGGCTAAAAAATGGTTTTTAATTTCTATCTCAAAATAGCGTAATCGGAAGAAGATGAAATTTGGCACATCTTGGTTACTAATAAAAAAGCATCTAACGAAATCATTTCATCCACCTAGCATGTACACAAAGGGGTGAAATTAACTACCTTTCTTGAAATTTTGTAAATATTTTTCTGCTTGCTATTTCAATTAAAAAAGTAACAAAGCATTATGATTAATTTAGAAACTTTTTTATCTAAATTTCGTATAATCGGCCATTTTTTAGAAAAAAATTAAATTACATCTGCCTAAGTGATCGTTCAAAAGCTATGAGCACGATTATTAGTGTAAAATACTAAAAGTAAAAAGTAAAGTAAAAAGTAAAAGTAAAATTACGTGAGAAAACATTTTAAAGGGCATAGTGAAGAAAGCTCACATGGTATCATTGAGGACTTTTAGTATATTAAACTGCATGCCCAATTGAGCATCTGTACCAAAATCCAGCTTTGTATCATTTTTTTTTCTATTTTTCCTATATACAGGGTGCACCGTTTTGTTCAGACGCAAATATCTCGAAAACTAATGCCTCAGTCAAAATTTTACAAGAGCAAGTTTTTTTAGAAAATAAACCGTAAATTATGAAAATCTGATCAGAATTGCGAAAAAAATTAGTGCACATACTTTTTTCCTTAAAATTATGTCGACGTGACCACACCGCACGCCACTGGCGCGCCTCAATTCAACTTTGAACCATAGCAAAGATGGACCCTCACAACCTAACTATGTGTACCAAGTTTGGTTTGCCTATCTTTAATATTGTGGAAGTTATTAAAGAAAAACAAAAAATAAATTGAATTTTCAACACCCTGTATCTCCGTTAGGAGGCTGGATAGAGAAGAAATGTTAGAAGGGGTATGTCATAATTTCATGTGAACTTTCTGTACCCGAAGTTTGTCGGTTTAAAATCGGGACACCCTGTATACTGGCCTAACTACTTTTTTAATTTTATTGTTTCGATGTTTTTGGAAAATTTGATAAAATTAAAAAAAAAATTTAGAGTTTTGGTTTTTATTTTTATTTTATAACAAAAATTGTATCCGTTAAGTAACTGAAAACTTTTATCTGAAACTACTTAAAAATTAGAACATAAGATGCATGTATTGCTTGTTTTTATTGAAACAATTTTGATGTCATTGAATGTTAACAAACACTCCAATAATACAATTTTTGTATAATTGAAAACGAAATATTATATTGATTATATTATATTAATATCCTTAATGGTCCATATGAAATAGTAGAGGGATAAGTTTTACTATCCTTTTTACTCCACTGTGGATTTTGGACAGGACTCGAATGTCCAAAAGAACAATTTTTAGTGCTGCGAGGTTTACTTGAAGAAGTGATACGTGTTCAATTCAGTCTACATAGATTTAGATTTACCACACATTTTATACAAAAGAACACATTAGAGGGCGCATCGAACATTCCAAAGGTAAATAATTTTCTTTAGGATTTTTTTTGCAAAACATTTATTTATACAGGGTGATTCGTGAGGAGAGGGTCGTACTTTACCAACAGATAGGGAACATTGAGGTGATCTTAAATCCCCATATAGTATTGGCTATAGCGGCTTCGTTTCCGAAATACAGGGTGTTTTATATTTTTTGGAAGAATTTTCTTTTCGCCATATATCTGTAATGCGTAAACGGAATTCAATGAAATTTTGTATTTTTGTTACAGTAGTCATTCACCATCAAATGCGTGGGATATTAATAAAATATCAGGGCCAGATCCAGAATAAAATTATTTTTAAATTATTCCTAGAAAATAACACTCTGTATACTGTTTATGAAATTCTTGATATTGAAATATTAATTTACATCTAAAAAGATACAAGATCCCATAAAAAAATATTTTGGCACCATTTCATTGTTTAAGTAAAAAAATTAAATTGTTGAGGAATCAATTTTTTTTTGAAAAATTGAGAGAAAATAGTCACTATATAAGTAACATATATTTTTTTTCTTCTATGTTTGCACTATCTTTTATTCGTTATCACATGGTACATAGTAAAATAATAAAAATATTTTGTAATGATTGTGTAAGTAATTAATAATCTTAAAAAAAACACATAATAAAAATTAACAATTTAACAGTCAAATTTATTAAATACAATTAAGTTTTTTGAATCACAGTCTGTTTTCAAAGTGACCACCGCCAAATTCGATACATTTTCTTGATCGATTTGTCATTTGATTTATACTTTTTCTAACAATTTCTAAATTGTTATTAATTTAATTGCAAAAGTGGTCAAATCTTGCAATCAGCTGTTCTCTGGTGTTTATTTCTTCTTTGTATACCTCAGTCTTAAATAACCCCACAAAAAATAGTCAAGGGGTGTGAGATCTGGTGATCTCGGGGGCCATGCAACAGGACTGAAGTGACTATTTTCTCTCAAATTTTCAAAAAAAATTGATTCCTCAACAATTTAATTTTTTCACTTAAACAATGAAATGGTGCCAAAATATTTTTTTATGGGATCTTGTATCTTTTTAGATGTAAATTAATATTTCAATATCAAGAATTTCATAAACAGTATACAGAGTGTTATTTTCTAGGAATAATTTAAAAATAATTTTATTCTGGGTCTGGCCCTGATATTTTATTAATATCCCACGCATTTGATGGTGAATGACTACTGTAACAAAAATACAAAATTTCATTGAATTCCGTTTACGCATTACAGATATATGGCGAAAAGAAAATTCTTCCAAAAAATATAAAACACCCTGTATTTCGGAAACGAAGCCGCTATAGCCGCTATAGCTATATGGGGATTTAAGATCACCTCAATGTTCCCTATCTGTTGGTAAAGTACGACCCTCTCCTCACGAATCACCCTGTATATACGTATTTCTCAATACGTTTTTTACCATTTTTTGTTTTAGATATGTTGCTTTAAAAAGTTTGTTAATTTGCATG
Organism: Rhagium mordax; assembly: GCA_963680705.1. Classification (NCBI taxonomy): domain Eukaryota; kingdom Metazoa; phylum Arthropoda; class Insecta; order Coleoptera; family Cerambycidae; genus Rhagium; species Rhagium mordax. Next base: position 24,612,456 of record OY796657.1, on the reverse strand, counting down.
AAATCTATTTTTAAATGTATTGATATTTTTAAAATTATTTTTTACGCCTTCTGTTAACAGTTGAAAAAAGTCGCTTATTCACAATATTACATCTGATATTTGAAGATGTCCTAAAAAAATACTCCATCTTCCACCTCCATCCTTGAATAAACGAAATCTGCAGCAGGAATTTGTAACATACAAATTCTCGACAGATCTTGATAAGAGGAAATTGCAATTAAATATATTTATTTGATTGTAAAATTTTGGAAATTTACCGTTAACGAATAGACTTTTAATTTAAGCTCACATACGTCTGATTTTACAAAAGAATTTGATATGGAATATCGTAAGCATATTTTCATTTCGAAGTCAATAGATTATTTGAAATTGTTCAAAAACTTGTAGGAATTAATTACCTTTTGGACCTTACTCTACTCTGTAATAAAGAACTAGCGGCTAACATTGATAATAATTTATTAAACTTGTCTACTTAATCTAAAATAAATATTTTTTTTTAAACAGAGATCTAGTGGTAATACGCGGGGGCAGCTACTTTAGCATACGCAGGGCCAACAGCAACAGGAGATGATACACTAGAGTAAGACACAGCTGGAGCAGCAGCGTATTTGGTCACTGGAGCGGCGTAGGGAGCAGCATAGGCAATAGGGGCAGCTACTTTGGCGACTACAGGAACTGCGGCTTTCACTGCTACGGCTGCGGCTTCTTTATGTACAACAGCATTGAAACCATTGTGGGCATCAGCAGTGTATTCTACGATACGCCTAGAACCATCAGCTTCGATAAGGGAGTAACTGCCGTGTACGACGTCTCCGTGTCGGGTTTCCTGTTGGCTTTTGCTATCTCCTGTGTGTGGATCATTGACAGAATATCCAAAATCATAATTGGCAGGAGCGTCGGCATAGACCTCTTTGGCAACTGGGGCGGCATATGCTAAAGGAGCAGCTACTTTATAAGCTGGAGCAGCATAAGACAGTGTTGGTGCAGCTATTTTGGAGTAAACGGGGGCGGCAGAGTAAGCGGCAACTGGCGATGACACGCTTGAATAAGATACAGCTGGGGCTGAAGAATAGGCTACTTTTGCTACAGCTGGAGCAGCATATGAAAGTGTTGGGGCGGCTGAATATCCCAAAATGCCAGCACGGGCAACAGCGAGAAGGCCGGCGAATAATACGACCTGTAAGGAAAATATATTGTAAAATGTATTTTAAAATTATTTTAGGTACATTAAAGTCATTAAACAATTTACTTACTTTGAATGCCATGATTACTTAGTTACTGCTATGTTCTGAGTGATGATAATTATCCAACATCGATTGATTTATATATTGAAAGCATGAGGCGTGTCTTTTGGTTTGGTCACACTGCTTACTTTCATTGCATGGGTCAAATACTTATGGTAGATAGTAATATGCTTGACATTGAACTCGATAAAGTGCTAATGAGAATATTAATTTGATTGATGTATTTAATTTTCAGCAATATATTTTATCCATAACTTTAAAATATTTGCATTTTACGCCATCCAGCCCCAAATTAACTGAAAAGTTTCAAAGTTTTGTTTTGTTATTATTACACAAGAGAATTAAGAGCATAGCAGCACGAAGCGGAGGGGTTTTTCTATGTCCTTTAATTCGAGCAATTTAATTTAATTCGTGATATTTTCGGAACGAAAGTAGTGTTTTTCAAAACTCTAATGTCACTTTTCAATACTCTAATGTCATTTGTACTTTCAAGATAAATAAATCTAAATTATTTTTTCGCATTTTGATTGATAATATGCTACTTTACTAAATTCAAAATCGTTTAATAAAGTGGCACTTTACCACATGAAATGTCCCTTTATAGTAATGTCAGTGTTAATAAAAACAGTTTGATAGAAAATATTTCATACATATACCTTCTCGTATTTTTCCTTGAATTTTAAAGGAAGTAAGCTCGAAGTTGCCTCTCGAGCGGTATTTAAAATGTCTTCAGAACAATTTTCTAAATTGTTTTCAGAAGCAAGATTCATTTTTATAATTAATATTGTATATCTTAAAATCAATTCGACTCACAAAAATCTTATATGTTATTATATAAATAAACAAATCCATGTCAGTTACTAGGTTACGGAAATCCTGCACTAGTACATACTATGACATTTTTTAAATTTCAAACTTTGTAATGCATTTACATTTATCATTATTTGCTTATAATTACCTACTAACACAAAATGCGAAGAAATAGTATAAACAAATTTCGTAAGAAAAGCAGTTTTACGAAACTCATATGTATAGTATTTGAGTTACTCGCTCGCTGCGCTCGCTCATACTCATACACTATATTCGTTTTTCTTCAAACGTCAGAAAAACATGACATTTCTTAACCCATTTCATGATGTTAAAGTTTGACATTTTAGACGGCTGTGCGTTGCCATTAGCAGCGGAGGCAAAAGTACTTTGTCTTACGCTGTGAGCGGAAGAAAAAGTACGACTGATTTCTTATAAATAACGAGACATCTTAAATAATAAAAAACTTATATGCTTTAATTATTAAGTAAAAAAAACACCAAAATTTAACTATTCCTATATTAAAAGAACAATAATTATTTAGTATAGGTAATAAATTATTCATGGCATCTGCGGCAATTTCCGCAACCTCAGGGGGTGTACAATCAAAAACTAGGAGTCTGTCATTCTAATCTACAATAAGTGTGATTTAAAACAATAATATCAAAAGAATATTTACTAAAATACTTACAAATCGTGACACTCGCAGTACAATTTATACTGACACTTGTGCATTGTGCACTTGTCAAATCGAGAATCGAGCAAAGCGTACATAATATGGTATTCATAGCAACGCGTATTTTGTTTAATACGCCGGCCATGCGATATTAACAGTATCAACACAATGCGTTTTTTGTGGTGAAATTCGAGTTTTATCTCTATTTTTTTATAGCTAATCGACGTTTGAAGAAAAAATAGCATGTTTTATTCGGAGTAAAAGTCACTTTTGTGTAATTGTAATTGTGTAATCTGTAATTGCCGGACTCACTTTCGTTCGTCCGGCAAACCTACAGACTCGTCACAAAAGTATGACTTTTACTCCTAATAAAACAATATACTATTAGTAATTTATTAAGAAACTAGAAACTATTAAATCTATATCATTTTTTATTATCACAATCTTTTATTTAGAAACTAAAAACCATGTAGTTACATGGAAAACTGATATTAAACACCATGCAGTTACATGGAAACTAATAATAAACATTATATTTATTTTTGTAGACACAAGTGAATGCAAACTGTCAGTGTGACGTTTTTTTTTGTGCGTTTAATTTTTAGTCCAATAAATTTGTGCTCGGCTTATAGGGACCACAAAAAAAAAAATTCAAACAGGATGATTTTTCAGGTTTGCTTGGGGACTGCCTCCTGAGTATCTAACTAAAAGATCACACTCGAACCCCTGGTACGATTTGCGCTAAACATATTTACAGCGCAAAGTGACCTTAACAAAAGTTGTAGTGGATCAAATTCTGCACAACTTTTTTCTATTTCTAATACTTAACGAGTTACAGCGCATTATAGATATGCTGACAAAAATTGCGTAGGAGCAGGCAGGCCTTGTAAATATGTTTTTACAAAGAGTTGGTAACACTGGGTATGGGGCAAGCGGTGTCAGGCTGTCATGTGTTAGATGTTAGTCTGCATCAGTTCATGTTTAATTTTCATTTATTTTAGTTTCATTCATTTTAGTTTGGCAGTGTATGGTCATATTAGTTATATATTTTATTTTTGTGTCTGTGTCGCGAAAATGGATACCTGCTTTATATGCAAAGATTTTTTGACCGTTGGCGAGGTTATGGAAGGCATCCTGATGTGACCTCCAAAAAGAGGTAAAAACCAGCCAAAACGGAAGTTAAAAATAAACTAAAAACTTAAACGAGCTAAACACTTCACTAAAACCAAATACGAGGTCAACATTGACCCATCACGTTAGAATTTACATACCCTAAAAAAATGTTTATATATGATGGCACACTAATGTTGGATGTTGAAACGGGATATACCTACCAGAAAATGCAAAAAGAAAAATGATGCCATTGCACAGTACACAAAATAAAAGGGTCGCTCCAATAGAAGATTGCACCGCCATTTATAAAGCTTACTGAGGTGATAACGGCGCGCTTTATATACTAAATACGAGTATACTACTTTTTTAATTGTTTCAATGTTTTTGGAAAATTTTATGTAAAAAATAAAAATTTAAAGGTTAGGTTTTTATTTTTATTTTATAACAAAAATAATATCCTTTAAGTAACTGAAAACCCTTATCTGAAACTACCTAAAAATTAGAACATAAGATATGCTCGTACTGCATGTTTTTACTGAAACAATTTTGATGTCATTGAATATCTACAAACACTCCAATAATACAATTTTTTTTATAATTAAAAACGAAATATTATATTGATTGTTTATATATATTGAAATAGTAGAGGTATAAGTTTTACTATCCTCTTTACTACATCGTATTACTGTGGATTTTGGACAGGACTCGAATGTACTGGGCCCACTAGAAAACAGTTTTTAGTACTGCGAGTTTTACTTGAGGAAGTGATACATGTTCAATTCCACCTACATAAATTTAAATTTATCATTTTATACCAAAAAATTCACATTAACGTATGCATCGAACATTCCAAACGTAAATAATTTTCTTTAGAATTTTTTTTGCAAAATATTTTTTTATATAATATGTATTTCTCAATATTTTTCTTTTACCGTTCTTTTTGTTTTAGGTTATTTCAAAATGTTTGTTCCTTTTGAATGCAATCTATTTTTAATGTATTGGAATTATTTTTTACACCTCCTATTAACAGTTGAAAAAAGTTATAAGGATAATTGTGCAGTCAATTATTCACAATATTACATCTGCGATTTAAAGATGAGAAAAAAATGCTCCATCTTCCCTTTATCATTGAATGAATAAAATCTGCAAGCAGGAATATGGGTAATTTCGTAACATACAAATCTCGACATATCTTGATAAGAGGAGATTGCAATTAAATATATTTATTTAATTGCAAAATTTTGGAAATTTACCGTTAACGAATAGACTTTTAATTTAAGCTCACATTCATCTGATTTTACAAAAGAATTTGATATGGAATACGTAAGCATATTTTCATTTCGAAGTCAATAGATTATTTGAAATTTTTCAAAAACCTGTAGGAATTAATTACCTTTTGGACTTTACTCTACTATGTAATAAAGAACTAGCGGCTAACACTGATAATAATTTATTAAACTTGTCTACTTAATCTAAAATAAATATTTTTTTCAAAACAGAGATCTAGTGGTAATAGGCGGGGGCAGCTACTTTAGCATACGCAGGGCCAACAGCAACAGGAGATGATACACTAGAGTAAGACACAGCTGGAGCAGCAGCGTATTTGGTCACTGGAGCGGCGTAGGGAGCAGCATAGGCAATAGGGGCAGCTACTTTGGCGACTACAGGAACTGCGGCTTTCACTGCTACGGCTGCAGCTTCTTTATGTACAACAGCATTGAAACCATTGTGGGCATCAGCAGTGTATTCTACTATACGCTTCGAACCATCAGCTTCGATAAGGGAGTAACTGCCGTGTACGACGTCTCCGTGTCGGGTTTCCTGTTGGCTTTTGCTGTCTCCTGTGTGTGGGTCATTGACAGAATATCCAAAATCATAATTGGCAGGAGCGTCGGCATAGACCTCTTTGGCAACTGGGGCGGCATATGCTAAAGGAGCAGCTACTTTATAAGCTGGAGCAGCATAAGACAGTGTTGGTGCAGCTACTTTGGAGTAAACGGGGGCGGCAGAGTAAGCAGCAACTGGCGATGACACGCTTGAATAAGATACAGCTGGGGCTGAAGAATAGGCTATTTTCGCTACAGCTGGAGCAGCATATGAAAGTGTTGGGGCAGCTGAATATCCCAGAATGCCAGCACGGGCAACAGCGAGAAGGCCGGCGAATAATACGACCTGTAAGGAAAATATATTGTAAAATTTATTTTAAAATTATTTTAGGTACATTAAAATCATTAAAGAATTTACTTACTTTGAATGCCATGATTGCTTAGTTATTACTGTGTTCTGAGTGATGATAATTGTACAACTTCGATGGATTTATATATTGAAAGTATGAGGCGTGTCTTTTGGTTTGGCCACACTGCTTACTTTCATTGCATGGGTCAAATATTTATTGTAGATAGTAATATGCTCGACATTGAACTCGATAAGGTGCTAATGAGAACATTAATTTGATTGATGTATTTAATTTTCAGCAATATATTTTATCCATAAATTTAAGAAATTTGCATTTTACGCCATGCAGCCCTAAATTAAATGAAAAGTATCAATGTTCTTTCTTGGCTATTAATAATTCCCATAGAATTATAACATGAATTTAGACAAAAACTAAACAAACAAAACATGTAATATGTAATTCAAGATCATATTCTGAAAATTACTGAAAAAGGTAAAGGACAACAAAATCATTTTAATGAAAAATCAGTCGAATTCCATGATTCTAGTATTGATATATATTCGTGCATTTGACGACTTGGTGACAATCCTAAAGATATTGCCAAAATAGTTATTTATGTAATAAGGATCATAAAGACAAGCATTATGGTACTAGCCGTGAATATGATGATGAATATGATATGATGACACGGCGTGTACCATAATGCGTGTTTTATGATCCAAATTACAAACAAAATTTTATCTGGTGTGGCATATCAAGTAAAATTATATTTTTCTAAAAATTTAAAATTTTGTATTTTTGAAACGATGACACGTGCATTAAGTTATTTATTTAAAAATATAGTAAGTGCCCTATGCCTTCCCGTTTCCTTGACAACGCATCAACAAATTATTTGTTTAGCTGTCAAACACTGCTATAAGTTGCAGATTGAATTTGTATTAAACGAATTAAAACATTATATGGTGATTCTGATGAAAGTTTACCCTCCGATTTGAAAGAAATTGCAGGAAATGTCGTGGACTCTCTTTTGCCCGAAAAATCACGGCTGGTATATGAACCTGTGTTCTCGTTATGAGGAATGGTGCACCAGTAAGAACACGAAGAATGTGATAGATGAAGGTTCAGTTTTAATTGCTCTTTTACAATTTATAATAATTAGTTAAGTTAAATTGTATTTTAAATAAAATTTTTTGATCTAGCACATATATTTTCTTCTAAACTTATTTTATTGATGGTAAAGATATAGAATTTTTACACAAGTCAAATAAAATTATTGTAATAGTAATTTTTATATCTCATTATGACACTAGTGCTTTCTGGAATTTCATTATGATACTAGTATCATAATGAACTTACTTATGTCACTATAATCAAATGACATAATGATGTCATTATGACATGCCACCAGATAAATAATACTTATAATACTAAAATCTCGAAACCTACTCGGTTGCGCCTCTTTATATTATTCCTTTACCCAATGACATAATGTTCTTATGAGATTGCGATACATCCTTGTAGACCACATAAGAAGCAGAATTTAATCAATATCCAGGATGGCCTATAAATAAAATGTTTTAAAAAAATGAGAGATTTTTCAACATTTATAAATTATAATTAAGAAACTACGAAGAAAGTTATAATCGATACAAATTTAATAATTACATCAGTGAATTTAATATACATATCTTTGGTATCTTATGTAGTTCACGGTCAAGTATATTGCTATATAATCATATATTAATATTGAGTCTTTGAACCTAATGAAAGTAAGAAGTATGATCGAGTAAGTGACACGCCTTCATAGCTTTAATATATAAATCAAGTAATGTTGGACTACCGTCAACAGACAATATCCAACAATAGTTAAGTAAACATGGCATTCAAAGTAAGTTCACTTTAATTAATATTATTAAAGCTTATATAATGAAGTTACAACCTATGATGTTCCTATAATGGGTTTTTCTTACAGGTTGTAGTATTTGCAGCCTTTGTCGCTGTTGCTCGTGCTGGTATCCTAGGATATCCAGCTGCCCCAGCTGTGGCTACTTATTCTTCTGCCCCAGCTGTATCCTACTCAAGCGTGTCATCTCCAGTTGCCACTTATGGCAAGGTAGCTGCTCCAACACTATCTTATGCTGCTCCAGCTTATAAAGTAGCTGCTCCTTTAGCATATGCTGCCCCAGTTGCCAAAGAGATCTATGCCGACGCTCCTGCCAATTATGATTTTGGATATTCCGTCAATGACCCACACACAGGAGATAGCAAAAGCCAACAAGAAACCCGACACGGAGACGCCGTACACGGCAGTTACTCTCTTATCGAAGCTGATGGTTCTAAGCGTATCGTAGAATACTCTGCTGATGACCACAATGGCTTTAATGCTGTTGTACACAGAGAACCCGCTGCGGTAGCAGTCAAGGCTGTAGCTCCGGTGATCGCCAAAGTAGCTGCCCCCATTGCCTATGCTGCCCCATCTTACGCCGCTCCGGTGTATCATCACTAAATTTATTTATCTATTTATTTTTATTTATTTTAGATTAAGTAGACAAATTGAATAAATTATTATCATTGTTAGTTCCTAGTTTTTTTAAACAATCATCAACAATGATATTTATAACAGGGTGTTCATTTTTCGACCTCAAACATGGGCAACTTGGTTATTATAAGAGATACTATGTTGTTTAAATTAGGGCAAAGTTGTGAAGTTTCAGGATGATCTATTATCTGAAAAAAAATGTGAGTTGCCTTTTTTAGTTTTTGAATTATTGGGAAAAATGGTGATTTTATTTCTATTCTTTAAACGAAAACCAATAAAACCATTCTAAAGGCACATTTTTACAAAGAATTTAAATTTGTCATTTTCCAAGGTATCCTAGACTCAGAAATTACAACAATTACCTTAATTTTTTTTTCGCACTTCCGGGAATAAAGTAACAACTTCACTCCATTTTGATAGGGACTGAAGTATCACATTTAATCCCTCCGGGATCAAATAATGACAGGAATCCCGGAAGAATGAAATTACTAACAAATAATTTTAATATGTATTTTATTGAAAAAAATTACTTAGAATGGTAATGTACATTAATATTTACACAATGTCCTGTATAGGATGTCGCGTTTTCTAATTTAAAAAAAGCTGCTACGCACTTTCAGACATGATGATTGATGACAGCCCATTAAGATATTATATCTCAATGTGACAGCCAAATAAAGAGGCACTACTATATACTGCACGTACGAACGCCAGCTTGTTACAACGTTACTACGGCTTAAGAGAGACTTCGGGACTTCGTAATCGCAAAATCGGAAATTTTTTAAACACAACAATTTTCGTTTTCGTTTTTTTAACATTTGCATTCAGTTCCAGAAGTGCGAAAAGTATTGTATATACCTTGGGACTGAAGTAGTATTCTTAATCCCTCAGGTAAATTATAAACTTTACCTTTGGGATTAAAAGTACTACTTCAGTCCCGCGGTATATAATATACTATTGTAGGCGCCATATTGAGTAGTTTTCTTTTTTCTGACGAAGATGAATCCTAATATGTTAAGGTCAAGTTTTACATTTTGATCCAAATTTAAATAATATCGATTTTACGAAGAGTGCTTTGGAAATAACTACAACACTTTTGTTTAATAAACAAACTTTGGCGTATCATGACATTCATGGCTGTGTACAGGGGTGCAATTCTCGAGCTTCTACGAAGAGGTTCGTATACGGAAAATACCGAAATTCCGCACAAATTCTTGACTTGTGTATTCTTGAATTATTTTCCCTAAGAAAAAGGAATTCGTCTACGAATAGATCCGTACAACATTTTCCGATTGATACATAGCACTCGTATTTGTGTATTCTATTGTAACGAAGTGATTTTTCCAGTCAAGGAATGTGCATTTTTGCTTTAAACATTACCGCCTCTTGGGTACAACCGGCCGCTGTTTTAGTAAGTAAGTCATGTTCTAGTTAAGTTATCAATGAGTTGTTAAAAAGTCCGCTGGCAAACAAGCAGTCAAGTAATTAATTGGTTAATTTTCGACAATCCCGCGTATAAGTAAAATCCGAAAATTATTATAAATAATGGCCGAGTCGGAAATAAAAATCATTCGTTACTAAAATTGTTAATCCTTGTCCGTTTTAATCCGTTTCTTTTGCAACATGGTATAAAAATTACAAGTAACTCATTTCCGGTTATATACGTTCTGAGTTGATGCGCCTAGTTGCATAATCCGCTGCACCTCTGCAAGTTACGCTGGGATGTGCATCCAAGTCTGTCGTTTAAAGTCGGTGACCACCTCTCTTTTAACACGACAGATATGTCATAAAGTTTACAAAAAGGGGAAGAACAGTCACTTCACTCTCATTCCGTGCACGCTCATTCCGTGCTCACTCTCATTCCGAGAAGACCGCCAGCAACTCACTCTCAGAAAACCGGCAGCCGTTCAGATTCATTCCGAAATAGTCCGCAAATTAGATCCGTTCGACCGCCAGCAATTGACGATCAAACTGAACCAGTAAATCTTTCCGTACCGCAGCTCCGAGTTTTAATAGTAAATTCATTTGAATATAATATTGGTAAGAATTCAACGCAACCTGCTACATTCTGCAGGTACTACCTTCAGTTAAGTATAGATATTTAGAGATCTTATTGTCCGTGAGTATCGCGGTATTTTGCTACCAAAGTAAACTAGAGCTACTTAGTAATACCTCCGTTGGTCTTTTGTTTGCTAATATGCATCGGTTGCTGAGATCTGTTCAATTGGGCCATCTCAAATACCTCAATGCATAATAGGTTACCGGAAAACCTACGTGAAACCAAATAGTCATTATATGCATCAACTGTGTGTATCTGTTCAATTGGGCCATACGTGCAGGAGATCCGCATAGAACTGACTCGAAAAACTTATATTATTCAACGTAATTATTTAACAAATAGCTCTACGTTTGCGGCAGTAGCTTACCGCTTGTTTTAATATCTTGTCTAGCCTCAAATATCTATAGCTAACGGATTGCCCGCCGTTTATAATATTTCATAGTGGAAAGGTACGTTTGCTTGTCGTGCACAGTAAAACATTAATTCAACGTCTCTGAAAATTCCGCCGCAAAATCACGTAAAGACTTTTGCTTGCCAGCTTGACTTAATTTTTTTTATTATTTTGAAATAGTTTTATATATACGCGACTCTACAGTCGTGGAGGGTTTAGAATAAATTATTCTGTTTCCAAATACTGCTGAATAAATACGTTATTTTAAAGAGGTAAAATTCACGAGTTATTATTTCTGTCATTTATTTCTGATTAACCCGTTTGAGCAGTATGATCGAATTCCATTAGATAGACCTCCAGCTCCGACCCCTGGCAATTCCGTATCACCAGCTGTCTCGCTACTCAGGGTTGTTCTCCCAATTAGGAGAGCCAAAAAGACAGTGTAGTTCTTCGCACTTAAAAATTGAAAGACTGGCGCCCGAGATTTTCGTAGAAATAAAAAGATTACGTAAGTAGATAGTGACCAAAAGCACCGCAATAAAAAGGCACCATCACACTATACGGAAATCAGTCACAAATGTCACAATTATTGTTTACGTTTTGAGGTTACGTTTTTATTTTTGTGGACATCGGTACCATATAGATAATTTTTGTGACTATTTTTATTTTATAAGTAGATAGGTGGTATACGATTGTAAATATATATTCTGATAAAATTTGCTGAAGGTAATTGAAAATTTTTATAAGCTCATAGACAACAGTTTTTAGATAATAAATAATGGATATTATAAATATTGCTGCAATGCTCTTGAAGAGGCGGAAATCGACAGTTTAGCTCCTATACGTTTATTTCACGTTGGGGATAATCCGTTTGAATCATTAATTTTACCTTCTGGGTTCAATAGAAAAATGGCGAACGATCAAACGATAACAGTTGTCAAACCAAAATACAAAAGATTCATAGAATTTAGTAATATTTACTATTAAACGTATGGCCACATTATGTGTTTACATCGTTGCCAAAGCGATTATGCGGAAATAAAATTAGTATGAAAAGAGCATTATACGTACAACATTCGAGAATACAATTTTCTGGTTATGTACGTAATTTACTATACGACCAATTCGTTTACGAATAATATTCGTAGAAGCTCGAGAATTGCACCCGGGATATTAAGGAGTATTTTCTCAGGTTTTTCATGAGTTTTCAAAATCGTCATCACTAAGATGGACTCGAATCTCCGATAATCAGGCATTATTTGAAGGGAATGCAATTTAGGACGACTATATAAAAGAAATGAAGGGATTGACATTGATATGATGGAAAACGATGTTTTTAAAATCTTTAAGGAGGTTGAGTCAGCAGTCAATTTTAAAGAACGAAATAGCATCCATTTTTAAGCTTAGGTATGTTCTGATGTGTTCGTAGGTTCGTAGGGATTTTGTGTCGACTAAATTCTCATATTCTTACTATTCACGTTACCACTGAAATGAAACCATGCCTTGTTTTGTGTCAAATATTATGATCAATTTAAATTGTGAATATTTATTCACAAAAATGTGTTGTAACGGGAAAAATGTAAATTCATCTTTAAAATTTTTTGGCATACGACAAATTCGTCTGTTGGTTCAATCTTCTCAAACACCTAGTAGGATTTCTTTTCATCAGACCTCTAACAGTATCAACCACTTTTTGTTCTTTATTTAGTCTTTTGGAATCAGTTTTTCTCTCAATAGTGCCTAATTCTTAAAAAAAAACCGTGGCAATCAGAAAGGTAACTTCTACAATAATTTTGATATCCATAACAGTAATCATGGTGCGAATATGTCTCACTAATTAATTTCTGAATTAATTTCTAAATTATGTTTCCAATATAAATGATTCCTTTGCCGGAGAGGTAGTTTGAATTCTAAAATTTTTCGAAAAATTAGTAATCAGTAAAACCATTCAGTAAAGGAATTGTTATTCTTTACTCAATGGTACACTGAAACTTTGGACAGCACCTGACATTTTACTTTAATATAACAATAAAATTCTCTTAGTTTAAGCATTGTCAGCTGGCAATAGTCTAATCAATACTTTGTCAGCTAGGCCGTGACTGTGTTAGTGAATGTAGAAAATCTGTAACACAAGAATTCGCCCAACCGCCATAGATGCAGGGTAGATGCTTCGCTGGTTTTTCATTTATTACTTTGGCAACCACTGTCAAAGCTCTAAGAATTTAAAACATGGTTGCATTGTTTCTCAAAAATACTATTTGAATAAATTCGATAGATTCCTCATTGTAAGGCCTCTTGAAATAGACAGTTGAAAATATTGAAATACTAATGATGAATGATTTTCTCCGCTTTGAATGCATATCGTTCTTTTTTGACATCATTGAAAATTAAGCCGAAACCTTTGATCAGTTAACGATTGAACCAATACAGGCGTTCTATCAAAAAAACTAACACCTAACAATGATAAATTTATTCAATTTGTCTACTTAATCTAAAATAAATATAATAAATAGATAAATAAATTTAGTGATGATAGATTGGGGCGCCGTAAGATGGGGCAGCATAGGCAATTGGGGCAGCTACTTTAGCGAACACTGGAGCTACAGCCTTGACTGCTACAGCAACGGGTTCTCTGTGTACAACAGCATTAAAGCCATTGTGGTCATCAGCAGAATATTCTACGATACGCTTAGAACCATCAGCTTCGATAAGAGAGTAACTGCCGTGTACGGCGTCTCCGTGTCGGGTTTCCTGTTGACTTTTGCTATCTCCTGTGTGTGGGTCATTGACAGAATATCCAAAATCATAATTGGCAGGAGCGTCGGCATAGACCTCCTTGGCAACTGGGGCGGCATATGCTAAAGGAGCAGCTACGTTATAAGCTGGAGCAGCATAAGACAGTGTTGGAGCAGCTACTTTGGCATAAGTGGCAACTGGAGATGACACACTTGAGTAGGATACAGCTGGGGCGGAAGAATAAGTAGCTACAGCTGGAGCAGCTGAGTATCCTAGGATACCCGCACGGGCAACAGCGACAAGGGCTGCAAATATTACGACCTGTAAGAAAAGCTGATTATAGCAACATCATAGTTTGATAGTTTATTATATTTATAGGATTTTGTAAATTAAAATTAACTTACTTTGAATGCCATGTTTACTGAACTATTGTTGAGTTCTGTCTGTTGATTGTGTCCAACATTACCTGATTTATATATTAGAACTGCGGAGGCGTGTCTTTTAATATGATCACACTTCTTACTTTCATTGGGTTCAAAGACTCAATAGTAATGTACGATTATATAGCATATACTTGACATTGAACTAGATAAGATACCGCTGATATGCATATTAATTTCACTGGTGTAATTATTAATTTTGAATAAATTATTAGTTTGCATGGTTTCATTTCCTCCGTAATTTTTTAATTATAATTTATACGGATTGGAAAAATAACAATATTTTTATTTAGTTATGTTTTCTTGCTCAAAAATGCTTATTTAATATTAATTATGGTACATCAAGTAGATTAAATAACTTCTTTCTGTGGAAAATGACAAATGTGTCCAATATTAATCAATTAAGAAAATTAATCTATCAATATATTAATAATTTTTTCAGAAAACAAATCATGTAGAGCATAAAGGATGCTGTTATTGCCACATTTTTTTTCAAATAGTTTTTGATGATAAACTTATTTTAAATTAAAGTATTTTTAATTAGTATGAATATTATTCAACCTCACTTTAATGCATTTAACCTAATTTATTCAAACGTCAGTAGAGAATAAGAGGGACTCTTTAGTCACAACTGAATATTTTGGTTGTGTCCATATGATGTCTTTCTGTTTATATGTTTATGTTTCATATAATTTTTTATTGTATACTTATATATTTTTTCATAATTGATTTCCACCATTCAATAGATATAATTTAGAATAAATATATTACATTTTAAAATGGTTTGTAGCTATCTTTGTTGTATTTAAAAACACTTTCAATAAACAAATTATTGTAGCCAATTGACTAGATATTAATTATTCTATTATTTGAATTTGTCAATCAAATATTATAATAATATGTTTGGTAAACAATGTTTTGTTATATTTAAGTATTGTTTTACTGTTAGAACGCTTAAAATTAGTTACATCTAATATATGTTTACCAAATCGGAATTTTATGGAAATATGTAGATCATTTTATTACGAAATATATTATAAATTAGTATATGTGACAAAATGTGCAATATTTTTCACTGCGCGACTGTAGAGAAAGCAGATACGCTAGTTTATAAAATTCTTACTTAAATAGAACAATTTTATTGCTGAAAAAAAAAATAGAAAATACTTAAATAAATATATAATTTAAAACGAATTATTATATCACTCATTAGTTATTTATAGAACATTAATTTTGTTTGTCAATCTGTAGTACGTTCTTCGTGAATAAATAATTTTACATTACTATAAAAAAACATCCCATTTTATTAGCATTGTGAAATAAATAGTATAATTAACAACAATAACTGGGCGCGAATTAGTATGATTTGTGGGTTGGTGTACCTTTCAAACAATAAACGATATGTAGTTTGTATAAAAATCTGTTATGCTGTAACATTGCGAAACGCAATATTATTCGTCAATATCTAAAAATAGTACTCTAAAATTTTTTAATAATTTAAATAAGTCAAAATATATATCCCACAATATTAGTAATACAAACCAGTCCATCTTTTAAGTAGGTGGCGGAGAAAATTTTTGTGGTTTTTCATTAAGGTGTAAAATTATAAGACATATATTGTTTTAAACATTATTTGCTCTAGAATTATGGAAAATATAGTACGACAAAGTTGAAAAAATATTTTTTTATTTGAAACTGGTGAGATTTAAGACAACTTTTCAAGAGAGAGTAAAATACATGTCGTTTTCTAAAACAATTTTAATTTTAAAAAACTTCTCATTTGTTTAAAAGTTCTGACTGAAAAGTCAATAGGGGTTGTTTATTTAACTTATTTAAAAAGTAAGTAGAAAATTAAAAATACATTGAAAAGAAAACCTTCCACAAGTACAAAGTCCTGCCCGAATTTCCTTCCGGTAACTTTAGTCACTTTCGAGAAAACTTTTTAGTGCCTCCTTTGAGGGCAGATGGTATATTTCGCCCATCGACGTTGGTGCATTCAAGGAAACATTCAAGAGGTACAAATTGTTTTAAAGGCATTAAGCCCAGATATTTTCAATAAGTAATAAATTTACTTTTTGATATGGGTTAATTTGTCAATCTTACTTCGGGAAATCAAATACGGAATAAAACACAATACTCACCTCACTTCGGAACTACGATGAAGTTCGAGGTTCTCTCCCAAGGGGTTTCCCAATCAGTTCGTAGTTGGAATTACGTTTGAAAAGGGTGTCATGACGTCGAATAACGTCCAGCAGGTTACGCTTCGTAGGTGCATACAACTATGTAAGTACGGAGACGTCGGCAGCAAATGATTTTAATTTTGATTATATTAACACCATTAATTTTTACATTCCTAAACTGACGTGAAACGCAACTATGGTCAACTTTTTGCCTTCTTAAAATTGAAATGAACCGAATTATTCAAAATATTATATGTTAGAAATCATCGAAATCTGCTATGCAATTATCGAGAATGAAATAAAATAAGATAAATTTATAAAAAGTGTGCGTAATGAATCAACAAAGGGCTGGGGTGCCTCACGATGTAATTTTTAAAATATGGTAATTTGTAACGTATGTAAGTACATATTCCAATTTGTAAATTTTTATTTTTACTGACTTTTTGGATAAATAATCTTTAACTTTAAACTTTTGAAAACGAAGCCATGTAGCGAAAAATAAAAAGTCCATGACAGCACACCACTATCGTTCACGTTATATGCGTGATAGTCGCATAACTATGAATTCGTCCAAATGCACAAAATACATTTAAAGCTTGATGGAGAAATTACAAATAATTTTTCTTCGTTCAATTTAAACCTAAAATATTATTATTATAATCCACACTGGCGAATGTTTGATCACATTATCAGTTGGTCATAGATGTGCATTTGCATTTTTTCAAATATATATGTGCCTTGTAATTGGCTTGAATCAGGGTTGTCTAATTTATGTGAAGTATATTATATGTTTCTTTCTAAACTATTAATTTTTAAACGATTTCTAAACAGGATAAAATGCAACACAAAAGAAAACTGAGATGGATCAAAACAAAGATAAGGATTAAGAGGATGCTGTGGTTGAGGATGAAACGAGTTGAATCCAAATTAACGATAGTAGATATTATAAATATAAGTAAAAAACGTGCCATTATGAATCAAAGCATTGCTAATTTTTAAGTAATTACACGTGTCTTACAGAAAGTTAAATACTTATAAAGTAAGTAAGATCATTGATTAAGGAATGAATAAGATACGCGACACTAATGTAAAGTGCGAGGCTAATTTTGGCAGCGAGAATCCAGGTAAGTTGCGAGCATTCCTGTGATTCATGTAGTATGCTTTTGATAAACCTGTGTCGTGTCTGGTTTTATATAATTTATAATCTAGTGAAAACAAAAATTGAATGTTCAGATTGATTTTAGTTTAAAATTATGTGACTGTTAAAAGTCAAACAAACATTGAGAAATAGCTGGCAGAGGGAACATACTACGTTAATAATTTTAAACTAAAATTAATCTGGACATTAAATTTTTATTACCACTAGATTATTAATGATATAAAACCAGACACGACGCAGGTTTGTCAAAAGCATACTACGTAAATCACAGGAATGCCCGCAACTTACCGAGATCTCGCCGCCAAAAAAGGCCTCGCACTTTACCATTGAAGTCGCGTATCTTATTCATTCCTTAATCAATGGTAAGATATAATATATTGAAAAATTAGCGCTGGTTGTAAAAAACTGCCAGATTATATCCGAAACATATAGTTGTACGACAATGAAACAATTTAATTATTTATGACGTAGGATTGCAAATTGACGGCCAGTTCATTCTCTACGCAGAAAATTTAGTATGATGTTTCTGATGATGAAATTATAAGTGAATAAAAGTAATGTCACAATTTTGTTTGCTAAATGATCTACGTTTTGTGTATTAGCTGGTTAATTAGAAACAAAGTATGTAAGAATAATACAAATCTAATCTGATAAATGTGTCGCGTGACAATGGAAATGCATACCTACTACCTAAGTCGTTATATCAAATTGCAATTTTCTTGCAGTGTAGTAAAGTGTAGTTTGGATAAAGCAACTTGACATCTGTCACAAGGGAGCAGAATGCAAGACCTCCAGGACATTATACTCTCACTTGCTTGTGCGTGCAACTATATCGCTTACAAGTACGCCATCTGTAAAAAATTTAGTAATCTGAAATTTTTAGAGTTGAAATTCTGCTCTATTTATTTGTAAAATATTCGTCAGACACCACGGTGTATTTATACGAACACCTTTAAGTTCGTGAGCGAAGTTCTCACATCAACAGTGGAGCAGATGCAGTGCAGAATAGTACTGAAAATTATTATTATTTTAACACCTTCAAAATCTTGGAACAATTTCTTTCATTTTTGGAATACAGAGAAAATTCTGAGTACAATAGAACTATTTTAGGGACTCTTTAAGCCCACTTGATTTTTTAAAGCCAATTTCATTTTGTAATCTAGAGTGCCATGATTGGTCTAATTTGGTTCAAATGTACTGGTATAACGCCCAAGAAATTAGATCGACAAAAAAATATATAAAAATGGAGTCTTGGCGTGCATTCAAATTTGACCAAATCACTTTTTGTCCATTTTGACCAATTTCCCAAAAGATATCATAATGGTAAACCAATACCATAAAATAATACATTTTGTATGAAATCCATTGATGTGCCCATCCCTGATAAATCTGCAATGTGCAAGTAATAAAAAAAGGGAAAAATCATCGAACACAACACGTCATTTTATACTATTTATCACACTAGCTATGGAAGAAACAATTAAAAGACGTAACTTTGACAGGTGAATGAGTTTTTGTTTGACGTGCATCACTACTGCAAAATTTCATTTGGATAGCTCAAGAATTGTGGAAATGGCGGGGGTTTACCATGATTCGTGGTCACCCGGTATATATTTTTCTTACGATTTAATATTGCCATTCGAAAATAAAAATCAATTATCAAAAAATTTAGGGCAATACTACTGTCTCTAATATTATTTTAATTTTATAAC
The DNA here is from genome assembly GCA_963680705.1 of Rhagium mordax. Lineage (NCBI taxonomy): Eukaryota > Metazoa > Arthropoda > Insecta > Coleoptera > Cerambycidae > Rhagium > Rhagium mordax. Next base: position 24,593,224 of record OY796657.1, on the reverse strand, counting down.
AAGATAGACGTCAATAATTTTTGTTTATAAAAGATTTTTATATTAATTTTTTCTTCAATGAAAAAAAAAATGGACTGGGACATTTAGTAACATATTTATTCGACAGCGCATGTACTTTTGCACCTCTTTAGGAGTCAATACTAACTATGCTGTCCCGTGAAAATTTATGTAAGCACAATAATGATTGTGTAATCATCCTAATAAGCAGGGTTTCTAACAAAAGCATTGTTTACGTTACCAGTAAACAATGACATTTCTATACAGAATATGCAAATTAAGCCAATTGTTTCAATATTCCTAGCAGTCGATTTGATCATGCGATTTATCTAATTGATTGAAATTTTGCACGTGTAGCTCTTATGTAGGGTACTTTCGTTTTTTACGAAATGTAGACGTATAAACAGGCTAAAGTAGTTTTACAAATATTAACCCACATAATGGCGATTTCTGCAAGTTTCCGGACACATATAGAGTCTAGACATAACGGGTTGATTGATCTGTTTAATATGTGGGTATTGTGGGTACACCAGGAAAAGTATCGATGTTAAAAAAAGAGATAAAATAAAATAGATTGCTATTTTATATCTATATTATTAGAAATGTATTATAAAATCTAACTAGTCTAAGTGCAGAACAGAGTGATGGAGATAGGCGATATATGTCCAAACATGCACATATTGTATTGTATTGTATAAACGTACGTATATAGGTAAAAGTTATCAGTATTTATGCACATATTTATCACATATATTTCTGCTCATAACTAAAACTGTCGTAACTTCTGTACAATATAGTATAAGTAAAACGAAACCAAATGCAAAAAAGATTAAACGCACCAATGGATTTTCTCATCCTTTCCTTAATATTATTGCTGACATTAATTAAAATTTTTGGCGAGTTGTTCAAGTTACATTCAATAATTGTTCTCTGCTAAAGAGCTTCAAGAGTATGAGTATGAGTTTTAAAAATGAAATATTTCAGATGTGGTTAAATACAGAAATCTGAAGTCGCAAAACCATTGAGGTCACGTATTTGAACATATTTTCACCAATGATTATTTTAAAAAATTAACAATAAATTGTGTTGCAGATCCAGTGTTAGCAAAGTCACGTGTGTAGGATGAGCTGCTGAAATGTCCTCTTGAAGAAAGTTACATTGGAGTTCGTTACCATGCAACTGATTGATAAAAGGGGGTAAAATTTTTTCCCGACATCTGGTCACCCTGATTGTACCTTGAAAAAGGATTGGTCCAATAATATCCTGTTTCTCCAACATATCTTAAGCTCTATTTGAAACTTACGGTATAAAATATGCCCGTATTTCACAGTGTGGCCCCTTGCTAAAACTCCATTTCACCTGTGTTAAGGTGAGGTCAAATATAAGGACCTTGCTTTTGACAGCTTAAGATATAAAATATGACCTTGTTTCTTATCTATACTTGTTCTATGTTCTCTGTTATCTACTGTGTTAAAGTGAATATTTCTATTATTTAAAAATGGAATTTAACTTAGTAGATATTAAAAAAACAAAATTTAAGAGCCAAATCAAACCAAGATTTTCTTATTTATTTTAACAACTGCTCAAAAATGCTTAAATTTTGTTTCGACGCGAAAAGGAAAAAATTAGTCCACTTACCTAATCATTTTAGAGCATGCATTTGAATATTAAAATGAATTTATCTCGAAAACGGTGCCTCCGATCGAAGTTACAAAAGAGGATATTTCCTTTGAGAAAAACTCTGACAATTCATAATTTGGAGTCAAAACTCAAAAAATTTACAAATAAAAAAGTTGCGGTAATTTTTACCACCCACCCCTACAGCTTGACCCACCCTTGGTAAAAATTTTGAGATGACATTTACCTCATTTTGTTAGGCTTAGGAAGTTTAGTGGGTGTGCAAAATTTCATTACTTTAACTTGAACGGTTTCGGAGATAATAAATAAAAACCGTCTTCAGGGGCCCACATTTAGGGGCCTGTAGCTCCCTTAGGAAACATTTTGTTATAGAGGTAAGTTTAGTCCAATCGATTAATTATGACCTGGAATAGTGGTTTCTTTTTGATGGCTTACTTTTGAAACACCCTGTATATATTTTTGCTGAAGTAGGCAAAGTTGAAATTATTACTTCTGCAAATTTACGTTGAAAGTAATATTTTGATATTTTACACGGACTAAACGAATTTTCAAAAATTTTAAATAACCAAACATCCCGAACCTATTTTATATAACTCTGTACATTCCAGGGCTATTAGATTTTAAAGTCCCGACTCATGTTACTTCATTACTTTTTAAAAAAATTTTATATAGTAGAACAATTTGTTTAATTATAACATTTTCTGCATCTAACATCTGAATGTTCAAATATAATTTTTATGGCAGGGGTTTTAAATCAGTCAATTATAAATAAAGACGTCAACATTTAGGCAACGCTTCCAAGTGAAGCGCCAGTCCAAACCGTTACTTACATCTTGGTCGAGCAAGTTTAATCGCTAATTTTTAGAGAATGAAGTGAGAACATGTGTTTTATCATTATACCATATCTTTATATTTGTAAAATTAACGATACATGAAAGTATTAAGTTCATTATTTTCCAAATAGTTTAATACCCACTAGAAGAATTAATCTGATATGCCTGGAGATAGAGCGTATGGCTGTCCCCCGATATGGAAACAAATGACAAATTTTTTGGTTCTGCAAATTCCTAAAGAAATATTTGTCAACCAACAGACGTTAAGAAATTTTTAGAGAAATTGTTAATATTTGTTCGATATTCTTGACAAATCCACAGTATCGTTCAAAAAGTAAAAAAAGTCTTCAAACTAGACAATAGGGTACATGCGCGTGTCAGTTTTACACCCAAATTTGTTTTTATCGGAAGCTTTATGTTTGAAAAAGACCAACTACACCATAATTTAAATTATTTAGACACACAATAATTAATAATTAATAAATAAAATTCAAATTATTTGAAGGTTTCCGACCAACTGTCGAGTACCTCCGACGACCCGCGTGACGTCATACTATTTGTTTACTTCTCGCCATAATCAAGGAAGTGACTGCTGCACGGTCCGAATATTTGACATTTGACATGTAGTGAATTTGTTCTTGCTTTACTCACATTTCGTCTGCGGTGCGATGGCCTAGAGGCAACGAGCCGGGCTTGGCAAGGAGAAAGTTCAGGGTTCAAATCCCACACTTTCTTATTTTTTTTTTTTTCTATTAAATGCATCAGGCATGAAATCTATTGCGAATTAGAAGCTGCAGTCAATAGCCGGAGGCAGGTTAGATAATATGTGTGTTTTACCCTGATAAAGGAGAGCAGTTGAGGAAGAAGAAATATCCAGACCGTACAGCTATTATTTTAACGGGGACGGTCGGACCGTGCAGTAATCACTTCCAATTATCAATGCTTCGACTGTGTCTGTAATCTGTACTTCTATTAAAAACGTGCAAGAAAAGTTTATTTCAAGAGTTTCAAGCGTTCTGTGTTTTTAATTAACTGGTTTAACGTACCTATATTAATAGTTTAAAAGTGTTTTATTATTATTACAATGGCTGAGACTGATTTCGTAAAGGCACAAAGTGACAATTTCAGTTGTTTCTAAATAACGTTTTCTATCTATTTGGCATTTAAATAATAATATATGTAGAACGATTTGATCACTCAAAAATATCTTCTCACCCAACTTAAATACCTCAGAGCCGAATTACCGTTTTTAAAAAACAAATTTTCCAAAAGTGGAATTTTATATTTTAAAATTTAATGCAAGCGACTATCATGAATGTTACATCAGAACTGAGATTATTTCTAACAGACTAGATGCACAAGGCATTTATGCAATATAAGCATTTTACAAAGAATAGATAAAAGTGTCACTGTTTTATATGTCTTATATAGGGAGGCCACAACATAACTCCTCCATCCTTAAATTGAGGCATATTTCATGGGGTGAAAAATGCCTGAGTGCTCGTCTGGGGTTGTTCACTCGTAGCTGGTTGCGGGTTTCCTACTCTTCTTCGTTGGATGAATTTGTAGGCGAAGTGGAGCCCAATGGAAATAAGGATAATATAGACTGGGATTATCCAATAATTTCTCCATGATTTTTCACTATGTAGAATTTCGACTGGTCCAAGTCTTCGTTGTTCTCTTTGAAGTTCATGAATTTTATCCATTTGGACATCTTGTATGATTATTTTTGATGAGGTGGTCACCGCTGTCCTATGTGGGATATTGATTTCTGGTAGAAGCATCGGCTGACCGTTGGTTATAAGTTTTTCGTTGATATAATTGTAGTCATTGGTTTCGAATTGGCATCCAAGGGGAAGATTAATTAGGTAATTTCCTTCTAATGTCGTGAAGTCGGTACGTCCGCAAATTGTTCGGATTTTCGTCTGATTCGGGAATATGGCAATGTAATGTGATTCATCTATTTCTTGTATCACATTTCGTGTGAGTTGTACAGGTATTTGTTGGCAGCTTTCGTAGGTGGATTCCAGTTGTAATAATTGGAAAATACAATCTTCATTTTTCATTCCATACATCAGGTTGTTATCAGGGCAGTAATAGTTGGGGTGCAATTCGATACAAGGCACCGATGTATATTGGTAGAAATTTTCATTCATTACCAGATAGGTATCTTTTGGAATAATTGTAGTAAGGTTTTGGGTAGGAATCGAGTACAGGTGATAATAAGAGAATGTTTCTGGGTGGACTATAGGAAAATGAATTACGAAAACAATTTTTGTTCCTGAATAATAAGCTTCAACTTCTAATAAGTCGTAATATCGATGAGTATTATTAGAGATATGCGAAAAAATTAATTGATCAACAGAATAATATTTTAGAATGGTTTGTAAGATAGATTCAAGTTCGTCCACTTTTATTATACTATTATGAAGTGTACCTAGCCTAGCAAAGGTAATGGCATTTTCGATGTCACTTAATAATTGCAAAATTATGTTTAATATTAAACTAAGTTGATCTAGGACATTTTTAGTTTCTAAATAATCGTTAAACTGAAAAATAAATTTATTTAATTCAGTACGAATTTTATTTAGCCCAGAAGTTATTACTTCTTGGTTATTTTTAATTAATGTGACTGTTCTATTGAAATTATCAATAATTTCGGTGGTGAGAGAGATTTCCTTGTTTGATTTTTGAACAATTTCTTTTTGATTGTTTTCTAAATCAAAGATAGCTTGATCATAGTGAGCAGCATCGTTTGCATCCAAGTTACCTGAAATACTTTTTATTATAGTGCCTAATCCGTTCATAAGACCACGCTTAACTCTTCCAGTGGGATTTAGTGAGTTGAATTTTTGTTCAGCTGAATTTAATTGATAATTTAGGGCTCTATTGAAATTGTCTAGTTCAAAGTAATAAGGATGACTTAAACCGTCTTTTATGGCAAGTGTGACATTTGCATATTGTTCTTTAAGTATTTTAATTTCGTTTCTAATGGGATCTAGGTCATAGTAGTGGATACAAGTATGTGCCTTAAATTTTATTTTAACTGCACCCAATTTATAGGGAAGGACTCCCGGGTTCTTGTTGAGGTTGGTTATCATTACTTCTTGAAGCATGACTGCTGGCATTGCCAGGATCAGGAGGATCAGGTGGTTCCTGCAACAATTTTCCTTTTTTAGGCTTGGGTCTTTTTATATTCTGTTTATGTAGAGTGTTATGAGTGGTTTTTACTTTTATGTTTTTATTTCGAACGACTTTCTCCTTGGTAAATCGTGGGTTTAATTTATTACGGGTTTTAGTGGTAATCTTTCTGTATACGTCTGAGTTGGGTTCGTAAGTGAGGGGGTCGTGTCGTTCTTGTCTTTTTTTATGACTTTCGATGGTATGGTCTTTTTGTTGAGCTAATTGTTCATTTAATGTTTTATAAATTTCTTTCGTTGTTTCGCGATGTTCTTGGATATAATTATTTATTAATTTTTGGTTAATGTCAATGTCGAATGGATCCTTAGTGTTTAGGTGTCCGTTTATAATGTCAATGGGTTTTTGTTTTGTAACCGAATGTGCAGAGTTGTTATAACCTAATATTGCATAAGGCATTTGATTTAAAATATCGATTTTACCTTTATTTTTATTTCTTATTACTCGTAGGTGTTCAATAATCGTGGAATGGAATCTTTCGATTGGACCATTAGATTGCGGGTTATTGACTGTTATATAATGAGTTTGAATTTGGTGGGTTTTAAACAATTCTTGAACTACGGAATTTTTCAGTTCAGTTCCGTTGTCCATAATCACTAATGATGGTAGGCCATGGTGTGTCATAAAAATTAAAAATGCTTTAACGATTTCAGTACCTAACATTCCTACAAGGGGATAAGCCTGAGCATATTTGGAAAAGGTGTCAATTATTGTCAAGAATTTTTGTCCTTGCGCTTGGAAAGTGTCAACGTGAACAATTTCAAGTGGTTTAGATGGTGTGGGAGATATCATTAATTTTTGTTTAGGGGGGTTTCTATCATACTTACTTATTTGGCATATTTCGCAATTATTTATATAATTTGTAATATCATTTTTTATTCCGGGCCAGTAGAATGACCTTCTAATACGTGTTTCTGTTTCCGAGATGCCACGGTGGTTAGTTTTTCCCTCATGATAATCTTTTATAGTCTGTGTCTGGTCGTCTTGTTTTCTAATGTAATAGACTAGGCATAAAATCTCGTAAGAGGCCTAGAAATCACTTCTAACGGCAAATCGTGTAACAATTGATTAACAGGTGAATCCTTAGGTTTTTGGGGTCGCTGAATACGCCTAGTGGTGTTAACAGTCGAAATTTTTAGTCCTTATGCCTCAAATTCAAGATGGCGGCCAAATTCTTGGCCCTTAATTACAAAATAAATATTTCTTTGGCGATTCTGACAAGATCGCTGTCGATATATATATTTTTGGGTATGCTGAACACGCATATGTCTATTAAAACATCAAATTCCCAATCCTTCTGTGTTAAATCCAGGATGGCGGCTCGTTATAATTTTAAAATAATTAAAAACAAGCGCATACATACCAAATGCTTTAAAAGATGTTTGTTTTTATATATTTCCGAGTAAGTTAAATACGTGTGTGGTTGTTAACAATCAAAATTTTTGGGTTTTAATATTCAAATCCAAGATGGCGGACTCATTTAAAAATTAGTATACCCTATTGATTTTGACTAGATTGGTATGGTTTTATATGTTTTTGGGTAAGTAAATCAATCATATGGGAACTAAAACTTAAATTCCTAAGCCCTCTGCCCACATCCAAAATAGCTGCCAGGTCCTCTACATGCAAACGTCTCAAGTAGAACTCGGTAATAAAGTAAAAAGTTCTATTTATCATGTACGAATAAAGATGATTTAAGTAATTAAGTTATAAAAATTCCCGACATCACGTGAATATAAATGAAAATAGTAGGTAGGTACTCGCGAATAAACTTTTTCTCGCTTTATTACTTCTCCCTTCCTTTCTATTTGGCGGTATTGCGCGTTACAAAGTTTTCTTTGCGCTCGCTTTGTATCTTCTTCCTTCCTTATTCTTAAGTTGCTTAAATATAGAGCTTGTGTTGAGTTGTAAACTTTAAGTACCTATTTTGTTTTCAGAAACTCAGTTTTGGTAATTATGTCGTGTTTTATGTTGGTATTAATGTCGGTATTACTCTCGGTATTACTGGTATTAGTTGTGATAAACTTGTAAATATTGTGGTTGTGTTGTTCAAAGTTTGTGATAATTAGGGTTTTGGATTTGGTAAATATACAATCATTTGATCATGCTTAAATCTGAAGCGTGACAAGCATACTTAAAAGGGAATAGTTTAATTCTGTATTTAGGCAAAGTCTATTATGTTAATACAATATACTTTGTCGTGCTTACTAAGATTGGTGTGCAAATTAAAAAATGTAGGAAATTTATTGTAAAATAAGCATGATTTTCAATAAATTTCCTACATTATACGTAAAAAAAATCTTTACGGTAATAGACTGAGCCAAACGTCAGCGAACCTGGCTGACTGACGGCAGGCTATTGTTATACAAACTAAATACTACAAATAACAAATTATCGGATTTTACAAAACAGATGAATTTTTTTGCCACTCAGCTCAGTCTATTACCGTAAAGATTTTTTACGTATAATGTAGGAAATTTATTGAAAAATCATGTTTATTTCCAATAAATTTCCTACATTTTTTAATTTGTACACCAATCTTAGTAAGCACGACAAAGTATATTGTATTAACATAATAGACTTTGACTAAATACAGAATTAAACTATTCCCTTTTAAGCATGCTTGTCACACCTCAGATTTAAGCATGATCAAATGATTTTATATTTACCAAATCCAAAACCCTAATTATCACAAACTTTGAACAATCACAACCACAATATTTACAAGTTTATCATGACTAATACCGACATTAATACCAACATAAAACACGACATAATTACCAAAACTGAATTTCTGAAAACAAAATAGGTAGGTACTTGAAGTTTACAACTCAATACCAGCTCTATATTTAAGCAACTTAAGAATAAGGAAGCAAGAAGATACAGAGCGCGCGCAAAGAAAACTTTGTAATACGCAATACCGCCAAAAAGAAAGGAAGGGAGAAGTAATAAAGCGAGAAAAAGTTTATTCGCGAGTACTATTTTCATTTATATTCACGTCATGTCGGAAATTTTTATAACTTAATTTTTGTAACTTAATTACTTTTAATCATCTTTATTCGTACATGATAAATAGAACTTTTTACTTTATTACCGAGTTCTACTTGAGACGTTTGCATGTAGAGACCTGGCAGCCATTTTGGATGTGGACAGAGGGCTTAAGAATTTAAAGTTTTTAGTTCCCATATGATTGACTTACTTACCCAAAAACATATAAAACCATACCAATCTAGTCAAAATCAACAGGTATACTAATTTTTAAATTAGTTCGCCATCTTGGATTTGAATATTAATACCAAAAAATTTTGATTGTTAACCACATACGTATTTAGCTTACTCGGAAACATATTAAAACAAATATCTTTTAAAGCATTTGATATGTATGCGCTTGTTTTTAGTTATTTTAAAATTATAACGAGCCGCCATCTTGGATTTAACACACAAGGATTGGGAATTTGAGGTTATAACATGCATAGGCGTGTTCAGCATACCCAAAAACATATATATCGATACCGATCTTGTCAAAATCGTCCAAGAAAAGTTTATTTTATAATTAAAGGCCAAAAATTTAGCTGCCATCTTGAATTTGAGGCATAAGGACTAAAAATTTGGACTGTTAACACCCCTAGGCGTGTTCAGCGACCCCAAAAACCTAAGGATTCACCTGTTAATCAATTGTTACACGATTTGCCGTTAGAACCTAATTTTTAGAATTCTTAGCCTTGTCTATAATGTCTTGTAACACAGAGTTACATTTTACTAATTTGTATGCGGAATTTTTAAATGTCTTTCTCAAGATTTCGCAGATTTGCGGTACATATAACAGGTTACTAAAATGAATGGCATAAGTAAATTTTGGGTCTAAGTAATTTTTAAATAAATCAATGAAATATTTGTCTAGATGCCGGTTTTGCGGGCGAGTGTAAAACAAAATCTATTTTTATTTGGTGGTCAAAAGAGTTTAGTGACCTTTCTGAAGTTGGCATGTCTTGTATTGGTTCTTCGTGACTTGTGTGTACTGTGTCTCCTTCTTCCGGGTTGACTTCGGTTTCTTCTGCAGATATTGTTTCTTCTGTGTCGACAGTAGTTCTTCTTTGTATGGATTGTCCTGCTTCTTCTTCTCTGACGTCATCCATTATGGGTTGTTCGCTGGCGTTTCCAATTATCGATAAGTTGTCGATGTTTTCTTCTAGTTGTTGAGGTCTTGTTAGAGATTCGTTGAACTCGTTCATGTATTGAAAAATGTCTTTGGTATGAATTTCGATACGAGATAGGGCGTCCGCATTGGTGTTATTTTTTCCTTTCTTGTATTCCACTTCGTAGTCGAACTCTTCTAGTTTCAGCCTCCAGCGAACTAGTCTTGAATTTGGTTCTTTTAGAGACATTAGCCATTTTAGGGGTTTGTGGTCAGTCACAATTTTAAATTTTCGTCCATATAAATACGGTCGGAAGTACTTCGTTGCCCATACGATTGCCAAAAGTTCTTTTTCAATCGTGCTAAAGTTCTGCTCCGAGTCGTTTAATGTTCTTGAGGCGAAAGCCACAGGTTTGTCCCTTCCTATTATTCCTTGCGATAATATTGCACCTACAGCTACATTACTCGCATCCGTAGTTAAAATAAAGTCTTTAGTAAAGTCCGGGTATTGAGGAATTGGTTCGTTGGTCAGTAATTTCTTACAGTCTTCAAAACATTTTATAAACTGGGGTGAATGTTCAATTTTTGCGTCCTTCTTTAAACAGAGCGTTAAAGGTTTTGTGATTCGCGCGAAGTCCTTTATAAACTTCCTGTAATAGCCTAGTAAACCGAGAAAACCCTTGATTTCTTTCGTTGTTTTAGGCAGCGGGAATTTTTCGATTGCAGCAATTTTGTCTGGGTTCGGTTTCACTCATTCAGGTGTAACAATATGGCCAAGGTAAGCCACTTCTTTTTTCAGGAACTCCGATTTGTCTAATTGTATCTTGAAGTTGGTATCCCTAAGACGTTGAAATATTTTTGATAAGTTAACTAGGTGTTCTTGCAGAGATGTAGAGTATATAATAATGTCGTCTAGATACACCAAACAAATTTCATTTTGTAATCCACGTAAAATGTTGTCCATAACCCGTTGAAACGTTGCTGGTGCATTCTTCAGACCAAATGGCATCCTGACCATCTCGTAATGCCCATTTTCTACGTTGAATGCAGTTTTCGGGATATCTTCGGGATTCATCTCTATTTGATGAAATCCGCTGGCCAAATCGAGTGTCGAAAAGTAATTGCACCTTCCTAATTTATCCAGAACGTCGGTTATATTAGGAAGTGGGTAGCGGTCATCTATGGTCTTCTCGTTCAACTTTCTGTAGTCGACGACGATTCTCCATTTTTTCTTGCCTGATGCATCGGCCTTCTTGGGAACAATCCAAATCGGCGATGACAGAGTTGCTTGGACGTATAATTTTTTGTTCCAACATTGAGTTTATTTGGCGTTCTACTTCGGGTTTATGCACAAAAGGATATCTGTACGATTTCGTGTACACCGGTAATTCGTCCTTTGTTTTTATACTATGTTTTATTTGATTAGTGAAAGTTAGCGATTGATTTTCCGTATGAAAAATATCTGAATATTTTCTGCATAATTTAAGAATATGTTCTTTTTCTTCCGCATTCATATGTGAAGTTCGAATTAATTTATTAACATCTAATTTTTTGTCGTCAGTAGGCGTCGTTACGTCTGCGTGATATAATTCGTAATTATTTTTTTCAAAAGGTATAGTTTTGATTGGGTTTGTTAATGAAATAGTAATTTCTTTATCGGTTTTATTTGAAATTTCAACTAAAGCTAACCCGTTTTCTGCGGTTGACAATGTTTCGGGTATTTCGGGTATTTTTAGTTTTAATAAAATTTGTTGACCTGACGGTTGATAATGAATTGGAATTATGGATTTGGGAGTAACTAATCTTGAATTTATGAAGTCTAGTTTGGCATTCAAAAGCTTTAAATTGTCAAGTCCAATAAGTCCGTCATAAACGTTATGAAAATTAAACAGATAGAATTTTAAATTTTCATTTTGGTTAAATTCCGGAAAAATCGGAATTTCTGCACAGTAGTCGTGAGAAGATGTTTAAAAGATTGTGGATACACTAAATGGTTCATAAGAAATGTTATAGTAATATTTCGAGGGAATTTCTGGATTTAAAAATGATTTAGTGCTACCTGTATCTATAAGAAGTTTTAAAGAGGGTTTTGAAATTTGAATGTATGGTAGCTCTTTTTTGTCTGTGGACATATGATATTCTACTATGTCTCGTTCATTGGATTGAGATCCTCTTGAAAATTTTCATATTGTTCATCGTCGGGATAAGAATATTCATAGGTTTGTTCTTCGGTACTTTCAAAGTCGGGTGTTTCGTCATTTTGTTGGTTATCGTAATGTTCGGTAGTAAATAATTCATTCGAAACTGTATTGGGCCTTTGACCATTATTTCGGAAAGCATTATTTTGAAAAGAATTGTTTTGATAGGGTCTTTTAAATTGTGAGGTCGTATTTCGGGTCGATACGCTCATTGGAGTTGGTTCATTTTGTGAGGAATTGGGGTTAGGTTTCCAGACATTTTGGGGTTTGCCAAATACTTGAGTATTTGTCGGAAATCTTTGAGCTGGTGGATTTGGGTGTCTCTGAAAGTTCACAGGGCCACGAGGAAATCGTGAATTCTGTTGTTGTGGAAAGGTCATTGGTCTTGGTTGTACTGTCGTTTGTTGAAATGGGGAAGTAAAATAATTTTGCGAATGCGTTGGGTTATAATAATTTTGTGGTTGCTGAACTGTCGGTTTCCTAACTACAAAATTAGATTGATTTGATTTTTGAAGATATTTAATATTATCTTCCTCACCAATGTACTGTATTGCTTGGGCAAGAGTGGTTGGTCTTATTGCACGAATTGTAGCACCTAATGGTTCCTTTAAACCAGCTAAAAATGTTGTTAATGCCTGTTTAGTAAAGAATGTACGTTTGCATTGTCGTTCGGCAGCGTTGCAATGCAAATCGATGTAATTACAAATTGTATTTAACAAATGAATAATTTTTTCATGAAACTGATATGGAGTTTCATTTGGTTTTTGCCTTAAATTTACTAAATCTTGGTTTAAACAATTTTCATTCCTCTGATCACCGAAATTTTTCAATAGCGCATCTTTTATTTCGTCCCAATTATTAGCACCATGTATTGCAACAATTTCCTCCGCTCGGTCTTCTAATTTATTTAGAATGCCGTTTATTAACAAAGTATTTTGAAAATTGTCCCTATTTTGTATGTCAGAATAATGATTTAATTAATAGTGACTCACAAACATTAATGAATCTATGTAATTTACTAGGACATCCATTAAACTTTGGAATAACGGATAAGTTTTTCATATCTAGCACTGGTACTGCCATTGTAATTACTTTTAGTTAAAACTTAATTATTAGAATTCTTTAAATTATATTATTACTTAATTTATTGTTGAGAAAAAAAAAATCTTACTATCTAACTCTAAATCCAAATTGTTTTCGCAAGTGGAATCAATGGACAGAGAGGAGTTTGACATGAACAAAAAAGTCTACTTACATCAGCGGTTGCATCGGCTGCTAATCCTTTTACGTTATCCTTGATGGAGTTCTTTCGGTTAGCACCTGATATATTTTTTTTGAAGTTCACTTTTTCGTTGAAGAGTTGAAACTCACAGTCTATTATAGATTTCCCACGAAAAATCCGATCCGACTGCGCCACTTAAATACCTCAGAGCCGAATTACCGTTTTTAAAAAACAAATTTTCCAAAAGTGGAATTTTATATTTTAAAATTTAATGCAAGCGACTATCATGAATGTTACATCAGAACTGAGATTATTTCTAACAGACTAGATGCACAAGGCATTTATGCAATATAAGCATTTTACAAAGAATAGATAAAAGTGTCACTGTTTTATATGTCTTATATAGGGAGGCCACAACATAACTCCCATTAATTTATATTGCATATATACTTTTTCATATCTTGTTCCAGCTAAAAACAAAACAAAAAAATATGTTTTACTTTCAATACAGAGTAGATAGACCATTATCCTTTTATTTATTAACAAAAATATTTCTCACTATCATATTATTTATTATTAGGTAAATAATTACATTGAAATGGTCTTCACAAACAAATTAACAAATCCTCTAGTGTTTTCAGACATCTTGCATTTTCATTTCGTCTCATAGCTCGCAACCACAATTTTCTTTTTTCTTTCAGTTTAGCACTTAATCCCACTGGCAATGAAATAAATACTTTTTCCAGTGTTCTAATAGATTTGATTCACATTGTGGCATTAAGCAGTATTTAGAGCACTTTAAATCAGGTGTTTCCATAGTAAATCAAAAGTATTTACTCTTTGGTAATAAACAGTAAACGGGCAGTAAACAATCACGCTCTTGTCGCTTTGACACCGCTGTTGTCAATGTCAAAAAAGTAAACAAATAGAGTGACGTCATAACATGGCGGTCGTGACGTCAAACCCGTTTTGCCGCATTAGCATTATTCAAATCCGATTTTATGCCACCAACAACATATTTCAAAAATATTAATAATCAAAGGTGTTATTAAAACAAATAGAGAATTTAATTTTATTGATATTAAAATATGTGCTTGTTCCCTATTATATCAGAGAAGTCTTCCTGAAACTCTTTCAAAAGAGCTCATATTAAATAAATCCACTGATCATCAACTTATTCTCCATTTTGAAGATAAGATTTTACATTTGTACGTTTTATGTGAACAACATTTTGAATTATATTATTTCTATCAAATATTTGGGTATTTAAATTATATGAGATATTTTGTAACACCAAATCACTAACTGAATTTTTCATCTTCTCTGAATGATATCAACAAAAGGCGCGTCGAGTACAGTGCTAGCGTTTTGGAAACTACGTCGGTGTTATCTTACTTATTCTTTGTCAAAATATTTACCGAAGTCAATAAATAAATAAATAAATAAATAAATACACCACATGTAATTACGACTCCCTTTATCCCAAAAGGCTCTAGAAGAGCCTTGTGCGGGAGGGGGCTACACATTTAAAGACAAGGGACACACATCCAATATTCGTGTATAATGGAAAAATCCCTCTTACAATATTTTCCATTGCCACGATCGGGATTCGAACCCGGGACTTTTGGGTGAGAGGCAGGTACGCTACCATCTCGACCATCAGTCATATAAATGAGACACAATATTTAAAAAATCAGTCTCTCTCCAATTTCTAACTAGCTATGCTTTTATTTGTTTATTTTGGTGTTTTAATTAGTTTATTTTTTGCCACATTTAAATATCGGTATTACTGTTTTTAATTTATTTGGGCAAAATTCTCAAGCAAGCGATTGACCACTTCAGGTGGTAGAGTAAGATTTTCATGGATTTTCGGATAGTACATCTTCCTTGGATTCATTATAATATTGTTAATATATACAGGGTGTTTCATTTTTAAATGTCGTCCTTTAAGGAGGTGATAGAGCATCGAAAAATAAGTCGACCTGCCCAAAAAAAAAATATCCAGTGGCGTGGGAAAAAGGGTGAGAATAGAGGGCGTCACCCCAGTATCTACGCCACTGGTGATTTTTGACATGAGTTATTCTTATAGGATTGTAGGTATGTAGTTCAGTACTGCCTGTGCAATATTTGGTTAAAATCGGTCGTATGGTCTAGAAGTTATGACAAACAAACGATTTTTTTATTCCAACTTTGAAGGCCTGTAACTTCGTTATTATGCATTTTTGATATAGGTTTTTTGGGCAGGTCGACTTATTTTTCGATGCTCTATCACCTCCTTAAAGGACGACATTTAAAAATGAAACACCCTGTATTATAATTATTTATAATGATATATATTATAATTTATAATATTTAATTTATAATAATATTTTATTATATACGGCTATCTAACGAAGTGTTTATTAAATAAACCAGTTTTCGTAGTGTATTATAAAATACAGTGCTCCAAGAGAATGTTGTTATTAAGTAGACCAGTTTTCGTAGTGTACATTTTGAAATTCCCGAGCAAAATGTAAATTAATCCGCACATGCCATAATTCGTCATTCTCTTGAACCATTTATATGACTAAAACACTTACATAACGTCTCGTGGTCAGCTATTAATATTTGCAATAAGAACCCTTGTGAAATTTAGTCGATCCAATTCGTTATTTATTAACATGAAAAGTTGTTATCTCTTATTGCAGTTCATTATTTTGAGATCAATAAAGATTGCAAAATATGACATCTAAACAGACAGGCCGGTACCCACTATTTAACAATTTAATGTTACAACTTTATTACCGGTATGTTAATATACTTTCTTTATAGCAGAATACAAATACCGAGAGTTCAATTAAGAATCGCATTAAGGATTTCAGAGGTATGTTTGAAAACGTGTTAATAGCTTCCCTAGAAGTTATCTATTTACACTTCTAAATAAATAAAATAATATTCAAATACAGAACAGGTCAAAAATACTTATTAAAAATAAACGAATGAATTGAAAAAAAAAAAATTAAAAAATATAAAGCAAACACAGGGAATTTGCCACACGTACATATACAAATTGAAAATAAAATGTAAGATTTATTAAAATAAAGACTCCTGTTTTTTTCAATGTATTAAAAAATGATACATGAATATTTTGATAATACTATATGTAGGTGAGTGGGAAATTATGCAAGTTTCAAGAAGCTGTTGACATGAAAGTTAAATTTTTAAATTATTACTGGGGTCAAAATCATTCTGTAACACATTAAATAAATACCTATACTAAGAGGGAAGTCTTATTCGACTGTGCACAAAAGTTTTAAATTTTAATAACTATGCAGATTTTTAGATTGTCGGTGTACAGACTGGCAACAAATTCGATCGACTTTACAATGATAACAACGTTTGGATCCCATTTCTTCAATATGATTTGAATGAAAGCAGTGACGAAAATAACTAATATAATCAACTATATGATCAAACTTGGAAAACATATTTAATATAATTCCATAGTATAATTATATAAATTGGATATATTTTTTTTGACATAAGATTTAAAATGATCGCGGGTACAATTTTATTAGTATAAGGAGATAATAGCAAAGGAGTATCGACTTAAATGAAGTGAATTACAAACCACTTTGAACGATTAAATTAAAAGTAGACTAGTAGTTGGTAGAATGAAAAAGTAAAATAAAGGAAACTTATTGTGTCATGCATCAGAATCTAACATCGATGTGTCAAAGTATTTGATCATGCTCAGCGCAGTGTAACTAAAATAACTGAACTGAAAATATTTGACTGATGCATGACTATTGATGTATAATTTCCGTCCGTCTTCTTTTCTTTTTCGTTGCATTAATCCGAAGGAGATAGTAGGAATCATAACTTCAACATCAGCCATGCCATCAACTAAATCGTGTCTCATTTTATCTTCTGCAAAAATTGTTAATGTTCTGTTCCTTTGATGCGAGTCTTACTTACATAAAGCATATAAAGTATAGTGTCACCCATTTGTTTCTAGAAACATAGGGTGTGGAAAAACATAAATTTCACTAGACTTCTTATGTTCATACTGCTACAGCTTTATTGGCTGTTTGCTATCATATCACTTTAGTGCTGTAATTATTTCGTAACTAAACTTGAAGTCATGAATATAGACGTTCATGCAATAAATTTAAAGTGTCCAAATCAACTCAAAGTGGCACAGAATGGTGCGCATTGGCGTATCTTTTGAAAATAAAAACAGTTGTGAAATGTTTGCATAAAATAAATTTTTAGTAAAAATGTAATATAAACAATAGTACAATGCAAGGCAATTAATTTTAATATAAGAACCACGTTTTATTTACATTTCTTTTTGTCATAGTGTAAATAATAATAGAAATATGAACAATACTAGATGCATGTGTACTATTGTGTACCTATACTAAGTTGCATGTCCCCAAATTTTAAATATTTGTAAATTTATTCTCATATTCAATTATTGAATTTCCTGTTTTAGCTTGGATTCAGTATAATATTTAAAAACTGTATCAAATAGTATAAGCACCAATGGCAATAACGTTTTAACTTCGTTGACTATTAAAAATTGACTACTAATTATAGGAGGTTTCATTTCAATCAACAAAAATCTTAATTTATTAGGACAGATCATTCAAAATTTCATAAACATTATATAATATCAAAGGAGACTCTTGTTGACAGTATGAAATCCAAGCAGAAATTTTACTAAAGGCGACATACTGATTCGATATCTTAAATAACGTATATTCTTTTTGGTTAGTTGTTTCTCTCATTTCCAATGTGCGACGGGTTAACAACCCTTAAGCTTGAAACCCCTTAGCAACACCCAACTCCATGCCACGCCACTCCACGATTTGTGTCCGTATGTTTTTGATATACCTATAAACATGTCCATCTCGTTTAAATTATTCTCAAGTTTTTGCATTGTAGGTCAAAATTTTTGTTTTATTATTTGCACCATTTTTTCAGCAGGATTATTAACATGTTTAATTCGTTTTGGTAATTGTGGTCATGAGAGTGATGTGTCCTCTGCATTAGATGCGCAAGGTGATGAAAAAGATGAATGTTCCTCAGTCTCTAGTTCATGTGCCTCCTCTGCTTCGACGTCATCTGTTTCGGTCTTCTTCTATTATATGAGTCTTCTGAAAGCTATGATAAATCTTGAGATTGTGACAGATTACTGTTGGTTCTACAATTATTGTAAAGTATAAACAAACGTAATATATTTTTATATAGGTATAAACCTTACGGCCTGCTGTCTATGTAGAGCTGAAGAAAGCTGAGTTCTTTTTCAAATTTTCATGGCACATATTTTAGCACCTTTCTTAGAACTTCGTCTTTTTAACGTATTGGAAATACAATTCTTCAGTTTCGACCACATTTTTTGTTTTAGGTACTTGGCAACAGGAAACTCCTTTCGATCAATTGTAATCATCTTCAGAATTGGATTTAACACTGTTAGGAATATAATGAAAACTGTAAAGCTTTGGGAATTTATGTGTCCGATAGTGATGCCGAAACCACCAGAACAATTATGGAAGGAAGTTGCTCAGCGATATAAGTATATGTGGAACTTTCCAAATTGTACTGGGGCAATTGACGGCAAACATATCAATATCCATTGTCATACTTAGGGTTCCCAAGTCTACGCTCCTACCAAGTTTCAAAACTCCTCAACCTTTTGCACCAAAGCACCTTTTTTATGTCTCTAATGATTGGACTAAACGTTGCGACTTACAATTTAAATTTATATAATTAATTAAATTTGATTACTAAACTAAATTACTATATAAATACTTAACTTGATCATTTACAAAAGTTTGATCACTCGATTAAAGGAACATGTATAGAAACAATTTTGTAGCAAATTTTGTCCCCTCCAACATTAAATGGGAATTTTTTTCTGTAATACCTACAGGAACGGAGTTAAAAGCCAAAAACTAGTTTTGGGCGCCATTCTTCCAAGATGGCGGCGCGAGCGGCGGTCGCAAGAGGTCGCAAACTTAGAGTCATACTTAGGGCCCCCAAGTCTACAATCCTGCCAAGTTTCAAAACTCCTCAACCTTTTGCACCACAAAATTACCTAATGATTGGACTAGTTTAGGTATAAACCGTTTTCAAATTATTGAGATAAACAATTCTTAGTAGTAGTTCTTTATTTAAATCAGTTGCGAGCCATAGTATTGAAACTGAACCTTCTATAGCTTCAAATAATCAACTCTCGGTGACTTATATTAAAGCAACACAACAACTTTGCTGAATTTACTATATTGACACAAATTGATTCAGTTACAGTTACATCAGAAAAGGTTTACAACTAACTACAACCTATATAACATAAAAGCAGAGAAGAACGGTTCTTCTCTGATAAAAGTCCCTAGAAATAAGGCGGGAGGTTCATAACCAGAAAACTTCAATACATAGGGAACACTGTTCTGTTTTTTATTTCCCTAATGATAAATTTTCCTTGTTTTCGTTTACTTCTGGTTTTCTCTTCCTTTTCCTCCTAGCCCTATGTACTTTCTTTAGATTTTCTTTCATACCCCCTTTCTTTTCTTTTCCTATTTCACCCATAATATCAACTACTTTACTTCGCTCATAACAGAAGGATAACTGATTTATAAATATATTTTTATGTTTTTGTAAGAGGAAACGAAAAACAGGGTAATTCATGAGAAGTTATGAGTATGAGCCTAAGTTACTAAAATTTGTCGTTTCGAACTTTGACAAATCCTTTTTGACGTTTATCCCATTCAATAGAAATCACGATACACAGAAATGCGATTCGCGAAAATCATGCTCAACAGATGGCGCTAGTGAATTTTCAAAATGTCGGATATAACGGCCATTCTCACCGATTACTGTTTAAGCAACCCTTAGTTAAGGTTGCTTAAATATTTAAATATGGTTTAACTTTGTTTGCATTGCACCGCAAAATAGTTAAGTCCGCTTTAATAAGTATAGATTTTATTGTAATACACCTACTTTTAGGTCATTTGTAATTTGTTGGCAACTTCGTTACGTTCTTTGTGTTATGTCATATGTCATCCATTATTTTATTCTGTCTGTACCTACATCACGTTTTGTATTTAGAAAATAAGAATAAAATGGAAAAGCCGAGGAAGAGAGTGAGGTCCGCAAATTTTACAAACGATGAAAAGATCCTCCTCTTGAATATTATTAGTAAATATAAAGATATAATTGAAAACAAAAAAACTAACTCTGTATCCTGCGAACAAAAATCTTACTTACGTACTGTACACTTAAATTATGGAAGGGAATATATTTTAACACATACATATCACTGGGGAACTCCAAATTGGCTTCAATTAAAGTCAAAATATATAAAACAGTATCTTTACGCAATCTAAACCGCCTAAAGAAAGTTAGCTCATCTAATTCAGCAAAATAATTTCTTCTCACATAAATTCTTCTGGGAAACCCGAAATCGATAATTTCCAATATATCAATATCGTCCTCAAAGATATCTTCATCATCAGATTCCATTTTATAATAAAATAGGTAATTTAAAGATTGAAAATTGAAATCAAAATCAAATAAATGTCAGTAATGACACGTAATTTGTAAAAATGCGCATGCTCAGAACTATTCTTAAATTTAAACCAGCTTTAAGCCACCATTTTTCAGGGCTTAAATTTAAGGAACCTTTAAGGCGATTTAAGAACGCTTAAGCAACGGTGCAACGAAAAATTCAGATTTAAGCATGCCTTATCGCTAAACCTTCCTTTAAAACTACGGTGAGAATGGCCGTATATAGTGAGGAAAACATTGCGGCTGTCATAACCTGAAGTGTATTATTTTCGTATATATAACTATTTACGTGAAAGGTTTTCCGACATGCCGAAAGTTATAGTAGAATTGAGCGACATTTTTGGTTATGTTGGAACCAAAAGTAGACCCATGAAAGAAGGCGATGCCGTATTTAAAGATGGTCATATCATTCTCTGCCAGGTTGAAGATATCATCAAGCAACAAATATTTGCCCTGTGTTTGCAAACATCCGCATTAAATTCTCTACCTCATGAAATAATAGTTATTTATGTATCAAGGCATTAAAGTTAATCTTTTTATCATGAATGTGGAGTTTAGTTGACGAGGCCCGTAGGGCCGAGGCAAATAAACCACATGAGTGATAAAAAGGAACTTTAATGCCGAGGTGCATATTACATTTTTTTTTAAATCCAAAAACTATGAAATTAAGATTAATTAACTCTATTTTTCAAATAATTTTCAGTGACATTAAGAAATGTCATAATTATTTAAAATTTCAAGTGACATTAGGAAATGTCATAATTATTTTTAAATGTCAAGTCGGAATAATTTTTTATAAGAAAACCATTATTTTTAGCAATTATAATAGTGATAATACAATTCTGATGTAAAAAACTGTATTTATTTACCTTTTGTTATAACACAAATATTATTACAAGCAATAAAAAATGAATGTTTACGTTTATCTGTCACCTCGGCCAGCCTCGGCCTATTAGAAAAATCGCACAATAATGGATTACTTTAATGACTATTTCTATCACTTTAATGACGATTTTGAGGTACTTTAATGCAATTTAAAAAAAAAAAATATGTATACGAGATGAGCCCAATAAATGGCAATGCGTATGCAGCTGCAAAGCAGTCAATCTGGGTTTTGTAAGCATCGCTCATTTACATAATCCGGCAAGATTTTGTTAAATTATAAAATAATTCAGTAGTTTTTGTATTTATTATACTTATTACTATTTAATTATTCTGAAATACATATTAGTTATGAGGATTGAGGAATTAGAGGAGCTAACGGCCATTCTCACCGTAGTTTTAAAGGAAGGTTTAGCGATAAGGCGTGCTTAAATCTGAATTTTTCGTTGCACCGTTGCTTAAGCGTTCTTAAATCGCCTTAAAGGTTCCTTAAATTTAAGCCCTGAAAAATGGTGGCTTAAAGCTGGTTTAAATTTAAGAATAGTTCTGAGCATGCGCATTTTTACAAATTACGTGTCATTACTGACATTTATTTGATTTTGATTTCAATTTTCAATCTTTAAATTACCTATTTTGTTATAAAATGGAATCTGATGATGAAGATATCTTTGAGGACGATATTGATATATTGGAATTAATTATGTGAGAAGGAATTTTTTTTTTCTGAATTAGATGAGCTAACTTTCTTTAGGCGGTTTAGATTGCGTAAAGATACTGTTTTATATATTTTGACTTTAATTGAAGCCAATTTGGAGTTCCCCAATGATATGTATGTGTTAAAATATATTCCCTTCCATAATTTAAGTGTACAGTACGTAAGTAAGATTTTTGTTCGCAGGATACAGAGTTAGTTTTTTTGTTTTCAATTATATCTTTATACTAATAATATTCAAGAGGAGGATCTTTTCATCGTTTGTAAAATTTGCGGACCTCACTCTCTTCCTCGGGTTTTCCATTTTATTCTTATTTTCTAAATACAAAACGTGATGTAGGTACAAACAGAATAAAATAATGGATGACATATGACATAACAAAGAACGTAACGAAGTTGCCAACAAATTACAAATGACCTAAAAGTAGGTGTATTACAATAAAATCTATACTTATTAAAGCGGACTTAAATATTTTGCGGTGCAATGCAAACAAAGTTAAACCATATTTAAATAGTTAAGCAACCTTAACTAAGGGTTGCTTAAAAAGTAATCGGTGAGAATGGCCGTTAAGTTGCACAGATCTAACGCAGGCATGGGGTAAGGAAAAAGAAGCTTTGAAAATGGTGTATGAAGTTGAACCAATTTCTAAGGACTCCTTCACACTTGGATTCCTTGAATCGCATTCCGGAATCCGATTCCAGAAGCGCGCTGAAACTTTTTATACATTTAAATAAAGTCACAGAGAGATTCCGTAGAATGCATATACATAGATGCATTCTACGGAATCTCTGTGTGAACAGAGTCTATTTAAATGTATGGAAAGTTTCAGCGCGTTTCTGGAATCAGATTCCGGAATGCCATTCAAGGAATCCAAGTGTGAAGGAATCCTAAAGTCTTGCCATCCTGAAAAGAAGTGTGATGTCAAAAGCTGTGAAAGCATAGACAAACAAAATTTCAATTTGCTGATTTTTATATTTTCTAATATTTTTAAGGCATTGTTCACAACACTTTATCACATCAAGGTCAACTCCAGTGAAATACAACAACTTTTTATCACTGTTTAAAATATCAGGTAGCTGAAAATAAAATAAGAAAATAAAATAAAGATATAGGTAATTTGATATGCATATAATACTTACTAAAGAAAGAATCATCAAGAATAAAATGTTGGCTACATACACACATACAAATTAGTTATTGGTATGGCAATTTTTATAGCTATTTGTATCACAAGGGAGGAAAGTGCCACATTTTCTCCCGTGGGAGAAGTTCGGTGAAGTTCGGTGATCACTGCCCTCCGCTTCGCGTCGGGCAGTGATCACCGAAGGGAGGAAAAAGCACTTTGATCCCGTGTAATACATATGATTTTTTCTCCTACCTGTATAATTGACTTATATATGTAAATAGATCAATTAGTCGATTTTATTGAAACTATTTATTGAGTAAAGAAATAAAAACAAATCCTTAAATATATCTTAAATACATTATTTTTAGATGTTAGAATTATTGGTTATATTTAGGATATTCAATGTGCAATACACTTTCCTCCCTCATATGGGGGAAGAAAATACTTTCCTCCCTAGGGAGGAAAAGTGGCATTTTCCTCCCCCATATGAGGGAGGAAAGTGTGTACTTTCCATTATGGTAGGATAAAAAAGCCTTTTTCCATTTATTACAAGTATTTGCGTCTTTCGGAAACCAGTGCATGCGGACACTACTTTTGATCGTAAGGCACTAAACAGAATCTTTTGCATTTTCTATTAATTTCACAACTTTAATTGATGTTATTAAACAGTTTTAGACTTTCAAATATGAACCCTTACTATTTGTCGGATAACATTACCGCGTAATCTAAAAAGTCAAATATTTGTTTTCCTCACTATACTGGTTGCATATTTACATAAGAGATGTCGCACCCTTTGTGATTTTCGCGAATATGTCAACGCGCATTCCGATACTCCATCTCTTTCTCTCACGTCTAACATCACGTGCATCACATGCGAGTGAACGGCACGTACCATGATACTAAAACCTACAGATATGATCACTTGCTGAACGAATTTTGAACCACTTCGCGCACGACGTCATTCTGTGACAAAAATATATACCGATATATGGGGAAGCTAGCTTTTAATGTATTTTTAGTTAAAAATTATTGAAATTTTCTATTCTATTTCGACTGTTATAATTGTTTTGGATATTATTTTTAATATACAAAATAGAAAACAAGACATATATTGTGCACAATATGAGGCGTGTAAATGCAGAAGATGCTTTACGCATGTGATCTTATTTTGAGCTAGAAACAAAAAACTTCAAGTAATTGCCATAATCACAGTCTTGTATGCATAAAGTAGATTTTACGTCTAGTAACTTTTAGATTTTAAACCTCCATTTCGGTGTTATAAAGCTGGATATATGCTTCTAAACGAAAACCCTACCAAATTGCCTATATTGTGTCGTGGTTGAGTGGTAGAATAGCTCTAAACTAAATTCCGCCAGGACGTTAATATAAATAAGTACTTAAAAAATTGAAAGTGGCAACTTGGTTAGGAAGTTCTGATTCCATAATTGGCGGCGGTTTTTCCACTGTTTTCAGAATAATTCAGCAACCTGAAGAGATACCACAATTCTCAAAACAGCAATAAATTGCTCTTAAAACTCTGCACCATTTTGTCTATTTAAACAATTATGAAAATAAAAAAGTTACGCATGGAAAGAGATATGGCCACCTTGCATAAGTCAAATATAGACTATAACTAATCTTACATGCTTATCACTCAAGTGACTGTTAAAATAACATCAGAACTAACTCATGGTCGAGATGGTAGCGTACCTGCCTCTCACCCAAAAATCCCGGGTTCGATTCCCGGTCGTGGCAATGGAAAATACTGTGAGAGGGATTTTTCCATTATACACGGAATTCAATGTGTGTCCTTTGTCTTTAAATGTGTAGCCCCCTCCCGCTCAATTCTCTTCTAGATCCTTCTGGGATAAAGGGGGTCGTAATTACATGTGGTGTATTTATTTATATTTATTTATTTATTTATTTAACATCATTTGCTGAAGTACCTACTACAATATCCACAATCTATTATTTATAGGTATTATTGTATTAAAATTATTGTTTTCAAATTTAGGTAATAATTGGTAATATAATATAATGACGATACGAACTGCCTTCCTTAAAATCACAATTTTCGAAAAGTAAGAATCACACATTCCAAATAGCCATTTGTAGGTTAAGATTTATCGGATGATAATATAACATTATTAAGTATTAATATTTTTTTTTTTTTTTTTTTGGCTTCGGATGCTTGTCCATTCAGCCATATTAAATTTAATTAAGGCATATTATGCTTTGCTTCATTTTAGTTTTAGCCACCTACTTATGCAAACTCAGTTCGCAGAATGTTTGCTGAGGGTTACCATACTGTTATTTAATCTTTGCGGGGACTTTAATATTAATATCACAGTAATAGTTTGCATGGGGTTTAAGATCGTAGAATTGAACATATATCACAACATTGTAAATTTGTGTCATATGACTTTATATAGTCTCCCAATTACAAGGCAGAAATAGTATGTCGTTGCTGATATGTCGCTTGATCTTACAAAAGAAATTAATTGTGCCAACGCACAACGCCTACATATTCATAATAAAAAAAACATGCACTTACAAGTACTTGTACAATGCATATAGCGCTTAATCTTTGGTATTAAGAGAATACCATTCTCGTTACATAATGACGGCATGGCATACAGGTTAATGCATTTTTTGGTCGTTTTACTTTGTCAAAGCACAAGCGTTTACGATATACAGGTGGAAGATATTACAACATTACTTAATAACTTACTAAACAGCAGGTCGCATTTCCAAATAAATAAGTTGAATACCAAATGGGCGTGGTTGATTCCGTGGTCTACATGCTGCCAGCTGACTCCACTTACTTGATCCAAAATTGGATAATCATGTTATACGTATTCAACAGGCAATATACATCATTGCGAATCATTAACATGTGCCTATTTTTATTTTAACAGTATCAATTATATAGTTGGATGTAAAAATATTTTAAAAACAAAATCTGTTTAAATAAAACTGAAAAAATAACCTCATTGTACATCATAGGTTTTTAATTCTGTTTATAAGATTGAAATAGCATGAATTTAAATTTTCAATATCCTTTCTCGAATTAACCGATTTAAATTTTTTTATATTAATCATTTCCTGAAATTTCCTCTTATCTAAGTTGCTTGGTCTACCTGTTATTGTAGTTTCATCAAAATCAAACTCATCATCTAAATCTCTACAGTGTTTTACTAATGACGTGACACTTATTTTATTTTTGTTCTTCACATCCCTGATGTGTTCTTTTTTCCTTTTTTGTTTGACCTACATAGCTTTTGTCACAATTTTTACAAGGTATCTTATATATTACATATTTAAACTATACTATTAAATTGGTCCATAAAATTTCTAATATATTAAGAAATATCAATAATTATATTGTTTTACGAATTTTCTGTCGTAAACATGTTCACCGAAATTGCTGTGTAGGACATTTAACCGACAACAAATATTTTTCACAGAGACTATTAGACTACATTTTGGTTCTAAATAGTTGAAAAACACACTAGTTTTTGGTACAGATTTAATTTGAAGCCAAAGTTCAATTTTTAACTTTTTTTAATTTTACCCCTTTTTGCAAACATAAAAATACCTTTCGGTGATAGTGAATTTTTTACCATTAAGTGAGTATGTAGGGTGTAGAATCGGGTTACGAGAAGCCGGTATATTTTCTTTTAGGGATATTGCGAATATGACTGACCCAGATGTGTCATCGGTGAGGCAATGCTGAAATAGGTACGTCGAATGAACAGTGAGCAGGGGCATGAACGCCGTGGAAGTACTCAGCCTCTTCAAACAACTACATAACGTGAAGAATGCAGAGCAACTACTTATCCATCTACTCATTCGCTTCGTTATCGAATAATAAATTCCTTAGTCTTCAATAGTAACGAAACCAGAAGCTTTGATTCACATAAAAAATAAAAGGAAATTTAATGTGTAGCTCATTTACATTTCTTAAAGAACAAACCGGATCATTAGCCTATACATTAAGATATATCAAATACAGGGCCCCGTTATATTATTTTAGGATAATAGCAAATCAACTAGTTTCAAGGTTTACTTAGAAGATTTATTGATTGATGATTACAATTATTGCTTGTTCTTAACACACCATAATGAAATCAACATTTCATTACTGACATTATTAATTGGATTTTCTAAACAAATAAGCAGAGCAAGGTCTGTCTCCACTGTAATTTATGTTATTTAACTTAAAATCTCTCAGTAAGAAAATTTCCTTGTGATAGCTTGACTTGATACATTGGACTTATTAGTCTCATTTATGTATGATGTAATAATACGTCATTCAAAAGGTGGATAATTTGCATTTTATTGAATGACATATATTGGAACAAAATATCAATTGTTATTGTTCCAATACCATTTAAAGTTTACTATATAAATTGTTCGTTGCATATGTAATGAACTGACACACCCACCTTATTTTCCCTTTCATTACAACTTAGTTACACATCGTTCTAGGTGTCTGCGGTGTGTCCAGAAGTTGACGCCAGACAGTTCATGGGGGTTTAAAGAAAGAGGCAAAAGTTAATTATAAGGTTAACGCTAAAGATAATGAAATTAAGAAGCAACTAAAAACTGCAGATATCTTTGAAAGCAGGGAATATGAAAAATAAATTAAGCACAAATTAAGACCGAGGTTAAGATAACATGTGCATTTTTACAACAGCATATTCTGCATGATTTGGGAAGATATAACATATAGTATACAGGATGGTCCTAATCTTAGTTCTCAATATTGTAAATAAGCCTTAAAGTATTATTTAATTCTGGTTCTTGTTGATTTCTTAAAAATTATTATCACCTTCTCATAATCATATTATCAATATATTTGTTTATAGCCAATTAATGTTCAGGTCTCACTTTTTTGCTGAAAAGATTATTTTCAAAATCCCTAGTTTCAAAAATGGTTCAAATTTAAAACCATCCTAAATATTATTAGACATAAATGAAGAATGAAGAAAAGAAAGTCAATCTCATGCATCAATAGTATTGTTGAACTTTAACTTAGTTTTAAGGGATCCCAATTTACGATAATCTGCCAAATTTTTAATAAAAAAATTGCCATTACGAATTTTGGAACTTCTGAAAGGAAAATGGTAAAAAACGAAATTATTATTCTTTATAAGTACCTACAGCTAGAATTCCTCTACCTAAGAAAAAGAATAGCAACTAATTCAATTTACTGGTATCCTTTTTTCAGGTTGTTCACAAGTAAATGTGAACACGTTGTATATAATTTTTTAGATACTATGACTATATAGGTAGGTACTTTTAAACTAAAGAAAATGGGAGGGAACTTTCTTCGCAACATCGCCATGGAGAATAATTACACAATTTGTGATTAAGATATGCCTACAATTTTAGCTGAGTATGATTGTGAAAAAGAATAATGCATTAAACGATGTCTGGACACGGTCCATTATTGCTCAACCAGAAATAAAGTTTCAACAATGATCTGAACTGGTTTGTATTACGTATCCAATCCTTTTACGGAAAATGTAGTGCAGTTTTAAGCCATTAAAATTATGTTAGCTTTTAGTGTTGATTGATCATTTTATTTTAAACTAAACTTGCTTTATTTTATTTTATTTTGTTGTAATATTCAATTTGCAAAGTATGTAAATATGGTAAATAACGTGTTATAAAATGAAATAAAGTTACTAAATAACAAATATTGTACTGAACATTTTAATTTACTAATTACTAATTGAGATGATTTGCGTTAGTCGTAGGTTTATTTGTTTCCATCAGTGAATGCTTTATGTCCAATGTTTCTTTTAATATTATTTCTTGAAAATGCTGAATTATTTTCTGAAGAATTACGATCCTCCACCGGTAAGTGTATCTACACGTCTTCCGTCAATATTAATTAAGTACTACAATGCTGTGATTTTTTAAAATATCTACGAAAGCAGGAAGGCCTCATAACTATCGCTATTAGTCCGGTGACGCTATGTGAGTAAAATTATCTGCATTTACAATAATTTAAATATAACTACAAGAGCAAGAAGTGGAAGAACGTGATAACAATTATTTTAAACTAATATCAAGAAATTTCATATTTTAGGTAAAGATAAATACATTAAATACACTCTGCTATGATTGAATTTGCACATGTGAATCAATTTGGTAAAATATATTAGTGATTAGGATCTATATAACATCTATTATAATAGGGACACCAAACAATAGACAGATATTCGAGTCTGGATATTACATAATACATAAGAGTCAAAGAGCAGTTTCAACGGTTAAATTGTTTTATTATAAACACCTTACATTTCACATAATATGATGTGACTATTAAATATTATCTGAGCATTATAAATTACATTGTTTTGTTTTATAGAGAAAGTTATAGATATTAAGTAGGTACCTATGTTTAATTTAAGTTGTTGACTACCTATAAGTATATGAATTATAATAGGTGCAGTTTGTATCGTCAGTACTGTAGAAATATACAAAAATCCAAATAATATTCGGACTACAGCTACCAATGACGTAGAATCAACGTCAAAGAAGTTAGTAACAATCCGATTAATAAAAGTAGAGATTATAATAGTCAGAGTCTTTATAATCTCTGGAGTAGTGTACTAGAAGCCGCAGTGATTTGATAAGTCGTGACGATGACATTCTATGTTATAAGGATCAATTTTTGAGACAGTTACTAGAGAATTACAAATTATTCTACTTTCTTTGCTTGATATGTAAGTATTGTTTACGACTTTATTTAAGTTTGATACAAGTATGATATTAGCAAAAATATCAAATTTGATATATTTATATTATTATATTGATGTTCTACTTCTGAACAAATAATATTCTGGTTTCTTGAATAATGACTTTTTAAAAAGTAAAACTCAAAACCGTTGTGAAATATTATAAATTTATTTTCACTACAACTGGCGTGAAGTAACGCTTAAACAAAATGAACATTGAAATGAAGACGCTTGCGTCTTTTATAGATTTTCGTTATCTAAGCTGACTATGGGATTTATAAGGATGTAATGCGCCCCTCAAAGATTGAAAATTAAGGGAAAACATCGTTAAAATCTTGATTTTCATTTAAATTATTAGTCGGTTTAGATTCAGAAAAGCGTAATAAAAAAGGATGATTACAATATCTTAAAATACAATATTTAAATAGTTTAAATAAAATGAATAATAATATTAAAACTATCACTATTATAAGTAATATGTCAAACATATTAAGTCCTTTAATGTTTGTCACTGTTTTTAATGGTTCGACGGTAAATTCTTTAACGTCACTTTGTATTTTAGAAAGTTCATCTAACTGGATTTCTCCGGGAATCTGAATCTTCCGTGTAGCCTTGTCCGGGTGCCATTCCTGGATGGTGGGCAAATGAAATGGTGCTCCTTGAATAGGTGATTCATCATTTTCATACTTTATACCTTGAAGTACGATGCTGCAGTGTTCGGGAATTTGTATCAGACTGGGGGTTGATACATCTGTAAATCCATGGGGTTGACATTGCTGTGCTATTCTGACCGTTTTGGTGGGCATGATAATTATGTAGGCATCATTAACGATTTCTACTAGCGTTGCTTGTAAGTCGATGGATGTTACGTGACATTCAGAAACTTGGGTATTTCCTCGTAGTATTTGGGGTATACAGTCCCTCTGGTTTATCCATTCCTTTACGTGAGTTACACAATATCTATCTATTGAGTGACAACTATCTTCTTGGTAGTGATGCGTAGAGGAGTTCATTAGGATAAATGGTTTATATGGGATAATTGTTGTATTATTGATAGGAATTGGGAATAAATGAAACAATTCGAAAACATCTTTCTCAACTATGGGAAAGTGTATTAAAATTAATAAACTATCATCGTGATATTTTAATTCTGTATGTATTAAATATCTATAATATTCCTGTTTAATGTGAAAATCTAAAATTTGATCATTATATTGACCTTTCATTACTGAAATTAATTTATTTAGCTCATTAAGAGGTAGTATAGTACTAGTTAATGTTTTTAATTTAGCAAAGGTGATTGAATATTATCTATATGTTCAATTAATAAATTACAATCTATTAGTAACATATTCAATACTTGTTGCAAACCTAAGTAACGGGTTATTTTATCAATTGTTCGTGATAATTCTATCAGATTTTGTTTAACAATTTTATTATTATTATCTAATTTTGTAAATAAGTTTTTAGTCTCGTTCATAAAGTCTTTACTAATCGATACAAAATGTGTAAAATCGTGATGGATCGATTGTTGATTTTTATCTAAATTTGCTATAGCTTGACTGTATCTCTCGCCATCTTCGTCTGTGAGAGTGCCAAAAAGCCACCCTTGAGCTCGTCCTACAAAATTAAATAATCCTCTTTTTTGTGTTATAGTTTGAGGTTTTAAATTAAACAATTTTGAATAAGCTTGTTGTATTGAATCTTGTACGTGAATTTTAAGTGGTTCTAGGTCTGGATTCAGTTTACTAACTTTATTAATTATTGAAGTCCCTGATGATTCTTTTATATTTAATGTCATGTCATCAAGTACTTTTTGTATTAGTAATAAGTATTGTTCGTACAGATTAATATCAACCTTTTTAATAAAAGTATGTTTTCTCGAAGTAATATAGGTCGGTCCAATTTTATAAGGGAAAATTGGGTTAGTCAGGGGAGTTATATTAAGTGTGCCCATCGGAAAGGGGTACGCTATGATGAGAAGAAGTGTCAGGATGTTCCTCATCTTCTTCCTGTAAAGGTGATTTGTCTTTAGTACATTTTCTAATAGGTTTAATTAATTTTTTATGAAATTTTCCTTTGTCAGTAATTACTTTGTCTAAGTCGTCTAATAGTGGTATCGCTTGTACAGGTTTTATTTTATTCCGCGTAATATCCCTAATATATACGTTTTTGTCATCGTCTATGTGAATTTCAGGAGGCTCTTTTCTATTTTCATTTATTTTAGTTAGATCTCTTGCCTTTGAATTATTATCATTAATTACCTTGTTTATTACATTAGTTTTTTCAATATGTTTGTTTAAATAGTCCGATACAATTTGTGTTCGAGTTATTTCCGTTGGTGTTGAGTAATCTAATATACCTTTAATAACTTGTAGTGGAGTAAACTTAGTTGAGCTGTGGATTGTGTTATTATAACCAATCAAAGCGTATATCATTAAACTTGTTATTTGGTCATGTTTTTGCTCAATTCGTAATGTTCGTAAAGTTTCAATTAATGTGGAATGTAGTCGTTCTACTGGACTATTTGAATTAGGATTTTTAGCCGTAGTATAATGTAGATTTATTTTATGCAAAGCACAAAAGTTTTCAAAGTGTCTATTTTTAAATTCTGGGCCTTGATCACAAGAGATTTTAGAAGGTATCCCGTAATGTGATATGAATTTTAATAAATTATCTACCACGTCTGTTGCATTAGTTGTAGTCGGGTATGCTTGTGCAAATTTCGAAAAGCTGTCAATTATTGTAAAGAATTTAACTTTTTCTATTTGGAATGTGTCTACATAAATGTGATCGAAAGGTTTATCTCCAATAGGAGTATTTTTAAATATTATTTTGTGAGGTTGTCTCTCGTATTTAATTTTTTGACAAACTTCGCATGTATTTATATAGTCATTTATGTCCTGTTTTAGTGTAGGCCAGTAGTATTTTCTAGTAAGGGCCATGGTGGTTTCGTTTATACCTCTATGTACCGTTTTTGTTTCATGATGGTATTTTATTTTTAGAATTTGCTCATCTTTAGTTTTTATGTCTTCTAAGAATAATGTACATCGTACAAATTTAAATGATTTGACTAGAAAGTTACTTTGAATAACTTTAGTAAAGTTACTTAAAAATGCCATTGGTATTATTATACCGTATGTTGTTTTAGGCTTAACATAATTTTTCAAATAGTTAACTAAATCATCTGCAAAGTTTTGTGCTGTTAATGTCACATTATGTCGTATTTTGTTATCAAAAAGTTGTTCGATCCGCACAGTATATTTTATTGAATGTTCGCTTACATGAAGGTTTATCTGATTCTTAAAAGTATTTATAGCATTTTCTGATATAGGTATTTCTAAAACTGGGTTTTCATGTGCCGTATGTATAGTGTCACAAGTATTTGTTTGTCTTTCCGGAACTAAATTTATGTCTGATATTATATTAATTGGTCGAGTAGAAAGTTCTTTTTCTATCGCTTCATTAATAATTTGGTCGATATTTGAAGTCGACGGTTCGATTTGGGATTCGTCAGGCGTCGATAACTGTTTTTCATTAGTTGTTAAGATGAAAAAGTCTGCTAAGTTGTTTTCTGTTATGTCATAATTATTCAATGTCGATAAGTTATCCGGTTCAATTTTTATTCTAGATAACGCGTCTGCTACGTGATTATCTTTTCCTTTGACATACGTAATTTCGCCGTAATTAAATTCTTGCATTTTAATTTTCCATCTTAAAAGTCGTGAATTTGGCTCTTTTATACTTGTTAACCATTTTAAGGGTTTATGGTCAGTTTGTATTGTAAATTTACGTCCAAATAAATATGCTTTCCAGTAAGTGCAAAAGTATATGATTGAAAGTAATTCTTTTTCTATAACCGAATAATTTATTTCTGCCTTATTTAGCGTTCTACTGCCATAACATATTGGTTTGTTATTTTGACTCAAAACTGCACCGATTGCATAATTAGATCCGTCGGTGGTTAATGTAAAAGGTTTCGTAAAATCGGGGTATGATAATATTGGTTCGTTCATTAAATAATTCTTTAGCGTTTCAAAACTATTTTTATAATCTAAATCATTAATGTCAATTTTAGCTCCCTTCTTAAGACATAAGGTCATGGGTTTAGCTATTTTAGCGTAATCTTTAATAAATTTTCGATAGTAACCAGTAAGTCCTAAAAATGACTTTATTTGTTTAGTCGTTTGTGGAATAGGGAATTTTTTTATTGCTGATATTTTATTTGGGTTTGGTTTTACTCCTTTGTCCGATATTATGTGTCCTAAATATTCCGCTTCGCGTTTAAGAAATTCCGTTTTGTCAAGTTGTATTTTTAAGTTGGATTGTCTCAGTGTAGTAAAAATTCGTTTTAAAGCTACAAGGTGTTCTTGTAGAGATACCGAGTAAACAATTATATCGTCTAGGTATACCATACATATGTTGTCATTGATATGGTCTCTTAAAATGTGGTCCATTACTCTCTGAAAGGTTGCAGGAGCATTTTTTAAACCAAAGGGCATTCTGAGAAACTCAAAATGGCCACGGTCGCAAGTAAAAGCTGTTTTCTCTATCGAGTTTTCGTGCATTGCGATCTGGTGGTAGCCCGAAGCTAAATCTATTGTTGTAAAATATTGACTTTTGCCTAATTTTGCTAGAGTAGCGTCAATGTCGGGTAAGGGGTACTTATCGTCGATAGTTTTTAAATTAAGTGCCGAATAATCGATTACCATTCGATATTTTCTTTTACCGGAGGCATCTAATTTTTTGTGAACTATCCAAATTGGATGTGCGTATGGGCTTTGAGAATGTCTTATTATACCGTCTTGTAGGTACTGGTCAATTGTTTGTTTTACAAGTTCTTTATGTACATGAGGGTACTTATAAATGTGGGGATGTGTCGGTATATTGTCGGATGTCCTAATATGATGCTGAACTTTATCGGTAACTGTTAATTTCTCGTTCGACTTATGAAATATTTCTTTAAACTGAGAACAAAGTTTTAAAAGTTTACATTTTTCTTCTGGATTTAAATGATTAGTTCTTATTAAATTTCGTATATCAGATATAGGTTCAAAATCATTTATAAAGCTGTTGTCTAATACTTGATCTAATGTAAATAATTCATATTCACTATTATTGATTTCTCTGGATGGTAATTCCGTTAATATTTGTAATGATTGTGGTGAATTTGATTTATTTTCTATTTCCACATAAGCTTGACCGTTAACTGCCGTTGTTATACAATTTTTTATTGTTACATTATTTAATAATCGTTGTTCTTCTACAATTATTTTACCTTTAGTAATATCAACCGGTAGTTTTTCTAATTTTGTTTCATTGGGTTCTAACATAACGTTAAGAGCATATGTTTTTCCCTGTCTAAAATGAAAAGGTATTGTGAAATTTGTACCTATCAATTGCTGTGTCTTAAAATCGATATTTAAATTTATATTATTAAGAAAACTAAATCCTATTACTCCATCAAAGTAATTATGAAAGTCGTATGCTATACATTCTGAATGATAATTAACGTAATCTTGGAAGTTATAATTCATTTCTTCAATGTCATTTTCATTTTTAACTATTAGTGAAAATAAGGGAATGTTAGCTGTTCCTTGTGCAACTACTATACCGCCCGCTGTATTAATTTGGGTAGGTTTGTTATTAATTGAATTTGGAAAATAATATTCAATTAGTTCTGGTCGTAATATATTCATGCTACACCCTGTATCAATTAATAATTTTATTTCCGGTTCGTTTGCCGTTGCATTAATTAATACATATGGAAGAGGTGCCTGAAAGTTCGCGTTTATTTCAACTATGGAGGCATTGTTTGTTGGGTGTCCTTCAGAAAATTCCGCGATTCGGATTCTTGCAAGTTATTAGTTGCATAATCGTTATCTTCTTCGTATAGTGCTTCATTGTTGTCACGAGCTAATTCGTTATCATAATTATTCCCGTTCTCGCAATGATAATCATCGGTGTTATCGCAATATCCGGTTGCATTGTCTTCTACGTAGTTAAAAGGTTGATTCTTATTTTTATTAAAACTCGGGTAATTTTTATTACTCGCGAATGTTGGCATTTGATTATTTTTAGGTATATTTGTTGGAATTGTGCTTACACCTGACATTGGTGTCGGTTTTGGGTAATTTTGTTTATTATATTGACCTGGTTGCCAAACATTTGCAGGTTTACCAAATACTTGGGAATTAGTTGGATATTGTCTAGCATTTGAGAATTGATTTGGTGAAAATTGATTATTATTATTTGTCGGGTTAAATTGTCTCGTTTGGTATGTATTTTGTCTTTGCGGTTGCGAATAATTATTTTGTTTTTGATTTGTGTTATAACGAGGTTTTGACGGTTCCGGTACTACTTGTTTGTAAGTTTGCGGTTGAAGAAATTGGTCAAAGTTTTCATCTTCCTGGACCATTGCCATCGCGTGCTCTAAATCTGTCGGTTTTAACGCTATAATTTTGTCACGTAGACGTCTGTCTAACTGCCTAACAAATACTTTAAGTGCAAGGTTGTTATATTGTTTCAAATGAATTTGCTTTGTAATTGCATTCATTTCTGCATCTGGAATTGTTTTTAATTTTAAAGCTAATTTAGATCTTATTATTTGTAACCGTTTTGCAAAGTTATGATATGATTCGTTTTTTTGTAAAGTACAAGTCATAAGAGTCTGTTCTAAATTGTCAAGATTTAAACGTTCACCGTACACGTTACGTAATTCTTCTTTAATTAATGGCCACGTATTTAATTCTGCACGAGAACCAATAATCAACAAAGCATTATCTTGTAATTTACTTAAAATTGCCTGGTATATGAATTGATTTAATTCCGGGTTTGTACGAGAATAATATTTATCATGAAAGCTATCACAAGCTGAGATAAAAATTTCTAACAGATCTTTGTCTCCATCGTATTTTGGAATAGTTTCGACTATTAATCGTACTAAAGTGTAATTTATTTCTGGTGCACTAGTCATGTTGTTTATTTTATTTTAAATTTAATTTAATTTGTAAATGTACAAAAATGAAAAGAAAATTTGTCTGACACAAATTGCTTGGAATCTTACTTAGGTATTAATGATCGTTATGATTTTAATACTTGTTATTATCTTGATAGATTTAACACGTTTCTTAATTAGGTATTAATGATCGTTGTGATTTTAATACTTGTTATTATCTAAAATAGATTTAACACGTCTTTGGGTTCCCTAAGATGATCTCAATTGATTTCTAAGGAAAGGAAATGTAATATTTTCACTCACTTTTGACTCGGTTCGCATTCAGGTCTCAATCTGCCTACTCCTGAACTTGTGCTACCCTTGCTACTGGGGTGTTGTGAAAATGATTACAGGAATTAAGGATGAACTCTAAAAAATCTTACTCTTTCAGTAGATTTTGAAGTCTTCGATCCCAATGGAACACTTGTTTAATGTCACTCACGAATGGATTGTAGATTCTGAATATCAAGTTAATCGTTGATACGAACGCTGATCAATGGTATTGATTGCTCTCGATATCCTACCGACTGCGCCAATAATATTCTGGTTTCTTGAATAATGACTTTTTAAAAAGTAAAGCTCAAAACCGTTGTGAAATATTATAAATTTATTTTCACTACAACTGGCGTGAAGTAACGCTTAAACAAAATGAACATTGAAATGAAGACGCTTGCGTCTTTTATAGGTTTTCGTTATCTAAGCTGACTATGGGATTTATAAGGATGTAATGAACATACAAATACGCATAAAATCTCTAGTATATAGTAAATAATTTGCTTACTTTCGCATCCTTTAATTAACATTTATCGTCGTAATTCAGTTACTCAAAGAGAAGTAATTTATAGATTCAAAACGCCGGCGCAAAAATGATACCACAGATAAAGCATTGGAAATAAAGGAACACCTATTTTTTATTTTGTCGAAATCTAATTTTTAAGGGGTGGTATGGGGCTTTAAAGGGGGCCCATATAAAGAATGTTTTTTTTAATTTTGCAAAAAGCACCGAACCGATTTGGATGAAATTTTATGTGCGTCATCCTGATAATGTGTAAAAAGTTTCAACCATAACAATTTTGCAGTTTTTGATAGGGGGCGCCACTTGTACGCATACCCAATTTGTTTTTCTAAGGTAACTTTTTTCTTAGTGAATGACTACAATTCTTCTTTTAATATCCTTATTCACAATTCATTTTTACACAAATATGGTCCTCTTATTTTGTTTCGCTAGGAGACGCCGTTTTCGAGAAAAATGTAATACACCGTCGCCTTGCCAATAACTCTCAAAAAACGATGACTGGAATCTTCTAAAAGTAAAATTTATATATTTAATAAATTCTTTATTGTTTTCAGCTGTTATTATTTTAGTTAAAAAGATTTACCATTGAATTAAATAAATTTATAAATTTTACTTTAGGTCAAAAAAAAATTATAAATTTATTTAATTCAATGCAAGATCATTTTAATTGAAATAATAACAGCTAAAAACAGCAAAGAATTTATTAAATTAATAAATTTTACTTTTATAAGATTCCAGTCATCGTTTTTTGAGAGTTGTTGGCAAGGCGACCCAACGGCTTATTACATTTTTTTTTTTGAAAACAGCGTCTCCTAGCGAAACAAAATAAGAGGACCATTTTTGTGTAAAAATGAATTTTGAATAAGATTATTAAAAGAAAAATTGTAGTCATTTATCAGGAACGAAGTTACCATAAAAAAACAAATTGGGTATGTGTACAAGTGGCTCCCAATATCAAAAACTGCAGAACTGATACGGTTAAAATTTTTTTCACATTATCTGGATGACGCACATAAAATTTCATCCAAATCGGTTTGGTGCTTTTTGCAAAATTAAATAAAAACATTCTTTATGGGCCCCCTTTAAAGTTCCATACCACCCCTTAAAAATTAGATTTCGATAAAATAAAAAAATACGGGTTCCTTTATGTTCAATGCTTTATATGTATGTGGTATCATTTTGGCGGCGTCGTTTTGAATCACCCATATACATGCTTCAATCAAAATCAAATGAGAGCGCGCAATTTATATATACAGAGTGGTCCATTTGAAAGCGGGCCACCCCTGTAAAGTGGCTATTTTTGGTCCGATTTTGATCTACTTTTTTTTAGATTGCTTATGGAAAACTGCATTTTGTGGCAAATTGATAGATGTGTATCACCAAAATCAAGGCCTACTATGCAATTTTTTTGGAGCGAAAATTCGAGAAATCATATTAGCGATTTTTTTCCGTGAAAACTGAGTACGCCACTGTGTTCAGCGTCCCCTAAAACGGGTCTGTACCAAATTTCATAAAAAAATATCGCATGTTAAAAATTGATATTTTTACTTTTAAAAATTAACACGTAGAGTGCCATGGGGGGTATAAGCGACCCACTAAAACCGTAGAAGAAAATTTTCTCTAAAGGCCGTGGTGGGCAGACCTGAACCACCAGACCTCAATTTTCTTGTGGCCGTGGTGTGTCATATTAACCCACCGCTGCGATATGAAATGCATGGCAAGGCATTTCCAATTGTTTTAGCAAAATACTACCGGTGCTGGCCTTTGATTTGGTGGGTTTATGTAACCCACCACGGATCAGGAAGAAAAATGTTGTAGGTATTTATTTTATATTATATTTATTAGAACTAAAACACAATCAGAAACGAACACAAACAAAAAATAAGCTTCAAAGATTCAAATTAGCATTATGTGACTAAAAAAACACATCAAACACAAATATTATCCGGTGGGCGTATTTGACCCCCCCCTGTTTTTCATGGCTTTCCATGTGATTAGGGCCGCGGTGGATGAACGTAACCCACCAAGAACAAAATACGTTTTTTGGCCTCAAATTCAATATTTGGCCAAATGGAAGTTTAATGTTCACACACTTACTGTTATTCGGTCAGAAAAAGAAAATAATTACATTCGGCCAGTAGGGCCCACTTCATATCACTTACATGGTGGCACTCTACGTGTTTTTATACCCGGAAATGCATTGTGAACACAAGTAACTCATGAAATAAGTGAATAAAAGCAACGTATAAACAAATTATTTTATTGAGACGATTATTTGAACATTTCTGGGTATAAATTAATTTTTAAAAGTAAAAATATCAATTTTTAACATGCGATATTTTTTGATGAAATTTGGTACAGACCCGTTTTAGGGGACGCTGAACACAGTGGCGTACTTAGTTTTCACGTAAAAATATCGCTAATATGATTTCTCGAATTTTCGCTCCAAAAAAATTGCATAGTAGGCCTTGATTTTGGTGATACACATTTATCATTTTCCACAAAATGCAGTTTTCCATGAGCAACAATCTAAAAAAAGTTGATCAAAATCGGACCAAAGATAGCCACTTTACAGGGGTGGCCCGCTTTCAAATGGGTCACTCTGTATGTTTGATATTTTGTAGTATTCTTCTATAGCAGGTGTAAATGAAATTAGGCTCACCCCTATAACTTTTTTGTTTTTTCAGATATCATTTTGAAATTTTGATAGTTGCAATAAAAAGTAAATTTAAATTAATGCATGTTAATAAAATAATTCTAGCACTTCCGGTTTCACCGGAAATGACCGTAATATCTGTTTTTTAAATGGAACACCCTGTATATTTTTACATTTTTGGATTCATGGATTTATTCTGCATACGATGGTATCAACTTCGAGGAAGAAACATAACCTAAAACATTTTTTTAGGATAATTTAAGTTGGCATCTAGGGAGCCATGACTGCTGAAAAACTTTTCTTTCTGAGCCGTTGAGTATTGGAAAAATAATATCGTGATATTAAGTGAGCTAACTTTGCTTTTATAGCCTTTTATACATCTCAGAAATAGTTTTTTCGATTTAAGAATTTTTTTTTAAATGAGCCATTACTTGTACCTCATTATGCTATTTTAATAGAGATTTTCTTTACCTACATTTCGATAACAAACACTTCACCATTAGTTCATAAATAACTTACAAAAGATACTTTACCTTGGTTCAAATTTATTTTAGTTTAATAAATTTGTTATTTTTTCAAGGCATTCCCGATTAATTTCATATCAAATGTTTAACTTGGTCAGAGCTTGAACTAAGGTCATAAAGTATCTTTTGTAAGTTATTTATGAACTAATGGTGAAGTGTTTGGTATCGAAATGTAGGTAAAGAAAATCTCTATTAAAAATATTAAAATAGCATAATGAGGTATAATGATGCCATTTTAAAAAAAATACTTATATCGAAAAAACCATTTCCGAGATGTTTAAATGGCTATAATAGCAAAGTTAGCTCACTTATATTCTGATTTTATTTTTCAAATACTCAATGACTCAGAAAGAAAAGTTTTTCAGCAGTCATGGCTCCCTAGATGCCAACTTAAATTATCCTAAAAAAATTTTTAGGTTATGTTTCTTCCTCGAAGTTGATACCATCGTATGCAGAATGAATCCCTGAATCCAAAAATGTAAAAATATACAGGGTGTTCCATTTAAAAAATAGATGTTACGGTTATTTCCGGTGAAACCGGAAGTGCTAGAATCATTTTATTAACATGCATTAATTCAAATTTACTTGTTATTGCAACTGTCAAAATTTCAAAATGATATCTGAAAAAACAAAAAAGTTATAGGGGTGAGCCTAATTTCATTTACACCCTGTATAAACATCGCATACAATCATGCAAATACCTATAATATTTCAATTCAAACATATACATGAACTGTTTCTTACTAAAGTATAGTATTTTTATAGAAGTAAGTAGGAACGGTAAGAAACTCTTTTAAACT
The DNA here is from genome assembly GCA_963680705.1 of Rhagium mordax. Taxonomy (NCBI): domain Eukaryota; kingdom Metazoa; phylum Arthropoda; class Insecta; order Coleoptera; family Cerambycidae; genus Rhagium; species Rhagium mordax. The sequence goes on along the minus strand of OY796657.1, from coordinate 24,551,206 downwards.
GAAATCTGATTTTTAGACATAAGAATCAAATAGTTTGTTGAAATGACGTTCATATCTCTTAAACATAACATTTCCGTTAGATATTGTCAATACCTTTGCTTCTTTTTTAAAACCTCATACTCCTTAAATAATAATTCTAATATTAACATTAATAATCAGGATTTTTCGACATATTTCTTGCATATAAGTACATTCAGTGAAAATGTGCCGTTACAAAAGTTGAAGCCTAAGTTCACGAAGGGCCCGGATGATGTGCCCACTTTTGTTATTGTGCCTCTGCATTTATTTATCCTCTAACTGTTATTTTCAATTTGTGTTTAAAATCTGGGATATTTCCAGATCGATGGAAAGTATCGAGAGTGTGTCCAATATTCAAAAAAGGAGATAAATTCAACGTGGAAAATTATCGTGCTATATCAATAATCTGCAATTTTGCTAAAGTTTTTGAAATTTCGCTACACGACAGTATCTATAATAATATACGAGGGCAGATCAGTATTTTCCAACATGGATTTGTAAAGGGTCGGTCGACAGTTACAAATTTATTTTCTATTACGCAATTTATTTCTGAGAGTATTGATTTGGGCCATCAAGTTGACGTGATATATACTGACTTTTCCAAAGCCTTCGACAGACTTGATCATGGTATTCTTCTCAATAAGTTAAAATTATTTGGTTTTTCGGGTTTATTGATTTCTCTATTATTCTCCTATCTAACAGACATAATTCAATTTGTGGAATACCATGGTTTCAAGTCTGATCGATTTTTGGTTACATCGGGAGCACCACAGGGATCGATACTGGGACCTCTTTTATTTAATTTATTTATTAATGATATAGTTACCTGTGTAGACGTTCATTGTTTACTATATGCTGATGATATGAAATTATTTTGTACTGTTGATAACGATTATGACTATGAGCAACTTCAAAATAGTTTAAATAATATTAATGATTGGTGTACTTTAAATAAATTGCCTTTAAATATTTCAAAGTGTAATGTCATAACCTTTAGTAGAAAGAACAATCCGTTACAATTTTATTACCAACTTAATGAATGGTACCATCTTAAACAGACTAGAGGAATGTACAGATCTGGGAATTCTTTTTGATTCGAAATTGACTTTTAACAAACATGTTGAAAATATGGTTTTATCTGCTTACAAAAGTTTAGGTTTTGTAATAAGAAACGCAACTGGTTTTGATGACACCCAATTATTGAACATGCTTTATAATGCATTCGTTAAATCCAGACTAGAGTATGGCTCCCTTATTTGGAATCCGGGGTATATTAAATATTCTAACAGTATCGAGAATATTCAACGTCGGTATTTAAAATTTCTAACTTTTAAAATTGATAAAGTATACCCGGCAATTGGTTTCCCACACGAGCAGTTGCTAAATAGGTTTTCTTTCCTTAGCTTGCAAGACCGCCGGAAACATTGTTCTCAATTATTTTTGCATAAAATAATTAATAATTTAGTTGACTGTCCAAATATTCTAAATATGTTAAATTTCCACGCCCCTGCATTTGTAACTCGTCATCCACAAACATTTTATCTTCCTACCCCAAGAACTAACATTCTTAGATTTTCTCCTTTATATTTTATGTGTGAAACATATACCTCTCTACAAAATAAGTTTGATATATTTCATACAAATATAGTAAATATCAAGAAGATTTTTTTGTTCTAGACTTTTGTGAATGATTTATGATGTGAAAGTTTATTTTAATGTACTTGGTGTAATGTGTTTTAAATTTTGTTTATTTTGTATTTGATTTCTGTAATTTCCCACCCCGTAATTGGTCATGTACTGTGGGGTAGTGTACCTTAAAATAAATAAATAAATAAATTTTGTGTTTAACTAGATTTAGTTGATACGTAAGCATAGCAGCCACAGTGAACACAAAGCAGATTCATGTATGTAAGCTGCGTTCATTTTAAGTGTGAACGATTTTAAATGGTTATTACGACGTTATTATTAAAGATAGAATGATGGGACAAACTTCATGTAATATATAAAATATTTAAGGAAATTCAAACTCCGTAAAATTATTCATTCTGGTGTCAAGCAAATGGATATATTTATTATGCTTGCTTATTCATAAGAGAGATATCTAACTGCTTGCGAAAAATTAGCAAAGCTTAAAAAATGTAGATATGAAAGATAATGTTTCTTATTAATAATGTTTAATTTGTTGAAACAACATTCATTGCATAATGCATATTCTAAAAATAAATGGTCATGGTTTCATTATCAGCATTTACTTAAAATTGCGGATTTAATTAGTCTATTACTTTTATATTTGGTATTCTGAAATGGATCATTTAATTCTTAAAATGTTAAATTCTATGCCGTAAATGTACTAGTTGAACATAATTAGTACAGTAGGTAGTGAATATTCATATCTTAAATTTGACGCGGATATTAATTCAAAATTTTTCTTGTAAGTTTTCCCAATTTAACATAATGAACTACTTTCCACACCAAAGTGAGCGTGTAAAAATTTATTTTATTCAGTGGTCGGAGAAGAAATATTATATTATACATTGCGGTCATTTAATATGGAAACCTGGAAATATAAATTGTCCTGGTTGTTTACGAAAAAAATGCTATGCAAACTAGTATGGGAACACTACGAGGAGCTCAAAATTTTGATAGATAGAAATACGATTAAATTACTCCGGGCAACCAAAAAGCTGAATAATTGCTAAGAGTCAAAGACCAATAGTTGTAAGAGATCAATGACTTTTTAACAATAGACACCATCATCCATCGGAGAAACCTTCCAGAATATCAACATAGAAAAATTATATTATTTCATTCTGTCTGTCTGTCTGCCACGATTACTTGAAAATGTTTAATATTTGATGAAATTTGGTATATGTATAATATTGACCACCTTAAAGTTACTATTATAAGCCGTACAGAAAAAGAAATGTTAATAAAAGAAGGAAGATCTAGGTACTGAACTGAGCTTGATGAAAGATGATCATGCTTTAGAGGATATCTCTGCTGTAACTGTGGCGAATGATAACAATATTTTAGAAAGTATCTCTACTATAACAGTGGAAAATGATAAGCTTTAGAAGATATCTACAATAATTTTAGAGAATGATGATAATACTTTAGTAAATATCTCCAATATAATCGGAGAGAAACAAGCGTAAGTTATCAGAATACAATCTAGCGGACTTCACCAGAAGCCATTCCAGGTGCGTGAACCATCTTAACCATCGCAATACTATCAGATGCTGCACCAGGTCTTGCATATGCAGTGCAAGAACCATATGAACAAAATAACAAAATGAGTATTTTCGCCTATTGTCTTAAATGATTCTTAATAAATAAGAATTAAAACCAAACTGTGACCAACAGTTATTCTCAGGGCAATGTGCCCCACCAAGCACAGATTATGACGGGTATTTTAGAACCTATTCCAAATTGCAAAATATTTTTTATGCGTGTATACAGGGTGATTCGTGAGGAGAGGGTCGTACTTTACCAACAGATAGGGAACATTGAGGTGATCTTAAATCCCCATATAGTAATGGCTATAGCGGCTTCGTTTCCGAAATACAGGGTGTTTTATATTTTTTGGAAGAATTTTCTTTTCGCCATATATCTGTAATGCGTAAACGGAATTCAATGAAATTTTGTATTTTTGTTACAGTAGTAATTCACCATCAAATGCGTGGGATATTAATAACATATCAGGGCCGGACCCAGAATAAAATTATTTTTAAATTATTCCTAGAAAATAACACTCTGTATACTGTTTATGAAATTCTTGATATTGAAATATTAATTTACATCTAGAAAGATACAAGATCCCATAAAAAAATATTTTGGCACCATTTCATTGTTTAAGTAAAAAAATTAAATTGTTGAGGAATCAATTTTTTTTGAAAAATTGAGAGAAAATAGACACTTCAGTCCTGTTGCATGGCCCCCGAGATCACCAGATCTCACACCCCTTGACTATTTTTTGTTGGGTTATTTAAAACTGAGGTATACAAAGAAAAAATAAACACCAGAGAACAGCTGATTGCAAGAATTGAGCACTTTTGCAATTAAATTAATAACAATTTAGAAATTGTTAGAAAAAGTATAAATCAAATGACAAATCGATCAAGAAAATGTATCGAATTTGGCGGTGGTCATTTTGAAAACAGACTGTGATTCAAAAAATTTAATTGTATTTAGTAAATTTGACTGTTAAATTGTTAATTTTTATTATGTGTTATTTTTTTAAGATTATTAATTACACAATCATTACAATATATTTTTATTATTTTACTAGGTACCATCATGTGATACGAATAAAAGATAGTGCAAACAGAGAAGAAAAAAAATATATGTTACTGATCTGAAGAGACTATTTTCTCTCAATTTTTCAAAAAAAATTTAATTTAATTTTTTTACTTAAACAATGAAATGGTGCCAAAATATTTTTCTATGGGATCTTGTATCATTCTAGATGTAAATTAATATTTCAATATCAAGAATTTCATAAACAGTATACAGAGTGTTATTTTCTAGGAATAATTTAAAAATAATTTTATTCTGGGTCCGGCCCTGATATTTTATTAATATCCCATGCATTTGATGGTGAATTACTACTGTAACAAAAATACAAAATTTCATTGAATTCCATTTACGCATTACAGATATATGGCGAAAAGAAAATTCTTCCAAAAAATATAAAACATCCTGTATTTCGGAAACGAAGCCGCTATAGCCATTACTATATGGGGATTTAAGATCACCTCAATGTTCCCTATCTGTTGGTAAAGTACGACCCTCTTCTCACGAATCACCCTGTCCTATTGTAAAACCTTTTTGGGTACAGGCATCTTCGATTTTTATCTTTTTTATTTTAAGGTGCTCAGCGGGGACCAAATATTAAAATAAAAAAATAAAAAATATTTCTTAATTTTGGACCATCATAAAACTTTTCAACCTACAGGTCGTTGGAAATTAGAAAATTGACCCACCCTAATGTATAAATCTGCCAAATTCAATGTTATGCATTTATTTATGAATAAATATGAGATTAGTGAAATTTCCTTAGATTCAGAAAGTAGAAGCGCAAGTTTCATATTAACCAAATTAAAAATAGTTTGCTGATATTTTATTAATTGATTTTTATCTGATGAGTTACACCAGACTTTTACATTCAATAACTGGGTTTAATTTTCATCATTTGATGTTTCGTAATATTTGACAAATTATACGGCAAACCCTATACGAGTTTATGACGAATATGGGACTGATATACATATAGGTATTAATATTCAGTATAAAATGCAAACGTTTATGTAAATTACTGAGAACTAATCTGGCTTTAGTGAAATGTTATTGCTCTGCACATGATTCATGTAACACACTGTCTGAGAATGGTATAATTTTTACTGATTGCATCGATTCAATTGTGAAATTATCGTTTGCATTGGTTGATTAAAAAAATATATGGCAACAATGCGTTTTATTTTGCAATCTCTTTGGCGATATCGTGAATAACACATGTTTAACAAATGGTAAATGGAACAGTAAATTACTAACAAAGTTTTCTTACAAACTATGTTAATCCTATGATTTAGGCATTTGCAAATTACAATTTTATACCGTTTTTAATTTGGATGTCCAATTACAATTAAATATAATATTTGTATGTTTAATTTAATTATTTTTAATTACTTTTTACTGAATATCTCAAATAATAACAATAAAACAAATTCTGTTCGCTGATTCAGCGATAATTTATTAAGCCAATACACTGTTCAGCGGAATCTGGGAAAATTATATAAGTTTTATAAAATACCTTTCTGATTGAATATTTAATTAATTATTCTTATTAGAAAGAATTTAATTTTCAATTAATTATGGACTTTGAGACTAAAGGACTTAATAGTAACTTTATTACTATTATCGTTTTTAAACAAATGAAAAATGATGGTTCATAAGTTCAATTGTGTTTCGACAAGGATGAGCAGCTCTGGAGTTGTACAATTTGGAGATGTTCCAGTTTATATTTAGACCTCTGATATTGAAGAAGTTGATACCAATGTCATTATTTAAAGCTCGATAGGAATGGACAGTATTCTTTTTGTTTCATTTTATATTTAGTTTCAGATAAGGGAACATGAATGAAGGTGTTAATGCAAGGAGTCAGGAAATAAACAAACGACTTCATCATTTTCTCTTCTTTTTAATGTAATTGCAACAAATATTGTATATAGACATTTGCTGAAGATAAAATCCAAATAGTTGGAAGTAGATAATTTAAATATTGACATATTACTCCTCTGCTGTCCCTACATTTTGCAAATGAGTTCAGAAAGCATTTCCAAATCTAATATCTCACTATGGTCACTTACTGCCACAAAAATTAAAAATTTAACTCACTGACTCACGAGTTCGGTGTCGTTTCAATTATTGTGACACTGTGTATGGATCATGTTTTGATAATATTGATCAAGGTAGATTCAAAACACTACGAAAAGCTTGTTTAAGGTTCATCTCAGGCATAAAAAAAATATTGTTCGGTCTCATATAAACTTCTAGAGGTAAAATGCTTGAACAGTATATTTATTCGACACAAAAGTTTTCAACATTTGTATAATAAAATAAACATAGATTACTTAAACTTTAGTGGCATTTTATCCTGTCCTCCCCATCGAAGTACAATGTATAGACAATCTTTTTCTTGTAATAATTATTTTCGCTACAATAAAGTACCAAGGTCTTTAAAATCACTTGACATTTCTAGGTTCAGAAGTACATTTAAAGAACATCTATTTAATTCCTGACTTTTTCATAACCTCTTGCAAATTGATTTATTTTTCATGTACTTATTTTCATCCTTACTTCTATTTGTTTCAGGTACCTACATATTTATGTATACAGGGTGTTCCAAAATAACATCTAGATATTTTAAGAGATGGTTGCCGAAGAGATTTTTAATGAAGAAAACTTCATATAAACATGTGGCCTAAAATGTATAGTTTTCAATATACAGGATGTTAAAAGTTGAACTGTGAGGATAGTTTTCCTTTAATATTTTTGATACTTTTAAAGATACTCAAATGAAATTTTGCATATGTTCTAAACTGTCTATGTCCTACTATGTAAAATTAAAATTAATGACTAAAAATGATCACAGGCAGGTTAAAACGGGGGACTCTGGAATAAATACTGTCACGCGAGTTTTCATTCAAAATTTCATAAAATAATTCGAAATTTTTTACACAAAAATGGATATCAGTATCATGACATTCAAATGCGCCGTTTTTCGAGTAAAATCATTTCTTAACATGCATTGCATTTCATATTTTGACACTGTTCATAAATAATTTCATTATAATATAAATAAGATTTTAATTTCATAAATACTATAATTTTAATTTTAATCGCGTTATGTGTATTTAATTGTTTTGTGTAATATGTTTATCCAACTTTTTGTAATTTCTATTTTTGAGCCCTAAAGATGCCAATAAATTTTTATTTTGGGCGAAACGTCGACTGATTTTTAAAAGCAGTTTCCAATTTTAATCCTTGACCTATCCCAACCACCCAAAAAAGAATATAACTGTTCATAATATATGTGGTAATTTGTTGTAATAAATGACATGCCATATTATGTGGATCCTCAATAAAAACAACTTTTATTTTTTAACAAAGAAAGTACAAATTATGAAACAAAACATTAATATAAAATTATGAAAATTGTTGAAAATGACCTCCGCCAACAATTATGCAGGATTCTGCCCTTCTCATAAAGGAACTTACTCTTTTAAAAATTCCAGGTGTAGGTATTGCACGGCAGTTAGGCGAGTTTTAAGATCATGCTCATTTTCAATCGGTGTTGTGTACACCAATAATTTGATGTACCTGATTTAAATTTTCCCGAGCTAAAACACTTAAATGTGCTGGAGTACCATCGTGCATGATGAATATATTTTCTTAACAGAGAAACATTCATCTAGTCTACTGGGAAGAAAGATTGGTCCTATGAAGATGATCACCTCTGATTCCCGCCCATACATTTCTAAAAACTGGTGTTGAAAGTGTGTTTCAGTAACGATATGAGGATTTGCCTTGGCCCATAAATGATTGTTATGGAATTGTTGGATTGGATTTCTATAAAAATTTGCCTCATCAGTAAACAAGATTTACTTATAGATTTTCAGCAACTTTTTGAGGATACCACTGACAAAAACCTACACGGTCCGGAAAATCACGTAGTAGCATTGCTTGCAACTCGCTGGTATGAATACAACTGATGTTCTTTCAAAATCTTCCAAACGCTTTGATGAGAAATATTGAGTAAGTATTGAGTAAATTTTTCTCATGCTTGTTTCAGGATCCTCTGCAACTTCGTTTAAAACAGCTTCTTCGACATTTGGTGTTCTCTGATAACTATCTATTCCCCCTACTGCATCTTTCTTAAAACTACCATTTTCGTGTAGGCGGCCGGCGATGCAAATTTGTAAAAGTTCATGGATCGGGAATGACACGTTGAGATATCTGTCTTCATAAATACGTCTAGCGTCAAATGCATTGCCATTGGCAGGCCCATAAACAAAATGCATTTCAGCCATTTCAGCATTAGTAATATTAACCACTTTACTTTAAGTTAACCGCTCAACCTAAGATTTTTTTGTAAATAAACACAAAATCCACCCATAACTTCGCAATTGAATCGGAATTTAGAACTCCACAATCCCAGATCAAATTTATAGTTGAGCAACTTTCGTCAGCGGAAATGAAGTCATTGACTTGTAATTCATGAAACAATAATATGAGGCTATATGTATTATGTATCTCGAGGCACAAAGTTGGAACTTCCATAATTTCAAAAATCAGACTTATACTTTATATCTTAATATAGTGTTTTTAGGCTTCAAAATCACATTCCATACTACACTCACCCACTATACGAAATTTTGAAATGATTATCTTTAGTATAAATAATTCAATGTAGAACCGTTTAATAACAATCTTCCTACTAGAGCGTGCATGAATTTCGCATAGTTACGAAACCATGCCTAAGTGCTATGAAATATATGATTATTATAACAGTTGTTCTCAAAACTTGCAACGCACATAAACACTACATTAATTTCACCTTATTTTAACATAATCACTTAAAATTTGAATTTTATATTACTAAATTCCAATTAACTAAAAATTCGCAGTCAGCAATGAAACATATTTGTGATTCATGTTAAAACATTGTTAAAAAGAAAACTACTTAATTAATTTAATTTCTTCTGTAGTGGTTTAACGTAAGCAACTATAAAAATCACAATTAAAAATCATCATTCGATATTGTGCAAAACTAAAAGTTATCTATTTTAATGAATTTTGCTTAATAACTTCAAATTTTAGATTACAGTACGTAATTTTATTATCATGTTATCACTTTCCAAATGTCACATCGAGAACCCAACCTTACACATAGCTGGTAATCATCATAAGTCATAAACAAAAATATTATTGAATACATAACTTAAGATATACAGCTTATTTAGCTAAACTGTTTAATTCTTCAAAATAACTGAGGTGTGATGTCTTGAGCCAAAATTATGACGATTAATTAAAAATGTTGTTATACAAAAATGCTGAAGAGTAAATTTGACCACCAGTCATAGTACGAATACATTTACGCATTATTTTAATTTTTGGAAATGTTTTTGTTTTCACCGAAATATTTTGAAGCAGACAAATTCTTGAAAATCGATCAACCAATTCAACTGAAACTTTGACATTTACATCTAACAGAAACGTGAAATTACAGTAGTAATGTGTTGGATACTCCTACTCATATTATTAGAGAAAGTTCCCACATTCTTTCATCGATTTTGGCAAATCTCGCCACTTAATTGATTGTTAATTAATATTCTTTTCCCTTAAATTCTTTAACGAAACAAACGTTACGTATGTTATGCAATACGTTACATTAACAGAAATATTTGAATTCGATTAAAAAAGAGTGCTTAAAGCTATAATTACTAAAATTGGCGAAAACGAGAAGTAAAGTTACTTACTTTATATTTTCTTCTAATATATGAGTATATATTTTTTTATTAATAGAAATTATATAACTACAACCTACACATTACATATTTTAATAATTACAGAATATGCTTTAAGAGGTAATTAAGAAAATGAATTATAAGTTTAATATATTTATACGCTAATACATTCTCTTAGTTTTCAAATAAATTTTTTGACTGACGAAGAATATACCGGGGGAAAAGGTTGACGATTAATTTTCCACTAGAAGAATTCTTTAAAATTTTTTTTTTTTGTAAATAAATTGAGAAAACGCAAGAAGTTCTATTCGGTATACTTAGAATTTTTCAATTAGAATAAAAGCGGTCAGATTTTATTGTTGTTTTGGCTTGCCTTATTTTAGGAACATATGAGTATGAATAAATAAATAATATTACAAGAATTTGTCAACCAGTCAGTGTAAGGAAGCAAGGAAAATAACTGACCATCTACTATTAATCATTGGAAATCGTGGCAAAAAGACGTTCTGTTATGTTATGTCCTTAATCAATGGTTATGTGTTATGTATCTATCATGTAGATATTTATTTCTTTATTTTTACTCCGATTGATAGTAGATTATATATTATATATAGGTTATGTTTTCTTATTTAAACTGATAGACATGTTATTCTATTTCTAAAAATCAGGATTTTTCTGGTAAACAGAGTTCTTAACTTTTTTATTCACTTTTTGATTTTATATAGACATACAGGGTGTTTCACGTAAAACTACACAGGCCAATAACTTTAAAAATAAAAACAATTTTTAAATTTTGCGAAAAGTTTTATGGAGAGGCATTTACAGGCTATTATTTAATGCAGAAAAGACGGCGTCGTCTGTTGCAGTGTGTGCGTCGCGACGCTATGAAATAATTTTTCGATGGCAGGAACTTTGAAATTGCGATAACTGTAAGGTATCCTTAATTCTGAACATTTTTTATAGAGTACATTTTTTCGTTTGATTTGGTACTTTTTGAGTTATTTCACTTTATTGATAGTAGGTTTTATTAACTATCATGCTGTGGATAAGCTATTTTTTATCTCCTGAATGGCACATTTAACCAAAAAAAAATGTCAATATTTCTTAATGCCATGTGTTCTGTCCTTTTTATGTAATCCAATTCTTATAAGGAGCTTAAAAGGGTTTGTGAATGTTGCACATAAAATAGAATAGAATAGAATAATATGATGTATTCTAATAGCCACGAAGAAATAACAAATTATTTTTAATTTCAATTCGACGATAAATACATATCTACAAATCAACAATAAAAAGAAAACAACAACTAAACAAACAAAAATTATCTACTATGAAATTATAACTTTTCTATTTAGTAGCTAATATTTTATGAAAAAGAAACTTATGTTGTAATAGTTACTGTAGTAAAAATAACTGTGCGAAATTTTGTCCATTTAAGTAAAAATATAAATAATGTTTTTGACATGTGCATTCTTGGTTTTCAAGGTGTTTGGCCTGGCAACTAGATTAATTTAACTAATAAGTGGAATTATACTTTATAAGTATAAAGTGAAATAACTTAAAAAGTACCAAATAAAATGAAAAAATGTACTCTATAAAAAATGTTTAGAATTAAGGATACCTTACAGTTATCGTAATTTCAATGTTCCTACCATCGAAAAATGGTTTCATAGCATTGCGACGCCGACACTGCAATAAACGACGCCGTCTTTTCTGCATTGAATAAAAGCCTGTATATGCCACTTTGTAACACTTCTCACAGAATTTAAATATTGTTTTTGGTTTTAAAGTTATTGGCCTGTGTAGTTTTACGTGAAACACCCTGTATATTCTTCCTTTCTTTTTTTCCTCTACACTTACCTACTTCCTAAATTTCAATAATTGGACCGTTTTTAATTTATTGTGTTTATAAAAAAAGAGCCGCTAGCCAGTTGGAATATTGTAAGGATTTTTTTTAAATAACGCAATAGTGCAAAAGTGTTTGCTCTACGGCCGATATTATCCGCTAGCAAATGCAACATACTCTTCGCGATGTGAAGAATGTAGTATATGGTTTATAGTTCGATAATATTTCACTCTTCCCAGAAGATTTTAAAATTGGAAACATCGACTATGGAGCAAAAATGTTTGTACCATTGTGTAGGTGGCCTAATTAAGAACAGTTTTTACGATGACCATCCGTCTGTCAGTCCGCAAAAGAAACCCAATACCTTAAAATGAAAATTCCAATCGGGTTGAAATTAGATCTGCAAGTAAATATCAACTAGAGACAGAACCAAATTGTTTTCTAAAAATGATAAATAAATATAATTGTTAAGAAATATTTTAATACAAGAGAAGACCTGCAAGCTTTGATGTGACACAACGTTAAAGTGATTTCTAAACAAACGAAGCTAATCATAATATAGAGTACCTAACTACAAAAAATTATAAACCAAATAATATTGAACCAATAATCCATAAGGACCATATAAATATCATCAAAAAAGTACACCTTGGAACAAACAATGGTAAGCGTAACAAGCATTAATAAACTATTTCCGAGCTAAATAATCACGGTCAGCAGTAGGACATTGATCTACTTACTTCGTTAAATTTGTAACGCCTTCTATGACAGACATAATAAGATTACCTTATTGGTTTATAATTGTGTAATTGTTCCACGGATGTTATGAATAACCGGATACGGTGAGACCTTTATGATTTATTCGAATTATCAAATAAAATTTATATACATATAAATTGTGGTTGCAACTAACTAGGAAGAGATTTTAGAACTTTTAATCTCCTTAAATGTCAGTGATTGATTTTTTCTTTATTATTTGAGATTTTCAATTTTTTTTAAACTTCAAGTAACATAAATAAGGTATAAAATCACATTTCTGATATAATGACATTTCTAAAGCACAGGAATAATCGGAAAAATGTTATATGTAAAACTATAATTTTTTAAATCCACAGTTGGTGTCGCTTGAAATTATCAGTAAGCGGAAATGGATATGGAAGTAGGGTTATATTGTGAAACATGATTAGCCATGAGGCATTCAAAGATATTTTGTCAACATATTTTCTTATAAATGAAGCCATTTTGGAAATATTCATTATGTGCAATACATTTTATATATTCCACGGGTAGAAGTTTATAAATTGAGAAAATTTATACATCCTGTCATGAATTCGTGAAGTTCTTTAATTGCAGAACGATAGGTTCATAAATAATGAGGACTTCAAGTCACAGTTTGTATATCTCCATGTTATTTAATTTTCTTTTATTTTATTCATCTAGTCTAAAATACTATTATATTATATAAATCTGCCGGCAGAACAGGAAACCATTTTTGATTGATTCGATTATCATGTTTTAAAGTGCTTCTAGTTTACTTACCTAGTTGTATATACTATGTTGATTTGATATGAAATTTTTAAAGTATGAGATCATAGTTTCATCGATTAAATAATTTTTTCTTGAATAGATAGCAACTTGATTTATCTAGTTATACAAAATTAAAGGTAATAATTTAATTCAGAGAATTGCAAATATGTATTGCCTAATATGTTTATCTTTTAAAAAAAAGTCCTTCTACATGTTACATAACTTTAAAACCATATATAAAAATCCCTGGTACTGCTTTTCTTTGCAGTTGCTATAAAACTTATAAAGCACTGATATTAACAAATATAGTAAAGATGTTTTCGAATTTCACTAAAAATATGTATATGCAAAATAGTATATCAACTAATCAAAAGTTATTTTCTTACTAAAGTATCAGTATCACTAGGCTGATAAACCAAATTTGCACAAATATCTACATATGTCTATGCAAATATACAAATATTTTTTATATATTTCTGTTTAAGAATAGAATAGAATAGAATTATTCATGTATACATAAAATTCATGATTACATACGTCACAAGAATACTAAAAAGCAGTTATATAGATATAAATACTTAATAAAATATACATAAAATTCATATTTACGTACATAACGTAAGTAATTCTTAAAGAGACGTCTCGAAAGTTTAATACAATTTTTTAATACTCTCTGAGTCAGTCTTAATAACATGGTTTGTCCGGTAGACCTTGTCTGTTAAATGGGAAGTTTGCCAAGAGATAAAATGTTTTTTTCTTTAGCTGCTGAATATGATATTAAAGATTCGATTCAAGGTCTAACGATTAATTTATAAATATCTGTATCGAAAGTATGAACAAATTATTTTCACCGTGGACAGCTACTTCCGTTGTGTTTCGTCAAATAATTTTAGATTTTACGTTCTTTGTTTGAAAGAACTACTAATTTCATCTTTGCACCAGTAACATACTCAATGATTGTTCCTTTTGCACAAGGTTACTTTAATAGGCGGTAGTGGGCGATTAAAAGTAAATAGACTCAAAGTAATTTTATTTTAAATCATGCTGCAGAGTACACTATTAAAAAAAAAATCTAATACTCAAGTACTGATGCAAATATTTAGAAATGAAAATATTATTTCAGGTGTTAAAAAAATCCATACATGAATCCAAGGTATTACCTAGTTAAATTGTTTATGTATTTTTGTCTCAATCTGGAATCATTAATATAGAGCTAGGTAATATGAGAATTAAAACACGCTATTGGAAAATCAATTGAAACAGTTGTTTTTCTCTAAACAGAAGCGGGCATAAACTCCTGATCTTTAAAAAATTAATCTTGTTAATCGCTATATATAACATTAATATTAATTGGTATGAGCATCTGCTTCGCTATTTTCGAATTCCACAATGCGAAGTCTGAATAGTGTGGGATTGGCTGTTTCTCGTAAACATCTTACTAAACGGTTAAAAACTTGACCAGAATTATGTCTTATTTCAGAATACCTTAATGCGTATTCTCTTGAAGCGAATATTTTAAAAACATTTGTCAACTGCAAGCACATATTTACACTTCGATATTATTCTATACTGGAAGCTGTATTGCCATTTCGCTACTGTTGTAAATGCAGAATCTGAAGATAACTGGACCTACAGTAGAGAAAGATTTTTGAAAGAACTGATTATATCTACGATTGATACAGTAAATAAAAAAAAATGAAAACCTCTAGGAGTTTTTACATCTCTTCGATTTTGTTTAAATTTTTTTCTACTTTATTTTTTTCCCAGTATCATGTTTTGTATAAATTATGTAATATATTAAAAATAAATATTGTCCGAAACTAGTACAAAAAAATATCGTCTTGTTGAATAATCTGTGACGATGTATTTTGCTGTTAATTAGAATATCTCACCTTTCTATATTATTTGTTATAAAGTCGGTATCCATTGTATTTTACATGCTACGTTTAGTTGTGTAAATGAGATATACGAGATAAGAATACACCTGAAGCGAGTGTGTTGTAAACGTTAAATTAATGAAATTAGAAGTATAATGCATTTTGGTAGGGAATGTATTAATCTTATTTCACAATTCGAGTTTCTAGTTTTAGATAATTTATTATGTCATCATATTTACTTACAGTCTGTTTTTATAGTAAGTATTTTCAACTGGATACCAAAATATCGAATACTTCACACTCGACGCCCGTTTCGTCAACCAAGTTAGTATCCTGGGGTGATGTTCGATGAGTTGTAATCATATCTTGATAATGTGAACTTGGTTGTCGAAACATGCGTCGAGTAAGCATTCGATGTTTTGGTGTCCAATGGAAGTTACATCCATATCTATCTTTGCATAAATGGTAGTGATTTTATGTTAATTCATTCAAACCTAAACCCAAAATTAACAAACATCATCATGTCAAGTACATTTACATTTGCGAGCTTTTCATTGTGACTTTGCCTATGTTGATTATCTACGATAGTTTCTTCTGGTATATTTCTGCTACTGTTGTGATCAGTTACCTGTCAGCGGTCCATAGTCCACAGCAACGACGACTATTGTTAAGCATTATTTCGACGTGCTATTGGATTTTTTTCTGAGTGATAAATTAATCCCAATATATTCGGGGTATGGGATGTAGTCCGTCGCCCGTCGTTGCTATTATCTTAAAAAAATATCTATCGAATTAGTTATAGGACAGTAATAGTCCAAGAGGAAGCTCCCATTTGATTTAACCGGAAAGATCTAATATAGTTGCGTATACTACTCAAGGCCGGAACTAGCATGAAATAGAAATCCATCGGTCGGGCAGTCCAAAACGGCCGGACACTAAAATGGCGACCCTTCTAATTAAAAAAACTTCAATTTAACTGAGAATATCTATTTTTGTTTCAGAGTTGACTTTAGCTGCAAAGCAAATAACGAATTCATTTCAGAATGTTTCAGAAAACGAATGGTTTGAAACACCAATTAAAAGAGAAAAAGTCTTCACATTTGCTAATGAAGAAGGAAAATAACCCGGAACGCGAGTGCAGTAGGAAATTATTAATAAAAATCTATTCGCAAGGATCTTGGCCTTGTCATCTCAACAAAAAATTAATATTGATGAAGTGCTAAAGTATCCTTTGACGGCAAAACCGAGAAATCGGCACTGAAGAATCATTTAGACAAAAAGACCGTAGCCGAGAATCCTGGGTCTATTGCTGTGACCATAGTCGATGGCTTCTACTTACTTCACATTATTGGAGAGGTGCCACGAGAGTGTACCATCTAGAGCAACAAGTTTATGCGATATGCGGGGCCGACCAAATCAAACCCACAAATTTTATAAACTGCCTAAGAAGCAACGAAGTCGAAGAAAATTTTGTTAAATTTATTATTAACCACTGGCAGGACTCTTCTATATCTCATTTTATTTAGAATCAAGAACGTCTATGTAAATGATAGAAATATATGCTACCAGTTTACTAGTTCAAATAATAATACCTTCCGATCTGTTTTCGATGATTACTCTTGCAATCACGAAGAGGACACAAGATCCCTTGATGTTCAACAGTTAATGAGGCGAGGTACAGAAAATTTGAGATGGATTACAAACCCAGAAAAATGAATGATATTAAGAGCTTCGTCACATTTAGATTTTTATTAATAATTTCCTTTTGCACCTTGTCATTCATTACTCACTTTCCTGGTTATTTCCTTCTGTTCATTAGCAAATGTGAAGATTTTTCGTCTTTTAATTGATATTTCAAACTGTTCGTTTTCTGGAACATTCTGAATTCGTTCTTTGCTTTTTACCAACTGCCTCCTTGTTCAATAGAAAATCAGATTCATGAAAGCCATGCAGTGAAAATTAGGATTAGATACTTTGCGAATAATTTCGAATGACAGACAATCTAAAATTTAAAATTTATTTAGCAGGTAGTATTAGCAGGTAGTATTTAAAACAAAAATAGATCTTCCCGGTTAAATTGAGGTACATCTTTTTCTTTCGAAATCAGAGGGGTCGCCATTTTAGTGTCCTACCGTTTTGAAGTGCCAGACCGTCACGTTTTCATTTCATGCGGACAATATTCGAAATTATAATATTAGATCTTTCTGATTAAATCGGATGGGAACCTGCTCTCAGTCTATACCGTAAACTACCCTTGTTTTAGTTGTGAAATTCAATACAAATAAAATGAGATTTCCATTTAAGGATTTGAAGATTTTTTTATTTTTTTGGGTTAAAAGTTCTCACAGCACTTACCCTGTATAATATTGGATACTTTTGGTCCATTCTTTAATAACCTTCGGTTTTGTTTGTAATGTCTACAGTAAAAATATTTCATTTTCTCTGTGGATTATTCAGGAAGAATTATTTTATGAATCTGCTGCCCTCAATTTTTCATTAAGAAAACTAAACATTTTATATACAAGAATTATTATAGATAATGACCTTAAAATTGCGTAAGCTGTCAAGTACGAAAATAATAATATAAGCATTTTATTTGAAATAACGAAGTTGAGATCTACTTCCGGTATAAGTGGAAATAACAGAACTGTCAAAATGGTTTAGTTAGGAAGATTATACCCTGTTTCCTAAACATACAAATTTTTATAAAAATTATATCAGCAGTTTATGAGATATAAATTGTGTAAGCTCTCGGTTGGACACACAATGTTAAAAATAAATTCCGCTTTTTAGAACACCCTGTATATTGATATTATATACAGAGTATTGACCATAAAAAATCGACATCTATGTTTCAAATTGCTTTGATTCTCATTGAAGTTAAAAAAGTATTTTTTTTTTTAATTTTGTTGGTCTATTAGTTATAGTTATTAGCTATATTTAGCTACCTATATAATGTACTTAGTATATCAAAACCACATGATACAAATATATTTTCTTATTATCAAAAGTAGTTTCAGCATATCGTCTCCGATCTGTATTTTTTATTAAATTGCAGTAAGGAAATTGGTGAAATTCACATATTAATATAATAAATGTTTGAAGCCTCAAAATTTACATCACTTAAATTAATGAACGTTTTTTAATGAGATATATTGCTGCTAATCAATGTAAAATTTCATCACAATTTGTATTAATTAAAACAAATTATGATGATTGAATGTTGCGTAGCAGTAATATCTTCCATTAATTAAATAAAATATAGTATAATGCTGAAAATTATCTGTGCTATTTGTTAGTTCAATAATATTCAATATAAATATTAAATTGGCATTTAAAATATTTCTTGTAAACAAATTTGTTTAAAGTGTTAATTAGCAATATTGATTATAGACGTTAGAAATGATTGACCCAATAATATAGAGCAGAAGTTATTTGGTTACTTGATTTTCTTAAATATAATTATATTCCTGAAATAAATGAATTTAAATAGATACTTTTCCATTGAGAATCGCACGAAATTACGCTTTACCTGTTTACTATGCTGTAGTTCTTTACTAGTATAATTATTTGAACATATTAGAAATACACTTCTCCCGGAAATTAATTCGACAACAGATATTTACCGTGAAGATAAGTTTCGTTCCCTTTTATTTCGAAAATTCGAGGCATCAGCGACAACAGCAAATACCGAGTCAATTATGGCAACATTTTTCTTAACATCTTTCATTTTGAATTGGTTTATTATATCCGTCTGAATTAAGTAGCAGGCAATAATAGTAAATGGAATTAGCAATTAATGCTATTTTGGAGAAAAAACAAACGCAAACAATTTTTTAACCATGATGAGTGTGTTTAAATTATTAATTAGGATAATGAAATATTAAGCTATCGCGTGTTGATACTGTAAGGAGACATCTTACAGAACACGACTGCTACATCCACAAACATTAAAAATTTTCGATTGGAACATTGGAATATCACCGCATTGTGGGTGATATCAGTTTTTTTATTGCTTAGGTAATACCACCATGAACGACATACAATATGTAGTAAGTCATTCCTTTACTCTTAAACTCCACAGCTGTTGAACATCGGTTTATCAGCCATCCCGCTTACCTCGAACAACTATTGGAATTATTTTTTTCTCTTCGCCAAGCGTCGGTGTGGTGTGAGTATAATGGTGATGCGGTGCGCATTTCGTGACGTCACGCTTGGGATATCCTATACTGTCAGGCAGACTCGCTCTAATTTCGTGCAAGTTTTTTGAGTACTTTGCCGCCTCAAAGGCTTTTTTTCGGGCAAATTTAGGCGCGCGGCTCCGTATTTGACGGGCGCTTTCGCGTTGGGAGAATCATTTAGGCTATATTTAGCAGCGATCCCTCCAGTATTAAAAAAGTTATTAACGTTTCAGTACACTCGTGTCGGAGGGTTATATAAAATTCGGGCGATTAGAAAGGGATACGAATGGCCGCTTCAGGAAATTTCCAAATTTTAACCCAACTTTCATTTTTAGTTAACGTCAAAATTCCATTTTTTGGTTCCCTCCTGCTGCCTCGAAAATCGCAGTGAGACCGTATAATTCACGATCAGTTCCAAGTTTTACCCTCTACCTTAAATTTCATGCGGCCCGGCGGTGATTTTTCGTTTGGAAATAGCGTTTGAAGTTTTCGTGTTTTCGCAATTTTTTCAATTTTTCAAATTTCTCCAAACACGCTTCCGATCCAAACTTAATAACTCGCGCCTCCTTCGAGAAGGACCAGGACCATTTTTTTCTGAAACCTAGACGAAAATTAGAAACTCCCACGGTGGAACCGTTTTTCTCGATTTTGCTTCCTAAGAAAGTTATGATTTTGGGAGTGATTTTGTAGAATTTTGTCTTTAGAAACGCGACAAAGCGTTTCCCTTTCCCTTTGGATCTAGAGGATCAGGACCCGGACGGCGAGCAAGAAGAAGGAAAAATGAAGAACTTTTTTTCGCCCATCTCCGACATTAGCCGAGATATGAATATTTTAAAAAGGTAGATTTTGTCGAAAAACGGTCCTCTTCAAACTTACAGCCAATGAGTAAATATCTAAAAGACGTAAACTATCGGTGGTAAGGGCAATAATTCGAACTACGAAACTTCTCAATCGGCCATATTTGATAAACCACTTTTTGCGCGTCAGTTTTGTGTTTTGAAGCGTCAGAAACCTAACCTGTTCTGTCTGTGGTGCCAGCATCTTATGCAAAACTTTTTGTTGAGTTTGGCTTATGTGCTAAACGATTTACAAAGATCGTATTTATTCGTGTGTGCGTGTTTTGTGCAGAATTAAGAGAATTTGGACATATAAAACGGCTTGATTATGGTTAGTTGCATATCGTGTGGTTTATCGCACATTGCAAAGGAAAGTGGCATTACCTTTCATCGGTAAGTAAATAAATATTATTATAACTAAATAAACCAACTGTTGTAATATTTTCATTATGTTGGAGTGTTTAAAAACGTTAAGCAATAATTAATTTGCAGATTATGCGTCCACCAGGATTGTTTACAATTTATTGTTCTAAAGTCCAGTGGCATTTCATCCTAAATTTGTGGTCTTGCTTGTCGAAAATAAAATAAAATAAAAAAATTATAATTTATCTACTTATATATAACTATTTAAATTATAATTGTGTGCAAATAAAACAATATAACTTCGTCGTTGTATAACTGTAATCTTGTGATAACTACTAATTACAAATTTTTCCAAAGGTTCCCGAAGAAGCCTCGTCAGCAAAGGAAATCATGGCTTAAATTCATTGGTAAAAAATAGTAAAGAAATACCTACGTTTTGCAGTGCTGTGCTCACAACATTTTGAAGAGACAGACTTCGAGAGAACTGCCTTCAAAGTACTTCAAAAGGAAAGTAATTTTGTCATTTATAAATTATAGTTTATTATTTCATTTACATGTTTTGTACCATACTTTTTAAAATTCATTAGTTTTATGTTCTATATATATTATAAAGGTAAATAATAAAGTATTATAACATGTTCTGATTTTTTTAATTAGTTAAGTATACATATTTATTAGAGCCAATTGTACCAACGATGTTCAGCTTGAACTTGATTTAATATCTAAGGTTACAACTGTAATAATCATTTGAACATGGTTCAAGCCTAAACCACATTTATTTTATTAATTACCTAAATTTCTTCACAATGTACAATTTACCTACGAGTTTGAAAAAGTACGATATTTATTTAACCAGGTCTTCTAATTTTTTATATAAAATTTTAGAAAACTGCAATACCTACATATCTATAGTATTTTTAGTAATTTTAACTCATTTGGTAAATTTCCTGTTCAATATCTCATAAAATTTAAATTTCGTTCCGAGAACGTCATACTTCCGATTTCGTCCCGACAGTCCCCACGGATAATGTTGTGTTGTCCGTGGGAAACGCCACTGATTATTTCCCCCACCTAGATAAACCACTTTCGTACCAACCTAAGTACAACTTCCGTCGGTGCAGATTTTATAATACCTTATGTCATTCAGTAAAAAATAATAAAGAGTTGCAACTGTCAAGGTTTCCAGATTTTAGTATTGTATTTCTTTGCCAATAACTTCATCAATTTTTAGTGCTACGGGAAGGTATTTGTAATGTGGCTGTATAGCCCTTAAAATTGAAGACAATCATGAAGCTATTGGTGAAAAAGTACAACACTAAAATCTCGAAACCTTGACAGTTGCGCCTCTTTATTATTCTTTACTCTATGCTTATGTCCTTAGATATTTACTCATTGCTTTCAGCCGATTTTCCGAGTATAACGTCATGCGCAGAAATCGTCAAAAATACGACCCCTTACCGCCACACCATTATACTCACACCACGGGTGTAACGTATTTTTGAACTATGACTTTTTGACAGACCAAAAGTCATCAAGACAACTACGATCTAACTAACAATTGTCATATTAATAAAAAAAGACCTCTTTTGATATAGTACTTAGTGAAAAATCTTTCAAAATTATGAGCAAATTTATGTTCACTCAATATACACCTTTTAAATTTATCGTTTACTTTGGAGGTCACAAGGGCTAAGGTCAGGACGCTCAGACTGAATGAAGACTTTCATGAGGGTAAGGATATTCTTGACAGGCAACTGAGAGACTTTCGATGTTCACCTGTTTCCCCTAATAACTTTTAATAGAAATATAAAATCAAATTGAAGAATAAATAAAAGGTTTAATTTCGAGTATAAATCGCCATTGTGAAGCTGCTATTATAAAAAAAGACGAAAACGCTTACTACTGATTCTGCTTCATAAATTTAATTGTAGTTATTAAAATATTAAAAAGCCTTTGTGAAAAAATGTGTGCATAAGCCCTTAATAAAAACATGTGCTGCATACGGGGTTTTCTGAACTAATGATTTCAAAGTTAGATTGTAGAGAACCAATAAAAATTAAGTTCTAAAAAAAATTTTATAATAAAATATTTGTGAAACTCTTTTTTATTTGTCAAATTTTCACTTTATTTTGTTATTCTACAACTAGTTTCATCCTATTCGGACATTTTCAAGTTTATTAAATGCATATAATTTTCTAAATAAACAAAATATTTAAACAACTCTCCGTTATTGAACTTAGTTCAGATGAGAATGATATAAACATAATAAATTAATCAAATGAAATAGACTAAAAAACCTTTTTTATATCTTAAGACATCATCTCTTATACATTAATCCAACCAAGTGAATGTCCGACCCTTCAACCCTCATACCCAAATGAAAGTTAAAAATCTTAAAATCCATGACTTGTTTTCAGTTACCACCTTAAAAATGTCCGAATAGGATGAAACTATATATATGTAGTTGTAGAATAACAAAATAAAGTGAAAAATAAAAAAACAGTTTCGAAAATTTTTTATTAGAAATGGATTTTCACAAAGTAACCTCATCATCAATCAACTACTAAAAATTAGTTTACTTATTTTTCAATTAAAAATGGCACATTAAGAACATATGCCATGGTCAAATCAGAACAAATTAATTATAGAAATAGCATAACGTGAACATAACTCAAAGAAATACAAAAATTTATGAAAAATAGCAATATTATTTATAATAAATGTTGCATATGTCCTTCATTCATTTCAACACTTCCTTAACCATTCAAAATCTTCTTAATGAGGTAGTTTAGATATGTAACAGGTAGAAATTTTTTATGTAGAATTAAGTTTCTTAATTGTTTTTCCTTGTAACAAAGTTCCAAATAAAAAAAATGTAGGGAAAAACACTTATATAGTGATAAAGTGAAAATAGCGACCTACACAGTGTAATTGAAAACAGAAATAGCCATTTTATTCTTTATCAATTGAGACTCGTGTGGTCTAATTTTTTTTAAATAATTGGTTCAGTACTTTCAGAATTATTGAAAATAAATAAATAAATAAATAAATAAAAATGTGACTTTGAAAATCTACAACTTTTAAATGATACGTTATTTTTCATTCAGACAAAATCATTTTTGTTTGTTTCCTAAAATCTAGCGTTAGATTAGTTATGGAATATTAGCTTCAGGACAACCTGTAGTATATCTTTTAATAACAGACACAGTAAAGTAAATAAAAAAGATCAGTGTTAAGAAAAGATGCACCCACCTCTCACGATTTTAGGGAACAATACCTAACATCATGTTTACGATCTGTATTCAAGTAAAATAATTTTATCTCAAAATCATTGATTTTCCAAGCAGTCAACCTACAATTGAAAAAAAAGTCATCCACATCACATGATAAGTGGTTCAGAAAAAAGAATTGTTACATCAAACCTTCATACTTGTTGGAGAAATAACATTTCGGACACATATACCTATCTATCATTTCACAATGGTCTATAAATATGTAACCTTTAATGCTCCTTATAAATACATTATTTTAAGTTAGAACTATAATACATAGAAGTAACCTGGGAATTATTTATTTATGCGTTCTGGTATTTATAAATATAGACATAAAATAAATAGTAATGCTATATGAGACCGATACCAAGCAAGTTTCAAGAATATCGTCTACTTTCGTAATATGTCATGCAAAGGTGTGAAGCATAAGTATTACTAATTCGGTACGAGTATTAGTATAACACCATTGTTGCATTAATGATGAAACAAATATGTAGACGAAATACAGAAAGAAATTCGTAGGTAGTGGCTACAGTGTAACAAATACGTAAATTCGACACTTACGTTATGTTGTAGATTTTGAAATGTATTGCTCATATATTTGGATAATTAAAGGGTAATCTTTCTAATTTGAAAAAAATTTAATTTAGGTTTAAGATAATAATTTACTTATTAAGAAAACAGAGAAATAAAATCCACATAGCCATCCTTAGAATATAAAAAAATATGGTTTGTAGTTTATTTGTGGCGGATAGTTAATATTCATTGAACTTAATTCTGGGAATCACGCCAAATTCTAAAAAATAAATAGAAATAAGAAAATTGCCAAAATATGTCAAGATAAAAGTATAGTATCAAAGGCAAACCTCAACAGTTTGCCCCAGAAAACCACTGTATATAGTTCTAAATGAATATAAATACAATATTGTTATCTAAAATTCGTATCAGTGGTTTTCTAGTATTTTACAATAGAAAATATAACAAAATGTATATTATATAATATATAGATATATATATATTTATATGATATGTAAAAAACAATTATAAAACAATAACTTATCTTAACAGAACGTTTCGAACCAAAGTCTAGGTCCTTTTTCAACTGTGATTACAAAAAATGATTTGTCAAAAAAGATCACTTTGACACTTGACACTGATTAGTAATTAAGATAAGTTATTGTTTTATAATTGTTTTTTACATATCATATAAATATATTTATCTATATATTATATAAGACACATTTTGTTATATTTTCTAGTGTAAAATACTAGAAAACCACTGATACGAATTTTAGATAACAATATTGTATTTATATTCATTTAGAACTATATACAGTGGTTTTCTGGGGCAAACTGTTGAGGTTTGCCTTTGATACTACACTTTTATCTTGACATATTTTGGCAGTTTTCTTATTTCTATTTATTTTTTAGAATTTGGCGTGATTCCCAGAATTAAGTTCAATGAATAAAAAAATACTTAGATTGTTTCAAAAATGTATGGTACAAATTAGGGGCAAAATTATATCATTACCTATAGGGTGAATTGGTAAACTTGAAACAATTAGATGCCGCCAACATGTTCACGTATTATTATATGGACACATTTACAAAATATTATATTTTATCATTGACAAATTTGACTTAAGAAATTAAATCTCAGACGAAATAGAAATCTTAATAATGATAATTACGTTTTTTTAATCTAATAATATAATATCAGAGATAATTGACCCCCATGCATGATGAGGCAGTATTTAACATTAAACTTAATGTTAAGTACTTATTACGTCTTTTTTAAATTACAGGTCCACTAATTTACTGTAACTGGTTCGTAATTAAAATTTCAAGTTGGCAAATATTTTACTGGTTCTGTTAAACTCGCTGAAATTGTTTAATCATTTTCTAAAATGTTTATGACCAATTAAAGTGTACGTGATTTTGTAATATCTCTTTTATTATTGGATTGAATATACAAGTAATAGTTTTTAAAATGTACAAAATAAAATAAATTAAAATATAAATAAATAAATTGCATTTGCATTCCGCGCCAAAGTTAATATTTGGATTATTTTTAAAATATATCTAAGCTACAACAAATGATATACTTAGTAAATATTATCAAGTATTCAACTGATGAAATTATATTCATGCATACTCAAATTGTTGCAAATATTTCATTGTTAACACTTACACTAAATTAAAAGTATACATATTCAACAACGGCCCACAATATTCCTGACTGAATATTTTAATTTAAATCAAGTGATATAATATATGAGCAATATTAGGCGTGAACTGTAATTTTAACGGTTTTTTAAATTACAGAAGCTATACATCACAATTTTCAAATAATAATAATATCAATGTATTTAAGTTTATGGTGAAAAGTTACATTATTATATTATACAACATTTGTGCATATTTTGGTGCAAAGGAATTATTTTTCTGTACTAATTTTAGTAATTATAGATAATAATAATTTAGCTAGGTATTATAAATAAAATAAAATGCGTTTTGGTGTTTTTAGAGAAAATACTTACTGCTTGGACACGCTCTTGTTGTTATTTTTACATTTTTAATAATATATTAAAATTGAAATACAGGGTGTTCTCGCTGTTCTTTTAACACTGGATAGTTCTTATTATAACTGTTTGACTGTAAATTACTCTAAACAAAGTTTTATAATAAGGACGATATAATATTCACATTTGAAAATATTTGAAATTTAATTTGGTCTTGTTCACTCATCATGATGAATTTTACGTCAATTTCTGAAATCCAAAAATATACAAGGCGCATTATTTAAAATAAAACATTAAGGACACTATAGTGAACCGTACTATTTTTGTAAAAAAAATCAAGTCGTTTTAGTAAGTGAAGCACAAAAACCAAAATGAGGTCTATAATATTTTGACGCAATATTAGTGAATTTTTATTTTCTATTTTTTCAAAAGTTTATATGTTTTCAACCTTACTGAAGCAAAGAAATTATTCTATGTACTTTCTTTGTTTGATACATATTGTTTTGTTTACAGCTTTATTTAGGTTATTTACAAGCATATTAATTACAAAAATATCTAATTTGATGTTAATATTCATGTTCTACATCTGAACATACAAATATAAAATCTGTTGGGCATAAAATCCATTGAAACAACTTTAGAACGAAATTATTATGTTTAAAAAAATGTCTGTCGGTTGATATACCGGGTGGGCCAAAACATTTTGCACTGTTTACGTTTACCCATAACATTTTTGTTTATTAACAGATTTTAATTAGCTAGGTGGCGTTATGCTTACAGAAAAGATGATCGATGAAAAGTTTCAAAAGGCCGATTTGTTAAAATGCAAGATGGCTGCCTCGCTTGAAAATAGCACTTTGTTTGGGCCAATTCTTTTTTAGGAAAAAATGTCGAAATGACGCATCCAATAGAAAAAAGCAATAAAATGGATCTTTTTCTACATTTTAAGACCTCGACAAGAAAAATCGGTCGATCGGGAGAGGAGCTATACCTAATCTACCAAGTCTGTCTTTTTGTCATTCTTAAGCTGTATTACTTAAATTGCACATGTTTCATTGGCTAATAACCTTTTTGTTTATTAACCAATTTTAATGATTTTGGTGTCGTTGCTTATAGAAGAGAACGATCTATCGACGAAAAATTTCAAAATGGCCGATTTTTTAAAACGCAAGATGGCGGCCGCATCTGAAAATAAGTTTTTTTGGGCCAATTATTTTTTAAGACAAAATGGCGAAATGACACATCCAATACAAAAAAACAATAAAATGAACCTTCTTCTATATTTTACGATATCGATGAAAAACATAGGTCCATCGGGAACGGAAGTCGTAATCATACAAAGCGTCTTTTTGTCATTGTCTTAAGCTGCACTTTTTTCTTTGGCCAATAGGTGTCTTTATTGTTTAGATAGGATTCGTGGGGTCAAATATAAATAAATAAGAAATTAAATCGTGCCATATACCCTTTATATCTTCATTGTTGTCGGTGCTTAATTAGATAATCTAAATTTTTAATTTACACATCAGTTCTTAGGATGTGTTCCCGCTCATACAACCGGGAGGAAGTAGGTAAATACTGATTCAATATTTGAATAACAAGGGGTAAAAATCCCGATGTCCTAGAAAAATAATTTTTTATTTATTATTTCCCTATAAACACTTGTAGAAAATTAGTTAAAATATATTTTTAAAAAATTGGAGGACATTAGGTATCTTCAGGATGCGACGATTTTTCAATGTAGTTATCGAGCGTATACGAGTTGCATTTGATTAGCATTATTTCGTCAAAAACATTTTAGTAAATGGAGCTCAGGTACCTACGTACCGCAACTTTTTCTAAAATTCTTTTTTTTTTTGGCATTATTTGACAGATTTCTGCGAATTAGACAAGAAAACTTGACCCCTTCATCGGTACCAAAATTTGTGGTACAAGCAGACAGAATGTTTCTTCTCAAATCATATTTTGTTATACATAATGAAATGTGTGAAATTTTTTTTTATTATTTCACAAATCTTCAAATATTACTGCTAAGTGTTAAGAAGTGAAATATTGAAAGAGCAAATCACGTACAACAAAAATGTATCTACCTGCTTCCTTGAGACATACTAATGTATTATATATTCATTTATATCACTAATTATTTCCAGTTATAAATTGCTTATGGTATGAAATAAAATTATTGGTAAGAAGTCCAGAAGGTTGCAATTCCGGCCGTATGTCGAAGCCCCGGACCGGGTGACCGCGGTGAAAGGTCCCAAACTCGGTCCGGGCTACGTGCCACACCTCCACCGACTTTTAATATATAAAGCATACACCACCCAACTTCTGCACAGTCAATCTCACAAGCAAACAAACATGACTTTTAAAGTGAGTAAAATTAGTTTTGTGAAAATTTGTGTTAGTGAGAGTAGATAGATATGCATTGATTTTAAAAAAATTATTTATCAGTCAAACCAAATATCAACACCCAAATATATTTTCTTAAAGTTATATGCATGTAAGAGAAAATCGAAAAACGCAAAAAATTCTACAATATTCATTTCATAAAAACTGTTTGAGGAAAACGATTAAATTACTATACGTTTTGCATTATTTAAATCAAGGAAAAAAAAGAAGTAGGATTATCAAATTTGCTATACAATTATTATAATATAAATTTTTTAGTTTAAATATACCTAGACGTTACCTGCCATTTTTCAATATTCTCAGGTATACATTTTCTACAAAATGTTGCAAATTAGCATATATTTAAATGGCAAACTATTTTTCAATATGAATTTTTCTCATGCAAATATTTGTTTCTGTAGTATATTTTATTTAGTTCGTTTGTATAAAATAGTTTGTTTAAATTTAAATTAGCGAAATTATTTCAATTTTTGTCCTGTCAACCGCGTTCGTGACTGATGAACTTATTTGGCAGAAAAATTATGTCGTGAATAAGATACTTACTTACAAATTTCTTCTTAAATATATTTTTACACATTAGTCGCATTTTGCTATATTTTAAATACTTACGACGTAAATATTTTGTTATAAGACTAAAATAATATAAATAAAAATTTATTGATTAAAAATCATATAGAAACAATAAAAATCAAATTATGCGCCTTCTGAGTAATTTATAGACTTCTGGGAAAGTTTTAACTTGGACTAACTCTCAAATTTAAAATTTTTATTTTTTCTTAACATAAAAGGAATGCAAGCTGCAACCTTCCTTAATCATTTTATATAATATTGGATGTGTTTTCGCAAATATAATAAAGGGTATTAATTATAAAGTATTGGTGGCAATGATTCATGTTAAAATGCATTCTTTTGATTTTCAGTTAATTAAGATTTATTTTGTAACATATAATTTAAATTATCCTAAATTGGTAAATATATCGGTAAAAAGTAAAATATTGCAATTTTATGAGAAACTCATTTATAAACTAGATTACATTCTGGTAATTGATTACACGAAATAAAATTTACATGATTTACTAATGCTATTTTCATTCAATGAAGCTGACGCTCCTATAAAGAAATTAAAGAATCGTTGCGAAATATAACCCAAATACTGATGCCGAAATACACATATTTTGGTATTGGAATTTAATATTTATCTACCTACACTTCAATTATACAGAATTGAAAAATTAAATTTTTAAATTAATTTATCATCGTATAAGTATATGAAATAAATTCTACTGCTAAAAAATATTTATTCGTAATTTTACTTTTGTTCAGTGGTAGCCGGTGAAATTTAAGCTTAGCATAGAACGGCTATACGGGCTATGATCCCAAAGCCAAAAAGCCAAAAAAAAAAAAAACTTATCTATATCTTTGAATGAATGAATTTTGTGGAGAAAATACCGCGACTCACATTTGTAGAGAAAAGGATATTCTAAAATATTTACAAATAATTTATTTTTCAAAATTTAGAAATTTTTCAATTTTATTAATATATTTCAATTTTTTTGTAAAGTTTCATCTTTCTGAAATTTTATACTTTCTTTGTCATTTCTAAAAGATGTAAAACTACTAAAATTCAAAGTAAAAAATGTGTGTATTAATTTTTCACCTGATTTTGAGAAAGCAAATGGTTTAAAAATATTTACTAATATTTTCAAGAAACTTGAACTTTTTTTGATTTATGATTGCAAATTTTAATTAAATTATTTTGCGCAAGATTTCTTCATTTAGCATAAATTTAGCTTGAGTTCCATGTTCTAATGCTCAGACACTGCAAAGATAAATATCACAGTCTATCTATCACTGCTTGCATTTGTTAACAGACGTAATATAATGGAATACGTTTTTTAGTTCGCAAGTGAATTGTGTGATATTAAAGAAATGCATTTGTTATTTAAGTATTTTAAACCATTTTTAGAAGTTATTAGCAATAGCTTATTACCAATTTAAACAAATGTAAATACAAAATTTCAAAACTTTTTTTCCAGTTTGTAGTAATCGCTGCCTTCGTAGCAGTTGCCCAGGCTGGTGAATTGGGCTATGCTGCTGGTCCCGCCTACGCTTACAGCGCTCCTGTGGCACATACCTACGCTGCCCCAGCCATTGCCAAAGTAGCCTACTCATCAGCTCCTGCTGTATCCTACTCAAGTGTATCTGCTCCCGTCGCCACTTACGCTGCTGGTCCAGCTTACGCAGCCGCTCCAGTCTACGCTGCCGCTCCAGCTTACGCTAAAGTAGCTGCCCCAGCCCTCTCCTACTCTGCCGGCCCTGCTGTTCATTACGGCGCACCTGCTGTATCTTATGCTGCCCCCGCCGTCTCCTACGCCGCTCCAGCTCTTAAAGTAGCCGCCCCAGTAGCTTATGCCGCCCCAGTAGCCAAAACTATCATCGCCGAACCATCTGCTCCAGCTCACTACGACTTCGGATATGCCGTAAACGATCCCCACACCGGAGACAGCAAAAGCCAACAAGAATCCCGTCGTGGTGATGTTGTCCAAGGAAGTTACTCCCTCGTAGAATCCGACGGTACCAAACGTACCGTAGAATATACCGCTGACCCACACAATGGTTTCAACGCCGTTGTACACAAAGAAGGAGCCCCAGTAGCCGTGAAAGCCGTAGCACCAGTAGTAGCTAAAGTTGCCGCACCTGTCGCCTATGCCGCTCCAGCCTATGCCACTCAAACCTATGCAGCTCCAGCTCTTGCCCATGGATACGCTGCACCAGCCCTTGCCCATGGTTACGCCGCACCAGCCCTTGCCCATGGATACGCCGCACCAGCCCTTGCCCATGGATACGCCGCACCAGCCCTTTCCCACGGATACGCCGCACCAGTATCCTACTCAAGCTACGCTGTCCCCACTGTAGCCAAATATGCCGCTGCCCCAGCTCTTTCCTACGCTGCCCATTCCGCTCCCGCCTACTATCACTAAACGTCTGTTAGTCCGTGTAAATGAAATTTGTTTGTTTGTTGCTTGTGAATATGCATTATTTATTTATTAGGTAGAATTTCGCCAAATAAAAACCGTTTAAAGTTAAATCGATTTATTTTATTTTTAAACCACCCACCCATTTAAGTCATAAGTAATTTCTAAAGAGGCAAGAGTATCTATTGTTTTTTAAAATAATCTTTTTTTGCAATAATTGTTCTACATTTTCATAACATAGCAAAATGAATATATTTTAGAACAAATAGCTCTGGAACAACAATAAGTAAATATAGAATAAAAGTACGGTGTACACTATTCAAATGGTTTTTCATATCCAAGTTGGCTTCTTTTCGTAGCCCTTCATCACAGGAGCTACTAAGTGCATTGGTCGTTTCCAGTAATGACGATAAATTATTGTAAAAGATTAAGAGTTCAATAAAGAACAATAATACGTAACTGCTTGTTGTTTTTTAAGGTGCTTAGTGCAATTTCTTTTGTTGTTTTGTACTAATTGGCCACGCAATGTTTCACTCTGTATTATTTATAGTCATAAATGTTCAAAGTATCACAATTTTCCTTAGAGAATTTACAAGACTTTCTAGGACACAGCAAGAATTTAAATAAGTAGTTTCTTAGCATAATTTATCTGCTTTATATAAAACCTAAAAAAATTTGTCGATACTAGGTACTCCTATTGAAGCTATTACTAAATATAAGACCATTAGTACTAATGATAGTAGAGATGATAATCTAGGGTTTTGAAATAAATTTTTCTTTATATAACAAAACACATAAAATTGTTCTTTAATACTTGCGCCTTCGCCATTATTTAGAATATTTGAGTAACAAGTTAATTCGATTTTTTATTGTGTAGAAGAAAATAATTCGAAAATTTTGGAATTTCTTTTGACTCACATAGGTTCATATTTTCTACTTCCCTCCTAACAGGAACAATATTTGAATTTGTCATCAAAGTCTCGTCTCGTTACAATAATGTATCATAAGAGAGATTTCTTTTTAAAATGTCAAGTGAAACAACTTAGACTGATTCTAATTACTGGGGCGGTTGTTAGCGACAAAACAGCCGCGTTTTAACTAGCCATGTAGAGTAGCCTTAGGTGATCTCTACGGTGCCTTCTGATGTTTTTTGAAAATTTAGTTGTGGCCCTTAAATGGCATGACTCAATTTTCTTATCATTTCGATAAAAATAGACATTTTTAATTGAAATTCATTTGCTTGAAGTTATCAAGTTTTTTTTACGGAAACTTTTACTTACTTTTAAAAAATCTACCTTTAAGGTTTTCGGACACAGAAGAGCTAAATTCAGAAGTGTTTTAAAAGAAAAAGGAAAATAGCAATTTTCCAGTAAAATACAGTAGGTACACATATACACAGTACACAGATATACCTATACTAAAAAATGTACAGTGATGATTTATAACATGTACACTTTTAAAATTACCAACGATATTTTCCGTCTGAATATTTATGAAAAATCAACCAAAATCTTCCCCACAACTATCTACAGGGTGTCCCAAAAACACAGGTCAATCTCTTAAGGGTGTATCGTAGAAGCAAAATTATCGCATTTGAGTCATACATAGGTGGTGAGTATCATAATTTTTTAAATATCTTCGGAACACTTTGAGTATCTCTTCCAATTTTAATACACTATAATATAAAGTTAAACTACATGTTCAGTACTAATTTGGTTGACATTGATACACTGGATGTTTAAAATTTCTGGGTCTGTTAGCATTTAACCCACCCCAATTTTTTTTTGAAACGCCTATGACCATCCTATAATTCTACGAAGAAAGTACATGTGCTTTTTGATATTTTTTCATTCCTCTGATTTTCAGATATCTTTAGCGGTTTAAGGGCAATTTGACAAAATGTAGCTGCACTGTATGTATTATTATTAATTTGTAATTCATTTCATTCATTTCGATTTACTGCATACGTTATGCTCAAATGATTATTTAAAGTTTACAGTAATTTATGGTCTGGGGGTGTTCAAATTTGAGATTTGAAATTAAAGAAATAATAACAGAGTAATTTATTTAAAAGAATTGTAGTGTATTAAAATTGGAAGAGAAACTGTTCCGAAGATATTTAAAAAAATATGATTCTCACCAGTGACATTTAACGCTCTGTATGTCAAAAGCGGCGCACTTTGATATATAGGTATTTATGACTCAAATGCCATAATTTTGCTTCTAGAATACACCCTTAAGAGATTTACCTTTATTTTCGGGACACCCTGCATTTTTGTAATTAATTCATTTTATTTATCAAACTTTTTTCATTTAAGAAGAGTCATAAGTAATGAAACTCATGTAACCAATTTGTAATTCCCACAATCTAAAACGATTGAAAAGGTAAAAAAAATAGTAAAAGAAGTAAAATATTTTTTTTTCTTTATTTGAGCAGCATCGACTTCTAAGGTCATTAGCTGCATCCGCATTATTAGTTACAAGATCTGTATTAATGGCAGTTACAGAATGTATTAATTCAATAGTAATTATTATTAATTAAAATAATTAATCAACATTTTCGAGAGTTTTAAAATAATATTCCAAAGATTTATTTGGTCTCAGTTTACTTAACTTTCTCTTGTTGACCTTTATAGAAATATTTCACTCTGAATAAAATATGTATGAAAATTATTCTTAATTACCGCGTTTATATCCTTATAATAGAGTACGTAACAAAGGTACCTATATTTCTATATCAACAGATTACAAAATAATTGCCTTAATTTGAAATTTATACAAAAATTATAATTCAGCTATTAAGTGAACATAAAAAGCATTTACGAAAATGATAAGGTTAATTACATGACCTAAGAGTAATAAAATGTAGACATGCAAAATACATTAAAATTGCTGTAGATATTGGAACCTTGGAATTTATTTGAAGCAAATTCAATAGTTGATACAGAATTAAATTTACTCAATTATAACCCATAAAATATAAGTATTATTAAAGAAAGATTTATTCTATCCCTTGGAGGTTACGACATTTCTACACTCAAAGGCAGTTATTATTAATTATATCACAAACACAGCATGATATAAAAATCATTGATTGCAATAAGATAGCAGTGAAGGATTAATTTTAACTCTATTGGACAGGGCATAAATATCAATTGTGAATAACCCATCCGCTTCATCAGAATGGTGCAGGTAATGCACACAAACAAATTAAGTTAACTAACCCCTTTAAAAAAGATACAGTTTTCCTTAAAAGCACTATCATTATTCAGTTCTTTTATACGCTCAAATAACAAAATATATTTGGACGTATCTAATTTTTTAATAGTCTTTTTTAAGTTCGTGCTCTGCGTATATGTGCTAAGTTTTGCTCACTTTTTCCTCTAACCTTTAAACTCTAAAATTCGCTAAAAATCATTCTGGAACAAGTTGAGAAACTTCTAATTTTTGGTCATGGTCTCTAATTTTGGTGCCCTTTATACAGGCAAAAATAAATCAATATACGTTTGGGCGTTTCCAATTTTTGTTCTTGTCGTTTTATTGTATTGTATTGTATTTTTTACATATGATATAAATATATATATCTATATATATATATATATATATAATATACATTTTGTTATATTGTCTAGTGTAAAATACTAGAAAACCACTGATACGAATTTTAGATAACAATATTGTATTTATATTCATTTAGAACTATATACAGTGGTTTTCTGGGGCAAACTGTTGAGGTTTGCCTTTGATACTACACTTTTATCTTGACATATTTTGGCAATTTTCTTATTTCTATTTATTTTTTAGAATTTGGCGTGATTCCCAAAATTAAGTTCAATGAATATTGTATTGTCTTGCAAACAAATGTCAAATTTTACACGTATTTTGGTAAATTTTCGAGTTTGAAGATTAGAGGTAAAAGGAGTGCTCGCTACCTGAGAGGGAAATGGAGTATATTGCATTTGTGCAGGTAAGTATTGTTTTGCTGGACTCAGTTGAAATAGTTCATTGATTTGTGTTAATCACATATAAAATAATAACGTGTATTAATATTTTCAAGCAAGAGGTTAATTTAACTGATATGATTCCAGTAGTAAAATATATCTATCAAAACACTACACCTTCACGCATCTTTCTGATGTTCAAATTTTAGTAACGTAAAAAGAGTCAAATCAAGAACCCAAAAATGTCCAGAGGGTCAATTCTCGAATTCTGTATAGCAGTGTCGTTCATGATAAATTGGATTTGTCCCTTGTATACGATATTGATAAATGAGACGAGATGGGACATTAATTATTATCTTGCTGATTTTATGTCTTCATTGTAAAATGATAGCTTTTATAGAATAGAGGGTGCTGAAATGATAATTTACCAGTTTCTGTATTAGAATGATGAAAGTGTGAGTGATAATATAAATTTTATTGTATACAAAGCCCAGAGGTATGTGCAAAATTATGTGATAGAATAAAAATACTATTTAAATATTTTATCTACGATCGTGTAAAAAGTAACTATTTTTTACATCATTTCCAGTGCAAAAAGTAGCCTTTTATAAGAAACTGTGCAATAAAAATTTTTATTGCACGCTTCTACTACGGCAGTTTCTTAATAATGTTGTTTCCATAGTTACCATCATCACGGCAGTTTCTTAATAATATTGTTTCCATAGTTACCATCATCAGTCAATACCAAAAAGTAACATGAATAATACTAACCGTCAAAGTGACGTTTACAAGAGAATATAGGTAAGTTTTACAAATATTCATAAACATTGTCCCTTTTTACAATAATTGGTACTATCGAAGATAAAACGTTGTAAGACACACGTGTAAAAAGACTTCTTATTGCACTCATGGCTTTTAAAAACACTCGCTTTGCTCGTGTCTTTAACCTAGCCATTTGTGCAATAAACAATGACTTTTTACACTTGTAGATATCTTAAATATCTATTTTTCGTACCGAGATATTTTAAAAATGGAATAAAGAATTTCGAACCTCAAAAGTCCCTGAACAAAACTGAAATGCTACGGACTATACTCTATATCTGTAAACTTACATACCATGAAATGGGAATTTAATTGAACAAAAAGTAGTTATAGTGTAACAAAAAATATATGGGTAATTTGCAGTCAATTAAAAAATGCTACGTAATGCACTGATTGACTAATCATTCCATGAATTGTCAGTGTCTTTTAGATACAAGGATATTGACGGTCGTTCATTGAGCCTCTGTGAAAGGTATTTAAACAGGGTC
The DNA here is from genome assembly GCA_963680705.1 of Rhagium mordax. Classification (NCBI taxonomy): domain Eukaryota; kingdom Metazoa; phylum Arthropoda; class Insecta; order Coleoptera; family Cerambycidae; genus Rhagium; species Rhagium mordax. The sequence goes on along the minus strand of OY796657.1, from coordinate 24,514,107 downwards.
TACAATGGATATTATAAATCACAATCTTAATATACAAGGTGTGGAACTATAAACGAAAATAAATTTAATAAGATAAAATAGTAAAAGTAAATTTTACTATTTACGTCAAACTTTGTTACTCCTATATCCTCTAATGTCTTAAAAAGACATAAAAACTCTTTTCAGAGCTTATTTGCAAAAATCTACATTTAACTGATGAAAATCCAGTACTACGAATGTAGAAAGCATATAATTTGATATTGCAATAAGCCCCACCAGACGGATTAATCCAAAAAAGGACTCCTTCTGTTATCAGGCAGCGCACGTCACCATCCCATGGACCGGTTTCTGGCTTATTAGTCCATTAAAAATTATTAAATCAAAGTATTCCCAACCGGTAAGTGGGCCACCAAGATATCCAGATGTAACCTCTTCCCTTAAATTATTCTCTGAAAGGAAATGTAAAGACAAAAGTGCATTAGAATAATAAAATGAGCTAGTTACGATCTAAATTACTCCCACAGAAATAATACGAACATCATAGCGTCAACATCAAAAGATTTGCATAAAATTGTTGTTGGGGCTGGTAATTATTTAAGGATACAACTTTTCTTCTACGGGAGAAACTCATTTGCAGGAAGATGCAAATATATACTTGCATAATATAAGCAATTATAATAATAATAACATTTATCGGTTTCAGGATATTAATCCTTTGTTTACATATGCAAAAGTAGGCTGGTAAACAAGTCATAACTAAAGTTGTACAGTTATATTTAAAACTTGTACGGTAATATTACAAATACAGATCTGTCAATAACTGTCAACAGATGAAATAATAAATAATGAAACTATACTTATTAATTATTATTATTAATACAAACAGACAGAAAACTTCAAACAATAATAATTAAGTACTGAAATCCAACTGAAATGTATTTTCAGGCAATCCAAGGTCCATTTTTATGTAGCCGTTGTGACATTAAAAATGTAAACATTTATGTAATATGAAAAAAGGTAACAAATAAAAACAAACAAAAATAACTGTAACCATGGCGACAAATCAACCCATACAGACTTGACCAACTAATGAAATGAAAACGTTATTAATAAGAGAATATCAAAAGGTAATATCTATTAATAATGTCTTTATTTTCTAAAACCGATAAACTATTGAACAAATCACGGATGTTATGAATCATAACATTAGATGTCTTAAAATCCTCGCTCTACGAGCTCGGATTTCAAACCGACATCTGCGGCAGTTATGATAGTCATAACACTCCTAGATATGTTAATAGCTATTATTTACCAAATGTAAAAATATAATATAAAACATAGAACAATAAAAATATGGTAAATTGTTTCCGCCAGATCGTCCAGCCCAAGTCAGCAAATTGTCATCATACTCCCTCTGCTGATGACAGCCGAAAAACGAAAACAAATAGATCCTTTAAAAAAAAGATACATATGAAAATTAGTTTTGTATTAATAAAAAAAAGTAGTCATGATCGTATTGCAACTACCAAAACCGCATCTCACTGAAAATGATCTATCCGTCCACGCTTCCGGCCATCATCAATAGAGAAAAAACATTAATTGGGATCCACAAACCTAAGTCGGAAAACCTGGCAAAAGTACACCCCAAATAAAATCTTTTGCAGAGTAATACGAGTCATCTTGTTTCTTTTATTAATTTTTTCGATAAATGCCTTCATGAATTCATGATAGAGGCTAACTACAGGTGGTGGTGTCGCTTTCTACATAAAATCTAATATACGCTTTAAACAGTTTAACGTAACTTTCGAACAAAGCGAAATTGAAAATCTGTGGGTAAGTCTTAAAATTAATGGTGAGTCCTATGCCGTAGGTGTATTATATAAACCTCCAAATAATAATGTACTATATTCATTAGAGCAATTAGATAATATGTTATCTTTAATTACACCCCAATATAATAATGTAATAAGGCTTGGCGACTTAAATATTAATATGCTAAATTCACAAGCAAATAATGTGATGAAATTAAAAGAAATTGTCAGCATATATGAATTATTACAGCATATATCTGAACCAACTAGAATTACACAAAACTCTCAAACACTTATAGACTTAATAGTTACTAGTAAAAATATCGAAGTTATAGAATCTGGATGTATCCCAATGCATAATATGTCAGACCACAATTTAGTTTATTGTAAGTTAGCTAAATCAAAAAATAAAATACATAAGTACCAAACATACCGAAATTTTTCCAAACTTAATAGTGAAACATTGTTACACGATCTTGATAACATTAACTGGCAAATATACTATCGGTCAAACTCAGTCAATGTTAAGGTAGACTTTTTGAATAATGCTATTACTACACTATTTGATAAGCATGCACCGCTGGTTACCGCCATAATTACAAAAAAGCCTGCTCCCTGGTTGACTGATATTATAAAGTTGCTAATCAAACGACACGATTCTGCACACACACGTTTTAAAAGAACAGGTAATCTAGCTGATTGGGAATATTACAAATCTCTAAAAAACTATACCAATAGTGCTATAAAAAGGGAGAAATATGCATTTGCTCGATATAAAACCGGGCAAAATAATCCTAAGGACAATTGGGACACCAATAAACAGCTAGGCATAACAACAAAAAATAGCATTGATATCCCAACCACCTATATGCCATAAATCAGATTAACGATTATTTTGTAAACCAAAGTGTAACTGACATTTCAGACTGCCAACAGAATATCAATAGATACTCAGGTGATACAATGCTTGGAATTCTTGAGAATAATAGGTTTTATTTTAAACTAGCCACCATCGAAGAGGTTCAAAGTGCGCTTAATACCATTAAGAGCAATGCACGTGGTTGTGATAGCATAAATATAAGTATGATTCGCTTATGCTTACCAAGTTTGTTAACACAAATTGTTCACCTAACAAATTTTTGTATCCAGCAAAACATATTTCCGCAAAAATGGAAAGAGGCGTATGTCATTTCAATACCTAAAAACAATAAACCTGAAGAGTTTTTTGATCTCAGACCAATCAGCATATTACCAGTAATATCGAAAATCTTGGAAAAAATTCTAAAACAGCAGATCACAGAATATATTACCCGGGAAAATATATTGCCAGAATGTCAATCGGGATTTGTGCAGGGAAGATCTACTACAACTGCTCTAGCTAAAATCACCGATGATATAATAAGGGCCACTGACAATAATGAAATAACTGCTTTAGTCTTGCTTGATTTCGGTAAGGCGTTTGATACTATAAATCATAATCTTCCCTGCGCTAAGCTAAAATATATAGGTTTTTCTGAGGAAGCTTTAACTATGATGAGAGATTATTTTTATCCTCTAGGACTCAGGGGGTAAGATTGATACACAGATTGATACACAGTTATCTAGTGTTATCAAACAGCTTGCCAATAAAAAGAGGTGTCCCGCAGGGTTCTATACTGGGACCTTTACTATATATTATTTACACTTATGATCTTAAAGAATTAACTAATAACACTAAAATTCATTATTATGCAGACGACTCCCAATTATATAAGTCATTCCCCGTTACCTCAGCAGACGAAGCTCTCTCCATAATTAATAATGATCTTACTTAATTGGTAGACTCAGCTCGAGACCACAATCTTAAAATTAATGTAAATAAGTCCTGCGTAGTGTATTTTGGCAGCAAAACCAATGTAACAGTGGTAGAAAATTTAGGAATACCCATTAAAATTAACAACGTTCCATTAGAGACTAAAAAATCATGCAAAAATCTTGGTCTAATACTAGATGATCAGCTAAAGTACAACATCCATATAAACAACCTAATTCGCTGCTCCTTTGCTAAGCTAAAATTATTTTACAATTACAGAGGTTCAATTCCAGTCGAACTTAAAGCAATGCTATGTACTGTGACTCTCTAATTTTATCAAGATTTAATTATGCCGATGTAGTTTATGGCCCTGCACTGGATAAGGGTACGCAAAATAAAATTGAAAAAGTTCAGAGATCCTGTGTACGTTTTATTCTGGGACTCAGGAAGTATGACTCTGTGTCAAGCCGAATTAAGGACGACCTAGGTTGGTTGGCCATCGAACAAAGGCGATATGTACATTTAGCTAACTTTGTACACAAAATATTAACAACCCACACCTACTTACTTAAAAAATTTATTGACAACACGCTCAGCTATCCACTCTGTTAATATAAGATCAAATAACTTATTGTCCATTCCCAAATTTAAGACCATACAATTCAAAAAATCATTTACATATAGTGCCTGACACCTTTATAATAAATTACCCCCCATATAAAACGATTAAATAAATATGGTTTCAAAAAGAATATTCGTCTCTTCTTACAGAATCCTTAATCTGGCCATATTATATACATTTTTATTTCGATAGTTACTGTCTCTATATCCTTATACATGTGAATTATATGTGCGTATTAACATTTTTTTTTCTCTCAAGATTTATTTAATATAATAATTGTAGTTTTGCATTTATATGTTGAATAATTTGTAGCTTTTACTACTACTATATTAATTATGTTATTATTATGTATTAATATGTTATAATTTATATTATATTTTTACATTAACTCACTCATAATATTGTAATGTATCATTTTTCTTTATTGTAACATTTTCGCATGGGTTAAGTGGAAGAGCGCTCTATAAGCGAACTTCGCCCAAATAAAGACGTTTTATTATTATTACTATTATTATTATTATTATTAATTTTTAAGAAACACAATTTTTAATATATTTAGTACTCCACAGTGTTGAAATATTATAATTGTGACATGCATTTAATATCTCCAATATATCTATTTCTGATAATCTCTTATTGATTACGTGATCAATAAATGTAACTTGGTATTTTGATAATTGGTTCTTTACGTTATGCATAAAAAGATTATAGCATATAATTGACATACATTTAAACATATTTACTAGTTCAATGCCACCACATCATAAAACTGAACCATAACTTACATAATACATTCAAACAAGATCAGTGAAAGTTCCTCCTAATTTAGATATAGTTACGAACCACGCCTCTACTTATAATTTTCATATATAAAGCACCAACCACGCTGGTTTCAATATTACCACTTTAACAGCTAAATAAACCATGGCATTCAAAGTAAGTTTAAGTGTATTATCTAAGTGTTAAGTGAAAATCATATTTCTTTTTGTGACTTTTAAGTGTGCAGTGAATAATGTGAATTAACAAATATTTTTGTTCCAGTTTGTAGTATTCGCCGCCTTCGTAGCAGTTGCTCGTGCAGGAGCTATCGGTTATGCTGCCCCAGCCTACTCAGCCGGTCCCGCCGTCTCCTACTCCAGTATTTCAGCCCCAGTTGCTGCTTATGCCAAAGTAGCTGCTCCAACTCTCGCTTATGCCGCACCAGCCCCAGTCGCCTACGCTTCCCCAGTAGTCAAAGAAGTATATGCTGACGCACCTGCCAACTACGAATACGGATATGCCGTAAATGATCCTCACACCGGAGACAGCAAAACCCAGCAAGAAGTACGCAGTGGAGATGTTGTAAAAGGAAGTTACTCCCTCATCGATGCCGATGGTTCCAAACGTACCGTCGAGTACACAGCTGATCCCCACAATGGTTTCAACGCTGTAGTACACAGGGAACCCGGTGCAGTCGCTGTAAAAGCAGTAGCTCCAGTCGTTGCAAAGGTAGCCGCTCCCATCTCATATGCCGCCCCTATTGCCCATGCCACTCCAGTAGCTACCTATGCCGCTCCAGTAGCTACCTATGCAGCTCCAGCTTTAGCTGCCTACTCCGCTCCAGTGCACAAATACGCTGCTGCTCCAGCTGTGTCTTATTCCAGCATATCCGCTCCAGTTGCCTACGCTGGCCACGCTGCCCCATCTTACTACCACTAAATCTCCGTCGTTTAAATTACCCGCTTGTAAATATGCATATTACGTTATTATTTTTTTAAGTCGAATATATTATTTATTCTGAAACATGCGGTTTTATTTTCACACTTTTACCTTCCTATTTTGTGATTAATGATTTTTTTCCAATATTTATAACATATATTGGTTGATGTGTCACAGCAGGAAGAAAATCGTTGCTTTGAATTTTGAATTTAGGTCTTGGGATCCTTTAATGCGAAGAAAATACATATATCTGATACAGGCTAAAATCGAACTCGAGGTTGGATACTCAGTCATGTACACTACTGAAACTTATTTTAACATACTCGGATTCAGGATATATTTTATGTCTATAGTCCTCTTTCGCACAAGGTAATTTAAAGTATAAAGGTGGTGTCTGATGGATTCGTTTTTTAAAGAGTAAGTAAATATTTGGAAGCACTAGACTATTTATATGAGTTGCAAGTTACATTTACATTACATTTTTCTGTGTCCTTTTAACATTGGAAATGTTTTTGGTTTCCTAGTATGGGTTCGAAAATCAGTTTCATGTTGCATATAAGAAGCATGACTTGTAGATACAGTTGGTGACAACAGATTAATCAATTTTTGATTTGTTGTCTAAATCACGTGGTACTGGCATTCATGTTATTATTATTATTTATAGGCGTCTTCGTGTCGGGAAAATCCCAACGGCTTTATTTCGTTGCCATCCTTTGAGTATTTAAAAAGTTATAAGCTTTTCGATATCCCCATATCGAAGAGTTTTGTAAAATTTGTGAAATTAAAAAGAGATACGAGACTAATGGCCGCCGGATGTGTGCGCAGAACCCTCCAAATTCGAAGCACGCGCAGGACTTGCCAAAACTTTAAAATTTTTCGTTAACGTCACAAATGCCACTTTTTATTTCGGATCTGCTGGCCTCAAAATCGCAGCTGGACCGCACAATTCACGATTTACTTTCAAGTTGGACTTTCGAGCTTGGATTTCTTGCCAGAACAGCGGCCCGTCAGCCTGTTTTCGTTTGGAAATAAGGTTTAAAATTTTCGTGTTTTCGCAAAATTCGCCGAAAAATCCATAGTGTGTCCGATAGATTACACCTTATAGTCGATCCAGCGAAATTTAATGATTTCTTAATATCGGTCCTAGGACGGAACCAATTACAGTTTCGGACTCGGAATACATCAGGATTCAGGACCCCGAAACAATTTTTGGTTCTCGATGGCGCCCTTCCTTCACTTTGACATTCAATTGTATTAAGTGTACAAAGTAAATTTTGTGCTTCAAAACTTTATAAGGACTATGCTCATTTAGTGACAGGTAATTGGATGCAAACAATGTTTGAAGTTTGGAAAAGCGACAATAATTTAATTATATTCAATTTAAATCTAATTGAAAACTAGTCACTTTTGTTACATATCGTACCTAATGCATTTGTGAGAAATACCATGCAAACGAATTTTATTGCTTTTTAGAGTTAGGGGCAAAATGTCTGGTTGTGCAGCAGTAAATGCAGTAAATCTGCAAAAAGGGCTTATTAATGAAACGTTTCCCCAGAGACTCAGCAAGGAGAAAATAATGGTTTATCAAAATGGGAAGAGATAATTGGAAACCAACAAATTATTCCTGTTTTTGTGAGGTAGATATATATTATGTACCAACATTTTATTTTTATAATTAAATGAATATTTAAACTTTACTCTTAGTAAGGGGAATGGCGTACAAATTCGACGAGGATAGGTTCCCGTTTGACGGCCGGTAAATCGAAGACACTATATAAATAAAGTTTTTTCTCCCTGGAAATTTTTGGTATGGTGGACAAATTTTTTTAACATTGGAAATGTTTTTGGTTTCCTTGTAGGGGGTCGAAAATCAATTTCATGTTGCATACTATGAAGCATGACGTAGGTAGAATGACGTAGGCAGCATGACGTAACGCGTGCGATTTTAGCGGTTTTAGAACAATAGATGTCAAAATTACACTTTTTCGTTCACTCCTCCTGAGCCTAAAATCAGAGCGAGACCGTGCAATTTACGATGTAATTCTAAGATCGACCCTCTACCTTGGATTTCTTACCAGAACAGCCTCTCGGCGGCGTTTTTTTGTTTGGAAATAGTGTTCGAAGTTTCCGTATTTTTGCATTTTTTTCAATTTTGTCAATGGCTTGCAATTTGAAAAATTATAAGGGTGGGTTTAGGACCGGGGTTGCTCTGCCACCATTACTTTAACATGAGGTAGATTAAGCAAAAGTAAACAAAAAAGTGTTACATGGAAGTTTATCGTTGCGTTAAAAAAGTTACTCCCAACAATCCTCAACACAACTTAACACCGAGAAACACGTCGAATAGCTTATTTCATTTTTTCTCGTAGAAATATGTATAGCCGAAACCATATGTAACTAAAATTTTGTCGTTTTTCGCAATTTACAAAGACAAGGGTGATTTGAAATGAAGCAAAATAATATGTATGTGCGACTCCTCTCTCAATACCTGATCCAACGATATGGCACACGATTACAGTACAGGCAAAATGTACCGAAATTCATAAAATAAGCAAGAAAATTGCGAAGTCTTTGTAACTCTATACTTATTATTCATGTAATTATTGAAGGTGGATTTTCATTGCATTGAGTTATAAGGCAGACAAATAAAACTTACTAAAGTCTGTCTGATGAGAGATTGCAGTGGTGGAAGTGACGACAAAAGCGAACGCTTTGATCTTATTGGTTACAGAGTCAGGTACGTTTACAATGGCGTTTGGGAATACGAGTTGACAGGTCATTGAAATTTGCGTGTATCGACTGTCAAACTTGTGACTATTAAGTTATAAATGTGTATTATCCTAAATGTAACATTACGAATTATCAATTATTACAAATAATGTAAAAGGTATTGTAGTATTCCCTTCAACTTTTAGCAAATAGATGAGTAATAAATTCAATAGTAGCCCCTCAACAATGGTGCAGTACGTAGAAGTTGAGACTCAAACTGCGGTAATTAAAATAATTTGAATTTCATTGCTACGCTTTATAAAATATTTTGAGCTGAGTAAACCGCTCTCCGCCCAAGCCACGCCCACCTCTGCAATCTATCATCAGACAGAGTATAAGACATTTGTGCAACGTATGTGAACTATGTAAAAAAGAAATTTAGGCAAAATTCAGTAATCATATCCCTCCCTTAAGAAAAGTTTTTGTCAAATGATATAAACTAACGTTATCCGATTAATTTTAATGTTGACAAAAATTCTTTAAAATAAAGGATTCTTTGTAAAACAAGCTGTAGATGATGTGGATTCACCTATTGTTAAAACAACAATTGAAATATCAATTAATGGACGAACATATGTACCTAGTTGGTGAGGACGTTCATCTCCTTGTTCTATTATTCGCTTTGACTCCAGAAAAAAAAGATATATGTTTTATAAGGCCAGGAACGGTAAAAATTAAATGGAAAATTATTTCTTCGTCAGAAATTCAAAAATAACATGAACGTATAAAAAATGCAATTTTACTGGCTCATGCCTTCAGTGGTTGTGATACCATACGTCTACATTATTTCAGAAGGAAAATTAAAATCTTCAAACTTCTTCAGAAAGAAATGCAGTTGGTTAATGTAGTGAGAACTTTCAATGACAAGAATTCAACCCCCTCATAAGTAAAACAGGCTGGTGAAGCTCCTTTCCTACTTGTTACGGTGCAAGGAAAATCACAATCTTTCACTCAACTCATACAGATTTAATCAATTCAAAAAATCGCTGCAAAAACAAAAATCAAAGTTGGAATTATTACCACCAACTTTCAGAGGCAGTCACTTAATATTCATTACGAGTAATCTACCAAATGCAGAAATGGCTTGGCAATGAAAAAAATTTACAACAGGAGATAGAAGGAAATTAACGACTCCTTACAATCTGTGACAATACTTTTTGCGCCAACACCAGAATCAATATTGCAACTTATCTCCTGCAACCGCAACAGAAAAGCAGGTTTAAGATGCTCACAAATTTACGGAAATTATCACAATGTCTAAATTCATACATAGATAAAATAATCGAGGATCTAAACGACACAGAAAATTTAGATGCAATCGACGAGAATGCGGAAACTAATTTGGAAGATATCGTCCAGGAGACGGACGCTATCGATTCCGATCTTCTTTAGATAGAAAGTATGTTTCATTCAATATAATATAAAATTGTAATCTACTCGAAAATCCTCACTTATCAATGATTATGTACTTTTTTCATTTTGTAGAATATATTCACAGATAAACAAGCAGAAAATGAAGGAAACAAATGTAAAATTGGGAAAATAGTTTTAATAAAAAGTCAAAAATTAATATCTCTCTATAAATTAAAATATAATAAGTCATTCTTATTTTTTGAAAAATTATCATGGTTCAATTGACAATTTTTATTATACATGTGAAAACCTAGTTCATTCCACGTTTTTCCAAGATGGCGGCTCCAACTCACCTTCTACGGTTCGGTGTATTTTTAAACGTATATGTCAAGTTTCAACGAATTCGCTATGTTCTTATTTATTTTGGAGATTTTGCCTCTACTATTAGCTGCGTTTAGTAGTTTCACTTTTCATCTTCACGAAATTATTTTGAATTATTTTAGTTTTAACATTTAAAATGGTTGTTAATGAAATAAATTTGTATAATACCATTTTAGTTTTAATTGTGAAAATGTTTTTGTAAATAAAATACCTAATACTTATACGACGTATTGGCAAAAAACTGATTTGCCGTTCATACATCTAACTAAAATCCTACAAAATTTAATCGACAACCTGTATATTATGAAATAATTGAAAAGTAGCCAATCTCCTGATTTAAAAAAATATAACACATGAAATATCTTGAACGATTGGCAATATGGTTATCGTCAGAACAATAGCTCATGTCTCCATAATAAGCTGATTTCTCCACTTCAAGATGCAGACCAACTTCTTATTTCTGATTAATTCTAATTTGACTAAAATTGTGGAAATTTATAATATATTTGAAACATCGTTGCACTGTTGGTAATCTCAGTCTCATGTATCGGTATTTTCAAGGAGATTGTTCTGCGGAAGTTGCATCGTTACTACTATGATCGAACGACTTATGCTCGTGTTATCGGACAAAATATTTCAACTCGTCCCTTTACTCTCAAGCTTTATAACTGTCGAACATCGCTTTGTCAATCATTTTCTACCTCCAACAACAAAGTTATGGAATTTCTTATCTGGCTATGTCCTAGTCCTTATGCCTTTAAGAACAGGGTGAATAAGTATCTTCTCCAAAAGTATTGGCGCTCCTCTAGTGTAATGGCCTGCCTTCGTAAAGTGTCATTGTATAAATAAAATTATGAGTCAGCAAATGAAATTAAGATATGCCGAATATGTGGAATAAGACCTGTATAGTTATATCTCTTTGGCATTCATTTTGTTATTGAAAATTCGAGTTAAAATAAAACTTCATGTATATTATATGAGAAAATTGATAACGATCTAAAAATCCACCAAATGAACCCACAGTAACACTAAGGATCTATACTATCCGCTAAATAATCTAGAATATTTCTATCATTATTTAGTTCAATGTCATATTAAAATAAATTTGAGACAATGAATTTCTAGATCAGTGAAAGTTTTTCAGTTTAGTCTAGACAACCGCACCTTCAGTTTTAGTGTATATATATATTCTACCACCGATACTCCTAAAAACCATTATTGATTTTATTTTCTTCAGAATATTCTGTGCTAAATTTGCCTTAGGGTGGATTTCAGGAAATGCAATGCTAGAATTCTATATAACGATACTAGAATAAATCGAGTTAAATCAGAGACATTAATTTCCTAAAAACAGTCTGGAATTCAGAATACTGTAGTAAAATAATAATAAATACTACAGAAAATTTGTTATTAATAGTAGCTACATACATAAAAATATTCTACTAGTGCTTACATTTGGATTAATAAAAATTTCTGCATACTGTATACAGTTATTTTTCTGTTACCTTCTGGTAATCTACTGTATTTCAATTTCCAACCTTACTAATATAATTAATTGATACTGCATCAAGTGGCGACGAGGACGGTGAAGATAAAGGCGCAGGAGAAGATTGCAGAGATGCATTTAGTTTGATTTTACTGGAAAACGTGTTTTAAACTGACTGAATAATCCTTGCCCCGGTCCTTACTCTTTCAGTGAAATCATAAGTGAACTAAAATTGCCTATTTTGTGATCCAGAACATCTAAGTAAAGTACGGTAATTTTTAATAAATTTTTTTTATTGGTACCCTATTTTGCTTATTTAAAGTACGCCTCAGAGTGTTTAAATCCAACTATAAAAAACGCGGGTGTTTTAAAGTTACCATGGCAACTTCAATAACCCCAGAAACGTGAAGTGTAAATGTCAACTTTTTAATTATTGATCTGACAGAAGTACCTTGTACAGGGTGTTTCCTATAAAACTATACCCCCCTTATTTCGGTCAATTACCACCGATTTTAACTTTTCAAAAACCTGTCTAACTCAGAATTTTCCGTAGATTTAGAATACGCTATTACTTTTTTTCCTACTTCAACCGTATACGAGGGGCAGAAAAAAGTATGGTTTTTTTAAATGGAACACCCTATATATTTGCTATAAAAATGGCGTAAATAATTGAATTTAACCTTAGGGCGTTTCCTTCAAAACTATACCCCCCTTATTTCGGTCAATTATTAACGATTCAAAATTTTCAAAACCTACACATAGAATTTTTCGTAGATTTCATATATGCTATTACTTTTTTTCTCCCTTTAACGGTATACGAAGTGTGGAAAAAAATATGGTTTTTCTTTATGGAATGCCCTGTATTTTTTTACATATATATAAGTATTATATATATATTTATAATCAGAAAGGTAGGGCGGATCTAAATATGTAAAAAAATACAGGGCATTCCATAAAAAAACCATACTTTTTTTCACCCTTCGTATACCGTTGAAGCGAGAAAAAAAGTAATAGCATATATGAAATCTACGAAAAATTCTATGTGTAGGTTTTGAAAATTTTGAATCGTTAATAATTGATCGAAATAAGGGGGGGAATAGTTTTAAAGGAAACGCCCTAAGTTTAAATTCAATATTTGCGCCATTTTTATAGCAAATATATAAGTATCATAAAAAATGTAAAAATATATAGGGTGTTCCATTTAAAAAAACTTTTTCTGCCCCTCGTATACGGTTGAAGTAAGAAAAAAGTAATAGCATATTCTAAATCTACGGAAAATTCTGTGTTAGACAGGTTTTTGAAAAATTAAAATCGGTGGTAATTGACCGAAATAAGGGGGGGTATAGTTTTATAGAAAACACCCTGTACAGTCAAATAAAATATTACTGACAAATGTTTCAAAAGCTTTAACTGTGATGACAATTAATCTTATATGACAGATTGCAAATTAATTTTTGTTTTTCGCATTTCGATGACAACTAAAGGTATTTTACATTATTAAGTTATTATTTCCATTTTTTGTAGTAATTATTTATGATTTCAAAGTGTACCAATAAAAAAAAATAGCGTAAAGTATTCGTGGAAAACTGGTCTTTAAGGTTAGCATTTTAAGATATGAATTATACGGGAAACAGAGCTCGATTATAGAACACAGAACTCTGGGAAAAATAACTTTTATGAATAATTTTTGATACCTACGGATTCACAAAGGTTTCAGCTAGGCCATGAAGTAATTTCAATTGTTTGGAGCACATAGTAATAATTTAATTAATTACCAAAGTATCTCGACTTTGCGGTTTGGTCCTCTCGCTAATAACTAATAATATTTAACAAACCCCAATACATTCGGGTATAAAACTTCTTCATTGACTAGCGGCAACATTTAGGTTCACTTTTATTTTAGTTAGACATCAATATATACTAAGATATTTACTAGGTATGGTCCCGAGCGTTTATCCCGCAAATAATATGAATGCTCCATTTCCGACATTTGCAATTGGCATAGTAGACGTCATTCCAGTTTAGTTTTGTACCAACCATATTCAAAATAGTTTGGCCACTCTCTATAAGATGGCGAAACAATCGATACAAACTTTTTACTATGGCAATAAATAAAATACTGGATTACTGTATACTCAGTGTACAGGCACGTAATAGAAGAAATTTTATGTATACGTAGGGTAAAAGTGAAAGTGAAAAGGCAGAGCACATTTTATGTGCATGCCCCGCTGCAGCTAGAATTCGGTTCTCAATGTTCGGCAAAGGGGAACTTCTGCCGGAGGACCCTGTTGGGTGAAATATAATTTGGAGTGAGCCACAATAGACCGAGCGGTCGCAGTGGAGGGTCTGGTCAACAGCCCACTCACAATTTACCAATTACCAATTAGGTAGGGTAGGGTGTGATACCCAATTTGATATGTAAAAAAATTATTTACAATTTTTAAAGTAGTTGAATTAAAAAATGAAACTATTAAAGGCAGTGTCCTTGCAAATTTTAGTTGGGTCCGCAATTTGAGCTTATAGGGGCCATTTTTAAGGGTATGGTGTGAATATGGTATTTTGCATTGGATATGGTTTTTTTTTAATGATCGACGGTTGGTACTAATTCCACTATAGTATCCGTCATTTTTTTACAGAGGGTGAATAAACCTGTGACCTGTGACGGTTGTGACAACGCTGTTGTCGGACGTTTGGCCACGAACAGTAGAGTAAATAGCTGCTTCTATCGTGTCATCCCGTTTGCTAAAATGAGAGACCCACTTTTTATCATTCCCCATCCGTTAACAATGCAAAATCGAGAGGTCGTCAAAAAATCGTACTGTACAGGGGGTTGCTAGGGGTGGTTTTTCAAAAATTATGAAAACATTTTTTGGCGCTTTTTGCATCCATGCCACCTGGTCCATCATCTACTGAAGTTTTATGCCAATATTTTAATCAGAAATATATTTTTTATAATTTTAAAATCATCATGTAGTTCAATGCTTTCATATGGAGGAGCGCCTTATATTATATAAAGTCTCGCCCTGAAATACCACAATTGTAATATCCTTGCTAACGTCCTAACTCGAAAACCTTTTGATTAATCAAAAAAATCATTTCTATGAACGTTGTAGACCAAAGATCGAGGATTTCATTACTTTTTTCAGATTCTAAATCCGGTGGATAGTTTCGTTAAAAACTTGCAAATTGTAAAGCCATGTCGTACCTACCAAATATAAACTTTCCTATACCTTTTGCAAGGTAGAAGTACCTATTGATTGGGCTAAACTATATAAGCAGATCACAAATCACAAAAATATACTCTATATATAGTTCATGTATAGTTCAATTTATTATAAGTTCATGTTTTCTTTTGTATCATATGAATTATGTATGACCAAAAATTGTAAATATTTCCCAATCGGACCTCTTTTTCTTATATATGGCTCCCTTTTAAGGGTTTGTAATTCGTTACACTTGTAGTACCTACAATAATAATTATTATTAATTATTATTATTACTTTTGTTAATGTAAACTTAATATATTCAACAAAACATTTACACTATTTTTGTGTAGGTACTACTACCTACCCTATATTTTTGTGTAAGATACCGGCTACTTGCCTATATTTTTGTGTACCTATTGAAAATTACTTATATTGGAAAAAAATCAAAGGAAAATTTTATTACCATTTTAAAAAAATCACATCGGAATTGTTTAATTAAATATTTATTAATAAAATAATATCGCAAGACAGTTAAAATAGGCCTGTAGAAATAGACGATGTGAACGGGAATTTGTAACTAATTCGTTTCAGATAGCCATAGGTAAAAACAGGTGTATTTAGTTATAAGGAATATACCTCTGCGATTCCTCCCAAATCAAATATACAGAACATTGTTTATAAGTCACTTGTATGTGAAAAAATCATGAAATTTGGAGTTTTTTAAAAATTGCAGTAAGACTGCAGTAGATTAATTTTTTTGAATGTTTTTGTTTACTAGGTAATTCCAAACCGGTTAATTTAAGCCCTGGTTGATTTCATTTCATTGATTATTTATTTAAATAATTGCCGAAAACCATCGAAATTTTCGAAAATTTCAAGCATTTTTTACTCTGAAAGGAAAAATGCTAGACTCTTGAAACTTTGGTGGAATATGTGTCTCATTACCCTCAACTTACAAAAAAAAATTCGTTTCAAAATGTTTATTAGTTTTCTAGAAATTCTATTTGTTTATTAAAAACGTCCCAAATGTTTAATGAAAAATTGACCTATTACCGTTATCAAAAATAATTCAACCACAGCTCATTTTTTTCAACAAGACGTCAGTTTTACGAATCTGTTATGGGCGTATCGATTTTCAATAATTTTGACCGTCAAAATGGCGTTAACAACATTGCTACTTTTCGGAGCAGCGTTTTTTGCAAATAACTTTACAACAAATGAACGTATCTGCACAAATCTTTCATATTTGAGTTGCTAGTATTTTTCTATAAATTTTTAAAAAGAAATTGTTGCTCTGGGACATGTAGGAGCCGAGATAATGTTTTAAATTGTTTAATGCGCCAAACGTTTATTTATTAATATTTATGGCCAAAATTGAAACTGGTTGTTAATAAGATCTTGAATTTTGTGAATTCATCAAGTCCTATTGAAAACGGGCCCTTTTTGAGGTCAAAATATAATTTTTAATAATTAGTGATTTTAGAGCGTCTTCAATTTGTTTGGCTCAAGGGACAGGCGAATTTTTGATCAAACGAGTTTCAAATTGGGGAGCGAGAAGAATTCGTCATATCTCCGTTATTTTCCGGCCAATTTCGACGTTTTTTTTTTTAATTTGGGGTAGTTCACGAAAATAATAACAATGGGCACATTTGCAATATCCAAATAATAAACATATAATTGTTATAAACAATTTATTTATTTTTTTTAATTTTTCCATTTTTGGCTTATGCAACTTATGTGCTAATGTATTAAATATAAATTTATAAAGATTATATAATGGTAACAATGTATGCACAAACTATTTCTCCATCAAACAATATACGATGTTACAGCATATTGTTACCATTATATAATCTTTATAAATTTATATTTAATACATTAGCACATTATAAGTTGCATAAGCCCAAAAAAGAAAAAATTTAATAAAATAAATAAATTGTTTATAACAATTATTTGTTTATTATTTGGATATTGCAAATGTGCCCATTGTTATTATTTTCGTGAGCTACCCCAAATTAAAAAAAAAATCATCGAAATTGGCCGGAAAATAACGGAGATATGACGAATTTTTCTCACTACCCCAATTTAAAAATCGTTTGATAAAAAATTCACCTGTCCCTTGAGCCAAACAAATTGAAGACGCTCTAAAATCACTAATTATTAAAAATTATATTTTGACCTCAAAAAGGGCCCGTTTTCAATAGGAGTTGATGAATTCACAAAATTCAAGATCTTATTAACAACCAGTTTCAATTTTGGCCATAAATATTAATTAATAAACGTTTGGCGCATTAAACAATTTAAAAAATTATCTCGGCTCCTACATGTCCCAGAGCAACAATTTTTTTTAATAAATTTGTGGAAAAATACCAGCAACTCAAATATGAAAGATATGTGCAGATACGTTCATTTGTTGTAAAGTTATTTGCAAAAAACGCTGCTCCGAAAAGTAGCAATGTTGTTAACGCCATTTTGACGGTCAAAATTATTGAAAATCGATACACCCATAACGGATTCGTAAAATTGACGTCTTGACGAAAAAAATAAGCTGCGGTTGAATTATTTTTGATAACGTTAATAGGCCAATTTTTCATTTAAACATTTGGGACGTTTTTAATAAACAAATAGAATTTCTCGAAAACTAATAAACACTTTGAAACGAATTTTTTTTTGTAAGTTGAGGGTAATGAGACACATATTCCACCAAAGTTTCAAGAGTCTAGCATTTTTCCTTTCAGAGTAAAAAATGCTTGAAATTTTCGAAAATTTCGATGGTTTTCGGCAATTATTTAAATAAATAATCAATGAAATGAAATCAACTGGGGCTTAAATTAACCGGTTTGGAATTACCTAGTAAACAGAAACATTCGAAAAAATTAATCTACTGCAGTCTTACTGCAATTTTTAAAAAACTCCAAATTTCATGATTTTTTCACATACAAGTGACTTATAAACAATGTTCTGTATATTTGATTTGGGAGGAATCGCAGAGGTATATTCCTTATAACTAAATACACCTGTTTTTACCTACGGCTATCTGAAACGAATTAGTTACACCGTTTTTTCTATTTCTGCAGGCCTAAAATGCTTCTAAAACACAGGAATTGCACGATAATAGGCGAATATCGGCTTTATAAACGCGCTGAAGCTTAGAGTCGGTTTTTGACTGCCAAGCGACGGTAACGTGAATTTTCGTAGCATCTCCAATGTCGGCCGCTACCGCCACGACATGGCTTTACAATTTGCAAGTTTTTAACGAAACTATCCACCGGATTTAGAATCTGAAAAAAGTATTGAAATCCTCGATCTTTGGTCTACAACGTTCATAGAAATGATTTTTTTGATTAATCAAAAGGTTTTCGAGTTAGGACGTTAGAAAGGATATTACAATTGTGGTATTTCAGGGCGAGACTTTATATAATAAGGCGCTCCATATGAAAGCATTGTACATGACGGTTTTAAAATTAAAAAATATATATTTTTGATTAAAATATTGGCATAAAACTTCAGTAGATGATGGACCAGGTGGCATGGATGTAGAAAACGCAAAAAAAATTTTTTCATAATTTTTTAAAAACCACCCCTAGCAATCCCCTGTACAGTACGATTTTTTGACGACCTCTCGATTTTGCACTGTTAACGGGTGGGAAATGATAAAAAATGGGTCTCACGTTTTAGCAACAAAGTGCAAACGAAAATCTTTTCTAGAAGGCTTTTGCGGGCTGGCAAACTCTACTAGATCCGAGGCCGTATCTGTTTACGACAAAGCTAGCGGTTATCACGGTCTCTTGAAAGCGCCGCTGTTCGAACAATTCGCGAACAACTAAGTCAGGTCCTCTAAGCAGTTGCCTAGCAAACTAGCACGTGACATCAAACTCAATTTGGCTATCAACCACGAGGTACCGGTACGTCCTGGAAGATATTTGCGTGAGCTATTTCCCACTACTAAAACCCTAGCCTTAAAGCACTTCCTCTATTTCGAGCACTCCGGCTGCGCCGTCGTGCTCTAAAATTCGCGCGTGTTTTAAAGACCTTAATATCCACTTATACTTTAATATACTATATTAGACAAGACTTACACTCTGGCTTATTGTAATTATTTTTGAATATTCATTAAACCATTCTGGCATTCGTGCATTGTGCATAAACAGGTCTTAACGCATAAGGAATATTTTACTCATAAAACTGTAGAATCCAATTGATTCATCTCCAGAAAGACTGATCAGGGAAGTAGTAATCATAAGTATAAATTTATTATTAGTATGAAAAAGTTGTGTTCCTTCTAACCAATCCAATTTACTTGTCTTTTTCCAAACTGAAAAAAACTTTAAGGTGGAATATTCACACGTTTGATAGAGAAAGCCACCAAATAAATATATTATTTTGCATTGACATGAACCTAGACAAAGCGACAATGAAAACTTCCACAATAACCTCTAAAATGTACGGGACAGAGAAGGAAGTATACCAGTGAATGCACTCTATATTAATCTGATATTTTTTAGGTTACTAGTGACGTTTCTTTTCTATAAACTGTGAAACATTCGACAACCGGATATCTCATAGTAGATTTATGAACTACTAATTGTTTTTACTTTTATTATTCTTCTGACCTTGGAAGGTCATTTATAGTAAGACGGTTTTGTTCGGTTCAATGCTCAAGGTTATATTTTTATTCACAATATGTTGCAACATGATACATTACAATGTGTGTGCACTGTCAATAATTCCTTAACACCTACGCAGCACTAAGGAACAGCCAACTGAATTTATTAATTAAAAATTGCCATTCATGCTTAATACGTATAAATTACAGGGTATTACCCAAAAAGGATATATAAATGAAAGGTATTAAACTTTCATAGATATCATCTGTTCCGATCTCTTACACCTTGAGAGCCGACATTATTTGTGAAAGGGTTAAATTTATGGTAGATATATGTGTGGTAGAAAAAGTTGAGGTCACGAACTTATTGTGCCTATATTATAATATCGACGTTTCTCGCACACCGCTCCATTGCTAGCCTTCCGAACACTACACAATTTATTGTTAATGAGCGCCAGCAAGGTTCAAAAGCATGCAACAGTCAACTTCCGGCAAAGGTTCTTACTGCAGAAGGGTTTAAAGAAATGTCTGTTACAAAACCATTGGTATCTATTAGTTCACATGAGTCGGTAAACGTACTTTGGTATTGACAGTGGACATATGCCATTTTTGACAGAACTGACACGCATAAAACCACTTTAGTTAATCTTTAGTTCCATTTTTTAGAAAATTAATTCTATTGCGCAGTGATCACGCCTTTTGGACGGAAAGTGAATTTCTGCAAAATCAGAAATGAATTTGGATGATTGTCATCTCGCCTGGTTACCTGGTCGTATCTGGTGGGACATTGTACGATGCAGAATGTGTTAGATCGTTCTCGCGTTCCAAAGCACTCCTGATGTGGTTCTATTCCATAGTATAAGGATAATGCTATGTCAGGTTGCCGTCCAATTTGTGTATCTACTGCGCATTACGTCACTCAGTTTAAAAAACATTGAAAGTCAGTTGTGATTCCGCACATTTAATCTTTATTTTAATATTTTTAATAGTGTTAACGAATAGCATCATGCTTGCTTGTGCTGTGGCTGGGTGTAACAATTATTACACGAAGACAAAAAGGTACTGACATCAAGTATTTTACATTTCTCCGCGTTGAAAAGCTCGCGAAAGTATATGGATCAGCGATAAAATTAATATGAAAAATAGCAGGTTATTTTTTTATTTCGCCGGTTTATCCTTTTTATTACATTGTCTGTTTATAGCACGTATTTATTCTGTACATTTCAACCCAACAGAATCAACAGATTTTGAAATTTCTTTAATACAGCAGATGTTGTTATATTCCCCCCAGAAACAGTAGAAATTGAAGATCTGATGCAGTTCCAACTGTTAATATGCCTGGTGTTGTTTCTTGAATGTCGTAAAAGGAAAATAAATTGTGATAGATTGCTTAGGATGGAAAAAATATTAAAAATAGACTAATAATTTTAGGTTAGAATTCCAACTAACAAAAAGCATCTTATTTTATTAGATCAAGGCAATTAAAACTTTATTAATAATGCACTGAACAAGATTTTAGTTGATAGTACAGAAATTAAGTAGAAATTTTAATAAAATTGACATTATATTCGGTGATTTTAGAAAATACATAGTTTTGAGGTTAATTGTGATGTCACCCCTGCCACTTTTTAAACTGAGTGACGTCACCGTGCCTGCGCGCGGGCATACTATTCTCCTTATACCATGGTTCTATTCGATAAAATTTAATTCTAGCATGAAAGGTATAACGATGTTTAATCAAAACTCGCCAAGTCATGACAATAAGTTTCACATTGAAGAAATCGCCTTTCATTAGTTACACGAATAGGATTCATGGTGTAACATTGCCCACACACAACATCAACAGTAGCATCCAGAAGCAGGATAGCAATCGATGAACAAAAGAGATTATTCCCGTGGAAGATTTCAGTTCATGAATTTCTTTTGGCATTTGATAATTTGA
Organism: Rhagium mordax; assembly: GCA_963680705.1. Taxonomy (NCBI): domain Eukaryota; kingdom Metazoa; phylum Arthropoda; class Insecta; order Coleoptera; family Cerambycidae; genus Rhagium; species Rhagium mordax. Next base: position 24,492,462 of record OY796657.1, on the reverse strand, counting down.
TATCTGTTAGAACATTTACCTTACTTCAAGGATTCGTTCATTCTACAGTTTTAATACACTTTGGTCGATGATTGTCATATATTGGTATCGACGGCAGTTTCTACATGGATGAGTGCCCCCATGAAGCATCGTATACCCATATATCGGATTTTCACTCGGTATCGAGTTAAACCACACTCTTTGGACGCCCCAAGCAAAGCGAACATCTGTTCTTGGAAAATTGGAAAGGCGAATATTAGGTATCACCTCTCCGGAAAATCGTGTCCATTTTCCATTTCAATTTTCCCTTGCGTATATAACAAAAATGTGAATTCCGTACATGCCCTTCAGAACTCGAATGCGAAGGTGTTTTGGCAAATAGGTCTATGAACATTCTAATGGGTAACATTCACGTCTTCCGCCTTTGACTTTAATTACCTACTTTGTTTGCAATGATCTGCAATTATTATATGTTTGGAATAATATTGATAAATTAATAAATAGAAAATGATTGCTGAGAGGCATCTTTGTCACTTAGTAGTTTTTTACGTTATAATAGACCTATCTAAAATGTGTGATAATAAATTGATGAAAACTACTTAAAAATCGTTTGTGAAATAAAAATTGAATTATAGAATTATCGCATAACACGGGCGCCTTCGCCATATTCATAAAATATTCGCAAACGATAAGCCTAAAAATGAATTTAATTATATCATAAATATCTAACCATTTGCATTTTAAAATTTTATGCAAATTTAGAGTGGAAATATGCATCTCTCTATTGACTTACTATGAGGATAACCCCATGATCCGAGGTGAGGGTCCATAGAAAATATAAATATTAGAAACTTGAATATCATCTATTACATTATGGAAGACATCTTTAATTCATATTAATCTCACAATTCTGTTTTTGGAGCTCAGATAGCAGTTAAGATGAGTTCATTTAAGATAAGAATTTGAGAAATCTAATAAACTACAAAACATACTCTTGACCTCCATGGTGGTAAGGAAAAATATTTATGATTAATCTTAAATCTCTGTTCTGAAGATATTTGTTAAAGGATTTTAAAAAATCAGCTGCTCATTATGCAATCTTAAAATGTTCACCACATAATGTGAAGTAGTAGGGAGTAGCAATTTCTTTAAATAAGTTATATACATAATATGATTTATCTATAAGTTAAAGGATATGTTCTGCATGAATGAATTTACAAGCAAAATTTTTAAACATGTCAGAGACCTTTAACCTTGTAGATGTCGTAGTGCTTTAATGTCTGGAGTTTTTCATCGAACCATGAAAACGAAAATTATAAAAAATGTTACTTATTGAAGAGTGTTGCATAAAGCCAATTGAACAAATTAGTCCAGGATTTGGCGCACTGTTTCTTTACAAATAATCAAAATAGTTAATTATTTTTTGTACGCAAAAACCCATAAAATAAATTGCTTGTTATTAATTTATTTTTGATACAGAATGATAGATTAAAGGAAACTGTGAGAGGCATAATTGGAATAACAAATAAATATATGTACTTTAACCTAAATCTGTTCGACTAGAAGAGTCCTTACATTTCTGAAAATATCTAGATATTTTTAAACTGTCAAATTTGATGTTTCCTTAAATGTAAGAATTCAAATTTTTTTATTAAAAAAAAAGAGATTTCATATTTTCACAAAAGACTGATTTTTCTAAAATTTGTACAAGTACCTAATGATTCCGAACACGATGGAACAGTTAGCTAGAGAAACGATGTTCATGTACAGTGCCAATTAATATCATTTAAAATTAAGCATATTTTAAGGATAATTTTTACCATTCGAATCAGATCAACAATTAAGTATCACACGTAGATTTCAAGTAATCTACGGTTAAATCTTAAGTACATATATTTATTTTCTTCGATAATAGTTAATCGAAGTAAGGTGTCTCTCACCTGGTATGTACAGGACCTTCCTTTGGTAACTGCTGAGCAAGTTATAGGTATATTATTGAACAATTCTTTAAAATTAATAAAATCGTGTCGTGTCGTGACTAATATTATTTTTTGGATCTCCATTGTCACTGGTATTGCTCGTTTATGTAATTTATTATATAAAATATTTATTATGACTATCTGATTTTTAAAATCACGATTGACTATTACAGTGACTACGCACATTGTGCAGAAGATAATAAATCTTTAATGGCACAAGTTTTGCGTTGATTTACTCGAAAGTAAACAAATACAATAGTATTGCATTTTTTATTACTCATGCAACGTGAGAATCAACAATTGGTAAAAGGCTTCAGAGGTTCCTTCTATATCTTGTAATATAAGATTTGAATTCATTAATATTAAAATTGGTCTGTATTAAAGTCACAAAAAACGCAAAAAAGAAGTAAATTTAAAGGTACGTGATTTGTACTTTAAATAAACAATTTTGATGATCTGAAACCGAATTTGATAATACAAATTTCTTTTACCTAATCAATTTTCCGCTAGCACCCCCTTTTAACCCCTAGCGGAAAATTGACTTGTCAAATTCACTCATCAAAATACACAAGGGTGGTCGGGAATTTTAAATTATAAAGAAAAGTGCAATTTCAATTGCAAATAGAGGTTAAGGGGGTGTTAGCTGAAAATTGACTGGTGAAAAGAAATTTTTATTGTCAAATTCGATCAAAATACATAGAGGTAGTGGGATCTGTTCTTTCAATCAGAACACTTTTTTGTGGCTATATTATTCCCGTTATTTTCTGCAGAAAGACGAAAAAGCCTAGTTTCTGATCTTAAAACTATCAGTAATTACTAGGTAGGTAGATATCAGATTTTTCATAAAATTGTGAAATAATGGAAGTATAAAAAATTATGATATTACTGTGCCAACAGACATTCTAAAAGAAGCTAATGCCGCTACGTTTCATATGTTGTTGGAAAAGTCCAAAGAAAGTTGAAATGAAATGGGAAAATTTCGTCTGAATTTTATTGTAGTTTGACAATGGGCTCATTCAGCACTTTTCTTTTTTACGTAATGAAGTGCTTCCCGGCTCAGTAATGTACTATTATTCACTACTTTCGTCCACCCGTTGCCATATAAACAACTTGAGTGAACAAAACAAAGGGTTTCGAGTTTTGTATCCAAATAAGAAACTACATGTTCCAAGAGCAGGATTAAACAATAGTATATTTTACAACAAGAGATGAAAATACTGTTTTTTTCGTGAGATGAGAATTTACCCACGAGCGAAGCGAATTGGCAAATTGTAACGAGTATGAAATGCTATTTTTTCGCTATTGCAATAAAATATTGGATTAGAATTTTCAGAACTTTATTTATTTTTAACAGTCACTTGTAAAATACATATAAAATGTTATTTTAAATTATAAACCAACTGTCAAAATGTGTTCGTTTTCTTCAAGTTACAGAGGTTCTCAAGTTATAGGGGTATGTCTGCGACCTTAAGCAAAATAAGAAATGTGACGCCACTGATTTTTATTTATTTATTTATTTAAGCATATAGTTTACAAGATGTCATGTTACAATATTAATATATATCTATATTTTATGACGCCTAAGCCTAGGCTCGTTCGCGTCTGCAAATTAAAGAAAAATAAAAGTAAAAAGATAAACTAGCAATGTGAATAGTAAAATTTACAATTGTAATGATAAAATAATCATTAACGAGTGAGAAAAGAGAAAAAAATAATAAAAAGAAAGAAATTTAACAAACTAGTATGCACATTATAATTAATCATTAATGGGTAAGAACAGAGAAAAAGAAACAATAATAAAAGGGAATTTAACAAATTAGTAATTATGCATATTGGTAATAATATTGGTATTCAATCATTATAAATGTTTATTCTACTATAAGAAGCAAACGAGCGTAATTTTGTATGATGTACTTTTTTAGTGACTTTTTGAATTTATATTTTGCAAATTAAATTAATTAAATTAATTTATATTTTGCGAATTAAATTTTACGGTTAACCGTATGAAAAGTGTTGAAGCAACATTTCAAGTTAGGCAACCAAATATACAAGCAAAATTTATATCAAGGAAGTGATGGTACCTTTGGGCGCATTACTGTACTAAAGGAAATTTAGTACATGACATTGGTTTGCTACTGAACTATACAGAAACCTAAGTAGATTTGACGATTTGAAAATAGCACTGCAATAAGCCATATATGGCATAATGAACATAGATGTGACGTTAAATTGTCTGAATTGTCTCTATATAAAAAAGGCCATAAAAATCGGCCATAAATTAAACCGCTCCGTCGTAAAGCTGCTTCGATAGGAGTGAGTCGGGTAACTAATTTAAAATAATTTGAAAATATAATGCTGGTATAATTGAAACAGTAGTGTTTCCGTTAATTTTTATTTTTTAATCATGCCAGAACAAATTTTACATGAGAATAATGATGTTCTATGGTATTAAGTAATACATTATATTATTTATATTTATTATTTAATAGCTGTAGAAAAATAAAGTACGTCCCGCTCTCCCGTCAATGCGTAAACGGCAAAGCTTTTGAGGTTTTTTGTGCACTAGAAAATAGAAATATGTAGTTTACTTCATCTTACCTTATGTTACGTTATCTTAATCTAATTTATGAATTATGATTTATTATCGTATATCTAATATAATACGTTTATATCCATATTCGTGGGTGAATAGGCAATGCGCAAAGCAAACTTGCGGAAAAAAATTTACCTTACCACAAATAATATTTTCTGATTAAAGAACATAAAAATGTTGGGTTGTCTGACATAAAATCAAATCAATATTATTTTCGTTCGATTAAATATTAATGTTGATATTTTCTGAAAAAGTACATTGAAATAATTGATACAGGATATTATACAGGGTGTGTCAACAAGATCACCTCGGTTGATATCTCGTTTAATAGGTATTTATTATCTATATCGAAAAAATTTTTAAACAGAAATTGTAGGAGAACAAGAAGACCATAATATTGTAAAATAATTTCCAATCATATAGGGTGTTTGATATTCGAGTGACATATCAAATTTATATTTCTTTAAACGGGACACCCTGGGTATATATATTTGTACACTTTCTTATTTTCTTTTTAATTGCCTTTTTCGAGTATATCTACTGTTTGAAATTTCATTGCGACGTTGTCGAATTATTCATCTGTTTTTCAAACAAAATGTTACTTGATGACCTCACTATAATAAAATTTGCAATAGATATGTCCCCATATTAAACAACTTTTTTTTGTAAATGTACCAGCTTCTATTAGATACCTATAATAAAGTTGCAATTATTTGTACAGGGTGTTTATTGCAATAATGTAAATATGATATCGATCATAACTTAAGGGCCGATATTTTCAGTCTGATTTAACCCTGATTAAGTTTAACCATTGATCAATTACCTTGGAAATAATTGTCGAGACAATTGTTTCCATGGTAATTAATCAATGATTAAAGTTAATCAGGGTTAAATCAGACTGAAAATATCGGCCCTAATTTTTTTAATTGGAACTCCCCGCCCCGTGTATTTTTACATATTTGGATAGCGTCTTTATCGCTCTATAATTTTTATTAACCTATATCTAAAATCAATCATTTCCAGTAAAATTGTATGTTAATGAAAACATCACGTAGGTAATTTCTAGAAATTCTGAGTATAGTCAAATGCAAGGATATAGGTAAGTAACAATTCATTACAATCGCATGCCGCCTGCCCTTGTCGGAATATTTGTAAAGTCTGTGTCATATCTATACAGCACATAAAAAGAGCCGGCTTGTTTGAAGTTTTTATGGGCATCAAACAAGCCGCTGGTTTTTTATGTGTCTTACAAATCTGAAGTCGACCATAATATATTTTTATAGTTGGCGAAAACCACATAAAAATTCAAAGGTGCCGAATAAAAAATATGCAGATAAGTGGATTGGTAGATCACAGCAACACCAAAACTCGTAGAAATTATAGAGAAGTTAGAGGGCCATAAGTACAGTGCACGCCAGGCGACTACGAACATGGTACTTCGAAATTAGTAATTAGTTGGCAAACGCACCTCGATCGAGCCCCTCGTCCTTTGTACCGTTGTGCGTGCAATCGGTTCAATCCGATATACGATTATCATCCATAACGAGGACACTCGATCGAGTTCGGCTGCCAGTTTATTTCCCGTCCCGTGTTCGTAGTCGGGCGGCGCGCACTGTATTATTTTTTATTTTACATATTTTATTAATTGCTAAATAACACATAGCTTTTATTAGCATTAAGATATCACGACTGTGCTCATATATTATAGTAGTTAAAACATGACACGAATAGGTAACGAAATATCGGCAATTTTTCGCAAACTGCCTTAAACTATAACTCGCAAGTTTGGAAATCTACAAAAGACATGTATATATTAATAAAATGAAAAAAATATTGGGTAGGTATGCCCCATAATTTAAAAATTGTAGCTAGAATTTTAGTTCAATTCATTTTATTTTTGTTCCAATATTTAGAGCAACTTTTCTTACGTTACAGATATTTTACTATTTTTATTTTTAGCGGCGCGACATCTATAGTTTAGTAGAATAATTAATGTGGTTAGATGCACATGTCGGTAGTCCAGCTACAGTTTTCCAATCTACCATCGTTCAATGTGATCCTATATATGAACAATTATTATCATATAGTTCGTCTGTGCAATACTCGTGTCGCTACTAGTAAAACTGTTTTGTCGCCATCTAGGTATATCCAACAATTTTGCGGCTACATCAAAGATATTACGTTCATTATCTTTGTAGTTCCATATATCGCTGGTATTACATTTTATTTTTAATAAAAATGATATCTTTCGTTCTTTTCATATCTCCCATAGTTTAGGCACAAACTGCAAATATTATAGCAACAAAAATTGTACAAATCAACAGTAACCACGATTAAACAGTACTTACTTATCTTTAAAAGTTATAATAATTGTTCAACTATGAGAGATACGAAAACAACATAACATACCATTTTTGATAAAAATGAAATGTAAAACTTATTAATGGTATGTTTTTTAAATTTATTCAGTGGCGTCACACATTTTTTTTGCTTAGGGTCGCAGACATGCCCTACATCTAAGTCACTGGTTATAGTTGAAATACCATCTTTCGGTTAAAGATGTCGTATCATTAGTTCATACAGTTCCCCAAATTTTACGGCGATATCTTTATTCATTAAGAAGTTCGAAAAATTTTAACCCACTTTAACTTGAAAACGAATCAAGCTAAGACAAAAGTTTAAAGGGTTTTATTTTTTTTTTTGTTCCTAGAACACGCTTACGTATTTGTTACATACGATGGCGTAACACCCTGTATACAAGTTAGTGCCTTTTAAGTGGATCCCGCTTCTGGAGCCTTATTAACAATCTAAGTAAGATGTAAGCGTGGACTTAACAAATATGTTGAAATGCAAAGAAATTGAGGTTTAATATTGAATAATAATAATTATTAATAATATTTTAAACCTTCGCGCATCGAGCCAATGTGGCGATATGCTCAAAAAATTTCAATTCTTACTGTTAGTTACGTGCACACCGGATTTAATTTGGTAAATTAATATTATCAATATTACCCTTTTTTGACTTAGGTACCTAATCTTTCTAAAATGTTGTAAATTTAATCCTGTTTATATTCGATCAAACAATTAAAGCTATATTACCTATACAGTTTAATACTCTTTTTATTTTTTACATAAATAACATATATTTACAACATACAAACATAATAAGGTAACAATCCTTTACCATACTGGTGCGGTGTATCCATGGGCAACAATTGGATCACTATATCCATGAGAAACAATGGAACCAGTGTATCCATGCGCCAAAGTTGGGGCAGCTACAGAAAGAGGAGCGGCTACTGGAGTAATTACAGGAGCTACAGTTTTCACGTGTACTGCAGCAGGTTCTTTATGTACAACAGCGTTGAAACCATTGTGTGGGTCAGAGGAGTACTCTACAGTACGTTTAGTACCGTCGGATTCAAGAAGGGAGTAACTACCATGTACAACATCACCTCGACGGGATTCTTGTTGGCTTTTGGCATCTCCGGTATGGGGGTCGTTTACAGCATATCCGAAATCGTAGTGGGCTGGAGCTGAGGGTTCGGCAACAACTGCTTTAGCTACAGGGGCGGCATATGCGACTGGAGCAGTATATGCAACAACTGGGGCAGCAGCGGTATACACTTGAGGAATTGGGGCTACGTGGTTTTGTACGGTGGAATATGAAGATACCGATTCGTGTCCACTATAAGCTATAGCTGGGGCTACGGCATAACCTAATCCTAAGTGTCCTGCACTAGCGATGGTAACAAGAGCAGCAAGAAATACGAACTGTAAGAAAAAAAATTTTGTTTGAGCAGAAATAGAAAACGTATGTAATCTTTTTTAATGGCATCTACATTTAATCAAATGCAAAAATGTAAAAATCAAATAATAAGTATGAAGATCACTCTCTTCTCACCCAGGTATATTTACAAACATTTTTACAAAAATCACAAATATTAAACCATGTGTAACACAAAGGTAGTAACGAAGGAGAATGAAGTTAATCAATAGTTTAATTTTAATGTCTTTAATGTAGCTAACGATCAAATATGACCTATATCTACATCAGATTAAAAAAAATTAGTAACAATTTTAATTGTTTAAACTTCGAAATATTATATCATCAAACAAATTTCCTTAATAATGAACTATCATTGAAAAAGATTTTTCCAATTCTATATTTATTTGTACTTTAATGTCTACGAAATTTTCAATTTTTAAGGAGTTTTTTTCAATAACTTATAAAATACATATATCATAATTTATAACTTTGTTTCTTCCATTTCATAGTCCTAATAAAGCCCCATTTTAATCCTATAATATTTTTGTTTTCGGAAATCAATATTATTAAGCGTCCACTTAAAATGAATAACGTGTCTCTACATATAAGAAAAAAATTAATAATCTCTCTAATTACTTTTTCACTTTCACTTACTTTAACAGACATGTTTCTTGATTGGTCGCTAACTTGATAATAATTACAACTTATTAATGGTTTATATATATTTTGTAAAGTTATACTAGAGAGCGCCCTACCCCGGAATGATTTTGGTGCCTTTCTATGACGGTCAAGCGTCTTCTGAAGGTTGAATGAAAATATTTAATTCATAAATGTGGGTAAAATAACTATTGCTAACTAAAAAACTTGCCAATAATTTCCGCAGAAATTTATTTAATTGTCCTAATTATGCAATTTTAAGTGGCAAGTGTTTCACTTTTTTACTAAAATATCGTTCAAAGGGTTTAGTTGGAAGATATATCTTAATAAATTAATTAATTAATTTCTACTGATAGTACAGTTAGGTACTTGGTGATCTCACTTCGAACTAATTCTATAGATGTTTCAAATTGAAATATTTTTGAATATTTTGATTCAAAATGGTTCAAATATCAAATATTAAAGAGGGATAAGGGTGCTTTTTAGTTTGGGGTGAGTTTCACTCCAACTCAGGGGTTTCAGAAAAAAAAAGTGACTATTGGAACGAGTGGATCGTCGAATTCTACCCCCAAAAACCCCTTATAACGTTATTTTTGCTTTAATACCCGCCGAGTTACAGGGGTTGAAAACGTTGATTTTTAAGCAAAAAACACTGATTTTTCAAAGGTTTTAAGCAAATTACTTAAAGACGAGTACATTTTCGAAAAAGTTTGTCATAACAAAAAAGTTGTGTAATGAAATAACAAAAATAATCCATGAAATAATAATTTGTTTAGGCTCATCATTGCCGAGATACAATTCATGATAGGTGCATTTGACCGTAGCCCTGAGAAGATCACGAGCTTTAACAGTCATAACTCTGATTTAAAAAACCTTTTGACTTGTACCTTGAATCAAATTGAAGCTTATTAGCTTAAAATTGTCTTTTGACAAATTTTGATATCTGCTAAATCAAAAATGATACAAGAAAAATAGACGCAAAATTTTGATTTTTTACAAAAAAGTGCGCATTTTTTTTGTTTCATTAAATTCCAAAATTAAAAAAAAAAATCCAAATTGTATTTTTTGTTAGTCATTACTATTACCTATGTATATTATGCTCAATTTTTTTTTACCGTGATGGATGCATTGTCTAAAAGATTTTACACTTAATGTAAGTATTTTGAAAATGTTTTAAATAATGGGTTTTCTTGGCTTTGAGGTTAAATAACTGAAGGAAAAAATCTTAGCTGAAAGTTAACAGAGACAAAAACTGATGGCAATGAATTAAAAGAAAATGCCCCTTTTTTATATTTTTGATCAAGATAATAGGTTAGGAGATAAAAGTGGTTGAAGTTAACTCTTAACTTTTCCTTTTTTTTTAATTGACGCATTTAAGATGAATATAGAAAAACTGACAAGCTTTGTACTGTTTTGACCTACCTGACCTTAAAAGGATTAAAAGTCCTTCAAAATGCTTTTTTGGATGATTTTTATCGTTAATTACAAAAGAGGTATGACCGAAATAAGAAGGGCGCCTCGTTTTAATGAATTGCGACATTGCTCGTTTGGCGGTAATTTAGTCTCAGGAGTTTAGGGGAGGTTTTCATCCTCTTAGGGGTAAGATCAATTATTTTTCTTATTAGGGGATGAGAAAGTCCTAATTTCTCAAAATAAACAAAAATTGATTATTAATTCATCAATTTAACTCTTTTATATCGGTCATATTATTGAGAGTGCAACATAAAATTTCTAATTTCTGACTTCACATTCGTGATCAGCGACTCCAACAACATAAATAATATAAGTTTCAATAATATTTTCTCAGTACTTCGTTAATTTTTTTCTTTCTGTTCTTATTTAATATTTACTGCCACACTTCTGAACATTACCCGAAAGTGTAAAGTAAATCCCAAATAAGAACAGAAGATGCCACAAATGACTTTTAGACAATACTTCGTTAATTATGGATTTTTTTTATTTAAGGGTGGTTTTCACCCTCTTAGGGGTAAGAGCAATCATTTTTTTTTATTAAGATATAAGTTTTATGCCCTAAAATATAATAATTTGCAAAGAAAAGGTTCTACTCGCTCAAAACAAACAAAATATGTTTTTCCATTATACCCATGTTACATCGGCCATATTAGAGGTGCAATCGCGAATTCTAAAACTCTGTCAGACTTGAGATTCGTAATCAACGACCTCAAATACATTTACATGAATTTTTTTAATAACTAACTCTTAATACTTGAGTCATTATTAAATTTTGAACTTCAGAGGTGGTTTTCACCCTCTTAGGGGTAAAAGCACATCTATTCCTTTCAAATTTTTATTGATTATTTTTGTTATTCTTGAAAACATTGCATTTATAGAAAATTTTGTGGGCATAAATAATTAGTTTTTTAAGGGTTTCGACATAAGGATCAAACTTTTTTATTCCGAAATTACTGGATATTGTGTGATTTAATAAAACGGTCGACTCTTCAGGTGGGCAGCTGGTATGTACTCAAACTTTAATTCAAAAGTTTTAAGAGAAGCGGTATGTATTATGAAGGTAAACCTTTATTCATTTTTGAATAATTTTCGACAAATTAATAACTAAAGTCATCCAGTTTCTAAAGATGTTATGATAAATAAATTATTAACTAATATTACTTAATTTAGCATAGATTTTCTGCAACTTCAATAGACTAGTTGAGAAGCTAGATATATTATTTAAATATTTGCAACCTTCAAAGCTTGACCGCCATAAAAGTGTTAAAAAACCATTCCGGGGTAGGGAGTATACTACAATAACTTTCTGAAATATATATAAAGCATGAATAGATTCTAATTATTATCAAGTTATCAATTAATCAAGAAACATGGCTTTTAAAGTAAGTATTGCATGTTCAAAGAAATATAACTGTTGTAAAAGATAACTATGTTTCTACAGTTTCACAAAAATATTATTAATCTGCCTTCTTTTCCTTTCAAAATATAACTCAAAAATATATTTTTACAGTTTGTGACCTTTGCCGCTCTTGTTGCTGCCGCTAGTGCTGGACACTTAAACTTAGGATTAGGTTATGCCGTAGCCCCAGCTATTGCTTATAATGGTCACGAATCGGTATCTTCATATTCCACCGTACAAAACCACGTAGCCCCAATTCCTCAAGTTTATGCCGTTGCTTCCCCAGCTGTTGCATATACCGCTCCAGTCGCATATGCCGCCCCTGTAGCTAAAGCAGTTGTTGCCGAACCCTCAGCTCCAGCCCACTACGATTTCGGATATGCTGTAAACGACCCCCATACCGGAGATGCCAAAAGCCAACAAGAATCCCGCCGAGGTGATGTTGTACATGGTAGCTACTCCCTTCTTGAATCCGACGGTACTAAACGTACTGTAGAATACTCCTCTGACCCACACAATGGTTTCAACGCTGTTGTACATAAAGAACCTGTTGCAGTACACGTAAAAACTGTAGCTCCTTTAATTGCTCCAGTAGCCGCTCCTCTTTCTGTAGCTTCCCCAACTTTGGCGCATGGATACACCGGTTCCATTGTTTCTCATGGATATAGTGCTCCAATTGTTGCCCATGGATATACTGCACCAGTATGGTAGAGAATTGTTAACTATTTGTGTTTGTATGTTGTAAATATATTTGTTATTTATGTAAAAAATAAAAGGAGCATTACACTTTACATAGGCTTTAATTATTTTATCGAATATAAACAGAATGAAATAAGATATATACCTATTATGAAATATAAAAAAGGTCAAATTTCTCTAGAAATATTAGGTAAGTCAAAAGGGTGATCTTAATTTATCAAATTGAATCTACACTGTATGTAACTAATAGTGAGAATTGAAGTTTTACGAGTAAATCACATACCTATCAAATTTCGAGCAGGAATTCTGAATTAGTATCCACACAAGAAATGGTCAAAATACGAACAGACGAAAGTATGACTAGTAGGCAGAAATTTTTATGAATTTAGGGAAAGTCAAAATATATGCTAGTTAAAATTACAGTAAAAGTAAAAATCTTCACTTCCTTATAAAGGTGACTATTATTTACTAATTTATTTACTTTTATTTATTTGCATACACTGCTCAACAGGTAGATACCCAATTAAAGAACAGAAATAAATGCAAACATCATTATTTAAATATAAATACAAGGTATAACAAAAAAAAAAAAGAAAATATGAAACACAACAATAGCAATAAAAATATAGAAAAAAATGTGAACTGCAGATAATTAATTGGCAAAATAAATTAATAAAATTCTATCTAAATTAAATAGAAAATTGTCACGAGAAAAATAAAAATAAAAATTATCAGGTGCTATTTAATATCATGTTGTATATCATTAAGGCTGCAATAAAAAATATCAAGATAACTACATAATTTATTAAAATTGTTACAGATTGAAAACAAAGAAGAATGTTTTAATATGTAGGTTTGTTTGTGGGTAAATAGAAAAATTGAGCATTACGAGCAGTCAATATTGGAACATGAAAATTTTATTTTTTAATTATTTCAGGTGCATCAAAATCATTATGTAAGTAAGGCCAATTTATTGTCAAACGTTACACCAAGGTCACGGAAAATTTTTAGTTAGTAATCTCTAAAGTGAGACATTATTCAAACTATAGTCAAAAATTATAGGTGATGTTTTCAAAGAATAGGATAATACATTAAAATTGCTAGCATTTAGGAGCAATTTATTTATTATACACCAAATTTTCACTTTAATAAAACAATCTTGAAATTGAAGGCAGTCATCCACATCATTTATGCGCGTGTAAATTTTAAGGTCATCCGCATACAACAGGCAAGGGAACATCAATTTCTTCTATTATGTTGATATTGATAAATATGTTGAAAAACAAGGGCCCTAAAATGAATCCCTGAAGAGCTCCAGAAGTGGCTACAAATTCGACTGGCTTGAACCCATTGAGAACAACGTACTGAATTCTATTAATTAAATAAGATTTAAATAAGAGAAGTAAAGAATCAGAGAGGCCAATTTCTTCTAATTTATTTAGTAGCAATTGATGCTCAAATTTATCGAATGCTTTCAGTGCGGCAGTTTAGCTAGGATATTTCAACATATTGTGCACTTTTTGATAAAAGCACCAAATTTGGCACAGAGGTAGACCGATGTAATATGAACAATTTTGGATGTGGAGCCATCGGCCAACTGCCCCCTGGCGGCCGTGGCGGCCATTTTTCAAAATGGCTGCCAGTGGACACCCGAAAGACAACAGAAGTTAGATAAAATTTGCTGCTGAAGGTTTTGGTGAATGTTTATTGAATGTTTTGAATGAAAGATAGTTTGTAAGTTATATACAGGGTGAGCCAATAGTGCGTATTTCTTCTGCATCTCCTGTCTCGTTAGAGATAGAGGCATATATGGTTCAAAATTTTAATTAAATTTTGTGAAAAAGTAAATTTTTTAATATTTAATATTATTATCAATTATACAGGGCGATCCGTTAAAGTGGTAGATGAAATAGAAATAGATATATTTTTTAAATGGAATTTCCCAATTTTTTTTATTATATTTGAATACCACTATGATGGCCTATTATTCAGCGGTAAAATATTTTTAAAATTTGTTGTATGGTTAATGAAATAAAAAATATTTTTATGGAAAACTGACGTGTTTGCAGGTATCATTTTGAAAATTGATTTTGGACTTATTTTTGGAGAGTAATAGTAGTGTATGCCATACTTTAACTATTAGTTGATGTAGAAAATATTTCTTTCATACAAGGTGTTCATAAGAGCACTGCTAACTTATAAATATTCAAACTACCAAAACTCAACTTTTTCCAATGGAACACCCTATATATTTTTGTAAACAATTGTGTAATTTTTATTTCTCTGCAACTTTGATATGATATGTCTCATACCTAAAATGAATAATTTTCTAGATGTAGTTGTTTATGGGTAAATAGGTATGTTTTATTCAGAAAAGTCAACGTACCTTTTTATTAATTATTTTGTAGAAACAAAGACATTTAATTTCAGTTACTTTCAATTTTGTTGCAAACCTCCTAGTTTTCACTAAAAAATGAATTTTACGAAACATGAATTAAATGATAGGTATGATGTATATGGTGAAAGTGACAGAAATTGTTTTTTGGCCTCCAGAACTTACGCTCAAAAGGATTCTCACAACAAGAAGCATCTTCCAAAAGTATAAAAACAGATTTGAAGAAACAGGTGACATTTCTTACAAAAAAGTCAATCGTAGAAAAAGGACTACAAATGAAGATAACGACTTTTTTATAGGAAATGTCACCTGTTTCTTCAAATCTGTTTTTTAACTTTTGGAAGATGTTTCTTGTGGATGGGTTATATGAGAATACTTTTGAGCGTAAATTCTGGAGGCCAAAAAACAATTTCTGTCACTTTCACCAAGGGTATACATCATATCAATTAATTCCTGCTTCGTAAAATTCATTTTTTAGTGTAAACTAGGAGGTTTCCAACAAAATTGAAATTAACTGAAATTAAATGACGTCAAATGTCTTTGTTTCTATGAAATAATTTCTTAGGTATGGGACATATATATCATATCAAAGTTGCAGAGAAATAAAAATTACACAATTTTTTTCAAAAATATATAGGGTGTTCCATTTGAAAAAGTTGAGTTTTGGTAGTTTGAATATTTATAAGTTAGCAGTGCGCTTATGAAAGAAATATTTTCTACATCAGCTAATAGTTAAAGTATGGCATACACTATTACCATGTCAAAGAAAAAAATTGCTCTCCAAAAATAAGTCCAAAATCAATTTTCAAAATGATACCTGCAAACGTCAGTTTTCCATAAAAATATTTTTTATTTCATTAACCATCCAACAAATTTTAAAAATATTTTACCGCTGAATAATAGGCCATCATAGTGGTATTCAAACATAATAAAAAAAATTGGGTCATTCCATTTAAAAAATATATTATATTCTTTCATCTACCACTTTAACGGATCGCCCTGTATAATAAATAATAATTTAAAAAAATGTGCTTTTTCTCACAATTTAATTAAAATTTTGAACCATGCCTCCTATCTCTAACGAGACAGGAGAGGAGATACAGAAGAAATACGCACTATTGACTCACCCTGTATATAACTTACAAACTATCTCTCATTCAAAACATTTAAAAAACATTCACTAAAACCGTCAGCAGCAAATTTTATCTAACTTCTGTTGTCTTTCGTGTGTCCACTGGCAGCCATTTTGGAAAATGGCCGCCACGGCCGCCAGGGGGCAGTTGGCCGATGGCTCCACATCCAAAATTGTTCATATTACATGGGTCTACCTCTGTGCCAAATTTGGTGCTTTTATCAAAAAGTGCACAATAGGTTAGCTAATCCGCTGTACAATTTGGAGAAATCTGTGTATATAACATTGTTTGACTATGTGCACCAGGGATTCAGAACTATACTGAGTTATACAAAATAAATTTACTACAAATTGAACGACCTTCCATAAATTCATGTTGTAGGTTAGAGAGAGATCTTGATGTTAATTTGATAATATAATCTATCATGAAGTAATTCTTTAAAACTTTACAAAAAACTT
Organism: Rhagium mordax; assembly: GCA_963680705.1. NCBI lineage: Eukaryota > Metazoa > Arthropoda > Insecta > Coleoptera > Cerambycidae > Rhagium > Rhagium mordax. Next base: position 24,475,928 of record OY796657.1, on the reverse strand, counting down.
TAGAATATTCTCATAGATCAGGAAACTGGCAATTTTCTTAAAATTAAATTAAAAATGATAGTTAAATGATACGCAAAAATAAGAACTCAATCATTAAACAAGAATGCTGGTATAAAATCAGGATCTGTTATAATTTTAGGCTTTATTCATTTGAAAACTTGCGTAATCTCAACTTCAATAAAAGAAATTTTATTTACGGTGTGGGGTTATTATTCGATGGAATTATACGTGTCTATAATATAGAGTTGGTTGAATCTCTCTGACTGCCCAAAACTTGTTATAATCACTTTTATAGTTCCCTCAGAATGTTTTAATAAAATCATTTTCTCTTCGCTATATTAATCGTTTTACTTCATGTCTTATATATTTTTAAAACCATCAGTCTGTGTATACTTCAATCTAAGAAGTTCTTTAAGATGCATCTTTTTTATCATACTACCAGTAAACCAAGTAGGGTATCTTCTATTAGGTATGTGAAGCTGATTTCCTCGGTACACAGGATTTAAAAACAAAATGTTGTAGACATCATTGCAGGAAAAAGAAAAGACCCAGTCGATACCAAGAAGATTATTATCAAACAATTTGGGCAAATCACATTTACGAAATTATAACTCTTAATGTGGTTAATTGGAAAATTATTAATAATGTTCATTATCATACTGTTCAACTCTATTGATATATTAAAGCAGGGGGTGAGGGCAGGGTGTTGCAAATCCTTAATCCTCATTTTTTATAAGGTCAGTTGATTCAGTTACAATACAATTTCTATTAAATAAAACTAAATCTGGGATATTGATTGACATTGTGATTTTGTATAATAAATTATGTGAAAGTAAAGGTTTCATTTAGAACCATTTGTCCCAGCAGTCGCTTTAAAGGAATTTAACTTTTAATAACTACGCTAACAAATACTATTAAATAAATAATTGATTCAATCATGTATTTCACACTCTAGTTGATATATGTAGATAAACTAAACAATTACAAATTAATGTTTTAAATACACATGCGTATGTTTCAGTTCTTTACCACCAAGAAAAAAGTTAAACTTATTACCCATGTTACCTCGTCTGACGTCCAAGGCCGTTGAAGGACGTGTATACGTATCAAAAATATTTTAAATTTTAGATTGTACTAAACCAGATATAAATGACTAAGCTAATTCCTTTTTTCTAGATGAATCAACATTTTTATGTCATTTATTATATAAACATTAATTCAGGCAATTACTTTTGTATATGCTACAGTTGTCTTCCAAACAATGAATGAAACACGAACAATTTAATATCTGCACAACCTCGACATTATATTTGACACCAAAATCTACATTTAACAATCTGGTTAAAAAATTATCCCATAATTAATTTCATGGCGTGGAACTTAATAATTAATAACTTAAAATAAGAACAGTTAACTAAAAGAGCATATTTTGTCCTTCTCTTTAAAACAAATGGGTTTGAAATATATAATTTGAGAAAAAAAATATATTGTTGGGAAAATCTAATTTGGATTGTATTCAGACAGGGAATTCAAAGATTAAAGATATTTCGTTAAATCTAATAGTTGCGATAAAAATTAAATCCAGAAAAAATCAAACTATCATAATTACATCTTATTTTTTTATACATGTTTCGGTTCCCGTTTTGAAACCATTTTCAAGAAAAAGAAAACATATTTAGGACGTGTGCCTTGGAAACTATTAACAACAATAAGTTATTTTTGGAAGATATTTATAATTGGCATTTATAGTGCAAAAAATAGGAAGTAGAGTCCTTTTATTGACTAAAAGTCTTCTAAAATTGACAACCTTCATAATAAGTGGAAATAAATTTTTTGCTTTTTGTAGATAAAGCCGTATCTAATCATAATAAAACAAAAATAAAAAAATTAATTATTTTGATGATTTTTCAAAAATATGTAAAGATATATATAAGTATATCTACGCCATAACGCCATACATATACAAGTATCACTTTACCAAAATTTTTAAATTCTCTGTTGTTAACCATAAATATTATTTTACATAAAAGCGACGCCGACGCCGCGAGACGGTTAATAAATTTTGATAAGAAAGTAAATAGATAACTGTTTGAGCTCATTTTTCCTTTTCTAAATCCTGATTTTGGCTTATCGAGACATTTTCTTATCTTATTAAATCATAAAATTTATAAAGTTTAATCTTTTTTATTCTTACAGAAATTGAATTGCAAACCAAAGTATACAGTCTACAAAAATAATTGATTATAAAATGATCCAAGTATGAAAAATTTATACTTATTCGGTCAACCAAAGAAACTATGGAATTTTGGAGAGACCAAAATTTATGAATTACACTTCTATATACAGGATGTCTAATTTATCATGGCTAAAAATTATCTTCATAAAAAATGTAACATTTTTCTATTGCCTACAACATGGCATATATTTAAAATGTGTAGCCCAGTTTATAAATTATGAAGAGGCCAGTATTCCATTACGTTCTTTTATAACAACTATGAAGTAATTATCCAAGAATCTTTAAATTATTTTACAACCCGTTTTTTAAAATTTTTAAATAGTTCTACAGAACAAATTTGACATATAATTTTCACTGTAGAGAGAAAATATTTATAAATATATTTCTGAAGAGTTTTTTTTTAAGAATAAATAGAGATAATCAGTTAATTTATGTAGCTTTAGATAATACATAAACAGCTTTGCCATCAATTCTCATTTAAAAAGTTTTACCTTATCTCATCAAATAAAAATATTCGCTTTAGAAATACTAATTTTCATAATTATATTCGACAACTGATGAATTTTCAATATTCTCCAAACAACTTATTCTTTCACCAAAACGTAATATTAATTAATTTCCTTACGTTTCAAACTATTTCACTTATGTTTAATTACAATTACACACGTAAAAATAGTACCTAATAACCAAACATTTTAAACTATAATAGTAAACTAAAGTAAAGTAACCGTTTGATTACTAACACAGAATATAAATTTACACATTATTTTCCAAAATAAATGCAACAATTTCTAGAACTTATCGTAAAGTAAATCTAATCGCTTCCTATCGTTCTATATCTTTGAGGCATAATATGCGTGGAGCAATATTTGGCTCGGACACTTGTAACTGGTTCAGTGGCTACGCAAACACTGCCTAATTAATTTTATAATAGCACAATTCTTACAATTGTGTCCTTCAAGAGCCTTGATTATTAAGATGTTTTTAGTGTAGAACCAGTGAAAGGTTCCAAAATTGTTCCGGGGTAGGGACCACACCCATATGACTTTTTGAAACATATATAAAGCAATTCTAATTATGATTATTTACAAGTTGACAAACAATCATCAACCATGGCATTCAAAGTAAGTACCTACTTTACTTCAATAAAAATTAGTTTAAAAAAAAATTATATTTTTACCCTATTTAATTCAGTTATTTTTCCATTTTACTTAATATAGAGTAAAGCCCTTTTAAATTACAAACGTTTAGAGTTTTCTAAAATTATATTCGAAAAAAACATAAGAATATATTACGGTTTCTTCTAATGTTATTCCCCACTTTTTGGACATTCGTGATTTATTAATACTATAGCGAATTCACATAAAGTTATTACCGACATAATATAATTTCTACTTTATGAGAAGATTTACATACGGAATATTCCTAACTAATTATTTAATATTCTCTTATAGGTAATCGTATTCGCTGCCTTCGTAGCTGTCGCCCATGCTAGCCACATCGGCTTAGGTCATGCTATAGCCCCAGCTGTAGCTTATGGTGGACATGAAGCAGTATCCTCATACTCCACTGTACAACAACATGCCGCACCAGTTGTCCACTCTTACGCCGCCGTTGCCCCAGCTGTCAGCTATGCCGCTCCAGTTGCTCCAGTAGCATACTCCGCCCCAGTAGTTAAAACCGTAGTTGCCGAACCATCTGCTCCAGCTCATTACGACTTTGGATATTCCGTGACCGACCCCCACACCGGAGATGCCAAAAGCCAACACGAATCTCGTCGTGGTGATGTTGTACATGGTAGCTACTCCCTCCTTGAATCCGACGGCACCAAACGTACTGTGGACTACACCGCTGATGCACACAATGGTTTCAACGCTGTCGTACACAAAGAAGGAGCCGCTATACACCCCGTCCCAGTAGTAGCCAAAGTATCCGCCCCAGTAGTAGCTGCACCAGTTGCCTATGCTGCTCCAGCCGTAACTGCTCACGCTGCCTATGCTGCTCCAGCTGTACATGCCTATGCTGCTCCAGCTGTAGCTGCTTATGCTGCCCCAGCTGTAGCTGCTTATTCTGCTCCAGCTGTAGCTGCTTATGCTGCTCCAGCAACTGTAGCAAGTGGTTACTCTACATCTGTGGTTTCCCACGGATATGGTGCCCCAGTTGTTGCCCACGGATATGCTGCTCATTCCCCAGTTGTTGCCCACGGATATGCTGCTCATTCCCCAGTTGTTGCTCATGGATACGCCGCCCATGGATGGTAATGAATCACGTAGTTGAATGCCAGGTTGTGAATATTGTGTATAGTTATTTATGTATATAGTATAATTATTGCAAAATAAAACAAGATGTTTTATCAAAAATACATAGTACTGTTTTTTTATAGTATTCTCATCCTTAGATAGATAGTAGATTTAATAAAGGTGTGTTAAAGTATCAAAATTAAAATAAATTCGAGAATTATTGCTTTATAGAAATGAAGATATTAAAACAAAACAAAAAAAAAACAAATTTCGTAGAGGGGAATGAAAAGACACCCTTAAAAAACAAAAATTAATAACAACTGAAGAAAGCGGGTTATCAATTACAAAGTGAGCGGGAAATATGTAAAAATGCTAATTACACACACTCATAGAAAAGCTTCTTTGCCGTTATCGAAGAGGGTGAAAAACACCCCTAAAAGAAATAAAAATTAATTGTGCTTGAAGGAAACCGGGTAACAATGAACGTATACTTATTACTGATTATAATACATCGTTAATAATAATTGAGAAGTAGTTCAAGAACTTACCTATAGATTAACCTCCAATTGGTCAAAATTCAGTATTAACACATTAAGCGCCTCATTCCTCATTTTGAAGTCAAACAGTCAAAAAGTCACTACATATTGTTGGGGCTAAAGTCAACGAATAATCAAATATGTAGTGTAATTCAAAATCTCTTCTCACAACAGAGGTCTCGGAAATGTCGTAAGAAACTGTTTTAGTTAAATTGAAACAAAAGTTGCAAGTCAGATGGCGTTGAGAAAATAAAAATATCTAGTCATTCCTGACATTTTTGGAAAAAAAAAAGTAAAATTTGATATATTTTTTTGGTTCTGACGTTATTTATAGAGATATTAAAAAACTAAAATCACTTTTTCATTGACGTTTTTTATTCTCTACAAAACAGCATAAAAGATTTTTTTATGAGGTTTCGTCATTTCGCGATTACTATCAAGTCCGTTATTTTAAATATGCACCTGCATTTTCTATTGCATTTTTTTACCACCTTAATTTCAGATTCTATTGGAGTATTAAACAATTTTACCGTTAAACGTTTGTAACGAAGTGATTTTTTTCCAATCAAGGAATGTCCGTTTTGCTTTAAATATTACCGTCACTTGGGTACACCCTGTCGCCGCTTTTTAGTAAGTAAGTCCTGTTTTAGTTAAGTTAGTAATGAGTTGTGAAAAAGCCCTCTGGTAAACAAGCAGTCAAGTAATTAATTGATTAATTTTCGACAATCCCCCGTATAATTAAAATCCGAGAATTATTATAAATAATGACCGAGTCGGAAACAAAAATCATTAGTTACTAAAATCGATTAAAATATTAATCCTTGTCCGTTTTAATCCGTAAGTACCGTCGTGTTGTGAGTACGAATCCGTCGTTTCAAGTCAGTACGCCCCTTTAACACGACATCTAGATACGTGATAAAAGTAATAAAACGCCGGAGTCCACTCCGCGTTCAGTCCGAGAAAGTCCGCAGCAGTCCAGGTTCAGTCCGAGACAGTCCGCCGCATCAGATCCGATCTTCAGTCACCCGTTCCAAATCAATCCGAAGCAGTCACCGTTTCCGTCCGTAACCGCCGCTCCGAGTTAAATTAGTAAATTTTCTTGAATATAATATTGGTAAGAATATACCGTGGTCCGCTACTATCCGCACGTACCGCCTTCAGTTAAGTATAGATATTCAGAGATCTTATTGTTCGTGAGTATCGCTGTAATATACTACTAAATCAAACTAGAGCTAATTAGTAATACCTCCGTTGGTCTTTTGTTTTATAATATGTGCATCGGCTGGTTAGATCTGTTCGTTCGGGCCATCTATAAAGCCTCAATATACAGGGTGTATTAAGTATGAGTACCGTTATTTTAAGGGGTGAAACATTGGCCTAAAAGAAACAAAAAAACCTTATACAACATGTGTCGAAAATTGAATGGTTTTCCCAAAAAAAATAGTTTAACTTTGCTTTTTGAAGGTAAATTTACATGGAAAATAATAGAAAATAAGTTCTAAAAGTTTATGAGAAGGTACCGGTCGAATATACAAATAGAAAATTGTAATGCGAATTTTTTGTCCGGTGGAGGGTTTTGGTGAAATAATTTATTGTATTTTAATACATTTTTAAAAAGAGGCATATGACAACGTCGCATCATATGGCTGGCAGTGGGCTACTGTTACAAATCACAAAGGAGTCAAAGAACTCAGTTGCCTTTGTTATCGCCGTCCGAGTGTTTTAAGTCGGTAATTAATGTTTAGTGCGTTTTTCTATTTTGTTTTCGTCAGTTCATATAAGTTTTGTTCGCACATTCAACGTTTGTTAGATACGGGAAGTGTAGTTTCGCGTGTACAAAACCGGGGACCACAACGACCGACATGCGGATAATTTGGTTATTGAGGAAGAAATTCTGGACATAGTTCATCGAGACCCAATTATTACTATTATTTCAGATATTATTTCTCAATAACATAATGTAATATTTCGCCAAGAACACCTTTTTTGGCACATTACAGTCGCCTGAGTAGAGGATATTGAGGTAGGTTAGCACAAGTTACAGGTGCACGTTGCGCTATGTTGCCAGATGCGCTATTTAATTAAATAGGGCATAACTGGGCAACGGTTCGAGAGAGAAAAAAAATTATTAAGAATTTTTTGTTCCTTCTACATCAATGTATCACCTGTTAAAAGAACGGTACTCATACTTAATACACCCTGTATAAAGTTTTACCGGAAAACGTAATTTACGAAAAATAGTCATTGATAAATAATAGCTCTACGTTTGTGGCAGTAGTTCGCCGTATTATAAAACATTCTCTATAGACTAGAATATCTATAGCTAACCGATTGCCCGCCGTTCATATTATATCCTGTTGGAAAATTTCATTTGCTTGCCGTCAGAAATCGTTTCAAGCCGCGAAAACAGCCATCGGTTATCCAAATTCACCGTCTTCCGGAATAAACTCGTATTCATGCGTACAAACTCTTGATTGCCAGCTCGCCTGTTTTTATCATTTTCAAATTTGTACCTACTCGACTACCAAGTCGATGAAATACGTTGATATATAGAGGTTAAATTCACGACTTATTATTTCAGTCATTTATTTCTAATTAACCCGTTTGAGCAATTGTCGAAGTTCATTTGACAGACATTCTTACGACCCCGGACATTACCGTATCTCCATCTGTTTAGCTACACCGGAAAGTTCTCCCAATTGGAGAGCCAAAAAAGTGTTGTTCCTTGCACTTAAAAATTAAAGAACTGGCGCCCGAGTTTTCCGATTCAAAAGTTTACCTACGTAAGTATATAGAAAGAGCGCGACATTACACGTTTCGTGGCTGTAAACCTTTATCACGGAAAATCTCTTCTTTTTTTCCAAATTAATGTTATTTTATTATTTTTCCTTCAAGTTAAGGGTACAATAAATAAATTATAACAAAAGGTAACAAAGTAACTAGATAAATGTTCGAAAATATTCCCAGTTTTTCAACGCATATATTCATTTCTTCTATAATTGTTCCGAATGGCTCTTTGAATATTTCGTCCTAGAAAAAATTAAATGCTTGTAAAATATTGGGCGTCATCACTTCAATATTGTTTTAATGTTCACAATCTGGTTTTAATTATTCCTCACAAGAAAATCTACAGGTGATAGGTCTTAAGACCTCGCTGTCCATTTTACTGACCAGAAAATTCCTGTCGAAAACACTGGAAGACGAAGTTAACAAAGTTTAAAAACGTTTATATTATTTTTTAACTCTTTTATTTAACAATTTGGAAAATCTTAGAAGTGCAAGGCTAAGTATTAACAACAATTCTTTTTCTTTTCAGATGTTCTTATTAAAAGCAATGGCGAGTTCTAGTAACAAAAAGTGTATTTTTAAGTGTGAAAATGACAGTGACTAAGCGAAAGTGAGTAAAAGCAGATTAGAGACAATTATTCGGGCAAGCAGCCAGCGAGGGGATGAAGACATCGGAAATTTGGAGCAGCATATGGAAGAACCTTAAAAAAAGTCATTAAATGTTTAACGGATGATCGGGTTTTAACGCATTTGGGTGGATATAATACTAGCAAAATGAGTAATGTTAGAACTTCTCCATGGGCTAAAAAAGTCGGACAAGTCCAACCAAAAACTCCGTCATTCTCTGCTCTTCCACCAACTACTGAATGTTTTTAAACAAACGTAAAAAGGGTACATTACCAAACATTTTTGTGGTTGTCTGTAATGGATTTCTCTTAGCCAAATATAGATGCCATTTAATGGGTGGCAGGCTGACGAGGATGAAATGGAATTACTTGCGATCGCCTTGCCAAAAAAGATTCAAATTACCTCATATTATACATATTTTGGCATTAGCAAAATGCTCATGCAAATCAATAAATCCGTGTATCATAAAAAAACGGAAAACCGAGCAAATCATAAATAAATATAAAATAAACAAAGGATGATCAAGCCTTTCCACCGTAAAAAAATACATTATATTAAGTTTGGCCCAGTGGCTAGAAACAAATAAATCGCCTTACCGCGTAACAGGTCGGGTATCTGATTTTTTTTCTAATTGTTTATATTAAGGCCAGTAGTGAGAAACTAAGTTTTCCAATTCGATAGACCCCGGCCAAACTTTCTATGGCACAAATACCATGATATTTTTGGACTTTTTTTGTTTTTTTTTTTTTCAAATATTTCGGTGTTGGTTGGTTCTAGAGCTTTGGTAGTTATTATCAAACTGACTTGTGTCTTTTTCGCCAAGTTGAAAAAAATGTCCCATTTTCCTAACGCCGTAGCGCGCCTGTTATTGGGTTTAGAGAAAAGTTGTAAGGATAACATCTGTTTTGTCCCAAAATGCCCAAGGATGCCAGAGTAGTATCAATCGGAAGAACCAAAAACAGCCAAAAAACCTATACTATATGCTACTTCCAGGTTAGGGTAAAAATCCTTATTTGGCACCCTTATATTTTATATATAATTATATAAACTTGGAGCTAATCCTTAAGAGAGTTGGAGTCTATACTTATATATTGGCACTGACACCGACGTAGTTTCCACTTGACACCAAAACACTGTAAGCTAATTCGATGTGACTGTCTGCAACAAATGCAATAAAAATATTATTCTTCTAATGGCAATGGTTTTAACAATATTCCAATAAGGATTTTACTGCCACTTTAAAAAGACATAAGTATACAGAATTGCACTTAAAAATACAAAATAGTAAATGTATTTATGCATGTCGCCAATGAAACTGGTGTCAATGACGTGTGGAAAATTAAGACTAAAATTTTGAAGTTACAGTTTTCATCATTTTCGATAATGACGACATCGATTTAAGTATTTTAATGTCAAGTTGTTCATTGACAATTTCAAACTGATGCGAATCCCCTAAAAGTTTATATTTCAAAAAATAAATATTTTAAAATCGGACTGCATAAACTAACCATGAAAATTTACATTTTAGATATTAAATTGATATTTTGTAACCGAAATACAAATTTTCGTACATATTGAGTCCAAAAATGTATGTTCGTTGATCTATTTGTTTGTATTTAGGTATATAAGTATAGCGATAATTTGGGAACACTTTGAAATATTTTCTTAATGTTCGTATAAGTAGAGATCTGTTATGTTCAACGTTAACAGAATCGATCTAAGCATAAATTAAAGGAGGCAGAATAACACTTTAGATTTTCTTATCTTTATCAGAGTACCGAATAAAAAGGTAGGATTACCATTTGAGTTTAAAAGTGTTAAGTGTTATTACGCCCAATTTGTTCAAAAAGTTCAATGAATGGCATCATGAAAAATGATAAACTTGGTAGGGCAGCTTGTTTTCTGTGTCACGCATTATATTTAATGTCTCCAATCAAAAAACAATTAGGCGCCATTAAGTCACATTGTATTTTATGACATTAATTAGTACACGGTTTTAATCCGTGTTCAGCAAATTCGTTTTTGTTCTCTTTTTTTAAGTGTATTGTTTGCTGCTGGTTGATATTGAATAATCCCAGTTAGTAGTAGGTATCATTAAAACAAGAAATGGAGGTGTGGTTCTTTGTCGGAGACCTTTCACGTTTGTGGTGTACGGTAGTGTCAGACGCGGATAAATTTGACAAGGTCGTTTCTTTAATTCATGCACAATTGATCTATACATCTTACGCACTTGAAAATAATTAACACGGGTACCGGAACATTGCTAAAGGAAAAATTATTGAGCATATATCATGATCTAAATATTTTTTTAATAAAAAAAAATCTATACAAAAACAATTTTGCGGCTCTCTTGTAATAATTTCTTAACAACTCATATTTTCCAATTTTTCCAACATTTTCGAAACTTTTGTAATTCAGTTTTAGAAAATGTACCTATATACCTGTAAAACCTTTTGGAAAATACCCAAATTCATCAATATTTGTAAATTTTATTGTTTCAATGAATGAAAACCATTTAGAGCTTGAGGATGCATTTCTACGGTTGATCTAGTTACGGGGATAAGTTACTTATGATGATTTTAACAGAACAATTTTCATATGAATAAAGGAAAAAATAGCAGGACCAAAGAATAATAAAAACAGGAATTAGTGCCATAGACTTAGCTAACTCTTTCCTTATTCTGTTCATATTTATCAGATGAAAATAAAGCAATATGTATAGAAATCTATGTGTTGACTATCATTTGAGGCCACCTATTTGGCACATAGTATAAGTGCTAATTGAGCATTATGTACTATACTTTCCAGCTTTTAAAAGCAGATCCATTCCCTCAGCTACACCAATAACTCTGAAACATATGCCCGTAGGTGATTCATGTTTCAGAACTGATTTGTAATTTTTAATTTTTCTTTTTTTAATAAAAAATCCGAATTATTTATGAATAATGTATATACACAGAAGCTTTTAAATTTCCATAGTCAGTCACGTCAAGAATAATGTTTTTAGATTAAGTACGGTGTCTAATTACTAAATACAATTTTCTAATTTTCATATACATATAAAAAAATTTTTGCATAAATTGAGATGTCGCCGACAATTTTTTTTAACCGTAACCTATTTTTGACAGTACCATGAATATGTTAATTTCTTTACGTGTGCAATATCAGACACCACGTTACATAAATATTTTTTCACAAAATTAATCATTTTAATTAGGTACTTATGAAAATATAGGTTAATTTCAATGAATATAAAAATAATTATTCAGGAATATCAGATTTTGATTTCTCTGCCATGGTTACTATGAATACTACTAAGAAAAAACGTATGTTCATTAACTTGATGTGTTTTTCTTAAAACAAATTTAATAAAATATTACTATTAGAGCACATGCGTAAAAGTTGATGAATTTTTTCGAGTTTTTTATAATATATTTTTAAATTAATAGCGCGTTCATCCTAGATGTCATTTTTCAAAGGGAGTTAAAGTTAATCGAATACAACGCTGTTAGAAGTAAAAGGAGCACTTTGTGGACATTTAATTTAGTTTTAATCACTTAACATAACCATTTTTTTTATATTGTTTGTAGTTTATTTGTGGCGGATAGTTAATATTCATTGAACTTAATTCTGGGAATCACGCCAAATTCTAAAAAATAAATAGAAATAAGAAAATAATTGCCAAAATATGTCAAGATAAAATTTTTTTTATGTAACCAATGGAAATTACAATAAAATTTTGAGACTTAATATGCTATAATTTCTAGTGTTACACATGTAAAAATGTGCTCTTTGAAATGGCGCTATCAAAAAAATGCTGATGACGTTATAACTGTTAGAAACATTTTTGGTAAACATTTCTTTAAAAATGCATTTAAAAATAGAATAGTTCAAATGATTTTATTGAATTTATACATTACTTACTGACGCACTGTATTATTAATCATTATTGCTCAACACATATTTGATTATTTATTTAACATATGAATTGGTTAATGGGTTTGCATTCTACTTCTGACCTATAAACAAGTTACGGATTTATTTGTGTTACAAAATTGCGAAAGGTCAAAAACTTGATCAGGTAGGTTACACCTCCATCAAATGAATTATATATATAGCAATGCCAAATTTAATCTAATTCAGTTTCATTAACATTAATATTCAAGGTGAAATGTCGCAGCCACACTATGTTATTACATTTAATATAGTTCAGTTAATTTGATACGTTTTGTTTTTAATATAATTTAAAAAATAATGACATATTACACATCGTTTTATTTTAATAAACTAGCGTTAAGTAACGTCGGAAAAATAAATTTTATCAGATTTTATTTCATTAACAGTTGTACTTTCACGGTTATGTTTCATATACTACGTCAATAAAATTTAATTAATAGGTTTCAATGTAAATCTTAGTTCTTTTTAGAAAAAAGATATCTAATCAACGAGAAATAAGTGGTCTCGGGTATTACTCTAATACGAAATGATAATATAAAAGAATAATTCCCTCAAAGTCGTTTCATTAAAAATAATTTTTGTATAAAGCAAAAGTGTGTTTAAGATTCAAACACAAAAATAATTATTTAAAACATCCGTCGTAAAATGTTCCATATACACTTCGCACATAAATTATGGAATAGGTAAAAAAATGAGTCAAGTTTATACATTCATATTTTTGTTAATATTAAAGCAATTTCAATAATTTTTTTACTGCGGATAGGTCATTTCTTCTGCAGTTTAATACCGTATGTTCGATTTAACTACGAGTTTTGTTATACAGGGAAACGCGAAAAGTATGAGGGCATGTAAATTCCCTAAAATTTCAAAATGATCTGTGGCAATTAGGAGCCTATGAAAATTTATTTTTATAAGTGTTTAGGTTACGGCCTCTCCTATTGTACTCACTGCGCCAAGCAATTTGCCATACGGTTCTTGGTAAATAAAAAATTGGTAATTCTTTGAAAATTTTTTTGTTGCGTGTTAAGACTAATTGTGTTAGAAGCCTTCAAAAATGTCGATCAAATGTTCATTCCAGATTTAATTTCCAATTTCCAATCGATGCCAAACTGTAGTGAATGCCAGGGGAGGTAATAACCGTTATTAGTTTGCATTATTGCTTAGATTTTTGTTATTGCTATCGTTCTTTTTCCTGTTGAATAAATTTATTAAGTTATTTTTATTCCAACTCGTATTATTAACCTCGATATTGGTTTCATTACTCTTTAATGAGAGGATAATGAAACAAAATCCACTAAAATCATTGTTTTTTAACAGTTATTGGCAACAGAACAATTTTCAAAGAATTGCCAATTTTTTATTTACCAAGAACCGTATGGCAAATTGCTTGGCGCAGTGAGTACAATAGATAGGCCATAACTGAAACACTTATAAAAATAAATTTTCATAGGCTCCTAATTGCCACAGAACAAACTGATATTTTATGGAATTTACATGCCCTCATACTTTTCGCGTTTCCCTGTATAACAAAACTCGTAGTTAAGTCGAACATACGGTATTAAACTGCAGAAGAAATGACCTATCCGCAGTAAAAAAATTATTGAAATTGCTTCAATATTAACAAAAATATGAATGTATAAACTTGACTCATTTTTTTACCTATTCCATAATTTATGTGCGAAGTGTATTTTGACACCTATAGCTTTTATTTTTAGAGATACGAAAAAAGTCGAAAAGTCAATAGTTGTAGATTTTAGTATAAACTATTTTTTAGTGAAAAAAAAATAAAATGACGTCAGAAGGTAAAGAAAGAAAAACTACTTGTTGTTTTTAAAGGAAGACTTTGTATAATTTAATAAAAGTCTTTATTGAAAATCACATTTACAGAGTCAACGCAAAACCAGTTAGAATATTGCAATCACAAATAATTGTGGTCAATAAATTAGAAAACATTGATATTCGAGGATGTCTTCTAAACTGTATTCTAATACATGCAAAATCGAAAATTAGTAGTAAGATGCAATGATTTTCAATCGGATATTCATCATGTAGCTCTGGGTGTTCCCCAAGGTTCAATTTAGGACCTCTATTATTTTTACCTTACATTAGTGATTTGCCAAATTATATACAACACGGCATTACCACACGCCTACTGTTTCGGCGTCAGCTGTTACACAGGAGGAACTTTATCGTAAAATTCGTAATACACTAGACGATGTAGGTACAGGGTGTCCCAAAGTTGATGTCTCGGGACTATATCTAGAGAATGAAAAAATTTTTTTCAAAACCGTTTACGTGGTTTAATTTGGGGTGCACTTTACGCTATAATTATAATTAATATAATTTGGGGTACATTTTACGCTATAATTTTTTTTTCGAAATCTGGAAAATGGCGAAACTGACGTCATCAGAACTTTTTTCCCAGGAACATACACTTTTTTTGTGCTACCTGGAAAGTGCTATTTTTTCTGAACATTTTCTATTAAAAAAGTTTTTTCGTATCTCTTATATTTAAAAATATACAGGGCAAAATAGTTTGGAAAATACCCTCAATTGCATACGACTTAGCCATGATGTAATCGAGTGGCCTATGGAAAACAATGAACTAGGGCTGTTGACATGTCTGTTTAGTGAATATATTGTTTGTGTCAAATAGTTTACGGGTATGAATTAATTTAAATAGCACCGAAATGTTTACAACGAATGAAAAAGTTGACATGATTTTAATCTATTTTTTTCACTTCCTTTTCTTTTTGGGATTTATTACCAGACCTCTTGAAATTCCTATCCAATTTATATTAAGTAAGTATCTAAAAAATATTCAAATTAACCAGTTTAAAACTAGGAAATAACCTCAACGCCTTTGACGTAATGTCAAAGGAACAGTTAGAGGGTGTTTTTTGACATCTAATAGGAATTAAAATAATACAAAAACACTGCGCTGTCGTTTCAGAAACTATATCTGTTTCCTTCTCTTTAGATTTTTTATGTAACGTGTAGAATAACACGGCATAAAAGAAAATTGTTTATATCATTTCCATAGATACTTACCATAGAAATGTTGAAAAATATACTAAATAATATTAATTTTATTGAGGTCTTCTCTCAACATTGGTAACCAAATTGAACAAAATTCTACCGAACAATTTGATACGCATTTAACTTCATTATGTAAAATTATTGCAGATTCTTTGATTTTTCTCTTTTTGCTGTCTGCTTCTTTGGTCAAAATTTTTGCTGAATCCCATTTTATCCCAATTTTAGATTTTTCTATTTCACCTTTTCTAATATAACTTTTGTGTTCGCCCAACCAAACTTACATTAAGTGGTCTAGATGATTGACCCACATAATGTTTATTACACTCACACGGAATACTGTAAATACAGTTTTTGGAATTTTGTTCAGGATTTAATGGTTTCGTTTTTGTCAAAATCGATCTTAAAGTAAGTATTATTTGTTTGAAAAAATTGTCCTAACGCCAAAAAAAAGCGATTTAGAATTTTGTTACTGTTTTAAAATATTTTTTTTTTAATTAAAATATACTGTTACAAATCTTTGAAAAACATATTAATAGATTTTGTTCATTGTTTTCCATAGGCCACTCGATTACATCATGGCTAACTCGTATGCAATTGAGGGAATTTTCCAAACTATTTTGCCCTGTATATGTTTAAATATAAGAGATACGAAAAAACTTTCTTAATAGAAAATGTTCAGAAAAAATAGCACTTTTCAGGTAGCATAAAAAAGTGTATGTTCCTGGGAAAAAAGTTCTGATGACGTCAGTTTCGCCATTTTCCAGATTTCGAAAAAAACAAATTTATAGCGTAAAGTGTACCTTAGTGCACCCCAAATTAAATCACGTCAACGGTTTTGTGATAACTTTTTTCATTCTCTAGATATAGTCCCGAGACATCAACTTTGGGACACCCTGTACATGCATAGCGCCAGAGAATAAACTAATATTAAATGGAGGGATGGATGGTTTAATTGGTGTATCAATTTAAATTTAAATGGATGATTGTGGGCTTTTACAATTCGATGGACACTGCCTCGTGGCACACCGAAAGCCTCCGTTACTTTTCATCGATTGGATATTAACCATCTGCCACAGTTTTATTCCTAATCGGTTGCTGAGGTTCATGCTTTTTGTTTCCCACAGAACCTGTTTCCATAAATGTTTTAAATTTAAATTTAAATTGTAAAACATACTGAAAACCAACATTTCTATCTGGGCAATTATTATTGAATATGAGCGCCGTAGCTCTGGCACAATTATCATTTTAAATAAATACTGACAATTTCTATTCTCTCCTGAAGGGTATAAAACATTTTGAGAACTCACTCGATTTAAAATTAGCTATAAATAAATTAATTTTCAAAGGCTATCAAATACTTATGATGCATCTTTTATTATTCCAAAATCAAACAGACAAGTCCCTTGCCATTTGAATTTTTGAGGGGATGGCTGTGTAGGGTAGAGGGATAATGATAGGTACACAAGTATTACATTGAAATAGGTCCGTCCCCCTTGGACATAAGGTCGGCGTGTTTCACCAATCTTTCAGAAAATGTTTACTTCCAAAGTTATTTAGGGTGTCTACCTTGGGACACCCTGTATATCATATTATCATTAATTAATTTCATTTTATTATATCAGTTATTTAGTTTCCTTGCTTTATTTGTATTATAGCGCAGACTCATGAATACATCTGAATTAGTAAAAAAGCATCTCATTACAATTTTTCTATGTTCTATATGAATAATGAAAATTTATAAAATAATTTAAAAATCAATACATATTATATATTTTGCGCAAAGACCATTTTATGTTATAAATGCAATATGCAGGAAGGCGCATAGAGTGAGAATTACCGAGTGTTTGGTCAGCAAACGTAAGGGTTGCCTAGCAATTTATACAAATCATGATCTGTACTCGACATTGACTGGTGGCTATAAAAAATAACCGCCGGACACGGGCACGGACACTATTATACCCGCTAGAATATAAATCTACCGTTCTCCTGCGATCATTTTTAAAACTTCTCTGCCAGCAGCACGTAGTGGTTATTGAAATTATCCTCGTTATTCAGATTCAGATTTCAAATTTATGCTTTTGCGGACGACTGATTCGTGATGTTCGAGAATGTGTATTGTTTGCTGTTTTTATTATATTTTAAATTAATTTTCTCTCCATTAATTTTATTTTCATTATTCGATTAGAATTTTTACGGATTTACTAGAGACAAAGAAAATAATATTAATTTTAAAAATAGAAATAATCTTTCAAACAAATGATTCTATATATAATAATTTTAATCATTCTGGGTAATTATAGGTATGTTTTTAACCATGAGTTTAGATGTGTTTTTTTTAACAGTTTATTATTATTAACGGTGAAGATATTATTGTAGGAAAAAAGAAAAAGACAATGAAAAACCGTCAAGTAGATACTTAGAAAAGAAAACAAAACAACAAATTTTTAAATGGAGTTGAGGCATTTTGAACATCTATTATAGGTGTGATGAACATAATAGTGTAGTGGTAGATATTTTTTGTGAATTTGGATTATAAAGAAAATTTAAAGGTTGTTTGATTTTAGTCATTGATTGAAGTCGTTAAAAGTTATTTTTTAATATATTTTTATAAGATTGTTATTACTGTGAGTGGTTTAATAAAATGTTGTAGTATAATTTTTTTTTGTTTTCCATGCCAACCTCGACTTTGTGTTTGTTTATTATAGTTATAAAATTCGATAATTTAACACCCTGTATCGTCCAAACGGATGATGCAAACATACAACATATATATATTGTTGCAATCAGAGAAATACGTAGATTTAAAAAAATTGAAAATATATAGGGTGTTCTATTTTGCAAGTTTGCTATGTCCCGCTTTTATGGAACACCATATATATTGTAGCATTTTAAAATGCCACATTAATAATTATTGCCAATAATTTTAATACTATTCAGTTAATAGGCAAAAAGTAATAAAAAGTTAGTTATATCAAGAATCCAGACCATATAGAGTAGTATGTTGATAATAGTGTATTATTAATAACAGTGTCTTGTTACTGTTGTATACCTGGAATATTTTTACCACTTACCATTGAAATATCACTGATTAATATTATTCTAATAAGTCGGTAAATTAAATCCTGTTAAAATTGCTATGCGTCTGCATTGTGGTGCCACCTGTCTTACTTCAAAGATAATTCGAGTTTAAAATTAGTTAAAAAAGTAGCATTGGTTCTTTTCCAAATGATAAGAAATAAGGTGCGGTTAGTCTTTCTAGAGAGCACACAAAAGTTAAATTGTAATTGTGGTGATTTTTTATTTTTATATCAGTTCTGTTTAAAACCACATTACATTTTTGTTAAGTGCAATTCTCAAATTCTGTGATTTTCTTTGGGCATCTTTTTCTGATAAGGCCACCCCACATTTCAGGTGAGTTTCTCCATTGTTACATATTTCCTGATTTTAAAATTTTCCTTCTAGACCTTTTCCAATTTTTTTAACCCTTTTAATTTAAGTAGTAATTACGGTGTATATAATTACTATCATATTAGGAGTCATTTGTCCCGTTACGAGAATTTTCTGTTGCTGTGCCCTTTTGTTGATTGGTTTAAGAAATGTATATAATATATGGTGTACCCATAGGATGCAGTTTTTTTATGGTCACAGTTCCGAAATAGAAAAAATCTTTGGAGGATTGGTAATCACGGATAACCGTCAACTAATTTTGTTCTAGAACAATCAGGAGTAATTCCCCATTCCACCGTTGGACATTCCAGATAAGCCTTTTATTAATTATTTACCGGATTTACAATATACTAATTGAAACTTTTATCTTAGATATTTACGTCTTGCAAATGTTATACCTATTTCCTAATTTCTTTGCATTACTTATTATATACCTCTGTAGAGCAAAATCATACGTATGCAATTGCTACAATTTTTTTTTGTGATATACTACATAATCATTTTGTGATCAATAACATATATCAATAAGAATAGTTAAGTATTTAAAATCAAAATATTTTGAAAATAATAATAACTTGCTTGTCAGCGGAATTGTAAAATCCAAAATCATATTTTTCTGTTAGGACCTGTTCCTATCTAATTTCATTGTTTATATGTTGTGTTTGTCCATTGTTTTAATATAAGTCTCAAAACTCTGCGTCCATTTAATTTCTCTATTACATACCAAGTAGTTACATTTATTAGTTGATTAACTACTTATCAATTTAATAACTAATTGTTCTCTTTGGTTTCAACTAATTGGCGCCCTCCTAAAAAGTAAGTATAATAATCTTGTCAAAACAAAATTATCTCACCACCATCAAAATAGAAAAAAAACACAGTAATCCACGACCTAAAAGCTCCCGTAAATACTGAGTAACCGTAGAAAAGTAGTGCTACCATAATTATACAAAAAAAAAATATGGTACAATATTCAAAGAGATATCCATAAAAATATTAATAAAATTCCATACAACTTTTATTTGAAACATTTTTTTTAACTTAAAAAATTAAAAAGTTATAGGGGGGGTCAATTCTCGTGTGATACCCCGTACAGTAAAAGCTATTTCTTAACAAAAATTTGTACATTCTTCCAATCTTCCAGGATATACAGGGTAGTTCTATATATTTTACATAGTAGCTGAAAAGTTTATTATAAGAATTAGAAAAACCTTAAAAGAGGAAAAACTTTTGGTTATAAACTTTCAGAATATGAAAACGTGTAGTGACAAGCATATCCTCAGTTTTCTCAAACGAAATATCTAAGTATTATTATACTTTTTGGAAAGCCCCTTCGTCCCTCTTACGAAAATATATAATTTCGTATATTTACTTCAAAGGTTTTAAAATATAATATATTTAATTGTTCATTTTCATTAGAACTATCCATGTCTTTGTAAATCCTTTCTACCAAAAATAGTGTTCTTGTATTATCAACTATTTTAAATGATAAAACTTGCATACCAGAGCAAATTATTCTGTATTCTAAAAGATTATCTATTGTGTTTCTCTCATTTTTAAATAAACATTTTAATATAACATTCTGCATGGTCTACGACCTAAAGCCACAAAAAAAAATAACATTTATTATATTCTGAAGAATTATAACCAACACAAAAAATGAACTGGCTATATATTGGGTAAAACATACTAGGACTACCACATACTTTATTCAATATTCAATTTGTATGGTTATACAATAGGTAAATTATGCAAACTTAATTTTAGTAAGGCATTTCCTAGGAGATAAAGATACTGATAAATATTAACGCTAAAGACAAAGTTATTTTCATTAGTAAAATTAAAAAGTATATCCAGTTAATAACATATCTAAGTAGGTACATACTATTATAATGGAAATTAATAAATATTTCAAAAACTTTAGGAATTACACATGAAATTCTTCTTTCTGCAAGAATACATTTGCAAGTATAGAAAGCAAATTATTAGATACGATCATGTGTCACTGAATTAATTTGAAAGTTTGCGAGTTACGATGCAATATGGGGTATTGTGCCTGATTACAATAGAATTGTGACTTTGCATAGATATACGTTCTTCGACAATGCCGAAACCGGCAGCATGAAATTCAATTAATTCTCTCTACTCTGCATACATATCAAGTTTGAAGTTATTGTGTATTCACTTCCCAATTTAAACGGGATTTATTAAGATTGTACCTAATTGAATTTTATCGCACTATCGAGAGTTTATTAAAAAGATGAATCTTTAGAATATAATATGTGTGCACAATATAGGTATTAATTCTCAGAAATTATTTTAATTTTGCATTACGTTCCCTGCTAGAGATAAAACGTTACTTTTATTATGCAAGATTTCAAAAATTAAAATTAAAATGGATATTTTAAGCAAATGTATCCAAATCAGCATGCATTTTGTGCCATGAGTACTCCTTTTCTTGAACATAGCGCATTACAATTTTTTTAAGAATTATATAAGAACCTTGGAAAGTTTAAAAAATTTAAAAATATTATTAAACATCAGTGGTGTACCGCAGAAAGAGTATTTAACCAAAATAGCAATGGCCATAAAAACTAACAAAAGCGATTGAAGTTGATCGAATGAAAACAGCTTTTGGAATAAAAATAGTTCGAGGTCAATACTTTCAAAAAAAATTATTCAAAGTAAGCAGAAATTTTTATTAAGAGAGACTTTTTGGCGAAAATTCGAAAATAAAAAAGGTTTTCCTATTGTGAACTCAATCCGGGCGGGAAACACTGTATAATCCAATAAAAGTCTGATCCACCTTTTTCAATAAACATTGTATATAATATCTGATACAATTGTGTGATTTCTGATAACACCAACCAAAACATATATTTTCTGGGGTCGTTGTGTGTGGACTTCAATCATTCTGTGAGGATTTTGCTGAACCCAATAATAGCAATAATTATGCTTCTTTAAAGTTCCATGCAATGAGAAGGTGTTTTGTAATAACAAAATGTGAGTCTTGTGTCACACCATTAACAATTTCTCAAGAACGTGCAGATTTGCAAAATTCTTTTAATATCTTTAAATCCAATAATGAATAGGAAATATATTAGCTCTTTCTCTGTTAGTGAACTATTTTAATTTTTTAAGCTTGGCTCAACTCAACTTATGCATCCAACAATAAAATCACGTACTTTGATGAGTTACTTTTCCTTCTTAAGCTAGCACACATATTTTGCACAGAGCACAACTAATACTATGGTCAGTAGAACCTTACTTAATAAATAAATATGGGTTATTTTCAAAGTGCTGACAAATATCAAAATCATTTTTTATTCATCCCATAATAAAATACTTATAGCAGATATAAATTAGGTATCTACGCTATAGTCGAGTAAACTTTAACTTGGCGTGTGGATGAGTTGATATTGTGCGTATTATTGTCTTTTCTCTTGCACACAAAATTGAAGCAATGGCCCAAAACCATTGTTTACGTATAAACATACGTGAACAATATTTTTGGGGTAATGCTTTAACTTTGCGTGCAAGAGAAAATGAAATAGTATGCACAATATCAACTCATCCACACGCCAAGTTAAAGTTTACTCGACTATAGAAGTCTAGATTTTTTTCTACACGAAAAGGTGTTGTCTAAAAGTTATTTGTGGCAACGTTCAATTTTCTTTCTTTTCTTATTTGGGATTTACTGCCACTTTTCTGAACATTTCCCAGACAATCTAAAAAATATCTGGATCTTTTTAAAAAAACAACCTTTAGGACGCCTGTGACTTTACGTCAAAGGAACAATTAAAGGTTGTTTTTTTTTTGACAAAATATAAATGAACTAAAATAAAAACAATGATGTTTGCTGACGTTTCGGAAACTTAATCTGTTTCCTTTTCCAATGCTTAGAATCATGATTTATGTAATTCGTGAGATTACACAATTTTAATGTTTATATCATAACCATAGGTACTTACTACGTTCACAGAAAAGTTGATCAGATTAGTTAATCATGTTGCTAAGTTCTTCTTTTAGCACCGGTAACCACATTGTACAACAATCTACAGAATAGTTTGATATGCATTTGTCTTCATTTAATAAAATTATTGCAGATTCTTTAATTTTTCTCTTTTTACTGTCCGGTTCTTTTGTTAAAATTTTTGCCCCATTCCAATTTATTGGATGTCCGTTTTCGAAAGCGTGTTCACAAATTTTTCATTTTTCAATTTCATTTTTTCTGATACAACTTTTGTGTTCACCCAATCTTACATTGAAGGATCTGGATGACTCACCAACATAATATTTATCACATTCACAACACGGAATACTGTAAATACAGTTTTTTGAATTTTGATCACTGTTAAACGGTTTTGTTTTTGTAAGTATAGATCTTAAAGCGTTGGTAATTTGAAATACCGTTCTAACATTAAATTTATCACCGATACAGCTGTTCAGATAAATCTTGCACATAAGGAATCATGCAACGCTAATGTTGTGTATTGACGTTCGGGTGCTTGCTGCCGCTGATTATTAACTCTATTTTCAATATTTGTTCATGTTTTATCAACAAAGACTTCTGGGTACTGATTGTTAATTAGCACATTTTTAATAAATATTTTCTTTATTTAATATTTCTTCAATAGAAGAAATTGTTTTTGCCCTATCATATAAACATTTTATAATACCTCTTTTAAAGTTTTTTGAATGATTCGAGTTATAATTTAGATATCTATTTGTATGAGTTATTTTTCTGTAAAAGCTAGTTCCAAACTTATAATATTGTTATTTTTTAACTAAAATATCCAAAAATGGTGATTCATTACTATTTTGTATTTCCAATGTGAATTTAATAAATGGTTCTTTGTTGTTAATATTTTCCAAAAAACTGTTTAGTAAATCGATTTCATGCGATCAAATTGTATTTAGAAAACACAGACAGCATACATACAAATTCTTGTCTGTCACGAAGTTTATTACAATAAATAATTTTATTTTGTGTAAAACTTTTGTGACACTAGTTTATACTTAATCACCGATAGACACGTGACTGTTTTTCAAAGAAATTCAAATTAATCCATTAATGGAAAAGGTCTTTAGACTATTATTTGCTTTTATTTAAAATATTTTATATATTTGCTTAATTTTTTCTACGCGTGTATTTGTTTCGAGAAAATTTCTTATATTTCCTTGTAACATGTCTATTATATTTGCATTAACATATTAAAGGATGTTAGAATATAATATATGAACCATGAACCAAATTTATGACATTAGATGCTAGAAATTACGTAGGTAGTATCTACTGTAGTTTTAGTAACAACAATTTTAAAGAGTACGTATATTTTGAAAATATTAATGGTTCCTATATATAAAACATTTATCATAAAAGATATTCCTACTTTATACGATAAAATATTAATTACAATTTAAAATCTTCACTAATTCGAAAAGACCACGCGGAACGCATGTTAAAGTTTTGGCGAAGGATCCGGTTATAACACATTTCGTTATTTATCACAGTATTGATGTGATTTACATCAGACAGACGGAAATTATTTTGTTTGAATAACGTAGATCGATTCCATGCCTCTTTTTATATAGCAATAACATAATTCATTTCCTCGAGCTAAGAAATGTTAAAAATATCTAGTTTATACATTAGATTAGGTGTGCATTAGATGATTTCTATGATAAATTCATAAATTTCTTTAAGGTAAATAATGTGAAATGAGTACCTTTTCTCAATTCACGAAGTGCAACAGTACTGCATTTTCTCCGACTGGACATAATAATATAATCAGCCGAAAATAATGGTTTAGAAAAGCCACACTAGTCGACCAATAATTTTTGTTCCGATATCATTAGTTTGTTTGTTCAGATATATTTTAAAATATACCAACGCCAAAACGGATAGGTATGCGATATTTTACGACTGGCACTTTCCGTCTTATTTCAAATATTAATGTATGACAACATTAAAAGACAAATCTAATTTTCTACAGTATCACTTAACTCAAGTGTTTTACTTTTGTTAAAGATTCCTCAATAATAGTAGCTATTTTCTATGCCATATACAGGTGTTTCTAAATTGACTACCATAAATTTAAGAGCTTGTAGAGAACGTTAAAATAAAACTAAAACCTCTATACAGTTTCATCAGAAAACGCTTCGTTTTCAAAATACAGGACAGATCTCAGTTATTTAGCTATATCTCTAAACAGAGTAGGCAGAGGAATCTAAATTTTTGTGAACGAATGTTACTAAAGACTACCGATGATTGGATAATATTTTAAATCTGATACCACCATTCAGTGGCG
The DNA here is from genome assembly GCA_963680705.1 of Rhagium mordax. Taxonomy (NCBI): domain Eukaryota; kingdom Metazoa; phylum Arthropoda; class Insecta; order Coleoptera; family Cerambycidae; genus Rhagium; species Rhagium mordax. The sequence goes on along the minus strand of OY796657.1, from coordinate 24,450,748 downwards.
TAGAAAAAGGGGTAGCCTAACACTTTTTTGTTAAAAAAAAAATTGCTGTCAGATGTTTTGAAAATATCGTCTCATTTTCAAATTCCCCAATCAAAATGCTATAATAAAGATGCTCTTATTAAATATCTCCAGAGGCGTTCGTTTTCGAGATATTCACGGTTTTATGTGGCAATACTCATGTGTTTAATAAAATTTTTTTAATATAGGTACTTAGTGAATAAAATAGTAAAGCAAAGGAGAATATTTTAATAATGTATAAGATAAATAAAAACTTCCGCACATGTGTAATTTACCATTTTAGTACTTTTTATAAAATATTGCTACTGAACGATTAATCAAAAAAAGGAAATTTTCAATATGCATTTGTTAAGAAGTGCACCTTTGAGGTTAAAATGTAATTTCTTGACAGTTAAGCAGGTTTGAGTTGCATTTGTTTTTGTTTTTATTTACCTTGTGATGATTGCCCCTTTTTAATGTTTTTCGCAAATTAAGTATAGGTACCACATAAAACCGAGAATATCTCGAAAACAAACGCCTCTGGAAATATTTAATAAGAGCATCTTTATTATAGCATTTTGATTGGGGAATTTGAAAATGAGACGATATTTCCAAAACATCTGACAACAAATTTTTTATTAACAAAAAAGTGTTAGGCTACCCCTTTTTCTACGCTACTGAATGGTGGTATCAGATTTAAAATATTATAGGTACAGTCATTGGTAGTCTTAAGTAACACTCGCTCACAAAAATTTAGATTCCTCTACCTACTCTGTTTAGAGATATAACTAAATAACTGATCTGCCAGTTGACACTATAACACCCTGTATTTTGAAAACGAAGCGTTTCCAACGAAACTGTATAGAGGTTTTAGTTTTATTTTAACGTTCTCTACAAGGTCTTAAATTTATGGTAGTCAATTTAGAAACACCTTATATTATTACTATTTAAGCTTTACAAACATTTTAAATTCTTCCCGACTTTTTAGCAAAATTGCATTTTGCTGTTCAAATGTTCTGGCCAACTCTGGTCAAACTGGAAGTACTTTGAAATTCAAAATTATCCCAAAAAATATTGTCTATTTCAAGTTTATTAAGTTTATTGGATCTTCTTTAATGCATGATAAAAATTAGATTAAAAATTACAAAATTCAAAACGTTTAAATATAAATTATTGAAAATTTTTTTTATTTTTTTAGACGGTTTGAATTTTGTAATTTTTAATCCAATTTTTATCATGCATTAAAGAAGATCCAATAAACTTAATAATTGTATGTTTAGAGATGAAACATTAATGTGAGTAGGTATATCAAATTGGATATGTTTTTTGTTATTATGCTTGTATAAAGCCTAAGTAAAGTCATATTTATAAACAATGCATATCAAGCAAAGAAAGAGAATTGTAAAAAAAATTGTATAATTTGTTGCGCTTGATTAAATGTTTCCTCTGATGATTGTACCAAATAAAACTGGATTGATAGTTGATAGGTATTTTTGTATTCTATAGTAGAGAATATCTGACAATTTTCCTTTAAACTTTCTAAAACTTTGGTACGAGTATATACAAAATTTCTTCATTTTGTCGCAGATATTGAATCAAAATATGTTAATGCATGTAGTTAAGTTAAAGTAATATCCAGGTCTTTATTTCAAGGGTAACGCAAGTACAAACGAAGAAGCGCTAAATAAGTTGAAAACCACCCTGAAATTAACAAGAATGCTCGAAGTAAAATTACAAATGAGATTTCATCTCGACGATGATCTTATACAATGGAACGCTATTTCTGAAGTCATTCCGCGCGGCCGGCTCCATTGTGGTGGTTTCTTACGTAGAGCTGAGATAGTCTTGGACTTTTATGCACAATTACATGAAATTGTCTCTTTGAAACCGGGGACAAAGGCCGGTATGTGAAAGGTTATATGTAGAATAAAAGAAGGAGATAATGACGCGAGGTGCTTCGCTCTCAGATCGCAGCTTCTGGAATTTAATTAAATGAGGATTACGACTTAGACGCGCGATGGATACAACATGGGAGGCCTTGTGGTGATGCTGGACCCGATAGCAATATTGCAGTGTGGAATATTTCATTTAATATACATGTTCTATTTACTTTATAATACTGTTACAAAATTATAGACGCGATAATCTTATTAATTTCTAAAACAAATTTACCCTAGTTAGGTATATGTTCTCCAGATTAAGTTTATTAATTAAAATATAAAAAATTCACTATACTAAATTGATGACAGAAATTATAGAAATTCAATGATTAAATTTGAAGAAAGTTTATTACACTTTTTTATTTGTCAACTGAGTAGACGAAATGCGTGTCGAGACTGTCGAGTAACGTGTTCAGTGTTTTAATGTCACAAGACGAGTAACCTTATTTTTACGCACAACGAATACTAATATTAGGTATATACGAATATGTGGGATTATATATTTTTTTCCTGAAAAGTTTAAGTACTCCGCTAAACATCTCATCAGTGATATAGTGTATCTCCGGCTAAAAAGGTAATCAGTTTCAATTAATTACATTTTGAGGTTCATGTGTACGCTTACTTAAACAACAGTAGATACTTCTAACCTGCAAACTTTGCTGGGAAATCTTTATGTGCTTTCATGGCAAATACATTGTATTCACAGTTTAACATTTCTTTCAAAAAATGGTAAAAGATGCGTTCAACCACTGACCTCTTCGGCTTGGGTCGTTTAGGTAAGACTAACAAAACTAGGGTGAAACAGGAAGCGTGCAACAAATGAATTATAGGCAAAATAATAAAATTTGGATTTGCTATACTTAACTAACTTTTGGTAGAATCTAGAAAAATTTTGAGAACCATAGTGGATATTTTGGAATTTTCAAAATAGGTGGTATATAGCATTATATTATATACTTATTAATATTTATAATTTTACGAGAGGGATTTAAAAAATATGCATTTAAATTAGGTATATTTGAAAAATTATAGATATACAGTGTGTCGCACTTAAGAGTGAAACACCCTTATAACTTTTTTCATTTTTATCCGATTTGAACCAAATTTCACTCAAAGATAGAGTACATTAGGATCAACTTATGGCCCAAAAGCCATTTGCCCCTTACTAATGCAAAGCCACATATGATATCAAAATAAACGGGGAACATAAGAAAACATATTAGGCGTTTTTTTATCAAAAAATTTATTAATGAAAGTTGTTCAAAATTGTTCAAAAACCTTAAGTCCAAAATTTAATGAAAATCAAAAAATACTAGGTAATATTTTAGAAAAATTTTTAAGTCTGAAAATATCATTTTAATGCTTTTATTTTATTGTAATATTTTCTTTTTTATATAAAAAAATTCACAGTCCTTCGCAAAGATGCAACCGGAGGAGACATTGGAAATGACGAAGTAGAACGCAAATCTTGTGATATTTCGGATGTGATAAAAATGAAAATTTTTTGTTGCAAAGTAGTAAATAGTTATTTCATTAACACAAAACATTTTCAAAAAGTAAAATCTTATTATCAGTAGTTTTATTTAGAAATTAAAATAAAAAGTTATTTTATTAACAAAAACATTCTCATAATGGAAACTAAAATGGTATTAATACACATTTTTTTCACTAACAAACATTTTAATGTTAAGACTGAAATACTTTAATATAATTTCGGGAAGATGAAAAGTGATTCCCAAAAATTACAAATACTATTAAACGCAGCTAATAGTACAGGAAAAGTGTCCAAACTGAACAATAATATAGTGAATTCGTTGAAACTTGACATATACGTTTAAAAATATATATCTACCTATGTTTCAAGAAACTTAAGAGTCCCGAACCGTAAGGGGTGTGTCGGAGCTGCCTACTTGAAAAATCGTGGGATGAACTAGGTTTTTCACATGCATAATAAAAATTGGCAATTGAACCATGGGAAATTTTCAAAAAATAAGAATATTTTCATTTATAGAGAAATATTAATTTTTGAGTTTTTTATTAAATTTTTTTACCAATTTTCCGTTTGTTTCCTTCACTTTCTGCTTATTTATCTGTGAGTATATTCTGCAAAATGAAAAAGTACATAATCATTGTACAAGTGAGGATTATCGTGTTGTTTAAAATTTTATATATATTGAATGAAACACACTTTGTATCTAGAAAAGATCGGAATCGATAGCATCTAAATCTTCTGCGTCGTTTAGATCCTCGATAATTTTATCCATGTATGAATTTAGACATCGCACTCCCTGACAATTTCCGTAAATTTGTGAGCATCTTCAACATGCTTTTCTGTTGCGGTTGCAGGAGATAAGCTGCAATATTGATTCTGCTGTTGGCACAAAAAGTGTTGTCACAGTTTGTAAGGAGCCGTTAATTTTCTTCTATCCCCACTGTTGTGGATTTTTTTCATACCAAGCCATTTCTGAATTTTGTAGAGTACTCGTAATGAATATTAAGCGACTGCGTCTGAAGTTGGTGGTAATAATTTCAACTTTGATTTTTGTTTGTGCAGCGATTTTTTAAATTAATTAAATCTGTATGAGTTGAGTGAGACATTTGTGATTTTCCTTGCACCGTATACAAGTAGAAAAACAGTTTCACCAGCCTATTTTACTTGTGAGGGGGTTGAATTCTTGCCATTGAAAGTTCTTACTACATTAACTAACTGCATTTATTTCTGAAGAAGTTTGATGACTTTTAATTTTTCTTTCTGAAATATTCTAGACGTGGTATCATAACCACTGAAGGCATGAGTCAGTAAAATTGTATTTTTCTACTACCGTCTATATAAATGAGCTTTGTAGCCCTAGCAACACGCGCGATAACGAAAGTAAACTTTCGAGTTACCTGGTTGCTAAGGCGTTGCTATCTACGAAAGTAAAACTTATGCGGCCAGGACAGAAAAGTAGAAAAACAAATTTTAAACGAAATTAATTCGTTCTATTTGAACAAATTAATACAACTAAACAATTTTGTATTAATAAAGAAAGGTCTTTTTAGGAAGTACGCCAACATTTTTGGCGGCACGTAGTACGTCTACCTACTCCATTTTAAAAACGCTTCATAGGTTTGCATATACCTTGCTTTGGATTTCTTGGGGTAAAACAAGGCACAAGCAATATTCCCATTTATATCGCCACAAAACATATGTATTTGTTTATTTTAGTTTGAAACCACCATAAATTAAAATGTGTAATATTTCGTTGCCATGAAAACAATTTTCCCAGGCAGCCTCCTAAACTATAAAATTTATTAAAAATGTCAATTAATTTCATGAAATAATTGGTTTTAAATTAGTAAATCCCATAATTTTTTTCGGTATAGTAGAAAAAATATAATACATTTCACGATGCGAAAACCCTTTTAAGTATTCGGTGTTTTTTGAATGGTCGAGGCGAAGCCGAGACCATTCAAAAATCACCTCACACCTTGAAGTAACCTTTCGCATCTAGTAATGTAAATAACTATTTTTATACGATCTTGTCATTTCTGGATTTCTGACGAAGAAAGAATTTTCCATATAATTTTTCCTGTTCCTGGCCTTATGAAAAGTATATCCTTTTCTTCTGGAGTTAAAGCGATTAATAAGGATATCAACGTCCTCATCAACTAAGTACAAATTTCAATTGCTATTTTAACAATAGGTGAATCCACATCATCTACAGCTTGTTTTACAAACAATAATTTGATTTAAAGAATTTTTGGCAACATTGAAATTAATCGGATTTCGTTTATATCATATGACAAAAACTTTTCTTGAGGGAGACGATCACTGAATTTTGCCTAAATTTGGTTTTCACGTAATTAACTTACGTCGTACAAATGTGGCTGCAATAAAAATCCACCTTCAAATTATATAAATAATAAGTATAGAGTTATAACAAAGATTTCGCAATTTTCTTGCTTATTTGATTAATTTCGGTATATTTTGCCTGTACTGTAACCGTGTGACATATCATTGGATCAGGCATTGAGAGAGGAGTTGAGCATATATTTTATTTTCCTTCAAATCACCGCTATCTTTGTAAATTGCGAATAACGACAAAATTTTAAGTTACATATTATGGTTTTCGGCTATACATATTTCGACGAGACAAAAGGAAATAAGCTGTTCGACGTGCTTCTCGATGTTAAATTGTCTTGGAGATTGTTGGGCGTGACTTTTCTAACGCAGCGATAAATTCCCATGTACTTAATAATGTTTTGTTTACTTTTACTTAATCTACCTCATGTTAAAGTAATGGCACTCAAATCTCTAACACGTACAATACGTACAAATCAGGTATCGGCAACCTGCCAGAGCAATCCTGATACTAAATCCACCCCTACGATTTGTCAATTTGCAAGTCATTGACAAAATTGAAAAAATTGCAAAAACACGAAAACTTCAAATACTATTTCCAAACGAAATTTTGACGCCTATCGTTCTGTAACCACTGAAATCTCACGCGTAACGTCATTCTGCCATGGAACTGATTTTCGACCCCCTACTAGGAAACTAAAAACATTTGTTTAATCCTGCTCTTGAAACATGCAGTTTCTTATTTGGATACAATACTCGATACAATTAAATGTCAAAGTGAAGGAAAGGCACTATCGAGAAACAGAAAATTGTTTCGGGGTCCTGAAGTCGTCCCGAGTCCGAAACTGTACTCGGTTCCGTCCTAGGACCGATATTAAGAAATCATTAAATTTCGCTGGATCGACTATAAGGTGTAATCTATCGGACGCACTATGGATTTTTTGGCGAATTTTGCGAAAACACGAAATTTTTAAACCTTATTGTGCGGTCCAGCTGCGATTTTGAGGTCAGCAGATCCTAACTAAAAAGTGACATTTGTGACGTTAACGAAAAATTTTAAAGTTTTGGCAAGACCTGCACGCGCATGAAATTTGGAGGCGCATTCGGCCTTTTTAATTTCGCAAAATTTACAAAATTTTTCGACATGGGATATTGAAACGCTAATAACTTTTTAAATATTCAAAGGATCGCAACGAGATATAGCCGTTGGGATTTTCTCGACAAGAAGACGTCTATAATCAATCAAAAATTGGTCACTCTGTTGTCGCCACTGTTTCTATAAGTCATGCTTCATAAAATGCAACATGAAACTGATTTTCAACCCCCTATACGAAAACAAAAACATTTCCAATGTTAAAAAACTAAAGAAATACTCTGTAACTAAATACGAATGATAATTGATATTGTAAAATTATATTTTCGGACTTAAAATTTTTTAAATCAAAATATGAATATTTTTTAATTTATATGAAATTTTGGATTTAAGGTTTTTAGACAATTCTGAACAACTTTCATTAGTAGAGTTTTCCGCTAAAAAAATGCCTAAAATGTTTTCTTGATTTTTTCCGTTTATTTTGGTATCGCAGGTGGCTTTGAATTAGTAAGACACAAATGTTTTTTTTTACCATGAATTAATCCTAATGGGATCTATCATTGAGTAAAAGTAAAAAGTTATAAGGGTGTTTCACTCTTAAGTACGACACACTGTGGGTAGAAGGTATATTTAAAAAGTAGGTATGTTAATTTTGAAACCACAAACTAGGGAAATGAAACAAAGTTGATCAAACCCAGATTACCTATATCCCTTATTGGATCACATGGAAATACAGAACTCTAAAGTTGAAAATAAAAATGATTTTTTTTTCAAATATTTTGCTAATGACTGTAGATATTAAATTTTTACGTATTTTATAATAAATTCAATTGTAAAGCTTTTTGCACTACAGTGTATTTTTAATTTAAATAGTCATCTTTAAAGAAAACCAAAAAAGCAGATATTCATGTCATGATAAAAAATTAATTGATAAAAGTGAAGAAGAATTATTGATTTTCTTCAGGTAACTTTTAATTTCAATCCTAAGTACGAGTATCTCTTACTGCTTTTGATACTTAACTCTCAAAATATAATTCTAAAACTACAAATTGTCTTAAATATTTTTAAAAACCACAAACTGCCTTAAATATTTTTAAAATAGAAAAATAAAGTGCAAGAAAATACAAACCATTTTAAGCATTTAATTTACTTTATTATTTTGTGTTACTTATAGCGTCAACTATATTTATTAAACAAAACAACCTTGTTTTTGTATGTTGAATACATCTGCAAATTATGACCTAGGCATTCTGTGGTGCCCTGTATATACAGTGTGGCCCATTTGGGCCATTTGTTTGCGGGTCACTTTATTTACAAAATCAAAGTTTTTAGAAGTAAAATTTTAAATATTTATATTAGCGATTTTTTTAGAAAAAATCTGAATAAATCACTGGATTCACCATCCCTCAAAACGGGCCTGTAACAAATTTTATCGAAAACTTTTAAGTAATAACGATATTGTAGCCAAATTAATAATGCACAATATTTGCATTTCCATAATTTATGTCAAGTTATCCATGAAAAAACAATGAAAAAAAATTAAACTATAGTGAAACGGTATCTTAGGTCTACTTTTGACAAATCAAAAAAAAAGTAGAAACAAAACTGAATTAAAAAAATAGAGGATTCTGATGGTATCCAGACTTTTCGTAAAAAATCGCTAATGTGAATTTTAAAAATTTTACTTCTGACAACTGACGTAGTAAGCCTCGGATTCTGTAGGTGTGGCGGTTTTTGCCCCAAGAATAGAGTTCATCCAATTCTACTATTTAAAAAAAATCTGGTTAAAATCACACAATAAATAAAAATTTTATGGAGTGACCCGCAAACAAATGGGCCACACTGTATATAAACTCACAAATGCAAAAATTACAAAATAGCTATTTATGTAACCAGTTACGAAAGACTTTATTTTGTGTAACGAGTGGATGTAAAGTGGATGCAAAATGACACGAGTTACACAAAATGGTCTTTCCTAACATGTTACATACAAGATTTTTTCTAATTTTAAACATCTAGAATTAAAATTCTTTAAATCAAATGTTTTAGTGGTATTTCACGATCCAATTTATTGCCCAATAAATTGTCCAAGTTGACCTTCAATTTATTGGGGTATGTGTAAAACACAAATTGTACATCAATTTCTTGTCTACAATAACTTGACCAATAAATTATACAATTAGAACTTGCTCTAATTTCTTGGCCAATTTTAGGGATATTTAGTAACATTTGATATTTCTTTACCAATCCCCTCAAAATTTGTTGGTTATGTGTTATGTTTGGTTCATTCAATGTCACTCATTGTTTATTGTTTGTGAAAATAATGAAGTTACGTCGTTTGGTTAATAAAAAAAAAGAAGAATATCCTGACGGCAGTTGTGTTTTCTTTCTTTAATGGTAATGTAATTACTTCAATCGAAAGTCAGAGAAAAACTAGAAAATGGTGGGTTCGACCATGGATTGAGCGAAGAACCAATACGCCAGTCACATTCACCACATGTAAACCTTTAATCTACAAATCCCAGCAAACTCTTATCTGTTCTGTCCCAGCAGACTATCAACAGTGTGAACATTTTCCACCATGCTTATGTTGGCAGTAATGAAATTGACAAATACATTGTTGTATAAATTATCGTGTGTAAATAGTCTAATACAAATTTTTAAATTGATCAATTTATTGGACAATAAATTGTACAATTTATTGGGCAATAAATTGGATCGTGTAAAACCGCTATTTTTAAAAATCATAAACAATTAATTATTCATGTAATCATAGTTGCCTTGGTTTCTGTTATTACGCATCTAATTTTAATGTGAAAAGTGACAAATGACAAATGTTTTTAATTTAGTGCATAATGCAGCACATAATAGCATGGTAAATTCAACAAATAAAACTTCTTCAGAAATTAATTTGACAAATTTCACAAATTGTATAGGTAGTTAATATTTATAATTAAAAAGTAATAATTCCTATAAACTTCTTCTTCTTCTTCTTGAGAGTTCTTTATTTTTCTTAACTGGTGATGTAACGAACTTTTCCTCATCATTTAGGAAAAGTTTAACTTTTCCTCACTGGTGATGAAAAGTAGAACGTTTTGACACTTACGTCAGTTTTGAAAAGTGTAATTTTATTATTACGTTAGCTTTTCAGTTTTATTTAAAAACGATTACTCTAGATACAAAATTATACAATTAAATTTCTTACATGTAAATAAGCTGCTTGAAATATATCCTTCCAAAATGTTTTTAATTTAAACCACTGTCTTTCAATATACATTTCAATGTACCAAGATTAGAAAAAACAATTAGAGCCATTTGGGCAAAATCAAAAAATTTCAAAAGAAAATTTAAAATTTAAATTTTAGAGGGCTAAATCTCCAGAATGCAGATTTCGTTAGAAATAAATTGAGTTAAATCGAACAATAACCCACAGACTAAAAAGCGGCCCCTAGACGATCAATATTTACGTCAATATATTGCACAATATTTTGTACAATAAATTTACTTGGCAAACCCACACGGTGCAATATTATTGCTCAATAAATTAGTTCATGGGTGATACTTGCGCAGTCAACATGTGGAATAATAAGAAGACAGCAAGTTGTGTGGCCATGGCATTAGTTATAGCTTTAAGAGGGCGCCGTCTTCAAAAATGCCGCTAGATGGAGGTTATGTAGTTAAAGTTTCTGGTAGCTTTTATGAAAAATACAATTTTTTTTTTTATTTACTTGCAATCGATGAATAGACAACCGTTCTGAGATGATCGTAATATGAAAAGAATTTTTTTAACATTTAAGATTAGCTTGTAATTTAATAATTTGTTAAAAACATAAAAACCCATTTAATTCTTTTCTAGCAATTTTAGGTCATTATGCGCCACATCACGATCTTCTTTAAAGTATTTTACACACATTAATATTGTTTTGACAGCAATTTTTTTCATATTTTGGGAAATTCCTGGCAAGAAAGTATGCGGTGACCGAAATGTTGATGACAATACTATACATTTAATGTTTTACAGCAAACACACACTCCACTCCGTTAGACTCCGTACTGACGGGTTTAGCCACTCTCTAAGAGAGGGCTACGCATTAGCGATTGAATTAATTGAATTATTGCCACTCGGAGGTTTAGGTTGTTATTGTGTTATTAATATTTATAAATTATCATTAACTTTGGAAGTTAAAAAAATAATTTCAAGTTTTTAACCACAATTACTAACATTCACTAGGTAAAAGCCGGGTAGTAATATCCTTGAGACAAAGAACGTGATGGTGCAATGGATAAGACGTCTGCTTCACAGCGCAGGGGTCGGAAGTTCGATTCACGATGGTAATTTCTTTTTTTTTTTTTTCGGTGCTCACGGGAAAAAATATCGAAAATTGATATTTTCCGTTTAATAGAACAAATTTTATATCTGGAAATTTTCAGGTCATTGGTATTCTCAATTTCGAATGTAATACCAAAAATCTCGAATTATTGTATCTAATAAAGACCTTTATTATTTTTTTTTTTTTTTTTTTTTTTTTTTTCGGTTTCCCGAACCTAATGCTGGACAATCTCCCTGTGGCCTCCGACACCACACAGAGAGAGCGCCAGCGAATAATCTACAGCAACTCCCCACATCCCGCAGGGTTAGTCACTGTAGATTCCAGACTCGTGTGCCCTAAGTAGACGGAGGGATCCCAGGATGACCGCTTTCTGCATTTGACCAGCCAACCATTCTGCCGATGTTTGGCAGGCAGGCATGGTCTTTAATGCGGAGAGCAGCGTGGGCTTCATACCTCCGAGTACACCGATTATCAGGACGACCATCTTGACAGAGTAGCCTGGGTATAGCATTTGGAGCTCGTACCGGAGATCTCTGTATTTAGTCCGTTTCTCCTCCTCCTTCAAGGCGATGTTTGTCTCAGCAGGTGCTGAGAACTCGATGACATACATCACCTTGGTCTGATGGTCGAGGAGGACTATGTCAGGCTTATTGGCTTGAATTCGCCTGACGGTCGGGAACGAGTAGTTCCAGTAAATCCGGCATTTCTCGTTCTCGACAACGGACTCGATATTTCCGGGGATATAAGGCAGCACTGGTGTTTGGTCTATCTTGTACGAGTGCCGAAGATGGTAGTATAGCACTCGTAAAGCCGCGTTATGTCGTTGGATGTAGGCCGAAGTCGCATAAATCGGACATGCAGATAATAGATGCATGAGCGACTCCGGCGCCTGACGGCAGGTCCTGCAGTTGATATCAGGAACCTCTACACCCATCACGCGACTCCGATAGACCAATGTATTAATAACACCATCTTGGCAGGCCACAATGAATCCCTCGGTCTCCGACTTCAACCCCGCTGACCTTAAGAATGCGAAGGTCAGCTCTGTCGATAAACCCAGTGCTTCTATGTTGTTAAAGAAAACACCGTGCAGGGGCTTATCGACGTGCTGCCTGAACAGATTCCTCTGTTCGGCAGCCTTAATTTGGGCTGTCAGACGATTCGGCGGAAGCTCAGTAACTGATTCTGCATCAGCACCTCGCCTGCTTCCTCGCCTGTAGTCGAACACGAGACCGAGTTCATCTGCGGCCCTCTGTGCTGCCTTAAACAATAAAGCGCCAACTCCCACGGTTTCATGATCTCTCACTAACCGTAGGAGCGGATCCGAGCTCCTTAGGATATTACATGCCATACTTAGTGCTACTCTGCCATGCATACACTCCAGACTCAAGAGTCCTCGCCCCCCCCGTTGACGTGGGAGGTACACACGAGGAACGGACGATCTAGGATGAATACTCCTATGGATATTCATCATTTTGCGGGTATCCCTGTCCAATTGGCGCAGCTCATCTACTCGCCATTTAACTACTCCAAAGGAGTAGAGCAGAATCGGAACGGCAAGCATATTAGTGGCAGACACTTTGTTCTTCCCCGAAAGTTCAGAAGACCAAATCTTTCGGAGTCGGTGTCTGTACTTGCCACGGAGAGAATCCTTTATTTGGTTCACATCCTGGATGTGACGTTGTTCCACACCCAGGTATGTGTAGGTCTCTCCGGCATCCAAATGTCGTAGGATGCTTCCGTCTGCGAGCTGCGCATCTTCGTGGAAATCCCCGCATCGTCCTCTCTTGAGGTGGACGACTGCGCATTTGTCCAACCCAAACTCCATTCCAATTGCCCGCGTGTATTCCTCGACCACCCTGAGAGCATTTTGAAGTTCTCGCTCTCCGGAGGTATAGAGTTTAAGGTCATCCATATAAAATAGATGGGTGACCTTATGCCTCCGGTTGCTGGGTGGCCCACACTGATACCCGCGGGTTTGGCGGAGTCCAACAGATAGCGGCAGCAGTGAGATGCAGAAGAGGAGCGGACTCAAAGAGTCACCCTGAAACACTCCTCTCTTAAATGTCACCAACTCTGTCGAAACTCGCTCGGCACCGGATGTTATGGTGAAGCGAGTTCTCCAAAGCGGCAACAGTTGTTCAATGCATCTCACTAGTGGTGCTGGTACCGCAAGACATCCGAGCAAGTGTAACAAAAGCTCGTGGGATGTTGTATCAAATGCCTTGCGATAATCAATCCAGGCCATTGACAGATTCCGCTTGTACTGCACAGAATCCTGTGTAATACAGCGGTCTATCAGCAGGTTTTCCTTGCAACCTGCCAGGCCCTTCTTGGCACCACGCTGTTCGTTTATCTGTTGGTAGACCGGATCAACAGACCTCAACATCCTGGTATACAAGATACGAGTAAATAACTTGTAGCAGGAGTTGAGGCAGGTAATCGGCCTATAATTTTTTGGGTCAGACAGATCCCCCTTTTTGGGGATTAGCACAGTTCGCCCCTCGACAAACCAGTCCGGAATTTGCTGCCCCTCGTTCAACCATGAGTTGAAAACTCGGGCCAGATGGCGGTGGGTGGAAGGAAACTTCTTCCACCACCAGTTGTTTATACCATCTGGACCCGGGGCAGCGAAGTTCTTGGTTCCAACAAGTGCTTGTTGAACCTCTTCCGTACTGATTGCCGGGCACACTTCGTCTGGCTCTTCTAAGACTCTACGACAGAGAGCCTCGAAGTGTGCTATAGCTGGAGTGTCATTATCGAATGGACTCGCGACTTCGTAGATTCCTTTCCAGAAGGCTTCGACATTATCCACAGTTGGCGGATTTTCGACAACACGCTGTGGCTCTTGGAACAGGCGAGACGGGTTTGTTTGAAACAATTTGTTTTGTTCCAAACTCCGCATTCGCCTGACCAAAGTTTTCTTAATAGCCATAAGCGCTCGAATCCTATCTAGACAGTGCTGCTTGATGGTCTGCAGCACTGTGCGATTTAGAGTGTGGTGTTGGCGTCTCAGTCCGGCTGCCACTCGCCGGACCTTCGGTGTAAATAAGACCTTTATTATTATTATTATTCTTATTATTATTATTATTATTATTATTATTATTATTATTATTATTATAAACTACATACAGTATTTAAATAATAATAATTGCTAAATAAACTGTTGACCAATTGAATCCAAGTGAACTTTTAGGATGTATCTGTAGTGAAATAATTTGAGAAGGATAATAGATATGATTGTATGCGATTTTATAATTTATTCGTGAAAACGCGGGTTTGGTCCGATTTTTTTAATTTGAATCATGTCAACAGTGTGAAAGAAAAGTATGTTTTTTAATAAAATATAGTCATAAACTAAGTACAGAGAATATATATTTTATATATATATAATATATTGATGCGTATTTTCAGTCACTGATTTATGGGGAAAAATCAATTTCAGAAATTTTTAATTTCTCTCTTATGTTATTATGTTTTTTATCTAAAAACCTCTGTCATTGTTCTCTTTTTTTTGCCGTTAAGCCAAATTATGTTGTTCGTTGTATGTGATTATATTACCTATGAAGGGCGCTCTTATAATAAGTACATTGTTTGTACTTTAATTTCATGGTGACCACTGGCGTACCCAAAATCGGTATACGTTTGAAAATATACAATGTGTTCCATTTAAAATGAGCCAGTTGGTATCGACTTCCAGTATAGCCGATAATACCAAATGATTGTAATTATTTTTGCTGGATTGGCCACACTGCCTGTAGTAATTCCTAAAATTTTCAAAATTTTTTGTTACATACTTTTTCATATATTGTTTCAGACCCCGGTGAGACACCGTGTATAAGGAAGGAGGATGGAATATATATACATATAATATATATTTATAATTTTGAGGTTTTCAAAAGATTAACGGCCTTTATCTCATAAAACTTTATTTAAGTTACACTAGCTATATACGCTTCTGGTCTTACTTTTTTTTTATATACGCTTTTATAGCATCCAAAATAAATGGTGGGTCATTTACAAAAAGTAGTAAAGGGGTCCCACAAAAAATACTAGAAAATTCAAACCTATCTGTCAAAATCTCGACACTTAGGCAGTCTTCTGATATCCATCCTGCTTCATTGTCACTTGTTCAATGAGTAAAAGCTAGCTCACTAAAAATAAAAAAGTTTAAGGATGGTGCTGCGTAGTGTGGCACCCTATTTAATTTACGAAAAAAGTAATAAATACACACCTATCTTTTACTGTCTCATCAGTACCAGGAATTTCTAAATTATGGATATCAATATCTACTGCCCTAAAAAAAAAAAAAAATTATAAAGAACACACGAGAATAAATAGGATATTCGTAATCAAGGCGTACTATTAGAAAATCGACCATTCGATCATCTTTGGAATAAAGAGATAATATGCAAACCGGGAAATATCGCTGGGGATTCGGCAACACGTTCATCGAATATACTGTTTTGTATCTGGATACAAGTTGCCATAACGATGTTCCGTATCTAAACTGAAAAATAGTTCGCAGATTTTAACTTATATATGTCGATAATTTTTTTCACCCCTTTATCAACGAGATAGACGTCAGTCGCAATAGAATTTTTTTTTATATTGACAGAACTATTAAAAAAAAAATTAATTCTCGTGTCGCGATGAGGTCGAAAATCCTGGTCGAGGGCTCTCCTACTATAAAATTAGTCGCAAATTTTTTTCCCTTTTTTCACGATTTTCTCAAAAATGATTACAAATTTTCTTTGCAGATAAATATTTTCACCTAGCCTTTAATTCTAATAAAGCTTAATGCTACTAATAGTAAGCTTCAAATTTAAAACACCCTGTACCTACATAATAAACATTTTAGACTATTTTAGAGTATACCATTCAGGTAATTCAGAAAAATAATACACATAAACATGAAAGCAATTATGTAATACTTACCGCCGTTTCAGCCACAATTTTTTAGTGCAATTTGATATTTTATTGCGTTTGCGAGATCTAGAGTAAGTTCGCGCCATAATTTATAAAATAAAAAATGTATCTATCTCTAAAATAAATTTCAACTAAAATCTCTCACTTGTTTAAAAACCTATTAAATAAACAAGTACCTAACTCAAAAATAAAATAAAATATTTTCCTCAAAACAGCTTTCAAAATATAGGAATTAGGTACAGTCTAGTAAGGAATCTAGCATCCAAAAAGACGCTTCTAAAATGCCGAACCCTGCACTCGCGAGGTATATGATTTTAAAAATATGGATATTATCCAGAATTTTATGCCGAATTCGATTCCAGAGGGCGCGATGTCGGCCAAGATTGCGAAATTGCAAAAAAAGTTATATTTCCAAAAAAAAATTGGAACTTAAATATTGCATTATCTGTCGTTTACATTGCATTTACGAGCTTATTTATAAAGATTTTTTAATAATTTTTATATCAATCGAAAGCCTAATGTTTGTAGTTTCATACAAGTTGAATAGAGAGACATTATTTTCATTATAAACAGCACTATAAATTGTTTAAACAATATGTGCTCGGAAAGTGTAGTGTAATTTTCGGCATTGAGGTACTTTTGTTATTATTGCAGATAGATATGTAGTTATGTGAGACGAAATACGTAGAATAGACTAACGAACATTTTTTATTAAAATAATTTTTTAATTCGCTGGATAATTTAGGAGATATGATTTTTTTAAAATGAAGCGCATTGTCTGGTCTACCGCGCGCGCGGTCTTGTTTCTGTAGGCAGGCCATTTACACATGATTTCGATTTTCGAGGCACTCGAGATGATCAAAGAATTTCGCACACGAGTTGCAAACAATATTTTTTCTACAACGACTTTAATTTGATTAAACTAAAACCGTAAAACGATATCTTCTATTATAATATTTAATGCAAATTAATTTAAAAAAAATATAATAGCAGATATGTCTCCGAACTATGGAAACTAATATGTTTGACAACAAACATTTTTCACTGACGTTTTCGATATTGTGAGTGTTGAATATTGTGGGTTTTTTAAAGTAAAATAATACCTAAGATAAAGATAAAGTCTCGAAAGTCATTCTTAGACTGTTTTTAAAATAATTGCAATGTGCAAGTAATAAAAAAGGGAAAAAATCACCACAACACGTCATTTTGTACTATTTATCAGACTAGCCATGAAAGAAACAATTAAAAGACGTAACTTTGACAGGGGAATGAGTTTTTTTGGACGTACATTTAATTACTGCTGCAAAATTTCATTTGGATAGCTCAAGAATTGTGGAAATGGCGGGGATTTACCATGATCCGTGGTCACCCGGTATAGTTCCAAATACAGTGGTTTTCTGGGGCAAACTGTTGAGGTTTGCCTTTGATACTACACTTTTATCTTGACATATTTTGGCAAATTTCTTATTTCTATTTATTTTTTTAGAAGTTGGCGGGATTCCCAGAAATAAGTTTAATGACTATTAATTATCATTATTATCATATCTATAGCTACTTACCTATAATACTCCAATTTTAGTTATATCATAACATGTACAAAGAATTTACAATACAACCATCATTTTATCAAGACGAAAATTATTTTAATATCATTGTAGTTTTTTTAAATTAAATACCGATAGGATAGAGCACTAATTTGTTCTGTTTGTGAGCATTATTTATGATCTGTATGAACTTTCATACAAGATGTTACAAAAATGTTGCTTACCTTACAAAAAAAAAATTGTAAAATAATGTACGTAATAATACGAGTAAATACTTCTTTCTACAACTGTCAAAAAAAGGTTATGTTTGCGCATTAACGTCAGTGTCTAAAATGAGACATTTTTTCATTGACATTATTTTTTTTGCGTTACCATGACCCCGTGCGCAAAATATTTTGCACATCACATGCCGATTATAAATTTAATTATTGCCTATTTTTTATAATTTTTAATGTATACACAAGAATTAAGCAAACATCTAGTTCAAAAAGATTTATTGTTTTATGAAATAAATTAAGAGGGCGCCGTCTTCAAAAATGCCGCTAGATGGAGGTTATGTAGTTAAAGTTTCTGGTAGCTTTTATGAAAAATACAATTTTTTTTTTTATTTACTTGCAATCGATGAATAGACAACCGTTCTGAGATGATCTTAATATGAAAAGAATTTTTTTAACATATAAGATTAGCTTGTAATTTAATAATTTGTTAAAAACATAAAAACCCATTTAATTCTTTTCTAGCAATTTTAGGTCATTATGCGCCACATCACGATCTTCTTTAAAGTATTTTACACACATTAATATTGTTTTGACAGCAATTTTTTTCATATTTTGGGAAATTCCTGGCAAGAAAGTATGCGGTGACCGAAATGTTGATGACAATACTATACATTTAATGTTTTACAACAAACACACATTCCACTCCGTTAGACTCCGTACTGACGGGTTTAGCCACTCTCTAAGAGAGGGCTACGCGTTAGCGATCGAATTAATTGAATTATTGCCACTCGGAGGTTTAGGTTGTTATTGTGTTATTAATATTTATAAATTTTCATTAACTTTGGAAGTTAAAAAAATAATTTTAAGTTTTTAACCACAATTACTAACATTCACTAGGTAAAAGCCGGGTAGTAATATCCTTGAGACAAAGAACGTGATGGTGCAATGGATAAGACGTCTGCTTCACAGCGCAGGGGTCGGAAGTTCGAATCACGATGGTAATTTCTTTTTTTTTTTTTTTTCGGTGGTCACGGGAAAAAATATCGAAAATTGATATTTTCCGTTTAATAGAACAAATTTTATATCTGGAAATTTTCAGGTCATTGGTATTTTCAATTTCGAATGTAATACCAAAAATCTCGAATTATTGTATCTAATAAAGACCTTTATTATTATTATTATTCTTATTATTATTATTATTATTATTATAAACTACATACAGTATTTAAATAATAATAATTGCTAAATAAACTGTTGACCAATTGAATCCAAGTGAACTTTTAGGATGTATCTGTAGTGAAATAATTTGAGAAGGATAATAGATATGAATGTATGCGATTTTATAATTTATTCGTGAAAACGCGGGTTTGGTCCGATTTTTTTAATTTGAATCATGTCAACAGTGTGAAAGAAAAGTATGTTTTTAATAAAATGTAGTCATAAACTAAGTACAGAGAATATATATTTTTTGATGCGTATTTTCAGTCACTGATTTATGGGGAAAAATCAATTTCAGAAATTTTTAATTTCTCTCTTATGTTATTATGTTTTTTATCTAAAAACCTCTGTCATTGTTCTCTTTTTTTTGCCGTTAAGCCTAATTATGTTGTTCGTTGTATGTGATTATATTACCTATGAAGGGCGCTCTTATAATAAGTACATTGTTTGTACTTTAATTTCATGGTGACCACTGGCGTACCCAAAATCGGTATACGTTTGAAAATATACAATGTGTTCCATTTAAAATGAGCCAGTTGGTATCGACTTCCAGTATAGCCGATAATACCAACTGATTGTAATTATTTTTGCTGGATTGGCCACACTGACTGTAGTAATTCCTAAAATTTTCAAAATTTTTTGTTACATACTTTTTCATATATTGTTTCAGTCCCCGGTGAGACACCGTGTATAAGGAAGGAGGATGGAATATATATATAATATATATTTATATTTTTGAGGTTTTCAAAAGATTAACGGCCTTTATCTCATAAAACTTTATTTAAGTTACACTAGCTTCTGGTCTTACTTTTTTTTTATATACGCTTTTATAGCATCCAAAATAAATGGTGGGTCATTTACAAAAAGTAGTAAAGGGGTCCCACAAAAAATACTAGAAAATTCAAACCTGTCTGTCAAAATCTCGACACTTAAGTCTTCTGATATCCATCCTGCTTCATTGTCACTTGTACAATGAGTAAAAGCTACCTCACTAAAAATAAAAAAGTTTAAGGATGGTGCTGCGTAGTGTGGCACCCTATTTAATTTACGAAAAAAGTAATAAATACACACCTATCTTTTACTGTCTCATCAGTACCAGGAATTTCTAAATTATGGATATCAATATCTACTGCCCTAAAAAAAAAAAAAAATTATAAAGAACACACGAGAATAAATAGGATATTCGTAATCAAGGCGTACTATTAGAAAATCGACCATTCGATCATCTTTGGAATAAAGAGATAATATGCAAACCGGGAAATATCGCTGGGGATTCGGCAACACGTTCATCGAATATACTGGTTTGTATCTGGATACAAGTTGCCATAACGATGTTCCGTATCTAAACTGAAAAATAGTTCGCAGATTTTAACTTATATATGTCGATAATTTTTTTCACCCCTTTAGCAACGAGATAGACGTCAGTCGCAATAGAATTTTTTTTTATATTGACAGAACTATTAAAAAAAAAAAATTAATTCTCGTGTCGCGATGAGGTCGAAAATCCTGGTCGAGGGCTCTCCTACTATAAAATTAGTCGCAAATTTTTTTCCCTTTTTTCACGATTTTCTCAAAAATGATTTCAAATTTTCTTTGCAGATAAATATTTTCACCTAGCCTTTAATTCTAATAAAGCTTAATGCTACTAATAGTAAGCTTCAAATTTAAAACACCCTGTACCTACATAATAAACATTTTAGACTATTTAGAGTATACCATTCAGGTAATTCAGAAAAATAATACACATAAACATGAAAGCAATTATGTAATACTTACCGCCGTTTCAGCCACAATTTTTTAGTGCAATTTGATATTTTATTGCGTTTGCGAGATCTAGAGTAAGTTCGCGCCATAATTTATAAAATAAAAAATGTATCTATCTCTAAAATAAATTTCAACTAAAATCTCTCACTTGTTTAAAAACCTATTAAATAAACAAGTACCTAACTCAAAAATAAAATAAAATATTTTCCTCAAAACAGCTTTCAAAATATAGGAATTAGGTACAGTCTAGTAAGGAATCTAGCATCCAAAAAGACGCTTCTAAAATGCCGAACCCCGCACTCGCGAGGTATATGATTTTAAAAATATGGATATTATCCAGAATTTTATGCCGAATCCGATTCCAGAGGGCGCGATGTCGGCCAAGATTGCGAAATTGCAAAAAAAGTAATATTTCCAAAAAAAAATTGGAACTTAAATATTGCATTATCTGTCGTTTACATTGCATTTACGAGCTTATTTATAAAGATTTTTTAATAATTTTTATATCAATCGAAAGCCTAATGTTTGTAGTTTCATACAAGTTGAATAGAGAGACATTATTTTCATTATAAACAGCACTATAAATTGTTTAAACAATATGTGCTCGAAAAGTGTAGTGTAATTTTCGGCATTGAGGTACTTTTGTTATTATTGCAGATAGATATGTAGTTATGTGAGACGAAATACGTAGAATAGACCAACGAACATTTTTTATTAAAATAATTTTTTAATTCGCTGGATAATTTAGGAGATATGATTTTTTTAAAATGAAACGCATTGTCTGGTCTACCGCGCGCGCGGTCTTGTTTCTGTAGGCAGGCCATTTACACATGATTTCGATTTTCGAGGCACTCGAGATGATCAAAGAATTTCGCACACGAGTTGCAAACAATATTTTTTCTACAACGACTTTAATTTGATTAAACTAAAACCGTAAAACGATATCTTCTATTATAATATTTAATGCAAATTAATTTTAAAAAAATATAATAGCAGATATGTCTCCGAACTATGGAAACTAATATGTTTGACAACAAACATTTTTCACTGACGTTTTCGATATTGTGAGTGTTGAATATTGTGGGTTTTTTAAAGTAAAATAATACCTAAGATAAAGATAAAGTCTCGAAAGTAATTCTTAGACTGTTTTTAAAATAATTGCAATGTGCAAGTAGTAAAAAAGGGAAAAAATCACCACAACACGTCATTTTATACTATTTATCAGACTAGAAATGAAAGAAACAATTAAAAGACGTAACTTTGACAGGGGAATGAGTTTTTTTGGACGTACATTTAATTACTGCTGCAAAATTTCATTTGGATAGCTCAAGAATTGTGGAAATGGCGGGGGTTTACCATGATCCGTGGTCACCCGGTATAGTTCCAGATACAGTGGTTTTCTGGGGCAAACTGTTGAGGTTTGCCTTTGATACTACACTTTTATCTTGACATATTTTGACCATTTTCTTATTTCTATTTATTTTTTTAGAATTTGGCGGGATTCCCAGAAATAAGTTTAATGACTATTAATTATCATTATTATCATATCTATAGCTACTTACCTATAATACTCCAATTTTAGTTATATCATAATATGTACAAAGAATTTACAATACAACCGTCATTTTATCAAGACGAAAATTATTTTAATATCATTGTAGTTTTTTTAAATTAAATACCGATAGGATAGAGCACTAATTTGTTCTGTTTGTGAGCATTATTTATGATCTGTACGAACTTTCATACAAGATGTTACAAAAATGTTGCTTACGTTACAAAAAAAAAAATTGTAAAATAATGTACGTAATAATACGAGTAAATACTTTTTTCTACAACTGTCAAAAAAAGGTTATGTTTGCGCATTAACGTCAGTGTCTAAAATGAGAAATTTTTTCATTGACATTATTTTTTTTGCGTTACCATGACCCCGTGCGCAAAATATTTTGCACATCACATGCCGATTATAAATTTAATTATTGCCTGTTTTTTATAATTTTTAATGTATACACAAGAATTAAGCAAACATCTAGTTCAAAAAGATTTATTGTTTTATGAAATAAATTAACTGAAAGTAGAAATTTTTAAATTATTTTAAAAACAGTCTATGACTTTCGAGACTTTCCATTATTATCTTATGTATTATTTTACTTTAAAAAACCCACAATATTCAACACTCACAATATCGAAAACGTCAGTGAAAAATGTTTGTTGTCAAACATATTAGTTTCCATAGTTCTGAGACATATCTGCTATTATATTTTTTTTAAATTAATTTGCATTAAATATTATAATACAAAATATCGTTTTACGGTTTTAGTTGAAATCATGTGTAAATGGCCTGCCTACAGAAACAAGACCGCGCGCGCGTTAGACCAGACAATGCGCTTCATTTAAAAAAAATCATATCTCCTAAATTATTCAGCGAATTAAAAAATTATTTTAATAAAAAACGTTCGTTGGTCTATTCTACGTATTTCGTCTCACATAACTACATATCTATCAGCAATAATAACAAAAGTACCTCAATGCCGAAAATTACACTACACTTCTCGAGCACATATTGTTTAAACAATTTATAGTGTTGTTTATAATAAAGATAATGTCTCTCTATTCAACTTATATGAAACTACAAACATTAGGCTTTCGATTGATATAAAAATTATTAAAAAATCTTTATAAATAAGCTCGTAAATGCAATGTAAACGACAGATAATGCAATATTTAAGTTCCAATTTTTTTTTGGAAATATAACTTTTTTTGCAATTTCGCAATCTTGGCCGACATCGCGCCCTCTGGAATCGGATTCGGCATAAAATTCTGGATAATATCCATATTTTTAAAATCATATACCTCGCGAGTGCATACCCCATGATCGAATTCGGAGCTTTAGATTCTTGACTAGTTGCAATAATAAAAGACACCTGCTGCGTGCTCGATGGACGATGACCTTCAACTATTTGCTGCTGAGAAGTTTATTCGAGTCTGAAGTTTTCACCAAATATACTCATATGTATGACCCTCTAGTGTGCAGCAGGGATACTAACGTTTTATACCACAACCCAAATTCATTCTCTATTCTACGGCGGCGCGCTCTTAACTGAAAGTAGAAATTTTTAAATTATTTTAAAAACAGTCTATGACTTTCGAGACTTTCCATTATTATCTTACGTATTATTTTACTTTAAAAAACCCACAATATTCAACACTCACAATATCGAAAACGTCAGTGAAAAATGTTTGTTGTCAAACATATTAGTTTCCATAGTTCTGAGACATATCTGCTATTATATTTTTTTTAAATTAATTTGCATTAAATATTATAATACAAAATATCGTTTTACGGTTTTAGTTGAAATCATGTGTAAATGGCCTGCCTACAGAAACAAGACCGCGCGCGCGTTAGACCAGACAATGCGCTTCATTTAAAAAAAATCATATCTCCTAAATTATTCAGCGAATTAAAAAATTATTTTAATAAAAAACGTTCGTTGGTCTATTCTACGTATTTCGTCTCACATAACTACATATCTATCAGCAATAATAACAAAAATACCTCAATGCCGAAAATTACACTACACTTCCCGAGCACATATTGTTTAAACAATTTATAGTGTTGTTTATAATAAAAATAATGTCTCTCTATTCAACTTATATGAAACTACAAACATTAGGCTTTCGATTGATATAAAAATTATTAAAAAATCTTTATACATAAGCTCGTAAATGCAATGTAAACGACAGATAATGCAATATTTAAGTTCCAATTTTTTTTTGGAAATATTACTTTTTTTGCAATTTCGCAATCTTGGCCGACATCGCGCCCTCTGGAATCGGATTCGGCATAAAATTCTGGATAATATCCATATTTTTAAAATCATATACCTCGCGAGTGCATACCCCATGATCGAATTCGGAGCTTTAGATTCTTGACTAGTTGCAATAATAAAAGACACCTGCTGCGTGCTCGATGGACGATGACCTTCAACTATTTGCTGCTGAGAAGTTTATTCGAGTCTGAAGTTTTCACCAAATATACTCATATGTATGACCCTCTAGTGTGCAGCAGGGATACTAACGTTTTATACCACAACCCAAATTCATTCTCTATTCTACGGCGGCGCGCTCTTAAGAAAAAAGGAGAAAAAGAAGCGCAGGTGGATGAAGGAATAGTTTAAAAAAAGAAGTAAATACATACACTCATGAAAATCTGTTGAGTGAACTAAGAGTTAGTTCCCACAGAGCGGGTAAGCTCCGATACACCTCGATACATTCTACAATGAATTTTCTTTCTTCATCTTTTCCCTTTGTTGCCATGGTAGATGTTTACTCCAACACTGTTTAAAAAGAACTGACCAGTATTGCGCAATATTGCCCACAGACGAAGCAATATTTACTAGATTGTACAATAAATATCAAACTCTTTTTGATCGACTCAATATATTGCGCAATCTTTCAATGTGATCTATAGACGTTCAATATTATTGTACAATATTAATTATTGTGCAATATATTGACGGAAATATTGATCGTCTAGGGGCCGCTTTAAAGTAAGTAAATCATTAATGTAGATAGTGAAGAGTATTGGCCCTGCAGACATTCCCCACTCTCACACACTGTTGTCTATTGGATATGTAACTTTGAAACAGCTTTAAGCAATTTGTTCTTACTCCAATATCTTCCAATGATTGTAAGAGCAGGGAATGGCTGACAGTATCAAATGCTTTTGCAAGATCGATAAATGTACATATATGGTGTACCTCTGTCTAGAGCAGAATAGATATTAGATGTAAGGGCTAATATAGCATCTTGAGTTGAGACCTTATCTTTAAAACCAAATTGTTTATTAGATAGTAAATTGTATTTATTAAAGTAAGACACTAACCTGGCTTTCAATATTTTTTCAAATATTTTGCTAAAATTCGTTATTAAAGAAATTGGTCTATAGTTGCTTGCTTCTTTGGTTCCCCCTTTTTTATATATTGGTATTATTAAGGAATTCTTAAGAACTGTAGGCCAATACCCTATTCTCATGCATTCGTTTATGATAAAGACTAACGGATCTAGTAGATATTTGGAAATTGATTTTAGGGTCTCGGCTTTTAGATTATCTAGTCCTGGTGTTTTTTTATTTTTCAATTCATTTATGACACGCTTAACTTCAGAATTATCTGTAGGTAATAAAACAAATGAATTTACTGTAGAAGATCTTTTAATTTTAACATTTTTTTTCTTTTGAATTTTTACAGCAAGTTTATTACCCATATTTGTGAAAGTTCTTACAAATTCATCCGCAATATCCTTTATATCTGTTAATAGTTTATTATCTTCATTATTTAATTATGTTATTTCAGTTGATTTTTTTTGTGATTTGGTTATGTTTTTTACTACTTTCCATAAGTTTTTGGTATCATGTTTGTTACTACTTATTTATTTGTTTATTATAATAAGTTTGTTTTGTCTTCCTGATTAATGCTGTTAATTTATTTTTATAATTTTTATACTGATTTTTTATTTCTAAATTATTGGGGTTTTTCTGTAGTTTTGCAAATAATTCATTTTTTGTATTTACCGATTTTAATATCCCTCTGGTAATCCATTGGGTTTTTTTAGTATTTTTTCTGTTAAACCTTTTAGTTAAGGTACAATCGTTTACTGCCTCAGAAATAATTTTAACGAAATTTTTTGTTGCAGATTCAATATTTATTGCCAAATACACAGTATCCCAGGACATATTACATAATTTGAGAGCCAACTTTCTGTTATCAAGAGTTTTTTCGTATATTTGACCGTTACTATTATTTTTACAACACTTTAATATAAGTTGCAGTATTGCAGTATAATGATCTGTAATGTCGGTTTGTATTGGTATTAACAAATCTGTATCATTATTTTTGGGTCTAATAAATATGACGTGATCAATACAAGATTGATGGTTATCTTGAACTCTAGTAGGATTATTTACTGCGGATACAAATCTATGGAGAGAGTTCTGTCATTTCAACCCTACAAGATATACACTTTTACACCCAGAACTCCCCACTAATTTCTGACACGAAAATTACAATTATCCTCGTAAATACGTAACTACACACAGAAAACAGTTTATTTGAAATTAATGAAATTAATTCCACACCAATAAATTATTTCTTTAAATACGGCGAATTAAATCTTTATTTCGTGGCACTAAACCATTTACTTGCATATAAATACTAAAGTTTAGTATTGACAACTAACACATAATTAAAATTTCTCTATTCGTTTATTACGCGACACTTACATTTATTTGTGTCAATTAAATAATCGAGGGGACATTTCGATAGCTTTAAAATATCTTTGACGTCTAATTCATGGGACATTTTTTTGTTATCTTATTACTGAGCACTTAAATTTCTTTTTGTGAAGTCTGTAAAGTGAGGGGTTTGGAGTGTTTGGACATCAAAGTCTCTACTCTACTCTACCACATTATATGATATTTCAAAACATCAAAACTGCGGTTAAAGGAAATCATTGTTTTCTTTTCCTCATACAAGACATAGATCGGTTTCGAACTTATTGTATTGACAAATAACAAAGCCATGACCATATTAGGTTAAGGCAAACTAAACAAGACAGAAGTGGTGATGAATTAAGTGTAGCCATCTGGTGGTCTGGTGCTACTACCAGAAAATAGGTAGTTTTATTTATATCAACTAAATTTAATAATGGCAACTAAATCGTTCTTTTCTTACACCTCTCCTCATATCTTTAAAAGTAATGCGTCCCTGCATTCATTCCTTCAAAGAAATATTATTAAACGCAAACAAATATTTTGCTACATACAAGCAGATTTTTTATTTTTCTTCTAATAAAGAAACGTTAGTTGCACATACTAATTATATTGAAAATAAACGGTTTAGTTGTGACAAACTGTCGTAAAATTTTCATATTTCTTATGATAAACAAGGTTGCGTTCGTTGTTATAAATTTTTTTATATACGAATAAATAGATGTGTGTTCAACTAAATAATTCTGATGCTTAAAATGACAAATCATTTATTAACGTAAAGCATAAAATTTTTCTGTGTGTACTATACTTCGGCTCAAACTTGGACATGCTTGCTTCCCGGTACACTTATATAAAATAAAAGTCGTTAATTCTGACATTTGTGATACCTGTAATACCAAAGGCGCCCTGGATCACTTCTTCTTCGATTGTTTGAAAAATAAGGCAGCTAGTAATAAATTGTATGAGAGCCTTATAAATTGCAATGTACAATCACCCTTTAATATTCTATCTCTTCTTTCTATTAATAGCAAACAAATTTTCGATTGCATCATCGATTTTTTGGAAGAAACTAAAATTTTATTATGAATGATGCGAAGGAATGAATGGGTTATTGATAGTTTTGTACCCTTTGTGTTCTCCTGTGTTGAAACCTATAGTTTTTAGTGGTCCTCTTAATGTATTTGTTAATGTAGAAAAATGTTCTGACAGACCCCTGAACGAAGAAGCGAGTGTCCCCGTTTTCCTTCCTTGAGTTTTTATTTTTTTGAATTGTTATGTGTGGTTAATGACCTAATGCCAAAAAAAAACTGCTCTGTCAGCTCTGTTAAGTATAATTTTAAACAGTGGATTATTAAGAATAATTTCCTCGATTACGTCCAAAAACTTTAAACCCTGTGTCTACTTCTCGTTAAGAAATAATCCATGTTCATTAGTAAATTTACCAATCCTACGAGAGTCAGAATTTATATTTTGAAGGCTAGACCAGGATCATTAACATTAAAGGAATAACAAACTTGTGTGCAATCTGCACATTGACGTGGTTTTTAAGTGCTTACATAAATCTAATGTATATGTAGAAAAAAGTGTAAAACCTAAAATACCTACTACCTTGGGAACACCCAAACTATGATTTTTGAAGAACATAAGTACCATATCACTTGCTGTACTCCAACAAATTAAAGGATTTTGGATTATTCTTATAAGCTCGAAACATATAAAGTGGTATCTATACTGCGATGACAGTGAAAACCAGACGCTTGTAAAATTTGATTTTTGTTTAAGAATTCATCCAACTGCTCTTCTAACAACTTAGACATAATTGGTATAATACTAATGGGACCGAAATGAGAACGAAGAGAAGGATAGGTAGTTATTCTTAGACACATTTACATTTCTTAGGAAATTTGTCAATACTTAATGCATTAATAAAGGTAATATGGCTAAATTTACTTAAGTATGGAATTAAAAATAATAACACTTTAAAAGATAATTTATCCGGATCTATTGTATCGGATTTAATTTTAAATAATATTTTTTCAACATTTTCTGCATTAACAGGTGTGAAAATAAATTGTTGAGGAAAACCTAGCCAAATTTCATTAATATGGATAGAATCCAATAAAATCCTAATCAACAGCATCCGCTTGTGGTAAATTATTTACAAGAAAATCATTAAAGTTATCAGGTAGGTATTAGTAAACGTATAAATTCATAAAATAAGAGTTCTTGTTTCCGAATCAGAATACAGTTACACCAAAGAGTATACATTAGACAGTCACAGCTATTGTTCGTTTCAACACCCTATCTTTTCTCCCTGCAAAATTGGATATTAAATAATAGACAAGTATTGCGATGAGATCTAATGAGAAAACACGAGATGAACTTAAGTTAGGATCAATGAATAAGCAATGATATTAAACAATTGCGCTAACTAATTTATACAAAGATCTTTGCTTACATGCAAATTATTGGAAACTAAAAGAATATAATATTTAATGTATTTGAAAAAAGCAGATTTTTTGACAAAAATATGATACTCGTTCCGACATTCCCGAGGCGTATATATTTTCAGTGAGTAAAACAAAACTAATTTCTGGTCACCGAAATTTTAGGAAACCTATCTATGGGTATAGGCGTGCAGGAAATATCCGATTTAATATTATGAAATTACTTTAAGAAAGGTCGAAATATTTTACCGACTAATGATATCGGGTGAATCGACCATAACACGTCTTATTTCGTGCATCATTATTACGCTCATGATTAAATCAGTTTAAAAAAACATGGAAATATTTTACGCATGGACATCCGAGGCAATTAAAATAATTCATAAGAGTACATAAAAGTTTTAAATCGACTTAATAAATATTCTCACCGTAGAGTGAAAGAATTATAAAGAGCCGTAACGCCACGTATGCTGGCTCCGAGTAAGAAAAGTAACATTTATATTATATGTGTGACAATAATCTGACGTAGATTCCAATAACATAAGTAGTAATATGAACAGTTATATCATTAGAAATTATTTTTATTTAAGCTATCTTGAACAGTCGTATTAAATTGGAGTTAATATTGTTAATAGTTATTGTTTGCAGGACAGAACTGGCTTAATACATTCAACTTAAATAGGTAGGTATAGGTACTTTAGGTTTGAAGGAAAATTCAAGAAATAAAACATAGGTCTTTGTTCTAATATCGTTCTTTGTATCAAGAGAAAGTGATCCAATTATGTCGAATCAATTTATGTAAAAAAATAGATAGGTTAAGAGACGTAAATAACTATGTAAGTAAAAAAGTTAAATTCACGCTAACCTTGAATTTACCTGTCTATAAGATACCAACAAAGCGCACCCTTATCACAAGCACTCATCAGATGTGAGGGTTAACTAGCCTTATAGATTTGCGTGGGAGCTGCGGTCTCCACGGTGATACGATAAGCCCTCTCGGCAGTCTCGGCGCTGGTATTATTCTTTATTATGTAACATATTGTGATACAAGTAGGGCAGATATTTAATCTCCAAAATCTAGATATCAGACCTGAATGCTGGCTGCAAGTAGCAAAGTATAATTGCCTTTGTTCAACTAGTATTGAGTATACAATGGTTTGTTTTTTACGGCAGGTATTTAGTGACAGTTCCCAAAGTGAAACTGAATAGAGATGGACCTGATAAGGTCATGTTTGCGTTTCGTGCATTTGTTGGTTTTTGGTTTCGATGAAACACCTGTTGAAATAAGGTTGTTTGAATTTGTAACATTTTGTGTACATTCTCTAAGGCAGTGTTTATTTTATTAGTTCTCATTTTCCAGGAGTTTTCTATATGGATGTTGGAAGAATATTGTACTTCTGTTAAATTAAATATATGTATATATTCATATCTTTAGAAAGGTATCTATTCTCATATGATGAATGTATTTAAATATAATTTTTATACCTAATTTGATAATAGAAAAATACACAATTTTATGACATTCAACTTTTTAATACGCAAATATAAAAAGAATATTTTATAAAACTACCTAACGTTTACTAAATATTTTCTATTTAAAATATAATTTTTTCTGTTAAAGGTAAGTCGATATTTTGGCAAGTAGAATTCACCACGTTCGCTTCTACCACCACTCGCGCATTTATTTTTATTGTGAACTGTGAATTTAGCAGATAGAATCCTTTGAAATTTAATTTACAATCTAATCTACTTTCACCTTCCCTTTGGTCCATATTGCTCATACAGATAAATATCTCTGTGAACTACACACCTATCAAAATTAATCGATATATGTTTTTAAAAAGTGCTCTTAACCACCTCTCAAGTCGTCGAAGTAAACCCCAGAAAGGATTAGGATTTTGTGTTAGGTAAGGAAGGAGAAGCCCTACAGTTTATTGTGGAATCCAAAACACATCTATATAGAGCACGACCTAACATAGTTCCCTCTGGATTCGAATCATCGATCTTTGCAACCAAGTAAGTATGCATCAACGTATTTTACTCACTTGGCTACCGTACCTATAAAGAGTTTCTAGATTATCACACACCTAACCATTAATTAAGGAATGAATTCAATGACCTAACCTAAACGCAGATCGAAAGATCGACGCATTTACCAATCTTTTTTAAAACGATTTCTTTTAATTCAGTTAGACATAAAACATAATTTCTATTACATTCTACTAAACTATATTTTAGTTATCTAAAATATCAGAATTGGCAATTTTATAGTTACGTCAAAAATACATAAACGTTTCAAAGATACTGAGCGCTCCATTTGAATGCCTACGGAAAAAATACCTAGGCGATCGAGCTAGACTCAAGGTTGGCTTGTTTAAAACAAAATGTTTTTTATATGTTTAATGCATAACGACTGTTTTAAATACCATATGGTATCGTTTTCTCGGGTTCTGAACTTTGAGGGTTCTTTGCATCATTTCTGTTGAGAGGCCCTCAAATTTTCCTATTACTATTATTATGGTGACGTCACGCACCTACTTGCTGTTCCAGTTGTACTAGGAATTCATCCATAACCAGACACCACAAAGAAGGTGATAGAATCTCCCCCCCTTTGGACAACCTCTGGTTACGGACACCTCCTTCCTTTGTCGTGGATTCCAGCATGCATGCATGCGTGGTTTGTATATTTCTGGTTCTGACTGTCCAGTCAATCCACCTTGGTATCGATTGATCGGCTTCACACCTCTTCACTGCTCTGCCTATAGAGCCGAATAAGTTATTGTTAAAAGCCCCCTCAACGTCCAGAAAGGTTTCTATGGTCGCTTCCCGGGTATCCAGTGCCCGTGCTATTCTGTGAGTAAGCTCGTGTATGGCTAGTTCATATGAGTTTCGTGTTTGGTAGGCATATTGGTTTCGATGTTCATAATATCGTCCTTAATATGCCTATCCACCACCTTTACCTTTTCCTTCTCCCTTTGTTGTCTTTGAAGTAATCCAATCTTATATCTCTATATGACTGATGGTCGAGGTGGTAGCGTACCTGCCTCTCACCCAAAAATCCCGTGTTCGATTCCCGGTCGTGGCAATGGAAAATACGTGAGAGGGATTTTTTCCATAATACACGGATATTGGATGTGTGTCCCTTGTCTTTAAATGTGTAGCCCCCTCCCGCACAAGGCTCCTAGAGCCGTCTGGGATAAAGGGGGTCGTAATTA
Source organism: Rhagium mordax (assembly GCA_963680705.1). Lineage (NCBI taxonomy): Eukaryota > Metazoa > Arthropoda > Insecta > Coleoptera > Cerambycidae > Rhagium > Rhagium mordax. The sequence continues at coordinate 24,417,943 of OY796657.1, read as the reverse complement.
CATGAGGTGTATTTATTTATTTATTTATTTATTTATTATTATTATTTCTTTGAATGGCTCTCTGCAGAATTTTCTGGATTCTAGCAACTTCGGGAGGGTTTTCTAACTCCTCACAGTGCTTCCCCCATGATTTCTTATTTGCATCCATTAAGGATATTTACTACGCTAATAGAATTTAGAGCAATTTGCAAGAAGTTTCTATTTTTTAGTTGAGTTTAGATAGTCTACTTATCTAATCTTTAAGAATAAACTCACGCACCTACACTTAAATAAGGTAAATAGTATAATAGACATACCTGATAAATCAGATAACCCCCAAATTCAAAACCAATGCTGTCGAGGATATGGTCACACATTTGAAAAATGCAGACATTAGCGTCGGATATGAGAGTCGAACCCAGTCCATGACAGTTAGTATGACCAAGAATGCTCTCAAAAACACGGTTTAGGCCACAGTGTTGCCGAATTGGTAAAGTATTAAATAATTATTTATAAATAATAATAAATATAAAAAGCAAGAAGTAGAAAAAATAAATATAATAGTTGTAAATTGCAAATTGTGGCAAATATTTACTTCTAATCTTCAATTATAAAGAAATGTGAGAGCTAAAAATAATGCTACTTTATTTAATAATAAATAAATAAATAATTAATAATAAAGTACATTATTGATCTAATCGACTTAATAAATAGTACCTCTATATGTACTATAATTATTATTTTAGGAGAAACACCCCTGTCAAATAGTAGAATGGTTGAACACAAAACATAAGATTTTTTGAATCGGTTGAAGTTTATATTAGCCCAACATAGCACTTGGTGCATGTAAGGTTACGCGATCAGAAATTATTAAGAAAGAGGTATGCACATGCAATAAAAGAAACGGAAAGTACATGAGTCCTATTCAATGGAGATGTCTGTATTTCAAGACGCTCAGTGAATTTTAATAACATAATCAGAACTATATACAAAGGTTATATTTTTAGTTTTTTCTTTACCTTCGAATCAAATAGGTACTAGTTTAGTGTTTCTTCCTATCATCAATATATAAACAACTTTATTTTCCAACGTTTCGGTTTATTAACCATCATCAGAGAATTTTTCTACAGCACTAACAAAACATGCTCTAGAACTTTACCATAACTTTAACTTTAACGATATACAAATCTTAGACGAAGAACCAAACTACCACAAATTAAAATATATCATAACTACACTATGATTTCAAGGTTTCGAGATTTTAGTATTCTAGTTTTTTGCCAATCGCTTCAAGATTATCATCAATTTTTAGTGCTACGGGAAGGTATTTGTAATTTGGCTACATAGCTCTAAATATTGTATAATTATGCAGTTATTGGCAAAAAAATACAACACTAAAATCTCGAAACCTTGACAGTTGCGCCTCTTTATTATTATTTACTCAATGCCCATACGCTAATAATATTAGCTGCCTACAGTCGTAATAAAATATGCTAATGACCCTTAATAACCGCAAACAATGATCGTTTAGTTTTCTTAGCAACGCTAAACAACGCTTGTGTTGTGACAATTTTTCGAATTTTTATTCAAAATAATATTAAAATGATTTCTCCAGTAGAAGAAATTTCACTGTTGAATTAACTGCCCCGGAAGTCTTGTGAGATACATGAAAATGGGGACCGTCTGTTTTACAAGTGGCACAAGACCAATAAGAAATGATTTCTAATGTAGTAAAGGTTTGCTAAAAGATTTTATAATGACACAAATAGTAACATAAATATTTCATTTAGCAAAAATTAAAGATACTTAGATTGTTTGTTCATTCATATTTAAAAATAAAGTTTCCAAAAATTTTGCAAAAGTATAATGAAAAATATTATTCATTACATATCCATAAATGATTTTCCCGTGATTGCATGACTTCTCGTGTTCGGCTACACTTCATACGTCACGCGCGCACGGTAAAAACCTATTTTCTGAACTCCAAATGAAAGATACTATAACTCATTAAAGTAACCAAAAGCGGAATTATGCAATATTCACAAAAAAAATTACATCTTTCCATCAACACAACAAATAAATTTTAAATTATCAGAACTTAAATTAACACCATCACGTCGTTCCTAATAATCTCATAAGTTACAACTTAGAAAGATCTCTGCATAGACTAATAATCATGAAATTTAAATAACATTACTTATGATATTATTTAATACACAAATTGTAAATAGGTACTGATGTAAACCACTATAAATATTTTTTTAATAAGTTTCCCGTGTTAATAAAGTCTCTGAAAATGATGAATAAATAAAATAAACCGAGGTCAGAAAATAAAATATATAGGTACCTATATTTTTTATTAATTATGTCCAAGAATCCAAACATTAAATTAATTGATAAAACGTCCATTTAAGGACTAGAGACACTAACTGTGAATAATATTAGTAACTATTTTAAATATTTTATATATTATTTGGATTTTTCTACAATTTCGATATTTTTCACATCCGGACTTCTCATCAGAGGTCAAAGTGTCGTCGTTGCCTGCTTTGTGCTGATGCAAATCAATAACCAGAAATCGATCTAAAGATGATATTTATTCAATGTCGCAGTTTATTAAATTTAAAAGTAAATCCATCACTGTGAGCTTATTGCAATCAATGGTTTTATTTTCCGTACTATGCGTTTAGAAATGTCTCAAACATCAAACAAGGATCATTCCATTATAGAATGAAATAGAATTTGATATTGTAAATAGGTAAATTAAAACACTTTAGGAGATGAACATGAAATTTGTAAAATTCTTCACCCCAGGACACATTAAGTACTTATAGAGAATAAAGATAACTTCAAGAATCAATAACAGTTTAACTGATTGACGTGCGCATTTAAAAATTTGTCAAGAAATTATGTATACCTATAACAAAATATTTTCAAGAGAACTTAAGAAACTTAAATTTTATACATTAATGTTTTCATCACTCAAGTTAAAAGTCACGTTAGCGTGAAACGAACTATCGTTGTGGATTTAAAAGAAAATGACGTTAACAAAAGTAGTTCAGCACACATTTTGGTGCTCTCAATTATTTATATTTTATTGCTGTGAAATCTTTTTTAAATACCTATTCTACTTGTTTGTAACAAATATGAAGAGCACATTACTTCTGCATATTCCATAAGACTTTTCTCTATAAAATGGAACAATCGGAAACATTTTTTTTTAAACATAATAATCCAGGTTTTTAGAAAGAAATACAAAGATACTTCGACAATTACCTATTAATAACTTAAGTTCAACTTTAATCAGTAATACTAATAACAGCGTTACAATTAAAAATTCGAAAAATGCGTTTAAAAGCATGGAAATTTAAATATAGATATAACTATTTATGTCACTGTTTTTTCTTTTAAAATAAAATTATTTGAAGTAAAACAATGACTTAACAAAAATAATTTTTCCATAGGGTTCCCAAGTATGTAGTATGATTTCGAACTATTACAAACAGCTTTGGTTAATGTAAATTGTGTATGAAATTTTGTATGAGTGATTTTCGTACAATTAGTTATATATGACGTAATTTTCAGCGATATATTGAGAGTCGCATCTTTCTAGAATATTAATTCAATTCCGTATAATCATATCATAATATTTTAAGTGCTAATACTTCTAATACTTCTACGATGCCTGTGTTTGTTTCAACTCTTTCTGGTAGAAACCTGATATCTATAAGTCCAATAACTAATTTTTAATATTCGTAATCATTGCTAGAAGGCCAAAAGTAAGTCTCATCTAATATACTTATTTCACACTATCTCTAACTATATTTTTAAGGAAAATGTAATATTATCAACTTCTAAAGTTAGTATTGTAATGAATAAAAATAGAAAGTGCTGTTAAAATATTATCCGCGGATGTGATTTTTCCAAAGGTCGAAAGAATCTCAGTGATAACATATTTTGACTATTTATTAACGAATGAAATTCATTTTCATCTGTTTATAAGAAAGTTTTTGTTTCTTCGGTAAAATCGATGTTTCGGTTTTCATACTGATTTCTCATTTCCACGACTTTAATTTTATATCACTTCAAATACTACTTATAATAATTGCATCTTAGACCGACACAAAATATTGTAATCAAATAGGTAGGTACATAATTTAAAAAATCATATTAACTTACCGTTTATTGACATGAACAACTGTTAATGTTTTCTAAAATTCAAAACATCGACCTTTTAACACAAGTCTCCCATAGTAATGTAAGACAAAATTGCTCTTAGAAAATAAGAGTTTTGTTAAAATAATAACCAAAATTAAACATCTGCAAAAAGAGACATTCTAATTTACACATATTTAAATTTTAAATTTTTCTGAGGAAATGTATTTCTTTATGAAAATGTGAACAGTAAAATTATAGCACTCTGTACTTCTTATTGTTAGCCATGCGTATCAAAGAAGACCTGTATTTTAGTGAGTATTACTTATGTCAAATTGAATATTATTCAAAAACATAGATATCAATAATTTACTACGATTCGTTATAAATTATTCGAAAAACCGTGAACTCATATTTTATTTTGATATTCTATGGCAAATAACAATAAATCAGTTTTCAAATATAAATCACAGCTACACAGAATCATTTTAAAACAAATGTAAAACGTTTTGAAAGATAACTCCTCTGTGAATAAAAAACTGACAATGCAAAATCCGACTATTAGGCGCGCGTATAATATATCAAAACGAAATTATATAGTATCGCACTCAAAAACCAAACAATGGCATATTAGCAGAAACTAGAACGTTTGTAGTGCCCTCCTTCAGTGCCTATTATAATACCCATAATATATTTGCCATTGAAGTCTAGTTTGTATATTCCTATTCTACTTCCCATTATAATACGGTACATAATACACTAAATATCCATATGCGGGGTAGTGGGCGGACTCCTCAAAACGTCATCATTTAAGGGAGGAGCCACACCGAACTTAACTGCTCATTGGATGATGTATCGAGCGCGGGCAACCAACAGATGGGGTACAGTAACTACCACCGGATACCGTATCATTAGACAGTAACTGTCAGTTGGTGAAACTTCCCTTGCTGTGTCGGCGGCCTCTCCCAGGACATTTACGTGATTGTTATTGTGACATGTTCTAAGATTTCCATGATGAGCTTACCTGGAAGTGGCGTGGACATGTCGGCCCTCATGTCCCAACACCCTGTACTCGGTGCCATTCCTCCTGCTTTCTTTCTAAGGGCCTCCGAAAGATACCAGAGAACTCCGAAATGCGCGAGGTGTCGCAATCATGGTGTCGTTTCCGCGCTCAAAGGCCACAAGAGGTACTGCAGATGGAGAGATTGCAACTGTGCCAAGTGCACTCTAATTGCCGAGAGGCAAAGGGTTATGGCTGCTCAGGTAGCTTTAAGGAGGCAGCAAGCGCAGGAAGAAAATGAGGCGAGGGAACTGGGAATATTGTTCCCTGCTCCCGTGCCGCACAGTGTGGCTGATACTCCTGTTCCTACGCCACCCATCACAACCTCTGCAGATTTGGGTATTTCGAATTTGATGCAAAGAAGTACATTTACCTCTGCTTCTGATTCTTCTGAAACATCTAGCCCAAGTAAGTGAAAATTAGTTTCTATGCATGAACTCAACAAGGTGCACTGAAATATGTACACACGAGATATTGGTAAACAGAATTGTTTTTTAGAAGTAATCCGGATATTTTCCTTTTAAACTTCAACTTTTCTGTAGACTAGAACAGCATTTAACAAGTGTTACAGTAATAATATAAACTAATGTTGAAAGTTCTATTCTCTTCGCAAGCAACAGATTTATTAGATTTTTACATAATTGTCAATATTGTCCATTTTTTAGTACATTAAGGTTTCACACCAGATTTTTTTTAAGTTAAATTAGAAATTGATGATGTCAAATTGGTAAAAAACACGTTAGTACGTTCTGCAAACTACCTACTTCAATGTTTTACTTAAAATATCTCATAGCCTCTTGACCAAGCTATCGATCTTTTCAAAAACAATAGTTCTTCCTTTAAGTAACATCTACTTGCAGTTTAAATTTCAATTCGATCGAGTTTTTTTTTTTTCTTATAAAGAAACGTTATGTCGGGACGTGCAGCCCCTATGAAAGCTGTTCAAATTCAATTATTAAGTGGTGTAAAAATTTATTTAATATTCACTATTTTTAGTTTTTTTAATATCCGGTGGTAAATGCAATATTACAATATTCTTTTCTACGTAGAATGCCTATATCTAATAATTTGGCAGATAATGTAGGGTTTAATTTCAGAATACAAAGAAAATACTGTTTTATATTAACTATACACCTCGCTATACACAACTTATTTTATGAAGCTCAAAGACAAAGTATTTTTGTGATAACTATTGGTAAATATTTTTATCGAATACTTACTTATAATTGGGAATAAACAAGTAATATTTAGCAAATATATTTTCTCGAGGACATCAGTTGTAGCATTGGTGTTTAAAAATGCTTGAAAAATATTTGGTGTCTACCATTACGAACAAACCCTAAAGATCTCAATTTGTATGACTGACACAGTAATTCAGTTATAGAAAAAACGAAGTTCAACTGCACATTAGACCGCATGCATGCGTTGCCCTCATCAATTTGGCATTATTTTGAGATTATTAAATTCACCACCCTCTGATATTATCAACTTCGGTGGAAAGGGGTGTGTTGTGTTTTGCGTCTATTTTTTTCTTTGCCGAGATAATCACAACGCAGGAAATTTTACTTTATATATTTTTGGGTCCCACCTTCCTATTGTTTCTACGCAGTTTTTTTCTTTAACTACAAAATAACAAAATTTATTAATTTTCTTTTTCTGAAGTAATCTCTCACTACAGGACACTAAAATATCGATTACTTCACACTAGCTGCGTGTGCTCTCAACCAAGAGGAAGTGATTAAAACTGTTTGAGAAGTTTTAGTTATCTTCCGAAGATGCCAACTTGGTTGACCAAATGCACGTCGAGTGTCGAATAATAAGTGTTTTGGTGTCGTGTGAATACTTCTTCACATTAAAGGTTCTAACAATATCTGATCCAGGAAATAGCTTGCAATTTAGATTAATTTATTGTGTGTCTACATCGATAAATTAAAACAAAGCATTTGCCGTACAGAGAAAGAACCAGATTTACTGTGATTTACATGAACGAAATTACACCCTCTTGGAGAGCTTTTCCCCAGTAACCGCCACTTTAATTTTAAGTGAAACATCAATTTAAGACTAAGCGGTGTTTAAATCCAACGAAAATATTAAGATTGGTTTTACCATCTATTTTCATAATTTTTTGGTTGAGAAAGTCCATTTTGTGATAAAAATATCGAGTTAAATAGGTAACACATACATGTAAATTTTATTTACTATACAAGAGCCTGATGGTTTTTTTCATGTTTCTTGATGAAGACTTGTGGAGATGTACCTAATATCGGCTAAAGTACAAGGAAATTAAGTTTGACACTTCTAATCAGTAAAGTGGATATATTTATGCCCTAATAATTTCTATTGTTTACATGTTTATTTTCCGCTATTGTTTCAAAAAAAACATGTTGGCACCTATTCTTAAATATCTTAAAAATATGCAAATAAACTAATATCTTTTATACCACTGACTTTTTCAATGTTTTCAAATTCGCATATGCCAGAAAATAATGTCTTCTTCGAATAATGTCATCTTGTTTTAGGGTTGCAGTTACTTATTTTCTTATTTATATACATTACTAGGTACTTGTAAAAAGTGTGAATATTTATCCTTTCATATATCTACCGCTATTGATGCGATAAATCATAAAACGCTACTTGATACTATAAATTTGTGGCATAAGAGAATTACCTAATTTGTGGATTAGATACTATTTAAGTAAATATATCTAACGGGTTATAGTCAGTATAGCTAATAAGTCCAGTGCCTCAAGGCAGTACTTCTTCTATTTTTCATTTTCATAAATTATCGCCATACAAAAGTACTAATAACTTAAACAGCATTCAATTTGTGAATGACGCGTCGGTTGTATCGATGATAGACAATGTATACAAAGTATCAAAAATATTTCCACCTTCTTGATGAACAATTGCTGTAAAAAATTAAATTTCAAACTTAAGACAACTTAGGACAACATCTCGAAACAATAATAATTGTAAAATTATTAAGTGTTGTTAATAATAACTTTCACAGAGTTGATCATATTGATCGCTTAAAAAATCCGTTAGATGTTATGTTTGACAACTTTGTTCTTGTGTGAATATAGAGCTACTTATTAGAACTTATTATGCGCATGTATACAAATCATGATTAAATTAGGTGTACCATTCCCTGCTCAGGCTGTAGCAGATTTTTATATTTTACGAAAACAAACAATTTAATAATATTGTTCAAATTTTCCGTTAATTCATAAAGGGATTTGTTCGGTTCACTTGAAACACTAAACGATGTCGAATTTATAACTTCAAATTAAATATTAATCCAATTTATACTGTTCCCCTTTCGAAATATTCAATACAATTTAAGTCATGAATAACATTTTGTTGCTAAACATAAACCTTCTATAAAATAGTGTGATGTTTATGATTAAAATATACAAATATCTTCCTAACTACCTGAAGGAAATATCTGGTTTAAAATTTTTTAAATTTAACTTTAAAAAACACTATTACAAAAATCATTACACATTTTAAATGAATTTTTGACACTAGTACTAGTGTACTACCATGTTTTAAACATTTTTTATTCATTTCTTAGAATAATTAGATCAACTTTAGGCGATGCCGCCATTGATAATAAAAGTGCTTATTATTTATACGAACGTTTACATTAAAAGGAGTGAAACAAGAAACTATGTAGTTATAATGCGTGAGGCTCTGTAACATGTAACATTTCAATGATATTTTAATCTTCATAAGTTATAAGAAACTCATTTTTTTTTAGTTATTCTAGAGTTGCATTGCAACTATGCAATATGTTAGTAGTCAATATAATTAATTTTGTACATCTTATTGGCTGTTTCTAAACAAAGTGTTTATTTTCTTAATTATTTGATGAAAAACTGATCCGTGGTAACGGTCAGTGAGATTTCAAGAAGTGATGTGGTATTTTTGCGTTAAGCACCTAAACAGAAACGAAGAAATGTATTTTTTCCGAGACCCAATTTTGTAACTTTTAATAAATTTTAATGTAAAAAACGATACTTAAGTTTAATAGAATTTTGCAGTCCAAAGATCTAAGGATTTCAGCCGAAAAAAATTGAATTTTTTATTCCACCATTTTCCACATTAATCATTTTCCGCACTTCATAAGTCGGCCAGTAGAATTAGACGGGAATCTGTAACTAATTCGTTTCAGATAGCCGTAGGTAAAAACAGGTGTATTTAGTTATAAGGAATATACCTCTGCGATTCCTCCCAAATCAAATATACAGAACATTGTTCATAAGTCACTTGTATGTGAAAAAATCATGAAATTTTGAGTTTTTTAAAAATTGCAGTAAATTGCAGTAGATTAATTTTTTTGAATGCTTCTGTTTACTAGGTAATTCCAAACCGGTTAATTTAAGCCCCGGTTGATTTCATTTCATTGATTATTTATTTAAATAATTGCCGAAAACCATCGAAATTTTCGAAAATTTCAAGCATTTTTTACTCTGAAAGGAAAAATGCTAGACTCTTGAAACTTTGGTGGAATATGTGTCTCATTACCCTCAACTTACAAAAAAAATTTCGTTTTAAAATGTTTATCAGTTTTCGAGAAATTCTATTTGTTTATTAAAACGTCCCAAATGTTAAATGAAAAATTGACCTATTAACGTTATCAAAAATAATTCAACCATAGCTCATTTTTTTCGTCAAGACGTCAATTTTACGAATCTGTTATGGGCGTATCAATTTTCAATAATTTTGACCGTCAAAATGGCGTTAACAACATTGCTACTTTTCGGAGCAGCGTTTTTTGCAAATAACTTTACAACAAATGAACGTATCTGCACAAATCTTTCATATTTGAGTTGCTGGTATTTTTCTACAAATTTATAAAAAAAAAACTGTTGCTCTGGGACATGTAGGAGCCGAGATAATTTTTTAAATTGTTTAATGCGCCAAACGTTTATTTATTAATATTTATGGCCAAAATTGAAACTGGTTGTTAATAAGATCTTGAATTTTGTGAATTCATCAAGTCCTATTGAAAACGGGCCCTTTTTGAGGTCAAAATATAATTGTTAATAATTAGTAATTTTAGAGCGTCTTCAATTTGTTTGGCTCAAAGGACAGGTCAATTTTTTATCAAACGATTTTCAAATTGGGGTAGCGAGAAAAATTCGTCATATCTCCGTTATTTTCCGGCCAATTTCGACGTTTTTTTTTTTAATTTGGGGTAGCTCACGAAAATAATAACAATGGGCACATTTGCAATATCCAAATAATAAACAAATAATTGTTATAAACAATTTTTTTTTTTTTTTTATTTTTTCTTTTTTGGGCTTATGCAACTTATAATGTGCTAATGTATTAAATATAAATTTATAAAGATTATATAATAGTAACAATGTATGCACAAACTATTTCTCCATCAAACAATATACGATGTTACAGCATTGTTACCATTATATAATCTTTATAAATTTATATTTAATACATTAGCACATTATAAGTTGCATAAGACCAAAAAAGAAAAAATAAAAAAAAATAAAAAATTGTTTATAACAATAATTATTTGTTTATTTGTTTATTATTTGGATATTGCAAATGTGCCCATTGTTATTATTTTCGTGAGCTACCCCAAATTTAAAAAAAAAAACGTCGAAATTGGCCGGAAAATAACGGAGATATGACGAATTTTTCTCGCTACCCCAATTTGAAACTCGTTTGATCAAAAATTCGCCTGTCCCTTGAGCCAAACAAATTGAAGACGCTCTAAAATCACTAATTATTAAAAATTATATTTTGACCTCAAAAAGGGCCCGTTTTCAATAGGACTTGATGAATTCACAAAATTCAAGATCTTATTAACAACCAGTTTCAATTTTGGCCATCAATATTAATAAATAAACGTTTGGCGCATTAAACAATTTAAAAAATTATCTCGGCTCCTACATGTCCCAGAGCAATAATTTTTTTTTATAAATTTGTAGAAAAATACCAGCAACTCAAATATGAAAGATTTGTGCAGATACGTTCATTTGTTGTAAAGTTATTTGCAAAAATCGCTGCTCCGAAAAGTAGCAATGTTGTTAACGCCATTTTGACGGTCAAAATTATTGAAAATCGATACGCCCATAATAGACGGGTCAATATACCATCAGACGTAGGACAAATTCCAACAAAAGGTTTGAGAACGGTTTTTGTCATTACTAGGTGTACTGATCGACAGAAAAAAAGTCTACCGAAATCTGATAACCGGAAGTGGGTTATTTTCAAGATGGCCGCCGCTAACCATGAAAATCGGCAAAACTCCTGTAACTTTGTTATTTTTAAGCGTAGAAAAATTATTTTTCTATCAAACTTACGGTCTTTATGTTCAAGGAATTCATTTCAACCAATAAATTTGGTCCACGAGGTCAAAAATGGGGGCCATTTTGGATCTGATGGATGATTTTTGTAATTTGTCGTTTACAACCAAAAATTTGATGTTATTTATTGTAGATAGGATTCGTGGGATCAAACATAAATAAATAAGAAACCAAATCGTGCCATATACCCCAAAAGATGAAACTGGTGCAGCTACGGACACGTGTTTCGGAGTTATTGCTCCTCGTCAGCGTAGCGTAGCTAAATAAAGAATCTAAGATCTGAAGCAATAACTAATAAAGGTTAGAAAGCACAGTACACAGTACTCTATTCGTGCTTTCGTGTATCATGGACCAAATTTGTGGCCTCAGACAGCAGTCAGCACATAGTGTACTGCCCTATTTCAACCTCGGCAAAAGTGAATATAAGATAGATAGGATTCGTGGGGTCTACGCTACGCTGACGAGGAGCAATAACTCCGAAACACGTGTCCGTAGCTGCAAGTTTCATCTTTTGGGGTATATGGCACGATTTAGTTTCTTATTTGTCTATAATTAGTTCTGTTAAATGGTATGTGAATTAAGTCAGTAGATCTTGTATCGTAAGTTGGAAAATAACATAACATAATAACATAATAACATAACATTCCACCACGCTCATTGGGGAGGATACTGACCTGTTAATTCTTCTTCTACATTACGCTGAAGCTAATAGCAAACCATTGTATTTTAGATCGGATAATCAGTCAAGAGGCATTCCAAAAGTGTACTACATCAATAACTTGAAGTCTGTTCTCGGCTGTGAGTTATGTACACAGTTGTTATTTCTTCATGCATTCACAGGATGTGATTCCACCTCGCGTATTTATGGTGTTGGTAAATAATCGGTATTCGAAAAACTTTTAAAAGGTGATCGTGTCCTTCATTCCTGTGCAACTGCATTCACTTTACCAGGCAAGAACCCCGCTGATATAGTAAGTCTTGGCAGTCAAGCGATGGCTGTTATTTTTGGTGGCAACAGTACAAGTCCTTTGGCAACCTTGCGTTACCAGACACTTACGAAGAAAGTCGTCACAGCCAAATCATTTGTTCATCCAGAACGTCTTCCTCCAACTGAGTCTTCCACCAAATTCCATTGTCTAAGAGTGTACTATCAGACCATGATATGGATGAGTATGGCTATTGAAATGAATCCTGCGAACTGGGGTTGGAAACTCGATGGCGATGAACTTGTACCAGTAATGTGTGATATGAATGCTGCACCAGACACTCTACTGAAAATTATACACTGCAATTGTAAAACCGGTTGCAGTGGTAAGCGTTGCAGTTGCAGAACATACGGACTTCCATGCAGTTCTGTATGTGGATCATGTCAAGTTACGCATTGTGACAACCAGGTGTCAGATGAACTAGAGGACAGTGATGAGGACTAATAGAAAATGAAGGAGCGACTTTTTTGCCCCCCTATTGCTGCACTTTTTCTTAACCTAATTTAATGTGTACTTTGTAGAATACATTAACAATAGAAACATCCAACTTAATATTTGTGTTATTTGACCTAATAACTGGTATTGTACCTACATTGTTATTTGTCGGCCCCCATTTTTGATCCCACGGACCAAATTTATTGGTTGAAATGAATTCCTTGAACATAAAAACCGTAAGTTTGATAGAAAAATAATTTTTCTACGCTTAAAAATAACAAAGTTACAGAAGTTTTGCAGATTTTCATGGTTAACGGCGGCCATCTTGAAAATAACCCACTTCCGGTCGTCAGATTTCGGTAGACTTTTTTTCTGTCGATCAGTACACCTTGTAATGACAAAAACCGTTCACAGACCTTTTGTTGGAATTTGTTCTAGGTTAGGGGGCTTTTTTTACTAAATTGACCCGTCTATAACAGATTCGTAAAATTGACGTCTTGACGAAAAAATGAGCTGTGGTTGAATTATTTTTGATAACGTTAATAGGTCAATTTTTCATTTAACATTTGGGACGTTTTTAATAAACAAATAGAATTTTTCGAAAACTAATAAACATTTTAAAATGAAATTTTTTTTATAAGTTGAGGGTAATGAGATGAGACACATATTCCACCAAAGTTTCAAGAGTCTAGCATTTTTCCTTTCAGAGTAAAAAATGCTTGAAATTTTCGAAAATTTCGATGGTTTTCGGCAATTATTTAAATAAATAATCAATGAAATGAAATCAACCGGGACTTAAATTAACCGGTTTGGAATTACCTAGTAAACAGAAGCATTCAAAAAAATTAATCTACTGCAGTCTTACTGCAATTTTTAAAAAACTCCAAATTTCATGATTTTTTCACATACTAGTGACTTATAAACAATGTTCTGTATATTTGATTTGGGAGGAATCGCAGAGGTATATTCCCTATAACTAAATACACCTGTTTTTACCTACGGCTATCTGAAACGAATTAGTTACAGATTCCCGTTCACATCGTCTAATTCTACTGGCCTAAAGGAAACGTTGTGAATCTTACCTTCTGCGCAACTTCATCTGCTAATGTACAATAACCAATAAGCACTAAAATTTTATAATTCAAATCCGGAACATCGTTATTAGTTTTTGCAAATTATTCTACTTTTGTTGCTTGCTACTTATTGTTTTTGTTTACAACTTTAAACTATTAAAAAGAAATGTAATCACTGATTAATAAAAAATACTGAATCTGTTATATTAACTAATGGAATTGGATTAAAAGATACATATTTATTTTTCATTAGTTCATATTGATTTATGATCACTTATTTTAGTGTTCTTTAATATCGTGGGCTCCAAATAATTCTTCTTACGAACCTGAAAATGTTAAATGGATGTTAAATAAAAAAAATAACTACGATACGACAGAAATTTAAAAAAAAATTGCAACAGTTTACCGTTTACTGGTATTATATATTTTTACATTTCTTTTTTATAATATAACGTTGGAAACGATTTATTGAAAAATCAGTGCAAATGAGAAATAGTTCGTTACACGTTAAAGGAGTAAAATAAAATTTTATCCTAATATTATCATCTATTTGTAAATTTCTTGATAATAATGATTCTGATGAAAACGAACACGCTTAAATTCAGGGTTGCGATGATGATTGATGAAACATGATGAAACACACATACTTCATAAAATTAAAACAAAAAGAACAGTTTATCTCAATTTTAAATAAAAACAAATTTTAATCCTACATAGCGGAATTATAAACATAAGTATATATATATTTTTATTTTTTTTTCCAATAATGGCAATATTTTTACGCTTTTAAGAATGTCTTCATGAAACATAATATTGTTAAAATGTTCTGATGTTGCTAGAGATTTAATTTTTAGTAATGTAAGCCACAATCGGCATATAAATTCTTTAGCGGTTTTTTAAGCACAATTTTTTTCGCTGACAAATTGTCACTTCTGCTGTGTTTTGATAAGGTCTGGACGGGGCTCATATACATATACACTGATTGTGCCAGTGCCTAAATTTTTGCATCTGGTTTAAAATAATTTTAGTTTCTCAAAATGTGACTCAAGAATTGATCTACCACGCCTGAAAGAATTGCAACATTTCTTTGGAGCCTATAAATTGCCTATCATTTAAATAATAGGTTTAAGAATTTTTAAGTAATATTCGACACTCGACAGTCCTTTTTAAAAAATATTAAAAATTTTTCTTTTACTATACCTACTGGTGATTTCATTTTTGTTCTTCGCAAATTTTAAGAAGTTTGAGCCATGACTCAACAAAAACCTCAGTAGGCAAGTGAATTCCATTTTACGTTATTAGATAATTTCTTTTCCTTTTTCTTTTGCATATGCATATGCATTTTGCTACACTGGCAAAATGATTAATTCGGAAGTATTTTACGTACACAACATATTCCTTAATATCCCCATTCCTTAATATTTCCAAATCCTTATAGGGCAAGTTTAAAATGTCAGTCTTTAGTTGTTTTTTTTTTAAATCAAATTTATTGTAAGTTCTGCTAAATATACAGATGTATGTAGATTTTCCGTTGTGTTTACTAAAAAAAAAAACCCATTTTCCGTTATCGTTAGATCATCCATCCAATGACAGACAAGCTGAATGTCCTGATAGTTAGTAAGACATTTACTTTTTCTTCATCACACACTTCATTGTGAAGTCTGTTCGTCATGTCGAGAAGATAGTACATATCCTGGACGTAAACGTACAATTGCATTTTTGCATAAAACTGCTGTTTGTTGCAGAAACAGCTCACGCAATTTGTTCACCAAATTCTTCTTTATTAGACATAGGTATTTGTAATTACAACAAAAGATGACCAAAATTCAGAACTTGAAATAATCAACAGTGTCGGAAATAAGAGCTTTTACAAAGAACTAGCGTCGTGAATTTTTTGGTAGCATGTTTAATTATGAGGTAACGCTGTATGTGTAATATAAAGAAATATCACATAATAACAGATTACTAATTTTTAATTACAAGAGACAAAATTATCGATTATTTCAAAACCAAGAAAATGAATAAAAAATTACACAGTGCCATACCTCCTGAGAATAGGGTTTTTCTTATAATTCCCCCCTCCCCCTTTAAATAGTTTGTTTAAAAAGATACAGAACAAATATTTAATATAATTGAAATTTTATGACAACCACCAAAAAAAAACGAATGATTGTAAAATGCGAAAATTTGATAATTTAGTATCACACACTTTTTCAGACTGTAAAAATGTTCAACTGATAACTGATAGATTATGACAAAACTAAGGGAGGAAAGATTAGATCATTAATAAAATAAAAAATATTGTACTTACGTTTGAAACGGATACTGAGGCACTTTCTGTTTCTACATTTATTTTAACACTTTAAGCACATCTTATCCCAATGAATTTTCAATCGTCTCATAAGGCTTGCATTTCCATATTACATTGTTTGCAGGGAGCTACCATCAAGATAGATGGAATTTTCAGTAAAATATTGCCAAATAAGATCTTCTATTTTACCATTTTTATAAGACATTACAAATTGATTTACTATAAACACTAAGTACAATCGGTCGAATACAAGGTTTCTTTTTCGGTTATGCGGAAATCAGTTAGTTGCAAGTCTGTAGAAAAAGTATCTTTGATAAAAGTAAAACATTAAACATATAAATAAATTAGCTATAAATGTCAAATATTGCAACTTTCTGCAAAAGAATCATGATTTTTATCAACTCTGCCCAAATTGTAAAATCATTTGAAATATTTAAGATAGGTACTCGTGTGATTTGTTATAAATGGATCAATACTTAAGTAAATGCATTGTGTTCAAGGTATATTCTCCAGAATAAAACTTCATTAAAAACTTATAAATAATAATTATTAATTCAGAAATATGACAGTTAACAAATAAAAATACGGCTTTTATATTTAGAAAATATGGAGTTCTATAATGTTCACATTGAATAAGATTTTTCTTAAGCGATGAGGCACAAGGCTCTTCTAGAGCCTTCTGGGATAAAGGGGGTCGTAATAACATGTGGTGTATTTATTATTTATTTATTTATATAGTTGCAGTCATTTTTTACAAAAAAAAACATTACTGGGCATTCTTTTATTGTCGAAAGTATGATTTCAAGAACATCGATGGACACAAGAATTGGATGAAAATATTAGTAAATTTTAAGAGAAAATGTTGAAATTCAACAAGAACATATTCCATTGAACGAAGTGATGAAATTACTTGACAGTAAGATATTGCTTCTTTCCACAACGCACTAAAGTCAATAAATTATATTAACCAACACATTTTGAATGGTTCAGGAATAAGCCGCCAAGAGATTCTAGTAAAATAAAAAAATTATGAAATGAAAATGGAAATGGAAGAAATGATATGCATATTATGTATTAAACGTGGGTATAGATATTTGATTTATATTTGTAAAACGACGGATCACAATAAGTAATCTGTTTTACGTTGATGCAGTTGGTTATTTATTAAAATTCTTATTTTTATTTATAACTTTATATTTTCTAAAACTAAGAAAGAAAGATCAGCCAAAAAACGAGTTTATGTTTATAACGCTGCATCTCTGATTTCCGCACATATTTATTCAGTAGTACCTGCTGAATTTTTAAAGGAAACTAGGTTTTTCAAATTTTTAAATCCGTTTACACAACTATATTAGAGGGGATGCGTGAATTTATTGTGAAGCACCATGTACATCAGTTTGAACATCTAACACGTTAAAGAAAAACTGCTTACTGACTTACTGAAAGTAATTATTACAATTTTCGACGTTTTCTTCCAGTAGGTAATTAAAAAGTAGTTTTGTTAATAAATTTATTGTATTAAGTAGGTACCTACCTAAAAAATACAGCACATTAACGTTAATCCACCGAATTTACTTATTAACTT
Organism: Rhagium mordax; assembly: GCA_963680705.1. Lineage (NCBI taxonomy): Eukaryota > Metazoa > Arthropoda > Insecta > Coleoptera > Cerambycidae > Rhagium > Rhagium mordax. Next base: position 24,400,024 of record OY796657.1, on the reverse strand, counting down.
GAATTATTTGACCGTACATAACGTAAAGAACTCGTATAACAATAACTACCTCGCCAGAATTCTAAAAGTTTGCAAGCATTTTACCTCATTGTATTCCATATACATTAGAGTAGTTAATGGTCCGACTTATTGGTAAATCATAATAGAAAACGCGCCCAAGTATCGCACCACGAGTTCAAGTCTCAACCAAGTTAGGTAGTAAATCTCTTTAATTGAGCGACCCTCATTCAGTTCTTCCGCTAATGGCTCTCGAAAACGATACAGAAGTCATTAGTGAATACTTTGCTTACACCCAAGGGAAAATCAACTTTAAACAATAATCGATATTGAAACTTGTAGTGTTAAAATACTACAAATAAAAATTAAGAATTGCAATTTGAACATTAATAATCTTATGATTGAGTATTTGTTGTGGAACTATATAGACAATATCAAATTTATTGTTGCATTTACTCCATTGTGAGGTCAGAAGTTTCAAAGGGGCACAGACGCACTCAGTTTTCCTTACGTGAGTCAGGGAGTGCGTTCGCCCCTTTACTTCATAAAATATATTTAAACACTGAAGGGTTTATTACAAAATAATATGCCATTTTCTGAGCAAAAATTCAACTTTGTACACATTATTTAGTATTTCAAATGAAGAACCCTGTATCACCACCTGGGAAATTCTTAATATGATACACCCATTTTGAACTCCTACTTTTTGACAAACATTTTAGATTCTATTTAAAAAGTGGAAAATAAATTTCGATTGCTGTCGTACCAAAATAATGTTTTAGATTGGAACATATTATACCACTAAAAAAGAAATATTGATTGTGATAGTGGCGTAAAAGAGCAGGTATTGGGTTTCCCATATATTTTGGCACGGGGTGTATTTTCACAAATATCGAAAAATCTTAAATACAAAAGTTCTAAGCCTATTTCTAAATCATCAGAATTGCGTTCCAGAAGCAAAAAGAGGTTACGGGAAATGTCATATTTTTAACTCTGTATTTTTTGTATTTTTTTATAGCAAGCAACTTGGGTAGTTTGTGGACTTAAAATGCATAATTAAGTTGAAATTTGTGTTTGAATTTTTTCTTGTTCTCATTATTCTCATATTTATTGCCGAATACAAACGACCTTAAACCAGACAGCTTATCTGCGTATCAAATCTCATTATCAAAAGGATTTTATCAAGCACACAAACAGACCAACAGACATTTTTTTCAAGAAATAACTTTAGCAATACTCTACTCTCTTAGTGTAAGCTACAGTAGACATCCAAATCACTATTACATATTTTGTGCTCCTTTGCTCTTAATCGCATTTGTCTGGGTGTTTTAACTATGTAACGAGTATTTGGTATAACTGATGATTGAGAGGCAAGCACACTTTATCTCTTACCAAAAAGTTCTGGATTCGATTTCCGGCCATAGCAGTGGAAACAACTCTGAGATATATTACTTTCTCTATACAGGGATACTGGGTGTATGTTAGTTGTCATTAAATAAGTACACCATCCCGCACAACGTTAATTTTTCAACAAAAAGAATTAATTGTATCTCCATAAAAAGGCTCAATAATTTAAATGATACGTGTCTGCTATAGATGAAATGTTGGTTAGAATTTGAGTCTGTTAGGTGAAAGTCTGCTCATATTACAAAGACAGTGGGGATATTCAGACAAGGCAACAAATTTAATTTGGAAGATAATAAAATATAGGGAAGCTGTAAATTCCAAGATGTCAGTAGCAATACCTTAATAAAGTGTGAAACTTTTTAATGAGAGATAATAACGGCGGGTCCCTCGTAAATCCTAACAATGGCCAACTAGATTTAACTTCTAACTTTACGATTCGATATTGAATTATATTAATTTTATGGTCTTTTAATTGTCTTAAGTTTTGCAATTTTACTGAAAAGTAAGTTTAAGATCCGTGTATATTTACTGCACAAAAATTTAATTTAAGGATAATTATATTTCATAATGTCCACTAATTATTTTGTAACTCAACGAAATTTAAAAAAATAACGATGATTTAATATTTAAATATCCTTAATATTAATTCAAATTTACACGAAATTGAAATTGTAAATGTAAATATGCTTCTTAAAGCATTTTGTTTTAAAATTTTTCTTCTACACCACAAAAATCATTTAGTGAGTAAATAAGGTTTAATTACTTCCTCACCAAGAATTCGTGAAAAAATTTTTGAAAATTTTATTGCATTTCTGGACGAATTATGACGATACACAAAATTTCAGACAAAAAAATTCTGTCTGTGTGTGTATGTATCGCGATAGCAGCTACAATTTTTTAGATAAAGCTTTCAAATTTGGTACACACGTTCTAGAGGCCAACGAAAAGATTGAGTTCGCTGATGAGCAAAATCTAAACAAAAAGAAAATTTTCACGAATTCGTCAAAAAAAATTACTTTTATTATAAACTCCACCACGCGGTGAGGAAGTTCTGATCCCATAATTGGCAACGGTTTTTTTAAGATAATCCAGGTTTAAACTCATTGCGTTTAGTTTACAAAACTAAGTTAATAAAATGACAACTAAGTACGTTCCTGTCAATAGGTAAAGTTTATTTCGACTAATTAGTTGATTCGATACTTTGAACAAAACTGGTTAATATCAATTGGTAGTTGTTTAATTCAAGAATACCTGTCAAAAATTTGGACAAGTTCGTTGACGGGTATAAACAAATTTTTTTAAAATAATGTTCTTCACACTACTTTGAAAGGATGTTCGGACTCATAATGGAATATTTCTCATATTTTTGTATTCTAAATCTAAATTAAAGAATTTACTGATTCTATAATATAAGTTTATAAAATGAAGATCTTCCGTAATGCGTCTTATGAACACCCACATTTGCAAACAACTATATCTACAAAATCAAACGAAGGCATTTAAAACTTGTTTATTTTCCTCACAGATACCTTTAAGCGTTTACTACCTCAAAGTTTAATGCTGGGATATTTTCTATCACATATTCTTCGGTGATATTAGCTGGGCACACACACAGAGGTCGGACTTTATCCACGGCAGTTTAAGTCTGCGCTCTTTCGCGGACTTGGTATGTGACAGACTAAATATTGCCACTCCACTAACTTAAAAGACATGCCTGTAGACAATTCCGGTGTACTTAATCGGTCGCAGACAAAACTGTCTGTTAATGGGTGAAGTCTTTAGACTTATCTGCAGACTTTACCAAAACTGTGGAATTCGGTCTTGACAAAAGTTTTTAGTGGAAGTCTTTAACGTTTCTGGTGATATTTTGTACTCTTTTGTTGTGTTAGTGAGAAAATTATCAGAAAAAATATAAACAATAAGTTGCATTGTGTTTGGCTATAATTAACATACATCTTATGACAAATAAATTTTACTCTATAACTACAAAACGGCGAAGCAAATCGATTAAAAAAATTGTTATTAGAAAAGGAAACTTGAAGTTATTTGCCGTTATTGAAGCAATTTGAGAGAAAACTAGGTCGACGATTTTAGAAACTATTTAAAAATGGATAGTACAACTTTTAAGATTATTGATTAATGATTATACTTAGTATTTTTTTTTTAAACAAAATCTTGGCCAGCATCAGGATACACTTTTTTACAATACTGGTAATGTGTGTATTTGATTTTCCATAAAGTTGGATGACTTTTATAAATGCCTATAAACTCTGCTAAAATCCCCATAAAACGAGTATCTTTCAGCTAATCTTTTTGAATAAAAATATTAAACATGCGGATTTAACCTGTGGGAGAAGACTGTGCAAATATGGCATCAACATACTTAACATGTGGTTTATGTCTGCAGATAAGTCTGTACATGAATTAAGACTGGCGCGTACTCACGCACTAACGCACAGATTTGTCAACAGACTTTGACTGTGCCGGGTAAAATCCGCAGATATACCTCTGTGTGTGTGCCCAGCTATTGTTGTTCAAATCTGATTGCAGATTTTCATCTAAATTAAAGTGTAAACGTTTTCAAATACGTACATAATAGGTAAACTAACGAATAGTATATTAAATTTATAAAATAAAGTGATTTACCGAGTAAGCACAGATATTTGCGGAAAACTACTGTAACGATGAATTAAAAATGTGGCCCATTCCACAATTCACAACTCTTTGTAAATTGCATAAAATGAATTAAAACTAAAAAGATAATAAACACTTATGCATTGCTATAGTTAATAATTCAAATCAAATTGTTAAATCTTTTTCAATACACTTTTAAGTGGTGTACATTAAGTTGTGTTTAACATCTATTATTTATTATAAGAACTACTTAATCAAATATAAAATTTACTGAAAAATAAAGGAAACTTAACCGTGGCTATATAATTTATTCATATATGAATGAGTTATTTGATTAAGCAGTACTTCATTTTAGAAGCAATAAAAAAATCTCCTCCAGGTTGTGAAACTGTTACGCAGAGAAGTAACATTTACTATTTACTGAGATAATGGTTTGGCAAACAATGACCACTTTATGCGTCTTTAGTTCTTCTTGGGTAAATCAAGTATTTAAAATATACTAATGATATTCGTGTGACACGGGATACTTTACAATAGTTTTTAGTAGACATTTAAATAAATATTTAAAATATAATTTTAACGAACTATGAAAAATATTTGAGAATAAAAATATAAGAAACTTTCAAGCACGACCTTTAATAATATCCGGTTAGTCAATGATCATATTTTGTCCACAATTGTGTGGAGAATATTCCCAAACTACGCATTATTGTTAGTATAAATGTTTATATGATTATAATACATTTACCTCCTTACATAAACTGCGTAATTATTATAAAATTCGTTGTGGAAAATTTTGTTCAATTTTAAAACGAAAAATCATTCGTATGCCATCAACGATTCCGCATTTGTTATAGTGTTTGTTGACGTAATCTTCCAATAATATATCTTATTGGCATGAATTTCAAGAAACTACAAATTAAGTTCAATGAGGTGATTTTATAAGATGGTGCAAAAAATAGCTGTGACCTCAATATTACCCCATTTCGTCAAAAAAAATTCCAATCTTGGTACTAAAATATGTTTTATCTCAAACCGATTTTCGAATTTTTCAAATTAGAAGTAATAACCAAGATATGACTTTTTATTTTGAAATATGCATGCCATTTTTTCTATAATTCTAGTCTCCTAAACACCACTCCATTGTTAAATTTTGATCTTAGATAAAAACGAGGTCTCAGGTTAGTAAATTTTAAAACAAATACCAGATAGTTTATAAAAAAAACAAAAAATTTTTAGTACGGAATTTTATAAAGCATTTACAAATTCAGTATTTTAAAAATAATTATGACTAAAGGCCTTGTTTTCATCAGAGATCAAAATTTAACAACGGAATTGTGTTTAGGAAGCCAAAATTATAGAAAAAAACCCTTTCAAACATAAAAATTAAGTTCAATTACTATAAAACTAAACCATTATTTTGGCCCCACTTGGGCCGCATTCGGAATAGTCGAGGTATACTGTAGCACGATACATGATACTGTAGGTTTATTCGCTTAGAACTGTCTAAAGAATAACGTAAAGCTAAAGTGACTTCTCGTTAACTTTTCGTCAAATGGAAATTCGTAAAATAAAAATTCATCGCTTTCCTATACTTTCGATAAGAAACATTTAGAAAACGTTCAAATGAAAAAACATCAACCTTCATGATTTTGGCACCGGTAGTGACAAAAAAATATATTTGACCAAACGGAATAACGTCGAAGTCATAGCGATTCTGCAATGTAAAATTTTGGTTAAAATTCGTGTTTAGAATAGTTAGTTAGTTTATCTTATGCACATGTTTTCCTGTAAATTTTATCATAGCAACTACAAATGTTATTATTATAAGAGTAGAGTTGTCAAATATAAATTGAATAAACGTCATACAAAATCAAGATTCTTCAATCAATTCAAGCAGTTTACAGTCCACTCAACCACATCAGTCCAAATCTTGTACTGAGCTATCATCCATAACATTTGGTCCTAGCGAACCGGATTATTTACTGGTAAAATAGCAATTTAACATTTACAAGCAAATAAGTACGGAAGAGCTGAAGGGTCACACGAGCGATTTTATTTATCATATAATTTCTCGACATTTATCTCAAGATCTTGACTTTTATCTCGAGATCTTGACTTTTATCTCAAGATCTTGACTTTTATCTCAAGATCTTGACTTTTATCTCAAGATCTTGACTTTTATCTCAAGATCTTGACTTTTATCTCAAGATCTTGACTTTTATCTCAAGATCTTGACTTTTATCTCAAGATCTTGACTTAGATTTATTTATCATTTTAATCGTACAGGGTGTTTCCTATAAAACTATACCCCCCTTTATTTCGGTCAATTACCACCGATTTTAATTTTTCAAAAACCCGTCTAACACAGAATTTTCCGTAGATTTTGAATATGCTATTACTTTTTTTCCTACTTCAACCGTATATGAGGGGCAGAAAGAAGTATGGTTTTTTTAAATGGCACACCCTATATATTTTTACATAATTGGATTCGCCTCGTCCTTCTGATTACAAATATATATGACACTTACATATTATTATTTGCTATAAAAATGGCGTAAATAATTGAATTTAAACTTAGGGCGTTTCCTTCAAAACTATACCCCCCTTATTTCGGTTAATTATCAACGATACAAAATTTTCAAAATCTACACATAGAATTTTTCGTAGATTTCATATATGCTATTACTTTTTTTTCTCCCTTCAATGGTATACGAAGGGTGGAAAAAAGTATGTTTTTTTTATGGAATGCCCTGTATTTTTTTACATATTTAGATCCGCCCTACCTTTCTGATTATAAAAATATATAATACTTATATATGTAAAAAAGTACAGGGCATTCCATAAAAAAAACCATACTTTTTTCCACCCTTCGTATACCGTTGAAGGGAGAAATAAAGTAATAGCATATATGAAATCTGCGAAAAATTGTATGTGTAGGTTTTGAAAATTTTGATCCGTAAATAATTGACCGAAGTAAGGGGGGGGGGGGGGTATAGTTTTGAAGGAAACGCCCTAAGTTTAAATTCAATTATTTACGCCATTTTTATAGCAAATATATAAGTGTCATATATACTTGTAATCAGAAGGATGAGGCGAATCCAAATATGTAAAAATGTATAGGGTGTTCCATTTAAAAAAAACCATACTTTTTTTCTGCCCCTCGTATACGGTCGAAGTAGGAAAAAAAGTAATAGCATATTCACAATCTACGGAAAATTCTATGTTAGACCGGTTTTTGAAAAATTAAAATCGGTGGTGATTGACCGAAATAAGTGGGGGTATAGTTTTATAGGAAACACTCTGTACAAACAATATTACTCAAATAATTATATGTGGTGGTGAGTAAAGAAGCTTGTCGATCTTCCATTTTATAAATTAAAATTGTCCATTTAAAATAACGATTAACATTGTTAATGATTTAATAACATACTATTTTTTGCTGGGATTACATTACAATGAGATTATCGCATTTCTACAAATCCAACACCAAATTTATAAGTTTTGCTACTTTGAAACGAAAACTTAAAATGTTGAATCTTACAAGAAGAAAAAACTTTTCGAAGTTAGAAGATGTTGTCAATTTTATTGACCAACAATTACAATCGTCAAGTCAACTGCATGGTTATCGGTGGATGCACTTAAAATGCATTCAAAATGGTTTTGTTGTTACACAAAAAACTGTACGATTAATTCTTAAAGAGTTCCCAGACAGCACCGGATATCCAAAATATGTACTTTTTAGGTCCATTTATTGTCCCGGATATCCATGTGTATGTAATGGATATCCAGTGGACATTTTTTAATGGATATCCACTGGAGGTCCTGCTGGGACCTCCCTTACTTTAGTTTATTTAGCTCTAAATGAAATCTTTTAATGCGTCTTAGTGTAAAGTTCCGGTGGAATTTTATTTTTCTTTATACGAGCTTCAATTAGTTTAATTTTATGGAACCTCGGACCAGATTTGAATATCCATAGGATATATGTCAAAGTAAAACCAGTGGATATCCATACTTTAACTGTTTATGGATATCCATTTCTGGAAAGTCTTGGGATATCCGATATTGTAAAATATGGATATACCTAATTATGCATTTTTTATCCGCTCTGGTTGTCCTTGGATATTTTCTAAATATTTTTAAAAGGAGGGATATTTAATGACAACAAATTAAATGGTCAGTATTTTCATTTTACGGATATTTAATTGACAATTAATAACACCTCAAATATCATCATATGCGGTTAAATTATTGTAGAAAAAAATGATTGTGTTGTTAAAACTACCGAAGTGCATTTTTATAGAATGAAGAATTCAATACAGTATAGCGAGGCAGTAATAAATAATTATCCATATTTGCGTGGAAGGCCGGATTGTAAAGTTTAAGTTAGTTGTCAATGAACTTATTCTTGCTTTACTTGCAACTTGTCAGTGGTGTGATAGCTTAGCGCAAACGAGCTCGGCTGGCAAGCAGAAGGTTCCAGGTTCAAATCCCCCCACATGCTCTTGTTTTTTTTTTTATCAAATGCATCAGGCATGACATGAGGTCTATTAATTGCGAGTTAGAAGCCGGAGGCAGGTTAGATATGTGTGTTATTCCCCTGATAAAGGAATTTATGTGCAGTGGATATCTGTAAGGCTTTAGAATGGACAATATATGGACATCTAAAGTTATGACAAAAGGATATCCATAAGATATCCCATGTGGTCCATATGTTGTTCATAAGGATATTCTCTCTATGTCCTTCATGTCCAATATGGATATCCATCAAACGTACAGAGGATGTACCTGTGCTGTCTGGGTTAGATCCACTTGGTGTTGACATAAGAAGCAGAAGACGATAAAGCTTCTTTACTCACCACCACATACAATTATTTGAGTAATATTGTTTGTACGATTAAAATGATAAATAAATCTAAGTCAAGATCTTGAGATAAAAGTCAAGATCTTGAGATAAATGTCAAGATCTTGAGATAAAAGTGAAGATCTTGAGATAAAAGTCAAGATCTTGAGATAAAAGTCAAGATCTTGAGATAAAAGTCAAGATCTTGAGATAAAAGTCAAGATCTTGAGATAAAAGTCGAGAAATTATATGATAAATAAAATCGCTCGTGTGACCCTTCAGCTCTTCCGTAAATAAGTAAACTTGAAGTCGAGATAGCAAGCTAGTAAGACAACGCACCGACCTAAGCGACATATCAGTGGTCCAATCAGGCGGTCATCAGAAACTAGAAGAACGCTGTCAACAACAATATTCATTTGGACACTTTGACAATTTAAACTAGACGTACGAAAACGAAGTGAGTACTATTCAACTTATTTAGTATTTCTTTTTGTGTGAATTTAGAATTGAAATATAACAGCTTTGTTACGGTTTAATCTCTATTATGACTGAAGAAATAAAGTCACTTATTCGGAAAAGAGGGTCATGTAAGGCAAGACAAACACTTTTCAAAAAACATTTAAATTCAGTTATTAATTCCATTGACAATTTGGGTATAAATGAAACCATTAATGCGTCAGAAATTAGAGAATTAGAGAATAGGCTAGATAAACAAGAGGCTCTGTTAGAGGAATTTCGGGAATGTCAAGTGATTCTTGAAATATCGCTTGAAGACTTGGAAGAGCAAATCCAAGAACGGGAAATATTTGAAAACGAATATTTTAAACTTGTTACTGAGTGTAAAGATATTATTGCAAAACATACAAATGTAAACAATAGTAATTTAAGGTCACGCTCTCCTTCAGTAATGTCTGTGCATTCCAATTCTAATAATTTTGGTGTTAGACTACCACATATAGATTTGCCAAAATTTCAAGGAAGTTATGACAATTGGCTCGAGTTTAGAGACACATTTACGTCATTAATTCATGAAAATTCTCAAATACCAGACATTTCAAATTTCACTACTTGCGAGCACAGTTGCAGGGTGATGCAAGGCAGGTAATACACTCATTAGAAGTGTCAAAAGCAAATTACACTATAGCATGGCAACTATTGTGTGATAGGTATAACAATACGAGACTTTTAGTATATAATCATCTTAAGCATCTAGTCGATTCAGCAAACATAAGCACTGGCAGTTCACTAGAACTTCGTAAAATGACGGATATCATTTTAAAGCATCTACGTGCACTACAGTCTTTAAAGCAACCAACAGAACATTGGGACACTTTAATAATATTTCTGCTAAGCCGTAAATTAGATAAATATACAGAACGTGAATGGGAACAATACAAAAGAGGTAACAAACTTCCAACTATGGTTGAATTTGTTGCATTCATAAAAAACAAAGCTGATTTGTTAGAAACATTAGAATTTAATCATGCGGATTCTAAGCAACATTCTAAATCAAAACCTTCCTTTCAAAAATTCAATCAAACAAAGACTTTGAAGGTCTCCACAAGCTCATCCACCAACTTAAGCTATCCGTTAAATATAATATGTACTTTTTGCAAAGGAAATCATTATATAACTAATTGTCCCGAGTTTCTAAATTTGTCAATAGATGATCGAGTACAGCAGGTTAATATTCGGAAGCTTTGCATCAATTGCTTGCGCAATAATCACTTAACAAAAAATTGTAGATCAGGTAATTGTCGAAAATGCAGGACAAGACATCATACGCTATTGCACATTGATAATCAGGTACAAGCAAGTCAATCAGAATATATTCCACAAAATCAGTCAAACATTAACATAAATAATCAGGCTAATACAAATGGTCTACAATCAAATTGTATTGTGTCAAATCATAATGTGGAACAATCCTGTGAGGTTCTACTATCAACAGCACTTATTCAAGTATTGGATGCACATGGCCGTCCTCATACTTGTAGAGCGCTGCTTGATACTGGATCGCAATCTAATCTTATTACTCGTGACCTATGTAAAAAATTATGTTTAAAAACAGCAGAAGTAAATCTATCAATCATAGGAATTGGACAAAGTCTTTCAAAAATCACGGACAGGTGTGCTGTTACTATTCAATCAACTCGTAGTGATTTTGAGACTTCCATTTCTTGTCTAATTTTGCAAAAAATCACAGATTATGTACCAAACAAACCAGTTAATTTAGCATGTATTAAACAATTCGATTTAACGGAAATGTGTTAGGGAAATGGGGTTGCCACGGTAACGGTTGTCATGGTTACCAGTATCTGACAGTACCATTCCCAAGGTGAGCAAATGATTGGTTGCAGAGTTAGGTACTCCAGAATAACGGAAATGTGATTTAGAAAAAGTGTTGCTATGGAAACAATTGTCAATGTTATCATTACATAATGGCACTTTTCCCATGGTGGGCACTCGCTTAGTTAAGGAGATAGGTACTCCAGAATATCGGAAATGGTTTACGAAAATGTGGCTGCTGTGTTTAAACAATTGTCAGGGTTACCAATAGCTAATGGTACTACTTCCATGGTGGGTAGGTACTAGTTTAGTTAGGGAGATAGGTACTCCAGAATAGTGGAGATTTACTAAAAACCAGTTACCACAGTAATGCTTAGTATTGTAGTTTGAAAGGTTTAAAAGGTTTAAAACAAAAAATACAAATATTAAATCATTATATAACATAACCTTGTTGGCACACCTAACCTAACGTCACGAAATCCGTATAAAGACGTTATAATTTAATCAGTTTAATATGTCATTAAGTAACAACCAAATTTCGAACCGTCGATCGGACGCGCATTGTGAAGGAATTCTAAAAACGTTACCTTATTTCTTGATGTATTCCATGGGGAAAGTACCATTATATGTATAATGGTACTTTCCCATTTTATATGACTGATGGTCGAGATGGTAGCGTAACTGCCTCTCACCCAAAAGTCCCGGGTTCGAATCCCGGTCGTGGCAATGGAAAACACTGTGAGAGGGATTTTTCCATTATACACGGATATTGGATGTATGTCCCTTGTCTTTAAATGTGTAGCCCCCTCACGCACGAGGCTCATCTAGAGCCTTCTGGGATAAAGGGGGTCGTAATTACATGTGGTGTATTTATTTATTATAATGATAACTTTGAGAATTGTTTACATAGCAACACTTTTTCTAAATCACATTTCCGTTATTCTGGAGTACCTAACTCTGCAACCAATCATTTGCCCACCTTGGGAATGGTACTGTCAGATACTGGTAACTATGACAAACGTTACCGTGGCAAGCCATTTCCCTAACACATTTCCGTTAAATCGAATTTGAGCCAAAATTTTTTCTAAGAAAATCCACATAACGATTTCTACTAAAACTTTTGTGCAAAATAGAAGGTCCTCTAAATTGGGTAAAATTTGCTCCAGTCCAAACAATAATTTTAAATTTGTAAATAATTCAACATCTCATTCTCGTCTTCTGAAGAACCCATTCTCAGTATTCAATTCAGGGTCATAACCAGTATCCAAAAGATCTTGCACGTTTTGCAGATGGAAAGGTTGCAACTCATTTTCTTCTAAAACTCTTCAAGTTGATGAATCAGAAACTCCAGTTTGTAATGAAATTCTGCTTGTACTAATCCTAGCGTGAACTTCAATAATGTTTAAATTATTTTCCTTTATTTCCGAGTTGTCCCATTCCTCCTAGGGTTATAAGCTACAGGAGCAAATTCTTTAGTTTCTCTGAACTACTAATAGGCTGTTATGTTCTTCGATTCTTATAAGAACACGCAGAGGAAATGTTTTAGCATATCTTCTTTCTGTTCTTTGAGAATTACCTTGCCTTTCTCGTAGTACTAAATATTCCTCAAACGTATAATACACCATTCTGGCATTCAATAACCAACAGCAGAAATAACTGATTAGAAATTGTTGTAATTAGCGACTTAAATAATGACTAATGTTTGACAACTAGTACTAGATTTTAAAATTTTTCCTATGAAAACCTACAGTTGCACCAATAATCAAAATTCTCAATAAATGGGACTATTTAGCGAGTTCAACAAAATATATGTTTTTTGTAGCAAATGGAGTGAATACGTACACAAAATATTTGCTAAATATAGTGTGAGAAAAGTATGACAGAAAAAATTCTGGAGCGCCTTGTTTAAAGTCACTATTACAACGAGCAACATCATAAAATTAAATGTATATAATAAGTAGTCTTTAGTAGTAATTAGGAAACACTTTTATTCCATATCGGTTGCCATTTGCAAAATATCGATCGTCATAACCCAAGAAAAAATAAGCGAGCGATTTTAGTGCATATCATATTAATAATAAATAAGGTGCAGAAAATCTGTGAGATTTTCTTTGTGAAACCCGTATTTCTGCCTGATCCTGTATACGATAAGAATAGTTCGATTGGTATTTTTACTTTGAGTTGTCTGCTCCAACAAGTAATAAAACTATTGAGTCTTAAGAAACCTTTTAAAAATATGAGAAGAGCTGCCTGTTAATAATAAAACGTTAAAATCGTAAGTATTCCTTTACATATTAATTATTATGAGCTATAAACATGATAGGTTTCTTCTGATATTATTACAATTTTTATTATTAGAACAGTTCTGTAAGGAAGGAGCACCATGTGGCTTCCACGTTTTTAATAATTTTTAATTTAGGCGTTTCACCCACAAATGATTTTTAATTCATTTTTTTTGCATTAATTTGAAATAATGAGCATTTCAATATTTTAAGTATTAATTAAAATTAAAATGAAAAAATTAAAATTGAAAAAAGTAATGAAAACTTTTTCACCATTTAAATAGATTTGCCTTTAAGTAATTAGTGTTTGCATATATCTATTAGTGGTTAAATGGGGTGATATTTTTATTTTTTTTAACAAATATGGCCCAAAACATCTTCATATGACTGGCATATGAGCTATAGGTACAAATGAATATTTATTACCATTGTAAAGTATCACCGCTTTTAACCTAAGTTAGAGAAATCAACCAACCACACTATGTACACTGCAATGAGAATACAATTCAAAGTGATCCATTGAATTTTTGGTCATTTGTATTTTGTACACACTTAAAAAAGAAATATATTTATAATTCCTGGAACTGATAATTATAACATCTTGTAGATGGATTTTCTAATTATTTTTTCCGTGTTAATATACATCAAATTTTGCGCATGTTAATGCTAATACGGTTGAAAATAATAATATAATATTATAAATTACTCCATCAATGGATTGGATCATAATTCTGTCGTAATGCATTAAATCAATTGTGTAAGCACTTTTTGATGTTTTCGAAAAAAAGGAATATTTATACCATTTTCAAAAATATTTCATACTTTTAATCTGGACGTTAGAAGAAGAGATTCATCAAGCCAAGTAGCTTGATGTTTTTATAAATTACTTGATTTGACTTGAAAACCAAGCTTTTCAAAAAGTCACAGCTTGACTTGACTTGGTTGTCCATGGTTGCTACTTGACTTGATATCAAGCAATTTCAAGCTACTTGATATTACTTGATAACGACCCGATTATGTATGAAAGCGCACAAATGATTTTGCCGCCATCTTATTGCAATAAAATTAATTTTTGATGCTTTATTGGGTGCAATAAATAAAGGTTCAGGGCATCTGGTCAATTCATCCCTCAAGGTATTGGGATTCTCAGCAATCTCTGTCTACCGATTTTAACACTTAACACAAATGTAGTTCGTTTGGAAATGGTCATAATCACACACACTAGATCTTACGTCTGTACCATTGATAGCACTGTTTATTGCACCAATTGATCACGTTCAATTATTTACTACTTTATTGTATTTTTTTAATTTTCCAACTAATTTTGCATTACGGAGCGCGTAAACAAAATAAAATACTTAAATTTACATTTTCATATGTATGCATTTTTTGTTAGGCATATTAATCAGAATAAAAGTTGTTTTAATTATACAGGGTGTATTAAGTATAAGTAGCCTTATTTTAATTACATGGAAAATAATAGAAAATAAGTTAAAAAAGTTTAAGGGAAGGTGCAAGTCAAATATGCAAATAGAAAAAATTGTAATGCGAATTTTTTGTCCGGTGGAAGGTTTTGATCAAATAATTTATTGTAATTTAATACATTTTTAAAGAGCACTCTTTAAAAATTTATTAAATCTCTTAATCTTTTTTAACTTATTTTCTATTATTTTCCATGTAATTAACTTTTAAAAATCAAAATTACATTATTTTTTTTGGGAGAACCATTCAATTTTCGACACAAACTGTATAAGACTTTTTTGTTCCTTTTAGGCCAATGCATCACCTGTTAAAATAAGGGTACTTATACTTAATACACCCTGTATACATGTGTATATTTTCTAAGTTTCGCGATACTCCAAAAAATCGGTAATACGAATTCTCTATGGTCCAAAACTCTTCAGATTATCGAGGTTGTACTATGTATTTGTATTTTTTACTAGTATATTACTTCTTGTTAAAAATTTTCGCTTAAGAATTTGAGATTTAGTTTTGTAAATAAAACTTTATTGCAGGGTTACTTGTCATTTCTTTATAATATCAAATGAATTTAATGAAAAATCAAGTAGTCTTGAAGAACTACTTGATTTTTCAAGTACTTGAAATATAATTACTTGAATAATCAAGTACCAAAAATATAACTGTTTGACTTGAACTTGACTTGTTTTCAAGTCAAGTCAAGTCAAGTAGCTTGAAAACCAAGAAAAGCTGTGAAACCCTAGTTAGAAGGTTTGGTTACAATTTTGATAGATTTAAATCTCGAACTAGCTCATTAAGTTCAACATGCTAAATCAAATGCGGCTCTGTTGAACACCTCGGTCCTACAAATAAAGACTCACCGTCATTCAGATTCTTTATCGTCAAAAATCCAAGATTCTGATTGTTTTTGATATAGGAATTTCATTGCTATCTTCGACGGGCCGTAAAGTTGATGGTAAATTAGACGCAGTATGTTGAAACTTCCAATACTCACTAAACTTACTAAATTAGTGTGACAAGAATAGCAATCTTTGCTTGGTTCACTTATCTCAAGATCGTAGGTGCTGCGTAGAACAGTTTACGATTTATATCTTTCAACTAATGTGTAAACAATAATTCGTAAGTCTTTTATAAGGGACTATGCCTTATTTGAATCTACAACTTGAACTCCGACATAAAGTTACGAATTTTTTGCACTTTTCGCACCTTGGGGTGAACTTATGTTTTTGCGATTTAACACCGATTAGGCGTCGTAATGAATATAAATTCAGTTGAAGTAAAAGAATAAACACAAATCAAGTTACCAGTCAGAACATATTATGAAACGCAACTTACTTTTCGAAAAACACTCTTTTCGTCTCTATAGATCGTACAATATCTATGAATCGACCAACTTTATCGCAAATTGTTGCAGAACCAAAGTTGTAGAGCATCAAATTATGTTTTCAGAAAGTCCAAGAAAGTGCCAAGAAACCTAACCAGAAAATGGATATGAGCCTTTATGAATATTCTAGCAATAACTGGCTACTCACATTCAATGATTTTTCATGTCAGTTCCCACTACTTAAGAAGCAGCACCTGAGGAACTCCTAAAAACCATATGCTACACATGCTCCAAAAACCTCCATTGAGATTGTTCCTGCAGGAAAAATGGCATGGAATGGACCACCATTTGTAAACTATGCAATGACCAGTCCTGCACCAATGCTCAAACTGATATCCCGATTCTCGGAACTGATGACTGAGACATATATTATGATAACATCATGGAAGAAGGAAGAGGAGACCTCAATGGTCATTTGAATAAGTGAGAAATGGAAGAATTAGAATTCATGTTATAGGGTCCATCATTAAATTACAAAAAAAAAACACACACATATATAACTCAACATGAAGTTTTTTGTTCTTAGTGAATGTACTTTGTTTTATTATATAATTTTATTGTAATAAATAACATTATAATCAGCTAATTTTATTTATAACAACGTGTAGGTGAGCACTTGTATATTGATAAAAAAACTAAAGAAAACAATTGAATGTTGGAAAAAAAACCATTTAATGGAAAACCAAACACTGATGCTGATCAATAATCGTGCTATTGCCAGAAAACTGAAAAGGCTAATATCTAATTACTAGTTAGGTTTTTTGGCACCTTGTTGGACTTTCTATAAAAATAATTTGATGCTCTACAACTTTGGTTCTACAACATTTTGCGATAAAGTTGGTCGATTCATAGACGAAAGAAGTGCTTTTCGAAAAGTGTGAAAATAGCGTTTTTCTACAAGACCACTTGATCAAATTCCAATGTATTGGTACGCACAATTTAATGCTCGATATTTTTGGTCACAGTGAACACTTAATTTCGGAGGAATTCGAGAAAAACCAGAAAGTCAGAAAATTTCGACATTTCTTTAGCATCACGGCTGAAGATACTTGGAAATCGGATCAAACTCAGATCATTCATATCAGAAGCCTACTTAAGTAATTAAAACAGGTTCCATAACTCTATCCGTTTTTGAAAGGCAGCCTCTTTTTTGGACTTAATTTCACTGACCTATTACGAATTATCTATATGTTGCTCACATTCATCAGTGAGCTACGCGTGGTATTGAAAAAAAAATAGTTAGTCATTAGTCAACTCATTAACATAAAAATATAATGGTTTAAAATTTGATAGGATACTTTTAAGACTGGCAATGAAGACACTTTATAGCTTGAATTTTCGAAACTTAACTCAAGTCCAAGGCTGGTGCTTTTTGATGATTTTCCAGCATGTGTTTTGTCGCGCAATGTATACGTGATTTCAATATTCAATAGCTCAAAAAATAAGCTTGAATACAATCTGTAATCAAAAAATTCGTACTGGTTTCCTTTTAAATCAAATATCGAAGTAATATTCATTGGTGTAGTTCTGAACAAATCAATTATCTTGAAGTACAAAGAGATACGAAAAAACACACTTTAATTTGAATGAATCGACATCGGCATAGTACTGGATGAAATGAGACGTCAGACGCAACATTCGCCAACAGCGTGACACAAGACCGTAGTGATTTTGTTGTCTTTATAGAAAACGCCGCCAGCATTGGAACATGGAGTCCAATATTCACTTCAACGAATTCTTTTTCGCGTTAAACTTTAGAAAATTTTATCAAAGCGTCTATCTAAATAAAAGAATAAAATGAAATGGCATTATAATTATTTTTGGTTTAAAATGCTTTACATGGTTAAATTAAATTACCAATTGTAGTAATTCAAGATTATAGTAGCTATTACTGATTATTTAAATAATCTCATCTGCTCAATTCTGTTCACCAGTTTTTTCGTTCGTTCGTATTAGTGGAAATTGCATTTAAGTTATAGAAACTGCAAATGGCCTGTATCCTTAAATCGAAGTCACAGTGAAAATATCGTCGGATTAAGAAGAGTAAAACATAGTTTTATTGTCTTGAATTAGTACATTTTCCCACTATCATTACAAAGGTTATAAAATGTAGTATAATCATTTCATCATTATTATTTATTTCTTAAGTTTGATGTTGAAGTAATATACAATATATTATGGCGCTCATACACATTCTGATTGCTCGATTTTCATCAGAAATGATTTTTACTAATGTCTAATATACCACAAAGATATATCACTAAATTAATTTTCTTCCTATTAATTTACATATTCTAGTTGATTTCAATCCATCTATATTTTAGACAACTGCTACTTTCCAAGAATGCCTTCACTAATTTAGTTAAATTAGTTACAAATTAAATTTTCTGTATATAAGTAACTACCACTTCGATGATGATTTAGCTTTTACGAGTAAAGTATATTTGAATATCTAACACACAGATGGTAATATTTTAATATCGACTTATATTGTATAATATTTGTAAAAACAACCGCAAACGAATATTACTTACCACTAACAGAATATGCCAACCAGTTTTCTTAAAAACACTTAAAGTTCAATACAGAGAAACTAAATTCCAGTCAATGTGGGCTCTTATTTCGACCTGTGTTGATGCTATATCGCAGGTAAAACAGTATATTAGTGAAGGACGATCACCGTTTTGTAACTTCAACAGATTTATATTTAGTTTTGAAGCCAGAACCAATTAATGCTTGTGCCTTAAAGGGGCAAGTTGATTGTAACGATGAGGAAGATGTACAGACAATATCGCGTAAAAACTATTGTCACCTGACGCTTCGCTTCTCGTCCTTTAGTATATTATTAGAAACGGGATGGTGTAAAACTGTTTTATCTTAAAAGAATTCTGCGTGTATTATTCCTTATTCCGTTTGTTAAAGTAATTCAAAACAAAAGTTATCCATTTATCTCAACGGGATCATCAACATATTGGCCTACCTACCAGCATAAAATTGCAGATCTACTTGACCTCTTCGTAACCAATGGTATTTCCACTACCTACACAGATATAACATCAAGTTATGACTTGACGTCAGACCATAATCCGCTAATAGCCACATTAAGTACAGCTCCAATAGTAAAAAAACTAAAACCAGTATTACATAATTCTAAAACAAACAGAGATATTTATCGACATACTATAAAAACATCATAGAACTATTAAAGGAACCCAATGAAATAGAAAAAGGATGCAAAAAAATGTATCACTATATTACATCAAGCCGCCTAAGCAGGCCGCCTAATATTGATCCAAAGAAAACAGTAAACAACATACCCCTAGTAATGAAAACGCTAATAGCTCAGAAAAATGAGCCAGATCAATATGGCAAAGAACTCGCACACCAAACAACAGAATAACATATAACCAATTCAGCAACGAGCTAAAAATAAAACTAAGAGAAATGGAAAGTGAGTAAATTGCAAATTATATCTTCATTTTATTAGGGTGTGAAAATTCGGTCTGAAAATCTATAAAAAACAAAAAGAAACCTACGACAACATCACCCCCATACGTAAATGTTCAACTCTTCCAGAACCATGGGCAAAATTTTACCAGGAAAAAGCTGACCTGTTTGCAGAGCACCTAGCAACAGTGTTCTCATCACAAAACAATAACAAGGTACAAGAAGTAGAAGAAATCTTGAATACGCCATTACAAGAACGATGATTAAGGTCGCTTACACCGTCACCAATAGAAGATAATAAGGTAATCAACACTCTAAATTTAAAAAAGGCATAGATATCATCCCCGTAAAAATGTTAAAATAACTAACTACCAAAACAAGGCCTAATGAAACTACTATATATACAATGTAATAGCGACTATTGACCATGTCCTAAAATAGGGCAAATCATAATGATACCTAAGCCTGGGAAAAACCAGAACATGTCACATCATACAAGCCCTATAAGCCTTTTACCAATGATTTCAAAGGTACTTGAAAAACTCATTCTCAACAAATTAAACAGAGACTTAGAACCACAAAACTGGATTATCAATCACCAGTTTGGGTTTAGAAAATCACATTCAACAACACAACCAAGCCACAGTATAGTAAATATAATAAACGAATCACTAGAAAACCAACAATACTGCACGTCTGCATTTCTGGATATAAGCTATGCCTTCGATAAAGTGTGGCATCCAGGTTCCTTATACAAAATAAAAACATTTCTTCCAAATAACTACTTTAAATTGTTGGTCATACCTACAGGATCGTCAATTTGTGAAAGTTAACGAAGAAAGAAGAAACCTCTAATCGCCTAATAATATCGGGTGTACTACAGGGAAGCATACTAGGACCTCTTTTATACATACTATAGACAAACGAATTACCTACAGCGGCAACACCTACGGGAACATTTGCTGATGGCACTGCCATCTTCGCTACTCATGAAAATTAATAGCTTCCTCCAACTTATACCATCACATAAACCTACTAGAGATTTGGTTAAGCAAGTGGAATATCACAGTGAATGAAGGGAACATGTACACCAGTATACATTAATCAAAACAATATTCCTCAAATGATAATATTAAATTAGGATTATCATTCCATATCAAACTAAATTGGAAGAAGCACAAAAAAAATAAGGGAACTCAATTAGATATGTAAACCAAAGAACTCTATTGGTTTATTGGAAGGAAGTCCGATTTATCTCTGGAAAACAAATTATTAATATTGTCTTAAAACCGATAGGCATATCAGGGACGACGTTATGGACTCAAAACCTCTACACCGACTACTAATATAATATCAACCTACCATACAGGAAAATCATGTGAGCTAGCCATACACGAGCCTACACACAGAATAGAAACGGCACTGTATAGCCAGGAAATGACAATAGGAAACTTTTTGGACATTGAGGGGGCTCTTGACAATACCTCATTTGATTATAAGCAGAAGAGATGCGTAGTCGAAAAACCGATGTAGTGTCTGATTATTGATGAACTCCTAGTACAATTGGAACAGCAAGGGATATATGCACAGGGATATATAGATGACGTCACCATCTTGGCAATAGAAAGATTTGAGGGCGTCACATCAGAAATGATGCAAAGAGCCCTTAAAACGGTAGATAAATGGTGCACCCAGGAAGATCTATCCGTAAATCCAGGAGGGAACACTGGCAAGGAAAAGGAAAATTCAGAATCTAAAGAAATTATTTCTTCGGGGAAAAGAATGACAATTGAGCGGTGAAGTATTTGGTCCTGACTCTAGGCACCAAACTGAACTTCATAGATTATGTAGATAAAGTGACCACCAAAGCCACGTGGGCTCTATGGGCCTGCAGACGCATGGTGAGCAAGAACTGGGGACTAAAACTAAGAATGGTTCATTGTCTATACCAAAGGGTTGTGGTACCAATAATAACCTACGCCTCCCTGATATGGTGGCAAAAAGCTGGAAAAGAGAGTCGTTGGGGAAACTAAACAAATTACAAAGACTTGCGTGCCTAGGGATAACGGGGGCAATAACAACAACGCTCACCGCAGCCATGGCAGCGCTGCTCTGCCTACCTCCACTATATTTAGTAGTGGAGAACGAAGCATTGCTAGCAACTTCCAGGCTAAGAACCAACGGGTATGAGACCTTTTTAAGGATATCATACAGAAATAGCCCGACAGTTGGAAAAAAACCGACTACTTCAAATGCAGTCAGACAGAATCAGCGCAAACTACAACTTTACAACTTCATGGTAATTGTAACTGATAGGGAAGACAAGGGAAAAACGATACCATTTGGTTATACTGACGGATCTCTATGAGAGACCAGTTGATTATCACAATCATAATACGAGGTCAGCAAATCTCCTAAAAACACCTAGAAATCGCCTAACAAAATCAGTTAATAATTCTCCTAATTTAAATCTATATAATAAACTACCTGAACAGGTACAAAATTTAAATTTCTTTATGTTTAAAAAAACTGTCAAGGCCCACATTCTTAAATTCTGCTTTTATTCTCTTGAAGAATTTATGGGTACTGAAATATCACTCAATTGACATAATATGAAGTATACTCGCAGAAATATGCATTTTTTATTCTTGTATATGTGCAATAAATTTGTTTTAAGTAGTTAAGTCCTAAAGTTAAAATGTTTTAAATAATTCTTATTAAGTATGTGTTTTATGTATGTATATATGTATTTATTTTATCCAATACTATTGTATATTAATTACAGAGTGTAAACCGAATCTTTGACTTGCTACAAATGTATATTATATATGTAATATAGTGAAATAAATATCTATCTATCTATCTATCTATCTATCTATCTATCAAAAACGTCATGTAGTACCGGAGCAGGAATTGAGGGAGATCAACCAGGGACAGACTTCAGCCTGAACCTGGGTAGCACTGCAACTGCGTTCCAAGCAGAAGTCAGCCATAGAGTCCTGTGCACAAGAAATGATACGATTGCCATTTACTAACAGAATAATTCACATCATCACTGACAGCCAGGCAGCTCTTAAAGCTCTTGAGGCAGTAGAAATATGTTCCAAAACAACAAAACAATAAAAAAACTGCCTGAAATCCCTGATGAAATTGGCACAACACAACAATGTACAATGAACAGGTAATAAGAAAGCGGACAAGCTGGCCAAAGAAGGCGCAAGAACAATCTTGATTGGGGCCTGAATCGACTTGCGGGATTGCATACAGCACCACAAAAGGCACGGTAAAGGAAATATTAAGAACGAAACACCACTTGCATTGGAGACTAGGCACTAGGAATGAGGCACTCACGCATATTCATTGGTGATCCATCCGAATCAAAGACTAACGAATTGTTGAAGCTAAGCAGAAAACAGCTAAGATGTGAAGTGGGCATCCTACCAGGACACTGCACACTGAATAAACATCTCATCAACATAAAGGTGAAAGACGATCCGGACTGCAGGATGTGGTAAAGAGGAGGAAACACCTCACCACATCGTATGGCGAGAAGGATTGCACACTTCGAGGAACCATCAGTGACACCGGAAGAGATAGCCAAAGCTGCCATCGACCGTATACTCACTTTAATGGGAGCAACGGGTCTCATGGAATAGGGAGACTATGGGGGTACAATAAGCTTAAGCTTCAGTACAGCGGGTCAAAAATAGCAACCCGTAAGGAAAGAAAAGGCCAATACATACAAGAACCACAATTCAAGATTCTCCGAGCTATAACTAACGCACTTTGGTATATATCAAACCTTACATACTCACCTCAAAATTGCCTACGTAAATGAAGTCACCCAGAAAATGCTAACAGACACTATAGCAAACTAGAGGATCGTCCCAATTCACTAATGCAGCCACTACTTATACAATCAACCGACAACAGAAGACTCAAAATATGTTGACCAATAGACCTAAAAGAAAATTGAGGTAACATCATTGGCTGTTAACCTCTCCATGACATTAAATAATATACATATTAATATTATTATCACAAATCATCATATTGGCTCATAGATGATAATTATTCTGATTGCCAATAAAGAAGAAGAAAAAAATTTAAAAAACGGTATTATTCAGGTAATGCCATTTTGAAAATTGTAAACTTCCCCTTTTTTCGGAAATTAATTTTTGGTTTGAAAACGGTCCCGTCTGCTCATAGCATAATAAGTAGGTAATAATAATAATAATAATAATGAAAATGTTTAATCGTCGCGCATTGAAAATATTGGTTCAATTCCTACTAACGAAAGAAAGTCAACTGGACTTCTGTTACATATTCACGGTTTAAAAAGTTGCAGTATTTCTTTAAAAATATACATAATATAATATATACACTAACTTCGATGCATCGTGATTCTTTAACAGATATCAAAAATTCTTTATCTTTGTTTGCATACAGTAAAACATCAGAATGTTGCCGACTGACACTTATATTATCTAATAAACTTTCCCTATTTGCAACAAGGTCACACATTGTTGACGATTTCAGTTTATTATCGATATTCTCAGACAAATTGTTCAACAAAAACTGCGTCGCTCATACCACCTCAAACTTCACAAAGATCCATAACTGTCAAAATATCACTTTACGAAACATCCTTTATATCTCTCACAATAAAGTTGGGGAGTTGTTTCTCAATAATGTTTTCACTTTGTCCTATTCTCCCTATCAGGCCTTTGAGGTCAAACTAAATAAGTATCTTCACCAATCCTCCCACACCCAATCCCGTAGACAAAGTCTTCATAAATTCTCGTACATAAAAAAGTGTTGCCTTGATACAAATATAAATCACGTTCCAGAATATTTTGTCGATAGTTAAAATTAAATTTTAAATTCAATAAAAAGAAACGGTTTAAAAAAATATTAATTATTTTTCAAAACTAAACGTAAATTGAAAAACTATTTATCATTATTTCGTACTTAAAAAACAGAACAGTTAATTAAGAAACTAAAACATTTAACTGAAATAAAAAAATTATAGTATTTTCAATAATCTAGTGATTTTTTTTATATATTTCCTAACTCTCTTTAAATAACAGAAAGATCACAAATAAATACCTTTAAATATGTTTTACTCTCTCCAATTATTTCAAAATGATACAGAAATCCTAGAAACGCCCTAAACGTCAAGAGTAGACGTTATAAATCCCAACTACCCTTGCCAGTGTTTAGCTTGCTATTGTTTGAACGGTTTAACTGAACACGTTGGCTGCTTTGTCTTAAACAATATGTCAGGATATATAGACTACTGCTAGCGACATGTTAACTGTTCGGTATTATTGCCAACATAGATAGATAGAACTTAACATTTCAATGGCGCCTGACATTAATGCTATGTTATATCAGAAATGTAAAAAATAACATGATAAAAATAAGCATGAATTGGTGCATATAGAAAAGTTTAAAGACACTTGTGTTGGTACCTATGATAAAATCTATTGAGTAATGATTAAGCATACAAGATATCGTTGATTTTATTTATATAAGAGAATCAATTAATAGTAATAAGCACATAATTAATAGATTCAAAAATAAATTAATATATGAAGAAAATGATATATCAGAGTATTATCCATATAAGGCGACTTACTCTGCGATTATATTATGTGTTAGTACCTAGTCAATATGATTATTTACCGATTTATCTAGTGTATCAAGGGGGTATTTTCAGCTATACAGACATACAGATATCTTTTTGGAAATTAGATTTAAAAATAGTATTCATTTTAGCAACCTTATTTTCTATGCAAAATTACAGGAATTTTTCACCTGTTTGATTCCTAGATCCTATGTCATGTATTCCGACAATATTCTGCTCACTGCCATATTCATTTATCGCGACTTTATAAATCATAGTTGTAATATTTCGCAAGTCCAAAATATTTATAAATTTTATATGTACTTTGGCTGATAAACTCCTTTCCCAGTCTCCGCATACATAATTTTAACAAATAAGGTCTACCAAGCATTCCTTGAAATATTTGACAAAAAAATTGCACATTTTCTTGACATGAAACCGAGTAGTTTGATACTTTTAATACAACTTGGAAATAAATGCTTACGTAAATAAAAAAGTTATATAGTTTACTGATACTTATACCCACGTAAAATGATAAGAGCATCTTGATTTATTTTTAAATTACTTGGCTTTTTATATTTTTCTTTCTAGTGCTTCTTGGGATTATTAAAAGTTGAACAGGTAAAAGTTGAGTCGGGTGATATTGGATACTTAAGTACAGACTGGAGGTAATCGTTTGAAAGTGGATACTAAGTTTGCTATTCTACAGTTACCCCTCTAATGTATATAGAGATGAAAAAGTAAAAGAATTTCAATATAAACACTTCTTTTTATTACCTAACTAACACGTAATTTTACACCTGAGAACAAGATACTGCCTTTTATATTGATATAGTCACTGTTATATCTATTTAAAGAATCAATAATGCATATATACGCCAATATCTTGAAACATATACAATGTTACAACTTGAAATTGAAGATAAATATATTTTATTAGATGGCTTTTTATGTCAAGCATATTAAATAGTTAGTGGTATAATATATTCGATATATAAATTGCTTTTAGAACAGTTTTATAGGTTTATAATATACTTTTCGTAATGTACAGGGTACTAAAGAATGGGCTAAATTGCTATTGTCCGTCAATATTTATGTAATTTGATCCAAATTTGTTAGAGGGGTGTTTCTTGGGTCGCTAAATAAGGAAGTTGTATTAATTGTGGTGAATAACGTGGAGGGCATTGGAAGCGCTCAATTTTTTGTATTATTTGATTTAGTCAGTTTTTTGCAGAAAAATTTAAAAAAAAGTAATAGTATTGTTAATGCAACATTAAATTCTACGTAAAAAAGGCATACTGTTTTATAAGGACAAAATGCACCGTTTTCGAAAAACTTGCCTTTCAATTTCCGCGTGAAGTAAGTACTTAATTATATAAAATTTTAAATTATTCCAATCTTGGTATATGGTATTTGTCTAATACTGGTAGTAAAATAATTCTAATATTGAACAACCAAGATGCGAGCAAAGTGAGTCTCTAAGATTGGACTGTAATCTAACTGCACCAAAGTATATTTTGGATTAATTTAATTAAAATATCCAATACGCTAAATACAGAGATAATAATAAAAATTAATTACTGCTCTCAGAAATGAAACTGGAGGTTGAAAAACAAAATGTTTTCAGCGAGGCTTTTTAATGAAGCCATTGTGAATGTAAACTGTTTTTTAAATTAATGGTATTCTGACCGCTCTTGAATTGACTTGTTTTCATGAAAATTTTATAACAGGGCTTTTATAAAACGTTGTATTGAATCGCATAAAAGACTCTATACGAAGTTAATTTTTCTATTCCGGTACTTAACATTTTGTTTTCAGTTTCAGAGTGGTCGAATGACCAACGTAGTTCATTTCGTTATTTGAAAGTTGCGTTAATTAAAAATAATCCAAAACGTGAATGGTTATAAAATAAAAGCGAAGGATTTTTAACTCTCTACAAACTGAAGAGGAAAACGTTTAAAAGTTCCTCAATGGTCAAGCAAACATCTAAAAGCTCTTCGATTACTGCTTAACGTTGTTATTATATTTAGTCAAGTAAATATTCTGGATGGGATTTGCAACGTTTGGACACGAAAAGTAAATTTGATTTTATTAAATAATTGTAATTTTTCTGAGCAAAAAATCAGCGTCAGTATCGGCCTTTAGTTGACAAAATTAAGACTGCCGTTTTTCTACGAGATACTTTGGTAAAACAAATATTGAAAAGGAATCTTTGACATAAATAAGTAAAATTAATTTTGCTATTTTATTTTTATATTAGAGAAAATATAATTTGACAATAATGAATAACGCTTTGTAAACATTGACATTTTTATCATTTTTCTTGATGAATAGTAAGTTAAATTTATTGCCTTTGTGTCCATTACCTTCTATGATATGGCATTCAGAACGATACCGGTATAGTCAAAACAGAAATTCTCCGAAATAAACCGAAATAAAATTAAACTAATTTGGTTAGTTCGTAGGTGAACTTTTTTTATTACAATTGAGGCTACTGAAAGTTTTGTTTAAATAGTGAATTACAAAAAGCAATAAAATATTGCTTGCAATCTCTTTCACTGAATCTAATGAAATATTACTAACGGTCCAAAAAGTACGCGGTTTAAAATAAATATGGTTAACATCTTCCTTTGTTTGTTCATGACTTGTAAATATTAGACATTGCGAAGAATTCCAACGAAACACATTATTGTTAGATTATTTAATTTAAAAAGAAATTCACTAGCTTGTAGCCAAGAAAAGATAAATCTTGTTTCTTATATACATATTAATGTTATGTTTGCCTAAACCGACTTCAATATTGATCCTAGATTCATTATTTGTTTCAAAGAGCACCCGACTATTACCACTGTTATGTTAAATTGTTGATGCAGTTAAAACAAAAAATGTCTAATATTTATCTATCATTTTAGTTGTCTATTATTTGAAGATGACGATGAAACAGAATAGTTTCCTTTACAGTTAAAACAAATCAAATAAGCTTGAGGTACCTTTTCTATTATTGGAAATTTCGACCCAAAATTTAAATATTAGTGAGAGAAACAAGCTATCACAAACATTTCTTATTTTTTTTTTAGGTTTCGGGATTCAGATTCGTATTATATTTACTACAACGTTTCAAAATACTATATTTATTAAACAATTTAAATTAAGACTTATTTTAATACATTTTAGAATAATAATAAAAAATGTGCATTCAAATATTCAGAAAGTCCTTTGATAAAATAAATTATGATATACTTATGTGGACTTGCTAATGTTGATGTAAGCGGAATCCTTTTGAAGTGGGTCAAATTTCATATAAAAAATATATCTCCGTTTGTATCACTAAGCGAATTCAAATCTCAATCGTTTATTTCATCATCATGTGTAATCTATCTAGGATCTCTATTTTGATCATTTACGTACATTTTGTTATCTTAGAATAGCTTTTTAAACGTCTCCTAACTCATCGAAGTAACTCCAGAGAAATCCTAGGGTTTTGTGGTAGGAAGAATGACAAGGACCTACAGTTTATTGTGAAATCCGAGCCACATAACATCACAGATCGTTTTGAACATTTGATTGCTGCGTTATCATCTTAAAATAACCTTTATGTTTCTGAAATTGTCTAAATAGTCAACTGTTACTTTCAGCACCAGTGTTCATCAAACAACCTACCGGTATCATATTTCTAATACAATGTTAAATGTAGTTACAATAATCAAAGATGTTGCAGTATTATTTAAATTTAAAAAATAATACGTATTCCGTTCTCTTTCTCCTTCTTGATTTTAATGCCTTCGATGAGCTTGGTTTGTATAAGAATTTTGAGGTTTCGCTTTTCAGTTTCCTCTACATAATAATTTTTGAGTTCTTGACGTTTCGACCACCTTGCAGTGATCTGTAATCTTCTTCCGAAACGAAGTAAGTTCTCTTGGTCCAAACTTCTCTATTTATGCATTTGGCAGGAGGCGTGGCTTTGTTTTAGTGACATTGCGTAGTAGGTCAAGTCTATTATTGATTTCCACATCGTTGGAAAGCTGATAATCACGTTGTTACTCACAATATTAGACACACATTAGTTGTACTTTGACGTTACGGTTACCATTATTTGAATTTTTGTGTATTTCTATTTTATCTGTATCTTTTCAGCCAACAATTCTTATCTTTTGACTTGGTCTTGGTCATTTCATTCAATGTCCGGCGGTCTTAATTTTGTTTGTGTGACTGATATGTTCTCTAAGCCTGGTGGTGCTTATATGTTTTTTATTCTTCCAAATACAGGGAGGTCGCACAGGAACGAAAGATTTTTTATTCTACAAGGTGTCCCAAAAAGCTGGGCTGTTATCAACTTTTATTTTTCAAATGGAAACCCAAAATTTTTTTTACAATTCCGGTATAGGGTGTAATACATAGAAAATATTTAGAATTTTACAAGATATTCGAAATTGCAAAATAAATTGGGGTTGCCATTTGAAAAATCAAAGTTGATTACAGCTCAACTTTTTTGGGACATTTTGTAGAATAAAATATATTTTTAAAATGCAATGTAAAATCAAAATGGACCTGACCAACCCGACAAATTTTCCCCCAAGGGCAAGCACTCAGAACCACCAAAAGGGTAGATTATGCATGATTTACTCACATCCCTCTAAGATGAGGGAATACATTCAATAGAGGTTCATTTTCCCAATCAATCAGTTGAAATTCATAGTAATCGGAAACATCCAAAATACACCAATTTTTTTCCCGGAGAAATTCTGTATTCACTACGGACTAAACAATTCATATTATATACATTTAAGACATACTACTTCCTAGGCAAAGCCCAATTTTCCACAAAGCCAAATGTACCTACACGTTTGACCATATTATTCTACTTGACTGGATTCAAGTTTCACATATTACTATTATTAAAACTTGTGAATTTATCATGCCCATAGTAGGGTGGAAAGTAACTTTTCCACATGGGGTTTTGAGAAAAGTCAATTTCTATACAGTAAGATAGACAATCAAACGTGGTCGTAAAAACATTTTTAATGACGATGCTAAATTTTAATTTTAATTTAGAACAGGAATTAACTTCCTGTACACGTTTTTAATTACACACAAATCGAATAGGCAATAAATTGACAATACCATTATATAAACTTTTTCGTATTTCAGAAAAATGATTTTATTCTATAAGTATATCAAACTGATTAACACTCGTATATTCCAAAATGAAATAGCCCTCTAAATGTTGGGATAAGAGTTCTGAACAGTGAAGGGAAGAGACATTTAGCAACTTGTGATGATGGAGGAGAATAAGGGCCGTTATAAAAGAGCTGTCGCCACTTCATTACCCGCAAATGATACTTGTGGAATTCGCAATAAGGCAAGAATGCGAGATGCTCTGTTATAAATATGAGTATCTATTTAATATAGACAGCCGCCAGGATCGTAAAGGGATCGTTTATGGGTCATATATAGACATGGTTAGTGGTCACTTTATTGACACTCCAATAGGATAATAACAGTCATGATAACGATAATTTTTGAGTTGCACGGATGAAAGGAAATTAATAATACGGTTATTATCTACTGGTAGTACAAGTATTGCACGTTTATTGAGAATAAATCACAGTGAAAATATGATCTTGATTAAAGTGGATTTACGACTTACAGTTAGCGTTGGTTTGATAAAAATATTTGTCTCAAAGGCAGCTTGAGATATACGCATACAGGTTGAATCAAGAACTTCAATTTTTTGGAGAAGTCTGTTAAAAATTAACACAAGCACTTAAGCGAGAAAATTGTATACATATATCATTTAACTACACATGAACATTAAATAATTAAGATTTGGAAAGTTTCAACGAAAATCCACGCTTCGAGTTCAAAAATTCGATTAAAAAAATATTTTTCTCCCTTAATAATTTGAGATGTTTCGAAGTAGTTTTGAGAGTTTTGGTAGTAATACGAATGTGAAAACACAGTTGTGCATTAATATAATCAATAGATGGGACAGCGACAATGGGAAATTGACTTGGTTTCAAAAATATCGTAAAACCTTTAAACCGATGTCTTATAAATTCACAAATACGTTACACCCTCGATAATGTTATTTTATGAAAAAATGCATAGAAAAATAGGTCGATTCAATTTTTAAAACAAATAACATATATCACATAGCATAACAACTGATAATTGGCTTTTGTTTCAGCTTCGAAGCGACCGAGGATAAACGTAGAAGACTGCAATCTAGAAGAATCCGATTCCGACCAAGAAGAAGTCAAAAGAAGCCGTCAATCTTCTCCCTTAACCCAACCTTCAGCTCCTTTAGCTCCTACTCCGTCTCCTGAGCCAGTCACTAGTCCAGATCCAGACCTCGACGTCGAAGATGAAACAGAAGGCGAGGCACCAGAAAACCTTTCTATTAAGAGGGAAAAACCACCGAGTCCAGTCACTCCGCCACACACCCAACATACGTCAAATTTTATAGCATACCACCAGCAGTTTGCACAATTTCCAAGTCAATACCAGCCTCAATATTCCGCCCAAAGGAGCCCAATTGATGTAATGATGAGGGTTTTTCCTGGGAGGAGACGATCGGATGTCGAGTCGATCTTGCAAAGGTAATATAATGTGAAATAACTACACAAATTTTGATAGTATACAGTCCAGCTCATTGTAACGCGAATGCCTATGAATACCTCATATTTAAAAAACACACATATAGACACTTATCCGTTAAAGGTATTATTTCTACATTCCATTGCAGGCATAGAGTTTTAACTCTTTTATCACAAATATATCAAATGTGCTTTTATCTGAAAATAAAAGTTATTTATGTATTTTCTTTTACCACATAATTTGTTACACAAAAAAGTTTAAAACAAACAAATAATTCTCCAAACATAAATTCACTATTTAAAATAAAAGTAAGAGAATTTGAGGTAAGGAAACTATTGAACAACACTATATTTAATAACAGTGGCTGATGCGAAATAAAATAGCACTTATATAGGTTTATACAGGAAACCAAGCTTCCTTCAGCAGACCTAGTGATGTTAGTAAAATATGTGTGTGTCAAGAGATTATCGAAGGCTTATATTCAGAACCTGGTCTGAGATGATGATGTTTGGTTTATTTTTGTTCGATTTTTTAGAAAACATACTGGACAAATTTTCTAGAATTGAGGCCTACAAAATTATTCGATCCCATTTCATAATTTTAGCTAAATCAGAGTTAATCCAGTTTGTTAGTCTGCATCTTCAAATGCACTCTCTAGCCTCTGGACGAAGAACTCGTGTACAATACAGTCATCAGTGAAACAAAGTACATACAGAGCTAGACGTTGCAAAACATAGCAATATTGTGCCGAAGGAATAAAGTCGGTGATAAGACAGATTCTTGTGCAATACCTGAATTGGTACTAAAGATTTCTAATGAAGCTCCAATAGTTACAACAACGGTTAGAAGAAAATCTGAACCAGTTTTGCTTTTCGACGATAAAATGATCTTTAATTTTTATTTCATTCAGCGCTACAACAAAAAATCCCATTGCAAATAAATGTGTAACAGAAATGCAAATTAAAACTACTAGAATTTGAAAAATTGGTGCATTAGTTTCCTAAAAATTACGATTATTGTTTATTAAGACATTGTCAGGAATTGTTAACAAGTTAATAATAACATCAACATATTCGAGACATTTATGTTTACTCTTTTAAGTACTGCAAATATGCAGTCATCTTAATATGTCGCTTTTAAGTATCTTTACAGTTTCAAGGTGGACCTTCCAAAATAACAAATCAAATAGGAAATGGTATTTAAAATATTACATAACAATATAAATACAAAAGCACATTAACCAAATTATACACTCAAACAGCAAAGGAGACCTTGACACACCAAATTAATAAACAATTGTTTTTTGCAGATGCAAAGGTGACGTTTTACAAGCAATGGAACTGATGGTAAGCGGCTCCCATGAGGAGGTATCTGCACCATCAGCATTTTCACCCTTGGGGCCGCCACCAAATTTCCACAGATACAGCCCGTCAAGGAGATTCCTATCAGCACCCTATGCAGGAACAGGGTATTTACCAACTGTTATTCGGCCACCCCCAGACTACTTATCCTTGGTAGGACCAGTGCATGATCTTTATAAAAACGAAAATACTACAGCTTCCTCACCAGGATCCAATACGGGGTCCGATAAAACTAGTTACTCTGAATAGCCTACGTTTTATAAAAGTAACTGTAACGGTTATAATTACCACTAAAGTTTTACATATTTAGATCCTTTATGATTTTTAAATTTTGCTGACATAGGTTTAATCAGAGACTCTTTACTAAAGCCTCATAGATTCAGTATATTGAAATTCATCTGCAAATTATTGAGGGGGCATTTTTCTGAAATGTCAATATAAAAAAATACTAAAGATCTAAAACCGGACCATTGTCTTATGAAACAATTGTGGGCGAAAATAATTTAGAACGAAATAAAAACAATATTTAATATAATTTATTTAAACAGAGCAATAATCAGTGGGAATAACAGCAAAATTTAATTTATGATTTTATGAAAACCATTTCATGCTTTAATAAATTTCGTACAGTAAAATTTTTACTATGATCAATTTTGCATTAATAATTGTTTGTTGTGTTATTTACATTTGCATTCTACAAAAAATAAGTTTTCTGGCAAGTCACCAACTAGCTTATCTTAAAAAATTTAAATGAAATCAAAAATTATCTTTTAAACAAGCAGGGCTGATCTTTTCTCACAACTAAAAATTGGTTGTGGAAGAGTTTCTGTGTTGTCGTCATGTTGACTATCTTGAAATTTTGAGGTTTCCAAACATGTCGTAGTTTTCTGTTTTGCTTCAGAAGAATATACCATGATAAGATTGTCGAAACGTCAAGAATTCGAAATAATCAACTCGAAAGAAAACCCAAAAAGTCTTCTACAAATCTTCAACCCCATAAAGGCTTTAGAATTATACCATTATCTAAAAATATATTAAAACCAGAATTGGGTACACTGATGCATTACCTACTTTCAGAAAAAAGTATTTTTGGATGCTAAAATATGAATGCAAATTTCCCAATATATACCTACAAAATAATAGTAAATTATTAATTTAAGAACTGCTGTTATTGTAAGTAATATTCTTGTATCTGGGACTTAAAATATTGTCAAGATTTATGGAAGCATAGATTCGAATCTGAAGCTTCGCAAAAATGTCATTTTCGTAGTTTTCTCCTTCACTTTTTTTGTAGCTTTCTAAACTAATAAAGTAATGGAAGTGAAAATGCACTTAGACACTGTTACAAATTTGAAATTTTACTGAAGACATTAATTGCAAATGAAAAATTGTCTGTGGCATCGTACCTTTCTCACACATTATTTTAGCTTTGGCATATATTTAGAGGCCAATTTGGCAATAACCAAGCAACTAAGGTTAAATATAAAACTCGAAACAACGTCTATTTCAAACGACGCTGACGGCGGTAGAAATAAGAGAACTAAATAACAACACGAACATTTTTCCATAATGCTTGAAGGTTCGTCATAATTCTTAATATAAAATTTTAATCCTTTAATCGCTTAATTTCAGCAAAAGATACACTGTTTATTGTAAGTCCTTCAAATATACTTTCCCAGAAGGTTCTTCTCCGTCCTACGGCTCGTATCAGAGGGAACTGCCCCCTTGCGTTTATTTTGCTCTCTCTCTACAAATCTATTCTACCCATTTTAGCACATTTGTACTACTTATCAAGTGATACAGATCGTAAATGGGCAAATTTTCATTGGTTGTGTTTGAGTCTAGTTTCTAAGTGTATTAATGTCTTAGAGAGTTTTACTCTATTCCACACACCCAAGGATTCTGAGTTCCTGATGGTATTTACACACCTTATTGACAACTAATGCCTTTAATGTACACATTTAAGTATAGAAAAAATTTATGTCTGAAACACAATGGAGTGGTGTCCCAGCGACTAATACCTTCCCTTGGTTTTTCTTTATATGTATATCTTGTCTCTGGATCCTGCTGTCCTATTTGTACCAGCACAGGTCTCTCCACAATATGTCAGAAATTTTCGTTAGAGTCTCTTCTTCTTCAATAATATTGTGGGTTGTGTTGCGTGATTTCTGGTGTCACGGAGTCTGACCTTATGTTTAGTAAAGGATCTATAATATTCGCTATTTTTTTGTGTCCCGATCTTGATCCGTGGAGATTTGAGTCAGTTGAGTTCTGCAGCATATATGCCCTCATTTTGACTTCCCCCTGAACCATTTCATGGTACATGTGATTCCCAGCTCGGTCTTTGAATCTGGACTTAGTTTATTATTATTATTAACCGTTGTTTGTGTTGTCTTAATTCACCAAACTAAGGAAACCTACGATCATAATATATGATCGTACGTCTTATTAATCTGGCATAAAGTCAATGCATCAAATCAGGTATAAACCCCCATATTTTGTCACATAATCGTCTGCATCCTGCTAATACTGCTACTGATCTTATATAATCTTGTCCAGAAATTGGTTCAAGGTTATGACTAGTTATCCTGAAGATACTTAATATCTCCCTACATCTGCAATTCTGTATCTCGTAGCCTCAATTCATGCAAGTCTCTCCTTCTAATGAGTGGAATGATGGTAGTTTTAAGTGGATTCACCTTTAATCTATCTTCGTCAGTCCATGCTTCTACTATAGGTATTCAGAGTTCTTTGTAAACGATTCCTAAATATGTCTGAAGGCCAAAAAAATAAATTTCCTCTTCCGATTCATCTGTTAGGATAACGATAATAAGACAAGAACGAAAGTACAGAAAAGTAAACCATTCATCATAGTGATACTTCATGTTAGGTCTTGTCTTCTGGGACACATCTTGTAGAAACTGAAGGAAATTATTTGATCTGTTCACCAAAAAAATTTCCGTTGCAAATAATTTTTATCCACAATATCACATTCCATTTAAATTAAGTTTGAATTGTTTTCAGACTAACTGTGCAATATTATACAAATTTATCTCTGTTACTAAACTAGCCTCATCTGTTCATAAAATTGAGACAACTTTACAATGTCAAAATCGCCATCTATTTGGATTTAATGAAGGACATTTTATGGAGATGCAAACTGGTATCTTCCATCCTTGAGTTAACGTTACTTAAATACATGCACCAAATATTTATACTGTTCATTCCTGCTCTAACAACGTCAAACTGGTACTAAAATTGTCTAAAAGATTAGTTTCTCGTAAAAATTTTTCTGGAATGGTGTATTTTTTACGATTCTTCGACTGGTGTTCGCATATCGCCTTTGAATGTGGTATTTTTGAACAATAATTTTAATATTAATAACACGGAAAATTTGTTTTGAAGTTTTTGTTTGTTCTCGTAGTTGGCTTGTTAAATTAGAATTTAATTTGTAATTGAACAGTCATTAAGGTTAAATTGTGCCGCTGCATTTGCACGTTTAGAGCTAAATTTTTAACAAAATTTTATATTGTCTAAATGTTATTGATGGCACTCTTTAATTTTCTTTCTTCTCTTTGTGATTTATTACCACATATTCTTGAATAATCTTAAATCCAGGTAATCTAAAAAATATTTGGATTTTTTTAAGAAATAACCTCCGCACCTATGACTTTACGTCAAAGAAACAGGTAAATCTTGTTCTTTTTACATAAATAAAAATAATAATAGTTTTCAGACGTTTCTGAGACTTAACTGTTCCCATTTTCAATGCTTAAATTGTTTTTTAATCTGTTTATTTCGAAAAACATAACTTTCAAATTGTGTAATTTTTTACACGTGTATTGTATACTTTGAAAAACATAACCTTCAAATTGTATTTTTTTTAAATACACACATTAAGAAAGGAGTTTGGGCATTGAAAAAGAAAGCAAATTGAGTTTCCAAAACGTCTACAAAATATTATTTTTATTTTTATTTTATGTCAAAGTCCCAGCTTTAACTGTTCCTCTGATGGAAATTCACAGGCGTAGAGTTTATTCTTTCAAAAATGAAGATAAATCTTCAAGAATATGTGGTAATAAAGTTTAATAAAACGTGTACTTCTTTGATCCTTAATTAGTACGTCATTAAAATTTAAAAAACATAAAAGTTTATTAGAGCCACACAGTAATCAAGGGAATAAAGAAAGAAAACGATTATTGGGAGACATAATGTTCAAGAATTCCGTCTTTGAACCACTCACTGTTTTCGGAACAGTTTCGGTTCGAAGAAATAGATCGACATCCGGTTTTCTCAATTCTCTTCCGTATGTAATATGCTCTTTGAGAGGGTCATCATCTGCCTTTTTTAAAACTTTTTGATAAATGTTAGAATTAGATAAAGCGCCTCCTAATTTTTGTTCGAAGAGCTAAAACTGCTGTTCTAATTAATACCTAGTACCATACTAATACAGAATAATTTCCAACAACTTCAAATTTGTTAAATTCGGCTTAAGCAAACCGAAGACATAGGCATATCTTCTTGAAAAATACTTCTCCCTTCGCTCTCTTGTTACAGAAGATAGGGTAATAAGTGCCAGATAAAATTGTAGATAATTGTCTGAGAGTCTCAAAAAATAATTTGAACACACTGGCAAAATTTTGTGGAAAGTTGTTTAGAGAACCATATGATCCAATTACGTTTTGTTTTGGCTAATACCGTTGAGTGAAAAATTATAACGAAACGCAACCGCCTAATATTGCTGGCAGCGAGCAATAGATGGCGCTTCCATAATATCGGTTAAAATCGGTAAAAATTATCACACTCGTACGGACAACGATTATTCCCTTCACAATGTTTCAAATAACGTTCTTTTTACGATTGGGACAATTTTAATCACGCCAACAGATGCTGCGGAAATGCCATCTATATCACTGCCAGCAATATTAGGTGGTTGCATCTCTTTATAATTCTTCACCCTACGTCAATGCTGAAATTTTTTAGTAGTTTTCAAAATTTCTCGTCTGAAACTACAAGATTAATGGTTTTTCCAGATTCGCCCCTTCAGATACGCTTTAAATAGTTTGACACAGGTCGACGATAGCTAGTATTTGAAATGAGTCTTATTCTTATAATTCATAAATTTTGGGTTTCCAAACACTCCAAAATATTATCAAATTGCCAGCACAACAGTAGGTAATTGCATATACATATACATATTAGTTCCAAAATTCAAAATTACCACTGACTGAGTAACTTCCAAAGGATAATTACACTTAAATTTGGAACGTTTTATTTTTGTGGAACAGTCAAATATTCTAGGATAGTTTTTATAAGGAGGCATATTATAATTTAATTTTGGAGCTAAATTTGACTTCATCTGAAATATACAAACCTAAATTACGAAGAAATAAACATATATATCTTGTGACAACCAACATAAGTGGTGTATGGCAGACTTAATCTATTTTTTAACAGTAGAAATATTTCATTTATATTACATAGAAGAATAAAATTGCTTTATTTGATTGAGATAACCTCATAAAGTTTAATTACGAATTATTGAAGTTTAATAACCAAATAAACTAAAAAAATAAATGTGTCAAATTTAAACGAGCTATCGATGGTTATTATGCCAACTTTCTGCTCCGCTACTGCGATTTTTAAAGCAGGACTTAATTTTAATTGTACAAGTATATTGTATAAATGATTATATTACTTCCTCACCAAAAGTGAGGAAGGTATGAATTCGTGAATTTATTTGTTGAACACCTCATTTTTTTCCCTAATTTTTTCACATTATTCCTCATAGATGTGTCACATCGATACTCTAACAATAAAATGAATGATGTTAAGAGATGGTTATGTAAATTTTATAATAACCGAAGCCATCCCGATTCAATGAACCATCAACCTACTAACCAATAAATTCTAAACTGACCGCTTCAGGAAATTTGCAAATTTTAACCCAAAATTTTCGTCAAAACGTTCCACTTTTTCGTTCGCTCCTACTGCCTCGAAAATCACAGTGAGACCGTGCGTTTTACGATGTAGTTCTAAGGTTGGCCCTCTACCTTGGATTTCTTACCAGAACGGCAGCCCGGCGGCGATATTTCATTTGTAAATAGCGTTCAAAGATTTCGTGTTTTCGCAGTTTTTTCAATTTTTCAAATTTCCCCAAACACGGATCCAAGCCAAGCTTAATAACTCGCGCCTCCTTCGACATGGACTGGCGGCAGGCAAGAAGAAGGAAAAATGAAGAACTCTTTTTTTTTGTCCATCTCCGATACTAGCCGAAATATGCCCTTGCTCCACTCCCCGGAGGATTTTTTCGACCGAACTTTCAGGAGAGCTAGAACCAGCCTTCCTCTCAGATTCTTGAAAATTTCTTTGCTTAATATCCATCCACAGCCGAGCTCGGATAATCGAATAATTATTATAACCCATTTTTTTACATCTTCGATAATTTTTTCCGCCCCTTTAGCAACGTGACGTCAGTCGCAATAGAATATTTTTTTTCACATTAACATGGGCTGTTGAAAAAAAAATAGATTGCTGGTCGAGGGCTCTCCTTCTATAAGTAGATAGTAATAGGTTTCTTTGCTTAGTTTAAAAGAGTTGCCGTTGATACTTACTTGGTTGATAAAATGTGAGTCGAATGTGAAGTATTCGATGTTTTGGTGTTGTTTCTCCTCTACGTTACACCTCCACACCTGACTTGAGTTGCTCGTTAGTTTTTGTAAACTATATACCTATCTCGAATTAATAGAGGTAGGTACTCTCATGTAGCCATGATGAGCGTCTAACGTCTTTTTACTATTTTCAGGGTTGGTCTAAAAATGTATTTTCCTTTCAAACGAAATGCTATTATGCCCATTGCTGCAATACATAAAATATGAGCAGATATTTCCTTATTTATTTTACACATTCAACATTGGAATGTGATTTACTTTTATCAAAATAACTTTGATAAAGATATGCATAATTCATTTTAGTGTCACCTTAAAAATCATCTTGCTAATTTCAAGTGCTCTCAATATAAATTCACTGCACATACTATAGTTAAAAAATCTCTCTGAAAAGGTTGTCTTGCACCTAATAAAATGGCGTTTAACTCACTTGGGCACCTACCAAGGTACTGAGATGCAAGTTTCGGATGTACGCCAGTTCCGGTTCCTTCCTGTGTTTTTAATCCGTCTGTATACTATTCCAGGTTTTCGAGACCCATCAGATCCGTTTTATTATGTTCTCATTCACTTCAGTTAGGGGGTACAATTGTATATGAAATGTGAACAGGGATTTAAGGATGCCAACGGTCGCTGATCGAATGATTAACATCCTGGTTATTTCCCATTAAAACTTTTATTTATAACTATCCATAAATCGTATTAAATTTGACAAAAATAGGTTCTTTAGTTTCAAGAGCTACAATTTTTTTCAAACTTCAAATACCTACCTATGCCTTTACATAAACAAGCCTTATTTTCAACGCAAAATAGTTTTTCACCAAAAATAGTTCTAGTTAGTCTAATTTGTTCGTACTTGATACTATTTCGACAAGTGATGGAATCAAATAAAACTGTTCATTAACGAAACAAAATCGAAATATTCCGCTTCAAATAATCATAAGAATTATAATATAAATCATAAATCAGCTTGAATCAAATGTCTGCTTACTCAAAATGTCAACATTTCAACATAGAAATCTTAAACATAATAAAATTTATTAAATCGTATATAGCGAGTCAAACAATTAAAGGAGGCCTATTGGAGTTTCCACGCGAACAATCACATCAAAATTTAATTATAAAATACATATGAATCAAGTTCCATCCCTCTGTTCACCAGGAGGGTGACCCCGTCTGTATTGAATACATGAAGCCAGTTATTAGGTCTCTATTGTTAGCCTGTAGCGACCAGATCATATAAATTATATTGTAAACAGTGGCGTGTGTCGAGTTTTATTGTCTGCGTTAAACTGTGGTAATTTTCCCCTCATTTGTGATCACAGATTATTAATTGTGAGATTGATTATTTGCTAATACCAGATAATTATGGTCTAAAGTTACCCAAGTAACTAAAATGGTCGGTTACCGTTTTTGTTCATTGTGATAATAAACTAATAGGTTGAAACTACAACCAAGAATCATTATGATTATTTTTATTTTAACGTCTATAGAGCTGATTACAACGTTTAGTAAATTCTGGCAAAAAGTAAATCTAAGAACAAAATTACATTTAAGATATATTTTATTGTAAATAATTTTTTGTATATTTAAAATGCTTTAATTTCTCTAAATAATGTAAGTTATAAATGCTTTAGAATAAAAAAAAATAGATAGAAATTGTGGCATTTTGTACATAACTGTGTATAATAGATATGTTGTAGTAATATACAATAGACTACTCGGTTAGATTCATACTATATATTTGTGTATAATATCTTTAAATCAATAGATACTAGATAATGTATAACATTAAAATAATGTATAACTGTATACGAGTATGTGAAATAAGTAAATAAATGAAACGTTATATAAATATTTGTTTTATTGAATACCTTATTTTGTTTCTCCATTTTTTTTTGTTTATTTCATCACTGTTTATAAAACGTTTAG
Source organism: Rhagium mordax (assembly GCA_963680705.1). Lineage (NCBI taxonomy): Eukaryota > Metazoa > Arthropoda > Insecta > Coleoptera > Cerambycidae > Rhagium > Rhagium mordax. The sequence goes on along the minus strand of OY796657.1, from coordinate 24,358,078 downwards.
GGATATTGTCCAGAATAACTCAAAATAAACAAATCAAACAGTGATAAACTATCAGATATAATGATCCAAGGGCAATGATAACCAAACGGTAATTTTGTTTAATAAGGTCACAGTTTGGTAATGAAAATACTAAATCAGTCAACAAAATGGCAACAATATTTATGGATTTTTGCGGCACCAGGCAATATGATCTATATAGCAAAAAATTGCCTAAGTGAAGATCTCTCAATAATTAACCCATATTTTTATCATCCCCTCAACGCCTCAATCTTATTGCCTTTAAGTAATAACGTATGTACCACCTATGCGCCTGTAGTAATCAAAATGTAACTCAGCAAGGTTACAACTATTATCTAAATTACGTTTGATTCAATATTCTTATTTTTACTTCCAGTTTCACAGGTATCATTTGTTGTACTTAATTTAAAAGCACCCTCTATAAATTATTTTTGAGACCAGATCAGTTTTATCATTGATTATTCCTTAATCAATGGTTTTATGTAACATACATATATACAATACAGTTATTGGAATGAGAAGTCTGACTCATGGAAATTAATTTAAAACTGACAAATGCTTGGCAGTGAATAATAAATTTTTCTAAAATATCTGTTTTATGCAAATTATTTCGTAAATTAACTAAAATTTACAGTTGCTGCTACTTCTGCAGTCAATATATTTATTTTTTATTATTGTGCAGATTTATACATCAAGTATTATCAAAATATCTGAAAGAATTTTTAATATATCGAAATAATCAAATAGATGGACAGACATTTTATAAATCGAGTTGTTTTAGACTAAAGAAGGTAGGTACCTATTTGTTTTTAATAAAGAATATCTAAGTTAGGTACTTCACTTTCAAAACACAATATTACATTATATTAAAACAAATTTACAAAAGAAATAAGAGCAAGGGCCTCGCAAACCATTCCACCACAGCGAGGACGATGACATTTTCTTTAAAGGCTTTCCGGTATCAAGGACGTAAAAGAGGCGACTTTAACCTATTACATGAAGATTATAACCTGGTAACGAGGGTTAAATTATGGCAACGGCCAAAATTATTCATTATGCTTAAAGTGGATACAATTTTTTTGCACTAATGGAACCATATCAGTTAATTTTATAGTGAGGGAAATGGCGCGCAAAATTCGACGATGAAAGTTTACTGTATAAGCATCGAAGTTTCTTCTCTGGAAATTATTGGTTGGGGGTCAAATCGAAAAGGCAAGAACTTTTTTTTAAATCGAATAGTTACCAATATCTGCAGTAGGTAGGCATATGTAGTTAGTATTTGTACTTCACATACTCCAATTACGCTGGCAGACGAAACTTCCAGTCGGTCGGCGCGCGGTAACCGGAAATAATAAAAAAAATGTTCTACTCATTTACAGTGTGTCGCACTTAAGAGGGAAACAACCTTATAACTATTTTTATTTTTATCCGATTTGAACCAAATTTTACTCAAAAATAGATCACATTAGGATCCACTTATGGACAAAAAGTCATTCGTCCCTTATTAATGCAAGGCCACCTGCGATACCAAAATAAATGAAAAAAATTAAAAAAGCATATTAAGCATTAATTATCGGAAAATTTTACCAATAATAGTTGTTCAAAATTGTCCAAAAACCCTAAGTCCAAAATCTCATGAAAATTAACAAATATTGATATTTTGATTGAAAAAATGTTTAATTTTAATTTTTTCACAAATTAGAAATTAATAATACAAAATAATGAACTTATAAATCATTCCGTTGCAGCGTCCCTTGCTGATTTGACATTATCACCCACTAATCTTATTATTTCCACTTTTTCGGCAATTGTAAGCATTATTACAACTAAAATTGTAGAACACAAAAAGCAACTAAATGCAAGTTACTTGACAACTACCTCATAGTTTGCATTTTATTACAAACAAAATTGACCCAGCACGCTATTCAAACGCAAAAAACCCACTAAAATATTTTCAGACTTGAAAATTTTTTCAATCAAAATATCAATATTTTTTAATTTCAATGAATTTTGGACTTTTAAGGTTTTTGAACAGTTCTGAATAACTTTCATTAGTAAAATTTTTCGGTAAAAAAATTCGTAATATGCTTTTTTATTTTCTCCGTTTATATTGATATCGCAGGTGGCTTTGCGGTTTTTTGCGCCGCAGGGACTAAAACTAGTACTTTATACCCGATTTTAGGGACTAATGCGCCACTTTTACTCCCCCAGGGAATAAAAAATATTTTAATCCCTGCGGGAATAAAAGTAAAACAATAGAAATTATTTTAGGTTTATAACCATCATTTTTTCTTTTGAGAAATGCTTTAAAACTTGTATAATTCGCAACACTAACATTGCTTTTGATCATTAAACCACTTATTACCTCTTCTGCAGCTTGTTCAATATTAAAAACGCTCATTTTTAAATTTAAAGTTGTGACACACAAATTTAAATGACGTTTTGTATGTATTCTTAAGTTATATGTCAAAGTCCTAGCCTACTAGAATTTCCGTTAGTTTTTAAACTTAATAAAGCGTAGTATGCACATTCTGATTTATTTTTTTAAATATAATTGTATTAAAATTTGCGATAAGACGAGGTTTTAGTTCCAGCGGTGCAAAAAATAGCGTATATAACACAGGACTAAAGTGCTTTTTAATCCATCATGTGATTGTTGCCCTCGCCATGTCTCGGGCAACAAACTTCACACTCAGGATTAAAAGGCATACTTTAGTCCCTTGGTATATAATATACTATTTGACCATAAATTGGTCCTATAATGTGCTCTATATTTGAGTGAAATTTGGTTCAAATCAGATAAAAATTAAAAAAGTTATAAGAGTGTTTCACTCTCAAATGCGACACACATACAGGGTGAGTCATTAGGGTGGGAAAGCTCGATTGTACCTACACCATTAATGTTACCTAAATGAACCATATGTCATTGCAAACGGGAGGCCAAAGCGAAGTTTGTAAAATTATCTTGCCCTATACAGGGTTCACCTTTTTTGCAGAGCCGTATTTAACTTAGTTTTTTTAAATGGCACCCTATGTACCTACATATTTACATATTTGAATTTGTCCTGTTTTAGGCTTTATAAATCCGTCAAAAATGCACTTGCAGACACGTTTTCAAAAAATCGCAGGGTACTTGGTTTTTGGGATGATGTATTATTGGACATATGGACGTTTTCGTATTTTTTATATGAATTACATTGGAACAAAAATAATTTTAACATATTCGCAGCCATCTAGATTGACAACTAAAATTCGAATTATTTTTCGTGCAACCCTGTATAAATTGTTCAAAATAGTATAAATGTATCCAAATGTGACCTCTATTTAAAAAATGTAAAAATGTAAAAACATACAGAGTGGTCCATTTAGAAAAGACTATTGAGGTCATTTCCGGTGACACCGGAAGTGACAGATATAGTCTCAAAAAGTTGGAAATCTTACCTAATTTCACCACATGCAAAATTATATCCCGATATCTTTAAAAACGAGGAAGTTACACTATTCGTTTACACCCGGTATATATAAAAATACAAAAAAAAATTGTACAAACACGACGCCGGTTTACTTAATAATTACTAGTGAATAGGTTTTTTTCATGAAAAAATAATTTTCCACCCCTTCGCAGGGGGTGGAAATAAGGGGGTGGGGGTGGTTTGACTCATCTGCCTGGAAGACCGAACCTCTGTACTCGAGGAAGTCTTAACCAGGCCAAAATAGGAATTCGAAAATCATTTGTAAGCGGGAGGGCGATTTGGGGGTGGTTCTTGGCCAATTTGAAGGGGTTGCCGAGGAAAAAAAATTTTGGGACCCCCACAATCGTGTTCAGCGACCTTGAAAACGGGGGGGGGGGAATTATAGATTGGCGCTCTGGCAAAAAAAAGCAAAATCCCGAAAAAATCCCGACACCTGATTTCGACTATAAACAAACAATTAATAATTTACAATTTGACAGTTGGTTTATAATTTAAAAGCATTTTATATGTATTTTCCAAGTGACTTAAAAATAAATAATAAAGTTCTGTAAGTTCTTATCCAATATTTTATCGCAATATCGTAGAAAAACTAGCATTTCCTACTCGATTAGAAATATTGTTTTATTCGTTCGTGAGAATTTGCCAACTCGCTTCTCTCGTGAAGAAATTGTCAATTCACGAAAAAGACTATTTTCATCTCTTGATGTAAAATATACAATAGTCACCGGACCAAATTTGGTGCAAAATGTATGTTTTGGTGTGTACAGAGTGTACTGTAGTGCCAGACATTTCTATCGGCCGGTTTTTGAGCAATTTGCCATCAAAGTGGTGAAAAATGAACCAAAACTTCAACTTTTCACAAAAAATGGTTAAAATTTAAAAAATATCTGTCCTGCCAATGTGGTTCACAAGGCACTAAAAACCCGTAACCTTAACTGGCAGATAGTTTTGCCAAATTTAACCCCCTCCCAAATCACCCCTTATAGAGTTAAAAAAATAAGTTTTTCGCTCTGCGGCTCTATTTTGTTTTTTATAAATATTAAGAAACGTTGTTCGAAAATGTTATTACCTTGACAGTTGCGCCTCTTTATTATTAGCCTATGGCTTCGAATTTACTGCATAAACTAAAATCGATAAATACGACGCTACTGGATGGCGGCAGTTTGACGGATTTCCTGCCAAGTAATGTCTTGCGCGGGAACGTGCGCAGATGTAAAAAAACGAGGATGTGATATCTAGTTGTTTTATTTGCTATGTCCAAATACCCTATGCTGCCAATATCAGGTGCATAATGGGCTCATTCAGCAATTTTTTTTATTTATTATTTCGAAAGAGGACCCTTGAAATAGTACTTATGCAAAAAATCAGAATTTTAATTCAACGTTAAATCCATTAAATAATTTAAAATAACAACCGCGTGGATCTAAAGCGTGACATCATTGCACCGTTGACGATAGCGTGCTATGGCCTTAATAAAGCCAGGTTCTACAGACATTTTAGCTAAATACACTCAAATGCAACACCACAAAACAATCCGAGCACTCAGACATAAGCACAACTCTCATAAAGCCAAAACTGAGAAGCGATACTGACAACACGTCTTAATAACCGTGTAATGCCGTCACACCACTTTCAATCTGATGTCTAAAAGCTTTAATATCTCAGCTATGAAAAGAGCCTACATTCTGAAATTTTCAGGGCATTAAAGGTAGACCTACTGGTGTAAGAAAATGCATTTTAGTGAATGACCCTATAACTTCCTCACCAAAAGTGAGGATGGTATGTATTCGTAAAACCTTTTTGAAAATTTTTGTTGCATTTCTGGTGTGTGTGTGTGTATCGCGATAGCAGTTATAATTTTTCAGATAAAGCTTTCAAATTTGGTATACACGTTCCAGAGGCCAAGGAAAAGATTGAGTACATTGATGAACAAAATCTAAAAAAAAAATTTCAAAAATGTTTTCACGAATACGTCAAAAATTACTTTTATTATAAACTCCACCACACGGTGAGGAAGTTCAGATCTCATAATTGGCAGCAGTAGTTTGCCCAATGTTCTCTAGTCGACACGGATTATGTCTTATTTCTTTCCTTTTCTTTGTTTGGGATTTATTACCACATTCCTTGAGATTCATATCCAAAAAATTCGATTTATCTAAAAAATATTCAAATTAATCAGTTTAAAACTGGGAAATAATTTTTTGGATAGGAATCTCAAGGAATGTGGTAATAAATCCCAAACAAAGAAAGGAAAGAAATAATTTATGAAATGCCACAAATAACATTTAAACAATATGGATTATGTCGTTTGTATGTGTGAGATAACAACACATCTAATGAATCTATCAATAAATTAAAATTCTTAGGTACATTATTTTATTTCTGTTTCGCCCTAAAGTTGAATAAAATGTAATGTTGGTAAGGTTCATTGATTAATAATCTTTTTGACAACTGACACTGACAGTAGTGTTATGAAATATTTTTAACAGCTTCTAAGCCTTCAGATGGCACCCGACTTTGCTAATGGCTCAGACGACGAAATCCCTGATAGTTTTAAAGATACTTCTATGAAGCATTTAGTGCTACTAATTTTAATTTTATTCAGTGGCATACAAATGTTTATCCTGCTCTTCCTAGTTGTATATCTCTACTACATTAAAAAGGCTTGTCCACGTGAATAGGTATGTTATTCATACATAATTTTTATGTTTTATAAGAGGCCGCATGAGAAATACTTCTTAGTACTTTCCAGAGTGTATCTGGGAAGAAAAATAAATAAAATGAGAAAGAGATGAATAAATCAGTTAATCCAACAAAACTGGTTCCATAGTGGGGCTAAAGGCAGCTAATTTGTTATAAAATATTATGGTCACTTGCAAATGGATTTCTTGTAACCACCAACAAAATGATATGGAATTGACCTCCAACAATGAAGCAATTTTCCCCATAAAAATGGTTTACCATGCAGACGTTATGTATGGCGGTTATATCGTAAATATTCTGATTATTATTCATTTATAAAATTTTCCAAATTATAAGGAAAGATAAAAATTAACAGCCAGATTCAAATCAATATTTATAAAAATTTGTATGTAATATATTTGTGGACCTAATAAATAATTGGCGCTGGTAGCTTTTTTAATGGTAATTGTAAAATTTTCTTACGTTTTTCACACAATATTTTTTCTATAATCGGTCAAATAAATACAACAGCTCAGGTCAAATCTGATATGAATTATTGATATTATTTATTTGACAGTTGTATACATTAACTTGAAAACGTCAAAATGGTTATTTCTCTTCCTTTTCTTTTTTGGGATTTATTACCACCTTTCTTGAGATTCTTATCCAAAAAAAGTTGGTTTATCTAAAAAATATTCAAATTAACCAGTTTAAAACTGGATAGGAATCTCCAGTAATGTGGTAATAAATCCCAAAAAAATAAAAGGAAGAGAAATAATTTATGAAATGCCACAATTAACATTTAAACAATGTTTGTCAAAATGGTATTTTGGCTTTTAATCTATCAACGAATTTTTAGCGTTCTTGAAGTCATTCGTTAAAAAGAAAAATATAAAAATAGATGCATAGTTACGTTCAGTGTGTAAAAGAAATGCGTTGCAATTTATGAATAGAATCACACGTAAAAACTTACTCAGAAATATACATTTTGTCGTATTTTATCTGCAGTTAGCCCCACAGTGTATAACATACAGAGTGAAAAAGGAAAACGGAGCTCCGTTTATTTTTCACGATAAAATTTTAAAACTTGTGTTACACAAATTGGAAATATAAACTTACATTCTGTACACGATTTATTCATTAATATACAATAAACATCACTTCATTTGGGTCTTTTAATTTGAAGAACTTTATTGTCTTAATTATTAATTTTCAAGCTCAATGTTTGCAAATTTCATATGCATAATTCAGAAATAAAAGATATTGTGGTTATTGGAAGAGAATCTGTAACAAAGTACTTGGTGACATACCGTTAATAAAATAATGTAGACGTATTGTATTAATTTAATTTAAAAAAAAAACTGTATGACAGTATAACTGGGAAATGTTTGAAATTTGAAAAAGTATGAGATAATAAAATAAATATTGCAATTAAATTTTTAAAGCGTACGTTATATAAATGCAATTTATATTAGAACCGAGACCCATTTTCAATATTGCTGACAAAATTCTGATTTAGAAATATTTTATCTTGATAAATGGTAGTGATGAGGACGAAATAATTGTTCTTATAGGTGCAAAATCTTCATTAAATAGAGATCTATAACACCATTGTAGGTTCAAGAGTACAAAATGTATGTAGAAGGTAACTTCTTACTTGAACCGTGAATACTGAACAGACTTGCTAAGAGGAAGTGAATGAGCTCGTCGAAATTCAGTCACAAATATTTGTACATTTAATATTTGGAGAATCCTTTTTGTGATTTATTGAAATTTATTGGACCGCATTTTGGCCCATTTTTGCCAGAAATATCGTTTGGTTCTTGGTTTACAATCGTGGTATTGGTTGGGCTGTGGCTATATAACAATATGGCTGCATTCAACGGTTGAAAGGAAAATCTTAAATGGAAAAGTATTAATATCAGTGAAATTGAAATTCCTAAAAAATATTGACTGGATGTTTTTGATCATCATATTATCTTTAGTTTGAGACAGTTTAAGGGATATGAAGATATGTATTAATTTGATGGAAGTAATGAAAGTTTGTGTACATATAGAAACTGAAATATATGCTGAAAAATTGGAAATAGAGAATTTAGGCGATTAACCACTCACATTAAGCGGTACTTGTCACCCATTATCGAGACGCCAATACTGATAGGGAATAGTTGTGTATCCATATTTGCTTCAGTGTAACACCTTCCGTATATGATCTGCTTCTCTATGATGTTAGTAAGAATTAAGATAGTAATATTTATACTTTTGTAGGGTAACAATCTACAACGGACGAAATTAATAACTTTCAATGATAAAGTGTCATCGTTGGCAAGAAAATAATACAGTAAATATCTTAATAGTTATGGTATCTGCAATGGGGGTAACACTATTATTTTTAATTATAGTTCTTATTTATGTACAATTTATGATTTGTAATTAAATTTGTGTGTCTGACCTAATTGTCTATTTTTCCTAACCAAATCTTTGACGGTAATATACAATAGAAAATATTTGGCTAAATATATTTTCTAATTTATTTTCGTCAATGTTTGTCAATTAAAATTATTCGCCCTAAATACTTACTCAGAAACTCACTTATGGAAAAAAGCAGAACCAAGTCTAACTATATAAAAAAAAACCAAACACATCATTGTATTTTTAATTGACGTTTTTCGCACATGTTATGCTATATATTATTACCACACAGAAGGCCAATTCAAACTTCAACAAAAAACATCAACTGAGGAGATTTCTCTCTCTAGGAAATAATAATATGGATGTGTTTCCATCGTTAGAAAGACACACCTCATTTTGTCGCTCTGCAGCAGAAAAATAAAATTTTTCAGCCTCGATTGTTCCACACAAAAATGGAAAGTAAGGCTATTTGAGGCTTTAGATTTGGAATCTGACAACGGGTGGATTAATACGAACGCATTTCGAGAATGTATGGTATTCTTTGCCAGCGTAAGACCAACTGAGAAGCATTTTAATGTCATACAAATCCATTCCACACGTTCCACTGCATGCACACCATTAGATGTGGCTCTATATAATCCACTTGCAACATAACGAGTTTGACATATGGCAGAACACCTCCAGTATGTAACATTTATTGGAGTTGACCAGATATTTTGTGAAAAACAGTTATTAGTTACCGCAACACAGAAGTTTTCTTGCCTTTAGAAGTTACTGGAACATAATATTAAAATTTCACCTCCACCTTTGGATTAGATAAATTTACTATTTTTCTTATTATTGACCTCTGATTCAAGAGTACTTCTTGCCACTTCCATCGTGCCATTCACATCCAATTAGAATAACCCTTCTCATTCTTTCATGCTGTTAAATTTATTGACTATATATTCCTTGCAAGTGCTATGACTACTTTGGCAAATATTTCCGAGAAGCTGTCAATTTAAGCAATGAAAAGTTAAAACTATCAATACAAAACGTTCATAACAGTAAATAAAGGAAAGAGTTGAACACCAGTAAAATAAATATATCGAGAGTAGAAAAACAGAAAATAGAAAGCGGGAAATGTAAGATAGATGTTAAAGTAGCCGATCCAATACTGAAAATGCTCAGCCATCAGCAAAGATATTTAATCCAAATGAAAACTTGGTACCATAACCTCCCTGTCGAGATGTTTCTATAAACTCAGGTAAACAGATTCAATGCAAAATATCTTGCCTGTGGGTGTATTCACTTTACGCTGAATACGGGTGGCCACGAGTCAATGTACGCCCCCAATTCTTTGGTTGTTTTTGAATTTAAAAATTTCGTTTTTCGTATATGTAAATAAGACAAAAGTGGGCTATTTTTAGACTAACAGGAACGAAAATATCACTTCCGGTTGAACCAGAAGTGACATCAACTTTTTTTTCTTAAATGGAATGACCATGTTTTTTTTGTGGTGTTTTATAAAACATGAAATTCTAATTGTAGCAGTTTTTTCGAATTTCAAAAATTCCAAAAAATAAGTGAGATACGAACGATTTTTTATTTTGTACAAAATGGCCTCGTCAGATGAATGCGATGTAAGAAAATTACTAAGTAGGCTATGGAAATTATTAGCAAGGTAGCAAGCTTGTCTGTAAACAATAAAATAGTTATTTAAATTACTGATGGTTCTACTATTTTTAGGTTTTTCTCAAAAAACGGAATTTAATTTTCATTTTCATTTCCGTAGGGGTCCTATGGAAAATTTTTAAATGGGACCGTACTATTTTTTTTTATTATTCGGACATAATGATTCATAAGCTTTAATTTTTTCGCCAATAATAATTTCTTAACGAGATCCTTTGTAATAATAAAAGTGTTTTTAAAAGGTTCATTCAAATTATTTCTTGTTAAATTTGTGCTTACCTTTTGAATACACTTTTATTATTACAAAGGATCTCGTTAAGAAATTATTATTGGCGAAAAAATTAAAGCTTATGAATCGTTATGTCCGAATAACATTTAAAAATTTTCCATAGGACCCCTACGGAAATGAAAATGAAAATTAAATTCCGTTTTTTGAGAAAAACCTAAAAATAGTCGTATCTATCAGTAATTTAAATAACTATTTTATTGTTTACAGACAAGCTTACTACCTTGCTAATAATTTCCATAGCCTACATAGTAATTTTCTTACATCGCATTCATCTGACGAGGCCATTTTGTACAAAATAAAAAATCGTTCGTATCTCACTTATTTTTTAGAATTTTTGAAATTCGAAAAAACTGCTGCAATTAGAATTTCATGTTTTATAAAACACCACAAAAAAACATGGTCATTCCATTTAAGAAAAAAAAGTTGATGTCACTTCCGGTTCAACCGGAAGTGATATTTTCGTTCCCGTTAGTCTAAAAATAGCCCACTTTTGTCTTATTCACGTATACCAAAAACGAAATTTTTAAATTCAAAAACAACCAAAAAATCGGGGGCGTACATTGACTCGTGGCCACCCGGTATACATAATAGTGATTTTTTTAATTAAAATTCCATATAAATAAATCATCAAATGAATTTTGTTATGTTTGTCCTGAAATTAACGATTTTCTTTAGAATTTATTTTCAGTATTTTTGAAATTCTAAAAATATAATCAGCTACTAAATTAAGGAAAATTCGGTTGCCCGGATCTCCCGCACTAATGCAAAATGAATCGTTTCTGATATCTTCTTATTTTCAAGTTTTGGGCAGGATGTAAACCGGCAACTTAAGCTCAACTAGTGCATATATAATTTTAATCTCCTTAATATTCTGCCCTTTAGAAATAAGCTAATCACGGTTCAGCAAACCGATAAACGCTGGTACGTTGAATTTCCTTGTACTGTTCTTGTTTAATATACATGTAATCATAAACCAACCTCAAATCCAATATTGTGTACATTTTAATTAGAAGCTCTCCTGGTATTGTGCTTAGAGTTGTCTGTATAACACTCAGATTTGCAAAATTGGAAGTGATTTAAATTGTTTGAAGTTGTATTTTGTACTCGCAGTGTTATTGATGCGTCGTCGTATGGAAATTGCGGCTTTTCCCATCATTCAAAACAGATTTGGTTAAAATATATAGGTGCAGAGACATTGACATGCAAATTTAAAAATAAAACTACTATAATTGAATCCTTTGCTTCTTGTATAATTTTTATACAATTGACAAAATTCTAATTCTCTCAAATATGTGTCCCTTTTAAGCGGGTCCATGGTTTCGTTAAGGTAAGTTATAATAACTAAGTTAGAGGAAAACAGGAATTAGTATACTACACCCAAAAAAATTTTTAAATGGTGTAGCTACGAATGCGTGTTTCGAAGTTATTGCTCCTCAGCAGCATACTTTTTCTATTAGTTTAATGGTATCCCTTTCTGTTACTATTTAGAGATACTTGTCAGTAGAGGACTTATACCGGAACCCGGTCTCCCCCCACCACTTTTTTTTCTGGTGGGGGGTAATTAGAGTAATTAGAGCATTGTCGGTAATTAGGGTAATTAGAGCATTGTCGGTAATTAGGGTAATTAGAGCATTGTCGGTAATTAGACTGTAATTACAATGGAGGTAATTAGAAAATTGTCGGTAATTAGACTGTAATTACAATAGAGGTAATAAGAGTAATGTCTGTAATTAGATTGTAATTACAATATAGAGGTAATTATAGTATTGTCGGTAATTAGACTTGATGTAACTACTATGGTGGTAATTGGAGTGATGCAATTGTAATTGTAATTAGTATATGTATCAATAAGTATTTCAAGTATGTAAGTGTATGATAGTAATTAGTATGGTTGGAGGTAATTATGGTTGTGGGAGGCAATTAACTGTCACATTTCATTCTCATACGCAGATGGTGGGGCGAGTTCTATCATATCTCTATAAAAGCGGGAGAGGAGTTAACATGCGATCATTGTGTAGCCTAGTGTTCTAGAGTAGTAAAAAGTGAAAATGTATGTGTGTACTGATTGTGGTAATAATTTTACACGTGGTGACAATTTGCGACGTCATCAAAGGCAATCATGTATACAACCAAGCCATGATGGATCTCCACCAGCAAAGCAGTTTAGAGCGGACACATTTCCTTCAACATCAACAAACATGCAAACATGTAATTGCTGTAATGTGACTCTAACAACGTCTCAGATGAAGTCACATAAAAGAACGTTACAACATAGAACAAGGTCATGTGTTCCTATGACGAATGGTGTGGAAATTGTCCAAAGTGCCTTCAGGAACAGGATTGTGACGTATCGTGTGCACAGTGAAAATAATCATATAGACTACACAATGTTCTTCAACGAGATCAGACCCAAAATTTTAAATCTATTGGAAGAAGTTTTAAAAATACATAAAGCCATTAAAGTGAATATGGAAACGTTCGCAAGATACATATTACCTACACAGGATCTGGTAGAGATGAAATCATTTAATACCAGTAACAGAATTTTGGATGAATCCATGGATCTGAGGAATATCTTGGACAGCTTTGTGGATTCTATGATTATGCAAACTACGGAGTTTCAAGAACGTGATTCGGGTAAGTTAATATTTATCAAAATATGGGAATAATAATTAACGACTATTCATTTTTTAGGGTGGGCTCTTGAACGAATTACATTTCTTGAAATCAATGTCAACAAGTATAGTCCTATGGGAGGTTCATCCTACATTAAATTACCAAAATATATTTCAAATAAGGGAGCTGTGATAAATGTAGAAAACCAGGATCAAAGTTGTTTTTTTTGGGCTGTGACTTCAGCATTATACCCTGCAAATGGTCATACATCGGACACATCGTCATATCCGCATTTTTCAACAGTATTAAATGTAACAGGTATGAGTTCTCCAGTAAAATTACGAGATATTTCAAAGTTTGAGGAAATGAACAACATTTCAATTAACGTATATGGGTTAGAACAGATATTTGAAAATAATAGAGTAAAGTATGAAGTTGTAGGACCTTTGCGTTACTCGGGGAGAAAACTGTATACACACATAAATTTATTATTGATCTCTAGCGAGTGTGATGATGATAATCACCATTGCAATAAAGATTGTGCCAACAGTCACTACTGTTGGATAAAAGATATATCTAGGTTAGTTTCCACCCAAATTTCCGGTAGCGATCATAAAAAACATTTTTGTGACGGATGCTTATTATATTTTAATAATGAACGTCAACTATTTCAACATCAGAGAAACGATTGTAATCACATTTACACCACAACGCCAACAACAAAAATACGGGTAGATAAATTCGGTAAGGAAGTTGCTGAAAATATATTAAAATTTGAGAATTTCGAAAGACAAATGCAAGTGCCATTTGTAGTATATGCTGATTTTGAATCGATTTTAAAACCTATCAATACTTGCGAACCAAACCCCGAACGTTCTTTCACAAATAAAACTTTTAAACATGACCCTTACTCATTCGCATATTTCATAAAATGTTCTTTTGACAATTCTCTATCTAAGTTTGAGCTGTACCGAGGTGCTGATGCGGCCGAAGTATTTGTATCACGTATAGAGGCTGATTTAAGGAATATATATAATCAACATATGAAAAACATAGTCCCAATGGCTCCTCTTACACCGCAAGAAAGCCAAGACTATCAAAATGCAACCACATGCGGTATATGTAATAAGCCTTTCGAAAGAGAGGATGTAAAAGTAAGAGACCATTGTCACTTAACGGGTAAAGTGCGTTTTGGTGCTGCACATTCCATCTGCAATTTAAATTATAAATTACCCAAATTTACACCTATTATATTCCACGGGTTAAGTAATTACGATAATCACCTATTCGTGAAAGAGTTGTGTAAACACCGAGACAAGGTTGATGTAATAGCACAAAACAAAGAAAAATATATATCCTTTACGAAACACATTTATATGCACGATTATGTAAATAAGAAGGGTGAAACAAAGAAAAAATTTTTACAACTACGATTTATCGATAGTTTCAAGTTCTTGTCTGCATCATTACAAAATTTGGGTGTGAGTTTAGATGATAACCAGTTGGTGGTAACACGAAGTTTCTATAACGATAATGCCAAATTCAATTTAATGAGACAGAAGGGTGTGTTTCCATATAGTTTTTTGGACAGTTTAGAAAAATTAAATAAATTGGAATTACCAGCCAAAGAGGAATTTTTTGATAATTTAAACAATGAACACATATCGATTGCGGATTATCAACGTGCTAATGATGTGTGGAATTTATTTGAATGTAAAAACTTGGGGGATTATTCAGATCTTTATTTAAAATCAGATGTGCTTCTTTTATGTGATATATTTGAAAACTTTCGTGAAATTTGTTTGGATAAATACAAACTGGATCCAGCTCAATACTATACAGCTCCAGGTTTATCGTGGGATGCTATGTTAAAATTAACAGGGGTGAAGTTACAATTATTAACTGAAATCGATATGATTCATTTTTTTAAAAAAGGGATACGGGGCGGCTTAAGTCAGTGCTCAGAAAGAAAGCATATTGCAAATAATAAATTTCTACCCAATTACGATCCCAACGAGCCATCATCATTCATAACTTACCTCGATGCAAGGAATTTGTACGGATATTCAATGAGTCAATGTTTACCAACGGGGGGATTTCAATGGCTGTCCAAAGCGGAAATTGACGAATTAGATATTATGAGTATTTTGGAGGATGACCCCCACGGATATGTTTTAGAGGTAGATATACATTATCCACAACATTTGCACGATTTGCACTCGGACCTCCCATTTTTAGTCGAAAATATTGTTCCACCCAAATCAAAATCAAAATTAGCGAAGTTAATACCAAATTTAAACGACAAAAACAAATATATCGTACATTATTTAAATTTAAAGCAGGCTGTTAATAATGGTTTAGTGGTTTTAAAAACACATAGAATTCTTAAATTCAATCAATCGGCTTGGCTGCAAAATTACATTAACCTTAATACTCTTTTACGAAATAACGCAACAAATAAATTTGAAAGAGACCAATACAAATTAATGAATAATTCCATATACGGTAAAACAATGGAAAATATTGATAACAGATCCGACATAAAGCTGGTTACTCACTGGGAGAGTATCAGGCGTAGTAAAGGTGCAAATGCACTAATATCTCGCCCAAACTTTAAAACATGTTCAATATTTACCGAGGATTTCGTGGCTATTCATATGGGTAGACAAAAGGTACTTTACAATAAACCAATCTATGTAGGATTTTGTATATTGGAATTATCCAAGACGGTACTATACAATTTTTTCTATAACATAATTAAAAGTCAGTTTGGTGAGAACGCGGCTTTATTATATACAGACACTGATTCATTAATTATTAAAATTTTTACAGATAACTTCTACAATTTTATAATAGACAATCCCGACAAGTTCGATACTTCAAACTATCAAGTGGGAAATATATTTAATGTGCCTAAGGGTGTGTCAATTTTAGGTAATTTTAAAGACGAATTCCCCGCGGACCCAATAATTAGTTTTTACGGAACAGGTGCGAAGGCATATTGTGTACAATCTGTGGCAAATGAATTAAAAAAAGCTAAAGGTGTAAAAAGATCCGTCATTCAAAAAGAGTTATCAATAGACGACTATAAGCAAATCGTTGAACGAGGAGGTTTGATATTTAGAAAGATGAATACGTTTAGAAGCTATTTGCATGATATATATACCGAAGTAAAGAACAAAGTGGCTTTGAGCCAGTATGACGATAAGCGATTCGTTATTCCCAATACAACTAAGACATTACCGTGGGGGCATTCTGATGTACAATTCTTTCAGGACGAACCTGAACAAAACATACGCTGGTTAATGTCAGCCATAAATGAAGTTGAAAATTGTTCTGTAAAAAACGAAAAGTTGGATAAATTACTCGCAGCCATAGCTGAGTTAAGTCAAGAATAAAAATACTTCACTGAAAAACTTATTGAAACATTATTTTTTCAATGCAAGGGTCTAAAACTAAGTTAAGTTGTGTACTTTACGAATATTATTATTCTTTTTGGAAAATGTGTTTAATAAAATATATATATATAGGAGAACTCATACTGATTTCAACAAATACATTATAAATTAAATTCTTAGTTTAACTGTATACTTATCAAATATTGTATGTATGTAAGACATTTTTTGACAATTGTACAATTTTAGGTTAAGGTTAAAATTAATTATGTAACTAAAATGTAATAATAATTGGTTAATAAATTTCAATTTGAATTTGAATTGTTGTTAATTATTACCACAAAATGACAATTTAAAATAATGCATCGCTTTATTATGTGGCTGGGTATTGTAATATGGCTGCAAGAAAAAGCACACCTTCTTTGTTAAATGTGTGTTTAGTTTCAATGATGTACAGATTAATTTAGGTTATGTGACAACAATGCTGGCGTCGACTCTACTAAGTTTGTATCGTGTGGTATTTGGCTTGGGTTACGTGGCAACAATGTTGGCGTCATTTCATAGTCATGGATGTAATTACATCAGTTGGCACGACGTGGCTTGGCGCCACAATCGTATAATGCTCTCCGTTACGTAGTGGCGTGGGTTTCCTTCAACCAATAGAAAGCGAGCATTGGTGGTGTGATATTATATCGACCAATGAGAAAGAAGTTGACCACCCCAACCTCTCTAGTAGTGACAGATGTGGAGGGGCGAGAGTGGTCTAGAGCTTCTTTGAGGTGCTACAAAAATTCTTTCCACCTTCAACTTTCGTCGTGTGTACAAGTGCCACAAAAAGTGCTCCGTTTTCGCATTTTTTGTAATTGTTTTTTGTGTTCAATCGTTTTTTGTGTTCGTTTTGTGAAAATGGTAAGACACCTAAAGAAGAATGCGGCCGGTGGTAGTCGCAAACGCCCGTTGGAGGGTACATCGCCTGCATTAGTAGGCTTAAATTTGATGGCCTATTTGCAAAATTTTGTGCCGGACCCTATTGTCAGCAATATTGTTGAATCACCCACAGAAGCTGGTACTGTAGTGCAACAGCAACATGCTAATAATGCCGCAACCAGCGTGGGTGAGGGTTCGGCGAACGTTGCAACACCGCCGGGACCATCTACCAGCGGAATAAATATTTTGCAAGATATTGTAATCCCGGCGGAAAACAATATATATGAGGCCATCTCGCAAGCCTCTAATAATGGTGAAGTACAGCTTCAACAGGCGTATTTTGGCTACCAACGGACGCACGCGATTGACCACCCTGACACGGAATATCCTGTATTGCATTTGCCCGAGGATGGCGCCGGAATTAATTTCGATGCCATCGTCGACCAAAATGCAGTACAGCAAATTCAAGATAACCTTGAAGCGGAAGGTGAGGTGTTACTTTTGAGAAATCAAATACTTAAAAGTAAATCTTTACATTCCGGCTCAGGTGGTCAGGGTGGACGACATCATAATAATAATTTCTCTGGCTCTCAACACCTACCCACGGTGTCGCATGTAGATAGCGACGACTCTGATGACGATTTTGTGAAAAAACCAAAGATCGACAAAATCATAATTCAAAGGATAAAATCGTCATCATCGGCTTCGCTAGGAAGTAGACAGAGAAAGGCTGTAAAGAAACCGAAACAAGGAATGCGTCGTCCTTCTCGGAATCCGACCCCAGTAACTGTTGAAATAATTAAATTGGGGCCGAAGACTGAGGAGGACAATGCAATCCAAAATATAATCGATTTACAGACCGCTATGCCAACGCCTCTTACCCCTCTTACGCCCGCAACACCACCAACACCTGTTGAACAGGTTTTCAAAATTGTTAAGGGCAAGAGAGGTAAAAAGGCACCAGCAAAAAGGTCTGTTTCGGTTTCTTTACCTGATAATATTCCGTTAGAACAACCTAGTTGCTCTAATGCAATATTACCGACGCCTTTAAGTGGTAGCAGCACATTAGAACAACCGAGTTGTTCTAATGTGGTGGTTCCAACACTTCCTCTGGTGGTGTCGCAGCCACTTGCAGAACCGATTCAACATCCCTCAGAAGTTGAGTCGGTTCCACAGGTGGCGCTATCACCACCACTACCTATTCTAGAGCCGGCTCAGGATTCTTCAGATTCAGAGCCGGATGTATTTCTGTCTCAGCCTGAGAATAGAAATATTTTAAACAAATTCTTAAATTTCTATTCTGCGGCTAAGACAGAATATCAGGAGAAAGTGGCAGCAACCCAAGGTGATGCGGACCGAGAATTAAGGTTAGCTGAAACCATTCGCCAGGCTAACCAAGAATTAGCCGAAATAGCTGGGCGCCGCGTCGCTTTGGAGAAAGCCGAAAGGGCGTTGAGAGCAATTGAATCGGGTCTAAGTAGAGTCGGGCGGTAAGGCTTGTACAACACACATGGTGGAGAGGCTTTGTTATGCAGTTTTTTTCTAGTTATTAAGTTAGGTTAAGTCATTGTAAATATATGTAGTTAGTTTATTAATAATAAGTATTGTACATAAAAAAAAAAGTGAAAAAAAAATATATATAAATTTTTTTTATACGTATAGTTAAATGTAAAAAAAAAAAAAAAAAAAAAAATTGATTAGTATAAGTATTTGTATATATTAAATTAGCGTATAAATAAATAATTAGGTTAAGTAATTGTAAAGAAGAAAAAAAAGTTAGGTTAAGTCATTGTAAATATTTGTAGTTAGTTTAAAACATTTTTCTTAATAATAAAAACTTTAATAAAATTACAAACTTGTCTTTTATTAGTAGTAAGTAATTGTACATAAAAAATAAATATAAAAAAAGTTTAAAACAAATTTTAAAAAGTGAATAAAAAATGATAAAAAAATTAATTAGTTAATAAAATAAATACACCACATGTAATTAATTAATTGTGCATATTATGAGTACTTGTTTGACATGAATAATTTGTTTATGTAATTGTAAATAAACACATAATGTAAAGGTTAATTAATTTAAATAAATAAAGAGTTTAAAACATTTTCCTTAATAATAAAAACTTTAATAAAATTACAAACTTGTCTTTTATTAGTAGTAAGTAATTGTACATAAAAAATAAATATAAAAAAGTTTAAAACAAATTTTAAAAAGTGAATAAAAAATGATAAAAAAATTAATTAGTTAATAAAATAAATACACCACATGTAATTAATTAATTGTGCATATTATGAGTACATGTTTGACATGAATAAACACATAATGTAAAGGTTAATTAATTTAAATAAATAAAGAGTTTAATAGGTTAATAACAACATAAAAAAAAAAAAAAAAAAAAAAAAAAAAAAAAAAATTAAAAAAATCGAATTTTAAACACATGAAAATCAAAATTAATGGTTAATTAGGAAAGGTCAAAGGTCAAATTTAAAAAAAAAACCGGAGAACCACCTCCTCCTTTCTCCGGGGGGCGTCCGAGGATTCGATCCCGTGGTCTTCTGAGTGGCCTCAAGATCGACGCGTATTTGCCCGCTCGGCTAATCGAACGCCCCACAAGAGTTAGGTCTATTTCCTAATTTCAACAAAAAACTACCTGCTCATCGATCCGTATTGACCAGGCAGGGTCGCATGGCCTTAGGCTATAAAATCAACCCAAGCTATCGGCTTTATACATTTACAACTGTATTATTTTGAATCAGTTTATATCTTGAGATATTTTAATTTAATTTAAATAATAATAAATAAAAGATAACCATTTTTTTTCAAAATACTTTTTAATAAAATCATTCATATGTTCATTTGTTTTAATATTTATATGATTTACTAATTTTCACAACTTGTAATATACAGGGTGGCACAAATATTTTTATTAATTAAAAAATATATACAATTAAACTTAAAAATAAAATGAAATATAAATTTACATTAATAAATACTAATTATAACGAATCATCTTCTTCTGGTTCCAATACTTGGTCATCTGTGAGGTTGGACACAGTTGAATCCGTTGGAGATGATGGCTCTTCTGGTTCCAATACTTGGTCATCTGTGAGGTTGGACACAGTTGAATCCGTTGGAGATGATGGCCTAGAATTAGGAACCGTCTCTATTGACCAAGCCGACGGTGAAGAAGCACGAGAATTGGACGCCGTCTCCATCGACCACCAGTCACTTGGGATACTGGCATGTTGTATGACCTCACTGTCTATAGAACATGTTGGAGCCATCACTGTGGAGTCACCAGTAGTTGAGGAGATGGTACTATCTTGTACAGGTTGTTCGGTCTCCATCTCAATACAAACTGAGCAACAGCAGCAAAGAACTTCATTTTATACATTTACCCCCTCCAAAACATGTGAACACTTAATATCATAATAATTTCTTGACATTTGTATATAGAACAGTACTATTTTATACTCATACTATAAATAACTACCATAAATATCTAATTTAGTAAAACACGTTGTATCGTTCACGCAATTGTTTTATTTACATTATTACATGTATGACATACTTCAATTCGATGCAATTGCACCAAGTTTGTGCTGCAACATTTACATTTCGTTATCATTGCACCATCCAACGTCGTCGTTTTGTGAATATTTACATGCTGGTGACGTCCGGACACTATCCGTGTATAGGATATATAACATAGCCCACACAGGAAGTGTTTGGTTGCATCCGGCCTGGTTCTGATTATGACAAAAGACGCTGACGTGCAATATAGTCTCCGCCGATCATCATAATTGTTTAATATTTTTCCGGAGAAGGCTAACTCTCCCGCTTCGTCTTCCACATCATCCCCAAGACCTTCATCTACACTGACGGGAACCAGGTTGCCATCTCCCCAGTCGGCACCCTCTTGGTCGACATTGATATTTTCCACGATGATGGGATCCTCCCTGTGGACAGCATCTTGATTCAAGTCCTGAAGCTCTTGATTTACACCATCTCGGTGTAACACCATTGCACCCATATCATTTTCTGCCAGTTCAGTGAGGAATCGTCTATAAGCCATCTTTAAATGTTGGAACTCAACTGATTTGATGTTAAACCTCCTCCGTTTTATATTCTATAATTCGTGACGGTGACGCCCTTCCTATTGCGTCAAGTTTACTATTAGCTATTTAAACCAAGAGTGACCACAAGAGGAACGCATTCAAACTTCTTACGTAACACAATCGTGTCTTAAAACAGAAGTGCATACAATGGTCCTACCAAGAGAGTGGAAATTAAAACCAATAATAGCAGTACAACCGTATAGTTACAATAATTCAAGAATTTGCCATAATTGCTATACTGCATGGAGGAAGCAAATTATCAACCCATGCACTGGACTGTGCAAGAAGTGTGTAATTCAGAACCCAGTGCAGAAAAAAGAATTTCGAGACAATTGTCCAAATGAAACACAATGTCGCAATTGTCTTACCATACTCAAAAGAACGAATTTTGGTATATATCGAGACGTATGTGAAGCTTGCAAAGCAGACCAACCACAATTAAGACAACGATGCGTGTACTGTAGTAAGTACGAGGACAATTGTTGGAACAACATTTGCATAAAATGTATGTCAGGGGCACTCATCTTGTGTGATCGCATTGGTGTGTTTTATAGTAGTTGGACTCACCATAATAGGGACTGTTGGTGTCTTAATTATAAATAAATTATATTATTTGTATATATGTATGTGTGTATGTAATATATATTATAACCATAAACTGTAAATATATTTTTAGTATTGTAATAACATATTATTTTGTAGGAAACTTTTAAAATTATACAAAAAAAAAAAAAAAAAAAAAAAAAAAAAATGATTATTTTTAATTTTTTTACAATTTAAAATGAAGGAAATAAATTAAATAAATATTAATAAAGTATATTCATTTTATTATTCATTTGTGACACATATTAAAATATTTCAATCGACATAACTATATAATGATACATTAATATATTTTTCTAGTTAATGACAATTTTAAACAATAGAAGCTATATCAACCCACGAATTGTGTTCTATAGATAGCCCCAGCCACTTTACCAGCACTTTATTTCCTTTCTTCTTTAATACATTTTCAACTAGATACACATCGGGGTATTTTGCTTTTAGTAGCTCCATTTCATAAAAACATCCCTTGATTGGGTGTCCAAACAAGTCTTCTATCAGGTAAGTTGTGGGATTTGTTATGTTTATTTTGGTAATTTTAAAAAGTTCTGTTGAAAAGTTCGGTGTAAACCCTTTATCAAATACACCTTTATACTTGCTAATACGAACTATATCACCGAGATGAAATTTCGGTTTCAGAGCAATCTTAATATAATTATATACGTTTAAATGTGTAGTTGGTTTGACATCAATGGGCTTTCTGCCAGTTGTACGATGAACTTTGTCATTGTAACTTTTTGTAACGTTTGGTAGGATATCGAGCCATTTATATTTACCCATAGCTGAGAATTCTTTATACAACCAATTTTTTAATGTGCGGATCACTCGCTCAACAATTGCTGCTTTTTTTGTGCTATACGTAGAATAATGATTAATTTCGTGCCGCTTCATTAATGCGGAGAACTTTCTGTTATAGAATTCAGTACCATTATCGGTCTGTAAATTTCTCGGTGAATAATTTGCTTCTTGAATAATAGTCTGCATAGCCTTGGTAACTTCTACAGCTGCTTTATTTTTAATAGGTTTGGTCCATACGTACTTGGAATAGCAGTCAATCACTACAAGAATATAACGATACCCTCTATTTTTATCAGCGTATGGCTGCATTTCAGCTAGGTCTGCTTGCCACAAATCACCAAACCCCTTAATTATGGTTCGCCTTCTACGAAAATTTCGTCGAGCATTTCTATGTAACTCGTTAACAACTTGTAATTTTTCGCTGCTAACCTCCATTATAAAATTGTCTTCAGCTATATATCAACTTCAGGCATTAGTTCTGGTGGAAATGCTAGGCCTCCGGATTGCACCTTCTTTGGTTGGAGTTCGGTGGCAATATGCTCTAATTTAGAGATTCTAGTGATTAAAGTATTGCGATTGTTTATGGCCGAACGTTTAACTTCAGAAATTGCTTTATCAACATATTTCCTCATTTCTATTTTCATTTTCTGCATCATCTCATTATTTTGTTTATTGAAAATAGCGCGATTTTCTTCTCCACTTCTTATAAGTCCCACATCAACATATTTTTTCATTTCCCCAATAATTACATCGGTTGTATCAAAAATAGCTTTGGCAGCATTTTCATCATTTGTTTGTAGACGCTTGTTAACGTAATTACATGTTGCACCATCTTGATCATCAACAGGTTCCCCTACATTTTTTAAACGCTTATTTTCAATATCATAGTGATTATCTCTGGTAAGTTTAAAACCCACGCCAGGTAATCCACGATGGGCTATTAACTTACTCGCACTAATTCTTTTGCTGCGTCCAAATTTGTCGATAGTGTTTACAGTAGACATTTCTGGTTGCATCTGATCCAGTTTATAAAATTTCAGACTATATAATACTTATTAAGTATAATGATACTATGTTTTATTTCATCTTTAATACACTATTTTTTCTTCCCTAAGTTCTGATATTTCATTGTCGTGGTTGTTATTTCCCGCTATTTTCGAACTCCATAGTAGACGTAGACGATCCACGAGTTCGCTGGGTTTATTCCAAAAAATATATTCTTTATCTTTATTTCTGTACAATTTGTGGGTAGGTACACGTTTTAAGCCGTGACCACTTGTTGACGATCGTGTCGCAATTGTAGAAGATGTTAATGGTTTGATAATTTTGTGAAATTTTCCACGCTTAGTAGTGTTATAGCCATTCGCTACATCGAATTTTTTGTAAGGTGCCTTTGTTTTTCTTAGTATTTCTCCATATATCTTACTCCATTCATCATCGAGAACACCCTCTCTATTATCATCTAAAATTGTTGGGCGTTTTAGAAATATTAGATCGTACAATTTAGGACTACCTAGATACACGCCAAGTTTCTTATTGCCATACCATAGCGTAATATTTCCATGGGAAAAACGTATTTCGGCATTGCCCATCAGCAGTTTGCCTGTCTTGGGATCTACACGCACTCCATATAAACTATCATACTTGGAATCACCAGATTTTAAATTTTGTATATGTCTTTTTACAACCTCATGTCTTTTTTCTAGTTTACTAGCTGGAGAAGTTTCGGATACAGGGGTTGTTCTTATTGACGATGGTGGTGTTTCCATAATGGGGATATAATGTGGAACATCATCACCACCTACATACTTATCGGATCCTTCTTCAGAAGCACTCTCCCATGATACAGCCCTCTGGGTGGACACCCTTGATGATGATGGTTTTGAATGTAATTGTTGGATATGAGATTTGTTCTCTGCTGCTGAAGATATAACATTTAAAGGTTCAGTTATCGGTTGGTAGATCTTTTCAAGTGTTACGTGCATCTCCATATCTTTGTTCTTGATATAGTTAAACTTCTTCCGCACAGCATCTGTTGCCTCAATCAGCTGTCGCTTGAGTGTTATTTCGCTACTGGGATGTGCAAGATTGTTTTATTTTTGTAATTCAAGTGAAGTTTTTAATAAAATGCATTATGGATATATGAAGCTATCAAACCCTTTTCTATATCGCCCACCTTGTACTTCTCTATCCTTATCAATCACTAGAAATCCATATTTGTCATTCCAGCACTTTGCACACATATTTTGAAATACTGTAAACGTTACATCAGGTGACACATGATCGGAAAAGATGTGATGCAGATTCATGTCGTCCTGTTTAAAGACAACAATTAAATTACTATTGTCTCTTATTAGCTGCTTCGGGATTCGAGAGTATGTCTGGCCAAGATAAAAACAATCCACATTTCTATGTCGGCCCATACTGAAATATCCCCTTATAACATCTTGTTTCTCACATATTACATCGTCAAATATAAACACAGACTCTGGCTTTGCCTCGGATGGTTCCACTATTTGCGTACCATTACTAAATGTATAAAATCCTAACCCCTCAATCGGCGCTAATACATTACGTAGATACTCATACTTGGGTTGATTTATAGACTTTGAGTATAGGTAAATATTTAAAAAACGTAAACCTAAACGATGCGTGATCAAAGATATTAAGACATTTGTTTTCCCACAATTCGAGGGTCCTATTATGAGGGCACGTACAGTTGAAGGTAGTAGTGGTCCATGGCGATTATCAGCACTTAACCCACGCCCAACTTTTTCATCCAAATTATCTATAGAAAGCGTTTGTTTCTGTTTCACAATGTGCATTGTACCGCGGCTAAATGTTATATAAGTAGATGTGTGATTTACAACTCTTATTTAAATGGTTTCTACGATACGATACACACGTGAAAAACGTACGAAGCGCGGTGGAGGATTAGTTAATTCCCTGATTAATAAGCTCCCCTTTGAATTGCATTTGCCAGGTTATCAATTTTGTGGTCCAGGCACAGATTTAAATAAAAGGTTAGCACGAGGTGATTCTGGCATAAATCAGCTCGATAAAGCGTGTAAGCAACACGATATTGCGTACGACAAAAATAGCAGTAATCAAGCAGCCCGCCATAAAGCAGACTATCAGCTTGAACAGGCTGCGTGGAAACGAGTGAAATCTAAAGACGCAGGACGTGGAGAAAAGGCAGCTGCTTGGTTAGTCACAACTATAATGAAGGGAAAACAACGTCTTGGTATGGGATGTAATTCAACAATATCTCGCAATCCAATAAGGAAACGAATCATCAAGAAAACAAAGAAAGGTAAGAAGAATGTTAAAAAGACAGCGTTTGGATCTGGGATAGTACGAAAAGTGCGTGACACACTGCGAAATGCTGGAGGCAAAAGAGTAAAAGACCAAAAGAAGGTGACTGAAATTGCTCTAAAAGCTGCACGTCGATATATAAAACAGGCCGGTGGAAAACGCAATATTCAAACACCTCGAATTATACCAATTCCAAAAGTTGGTGGTATTTTACCTCTAATACCCATTTTTGCTGGATTATCTGCATTGGGTAGTTTGGCTGGTACGGCTGCTGGTATTGCTAAAGCTGTAAATGATGTGAAAAAGGGTAGAGAAGAATTAGCTGAAGCAAATCGACACAACAGAAGTATGGAAGCAATCGCTATGAAAAGTGGCAAGGGGATGTTTATGAAGCCATATCGAAAGGGAATGGGTCTTTATCTAAAACAGAATTCAAAAAACTAATAGACTCCCTACCTCGGAGACCTCTTACCGACATTGATCTTAAATATTATGCTAAGAAAATGAAGGTAGCATACTTTCGAGGTGTGTTTATGCGCGACTCACTACCAAGACATGGGCCACATTACAATGAATCTTCAATAATCAATTTGGATAGTATATATGGTCCTGGGACACATTGGGTGGCATATAAAAAACGAGGTGGTTTAGTAAATTACTTTGATAGTTTTGGTGATTTACCCCCACCTATAGAATTAGTTACATATTTCAATAACGATTCAAGGAGGGCCAACCAAATATTCTATAACTACAAACGTGTACAGAATTTTAACACAGTGTGGTGTGGACATTTGTGTTTAAAGTTTCTCTCTACAAAACAAATATAAAACGCCATGGAGCTGAAATCTATAACCCCAGCAATGGATCGAGAAAGTATCAAGCGAATGGGTCACTCACTAATTGCATTCTCCCGTTTGCGTAGTCTGTTGAAGATGAGCAAACAACAACTTGCAAATATGCCCAAAGAAGTGATGATTGGGCTTGCTTCACATGAAATTGCATTAGTATGGGATAAGCTACCTACACATCTTCAGAATGATATCGATATATTAAAATATCAATATTGCACAGAACATTACCTTAATGATTATGAAAGCAATGTTGACGTAAATGATGGTCCAACACCTAGAAAAATGTTTTGCTGCTATTGTAAGGTAAACGATGTAAATGTGGCATCCAATAACAATGTAAATATATTACCAACCACTTCTAAGAAGAGGAAATTATACCATTATTGCTGTAATCCACAATAAATTGGGTAACACAATTTAATTATATCAGTCATGTCGTACACGTTCACACTAACGAGCCGCTTAAGTGAGCTAAGTGTCAACACGAGCCGCTTAAGTGAGCTAAGTGTCAACTTTGATCCACCCATTGAACTGGATAGGAGCAGTCGTCATGGGTTAGGTTTAATTGGATTCTACTCTTACAACTCCATATACAATGTGGATGAAACAAATAACATCTTCCAATATAGGGTTAGTGCTAAAGATACATTCACTACTGTTCACATACCTCTGGGGGCTTATGAAATTGATGAAATCTATGCTGCAATGTTGAAAGCTATGAATATTGATGGAAAGGATTACACGCAAATATTCACTTTAAGGGCAAACAACAATACCTTAAAGTGCGAGATTTTGTCAAAGTATGAAATAGATTTTAGACAACCAAATTCAATAGGAAGTCTGTTGGGATTTGGACCAATATATTTACAACCAAATAAAAATTACGAATCAACACAGCCTGTTGATATTATGAAAGTAAGGATGATACGCGTATATTGCAATATTATTTCTGGAGCTTATCTGAATGCAGAAGAGTCACACACTCTCTTTGAATTTGACATAGACGTTGAGCCTGGCTACAAACTTACTAGAGAACCCAAAAATATCATATATTTACCTGTTAGACCTAAAGGGCGTCAGTTAATAGACAACATCACACTACGCATACTGGACGACAACGGTGATTTGATCGATTTTCGAGGTGAGAAAATTATTGTAAGGCTAGAATTGAAGAAAGTCGGATATCACCAACCAAATGGGTTTTCGATATAAACAGCGACAGCAAGTACATCACCATCAGTATGATACTGTAGCGAACAACAGTATGGATAAAAAGAAAGGGAGATGTGGAAAGCAATTCATTCAAAGTCTATACCTTAAACAGTTAAGACATAGATTGTCAGCTGAGGATCAAGCCTTTTTAAAATCTATTGGATTAAAACTGCGAAAAATTGGTCATAATAATGGTGGCTACTGCAACTAGTGACAAACTTGAGGTGTTTGATGAACCTGTGTTAGATCATTCCCTAGTTAGCCTACATGAGCATACATATAAACCATATGGATCCCCATATTACAGAAACTCTGATGAAATACGTATTCCCATCAATTTTCAAGATGTTATACTCGACATTTCAGAAAGTTATATATACATAGAGGGAAAATTTACTCCTAGCGACACCACAAAGCGTTGTTATTTATCAAATAATGCACTAGCATTTCTCTTTGAAGAGATACGACTGGAAATGGGTGGTGAACAAGTAGCAGTAGTCAGAAGACCTGGTATTACTACCACAATGAAAACTATGGTGTCGTATGGGCAAACGCATGCACGCTCATTAATAACAACAGGTTGGGGTCTCACTGAAAAGAGACAAGATATTTTAGATACCACCAGTCACGTGTTCAGTGGCAAACTACCCCTTAAGTTCCTTATGGGTTTTGCAGAAGATTATACCAAAGGCATTCTGAATGTGAAGCAAGAATTAATTATGATAATTGCACGCTCATTTAAAGACTCCTATATCGGTGAGGTTGATGCAGAGTTGGATATCAGCAAAATTGAGTGGAAGATAAGGCACATTGTACCTGAAGATCGACAAAAGTTAAAATTATTGAATCGAATTAATAAAAGTGGTAATAATACCAAAGTTAAGATGGTCTACCGTGCGTGGGATTTTTATGAGCTTCCCTGTCTACGCGATACTACCTATGACATATGGGCTCTTAAACTCTCCACCCGTCTTGAAAGTCCACTTTTCATCCTTCTTGGCTTTCAAGGCACTGATCAGGCCAATGATAGAACAAAGGATGTTACACAGTTCAAACACGCAGACATAAATAATATTCGACTATTTCTAAACTCTGAAGTATATCCATATGAACGTTGGAATTTAGATTTCGATAAGAAGCTCGA
This sequence comes from Rhagium mordax, assembly GCA_963680705.1. Taxonomy (NCBI): domain Eukaryota; kingdom Metazoa; phylum Arthropoda; class Insecta; order Coleoptera; family Cerambycidae; genus Rhagium; species Rhagium mordax. The sequence continues at coordinate 24,328,553 of OY796657.1, read as the reverse complement.
TTCTGCAGCATATTATGCTTATGAGAACTTCCAACGTAGTTACTATGATAAAGATATGAGCGAACCCATGATGGATCTTGGGGAATTCAGGAAGAATCCTTTGTTTGTCATTGATTGTTCACACCAACCTGTTGCAGTGAAATCATCTACAGTCGACATAAAGATAGAATTTGAAACACGAAAAGCGAAATTTCCGGAACAAACTCGAGTGTATGCACTTATACTTCATGATACATATTTAAGTTATAACGCATTAGATGGCTCGGTTCAGAATGGCTTTCTCGATGTTAAGTAAAAAAGAAAACATTTATTATTGTGCAATTAAGTAGTGCAGCATACCATTTCTATCAAGATGTCTGGAACATTTTATCAATAATAATCATGATGTACTTACAAATGTTCATTTTCTCAAAAAATGTTACTGTAGATTTAAATATAAAATTACAATGAAAACTGTTTTAATTATGCTAAGGTATTTTTAATTATGTAATAAAATGAATGTAATCTTTTAATGTGTATTTCATTTATTTATCCTTATAATACAAAATACAGCACCATATTGTTTACAGCAGACATATACAATATTTGGTGTAATGAATATGTCAATCAAAATTAACAGATTATAGTATTTATTTATCTACATTGTCCTCATTATCTTCTTCATCAGACTGGTTGAGTTGATATTTTTCAATGATATTCTTAGGTAGGTACTCCACTATGTCATATAGAAAGCGTTTTAGATCCACTACGCCCATATGCTCACAAAACTCATCCAAATTTAGGAAGCCACGAGAATATCTACCACATAAATTTACACCAATGCTACACGCCTTGGAAGTTTCTTTAACACGTCGAACTTCTTCAGCATCGAAGCAGACATTTATGTCATAATTCAAAGAATGCAGTGAATCCCTCCTTATGTCATCTAGTTTACAAGACAATCTTTCAATGGCAGATTTAATGTCTTCTGCCTTTACCCATCCGTGAGATGAATATTGCATCCACATGTTTTTTTGTTGGTTAGAGTTAACCTGGAATTAAACAAATAAATTAAAAATAGATATAAAGAGAATAAATCTAATCACATACTTACACAAAATATGATATCTATTCAATTTAAAATTGATATATTGTTCAAATCAATAATTCTATATTTACAAGTGAACAGATAATTATTTTTATAATACCCCCAAAATTCTTTCTAAATGTACCCCATTTTATTATATAGTAGCAAATGTAAACTAATAACTAACTAATACAAATATTGTTTCTTAAGTACTAGAAATTAAATACCAAATTGTATTATTGCGCTGGATTTTGCGCCGATATACATTGGAGGACGTTGTCCTAAATATGTCAATGTGTATTTACCACCGCTTGAATTAATTTTATTAATAGTATCTTCACTTATATTTTCTACAACCCGTTTTGGTAAAAATGATTTAAAATCTGTAATCGCACTTTCCTCAAATAAATGTACTACGATTGATTTTCCATATCGCGTATTGACCAATGACATTTTCTTTATAATATAAGGTTTATTTATAACTAACGATGTAATAGATCTTTGCACTAAAATCTCTGTATTTTCATTTATAATCGCATTAAGTGCTAATAAATCGAATTCGGAAAGTGCCATAGTTAAAATTTAAAATTGACGTACACAATGAAAGAATCGCAAAGAATAATATAATATATTGCTCACTTGAAATATATTGCTCACTTGAAATAAATTGAGATAACTGCACTACTCTCACTAGTTAACTCTTGAGTGAACAACTATGGATGTGATTTTGAGCTACCAAAGCGTTTTATTTATAGTGAAACATTCGCCCCCTCCAACCTACTTACCTCCCACCATACTAATTACTATCGTACACTTACATACTTGAAACACTTATTGATACATACACTAATTACAATTACAATTGCACCACCCCAATTACCACAATAGTAATTACATCAAGTCTAATTACCTCTATATTGTAATTACAATCTAATTACAGACATTACTCTTATTACCTCTATTGTAATTACAGTCTAATTACCGACAATTTTCTAATTACCTCCATTGTAATTACAGTCTAATTACCGACAATGCTCTAATTACCCTAATTACCGACAATGCTCTAATTACCCTAATTACCGACAATGCTCTAATTACTCTAATTACCCCCCACCAGAAAAAAAAGTGGTGGGGGGAGACCGGGTTCCGGTATAAGTCCTCTACTCTTGTCGTAATGCTTTTATAAACTTGAAAATATTAACTGTTGCTGGTCTTTACATATTAGAAGTATGTTCATATGTTCATAAACATAAAGAGATTTTTATAAACAATCAAGTTAGGCACTTGCATGACACTAGATCCAGAAATCTTTTACTGCCTGATTCTCATAGAACAACTATGTACCAGAAAAGTTTTCTTTACCAAGGTTGCAAATTATACAATTCCCTAGACGAAGATATTCGAGCTTCTGTTAGTATACATATTTTCAAACGAAAAATGAAAAAATTGTTGCTAGGCAAAAATTGCTACACTCTTGATGAATTTTTTTAATAGTTTATTCTCTACATTTTTTACATTTTACATTTTATACGACATAATATATGTAGTTTTTCTATAATATATATTCTTTTATATGTGACGGGTACAAATTAATCTGTACATTTTTTTTATATATTTATTATACCTAATGTTTAATATGTTACTTTGCAGTGTTTTTTGCACTATTTATTTGTACTGCTATTTTTAAATATTTGTGACGTTTTCTTCATTGACTTTTTGTATACTTTTGTATATATATATCTGCACAGTGGAGAAATAAATATTATTATTATTATTATTATTATTAGGATTGTCATTTTCATTTTTATCGTAATCGTTTTCCTATTAGTATTGTATAGTAGTAGATGTACTTATTAGATTATTTTTTAGAGTAGTATATATGTACAGGGTTGTCCAGTTATGGTGTCCTCGTCATTTACTCAAGAGGCGTAAGATCGCAATATCGCTATATGAATATAGGCCACCCTGTATAAATAAAACTGTATGATGAGGAAAGAATACTAAAAGTCTAGTAACTTTCACATAAAACTTTTTTATCTCTCTTATGGCTTCTGAGTAAATGACGAGGACACCGTAACTAAACCACTCTGTACATACTTGGATTATTTTTCTTTTACTTCTGCTTTGTAGTGAAGCCACAATGTCTTATTATATGAGCAATTAGAGCAATTCTATATACAAATTGGGAAATTTGTTTTCTATTGGGTTGCCAAATGCTAAATAAGTAAATATATGAAAAACAAATAAATAAATAAATAAATATACCTACAAGTATGAATAGGATATACAGTGTGTACAGTGTTATCATATTGATTGATGCACATTTTAATAAGAATTTGTGAGTTTATTGTAGAAATTAGACAAAAATATTTTATACAAAAGTGGCAGGGTGTTTACTAAATTTTTATTTGGCAGTAATAAAAAAACAAATGAATGTCGATTTTTTCAGATACAGACATAACCTATATTCTTTTAAATGGAACAACCTATATATTTTTATTCAGTTTTTTGTTTGTTTTTTTCTGATTAGAATGATATAGCATACTAGATAGTTTTATTCAGGATGTTTTGAATTGTTAATCAAAAACAAAAATATTGTAGATAAGTATTCCTACTAGAGTTTAAACTTTTTGCGTTAGCAAAGAGAGCTGTAACGAAGTGATTTTTTCGTTACTAGTTCCTGTTAAATATAATATTATTCGATACACCCCGTATTCCGTATAGAATTAAGTTATCGTGTTCCGCATTTTTATATTATTGTCACCTGTAACCAGTTAATTATTTTGATTTATAATATAACCTGTCCTGTTATTATTAAGTAATCAATAAATCCGTAATTACTATAAGCAAACAAATAATATACCGCCCTGGTATCATCTGTCCCTCCCCGGCAACACCTATGAGTGAAAAGCGTATCCTTGCGTTCTTTTTTACACCGGTGGATCCACCTGGTGTAACCGGTGTCCCAAAACTGTTCTAATTGCTTGGTTAAATTAATCGTAAGCGTTCTTAAAGTATTGTTGGAATTAACCTGATGGAACCACTAGTCACCGGCTGCAATGCTCGGTGAGTTGGTGGATTTAGCAAGGTAAAGAGTGGGAAATTTATGAATTTGAAAACCAATGTTTAAATCCACCACATCATACTGGTGTAAAAAAGAACGCAAGGTATCTACGCCGAAATCAGTCCAGCCGCAACAGCCAGCGAAGGTAGACGTGTCGATGCAGCGCTCCAACAGTTGAAACTCTGCCCTACGCCAGATCCTCGCCGGGATGCATTTATTCTCTGCGCTGCGACATTACGCTTATCCCTACCACTCCGCCATCTTATAGAAGATTAATATTTCGAATCCAAGAGAGCTGAAATCAGTCAAAAGCTGTCATCGAAAGCAAGCAGACGTACCCACCGTAAAGTAAGTTAACCAGGGCCTGAATTTCGGCAAAATCCAGCCGTGACGCATTTATTCACTGCGCTGCTTATTTTGCGTTCATCCCTACTACTCTGATATTTTACAGAGTATTGATATTCCGAATCCGACACAACTAACTTCAGTACCCGTCCGCTGCTGTTCCTGACCAGACGTGCCTAAGTAAGTAAGGAGTAGAACTCAAGAGTAAGGTTTGGCTATTGCAAGGTATCTCTATGTGACATTATTCATAAATTCCTCTCAGTCCGCTGCTGCCGCCACTTGCTCCTGTAATCATTTTATTCTCTTCCAGCTGAAGGTGAGCTAGCTGTTGGTCTATGCTGTATACACGCGATCCTCCGGTATACAGTGTATACGTAAAGACGTAACTTGCAATATTAACCTCAAAGTTTTTTTACTCGAGATCCAGACCCGAAAGGAAGCCCACTGCTGTTTGTATTAACCCATAACCTTACTTTTTCAGTCTATACTACACTTTAGCCAAACCTGTCATTTGTAAATAGACTGTTTTAATATTTGTATACTTTTTGGTGTTTGCTTCTGCTAATCCTGGTATCCGTTCGTCACTTTGTGTTAGTTCTGTAACCGTTAATTAACCGCCTGCCCGCCTTGCTAGATACTCGCACTGTCGCCTCGTAGTTTGTGCTTAGGATTGTGCTTCAAAGTAACTGCATATATTGCTAATAGCTTTTAAGTCCTGCTGACTGTAGCAACCGTAGCCCTATATTTGGAATAGCTTTTAAGCCCTACTAGATGTAGTTACGTATTTAGATTAGAGCTTTTATAGTAATAACCGCATTTGCTAATCTTGTTCCTGTTTATGTGACAAATATATAACTAGACCTGAATAAATCTAATTGTGATACTAGCTGTGCCTTTTATTCCGCAACGAAGTCTAATTTTCCAAACGACCCACTGGAATATCCGTTTCTTCACTGTAGCTGCCTGGATGGTGTTTCTGCATTATAAACAGAAACTGGCGCCCGAGTAAAGTACCGCCGCCGCCTTGAGTGACATAGTGACACTTGGGCATTTTCTTGCCTAAAACCGTCACAGAGCCGTGGAAGAAAACAATAGAAACTGTAAATACATTTGATTTTTATTATGAGACTCCATTAAATTCGAGTAAAAAAATTCTCCAAGTAAGCATTTAACCGAAATCCTCTTTAAAGCATTTTTAGGCAACCGTTAAATTGAAATATTTGATATGAAACTAATCACATGTTAAACAATCATGCTAATAGAAACATTTTAATCTGCCATCGCGAACTCCAAGGTTTCTGCGTTAATTTTGTATGCTTTATGTGAACTTATACTTACCACTAAATTTTTCTGAAAAATCCTATTTGCAGTTTTAGATTTTCTTTAGGTTTATAGTAATTTTAGGTATATGGAATACTCCGTATATATTTCGACTGTTTTTTGTATTACACGATTAAAATTAATCAATTATACTTTTTGAATCCATTATTTTCTATCACTCAATATATAAATGATGCATCTCAGGCAGCCCTCAATTTTATTTCCCCCAATGCAATGCGGGAAGACATATTTTTTAAACCAGCATTTTAAATGCAAATCACCCTTTCTTTCGCCAATTTTATTAACTTAAGTAGTCGATCTACAAACAGTCGTGAAGGGAACTGCAAGTGACAGACATTGTATACGATCAACCCTCACCGATTTAACCCCGATCTGCTATCTAGATTTGCGGCCGTACTTAAAAATGAATTACAATTATAGCGAGTGCCCTCCACTGCGACATGACTGTTTGTTACAACCATTGTGGCATACGTTCCATGTTCTATGGCACTCCAAAAATTAATTACAACGTATGTATCATGGTCAGATAGGATTGTGTTACAGTACGTGACCTATGGTGATACTGTTTGGGGTTGGTTAAGAGCAATCGTCTCTCAAGTGTGAATTAATAAATACGAAAATAAAATTCAATTGAAAAGGTATGCCGTACACAATCAATATGTTCAAGTTTGATCATGCGAATTGCACTGAAAACACAAACAGCTTCCGAACGTAAATAATTTGTGTTTGTAGAAAATGATTCGAATTTTGTTTATCTACTGCAGGTACTGTGGGTTAATAAATCCTAATTCCAGTTATTAAGTAGTTATTTTACACTTTCACAACAGCTTAGTAGCAATGTAAAACAATACTGTTGATGTTCTTTCAATCTGCGCTATTATCAAAGACACAGTGATGAATATTTTAGTAAAATGCAGAATAAAAACAATAAGTCTCTAAATCTACCACTTTTGACTAGTATATGTGGAGTTGTAAAACCCCATCAACATTTAACTAATAATGTTTGTAAACATTTCCAGAATTCATGTTGAAAAAAATCCAAGTCATTTTCTTAACAATAATTCGACAATTTATTGCGACCGGTTTCGTGAACTAAAAATTGCTTCATATCATCAGGCACAGACTTCCAGAACTGTTTATTCTGATTTATATTACACACCAGCATATTAAGTAATACGCCTGATACCATATTTTGCAGAGGAGAGCATTTAGAAACAAATACCCATTATTTCATTATACTCTGGGATACTTTCTTCTTCAAAAAAGTTCCAGTGCTATAATTGGTGCAGTCTAACTCAAGTAAAGGTCAGCTGCGATTATCTCCAAAACTTAATATTCATTGAACTTAATTCTGGGAATCACGCCAAATTCTAAAAAATAAATAGAAATAAGAAAATTACCAAAATATGTCAAGATAAAAGTGTAGTATCAATGGCAAACCTCAACAGTTTGCCCCAGAAAACCACTGTATATAGTTCTAAATGAATATAAATACAATATTGTTATCTAAAATTCCTATCAGTGGTTTTCTAGTATTTTACACTATAAAATATAATAACAAAATGTATATTATATAATATATAGATATATATATTTATATGATATGTAAAAAACAATTATAAAACAATATTTTACCTTAACAGAACGTTTCGAACCAAAGTCTAGGTCCTTTTTCAACTGTGATTATAAAAAAAATTATTTGTCAAAAAAGATCACTTTGACACTTGACACTGATTAGTAATTAATGCATAGATCACTAGATAAAGAATTCTAATTTATTTTGATATTTCCGTCACGTACTTCTTTTTGGAGAATCGGTAGCCAGACTTCGTCTAGTAACATTGAACTAGTAGAGACGCAGTCGGTACTGTTTAGTTGAATACAGGCACTCTCTTTAAGTGTTCGTTTATTACAATGTGTCTCCGTTTGAATTATTTTTGCCTGTGTCCAACTAAATCTGTGGCCATTACTCCAAGCATGTTGTGCCAGTGTAGATTTATCAACTTGGTAATTTTTACCGTTATTTTTGGGTTCAGATATTCTAACTTCTAATGGTCTAGACGTCTCACCTATATATAGCTTTCCACACTCGCATGGAATGCTATAAATACAATTTTTTGATTTTTGAACACTGTTAAAAGGTTTGGTTTTTGTTAAGAATGATCTGATGGTATTGCAAGTTTTAAAGGTGGTTCTTATATTGAACTTATTACCAAGTCGTCTAAGTCTATCAGAAAAACCAAAAATATATGGAATGGTACCATTGTGGTTACCGGTTGTTCTCTCAAAATTCTCTGTTGTTGCTGATTTTGTCTATTCTCAATTTCAAGAAATGATTTCTCAACAAAATCCTGTGGATAATTATTTTCTTTTAAGACAGTTTTTATAAAAAGTTTTTCGTTATCAAAAATTTCATTTGTTGAAGAGATTATTTTAGCTCTTTCATACAAACATTTAATTACACATTTTTTAACATTTAGGTGGTGGTTGGAGTTAAAATTCAAATATCTATTTGTATGAGTCTTTTTTCTATATACATTAGTTTCCAAAATATGGTGGAGATATGTGGATGATATATTTTCAATATGGCCCCATGGCCAAGAGGAATTAAACGGTTTTCTAAATTTTATCAATAATAAAGAAACAACTATTAAATTCACCTTAGAAATTGAGAATGATAATAAATTGCCTTTTTTAGATGTATGTATGTGGATTCTACAACACTTGATTCCTAAGAATTAGCACCTGCCTATTTCTTAATTGTACGTTTGTCATTTTTGTATAGAAATAATAATTCAAAACGCCATACATACATACATACATACACATTAAATTATTATATCACAAACTAAAACACACAAACTCTTTTCCGCAGACGAATCCACAATAGTTGAATCAAAATTAGTTCAAGTTACGTAGTTCAACATATACTGCTCAAAATTTGAAGTAGTTCACGCAAAAAATTCACATAATTCAAACTGCTGTAGGATCCTAAAAAGTGAACAAATTTTCACCAAATTTATGTCATTTTGAAGAATGATTCTTCAGTTTTGATACTGTTTGAAAGCTGTTATTTAAAATTCAAAAAATTTGATTTGGGGTGTTAAATGTGCCTGTTTCATTTTGTGATTTTTTGAGGGTGTGTACCACGTTAGCGATACATCCTGTATAATTTAGTCTTAAGTCAGATTTTTGCCTGAAGTGTTATCTTTAACATGTTTTTTGATTTTTATCTTCAGTATTTAAGAAGATACGCGTTTATTTATAAATTAATTTTTACTAGTCACAGTGAACTTAATTAAATATACAAATTATTTACCAATAACAAAGTACGAAATAGCTATTTATGTAACCAGCTGCGAAATACTTTATTTTGTGTAACGAGTAGATGTTTGCGGGACGAGCGAAGCGAGTTCCCGCAAAATGACACGAGTTACACAAAATGGTTTTTCGTAACGTGTTACATAATAGTATATTCTGTAATAAGTTTGGAATGAAGCATATTCTGCGTGAGCGGAAGTTTGTCACCCGAGCGGTAGCGAGGGGGACGGTCCGCGAGCGCAGAATATGCCATTCCAAACGAATTACAGACTATACTTTTTCTACGCCTATAATTTAATTAATTATTAATCTACTTACATTTAACTTGTTTTGTGCAACGACCTTTTAAGGTTAACTGTCAATAGAAACGTCAACTGTCAGCAGAAACGTAATTACAAATTGCACTACTTCTAGATGGCGCAACCCATGCTTGTTACATACTTTTGTTATACATTTTAGGCATGTAATGAATATTACATATCACTCACTGGAATATAGGTCATTCCTTATTTAAAATCGACATCATAATGCTCATATTACATAATAGGCGTAGAAAAAAGATTTTTTCTAATTTTAAACATCTAAATATAAAATTCTTTAAATAAAATGTTTAAAAATCATAAAAAATTAAGTATTCATGTAATCATAGTTACCTTTGTTTTTGTTATTACGCATTTAATTTTAATGTCAAAAGCGACAAATGACAAGACAAATGTTATTAATTTAGTGCATAATGCAGCACATAATATTATGGCAAATTCAACAAATAAAACTTCTTCAGCAGTTAATTTGACAAATTTCACAAATTGTATAGTTAATATTTGTAATTAAAAAATAATAATTCCTATAAACTTATATGCTATTCACATTTTATTTACATGAGGGGAGGCTATGATATGTTTTTCTTAGGTTATCTCAGGGTTGTCTACTATTGACAAAATATTGAAGTATCAGATTTAATAATTGATCGTCACTGTCACTTATTTTTGGCTGAATTGCCAAATTTTTTATTGATAACATTGCTGTGCTTTCTTTAGGGTCTCACTCTGGCAACTATGTAGAACCAATTTGAATTTGTAGTTATGTTTTTGACTTTTCAACATAACCTCAGTAATTGAAACAGTCATTCATACCAACAGAATTCAGATTTTCCAAAGCCTCCCCTCATGTAAATAAAATGTGAATAGCATATATATTATGTTTTGAATATACGTTGTTTCTATTTCTTCTTGAGAGTTCTTTATAACTGGTGATGTAACGTACTTTTCGCCACCAGGTAGGAAAAGTTTAACTTTTCTTAACTGGTGAGGAAAAGTAGAACGTTTTGACACTTAGGTCAGTTTTGAAAAGTGTAATTTTATATGTCAAAATAGAAAATAGTATTAACGTCATAAGGCCGATATGTAGCAAATATCAGACAAGATTTTACTATCAATCGCGTCTGTTATTTGCATATCGGCCGTGTGTCGTTTAGTATTTTTCATTATACCATAAATACTTTAATATTTAATGATGATTTGTAAGCCTTGCATTTTTCTTTCAATTCATTTATCGGCCTAGGCCGATATTGGTGTTATATCAATGAAGAATAGAGTAATGATACATTTTATCGGCCTAGGCCGATATTGGTGTCATATCAATGGATGAGTAATGATAAATCATAATATCAGAATGGTATAATGAAAAATGTTTTTCAATCTTAACATTAAAAAGACTAATAATGTGTAGGGCCTCCTCTTGTTCTTACTACCTCCGTACAGAATTGGGTTGAGACATAGGTTTCATGGTGTTGTTGATTATTTCGTTAAGCATGTGTACTGTGTACCCATTCCTCCAAAGAGTCATCTCGTAAGTCTTCTATTGTTTGTCCTTGATTTTGGCGAGCTTTCTGAAACCCTTCATTTCAATGCATCCCAAATGTGTTCAATTGGGTTGAGATCGGGAGACAAAGCAGGCCATAGTATGAGGCGGATACCTTCATTTTCAATATATTCCGTTACGACACGAGTCCTAGGAGTCCTTGCAAAATCATCTATAAAAATAAATTGAGGACAGACATATTCAGATATCGGTAAAACAACTGGTTGTAAAACTCTTTCACTGTTTCCTTAAAAATGATAAGTTCTGTACTACTTCCTGCCCAAATCATTAGAGAAGGACCGCCGAAGAGTACGCAGTTGACCATGGTGTTTTCAATAAGTCCCTCGCCTTGTCTACGCCAAACTCGTATTCTGCGGTTATCTGGATACAAAAAAAAATCTGGACTCTTCAGAAAATAAAACTCTGTCCCATTGTTGGTTACCCCAATTCTGGTGCTTCAATCCGAATTATAAACGCCGCCTCCGATGGTCTCTTGTCTACCTCGGTTTCCTAGCCGGACGTCTGCTGTGTACTTTGCCATCCGTAACCTATTTCTAATTGTTTCTGTTGAAATGTGGATATTACTGACCTGCCGCAATTTTTGCTGTAACTGTGTGGCGCAAATTGTTCCTTCACGTAGAGCTCGTCGTTTGATGAATTTATCTGCCATCTGCCGTATGGGTATAATTAGGGGAATTATTAATTTGGTATCTCAACCAAGTTCGATTAATCACACTACATGCTACTCGTGTAATGTAATTGCAGTTCATCTCTGTGACATTCCAGCGTCCTCATACCTATTGTTCTATTTAGCAAAGCTTCGTTTAAGCGTAACCTTTTTAGAAACTTATGAGGCACAAATGTCAAACAGACCATTAATGAGTTTTGTTTTCTAAGCCGACCACTTAGGGATACTTATGTGATATTAATTATTGTAATTCAAACTAGATACTTATGAGCTTCTCTAGAAAAAAACACATATCTTCTTAAATCCTTAAGATAAAAACAAAAATAAAAAAAACACTTTAAAGATAACAAACACTTCAGGCTAAAATCTGTCTTAACACTAAAATATACAGGGTGTTTCGCTAACGAAACAAAAATCACAAAATGTTCCAGGTACGTTTAACACCCTGTACTAAATTTAATTTTCAATTTTAAATAACAGCTTTCAAATAATATCAAAGCTGAAGAATCATTCTTCAAAACGACATAAATTTGGTTGAAATATGTTCACTTTTTAGGGTCCTACAGCAGTTTGAATTATGTGAATTTTCTACGTGACCCACTTCAAATTTTGAGCAGTATACATTCAGCAGCAGTCGTTCGGAAAAAGTAGATAGTAGACAGTTTTTCTATTTTGGTCGAGTCGAATGACACCGCCGAACGATCAAGTCGAAAGAGGGTTTACATTATAATGTTTTCTAACTTTTGATTTAAAATTCTTGTGAATACGAGGTCCGGCAATTAAATAACGAGATGAATAACTAGGTAAAAAGGAAAGTTTCAGGCTACAGCTGGAATCTATTATTGGACATATTATCGATTTATCGGAAGTGGCATTTTCAATGCCATTTTTGATTTTCGAAAAAGTTATATAATTCTTAAATGGCATATTCGATTTTAAATAGAAGCAGTTCGTTTAATACAGCTCAAAAATGTCTATTAGGAACATGCTGTTTCGATTTTACAACGGGCAGTATAAATTGATGAAACGTAAAAAAACACCATTTTCCATTGAAATTCGAGACTAATTCAAGTTTGCACTATTGATATACGCAATAAGTCAGATGGGATAGTATCAAGACTGATTGGAAGTTTGATTAATTTAGTACATTTATGTTGTATGTCACCTAAGAATGATTCTTTGCTGACAAAAAAATTTCTATATCAGAAACTACCTGGTCGATTCTATTCAGGTAAAGTTCTAATAAAAGTTAATCGAAGGCCCTCTCGAAAAAAAAAACTAATTCTGCTTTTACTGTTTAATAAACGACTAAATAGTTACTAAAAAATATCAAAATATTCTCTTCGATTTTAGAGGCCAGCACTTGTTATTTATTGCTTGTATTTTATAAGTTGTTCCTTGTGACGAAAAGTACGAACTTTTCACTGAATACGCAATATACCTAGCAAATTTAAGATTACAATAAAGGTTGCTTCGTTGTATAAAGCCGAAAACGAATATCATTTCAATTAGCTAAATTATGTTATACACAATATCTTCATTGTTAAAAGACAAGGTTCTTTCATTTCACAAACAATTAACATATAATTATTTCAAATGTCATCAAAAAGCTATAACTTTTAGTTTAAATGTCTACTAAACTACTAACTAAATATTTTATCTGTTTTATACATTTTTATAATTTCAATAACAATTTACCCTCTGTAGGGACAAATTATCTTCAACAATAACTGTGTAAATATATTAAACAATATTATCACTTAAACTGAAAATCTATATTTTAAGAAAATAAAACATGTAAGATGTCGTAAAACACATTATTAACATACATATAAATTAACAGAAAAGATCAAATTGATTCGTGGAATATTTTTAGAACTGGCAAAAAACATTTAATATAATACTTCAAAAGTAAGGTTGTATTTAGACATTATAAAAAATCTAATTCTCCTCTCAAGACCTAGCATTTATTTGAAGTGCATCTATTTCCACCGAGAAAACCTTTTACAAAAGCCAACCTTTAACTGTTGAAAAAGACAACTTTTTCAAATAAATCGTTGCATATCCAAAGAAGTGCTGCCATAAGGTCGAATATAACAGCTTTAAAACCGCTCCTGGTCAGGATGAGCTTTCTATGTGGACATTGGAGCACTCTCAAGTGTAAAGGAGGAATCGGCATTATTGTGAATAGGCCGTATCCTGAAACCTATACAAGTATCTCGTTATCCCATGCGATGAAACCGAACTCATATTGTACTGATATATTTTCAATGCGCTTGATTTTGTATTTCCATTATACACAGTCGTGCCCCTCGACGTTATAATCGTTTAAATATATTTTTGCCAGCAAGGCATGCTCTGTGAGTCTTTAAACCAGTCGACAATTGTTAAAGCTTTTTAGCAACTAAATATTATATATATTTTATGTAATTTCAATGGGGGATGTCCGGATGTTATTTTCATATTTGATTTAATAAAAATGTGTCACATAATAACCTAACCAACCATAAGGATATATGGGATCAATGGTACAAAACTGGTACAAATTTGTGCGTGCTCTCATTCGATTAGACATATTCGTGACAATTTGTTTATTGAACTGTTTATTTTATTAAATCGAAAAAACTTTCTACTAAGCTAATATCCATTTTATAAACTAAATACGCAATCACATAGACATACAATTTTATAGTATGTGCTTGATGAATTTTGACTACCCTAATGTTAGTTGTATGTCAGATAGACTAGTTCTTAAAACCATAAAATATGACATTAACTATAAAATGCGTGTGAGCTAAGGAAAATTTAGTTCTTATATAATAAACCATTTTAGAGTAAAATAATAAACATTAGCTTATTACAGTCTCATTTTTATCGAATTTTCTATACCAAGTTTTTTATTAATTTATTTACTATTTAAACAATGACACAAAAATATTTTTTTATAAATTTATATTTATATTTACAAAACTAAAAATATGTTGCCATGAATAAAAATCATTATACATGTAGAGTAAAGCAATAAATTAATACATTTACAATAACGATTTAGGAACATAATTTTCCTGTTGCAAGATAAAATAAGAAAAGCACTAATCCTCTAATTCAGGCGATCCTTAACCTCTTCTAAAAGCAAAAGATGGCAGAAAAGCATTCGTCGCTGCAGTCTCCATATCATCATCAGCTACGGGGGCAGATCTCCTACTCCTACGAAAATTTCTCCTGGCAAATGCAGGTAAAAATGCATTAGTAGCTGCAGTTTCCATATCGTCATCATCTACGGCAGCAGATCTCTTGTTTCTACGAAAATTTCTCCTTGCAAATGCAGGTAAAAATGCATTAGTAGCCGCAGTTTCCATATCATCGTCATCTACGGCAGCAGATCTCTTGTTTCTACGAAAATTTCTCCTTGCAAATGCAGGTAAAAATGCATTAGTAGCCGCAGTTTCCATATCATCATCATCTACAGCAGCAGATCTCTTGTTTCTACGAAAATTTCTCCTAGCAAATGCAGGTAAAAATGCATTAGTAGCTGCAGTTTCCATATCATCATCATCTACGGAAGCAGATCTCTTGTTTCTACGAAAATTTCTCCTTGCAAACGCTGGCAAAAATGCATTAGTAGCTGCGGTTTCCATATCATCCTGATCTTGTAAATCAGCAGACCTTCTACTTCTTCTGAAATTCCTCCTAGCAAAAGCAGGTAAAAACACACTGGATGAAGCAGCAGTTTCCATGTCATCTTGATCATTGAGATCAGTGGATCTTTTATTTCTTCTAAAATTTCTCCTTACAAATGATGGTAGATAAACATCCTCTGCACCGTCCAAATCATCTAAGTCAGCAGATCTCTTGTTTCTTCTAAAACTTCTTCTAGCGAAAGCAGGCAAAAATGCATTTGTAGCAGCAGTGTCCATATCATCTTCATTATAATTAGCCGATCCCACTTGCCTTAGAACGTTGTCATCATCAATTGATCTTTTAGAAATCTTTTCAGAACCAGTCAATGCCATAACGGTGTCCGTGTAAAGAGATCTTTTAGACCTTTCTTCCTTTTCCGGCCCATCTTCAAGTGGGTGACTTAGTGATTTTTGTGTAACTCCAAGAACTATCAACACGATGACAAATATTTTCATCGCACACTTGCTTGTTTCTCTGTAGTTATATTGGGTGTTTTTAAAACTGTACTGATTTGAATATTGAAGGTTTGAATATTTATAGCAACTTTAAGGTGTTAATTGCAGCTAAATAAAAGTGTAGCATTGACGCTGGTATGTTTACTAGAAATTATGTGAAGTGTTAATTTCCTGAGTAAGCAAATTAAAAAATGTGCGTCAGTATATCTCAATATAGCTTCAAAAGAAAAGAGTTACAAACTTATCCAATGAAAGACTGCTCATTATTTATAGATTATAGAACTACGTTATCCTATTATGGACAGGATTTTGGTTAAATACTTGTATATGATTAATACAAATACAATCAAAATAACAAAGTTAATAGGAAAATAATTATTCAAATAGAAGATGTAAAGTAATTGTGTCAATAACAATAACGAAATTAGTACTGATAATAATTATAGGTTATAACTTTTAAGGTAAACAAATTTACTTATTTGTTAAAACATAGTGCATACATTTTAATGTTACATTTTTCAGGGAAAGCGATTAGTAAAGCAATAACCACATTATTTTCGAATTTCCTATTGACATTATTGTAACTACGTAAAATCCTTAGAACAATGCAACAGCTTTTTGAAATTTTATTAAAATTAAGACAATTAGTAAGTGTTCGAATTTTGGTCGACCTATATAAGAAAGGTAAAGTTTCGAAAATGAATAATCTTTTTCTTTATTTCTTGTTTGGGATTTATCGCTACATATTCTTGAATATTTTGAAATTCCAGATAATCTAAAAAGTACCTACCTGGATTTTTTTTAAATTAAAGAATATTTATTCATTAAAGTAAGCAACCTCTTAATGACAGCATTTAGTAAATATTAAAAAAAATATTAATTGCTCTAATTCTCTATTTAAATTCAATATCATTTTTCTTTTTAATTTATTCTAAGAGATCCATCCACATAATGCAATTACGAAATTCCGAGCATATTTAAATACAAATTGCACTTTTAAAGTCAAAGAGGTAATAAAAAAGTCTCCGCAATATGACATAAAGAATACCAGTGAAGAATATTTACATTTTCTGTTTCGACCCTTATAGTCGCTGAGCAACACGCCCATTGCTTGTATAAATATTTCGGAACAGATACGGACTTGCTATTTTTTAGTTTCCTTGGAATTGTTCCTTTCAAATAATAATAAATATGTAGCTTTTACCTAAAAGAAATTTTTATTTCCAACAAAAAAAGAAAAAGATCAACACGAAATAAGCCAAATTTGGTATCTATCAACAGGCACTTTAAATATTTGGTATAGAGATGTTTTTTAATATTAAAAATTATTCGAAAGCAAAAAAATCAACACGAAATTAACCGAAGTGATTAAATTTAGTATCAATAGGGGTTGTTTAAATATATGCTTTTGAGGTTTCTCAACAACGAAGTTTTGAATATTTATAATTTTGATTGATTCAAAAACATATCTTAACCATTTCAGTTTAATTGTTATTCAATGTTATTTAAATATTGACATGACATCTGTTGTAATAATTGAATTTACAACTATTTTGTTTATATTTATTGTTATGGTAGGTTCTGACCAACGGAAAATATTACATATTAACTCCGCGGTATTATTCCGTCATGTTCCTCCACCGTCCTAAATTTATAATCAATCTAAAAGTATGGAATAATTATTTAATATCTCAGACTTTACTAGTTCTATTTCAATTCAGTTGACACGGGGAAATAAACATGGACCGACACAAAATTTTTGGTGGATAGGTGGAGTCATTTGCAAGTTTTTGACCCAAATCCCAAGTCTCACGGGTATTGAGATACGATTTTTTTTTCATTATTTTAGAAAATTACCTGAAATCCTTGCTTTAAACACTGATTACTTTTTTGTGATAGCAATAGCACGAAATAATTTTTATTGTATTCTGTGATGTACCCTTGTTCTAAATAAATTATGATTTAGTTTTTTTTAAATGAATTCAGAAATTAAAATTATTCCATATTTTTACCTATTCTCGAGTCTTTTTTTTGTATTAATTGCGTCAAATAATAATTTTACTAACCCATTTGATTTCCCATTGCCTTAAAACTAACTACTACTATTACGTTTGAAATCTAACTTTTTTTTTTGTTGCAATTTAATTTTTTAAATTAACAAAATAATGAACAGAAGTTAAAATGATATTACACGATACATAATCCTTCATAATATAAATATAATAACTAGTTTTAAATATTCTATTGACGATACAAAAGGATCCATATTCCGCGAAAAGACAGAAGTTTCATGATATTCGACGGTACGGATTCTGAAAATGGAAAGAATTCGTCCTTATAAAATAAAATTGCAGCCATATAATTATTAGGATAACCGTCGAGAGTTTTATGACACAATCTTATAATTTTGTGTACTCAAAATCAGAATTTTGTTAATAATACAATTATTATAAATTCGAATCATTTCCGATATTTTTCTACTTAGTTATGAAAAGTTTCAAATAAATGTCAGATTCTAGAGTTGCCTATTTAAGAAAGAACATGGAACAGTTGTCACCATTCCCTATTTACTATTCTGTTGACGATATAATTTTTATTATTAAGGCAAATATGAGTTTTAATTGTTTAACAAATTAGAGTACATGCTAAATAGTTATAAAAAAAATAGTTATAAATAAAAACATTTTACTGGTACGTACTAGTTAAGTCAAGTTATTATGGAAAACACACTAAATTTAAACATCGTAAGATGAAGTATATCTATTTTATGTACCACCTTTTATTTTCATTTTCGTTATAACATTATGATACTCTTTTACTATAGGGATGTAATTAATAATCTAGTATTCTAGTTCCGCTCAAATTCTCCTCAAATAAAAGATAGGGCTACAATGCCATGTAAAACTGAACTGTCATAAGTATGTTTTGAGTATACCGTATCTCTCAAAATATCTCATGCCCAATTTTCTGAAATTGGAAACAAAATTATTTGGTCAAAATCTTGATTTGAGTCTCGTCTTGAACTCCGACTACCAGTGAAAGAGGATCATGAGGGGATTGAAAGCAACGTCACTAATTTTTAATATCGTTATTGTTGTTTACTTGTAAATACATTTTATTAACATACACATTTGCCATAGTTACATGCAGCCACATCACGGTAGCACACAAAATCTAAATTTATGTAGTTATTACAAGCAACGCCATTCACTTGTATGCATTTTGAGGGCCAGGTTACGTTGAACAAACAGTACGTACTAATTAATTTAACAAACTTAGTAGTTAGTAATAATAGCATAAAACTAGTTAAATCTTCGGTATTATTACTTCTTCAATTTTATTTACGTACATCAAGGTACTCCAAAAATAGAGATTCAGTGACGATAAATCTGAACTTTTAGCTGGTCGTAATATTGCTTCCAAATTTAAATTCAAATGGCATATGCATTGCTTAGATGTGTTTTACTACTACTGCGTGTGCAGTGAAAAATTGTATTTAACTGCATATATCCAATTTATATTAACTTTTTTCTCGGAGATAATGTAAGATTATGTAAGGTAAGAACCAGTTGTCACAGGAAAATATTAGAATTAGTAAGTGTCTGCTTCATTGCCAGCACTCTGAGCGTCTTTAGTGATAAAACGGGTCGTACTATATTATGTAATGTTTAATTCAAATGTTTAGTACACTAAAAATTACTTTACTGCCACAACCCTCCTTTGCCCCATTTGGTCTTTGACTTGTTTGACCAAAATTGCACAAAAAGCTAATAAACATAATTTTCAAAATTTAAAATTTAACACCCTGTAAAAGGAAAACTACGTGCCAAAAATCATAAAAGTCGCATTATTTTCGTCCAAAGAATCTGTGGTTAACGGCTTGACTTACTTTTTCTTAACACCCTGTATATTATTTATTCCATATTGTTTTAACGACTCTAATAAAGAATTTATTGTTCTTAATTGCGAAACGTCTTTAAAGTGTCTAAATTTGTAAAGTGTGGAATCATTTTTTTTACCAGCAATTTTAAATGAATATCCCATTTTAAATACCTATCCATTCTACTATTTTTAATCCCAAATACTTAATACTGCTTTCCTCATGAATTATTATATATTTTATTAAACGTTATATACTTCTATGCATATATTGAGGTATTTTAACTTTACGAGTATTCCAGCTACATGGTATGCATAGTATAGTTTCTCAAAATTGATGGTAAAACTCATTTTACAAAACCAGGATGTTATTTTTTAAGTTTATTTCAGCTGTAATACAAACTTTTATTAAAATTTTGTAGTACTGTGTCATCGGCAAATATAGACATTTTTCTCATACTTTCCAGACTAAGCAATCCATTTATATAAACTGAGAAAGTATAGGTCCAAGTACCGTACCTTGATGAACACCAAATTGTATTATCCGATTCACTCAATTTACTCTTAATCTAGATGATTTAATAAGGTTTGAAACAACTCCACGAAATCCGAGATCATCGAATTATGTCTATCACGATCTTATGATCGACAGTATCGGAGACCGTGAACTTAGGCAAGAAAAACATATTATAATTACAGCCCTTTTATTTTTCAAACTGTTATGAATGTTATCCGTAAGATGTATGATGACA
The DNA here is from genome assembly GCA_963680705.1 of Rhagium mordax. Taxonomy (NCBI): domain Eukaryota; kingdom Metazoa; phylum Arthropoda; class Insecta; order Coleoptera; family Cerambycidae; genus Rhagium; species Rhagium mordax. The sequence goes on along the minus strand of OY796657.1, from coordinate 24,308,101 downwards.
GCCTCGGTGGATATCCACTGTTTAAACCCGAATTGCCTATAATTCAAGAGTTCCTTTTTATCCAAAAATGAAACAATTAGTTTTTCTTTTATTATTCGTCCACTATTTTTGTCAAGTTCGAAACAAGAGATATTGGGCAATAATTTCACATTTCTAATGGGTCACGCTTTTTAAAAACTGAATTAATTAAACAAATTGTTAAACTATTTGGAAAATATCCACCTTGCAGAATTTTATTTAATAAGTGTGTAGTGGGGTGCTGTATAAAACTAGATATTATTTGTAAAACGTCTTCCGTTATTACATCTAAACCTTTCTAAAGAAATTTCATGATTTTTTTTAATTACTAAAGTTTAGATTTAGGTTTAGGTTTTATGTTTTACAATATTAATCTGCTAGTTTTTTACCTACGCCTTTGAAATTTAAAATTTAATTTTTATCCTTTATTAACTTATCTTCAATTTCAATTTCTTTAATTTGATTGTCTTGTTTTATTTCCAATATTTTATTTACTACGCTCCAAAGTGTTTTACTATCTTTGTTATTTTTTCTAATTAATTTTTAAATTTATTTTTGTTAGATCAATTCATTTATTTAGTTTGTTTTTAAACTTTTTTTACACGTTATCCTTTGCTTTATCTTCTGGATCTAATTAAAGTCTTTAAACGGTTCATGATTAATTCGTGTTGATTCATGGTTTTCTTTTTTATTTATTTTTTTTATTCGAATTTTACTTATGGCTTGATTCTTTGCATTTTTTTATTTTAATCATTAGAATTTTAGTTTTAACATCCAGATCTTTGGCTTCGTAAAAGTCTATCCAATTTATTGTTTACGTTTAGAAGAATCAAAATGGGATAATGATCAGTTATATATCTAATTTTAACACAAAAGATTTTAGTTTTAATTTTCAGATGTACTTAGCAAAACTGTGATTCATACAAGTTTGTGATCCCTTTGTACTTTTTTATGAGAAAATTAAAGATTTGAAACCAGATTCGCTAAGAATATTTATTAGATATTCTTGTGTAACATCCATATTTGATTTAATATCAATATTCGTATCCCACACGAAGAAACATACATTATTATTTTGTATAGGATCTTAAATCACTATTGAAATTTATCTAGTTCTAAGTGCATATATTTCAAAATGGGCGCATTTGTGTTTCATATACTTATTATTAGTTGCTTTAGGATAAAAAAAGCACCAAATTAACACGTCATCATAGTCATTTTTGAAGTGTTAAGCTTTATATGACTAATGTTTGTTTTATTTTTGTTATATTCCTACATAAATACATACTTTACGTAGACTGCGTTGTAAATTATTTGAAGTCGACAATATTATTTAAGTGACATTCCACAACTTCAGATGGGGTGAGCTGGTTTGAATATATCTTGAGGTACAATATCAATGGTCTCCCAAAGAAAGAGATTGCATGAAAATACTGTAACCAGCAAAACTATACACAATACACAGGGTATTTGGTAACTATTCTTTTATCACTATTATATGTAAGTATACAAGGTTCACCGCAAAAACGAGTCAGGTTTTGTAATGTATTTGAATATCCCGCCAGTGGTGTTATCACCTAACAGGTTGGCAACACTTCCGGCAACCATATATACTTGATATACCTTTTGTAATGGAGAACGTTTTTGTCTGAACAGTATATATATGTAATGTATTTGAATATCCCGCCAGTGGTGTTATCACCTAACAGGTTGGCAACACTTCCGGGATATTCAAATACATTACAGGTTTCAAGTTTCAAAGCGTTGTAAGTTAGGTGGAAATAATTTTATTATTAAAACAAAAGAATATGATTGAAGAGAAGTAAAAGCATTTTATTTAAAAAAGTTTTTTGTTCAAAGTGATGCCTTCTTCTCTCCAAATACTCCTCCAATTACGAAGAGATGCTATTCATAAAATTTTTCAGTAGATCCTCAGGTATTCTTCTAACTTCTTCCCTGATATTATTCTTGTGTCCCCTTGTATGTGAATGATTGACGTAAAATTGGACTTTAAATGGCCCTACAAAAAAATTACACGCTGTGTGATCAGAGGTGTTGGCAGGCTACAGTAAATGTCCTTTCCAGGACACTAATTAATTTGGAAACAAAATTCGCAAAGTAAGTGTTTAATTTAATAAGTTTATTTAAGACAGCTTGACAGTAAATTTTTGGAGCGCCGAGTAATTATTTTTTCATTTTAGATAAATCAATGACAGATATTGTAGTAGTCATGTTTAACACATATAAATTTGTTCTTATGCTTTCCTATTATAATCGCAAACAAATATAAAAGAGCAGCCGTCTTCATTTTGATACCATAATTTGTCTGTAAACAATAAAGTCGATGGTGAATTAATTCAGATTCCCAATTAATTTTAACTGATTTTTAAATTATTTATAAACACAGTATAATATATTTTTAGTACTGTTTATTGTATGTTCATGAAAATTTATTAGAATTTTAATTAACAACTCCAATTAAAACAAAAACCATTGGAGATATGTATAATGTATATCGATAATGCCATCGAATTTGAAATATAAAATATATATATTATATCCACTTATACATCTCTGGTAAATACGTGACTGTGTGCACTTCATATTATGGTAATATTTTGTAATTGTTGAGCTACTAATAATTTATCATTCAACAATAAGCACTTTAGTTTCATTTATTATTATCCAGATTTATGATTGGCATCAACATGTTTTATTCCATATTTTTATATATTGTGTATACTAGAATAAGTTTTATTTACAATTTATAATGAAATTATTACGACAATGGAAATATTCGAATAATTTCAACAAATATCTGAACAAACAATTATATCTCGAATTTTACATAACTATGAAACATCTTTGTGTGAGTACCTATCTAGAATATTCGTTAAACGATTTTAATGCTAGTGTAATAAAAACAAGTAAATTAGGATACACTAATGAAAGAAAATATATATTTTTTTGCATTAAGGCCCTGAACCATACAGCCAGATATATATTTTTTTATATGACGCGTTTTCTATCCCCAGAGGAAGTATATAATAATCTAGCATTTACAAAATAAATGCGTTGTTGTAAACAAATTCCAAAACTTCTAAAATTAAAAAATTAAAAAAAAAACGAAGATATGTCACTTTAAATATATTTTTATTAGAAACATTATCGCAGTATCGATACAACATTACGTCGCCACAAAGTGAAATGATACACGATAAATGACATCATTTTCATGATATTTGTCACAGTAATATATCATATTCACCAGTGAAAAAATGTGTTTGAGACATAAAAGAAACAGGGGTAACAACATTGTACCCTTTTCCTTCATGAAAACCCTTCAAGCGAAGGGGTGTTACAAATTGTAGAAATTTTAGTGCTCAACTGCGTTTTATTGCTCAGACAGCATCGAATTCTATATCTACTAGTATTTTCCTTCAAAGAACAGGGCCGAACTCGCCACTTATTGTGCGTGAATTTATAGAATACATTTACAAAGAGATTGGTGAAATGTACTTGCATCATATAAGCAGCATTTTGCTTAATTTTTCTCGAGGTAGAATCTCGACTAAGTTATGTGGAGTAGATTATCGAAAATGTTTCCAACAAAGAGAAAATGATCATTTACAGTGTTGATCAAAAATTGTATTGAACTGTAACTTTGTTTGTGTCTTTACCTATGAATTGAGTATGTTGTATGCTTAAAAAACAATAATTATGTAAATAAAAAATGTATATGATTGGATGCAAATCAAATAGTATTTTTTCCCATCGCTGCTATAAAGAGATACCGAAATGTGATAGTAGGATAGTTTTGAGTTCAAACATTATTCTTAAATAATCCTTGTTTTGGAAAGCATATCTGTACTTATCTAATTAATACATATTACATACGACAAATAATACTTTTCTTCTGAAAATAATTGTAGAAAAAACACCCGAACAATGTTCCGTTCTGTTCTTTTATAAACTACAATTCATTAATAAGTAATGCAAACAATATGTCTGATTCACAAGTAAAAAACTCATCAGTGTACCTAATAACACATGTATGGTGGTTCACTGATGCGAACTACTTGAGGGTAAACGAATTCATAGAAACTACATATATTTATGGTGATATTATCAAATAAAAATGTTGTGGGTCACTTACAATGCCATGTTCTTCGTTATTGAATATGAATATGATCATTCAGACGTGCTAAACTGAATCATATCAGATGGGTTAGAAGGAGGATGTTTAAACCAGTATTTAAAACCAACATTTAATCAGGCTAGCCGGCCATAATGTATTTATTAACCGTGTGACTATTGTGGACTTAAGGGTTTATCTGATCCAAAAATGATTAAATGCTTTATTCATTGTAAATTTGCATTATTTTTGTTTAACCTGATAACGAGAAGAGAGGTTTATTTAAAAATCACCTGCTCATTTTTTTTCCAAATTCAGGTATGAATGTAAATGATAAACCAAGCGGCAGAGCTTTTGTATAACAACCCAACGTTTTAAATAAATTAATTTTAAGATATTTTTTGTGACAGGTATTCCAAACAAGCTAAGCGTTATTTTTTATTTCAAAAATAAGTATATGAATATGAACTGACTGAATTTCTTACAATGCAATGAGTGGCTGATAATTAAAACAATGAAATATTCAAATTTGACTTAACTAAAAGTAATTTCATATTAATTAAGTCTAATTATTATAGTGTGAACTGTGAACAAAATATTGGTCAAACTTAAATCAATACCAACTACAGTATTTTTTTTTATTGATTCGTCATTTTCCATAAATTAACAGCTTATATACAAACTTTTCCTCATAGAACAAAAAGGAATTTCACATACTGAAATTTAACATATTTAAAACATCAAAGATCTGCCCCAACCCGATTGTATATTCTAATCCGAAACACGCGCCGTTCAAATTCACGCCTTCCGAATGGAAATATCAAATTTACAATTCTGCAGTTGACATTAAATAGTTTCAATTAATATGTGGTTAACGCTTTGGGTTTTGTTCAATTATTCACCAAGGGATTAAATAAACTAGTCATTAGTGTGGGGAATCGAATTAAGTGAAAAATATAAAATAAAGATTAAACTTTGTATTTTTTAATCTGCTCTATAGAAATATCTAGATATGCCAATCGCAGTACTAGTTGATAAGAGGCTGGCATTTACTTTATATTTTAATAGTTATATTATCTTTGTATTAAAACTAAATTCACGTGAACATGAAACGATTAAATGTACAGGGTGGTCCAGTTACGGTGTCCTAGTCATTTACTCAGGAGCCATAAGAGATATAAAAAAAAGTTTTATATGAAAGTTACTAAACTTTTAGTATTCTTTCCTTACCATATAGTTTTATTTATACAGGGTGGTCCACATTCATATAGCGATATAAAGTCACAATTTTTTAAATGGGACACACCATATCCGACTAAAAATTATTATTCCTAGTCTTATTGTCTCTACAAATATATAGGGTTTGATGGGAATAATAATTTTTAGTCGGATATGGGGTGTCCCATTTAAAAAATTGTGACTTTATATCGCTATATGAATGTGGACCACCCTGTATAAATAAAACTATATGGTGAGGAAAGAATACTAAAAGTCGAGTAACTTTCATATAAAACTTTTTTTTATATCTCTTATGGCTTCTGAGTAAATGACGAGGACACCGTAACTGGACCACCCTGTACAGTGTAGTTCCATGTATTTTGACACCTACCTACAACTTTTATTTTTAGAGATAGATATGAAGAAAAGTAAAACAAAATGAAGTCAGAAAGTAGAGAAGAAGGCACAACTTATGTTATTTTAAATGCAACACCCTGTACATTTCGGATATTTTGAAAGATTTTTTTCTCTGATTCCAAAAATATATGTATATGTTCTCATTTACTCTATCCGTTCTGTCCTTTCTGAAAGTATTATGCCATGAAAAAAAATGACAAAACATTTCTGATAATTACTGATAGTTGGTTTTCTGATGTTTCTGTCAGAAATTGTGATACCCTTCTTTTATTTTTTTGCATATTGTTTAAATTTTGTAAATAATTGTTTGTTACTCCACCCCAACCAATTATTCCATATGATAAGTGGGACTGTATTAAGGAATAATATAATACATTTAATTGTGGTAAGTCTAGGTAGTGTTTCAAATTTTTAAATATGGGTAAAAGGCTCCTTATTTTTTTAATAATATTATTTATTTGCAAGTCCCATTTTAAGTGCCTATCTATTATTATACCTAGATATTTGATCGACTCCGCTTCCTCGATAAGCATTTTATCATTATCTTTTCCCGTATCAATATTTAGTGGACCAAAATTGGGTAAGTGGCTTTGATAAGATGTAAAGGGAAGATACCTGGTTTTGCTGAAGTTTATTGTGAGTAAATTCGTATTGAACCATTTTTTAATTACTGCAAAGTCTTCTTCAGCTACACTTCTTACTTTACTCCATGAGTCCTCGGTGTATACAATGGCAGTATCATCAGCAAAACTAAGAATCTTTCCTTTAGATGGCATTTTTAAAAGATCATTTATATAGATGTTAAATAAAATTGGCTCTAGGACCGTTCCTTGTGGAACACCATATTCTGCTGTTGCTGGATCACTCATGATTTCATCTATTGCAACTCTTTGTTCCCTGTTATTGAGATAGCTATTCATTAGCTTTAAGGAATTTCCGCGAAAAGCTATTTTTTCTAATTTATTTAACAATTTTGAGTGGCTAATGGTGTCGAAGGCTTTCGCTAAATCAATAAATATACAAAGAATAGGTTTACTAGTATCTAGGGATTTGTATAACTGACTTGTGAGTACGGCTATTGCATCTTCTGTAGATAGTCCGTTTCTAAAACCAAATTGCCTATTTGATATAATCTTATATTTGTCGAGATAATCTACGATTCTCTTTTTGATAATTTTTTCAAATATCTTTGCAATATTCGATATTAATGTTATAGGTCTATAGTTTACAACTTCGGTTTTATCATTCGTTTTATGCATTGGTTTTATTATTCCGATTTTAAATAATTTAGGGCACTCTCCACTATCAATGATTAAATTTATTAAATAAGCTAACGGCACATTGATAATGTCTTTTAAGGCTTTTAATATCTCAGAAGTAACTCCATCATGCCCAGGGGCCCTCCCGGATTTGAGCTCCATGATAGTATTTTTTATTTCTATTGAATTAGTAGGTAGTAGATATATAGAATTTGGTAAACATTGGGTGTTGTCTGTTATAGTGGTATTTAATTTTTTTATTTCAGTTGCTAATTCTTTTCCATGGTTTGCATAATGATTATTAAAACAATTGGCGATTTCTTTTTTATTACTAGTTAAGTTTCCGTTTTCTAATTTTATTTCCAACACACTTTTATCTTTCGATTTATTTTCATTATTTATGTTTTTTATGCAATTCCATAGTTGCTTAGAGTTATTTTTATTTTTGCTTATTTCAGATTTATAATAATCAATTTTGACATTTTTTATTAGCAAGTTAAGTTTATTTCTATATTGTTTATATTCTTCATGTAAATCATTATTAAGAGGATTTTTTTTCAGTTTTTTATGTATTTCGTTTTTTCTTTCTATCGATTTAATTATACCTCTAGTAATCCAAGGAGTTTTTTTTATTTTTGATTTTTTTATTTTAACAATATTTGTACATTTATCTATATAATCTTTTAATTTATTTACGAATATATTTGTTGCCTCATTTACGTTATTTGTTAGATACATATCAGACCAGTTCTCACTTTTTATTTGTAATTTTAACTTAGGATAGTCGATATACTTTTTAATAAAGGTTTCAAATGGTTTTTTATCTAGTTTTATAAAGTTTGTATTAAAATTTAAAATTATGGGATAGTGGTCCGTTATATTTATATTGTATATAATGGGCGTAAATTGGGTTTGTATCTCCTTGCTCTTGACAAAAAAGTGGTCAATGCATGATGATTGGTTGCCATATTCCCTAGTTGGTTTATTGATGTAGGAAATAAAACCATGTTCCCACATTATATTTAAATACTCTTGACAATAGTCGATATCTGAATTAATATTAATATTTATATCTCCGACTAAAATAGATGTTTCTAATGAACTGAATTTATAGGTTTTTAAGAACAAGTTTAAATTGCTGTTAAATAAATAGGGGCAAGTGGAAGGAGATCTGTATATAGCCACAATGTTAATATTTTCATTCCGGAAAATGAAACTCTAATATTGATAATTTTTATATCTCCTAATTTTATAATATTATACTCATATTTGTGAATACTTTTGATATAAACAATAACACCATCATTCTGATTTAGGTCCCCTTCATTATATATTAAGTCGTATTCTTGTTTATTAAATAAATTAGTATTTAATACTTTCCAGCATTCAGTGAATACTAACACATCAAACGTCTCATGTAAATCCTCTAAAAATATGCTCATTTCATCGTAATTTTTAGCAATACTCCTAATGTTGTTATGAAATATTTTAAATTGTATATTCTTGTTTTTTGTTGTATGGTACTCTGATTTATTATTGATTAAAAATGTTTCTACTTGTGCATAGTTATAATCTCTTATAAAAGGATCCATTTTTTTATAATCAGCTGGTACCTAATAGGTACTTAACTAATGATTTTTTAAATTATATTGTATATTGTACACATTTTTACATTTTTACATAAATTCTAAAAAAACGGTTTTTAATATAGAGGCTTAATTTTAAGTATTAATACATTTTTGTTTTTTTTTATTCTGTATATATACGGTACAATAAAATTATTAAGATTTAGAAGATAATTAAGTGTAGGAATTTTACTAGCGAGGCAATCTTATTTATTCTTTATTTGTTCTAAATTTTTGGCTGTCTCTCTGGTTATTCGATCAGACTTATTGCTACTACTCGAACATATTCTTTGAAGTTTTCTCTTTTCTTTCTCGTTTTGTGGGTCTGCGGGTGAAGTATTTGGTCTTTTCTCCGATGATGTGGAGTTTTGCGATGTTTCTATTTGGTTATTTGTATCGATGTAGTTTTCTTCTGATGAACTGCTTTGCTCCGGTGTAACACATACAATTTCCTTGGCACCTTTTTTTATAGGAAAGTTAAAGATTCCAGGGAAATTTGCTTGTATTCTTGAAATTGTTGTAAGGCTATTTGATTGATTTAGATCCGTTTCCGTGTCAAAGTTATGTGTGAAATCACGTCCTATTTTGTCTTCCCTATTAATTTCCCTGAGTTGGTCTATGGTATATATATCGCCATTAATTTGTAATTTTTTTCCTATTATTTTAGTCGGAAGATTTTTTGATTTAGCTGATTTTAAATTATCTCGTAGAATTTTTTGGTCTTCTCTATCCTCTTTACAAAGATCCTGAGTGATATATATATTTGTACCCTTCAATCTGTTACAGTTATTTATGACCAACTGCTTTTTTAGATATCTAACAAATTCTACTTTTATAGGAGGAATTCTGGTACTTCTTAGCTGGAATATATTATTAATATCGGCCTCTAATATTTCAATGCCAAGTAATTCATGTAATTTTTTTAGTGTAAATTCTAGGAGTTTCGCTTTATCATTCAGTTCCAGACCAAAAATTATAATATTATTTTTTCTATTGGCTCTCTCAAAATTTAAATATAAATTAGTCAATTTTTCTTCTAGTTTATTTATTTTAGTTGCATGTGCTTATAAGATCAAATGCTCGAAGTGACATCTATCTGGCTTTGAGAAGTAAGAAATGTAATTATTCATTTCTTTTCTGAAGCGAAGGTTATGAAAAAGTCTTGAATAATTTGATTTTTTTTATTGAATGAATGACTGATTTCTAAATCGACGATATTAGTAATATTATTATGAAAAGATGATTTCAGAATACCTACCTAATACAGGGTGAATACCAATAACTCATTTTAATTTTATGGGATGGTAGGTCCCTTAATGGTAAGGCCATATACCAAAAATAAAAAATATATACCCTGTAGTTTTCGAGAAAGAAAATAAATTAAAATACGTCAACATTTTCAGAACTTCGTAACTGACCTATCTCAACAGAAAATAAATCAGGATAGGCCTTTGCCTCTGGCACTCACCTTGTTTTTTGCAATCATAAATTCACTAGTTTTTGCTGTCACTGTCAATGAACTTGTCTCCGACAGCAAATTTATGAAAGACCGTCGAACGGCGGCTTAACTTTATTAGACGTTTTTTGTCACGTTTTTTACGTTAGAACTTGGAGTCTGTGACTTGGATACAAAGTATGTTGTTCACCCTATAAGTGGGTCAGTAAAGCGACGAAGCGGTACTCAAAAGTTTACCAGAATTTTACGTAGGATAGGTCAGTTTTTTAACTTTCTTTTTTATATTTTTTTATTGGTAATTTGTGTTATAAATATCAACAGAAACCCCCTCTTAAAATTAAAATGAGTTTTTGGTATTCACCCTGTATAATAATAGTCCTATTGCGATGAAAATATGTAATTGTTTTTTATGATATGAAATTCATTAAAAAGGTATCTAGTTGCTTTGAATGTACTATTTTTTGTCCATGACTATTTTTTTTAGAAACATCAGATTCTATTTGTACAGGGTGGTTCCATATATTTTGGCAGCCTTTAAGTATCTAGAGATATGAAAAAAGTGTGGAGACAAAAGTTGTAGATTTTGGTGTTAAATATCTTTTGCCGGAAAAATATCAAACAAAATAGCATCGGAGAGTAGAGAAAGAGACACGACTTATGCATTTTTGCATATCTTGAAAAATCATTTTTAGCTGAGTTCAAAAATATATATCTAATATATTGGCATTTGCTCAGGTTGTTTATAAAATGCCTCTTTGTGTAAAACGGTTCGCAGAATATAAGTTGACATGAATAAAAATTGACAAAATATTTCTGATAATTTCTGACAGAAACATCAGAAAACCAACTATCAGTAATTATCAGAAATGTTTTGTCATTTTTTTTCATGGCATAATATTTTCAGAAAGGACAGAACGGATAGAGCAAATGAGAACATATACATATATTTTTGGAATCAGAGAAAAAAATCTTTCAAAATATCCGAAATGTACAGGGTGTTGCATTTAAAATAACATAAGTTGTGCCTTCTTCTCTACTTTCTGACTTCATTTTGTTTTACTTTTCTTCATATCTATCTCTAAAAATAAAAGTTGTAGGTAGGTGTCAAAATACATGGAACTACACTGTACAGGGTGGTCCAGTTACGGTGTTCTCGTCATTTACTCAGAAGCCATAAGAGATATAAAAAAAAGTTTTATATGAAAGTTACTCGACTTTTAGTATTCTTTCCTCACCATATAGTTTTATTTATACAGGGTGGTCCACATTCATATAGCGATATAAAGTCACAATTTTTTAAATGGGACACCCCATATCCGACTAAAAATTATTACTCCCATCAAACCCTATATATTTGTAGAGACAATAAGACTAGGAATAATAATTTTTAGTCGGATATGGTGTGTCCCATTTAAAAAATTGTGACTTTATATCGCTATATGAATGTGGACCACCCTGTATAAATAAAACTATATGGTGAGGAAAGAATACTAAAAGTCGAGTAACTTTCATATAAAACTTTTTTTTATATCTCTTATGGCTTCTGAGTAAATGACGAGGACACCGTAACTGGACCACCCTGTACAGTGTAGTTCCATGTATTTTGACACCTACCTACAACTTTTATTTTTAGAGATAGATATGAAGAAAAGTAAAACAAAATGAAGTCAGAAAGTAGAGAAGAAGGCACAACTTATGTTATTTTAAATGCAACACCCTGTACATTTCGGATATTTTGAAAGATTTTTTTCTCTGATTCCAAAAATATATGTATATGTTCTCATTTGCTCTATCCGTTCTGTCCTTTCTGAAAATATTATGCCATGAAAAAAAATGACAAAACATTTCTGATAATTACTGATAGTTGGTTTTCTGATGTTTCTGTCAGAAATTATCAGAAATATTTTGTCAATTTTTATTCATGTCAACTTATATTCTGCGAACCGTTTTACACAAAGAGGCATTTTATAAACAACCTGAGCAAATGCCAATATATTAGATATATATTTTTGAACTCAGCTAAAAATGATTTTTCAAGATATGCAAAAATGCATAAGTCGTGTCTCTTTCTCTACTCTCCGATGCTATTTTGTTTGATATTTTTCCGGCAAAAGATATTTAACACCAAAATCTACAACTTTTGTCTCCACACTTTTTTCATATCTCTAGATACTTAAAGGCTGCCAAAATATATGGAACCACCCTGTACAAATAGAATCTCTGATGTTTCTAAAAAAAAAAGTCATGGACAAAAAATAGTACATTCAAAGCAACTAGATACCTTTTTAATGAATTTCATATCATAAAAAACAATTACATATTTTCATCGCAATAGGACTATTATTATACAGGGTGAATACCAATAACTCATTTTAATTTTAAGAGGGGGTTTCTGTTGATATTTATAACACAAATTACCAATAAAAAAATATAAAAAAGAAAGTTAAAAAACTGACCTACCCTACGTAAAATTCTGGTAAACTTTTGAGTACCGCTTCGTCGCTTTACTGACCCACTTATAGGGTGAACAACATACTTTGTATCCAAGTCACAGACTCCAAGTTCTAACGTAAAAAACGTGACAAAAAACGTCTAATAAAGTTAAGCCGCCGTTCGACGGTCTTTCATAAATTTGCTGTCGGAGATAAGTTCATTGACAGTGACAGCAAAAACTAGTGAATTTATGATTGCAAAAAACAAGGTGAGTGCCAGAGGCAAAGGCCTATCCTGATTTATTTTCTGTTGAGATAGGTCAGTTACGAAGTTCTGAAAATGTTGACGTATTTTAATTTATTTTCTTTCTCGAAAACTACAGGGTATATATTTTTTTATTTTTGGTATATGGCCTTACCATTAAGGGATCTACCATCCCATAAAATTAAAATGAGTTAATGGTATTCACCCTGTATTAGGTAGGTATTCTGAAATCATATTTTCATAATAATGTTACTAATATCGTCGATTTAGAAATCAGTCATTCATTCAATTAAAAAAAATCAAATTATTCAAGACTTTTTCATAACCTTCGCTTCAGAAAAGAAATGAATAATTACATTTCTTACTTCTCAAAGCCAGATAGATGTCACTTCGAGCATTTGATCTTATAATTAAATAGAGAATACACTATTTCTCATAGTGAAAATTAGAGACAAATCTAACCAATGACTAAAATGCTTGGTGTAAAACAACGCTGCATTCCACGGAAGTCCCTCTAAGATGATCTAAAATTTAAATAAACTAGAAATATTTTTGTATCTCACGTAACATCTAGTTCTGATGAGTTGAATATCTGGCAAAATCATTACAATTTTATTAAGTATTTTTAATTATTTATATCCAAGACATTTGTTGATATTTATTATTTTTATATTCATAAATTCTTCTTTTACTCATTTTATAATTATAAAATTATTGCAAAGTCAAATAGTGAGCTTTAGCCAATTTCGACATGTACTATAAACAAACTGTAACTTGCAAGGTGTTTGATTGCAGAATGCCGATATTTTAATTTAAGTAACTCTTGTGGAGCCTAGACAAGGTTTCCCTAAGTAAATTTCTTTTGTAAAGATAATCGCCATAATAGAAAACAATAATAAACAAGGAAACGTAAAGTCTTAAAGAAACTCGACAAGAAAAATAAAAGAAGGGTATCACATTAACAGACCGGAAGAGGAACGTTAAAATGCAATTATTTCTAAGTTTCCTCCAGTCCTTTTATACGAGTTTCTTTATGTTTGAAATCTTTGAAAGTCGAGTGTACCTTTTCAGTTACAATCGCTTGATATAGTGATCCCCATTGAAAAATAATAATATAATGGGTCCACGTATTGTCACAGCATGTGTACAGAGCCTCCCACTGCTTTTTTCTTTGTTTAAATTATTCTAAAGCGTTTTCAATCGAGCAAGCCGTGATTAAAGCTCGTCTGAATAATAGCCAGTAGCTTCACGCAAACCGTTTTTATTACTGAGTTATTGTCCAAATTGTGATATTTTATTGTTCTCTGCCTATTGTGCTCCTATTTTCTACAGATTACTCAATTACACTCTTTAAAACAATGTTCGATTTTTAGGGGAGGATTTGAATGGGGTGATATTTAGAGTCCTAAAAGTCAAGTAAGACATCTCCGATTTTGGTGCTAAATTACGTTAATTGATGATATACTTCGGCACATAATTTGACAACAATGAAAGCGTAGGCTTATGTAGAACGCCTGTTACTTGTAATTGCTTTTATTATTAATACAGAAAACATGCAATAGATTAGATATTACCCATATTTTCAGTTTCCTATATCTTTCCTTAGGTATTTGATTCGTCCAAGTGCTATGATCTAGTTTTCACTAAACACCAAAACATTAACTCAGCCAAAAAATACAACATACTTGTACCTAACCATTAATTAAACTGATTACCATTAAAGTAGTTGTAGTTGTTTGGAATAGGATTGTTGTCACTCCAATATCTATATTTTGCAATTTCCAAGAAATCCCCAAAGCATCTAATTGTCTATTATTTGTTACTTTCTATATTGGTAAAGACCAAGTAAATTTTTTGAATTAAACAATCAAATGTCATATTATGTAATATGAGTAAAGCATTATTACAACATTATTTATATTCTATAAACGAACTGTAGTTCGTTTATAGAATAGGACAGATTAATAAATTTTTTAAAACAATTTTGTTTATATTTTGTACTAATGGGAACAATCATTCGAATCTGAAGTACGAGAGTTTTTAAGACAAGAACTGCGGAGGTACCAACATAAAAGCAATTATTTTTGTGCGACATTTCCATATCCGTTTCAAAGTACTCCAAAAGCGCTTAAAGTAAAGATTTCCGCTATTCCGTATCATCTTTTAAAACCAGTGTCGTCCTAGTACAGGGGAGAACTTACTAAAAAAAAAAATGAATTGAATTGAATTAATAATAAATATATTTTTCACTTCAAAGAACAAAAATAATGCTTTTCTTTAGGTAAATCATCGTTCAAAATAAATTATGAAGAAAATAAAATTGAAATTATTGCTCTATAACATATTTCAGGAAGATCTCGATCTATTTTTATGAAGTCGTTATTTTTCTGATGAGGTAGTGTTCTTGCTTGAAATCCCCATTATTGGGCGCATTCAATCGACTCAATTGTTGAGGTAGCACTAACACAACACATGATTCGGATTATTGAGGTCATTATTCTATAACACGACAAATTGCAAAATAAATTCAGCGTACACAATAATGAATATATGAAATCATCTGAAAATAACCTTACCCATAATTCTACATGATTTCCAAATCAAAGGAGAAGCTATTTCTTCAAATATAACTAAAATACTTTTTTTTATTTTAAAATATATCTTTTAGTTTAGATAAAGGCAAGATGAAATTACGTTATCAACCAGTTTTTTAGCTCATAACTCAAAGATGAATGATATTGGAAAAAGTTATAGAAGAAAAGTTCCTCACATACATATATAATATATTCTTTATAAATGACTTTATTTAGGCTTTATACAAGCATAATAACAAAAAACATATCCAATATGATATACTCACATTGACGTTTCATCTCTAAACATGCAATTATTAAGTTTATTGGGCCTTCTTTAATGCATGATAAAAATTAGATTAAAAATTACAAAATTCAAAACGTCAAAATAAATTATTGAAATTTTTTTTTTTTAACTCACCACAAAATTCATTTATTATGATCACCAATTAAAAACGATGTCCCCAAGAAGATATACATGTTCTTTCGCCTTTATATTAGCTCGTCAGGGAGACTAGACAACGTTAGATTTAAATTCTACCTATATCTTGAAACTTATACTTAAAATCGTAAGTATTTATTGATATTAATAAAATATTTTGTATCCATCACAAACAAATTTTTTCATTCCTATAATTGATGTCTCCTATATCTTCACATCCCTTTGCAATCTACTCTACTTTCTTTTTTGAGACTCATTGCTTATAAACAAATTTGTTTAAGTTTTATACTGGCCCTATAATAACAAAATTATCTAATATATTTATTGATGTTCCACTTTTGAACATGCAAATATAAATTATGTTGAATTCAAAGAAAATCATTGAAAACATTTTAGAACGTTATTATTGTCGAATAATGTGAAAACAAAATAGGTACTCTGCAGGACTATATGTCATACAGCATTGAATTAAATCACAAAATCCATAACAAATAAAAAAATAAAATATTTAAATAAAAATTATTCATCTCCAAAAAAAATTAATACAATCTAGTTTTATTACTGTCACAATCGGACTAAATATTCGATAGGATAGGAAATTGTCTTTCTAATGATATATTACAAGTGGCAATTTGTTTTCAAAATGGCGGCCTAGGCAACACGCTATGACGTCATCGATGAAAGTCTTATCAAGTAACTTAGTGAAGTAATAAACAAAACAAGTATTTTGATTTTTATTAGTTTTTGATGAACACTGAAAAACTTCAATTTAACACCACTTATGATTATGTAATTAAATTTTTTTTAAACACATCCTTTTTCTTACATTTTCTCTAAGATTTTAGATAAGAAATAGTATATTTCAAATTTGAACATAAAACATAAAATAAATCTTATTATTTACAGGAAAGTGCTTAATACGCGTTTTACTTTTCTTCTCAAGTAAAACAGGGGAAACCTAAAGTGGTGCTTTTTTCATTATAAATAAATTATTTATTTATGTCGACTAGGCCGCTATTTTGAAAGTAAATTGTCACTTGTAATATATCACCTAAAAGGGAATTTTAAGCTCTATCCAATAGTCAAAAAAATATACAGGGTTCTATATAAAATTCTCGACATAGGTCCACTTCCGGAAAAACCGGAAGTGATTTTCAAATGTTTTTTCAAGGAAAATATAATAATATTAATGAAATATATCTTTCGACCCAAACACTAAATCGGTAACTTGAAGGACAATAAAATGGCGCCTTGTATATTGATTTAGTTGTCAACCCAGTACAATGTCCCACTTATCTATTGGTCAATCACGGGCAAAAAATTTCAAAAGCCTTTCGAGTCATCTAGTAGATAAACTAACTGACAAACTGACGGGTTTCTTTTAGAAAATACTTTTAAACTCAATAAATTTCAAAACTCATGTCGTGAAAATCCGATATCGATTTCCTTACAATAATAATTTGGCAATATTAAGGAGATATTGCACCAAAGCCGTGTTGTTTCCACTTTTTAAACATGTTTAAATATTTAACAGCATTATAATATCGCCTATGCAAAACTGGGCATAATATTGTAATATTAATAATGGCTTTATTCTTGTCTTATTCATTATAAAAAGTTTAGAAATTGTACAATTTAAAGTGACCAGCTGTGTACATATATGGTTAGTTACCATTGTGAAGGTGTGTGATAAAACAAAGTTTCTACGCCACTGTGACTGTATTCTATTTGTATAAGGGTTGCCGATGGTGTTGAGACTTTATTGAATCACGGGTATAAAATTGGAAATGATATCTTGGCCACGGTTGTCAGCCGCACGCGAGACACTCTTTCAGAACTTCTTCAGAGCTGAGAAAAGTTAATTGAAATACTATTAGTATTCTCTTTGTAAATACTTCTTCACAGTCCTCTCCAGATTTTTTTATAATTAAATTCTTAAATTGAAATTTCCAAATAACTTCTAAATAATAATCGGATTTACATCAGCGTTCATAAATTAATAAATTGTTCTCGTTTCCTGTTTGAATTCTGACAATTTTAATGGAAAATATTATCGGTTTATTGAATAATATTTCAATGCAAATAAACGACATTGGATTATATTCTATTTATATTTAAAACACATTTTCCTGCCCTTATCTCATAGTGAATATTATCATATCCAAAGAGTATAATCACATTGTACATTCATTCAAATTTAGTTTCGGCGAGTTGATAATTCATTGTATGGATTTGGTCTCATAGTCAGAGTTCCTAAATATCCCTGGATATCCCAGAAGAGTGTTATAAAAAACACAGTTATGATCGACTCGGTAGCACAATAGATTAGAGCATCACACTGCCTATCGAGGAACTGGGTTCGATCCTCAGCTCTAATATTGGCAATGTTGGTGGATAGTGGATGTGTATCTACGTATTTTCAAATATGAACCCCACCCTGATAGACTCTAAGAACCAACAACTTTAAGTTGCTCATGCATGTACCTTACGTTAACTTAAATAAATTATGTCCGTTTCAATTTGCATTTTTAAACCCATAAAAAGTACTTTTGTTTTTAGTTTACGTAGAGCATACGTACTAGGAGCATGTAGCTGTGTAGCTACACTAGATCAACTATTAAAAAGAGAAAAAACTGTGAATAATGAACTATGTAATGAAAGAAAAATATTTTCAGTTGAAATTAAGTCCTGTTTATAATACATTGAACACGAAAAAATAATAAAAATTTTATTTGCAAACGTCACCTATTTCCTTTAGAGTTCAAAGGATGTAACAGTTGGTTCTAAACACCCGAGAAAATATAAGAAATACAGTCGCCTCTCTCTAAATCAGCACTTTTCTAATTTGAATTTTTCTCTAAATTGGTTTTTCATTTGGCATGTTCAACCGATTGGGAATTTGTATGTAAAAATTATTCTTTAAACCGAATTTTCTAATTTGAACTCTCCTTTATTCCAATGAAATATTGGGCAACTTCAAAAATTAGTGTTGAGATTTAAGAAGAACCGTTCCAGGATTACATTCATGTTGATGACGCAATGATAGTTTGTGATATTCCTACTGATACAATTTTGGATAGAGTTTCTAATACCACTAATGAAAATTTGGAATCCAGTGAATCAGAAGAAGAAACAGTTCAAGGAGAGGTGCGTCAGGCATTATGCAGATATCCAGAAAGCGTTAAACGTTTTAAAATCAGCATTGGAAATGAATGAAAATGTCCCCGAAGAAGTCTTCGTAAATTTCCAAAAAATAGAAATTTATTTTGAAAAACATGCATATGAAAAATTGTTAACAGACAAAAATTTCAAACTAATTTAAGTCTCTGTAATTGTATTTCTTGTAAACAAGTTGTTTTTTTGTTATTGTTATAAACTGAATAAATATGTTTTCTGTTTATACAATACACAGTTGTTATAGGTACTTTATTTATTTTGTCATACCTAATACGGTAATACCTATCCCTTCTAATTCAAACTCTCTCTAATGACTCTAAATCAAACAAATGAAAGGTTTCCTTAGAATTCGATTCGATTTAAAGAGAAAATGTTCTCATTTTCTTTGTTTTTCTTTATTTTTTAGCGTGTATTTCAAGAAAAAAGTATAATGAATGCTTTATTATATAAAATATTATAACCAGTACAAGAGAATTATACGCACAAGAGCTAATGAGGCCAGCTGAGTTCATCAAGTAAAGTAAACCTTTTTAATAAGAATTTTAAAAATCTATTTCAACATCTGTTGGGGCTAATGGTAAACGGTTACAATATTAAACAATTTGTTGAGAAAATAAAAATGTGTTTTTTTAAGTTTCGGTGTTCTTTACTACAACTAGTTTTAGTTTGAGAGCAGGCAGGCCAACACGTCTTGTTGACCAACCCATTAGCCATTCCACTATTTATGTAACTAAATACTGTCACGCACTCACCACTGATGTTATTTTTTACATTTTGGGATACTGTATACAATCATTGGAAGAGTATTTACCGTTTTTTTTTTATTTGATATGAAGAAACTTATTTGTAGTAAAGGTACACAATTTCTTGAATATATAAACCTCAACATATCGACTTTATAATCTTAGCAAAAATAATTCATACAACCAAATAATGTTGGAAAACAGTGTATATAAAATATGTTGTTTAAAGATATCTGCATAAGTGGTCACTAAATTTAAATACCATTAGTTACAATTTAATTTAATATACAGATTTCTCTGAAGATGGTTAATAAATAAACCAAAACGTCAGAAAATAAAAATTTTGTTTAATTATACCTTAACCCAATGTTAACCCAGTATGACCGATTATTATAAAATTTTACTTAACCTTGAAAGATTGGCATTAATAAAATTTAATAGTAGATAAATTCACAAAGGAACGATAATTAATATAGAATCAAAAATAATTATACATTTTTAGGTATTAAGTCAACAAAGTGGTCGTTAGTTTTAAAATTAAAGCACTGGTACTGTACAGAACGTAAAATAGAAATTTTGCCATATTAGGAGTTATTATTAACATACACAAAGTTTCTACGTCCATACACATTAGAGCCTAATTAATTATATATACAATACGTTCCGAAATTAATTTTGTAATACATGAGCAAATATGTTTATTTACTTGAAAAATACGTTAGGCAAACAAATAATTTGAAAAATCAGTCATTTGTAAAGATATGTTTATGTTCAATTATCACGTCAAAATGTGCGCACATTATTGTTATATTAGTGCAATAATTTCATGGTATTTCACACATCATTAAGTCATAAAACAGCTCGTGGTTAACTCAAGATCGCTTTAAATTCTTAAGAGCTTCGCTTATTAAAACATAAAAGATATCAGGTAGGTGGAAACGGTTAGGAATCATATTTTATTTCTGCCTTTTAAGATAAATTTTACTTCTAAAAACTTGAAGCTTTGTCTTCCTTTGAAAGACGAAAGTTTGCAAAACTGTTTAAAGAATATGGCCATGGATTGCGGAGAAGATAGTAGGTACCTACTGTTGGAAGAATTAAAAGTGTAGACGTGCAGTCAACTTTATCAGCTATTGTCAGTTCCAAACATTTCAACCCCTTAAAGGTATGAATTATTCATTTAAATGTTCTATAATATAAGTATTTTATTAGTCATTGGTGTTAGTGTAATTTATTGATTTTTTTTTAATTTATAACACAAAAACCCAAACTAATTAGGTATTGCATTATAATTTTTTTTTAAACGAAATAGCAGTATATTACAGGAAATTTACCAGTAACTACAACTTTTCCAAATTTAATTCAGAAATTATCAATTGTAATTCAGATTAGTAAAATTTATTTCAGAAATTATTATTTGTAATTCAGATTAGTAAAATGTATTTCAGAAAGTATCATTTGTAATTCAGATTAGTAAAATGTATTTCAGAAAGTATCATTTGTAATTCATATTAGTGAATTTGATTTCAGAATACGTCAATTGTAATATATAGGGTACAAATATATCTTTGAAAATATATGCATATATTTTTTACAATTCTCTTTCTTTGCTTGATATGCATTGCTTATAAATGACTTTATGTAGGCTTTATTCAAGCATAATAACAAAAACCTATCCAATTTGATATACTCACATTGATGTTTCATCTCTAAACATACAATTATTAAGTTTATTGAATCTTCTCTAATGCATGATAAAAATTGAATTAAAAATTACAAAATTCAAAACGTCTAAAATTAAATTATGGCAAAAAATTGTTTTTAACTTACCACAAATTCATTCATTATGGTCACCAACCAAAAAACGAAGAGCCATATAGGCGAAAGAATATGTACATCTTCTTGGGGACATCGTTTTTTGGTTGGTGACCATAATGAATGAATTTGTGGTAAGTTAAAAACAATTTTTTGCCATAATTTAATTTTAGACGTTTTGAATTTTGTAATTTTTAATTCAATTTTTATCATGCATTAGAGAAGATTCAATAAACTTCTTAATAATTGTATGTTTAGAGATGAAACATCAATGTGAGTATATCAAATTGGATAGGTTTTTGTTATTATGCTTGAATAAAGCCTAAATAAAGTCATTTATAAAAAATATGCATATATGTATGTAGATTTTTAAAAATAAGAAAAAAGCTTGATGTGCTTATTAAGAAAATACGAAGAAAGCATTTCTTCGCAGAGGTGAAGGATTATAAAAATTAAAATTGGAAATAAATTTTTATATTTTTGTATTGAAAAGCTCCATATAATCAATGAAAAAAATAAATATTTAGATGGGAAATGCTTTTAAAATTTAAAGCAACTATGTAATTTTACACGTTTTCATTATTTTATATTCTATTTATCTAGAACTTGACTCGAAGCCTTTCTATTTTAAATTACTATTTATAATATTAACTAACAACAATACATACAATCAAGCTAATATATTTTGACATGTAACAATTATCCTCCATAGGCAATATGATCGAATTTTCTTAATAATTACAAATTATGCCTTCTGATTTACAAGTGACGCTTTCTGAATTACAATTGATATTTTCTGAAATCAAATTCTCTTTATCTGAAATATAATTGATAATTTCTAAAATACAATTTGTTAATCTGAATTACAATTGACATTGTCTTAAATAAATTCTCTAATCTGAATTACAAATAATACTTTCTGAAATACATCTTACTAATTTTAATTTGAATTAACGCTTTCTGAAATACGCCTTATATCTTCTGAATTACAACTGGAAAAGTGTAGTGATAGAATTATTGTACTATTCGCAAACGATTTAAGTATGGCATTTTTTAAATTATTGTACATTTAATAGGAAAATCTTAACAGCTTTCTGCAAATATTCTAAACTGTTCAAATAATTCTTGTAAAGAAGTACGGTGTTGTTTCATATCAGATTTCAGATTATTAATATCATTCCCCGATGATACAAACTATCTCGTAGGAGTGCACTTTAATTTACTGTGCAGTTTTTCCTGTTTGTAGAAACTTATGGAGTTGTTCCTATACCTAACACTTGGTTTAGTTTTGCACAAACTTCGAAACTTCACAAATCATAAGCATTTAAAAATAAATTTCAATGAACATACTGCATTTGACATTGGGTTTATTTGTTTCAAAATTCTAATTTCATTTCTATTTAACTTTTCCTACAATAGTTTCAGACAAAGAACTATGTAGAGTTATCGATAGTAGGATTACTACAGTAACAACAATTTTTCACAATTTTTTCTTAAGCTTGCTAGTTTCTCTTTGCTATTTAAATTAGCCCAGGTCCTAGGTGAGTTTCGATTTTCTAATAAATAAAAATGCGAGTTAACTCAAAGAAAGGAATAATAATGAACTATAATAATCAGAAGGATATTGATAAATGCAAAATTTATTACAGTTTCCAAAAGTATGTTGCCTATAATATTACATTGCAAGATACAGGCGTACTTAGAGTAACGTAATGATAAAATGATTTATTTATCAATACACGATGGATATTTTGTTAGAAAATTACTATTTCATATTTCCTGGTATTGCAAAAATCCATATTCTAAAATGTATTTTGTTTTGTATTTCTTTTCCCAATAATATTTTTGTTTGAATTAATTACCAAACCATGAATGCGGCATTTTCAAGTAATTAATATTGTTAAATTATTATGAAAAAAACCTGAAAATTGTAACGAAGTTCGGTTTATCTACTAGATTATATTTTTATTTCATATAATTCTATCTATCTAAGTTTAATAATCCTATTCTTTACCTACTAAATTATAAATTGTAAATATTAGGTTATCCACATACTTGAGATATTACCGATATGTGCAAAACATTGGGTGTTACGACCTAACAAATCTAATGACGGTAGTTCGCCGCAGTAAATTACTAAAAGGGATATACAGTAAAGACCGAGGAGGTTCGAACATGGGTATTAGTTTGCGCAATTTACTTGTGCCCGTTGTAGGCAAGCGGACAAAGTGGTGGGAATAGTGGATCTCTGCGTTGTAGCCGATGGTTCTCGCGTCTACTGTTCCTTGTTTGGATTCTTTCATAATAATTTTTATTACACCTGCAACACTCGAGGTGCAGCGATAATTAATTTTATGTTATAGAATCACATTTTTGTTGCGAAAAAACAAACAATGGAAATATTTAAATGTGTTTTGAGATTTTTTTTAAATTACAACAATTAATTAATGCTATCTAGGATGAATTATTGAAGTTGAAAAATTTCGAAACGTTGGTCCAGAATACGTAAATCAAATTTCTTTCAGACATGAGTTCTACATCCCAACACGGTTAATGAGATACTAACAACATTCTGCTGACTGCTGAGCCTGAGCAGTGATTGGCCACAGCGCACTGCACCGCCTTTTAATGTGCAAATTTCGAACTGAGGCGAGCTGTCGGCCACTCGCGTATTCGTCCCAATTCCTGTCGTGTTCGAAGCATCCTGGACTTATCTGTATAGGCAAAAACAGTTCATTTCGGAGAAATAACGAAGCAAGCCAAAAGCAAAAATACAACAATAAGTAAAAGCTTCTATAATAATTTTTATTACACCTGCAACACTCGAGGTGCAGCGACAATTAATTTTAATTTCATGTTGTAGAATCACATTTTTGTTGCGAAAAAACAAACAATGGAAATATTTAAATGTGTTTTGAGATTTTTTTAAAATTACAATAATTAATCCTATCTAGGATGAATTATTGAAGTTAGAAAAATTTCGAAACGTAAATCAAATTTCTTTCAGACATGAGTTCTACATCCCAACACGGTTAATGAGATACTAACAACAGTCTGCTGACAAGTGACAGTGCTAACTGCTGAACAGTGAGTACTGAGTGGCCACAGCGCCCACAGCACACTACCCCGCCCTTCTCCTAATGTACAAATTTCGAACTGAGGCGAGTTATCGGCCACTCGTATATTCGTCCCAATCCCTGTCGTGGACTTATCTGTATAATTCTTTCTTTTAACGGTTCCAGTCTGTAGCTCCGATCATCCAGACGTGCCGACCTGAGGATACCGATGAAGTAAGTAAGGGTTAGAGTGTAAGTAAGTAAGTAACCCGTATATTGTTAAGCAGATATTAATAACACAAAATAATGTTTATGGTTAATAATTATCATTGGTATATCAGCTGTGCCTATTACTGTCGAAAATCTAACTTATCTTAGATTCCTGGATACTAACGTGTAATTACAGCTACCCGATTAGTGAGTTAGTGCACTCTAAACAGAAAATTTCTGAGTTCAACCTGCTTTAATCACAACCGCCATATCAGGTGTCATAGTGATACTTCGCCATATTTGTGTGAAAACTGAAATACGTCACAAAACCTCAGGACGTAAAAAAAATTGTAAGCAATATCATTTTAATGTTATTTTGATTAGTTAATTTAGAAAATCTGATAAAAATCAACAGATTTAATAGGACTTTTAAGAGAAAAAGAAATTCAGATAAACTATCGTATTACTAGAAGAATATAGATTCCTTAATCTCTTAGTCATTCGACTGCCCGATCAATAAAATGATAATTGAAATAATAATAATAGTTCTACATACAGGGTGGAACAAAAGTATCAAATAATGGCTTTAACTTGAACAAAAGTTACAAAAAAATGTTCAATATAAAACTTGTTTGGTTCTTTACCATGCATGTTTTGAGTGTTTTAGTTTGTTGATATCTTCTTCTGGTTTGTTCCTATGGCAACCACCTTTTTCTTTTTAAATGGCACTCAAAACATTTTTTTGTCAATTTGAAACAAGCATATTTTTCTCTATTCAGTCATAAAATTTTGCAATTTTTAGAAAAAAATTAAGCTTGAAAAAAATTACACACATTACGGCATCTAAAACTACTACTCTTTCCCTTCGAAATCCATTCTGAATTGTTCCATTATCATTTTCCTCTCCCAGAAATAGTTAGTTGAAATTTATGGGTTTGACTTATTAGTGGATAATCGAAAATTGAGTAGCATCACGTGAAGACTTCAGAAGAGAGAATAATCAAATTATAAACACGTAAATTCCACGTTCTGGTAAAAATAAACTATATATATTCATCATCAAATGTAGCAGAAAACCGGATTTTTTTCACATTTAGGTTAGAATCTCTCGAAAATCTGACGTGATGGATCAACTGTGAGGTCGGATTCGGATTCAACACGTCAAAAATCTTCGGAAAAGTATAGTCTGGTTTCTAGTTAAATGTCGGTTTGCGTGTAATTCTGGACTTGATTTTATTACGGAAACATTTTATTTCTCGTTTTTGTTTAATAGTTCAGGAGATAGTAGGAATAATTCTAAGTTTAAATCATAACATCCTAGACGTTGATTTTGTTTCTAATAAATCCACGGACTGATGAATTTTTAAAAATGTATTGGTTCATTTTTTTTAAATACATACATATTTTAGGATTATTATTAACCCGGATCCACATTATAATGATTTTTTAAATTTGAACAGGTAATTAATGGAAAATGAGGAACATCATGATTATCCAAATTATACATATTATATAAAATGCCCAGATCACTCATGCCCAACTGAACACAGTTAGGAAAAACGAAACTGGGAATAGAGCTTCCTATTAAAATCTCTTCCATTTTTCTCATATGAAGTTTAATTAGTACAGTGCTAAGTCAACATCCCCAGTAGAAAACTGATACCAAATTTGTAAAACTTCCTAAGTGTTCCGTTAGATATAGAATAGCTGACCATATTTTAAGAAAAACTTATAGTTTTGAAGAATATCGTTACATCGTTACAAATGATGATGACTTTCAATTTATTATTTGACTATTACCTAATAATATCCATCAAATTTCAAAAAAATATTTTATAAACCCATATTCAAAAAAAGTGCCTTGTATTCAAGGATTTAACAAAATATTTTGAATCGTGCTATATTAAATATTGAGTTGTTAAATTCTAGTTTTATTCCTCCATTTACCATTTATACGGCTACATGACAGAACGAGGTAAGACATCACTTGCTGTTCCCAGAGTTTACTGGCCATCTCATTACGGGTTCAATTCCATCGTATGAAAAGGAGGCCTAATTTTTAGTCACCTGCATGTACTTCAGTTAATCATTTTAAATTACTATCGATAAAATGTGAATGTGAATGTGAAGAATATGTTATGAACAAAATGAAAAAAAGTAATAAATATTAAACAGGGACTACTAGTAGGTACTATAATATACGTACAGTGTTTTTACAACCTTTTATTACAAGCTTTTATTACAAGCTTTTATTTAACTTGCAATGTATGTATGTCAGTTTGTTTAGGTCAAATCTTGCAACTGAATTTTAAAATAGTTATCCCCAACCGATTGAGCTGAAATTTTGCATACACGTTTAGTTTGGATGACAATGCATGTTTATCTAAGTGACGTCATTCTAAATCCAATATGGCGGACTCCCAAAGATGGCGGACTATAATTATTTTTTATGCACCCCCATAATATGGGTATCATTTAAAATGGTTTTCTGAGAAGAATACGAAAAGTAAAATGACGTCACACTAAATTCAATATGGCGGACGCCCCAAGATGGCGAACAAAATTTTCTTATCTACCTTCATAATATGGGTATCAAATGAAAGGGTTTGCTGAGAAGAATACGGAAAAAACTAAAAAATAAAAAATAAATAGTAAAAAAACATTTTTAAAAACAAGCTTTTATTTAAATGCTCTAAAAAGAAGAAAATAAACTTTAAATTAAATCAAATCCATCAATTTATTACATTATACAATTTATATGATATAAAAGCTTGTCGCGAAATTTTGTTTTTCCAGGCTAACATGATGGGCAGCGTAGTTGCAGTTTGCTATATTCAAGATGCCGAAGGGATAGTAAAATATTATTTAAAATAAAC
The DNA here is from genome assembly GCA_963680705.1 of Rhagium mordax. Taxonomy (NCBI): domain Eukaryota; kingdom Metazoa; phylum Arthropoda; class Insecta; order Coleoptera; family Cerambycidae; genus Rhagium; species Rhagium mordax. The sequence goes on along the minus strand of OY796657.1, from coordinate 24,280,384 downwards.
TACCGGAGCAAACATATGACATATTTATATGGTTGAAATCAGAAAAACGTATAGAATCCAAAAATTTAAAAAAACATAACTTGTATCGGTAGATCGTAAATACGATGTTCAATTGTTTTTCTAAAAATGGGATTTTTAAGCCCTAATATGTCCTACAACTTTTACTTGAAACCTTTTTTTCTAAAATTACAAATTAAAAAGTTATCGGGGTGATCATTTTCGGTGGAAAACCCTGTACGTACCTATATTAAATAAAGTCTTTGAACCTATAAACCTATCGTTTTATTTTTATTCGGTTACATAATAGTTAACAAAGAAGTAAATTTAATACAATCAAAATAATTTAATTGCAAAATATTATTTACTTTTAATTAAAGCATTTTTAGTTATCAAAAGTAGGTTTGGTTCCTTTTACACATTTAAATTCAGATATGACGTTTAAGCTCACTCTATCATGGAGAACTAAAATACCAAATAATGAAAAATTGTATTTTAACATTTTTAAATATTCCAAATTCTGACTTATAGTACTTATACCTATAATTTCGGGTGCGGGGGCGCCCCCCTCCTCCACATTTAAAAAAATTATCAATTACGTCACAATTATAATATGAAAAAAGTCAAAAAAAGTTTTCCCTTACGCAGAAATGGAGCAAACAAAAAAAAGTTATGAATTTTATGCGTTTCTTTTGGAACACAGTGTATATATCTAACTATATACAGGATAATTCATATGAAATGGGTAGTATTTTACCAGCAGAAAATAGCGGAAAATATAAATTTTTTGCTTAATAACTGGTGGTCAAATATTAATGCTTACTGATATACATGGTGTTAAGTTATAAAAATAATTCAGTTGCTATTTCAGTTATTTTTGACATCTAATATGACAGTATATATATCACTTATTTCCATAGCACACTTTGTTAAAATGTTTAGTACTTACCTTTTAATTAATCAGGATGTTTGTTTAAAATTATGGGTATGCGCATTATTTTCTAAAATGTAAATATATCGATAGGGGTGCATTTTATGAAGATAAAACAAGTATCCCTTTTTTGTTTAAAAACAATGGTTAAATAAAAAAATTACAATGAGATTATAAATGAACAAGTACAAAAAGGTTATGAAGGATTCTGTTAAACCAAGATAGCTTCCGTAGCGCCCTCTATGCGATACATCAAAAATGATAGCATATTCGATTTTTTCACGTCAAAAAAACCTACTTGTACCGACTTTTATGTTTATATGTGAAAAAATAACTGAAATATAACAACATTACTGAATTATTTTTATAATTTTAACACCCTGTATCTCGGTAAGTATTAATATTTGACCCCCAGTTATTCAGCAAAAAATTAATATTTTTCGCTATAGAATCTGCAGGTAAAATATTACCCATTCCATATGAATCACCCTGTATACATATACTGACATTCATTGATTTTATAGTAAAGTAGTATAACTGTTTAATTTTAATTAATACACCATCATATTAACTCTGGACACAAAATTTAAAAATCTTTACCCAGTTCAGTTCGTTTAATTTGCCGATTTTGATTTAAAGCGCATGTTCTGTTTTTCTTTTGGAATTTTAAAGAGACGGAAATCCTCAAGGAAGCATTTTTGATTAACAATATTTTTGTTCAATAATTAATATTATGGTTTTTACATGTAATTTCTCTCACTTTGTTTGTACAATAAACAAACAAATAATAAACTGTGTACATTGAAATATTTATATAAATATGTAAGAAATGGTCTCTTCATGATCAAGCCGAACTCATCAATCTCTAATTAGATCGCTCTACCCTAATAATCAACATTGGCTCTCTACATTTACAGAGTTTTCTCCCGAACCAAACAACACTAATAATGTGTCAAACGCAAGGCTAACGCTTCCAATGTATGACCGCTGGTTATCTGTTAGGCACAAAGGGCCCATGTATTGAGTTGACAAGCAATGCAGGTTGACTTGACACGTCACAGTTGTCTATCAATGTTGTACACGTCACTTCACAGCACCATTGTAGTATTGTTTCACCATTCTCCGCTTAGACCAAAAGTAGCCTCTAACCATATTAGCCATCAATTTAACGAGTGGTTATTTCACCCTTTGTCCTCGCCAGGCATTATGTGTGATAAGCATGTCGGTAGTTTAATATTTCGGCAATTATAATCCAGAAGCATCAGGAAGCAGAGTAAATGAAAAGTTGTGAAAGCTTTTTAGTACATAAGCGTTTTTTTTTTTTTATTTATTTATTAGAATATCCGATAAATTCAGGGCCACAAATATAGAGAAATTACAATTAAATACGAGTCAAGCAAAGTTGGTAAGGAAAACATTTATGACATATATACAATAAATTTTCTGTACATATATACTTAAATTACTACTACTATATTCATAATAAATTAGTTGAAAAGTTATATTCAATCAAAAGATTTGATGCACCCAATGAGTCCAAGTCATTGTGGAAAATCTTAAATAAAAAAACTAACGATAAAGACCAATAATAATGAAGTACAATCTTAACGTTATTACGAAAAGAACATTAAAGCGGATAATTAGAGAAACCAAGTAATTGACGCTTCATATCCATAATGGAAACAGTCATTTAACGCAGAAAATGATTTTGATTTGTTTTACAGGAAAGCAATTTAGCTACATTTTTTTTAAGGATTCGCTAGATTCACTAGATAAATACATAAAATGTTACTGGCTTTGGTGATGTTTCACACTTTTCTGCAAAGCAATGGAATTAAATGATTAGACAAGGATGACTACCAAAAAATGAATAGTGAGTTAAGGCTCCATGTACATTCATTCTCTCTAACTCTGCTAGGCAAGCTTCAAATCAGGTGGTCGATATTTTCTTGAGGTTTTGGACTTATCCAAACATCTGATCCAAACATCTGTGTAGACTATAAAAAAACTTTCACATCAGCATGTTTTCGTGACTTCTATTTTAACAGAGATATGGATGAACTCTTCTCGAGGAAAATGAGACTTTCTAAACTTTGATGATGCGTAACAGGTTCCAGGATCCTGTGAATATACACCTTACATTCATGTTCCCTTTTATTATCTTCCTATTGTGAGATTACAGAAAATACTTGGTTCAAAATACTATAGCGCTCCATACTCATATTATAGCTTTGATAATTACTAAGTCCCACATAAAATTAAATTCTGACCGTTGACCACGTCAATGATGAACTTTTGTATAACAGTTATTTTTATCACTCACTCCTAAATATGTTCGATTTCAATTCTTCATTCCATCAGAAATGTTTTTGGCGCAAAGCAAGATATTCAAAATGAAATAATAAAGGTGTTGGCGTCGACACGATCGAGAAATAAAGGAAGTTATGAACTGATTCTTAATAAACGTTTACCATTTATTTACTAAATACTCCTGAAACGGATCCTTAGTTAGAATCACAATTCTTATGGAGCGAATCCACCAAATGCGCAAAACGTTTACGAATGTTTGTAAACATAAATATTTTTGGTGTTTACGCAATCAAAATATGCTTGCAAACGTTTGTCATTGTTCCATGCAAAGTTAATAACATCAATCGAATTCGTTGTTTGCGCTACTAAATATTTTTGCAAGAGGGTTTTGGAATGTTTAAGGGGCAGTATACCAATAAAAAATTTATCACATTTTGAGTTTAGGTTTACACATTTTTTACCATCAGTAAGTCTGTGAAATCTTTCCATTATAATGTTACAATCAAAAAATGTAGTTGAGAGAATGACAGACGAAAATGAGACCAGACGCATATTTTTTGGACCACCCGTTCCCATACTAGTGCTCATCAAGTTGGACAAATTTTACATATTTATGAAAAATTTTCATTTTAACTTCTGCTTTTTGGTCTCTCCACCGGGTTGTGTGGAAGAATGGTGAAACATTCCAATTAATCCTAACCAAATGGCAAATACGTTACCTACCTAAAAAGACACTACAACCGAAGTGCGACAAGTGTGGTGTTTGATGGCTACCCAGAAGACCTGCCCACCAAGAGCATCAAATCTGCTGAGCGCCTCCGCCGAAGTAAAAGACACACTACTCCTGAGGTCATCTTTACCGAGTTAATGGTGATGACCATGATTCAGGAGCAATTCCTTTCCAACGACAGAAACAAAGCATGTCTTATTTAGCTTGCCTACTGAGAGGTTTGATTGGTTTGAAGGTGAAGGCTTCTCAGTAAAGCAAGCTAATGAAAACGCAGACCATTTGATTGTTGCCACGGCCATTGAGGTATCACAGGAGCATGAGACGGTTGTGGTAGTTGGTGATGATACGGACCTCCTCATCATGCTCAATGCCCTAGCCACACCATCAGCAAACATATATTTCTCAAAACCTGGAAGAGGAATGACCCCATCAAAAGTATTTGGTCCCAACATCTTCAAACTGGCAGACAACATCAGAAGGCCATTCATATTTCTCAACGCCATAAGTGGATGTGACACAACTTCAGCACTCTTCAGGCAGGGTAAGAAGAAGGTGGTCAAGCTGTTGTTCGAAAATAAATGTCTTCTCGGAGAAATCAAACCTTTCTTCGAGCATGACACTCAAGCTGAAGTTATTGCTGAAGCTGACCTACAATTTTTAACAACCCTCTATGGAGGTACGGCAGGAGATACTATAGATAAATTGCGATTCGACCTGTTTTCCAAAACCTCAGTAAAATCCAAATTCAACCTAGCATCCCGATGCAGCCCGCCAACATTGCTTAAGAACTTACCTACAAGTACAATATGGTTAGGACACCAGATGGATCCGTTTCTCTGGGGATGGCAGGTTTCAAAGTTTGGTCTTGACCCCATTCCTACCTCCAAGGAACCAGCTCCACAGTCTCTTCTCTCCACAATTTTCTGCAAATGCAACAAGGGGTGTGCATGTGGTTGTGGGTCATTGATTTGTGCCAACTGCAAGGGGAACTCCCTCCAACCAGATGCAATTGACGAACCAGATGTTGACGAAGACCTGGACTGCATATATGGAGCGACAGACTTTCAGGAGCCGAGTGATGGGGCGACGGACTCCGTATCGGAAATTGCAGACTTTGAGGAGCCGTGTGGCCCAACGAGAATCAAACGTCGACGTGTGTGAAATTTGTGTACCTACCTATTTTTTCCCCTTTTCATTTTCATACCTTTAACTACAATTTTTGTTATTATGAAATATAATCATCACTAATTGATTTCAAGAATTGTGTTTCTTATCCTGCCTCCATCTTTATATCAGTTGAATGGATCTCATTATATTCCACAATATGAAACCATTTTTTAATATTATCTTTTTATATATTCTACAATTTTAATATTTTATATATTTACATTAATAAAACTAACCCTGTACAAAACTAGTATGTACAATGTATAGTACTATGTTTAATATAATGTAAATAACACATTTTTCATAAATATTTAAAAATTGTCCAACTTTGATGAGCATTAGTATGAGAACGGGTGGTCCAAAAAATTGCATCTGGTCTCATTCAATGCAGAATTTAATGCCCTCCAACTTTTAATAGGACAATGTTTTTGATATTGTGAGTTTGAGCTTTACAAGATATAACAGTAAAATCGCAATAATACCCCTTTTGGGGGTACATTCTTACCCCTCACCACTTAAACACAACTCCGCCGAAGTCATATTAGGCAACAAATGAAGCCATTAAAACAATAAAACCTTTTGTAGCAATTATTTCCGATTTAGATTTTAAGCCTACTGGCCTAATATTATGTGGATAACGCTTTCAAATAGTTACTGCTATAGTTACAAAAAAATATGAAACATGAAGTATCCACGTAAAGTGTAGTAAATTAGGAAAAACAGGCTTGAAGTCAGTTAACATGAAGCATGGATGACGGTTCATCACTTACGAACTCATTACTAGTTAATTCGATGAAAATCTTTGCAGTGTAATTAATACCAGTTACTTAATTGGTTCGACTATACAATGTTGCGATCTTTTTCTAGCTATTAAATGGGGAGGTTAAAGTGTATGTGGATTCGGTGTAGAATGGAATCTGTAACTTCGTCGAGGGTAATAAATAAATAAATAAATAACACCACAGATAATACGACCCCCTTTATCCCTGAAGACAAAGTCTTGTGCGGGAGAGGGCTACACATTTAGAGACAAGGGACACACACCCAAGTATACTAGGATTAATTTCTTTGTCCGAAAAAATCCCAGTGCCACGGCCGGGAATCGAACCCGGGACTCCTGGCTGAGAGTCTAGTATCCTAGCCACTCAACCAACCAGCTATATATCTAAGGTTTTAAATGAGCGCCTTCAAATGCTGAAATATCTTATGGCCATATTCTTGTTTCTCCTAGTTGAAATGATAATATTTCTAGCATAGAAAGAAATTTAACAATAAATTATTATTATTGCGGATTTCTAAGACCAAAATTCCAATGCAAACCAACGCCAACGACAAGCATATTATGGCGTTGGCCTATGGAGTTGGAAAGGATTGGAATGCACTTGTCCACACCAAAATTTAGATTTGAGTTCGACAGCGTTGGGAAAGGTTCGGTGCTAGATAGTTGAAAATGTCCAACGATGAGGACGATTTATTGTTGAAGAGCGCGGAATTTATAATAACATTCTTTAATTTCAAAGGAGAAAAAGGAACAGCGGCATATACTTGTATGTTGTTAGGTGACCGTTTAAAAATATAAGTTGTAGGTACATTGGTAGTCATTTATTAGAGCAACTTTTATGTAAAATGAAGATGAGAACATTTTAGAAATCTAGAAATTTTTGTAGGATGGCCCCACGCATTTGTAATACATTACTTCTTCTTGTGAAACCAAAAATTAAAAAGCCGAATACGTTTGGATGCTACGCTGAACCACCTAAAGAGAAGCTTGCTGCAACGATTCATTTTTTGAATACTGGAAATTCTTATTCAAGTTCAGTATTTAAAAGGTGTATTCTCATTAAACACAGAAAAACGACTGAACACCAGAAGCAACAAATCCTGTCCGGGCCAAACCCTTCTTTATGTACCGCTCGAGTAGCGAACACAATCCAACGCCAACGCCAAGCTTGGAGGAAACCGTTGGGTTTTCATCCTGTCATTTCATAAACTATTTTACAAATTAAATCAAAACACTACGACCACCTCGCTTCAGAAGAAGATCACAAGATGGTCGAAAAGTCAAAAATTCAAAATAATCAACGCTGAGGAAAACCCACCGAAACTCTTCTAAAATGATTTGGATTTTTAAAATGTTTTAAAAATATTTTATTTAAATCTTCGAAGTAATACCCTGAAAATTGAAAAGCTTTTGTGTTATATAAAGAGGTAGGAGGTCTAATTATTTATTTTGGAGTCCGCAGTCACTAAAAGAATAATTGTTAAGAAATAAATGCATATTCTCAATATTTTTAACATTTCCACTGTATCATTGTTTGACTCGTTTTAAGACTTTTTTGTTTTCTTTCATAAATTTTCATCTGTTATATATCTGACTGATCAAGTCGTATATTCTTTAACAGCCACTGAGTTCATAGGTACCAATGTATAACAGAGTTCTAAAACCAACACAAGGTGACTATAGTGAAGTGGGAATTTAAATAGCACGATAGATAGAAGAATTCACACTCATACGAGATTTTGCTTCCGTATTTCACCTATAAATTATCATTATTCAACTAGGTATCATTTTTCGACTTAATCACACTCAAACTTACTACTCTTGAAACTATTTATCAAACGATTTAATTCTCCGATTCAATCTGAACACAACTATAATACAACTACGCCTCCCAGTTTCTTTTGTAGCAATCGTATTTAATTGTACCTGAACAATCTCAAAACTTTTGTTAAAACCTAATTCATTCACAAAAAGAACATCAGCTCTTCTAAATTGCGGTTTATTGGGACAATAGTTGACATTCTGTTCTATTATGTTAAAATCCTTTTTCAGCAGTTAGTAACATTATCCTTAATTTTATTTGTGTACCAAAGTTTTGTTCTCATATCAGGCACTCATTGACTGGCCAGACAATTCAATAAAAGTATTAGATTACTCTTAACCTACACGGGTCTATTCAAACCGCTGGGTCTCATTATCCAATTTTCCAGTCATAAATACAGTTAAGAAAACAAACCGCAAGCATAATGTCTAAATTATAGGACGGCTATTGGTAAGACAGGTATACGCAATTTTCGTACTAAATACCTTTGTAAAACGGGGCCTGTTTTACAATCGCAAGTTAACTACGAGTCAGGGACAACTTTCAAGTAGACGTAAAAATTGTATTTTATAATTACTGGCCACTAGTCATCTTCAAGGTCATGGTTATTTTATAGTTAAGTTTACCACCGGATCAGATATGTGTAAATGAATGGCTTACTAGCAATTTGCAATTTATAACCTATAAGGAGTGTCAGTTTAAAGGTAACAATGACATAAAATTAGAAAAAGATATTTTTATAACGTTAATGCGTAACCTCGGGGGCTACGGTTAATGTATACAACAGTGACGATGCAGATCCGAAGAATTCAAAAATAATTCAATATAGGCCCAATTTTGTACAACAATATCCTTAGAAAATTGTTAAAGTGACAGATCATACTGATTTACTGCATTCTAATTTAACATCTTTTTATTCTGAAAATAGCTGAATTGCCAGTTTTTTTTCAGTTAACAAAATAATTGAATAGATGCCGAGTAAAGTTTACGAAACGTTTAGTTGAAATTTAAAGTATCCAAGCATTTTTTTTTGGCATCTTTAACACTTTACAACAATAAAGAAAATGAACCAAGAATTGGAATTGCAATTAAAATAATAGTTACTGTAAGTAATATAAGTAATATCGACCGAAACATTTACTCCTATGGCAGTCTGCTTTTCTCGAACTGCAGGCATAACCAAAGTCCTACGAAGGTTCTAATAATGACTGACATAATTAAAGTCCTACGAAGGTTCTAATAATGACTGACTTATAATTAAAGATTAAAAACTCAATCAAAAACTGTAATGGAAACGCATGTTGAAACTTTCGTTGTAAACATGTGTATCTAGGCGTACCTCTCTTTTGTAAGAAATCGTACTACAAACTTTGTTGAAATTATATTATACTCTATTAGCAATGGCCCATTATTATTGAATTGAGAAGAATATCAAGTTCCTTCTGGCGATTTGAAAACACTGGTGGTGAATAAGAGGAAGGATCCCCTGGAAACATTTTTTATTCATCTTTGCATTCACTAAATGCGTGGGAACACCTCTTCAATTGTTGGTATTGTACTCCATTATATTCGCGTCAACTAAAAAGTTATATTTTTCTAAACTACATTGAAATTTAATATGGAAAATTACGCAGGAAGTGTCAAAATTCAATCAAAACAACATTGGTAACATAATATATTTTTTTAAATTTATGTTTGATACTGAACAATAGTATTAATATTTTTCCATTTAGGAAATGTGAAGATACCTTGATACTTTACTTTCCATCTAATTATAATTTGGCGAAATCAAATAAGAAAGTATAAGGAAACTTGTACTGGACAGAACAAAAACAACCGTTTTAGACGTTATGGTAACAAAAAATTGTAAAAAAAGTACGGCATACAACTTTACTCCTTTGTGGTTTGTAATACAAAATATTTTCAAAAATAGTAATTGTTTCATATTTTATATATCATAGATACTAATTTCCTAAAAATAGAAGTTAAAAATTAGTATTCAACAGTAGGTAAGATAGTAGGATGATTAGGTTGGCATTTTATTGACTTCCAAGATTGTGGCGAAGATGAAATGGATTGTTGTCTAATAATTAAAAAGACGAAATGTCTGTTTTAGTATAAAATTATTATTAAAATAACCTTATATAACTACATACTATTACTATGATAATAACGTATTTTTATGTTACACTATAAAAAGCAGGCACAAGGAAAATAAAAAGGGAAGTGAAAAAAATAAAAATTGTGACAACTTTAAAAAATAACGAAAATTAATTATGAAATAATTATGAAACCAAGTTTACAGGTATCCACATCTCCATATATATTAGCTTGTAATGAATAATGTACGTTACTGAGAAGCAGTTCCTCATCTAAATATGAGGAACATTGAGTTAAACCATTCATTCCCAATGGTTAAACCTAATCATCAAAAATTCTATACACATTTAAATACTGATAAAAAGGTTTTATATATTATTATCGAATTTCTTTCCAATGATTTTGTTTTTCCGTCTTCATCTAGCGGCGCCGATAATGTAAAATGCCGTGTTGCCAGATTAAAGATAATTTTCACAAATGGAAATAAAATAGAAATTATTGTTATTAATTTAAAAAGTATTTGTGTCAATTTAAGTGAGTTAACTAGCGGATTTAATTTAAAATTCCTATTGGCATTTCAAGAGAAGCAATATGACCTCTGGCGGCCGAATTCAGAAGTAATCTTTAGTACATTACATTAGTCGCCCTGTGGCCGTTGACCTATTTGTTTACGTTTACTGTTCGTCGATTTCGAGTGCTACTTTTACTGTTATTATCATTATTTTTCTTGTTTCGTGATTGCTGTTTGTTATCTTGGTTATTGTTGTTTTTATTTTTGCTTTTAAGTTCCAGAACCTTTATTGTTTGCTAAGAAACTGAGATGACTTCCTCCAAGCTTTCGAACTATTACTGTTGTGTTCCTCAATGCCATTCCTGGGCAAAAAAGGACCCTAAAAAAGAATTGACCTTTCATACTTTTTCTAAAGAAAAATCCAGAAAAACCACACACAAAACTGTTTAGTAATTATTGTGTATGATTTTAATAAATTGTAACTAAATAGTTTGCGTAGTACTATAATTCAATGTAAATAGCCAATGACGTAAATCAGGAGTTTTAATGAATACATTTGTTGCTATGTTGATAACGACAAGAAACACCAAAAACTTGAAACAACTATTAAAAAGACAACACATCGAAAGCGACTTCATTTCTGAAATTCAAAGTATTGAAAAATAAAATTTCAGAAGCATGATATTGTTTAATACTGAATGGTGCATTCATCAATTAAGGAAAGAAGCATGTTTTGGTTTTAAGTAATTATCAATGATCGTTTTGATAGTGTAATGAATATTTTGTATGGATTTATTCCAAATTTATCATAAAAATCACTAGTTTGGCGATGTAAACTGAAACAAAAACATTTAAAAGACTGTACATAGAACAATGTAAAAACACAGAAATTTCAGATGGGATAGCTAAAGGGCAAAGATAACCAGTTACTAGCAATTCGAATTCAAACTAGAGCAAAAAAGATAGGGAAACAGGAAAGAGAAGCGAGAAACAGTCAGCAAAATACGAATCCATCGGAGTGTATAAAGTGGGAGGGCGCGCGTTAAAACAATTTCCAAGGCACCTTTGATGCGGGAAAATAATTTGCCTCAAGTTACAGAACATTTCACGGCGGCTGGACGTCGCTTTTCAAAGTTAACTGCGCGTTAACTTGCTCCCGCCGTACACAAGTAATGATGTAACTGATAGCAAGAAACGGCAACCGTTTTTACATGGTGATGTTTACTATGGAGATAAATTTAATTTCCTTTCTATAATGGAAACTTTGAACTTCAAAGGTCATAAACGGTAACGATTAAAGTTTTAACAAAGCCATTTCTTTAACATTTGTTTATTTATGTCTACATGTACTATGTATACTGGCAAGCAGATCGCTTTCATTATTGAAAGGAGGATTTAAAAGTTTATTGTCAAATATACGAGGTATCGTTACCAAACTAACTTAAGGAAATTTCCTCCCAATGGTATGTATATTATTACGGAAATCGATAGGTACGCTTGTAACAAAGCGATATACCACCACCTAGAGGTCTTCAGTCTTCAGTGAAACTAATTACTGGGCCATTATCACCATTGTGTACTTTGATTTTAATATTATTCCGGATACTTTTGCGTTTGTTAGCGAAAAAGAATTTCTGTGTACGTCAGCGTTGCTCTTGGATTTAGAATAATGCTGATGTAAGTATCCATATGTATTTCCCGTAGGAAGAAAGGATCGAATTTATGTAAAAAACAATATCTGCAAGAAATAGCTTATAAGCAAATTCAAATCTTGCGGTTTAAGACTGAAAGTTGGAAAGTCTGGTGGTAACTTTATGAAAGTCTGTTTCCTTAATTTTTTTATGATTACTTTCATAGAGGTATGGTATTGTTATTTATACCTAATCTACAGTTTTGAGGTTATGTTTTGCTGCCATGATGTTATTATAGTCTGTCTCACCAACAGAAATAAATAGACTCCTCCCCAAAAATGCCCGCTAAATTTGAATGGAATTTCTCTGTTGGTCATATTTATAGAACCCGAATTACAAAGCAACTCCTAAATTTGACTGACAAAGGCCGAATCTACAACGTACTCGCGAACGCGTTAAACTTTTACATCTTTTGCACCAGACCAATCAGCTTATGTTATGATTGTCGCGAAACGCATAAACGCTAAACGTATTAAAAACGTGAATAAATAGGGAGCCCGCCTAACTGTCAACTGTCATATTTGTTTTTGTGATAATTATTTCTTAATTTATGTCAGCTGTTTATGTTAATGAATTCGTTAAGATTTATCTTATAGAAAGATATCTTACTTTGCAAATTAAGGTACGTCTAAGAATTAACCTTATATGTTTTGCGTATTTTAAGTTAAGTATTAAGTTATGTAATACAAACGATTAATATTATATGATTAAATAATAAAACGCTTTTTTTTAAGGTTAGGTTTTCATCGAAATCTGATGGCTATCACAGCTTTCATTAATTTCATTAAGTAAAACTGACTGTTGCGCACACCGTTCTGCGCAACCAGAAAATGAATGGGGAGGAGTCTATTTATTTCTGTTGGTGAGACAGATTATAGTGAATTTCTTACAATCAATTGTTTTATTAATTTAGTTCGTTTATCTGCATTTTGAAGTGTAGGATTCAGCCGCATTCTCTATATAGTCTCTTAAAAAAAATGAAAAGTACTGACATCAATAAAACTATGCACATGGTTAAACACGGCAAAAAGCAAATCATTAATGTGAAAAAGGAACAAAATGACAAAACTGATCCTTATGAAAATAGTCGGTAAATGAAGCTCCTGATGACACTCATAAAATGGTAATTTATTTAGTAGACCTTGATAACGTCTAAACCTATATTTTGGGATTCTCCAAATCTCTCGATTGCATCGTTCAATTTATACTAGCAACATATGTGAACAGATCTCTTGTTGAATGATATCTACGAAAACTATATTGCTGACGGCTCAAGATACCGTCATTTCGAGATATTCCAGCAACTACATCTCAATGACGTTTTCCATCTATTTAGAAAACATAGAGAACACGGCGAGAGGATTGTAGTTATTTAGATCCACTTTCTTTCCTTTAAAGCTTGAATATGGGTTGAACCGAGGGTTGAACTTAAACAATCTTCCAGTAGGAAGGAATGATACTTTGTTCATTTGAAATATTAAAGAGTCGGCAGAGCACTTGAGTCAGCTCTAAAGCACACAATTTGAGCACAAGGGCTGTCATCAGGTCACGTTAATTCATTAATATTCAGGTTTTCGGACTACACTACATTACGCGGTATCGGAATACTATAAACTTCTTCATGATAATCTATTGTTGAGTCCAAGGAAAATATATTTGTAAAAACACGTCACTGTTGAACCGCTTTCTTTTGTTAGAGAAGGAAAAGTACTGTTTACGAAATTCCGCTTAATGTTTTGTTCACAGACCAGAACTTCCATTCAGGGATCAGCCTCATCCCTGAATGGAATTCTTATTGTTCACTATGTTGTTAAATTTTTTCCTCATCGACTATAGTTTTGCTATTATATTTGGCGCCATTTATTATAATAAGCTGCAATCTTTAAAGATGTAGCTTTAACACATTGAGTATTGAATCAGAGCTTATCTCACTATTTACTTTTTACATGAGTCTCTCAGAGGTCTAACTCCATATCCATTTCCAATAGTATTCCATCCCATCGGTTATAAATTACAAACAAGCAGATGGATCATTTGCGTTGAAGCAAACTCCACACAATAGATATTATGAAAAAAATGTACGAAAATCATCCCATTGAATGATTGTTTAACATGATAAACTTTTCGGCTGCTTTTTCCATCGATGGAATTTACGAGATATGAGAGAATTTGCAATAGTAAAAATGAATAATAACCCTAATTGATTTTAAACTTCCACATTCAACTATTACTATTTGTTAACTAATATATACAACTATAGATTCACTAATCTAACAACGTAAACCTAAAATAAAATCAAAAGATATTAATAAAGAATAGAAATTACCAGTAACCTAAAATAAGTAGGTACACACAACTTTAGGTTTAATTAAATTAGTTAAAGAGAATAATATATTTTTCTCAATAATTCAATTCTAATAAAGTGTATTACAGAATGTCTTGCCGAATTCTGATGACACTGGAAAATTCAATGTGAACTTTATTGTGACCATAGCTTCTCATGGTTTGTTTTATCACCGGAACAACATTCCTACCCTTCCATTTAATTTTCTTTATTTAATTGTTTCGCAAAACTAAAATTATTGTTTATACTTAGTTTCAATAGCATGCACCATAGTAGAGTAAGTAATTGCCTTGATACGTACTTGGTTGCGAAGATCGATGATTTGAATCCAACCTGAGGCAAATTAAAAATTTATTTGTGATTTGCTTTTAACTTCGATCGAGAGGGAACGATCCATGCCCTACGAATTTTCCTTGGAAGAAAACATTTTAGAGAGTTAGAAACAGCGAAAAAACTGATAAAAAAATCTATCTTAATTAGAAAACCATTTTCTTAAATATTGTATTCGCGCTTAATTGATAATATTTGCAAAACACAAACTTACTTCTGTGCTACATATATCCGAATTATAAAAATAAACTTAAAATGATCTAATTTAAACCAAAATTGACATACAAGTTTGTCAAGTAGAAACCAGTTTCTGGTTCTCTTTCATTTAGCGCATATTTTTATTTTTCTGTTTTAATAATATTTTCTTAGTATACGTATCTAAAAATGGAGAAAACGGAAAAATGTTTCTTAGAAATAATTCTTATAATGACCCTCTTTCAATTGTTAATGATTTTCGAGATTACTTCAGCAGTGTTTACTTACCAAGTGATCCTATGGTTGGCGTTGCGAACTATAATTCCAGTGGTGATTGCATATCAAATACATGTATAAATATTGCCTCCTTTAATGAGGGTGAAGTGATTCAATCTATATATAAATTGAAGAATAAAATGACATCTGGCCACGACCTTATCCCTAGTTTTTTAGTTAAAGATTGTTCTCGGATTTTTGCAGCACCTCTTTTAATTATTTTCAATCTTATTTTGAATACTTCTACATTTCCAGAATGTTGGAAACTTACTAGGGTTTGTCCTGTATTAAAAAATGGAAACAGAACTTACTTAGATAACTATAGGCCTATTGCCATCATTCCCAATTTCTCAAAAGTCTTTGAGATGACCGTGTATGGCCACATCTATGAACCGTTGAGGATCTGCATATCTGTGTCACAACATGGAGTAAGAAATCAACTATGTCCAATTTACTTTTTGTGACTCAGTATATTTCTAATGTTTTGGACTGTCAGGGTCAAGTTGATGTGGTTTATACGAACTTCTCGAAGGCTTTTGATAGGATAGATCACTCCATTTTATTATCTAAACTTGGAAGGTTTGGTATTAGTGAGTCACTGCTGGAATTGTTAAGATCGTATTTAACAAACAGATCACAGTTTGTAGCTTATAACGTCACAGATCTGACTTATATATAGCATCTTCAGGAGTACCTCAAGGTTCAAATCTTGGTCCACTCCTCTTTTTATTGTTTATAAACGATCTTACTGAAATTATTGAATGTGATCAACTCACTCAGTAATATCACACCTGGATGATTGTCACTAACTACAATCTCAGCTTAATAGAGTAGTTGAATGGTGTAGCAATTACAAGCTATCACTGAATATCTCCAAGTGTAAGGTTATGACTTACTCTAGAAAAAAGTTTCCTTGCCTATATGAGTATCCAGGATGTTGGACTCATAAGGTGTGATTTGGTTAAGGATTTAGGGGTTATTTTTTATAAAGATTTATCATTTATATAATCCGTAATTGTAAGTCATTTTCGAATGAATTGGCGTTGAAAATATTGTATAATTCGTTAGTTAGATCTAAGTTGGAGTACTGTTCACTAATATTTTTTCCCACTTACCATTCACACTCAATAAGCTTGGAATCTGTACAAAGAAAATTTTTGAAGTTTTTAAATTTTTAGTGCAGAAGGATATATCCTGAAAGAGGCTTCAGTCAGGAATTATTACTATGGACATGTTTAATATGCAGTTATTAAAGCATCGCAGAATTTTATATTCATTAAGCTTTTTATTTAAACTTTTTCATAACGAAATAGACTATCCCAGTATTCTGTCAGATTCAAATTTTCCTATTCCTCGTATTAACTCTAGACAAAATAAAACATTTGTTTGCTCAATACCCAGAACTAATATCCTGGCTAAGTCTCCAATTTTTTTGATGGCATCTTATTTTAATAATATATCGCCTAATTGTGACTTAAATAATTGTAAACTATCTACTTTAATAACAATTGCTCGTGAATATTATCACGCAACATGAGAGTTGGCTTCATTTTTAATTTAATATAAATATTATTTATACTTAAGTACTTAATACTTATTTTATTGCTCTTTAATGTTATTATTATTCTTTTATGTTTCATTCTAGTTTACTTGATCTACTTATATATTATTGTTATTATTATTATCTTTTTCTGTTTTCTACTATATTATGATATTATTTTTCTGTTTAATGATTGCCCTGTAAATGGTTTTCTGTTGGGTAATACAATAAATATTATTATTATTATTATTATTATTATTATTATTACTATACAGGGTGGGCCATTGAAATCGAAACACGCCTGTTTTGGGACACTTAGACTAGTTTCTTGAAAAAACACTCGGATAGGTCGATTTTTTATTTTTGGGGGATAACTTTTGATGTCAAACTTGACATTGACACATCAACCCCCTAGCCCCAGCAACCCCTAACTCAAGAATTTAAATAGGGAAAGGGGGTCGAGCGACTCCTCATTTGAAGCGCTTTTCTATTCTCTATGCGTCTGCATGGTCGAAATTAGTTTTTCAAAATTTTTTTTTCGTCCCCATGAAAAGCACCATCTAGATTAACTAAGGTGATGGTGTTGTTTGGGAAAATTTCCTGAAACACGTACCCTTTTATCTTTTGAACGGCGGCACATGTTGATGTCAAGTTTGACTTTGTCAGGTCAACCCCCTATCCCCAACAACCCCCAACAAGAACAAAAATTACGGTAAGGTGGTCGTGTGACCCCTCATTTTAAAGGTCTTTTGATTCTCTATGCGAGTGCATGATTGTGTTTAGGTTTACAAAAATTGGAAAGAAAGTGTAGAAAAAATATTGAAACATCAAAATTCAACATCAAAATAAATTTTTATTAATTCAATAAATGCTCAAATTGTGCGCCACCAACTTCCATACAATGTTACAAATTCTGCTCGAAATGTTCCCTTACATTTTGAAGGATCTGTGGCGTAATTTGACGGCATTTTGGTAAACCTAAAAACAATCATGCACTCGCTTAGAAAATCAAAAGACCTTTAAAATGAGGGATCACTCGACCACCTTACCGTAGTTTTTGTTTTTGTTGGGGGTTGTTGGGGCCAGCGGGTAGACCTGACAAAGTCAAATTTGACATCAAAATGTGCCGTTCAAAAGATAAAAGGTGACGTGTTTCAGGATTTTTTTCCCAAACAACACCCCCACCTTAGGTAGTTAATCTAGATGGTGCTTTTCATGGGCACGAAAAAAAAATTGAAATACTAATTTCGGCCATGCTGCCGCATAGAGAATTGCAAGACGCTTCAAATGAGGGGTCGCTCGATCCCCCTTCCCTATTTAAATTCTTGAGTTAGGGGTTGCAGGGGCTAGGGGGTTGATGTGTCAATGTCAAGTTTGACATCAAAAGTTGTCCCCCAAAAATCAAAAATCGACCTATCCGATTGTTTTTTCAAGAAACTAGTTTAAGTGTCCCAAACCAGGCGTGTTTCGTTTTCAATAGCCCACCCTGTATAATAACGTCTAATAGCTACATATAGAAACTCATATATATTCTATCTTGGCTGGCTAATTGGTAATACCAAAGCCATTGCTCCCCTTCAAACACACACACACACCCACACACACCTATATTCTATCCAATATTAAATTAAAAAACGGTTTCGTCTAACATGATTTCATTTGAAAAACCTTGGTGAAATAAAATAATTATTCTCACATCATTCATTATTTTAGAAACAAATTTTCAGCTACCTTGTGTGTTCCATGTTAAACTTGGTAGGTGCACGTAAAGAAACTACAAAGGATAATGGCAAAAATAAGGCGAGCGCGTTCCCTTTTGTTTAAAAAATTAATTTCTAAATGAAAACACAAAACACAATCCAATTAGTTTCTGTAAACTTGCAATAATTTATCACACCTTTGAAGGTTTTATTTCGAAATTTTTACTATTCAGTACTCACACGAAACGAAACGCAATCTAGTGTTACAAGTTGCTGTAAATGTAAGTAATCAAAAAAGTCCTTCAATTAAACGCTATTTTACAAGTACACGCTACGTGAGAGCACGTATTCGTTTGTCTTTCACTCCACGTATTTCCATAGGCGAAAAATGAATTAAAGAAAAAAATTTCAGACTCGCAGAGTATGAGATACAAGCGAAATATTGGTACTAACTCTGGTAAATTTTATTTTATGTTCTACCAAGATTTCCATTTTATTTCAAAATAATTTATTTAGCATGTGTTTCGACACGTAGATATATAGAGTAAAGTCTTTGGCGTGAAGAATGAAATGAAAAACAAAAATTATATGTGTATATGCCGCAAAAGAAAGTAACGACGCAACTGGGAGCAAATAGTGCTTGCTATAAACTAAAGTGTGAGTATAGAAGTTCAAATCGAAAACGCGTTCCTACTTTGAAACAAAAATGATCTTTGCATTGCTTTGCATTTGGCTATGCCAAAGACTCACTTGTTTTAAACGAGTTTCCATTTATTACTGTGGTCTGTGGTCTTCAATTTTGTCAAATTATATCAGGTTTTAATACTTTTGTGTAGGTAATAAATAATAAGTTTTTCATTTTTAAACCGGCAATTATTCACAACTGAAAAAAAGTGACACAAAAAATCGTGACAAAACCCGTACAAAATTAAAATTAGAAAGACATTTGGAAAAAATATGTAAGCCAATAATAATGGGAGACACTTCCGGATTAACGAATTTTACGGGGTTCTGCTCCTCACCCTATACAATATCGAAAAATTCACATGGCTAAAAGATTGAGTTTCCCTAATGACCAAAAAAGAAAAATATCTATTAAATAATATACAGAGTGTCCCAGATTTAAACGGACATAGTGAAATGGGAGATAGAGCACACTTTTCTGAGTTCAAAACATCCCCACACTTACCCTTTAAAGCGAATGGTTTTCGAGATACGGGATGTTTTATGGTTCTTGGCCAATTATTCATACCGCCATATTTTCGGAATGGCCGCACATATCGGAATAAAATTTGGTACACATATTACACTCTTTTAGTTCAATTAAAAGCATAATTTATTTTTGAAAAATTCCAGGACCGGACTCGTTTTTTTTTAATGTTGCTATCAGTGCTTCGAACAACACCCTGTATATCATTTATTGAAAAATGTTAGTAAACATTGAAAAAGACAATGGATCAGTGTGTAAAATAATGTCATAATATTTGATGGCTCACTTACTGTTATGTTTTAATAAATTTTTGAAATTCTCATTTGACCAAATTTTAAATTCTGCAAATAAAGTAGTTAGCAAACTATAGTCATTATATTGCTAATTTCACTGAAATAGCCTACAATAGACCTTATTATTTGTTTTTCTGTACATGAACCGTTTTAAGCTTTTTTGAGCTTAAATTTCCATTCAAAATAACACAATCCATATCACTCACAGAAAAAATTAAAATTAGCTATAAGTAGGCTTGTACTAATATGTACATACCATTAAAATTAGTTATGCTATTACGTTAATACATTTTTGACGTTTAAGGAACAATAATTTGTTTTAATAAAACAACAAACTTTACATTAGGTATGCGTATCTTAAATTTTGAGTTAGATGTTTTATTCACTAGTATTAAAAATCCCAAGTAGGCGTTTGTCTAATCTGTCACTAAATGAAAAACTGGTGTTTTCCCAACGCAGATTTAATATTAATGTGTGGTGTGGAATTTATAATAACCATTTAATAGGGCCTCACATATTTGAAGGAAGGTTAACTGGTGAAGTTTATTTAACCTTTCTGAGAGATATTTTGTCCGATTTATTGAAAGAGATTGATACCAAGAATATGTGGTTTCAGCATGATGGTGCTGGTCCTCATTTTGCTTTAGAGGTTAGAGATCATCTCAATCTGCTTTACCCCAACAGATGGATTGGTCGAGAAGGTACAGTAAACTGGCCACCGAGGTCTCCTGATCTTACACCTCTAGACTATACTTTCTATGGGGTCACCTAAAGTCAGAGATGTACAATGAAGAATTCGACACACGGGAACAGTTATTAGAAAAAAATTTTAATGTATGTGATGGTATTAAAAATAACCCGCAAATGATTAGATCAGTAAGAAACATATTAAAACGTTCCCAAGCATGCATTCATTCTGGAGGCGTTCATTTTGAGAATCTATTGTAATTTTAATTAATTTTGTTACCTATTTTTCTTCTTCTTTTCTTTTTCTAATATTACGCATTGTGAATTGTCACTTAATAAATTATTTGTTTGTGTGTATTTCTGCCTTTATGTTATAATATTCATTGTTTTAATATTATTTTCTAAAGGTCTTCAGTTACTGATTTTAATAGTACATTATTAGTACAAGCCTACTTATAGCTAATTTTAATTTTTTCTATGAGTGAAATGTGTTATTTTGAATGGAAATTTAAGCTCAAAAAAGCTTAAATACGGTTCATGTACAGAAAAACAAATAATAAGGTCTATTGTAGGCTATTTCAGTGAAATTAGCAATATAATGACTATAGTTTGCTAACTACTTTATTTGTAGAATTTAAAATTTGGTCAAATGAGAATTTCAAAAATTTATTAAAACAACAGTAAGTGTGCCATCAAATATTATGACATTATTTTACACACTAATCCATTGTCTTTTTCAATGTTAACTAACATTTTCCAATAAATCATATACAGGGTGTTGTTCGAAGCACTGATAGCAACATTAAAAAAAAACGAGTCCGGTCCTGGAATTTTTCAAAAATAAATTATGCTTTTAATTGAACTAAAAGAGTGTAATATTTGTACCAAATTTTATTACGATATGTGCGGCCATTCCGAAAATATGGCGGTATGAATAATTGGCCAAGAACCATAAAACACCCCGTATCTCGAAAACCATTCACTTTCAAGGGTAACTGTAGGGGTGTTTTGAACTCAGCAAAGTGTGCTCTATCTCCTATTTCACTATGTCCGTTTAAATCTGGGACACCCTGTATAGAAAATAGTTACCATTTCTAAATAGGTATAGGTATTGAATTGTTAAAAACCATCAGACTGTGCAGAGAATCTGTTAAGGGAAGAACAATAATTTCTCAGTTGACAACAAGCAAAATCGTGAAATAATTGATCCAAGCCATGCAGGCATTTCGTTATTATACCTTCCATGTTTTCAACTCGAGAAACCACTTAATTGATCTCGTTATTTGTACATTGTGAAATGCGCTGAACTGATTCATAGGAGAGGTTCGTTATTTTACACCAGTAATTTGTTTTCGACGTTTTCAGCTCTAAACACACGGAAAAATGACTGGCACGTTGCACAAATAAGAGCCAGGTATATCAATTAAAATTATTACGTTCAAATGCTATTTGTTTAGTGGAAATTTTATACTCATTCTCCGGTATAATAATTTCATGCCGTACGGTAAATATATGTATTGAAACGGGAAGTGATTTCAAGATTTTGTTTTAAATATTAAATATAGAGGGTGATTCGCAGTGTACCATAGCCTAATGGCAGATAGGGCACTTCAAGGTAAGTCTAAATCTACAAGGAAAACATTTTTTCGCCTCTGGCTAAGAAGATACAGAGTGTTTTATGCATTTGGTCTGACAATTCAAAGAAGTATATCTCTGTAACGGATGGGTGTAATCGAATGAAATTTACCAGTAGCATTCCTTACCTAGGACTTGTCAGAAAGCTCTACTTGGTTTGGAAAAATCCAGGGCCGGACTCGTCAAAAATTTGCCCTCTTTGTTTTTGGCAAAAAAGTACTTTTTCCTATCGCCTTTCTGGAAAACTATTAGCGGATTCGGAGAGTTCCAGAAAAAATGCTATCAGAATGATTAACCAATTTTGACGGCACACCAAATCGGATTCGGCAAAAAAATCACAAAGCAATTTAGTGCATCAAGACTAACGCTTTGACCTGGCATTATTTATTTATTCTTCTGCAATGGTTGGAGGTAATCGAATGAAATTTGCCAGTAACATTCCTCACCTGGGACTTGTCAGAATGGCCTACTTGGTTTTGAAAAATCCAGGTCCGAACTTGGTAAAAATCTGCCCTCCTCTTTTTTGACAGAAAAGTATATTTTTCTATCTCATTTCTGGAAAACTAAGTATTAGCGGATTCGGAAAGTTCAGAAAAAATGCTATCAGAATAGCTAATCAATTTTGTCGGCACACCTATACTGTTTCGGCAAAAAAATCACAAAACAATTTAGTGCATCACGACTAACACTTTGACCAGGCATTATTTATGGAACAGTTTGATAGAGTCTATTCAAATACTTCAGATCTATATCCCTTCTGAGATATAGCAAACAACATAGCAAAAAGCATATCCAGCAAGAAAAAGTCGGGGTCCTACTTATGAAATTTTAAATGTATACAAAATGATAATAGCTAACATAATAGCAGAACATAAGACGTGCAACTTCATCACCAGGTTGGAGACGTTGGACCTTTTGGATGTGGTAAGGATACAACTGTTCCACTCTTAATGCTCTCCATACATGGGTTTGAGGAACACCTAGAACGTGTGCTATTATTATTCTAGTGCTTGTAGAAGGATTTTGCACTGCAATCTCCACAATGCTTTCTTCGGCCGATCTAACTACTCGTTCTACATTTCCATGAGGTCCAGGAAATCTTCCATGTTGTCGAGAGAACTGGAAAAATCTGGTGAAAGTGTGGCGCGACAATACTCGTCGATCAGGAAATCTTCGCTGATAGTCCCTAACGGCAGCCCTGCATTACCATTGCAAAACCCATACACATACATGATATTAGCAAATTCAGCATTAGTAAACTGATTACGCATCTTTGAAATGCGAAGAAATCATGGAACAATTAGAAAACCAAATAGACAAAATAGTAACGTCAAGGTATTGTCAAATATCATAGGTTATTATTCTTTTCAATTTCAAAATAAAACTGTGTAGGTATGTATCTTTCTTATAATATTGTTTTTGCTTCTTCCTATAGACTAGATAGGAAGGTTTTTTGCTATGTCTCAGAAGGGATGTGGATCTGAAGCATTTGAATAGACTCTATCAAACTGTTCCATAAATAATGCCTGGTCAAAGTGTTAGTCGTGATGCACTAAATTGTTTTGTGATTTTTTTGCCCAAAACAGTATAGGTGTGCCGACAAAATTGATTAGCTATTCTGATAGCATTTTTTCTGAACTTTCCGAATCCGCTAATAGTTTTCCAGAAATGAGATAGAAAAATATACTTTTCTGTCAAAAAAGAGGAGGGTAAATTTTTACCAAGTTCGGACCTGGATTTTTCAAAACCAAGTAGGCCATTCTGACAAGTCCCAGGTAAGGAATGTTACTGGCAAATTTCATTCGATTACCTCCAACCATTGCAGAAGAATAAATAAATAATGCCAGGTCAAAGCGTTAGTCTTGATGCACTAAATTGCTTTGTGATTTTTTTGCCGAATCAGATTTGGTGTGCCGTCAAAATTGGTTAATCATTCTGATAGCATTTTTTCTGAAACTCTCCGAATCCGCTAATAGTTTTCCAGAAAGGCGATAGGAAAAAGTACTTTTTTGTCAAAAACAAAGAGGGCAAATTTTTGACGAGTCCGGCCCTGGATTTTTCCAAACCAAGTAGAGCTTTCTGACAAGTCCTAGGTAAGGAATGCTACTGGTAAATTTCATTCGATTACACCCATCCGTTACAGAGATATACCTCTTTGAATTGTCAGACCAAATGCATAAGAGACTCTGTATCTTCTTAGCCAGCGGCGAAAAAATTTTTTTCTTGTAGATTTAGACTTACCTTGAAGTGCCCTATCTGCCATTAGGCTATGGTACACTGCTCGCGAATCACCCTGTATACCTATATGTATATAGTATATATACATGGTGTTTCAGTTAACATTCCCACAGCCGATATTTTGGAAACTAAAAAGTATATTTTTATTCTATAAACAGTACTTAATAGATTTATATTGTTAATGCCTTCTTCAGGAGGTACAATTTAATATTATATTATCACCAGTGATAGCGCTGCAGTTTAAAAATATTTTTCAATCAAGGAAGCTTTGAAATATATGCCAATCGATTAAGAACTAAATTTTAAGCAAAATTGTTCTTATTTGAAAAAGTCAGATCTGCAGTAGTTTTTGAGATATTTTATTTTTATTGTCTAAATTTTTAGTGTTGTACTTTTTTTAAATTGCTGTAATTTTTTCAATATTGGTTTTCGGATGTAGGTTCTTGGTAATTTGTTTGCCAGCTATAAGGGAATTATTTACTGATGGTAATTTTTTTTTAATATCACTTCCGATTTTATATATGACTGATGGTCGAGATGGTAGCGTACCTGCCTCTCACCCAAAAGTCCTGGGTTCGATTTCCGGCCGTTGCAATGGAAAATACTGTGAGAGGGATTTTTCCATTATACACGGATATTGGATGTTTGTCCCTTGTCTTTAAATGTGTAGCCCCCTCCCACACAAGGCTCTTCTAGAACCTTCTGGGATAAAGGGGGGTCGTAATAACATGTGGTGTATTTATTTATTATTTATTTATTTTACCGGAAATTGCTTAAAATTGAGAAATTTAAATTAAGAGAATGGGAAAATTCTTGTTTGGCAGTTTCTATCACATGGATGTATTAATTACATTTTTAATTTTAATTTCCAAATAAAACTTGTGTGTAAAATAAAAATCTAAAAAGTTGAACCCTGTTCAAGATTCGATCTCTGAACTCTCGCATGGAAACCGGCCAAACCGGGATTGCAAACCACTCGACTATGACTAGAGTACGGCACTTAAGTTAAGTTCTGGCATTTTACTCTCATTAGCTATGGAAAAATTGTGATTGTTTCCAAGGCGCATTGGCAACCCAGGACCGGTTAGATGGACCGCGCGTTCTCTGGATCTGGTCCTTCTGGACTTTGTCTTGTGGGGATATTCAAGAAGTCAAGTATATCAATATCCAATACAAGATATGGCAAATTTATATAATTAAATCTACTCTTGCGCTGGTGTAATTACTGTAATTTATAGGCACACATTATTAAGGATATGTAACGGAATTTTTATCGCTCTGATAAAGTCGGGCTCACTAATGTTTGCGGCTGACTTATTACTTACAGAAGATATTACAGACATGCACGCTGTAATACTAAATATCTTCTCTGCACGTTTAGTACAGTTGATCAAACTGTACTAAATGTGCATATGAGATATTTAGTATTACAGCGTGCATGTCCGTAATAACTTCTGTAAGTTATAAGTCAACCGCAAACATTGGTGAACCCGACTTTATGTGTATTCAAACAAATGGAAGTAATTTCGAGCATCTATTGTAAATACATACATATTGTTGTCAAGATGTATTCTTCAAAAATAAAAGAAGGTACTTTGTTTTTTGTTGTTTTTCCATTGAGATTTCTCAATTTTAAATAATATCCGGTAAAATCGGAAGTGATATTAAAAAAATTTACCACTAGTAAATAATTCTCTTATAGCAGGTAAAAAAATTACCAAGAACCATCATCCGAAAACCGATATTAAAAAAGTTACAGCAATTTAAAAAAAGAAATGCAATATATACAAAAAATTAATAGAAATAATCTCAACAACTACTGCAGATCTGACTTTATCAAGTACGAACAATTTTGCATAAAATTTAGTTCTTAATCGAATGGCATATGTTTCAAACCTTCCTCGATCGAAAAATATTTTTTAACTGCATCTCTGGTGATAATGTTATAATATAATATAATAGTAAATTGTACTTCCTGAAAAAGGCATTAACAATACAAATATATTACCGTTTACAAAGTGAAGTGGTCGTTATTTTGCCAGTCAAAGTATGAGTTAAAATGCTAAAAAAATAAAACATGCAAAATATCAAAGTTTAAAAATTGATTTAACCAGTGACTAAGAGATAAGCAATATTTCAATGTATTTTAAAAGGGACTTTTGAGCTTCTAGAAAATTTAATTTCTATTGTTTTAACTTAAAACATGTATCTTAAGGCTTTTGAGGTCGCTAAACAAAAATTTACTGTCAAAAATGTCTGCTAACAGTTGACAGCTATAACAGCTGTCAATTTGATCAAAGTATTAATGGATTTTGTCGTCACTATCACTAAACACGAATTTGATTGCAATCGAAATAGACTTTTGACAGAATTTGAATAAAATTTATCCTTCGATGCAGGGTATTAGGAAAACTTTTAGGCAAATTTGAATGGGTGGTATAGAGTTAACACAAAACAATAATTTGTGTTTAACTCTATATATGGTTTCAGAACAACCGGAATGAGATTTACATTGAGCTGGGAATAATGTGTGTAATCCATAGACTGGCGACGTTATTTTGTAATGCGGCCAATTTATTCATACCTATACTTTAATAATAATTTAATGATTTTGTCTTTTTATGAAATGTACTTTTCTCATAAGTAAATAAATGTAGACGTCAGTTTTGTCTGTGGTCTGTACTATTCTCAAAAGAAACATTTGTTTATCATAAATAAAAACATTATGTAAAAAGCTAACTTGCTACCCGCCTATGGTACAAAATCATTGAACTTTGAATGTGATGTAAACACAGCTGATTTTCCCCATCACTGGCCCGTCGATCGACATTGTACTAGTACTATGCTTATTAAAACATTTGTTATTCATAGGAAAAAAACTTCATATTAAATAAAAATTTTATGATTGTTGGATCATTCTACACCACCCATTTCAATTTGTCTAAAACTTTTCCGAACACTCTCCAAGGTCGCTCAAAAATAAATAAATTTAGATACTATTTTTTCCTATAACCAATCTGTCTTACGTTTTTAAAAAATATATTTTCCAGAACTCAATCTTCACACTATAAGTAATAATAAAGAAAATTATGTAATGCACACGAGAAAACTAAAAAAAAATAACTACCTACTCATTCTAACCATGAATTTTACATTCATTAACCGCCATTTCTATGGAAATAAATCCTTTGTGCATCCTGCATACACTGAAAATTATATCAAAATTACCATAACCCCAGATTGCTACACTCTTAACGAATGGCAATCTAGGCATAAAGACCGCCCCAGAAGAAACCAGTTTAGGGAATAATTGTTAATAAAAACAGCCCTAGGCTCCGGTTACTGTCACAAGCCTGAATGGCAACTTTTGACGAATTGTCAGCTACTGTAATTTACAGGGCTTAATCCGACGATCCTAAAGGCCGACACAAGTATCACTACAAAATTATATAAAGTTTAAGAACCTCCCTCTACATTATCTGGACGTATTACTATTGTTAAACATCTGTTATTATATATTAGGTTTAATATTTCAATTTCAATCTCTTATTATCCATACTTATACAGGGTGCTTAAAAAGAGTCGGCATGTCGATATAACCCAATTTACCCATACCATCTATTAGTAATTAAGGCCAATTTGACGGTATACTCACGAAAATATTGATTTCTGGAAAAGCTTTTTTATAAAAAAAATTATATAATAAAATTTTTGTTTTTACGATATTTATTTCTCCAATCTCTGCTTTTAGAGAATATTTTTACACAATAATAATTGTACGTATTGTTGTGCCGAGGCTTTATATCGAATAACAGATATCAAAAAATTTCTTTAACGGTGTGCAATTTATCAAGATAGATAATATCTAAATACATGCAGTCAGATCACGAACTGACAAACGTTTTTTATGCCACTTTTTGAATTCAGAAAGGCCGAGAACGTAGGTATATTAATTCCCTTGAAATCATGACTGTTTTTTCATGATCACATATTATTAATTTGCTTGTCGAAAAAATAAAAAATGTATAATGACTCATTTTATAAAAAATATATGCTATTACAGGACTGCCGATATTTTTGAACTGAAAACATCCTTTAAGTTTTTCCTGAACCTCCCAAAATAAATCCAAACATTTTTTGTAAAGTTTAATTTGTTCTATCTCAATAATTCGTTAAAGAAAGCAAATTAGAAATTTGTTTGCTCTTGATTTTTCATTTGTTTCAACTTAATTAAAAAATATTTTTGTTTTCAAAAAGGAATTCAGTCCAAAAAATGACTAAATGCATTAATGTATATTCAAAATAAAAATAGTGGTACTAGATAACAAAGAAAACATATGTTTAGATGATTATGAAACAGTGATCTCTCGCGTTTTCAAGGCTAAATGTAAAAGGAAAAATGAAAAATCTGTGGGTAAAGTTAAAACTTAAAACTAATTAAAAAAATTGATTTTGTCAAAAAACAAAGATAGGGCCACTTTAAGCCGACTAATTCGCCACAAATGTTAAGGCAGCAATAAATTTGATTGGTTCTCAATTTGAAAATAACCAATAAGAGGCAACTGCTACTCATCAATTGCATAAAAATTGTGTTGCTAAATGCATCAAAAATTGTTGCTAAACATAACCTCATTAGATACTAAATCATTTATAAACTTCTATGGAAGTTTCCGCAGAAATTTTAAGTCTAAATGGAAATTTTCGGTTGAAATTCCAAAACTTGCAACACTATACGAAATACAGTTTTTGAAGTTCATATAAATTAGAGTATAATCTTACCTTATGTCTTCTATGTATCTCTCTGATCCAAACTCACCTTTAACCTTTAACATAATAAATTAAATATTAGAAAATTATTTAAAAATTTAACAAATTAAAAGAAGAAATAACATACCAATATGACTTAATAAACATACCTTAATTCGCCTCATTCGTCTAGAATAGTCCTTCAAACACAAAAACAAATGAACTGACCGAAGGAAATTTACAGAATTATTGCACTAGTAAATAGGCACTTAATCAAATAATTATTCAACTAGTCAGTAGCATTATATTTTAAAACACGAAATATCTCATCACTTATATTATGAAATTATAAGAACAATATTAAATCAATCATTTAAAACTTTTAAAACAAAATAAATCACAACACAACTATGCACTTCAATATCCAGTCGCCACTAAATGAAACAAACACGGCAAAGGAAGTTTTTTGCTACCGTTGCGTAGTAACTACTCTGTCACAAAAACTTAGTTTTTTACGATTAGACCTAAGAAAGAATGATACAATTGGATTTGATTCAAATATTTGAATGTATGAATGTAATGTTGTGTTTCCAGAATTTTTGATGTCACATTCGTGTATCAATTATTTTGTTGACATTTATAAATGTATGTTTTTGCTAAAAATTCAAAAAAGGACAAAAAGTACCTACATTAGAACGGGGTAATACAGAAAACAAAATATAATCAACAGGCCGTATTCGGTTACGTTAGGTTAACGGACGCAAAAAAATTACATTTGCAATGTTTGGGAGTTTTACCGATGGATAAATAAAACAATAGGACCTTTTTCAATTTTTTGCCCATGATTGTCTACAGATAATAGTCAGTATTTTAACTATAGCACTGCATTTGGCGCACGTATCACCAACCAAGTTGGCATCATCCACAGGCGTTCTAATAGTCTCCGGATGCTGCCAACTTGGTTGGCGAAGCGCACGTCGAGTAGTATTAGTCATTTTGGTGTTTGTGGAAGCTTCAGTGCTACCGTCACATCGAAGATCCTACTAACTCTCCATTATTTTGTTTACATTTACTAGGTAGGAATCGGGCAATACACATGGATTGTAATGCTAACTTCTATCATTTAAGGCTACAAATTTGACAAATGGCGCAGAGATGGGGAAGATTTAAGAAAGATAAGGAATAAGCTGAATTACCAGTTATTCGTAGGTATAGCTAAATTTTGGTCAAAGATTTTGTTGTAAATTCCCAAGTATGTGGGCAATATTCCAAACCAGAACGTAGTGTACCTTTATGTAACTATTGTAAAC
Organism: Rhagium mordax; assembly: GCA_963680705.1. Classification (NCBI taxonomy): domain Eukaryota; kingdom Metazoa; phylum Arthropoda; class Insecta; order Coleoptera; family Cerambycidae; genus Rhagium; species Rhagium mordax. Next base: position 24,249,840 of record OY796657.1, on the reverse strand, counting down.
CAATCTTTTTTACGGCTAATTTAGCTAAATCAGGAATATAGGAGTGCCAGGATAGATCATCACAGATCGATTGATATCACGACATCTCGATTTGGTTTGACATGGTGGTAAGTCTGTCTTCTTTATTTAAAAGGACTTTAAGCTGAGTTAGGATAATTTTCTGAGACCACATCTCGAAAGATGTGAATACAAAAATGATTAAATCTTAAAACAAGCGAAGAAATCGTACTCTTCAAAGTCGAGTTTTAATGTGCTCTCAGTAACGTCAACAAATTTCTGATGTCTTAAGTAGCTTAGACAGTAAAAAAGGTTCTCGGCCTGACGGAATTCCTGCTACCTTCCTAAAATCGCAGCTTAGTTGAACCTGTATACATTATATTTAATAAATCTTTAAATATGGGCAGATTTCCTAAAAAATGGTAAATTGCACAAATTGTAAAGTATCTAAATCTAGAGATAAGAGTGATGTAACTAATTACAGGCCAATTTTACTACTCTGCCTTTTTGGCAAAGTCTTTGAGGCAGTCATTTTTACAGTGTTCTTTATGGTCAAAAATCACATAACTATTTTCCAGAAAGGATTTTATAATTAACTAATCTTGTGTCTTTTGTGCAAGATATTTTTAAACCTATGAAAGAGGGGTCCTCTGTATGTGCTGTGTACACGGATTTTTCTAAGGCCTTCGACAAGGTCCATCACTTGAGCCTTGTCGATAAGCTGAGGAATTTTGGTGTGCATGGTATCCTACTGGAATTGATTTCTTGTTACTTAACAGGAAGAACACAATTTGTTGCATTAAATAATTTTAAATCTAATACCGTCCGAGGCTCATCAGGAGTCCCCCAGGGATCTCACCTGGGGCCACTATTATTCAGTACTTTTTTATGTGATGTGGATAAATGTTTTGTTTCATCCAAGATAACTATGTATGCTGATGATTTAAAGATATGTAGAGAAATAAATACCTTATCTGACTACATTGATATGCAGAAGGACTTAGATACGTTTTCGGCAATCTGTAAACTTTAAATATAAATAAATGTCATAAAATTATATTTTCACGATTATATAACCCCCCCCTATAGCAGTCTATATATTAATAGAGTAGAAATCGATACTGTAAGTGAGGTCAGGGATTTAGTAGTGACTTTGGATAAAAAACTCAGCTTTGATAAACATATTGAAAATATTATTCAAAAGTCGCTCAATAAAATTGGCTTTATATTAAGAACGACGATTGATTTCCGTCACCATTTTTCGGTTTTAACTATGTATTATAATTCTATAATTAGACCTAGCCTAGAATACTGTAGCACTGTCTGGAACCCAATGTACGACAAATATATTAATCGAATTGAGTTTGTTCAAAAAAAAATTATTAATACCATCAACTTTAGATATCGGAATTACTTGTCCTATGATAGTAATTTATCTTTTTACAGAATGGAACGTTTAAGTACTAGAAGAAGTTTCTCTAATATCTATTTTTTTATAAAGTTTTTAACAATTTGGTCGATTCTACTTTTGTACGGAGTTTATTAATATAAATCGTAGACCATATTATAATAGAAACAGATATATTTTTTACTCCCGAAATTTTACCACAAATTATTATTCAAATTCTCCCCTAATAAGATGCATGCAATTATCTAATTCTGTTTATGATAATATGGACTTTTTTAATTCAAGTCCAACGTCTTTCAAAAGAAGATTAAAGACATGTTTATTTGAATGCTAATTTATTTGTCTTTCTTTTTTGGTCTTAATTTACTTCTTGTTTTGTTTTCTATTTTTTAGTTATTAGTTAATTAGGTAAGCTTAAGTCTTATAGTTTTTGCTATTATTCTTTTTTGTTCTTCTAATACGATACATTCACAAAACTTGTTGCAGTAGATTAAGTCATATTGTAATTTTGTGTCACCCTGTAATAAGATAATACTGATTGTCTGTTGTGGTGACCTGCTATGTATAAATAAATAAATAAATAAATAAATAGAATATTATTAGTTCGGATGTTCTTGTATATCCTTACTATTATTACTACAGTAGTTTTATGTTTATACAATGTTAAAGTATTAATATAAGTTTCGATTTCGATTGTAATCCACAACACTCAAATTGCAGATATTTAACGTCGGCGTCGTCACTGTGCAGTCGTAAGGAGGTAGAAACCTTTTTCGAATATTTTCATTACGTAATGTAGGGTCTCAATAATATCTGGAACAAACAATATAAATATAAATTGAAAGGTGTCATAAGGATACGCATTTAAGACGGCACGTATCTATCAGTCAGATATTGGCGTGAATGTTCAATGTTAGGAATGCGAGGGTTGGTTAGGGTGGTTTACAATTTTCAATTCAAAGACGCCAACATCTTCAATATTGCAATATGAAAAGGGCTGTAGGGAATCTCAAGAATTACAAGGATGGCGTTACCATCTTACACCTATCCTAGCTTCAAATTTCAAATTGGAGCAATATACGAGCGTTAAAATTTAAATTGCAAAACGACTTTAAGAACCCACTATAGATTAGATAAAATTTTATCTTAAGGGGATAACGGAATTAGAAAATTTTTATTAAGGGCGCGTCACCATCAGCTAACTACAGGTTTCTTATTGTTGTTGACTTAAATTAACACTATAGTTAGATAATTTGTGGATATGATTACTATAACTATGGTTTTATATTAGTAGATACACAGCATATAACAATGTACCAAAAGGTAGATTTTGTTAATATTCCTCAGGCATGAATATTTTTATATATTATTCTATACTTTTGATCAGGCTTTGTTATCATAAAAAAATTCTCAAACAATGATAGAAGATTGTGAAAAGAAAAGTTAATATAGTTAATATAATAATATTGAAATATTATATTAGTGATTTTTAGAACCATGTTTATTTTGGCCTTAAAAAATTATTCCATACTCATTATTGTTCTAAATCTTAATAATTAAAACTGGTTAAAATTGACATGTACCCTCAAGTGAAGCGTGAAATCCTGTCTATAATGGAATCTTCGTATTTCGACTCCTACCAACACGTACGCTAACAGCATTACTAGATGGACCAATCTGTATGTGTATAATTATTTATATAAATAACGAGGCTGGACAAGCTGTTAATGATTAAGTCAAAATTCGATTAGCAAGGAAAAAAGATTTCACGAATAAGGTTTAAGATTTAAGGTTTCTTATGTAGGTATACCTTCACTACGTACTTGTATTGAATGGACATAGGAAGTTTTCTGAACTGCTGAAATAATGACGCGGAACGTGAAATTTTGCTACAATTAGTGCTATACTGCTTATATGATGTTTTAGATATTTGCAACTACTTATTTGGACAATCTGGATTAACTATTGTGGTTAACTATACGTAATGCAAATTACTGGTATAATTGTGATGCCCTGATATAATATTACATTTTTCATGTACAAGGTGTTGTACTGAGTGGTCGCGCTAACATAAGTACCTACCTCATTAAACTGTTTGGAGTTACGAAAAATAGTACAAAAATATTATAAAAGTTAAATCCTGGACTTTTTTTACGTAACACCAAAAACATTGAAGCTAAATGGGATCCTAGTGTTCGCAGTACCACCAGGTATGCACGAAATAGTGCAATTTAATCCTGAATCAGAAGCAGTGCAGTTTAGAGTAAAATTAGTTTTTGTTAGATTTTTTTTAACAGTAATCTTTCGACATATGTGCCAATATGCGGTATTTAATTAGAAAAAAAAATTTAAAGACCAAGATCCTATTTGATTCACTCTTGTTAAAACTGCTGTAATTTTTTTTAAACAACACTTGTCTTATTGTCTTTAATGACCGATTTAATCAGAATTAACCAAGATAATAATAATTTTTAATATCTATAAGTATAGGTATATTAGAAATAAATTAATGATAAATTTTACTCACATATCTCTTTTTAACATTACTAAATCCTATACGCACAATTCATCTTTTTGTACTTTATTATCAGAAACACCAAAATGAGAAAATAAAAATGTTTAAATAAAAGAATAATACAGGAAATTGTGATATTTTATAAAGTTACACTAATTTGAAATTTTATTTTAGATTGATTTTTTATTTTTATAAAGTTTCAAAACGGTTTAACTTATAGAGAATCAAAATTGTATTCCTGATTTTGAGAAAAATAGTTTACAAATATTTTTAAATAAAATTAGGTAATTTATTTTCTGCAAAACTTTTTCATTTCCTCTCAGTAGCTATATAAATTATGGCTTAGATTTCATATTCCAATTCTAAAATATGACTAACCTAATGTCCAATCCACGACTTCTTTAATGAAAATGGACTCCATATGAGTTTGAAAAACTGACACCCCCTATGCTGGCAGCCATAATGCTGATTTTGAAAAAATAGTTTACAAATATTCTTAAATAAAATTAGGTAATTTATTTTCTGCAAAACTTTTTCATTTCCTCTCAGTAGCTATATAAATTATGGCTTAGATTTCATATTCCAATTCTAAAATATGACCAACCTAATGTCCAATCCACGACTTCTTTAATGAAAATGGACTCCATATGAGTTTGAAAAACTGACACCCCCTATGACAGCCATAATACTACTTAGTTTTATTTACCTTTCGGAATTTTTGCCCAGACTCAGGACTGGATTGAGAACATTTCATTGGTTACCAAGTAGATGAATATCGAGGAAATATGTATTTGTTTTGGTACTTCAAAAGGTGATATTTCCTCAAACTCTAAATTGCACCGATCGTGATCGTAAAATTAGAATGGGAATTTAATCATCTCTATCGTCGGAAGATGAATTTAAAAGGTTATTGGCTTCGATATTTCTTCACCCCCCCCCCCCCCCCTGGAAAAGTAGTTTTTCGGTAAAATCGACCTTTTTAAAAAATTCATATCTCGGCTAATATAGGAGATGAACCTAAGAAAAAAAACAGTTGTTCATTTTTTCTTCTTGCCCCGCCGCCGTCTGGGTCCGGATCCTCTAGATTCTAGATCCTTAAAGGGAAAGGCTCTGGCACGATTCTAAAGGACAAAGGACATGTTTGAGAAATCCGACAGAATCGCTTCTTTTCAAAAATTCATAACTACTACTTCTTAGGAGGCAAAATCGAGAAAAATGATTACGCCTCAGGATATTTTAAATTACATCTAGTTTTCGAAAAAAAAGTAAATAAAAAATTGATAAGACGCGAAATCTTTAAACGCTATTTCCAAACGAAAAACCGCCGCCGGGCAGCCGTTCTAGTAAGAAATCCAAGGTAGAGGGTCCAACTTAGAACTGCATCGTAAATCGCACGGTCTCGCTGCGATTTTCGATGCAGTAGGAGCGAATGAAAAACTGGAATTTTGATGTTTTGACGAAAATTTTGTTAGGTTAAAATTTGCAAATTTCCTGAAGCGGTCATTGTTCTCGCATCTCTTTCTAATTTCACAAATTCTACACCATCCTCCGACACGGGGGTATCGAAACGTTAACGACATTCTTAATAGATACTACTAAAAGATTATCCCGACACGAAGAGGCCTATAAAATACGAAGCCACGCGCCGACACTCGCACGGAAAAAAGCCTTTGAGGCGGCAAAGTACATAAAAAACTCAGACGAAATTAGAGCTAGTCTGTCTGATCACCGTAATTTTTTTTTACCGACGGAAGACTTATTTTCACCCTTTCGGCAACATCCTAGGACTCCTTCATATATAAATCCTGTTTCTTTTGACTCCAACTAAACATTTTTCATGAATTACTCGTGTCGTGAATCACGGGGTGGGCGATATTGAAAATTTGTTGTCGAATATCGATAACTGAAAACATATCGATATCGATATGTCGATATTTATCGATATATCGATAATTTCAATCGCAAATATCGTTATTCGATATATCGGTAACTATCGATATTTATCGATATATCGATAAAAATTCCCAGCCCTAGTCGTGATAACTCGAAATTTTTGTTGAGGGCTCTCCTATTATATAAGTACAGGGTGTTCCAAAATTATGTGGCCAAACTCTTAGAGTGTGTTAAACAAAACGAAAATTATCTATAAACATTTCGTCGATACTGCATATTAAAGGAGTTATAACCTTCCAAAAATGAAGAGAATCAATTTTTTTTATGTTGTATAGAGGCTGTAACTCAGAATCCAAAAATGGTAGGCACATCAACGGTGAAGGCTGTTTAACGAAAATGTGCAAGAAAACGAAGAAAGAGACAATCAAATCAAATTGGTTCAGATGTTGATGGTCTACTCTTGTTGAAGAAACAATCGAAAGTATTTCAGTATGGAGTAGCGATTCCTCATCTGCTGAAATACTTGTTCAGTCCATAACAATAAAATTGTATTATAATGTGAAACAAACGTGAGCAGCGCGTCAAAGTAAAATAATGCTTACCTTACGAAGCACAAGTGAGTGGCGTGGCTCATTACAGTGTATCTACAATATTGTCAATATTTCGTGGACACAACTATCTATTCTATGTTATTACTTGACGGATCGTTTTCTAATTTGTGCAGGTCACATATATCTACCATGGTATTTTATTAGTGCATATTTAGAAACTAATAGACTACATTTTAATATAGGCGTGCGTTGCAGGAAATAGGGGCAAATTTTTACGATTTTCTATTAGCGAATCGGATAGAAAAAAAGCGATGTCATATTCTTATTTATCACCATCGAAATTCGAAAACATACCTACCTAAGACAAGTTTCATCCAAATCCTATGTTGTTCAGAAAATAAAGAAATATGTTTTCTCCCGTATGTAATTTCATGTTATTAACATTGTGTCCCATTTACTTCTTCTTTATGGCATGCGTACTACAGAAAAAAATAACACACAGAAAAATCACATAAACGTATTAACAGAAAAACAATTGACATTATGAATACATTTGTGGTAATGATAAATTATTGAAGGAATTATATGAAACAATAGACTTTTTATTATTTTCATTAGTCATCATAACTGATATAATTAATTAATTATTATACTAATGAATTCTTCTAGCTTCAACATAACCGCCATCCAATCTGATGCATGCTTCTACTCTTTTTCTAACATGACGAGTCACTTTCATTCAGTTAGTGCCTTGTGAGATTTTGACATGCTTCTGTAATTCGTTGCCGCAATTCTTCCACAGTATGAGGCCAATTAATGTATACTTTATTTTTTATGTTACCCCAAAAATAGAAAACCATCGGGGTGAGATCCGGGGATCTTGGAAGAAACTCTTGTAATGGGCTACGGGGACAAATCCACTTCATGGGAAAACTGGTATCAAGCCAATTTCTAGCCATACGAGAAGTATGTGCTAGGGCACCGTCTAACAAAAAGTGAAGGTTTTCTATTACGTTTAACGGTAAATTATCAAGAAAATCCATAATTTCCATTTCCATTTTTTTTAAGTTTGATAAATTATTGTTTTATTATTTTTTGAATTCCCTTTTAATTTGCTCTTACATTGTGTACTAAGTGAATTAGTTGCTAAAAAATCTCATGACAATTCTTATGATTAGAGTAGAAAAGCAACGAGAGTTCTTAATCACCGATATGCTTAACAGTCCTTTTAGTTAGTTTTAACCGATTATCTAAAACGTGAATAACGAAAGAAAATTGAAATATATCTTTATTTTCTGAACAATCCTGTATAGGATTTGGATGAAAATTGTTTTAGAAATGTTTTCGAGCGTGATAAATAAGAATATGAATATCTTTTTTTCTATCCGATTCGCTAATAAAAAAATCGTAAAAATTTGCCCCTTTATTTATTTCCTACAACGCACGCCTATGATTAAAATGTAGTCAATTAGGTTCTAAATATGCACTCCCATGGTATATGTGACCTGCCCAAATTAGAAAACGATCCGTCAACTAATAACATAGATACAGGCTTGTGTCAAAGTTTACTAAATACTATAAGTTACCTCACTCAACGAAAGGCACGAATCCGCCTGTCCCACTTCTCGGCTCGCCTACCCCTACCTCTTGACCCCCACGTCCTCGGTAAAAGGTACCCAGGGCACGTACACAGTGGCACTCGTTCACTCTACGAATGATTTCTGTGACCTAGGTACATGACTTCGTGCCTGACTGCGTTTTTAAACGTTGCTAATACACCCGGTATCCGTGTCGCTTTATGATAACAACACGTGTTCGCGGTATGCCTTTGATGTTCAAATATGAAAGTGTCGAGAAGGAGTGAGGTAACTTATAGTATTTAGTAACCTTTGATTGTGTCCACGAAATAGTAGGCACACTGTATATATATTACCTATATATATACAAGGTGAATCATAAAGAATATGGGACATAGTAACTGGAGATTCTTTGGCTCAAAATATGAGGATTTAACCAAATATGCTTCAAGTAAAATGTTTCTAGTTAATGAGATACAGGGTGTTGAAGTACATTTTTTTAAATGATTTTTTTGCATAACTCGAATACTATTTGCTGCATAAAGTTCAAAATCGGTACAGATAGGTTTCTTGTGGTGAGAAATCATAATTTCATATTAGTCTTGGCCTCAATCATACAGGGCGTTACATATAATGCATTAAATTAAACCTACCTGTACCGATTTTGAACTTGATACATCAAATAGTTTTCAAGTTATACTAAAAAAATCATTTAAAAAAATGTACTTCGACTCATTAAATAGAAACATTTTACTTAAGCATATTTGGTTAAATCCTCATATTTTGAGCCAAAGACAAAGCATCTCCATTATGTCCCATTCTTTATGACTCACCCTGAACAGTTAGAAAGCCACGCGAGTCACACACGTATTTCGCATGGCAGTGAACGTGAAATAGAAATTTTCAATAAATATAATCATATATATATATAATATATAATGATAATGATATAAGTTTTTAAAAGGATTGATCCAACCGAATTTACGTATATTCAAAAATACAACTGTCGGAAGTCGGCTTAGGGGATAGCAATATTCTTCGATATCAGAAACGATATCTTCCATATTTGAAACATTTAGCTCAAATTTGGGAGCGCTATCCGGTTCAATATCTTGGACAAATGTCCAAGTCAATAGTTTGTTTTTAACGGTTTGACCAATGTTTTAACCTTATCCTTATCCAAATTTTGATCATTACGATTATTCCACAAATTTTTTTTTCTTATAAATTAATCGCTTTCGTTCTCTTACACATGTTATGTTTGTTCTTTGTTTTCATTTTAAAGTATCAAATTATTATTACCCGAATTTATTTAATTTTAAGTTCGTATTCAACCAGACGAGACGGTATCGAATTGAAAATGCCAGCACAATGACAGTCTCTTCTAAAATTCTACTACTGTTAATAAATCTGTGGCGATTTATTATCACGTGCGTCATCTATCGGCAACTATTCACGAAAGTCACAGTCAAGTGAGAAACCTTTAGCGATTAAAATAAATAGGTAAATTAGTATCATTTTAATTCACAGATGTCAGTCAGACAAGAACAAAAATTCTGTTTGTTATTCCATTGCCCCCAAAGAGGTTGGCCTTTGGTCTTTGGCCCCTTTTTGGTTTTAAAATAATTAATTATTAGGACTGGGCTGGTGAGAATTACGCTTTGCGACTCTGCGCCTTTCAATTTCAGGAGCCCCGAAGATATTCTGATGAAATAATTTTTCATTTTCAGTCTCTGATTAGTTCGAAATATGAAAACGAATATCAGTTTTCTAGAAGACTGCTGTCTATTGGTTGGGAAATTGTTGGCATCTCATTTTTTAAGTGGATGTAGAAAACATACCAACAGACCTAGGTATTTTTTTTTTATATATAATTGGTATAAAATATAAAATGGAAAACTTCTATTTACACTTACGACAGTTGACAGCTGACAAGTGACAAAAGCAATTTGCGAAAGACGACAGCTGACAGCTACCATCAATTTGACAGTTTATGGAAAGATTCTTGATTCTTTTGGTTTTATCTTGTGTTTATTGTGATTTTGGAATTTTTGTATTGTTTATTAGAATTTAGAAATCACCAGAAACATTATATCCTTTCGAAATGAGCGATAAAGAACAAGAGAAGTCCCCGGAAATTGTAACAGATCAAGAAAGAGACTTGGCCCAAAATGCACTTGCTGATTTTAAAAAGTAATTTTGTTAGATTTTAGATTATGCATTGATTGTATTTACTTCTATTTCCAGGAAAAACTACACGGCGTGTTTGCAGCATATAAGTAAATTGGACAATAGGACTAATGATCTGAAAGTCATTCACAATAAAGCCGTTGTCGAGTATTATAAAAGTGATTTTAAGAAAACCGAACAGTTTCAGAAACATTTAACTGCCGTGTGTAATCAGGTACCTACTCTATGGGCATTTACGATAATTGGAGCGCTACATACCGCAATGTATCAGAGCGTTCGATAATAAGAACATATCTACCGAACCGCGTTCGGTAAATGTATCGAATGTATTCGCTACATCTACCCGATCCAAAATTTATGGATCGACTACATCGGTTGGTAAATGCGGTACAACCTTAAAATATGATTAAAAAAACTTAATTTTTGACATTTTGTGAGTATTGGAGAAAAATAAAACTCATCACTGACGAAAATAATGAAGTAATTTTAGATGAGGACGGAAACATTTATGTATATGTATAATGAATTAAGTAAGTAAGTAGGTATACCTAAATATGCAATACATATAAATGTTTTTTTACTTTCCATTTTGACATGGCGAGCAGTATGGACTTATGAATAAGCATAAAATAAAAAAGTAATTCAATTTTCAATTATTTATTAATTAGTCAAGTGATGCTTTAGGTGTACATTTGAAATTTTGCGTTCGGTAATTCTTAGCTCGGTAGATGTATTGACATAAAACAGCTGATTACCACAATGTACCAGGATACATTACCCGCTCCAATTATCGTAAATGCCTTATGTTTAATCACCCCGAAATAACTAAAACGTTTACATAGGTAACTGTAATGTGAGGGTTTACTAATAACAAATTGGGATGTAAATACTATCAAGAAATTACTTAATGCCTTTTTATACATAGTTAAGGAAGTATATTGTAGGTTATGGCTGATTTGTTAAAGGTGACGGTATACAAAACACAAGATGAGAAAGATATGATTTGGACCATAATATATTGCTTGGTTTGAACCGTTGAGTAGAAAATAATAAAGAGTTGCAACTGTCAAGGTTTCGAGATTTTAGTATTGTATTTCTTTGCCAATAACTTCATGATTGTCATCAATTTTTAGTGCTACGGGAAGGTATTTGTAATGTGGCTGTATAGCACTTAAAATTGAAGACAATCATGAAGCTATTGGTGAAAAAATACAACACTAAAATCTCGAAACCTTGACAGTTGCGCCTCTTTATTATTTTTACTCAATGGTTTGAACGAAGTAGATATTCTAATTCACTAACATCATTCGACTAGCATATTATCACGAGTATGATGAGAGTTGACATCATGCTTGTAACATATTAGTTTACTGATGCTAGTATGGCCACGTCGATTTAAAATAATGGCCGCTATTATTAGTGTTCGTAGCGAACACAGCAAACATAGTGCTCTGCGTGGCCGAGCCATTATACCATAAAACTAACATCTTCAAAAGACAAACCATATACCTATACAACCTATACCTCCTAAATACAAAAAAAAAAAAATTGTAAACGTGCAAATATCATAAGGACATTGTTTTGTTGAAAGTTAATCTACTGGATTTTTTAGAACTGCGCCTTGTAATAATTTTAAAGACGAAAAAACTAGCACCAAATGCTGAAGTGTAATAAAATAATTTTAATAACAACAATTTTTTTAATAATAAGAACTACAAATGGACCACAAATAAATTAATTTAATAAATGTTCGAAATCAGAACCATTTTGCTGAATGCATAATCTAGAGCGTCTTATAATTGAATTAAATCAGCATTTGGTGCTAGTTTCTTCCGTCTTTGAAGTTGAATTACTCGAAAACGATGCATTTAATTGACATATTAAGAAATACAAAAAAGTCGATAAACGGTACAGGGAATAACACAAGCACATCGATTTTGTGAAAAAGCAGTGGCGTACCTTTGTTTTCAATTAAAATAATTTTTGACTAGCCCGTACGCACGCCCCTGTATTCGTGATAAAAAAATTACAACTACTATCCGATAAAGAATGTAAAACAACCTCTCTATGCTAAATTTCAAAGAGCTATCTTTTGTTAGTATAGAGTTATGGCCAATTATTCTAAAAAAAATTCCATCTTTAACACCCTGTAGATCTTAAACGAAGCAGAATTCGACCATAGTTATAGCTGAAGAGGGGTTGGAACTTACACTTGGAGTAGTTTTCCACACACACCAAAACACTTTCTCACACACTCGACGCGCGTTTCGTCAACCAGTTTTACTTGGTTGGCGAAACTCGCGTCGAGTTTGTGCAAAAGTGTTTTGGTGTGTGTGGAAAACTACTCCAAGTGTAAGCATAGTTTATAGGACAAAAGTCTTTATTTTACTCTGAACTAGCTCCTGGTAAAGTCCTGCTATTATAAACTGGACCACCCTGTACATTTATTAAAATAATTTTTTTTAAATTATTGTGTACCTAATATTTTTTTAAAGAATAATATTAATGGAGTATTAACTATGTGCAAGGGGGCGGAGTTATTACTAACTCTAACGCGAGCGTTTGCGGTGGCTATAATTGTAAATTTTGAACCCCTAATTTTCCCTTTTCCCATTTGTCAAAATCATATGTTTTGTGCTGTTGAAAGTGTCAAATAATAAAAATTGTTTGAACGAGAAGAGTAGTAATTTAATAGTGTTTTTCGGTTATAAACGAAACATGCATGGAAAAATTGAGCCACCTGCAAATAAATGTTGTGTTCTAGGCTGTCGAGTTAGTTACACTTTCCGTAAAATAAAGTTTTACAGTTTTCCTGTGTCTAAACATAACCTTGAAAGACAAGCGACATGGATCAAAGCATTGAAAAGAGTCAAGTAAATGCATGATTTTAATATTTATTCGAAAATTATTGCAGTAAATCTGTAAAAACATTATTTCGTTTTTCTTCCGGGTTGATGGAGGTCTGTGGGAGCCGAGTTTAAGGTCACATATATGTAGCCAGCACTTTGTAGGTGGAGAAAAATCAGAGCATTCTCATAGCACAGCCCTGCATACCTACATTCCGACAATATTTCCGGAAAAATATTACGGCAAACAAATTCTATAGGTATGTTTCACATGACAAAATTCCAAATTTCTCCCCTTCTCTAATACACTTTTGATAAATTTAATGGAATGCGTAATTTGTTTAAATCCGGTACGCAAAACTATACTCGCCATTATTTTATGTTATGCTGTCATGTCTTGACATCTTGACATTGACAATCATATGTATCGTGACATTGACAAATTAGGGGTCTAAAGATTTAAACTATTTACCGCGAGCGGCGCTACTAGAAACCTTGCACATAGCGAATAAAACAGAATTTAGTTTCGTCCCCTGGTGGTGTTTATCCATAACATATCTAGTTACGTTTCCATGTGTCTATAGTTTTATTTGTCATGGCTTCTATCATAAAGATTATTCTTTACCATAAGCCTCCATAGGACTGCGCAGACGGCCTACTTTCCACAAAGAGAAATACTCTCGCAAATACTGAAGTACGTATATTATTTTTTTTTTTTTAGTTTCGAATTAAAGTTGAAAAATTAGATGATATTGATCATTGTATTGCCCAATTTAACCAAGCGGTGTTATTGTACCATCAAAGACAATACACGGCTGCTCAAAGAATAATGGACAGGGTCTACAAATTCATAGAGCCAATGGGTAAGTTAGATTTAAAATGTTAAATTCTGTTTAAGATAACTTTTAAAATTTTTTGCAGAGGAATCTTTAGCAAAACAAGTTAGTCTTTTAGCTATTGAATTACAGCTGTGTCTTCGTCAGCCTGACAAGGCATTGACTTTGATAAATTATTTAGAAAATAATTTAATATATGGGGGCTCTATTCCTTTGAAGGGTTTGAATAAAACAGGGAAGGAAAAAAAGGTACATATGAGAATGCTTATAAATCATTGGTTAATTAAGTATGTCAGTTTTAATAAAAGATAGAAAATTATTACTAGGTTTGGCAAGTATTTAGATATATAGATACTATCATAGTTCATAAAACTTTTTGATTTTTCTATGTTGCAGCATTTATAATTTTTTGGTTGTAACCATAGCATAAGCAAAAAAATTTTTATATGTTAATCTCGATGTTAATGGTCAGGCAACCGCCATATTCAAGTTTATTGTTCATAAATGTATTTAACTGCTACTACATAAGAAACTAAAGGAACAGAAGGAAAGGTTGAACATCCCGCAACAATCTCCTTCTCTTCTAGGGTTGTTTTTATATGTAGATCTTATCAGGTAATAAAATCGAGGTTTTTCAGCAATTAATATATTTAGACAAATTGATTTATATAATTTATACCATGGAAAACATCCACCTTGTTCTTCGAAAATTATTTATATCTCCCCTCACCATTGCCATTGCAACCCCCTGCTTGCCATTTTTAAGCAATGGTTACTCTAAAGACCCAATATAGTTCTAGAAGGTGTGTTACACTCTTCGTCATATTATGAGTCGGATTATTTATAATCATGAAAAATTATATCTCGCCGTTGTTGAAGTACTGTTGAACTGTTTATGAGCGATAAACATTTATAGTGGCAAATATTCTGAGACTGGGGCAATTTATATGATTTATACTTTTTATTATTAGAATGGTTATTATAAAATGTAATTTTAAATGTTTAATCGTTGAGTAAAACAATTGTAAAGAGGCATAACGTTGTAATAATGCTAGTTCTGAGATATAGATGGCGCAGAATTGTTTAAGAATCTCGTAGATTGATTAAAATCGTCATATCTGAACAGACAAAGAAGTGGTTTGAAATGTTGTGTCCATACAAGTGTAATAATTTTTACCACAGTTAGAATGCTGCAGAGGTGTATTGTATTGTACATATCTGAGGTTTATCTTTAAACTTATTTTTTACTGATGACAGATTTTTTTGGTCCAAATTTGAGTCGCCGGTAACCAGTCAAAGCTGAAAATAGTCTTAATATTGTCTTTACTAATGTATAGCCAGTATAACAATTAATACAAATTTATTTATAAGGGGTTTTTCACTCGGTTTTTCAATAGGAACGCTCGATCTTCGAACTGTAATAAAACAAATTGTGTATGTGAAACTGACATGTTTGTATTTTTATTTTAAAGCATATGTGAGTACATTATCTTTCAAAAATTATATTAGCTAAATGTCCGCCATGGCTTTGTCTGGTTGCTCGAATCCTGGAGATCCAATTTACGATAACCCTATCGCATAGAAGTGGCTCAATTTCACCAACGACTCACGTCATGTTGGCCTTTGAAACGGCAACCATCCGTGGTTTGTCGGCATAAACTCGAGATTTCACAAAGCCCCAGAGAAAAAATAAATGAAACCTTCGAACTTGTCATGCAATAATGTCGGTGTATCACATGCAGTATGGCACGTAGAATCGTGTAGCGTTCCATAATGAAATGTAAAGTCTAATTGAATACACCTGTCAAAGATACCTCCTATTTGACAACTGACTTCGTCATGCGCTGTTCCTATTGAACAACCCTTTATATCGCTTACATTATGGAGAAATGTGGGCAGATAATATATTTCCTTTTTTTTTTATAGTCCAATGCTGACACACGTGGATTTTCTTGATATAAATTCTCAATTTTTAATAATCGTAGTTTATAAGACAGTTAAAATTTTATTAACAACCATTTTTAGGTGCAACTTCCTCCTCCCAAGCCCCTCTCAGAAGAGTTTGAAAAAAAATTGTTAAAATATAAAATTAGGTGTTATTTAATGAACCATTCTCTAACTACAGCCACTAAGGAAATACAACTGTTACTTAAAGATAAATCGGTAAGTTTGCCTTATTAGCCTAAATATATTCATGCTCCTAATTGTATTAATATTATAATATATGTGGTAACTCCTCCAATTATCTGCAACAATTTTTTTATGAAATATAAACTAAATGGTTAAAAATCATATGTACATACAGAAAATACTAATGTATAATTAATGGGAAAGAATCCAGCGGCATTAAATTCAATTTTCTGGTTTGCAATTTGCAGAGAAAACATCTCTATTTCATCTCTTAACTCGGGGTCGTCGGTTTCAATTTTGTGTATAAGTAACCTCATTTCATTTACCTAAAACAGAGAATATATAATTTTTTAAAATCGTTTAGGATTAACATTAATTTAATATACAGTAACCGGCAGCCAATTACAAACACGGCGCTGGGTTTACATGCGAAATAAATGGACAACCGACCGGCAGCATGTCTAGTTAACCATAATTTCATTCGTGTCCGTAATCAATTTTTTTTTACATCATAGCAATGATTTTTAATTAAATAGTCTTACCTTTTTACTTGTAGTATCACACATATGACAAATTAAAACAATATTAGCTGAAAATAGTACTGTTAGAAACAAATTTAAAAGTTTCAACTCCATTCTTAAGGCGCTATTGTACAATAAATTGAATACCTCATATATGATGATATCAAAAATAAAAGCAAACAGAGTCAGAAATAACATTCCAAATGTTTCATTTAAGAGATTAATCTGTCCACTTAAATGGTGATGCAAAATGCTTATTTGCCGTAAGATGATCATTTTATGCGTAGATTTCTTAGGTTGTATGGTACTGATCTTTATTTTAAATATTCTGCTGTTTCTTATTTCAGGAGAGAATTGTCCTATTCTTTTAACCTCGCAATTTAATGAGTGAGATCTTTGTTTGATGATGTAAATATATATCAACATATAGGTGCAGATGATATAACTTATTATTATTGGAATATAATAAATTATATAAAAAACTACCATCCCATAATAAGAGAAAGATGATATTGTTAATATTATTTTAAAAGTTACTGCTGCTGTCACCAAGGAGCAACAAATAATGTTACATTTAAAGAATGTTTTAATCTTCTGGTAGCTTAAATTATTTCCACACAATCTTTTCAATTTTCTGTCATACTTATTTATGTCTAATATTAGCCGAATATGTTTACTCTGGTAAACATTACTAACAATCCACGCAGTGCACACATATATTATAGATATAACACAGTGTGTTATCGCTGTTATTCTAAATATGCTTTTACTCGACTTGTAGATAGCGATATTATATGAGGTATTTATTGTCATTATTCCATATAAAATTGTGGCTACGAATGGATACAAGCATCTTAATTTTGAATGTTTCAGACCGTTTTTTGTAATAGAAAATCGCCAGAGTCCAACAGTCCAACCTATTTTAATTATTGGTTGTAGTGAAGAAATAAGTTGGGTTGATCTGTTCATGGTTAAGACTGAGTAATATAAATCAAGCTAACAAACGAGACATAAAACAGTTAGCTGTTCTTATGTAATAAATTATTTATTCATTGTAATTAACATACGTCTACTACTCTATTTAATGAATTACGTTGTTATTTACTTTATCCATTTATTATCTTATTTACTGATTGCACATAAATAATGCATACCAAATATTAATTAAATATGTAGGCGAAATTGGTATCTAAAATATTTATTAATTATTTCTCCTTCTTGTAGGCTGGTTCTATATACATATAATATAAAAACAATAGCCGATTGTCATTAGAGCAACTTATCAATTGTTATAATAATAATAATAATAATAATAATAATAATAATAATAATAACTTTATTTTCAAATGACATGATTTACATGTATAGAAAAGCGTCAAGTGTAAAGAAGAAGATACTTACAAAAAGAAAAGAAAGAATACATTACATTGTTCAGTTTATAGTTGTGGTATTTTTGTTAGGAATTGAATAAGGAATATGATTACATATTCAAATTATCCATTTAACTTCCTGTTGAACCTGAATGCAACTAAACTAATGTTAACACTCTGTATATTACACATTTGGAAGTTTTCCTAAGTTTAGCAATAACAAATATTCTATAAATTACATACGAAGACCTTCTATTAGCCTTTTCTAGAGAACTACACATACTGGAATTCTGAACATTTGTATACAGAGGTTACACACATTATTCTATCGATTCAAAATATTCTCATTAAGATGGTATATATACTTCCCACCTAAATTTGAAATTGATCCGTTTTTTAATCCCTCAGATACGAGAGTGTACTCATGAAAAGTGAAGCATCCTGTATACTCAAAATATGATTGTTTTGACGCAATCCATTTTAATATTCATTGGCGTGCCATCGTGTGGATAAAATTGAGGTCGAGTTTTCAAAAAAATTTTTTTATAGAAATTTTGATTTTAGATTCGTATTCAGCACCATCAAAAACCTTCTTATGTCAAATTTGAACAAAATATTTCACGACTTTTCGGGATACGAGCTCATATTTTTTTTTAATAAAATATTTTAAAAACTCAAAAACTATGTTGCCTCGTTCCTTTATTTCCTTCAGCCCGTTGGAAATTGATAAATGATAACTACATATAATAACGAGAAATTTAAAAAACGTAAATATCCATGCAACAAATAGCATACAGATGATAGAAGCCACTTAGCAGATTATGCATTTCAACATTCAAGGCATCGAAGGCAAACCATTGTAGTTATATAATTTGCAGAACATTGTCTTGCATCATTAGGAATAAAATATTTGATGATAACTAAATATACATTAATAAACAATTTTTTTTGTGATAATAATATTCGTGAAGGAACCTGTAATTTTGCAAAACTAAGTATTTCTAATCAATGTATGCGGAGTAGGAAAACAGTTGTACCCCAGAGCTGAATTTTAGGGCCGTTATTTTTTATAATTTCTTTGAATGATAGAACATTCATGTAGCAATACAAATAAAACAAAACCATTATAATCTTAAAGATAATTGTTTGTGGAAAATATGCTTCAAACACCTATAGTTGGTAATTTGTTTTATAGTTAAATAAAATTTTAATAAAATAATATATACGCATACAGGATATCACAACACTTTAGGGCAGAACTGTAAACATGTACTTCTGAGGTGAAGAGAAATACATTGAAGTAGGCAGAACTTTAAAAAAACAAAATATACACGTCTGACCACTTACAAATTTCTGATAGGATTCTGTAAATTTCACAAATATTGGACCAATCTCCCCTAACAATTTCAACTCCGCCCTAGTTTTATGCTAGTTAATACCAAAAGTTGAGGTGGAATAAATAATAAAACAGCAATGCGCTTTATTAGGTATTTGGTTGGTCGACAAAAAACACGACGAGACACATGTGCCCAGTGGAGTAGTGTGCCCCAAAGCATTATTCAACCAATCACGGCAGTCCTAGGCGGAGCGTCTGCCTTAAACAGGTTCTAATTCGAAATTGATAGGGGATATGTGTGCAACTTACTGTACAATATCTGAAATAGCTAAGTGGCCAGACGTGTATAATCTAATTTGCTCTATTTTTCTCCATGCGACGTCAATGGCTAATGTCAAACAAACAACATTGCCTTATGACACCATTCAGAAAAATAAATATCATTCTCTCTGGAGACTACACAGTTACCTTTCTGATAATTTAATTTTATTTGCGTTGTCATATTAGTTGCGATCGTAGTCTCATCGTTGCGCGTTTTGTATTTTGTGTGATAGTGATAAATTAATATGGTGTACTTTATATCAAGTGAATATTTGGACATGATATGTACGATGTACGGACATTGTGACAATAATGTTTCCGCCAAACCAGTGGCGACTCGTCACGTGACATATCAAATATTTTTTCTTTCATTGAATTTAATTAGGTACATTTAGTGTTTCTAGATGTAAATACTTCACGGTCAAAGTTATGTACCAGAGTGTTGTGACACCCATATATATTTATATTTTTACTTATATGTTATATTTTTTTTACTTTATTGATTTGTTCTGTTTATGAAATGAATAACTATATTTTTGCCGTTTATGTACATAATTGTATATTATGTGTATTAGAATATTTTCGCAAAAACATATTTTATTTAAATAATTGGACTGGATAACTAAGGAAGCTGCTGTAATAACAATAACTTGAGTAGTTGTGTTGATATTAACAAAGATATTGTTTGTTCCAGAATATAGAGGCAATGTTTTTGGCAGCCAATATCGAATATTTAAAGGGGAATTTTAAAGAATCTGTGAAAATCCTTACTTCCATTCCAAACGATAGTTTAGTTTATGGGTATGTGTTTAAAAACTTATATTTATTAGGCGAATATAACTTATATACTGTCAAGGTAATGATTTCGTAATTAAGTTAAAGATAATCTAATTTATTATATTGTTTTTATTAAATGAGGCGATCCAGACGTATGAGGTCATAATGAAGATTTTAAGGAGCAGAAATGAAAGAAAATAGGCAATATTTGATATATCTAATATGAAATAATTATGAAAATGCTATTTTAATATTTTTCTTCCCTTAGTTTACTTTCGTAAATCAAAATCAAGTTTGATATTTAAAAACTAATATCTCTGAAATTGTAGCTGTTTAAGAAATACCGAATACTTGTTGTCGAGGCCCACAACTTTTTTAAAAAATATTTTCGTAGCACCTGTCGTCAAAAAGGACATGCTATTTGCAGTATTATACAGTCTCTTGGCTTTAATATTTATTCATTACGTTATTATTAAGAACACTTAATATGATACCTAAACATAAGTAAATAAAAGAGAAATATCGCCTTTATTGAAAAAAGAATAGTCTGATTTCTATGTACAACTTTAAAAATGTTTAACAATATTTTTCTATTATATCAAACTAGCAAGAAACGATACCTCAAACCTTGGGACGATATTTCATAGTATAAAAATCAATTGTAATGGTAGGATGTTCTGGACAAGGGAAAAATATATTATATTGCTAATTATTTTTTAGATTTTAAAACAGCATTTCAACCATTGCCACCCAAGTATATTAGGCAATAATAAACAAATAAACATTTTTTTTTTTTTTTCAGAGAATGTGGTGAATCATCTACAGTAAAGTTTTACAACAATATGGGTGTCCTTCATCATGCAATGGGAAAACCCAACTTAGCCTGCCACTATTTCCAAATGGCATTAAAAGAAGATATCAACATTAGTCAGAATAATGCAAAGAAAGATAATAGTAGGTTTAACTTATCATAATCTTATTATATGACCTGAAATTATTTCTATCTTATATTTTGCTTTCTTTTTGCAATGTATTTCCCCTCAAAAAATATGAAATATTTATTTTAAGGGACTGTTACAGACGACACAAGTTACTTTTATAGATTACCTGCATTTTAAATGACAAATTACTAAAGATAAGTATAAGAAAAAAGCAATTGAAAATGCATAATATAATAATTATAATTGCTTAGAAAAATTCTTCATTATTGAAATCTAAAGGAATCCATAGAGGTATTTGATATTACTAAATTGTGTCTTTTCTTCTAATGCCTTAAACAAATTTAAGGACATAAAACTCTTTTCAGAGTTATTTGCAAAATTCTACATATAACTGATTTTAAATATTATGTATTACGAATGTAGATGCAAATAATTAATGATGCAATAAGCAGCACCAGATGGATTAATCGGAGGAGTCCGCTTGTAATGGCTTTATTTACCCTGCTGGGCTGTTTGCACCTTAACATCTGCAAACAGTCACATCCAGTTTTGTAATAATTTTTATTACAAATTCTCGGACGCCAGTTCCTTATTTTAAAGTGCAAGGAACAGCACTTTGTGGCTCACCGGGGAACGCTAGCGGGGTAGCTGATAGTGGAGATACGGTTTTGTGTCCAGAGAGTCGAAAGATGATTGTCTTGTCAATTGGACTGGACAATTTCTCAAACGGATTAATTAGAAATAAATACCAGAAATAATAACTCAGAGACTTTCGTATAACTTCCAAAATTGTTTATTACTCGACAATTATACAGTAAGCACTTAATATAAGAGCGGATAATATCAAAGATTTGATTTTCAATAGAAACTAAAATAAATGTTATAATTATTTGTTAAATATATCGAGCTGGCAAACAAGAGTGGAATTAAATGATCGTGCGGCGGTCGGTCCGAGTTTAAAATGTGAACGGAGCTAATGCTGTGCAAGCAATCGACAACGGCGAGCAAGCGGCTGTCCTGTAGACACTGGAATATTAGGTCGTGTTCAATCAGCAATAGATATTCACTTCCTATAGGTAGGTTTTTCCGAATAAGAAATACGGAGAACTACTGTCACAAACGTAGAGCTATTTTAATAAGGAAAATGTTTTGCCGTCTACTGAAAGAAACTCAACTTAGAGCATACACTGGAGGCAAAACGGAGCCACCCAACCGGGAAATGCATTCTTGCCGGCGTATGATAAGTTCGCGGTTTATTCACTGATACTAGGCTAACTACCCAACGGGAAGGTCAACTCAGTAGGTGAATATTTTACAGAACAAAATACAAACAGCGAAATTAATTATTAGCTCTGGCTTGATTTAGTAGTATTTTACTGCGGTACTTACAAATGATATAATTCCGAATGCTAGGTTGACGGTTTGACTGCTGGATCAGAGAGAGAGTTTTTGGATGCTCCTCACGAGTTTTATTCCTTGCTTTCATGACGTATCTCGGATGGGCGTGAAAGCTGTGGATTGAATTGAAACGTATGGCTCGTACTACAGACGTTACTTAGTAAGTGCGAGCGTATTATGTAATTGGCAACAGTTTCTCTGAGCATCAATAACCGGAAATGGGTTGCTTGCAATTTCTAGACTATCTTGCAAAAAGAAACGGATTAAAACAGACACAGATTAATATTTTAACCAGTTTTAGCAACTAATGATTTTTATTTCCGACTCTGTTGTTGGCATTGTAAGCTTAACCTGTCATGCTGTGTGTTTTAGGTATATTTAGGGGGAAAATACGTACTGTTTGATTTCATTAATAAAAGTATGTTACACAATCCTTATTACTATTGACAGAACTCAAAAAATTCAAATATAAACTTATTTCCACCTTCTTTGGGACTTATTTTATTTTCTTTTGTAGGTGAAAGACCACTGTATACTTTGGGCGGTTCCAAGTATCACGAACTAATGTACAACCTTGGCATATCACTTTTACATACGGGACGACCGAATCAAGCCTTTGATTGTTTAATCATAGCTGTAAGAAGATATCATAGAAATTCTCGGTTATGGTTACGACTTGCAGAATGTTGTATAATGTTTCACAAAGAGGTTAGCACACTTAATTTTTTATAATGGCTATTTACTATAGCTTACAGTATCTATCTCTTTCATATCCTTTATATTATATTACATTGATATGTTGTAGTTTCCTTTGTTTTACAAAATCGTGCAATAAAATGTTAATTTAAACTTTGCAATGAAGTGAAAGTTTTAAGTTTTACCCAAATTGATTATGTTTACAAAAAAAAGATATATACAGGGTGGTCCGAATTTTAGTCGGGAATCTTCGCCAGCAGATACTACGTTTAAAAATAATAACTTTTTGTCATATAAACATATATCGAAAAACAAATGGATTTCAAAATACAAGGTGTTGAAATTGGCGAAAAAAAAATTTTCTTTCAATATCTCAATAACGAATAAAGATTTTTTATTCAAATTTGACATACAGGTATAATTAAGGCAAGTACACCAGTTAAAATAAATTTTGTCAAAAATATTATACCGGGTGATTATTTTTTTCTGATCGATTACCCCTTAAACCACAAGAACTTTTTGTTTGTACGCCACTGGTCAAATTTAATAGAAAAATTTTATTCTACGTTCCTTTTAGAGCAAAAAAGTATTTTTGGCTACCTTTCTAAATTCTTATGGTTTTTGATAAAATATAAAATTGACATTTTCTACAACCCATAAACGACGGGACGAAGCAAACATTTTCGAATTTTCTCCCCGTTTTCTCTGCAGTGCCCCTTTTTTTCGACGCCTCTGAATTTTTTTAGTATTTTTTTCGCGAGGTTCACTTTATTCGGTCCCCATACTTCTTTTTTTGTCCAGATGAAAAAAATTATTGGTTCGTTCAGTCGTTTGGGTTGTAGAAAATGTCAATTTTATCAAAAACCATAAGAATTTCGAAGGGAAGACAAAAATACTTTTTTCTCTAAAAGGAACGTAGAATAAAATTTTTCTAGTGATGTAAAATAGCATGCTATTTATTTTTGGGTGATATATATCAGATATATATATCATTTGTTATATATCAAATTATTTTGCTAAAATCAAACTACTAAAATTAGTTTTTATGTATTGTTTACGTCTTCCTTGTTAATTTGACACCAAATACATATATAATATTTGTATTTCTGAAGAATTTCTATGTTTTTTCCTCGGTTTTTTCTTATGTATTATTTTTTTATTATTTTTGATCTACTAATCCTATTAATGTAGGTAATTCAAAATTTAATGTTTTTTTTGCAATTCAATGCCTATTGCCTATTTATTTTGTTAAATAAAATAATGTAGGTCCTCAAATTATAGTAATATAAAGGGAGCGTCTACTTAACCGCTGATTTCTCGATACGCCATCGCTACGCTTGCGCCGCTCTTATTAAACGATTGACTTTGATATTGTTGAAGATTTTTTCCCCCAAATACGTTTTTGTTTTTATTATTTTAAAAAAGGAACATCTTTCACCATATTGTCACACTAAACCTAACTGATATATTTAATTTAAAAAAAAACTTAAAAACATCATGTGGGTACTGATCTTGGGACCTCTAGCATGCCAATGCTGTACAGCTCCAATAGACCGTCATATGAACTTGAAAAGCATGTAAGAATCACTTTAAGATAATCGGTAAATAAGAACGGCGCCAGCTTATCGAAAAATATTGACAATTACTGACAATTGACACTGAAATGTTAGGTTAAGTTTTCAATGTGCAAGATGTTAATAGTTGGACTGTGAAGATGTTTTTCTTTTAATATTTTTGAAACGTTTAAAGATACGTAAATGAAATTTTGCAAATGCACTAAACTTTTTATGCCTTACAATATAAAACTAAAGTTAATGACCAAGAATTATTACAGGTGGATTACAACGGGGGGCTGTGGGGTAAATACTGCCATATTTTTCTTGCAATGCAATGCATGTAAAAAAATTATTTTACTCAAAAACAGTGCATCTGAGTGCCCTGACACTAAAATCCATTTTTGTGTAAAGAACTTCAATTCAAAATTTCAGATTCCTTGCTGAAATTTTGAATAAGCCATGCAAAAGAATATCGCAGTATTTATTTACCCTACAGCCCCCGTTTCAACCTGCCCATGATAAGTTTTGGTCATTAACTTTAATTTTACATTGTGAGACATAAAAAGTTTAATACATGTGAAAAATTTAATTTACTTATCTTTAAACATTTTAAAAAAAATATTAAAAGAAAACCATCATCACAGTTCAACTATTAACATCCTGCACATTGAAAACTATGCATTTTAGGCCACATGTTCATATGACGTTTTCTTCATAAAATCGTCTCAGCAACCACCCCTTAAAATATACATGTTGTTTTGGGACACCCAGTACATCTGCGTTTAACACGACACTTAAATTTTTTATTTGCATATTCCACTAGAATACATTTCTGGGTAATTTTTTGCTCCAATTATTAAAATATATTAAAAGCATACACTTTTTTGCATTCTTTGCAGACGAATGAGACTGATTTCGATATACAGAAAAAGCAGAAAGAGTTGATAGTTGAAGTAGTTGGTTCCAAGGACAAACAGAAAATTGTCTTAACTAGTAATTTATCCAAAGATAAAAAGTATAGGTAAGTAAAAAGTATTGACAATATATTTTTGATATTTGCATAATTAGGCTAATAAACATAGCTGAATGTTATAGGTGGGGGGTAGAAAAAATTAGTAACAAGCTGATCTCAACGGGATTGAGTAGATAATAATCTCCTGTTTAAGCAGTCAAAAGTCCCATTTGGTCCTAGTCGGGGAAGATCGAATTAAATGGCCGCCATGTTCGATTTTTCGTTTTTTTTTCAAATTTCTCCGTACGTATTAGTTTTTCCAAAAAGACTAAAGAGGCATTTTTTATAGAGAATAGAATTATAGACATTTGGTTGAAATAACTTTTTTTTATAAAATGAAAAATAAACGAGATATATGAGTTTGAAAGCCTTTCTTTGAAGTATTTGTTTTATTTTACTGCATTTAGAACACATTATCACTAGACTATTGACTAAAATTATTCAATAAAAAAATTTATTCGTTATATATATTTTTTAAAGAAAACGAGGTAAAGATGCGCATACCTACATAATTAAACTTATATTTCCCTAATTAACAGAGCCAGAAACAATCTCGTTGTTAGGCGCTGCGCAACATATTTAGAGTCGCGGTGGAGGGGAACCGTGTCCACTCACTGATTTATAGTTTTAATTGTTTCTTGTGTAAAGAACGCGTCGGTGTGATTTGTACACGACACTTTGTGAAACCATACTTATTTATTAATGTATGAGGAATACTAAAACTGTAATAATACAATGTTCTGCGTGGACATATTACGTTGTAGGACGATTATTAACTGAGTGCGAAGGCGACTATGGCTTCGTTGAAAAACATATGTGCTATTTGTGACAAAGACACTAGTGAGAAGACAGTTCAGGTAACTTCGAAGGGGTTTCCTGGTTTAGTGAGAGCAAGTCATGTTCGCGGGGACGGTAAATGGGAAAACTTTAATAAAGAGAATTTCCCGGTTGTTCATGCAGCATGTAGACGGAAATACACGCATCCAACAGAACTTTCCAAATTTAATGTAAAATCTCGTAATGAAGAGTCAGAATCTTCAAAAAGTACACTCCGATCTAAGAATGATGAAGTTTTTAATTTCCAAACCCATTGTTTTTTTTGTGCGAAATACATTGACCTAGTAGCACTAAAGCACAAAGGGAAATTGCAAAATATTCGCTCAGCTGCTACACTTAATTTAAAAAGCACGATTCTTAGATGCTGCAAGGACAGAAGCCATGAATGGAGTAGAGAAGTACACAGAAGGATATGCAACGAAATAGATCTTGTAGCAGCTGAAGCAAAATATCATGCCAGTTGTTACAGCACTTTTTTGAAGAAAAAAACTAATGAAAAACCAGGAAGACCGTTAGATAACACTCTTGAACACGCATTTGGTATTTTATGTTACGATATTGAAAATGACAGTGAAAATTGTCAGTTTTCTATAAAAGAATTGGTCGACAAACTAAAGTCGTATTTACCTGATGGCACTGAGTCATGCTCAGAAAAAAATCTTAAAATAAAGCTGAAAAAAAAATATGAAAATAACATAGTAGTTACGGAAATTCCTGGAAAATCTGCAGTGGTATGTTTCAAGAAAAATTGTGAACAGCTTGTATCTGATGAGTGGCTTAAACATAAAGACAATAGAACAAACACACCTGAAGAAGAACGAATTTCCATTCTTAAAGCAGCTGCCCGAATATTGAAAGAAGACATTAGGGGAATGGTTTGTAAATTAGACGAGTATCCTTCTTGTGATCACGTTAAATCAGGAGGAAATAGTTTTTTTCCCGATTCGCTTAATGTATTCTTTGATGAACTAGTATTAAAAGAAAAAAAGAGTCCTCAAAAAACTAAGCTGTATGAGACGAAAGTGTGTGCAATAAAAAACTTCATAATATCTTTGGTACGCGTCAGGTCCTTTTTATCACCTGTGATGTTCGGTCTAGGAATTCAACTCCATAGAAAATATGCATCAAGATATTTAATTGATGTACTTGCAGCTCTTGGGGTGTCTGTCTCTTATTCGGAATGTCTAGCATTTGAA
The DNA here is from genome assembly GCA_963680705.1 of Rhagium mordax. Classification (NCBI taxonomy): domain Eukaryota; kingdom Metazoa; phylum Arthropoda; class Insecta; order Coleoptera; family Cerambycidae; genus Rhagium; species Rhagium mordax. Next base: position 24,221,936 of record OY796657.1, on the reverse strand, counting down.
AATTCGGCTATTATTAATCATAAGGACTGTATATCCGAAGAAACTTTTATGCAGTTCGTATATGATAATGCAGACTTCAACATCCGGACAATTGATGGGCATGGAACTTTTCATTCGATGGGAGGAATAATGTGTTGTTCACCTTCTAATAGTACTAATATGCAAAGTATTCCTAGACCAAAAAAACGAACTTTGGCATCAAATATGGGAAAATTTGGCACTATAAGTCTACAGGTAAGATCTGAAATACGTTCAGTTATTAAATTATCATTAATTTTTATTACAGTTCTACAAGAAACATGCCAAATTCGGACTTAATCGTATTGTAATGAATTTTTTTCAAGAGGAACAAAGCTCTAAGGATTTACAGTTAGCATTACAACTAGACTCTTTGTGGATAATGAGTAGAGTTCTGTCTTTTCCATCACTATCTTGGAGTGGATATATGTCTACTCTTAAAGCTGATACCTTAAATATCGATACAAATATTATACCTTTGCCTTTTATTAATTTGGACCCTGGCAACTTAAACACAATTTATACAGCTCTTGTTTTTGCGGCTGAAAAAAGTAAGCAATATGGAAAATCATGTATTGTAACGTTTGACCAACCACTTTTTCAAAAAGCCGTAGATATCGTAGAAGGCTCAAACACAAGTGATATTATATCCTTTGTTGTTGTAAGACTTGGAGGATTTCACACGTTGATGTCTTTTATGGGAAGCGTTGGAAAAATTATGGCAGGAAGTGGCATAGAAGAATTGTTGGAAACAGTATATGCAAAAAATACTATACCATACATGATGAGTGGACATGCTTACTCTAGGGCCCTACGAGGACATTTCCTGATTTATGAAGCCTTAAGTTTAATTATGTTAGACGATCCTGAAATAATATTCTCATTAACCGAAGACGATATTCAGAGTCTTCGACAATTAAATGAAAATCCTATCTTAAACGTCATCAAAGAAAATAAATTGCTTATTCAAATTCAAGAACAAATTCAGAAACAGGTTGACAGGTTAGCTAACACCAGCAGAACGGGAAAGTTATGGGTAAATTACTGGAATTTTATAAATTTAATAAAACTCTTCATACGAGCTGAAAGAATGGGAATGTGGTGGCTTCACATGCACTGCATTAAACGCATGATTCCCATCTTTTATGCCACTGGACATTACAACTATGCCAAATGTGCGCACCTTTATTTACTACAAATGGAAAAACTAAAATCTATCAATGAAGAAGAATATCATCATTTTGTGGGCCAAGGATTATTTACCATTCGCCGAACGGATAAATTTTGGTCAGGCACATGGAGCGATATGGTTATCGAACAAAGTTTAATGAGAGCGATGAAAACCCAAGGAGGCCTGACTCAAGGTCGTGGATTTACAGATTCCTCTTTGGCCAGATGGATATCAAGTATGTCATCATGCATCCCTATTTGTACGTCTTTAGAAGAATTTGTTGATGTAAAGTCAGTATCTTCAGATCAGCACGTCGGAGTATGTAATGCCCGACAACGACGAAATGAACGCGATTTAAAAATAATTGTTGAATGGCTACAAGATCACAACCCATTTAAGTTCTCGGAGTTTTTGTCCCTTTCAACAGGAATAATTGCTTCTTCTAATGTAAATTGTGACAAAACTAAAGAAATTGGAGAAAACCTTTTCAACAATCATATTGGAAAAAAGTTTACCGACATCCAATGCAAAAGAAAGGAAAATATAAAAAATTTTACTTCTATGAACGGTACCATCAAAGTAGATAAGACATATGTAGATTTCAACCCTATGCAACTTTTTAACAGGATAATTTGCTCGAATAAAACGCCAGAAGAAATAAAACATTGCTTTAAGTTTGAACTATCTCCGTACCCTTTGTCACTATTTAAAGATGGGAACTTAAGAAAAGGAACAAAATCCCAACTTCTTCAGGAGCTTGATAAGATTCATATTCCAGAAAATACTCCTCAGACAGACACAGTTTATGTTATCGATGGTGGATTTCTTCTACATAAGATCTCATGGCAAAGGCCTGCCACATATAATGAAATATTTCTGCAATATGTGAATTATGTAATTCACAACTATAATAAAAATTGCGTAATTGTCTTCGACGGCTACGATCAGGAGGCAATATCTACCAAAGAAAGCCTACAAAGATGTAGATCAAAGGGAAGCGTAGAAATTTCCATACATGTCCAGGCTTCAGTAATTACACCACAAGAGGTTTTTCTAAAGAACAGTCACAATAAGCAGCAATTCATAAGGATCCTTCGAACCTATTTCGAAGACTTAGGTATAACTGTGCATCAAGCCCCAAGGGATGCAGATTTTCTTATCACTTTAACAGCTGTAGAACTATCCGTTTCAGCAAAACACGTCACAGTTGTATCAGAGGATACTGATATAATGGTTTTGCTTATACATCATTCAAAAAATAAAAACATTTGCATGCTTCGTCCGGGCAAAGCGGCAAAAGCTGATAAGATATCAAAAATATCTGACATACAGGATAAACTAGGATATTTAAGAAAACAAATATTATTTTTACATGCTATATCAGGATGTGACACTACATCTTTTTTATTTAATAAATCAAAAAAAACATCTCTCTCGCTACTACAAAAGGACAGCGATCTTTGTCAAAGCGTTGAAGTTTTTTTGAATAATAACGCAGAAAAGGAGGACTTATTTCAGTCGGGATTAAATTATCTTTTGAAGCTATATCGCTGTCCACGACATATTAAGGATATCCACCATTTGAGGTATACTCTATATAACAGGATAGCGTCAAGGCAAGGACTTAAGTCTACATTCAATTTAGCGACTTTACCCCCCACTGAAGACTCTGTACAGCAACACCTACTCAGGGCATACTTTCAGGTAATTTTATTTGTAAAAATATAATATAAGTATTTTTGAAAATAAGTTAGGTATGTTATATTTTTTAGATTCAAGAATGGATAGGCAACAATTTGGATCCTTTGCAATATGGGTGGAAAAAGGATGAGCTGGGTAACCTGATACCTGTACAATGCACTCAAGCTGTAGCGCCCCCTGACCTTTTGAAATTAATTTTTTGTAATTGCAAAGAAAGCCAATGCTCGAAAAACTGTTCCTGTAGAAAACTGGGGCTTAAATGTTCCTCTAAGTGTGGCCAGTGTTATGGAATCAGTTGCACAAACTTTTGTTTTTTGGAGGAGGCGGAGGGGGAGGACGAGGAGGACCTCATTACAGAAATTTTCGAATAGTGTGGCGTGATTAATATTGAATAATAAAGAGTTATGTGGAAGTAAATATATTACAATTTATTCCAAAATTATATATAAAAACGTGAAATGTATAAAACATATGCAAAAAATATCTCTATTGCTTTTACCATTCACTTTAGAGAAAAAGTCTAGAAAAATAAAATATTCATAATTCTATTCTCTACAAAAACTACCCCTTCAATTTTTTGAAAAAATCTATTCGAACGGAGATATTTAAAAAAAAACAAAAAATCTAAGATTGCGGCCATTTTTTTTACTTTCCCCCACTTGGACAAAATGGGACTTTTGAGGGGTTAAATAACAGATTAATATCTACGCATTTTCGCTGAAATCAGCTTGTTACTAATTTTTTCCACCCCGACCCCCTGATTGACCAGCCTAAATAGTTTTTACTTTTACTTGTCACATCTTTTACTTTTTTTGTCACTGGAATTTTCTATCACATATGTCAGGTATATATTATAAACAGCTACTGGATTGAAATCAAATAACAAGTTTTGATTCTATTTCCACCAATTATTAAAATACCATTTCCTAGAAAGATTACACTATGTATATTCAAGCGAAGACGGGAACAACAGTTTAATATCTGTACACACTATCCAAGTATAGTTTGTGCCCATAGTAGAATTGTGCCAAGTTCAATATTAAGAAACGCTAAATGTATATTAGGAGAATTTAAGGATCGCAAAACCAGTTATCTATGTCTTTGGCGCCATCTGAACAGATTTCTACTAAATTAGCAGTTTATACTGAAAGTAAATAGGATGTTTCTCTCAATCAAAAAAAAGTAATTGTTACAGATGAATGGTTAAAAGCGTTTTGTTTTTTCAGCACAGAGAGTCAGTCTTATGCAGTACCAGTGCCTTCTCTAGAATTTGCGTCGCTTTGTCTAAGAAATGCCTCACTTCTTATACCTTCCGACACAGCTTCTCCCCCTGTTCCATTGTTTCTAATTCCAGGAGTTACACCACCAGCTCCACCCCCAAGTCCAAGCCCTTCCCCATCTAGTCCATTATCAATTGAAGGAATCGCAACACTGAGAAACAGTATACTAATAGATAGCGCCTATGTGTCTTTATGTCTTGGAGATTATATTTTGGCATTAGAATATTCAAAAGAACTGCTGGAACAGTCAAGGATATCAGGAGTTCATAAGTAAGTTAGATAATGTTTATTTACGTAATGGTAATAATAAAATAGTTTAAATTACTTTAAATATTTATTTATGATCTACACTGACGATCAATTGAAGTGACCCAAGAAAAATTTGCATCAACTTCCAACTCATATATCTTTTGATCGAAGAATCGCAGAGCCATAAATCTTTTTAAGTATTATAGATATACGCCTCAAGAATATGTGACACATTTTGCTTGTCCTTGTCTCGTTTATTTTTGGAGATACGGTGATGAAGGTTGAGCTATGTTTTTCTGCCAAAGTTTGAGGTCGTGCATGGAGTGTCCTAAACCGTTTTCGGATATGACAATATAGTCATTTTGTCCCCTCATTCATTGCGTTCATTTTCATTTTTGATTGATTGTGCTAACTTAATTGTTGTTGATTTTTTGAGGATTTTTATACAGCAGTACATTTTTTGACTTTATACGCGGGGGGAAGAACTGAATTGATAGTTTTCGAAAATGAAACTGTGAATGCGGATAGGTACCTCAATAAAATTTTGCGGCCTATTGTATTGCCTTTTGCGAATCAAAGAGGCCCTGAATTTCTATATATGCAAGACCACATCGTGCTCGAGTAGTATAAATTTTTTTCGAAAAACAGATTACAAGAATGGTCTGGCCTTCCTGCTCGCTGAATCTTAACCCTATCGAGCATGTCTGAGGCGCACTTGGAAGACGCCTTCGCAAACGAATGGTACCAGCTATCAATTTGGAAGAACTTGCTGTTGCGGTTTCAGAGGAATGGCCTCTTGTGGATCAGCAAATTATAGATAATTGTATTGTCAGTATGCCCAGACGGTATCAAGCTGTTATAGGAGCAAGAAGTGGACCAACTCGTTATTGAGATTTAATGTTAAAATTATTTATATGTGTATTATGTACGTGTAAGATTTAATTGTAAACATTAAATAAAGTAAGTATTTAAAGCCAAAAAATGTCCTGTTGTATAAAAATTCTCAAAAAATCAACAACAATTAAGTTAGCGCAATCAATCAAAAATGAAAATTAACGCAATGAACGAGGGTACAAAATGACTATATTGTCATATCCGAAAACGGTTTGGGACACTCCATGTACGACCTCAAACTTTGGCAGAAAAACATAGCTCAACCTTTATCACCGTATCTCCAAAAATAAACGAGACAAGGACAAGCAAAATGTGTCACATATTCTTGAGGCATATATCTATAATACCTAAAAAGATTTATGGCTCTGCCATTCTTCGATCAAAAGATATATGAGTTGGAAGTTGATGCAAATTTTTCTTGGGTCACTTCAATTGATCGTCAGTGTAATTAAAAAATTTCTGAAAAAATCAAATATCCATAAATTTAAAATTTTTAACTTTACCCAAATGAGTGTGCCACTTAATGTTACTTTTTTAAGGTTATTAGCACGTTTGTATGCAGCAGAATCTTTAGTATTACTTGATAAAATATCAGAATCCTTAGAATATTTAAATCCAGAAAATGTGAAAGATATATCATTTGATTTACCACCAGATGAAGAAAAATGTGAGGAGTCATCAGTGAAGACTAGTCCACCTCCAAGTAAGTACTGCTGTTATTACTTTTACAAAAAATATAGAACCAATGGTGCTACGGGCCTATGTTCCATTGGCCTTCCGGGCCCCAATGAAAATTCATTTTAGTTTCCACAAGACGGTAAAGACAAATTCAGAAAATTGGTACACAATAAAATACGAAACTTACATTTATTAAAAATAAAATAAATTTTCTTTAAAAAGTACATAAAAACAAAAAATACACTCATTTAGAAATACGAGGAACGTAAAAGAGTACTATTTTCGAAACATATTTTAATTTAATAATAATCTACCTTTGTAGTTAGCGATTTTTATAGGTAATTAAAAAGTTTTTTTTCTCGCCTTAATATATGCAAATGATGACACTATGAATGTTACGTCTACTGTTCGAGCAATTTTATTTTCAATTGAAATAATTGACAAACCTGACAGTCTTTCTTGTCTTCTAAGAAATTTTTTAATTAATTTTAATTTTGAAAACGATCTTTTTGCTGATGCTACGGAAACAGGTTAGTAAGGAAAATATAACAGGCGGTTAAAATTTCACTAAAGCTACCATAGAAATTTTCAAATAAAATAAATTCTAGCAATTCTTCTGTCTTGATTTTATTTAAATCGTCTTTAAAAGAATTCCTAGCCCAGCAAAAGGCAAATTCTTAAAACTCCAAAACTCTATCATCTAAACACAATGTTTTTTCGTTGAACATTATGTTTTTTCTTTTTGAGTCGCCGACACTGAGGCCCGAGGCAATAGCAATGCGCTGGATAAAAAACCCACACGCGAAAGCTCTGAAGCTGCATAAAAAAAGCATTTAAGTATCACACAAGAAAAAATAATTTATTACCTTTCCTTTGATTGAACTACTTGCCGACTTGACGGGACGGTAAAGAGCGGTAAAACTGTATTTTATTTCAGTGATTGTTTTTATAAACATAACATAGACATACATTTCTACAAAACAAACGGCTAATTCAACTTATACAATAGTATTTCAGGCGAAAAGTTTTCATGTTAGAGAACATTATTTATTAATAAAATGTATTGGATCGAGCAATTATAATTTTTTTATTTATTTTTTATTAAAGTGACACCGGGCCCCTTGAGGCGGCGGGCCCATGTTCCGCGGAACACGCGAAACACTGGTGAATACGCCACTGATATAGAAGATGAGCTCAAGTGAGCTGGGTTGTCATTATTTGAATTTTTTGTAAAGGTAATAATGTTAAATAAGATGTAATGTTTGTAACAATTATAACAATCAGTTATTTATTATAGTAAGAATGATTTACCTTAATTTTGTCTTTTAAATTCTTATTATTTAAAAGAAATTTAAAAAATATGCAGTTTTACTTATAGTTATAACTAAGTAGTGAAAATTTATTTTTAATTAAACAGGATTTACGTAAACTGGATTTTAAAAAAATTTTCAAGTAACAGGTATGAAAAGAACTTCGATTCCCTCTTATCCTTATTTATCAAAATATAAATAGTCAACCGATAACAATCATAGCTGAGTGGGTAAAATTCTAGTCTGTTAAAAATAATCTGTTTTTTTTTTTTGTTTACTTGTTACGGTTATCACATGCAAAGCTGAAATATAATAATAGGCTAGATTACATGTGAAACTCACTTCATAGAAATCAAAATTAGAAACATACTTAAATGATTTTTATTTTTTAACATCTTGAAAATATAAAAATAATGTCACGTAATGTTTGAGATATGATCAGATTTAGCACAAACACCCGCATTGTCCTCATAAATAAATCTTGCTTCAACTAATCTGTGCCTGAAAAAGATCATTTTATATGTATCATTTTAAACGTGTGTTTAGAAACTAATTTTACCTTTTCTTGGTGAATTATTTACACAGCATTTAAGTGATAGGTAACTTCTCACCACCTTCTTGCCATCTAGTTTTGTTTTTTTTTTCAACATTAATTTTTTTTTTAGAATGGTTTCCAAATAACATAGCAAGTGCTCATTCGGTAATGCAATATAATATCGCAGTTGCAAAAACAATTAGAGGTCAGCTTGATCAAGCCGCAACCTTATTAAAGCAAGTTTGGCAACAAAGAAGCTCCAGTTGCAAAGTACCTGCCCATATTATTATGTTAGTTATTTACATTGAACTTCAACTAGGTAATATACATCATGTTGCAGTGTCCATCCACACTATTATTATTATGTTTGTGTTTCAGGCCACACAGATATAGCTAGAAACTTAATACGACAGTATTCTTTTCAACATAGGATAAGTGGATGACAAGTTAATGTGAATTGAAAATAAAGTAATTGTATATACAAAAATATTAAAGAACTAATTTATAAATATAATTAACCATTTTATTTATTTCTAAATGAATTTTACCTAGGTTTTCATTTAATAAGATAATACATTGTTTAACCTTAAAGGCTGCACACTAGGGTGGAACGAAAAAAAATTTTTATTTTTAAATACTTTGTCATAAACTTCAAAATGTGCCTTTAGATAAGTAAAAATAATTCCCAAAAGTTGATTGACGTATCTTAGTATTTTCAGGTTCCTCACAAGACTTAAAGTTTCGAAATTTCCTTGTTTTTGCAGGTTTTTATTACCTGCATTGATTGATTTAAAAAAATAAATTTTCTGTTTGACATAGTGCTTAAAATAATTATTAAGTTATGATAAAAAGTCTCTCCAACCCAAATTATTTTATTTTAATATCTTCAGGTTCCTCATTGTCTTGGAAAATCGCACTACTTATGGGGATTACGCGACAAAGAGCATATTCCCATACAATTACAGCCCAGGCGTCTATGGCGGAAATGGGACAAATAAGCTCTTTGTATTTTGGTAAATTACATAATGAAGTTTACGCCCCATTTTGGTTTCGAGTAAAACTCATGCCTTCATGTGTTCAAAGGGCAAGACATTCAGTTTAATAGATGCTTGCAGATTTGAAATATAAGGTTATTATATTTATTATCTATTTTTAAGATAATCTGATTTCGTTTCAAATGATGTCAATATATTTTTTTTACTTTATACGGACTAAATCCATCTCGGTTTTCTTGGCCACAGACAGCTAATGATGCCCCAGTTACAAGATGCACGCATCGTTCAACAGCTTGGGTATTGCAAGGAAATTGTGGAATACCAGGAAAATTTATGTCCCACACCTTAGTTAAGCATATTTCCATATTAGCGGTTATTAGCGACTCAGGAATATTTTCTTCATTCCAAAAGATCAATTCCGAGTAAAGTTTGGCCTCAAAATTTATTTTGAGTATACTAAATTCACGTAATACCGTTGTTTTGACGGCCCGTGCCTTCAGAACATGTCGGATACCCAGTTCTGTGTCCTTTCAACACATAAAGGCATGAGTTTTACTCAAAACCAAAATGGGTCGTAAACTTCATTATGTAATTTACCAAAATACAAAGAGCTTATTTGCCCCATTTCCGCCATAGACGCCTGGGCTGTAACGGGCTCATTTCGTGATATTTCCTTTTTAATTTATTTTAGCATTTTCCGTAAGTATTTCATCCTCTAAGTATATAGTGAAAAAATTAGATTGCTAGCGTTAATATTAACCCTAATATTTGATTTCAAATTCGTAACATATTTGAAACGGCTATGACGTCACACCACCCGACTCCACTGGTTCTATGAGTTATGCGGATATATGGTATTTAGATTTCGCTGTACCAAGGACGAAGCACTTAAAAGATGAACGAAATTACCACTTCCGTCGTATGTGTAGTAACTGCCGCCGGTATGAAACTATAGGAAACAAGCTAGCGGCTGACCGCTGCGAGTGGTGTGACGTCACAGCGCTCTATTTTCATTATTTATTTTGAGGGAGAAGCAGTTGAAAAAAAAATTTTATATTTTGCACATTTACTAATTACAAGGTGTACTTTCGGAATATGAATTAAAAAATTTTTCCGAAATGAGCCCATTGTATCGGAATATGCTCTTTGTCGCGTAATCCCCATAAGTAGTGCGATTTTCCAAGACAATGAGGAACCTGAAGATATTAAAATAAAATAATTTGGGTTGGAGGGACTTTTTATCATAACTTAATAATAATTATTTTAAGCACTATGTCAAACAGAAAATTTATTTTTTTAAATCAATCAATGCAAGTAATAAAAACCTGCAAAAACCAGGAAATTTCGAAACTTTAAGTCTTGTGAGGAACCTGTAAATACTAAGATAGGTCAATCAATTTTTGGGAAATATTTTTACTTATCTAAAGGCACATTTTCAAGTTTATGACAAAGTATTTAAAAAAAATTTTTTTTTTTCGTTCCACCCTACTGCACACAATGCGAAGACGAACGGGCGTGAAAAATCTAATCCATCTACAACTTTCTTCTCTAACACTTTTTTAATATCTCTAAACATAAAGGCTGTAGATAGGGGTCAAAATATAGGAAACTACCCTGTGTTGCCAGATCTAAAATAGAATATCATGGAATGGGAAAAGAAAAAAGTCAAGACATTAGTGGTCAAGTTGTTAAGTTTGATTAATATAAATTAATTAAAGCTGGAAATTGGTTCATATGTCTTATTTTCTCTGTCTAAAAAAATATGATTCAAAGGTATTTCTTATCATCATCTTAACCTAAAAAAATAACTTTTACCGGCAAAATTCGACTTTGTCGTCAAGCATACTCGCTACGGGGTGTGCAAAAATGAGAAATGTTAATAAAAAAATTTGTTAAAAGGTCTATTTTATTTATTGCCCCGGGACCCTTTTCCACTTAGCTACACCACTGGCCAAATTCCTCAAAATTTTCAATTATCGGCACACAGACATAAACAATTTCCTATGAATTCCAGGACCAAAATAGATTTTTTGTGTTAATCTATTTAAAGCTTCTTAATTGGCCTCCATATGCTATTGTAGGACCCTGTAAATGTAGCGACCAGCATGTCTGCTTAAATTCATCAACGTCCCATTAAAAACCGGTCAGCTTGCTTAGCTTGCAATTTCATAAAGCTTGATTGAGTCGGTGTTAAATATTTATCGCATAAACTAAAAAACATTTCAATCGACTTATCCTCATCTTTTACACGGACTCGAGCAACATTTACTTTATGTTGTAATTGTTTAATTTTATTATCTAAAATTTCAATCTTGTTCCTATATTTCTCTTTTCTAGGAGTCTTCTTCATTAAATACTCTGAAGTTTGTGTTCCAACCGGTGACAATATTGGTGATGAGGGAATTGGGATACTTGGGATGGAATTCTCTGATTCATCTACAACTAAATAACACAAATTTGTACCTATGACATGAAATCACCTACCTACAGTGTGTCGCACTTAAGAGAAACACCCTTATAACTTTTTCCATTTTTACCGGATTTGAACCAAATTTCACTCAAAGATAAAGCACATTAGTATAAACTTATAGCCAAAAAGCCATTTGCCCTTTACTAATGCAAAACCACCTACGATATCAAAATAAACAGGGAAAATCAGAAAAGTATATTAGGCATTTTTTTATCGAAAAATATTACTCTAATGAAAGTTGTTCAGAATTCTCAAAAAATCGTAAGTCCAAAATTTCATCAAAATTAAAAAATATTAATACATACACTCAAGGCAAAATAATCGATCCACGCAAATTTTCGACGAATTTCAATCGCAAATAACTTTTTTATTTGATGTTGGATTTAAACGAATTTTGAAGAATATTGTAGACAAATTAATGGAGAATCGCTCACATTTAAAAAATTTACAAAAAAATATACGTACGTTTATAATATACAGGGTTAAACAGAAAGATGTTTTTTACCATAAGTTTAAGACACTCTGTGGAGTGGCGAAACAGTAAATTGTTCTAAATTAAGTTTTAATTATCAAGTCTCATCTATTCTTAACATTTTTGTTTTTGGTTCACCTCGATATCTTTATTTTTGTGGAAAATATGGATTTTTTAAAAAAACATTGCAATTTCCAATAATTTTTTTGTACGAAGAACTAAGGTTGCTATAGAGGACTGACAGTTTTGTTGACAGTTTTTGTTGACAGTTTCTTTGTAAATGAATGTGTTACTTCTGAGGTGTCTTCATACTTTTAAAAATGGATATCTCCGACTGATGTTGCCAGAGCCATTGCCTTAATCCAGGATGGACGGTCACGGTCAGAGGTGTACGAATGAACGAGATCTCGTTCATTCGTACACCTCTTCCTACCACATTGACTGCTATTGTACTCGCCACGTTGATTAAACCAATTTACAGCCCTTTGTACTTTACTTCTTGTGACGTTTAAAAAACTCTTGACACGTAATACTGTGACCGTCCATCCTGGATGAAAGCAATGGCTCTGGCAACATCAGTCGGAGACATCATTTTTTAAAAGTAAGAAGACTCCTCAGAAGTAACACATTTATTTACAAAGAAACTGTCAACAAAACTGTCAGTCCTCTATAGCAACCTTAGTTCTTCGTACAAAAAAATTATTGGAAATTGCAATGTTTTTTTAAAAAATCCATATTTTCCACAAAAATAAAGATATCGAGGTGAACCAAAAACAAAAATGTTAAGAATAGATGAGACTTGATAATTAAAACTTAATTTAGAACAATTTACTGTTTCGCCACTCCACAGAGTGTCTTAAACTTATGGTAAAAAAACATCTTTCTGTTTAACCCTGTATATTATAAACGTACGTATATTTTTTTGTAAATTTTTTAAATGTGAGCGATTCTCCATTAATTTGTCTACAATATTCTTCAAAATTCGTTTAAATCCAACATCAAATAAAAAAGTTATTTGCGATTGAAATTCGTCGAAAATTTGCGTGGATCGATTATTTTGCCTGAGAGTGTATTTTGTTTGAAAAAATTTTTTAAGTATGAAAATATAATTTTAAAGGGTTTTTGCTATTTGAATAAAGCTGTGACAATTTTGTTTGAAATAAACCGCAAACTGTCAGGTGGTTGTCAAGTAATTTGTAAGTTATTTAGCTGCTTTTTGTGTGTTTTCCGATTCTAGTTTGTCATAATAATGTTTACAATTGCCGAAAAAGTGGAGATGGCAAGATTAGCAGGTGATATCAGATCAGCAAAGGTCTGATAGAACATAATATTGAATGTGTTTTTGGCTCGGTTTTTGGTTTTTGCTAAGCACAATTTAATTTAAATTTCTCTTTCGCTGTATTTAATTTAATTTTTTTAAGTTTGTTATCTCAATTGTAATTAATTTCCAATTTATACAAAATTTGTTTCTAAAACGAAACGAATGATGATAATAATTGATATTGTAAAATTATATTTTCGGATTAAAATATTTTTTAATTTTGATGAGATTTTCAGACAAGTTGTCTAAAACTCTCAAAATTTTGAACAACTTTCATTGGTAAAATTTCCCGATAAAAAAATGCCTATATCCTTTTTTGATTTTCTCCGTTCATTTTGGCATCGCAGGTGGCTTTCGTAGGGGGCGAATGGATTTTTGACCATCAGTCGATCTTAATGGACTCTACCTTTGAGTGAAATTTGGTTCAAATTAGATAAATATGAAAAAAGTATTAAGGTTGTTTCACTCTTATAACTTTTGTTAGGACACGCACGTAAAAAATTATGAAATATTTATCTGCACTAATATAATCACCTCGTGTAAGAAAAAAGCATAAACGTAATGCCTTGGACCTTGGACATATACACCTAAAGAAAATACGTCAACTTTTTGGTAAAACTCCAATTTTTATTTATCGATTTTTCAGGAAAACTAGTGAATATTAAAACATGTAACTGTATGAACTATAAACAAATAAAGAGTAATGCTGCCAGATTGATGGAACATTTCTCAATCTTATTTGGCATCGAATAAATGAGCCGTGATCTTGCCAAGATGGGATTTGTAAATTCTCGACGATTACACGTTTACAGCCTGTTCAGTGCACTGTTTTGTTTATGCAATTTTTACAAATACGAGGAAACATTAAATATTCATCTGAAAGTATACAATAAAACGTCAGGTATAATAAGTACGTACTTGCTATTAATTTTTCTTTTGGTATTTTTGTAGGAACGGAATAATTAGAAAATAAATGGCAAGATACTTTAAATAATATTTACCTGGTAAATCTAGTTCCTCTTTGAGCAAATCAACATCTAATAAATCTTTCTCGTCAATAACATTAAAGGTTTTTGAAGTACCAGGTAAAACCAATACATCTTCATAATACTCGGATTTACTAGTACCTTAAAAAACAGTATTATTATAAAGCCATATTTTTTATTTTTCATTAAATTCATATAGGTACTAGTTAGGTACTATCAATAGATATGTATGTGAGTAGGAAACTCTATTTAATCATTAACAAACTACATACTACAGTTTAAACTTAAGGTTGAAAACTTTTTATCAACAAATAAAATTATTTTCATGACTAAATTAAAATTATCATTAGCCAAACGCATCAGTTATAGTTTTCCTCGACTGATAAATTATTTAAAAAATTAGCCACAGATTATACCTACATACTTGGAGCAATCAATATTTCAGAAGAAAAACCCATTTTCTTCCTTCTTATACGAGATTCATCCTCATCAGTTTTAAATATTTTAGGAAACGCCAACGAATTAAGCCTTTTTTTAATTGGTGACCTATACATTGTATCTTCAAAATGTTCTGCACATAATCTGATGTTGTTTAAGATTACATTATATCTTAACAAATCCTCACGTTTACAAAGTCTAGCCCAATGTTGTGCTCTAAAAGAATTCAGAATTTCAGAAACATTCATTTTATAAGATCTTGCGTATTTCCAGTGGCATAGCTACTGTATAACAAAGGTTAGCAATGCGGGAGGGCCCTCGAGTGCGAGGGGCCCTGGGCCCTGCACGGGCAAATTGAGAAGAAAATAAACTTTAATAAAAATTTACTTTTTTGGGGCCCTCTGACTATTCTTGTATAAGGGCCCAATATTTCTAGTTACGCCACTGTGTATTTCTAGTTTTAGAAATTGGTATTTTTATTTTTACATACCTTTCTTGGTCTTTTGGAAACCTGAAAAAACTACCAGTAAAATTGCTCGAGTTATTTTTGCAATTGGTAACAGCACAATACACGCTAATATGTTTTCGCTCGTTTCCATTCATATTGAAATTAGTAAATTCTCTAGTAGAAATTAGAAATGATGCTTAAACCGTAGTAAATTTCAGTAGGAAACATAAATTTTATAGGTTGGAATTCCAAATTTTATTTTACTTTACTTGATTAAATATTTAAATAAAATTTCAAATGCATAAATTCAATAAAAATTATTAAGGTATTATGCAAGAACATTCTTTCGTACCAGTGACTCTTTATAGTAGTATTTTGTACTAGTATATAGTTTATACTTTATATTTTTAAAATAAAATGATACATAATTATAATACTGACAACAGTGACAACTGACATTCAAAATCACAGAACATAAAGGTATTCAAAATCGTAGAAATTTTGCCATTTTCATTTTGACAAGATTTTAGTGTGAAAAAAAGTGGAAGTGAAAGACGAAATTAGAACTAAAATCCCCAGGAATGCGAATGCAACTTCTAAAAATTTGATCTTGCAGAGTTGCTTGCAGAGTGATGCTGAGTCCCCATGAGCGTATTTTACGCGGCGTAGATAATCACGTGACCATAATCCCTATCATACAATTGGTTAAGGGGTCGCCATATTGTTTGATTTGAAGTTTATAGCGCTTACGCCGACAATACGCCATACGCCAAAAGTTAAATTTCGCTCAACTTTTGACGTAATTTTCTGCCGTTTCTACGCAAAATCTAAAATCGTAAACAAAGCAAAAGGTTATATGCGCTACGCCGACGAACTATACGCGGGCCTTTCGCTGGAATCGCTCAAGGCTGGTAAACTCTAAGGGCCAGTTGTATAAAAGTGGTTCAGCGAAAGTTCAGCTGATTTGGTTCAAAATCCAAGGATACCGATTGTTGCAAGAATGGTATCCTTGGATTTTGAACCAAGTTCAGCTGAACCACTTTACAACTGGCCCTTAAGGTTACCCAATCTGAACCTGACCTATCTCAATATATCAAACGTCACTATACTCGGGCCAAAAAGAGTAGGCAGTAGAGCAAAAAACTTACCGGCAATTCTTCAAAGGATTTAGCTGTTATGGAATACAAAAGCGGCAGCTCGTTTTACCATATAATCCCATATAATTCAGAGAAATATATCCAGTTTTCTCCGCCTACCAGAGATGAAAACCACAACTAGGTCATTATGTTTAATTGGTATAGTCAACCAAATAAAGTAACATGCTTGAACGTGCCGACCTTATACCCAATAATTTGTTTGACTATTATAAAGGTCGTCGAGAGGGCTTAGATAGCGCATTCAGTGGCGTCACATATGCTGCAACGCAAAGGATATGCATTGTTCAACTGCGTTGCTATACCTAATTCGTGGAGATAATGTTGCCAGATGTAAGCATATTATTTAAAATTTAAGACATGGTAACTCATACTCATGCATAATTAACACAATCCGCTTTCATTTGTTCGAATTATGAAATTCGTAAATCCGTACGCCCCTGGCTCTACTGACTACTCTTTTTGGCCCGAGTATAGGCGACCGTCGGTATATCCATCTCTGTTCTACAACAGCAGAGCAGTCGTTGATTGTAGTATTAACGTTGATTGAAGTGTAGTATTAATAAGATATCTAACCGCAGCAATCGCCTCGTAGCCGGCCGAATTGCTGCCCCTCCCACAAACCCCTTTGCGTCTCATTCCGCAGGCTCTATATACTCGTTCACTGTAACAGTGCGACAATTTCGTGAACACGAGAAACTAAACAGTGTAGGTTTTTAGGTTGTGTATCCCGCTGAAATGTAAAGCGTTTCAATCAACGGTTAAGGTATTAAGGCATGGGCGCACGCCAAAATAATCGTCAGATAAAAAATATCAATAATATTATTTGTTTACATCCTACTTTTATTTAAAAAAAAAATAAAAATGTTTCATATTTTGCTTGTTTAGTGTGTATATTTGTTATATTTGTTGGAGATCTTTTATTAAGTCGTTTAATAATTTTTAACGAAATTTTTAATGTAATTACACTACTTCAAATATATTATTATTATTATTATTCTCTAGGGTAACATTAAAATTTCGCGGTTTTTAAATTATACCGTTTTGATTATACAATTGCTGGAATTGTGAGTTAACTTATTCACATATTCTAACTGATATATAATGGGGCACACACTATTGATTTCTATATTAACGGTAGGTAAATGTAAAGAGGGATGACAAAATAATAGACGAAAATAATTAAGAAATAAAAATAATTTATTACATATTTCTAAAAAATTAGAGTTGTGCGAGTTAGTATAAAAAGTTTATTTTATTACTAAAATATGCATAACAAATATCATAATACTGAAATGAATTATAAAATTAAGGGTTCGATTCCCGGTCGTGGCAATGGAAAATACTGTGAGAGGGACTTTTCCATTATACACGGATATTGGATGTGTGTCCCTTGTCTTTAAATGTGTAGTCCCCTCCCGCACAAGTCCTTCTATAGCCTTCTGGGTTAAAGGGGGTCGTCATTACATGTGGTGTATTTATTATTTATTATTAATATTCGTAAAAAGTCAAGCGCGTGGTTGGTTTACGCCAATCTCCTTGCATTTCATGCCTAGTCTGTCCAATGGAAATTCTTTTCCGATACGGTGAAATATATGCTATTCACATTTTATTTACATGAGGGGAGGCTATGATATGTTTTTCTTAGGTTGTCTCAGGGTTGTCTACTATTGACAAAATATTGAAGTGTCAGATTTTTTAGTGTGACTGATGGTCGAGATGGTAGAGTACCTGCCTCTCACCCAAAAGTCCCGGGTTCGAATCCCGGTCGTGGCAATGGAAAATACTGTGAGAGGGATTTTTCCATTATACACGGATATTGGATGTGTGTCCCTTGTCTTTAAATGTGTAGCCCCCTCCCGCACAAGGCTCAGCCTTCTGGGATAAAGGGGGTCGTAATTACATGTGGTGTATTTATTTATTTATTTATTTAATTGATCGTCACTGTCATTTATTTTTGGCTGAATTGCCAAATTTTTTATTGATAACATTGCTGTGCTTTCTTTAGGATCTCACTCTGGCAACTATGTAGAATTAATTTGAATTTGTGGTTATATTTTTGACTTTTCAACATAACCTCAGTAATTAAAACAGTCATTCATACCAACAGAATTCAGATTTTCCAAAGCCTCCCCTCATATAAATAAAATGTGAATAGCATATAGAATGGTCCATTATTGAGGGAAGGATTGACATTTGAATAGTTTTGACGTTTAATTATGTTAAGTAATAATTGTGACAAAAATGATGAATACGGACTTGCAAACTCGCTTGCAAAGGTTAGTATTTATTGTTATAATCGTAGATAAAGTATTATGTCCTAAAGCGCATAGTAAGGAAGCTACAACCCTTTAATAAATAAATCACTTGATGAATTACATTGCATACTTCATCTGCGTGAGTTATTTACTACATTACCACTCGTCAAATAATATACTATTATCTCTGAATATTTATATAATTTAACAGATTGACAACTGAAGTTTGTTTATACAAATGTCAATGCCAGTTAGGAGCTGCAAAATAATCAAAATAAATCGCCATTTCTATTTTAAAGCGGGGTTAGATAAAATTTTATACGTATAAACACGTTATGAAGACGCTAATTTTATTTGAGTCATGTAATTTTGCAGAACTCGCTCTCTTCACTCGCTCGTTCTGGCAAATATTACATTCGTCAAATAAAATTAGACTTTTCATAACTGATTACGTAATAGGTATATTACGTAATCAGCTGATATTCATCATCCCCCTTCAAAGGGTTGTAGCTTCCCTATTATGCGTTTAAGGACATATGTTTATTAATGAAAGTCCATTTATTTTTTGATAAATTAGCGGCCTCTGAAGTTTGGCTTTGTGATCCTTGTCCTTATATGTTTTTCAAGTTCCCACACAATCTTTGTTTTTTTTTTATACTTATTATTGAATACTTATATCAGGTTTCGTGTGACAATGTTGTGAAAGATGTTCTTTCTTTAAAATAATAAAAACGTATTTGAGGAAAAAAACTTCAACACTTCAAAGTTAATTGGTTAGGTGCGTGCCGGGCGGCAGCCGGCGGTTAAGATTAAAAAACTATTTAATCGCCGCGCCGCGCGGTTAAGTCGACACTCCCTAGAAATAATTGCCACAAACACAATAGTTTTTTTTTTATTTGAAAACTTACGTTATGTATTTATGGAGATACAAATTATTTAATTTTAATACCGCTGTCGATCCGACGAAACGGTCGGCTTGCAAGTGTATAAGCTGCAAAGATTGAATAATCAATGCCTACATAAATACCTAAACCTAACTCGTTGCTGTCATCGTGCTTGGATTATTTTGATATAGGTAAAGAATAGTAAATATTCACATGTACCTAATTTATCTATGTAATGATTCTTACCTAGCTATATCAGAGGCCACTTCATATTTAATTGGCACTGCATTACGAGTTAAAGTCTTTTTTTTGCCGAGAACATTAAGTATTTAGGTAAAGTGTTTTTCACATAATAATTTGTTTTTCAGCACATGATCGTCTATATCGAGAAGTTTAATATTTCCACAGTTATTCACCCACAGTCTACAACGGGCTTTATCATTTACGGGAAATTTAAAGAATGCCGTGTCAGGCGTGGTGTTCCTCGAGTTTTTGCATTTTACATATACACAACAATGGCTTGCAATTGTAAAACTCATTTTTTTAACTTCACCGCTTAAACAAACTTATAACAACGCTTATTGGAATATAAATTAATCTACGAAAATATCTACGTTAGATACGCCACTGGCAAACCGAGTGAGACTAGGCAATGCCCAAGATTCCTAAAGGACAGGTTGTCTAGAAACTTAGAGAGAGATGGAAAGAGATAGACATATATGACGTCACAGGTATCCTTTTCCCAGAAGTTTGGTTATGTGCTTATAGAGTTCCATCCTCGTTTTTGGCATTTTATCGTTTAATACCGAAATTATTAGGGTTTTTTTGTGATTAAACTGATTAATGTGAATTTGTACCATTATATGTTTTGTGGAGACTTGGGTATTGTGTGCTTTAGCTTTAAAAACTATATGTGAAAATAGACCTATTGTGAACGAACATTTCTCTAGATTTTAAGTTTTTTAAGTGCAGAATTAATTCATTGACCGTAAGTAAATAAAGTCAAACTTTTTGGGATCATTTTGAGATTATTTCTATAATTCGAAAAATTTCTAGGTGCCAGGAACACGGTGCAGTGTGGCAATTTGTACGAGTAATTACCAAAACTCGAAACAACTCGGAGAGAAACTTAGTTTCTTTTGCTTTCCAAATGATAGGGAATTAAGAAAGGAATGGGTGCTCAGGTGCTATAGAAAAGATAAATTTGACCCCAAGAATAAACGAATCTGTTACAAACATTTTAAAAATGAAGACTTGAGGATGCTATGGAAGCACGGCTGATGAATAAACCTGCTAAGATATTAAAAAAATATGGTAATTATCAACTATCAGTAGTACCTACTTAAGTACTTTATAGTTAATTTTTATGCTGTCCCTATCTAGTTTTTTATTACCATTTGAGACGAAACATTACGAATCATAAATATTAGCTACGATGAAAACTGTTCCATCATAATGCTCTGCGTGCATGAATTTAGCATATCATCTTTTTAATAACTTTTTGATTAGCCACATATTGGTCTTTTCTAGGATAACCAGAGTAGCAATTTAAAATAGGGATAATGTATAAATAGATATAATTTCCTGGGGACAGTTCTTACATAGTAGTGGTACTTGAAAATCAACTTGTAGACTGAAAACTGCGGGACTCTATATTCGCATATTTACATATAAAATAAAGGTTTTCATTTTTCATTTTTTTTAGCCATACCATCTTTGCATCTACGAGAGAGTGAGCAAGTTGTCCAATCGACCTCCAGAGCAAACCGTGTATTGAAAAAAGAACAGGAGACGATAGTTAAAGCACTCGCAACTCCAACCTGTCCAGTAGTAAACACGAAAGTCCTTACGATAAAATTCTTAGAAAATATAATGCCGTAATGGAAGAAAATAGTAAATTGAAAGAAAAAATTCAAGAAGTTGTCATTTGTAAAAATGTTTTGCAGCAAAAAGTTTTGGACTTGAAACTTTGATACAGCAACAGAATATTGCATTTGAAGAAAAGGCGAAAGATGTTTTTGGAAACTTTTTAACATCAAACCAAATTGACATAGCCCTAAAAAAGAATTCAAGAGCACAATGGACAACTGAGGAAACATCAAAGGCTTTCACTATAAGGTATTTTAGCAAACGATGCTATGTATATCTTTGTGACACTTTGAAGTACCCTTTGCCAGGCATGTCCACTTTACAAAGTTGGGCAGCAAATTTGAATTTGAGAAGCGGTATTCTCCAAGATGTATTTAATATAATGGATGTTTCTGGTAAACCAAGAAACGAATTAAAACGCCTAACCGTTCTTTCCTTTGACGAAGTCAAAGTATGTTCGACTTATGAATATGACCAAAAGGAAGATGAAGTAATTGGGCCACATTCTTATATGCAGGTGATAATTGGCTATGGGTCTCTTCGATAATTATATATATAATAGCTTTAAGCTGTGTTCAACTAATGGTCGGACCAGTCAAAGTCTTTCACAGAACAGATATTTTGGTGTAAATAATATTAAGTATAGGTTTTTTTTTAAATTTTTAAGTTTTAATGTACCCGAGATTAACCCAACCGAAGAATAAGTAAAAATTAGCTGTTATTGTAAGTTTGAACTTCTACCTGATGCTCATTCTACCTCTTTATATTAAAGAAGCATTTTATACAATGGCTGCAGATTGTTTAATTTTCGATCTCCAGAAATTAAACGGTCTGCAAATCTATGTTTTTAAAGTCACTAAAAAAACATCTGATAGACAAAAACTGTTACACACTTAATGAATTTTTTTCAACATAGTATTTTACTTTATTTATATATTGAATTTTACCACTTACTTGTTAGTTGCTAGTTAATTATTTCTTACTTTTCTACTTGTTAGTTGCTAGTTAATTACTTTTTTGTGAGGTTCATTTACAAATTTTGTTATGACATAATTTCCAAATATTATGTTGTACTAAGTATCTTCTTTTTGATTATATTGTATCTGATGAAAATAAAAGTATCTATCTATCTAGCTATAAACATACAGTAAGGGGCAGAGCATTAGACGGATAGGAAAATCCTATGTATTTATGTACATGTGCATAAGGTTCAGAACAGCGCAGTTATAATTATATAGCGGGGGCATGCCAATTACACTGTGACTGCGACCAGTCCTACAAAGTAAATAACATCTCTCTACATCGGTAAGGTGATCGCGCCAAAGCGGGCACACTTGATAGTCACTCCACTATTTATATGGCGCTATTCTGAGCCATATTGCACATGTACATAAGTGCATAGGATTTTCCTATCCGCTTAATGCTTAGCGCCTTACTGTATATATAGATCCCTATATTGTTCACCGACCGATAAACAGTGATGTAGTGGAGCCGGAACGCGCCGGAACGGCGTTCCGGCACTGCTTTTTAGTAAAAAAATTATTTTAAAAATAAAGACAAACATTGGACCTGACAATAATTATTTTATTATTGCGTTCCGGCTCAGCAAATTTTGCGACTACACCACTGCCGATAAATTGTTATGTTGGTGCAATTTAGTTTGCAATATATTTGATGATTATTTGTTCAACACAAAGACATATAATATAAAAAGTGTTTTAATTGTGTTCAATCTTGGAACTTTTAGAATAGTTTAGTAAGTTAGTACTGCTCAGCAGTATTGCTCTCTTAATTACCATTTGGTGTTCTGTAAGATGTATGATAAATAAATAAAATCTAAAATGTGAATGTATTTTGTAGTATAATAATTATGGGTTGTACCTACATATAACGATGGCAAATATTAATAACAACTGGCCAAATAATATATTTCACAATGTTATTGTCCATGAAGCCTGTATGTTGATACTTGAGTGTATATGAATCAATTTCATTTTGAACCACTATCTGATTTACCCTTTATCAAATTATTTGTAAAATTCCACTGTTTCTTTGGATTAACACTGTTCGTTCCATTTTTTTGTAATCATTTTTTAATCGTCTATGTTTAATTTATACAATATTTTTTATTTTTTTGTTCAGAAAGTTGTTCGGATATTTCGTACTTTCGTATATTCAACTCGTGTTCGATTAAAAGGAGTGATTTACCCGAGGATTTACCTTTATAAGTTTTCCGTTATCATATTGTTGTAAACATTGACCTCTGAGGGGTTGTTCTTTAATAGGTTTATCTCCAACAAGAATCACTTTAGGTTTGATTCCCTCAAATTATATCTGACAGGAGCTTGTTAAAAGGCATACGACAGTGATCTGTTTAGACCCCACATATCTGAAGATCTTTTCCCAAGAGATCAACATTTACCAGATTATATTATTTTATCGTCACCTGACACTTTAACTTATACTGCAGTTTAATGACTACCTACTTTAGAGTTTTAGATCACCTCTACCTCTTGCATCCCTACAAGAATGGGCGCTCTGACTATTTCAACCTGTTTATACCAAACATCTGTTTTATAGTACCATGTTCCTGTCAACATCAGGACACAGCATTATGCTTCACAAATTGCATAGTATCACAGTATTATGCTTGCTATCTGTTAAAGATATCACAACCAAAGCTGATCTGTCACGCTTGTTTCACATAACCACAAATATTGTCATATTTTATATGTACTTTGGGCGTTTACACATAAAATTCTTAGCCCGTTCTGTTTGATATACTACCTTCTAAATTTTTTAGACCGTTCTCCCTCGTTTATTTGTTATACTTTACTGTTATAACATTTTTTAGGGAAGATCTCTCCTCGGAGCACCACACATTTGTAGCCGTATTCTCTTTTATATTTTCCATAACATAAAACGGAGAGTATGTAAATTTGTGTTTTAATGTTATTGTTATTGTTCTAAAGATAAAGATTCAAAAACTGTATTAAAACTTGAATTATTTCAATATAATCGTATAGAGTGGTTGTCAAAAAGGATACCCGTGACGTAATCAACCAGCTGCACTCCTATTGGCTAATTCTTACTAGGCAACCTGTCTCCTTTAGTAATCTTGGGCAAGCCGATAATATCGCACATTTCAGTCAATGAGGTATGTTAGTTTATGTTCTAGAAGGTAGGTGTCGCGATACTAGCGTTCATAGCAGGTAGAACTTACAGTCGGCGCGTTTAGCGCCGTCTAGTTAAAAATCTTATAAATACTTCAATCAACGCGTTGATTGAAGTGTAGATAAATACTTCAATCAACGGAGCAGTGTTTAGTGTCTCTTTTTAGTATGTAAAATAAATGACAGAGGGCGGTCGCCAGCCCTGCTGCAACCCGCATTTTCCTCGCCCTAATGCTGCTCATTGATGTAACCTGTACGTCTATAAGCCTTGGGAATCGCTGGCTTGGTGGGATGTTCCGCCGAAAATTGGCGTAAATTACGTCGCCGTAAAATACGCTCGTGGGGACTCAGCATCAGTATACAAACCTTAACTTAAATGAAAACATCTGATCATAACCGTAAAGTTCGACGTTTCAAAATGACGTCTCTTTCTTGTAAATTTAATTTACTGATTTATAGTATACTCCATTTATATATTTTCTATTTACAGTTTTCCTTCTATTCATCCTTATTTTCGTGTAGTGGTAGGCGTGGTAGGCAAATCGAATCTTAACATGTGTAAATCGTTGCCAATAGATGGCGGCATAATAACAAATTGCATGAATTAATGTTTGTATTAAAAAGGGGAGGGGATCACTACTAGAAAGAAAACAGTGGTGTGACATCGTAATGGTGGCCGCGGATGCACTTTGCAGAAGAATTAATCGTTCAAAGTGGTGCTTTCCTTGACTAATTAATTAATCAATGACTGAAATATCATTGACTAAAGAGTGGACAATCTGCAGGGAAAGTTTTCTTTTCGGAGTTTTCGTTGTTTAGTGTAAATGGAGTCTTTTTATTTCACTAGTTCTTGCAATGTATTCTGAAGGAGGGCAGACAGTTTAGTGACTGTAAACATTATGTTATTTCCATTCTAATGTTATATTAGAAACGTATTTATAAAATAGTGAATCGGTGTGTCGTAATAATTAAATAATGGAAGGTACAATGGAACGTGAATCTGGAGCACTTGGCGGACTCTTTCAACAAATTATACAGGATATGAAGGTAGGAATGATAAGGGACATTTGCTCCACTTTTTATTATACTTAGTTGAAAGATAAATATATACTTTTTTAAATCGATTAAAATTGTATTTACGTGTTTCTTTACAATGTAGTTTACAGCAAAAAATGGTACTCGTACTCGTGTATTACGTGCCAAATGCTGTTATTCTGAGATCTTATCATAATATGTCACCTCGTATGTCACAAAATTCCGATACAGACTAGGGTAGGTACGTATCATTTTAATTTATTTTATCGTAGGTATTGAAACCTTAAAGTACCAACTAGGTACGTCGTACCGTACGTCCCTTGCATCAAAATCGTTTTCAACTTGGTTTTCAATTAAAAATATGAGATAACTAGCCGTTATCTACTACAGAACTAAGATGTTAAACCAGATATCAAGTTTTGATTTTCAGTCACAGTTCATATCAGATAGCCTCATTATTTGAGTAAATATTTATTTTTAAAAAAAATAGGTATGAATTGCTGTCGGATTACTACTTTACATAATAGCTTTAGAGACTGTAGCAATCGCATTTTTCTAATTTAATTTATAATAGATACCTACTATTTATAATTCCCGATATAAGTAGCCTTATAAAAGTAACTAGAGTAGGTATTATTAATGTTCTCGTTAATGTTTAAAATATTTTTTAGAATACTTAGCACTAGATAAATACGAGGATAAATACGTCCTTATTTATATTTTTTAACCTGAACACAAGCATCAATATCAACATCACAAAATAGGTAGCATGACATCGTATCAATTTAAATAATTAAATCTGAATTGTCCAAAATTAGGTATTTCCATAATACAAATAGAAAAACCTCGAGACAAAACCCTCTGAAAAACAAACGTTAAATTAGTCAGGTTACCTATACTTTGTTAGTCTTGACTTTCTGGAAAATCTTGACAATTTTGACATAAATTAGATACCCCATTAGATACTTACATCCGAGCTTACATCAAATCGAGCTTCAAACCCTCAACACTCTGTGTGGTAAATAACTTTCCATTATACCATTCTGACACCTATAATGATTTATCATTACTCTATTCTTCATTGATATGACACCAATATCGGCCTAGGCCGATAAAATTTATCATTACTCTATTCTTCATTGATATAACACCAATATCGGCCTAGGCCGATAAATGAATTGAAGAAAAATGCAAGGCTTACAATAATCATCATTAAATATTAAAGTATTTATGGTATAATGAAAAATACTGAACGACACACGGCCGATACGCAAATAACAGACGCAATTTGATAGTAAAATCTCGGCTTCGCCTCTATTTTATACAAACTTCAATCTTGTCCGATATTTGCTACATATCGGCCTTATGACGTTAATAACTAACTATTGACAAACTTCTCCATCGAAGGTAAATAATTATAAATAACAAGGCATGCACTAATTTTAACCCAAGACCTAATTTTAATATTTTTTTGTTTTTCACTTGCAAAGAAGTCTATAAGTTCCTAGGGCGGTTTTGTTTAAATTAGGTACGTTTTTTCCGGTTTTTCCAGTTTGTTACAGTTAGTAAAGTCATAGTCTAAAGATATTCTAATAGAATATCTTTAGACTATGGTAAAGTTTGAAGTATAGGTATATTTGCCGCCAAAAGTAGGTAGGTATGACTCGGTAGGTATGACATTAATTTTTTTGTTGAGGAAATTGTATAATGTGTTCAAAAGACAAGTTGACGTTTCAGCTTCATTTCAGCAAAGATTCATTTTTACTCTTTGGTTTCATATCAGTAAAACTCTCGGTAAAACTTCAATGTGGTATTCAACCAATCGTTTTAAGTTTTAATAAACATGTTTTAGGCTCGGTTTTAGGCGTTCGCAATGGAAAAATCTCGGGAAAAATATTTGAAAAAATTAAAATTCTTATCCTCATGTATTTTACTCGTTTTTTATATACCTACTTACCTACTTAACATTTTGACCAGTCATAAATGTAGATTGTTTTCATCGAGATTTTCATGTATGTATGGGCCGAGGTATGGGCATACCTCGACATACCTAATTTTTCAGTTAACGATTTGGACATTTGCTTACTTTCATTTTTCCCTCGATTCTTTCACTGCTGCATAACAGTAATCTCGATGTAAAAAAAACGATTTTGACTGGAGACTTTAGGATCCCTCGAGGGATCCCTCCAGTTCCAAATTGATTACCTACTACGCCTTCTAATTTTCTCTCGAATTTTCTCGAGAATTTTCTCTATACAAGATGACGACAAAAGTATGTATAGGACCACACCCATTTCAATTTCAATTAAGATAATAAGTATTATGCAATTAAAGAATTAAAATACACCTAACAAAATCGAGAACAAAATGCTATAAAAATACAGTGAATTTAAAATTCTTCTAATTTTCATTTTTCAATCAAAATTTCCAAATGGGATTTTCGCAAACTCTCTACATACCCCTTTCCAGACGCTCAATGCACCCATAGGATAAAGTACCAGTTTTTCTGCTTTTCTATATTGGTTGATACTTTGACCATATCCACCTAATTCACTTCGCCATTTAATTCAATTATAAGATTTTTGTTACCTATTCAAACCGTTATCAGCTCGGTTATTAGTACACCACTGACTACGACTTAACATCGAATTTTATTTTGTTTTTTCTACGTTAACAATATCATCCGCCGAGTCATCTGCATATGTACAGGGTGTAATGGAATGTCATAACTGAACGAGCCTATTCCTTGTCCAAATTTAAGAATGTTTTGTCATATAAACAATAAACCTCGCAATAAACATTAATTGTCCTTAGAGCCTTCTTCGTTTCCAAATAAAATAGAAATTATTTCTTTAAATATCTTCTGAACAAATGAAAATATTAAAACGAAATTTTGTGTGTACGACACAAGAGTAAAATAATGGAATTTAACCCTGAAAAATTAATCCCCCCGCCCTTTAACCAGTGGCGTAGATATATGGTATGCCGGTTGCGTTTTGCGAGGCGTTTTGCTAAGAATTATGGCACGTATGGTCGACTTCAGATTTGTAAGACACATAAAAAACCGGCGGCTTGTTTGATGCCCATAAAAACTTCAAACAAACCGGCTCTTTTTATGTGCTGTATAGATATAATACAGACTTTAACTGGCATACCTACCCCATATAGGTATACGTCACTGGCGAGGTCAGTGGTTAAAGTTGGGGCTTCATTTTTCACAGTTAAGTTCTATTCTACTCTTATGTTGTATACACAAAATTTCGTTTTAATATTTTCATATGTTCAAAACATATTTAAAGAAATAATTTCTATTTTTTTTTTAATTTTATCGCCCCGTATCTTGAAAACAAAGGCTCTATGGATCGAGCTATAGACTAGGCACTCGATTACGGAGTTACAGGGCGTTTAACTTTTATGTAAAAAAAAAATATATATGATTGACCATCTCTTAAAATACCTAACCAGCCGATTTTTTTCAAATTTTACATTAGAGAGATCCGAGGAGAGATCTATATTAGCTGCCAATTTCAGTTCAAC
Organism: Rhagium mordax; assembly: GCA_963680705.1. Lineage (NCBI taxonomy): Eukaryota > Metazoa > Arthropoda > Insecta > Coleoptera > Cerambycidae > Rhagium > Rhagium mordax. The sequence continues at coordinate 24,193,060 of OY796657.1, read as the reverse complement.
CCCTTGAGTCGATGGCTTACAACGGTGGTTTGCAGCCCCGTTTTATAAAAAAAGTACATCACTGATTCTTTTTTGAAAATGACAGCGGATTTCTGTTCTTCTTTAAATAACACATAAAAAAGCTATCTGCTCGTACATTTTTGATAAAATGCGCCGTTCTAAAGTTACTTAGCTTCAAGAATTTTACATACTTATGTAGGTATTTAGCTGTTAGTAAGCAAATCAGTGAAATAATTATTGTAGTAGGCTGAAAACCAAATGTCAGTAAACGCTGTCACCGAGGCTGTCACAAAACACTTTATAATCGTTTGCTGCATTGCTGCCAACCGAGCTGCCAACCATATTTTTTTCCCATGAAAATTAAACGCCCTGTAACTCTGAAACGAAGCATTTTAGGACACATTTATTAAACAAAATAACTTTTTTTTTTATGTAGAATACCCTGCAAATTATGACCTAGGCTTTCTGAGACACATTGTATATTTCACTTTATACTTAACTAGATCTTTTTGATGAATTTGATGCACTAGCCACTACTAAAACCGAGAACAAACACAATCCCCGCCCTGTAAGTTTTCACTAAATAAACTTAATCCCTTCCAGAATTTCGTATGATTTCTGAAAATTTCAAAGAATTTCCCAAAATTTCCGATAATTTCCTAAAATTTCCAATAATTTCCGAAAATTTCTAATAATTTCCTAAAATTTCCGAATATTTTCTAAAATTTCCGATAATTTCCCAACATGTTGGTTCCAATCGATTGCTACTACATCATTATTAAATGCCTCTAGATTAAAACTTAAAATTATTTTTTTAGTAGAATTTGCCAAAATCTTCTCGAAAATCTTCTCATTCTCGATAGCTATAAAACTTTCGCTACTGGTTATTCTCGTGGTTATTCTTGCTGGATAAATTCACTTGCGATAGGTACTATCCGAAGGTCCGTCGAGCCGCACCCCCCTTTTCACGAATCTAAACAAAACCTATCTGAGATTTATGTGCTATTAAAGGTGCTATTAATTATGTGCCGAAGAAAAAATTTTTGTGCTGCAAATTAAAGTGCTTTTTTAAAAACTTCAAAATGGGGGGGGTGTAGCTTGACGACGAGCCACACCCCCCTGGTAACAACGCAAACAATTTATTTTTAATGATAGGTTTCTATGGATCCCAAGGGAGTTTTTAAATTTTTGCCGAAGAAAAGACGTTTTCATTGGAGCATATGAGGATAATTAATCAATTTTATTGGGTGTAGATAAATGTGGGAAATAGTCAAATTAGTTTCATGTTGTTTCGTTTTCAATTAAAAATTAATGAATAGGTGGTTTTATAAGTAGGAAAAAATGGTGAGCACATAATTGGCACTTAATTCCTGCGCTTCCATTAAAAAAAAAATTATTTGTTTATAAAAAATACACTCCGAAAATCGATCTTTCTCCCAATCGTGAGCACATAAATAAATAGCACATTATTCCTATGCTATTTATTTGCAAGCACGAAATTATTTGTTTACAGAAATAGTGGTTTCAAGCTACCACCCCCAAGAACAGATAAAAATGCTCCAAGAAGTCGGGTGGGATCGAAGCACGGAAATCGTTCTTTCTCCCAATCGTGAGATATATCTTTTCTAAGACCACCACACTACTTCATCTAGGTATCCTAGATTAGCTTTTGGAGTTTTAAAACTAGGGCTGGTAGGTAGAACCGGGTTTAAAGACGGTTTAAAGAACCGGGTACCCGGGTACCCGGTTCTTTAAACCGTCTATACTACCCGAAAATTCAAAATCGAGTACCCGGATCCGGTTCCGACCCGGGTACCCGGATCCGGTTCTAACCCGGGTACCCGGATCCGGTTCTAACCCGGGTACGTTTTCCTAAATTTTTAGACTTGTGTAACGAAAGTTAATAAATTATTATTAAGAGTATTATTAAGGGAGGTTTTGTCGACAAATTTCAGAATTGGGAGAAATTAAAAATCTAATTGTTTACGAATAAATCGAAATAATCCAACAATATTTTTCGAAAATTAACGTTTGAAAAATCTAAATAAAAAAAATAATAATTTATAGGTAATCTTAATAGATTTTTTTACAAGCTTTTATTTAATTTGCAATATTTGTATGTATGTATGTATGTATGTATGTATGTATGAATGTTAGTTTGTTTGTTTAGGTCAAATCTTGCAACTGAATTTTAAAATAGTTATCCCCAACCGATTGAGCTGAAATTTTGCATACACGTTTAGTTTGGATGTTTAGCTAAGTGACGTCATTCTAAATCCAATATGGCGGACGCCCCAAGATGGCGGACAAAATTTTCTTATCTACCATCATAATGTGGGTATCAAATGAAAGGGTTTGCTGAGAAGAATACGAAAAGAATACGAAAAAAGCTAGAAACTAAAAAATAAAAAATAAATTAATAGTAAAAAAACATTTTTAAAAACAAGCTTTTGTTCTCGCTTTTATTTAAATGCTCTAAAAAGAAGAAAATAAACTTTAAATTAAATCAAACCCATCAATTTATTACATTATACAATTTATATGATATAAAAGCTTGTCGCGAGATTTGCCTGTGTAAATAAACAAGAATACAATCTTAAACTCTCGCGACAAGCTTTTATATCATATAAATTGTATAATGTAATAAATTGATGGGTTTGATTTAATTTAAAGTTTATTTTCTTCTTTTAGAGCATTTAAATAAAAGCGAGAATAAAAGCTTGTTTTTAAAAATGTTTTTTTACTATTAATTTTTAGTACACATCATTAGTCGTCTAAGTTCCCAATGGGTGCTCCACACCTAATTATTAACCTAGGTTAGGATCGGTTCACCTACATAGGAACCCGTTTTTTGTTAGCAACGGTTCCGGAATAGAACCGGATCCAGGTGGAACCGGTTCCGGGTAGAACCGGGTCCGGGTAGAACCGGTTCCAGTTAGAACCGGGTCCGGATAGAGCCGGTTCCGGGTAGAACCGGGTAGAGCCGGTTCCGGGTAGAACCGGGTAGAGCCGGTTCCGGCTAGAACCGGGTAGAGCCGATTCCGGGTACCCGATTAGGAACCGAATACCCGGGTACCCGCTTAGGAACCGAGTACCCGGGTACCCGGGTATCGGGTAATAAATAAACCGGGTACCCGGTTCCCAGAATTTCGGGTAGTGACAGCCCTATTTAAAACCACTCCAATGCCTAATTTTTTACATTTAATATCGAGTTAATATTCAAAATTACTGATCGATCAGAATAATATTTTAATACTTAATTTTTTCTCTGCCCAAGTTTGGTTTGTACATTTCGTAAATATTGAAGCTGTTTAGGTGTTTTATCGTCTCTGATTTTCTTGGGAGGATTTTCAGGATTATCTGAATCGAATAGAATCACTTTTAGTAACCAGTTTTAATTTCTTCCTTGAGCACTATTTTCCTCACTGTAGTTTGCTTTTGTTCGAAAAGTATAATTTCGATGTCATTGAATTGCAGTTGCGTCTCGTTGGTGGGAGCAAATGCCTTATTCTATATCGTGTTTTAATTAGCTTTTTCACGAACGAATATACCTCAGAGTATACATAAAGACTGTTACAAAAAAAAAATTTTATGTCAGTTCAGTATGCAGAAATCGAGGCAGAAATAAAGAAAGAGATATGATACTAGAATTCAAATTACAAAGGTCCCACTGCTTTGGGTTTTGTTCACAAAATTAACAAAATTAATTTACATCAGCGTACTCCCGTGGTGTTTAAACCTATCTATACAGATTAACGAGCTCAGCACTTTCTATTATAAGATATATTTAATTCCAAAAATATATGTTTAATAAGGTCATTTTACTTGGATTACCCGTTTCTGACACGAAGATATATTTAGCCTTCCTTTTTGTTTATGTTTTAAACAAATACCCCTTTATTTTTAGAACTGTATCGTGCACGTGTTTCGTGTGGTACTATGTTTACTAAAAAGGAAAATGGCTCTCCGCAAACCACATGGTTGTAAATGGATATTTTGCAGAAACCAGATACAACAAAATTTACGCTTTGCATATTGGATTTCATAAAAAACCGCCTACATTTTTAACTCTATAACACGCGAATACATCAAGGTGGAACGTGGGCACAAGGCACAATTACAGAGAAAAAATGATAACAATCGAAGTTTATTTGAATTTTAAGTAGATTATTAAGTAGTAGTGGATAATCTGTGAGCTCGCCGTTTTTATGAAAAATGTTACCTTAATTATGTGTAGAAGTTATCGTTTTCCCCAAGGAAATAAATAATAAATCCTTTGTAGCTGTTATTGCCTATTGCCGAGAATTTTTTGTTTTATAAGAAATATTTCAGTACAATATACCTAATAAGTACTTAATTATGTATATTGTATACCTACCTCGTTTCACTTTTCTTTACAAATTAATTCTTGGATTTCGTTCCATACTGCACAGTTATTTTTGTGTTGAAAAGCTTTGATTTTTACGTAGGGATCTAACCCAAAATCCGAGCCAAAATCATACAGTATCATATCTGGATTATGCAGTGGAAGTTCAAATAAATCAAATATTTTCATTTCTGTACAAAGATATAGCCTTCTTAAGACTTTACATATGGAGCGCTATTATAATTGCACCACCAGTAATGGTCAGACGTGGATTTAGCCGGAGAGACTTATTCATCTGGGGCAGGCAAATAAAGGAGCCGTTATTCTTGTCTGTTCTGCGTTCTGTTTATTGAACAACACCGGTTTTATAACGCCTCATTTCGCAGTTATTTTTCAGTGTAAACGACAAATAATCAATTTAATTCCTTATCAACAAATAATACTTCACGTTAAGGCACAGCAGAAAAATATTAATAACAGTAATACTATGTTTCATCTGCAAGATTGTCGTTCATATACATTTTTTGCATATTACCCATGTTGCTCATCTATCAAGAAGACAAACTTTTCACCTCTTTAAATGTTTGTGTGTGAATCATTGTAAAAGTCGAATTGTAGTCATGTCTAATATATCGATCGATTTTCAGTTATGATGGTATGGATTGAAGTTAAAATCAAAATTTTTTTCAGCAGGATTACTATTTCATCCGAGATTTCATCATTCATTCCAATCTCACTCTTCTATTTCCTCTCATCTAAAGTTTAAATACACTTCTCGTCAAAATTAACGCATATTTTAAAAGTGAACTTAAGTTCAATCTTTAATATTTTCTGAACTACCTACTTCCCCGATTTCATATCTTTTTTTTTTGGATTGTAGCTTGATTCTTCTAGAATCTTTGTTACCTGAGCGAAGATATAGGCGTCTTTTTAATGATAATCCGTTTTGTAAAATTCGAAGTAAAATCATTTTATTAAAAATGTTAAACGTATGTACAAAAAGAAGTAAACAATTTTTCTCATTATTAAGCCTTAAAATCTTATTTAATACCGAGTATTTCCCATCCCAGTTATCACATATTGACAACGTCGCCGTGGCATCTTTTATTATGAAAATAAAAAAATATTTTTGTCTATATGAGTTGGTCAATTTGAGTCCAAATCTCTTCAAGTCTTGCGGCAAAAGTCCGAGCCCTTCATTAAATCCCATAAATGTCCAATGGGGTTAAGATCGAGATTCTTACTGTCCCATTTATTGTCTTACCCATTTCTTGAAGATAATTTTGTTATTTTTTATCAACATACATGTACTGTACATGTACGAACAAAAAGTCACATATCTTCGCTCACAGATGTGATGAAAAGATGATTTAAAAAACAAAATATTAGCAAAGAATGAGACTAAATTGTGATTACTATTTGGTTTCAACAAAGGCACTAAGACACTCCACAGGGTGTTTTAAATTTCTTGGTGAAATGCTACCGCCAATATAATAATCTGTAAGGTAACAAACATTTCCCAGAGAGATTGTAATGGTGCCACTTGTAATGCTCTATACTTACGTAAACTTTTTAGACGGAAAACTCGGGCGCCAGTTCCTTAATTTTTAAGTGCAAAGAATAGCACTTTTTTGGCTCTCCTATTGGGAGAACAATCCGGTGTAGCGAAACGTTGAAGATACATGATGTCCGGGGTCGTAAGCTGGAGATCTGTCTAATGGACTTCGACCACTGCTCAAACGGGTTAATCAGAAATAATTGACAGAACTAATAACTCTTTATACCAACGTATTTATTTAGCAACACATTAATGAACAAATCAATAATAATAATAATAATAATAATAGTCTTTATTGATAATAAGTAATTTGAATTTGAGTACAACTTGTATCTATAACAGAAAACTAAATAACCTCGTAAATAACTATATAATTATATTTATTATCAAAAGGCTGAGTTTGCTTACTTATACTTATACAAATATAAGAAGCACTCTTACACTCAACCAGGAAAAGCCAGCATCAGCTTAAAAAAAAGGAAATTTATATTTACTTATACATACAGTGTGTCCCAGATTGGGGCCCGATGCATTGCTATCTCGCTTATTAACGGAGATGGAACGATGGTTAAATGGGGAAAGTTTTGCATATTTTAATGGCCATTTCGAATCCGTTTTCAAATTTTATGTAGCACCCATAGTTTTTGAGTAATTTTCAAAAAACTGAAAGATTGCTTTTTTTTATTTCCTCCATAACTTTTTAAGCATTATTTATGCAGGTTGGAAACTTGTACATTATTAGAACACTTTTTAAAAATACATCTAATAGTAATAGCAAAATGTTTCTACCGTCACTTGTTTTCGAGACTGACACATTAACTTTTGTTTTTCTTATGGGCGCCATATTGGATTTTTATTTCATTAAATAGCATTTTTTATGCGCTTTTCAACGATGTATCACAATCTGAAAAAATTCTATACTGAGGTAGCAACGTAATAGAAAAACAGGTTTTTTAATGGTAGGCTATGAACAAAATTGGCAATTGTTCATAATATCTGTTTTCTCCTCATTAGAAAACCTTAACGCCATATTCTTATTTAAAATTATTAATACCTACTCTTAAATAAACTAGTGAACCCAAAAAAATAACAAAAAGGAACTCTTATTGTGTTGTTACTTTGTTTATTGTTGTTGAGTTTCATTGTGAGTTCCTTTTTGTTATTTTTTTGGGTTCACTGGTTTATTTAAGAGTAGGTATTAATAATTTTAAATAAGAATATGGCGTTAAGGTTTTCTAATGAGGAGAAAACAGATATTATGAACAATTGCCAATTTTGTTCATAGCCTACCATTAAAAAACCCGTTTTTCTATTACGTTGCTACCTCAGTATAGAATTTTTTCAGATTGTGATACATCGTTGAAAAGCGCATAAAAAATGCTATTTAATGAAATAAAAATCCAATATGGCGCCCATAAGAAAAACAAAAGTTGATGTGTCAGTCTCGAAAACAAGTGACGGTAGAAACATTTTGCTATTACTATTAGATGTATTTTTAAAAAGTGTTCTAATAATGTACAAGTTTCCAACCTGCATAAATAATGCTTAAAAAGTTATGGAGGAAATAAAAAAAAGCAATCTTTCAGTTTTTTGAAAATTACTCAAAAACTATGGGTGCTACATAAAATTTGAAAACGGATTCGAAATGGCCATTAAAATATGCAAAACTTTCCCCATTTAACCATCGTTCCATCTCCGTTAATAAGCGAGATAGCAATGCATCGGGCCCCAATCTGGGACACACTGTATACTAATATCTCAGCGACTGTGTAGTCGAGTATGTACAAATTTTAAAACGCTTATAAACAAGCAAGCTGGCAATCAAGAATCTTTACGCGTGGATACGATTTTATTTCGGAATTTTGGATAACAGAGATTGGTCTTCGCGACTTGAAATTATTTTGTACGGCAAGCAAACGGAAATTTCCAACAGGATGTATTATGAACGGCGGGCAATCGGTTAGCTTAGCTATAGATATTTTAGTCTATACTGGATGTTTTAAAATACGGCGAACTACTGCCACAAACGTAGAGCTATTTATCAATGACTATTTTGATTAAATTATGGTTTTCCGGTAAAACTTTATGCATGGAGGCTTTATAGATGGCCCAAGTGAACAGATCTAACCAGCCGATGCATATATTATAAAACAAAAGACCAACGGAGGTGTTACTAATTAGCTCTAGTTTCATTTAGTAGTATAATACAGCACTCACGAACAATAGGATCCCTGAATATCTATACTTAACTGAAGGCAGTACCTACGGATTGTAGCGGACCACGGTGTATTCTTACCAATATTATATTCAAATAAGTGTATTAATTTAACTCGGAGCGGCGGCGGTTACGGACGGAAAACGGTGAATGCTTCGGATTGATCTGCAATTGATGACTGTCGATCGGATCTGATGCGGCGGACGGTCTCGGACTCAACCTGGACTGCTGCAGACTTTCTCGGACTGACCCCGGAGTGAACGCTCCTCTGGCCTTTTAATACTTTTATGACGTATCTAGATGGCGTGTTAAAGGGGCGGTCACCGACTTGGAACGAAGAACTTACAACGTTACTTCCTGAGTTCGAGCGGATTATGCAATTAACAGCATTAATTCGGACCATCAATAACCGGAAATGCGTTACTCGCAATTTCTAGACTATGTTGCAAAAAGAAACGGATTAAAACGGACACGGATTAATATTGTAACGGGTTTTAGTAACTAATGATTTTTGTTTCCGACGCGGTCATTATTTATAATAATTCTCGGATTTTACTTATACGGGGGATTGTCCAAAATTAATCAATTAATTACTTGACTGTTTGTTTACCAGTGGGCTTTTCACAACTCATTACTAACTTAACTTAAAAACGGCGGCAGGGGGTACCCAAGTGACGGTAATATTTAAAGCAAAAACGGCCATTCCTTGATTGGAAAAAATCACTTCGTTACAAGATAAACCCAGCCTTATGCTAAGATTCTAGAAGAATTAAGTTACAATCCAAAAAAAAAGATGATTGAAATCGGGGAAGTAGTTCAGAACATATTAAAGATTGAATTTAAGGTCACTTTTAAAATACCTATGTGTTAATTTTGGGGAGAAGTGTATACTCGAGTGTATATTATAATTGTACTCGAAAATTTGTAAATTATTTCAAGACGTCATTCCAAATTTCGAATTTTATCTCAACCATGGTAAGACTGGACACTTAACTGCAACTACAATGCTATCAGGACAAGTTCACCTATTAGAGGCGGGTAGTGGCACAGTGCTATTTGTAGACTGCAGTTTATTGACATCTCCAGGAAATAATTAAAAATAGGTAACTCCAGATATCGCACCTGAAATATATATTGTTTTTCTATAGTCTTATAGTATTATTTTTCGTTTGTGTGGTTAATAAATAAGCGACCTAGTATGGAATTGCATACGAAGTTTTGTTTATTTGTAGTTTGCATGATTTTTCAAATTCCAACGAAAACAGCAGGAAATGATATTTAGTCATTTCCTTCGGAGATTCAAGTCTTATCAAACTATTTTAAATGTAATATCTCATTTCAGAACTTCTGAGTTTTTAACAACCGCTTGTTTCAGCAATAAACATCAGAAATATTTTATAAACTCGTTTACTTTTGATTGTAAGCATCTTTGTTGCCGGAAAGAACGTAGAGGGTTATTTTAAATTCAGAAATAAGGAGAATATCAAGAATTTGCATTTAAAATTTTTTTCTTTAATCAACAACTTGGTCCAGAAAGTTGTACAACGTGCAATTTCACTTTTTTATTCATTTGAAAACCGTATATTTTGATAACGGCATCTACTGAAACGGGTAGGCAAAGAAATTATTTTTAAAGCCGTCCGAGTTCTAACTGAAAAAAATAAAAAAATCATAAAATATTTTTTACTCACAATGTGTGAACATTTTTAAGTAATTAACCGCGACACAAACCGCAATAACTATTATATTAAGAAATGCTGTTTTGAAAGAATCAAGGTAGTGGATTGATGATAATAATAATTATTTGTATAACAACACTTTTTAATTAAACTGTAAAGTGAAGTATTGTTTTGTTTTCATTAAATAAAATGAACCCTGTTCCCGGATTTTAAAAATCGTTGTCGGCCAGACAATAGAGCAAACATTTTTATACCATAATGAGCGTTTCTTAGATAAAGTAGGAAAAACCCTATTGTTTTTGAACAAAATCAAAAGAATAGAATGAGAAAGTTTTACTATTTTAACCAGAAAAATGGCCCTGAAGAAAATAATACCGAATTAAGTTTCTACAAAAAAAAAAGAATATTAGACTTTTAAGCATTTCGGATTCATACTTTCTATAGGTACACTTTTTCGTTAAATAAGCTTATAAGCGTCTTTCAATTTTTATCGCTTCTTTATTGTAGTAATACTAGTAAGTCCTGAATAAAAAACAAAGAACTCGTCATTCAGGAAAGTAGGCTATAACTTGGGAAAAAGGTTTTATTTGCCCAAATACTACACGGGAAGTGACAGCTATAAGCTTTATATGAAAATGCCATAATAATAAGTTGTGTACAGGGTGTCCTATAGTTAACACGTTACGCTCTATTCTCGCAATAGTGTTTAAGTAAGTTGAAGCTTTTGGTTCAGAAACCGGTCTGGCGTAGTTTTTTCCGAGGAATCTGATGCCGCTAAGAACCAAACAATTGAGCATCAAAAAAAGTTATGGCCGAAAAACCAATTTTATTAAAAAATTCAAAATAGCAGATTTTCGTATCATTTAATTGACTATTAAAGGTTAGTGAAAAAATTCATGTAAATTTATATTACGGCCGGTTCTCTTTTATAAAAAATAAAATCATAAGTTTGTAAATATAATGGTAAGAATTATACTATTATAATAGGTGTAAAGTGTAAACTATGAGGACGTAAGTTGAAAAAGATTAGAAAACTGTTAGATAGATAATAGATATAAATATGTATTCGGAAGGGAACTTTACCTACAACCTACAAACTTATGATTTTATTTTTTATAAAAGAGAACGTCATTTCTGTGTAAACCGGAAGTGATATTTAAAATTTACATGCATTTTTTTACTAACCTAGTCAATTAAAATAATATCTACAGAAATCCGCCATTTTGAATGTTTTAATAAAATTGGTTTTTCGGCTATACCTAACTTTTGTTTCGAGGTTTTTTTGATGCTCAATTGTTTGGTTCTTAGCGGCATCGGATTCCAAAAAAAAACTACGTCAGACCAGCTTTTGAACCAAAGATTTATCTTAAACACTACCGAGAAAATCGAGGAGAAAATAGATCGTAACGCGCTAACTGAGACACCCCGTACATTTTTAATTTGCTTTCGCTGGATTCTAAGATATATCGTTATATTTATTAATGTATAATATATATATATCTCAATACCGAAGGCGTAAAACTTCATACTTCTACCAAGCTACTTTAGTTTTCAACCCTAAGGCCACTTGATTACCGTCCCACTCTGGGTACTTTGCATATAAATGCCAAGATAAACCTTCACGCTCCCCTAGTGATGCTAAATCCGTTTTTCTTTTATGCATATGAGTGCATCTTTAAGCGACTTTTTCAACCCTTCTGCAGTGGACAGTTGATACAAGTTTTTAAAAATATAGTAATAGGGATGCATATGAGTTCAATATTAATTTTACGAGTTCCAGTACAGGTTTCAGTAATCAGTATTAATGACGTAATCTCGGACGTAATTTAAAATTGATATAAATCTATACAAGGCCATTCAAAAAAGGTGTCACATGACTCATGTTGCCATTTAATAAACGCATCCATGACGTCACAGCTTTGCTTATGAATTCGACATGAATGTTAAGAAATGCACATTTATGAATTACAATCGGTCTGAGGCCTTTTATAACTTGAGAAAACAATGCCTGCACGGCTTCGATAAAAATTAATGTGAATTAAGAATTATAAAGAGCTATGGTCAAAGCATACCACAGATTCTATTAATTAACAAACCGCTAACTTGGATTACTTAACCCTTGGCCCGTGAAATCATGATAAATCTCTGGAATCTAAGTAATCCGCATGGAATCTTCAAATTGTCTGGCAGTTAGGAATATCAGAATATCAGCCATTTTATTGCTTTTTAATAGTCTGAGGAATACGAGGAGGAATACGAAATAAATAAATCATTTTATATCGATAAATCTTAAAACATGTAGGTAGGACTAGATTTAGAATATCTATCTATAAGCAAATAAAATACAATAAAAATTAATTTAAAAAAAAAAGTTTTTTTCTCAACAAGTTTTTCTTTTTTGAGGATAACGTGAAATTCTAATAAAAATATGTTGAATGTGTTCGTATTTTTTCTACAATTGAGGAATTATATAAAGTGGAGATATAAGGCAAGACAACTTTTTTGAAAAAATTTATAAATCTGGCATAATTTTCAGCCATCTCTAAAAGGAACTGAATAACAAATAATACCGATCAAATCCTGAACGAAAATAACAAAAAAAAAAATAAAACTATATACAGAGTGTTCAGAAAAAGTAAGTCAAGCCGTGAACCACAGATTCTTTGGAAAAAATAAGCGACTTTTATAGTGTGATTTTTTATTTTGGGCTAAATTAACCACTTAACACTACGAATAACACTGACAAATTACAACAAAATTGGGTAAAGGATTTTTAAGATATTTACGAAGAAGCATTTTCGGACCCATGTTTGTATGAACTTTCTGTCTTAAAACTTAAAATCACTCAAATAATCGTCTGTTAAATTTATTGTACATACTTAATTAACACCCTGTATATTGTGGTAATAATTGGGAAACGTTGGGAAAAAACTGTTTTAAAGAAAATCGTTTTCACATGTATTTAATTAATTTATGAAAATGAGAAAACTATTACGTTAATAACCTAATATTTTACACTTTTTCTTTTGGATCTGCTTCAGTGATTTAAAAAATACAGGACTGAAACACTTGAGGAAGCAGACACAGTTTAAGGATGATTTGGTTGGAAACACATACATATCAACAGTTCATGTGTATTTTGTGAAAAGCGAGGTGAAAAGTGATTCCGTGCAGCTAAACAAGAAATTTTTCTTTTCAGAATTGCCGGATTAGGACAAGAAATGAAATTAAATTAATTCATTAGGCTAATTAATTAATTTCATTTCATTTCTTGTCCTAATCCGGAAATCCTAAAAAGAAAAATATAAGTATACCGAAAGGATACAATAAAGTTTCCTCCTAAACAAGAAATGTAACATAACTATCTGAGAGAGAGAGTGAGAGAGAGAAAGAGAGAGAGAGGGGGGAGAGAAAGAGATAGAGAGAGGGGGGAGAGGGAGAGGGGGGGAGAGTGAGAGAGAGAAAGAGAGAGGGGGGGGAGGGGGGAGAGAGAGGGAGGGGGGAGAGAGAGGGAGAGAGAGAGAGAGAGTTGCTACTGCGCATCCAATAGCCAACCGCAGAGCCACATTCTGTGGACTGTATGTGCTAAGCAAAATATTTTGGGTAGTATGCACTTTTTATTTTTTAAACAATTATTCATTCTACATGTTAATTATCTTATGTCTTGATTTATTTGTCAGAGGACCGTCTGGTAATACATGTAATGAATACAGTCCACAGGATTAAACTTTCTGGCAAACTGCCTACTGTTACATAGTGATATATTGACCACTAGCATAAAACTCTACATAAAGTTGCGAAGTAGCAGACCCTCGGTGTCAGAAGTGTGAAACTGGGACTGAGTTGCAACCTACATTTTTCCATTTGGGATTACAATCTCTACGTCAGCCAAAGTATATTGCCCTCTTGTCGTTATACTCTTCACAGAAGTGTATATTGCGTTTGCCAGCGAATTTCTAAAATCGTAAATAATGGCCGCGGAGCAAACATTTTTACACCCATGTGTTTGTTAGTCCTTGAATATTGAACAAATTTCAAAATGTCTGTCCGTCAAGTTTTTATAAACATAATAACCAGAATGGAAAGTTCAGTAGTATTGATATTTAGACTTTAGATAAATACGAGGATAAATACTAGCTAAAGAAAGAATTTTATAGTTGGGAAAACTCGAGATAAATAAAAAAGTTAAGGAGTGTTCTGACCCGAAAAATGGTCTGGAAAGAGTGATAGTAATACCAAAGGAAATCGGTACAAACAAAAAATCAATGCACAGTAACTGAAGCGTGTTTCAACAACCAAGTTGGCATTATCGGAAGGTGAAGTAATTTTTTTTTATTTAAACAACTTAAACACAGTACTTCAATTTTTTTTTTTTTTTGACTCAAATCAGCGAAGTAACTGATACCTGGAACACTCTAGGATTTTGCGTTAGGTAAAGAGAGACGAGGTCCTACAGTTTATTTTGGAGTTCGAACCACATCTAAGTCCGAAGCAAATCTCAAAAAGAAAAATTGATTTGCTTCAGGATAGAGTCGAACCCTTTGATCTTTGCAACCAAGTATATACGGATCATTGCATTTACCCACCCAGCTACCGTGAGTTACTTCCCTATAAGAATTATTTAAAAATATTATTCGTAAGCAACTGCAAAATATCCTATAGAATGTATACCTAATACAAATTATATAAAAAATTCAATAAACTGTCTGCGCTGGTGTAAAGTATAACGTTTATCACTAGTCTGTGAATCTTGGAGGATTCTCTTGTTGAATAATAGAATTACAAATTGTGAGGAGAATGGGAGAATGATCGGAGTTCAAATTCCATGCCTCTTCAACTTGCATAGCTCATTTAGCTGAGATGTTTCTTGTTCTTGTGATAGTTAAGTCGAAATTTTTGTTCTGGTTGGTTGGTTGACAGGATTACACAGTTCAATTGATTCATTACATTAAAGAGTTCTCACCCCTTAGTACTAATTAGTCTTAATCCCCAGTGGGTGTACTTAGCGTTGAAATCACCCCCCAATGATGAATCTGTGTCCTTGCTTCTCCAATAATTCTACATACCTATTGTTCTTTTTAATGGCATGTCTAGGTAGACAGTAGACTGGGGTGATAGTTACCTCATAAGTTTTAATTTTTACACTTACGGCTGTAACCTGCGTATTTCTTTTGTTTTTTATTCCATATCTTGGTATAATGAGTGATGTTTTCATTTATTATAACTGCACTTCCTCTTGACGTCGTTATCAGGGTGGATGCCGATGGTATCCCTACTCGCAATTTATGTTTTGTATAAGCTGAGAGAATATTTACAGAACATTTTTTATAAAACAATATTGTTGATATAAACATTTCCAAAACGTTTAGACAACGTCTCGTACAACGCTTATAAACGCGAAATGGGTGCAGTTTATAAAACAATGTAGTTCTTTAATTTGTTTTATTATGGCTCTCACAGGTGTTATAAAATAATTGTATAAACGTTTACACAATATTAAAAAGATTAGTGTACGATAGTTATAAAATAGTTTTATAGCAAACAGTTATTGAATTCTTTTTATAAGCATTGTGTTATTATCTCCATTGCTACTTGTTTGTTATGTACGGCAATAACACAATAAAACCACCCCTTGTTTTCACTTTTTTCCAAATGCACATTCGACATATTACACAGTAACACTCTGAGTCCTGTGACTTTACTGTTTAAATAAAAAAAAACAATATGGCGAATAAACATCTTCCCATGATAAAAAGGGACGTAATTAGTCTTTGAAGACAATTTTTAGTTTTTTAACTATTTTATAAGTGATTTATGAGAGCAATGATGCTTCGTTTATATAACAATTGTTTAGTAGGTCCGGCCGAATACAATATGCTCCCTGAAATAATATTGTGTTAAGAAAAATCCTTATAAAATTGTTTTTTTAATGCTTGGCTAAACTCTTAAACAATAATTTTATAGAGATTCGCAAATTGACTAATAAGTGCCGGTGGTCATTATTACAAATCAATTTTGTTCCGTGAGCTAAAACATCCTATAATTGCTGTACTTATATACTTTATAAAACAGCGTATAACAAATTCTATAAAATGTTTTATAATTTAGCTGTAAGAACATTCTTTATTCTTTTTTTATTTACATGACAATTTAGTTGCGAAGATTACATAATCACTTTGGTGGTTTTAATAAAACAAAATAGCTTTTGCAGAGCAGTAATGCAACAGTAATAAAATAAAATTGTAGTATTATTTTAAATTTATAGAGCAACTTTGTTAGTTGGGATGGTATTATACCCTTTAAATCATTTGTGACACGTATCTCAGAAACGAGGCATATTCGCATATACCTATTTCTTCAATTTTTGGTATGGCTTGCAGCCCGTGTTGGTGTTGCAAGTCTTAAAATGAATAAATGTACAAAGGGTCTTATTTAGAAAAATATGTTCAAACTTGGCAATACTGCCCACAATTTTTATATAGGTACTTACCGATTGACCTATTTTTGTTTTTTATTTTTACACCAATCAGGAGAAAAATATAAGTGGTATTTCTTACTTTTGTGACACACTGTGTACACAACATTACGGCGAACCTGAGATCTAAAGCACACTTGGTTATAATTCTAAATTTTTTGGTTATAAATAATGTACCTTTGTTTCCAACGTACTCAACGCAGTCTATTTTGTGTCCCTATAGGACACGTTACAGCAGGAATATACAGTAGATTAGTAAGTTTCGCTACACCTCTTAGTAGACTTAAATTTTAATTAGTTTGAATTCCATAAACCGCTGCTGAATAAAGCTATGCTCATTTCGTTAGCCCAGTTAATTTACCAGTTTCATCGTATTTGTTCCATTAAATAAATTCAGCTGATTGCTTTTTTCGGTTAATTACCTCGGGAAACGATGCATCCATGTAAATTAAATAACAACAGAGGATTATCTGTATAAAAATGTATTAGTTCTACATTTAGAAATTAGAGTTAGATTTATGTCTCGATTTATATCTATATTAAATTAAATTAAATAAGCATCCGATTTTTTTTACACGAAACATCCTTTTGTGTATTTGTGAAAGAATTTTAGACTTTTGAAATATAAATCATTGTTTTCTTTTTGTAGCATCCTTTAAGTGAATGAGCAAATATAACCCGAAAGCAATAATTAATTAACATACAAAAGATAACAATAAGTACGTACAATATACCAAATTGAGCTTTTAACCTCGGATGCATTCAGTTGCAATTGCATATCTGTTCGTTGCGTTCCATTAAATTGTTAAGAGCAGTTTTTGCATTGCTTCAATACGTTAGTAATAAGGTCAGTTGAATTACGAGCGTCACCGTATCAGTTATGCCTAGCAGTCAGTTTTTTAATAAAAAATATTAGTTCAACAAATCGTTTTCCAACCTGGGGATGGCGACTCCGGGGGGGGTCGCTCGCAGTTGGTCAGAAAAAAATAAACACGAAAAACCTTTTATTGATTATTTTATGAATTTTAATCGAATGTTACATAGTAAGGGGTCGTGATGTGATTTACTTTATTTTTTCTGGGGGTCGCGACACTAAAAATGTTGCGAAACGATGGTTTAACGTATCGACATTTGGGAACAAATATTTTTTGTTTATATTCACCAAGTGATTCTTTCAGCGTTGTAATACTTATTTTTAGAACGAACATTTTAATAATTTTGTAAGACGATACCAGTCAAAATCTATCCAGAGGCAAGTCAAAGTCGAAGTAGAATATTTAATGTTTGTAATAGAAAATGTCTCTGCCAAGAACGTGTCAAGGCTTTTTACATGATACATGATAATTAAAAAAATATAAATTCGTTCCTGCTTGGTATACATTTTATTTGGCATTTTACGCGGATTGTTTTACAAGTGTACAATTTAATAATAGCGTCTAGATTACAATGTTGCTTGCAATTATTTTTCCAAAACATACTGGATTTTATAAATTATTTTTACATTAAATCGAATATCAACATGTTTTTAAAAAAATCAGTCTATATTAGTGGTATAGTTGAAAAAAGAATTATTTTCTCTAACTAATGGTGTAAAAATTCAATATAAGAAAAAAAAAGTTGACTATCGTTGCTCAAAATCTAGAAGGCTTAGAAAATTTCTATCAACGCCATTCAATTGGTAGTGGTCAAAAATATAACCTTACCAAATTTCATTAAGTTCGCATGAATGATAAAGAAGATATTATTATTTTTTTGAAATCACGATTTTCAATTTTTTCAGGATAAACCGCGAACGAATCAAGATATCCAGCATTTCTCGGCAGGAAATTGTAGAGCATAAAATAGCGCAACTTTTGTCAAATTTAACCGATCCTCTATATCTTATAGTTTTCGAGATACCAATGGTGGGCATCCAAAAATTCACCACCGTGTATACCAGCTCCTAGACTATATAGGAAATAACAGACTATAAAGCGTATAATTTTTCAAGCAGTGAGTGAATGGTATACATTTCATTCGACAGTATTCACATTAGAACTCTTGACTAACGTTAGTTTTCTTAGGCTTCTCGAGGAAAGATAGTAATTCAAATATCATAAATTTCAATCTTCTTGATAGGAGCATTATAAATAAATTGGGGTAGTTATGTTCCTTTCAGATGCTGGAATAAGTTTCCTGATGCAGCAAATCGGACTTTTCTCATTTTTAAAACGATTCAGTTTCTCCAGTGTAATGATGTTCATTTGTAAAAATGGAATAAATAATCATTTACTGTTCGATTTATTAAATGTATTCGAAACTTATTTTTATGCATAGTTTGACATTTATTTTACATTCAATTCTTTGAATAATTCTACAAGGATGGCCCATGGACCGGTTTGGTTCTACTTTCACACAAATGTTAAAATTTGATCCTTTCTGCAGAAAATTGTAGGGATGAGGATCTTCAGTTTCTTTTTCGAAAATCTAAAATATTTGGACACTTTTTTAAATCGGGAGAAAAATTAAGCAACAGATTTCAAATTTAAAATTTTTTTTTTTCATTATAAAAATTATACATTTTTTTTTCACTTTCAAATTGATTTCTTATTTGTAAAATTTCAAAAAGGTGTAAATTTATAAAACATCAAAGTTTTTTAATCTAAATTTGACAATTAATTGTCGATCAATTTTCTCCTGATTTTGAAAAAAACATCGAGTCTTAACAATCATATTAGTGGTACCATGTTCAATTAAGAAGAGGTTAACCTAAATGCCACCGACCGGCACTTTAATTCCTAATATTCTTGTTTAATCGATTCATATAAAAGGACTATTATTAAAAGAAAATTTTTAACACAACTATCCTTTTTATTTTATTTGTAATAAATAAACGATTTATCTAGATTTATTTTGTCATTTGGATAATTTAGATATGATAATTTTTTACAAAATAGTAAAATAAAACGTACAGACCCAGGTACCTAATAAGGATATTTAACACTTTAACACAACATGGGTAAACTTGCATAGGTACTAACTTCAGCTAGTGGGAAAGTTTAACTTATATAGGTCTCACGATCTATAATGGTCCAAAAAAATTACCACGATATTTCTGACGTGAATCTGCAAATGGCAGTGTTATCACTTACAGTGCAATGAGTTTTTATTACAGATTAAAAGAAGTTCGTATTTTTCTAGCAGTATGTGATATAAAATTAGGTAGATCAGAAAGTATCTATAAATGGACATTTTGGTCAAGGAAATAATATTTTTGTAAACAATGCAAGTTTTAATTTGCTTACAACAAGACAACTTCTTACACCAAAATAGTGCATTCCATAACGCGACGAAGTTATAAAACTTATACAGGGTTACAGTAATTTGATGCTTCTCGTCCGGCCCAACAATACCTATAGGTAGTTTCTATTTCTATTTTTGTACCACAGAAGTGTCTTGGTGAAACCAGATATGTACTTGTTTGCTTAAACTTTACCGTGATGGTCCAGGAAATATGTGATTTGGATTAACGAATATTACTTTAAATATTGAAAGAATGTCTGAAAAGTGGTGTTCGACAATAATTATTAGCTGCCACTTTCCGTACCGTACCACGGATTGAAATTTAAAAATACAACAGCTTAACAATACTACGATCCAAAGAGATAAATGACGTGGCGGATCGTTATCATTTACTTTAGTCGAGTTTGCATTGATTCCAAAATTTTTATTGTGGAAAGGGATAAATATCTCAATAGTGGAATCGGAAGAATATTCCAGATCTGAACGAATTTGAACTGGATGGCCAGAGGGGATACTTTTTGATTAACCTGGCTATTGTACTTCACGCACTAGATGGACAACCTGCATATTAATACAAGAAGCCCAACGTCTTTGTAGCTATATTAGTGATATGAGTATGTGAGAGATCATCACAGTTCTAGCGTAGAAATTAGGAGGCCCTTTTTTCCTTACTGGTTGCGGTTTTTGACCCGCTATACTGAAGCTTAAGCTTATTGTACCGCCATGGTCTCCCTATTCCATGAGACCCGTTACTCTCACGAACGGTGAGGTGTTCAATCCTCTTCACCACACATCCTGCAATTCGGATCGTCCTCCACCATTGTGTTGGTGAGGTTTATTCAGTATGCAGTGTCCATTTAGGATACCCCCTGCACATCACATCTTAACTGCTTTCTGCTCAACTTCAGCAATTCGTTAATCTTTAATTTGGGTGGATCACCAATGAAGCGTGATTGCCTTATTCCTGGTGCCCCTGTCCAATGCAAGTGGTGTTTCTTTCTTAATAGTTCCTTTACCGCACCTTTTGCGGTGCTGTATGCAATCCCGCAAGTCGGTTGAGGTTCCATCAAGGCTGCTCTTGCTCCTTCTTTGGCCAGCCAGTCTGCTTTCTCATTACCTGAATTTCCCTGGTGTCCTCGCGCAATTCCTACTCTTAGTTCAAGAGTAGGAATTGCTGTACCATATGGTATCTTTTTCCCTCATCTTCCCTGTCAGTTATAAATACCCTGAAGTTTTTTGTGAAATTGTAGTTTGTGCTGATTCTGTCTGACTGCATTTCAAGTAGTCGGTTTTTTTCCAATAGTAGGACTATTTTGGTCTGATATCCTTTCCTTGGAAAGGTCCAATTCCCGTCCAATTTAGCCTGTAAGTCACTAGCAATGCTTCAATCTCCACTACGAAATATAGTGGAGGTAAGCAGAGCAGCGTCTTCCATGACTGCGGCGGGCGTTGTTGTCATTGCCCTCGTTATCCCTAAGCACCAGGGTTGGGCTGATTTAAAGCAATTGATTTAAATCAAGATAAAAATCATCAACTGAAACGCTTAATTTTAATTCTCATTATAATACTTGAGCAAAAATAATAATTTTCCTGTTTTTTTCAATCCAAAGTCTATTTCTTAAATCGGAATGTATTAGGTACTGAGAATTCGTTCGTCTGAGGCTGAAGAGGCAATCTCAAAAAAAAATTGTTTCAAGACAGGTATCTCTTTTTTGATTTCTGGATCATTATCAGGTTATGGTAACCACCACTGAATTCTTCTGGCATTTATAGCCTTTAAAGCCAAAATGTTTTCATCAGCAGCCAACTTGTACTTTTGCTTGGACGGGTTCATATAAACTATAAAGTTCTAAGGTGTCAGTACTTGTTCATATCGGCGCTGATATTTTTGATATTCAAGTTGTAGATCTTCTTCAAATTTATTTTCTAACTGTTTCCATTCTTCCACGGTGTTCGAAAGAGTTGCACCTTTTCCCTGTAAAGTATCCAGAGCAATCGCTAGTGATTTTAAACTTAAGTATTTCTCTGCTTTTAGGTCAATATTTGAAACTTTTTGGAAG
This sequence comes from Rhagium mordax, assembly GCA_963680705.1. Lineage (NCBI taxonomy): Eukaryota > Metazoa > Arthropoda > Insecta > Coleoptera > Cerambycidae > Rhagium > Rhagium mordax. The sequence continues at coordinate 24,171,425 of OY796657.1, read as the reverse complement.
ATTGTATTATCAATTCTCTCTTTGTTTTCTACACAGATCTGCAACGGTATCTTCCAATGAGCAATATACATTTCTAAGCAATCGGTAACACTATTCCACAGCACATCACTTGGCATCACTAGCGTCTTACTACTTGCCTGCTTAAATGTTGTGGTTGCTAAGTGATTGTTGCGGAAGTAGTTTTACCACCTGGACTACATTTTCTTTGATATTTTTGATTTCCAGATCTCTACACAGTAGATTTAAAATGGCTGAACAGTCATGGATTATAATTTTAGACTAAATTTTTGCTTCAATACTTTTTCTCAAACCCGCCATATTTGCAGCGTTGCCAGTAACAAAAGATTTCACATTGCATCCATATTGTGTTTTTAAATCTCATGTAGAAGTGTTGTCGTTATGGTTTTGCGGCATGGCATGGCCTGGGTATAGCCAGGTTTCAATAATTTTATAGCTTTAATGAACTTTTTGACATTTTTTATGCATCGGAAGCTAGAGTTCGTATCAAAAATTGCTTTCGCAATCAGTTTGTCAATATTTTGTTTGTCGGTTGATGATGTTCTAACTAAAAAACTAGTCACGGTAGGATTCTTGGCTTTCCTTTTCTTTCCAACTAATCCGGACCTGACTCTGTTGATACGGTTGAGACTGCATACCTTGATGTGAATGCAAGGGTGCAGATGACGTACTGGCAAAACTTAACAAACAGGTTGTCTTTCTGTTTCTCGAAAAAAGTTGTTGATTTTTTAAAAAATTGAACAGGATGATAAATATATTAAGACTTCTTCAGATTCAGCTTTCACAAATTCCTGAAAAATAAGATGCCACACACTTTTTTATTTTACCTCTTTCCATTTTGCCCCTTCAACCTACCCCAATTATTAATGTAAAAGGATTTTTTTTCAAACAATAAAAAGTTAAGATTTATTACCCCAAAAATCTAGAAAATAATATGCCCCATAATTATTTTCACTACTTACTTTCACTTTCACAACTTGTCAATACTTATTGTTTGTAGTTTATTTGTGGCGGATAATTAATATTCATTGAACTTGTGTCTGGGAATCACGCCAATTCTAAAAAATAAATAGAAATAAGAAAATGTCCAAAATATGTCAAGATAAAAGTGTAGTATCAAAGGCAAACCTCAACAGTTTGCCCCAGAAAACCACTGTATATAGTTCCAAATGAATAAAATAAAATACTAGAAAACCACTGATACGAATTTTAGATAACAATATTGTATTTATATTCATTTGGAACTAGTATATTCAGTGGTTTTCTGGGGCAAACTGTTGAGGTTAGCCTTTGATACTACACTTTTATCTTGACATATTTTGGACATTTTCTTATTTCTATTTATTTTTTAGAATTGGCGTGATTCCCAGACACAAATTCAATAAATTGTCAATACTTGTTTTTCACAAATTTCGTGATATGCTTTCATCCTTTGAACAATTCCTTGTTTTTCTTTCACATTTTTTACAAACTGCTCTACACCCAAATTTTTTGGGATCAGTTTCTTTATGTAAAACTGCCAGATATGATCTTTTCTCCCAGACATATTAACACAATTCAAAAAGTACTTTAAATTTTCGTTTCCTTGCACACAGAGTAAATTAATCTGCGTCTTAAACAAATTTAACCTAGTCAGCCACACATTGAGATAATATTTTGTTGCATTATTTGATTCCTCTGTTTTTGAAGTGGCATAGAATAGAGGAATGGGGAACAACGTGGTACTAATCCAGTGATTTTGATCTTCTTCGGCAAACCATCTTAAATGTATAGATAAACGTCTCATTAAACTGTGGGTAATATTTTAAGAATTACCATCAATTAACCGAAAACTACCTCCCATTAGGTACAAAGCATAAAGTAACTTGTTTTTTTATTTCATAATAGTAACTGTTACGAAGTTTATTGATGAAATTAATAGTATTCAGTTGCGTTCTGTCCAATTTCTGTAAATGAGAATTACGTAATATCTCATCCCAATAATTATACGACCTTTCACAGTGGGTATACGTAATCTATTATAGCATCAAACCAAGGTGTTCACAGCACAAATCGAGAAGAAGTATCAGTTCTCCAACTACTTCTGATTAATTCATCTTACACTAAATAACATATCATCCCATGATCTGCATTTGCTACACGCCGATGTCGTTAACAGCCCATGCCGAATAATTTATTCTTTTCTTCAACTTTATATTCTGCATTCATACTTACTTCGACTTGTTATAGCGCTTCTGCTTATACTTGATTTGCATAAAGATTACTATTATTAATATGCGCACGGACATGCCGCGTAGTCTGTCAAACATCTCCGACACATAATAAAAACATTAACATTAACATTAACATTAGAAGTCATTGTGTAAGGTACAGTTATGGCTCATGTTCTACAATATTAATTTATCATTAACTAGCTGACAACTAAATATATGTTCAGTATTAGCTCTTGGTTTATTCTGTAGATAGCATATGTACCTGACGTGACGTAACTTAAAGAATATACAGTTTTTTTGCTCATAATTAGGTACGTAATACATATGGCACTTGCTTAAAAATCAATAAGTATTAATTTTAATATTTAATTACTATTCCAGTTATTTTCACATACAATTTATTTATGAATGTTGCTTACAGTTTTTTTTTTTTTTTTCCCTTAGTGAAAAGCAGTACAAAAATTACCTCATTCGATGCGTTGTTTTTTTCATTGACCAGGATTGGCAGTACTGTTCATTTTTCAAAATAGTGTTTGAAGTTTATTCACCACTTTTTAAGTTTCTGACAATTCTTAGAAATGTGTAGTGGCTCTAAATCTGTTAAGATATAGGATACAGGGCTCTATAGTTTAAAGTCTTGTATAGAATACACAATACACCTATACAAGGGTATAGTTACTTGTATAATTTTTATATAATAAAAATCGAGGTACGAATATACGAATTTGTCAAAGACATTAGACGGTGATGTTTTAAAAAATTCCTACTTTTAAACGGTTTGTAAAATGTGCAACCAACAAGTTGTGATTAATGTATTTCAACAAACTACCAGACTATAATTTTATAAATTTTAATCAAAAGTGAACGGAAATGAGTATAAGTGTATAAGTGGATATACGATATTATACTATATAAAATAACTCATAATACAAAGAAATTGGATACATTACAAATTCGCTTCAGTCGACTTGTTTTACTTACATAAAATATTTCAATGAAATTTGGAACGGAACAATATAATTAGGATCGCAAAAATTGATATTTTAGTCTACTACGAACCCGTTTTTAATATAAAATGTAAACAAAATGGACGATATTAAGTGTGTACATATACAGGGTGTCCAGAAACTCTCCTGACAAACGAAAATTGCAAATTCCAGACGTGATTTAATGTAAATTGTCTTATCAAAAAATGCTTCCTAAAGGAACTACAGTCCTTTATAAAGATGGAACTTTGTAATTTTTTTTTAAATATGGTCAAAACTCTTTTCTCTAAAACGATCTCGAAAACGATAAAACTTGGTATGTTTATTAAAACCTAAAAATGGCATTTGCTATTTTGTTGTTGTTTCCAAAGCCAACATAGCATAGCAAACAAAAGTACCTTAATGTTAGAAAAAAACCTTTAGTTCTGAACCCCCCCCCCCCCCCTCAAATGACCCACTTATGACCGCAATAGAAAAATCACGTTTGCAGCAAACGATTGGTCATGTTTAGGTTAATTTTGGATAAAAGCATTTTGAAGATAATTAAAATTTTTTTTTAAAAGGATGTAGCTCCGTTAGGAAGGAGACCATTTTTGAGTAAGGTGATTTACGTCAACGGTCAAATTGACATAAAATCACGTCTAGAATTTGCAGTTTTCGTTTGTCATAAAAATTTCGGTACACCCTGTATTTTTGACTGAGAAGGTAAATGTGGCTTAAAAATTGATTATTTAGAACCTGGAATCATGATCAAAGAATAACGCAGAAATTTATTATTTATCGACTAAATTACATTGAATACGTAGAGAATTAGAGAATGACGGTGCCATAATAAATGTGCATCGTTATCTGTGCTATTATGTTCTAAATATGTTGGAATATTGTATTAATTCCTGATAAATATCAGTACAATTTGATATAACAAATTATAATATCCTTATCTATATAAACGTTTTTTTTCTTATGTTTGTCTGGTGACTAATATAAAAATGAAATGCTATAGTCAGAACCAAGATTATCGCAACTGTTTCCACGTTTATCTTTATTCAGAAGACGATATGATACATATGCCACTTAGCAGAGCACAATTCACAGTGGGTTCGGTAGCAAAACGGAAATATGTGTAATCTATTTAGTTCTCGAAAAAAAAAAAAAACTAAGCACGATGCTGCCTCTCAGATGATTAACTTCTATGATCATTGATTATGACTATTAATAAAAATCAAACTGAATGTTACAGAAGTAAAAAGCTAGGTATCTTATATGAATCTGAAATGAATATGAAGTTATAATTATGCAATTTATAATCCAAAATCTAAAATACCAGACTATTAAACGATTCAAATATTTTTGGTGGTGCGTTTTTCCAATTTATTTAATAAATACTTAGATGCTAAATATAAAATTGTAATTTAATATGGTAGACACCAAAAATATTTTTCGCTTAAAAATATAAGTCCCTTGTTGATATTTCTTACCTCGAGAACTGAAGTTATACTTTAACGCCAAAGTTCAACCATTTAACCCAATTCGTTGAAAATAAATGAATAAGAAATGATTGTTCGCGGCGCAACTTAATTACAAGAAGAATGTAGTAAATAATATTCATAATATTAAGTAAAACCAGGAATTCGCAAAAAATTCTAGGGTTAAAAAATACTGATAAAGAAGGGGAATTTCCACCCTGCCACCCCTTGATTTATCTTTTTTGGGGTCGTCACCCACAATATAAACTCGATCAAAAATTTATCTTAATTAACAATCCCACTTCTTTACCGTTATGCAATTGATTTTTCCACAACAAAAAATTTTATAAAAATGTACAGCGATTTTCTTGTGTATAACAAAAAATGTAAAAATTTTTACCCAAAATTTTTTTATTCTAATATTTTCGGTTCTTAATAAAATTTAAGCTAAATAATCAATTCTATATCACCATTAGGTATTTAATAAAGAAAACATATTTAGTATATGTTGTAAATGAACTTGATATTAGGATTATATAATGTAAAGAATTCAATAAATGCCAGCTAGTTCTAAGAGTATAACGGTTATCGTTAGTTATTTTATATTTCTTTAGCCACTTTGTAAAGTATTGTTTTACGTGATTAACACGTCAATATTCGTCAAATTCCTAATGTTTATTATTGAGATGTGAAGGTATATTCCGCATCTTACATGCTATTTATATAGGAAAGTCCACCGAGATTTTAAGTTGGTCAGTGGTTCAACAATCAATCAAACTAAAAGGTATAATCTGTTTAGTTTGCGAGCCCAGTGGCTAGTTAAGTAAAATTACATAAGACCTTTTCTTATAACGAAACTTTATGTTATGCAATCTCATTTAGTGGAACGAAATCGATAGCGCCTCTCTTGTAATATTGTTAAAAAGACAGTCATCCAGTCATCATGTAATTATTGTAATTATTCTTATTTGAAAATGTCTCTCATTCAATTATATGCGGATTGTGAATGCTAGGAACATTTTCGACCTAATAACGTGTTTCTGACACATTTTTTTTTATGGAATTTACTTTTATTTTAATAAAAAAATTAGAGTTAGTCAAAAAATGCCTACATTTTGATATCATTCATACCCAGATTCTCGCTATCGTAAAAATAAAGGGTATTATGATTTTTGTCATAGGTTTTCCCGAGGGTTTTCCAGAATTATTATTATTTGGGGTAACACAAGTGAAATTACCTACCGAGAAATGACTGATAAAAGTTTAGATTTTATGCACGTATATGTAACACATACTAAGAACAGAAATACGTAGGAAGTCGGCGTGGAAGCATTAATTCATATTTATTCAAGGTATTTGAAAAGTGATATGCAATCCCCAAATTGACTGCTAAATTTTAATACGTTTATGATAAGCAATATAAACATAGTAAAACATAAAGCAAGAGGACGATATATAAATTAAATACATCAGAGTAGAAATATGTTAAAATGCATCCATATTTAAAGTTCTATTTAAAAAAATAGTTCTATGTTAATATTTTTAGAGAAAAATGTATTTTAAATATTATACGGTCAGTGATCTGGGGATATTTACGAGGATATTTAGGTATTATAGTGGATTGCATTTCTAAACGTTCTTAAAATGCTACAAATATTTAAGGATGCTTCCTGTTTTGAATGTTTTTATAACGTAATGCACAAAAATTTTGCAGTGTACGACAAATATAACATAAAAATTCGCAGTTCTTCGCAAAGATGCAACCGGATGAGACATTGGAAATGACGAAGTAGAACGCAAAACTTGTGAAATTTCGATTGTGATAAAAATGAATTTGTTGCAAAGTAGTAAATAATTTCATTAACACAAAACATTTTCAAAAAGTAAAATCGTATTATCAGTATTTTTATTTAGAAATAAAAAAGGTATTTTATTAACAAAAACATTTTCACAATTAAAACTAAAATAATTTAAAATACACTGATCGTTTTTTGAAGTGGTTCACCTAAAAAATGGGTCCACTTTGATGACTTGTAACTTTTGAACGGATGGATGTATCTTTGAAAGGTTTTTTTTGTCAGAAAGAGTGTTCCTTCAGCAGCGAGTGTGCATAATTGCATTCATTTGAGATTATTGATATTGATTTTACAGGGTGATTTGTAAAGCTATGATTTTTCTATCAATTTTTTTGATGCACACGAGGTAAACGAGTCACCCTGTATATTTCATTGTAAGATCATCATATAGCGTCATGTCTTAGTTATGCATAAATGTTTGAATTTTGGTCATAACTCATTTGTGTCAAAAGATATGATTTTTTACTACAAATATTCGCAAAAATGCGAAAATGTCAAAAAGGAAGTTTATTATAAATTTTTAACGCAATAACAATAAAGAATGAATTTAAAATTGTAAACATTAATTAATAATGGGTGGGGCCACCTCTACTCCTTATCACCTCCTGACATCTTTGAGGCATACTGATGATGACGTTATTGATTAGATCACCCGGGATGGCCTCCCATTCTTCTTGAAGTGCATTTCCCAGCTCTTCAATCCCATGTGGTTCCATTTCGCGATCCAACATTCTTCTTTGCAGCGCATCCCACACGTTTTCGATGGGGTTGAGGTCCGGCGAAAGTGCCGGCCATTCCATTCTTGTGATATTTTCTTGTTGAAAAAATTCGTTCACTATGTTGGCTCGATGTGGTCTCGCGTTATCGTCCATATAGACAAACTGTTCACCCATTTGATGATACAAAGGAAGAACTATTGGCTCCAGAATTCTTTCCAAGTATCGCAAAGCTGTTACTGTCTCATGGACAAAAAGTACAAGTTCAGTGCGATGGTCTATTGATATCCCACCCCAAACTGTAATTGAGCGACCACCGAAAGGTGTAACGCCTACCGTACAATCTTCTTCGTAACGTTCATTCACTCTTCGCCATACACGCAGGCGGTTGGTATCGGGACTTTCAGAAAACCGTGATTCGTCTGTGAAAAGACATTGAGCCCAGTCATTTGCATTCCAGTTTTGATGATTCAAAGCAAATTCCAGACGTCGTCTTTTATGCTCACGAGTCCACTTTGGATGCCTAGCTGGTCGTCTGGAGTGAAGTCCACCTTCATGCAATCGTTTTCTTATTGTTGATGTTGAAATGATGTTACCCGTGGCCACTTGGAATGCTCGTTTCAGTTGGGTAGCATTAGTTCGTCTGTTCTGCAGAGCGGTTCTTCTTAGAAAACGATCTTCTGCTGGATTTGTTACCCTTTGGCGTCCACCTCCGTGTGTATATTGCGGGGAGTTATTGTTTTGGTATCGTATCCAAGCGCGATTGACCATACTGTATGCAATATTAAAGCGTCGAGCTACTTCTCTCCGTGAAACACCAGCCGAAACCATTCCAATTATTCTTTCAAGAATTGCACCTTGTAGACGCGGCATTTTTACAAACAACTCAATTGACATCTGTCAATTCCAAAGCAATCTTTTATTTTTTCACGCAAATAGACATGAAGTGGAAAAAAATAATATCCTCAAAGGACAGTGAGTTATGACCAAAATTCAAAAATTATGCATAACTAAGACATGACGCTATATGATGATCTTACAATGAAATATACAGGGTGACTCGTTTACCTCGTGTGCATCAAAAAAATTGATAGAAAAATCATAGCTTTACAAATCACCCTGTAAAATCAATATCAATAATCTCAAATGAATGCAATTATGCACACTCGCTGCTGAAGGAACACTCTTTCTGACAAAAAAAACCTTTCAAAGATACATCCATCCGTTCAAAAGTTACAAGTCATCAAAGTGGACCCATTTTTTAGGTGAACCACTTCAAAAAACGATCAGTGTAATTTCGTGAAGATGAAAAGTGATTCCTAACAATTACAAATACCGATATCGATTAATTGCAAACTATTAAACCGAGATTAAACGCAGCTAATAGTACTGACAAAATATCCGAAATAAACAAGAACATAGCGAATTCGTTGAAACTTGACATATACTTATAAAAATACATATTTTCCAAGAAATTGGAGAGTTCCGAACCGTAAAGAGTGAGTTGGAGCCGCCATCTTGGAAAAACGTGGGATGGACTAAGTTTTTACATGCATAATAAAAATTGTCAATTGAATCATGAGAAATTTTCAAAAAATAAGAATGACTTATTATATTTTCATTTAGGTAGGTAGATACCTATAGAGAAATATTAATTCTTGACTTTTTTATTAAAATTTTTCCTTCATTTTCTGCTTGTTTATCTGTGAATATATTCTGCAAAAAAAGTACATAATCATTGTATTAGTGAGGATTTTCGAGAAGATTTAAATTTTATACTTACTTACTTTCTATCTAAAGAAGATCGGAATCGATAGCATCCGTCTGGACGATATCTTCCAAATTAGTTTCCGCATTCTCGTCGATTGCATCTAAATCTTCTGCGTCGTTTAAATCCTTGATAATTTTATCCATGTATGAATTTAGACATTGTACTCCCTGGCAATTTCCATAAATTTGTGAGCATCTTAAACCTGTTTTTCTGTTGCGGTTGCAGGAGATAAGTTGCATTAATTACACACTCAGTATAAGTAACGAATATTTTTTAAACAACGTAAGTTGCTATTGTCAGCCCTTTAACTCATGATGTCACACCGTTGGTGTGCCATTTTTGACAATGATTCAATATGAAGACTGAAGGTTGACATATTTTTTTAAATCGTTCCAACAGTAAGTACAGGGAAATCGGCCGTATGGTATGCAAAAGTATTTTGTCGAGTATTTTCTTGATTTTCCTCATGTTCAGATAACTGTGACATTTAACTATAAGTGCATATTAAGAATGTCACACTTGGAGAACACTTGAACAAAGTTTTGCCTGGATAACGCATTGTCCCCTTGAACCGATTGTATATTCTCTCTTAATCTATATTTTTAGTCTCCAGATAAATATAGAATCAAAATTATGAGTAGATAATACCATGCCATCCTCCCATACTTCCTGTCGAGGAGGAACTGAAAGCTGTTACAATTTTGTGACACCCTAGAAGAGACTCGTTTAAATGTAAAGCTGTAATACAAAGCGTAACTCAAACTAATGCAATTAGCAACTACAGCAATAACTTAATTAGACAGCTGGTGTACTGAAATAAACACGGAAAGGGTTTTTCATGATGTTATTTAATACACATTTATTTAATTTGGTAGACCTTTTGAATCTAGATTTTTGTGGTTGTGCGTTGGATGCGGGATGACATTGTAATATTATATTTTAATTTTTTTCTTTTGAGTTGTCTTCAACTAGAGTAATTTCTATTTATCGTGGAGAGATGATTTACGGTTCTACAGGTCGGATTGATATATCAAAAACAAAATAAAATAAAGCTCTACTGGTTGATCCCTGAAAGCTGCATTTTGTCGTACATCTACTAACTGGCAATGCTTTCTTAGGCAATAAAATATTAAAGAGTATATTCGTGTTAACCTTATTTTTAGTCCATCTATAAAATGTTGTCCAGAATTTTTTCAAGAAATTTAACAAAAAAGAGACAGTTTCTAGGAGCTAGTCGAGCATACACATTGTAACTTGTAACAGTAGCTTTTGAATACAGACTTTAATTCAATGCATATTCTTCCAATCCATCGCTATCTCCAGGTCGTACAGGCTGTAATCGAAATACCTGATAAATGTTTTAAAACACGCGAAGCGAATTTTATAACTGTGTTATAACATAACCATCTAAATTGTTTGGCACAATCTGGAAATCTTTTTAAAAATTTTATTCTTTAATTAGTATATTTATTAGAATTTATTTATTTTTACAGGAATAATATTTTGTTTTTTGTATCTATACGATTTTACTCGCGCTCTGCAATTGACTTGGGAGACTGATATGTTTCAATGTGTATGAGTTTCTACACCTAAATCTTCAGTTTTTCTCAATCACAGCAAAAGAGCATGCATAGAATTAGATACACATCCACATTTAAAAATAAAACACGTTTTCGAGTTCCTGAGACCTCAAAACGTTAGGATCTGATGAAATATCTTTTTCCTACGAGCGTGCGGAAAGTATCACTTTTCCGCACGCATATTAGTTTCGAAAGTTGCACTTTTCCGCACTAGTGCGGAAAAACGTACTAGTGCGGAAAAATATTTTTCCGCACTAGTGCAGAAAAGTAATTATATTTTTATTTGCATTTTTGGGTAATTTTATACAAATTTAATGAAATTAAATCATTTCTGTTTATACTAACCGAGATACTATCTCTTTTGAAGTAGCTCCTATAACTTTAAATATCAAAAAATCACGTAGCATATAGTTATGACTGTCTCATTTTGACGTTTCTCAGTCACATAACAATTTAACAAACGTCAAGTCAAACAGTAGCATCTTTTTAAAGTAGAGTCTAGTTTCTTAATTAAGTAAAAAATTTATTCATCACGCTCCTAGGAAAAATATTGTTCCTAACACATGCGGAAACTGTCTTTTCCGCACTCGACTGCTTGACCGAACTCCGCTTCGCGTCGTTCGGTCAAGGGCAGTCGCGTGCGGGACAGTAGCACTGTCCGCACTTGTTAGAAAAGTAACTATTTCGATTTTTGATAGATTTAAGACCTCTCATTTTAACGGAGAATTTACAAAGAAATTCCGTAAAAACCGATCAGAACGAGAATTGGATAAAACAGAACCAAACAATCTAAAAAAACTATACCAAGAAGAATTTTAATTTTTGATGATAAATCACACACCATGTAAAGTTATAACTTTTAGCAACGAATAAAAGAAACTTTTTCGGTTAATAACTGAATGTTCCACGATATCATTTCTGAAAACTCAAATTATCTTATAGATTTTTCACCATTATCTCGATGTTATTTTCGGACATTGACTCACCAAAATTTTTGATTTTTTGAAACTACAAAGGAACATATTTGGATTAAATATTTTAAATGCTTCATTACTATAACTTTTATAATAGAAAAATATAGTAAATATATAATATATTAACATGGTTTACTTAATAGAGATTCACAATATTTTCGACTGCAGCTAAAACTAAACAAAAAGTTTTCGTGACCATTATTGTTTATACCTGTGACCTTTTTTGTGATTATCACAACACAGATAACGGTTAACAAGTCACATTCTAACAAACAACAGTAGGTATTCAATACAAACCACAAAAAAACAACAGTAGCATGCGTTCGGTACTAATAACAGTAATTATAAAACCGCAATGTCCGATAAATTTGTTTTCTTAATAAACACTTGTGGCGAATCATATTGGATGTTAAATAAATATGTACAATGTATAGTGCGTCTATAAAGTGAACAAATTTATTTAGCTAGAATAATGATTTTAATGAGCTCCAACTTGCATGTTCCTCATGTTCGAAGTATAACGCCATCGAATATTTTTTTAAATAGAACATAATTTTTCATAAACTATGATTAGCATTACAAATAACCTACTTTTAACCCTTTTTACTCCAGACGTTCTCTAGCGCTATAGCATTTTCACCACTTGAAATTTGTTGGACCATCTATAAGCTGGAGAGTACTTTCAAAATATGTATTTAATTTAAGTTTCTAAAATTACTGTAAAGCTAAAGCGACCAAGCCACTAGATTTTTGTATATTTTTTTGCATTTTCAATATAAATGGCTTTTATGTTATCTAAAATATGCTCCTTTCCGATATTTTCTCCTATATGCTTCTAAAATCGGATTACTCGAGACTTTAAGTAGTATTATAGAAAAATGTGAGTACAATTAGTACAATAGTAAATTAAGGTTACTAGGCATATTGTCTCATTAACAATTAACATCTTTGTTTTATTTAGGTTTATAGCAATTTTGATCACGGCAAAATTTGGACGAATAGCCGAAATTTGCATGTAAAAAAAATGTTGCCAGAAATATGAAATTCACGATAGAGACAGAAGATTACTTTTGATTGCGGAGAAAAAATTCGTCTTATACTTGTTCAACAATCGTATGAATAATTTATAAATTATAGTACCTAATTGTCAAAACACCTATGATATTGAACAGATTGAACAAAACAAAAACTTTATATTATTTAAAAAAATATTTTATTCAAAAGTTTCACTTTTTAGGAATCTACCAGATGGTCGTAACAAAATATCGGTGGACGAAAAATTTCAAGATCGTTTGACTTATTTTCTATATGGAGTGGCGTACTTAAATTTTTATATTTTAAAAATCATTAAATTCTTCGAACATTAAAGTGGTAAACTGGAGTGGATCTGATAAACACGAAACAATATGTTGCTTTATCGGATATGCCAATTCAGTGTGTAAAGTAAATAATTTTGGCAGATATTCCGCAGGACTCAAATTTGGGGTCGATTTTGTTTTTAATTTATACCATTTTTGCCCTTGATTCTTCGACATCCGATTCCTATTTCCTACCGACTCGGTGGCGTAGTTGGCAAGAGCATGAGTGACAGGCATGGCTCTGGTCTGAGAAGGTTGAGACTTATATTATTAAAAAATTCATTATTAAGTTTATATCACGCACAAATGGGGTCTAGACTCTAGACTCATGTATGTATTTCTTTTTGGAGTTACTCCACCTTACCAGCGGATGTTTTTATTGTCCAGAAACGTATTTTAAGAATAATGGCAAGGTTTTCTAGTACCTGTTCATGCAGATAGGTGTTTAAAAAATACAAAATTTTAACCCTTGCCAGTATTTTAATTTATGATTTGTGTGAATGTATTTATGCATTTATGCAAGATTTATCACAAATTAAAATTATCATGTAAGAAATACAAGGCGAAATGAAAAATATAATATTTCGATAAATCTACTCAATTATTTAATTGTTTATCTAAAGATATTAAACAGGCAAATAATGTAAATAGTTTTAAAATTGAAATAAAAACTGAATTTGCTAGACATCAAATGAATTTTTTGTTGGTCAAAATTTAATTATTCCAATACATGTTTATACTGTCTGAAAGGAAAATAAAGGTATTTATTTATTTATTTGTTTGTTTGTTTATTTAAAGTAGATAGTTAACGAGATTTCAAGCTTAATTAACATTAATTCGAATGCTTTTATTTGCCATATCTTGTATAAATAAATGCCCATAACTGTTTTTTACAAAATAAACAACTCTGCAGATCCATTATTACACATCCATTATACACAAAAATTGGCCTTTCTACTAATTTTTAAAAAGAGCGCCGGGAAAAATGATTTAATAAAATTAATTTACTTCAATAATTTATCTGGTATTTTCTCCAAAAAGATTATAAAGCTTTAGATTAGTTTAAACTTCAATATTTGACACGAAAATTATCCAGTGTATTGCTTTGCGAAAAACACAATAATCGTGGATAATTGGTTAAATCGGTAAACAAACCCAAACAAGAAAATTACAGACAACTACCACGATTTACACAATGCTGTAAACAAGTCTGATGTTAGCTTGAATAGATTTAAATAAAATACATACGGTTTTGTCATACTTACTTGAAATTTGAAATCAATCTGCGTTACTTGCCACGTTTCAGATTGGTTAAGATTACCATCAAGATCTCGATCAAGATCTTCTAGTTCTTCTAGAGTGGTGGCCGATCGTATTATCGAAGTGTTTCTGCAGGCATACAATCCTTAATTTATAAATTCGGGCATGTCGTTAATAAATAAAAAAACCGAGAAAAAAACGCACTTTAGAAAATGAGCCAATTAGGCCAGTAAAAATAATGAGTCGACCTAAAACAAATTTGGGACAAGCTGATTTTAGCGTGATTGTGTTCTCTAGAGGGTACTTTTTATGTGCCTAAAAATCCCCAGTGATCCCCCGATCTAAACTACCCCAAAACCACCCCCAAAGGTACAATTTTTTATTTTTTTGCGATTTTCTCAAAAACTTTAAACTTTTCGATAAAACTTCAAGATACATTTTTTATAGAGCATACAATTCCCTATCCAGTGGTATACATAATTGTATAAATTCGAGTAATTTCAAAGCCCTCTATAGCCTTCTGAAAATAAATAAAATTTAAATTCTGCGAAATTATTTTCGATTTCGCAAGTTATGACCAATACTTTAAAACTACAATAACACTACTTGTGTTTAATTGTATTTTTATCATATCTGAGTCATTTATGTAATTCGCAATTATTTTTTATTAATATTATTAATATATATATTTATTTTGAGAATATCTTACCGGTTTGCACACAAATCTCCAAGTACTAAATAAGTTAAAACTTAAAAACTACAACTTGCAGTGTATTATAAATTAAATTTGCTGCAAATACAGGACTTACTGGAGCAATTGGATTTTCATCCACAAAACAAAAATTTCAAAATGAATTCGGGTGCAATTCTTTTGCGGTTGTAGTGCGCCATCCTTTTTTATCCACCCCCAATCCTCAGGATTTAATTCGTTGCTCATCCATAGCTGTACTTCCAAGTAAACTCTTTTAATATGAAGTTCAGCAACAATGTAGCGGGCAGTTGTGTGACAATGTTTATAATACCTTAATTCATTTAAGTTTTCGCTTTTGTGACTGCCATACCATTTTAAAATAAAATTTTGGCCTGCTTTTATTAAATCAGATAAATTCGGAAAATCGCTTTTAAATATGGAAAGATCGTTAGAAAGAGCATTATTATTTTGTTAAATCGTTAATGCCGTTTTCTTGCCCTTTTTAAAAAATGCAGACCAGTCACAGCATGAAGGAATAGTATATTTTGAAAAATAGATTTATCTAATATATTTTGTAATGCGTACATTTGTTAGCTTATTTGGCTTACCAGATGTACCGGGTCCCAGCATACAAATATTTTGAGTTGCACAATGTTCTAGAAGCAACACCATAATGTCTGTATCTAGTACTACAACAATTACGGGATTGTTACTTTCTATGGCACAATCCACTGCTGTTTTAGCAATCATATAATCTGCATCAGTCTTTGCTACTTTCATTGAAATACCGACAGTAACAAAATGGGCCTTTAAAAAATTAATGAGCTTCTCTTTATTTGAAGAAACTGCTAAGAAATTATCTTGGTTTATATTAACAGATGTATCAGGTGTAAAGTTAACTTCTTTCCCAGTTGCTTTCTTTGCTCTAAGTTGGTGTTCTGTAAATTTGGTACTTAAATGTTCACTCGAATAGCCATCAAAAACTATTATACATCTAATTTCATAGTGATATTTAACAAAATTTACGTATTGAATAAAAATGTTTCATCCTTTGGTACCACATTAATTAGTTGGAAGTACTTTACTATCAAAAAAAGTTAAAAGTGATGACAGCGAATTTTCGAATTTTCTGATTTATTACTACTTTGGTGTGTACTGTGTAGGTCGGTATTGTTTGTGTGATTGTGTTACCAAAGTACTGCATATCGGTATTTTGGCACTTATTATGGTACTAAAAAATAATTGCGAATTACATCAATGTCGCAGATATGAAAAAAATACAATTAAACACAAGTAGTGTTATTGTAGTATTAAAGTATTGGTCAGAACTTGCGAAATCGAAAATAATTTTGCAGAATTTAAATTTTATTTATTTTCAAAAGACTATAGAGGGCTTTGAAATTACTCGAATTTATACTATATATATACCATGGATAGGGAATTTTAAGCTCTATGAAAAATGTATCTTGAAGTTTTGTCGAAAACTTTAGGGTTTTTGAGAAAATCGCAAAATATTAAATAATTGTACCTTTGGGGGTGGTTTGGCTCAGGGATCACTGGGGACTTTTAGGCACATAAAAAGTACCCCTAGGGAACAAAATCACGCTAAAATCAGCTTGTCCCAAATTTGTTTTAGGTTGGACTTAAAGTTCACTTAATTTTATTGGACTAAATATACATATTTGCAATTAATTTCGTTTGAACAAGTTCTGTTGCAGTTTACTTACACTAAAATTTACCGCTAAAACCACGTTACTAATTTGATAATATATTATCCTCGATATTATCTTTTCCTAAAATGTAATTCATTTATTTTCCATAATTTTATAAACACTTAATTTATTAAGGCGAAACAGCATTTGTCAACACATTTCTTAATTAATTTAATAGGGACACTGACATTAATGTCGGTTGATATTTTGTTTGGTATAACACCTTTTAATTCATTTACTATGTAAAGAGCTTGGTGTTAATATTGTTTTATTTGGTAGAATCACAGACAGACAGCTCTTTGTCAGGTGAGAATGAGAATCAAGTTTATTTTTTAGAATATTGATAAAATAATTTTCATCTTTATTTACTCTTCGTCATAAGTTTGATATTTGTAAATTTGCATTCCCTGGATTCCATTCTGTCGTTTCTTTTTGTTTTTCTTGTACGTTTGTCCTTCATTTCTCTTTAATACCTAAGGGTATTTATATTTTGCATTGCCTACTGCGTTGTTTTTTTAAAGAGCAAATTTATTTATGTCAAAAGTTAAATACGAAAACAATAATTAAAAAATTATTAGCAACGACCCTATTTATTTATACTCGTATTATCAATTCCACATTGCAGCTTCTATACTAAGGTTTTGGGGGAAGCAATTTTGGAGTTACACTCAAAATTAAGTTATTAGAAAATATCAAAAAATTTTCCAAGCTTAATAATAATTACAAATCACGTACAAAATGGGTCGATTTAATTGATGTGCCTTTAAAAATAAAAAATCACTACACTAAAATAATGGTCTTCGGAACTTTTACCTTAAATTTGAATTCACCGTCAAATCATACTTTTGTATTCGTTTTTTGTAACGATAAATCAGAATTTAATGATCTTTCGAATTCTATATAATTAATAATACACCATTTGTTAAAAAAAAATTGGCCCTTAAAACATTGAAACCCAATGCCCACTGAAAATTTGTTTGCCCATTTGGTAGATTTTTAAAAACTGAGAAGAAGTCAAGTTGACCGTTTCCAGAATTTCAGAAGCGTCCTGTATTTTCTTTATGGTTGATCTAGGACACTAGGTATTTTCTAGCGTAACAGGTACGTAACAATTCATGCACATATTTTAAAATTGTACACTAATTAAACCATCACCAATTCAATATTGACTGATCAAGCGTTGTTATGGTCCGTCCGCCTCTTGAATAGAAGTTTTAGTGTGGAATAAGCAGGTCGGAACTGCCTAATTTTTTAGCTTTTAACGGTATATTAGTCTTCAGGTTTCAAAGGAAAGTAGTAAAATATAATCTTCGATAAATATTCTACACATGTAGTTTATTTTTGTTAGATAATATAAAGGCTAAGATGCAACTCCTTTTCTGTAGTCTTGTTCTTGTACTCGCTCGATGGTTACCTATTATCTCTTCTTTTAAATTTCTAACAGCTTAACAGTTCCAATTACTTTTCATCCCAAGTATCATTAAAAGGTGAGTTAATTATTATTGTTTGGGTTTCTATCTTTAGATATCCCATTCCAGTGTTTAAATGTTTACTCCTCCCACTCTGTTTATTATTTCAAATAAAAACATATGCCGGCTGTCGGTCCGTTATATAACTGAACAGAAATACTGAAGAGATGTCTACCCATCTAGAATGGCAATTGAGCAACGTTTTGCTAATACAGAGGCGTCCCATGTCTCAAACCAACGCATTTGTATAGTAGCTTTGTACATTTACTATCTCGCGGTATATTCCGTTGCTGTAAATTATGAAATCCATTTAAATCAAAAATACTTCCATAAGTAGGTAGCTAAATAATTGAGTGATTTTTTATGCATTTTCGTTTAAAGCAACATTTGGTGAGATGTTTGCTAATAACGTGACATATTTATAAATTTAGTTATACAAATGTTAAACGTATGTGTGTTTAAGTTTATTTTTCGAATAATTGATTATTGGGTACATCGCGTGTGTGTATATGTATATATGCATGAAAGTGTGTACTACTACTGCATGCCAGATGGCACACACTTTGTAGTTTTTATAATAAATTGTAAAATACTGGGTTGTGATCCTATTATTATTGTTGTGATTTTGATTAAGTGTTCCATCAGTCATCACTAAGGAAATTGAATTGAACGTCTTGACAATGAGCAAATCTAGCCACAAATTGTTCTAGAAAATTGTATATGACTTCTTGGCTAATTGCTAACTCGTCGAATTTCAATATTTTCAATACTAATCCGATTTTTTAAATCCTGTTCATTTTGTGGCCAATAATAAATAATCTTCGGTTTTTGTTTTTACATGAACCAATAGAAGTAATCCCTTGCAAAAAAAAAAAATTGCAAAGGGTGGAAGGTCTGCAGATCTTGATGGCCACTCTATCGGTTTCCACCTGACAATTAATCCTCCTTTTAGGAACAGTAACTTAACCTAGTGATGAAAATTACTCTTCGTAGTGATTTATTATAATATGCTCGTAATTGTTAAGAATTATATGCAAAATTTGCTGGCTGATGGTAGCTGGTCACCTGACGTGATGATTAATAGAAAATAGAAAAACAAAATGCCTTAATTCAAATTTTAAAAAGATGTACCTACTCTGTATGTTTTCTTACGGATATTGTTCATTGTATCAATGTAGTTTACTAATTTATTGCCTTGTACTATTTTAAATGCGGCGACCAAACCGCAAAATCTTACTCACGATTGAATGAACAATATTGATATTTAACTCAGTCAAACCCGTTTTTATTTCGGCTAATATTTGATAGTAATTGATAGAGGCAATTAGTGGTGATGTCAACCAAAACCGGATACCCGCTTCCTGAGAAGGGACCCGGTGGAAAGCTACCCGAGTATCCTGATATGCACTAGTTTCCCTTTTATAAATAAGTACGCCTTAATTGCTTTCTTGTTTTTTTTTTGCAATTAAGGATATGGAGTAGAATATATACCTACTTCAAGACACCTTTCCTTATTTTTATTATTCGACCGGAACATAAGTATAATAATTTAATAATCGCTTTCATTTAAAGTTATTTTTATATATTTTATTAACTTCTTAGATGTAGCTCAGGTTAATTTCATAGTAATATCGGTACCTACATAATTCAATGCTCTGATTCCAAATCTGTCCACCAAAATTGGCCATCACGTCAGAATTTTGACATACCTATCGTAAACTAAAAGTTACAAAATGACCATTTTTTGGCATGTTTGGGTTTGGATATTTAAAAAAACCAGAAGTGATAAAGAAATTTGGTAAACGAACTTTAATTTTATATCAAAAAGTCTACAGGAATCGATCATGAAACCTAGGAAAGAATCTGGGCCCATAACCTATATCGATATAGACAAGGTCTTTTGGAAAATGCGTTATTGGAACTTCAATGATCAAATTATAATCATTCAACTGTGTAACTGGCTTATTTTAGGAAACGAATTTAGGGTATTTGATAAATAATGTTACCTTGCTTTGACAGACAGTTCTTTACACAAATTTAAGCAAAAGAGTTATATGTGTCGGCAAATGTTTTGTTTTTGATATACAAAGCGTTGATATTTCCAAAATATATTTTTTTCTATTCCAAACTAGTGAAGATTTTTTTTATCCAAATTCGGTACCTACGCAATATACCTTGGACGGAGTGCTTCGTTTCCTGACAATTTGTAAATCCATGAGCTGCCAGAGGCGGATGTATGGGTAGTAAGTGACAAAAGAACAAAAAATAAAAGTAGTACGGATGAAAAAATTAGCAACTTTTTATTTTCAATAAAAATTCTGTTCAATTTTTCAATAAACACAAGTTTATTTATAGACTTTTTTCCTTAAAATGAATCAAAGAATCACCTATATTGTCTGTATGTAACTTATAGTATGTACAGGGTCATCACGCGAAAATGTCCTTTTTTGAAATAACTCAGCCATTTTTCATGTTATGGCATAGATGTAAAGACATTCTTAACTAGTTTTTTCCACAGAATCTATATTTTCAATAAAGAAAACAATAACGCATCGCATTTCAGAAATACGACATAATACTTTCTCTTTTAAACAGAACACTCTGTATATTTTGAAATATTTCGATTCTGCTTCTCTTTCTGTATTCAAAAATGTCAACATATCTTATGTTATCTCAAATGGTTTTTGAGATATTTAGATTTGATGATATTTTGATGATATTAAAATCTGATATATAAATTTGACGATATTAAAATAACGTGACCGATTTTGTTAAATACATTTTGAAAACAAAGAAAAACATTAGCCATAATGAGAAAATGATCTTTGAGAAACATAGAATGTTGATTTCATACATTTATTTAACAAAGAAAATATTAACAAACATTAAAAAAATAAAAAAATATTAACAAAGAATTAACAATGTTAAATATTACAAGGTTAAATATAATAAATAATTTTAAATACATTAATGCATATATTCAATTTAATAATTGCTCAATATGTCTACCTCTATTTTCATAACAAAGTCTATACCGCCGTTTTAAATTGTTTAGAGAATTCCTGATCATTTAATTGTGATTGTTTAGGTGATTTATCGACAGCGGCATAGACTTTGTTATGAAAATAGAGGTAGACATATTGAGCAATTACTAAATTGAATATATGAACTAATGTATCTAAAATTATTTATTATATTTAACCTTGTAATATTTAACATTGTTAATTCTTTGTTAATATTTTTTTATTTTTTAATGTTTGTTAATATTTTCTTTGTTATATAAATGTATGAAATCAACATTCTATGTTTCTCAAAGATCATTTTCTCATTATGGTTAATGTTTTTCTTTGTTTTCAAAATTTATTTAACAAAATCGGTCACGTTATTTTAATATCGTCAAATTTATATGTCAGATTGATTTTAATATCATCAAATCTAAATATCTCAAAAACCATTCGAGATACATAAGATATGTTGACATTTTTGAATTCAGAAAGAGAAGCAGAATCGAAATATTTCAAAATATACAGAGTGTTCTATTTAAAAGAGAAAGTATTATGTCGTACTTCTGAAATGCGATGCGTTATTGTTTTTTTGAAAAAAAATTTGGATTCTGTGGAAAAAATTAGTTAAGAATGTCTTTACATCTATGTCATAACATGAAAAATGGCTGAGTTATTTCAAAAAAGGACATTTTCGCGTGATGACCCTGTACATATATAAAACAAATAAAAACTTGAAGACTCAAATTAGGCAATACTAAACTATGAGCTAATTAAACGAACAGTTCGAAACACACATTACTGAATAATTAATTAAACGACTATGCTAACTCTGTATGGTCGACTTCAGTTTTGTAAGACACATAAAAAATCGGCGGCTTGTTTGATGCCCATAAAAACTTCAAACAAGCCGGCTCTTTTTATGTGCTGTATAGATATGACACAGACTTTACTGTAATGTTTCTCCATAGTTTTTGATTTAAACTAAGTAAAACAGTTTCTGTGTCCCTTTGGTTTCGGTATTTTTAAAGTATTAATTTCGGTGTTAGTTAGAGGACTAACTTTTACCATTAATTTTAGGGAAACAAAAGGAAATGCTCGCGAGTGTTTCGAAGAAAAAATTAAATAATTAATTAACATAACGGCAATATTTTGTGGACGGTTGACAAAACTAACCTTCCTCAACTACCACAAAGATAAAGTTGTAACAGTGTCAGTAAGGTTGTCGGCCGAAATAAATTGTACCGTTGATTGAAATACCCAATATCTCAATCAACGATGATTGTACTTACTATGGCCATTTTTTTCAAACGCTTCGGCAGAAAACCCGCTTTAAATAGTAGGATGTCAGTGCACTTTGTTCATTGATGCGGCTAATCGTTGTTCGTTCCATAGTCCACAATTTTTTTCTTGGAAGCCACTCAGAAAAAACTGGAATTTTCCTCAGTATTGCTTTAAATTCAAGGTTTTTTTTTTAATATAAATAATGGTACTTTTCCAAAGTCTAAGTTTTTTTCCTCAAAAATCATAATACCTATAAATGTCTACTCTCATTTAAATTATTCACATAAGTTGAAATTAATGGTGAAACTAATTTAATGTAATAAGGATTTAGGGTAACAAATGTCCCATAAAGAAGAAATTGACAAAAATATACCATGGTCGAATCTGAATAAATTAATGATGGAAATAGCATAATGTGAATATAACACAACTAAAAAAAAGTTTATGGGAAATAACAACAAAAAGATACTATTTATAATAAATGTTCCAAATACAATACCTACACTCCATTCATCGTAACACACTTCCTGAAAAGTTGAATATATTCTTATTAAGGCGAAGTTTCGATGTAACAGGTGTGGTGTAAGTCGACATAGCCATCATATTTTCATACATTCCAAGTTTTACTGAAATTGTTCCGGTACTTTCAGGATAAGTGAAAAAATAAAAAAAATTTTTAAATGAGACATTTTTTATTTGTTCCCTAGAATTTAACACTGAACTATGTAACTGTTTAAGTATACTCCATATTTATAATACTTTTAACATGTTTTTTAGCCGGCTTGCAAATTCTAATGTCTCCATCAATTGAACTGGAAGAGATCCGTATCTCATATTATTGGACCAATAATCTGATGATGATCAGTGTAGAAAAAGAAAGCGAGCAAAATTACAAGTTGTTAAAAATTGCAAAGAAGGTGTGAGAGAAGACTGCGATCTGATTATTTTTATTATTAAATTAAATGTAGCAATATTCGAAGAATACAAGCCCAAAAAAAGAATTGACGCCGCCTCTGCAAAGAGTTGAGTTGCAGAATATGTGTCTTAACTGATGAAGGTTTGTTTAGTCTTCGGTAATAGTCTAAAGTTAATCCGTATGACATCATTGAAATCGAAATTAAATAAACTGCATTGGATTAAATCAAGTATTTAAATTGATACAAACGTGCCCAAGTATAAATTTCTCTACATTCTTTAGTAGGTTTTACCTTGAAAATACTTACGTAACGATTTAAATGTCCAATATTAATTTGAATCAATTTCTATTCCCGTGTTCAAGGATTTTAAAATTTAATATTAACTTAATACCACTCTGTTTATTTTTTACATAATTTATACTCAAATAAGGAAAACTATTTTAAGCAATTGAATTAACTTTGTTTGATGACCAGAAAAAGATTTAAACAATTGTTTTGTTTTACCGTGGCGATTAGCAATAATTAACATTGCTTTGATGCAAAATTCAATGGTCAATATACACTGTGTTTAACGAATCGTTAGATATATAAATGCATAGGATGAGTTGCGGAGCGACAACAATGCGCCGTAAATGCTTTGTACGGTACGATCACAGGATAGCGCTGTCTCGCTCTGTGTCGGATCTCGCGGTAGCCAGTGTTGTCATTTTCGAGCCATATATCTAATGATTCAGTACACACACGGTATAGATAGACACCTGACGATTTTCTTCACCCCAAAATGGAGACTTCTGCAATTTACTGATCCAATTAATATAGTCGCGTTTCTTTAATCTGTGAATTACGTTAATGTAGAGATGATTTCTTTACTGTCGAAATATGCAAAGTAAGAACTGTATAAGACCGCAATATTTTTTTGCATTAGATTATATAGTACATAGTTTCGCCAACAAAGTAATTAATTAATTAAAAGGATAGTAGAGGTTCAAGAATACAAATGGAAAACACTTAAAACATATTAAGAAATGTTAAGGTTACGGAAACGTTTATTGGATCTTAATTCTATTATTATTGATGACTAAAAGATGGGACTGTTCGTCTGTAATATTGAGAGCATGATGCATTAAATTTGTTATTGATTTTGTCTTCATGACAAATCGACAAATTGCTATTTTTTAATCGCATAAAGACAAGGACTATTAATCGAAATATAATACTTTATAGATACTTCCATCAATATGTAATTGTATATTGAATATATTATAAGCAATTATGCTGATTAATAACCCTTATCTAATAACTGTAACATATTGTTTATTAATTGATATGATGTCATTTTTCCTGTTGCCTGTTTTGTAAACGACTTGAAATAGAATCATGGAAGTTAAAAAAATCAAATTTTGTATATAAATAGTTATTTATCATTTTTACACAGTCATAACGATAATGATAAAACTGTTTTATTAATATGATCTTTAAGCCAGGCTACTCCAATACTTATCCGCTATATGCATGTTGAAATATTTTCCTGCAATTTTTAGATTCGATTTATTTATTAGTTTGGTATACAATCTTGCATATCCGCTATTTTTTAAACTGAACTTTTTTATATTGGTCTTTTCCTCGGCTCTTTCGTCTACTACTATTGTATTCAATAGTATTATCAAAATTTTAAGATGTGTAATGAACAGGAAACATCCTAAATACATACCTACATATTTAAAATTCCTCGTAAAATTCCATTTGAATTTCATTCAAGTTGGCCTTTTACATGAACTCCTTAATGTGATGTAATATCGTTTTGTTGAAACTATAACCTACTATAGAACTCTGGAAACCATTTAGATAGAACATACGGAAACTATTTTTGAAACAATTGAAGGTTTCCGTCCACATTGAGATTAATTACTGTCTATGAAAGAGGACCGATGAAGTGCAGTCCAATAATAGATAACCATTTACACATTTAGTTTTTAAGCATGTTGAACATAGGGTTACTTTATCTTGTGCAAAACCTAATGTCTAGGTATGTGCCTATTTATCGTTTTACGGAGAGGGTTCCTTTAAAGTTTAATTCTGCTGACGAAATTGTCATCATTGGTTAAGTGTTTCCGTCAAGTCACAAAATTGGCTTCTGCAGTCAAAATCATCTTAGCATAGCTCATCAATAAGACAAGTATGGATGACACTTCTCTTTGTTTAAAAGTAGAAGATCCACACCAATTTACTCTGTTGAAACTTTGATCTCTTCTATTGACCATAAAATATCAAGTATTTTATTTCTGTCGGTTGCCCTTGTGAATCAGCCACATTAACGTATATCTTTGGCAATACCTGTGTAAATAACTTCAAGATGTGACGCACTGTTAACTTCGTAATTAGAACCTTACCTTAGTTGCATTGAACAAAATGCAGGCTTATACCATATCCTTTTATACCCCCATCATCATCAAAATGTCCCTTCTTTGTTTTTCAATTCGTTTCGTGAGTGTTTCAAATTAATTCAAATGACCTCACGCTTCAATTGAATCGATTCAAAATGAATTTGCTAATGTCAAATTGAGAAAATTATTTCCATTCTATACCGTTTTCGTCAAACTATCTATTTGTAAATTTTTTAAGTTATCAGGGAAAACACATGTGCATGTTTGAAAGGTTCAAGGCTGGTCGGGTAAATCAAGGATATCACGCATCTCTAATATTAGTTAAAAACATTTACTACTTGAAAATAAATTCAAATTGAAAGGTTTTTAATTTGGTAAATATTCTCATTGACATTTAAAATCGTATCTATATCTGGTAGAACAAGTAAGCTTTTTTCAATTGTGTATGGAAAAATTGTATTACTTCTGTGACTTTTTCCCCACCCCACCTTGTATACAAATTATTCACTTCGAGTTATCTACATAAATTGTACTGTAATAAATTGCGGTTGCGGTTTACTATTGACCAATTGTTAAAAATGATTTCTAAATATTCTTCGTTCTGTAATTTATATTACATAGAACACAAAAAACTATTGTCGTAATGTCAGCATTGTTATTATAAAAATATAATTTATCTACGATAACAATTACTATAGGTAAGATAACAAAAATACCAGATATCATTTAGATTTTTTTATTCGTGTTAATTTATATTGATTTTATTCTTATCTGAGATATCCGAAAAATGAATATGACGGGAAAAACGTAATACTACCATCAACGTTTCTCACATGTACACAGGATATCGATCGATATAAATGGAAGGATATAGATGATAAATATATGAAACATTAATTAACTTGATTTATGATAGTCTGCTTCTCGTTTATTGATTGATTTTATAGTTTCTAATAACTCGAGGAAGGAAGTAAAATGCCATTGAGCGTATTCTGCCATACAAAAAGCAGATTTACACATCTACTATTAATCGTTTATGAGTCCATTGTGAGGCCCGTTTATTTTACCGTTTCAAAATGGCCCATAAACTACTTCATAAAGTTATGCATTTTTAAATTAAAACTGCAATTAAAAAAACAGTATACGCACAAATTCGAATATACAAGTGTTGTCATTAGTATATCATGCAGATGCTGTAACATTTAATTTAGATGAAAAGCTGAAAATTCATCTCACCTTAAAATGATTGTGATTCAAGATAATTATACAGTCTGTCCCAAATTGAGGGGTGCAGAGCAATGCTCGGTTATTATTAGAGATAATGCAGAGAGTTTTGGAGAATTTTACGACCATTTCGACGGCGTATTTAAATTTGACTGTTGACTATTTCCGTTTGCGAGATATTTTCAAAAAACTATAAAGGTGCATTTTAAAAAACTTCCCGTATCTACCTAATTTGATGATTGGTGATATTTAAAATATACATTGTTAAGACACTTTTTTAAGGTGCTTTCGTTGACATTACCGGAAAGTCTCTATCGTAATTTGTTTTTGAGGTATTGCCACTAACTTTGGTTTTTCTTATGGGCACCATATTCCATTTTTTTTATGGTTCAATAGAGCTCTTAATTACATTTTCATTGATGTTTCACAAAGGCAGAAAAAAATACTTACTAGTGTAAAATATGACAAAAGTTACCTACCTAGTTTTC
The DNA here is from genome assembly GCA_963680705.1 of Rhagium mordax. Classification (NCBI taxonomy): domain Eukaryota; kingdom Metazoa; phylum Arthropoda; class Insecta; order Coleoptera; family Cerambycidae; genus Rhagium; species Rhagium mordax. Next base: position 24,144,056 of record OY796657.1, on the reverse strand, counting down.
TAAATAGGCTGTGAAGAAAATTGAATTCAAAATGACCCATTTTATTAGCTTCTACTTAAAATTTAAAAAAAAGATGTATTAATACAAACCCAAATGAATTGTCGGAATAATTTCGCGCTCAAATTAAATCAAATAGTACAATCATTTTTACTAGTAGGTGGCCGAATCTTATTACTAGGACAAAAGACAAAATGTTTAGTTGACAGTGTTGACACTTCTTGTTGTCGTAATTGCTGTTTTCTTCTTACTAGTGTTTTACTGTGATCTGCCTATTACTCTGTAATTTCGTCTTTTATGTTTCTCTTTTATTCAGTTCTTCTTTTGATTTTATGATGGCTTTATTTACAATGTACAAGCCCCTATAAAGTGGAGCTTTAAAAATTTCGAAAAAAATTAATATATTTACAACACTTTAACGTCGAAGAATCAGATTTGGTACACGATTTAGGCTTATTAAGAGTCTTAATTAACGGTATATAAGTTAATTTTAATGGGATCATATACAGGGTGGTCCAGATTTTAATACATTAATTTTAAGAGGCGATAGAGAATCGCAAAATAAGGGGACTTTTCTTAATAAACATACCTCAAAAAATGCACCATAATAGATACTGGGTGTTGAAGTTTCATTAAAAAAAACTTTATAATTTAATAATAATATCTAAGGAAAGACAAAAGCCATCTTTTTCAAATTTGGCACACCGCCTTTCTATGTAAATCTGCATCTACTGTTCAAGTCAAAAATAGTAACAGAAAGGCATTGGCGCAGATATGGGGATTACATATCCCCTTTCTAGAAATATGTAGTGCGCCACTGGATATTTTTGAAAAAATTATTAAATTACTAAATTGCCTATGGCATTCTGAAGAAAAACGTCGAGAAAAACGTGTTCTTGTAAAATTTTAATAGAACAAGCCGTTTCCGATTTATTTACAGTTAAACACTTTTATGCAGGAATAATAAAGGAGATAATAGCCCTCCAAATATGATTAAAAAATATGTTTTATTGATATTTAATAAAAAATTAACAAAAAACAGAACGAAAGAAATTCACATATGTATTTATAATAAATTTTCAAAGTGCCATCTTTCGGCTTCATTACACTTTTGACATTTTCTGGAAATGGAGTTCATTGCCGCCAATATTTGAAGTCGATTTTCGCGTAATTGATGGCAAGCTTGACGAATAAATCGGAAACGGCTTGTTCTATCACAATTTTATAAGAACACATTTTCCTTCAGAATATCATGGGCAATTTAGCAGTTCAATAATTTTTTCAAAAATATGCAGTGGCGCACTATATATTTCTAAAAAGGGGACATGTAACCCCCATATCTGCGCCAATGGCTTTCTGTTACTATTTTTGACTTGAATGGTAGATGCAGATTTACATAGAAAGGCGGTGTGCTAAATTTGAAAAAGATGGCTTTTGTCTTTCCTTAGATATTAAATTATAAAGTTCTTTTTAATGAAATTTCAACACCCTGTATCTAAGTTATGGTGCATTTTTCGAGGTATGTTTTTTAGGAAAAGTGCCCTTATTTTGCGATTCTCTATCGCCTCTCAAAATTAATGTATTAAAATCTGGACCATCTGGACGATCCAGGTCGATGCTCGACAAATTAGAGACAAGCTGAAATGTGGTATGGTGCTTTGTTTTGAAGTGCTAAATATACCCTGAAACCCCAGCGGTGAGTCGGTGAGCCCATCCTCCCAAAACAACTCCTCAAAGGGGGTAAAATAGTCCTTTTTTTACTTATTTCTTTATAACTCGAAAACGAAGCATTGCAGGAAAAAATTCAAAGAGACCAAAGTTAAAGAGCAGAAAATTTCCTATCAAATAAGTCTACCTGGAGAAATTTGGTTATGGCATGTAGTCAGTGCAACGGGAATACTTGCCTAAACCCGCCTAAACCGGGCTATAAATTTGGACACAGTTGAACAAGATCTTTAGATAAGTTGTTTGTCTTGCTTGTCTTAATTCTTAATATTTAAACAATCGGAAAGTTTTTTTTTGCAATATTCGTTTTTTAATTGCCTTTCTGTAGAGATTTTCGATTTGTGCCCGTTATTTAAAAATTTCAAACTTTGGAAATTTTTTGAAAATTAGGGGCGCAAATAAAAAATCTACCTCTACAGATCGAGACAATTAGAAAGTGAAGATGTAAAAAAAACTCGATAGCTTAAGTATTAAGACCTGCAGATTGCTTTGAAAAAAGTTATATTTTCATCAAAAATGCCTGTTTTTTGTGTAAATGTCACAAGACACAAACCGTATTTGTTAATAAGTAATCACGACGAATTTTTTAACCTTCGATTTTTGATTGCCTATCGATTTGTCGAGCTAGATTCTCGTTTTTCCCAACAAACTTTTCAAAAATGTTGATGAAAATTCAAATTTCTTTAAACATTTTCGAAAAATCAGGGATGAAAATCGAAAATCTACCTGCAGACTGATTTGGAAAAAAAAGTCACTTTGGGGCCACTGTGGCGTCTCTTACCAATCAATATTTTCAACAATTTAATTATTTTCATTTAAAACTCGAACTCTCGTTCGCGTATGTTTTACGTAGGAAAATATCCAATATATTCAACAGAATTGAAAGATAGATTCATAGGCTACTATTGAATTTGTTATTATTTTCTAATTAAAACGATTCACATCTTGCTTCAGTTAATCCCGTTTTTCTTGAAAACCATAATGTTTATTAAAAATTAATAATATGTATGTATGTAGTAGAAAAAATTGTAAAATAAAATTCCACATAGAATAAAATTATTTGTTTTAAGACAAAAATTTTCTGTAAGTATAATTCTAAGGGTAAACCATTGCCAATCAACTTAAGAAATTAATTCCAGCATATTTGAATGTTGGGCGTGCCCATTGTAATCAAATATGTAACCCCCCTACGACGCCATAACCCTTCAAGGATAAAGGAACTGTTTAATTTAATTTAAAATATATGCCTACGTAGACATATTTGGAACAAAAGCCTAACAATATATAAATAAGAATCAATGATCAGATTTATTTTATCATCGACGTTAGGTAAGTAGGTAATGAAATGGTAACTTTGAAATTTTAGTTCTAATTAACTAAGTAATTAAATTTAATAACATAAAAAAAGTTAAATATACATGATCCAAATTTAATTAGAGCAATTTTGTTGTAATATATTTATTATGATTACCTACATATTCTATAAATAATGTATATAGTCGTTAACTGTGGATACACAAGACCTGACAAAAACATAAGAAAACAAAGTTATATTTTATTCGTGCGTAGGCTGCTACACATTAGCATGTTCCCTTTCACTTCCTCATCCCATAAGATACGGAAGTATTGTAATGGTCCAGAAAATTGTCTAGTTTTAAACAAATCTCGACGTTAGGCAACAAGACAGGCGAAAATGATATTCCGGTTTGTCTTTACTTGTGCCTCCGTGTGCACGCTCTAGTGCCCTAACGATTTGAGGAAAATAAATTATATTCAAAATCAATCTTGTAAAAAAACAAAAATAAATATTTTCTTTCGCACGCATGATGTGCTGGATATATTCACATCTTATAATGTACAGGGTGGTCTACGTTAGGAGGATTTTCTAGCGTTATTGTCGAGGTGAAGAAATTTTGTATATTAAGAAATTTTATTTTATTGATTCTACATCATGATAATTCTGCTAACGTGAGAATTTAGTGGAGCTGTTAAGGTTGCGATTTACTCCTCGCGATTTCTTTAGGAGTAAATTTTGCAGAAACTAATACACGGATTTTGAAAATTAATGTATCTAATTTTGCAGAAAAAAGTGTAAATGGCCGTGAGGTATTGAAATTACCATTCTTATCTATAATTGAGAAGGAAAAAATAAGACTGTACATATTGGCAATACGTAGGCAACTCATTCAATCGCTTGTATTTACAATTTTGTATTTTTTTTGTAAAAAGAAATTAGCTTACGGCCGAGTACAAAGTGTTACTTAAAAGCTCACCAAATATTGTCGCTCAAATTAACATATCTTTCGTGAAATTGACCCTCAAAGGAGAATTTTCACATTTTTAGGTCAAGTAGTCATTTGAATTGCTGAAATAGCGCCCGCAAATAGGCAAATTACAGAACAATATTGCATTACAACTTGGTCTATCACTCTGGAGATGTCAGCATGTAGTAGTAGTAAAGTCGGGCTCACCAATGTTTGCGGTTGACTTATAACTTACAGAAGATATTACGGACATGCACGCTGTAATACTAAATATCTCATGTGCAAATTTAGTACAGTTTGATCAACTGAACTAAACGTGCAAAGAATATATTTAGTATTACAGCGTGCATCTCCGTAATATCTTCTGTAAGTTATAAGTCAACCGCAAACATTGGTGAGCCCGACTTTAGCACTAGTAGTACTTTATTAGTCCAAAAGAGCACAAATACAGGCTATAAGAAGCATTGAATAAAGGAATATATTCCGTTATTCAATGCTATAAGACAAGTCATACAACAAACATAGTGGTATAATACACAATATTATAAACACGTTACGTGCCGGCATCTGACGGCGAGTAGCGTGAACCCTCAAAACAAAACAAAAATTTGTTATCTGCATTGTCTTCCAGGCCGGACCAGCCAGTGATCGTCTACCTGCGTTAGGCAACCATACAAAGCATATTAGACTATTAAATCCTAGCCTTAACACTGGATATTTATGGCGTTGGGACTGGATAATGCGTTCGATTTCTTATGATCTAAGAATAAGTATGTACATAAATAATACTTTATTAAATTAAATGCAAGTTATCACACTCAGAAAATATATTTACAGTAAATACCGATAATAATAACCGTGAATCAAATTGATTACTCGATTTATCCCAACAGGAAAGGACTAGATGTTTCGGATCAGCTTTCTCTCATTTGCGATGATCAAGGCCGATAATTATGCATTATTAAATTCGATGAACTCTATTTCAAACGTATAATTTAATAACCCTGTACCTAGCTAATTTGTTAATTCGATTTACGCGATATTGTGTTAATTGACTTTTGACTTCCTATGTAGACATGTCGAACAAGTCGCCTTTTTTTCCTATTAAAAAAATCTAATTAATTATTTTAATTATAATATTGTCAATCAAAATGGTTAAGTTTGCCAGCTAGCGAAGCGTCGTGTGTTGTTTCCATTTTTGGCTAATTAGTTTTGAGGTAAATGATTGTGTTCTGGAAGAATAAGTTGATCCATTTATAACACGGTCAGGGTCAGTATGTTGTGTGTGTATCTCCCAGAAAATTGTTAGCTACATAAGTTATGCTACGATCGACTTGAAGTTAGATTAAACATCTGTAGTTGTGTAATAGATATCTAAAGAACACAAACACTCGACGCGTGTGTTTAAGGCTGAAGTTAACATCAGTTTATAGTAAATTGCAGGTTTTTCTTATTTAAATAAATATAATTTAGAAACGTGGTAATTACGAGGGTAATTATTACTCGAATTTTAACACAAACATATTTGTTTTACATAATCCCCCAAGAAAGCGCTCATGCCCATTTAATGTAATGTTTTGGATTGCATTATGTAATAAACGAGTGGCAACTTTATTGAACAAGTGTCAATTTAAAATTTTCTGGTATACTTAATGTTCTAATTCTATAACTTCTCAGAATTATAGGAAAATGACTTTTGAAAAATCAGTTTGAATCTAACACTTTACCTCGTGGCACACCATATTCGTTGTTATTTATTTTTATATTTTTCACTTATGCCTTGTATATTTCTGTGACTTAACGACTGTAACTATTAACGTTTTCCGAATCATCACATTTCCAATTTGATCCGAATTTATAAGGTTATTAATTTGTGCACACTCCTCAGAGTTGTATATAACACTTAAGTATATTTATATTTATTCTTCATAATAATAAAAGACGAAAATTTAAACAAATAGATCGTTGATCTTGTAAAGATTATGACCTCAATATTGACTATTATAATAGACAATTTATTATAGCAGTTGTCAGTTTAGGAAAGTGAAATTTGAACAGGAAGAATTAACTTTTGCACATCTATCTCATCCTTAATAAACAGGGAGCAAAGTGGGTAACATAATAAAAAATCAATATGGCTCATCCGGGATTGCTGATCAAACATAAAATATTCAGTTTTGTTACAAGAAATAAGAGTTTCTAATGATTAAACTTGATTGTTTAATAAATCGTAAAATTATTATTTATTTTTATGCAAAAATGTCCAATATGTATATTTGATTTTCAATTTTACATATAGTTTTACTATATTAAAGGCGGTATCTTTATATGGTAATATATTTTTCTGACCTTTATTGCAGAAAAAATTCGTTGGCCTACTGGGAAATTTCCTCTTTTCATCCCCATAGTCTTATATATAAATATAAAATGAAAAATTTACATTGTTCGGCTCTTATCTTACTGACCTTCGTATACCAGAATATAGTACCAATGATGTTGCATTTATACATTTCAAAAATCAATCCAAAAATTTTTTTACAGATAAATGTTAAACGACGAAAATATTTGCAAGGAAATAAATTTCATTAATTTTCTCCTCGCCCCTTTTAGACGTTAAATTGCAGAAAAGATCATAGAACATTTAGTAAAATAATTAGTTCCTTACACGTTAAACTATTTACCTTAGAAAACGTGCTAATGAAATTTTAAAAGTTATGCAATACATTACTATCGAATTTGATAACATAATTCGATTATAATATGCGAAAAATTAACAGGTCAAGTCTGTTAATTGCACGTATCAGTGGCAAAATACGAGAAGACAATAATTATAAAGCAATAAAATGTCATCGCTCTGTAAACTGCTAGAGGCGTTCCAAATATCATGTTTGTCCGGCTCTTCATATCCACTTATTTAAATTGAATACAGTTACTCCTTCAGTGTGTGTAATTTATACTTTGTCAAAAAAAATCATTGAATAATTAATACCTCTTCTGTTGATACTGTTAAGGAGCTCGATTTTATTTAACCGATGTTGTTACTGACCTAAAGGAATAATAATTTTGATGACCTCAACAATCTAAAATAAACCTGAGATAAGTCAAATGAATATCCTGACCCAATGTAACTTCTTACCAGAAGCGTTTGCTTTTGATTTCGGATATGAATTAGTTTAGTCCGTAAGTAGGTAGAGACAAAAAATTGGTATTTCGGATTTATTGTTTATTGTTGAGGTCCTTTCATTCCACTCAATGTATTTTGTTGCGCCAAATTTCGAATCTGCCAGATTTGCTCCATCGAGTCACATTTTTTTTAACCTCAAAAAATAGCTAAAAATTTGGATTCAGCTGCTCAAAATACGTAAGGGTATCGTCGATTTGTTCATTTTCAGTGAACAAACCAATGGTATCTCCACATTTAGAGCTATTTATTACTCAATTTTTTGAGGAGTTAAAAAATTGTGATATTATTCAATAACTGATACATCAGACAACAGGCCAATTATATTCACGTTTACCGGAATTTTAAGCTATTTGTTGCTCTATTTTTTGAGGGGATAAAAATTGTAATTTTATGGAGTAACTGAGTAACCACTGAGTATCTTATTCCTTTACTAAATGCTAATACACCAACACTTTTATCGTATTTGCTTGTATAATTATTACGTACTTCCAAACCTGCGCGTATAATTTAAAATAATTTTCCAACCTATTTAATATTAAATATACTTGCGAATGTTTATAATTGACGCAAAAACTCTACAAGCATATTGACAAAGGGAATGGAATGATACATTGTGTTGGCAGACACAGATCTATATAGCAAAATAATTAACATCCACTTGGCCTTTTACGACTGACTAATTGTTATTGGCTTTATTGCCATTCGCAGACATAAAAAACAAAAATGGAACGCAACATTTATTAAACAATTGACCAGTAAAAAAACTGTAATAGGGATACAGAGAAACGGTCGCTTTTTTAGATTGCCACTATTTAAATTGTTTCTTGACAGAACATCTCTATAGTCACGGACGACGCTTCCATTTAACTACAATCATTGACATTCAGTTATGTACCTGTTCGATGTTTTGATATTAAGAGCTAATTAATTAAGAAACCGTTACATTTCGACTACAAATCCAAGTGAGTTCCTAGGTCTTACAGTTTTATTTCGTGCACTAGTTGAATTTTGTGAAGAAATAATTTTAATGCTTATTCCAAGGCTTTCACCGAGCTGATGATTTGCAGAAGATTTTTCGAGTTCTCTTCCTCGTTAAATATTTTTAATTTTTCATGTTTCGACCATATTAAGATGTTTCGAGCATCCTGTCATGGTCTTCTTCTGATGAGAGGAACACTACAAGATGGTCAAAACGTTAAGGAATCAAAATGTTCAAGGGGAGGGCTACCCGAAAACTATTCTACCAAACTACACGTTTTCTTAATATTCATTGATTACAATGATGTTACCAGCTGAGTTACACGTTTAGTATAGTTTTCCCTAATACAGTAAAAATTTAACTAGACTTGCTTTTGGTCCCCTTCTGGAAGAACTCAGGTTCCCTCTCTCTGAAAATATTAAAATAATAATTCAACAATCTCTTTTTGTATGGAACTTATGAGCCACCTGGTATAATGATAATTTTTTTGAAAGCGTCTGATAGTCTAGCAATAGTAATATGCGTACTTTAAAATAAACAGTTAATCATTTTCCGACAACTGTCGTTTCAAGTAAAATTCAGCGATGACATGGGATATTGTACAGGGTGATTGTCTATAGTATATGGATTATCCGATTTCTACCCTCGATATTTTAATAACCATTGGAGATTTAAACAAAAATGAAAAAGATCATTAAATAAGATTTCGTGTAGGTTAGAGACGCATTAACAAACCTTTATTTGTCGTTCATATATACAGGGGGCGACAGTGACAATTTTTTTTATAATGTATATTCTTTAATATCTTAAAATGATGTTTCTTTCTGTATTCAAAAATATATAATACCCATATGTTTATAGAGAAATTAGTGAGCTATTCAATAAAATAAGTTTAAATGTATGAATAACCAGAAAAAATGTTATATTACATGGCCGTGAGCCCTTTTAAACAAAACAAAAGAAGTAATTATTATTAACATACCTACAAATATGTATTATTGTTATCATGATTGTTCGAAAACATTATCATTTTGTTCTAAACACATTGTCATTCTTCTCACAAAATTCTGTTTTATTTTCGAAAAAATAGGACTCAAATGTTAATTATTGTTAAATGTTAAATCTTAATTATTTAATGAAAATTAAGAATACCAACGACATTTAAAGTTGACAAGTTTCTTCTTTTGTTTTTAAAAGGGCACACGGCCATTCATACATTTAGACTTATTTTATTGAATAGCTGAATAATTTCTCTATTAAACATACAGGGTAGAACAAAAGTATCAAATAATGGCTTTAACTTTGTTATTTGAAAAGTTACAAAAAAATGTTCAACATAAAAGTTGTTTGGTTCTTTACCATGCATATTTTGAAATTTTTAGTTTGTTGATATATTCTTCTGGTTTGTTCCTATGGCAACCAACTTTTTCTTTTTAAATGGCACCCGTAATTTTTTTTTGTTAATTTGAAACAAGCATATTTTTCTCTATTCAGTCACAAAATTTTGCGATTTTTCGAAAAAAAAAAAATAAGCGGGAAAAAAACATTTATTACGACTCACTCGTCGCCTCTTAATAAAGGAAAAAGTCATGCAGTTATAAAACACAAACATTACTTTTGGTAAAGAATGCCATGGAAGTTTACAATTAAATTTTTACAAACAAACAACTAAATTTTAGTGTTGTGATGTTGTGAAATTAATTAATTTAGTTCCGATTGAGTCGTAATAAATATTTTTTTTCACGCTTATTTTTTTTCCAAAAATTGCAAAATTTTATGACTGAATAGAGAAAAATATGCTTGTTTCAAATTGACAAAAAAAAATTATGGGTGCCATTTAACAAGAAAAAGTTGGTTGCCATAGGAACGAACCAGAAGAAGATATCAACAAACTAAAAAACTCAAAACATGCACGGTAAAGAACCAAACAACTTTTATATTGAACATTTTTTTGTAACTTTGCGAATAACAAAGTTAAAGCCATTATTTGATACTTTTGTTCCACCCTGTATGTGTATTATATATTTTAGAATTCAGAAAGAAACGTTCTTTTAAGATATTAAAGAATATACAGGGTGTTCCCCTATAAAAAAATGGTTTCTGTCACCCCCTGTATGTATAAACGACAAATAAAGATTTGTTAATGCATCTGTAATCTACAGTGTGTCGCACTTAAGAGTGAAACACCCTTATAACTTTTTTCATTTTTATCCGATTTGAACCAAATTTTACTCAATGATAGATCCCATTAGGATTCACTCATGGCCAAAAACCATTCGTCCCCTACTAATGCAAAGCCACCGATACCAAAATAAACGCAAAAAATCAAGAAAACATTAGGCAATTTTTTATCGGAAAATTTAACCAATGGAAGTTGTTCAGAATTGTCTAAAAATCTTAAATACAAAATCTCATCAAAATTAAAAAATATTGATATTTTGATTTAAAAAATTTAAAGTCCGAAAATATAGTTTTATAATATCAATTATCATTCATATTTAGTTGCAGAGTATTTCTTTTTAGTTTTTTTTTTATAAAAACCTCGATAAAAACCATTAAAATTATATTTTCAGACTCGTTTTCAGACTTAAAAATTTTTTCAAACAAATTTTAATATTTTTTGATTTTGATTAAATTTTGGACTTAAGGTTTTTAAACAATTCTGAACAACTTTCATTAATAAAATTTTTGATAAAAAATACCTAATAGGGTTTTTTGATTTTCCCCGTTTATTTTGATATCGTAGGTGGCTTTGCATTAGTTGATCCCAGTGTACTCTATGTTTGAGTGAAATTTGGTTTAAATCGATAAAAATGAAAAAAAGTTATAAGGGGTGTTTCACTCTTAAATGTGACACACTGTATACGAAATCCCATTTAAGGATCTGTTTCATTTTTCTCCAATGGTTGGTTATTAAGCTATCGAGGGTTGATATAGGATAATCCATAGACAATCACCCTGTGTGTACATACAGTGTCCATCATAAAATTAGGTACCTATTTAATGTACTAAATTTGACAAATATGCAAATTTTAAAAGTAACTATAATAAAATAGTTAGTTGCTTGTAAGAGCTTAATTCTAATTTGCATTTTGTTACAGAATGGAATGCCTTTATGGGAAGATCTTATCACCAAAGCTACAAAACTGCATTCATCTCTCAAGTGAGTATTTGTATAGTAATTGATTGTGTTGTGAAAAATCCCACAGTATTTTTCTCTAAGCATTATATATAGTTTTAGTTTTTTATTTCTTGACCGTTGAAATTCAAATGTTTATGGTATATTTCTTGGGCATATCGGTCATATATATTAAAACAAATTTATTTTTTTCCAACGTTTCGGTTTATTAAAACCATCATCAGGGACTACAAGGTGAAATGTTTAGTAAACAAGGTATATATAAATTTTACACATAACTTATGGTGAACCAACTTACAATTTTTTTTTTTGTTTGTTTGAAAATTAAAATGTATTACACATATTGTATAAAGTAGATGTTATTCTTTGAGAGTCTTAAAAGCAACTGAAAATATTTTTGTCAGTTTCACATTTAAAATAATGCGTAAGTGAGGGTTTATTTATGTTATGGACAAGATAAGGGCTAGCAGGTATACATTATAAGTGGATGTTTTTTGTGACAAGAGTAATAAATATTAGAATTAAGTATTTGGTGTTAACAATTTTTGTAAAGTAAATTGGGAAGATGTATAAACTTACTAATTATATTATACCCCATTTGTTTTATTTTAGTAAATTAAAATAGGTATTGCTTAAGTTCTCTATATCAGTTCGGCTATTTATTGAATTAGAATGTCTTTTTATTTGCAACATTTCATGTACGATTCTTCGGTGATAATTGGGCTCTTTTTCCAAGATATGAATGTTGTTAAAGTTAAAGTTATGGTTATTTTCTAAGGCATGTTGTGCTAGCGCTGTTGAGGTATTTCGATTTTTAATGCTGTATTTATGTGAGTACATTCTTTTATGCAAATATTGTTTTGACTGACCTATATATGTACTATTGCAATTGTTACAGTCAATTTTATATACAGTATTAGTTTCGTCTTCTATGGGTAGTTTAGGTTTAAGATTTGTGAAAAATGATTTTGTGGTATTATAAGGTTTATGTGCTATTATTACGTTGTGGTTTTTAAATATTTTTGCAATGTTTTCAGAAACATTTGGTATATATGGCATGGAAACAAATTTATTTTGGTGATTATTCGGATTAACAGTAGTTTTATTGTAAATTTTATGTATTCTTTTTTTGATAATTGGCTCATAAAAGTTTTTAGGGTACGCGTTTTTATCTAAGGCATTTTTAATTTTTTTCAAATTTTGAGGTCTATGTTTGGGATGAGAAAGTTTAATTGCTCGGTCTGTCAGACTGTTGACGACACTTTTTTTGTAACAGTTAGGGGTGTGTGAGTTAAAGTTTAAGTATCTTTGGGACCATATTTCTTTTGTAAACCAATTTGTTTCAATGACGCCATTTTTATCATAATTTATTGAAACATCTAAGAAATTTATACTATTATTTTCTTCTATTTCAATTAGTAAATTGAAGTCTTGGATGATATTTATTAAAGCTATTGACCGTATATTCTATTTTATTTTTTGGCAGGCAAATGATACAGTCATCTACATATCTTTTGTAGAAGGTTGGTACATAATTTAATGATTTTAGGACGCTATTTTCTAATTCTTCCATTACTAGGTTAGCGATTGTTGCAGAAATGGGAGACCCCATGGCCGTTCCGAAAATCTGGGAGAAAATTTGATTATTATAGGTAAAATATGTGGAGTTCAAACATAATGTTATGGCTTTAATAAATTCATCTTGGTTAATATCAGAATGTTTACTAATTTCGGGCCATTTGTTTTTTATACAAACAATTGCTAAGTCTATAGGGATATTAGTATATAATGATGTAACATCAAGTGACATAATGATGTGATTTTTGGGTATTGTTTGGGTTTTTATGAAATCGCAGAATTCCCATGAGTCCTTGACATATGCTTCTGTTTTTCCTAAAATATTGCTCAGAATGTTAGATAAAAATTGTGATAAATTATATGTGGGGCTGTTTATGTTGCTTACTATTGGCCTTAATGGATTATTTTCTTTATGTAGTTTTGGTAGGCCATATATATAGGGGGCGTGGCCATTATGACAAATTAGTTTATTTTTTTGTTGTTCATTAATAAGTCCTTTTTTAAGCCATGAGTTAATAAGATTATTGAGGTTGGTTTGAATTTTTTTTGTTGGATCTTGTGATTCTTTTTTATATGTAGTGTCATCATTAAGCATACAATTCATTTTTCTCTCATAATCTGCTTTGTACATAATGACAGTTTTATTACATTTGTCGGCTGTTAAAATGAGTATATTTGAGTTTAATGTTAAAAAGTTTTTCGTTTCTTTAATATAATAATGTAATTGCTGTTTGGCTTTATTACTAGTATTTTTTAATTTACTTTTATAGTTCGTTAAAATATTGCAGACTTTATTTCTAATTTCTATTTTATTTTCATTATTAATATGTAATAAACCTTGTTCAATACTTGCGATAATCTTATCAATTGGAAAAGTATTACATGGAAGAGAGAATTTTGGTCCGAGACTTAAGATATATTTTACAGTGTTAGGAATTTGGATATCTGTTAAGTTTGTGAGCCAGTTTTTATTAACGACTAATGGTTCTGAGTTTATCCTTTCATTCATTAGGCGGTTTATTTTTTTAATATGTTTTTTCCTTGTAGTTGTAAATACCGTTTCTGTTTTTTTGTGTAATTGTTCGTTAAATTTTTTCCACTCTGTTTTGTCAATAGTTGTCATTAGTTTTGATTTATTTTTATTTATTTCTAGTTCAATAAGTTTTTTTTGTGAGTTAGCGTCACTGATACAAAGATTCAAGCATTGAAAATAGAAAATAGAAAGTATATGAAGGTATTTTGATTTTAGTTTTTCGTTATAAAATATGTCAGATTTAGGTTTAATTTTTAAAAAATTAGGGGTTAATTGTAAATTTTTACATCTTACCAGAAAGTTAATTCGATTTTTTTCCTTTGCCAGTTTCATATGTAGTTTTTCATGTTTTCTACAGTTGGGATTGGTCCATGTTGTTGGATTCATCCTCTTGGCTTCTTTCACCCTCGCCAGTAATATATAGTTTTAGTTTTTTATTTCTTGACCGTTGAAATTCAAATGTTTATGGTATATTTCTTGGGCATATCGGTCATATATATTAAAACAAATTTATTTTTTTCCAACGTTTCGGTTTATTAAAACCATCATCAGGGACTACAAGGTGAAATGTTTAGTAAACAAGGTATATATAAATTTTACACATAACTTATGGTGAACCAACTTACAATTTTTTTTTTTGTTTGTTTGAAAATTAAAATGTATTACACATATTGTATAAAGTAGATGTTATTCTTTGAGAGTCTTAAAAGCAACTGAAAATATTTTTGTCAGTTTCACATTTAAAATAATGCGTAAGTGAGGGTTTATTTATGTTATGGACAAGATAAGGGCTAGCAGGTATACATTATAAGTGGATGTTTTTTGTGACAAGAGTAATAAATATTAGAATTAAGTATTTGGTGTTAACAATTTTTGTAAAGTAAATTGGGAAGATGTATAAACTTACTAATTATATTATACCCCATTTGTTTTATTTTAGTAAATTAAAATAGGTATTGCTTAAGTTCTCTATATCAGTTCGGCTATTTATTGAATTAGAATGTCTTTTTATTTGCAACATTTCATGTACGATTCTTCGGTGATAATTGGGCTCTTTTTCCAAGATATGAATGTTGTTAAAGTTAAAGTTATGGTTATTTTCTAAGGCATGTTGTGCTAGCGCTGTTGAGGTATTTCGATTTTTAATGCTGTATTTATGTGGCAAAGGAAAAAAATCGAATTAACTTTCTGGTAAGATGTAAAAATTTACAATTAACCCCTAATTTTTTAAAAATTAAACCTAAATCTGACATATTTTATAACGAAAAACTAAAATCAAAATACCTTCATATACTTTCTATTTTCTATTTTCAATGCTTGAATCTTTGTATCAGTGACGCTAACTCACAAAAAAAACTTATTGAACTAGAAATAAATAAAAATAAATCAAAACTAATGACAACTATTGACAAAACAGAGTGGAAAAAATTTAACGAACAATTACACAAAAAAACAGAAACGGTATTTACAACTACAAGGAAAAAACATATTAAAAAAATAAACCGCCTAATGAATGAAAGGATAAACTCAGAACCATTAGTCGTTAATAAAAACTGGCTCACAAACTTAACAGATATCCAAATTCCTAACACTGTAAAATATATCTTAAGTCTCGGACCAAAATTCTCTCTTCCATGTAATACTTTTCCAATTGATAAGATTATCGCAAGTATTGAACAAGGTTTATTACATATTAATAATGAAAATAAAATAGAAATTAGAAATAAAGTCTGCAATATTTTAACGAACTATAAAAGTAAATTAAAAAATACTAGTAATAAAGCCAAACAGCAATTACATTATTATATTAAAGAAACGAAAAACTTTTTAACATTAAACTCAAATATACTCATTTTAACAGCCGACAAATGTAATAAAACTGTCATTATGTACAAAGCAGATTATGAGAGAAAAATGAATTGTATGCTTAATGATGACACTACATATAAAAAAGAATCACAAGATCCAACAAAAAAAATTCAAACCAACCTCAATAATCTTATTAACTCATGGCTTAAAAAAGGACTTATTAATGAACAACAAAAAAATAAACTAATTTGTCATAATGGCCACGCCCCCTATATATATGGCCTACCAAAACTACATAAAGAAAATAATCCATTAAGGCCAATAGTAAGCAACATAAACAGCCCCACATATAATTTATCACAATTTTTATCTAACATTCTGAGCAATATTTTAGGAAAAACAGAAGCATATGTCAAGGACTCATGGGAATTCTGCGATTTCATAAAAACCCAAACAATACCCAAAAATCACATCATTATGTCACTTGATGTTACATCATTATATACTAATATCCCTATAGACTTAGCAATTGTTTGTATAAAAAACAAATGGCCCGAAATTAGTAAACATTCTGATATTAACCAAGATGAATTTATTAAAGCCATAACATTATGTTTGAACTCCACATATTTTACCTATAATAATCAAATTTTCTCCCAGATTTTCGGAACGGCCATGGGGTCTCCCATTTCTGCAACAATCGCTAACCTAGTAATGGAAGAATTAGAAAATAGCGTCCTAAAATCATTAAATTATGTACCAACCTTCTACAAAAGATATGTAGATGACTGTATCATTTGCCTGCCAAAAAATAAAATAGAATATACGGTCAATAGCTTTAATAAATATCATCCAAGACTTCAATTTACTAATTGAAATAGAAGAAAATAATAGTATAAATTTCTTAGATGTTTCAATAAATTATGATAAAAATGGCGTCATTGAAACAAATTGGTTTACAAAAGAAATATGGTCCCAAAGATACTTAAACTTTAACTCACACACCCCTAACTGTTACAAAAAAAGTGTCGTCAACAGTCTGACAGACCGAGCAATTAAACTTTCTCATCCCAAACATAGACCTCAAAATTTGAAAAAAATTAAAAATGCCTTAGATAAAAACGCGTACCCTAAAAACTTTTATGAGCCAATTATCAAAAAAAGAATACATAAAATTTACAATAAAACTACTGTTAATCCGAATAATCACCAAAATAAATTTGTTTCCATGCCATATATACCAAATGTTTCTGAAAACATTGCAAAAATATTTAAAAACCACAACGTAATAATAGCACATAAACCTTATAATACCACAAAATCATTTTTCACAAATCTTAAACCTAAACTACCCATAGAAGACGAAACTAATACTGTATATAAAATTGACTGTAACAATTGCAATAGTACATATATAGGTCAGTCAAAACAATATTTGCATAAAAGAATGTACTCACATAAATACAGCATTAAAAATCGAAATACCTCAACAGCGCTAGCACAACATGCCTTAGAAAATAACCATAACTTTAACTTTAACAACATTCATATCTTGGAAAAAGAGCCCAATTATCACCGAAGAATCGTACATGAAATGTTGCAAATAAAAAGACATTCTAATTCAATAAATAGCCGAACTGATATAGAGAACTTAAGCAATACCTATTTTAATTTACTAAAATAAAACAAATGGGGTATAATATAATTAGTAAGTTTATACATCTTCCCAATTTACTTTACAAAAATTGTTAACACCAAATACTTAATTCTAATATTTATTACTCTTGTCACAAAAAACATCCACTTATAATGTATACCTGCTAGCCCTTATCTTGTCCATAACATAAATAAACCCTCACTTACGCATTATTTTAAATGTGAAACTGACAAAAATATTTTCAGTTGCTTTTAAGACTCTCAAAGAATAACATCTACTTTATACAATATGTGTAATACATTTTAATTTTCAAACAAACAAAAAAAAAAATTGTAAGTTGGTTCACCATAAGTTATGTGTAAAATTTATATATACCTTGTTTACTAAACATTTCACCTTGTAGTCCCTGATGATGGTTTTAATAAACCGAAACGTTGGAAAAAAATAAATTTGTTTTAATATATATGACCGATATGCCCAAGAAATATACCATAAACATTTGAATTTCAACGGTCAAGAAATAAAAAACTAAAACTATATATTACTGGCGAGGGTGAAAGAAGCCAAGAGGATGAATCCAACAACATGGACCAATCCCAACTGTAGAAAACATTGAAAACTACATATGAAACTGGCAAAGGAAAAAAATCGAATTAACTTTCTGGTAAGATGTAAAAATTTACAATTAACCCCTAATTTTTTAAAAATTAAACCTAAATCTGACATATTTTATAACGAAAAACTAAAATCAAAATACCTTCATATACTTTCTATTTTCTATTTTCAATGCTTGAATCTTTGTATCAGTGACGCTAACTCACAAAAAAAACTTATTGAACTAGAAATAAATAAAAATAAATCAAAACTAATGACAACTATTGACAAAACAGAGTGGAAAAAATTTAACGAACAATTACACAAAAAAACAGAAACGGTATTTACAACTACAAGGAAAAAACATATTAAAAAAATAAACCGCCTAATGAATGAAAGGATAAACTCAGAACCATTAGTCGTTAATAAAAACTGGCTCACAAACTTAACAGATATCCAAATTCCTAACACTGTAAAATATATCTTAAGTCTCGGACCAAAATTCTCTCTTCCATGTAATACTTTTCCAATTGATAAGATTATCGCAAGTATTGAACAAGGTTTATTACATATTAATAATGAAAATAAAATAGAAATTAGAAATAAAGTCTGCAATATTTTAACGAACTATAAAAGTAAATTAAAAAATACTAGTAATAAAGCCAAACAGCAATTACATTATTATATTAAAGAAACGAAAAACTTTTTAACATTAAACTCAAATATACTCATTTTAACAGCCGACAAATGTAATAAAACTGTCATTATGTACAAAGCAGATTATGAGAGAAAAATGAATTGTATGCTTAATGATGACACTACATATAAAAAAGAATCACAAGATCCAACAAAAAAAATTCAAACCAACCTCAATAATCTTATTAACTCATGGCTTAAAAAAGGACTTATTAATGAACAACAAAAAAAATAAACTAATTTGTCATAATGGCCACGCCCCCTATATATATGGCCTACCAAAACTACATAAAGAAAATAATCCATTAAGGCCAATAGTAAGCAACATAAACAGCCCCACATATAATTTATCACAATTTTTATCTAACATTCTGAGCAATATTTTAGGAAAAACAGAAGCATATGTCAAGGACTCATGGGAATTCTGCGATTTCATAAAAACCCAAACAATACCCAAAAATCACATCATTATGTCACTTGATGTTACATCATTATATACTAATATCCCTATAGACTTAGCAATTGTTTGTATAAAAAACAAATGGCCCGAAATTAGTAAACATTCTGATATTAACCAAGATGAATTTATTAAAGCCATAACATTATGTTTGAACTCCACATATTTTACCTATAATAATCAAATTTTCTCCCAGATTTTCGGAACGGCCATGGGGTCTCCCATTTCTGCAACAATCGCTAACCTAGTAATGGAAGAATTAGAAAATAGCGTCCTAAAATCATTAAATTATGTACCAACCTTCTACAAAAGATATGTAGATGACTGTATCATTTGCCTGCCAAAAAAAAAATAAAATAGAATATACGGTCAATAGCTTTAATAAATATCATCCAAGACTTCAATTTACTAATGAAATAGAAGAAAATAATAGTATAAATTTCTTAGATGTTTCAATAAATTATGATAAAAATGGCGTCATTGAAACAAATTGGTTTACAAAAGAAATATGGTCCCAAAGATACTTAAACTTTAACTCACACACCCCTAACTGTTACAAAAAAAGTGTCGTCAACAGTCTGACAGACCGAGCAATTAAACTTTCTCATCCCAAACATAGACCTCAAAATTTGAAAAAAATTAAAAATGCCTTAGATAAAAACGCGTACCCTAAAAACTTTTATGAGCCAATTATCAAAAAAAGAATACATAAAATTTACAATAAAACTACTGTTAATCCGAATAATCACCAAAATAAATTTGTTTCCATGCCATATATACCAAATGTTTCTGAAAACATTGCAAAAATATTTAAAAACCACAACGTAATAATAGCACATAAACCTTATAATACCACAAAATCATTTTTCACAAATCTTAAACCTAAACTACCCATAGAAGACGAAACTAATACTGTATATAAAATTGACTGTAACAATTGCAATAGTACATATATAGGTCAGTCAAAACAATATTTGCATAAAAGAATGTACTCACATAAATACAGCATTAAAAATCGAAATACCTCAACAGCGCTAGCACAACATGCCTTAGAAAATAACCATAACTTTAACTTTAACAACATTCATATCTTGGAAAAAGAGCCCAATTATCACCGAAGAATCGTACATGAAATGTTGCAAATAAAAAGACATTCTAATTCAATAAATAGCCGAACTGATATAGAGAACTTAAGCAATACCTATTTTAATTTACTAAAATAAAACAAATGGGGTATAATATAATTAGTAAGTTTATACATCTTCCCAATTTACTTTACAAAAATTGTTAACACCAAATACTTAATTCTAATATTTATTACTCTTGTCACAAAAAACATCCACTTATAATGTATACCTGCTAGCCCTTATCTTGTCCATAACATAAATAAACCCTCACTTACGCATTATTTTAAATGTGAAACTGACAAAAATATTTTCAGTTGCTTTTAAGACTCTCAAAGAATAACATCTACTTTATACAATATGTGTAATACATTTTAATTTTCAAACAAACAAAAAAAAAAAATTGTAAGTTGGTTCACCATAAGTTATGTGTAAAATTTATATATACCTTGTTTACTAAACATTTCACCTTGTAGTCCCTGATGATGGTTTTAATAAACCGAAACGTTGGAAAAAAATAAATTTGTTTTAATATATATGACCGATATGCCCAAGAAATATACCATAAACATCTAAGCATTATATTATCCAGATTTGTTTACAGTATATATATACAGTTAAGTAACCCTAAGCTAACTTGACACCTAATAATACATTTTAGTACTGTTTTATTAGCAATGAAACTACTAGAATGTATGTTTTATTTGTTTTAACGTAATCTTTTACGCAATATTTCAGGTCTTTCTTGTACAGTTAATTTTTGAAATTATGACCATTAGTTAGGTAGTAAGTTAAATTGATAAAGATAATAGTTATAATATACCGGGTGTAAATGAAATTAGGGTCACCCCTATAACTTTTTTATTTTTTCAGATATCATTTTGAAATTTTGGCAGTTGCAATATACAAGTAAATTTGAATTAATGCAAGTTAATAAAATGATTCTAGCGCTTCCGGTGTCACCGGAAATGACCGTAACATCTATTTTTTAAATGGAACACCCTGTATACTTTTACATTTTTGGATTCAGGGATTCATTCTGCATACGATGGTATCAACTTCAAGGAAGAAACATAACCTCAAACATTTTTTTAGGATAATTTAAGTTGGCACCTAGGGAGCCATGACTGCTGAAAAACTTTTCTTTCTGAGTCATTGAGTATTGGAAAAATTAAATCATGATATTAAGTGAGCTAACTTGGCTTTTATAGCCATTTAAACATCTCGGAAATGGTTTTTTCGATAAAAGTATTTTTTTTTAAATGGCATCCTCGATGGCATCATTATACCTCATTATGCTATTTTAATAGAGATTTTCTTTACCTACATTTCGATACCAAACACTTTACCATTAGTTCATAAATAACGTACAAAAACTAAAATAAATTTGAACCAAGGTAAAGTATATTTTGTAAGTTATTTATGAACTAATGGTGAAGTGTTTGTTATCGAAATGTAGGTAAAGAAAATCTCTATTAAAATAGCATAATGAGGTATAATAGTTCCATTTAAAAAAAAAATCTTAAATTGAAAAAAACATTTCTGATATGTTTAAATGGCTATAAAAGCAAAGTTAGCTCACTTAATATCACGATTTTATTTTTCCAATACTCAACGGATCAGAAAGAAAAGTTTTTCAGCAGTCATGGCTCCCTAGATGCCAACTTAAAATATCCTAAAAAAATGTTTGAGGTTATGTTTCTTCCTCGAAGTTGATACCATCGTATGCAGAATAAATCCCTGAATCCAGAAATGTAAAAATATACAGGGGTGTTTCATTTAAAAAACAGATGTTGCGGTCATTTCCGGTGAAACCGGAAGTGCTAGAATTATTGTATTAACATGCATTAATTCAAATTTCCTTGTTATTGCAACTACCAAAATTTCAAAATGATATCTGAAAAAACAAAAAAGTTATAGGGGTGAGCCTAATTTCATTTACACCCGGTATAATAAGTATGAGCAGGTGTCAAGTCTGTTTTAAATTTGAACCTTACAATTTTCCATGACCAAAAATTTTCTCCGGAATACAACAATTTATAAAGGTATTATCACGTTTTGGACATTGTTTGTTTCTTAAAGACTCGCTGTGGTTAGTCATAAACGTGACGATTTAAACATACCAGTAGTTGGCGAATTAGGAAAATGAGAATTTTGGATGCGCAGTTTGATTGAATAATACTGGTGACATAGTTTATTTTTTAATATAGGGCATTTGCAGAGCCGGCTCAAGGATCTTAGCGTCTGTTGGGGACAATGAGTGAAATAAGGTGCAAAAAGATAAACAAGTATTAATACATAGTCCGACAACACAAGAAATAGTTATTAATATAATCACTTAATAGTTTCGATGTCAACGAATTTACTAGCCAACACTAACACGTTTTCACAATATTTTATTTAAAAAAGAATAAATATAATGATAAATAAAATTAAACTAGTTTGTATCTAAATAAACCTCGGAAGTTTTTGGTGGAAGAGGTGGAAGACCTCCAAATTTGATATGTTTACTAATAGTTCTCAGGAACCCAACCTGAAAAACTAAACGGTTACACAAGTGGGTATAATGTAATGGAACTTCCTTTAGCGGGTACAATAAAAGCTATAGGAAATATGAAAAGATGTCGGGAGACCTTTTATTAGAAATTTAAATTTTTAATTAAACAAATCCGTTAATGTTATCCAATATTTTTTATAAATTTGGAGACACCAGCAGCATATTCACCAAACCATTTAGCATTGTGGGAGGGGCGATTTTCAAATTAATTTGTCTTCTTGGATTGCCCTAAAAAAATACAGGGTGATTCGTAAGGAGAGGGTCGTACTTTACCAATAAATACAGAACATTGAGGTGATCTTAAATTCCCATACAATAATGGCTAAAGCGGCTCCGTTTTAGAAATACAGGGTGTTTTATATTTTTAGGAAGAATTTTCTTTTTGCTATATATCTGTAATGCGTAAACGGAATCCAATGAAATTTTGTATTTTGGATGCAGTAGTCATTCACCATCAAATAATAATAATAATATTAATAATAATAATAATAAATGGTCGTTATTAAGGCGAAGCCTGGGATCTTAATAAAATCAGACCCAAAATAAAAATAGTTTTTACTTATTCCTAGATAATAACCTCGATAATAACTCTCTGTATACTGTTTATAAAATTTTTGATATTGAAATATTAAATTACACCTAGAATGTATATTTCGATTCAGTGAAAAATATTATGGCACCATTTCATTGTTTAAATAAAAAAATTAAGTTGTTGAAGATTCAATTTTTTTCTTTTTTTAATGAGAAATTGAGAGAGAAAAGTCACTACAGGTATTAGTAACATATTACGTACTCGCTGGAGGTCCCATTATGAGGATAAAAGTAAATATTCTTCAACAATTTAATTTTTCTATTTAAACAATGAAATTCCTGAAGAGGGGTTGGAACCTTTGGTGTAGAACTTACACTTGGAGTAGTTTTCCACACACACCAAAACACTTTTGCACACACTTTGAGTGTGTGCAAAAGTGTTTTGGTGTGTGTGGAAAACTACTCCAAGTGTAAACAATAAAATGATGACAAAATGTTTTTTATGGGATTATGTATCTTTCTAGGTCTAAATTAATATTTCAATATCATAAATTTAGTAAACAGTATACTTATAGAGTGTTATTTTCTAGGAATAATTTAAAAAAATATTTTTATTCTAGGTCCGGCCCTGATATTTTATTAAGATCCAAGACATTTGATGGTAAATGACTACTGCAACCAAAACACTAAATTCATTGGAATCCATTTATGCATTACAGAAAAGAAAATTCTTCCAAAACATTTAAAATACACTGTATTTCGAAAACGGAGCCGCCTTAGCCATTACTGTATGAGGATTTTGGTAAAGTACGACCCTCTCCTCACGAATCACCCTGTAGGTATTAACAAATATGAAATAAAAAACATCGCTTACAAAAAATATCATGTAAAATAAAACTTAAATGAAGGAATTATAAAAGCACAACGCTGCGTAAGCGTCATCTATTGCTCGCTGCCAGCAATATTACGGCGTTGTGCCTGTTTGTAATTCTTTCACTCAACGATAAAACTATAACAAAATAAATATTAAAAATTATTGAAATTAAAATTTCTTGGTTACACTTTCTTTGGTCATACTTTTTCTGATTTACTGATTTCTTGGTTATTTCCTAATTGTCCCTGGATCTGCCACTGGATTAAATTCTCTTTCCGATTGTGTCACGTGATTATTTTATTTTAAATTAACCGCAAATCAGGCAGTAATCATGAAAATTAAGATATATTTTCTTAAAATTTTCACTATGTAGTCATGATCTGTAAAAATCATTGAAAATCTTTCAAATGGCATTAAGTAGTTACCAACATAATGTTATCAAAATATCGTCATTTCATTTATATTTATTATTTTTTTATAAAAATAAATTTTTCTTATATTTTTTATTCAAATAACAGTCCTCGGTTTTATTATACTACTGAAATTCACGTTAATCCCCTTTTAGCACACCTTCCGCTGACGCTGACACTCTACTCTCATTCATCTAAATGCATTTATTGTCGTCCGACGGGTAGAAATGAAGGTAGTTGTTAGAGGAAAATCTGGAATGTTTGATGTTTTCGTGTTTCTTTAGGTTAAATTGGGTCTATATCTCAACTTCAATTAACGTAGAAGAATGGGTAATGGCCCGTAATTTATTAGAGTACCTACTAGAGTACAAAAAAGTAAAATGTAGGTACTTATAACTTTAATTCAATTGGATGGACCACTTATGTAGGCCTAGCTTACTAATATGTTAATTCTAATAACTCTATTAATCCCTTATTAAATATGTAAACGTCGTGCGAAGTGAATTTCTGTGCACCAATATTGTTCCAGTGGTTAATAATAATTACGATAATATAAATTTAATGTAATTTTTTTTTTTTTTTAAACTGACTGATGTAATGATTATGCAGCAATGTAATGCTAAACATCTAATAATAATTATCTATGTAGGTATGTAAATAAATACTCAAGGGTAAATTTACTAACCGTGCTATCGCAGGTAACCCTCGTAAATTATTAAAACATAAATCGACCTAATCTAGCGGAATCGCAATCAAAAGGATGTGGCAAACTTTCGGAGATAAAAGTTAGGGAACGAGTACGTAATAAACCAAACAGTTTCTTGATTCTGAACAATTGCGGCTGTTTTAAAAATATTATATTTTAAATATTAACGTCTTTCAAATATTGGCCTCCCTCAGCATTTTTGTATAATTTTTTTATTGAAGGCTTGTAATTTGTATTTGGATAAATAAATCAAAACGTCATAAATAAATCCAAGCCAATTTTACAATATGAACCAGTTTAAGACAAACAGCGCACATGTATTTTGTTGAATGTTTTTCAGAAATAGCGAATATTTCGCTTCCATTGCAACCAATGCTTGCTTAGATCATTAGATGTGTGTAAAAACTCAGAATAAACACTTCTGCAGTGAAAGACAAGCCTAAGGAAGATATTAAACTGTATGTGAAGCTGGAAGAACATGGAAAGTAAATGCAGCTGTTTTATAAAATTCTAAACTGTCTGTCTTGCTTCATTGACGAGCATTGAATTTATTGGATATGAATTTTGGTTGCCTTATGTAATTTAAAGTTTCATCATTATCAAATTCAGATCATTCGCTAATTATTACCGCAAGATTTCAAAGCTCGAGTTACATTTTGCGAATAATTCCAGCAAGTTTTGAACGATAACTAAGATAATTTAGATCAACTTCTATAATAACTAACTTCCACCCCAATGGATATGAATAAGTAAAATTGTATATACTGGTCATTAGAATATCCGAAGACATGAGCTACATAAATAACTGCTACATGATATAAAATCATTTCATTCTTAGGAATCATTGGTAAAGTTTTTTTCAAGATATTTACGAGACAGTAATTTAGATGTCATACTTCAACGTTACATAGCTCTGCAAAATGTCCTTGCTTAGGAACTTAGAATACGTAATTTTACTAAAGCTCCAGGCGGATAGTCACTTTACACATCGCTTTACACACATCTAGAGTGTTAATGAGAATTGTGCGAATATAGTTTCCCAGTAATAAGTAATTTCGTGGTTTGGAAACGTAAACTTGGCAGATTTGTGACTTTTCATGGGAGCATATATACGTAAATCATTCTAAACTAATAAATGAATTATAAACAACATACCCAGCAGAAAAGCATCAAAATAGTATAATGCGATTTTGGAAAATGCCCGAGGAGCTTCGCTCAATGTTAATTTTCTTAGTGAATAATTTCTTTGGTAGCCAAAACTGACGTTATAAAATGAATATATTATTCGTGTGTTAAATAAATAGAGTCTGTCATCTGATGAACCTTGTATTAACCTCATATTTACAACACTGGTAATGTTTCATTTTTCATCTTAAAGTCCAAAGAAGCTTAGTGGAAGGATCAGTATTAACTTTGAGAAGGATAGCGTAATAATCGTTAAATAGGTATAAAGTAAACGCTTTTTGCGAGGCTTTTTGGAACTGAAATTTAATTGGTCTGTCCCGTATAAAACGCTCGTAAGAGCATTAGTAGTAGCCATCATCGCAGATGATATTGTAATCATATATAATCTAACAATTCGTCTATTGAGAATATTATCTGTGTTTAAATACCAAAATAGTAGTTTATGTCATAAGGACGAAAAATCTAGTTTTTCGGGCGACTACGAAATATTCAGTCGAGGCTGGCTATTCGTAGGAGTCCGAAAAACAGTTTTTCGTCTGTGTGTCATACAATATTTATTCGAATGTGCTTATGGATATTAAAATGATAGGGAAAATTAAAATTATTATGTTCTTAAGATTTACTTGCTACCCTGCAAATGACACAATTTTCAAGTTTTTTTGTAACAGACCGCCGTGAACTAAGACCAGATATAATAAATAACAACTGAATAACTACTGTCATATCAGTTTGCTTGAAATTAGTATCGAATTCAATTTATATATTATAATATCGAATTTAATCGAAAATATACTACATAAAATAAATACAATAAAAGTTTTATTTTTATGTGCATTACCATTTCACAGTAGAAAAAATTTTAAATAGTAGGTAACTAAAACCGCTTAATCTTTTTGTGTGTCACTTTTCCGGCCTAGGCCCGAAAAGTCTTTTCAGGTCGTTTACTTGAAGTAGCTAGAAAAGTTCTACATTTCGTTTTTGTTTTCTGACCAAGAAACGTAATTTTTTTAACCATTCGAATAAAAAGTATATTATGTGTATTAAAATATCTGTAGCTTGATGGCATTGAACACGAGATGTGGTAGTCGGTTAATTTATCGCCGAACAGGCAAGGCTGTCCATTAGTGTCATTATATGCCTATATTTTCACAAACACGGGTTGCTTATTATACTTTGATGAATTTCAGTCCAATCAATCATGTTCTCGTGATATTGAGTAGATGTCTACCCTTAAGAGTCCTATTTAAATTTTTGAAACCCTTCAATTTACATAACTGTTAGTGATTTGTTTGCGTAGCCAGCTTTGGATTATTTTTGTATATTAAATGTTTAATATGTGTGTAGCTAGTAAAATAAATTTAAATACACGAACACGTATACTTAGTTAATTTAAAAATATTTGAAATTCTAATGTGATTCAATTATCAGTAGATTCAAAAATCCTAAGCTAACAAAAACTATATTTTTCTAACGTCTAATTCTGGCTATTAAAGGTTGAATTTTATTTATTGAATAGCAATAACAACAAGCTTTTTAAAAAATTATCGTATTTTGATTACATAATTGAAAAGAGAATTGTTTTCTTTATCTAGTGCGGTGTAAAAATTAAATAAGAAAAAAAAAATTGACTATCGTCGCTCAAAATCTAGAAGACTTAGAATTTCTGCCAATTCAATGCCATTCAATTTTCAGTAGTCAAACATGTAAAAATGCCAAGTTTCATTAAATTCACATTAATGGTATGAAAGATATTGAGTTTCTTAAAGAATCATGTTTTCAGTTTTTTTTCCCAGGATAAATTAGGAATTAAATATGTGGTATTTTTTGGTAAAAAATTGTAGAGCATAAAATCGCTTGACTTTTGAATTTAGGTATAGTTTCCGACATACCAATTGTGGGCATCGGAAAATTCACCTTCAAATTACAGCTGTTTTATTTCATTAGGTATAAAAGTTTCTAAATTATTTTCAGTTCTTGACATTTCGACCATCTTTCTGGTTTTAGACTTCATTTTAGAAGAAGACCACAAGAAGATGATTGAAATGTGAATAATTTAAAATAATCAACGTGGAAGAGTACCTACCCAGAAACACTTTCGGAAATTATTACCATCTTCGCGAAAGACTTGGAATCAAAATGTGTATTATGCTAGCTTTTAATTTACGACAACGCTATTGCACATTATATTGTCAGTTTGAGGGCTGTATTAGTACAGGGTTTATGAGAGAAACCAAATATGTAAAACAAAGACAGGGTAGGACGTTAGATATCCATATGTTTTGGAAGAGGAGCATAAACAGCAAACTGCGAGTATAGGAGAAACGCGTAATTTTTTATAAGATTAAAATGAAACGCGACACATACTTCTAAAAAGTATTACTAAAGTTAATCAGTAATCGATAATGCACGGTACTTTACTGTCCCGGTTACCCCACTTAGATAATTGAATTAAATCGTTAGTGACACTGGACGGCTTGCGTTTTGACTACGGCTCACCGAGACCTCGTATGTATTTCTATAAACATCACTATTTACTGTAGGTTCCTGTTTTTTTTTTAACACGTTTATATAAATAAATTATTCTGTCTGCCCTTGTATTTACACGTTTGGTTTTTTCATTTATCTTCAGCCTACTCGGAGTACAGACATTACTGAATCAGTACAGAAGCAAGACATCGACAGTGCGGCGTTAAAAAATTTAAAATTATCGTCCACTGATGAGCTGCTATTACTAATCATTTAAATGTCACTTTTTATTCTCATTTTACTATTTTCTTTATTATAGCCTCCTTCTGATAAAGAAAATTTGAAAATAAAGAAGGTGTGCAGTCTGGATGGTTACAAGTTTTATTTCTACCAAATTTTTCGAAATTTTGGTTCTCCTGCGGCTATGTAATCATCGTATAAATGAATTTTGTGAACAGACGAAACAAATCCGGTAAAAGTAAAATAATCCCTGTAGTCGTTAAAATTAAAATAAAAAAATTTGAAAACTTGTTTTTCTTAAAAAAGTCGTACTGAAAAGTAAAAAATAATTTCTTTTGTTGGCAAAGAATTTCATGTACGACTGCAAGAAAAGCAAGGCGTGCGCACCCTCAATTCCCACCCCTTTCATACAATGACATAATGATGCATACAATCATACAAAGCGCGCACGCCTTGCTTTTCTTGCAGTCGGACATGAAATTCGTTGCCAAAAAAGAAATTATTTTTGACTTTTTTATTAGTACGACTTTTTTGAGAAAAGCAAGTTTTTTAAAATATTTTTTTTTTAATATTTTTATTTTCTACATTTTAAGCCGCGTTGACATTATGCTAGTTCACCAGCACCAGTAAACTAGCGACAGTCGACTAGCATGTTACAAGCATGATGTAAACTGTGACTAGCGCTAGTACCGTGCTTATTTTACTAGCGCTAGTTAAGTTAAAAGCATTTGAACTTTTGTGTACCAGTCCGGTGATTTAAAATGGCGCCGACTAAAGGCGGGTTTACATTGGTATAGTTACTAAGCCCAGTTACTTGCACTTGTAGCTAGCCTGGCTAGCCTACTGTCGCATACACAAGACAGTGGATGTCTACACTTGAAAGTGTATTTTATGTGCACTAGTACCAGTAGTGCGGTCACATTGCCAGGATGAATCCTTTTCGTCGTCATGTCTCTCGTCGTTCTAGAATATTGCACAAAGAAAAATTAAGAAAAATATTTGTGCGAGTAATGCAAATTGCTATTGGAGAACTTATCAGTGAGATTGAAGAGGAAAATGGCCGTCCAAAAAGAATATGGGTCAGGGATTGGATAAGCAGAAGGGATTCAAAAGGAACATCAGCACTTCTTCTTCTTCTTCGTCTTCTTTTTCGTCATCTTCTTCTTCTTCTCCGTCTTCTTCTTCTTCTTCCTCTTCTTTGCTGTATCCCACAAACACTCATAATCGCGATAAAGTTTTACAAACTTTATAGTATCTCCTTCGGACCACCTTTTCATTGTTAAATTTCTTTATAATCGAAATCACACTGTTTACTGTCAACGCAGATACTAGCGAGCAAGTGTTTACATTGGTGTAGTAGACACGGCAGCCGGTAAACAGGTGCTGGAGACGTTGGTAGGGGAAAGACAGTGACTTTGCAAGTGGTAAGTAAATAGCCTAGATAGCTATTCACTTTCCTGTCCTGATTACTTGTACCAGTACTGGTACAAGTACTTTCCTATGTGGTTTACATTAAGGCGGGTTTACATTGGTATAGTAAATGGGTTAGTTACTTGCACCAGTAACTTGCAAGACAGTAACTAACCTAATGTAAACCACATAGGAAAGTACTTGTACTAGTACTGGTACAAGTAATCAGGACAGGAAAGTGAATAGCTATCTAGGCTATTTACTTACCACTTGCAAAGCCACTGTCCTTCCCCTACCAACGTCTATAGCACCTGTTTACCGGCTGCCGTGTCTACTACACCAATGTAAACACTTGCTCGCTAGTATCTGTGTTGACAGTAAACAGTGTGATTTCGATTATAAAGAAATTTAACAATGAAAAGGTGGTCCGAAGGAGATACTATAAACTTTGTAGAACTTTATCGCGATTATGAGTGTTTGTGGGATACAAAGAAGAAGACGAAGAAGAAGAAGAAGAAAAAGAAGAAAAAGTGCTGATGTTCCTTTTGAATCCCTTCTGCTGATCCAATCCCTGACCCATATTCTTTTTGGACGGCCATTTTCCTCTTTAATCTCACTGATAAGTTTTCCAATAGCAATTTGCATTGCTCGCACAAATATTTTTCTTAATTTTTCCTTGTGCAATATTCTAGAACAACGAGAGACATGACGACGAAAAGGATTCATCCTGGCAATGTGACCGCACTAACTGGTACTAGTCCACATAGAATACACTTTCAAGTGTAGACATCCACTGTCTTGTGTATGCGACAGTAGGCTAGCCAGGCTAGCTACAAGTGCATGTAACTGGGCTTAGTAACTATACCAATGTAAACCCGCCTTTAGGTTAGCTACTGTCTTGCAAGTTACTGGTGCAAGTAACTAACCCATTTACTATAGCAATGTAAACCCGCCTTAATAGGTGGAGTGAAAGTCACCAGTAGCCAAGTATCGTAATGTAATTTGCAGTTTTATTTCAGGCGACAATGCTTCTCTGAAACAAGTGTCTTGTTTTTCAATAAATGGGGCGACAAGTGCCAATAGTTCTGAAAATTTTTCAGGACTCAGCCGTATACTTCCACTTCCAGACTTTAATAACAGTAAAATGTATTAATTTGCTGGTACCAGTATGTAAACAGATTCACAAGCGCTAATCGACTGGCGCTAGTTGATTAGCACTAGTAAACTAGCATAATGTCAACGCCGCTTTATTCATATTTTAAATAAATTATTATCATTAACTGTTCAAAATTTCATCAATTAATTATGTCAGGAATGATTTATTTTGATTTCTTGCTCCAATTTTCACCCCCTCGTCCCCTACGTGGGGATATTTTCAAAAGTAACGGTGTGTATTGTATTGTCACCCGGCCCTAGTAACTGTGCAATATTTCATCAATGAATTATGTTAGGAAGTGTAACAAATAAATGTTGCAAAATTTAAACATTCTGAAAACTGAAAAAAACTATATAACATAAATAAAAGCAAGTAGGTAAAAACTAAATAAATCACTGCTCGAATCTTTGCTGCTTGGTACAAATTCAGGAACGCATTCTTAAATTTTATTTTATTTTTTTTTTTGTTTGTTTTATGGGCTTATTTATATTAACGTCCTGGTTTAATTTTCGCGATATTTGGCGTAATTGATTAGAGTTGAGAGTGTCTCCAAATATAAAAATAAAAGACCCAATCGTGTCACGATAACTATCTATCTTCTTTACTAGTACTGGAGCTCGTGCTGGAGTATCTGAAATGTTACAATGTCTAAATAACTTTATTTAGGCTTTATACAAGCATAATAATAACAAACATATCCAATTTGATATACAGATAAGTCCAGGATGCTTCGAACACGACAGGGATTGGGACGAATATACGAGTGGCCGACAACTCGCCTCAGTTCGAAATTTGTACATTAGGAGAAGGACGGCAGTGCGCTGTGGCCACTCACTGCTCGCTCCAGCAGTCAGCACTGTTGTTAGTACCTCATTAAAGGCTTACTTAAACACAATGAAAAAATTAAAAGATAAGAAAATGGAATAAGAAATAAGATAAATAATTATTCCAAGTTACACAATACTCGATAATCGATAATATAGTAGTTCTTCGATTTAAAATTCAACTGTTCAAATTGTTCCTTGCTTTTCGGATATCATTATTTGTTAATTCTATTCCATATTCTCTATTTCTTAATAGATCCTCAGTTGTCATTCAATCTGTTTGCTAGTTATTTGTGCAAAAAAATTGGTAAAAAGGTTGGATATTTTTATAGAATATCAAGTAATGTGTCACAATGGGCAAAAAAAGTAATTTTTAATACAATTATATTACCACATTTTACATACTGTGCATCACTACTATTATCGGCAAATAAAACAGAGATCAGCAAATTACAAATATTACAGAATAAAGGTATGCGTATAATTCTAAATTGTGACAGAACAACCCATATAAAAGATATGTTACTACAGTTAAACTGGTTAACTGTTTGGCAAATAATTGAAAAAGCTAATTTAATTCTTATTTTCAAAATAAAAATTGGTAAAGCTCCTCAATATTTTAATAATTTTCTAACAGCAAGGTCTGAACTAAATTCATATCCAATAAGATCAGGTGATAATTATCATATTGAAGTGCAAAATTCATCTAAATATTTATTTAATGAAGGTCTACGTCTTTTCAACGGTTTGCCACAAGAGTTAAAACAATGTGAAAATATTAATATTTTTTCTAAAAAACTGTTAAAACTATATCTTACAAAAAATTGTTAAAACCGAGATTAAAACTGTGCTTATCTATGTAGTTTTAATTTAGCTTATAGTGATTTATTGCAAATTGTAAAAAAAATTGTTATTTCTTTTACTAGCAATACTGCTAAATAAAAAGGTTTATTATTATTATTATTATTATTATTATTATTATTTCTTATTTCCTATCTCTTAATTTTTTTCATTGTGTTTAAGCCTTAACCGTGTTGGGATGTAGAACTCGTATCTGAAAGAAATTTGATTTACGTTTCGAAATTTTTATAACTTCAGTAATTCATCCTAGATAGGATTAATTATTGTAATTTTAAAAAATCTCAAAACACATTTAAATATTTCCATTGTTTGTTTTTTCGCAACAAAAATGTGATTCTACAACATAAAATTAAAATTAATAATTGTCGCTGCACCTCGAGTGTTGCAAGTGTAATAAAATTTATTGTAAAAGAATCCAAACAATAAATAGTAGACGCGAGAGCCATCGGCTACAGCGCGGAGAACCACGATTCCCACACCACTGTGTCCTCTTGCCTACAACGGGCACAAGTAAATCGCGCAAACTAATACCCATGTTCGAACCTCCTCGGTCTTTACTGTATACTTATATTGATGTTTCATCTCTAAACATACAATTATTAAAGTTATTGGACTTTCTTTAATACATGATAAAAATAACACAAAATATGAAACTTTGATGATTGGTAGTAGGTATTCATATATTATATTATATCTATAATTAGTCATATCTCGCCATTTGTTACATTCTAATTAAATAAACTGCATTGCCGCTGTGTAAATATTATATAAAACCGGATAATAATCCCGCCTACAATACTGTTACGTTTATAGTATATAAAAAAATTAGTACACATAGTCAGCCTACGCTTCAAATTACTTAATACTTAATATTATTTAAAAAAGTTGGAGAAAATATTATCATAATTTTATTATTTTAATTATGTTTGTACCTATTACACATCCGTTGCTTCATTCATGAAAAACACATATTTAGAATTATTTTTATTGCTTCCTTAATTTTTACTGAATCTAGACGCCTGCCGTGCCGATCTAATAACATTTAACATCCTGTTTTAATATGTTCTTTAAAAAGTTTTTGTAACGTTTAAATAACTAAATGAAACAATATCTACATCATTTTAAGATTTATTAAAAATGTATATATTATGATAATTAAAATATACATATGACCTGCTCCAATTTGAAATGACCTTTGTTTTTGTTTGAGCGTTTTTCAGAAGTACATGTACTAACCGTGTATGAGTGTAATATCAGAATAATGCAATATAAATACTTCTTCTATAAGTTTGATAAAGGTTGGCAGTAATACATGGATGATCCCAAAATTTTCATACATTTATCTGTTTTCCCCTTCTCAAAATTTTGAGATGCTTAGCCTTAGCAGTATCACGTGGTCTAATGCCAATAGAAAACTGGGAGAGATAGTATAAGATGAATAACAACGGAGTAATATTTTTTCTGTTGGATTGGAATTTCAACACCGACGTCCGTCATCGAGGAAGACATTTAGCCAGTAGTTTTTTCTTTATTGCTAAGGGATTCCTGCAATTACCATCAAGAAACGTTTTTTATGGAAATTACTAAGTATTAGTTTCAAATTTTGTCTGACCATCCTTTTGATGTTCAGTCAGTTGTCTTTTTTGTTAATTTTTGTATGCATGTCAAGTTCGTTTGATGTGATATCATTATATTTACGTAATTCTCAGCTAATTTCTCAAAATATTGGACATTTTCTTTATGGGACAGAATTTTATTAGGTATCCCTACTTTACGCACTTTAAATTAATGTACCTACCTACAGTAAAAAAAAATATTTTTAAAGTAATGCCTGGAAACCTCTTGGATGCTT
Source organism: Rhagium mordax (assembly GCA_963680705.1). Classification (NCBI taxonomy): domain Eukaryota; kingdom Metazoa; phylum Arthropoda; class Insecta; order Coleoptera; family Cerambycidae; genus Rhagium; species Rhagium mordax. The sequence goes on along the minus strand of OY796657.1, from coordinate 24,108,748 downwards.
TGGTAGGTATATATTGTATTAAGTTCACAATGATATGTTCAGTAAATTTAGGGGCGGGCGGGCAAATAAATTTCAAGTTCAAAAAAAATATCTTCAACCTGTAATAACAAGAGATTCGTTTTGGTTCTAACGCCTTTGCGAAGCTGATTAACTGTAGAAGAAGTTTAGATTTATTTTCCGCGTTAAATATTTTGAATTGTTGATATGTCGACCATCTTGTTGTGATCTTCCCTTCAGAAGAAAACCACGACGAGATGATCGAGACGTCAAGAAGGTATATAAAATATTGAACGCGGAAGTGCGGAAGTGAACCCGAAAACTACAAATAAGAGATTCTTTTTGTAAAATTAAAAATGGTTTGCAGTACATAAAATAACACACAACATTTATTATTTTATTATGATTGATCGAATCCTATTAAAAAGCTTCACACTGAATTTTTTAGACAAAGGAGGCCCTCAAATAACGAATTATGAGGTCTGAATGTTAGATAGGTACTAATAATTAATAGATCCTCGCAAATATCAAATTTCCCTTCACATCTAATGTTCTCACCATTACGTTCTGTGTAAAGCATCAGGACCTGTTCTAATTAGAATTTTATGCTTTAATAGTTTCAATTGATGTTATATAAATTTCCTGAGAATTGAACAGTATTGATGAAATGGAAACGTACGTGCTCTTTTATGAAACCCAAGAGAAAGAAATCAAAGGAGAGTTAATATCTACTCGTAGCGCACTTAACTGGAAGTATTTAATGTTGAAATTCCAGCTTACAAAAGAACTTTAATGATGAGAGCAGAAGTTGTGCTCTACGTATTTTTAGGGATGTTAAACATGCGAAACTGCCCCCACTTTGCAGACCCGATATCTAATAGTTTACCTAGATAAATTTTATAAGCAGCAAAATATCGTTTGGAATGGTCCGTATTTAAATACGTTTCTCTTATTTTTTTTTATAAAAAATGTTTTTCAAAAAATGTTTGAGAAGGTTATGTCAATTTTCTTTAATGGCACCGTTTTTGAATAGACCTAATTCAAATCAATTGATTTATTCCATCGTACATCATTCGGAAGTACTAATGTCTTGCCACCTGCTTGGTTGAATTTTGTTCTAGCCAGATGGTTATTAGGAAAATGCTTAACTATAGGAACCACATAGGTAGGGGACACCGGGGCTAGTTGGCAACAGGGGTAAATTGACACACACGTCGTAATTAAAAAATTTGCCGCTTGAAATCTACAAAGTAATGTATATATTATACTGCCATCTATTTTAGTTTACCACAAACGTGTCAACGTTGCAGAGTTCCTGAGTTATCCGCTAGTACATTTTTAGTGTTTTGACAAACGGCGAGTAAATTTTAACCTCATCCTTAAAATTGCTTAAATAGTAAGTTATTTTTTCAATATCTTTATTTTAATGATATTGTCTTATAGTTTGAATGCTGGTTTACATTCTCTGATGTTTATGCATGCCGCCATTTTATAGTTTTTTTTAAATTAATTGTTAAACACAAAAATTACCTATGGGGCAAGTTGACACATTCCAACAGGGGCAAGATGGCTCACTGTGTCAACTTGCCCCGTAAATATTGCGTGATTTAAATGTGATAAATTAAATTTTTTTAGACATGCGCAATTACAAACGAAAAACTGAGAGGGCTAATGTCCCAAAAGATATTATTTTACGTGCGGTAAATTTAGTGAAGAATGAGGGAAGATCAATTAGGAGCGTAGCAAAAGATTTTGAAATTCCGTTCAGGTCCTTGGCCAGATATTGTAAAAATTCGGCAAATAACACCGTTCAGGCTGGTTATAAAAAAAGTCGACAGGTAGAATAAAGAGAGCAAGGCACATTTTGAAATATTTCTCATTAATTAATTTCTAGGTTTTTACAAATGAAGAAGAAGAAATTCTTGAGGCCTACCTAAAAAGGCATCGGACATTTATTATGGACTGTCACCAAAGGAAGTTCGGCAATTTAGTTTCGAATACGCTGCTGCGCTATATAAAACCATGCCTGATTCGTGGCAAACTAAGAAAATCGCCGGCGAAGACTGGTTTTCAGCTTACCTGAAGCGACATCCAGATCTTAGTATCAGAAAACCAGAAGCAACAAGTTTGGCACGAATTTCCAGCTTTAATAAAACCAACGTAGCAGCATTTTTTAAAAATCTGAAAATTGTTCTTGATCGTCATCAACTTGGACCTGGGGACATATGGAATATGGACGAAACCGGTTTGACAACCGTTCAAAAACCGGACAAAGTGGTAGCTCGCCGAAGTTACAAACAGATAGGTAGAATCGTTTCTGCTGAACGTGGCACACTAGTGACTTTAGCTTGTGCTGTTTCCGCTGCAGGGAATTCAATACCACCTTATTTCATTTTCCCTAGAGTCCATTTTAGAGAACATTTCTTGAATAACGCTCCTCCAGGAAGCGCAGGTGATGAGAACCCGTCATTTGTGTGAAACTATCCACACATTTCCGTCCACACTTTTTGACCTGAGGAAAACGTATGTCGAATCTTTATTAGGAGGGACTGGTCGGACGCGCTCGGTTGTGAGCTGAATGCGCATGCGCAGTAATTGGATTGCACATGCGCAGTAGTTTCCGTCCCATTAATACCTGGGAACTCTTTCAGCATTTTCATGTATATTTCCAAAACATTACATTCCTTTAATAAAATTTGGCATAAGGAATAACATGACACTTTTAAGGCTTACAAGTATATTACCCTCCATATTACGTCACAATAAATTTGAGACTGCCGTGATATTTTACATGTAGGTACACCAACAGTATGTAAGAGGAGACAAAGGCGTAATAATTTAACCGGTTATTGGCTGTACACCTTTTCCTACGGCGTTGCAATGAATTCTACATTGCATACAGTCTAGCCTACTTCATATTACATAATATGTCAAAATTTGGTGAGGGCATATTTTTTTGTTTGCGAGTTAGAGGGATAAGAGTAATAATTATAGCGCTTTTTGGGCTGCATCCTTTTTCCTACGGCGTGGCAATGAATTCTACATAGCGTGCAGCATTTCCTACTTCATATTACATATCATGTCAAAATTTGGAGAGGGTACATTTTCTTGTTTGCGAGTAAGACGGATAAGAGTAGTAATTATAGCGGTTTTTGGGCTGCATTTTTTTTCCTACGGCGTGGCAATGACTTCTGCACGGCTTACAGCATTTCCTACTTCATATTACATATCATGTCAAAATTTGGAGAGGGTACATTTCCTTGTTTGGGCGTAAAAGGGATAAGAGTAATAAATATAGCGGTTTATGGGCTGCATTCTTATTCCTACGGCGTGGCAATGAATTCTGCATGGCTTGCAGCATTTCCCACTTCATATTACATGTCATGTCAAAATTTGGAGAGGGTACATTTCCTTGTTTGCGAGCAAGAGGGATAAGAGTAATAATTATAGCAGTTTATGGGCTGCATCCTTTTTCCTACGGCGTGGCATTGAATTCTACACGGCTTACAGCATTTCCTACTACATATTACACATCATATCAAAATTTGGAGAGGGTGCATTTCCTTGTTTGCGAGTAAGACGGATAAGAGTAGTAATTATAGCGGTTTTTGGGCTGCATTTTTTTCCTATGGCGTGGCAATGAATTCTGCACGGCTTACAGCATTTCCTACTTCATACTACATGTCATGTCAAAATTTGGAGAGGGTACATTTCCTTGTTTACGAGTTAGAGGGATAAGAGTAATAATTATAGCGCTTTTTGGGCTGCATCCTTTTTCCTACGGCGTGGCAATGAATTCTACATAGCGTGCAGCATTTCCTACTTCATATTACATATCATGTCAAAATTTGGAGAGGGTACATTTCCTTGTTTGGGCGTAAAAGGGATAAGAGTAATAAATATAGCGGTTTATGGGCTGCATTCTTATTCCTACGGCGTGGCAATGAATTCTGCATGGCTTGCAGCATTTCCTACTTCATATTACATGTCATGTCAAAATTTGGAGAGGGTACATTTCCTTGTTTGCGAGTAAGAGGGATAAGAGTAATAATTATAGCAGTTTATGGGCTGCATCCTTTTTCCTACGGCGTGGCATTGAATTCTACACGGCTTACAGCATTTCCTACTACATATTACACATCATATCAAAATTTGGAGAGGGTGCATTTCCTTGTTTGCGAGTAAGACGGATAAGAGTAGTAATTATAGCGGTTTTTGGGCTGCATTTTTTTCCTATGGCGTGGCAATGAATTCTGCACGGCTTACAGCATTTCCTACTTCATACTACATATCATGTCAAAATTTGGAGAGGGTACATTTCCTTGTTTGGGCGTAAAAGGGATAAGAGTAATAAATATAGCGGTTTATGGGCTGCATTCTTATTCCTACGGCGTGGCAATGAATTCTGCATGGCTTGCAGCATTTCCTACTTCATATTACATGTCATGTCAAAATTTGGAGAGGGTACATTTCCTTGTTTGCGAGTAAGAGGGATAAGAGTAATAATTATAGCAGTTTATGGGCTGCATCCTTTTTCCTACGGCGTGGCATTGAATTCTACACGGCTTACAGCATTTCCTACTACATATTACACATCATATCAAAATTTGGAGAGGGTGCATTTCCTTGTTTGCGAGTAAGACGGATAAGAGTAGTAATTATAGCGCTTTTTGGGCTGCATCCTTTTTCCTACGGCGTGGCAATGAATTCTACATAGCGTGCAGCATTTCCTACTTCATATTACATATCATGTTAAAATTTGGAGAGGGTACATTTCCTTGTTTGCGAGTAAGACGGATAAGAGTAATTAGTGCGGTTTTTGGGCTGAATTTTTTTTCCTACGGCGTGGCAATGAATTTTGCACGGCTTACAGCATTTCCTACTTCATATTACATATCATGTCAAAATTTGGAGAGGGTACATTTCCTTGTCTACGAGTAAGAGGAATAAGAGTAATAATTATAGCGCTTCTTGGGCTGCATCCTTTTTCCTACGGCGTGGCAATGAATTCTACATAGCGTGCAGCATTTCCTACTTCATATTACATATCATGTCAAAATTTGGAGAGGGTACATTTCCTTGTTTGCGAGTAAGACGGATTATAGTAATTAGTGCGGTTTTTGGGCTGCATTTTTTTTCCTACGGCGTGGCAATGAATTCTGCACAGCTTACAGCATTTCCTACTTCATATTACATATCATGTCAAAATTTGGAGAGGGTACATTTCCTTGTTTACGAGTAAGAGGAATAAGAGTAATAATTATAGCTCTTTTTGGGCTGCATCCTTTTTCCTACGGCGTGGCAATGAATTCTACATAGCGTGCAGCATTTCCTACTTCATATTACATATCATGTCAAAATTTGGAGAGGGTACGTTTCCTTGTTTGCGAGTAAGACGGATTATAGTAATTAGTGCGGTTTTTGGGCTGCATTTTTTTTCCTACGGCGTGGCAATGAATTCTGCACAGCTTACAGCATTTCCTACTTCATATTACATATCATGTCAAAATTTGGAGAGGGTACATTTCCTTGTTTGCGAGTAAGACGGATTATAGTAATTAGTGCGGTTTTTGGGCTGCATTTTTTTTCCTACGGCGTGGCAATGAATTCTACATAGCGTGCAGCATTTCCTACTTCATATTACATATCATGTCAAAATTTGGAGAGGGTACATTTCCTTGTTTGCGAGTAAGACGTATTATAGTAATTAGTGCGGTTTTTGGGCTGCATTTTTTTTCCTACGGCGTGGCAATGAATTCCGCACAGCTTACAGCATTTCCTACTTCATATTACATATCATGTCAAAATTTGGAGAGGGTACATTTCCTTGTTTGCGAGTAAGACGGATAAGAGTAGTAATTATAGCGGTTTTTGGGCTGCATTTTTTTTCCTACGGCGTGGCAATGAATTCTGCACGGCTTACAGCAATTCATTGCCACGCCGTAGGAATAAGGATGCAGCCCAAAAACCGCACTAATGACTATAATCCGTCTTACTCGCAAACAAGGAAATGTACCCTCTCCAAATTTTGACATGATATGTAATATGAAGTAGGAAATGCCATAAGCCATGTGGAATTCATTGCCACGCCGTAGGAAAAAGTGTGCAGCCAAAAAACCGCTATAATTATTACTCTTATCCGTCTTACTCGCAAACAAGGAAATGTACTCTCTCCAAATTTTGACATGATATGTAATATGTAGTAGGAAATGCTGTAAGCCGTGCAGAATTCATTGCCACGCCATAGGAAAAAAAATGCAGCCCAAAAACCGCTATAATTACTACTCTTATCCGTCTTACTCGCAAACAAGGAAATGTACCCTCTCCAAATTTTGATATGATGTGTAATATGTAGTAGGAAATGCTGTAAGCCGTGTAGAATTCAATGCCACGCCGTAGGAAAAAGGATGCAGCCCATAAACTGCTATAATTATTACTCTTATCCCTCTTACTCGCAAACAAGGAAATGTACCCTCTCCAAATTTTGACAGGATATGTAATATGAAGTAGGAAATTCTGTAAGCTGTGCAGAATTTATTGCCACGCCGTAGGAAAAGTAATGCAGCCCAAAAACCGATATAATTACTACTCTTATCCGTCTTACTCGCAAACAAGGAAATGTACCCTCTCCAAATTTTGACATGATATGTAATATGAAGTAGGAAATGCTGCACGCTAAGTAGAATTCATTGCCACGCCGTAGGAAAAAGGATGCAGCCCAAAAAGCGCTATAATTATTACTCTTATTCCTCTTACTCGTAAACAAGGAAATGTACCCTCTTCAAATTTTGACATGATATGTAATATGAAGTAGGAAATGATGCACGCTATGTAGAATTCATTGCCACGCCGTAGGAAAAAGGATGCAGCCCAAAAAGCGCTATAATTATTATTCTTGTTCCTCTTACTCGTAAACAAGGAAATGTACCCTCTCCAAATTTTGACATGATATGTAATATGAAGTAGGAAATGCCATAAGCCATGTGGAATTCATTGCCACGCCGTAGGAAAAAGTGTGCAGCCCAAAAACCGCTATAATTATTACTCTTATCCGTCTTACTCGCAAACAAGGAAATGTACCCTCTCCAAATTTTAACATGATATGTAATATGAAGTAGGAAATGCTGTAAGCTGTGCAGAATTTATTGCCACGCCGTAGGAAAAGTAATGCAGCCCAAAAACCGCACTAATGACTATAATCCGTCTTACTCGCAAACAAGGAAATGTACCCTCTCCAAATTTTGACAGGATATGTAATATGAAGTAGGAAATTCTGTAAGCTGTGCAGAATTTATTGTCACGCCGTAGGAAAAGTAATGCAGCCCAAAAACCGATATAATTACTACTCTTATCCGTCTTACTCGCAAACAAGGAAATGTACCCTCTCCAAATTTTGACATGATATGTAATATGAAGTAGGAAATGCTGCACGCTAAGTAGAATTCATTGCCACGCCGTAGGAAAAAGAATGCAGCCCAAAAACCGCACTAATGACTATAATCCGTCTTACTCGCAAACAAGGAAATGTACCCTCTCCAAATTTTGACATGATATGTAATATGAAGTAGGAAATGCTGCACGCTATGTAGAATTCATTGCCACGCCGTAGGAAAAAGGATGCAGCCCAAAAAGCGCTATAATTATTACTCTTATTCCTCTTACTCGTAAACAAGGAAATGTACCCTCTCCAAATTTTGACATGATATGTAATATGAAGTAGGAAATGCTGCACGCTATGTAGAATTCATTGCCACGCCGTAGGAAAAAGGATGCAGCCCAAAAAGCGCTATAATTATTACTCTTATTCCTCTTACTCGTAAACAAGGAAATGTACCCTCTCCAAATTTTGACATGATATGTAATATGAAGTAGGAAATGCCATAAGCCATGTGGAATTCATTGCCACGCCGTAGGAAAAAGTGTGCAGCCCAAAAACCGCTATAATTATTACTCTTATCCGTCTTACTCGCAAACAAGGAAATGTACCCTCTCCAAATTTTGATATGATGTGTAATATGTAGTAGGAAATGCTGTAAGCCGTGTAGAATTCAATGCCACGCCGTAGGAAAAAGGATGCAGCCCATAAACTGCTATAATTATTACTCTTATCCCTCTTACTCGCAAACAAGGAAATGTACCCCGCTCCAAATTTTGACAGGATATGTAATATGAAGTAGGAAATGCTGTAAGCTGTGCAGAATTTATTGCCACGCCGTAGGAAAAGTAATGCAGCCCAAAAACCGATATAATTATTACTCTTATCCGTCTTACTCGCAAACAAGGAAATGTACCCTCTCCAAATTTTGATATGATATGTAATATGAAGTAGGAAATGCTGCACGCTATGTAGAATTCATTGCCACGCCGTAGGGAAAAAAATGCAGCCCAAAAAGCGCTATAATTATTACTCTTATTCCTCTTACTCGTAAACAAGGAAATGTACCCTCTCCAAATTTTGATATGATATGTAATATGAAGTAGGAAATGCTGCACGCTTTGTAGAATTCATTGCCACGCCGTAGGAAAAAAAATGCAGCCCAAAAACCGCACTAATTACTACTCTTATCCGTCTTACTCGCAAACAAGGAAATGTACCCTCTCCAAATTTTGACATGACATGTAATACGAAGTAGGAAAAGCTGTAAGCCGTGCAGAATCCATTGCCACGCCGCGCCGTAGGAAAAAGGATGCAGCCCATAAACCTCTATAATTATTACTCTTATCCCTTTTGTGCGCAAACAAGGAAATGTACCCTCTCCAAATTTTGACATGATATGTAATATGAAGTAGGAAATGCTGCACGCTATGTAGAATTCATTGCCACGCCGTAGGAAAAAAAATGCAGCCCAAAAACCGCTATAATTACTACTCTTATCCGTCTTACTCGCAAACAAGGAAATGTACCCTCTCCAAATTTTGACATGATATGTAATATGAAGTAGGAAATGCTGCACGCTATGTAGAATTCATTGCCACGCCGTAGGGAAAAAAATGCAGCCCAAAAAGTGCTATAATTATTACTCTTATTCCTCTTACTCGTAAACAAGGAAATGTACCCTCTCCAAATTTTGATATGATATGTAATATGAAGAAGGAAATGCTGCACGCTGTGTAGAATTCATTGCCACGCCGTAGGAAAAAAAATGCAGCCCAAAAACCGCACTAATTACTACTCTTATCCGTCTTACTCGCAAACAAGGAAATGTACCCTCTCCAAATTTTGACATGACATGTAATACGAAGTAGGAAAAGCTGTAAGCCGTGCAGAATCCATTGCCACGCCGCGCCGTAGGAAAAAGGATGCAGCCCATAAACCGCTATAATTATTACTCTTATCCCTTTTATGCGCAAACAAGGAAATGTACCCTCTCCAAATTTTGACATGATATGTAATATGAAGTAGGAAATGCTGTAAGCTGTGCGGAATTCATTGCCACGCCGTAGGAAAAAAAATGCAGCCCAAAAACCGCACTAATTACTATAATCCGTCTTACTCGCAAACATGGAAATGTACCCTCTCCAAATTTTGACATGATATGTAATATGAAGTAGGAAATGCTGCACGCTATGTAGAATTCATTGCCACGCCGTAGGAAAAAGGATGCAGCCCAAAAAGCGCTATAATTATTACTCTTATTCCTCTTACTCGTAAACAAGGAAATGTACCCTCTCCAAATTTTGACATGATATGTAATATGAAGTAGGAAATGCTGTAAGCCGTGTAAAATTCATTGCCACGCCGTAGGAATAAGGATGCAGCCCGAAAACCGCACTAATGACTATAATCCGTCTTACTCGCAAACAAGGAAATGTACCCTCTCCAAATTTTGACATGATATGTAATATGAAGTAGGAAATGCTGCACGCTATGTAGAATTCATTGCCACGCCGTAGGAAAAAGGATGCAGCCCAAAAAGCGCTATAATTATTACTCTTATTCCTTTTACTCGTAAACAAGGAAATGTACCCTCTCCAAATTTTGACATGATATGTAATATGAAGTAGGAAATGCCATAAGCCATGTGGAATTCATTGCCACGCCGTAGGAAAAAGTGTGCAGCCAAAAAACCGCTATAATTATTACTCTTATCCGTCTTACTCGCAAACAAGGAAATGTACTCTCTCCAAATTTTGACATGATATGTAATATGAATTAGGAAATGCTGTAAGCCGTGCAGAATTCATTGCCACGCCATAGGAAAAAAAATGCAGCCCAAAAACCGCTATAATTACTACTCTTATCCGTCTTACTCGCAAACAAGGAAATGTACCCTCTCCAAATTTTGATATGATGTGTAATATGTAGTAGGAAATGCTGTAAGCCGTGTAGAATTCAATGCCACGCCGTAGGAAAAAGGATGCAGCCCATAAACTGCTATAATTATTACTCTTATCCCTCTTACTCGCAAACAAGGAAATTTACCCTCTCCAAATTTTGACAGGATATGTAATATGAAGTAGGAAATGCTGCACGCTATGTAGAATTCATTGCCACGCCGTAGGAAAAAGGATGCAGCCCAAAAACCGCACTAATGACTATAATCCGTCTTACTCGCAAACAAGGAAATGTACCCTCTCCAAATTTTGACATGATATGTAATATGAAGTAGGAAATGCTGCACGCTATGTAGAATTCATTGCCACGCCGTAGGAAAAAGGATGCAGCCCAAAAAGCGCTATAATTATTACTCTTATTCCTCTTACTCCTAAACAAGGAAATGTACCCTCTCCAAATTTTGACATGATATGTAATATGAAGTAGGAAATGCCATAAGCCATGTGGAATTCATTGCCACGCCGTAGGAAAAAGTGTGCAGCCAAAAAACCGCTATAATTATTACTCTTATCCGTCTTACTCGCAAACAAGGAAATGTACTCTCTCCAAATTTTGACATGATATGTAATATGAAGTAGGAAATGCTGCACGCTATGTAGAATTCATTGCCACGCCGTAGGGAAAAAAATGCAGCCCAAAAAGTGCTATAATTATTACTCTTATTCCTCTTACTCGTAAACAAGGAAATGTACCCTCTCCAAATTTTGATATGATATGTAATATGAAGAAGGAAATGCTGCACGCTGTGTAGAATTCATTGCCACGCCGTAGGAAAAAAAATGCAGCCCAAAAACCGCACTAATTACTACTCTTATCCGTCTTACTCGCAAACAAGGAAATGTACCCTCTCCAAATTTTGACATGACATGTAATACGAAGTAGGAAAAGCTGTAAGCCGTGCAGAATCCATTGCCACGCCGCGCCGTAGGAAAAAGGATGCAGCCCATAAACCGCTATAATTATTACTCTTATCCCTTTTATGCGCAAACAAGGAAATGTACCCTCTCCAAATTTTGACATGATATGTAATATGAAGTAGGAAATGCTGTAAGCTGTGCGGAATTCATTGCCACGCCGTAGGAAAAAAAATGCAGCCCAAAAACCGCACTAATTACTATAATCCGTCTTACTCGCAAACATGGAAATGTACCCTCTCCAAATTTTGACATGATATGTAATATGAAGTAGGAAATGCTGCACGCTATGTAGAATTCATTGCCACGCCGTAGGAAAAAGGATGCAGCCCAAAAAGCGCTATAATTATTACTCTTATTCCTCTTACTCGTAAACAAGGAAATGTACCCTCTCCAAATTTTGACATGATATGTAATATGAAGTAGGAAATGCTGTAAGCCGTGTAAAATTCATTGCCACGCCGTAGGAATAAGGATGCAGCCCGAAAACCGCACTAATGACTATAATCCGTCTTACTCGCAAACAAGGAAATGTACCCTCTCCAAATTTTGACATGATATGTAATATGAAGTAGGAAATGCTGCACGCTATGTAGAATTCATTGCCACGCCGTAGGAAAAAGGATGCAGCCCAAAAAGCGCTATAATTATTACTCTTATTCCTTTTACTCGTAAACAAGGAAATGTACCCTCTCCAAATTTTGACATGATATGTAATATGAAGTAGGAAATGCCATAAGCCATGTGGAATTCATTGCCACGCCGTAGGAAAAAGTGTGCAGCCAAAAAACCGCTATAATTATTACTCTTATCCGTCTTACTCGCAAACAAGGAAATGTACTCTCTCCAAATTTTGACATGATATGTAATATGAATTAGGAAATGCTGTAAGCCGTGCAGAATTCATTGCCACGCCATAGGAAAAAAAATGCAGCCCAAAAACCGCTATAATTACTACTCTTATCCGTCTTACTCGCAAACAAGGAAATGTACCCTCTCCAAATTTTGATATGATGTGTAATATGTAGTAGGAAATGCTGTAAGCCGTGTAGAATTCAATGCCACGCCGTAGGAAAAAGGATGCAGCCCATAAACTGCTATAATTATTACTCTTATCCCTCTTACTCGCAAACAAGGAAATTTACCCTCTCCAAATTTTGACAGGATATGTAATATGAAGTAGGAAATGCTGCACGCTATGTAGAATTCATTGCCACGCCGTAGGAAAAAGGATGCAGCCCAAAAACCGCACTAATGACTATAATCCGTCTTACTCGCAAACAAGGAAATGTACCCTCTCCAAATTTTGACATGATATGTAATATGAAGTAGGAAATGCTGCTCGCTATGTAGAATTCATTGCCACGCCGTAGGAAAAAGGATGCAGCCCAAAAAGCGCTATAATTATTACTCTTATTCCTCTTACTCCTAAACAAGGAAATGTACCCTCTCCAAATTTTGACATGATATGTAATATGAAGTAGGAAATGCCATAAGCCATGTGGAATTCATTGCCACGCCGTAGGAAAAAGTGTGCAGCCAAAAAACCGCTATAATTATTACTCTTATCCGTCTTACTCGCAAACAAGGAAATGTACTCTCTCCAAATTTTGACATGATATGTAATATGTAGTAGGAAATGCTGTAAGCCGTGCAGAATTCATTGCCACGGCATAGGAAAAAAAATGCAGCCCAAAAACCGCTATAATTACTACTCTTATCCGTCTTACTCGCAAACAAGGAAATGTACCCTCTCCAAATTTTGATATGATGTGTAATATGTAGTAGGAAATGCTGTAAGCCGTGTAGAATTCAATGCCACGCCGTAGGAAAAAGGATGCAGCCCATAAACTGCTATAATTATTACTCTTATCCCTCTTACTCGCAAACAAGGAAATGTACCCTCTCCAAATTTTGACAGGATATGTAATATGAAGTAGGAAATTCTGTAAGCTGTGCAGAATTTATTGCCACGCCGTAGGAAAAGTAATGCAGCCCAAAAACCGATATAATTACTACTCTTATCCGTCTTACTCGCAAACAAGGAAATGTACCCTCTCCAAATTTTGACAGGATATGTAATATGAAGTAGGAAATGCTGTAAGCTGTGCAGAATTTATTGCCACGCCGTAGGAAAAGTAATGCAGCCCAAAAACCGATATAATTATTACTCTTATCCGTCTTACTCGCAAACAAGGAAATGTACCCTCTCCAAATTTTGATATGATATGTAATATGAAGTAGGAAATGCTGCACGCTATGTAGAATTCATTGCCACGCCGTAGGGAAAAAAATGCAGCCCAAAAAGCGCTATAATTATTACTCTTATTCCTCTTACTCGTAAACAAGGAAATGTACCCTCTCCAAATTTTGATATGATATGTAATATGAAGTAGGAAATGCTGCACGCTTTGTAGAATTCATTGCCACGCCGTAGGGAAAAAAATGCAGCCCAAAAAGCGCTATAATTATTACTCTTATTCCTCTTACTCGTAAACAAGGAAATGTACCCTCTCCAAATTTTGATATGATATGTAATATGAAGTAGGAAATGCTGCACGCTATGTAGAATTCATTGCCACGCCGTAGGGAAAAAAATGCAGCCCAAAAAGCGCTATAATTATTACTCTTATTCCTCTTACTCGTAAACAAGGAAATGTACCCTCTCCAAATTTTGATATGATATGTAATATGAAGTAGGAAATGCTGCACGCTTTGTAGAATTCATTGCCACGCCGTAGGAAAAAAAATGCAGCCCAAAAACCGCACTAATTACTACTCTTATCCGTTTTACTCGCAAACAAGGAAATGTACCCTCTCCAAATTTTGACATGACATGTAATATGAAGTAGGAAAAGCTGTAAGCCGTGCAGAATCCATTGCCACGCCGCGCCGTAGGAAAAAGGATGCAGCCCATAAACCGCTATAATTATTACTCTTATCCCTTTTATGCGCAAACAAGGAAATGTACCCTCTCCAAATTTTGACATGATATGTAATATGAAGTAGGAAATGCTGCACGCTATGTATAATTCATTGCCACGCCGTAGGAAAAAAAATGCAGCCCAAAAACCGCTATAATTACTACTCTTATCCGTCTTACTCGCAAACAAGGAAATGTACCCTCTCCAAATTTTGACATGATATGTAATATGAAGTAGGAAATGCTGCACGCTATGTAGAATTCATTGCCACGCCGTAGGGAAAAAAATGCAGCCCAAAAAGCGCTATAATTATTACTCTTATTCCTCTTACTCGTAAACAAGGAAATGTACCCTCTCCAAATTTTGATATGATATGTAATATGAAGAAGGAAATGCTGCACGCTGTGTAGAATTCATTGCCACGCCGTAGGAAAAAAAATGCAGCCCAAAAACCGCACTAATTACTACTCTTATCCGTCTTACTCGCAAACAAGGAAATGTACCCTCTCCAAATTTTGACATGACATGTAATACGAAGTAGGAAAAGCTGTAAGCCGTGCAGAATCCATTGCCACGCCGCGCCGTAGGAAAAAGGATGCAGCCCATAAACCGCTATAATTATTACTCTTATCCCTTTTATGCGCAAACAAGGAAATGTACCCTCTCCAAATTTTGACATGATGTGTAGTACGAAGTAGGAAATGCTGTAAGCCGTGCAGAATTCATTGCCACGCCGTAGGAAAAAAAATGCAGCCCAAAAACCGCACTAATTACTATAATCCGTCTTACTCGCAAACAAGGAAATGTACCCTCTCCAAATTTTGACATGATATGTAATATGAAGTAGGAAATGCTGTAAGCTGTGCAGAATTCATTGCCACGCCGTAGGAAAAAAAATGCAGCCCAAAAACCGCACTAATTACTATAATCCGTCTTACTCGCAAACAAGGAAATGTACCCTCTCCAAATTTTGACATGATATGTAATATGAAGTAGGAAATGCTGCACGCTATGTAGAATTCATTGCCACGCCGTAGGAAAAAGGATGCAGCCCAAAAAGCGCTATAATTATTACTCTTATTCCTCTTACTCGTAAACAAGGAAATGTACCCTCTCCAAATTTTGACATGTTATGTAATATGAAGTAGGAAATGCTGTAAGCCGTGTAAAATTCATTGCCACGCCGTAGGAATAAGGATGCAGCCCAAAAACCGCACTAATGACTATAATCCGTCTTACTCGCAAACAAGGAAATGTACCCTCTCCAAATTTTGACATGATATGTAATATGAAGTAGGAAATGCTGCACGCTATGTAGAATTCATTGCCACGCCGTAGGAAAAAGGATGCAGCCCAAAAAGCGCTATAATTATTACTCTTATTCCTTTTACTCGTAAACAAGGAAATGTACCCTCTCCAAATTTTGACATGATATGTAATATGAAGTAGGAAATGCTGTAAGCCGTGCAGAATTCATTGCCACGCCATAGGAAAAAAAATGCAGCCCAAAAACCGCTATAATTACTACTCTTATCCGTCTTACTCGCAAACAAGGAAATGTACCCTCTCCAAATTTTGATATGATGTGTAATATGTAGTAGGAAATGCTGTAAGCCGTGTAGAATTCAATGCCACGCCGTAGGAAAAAGGATGCAGCCCATAAACTGCTATAATTATTACTCTTATCCCTCTTACTCGCAAACAAGGAAATGTACCCTCTCCAAATTTTGACAGGATATGTAATATGAAGTAGGAAATGCTGCACGCTATGTAGAATTCATTGCCACGCCGTAGGAAAAAGGATGCAGCCCAAAAACCGCACTAATGACTATAATCCGTCTTACTCGCAAACAAGGAAATGTACCCTCTCCAAATTTTGACATGATATGTAATATGAAGTAGGAAATGCTGCACGCTATGTAGAATTCATTGCCACGCCGTAGGAAAAAGGATGCAGCCCAAAAACCGCACTAATGACTATAATCCGTCTTACTCGCAAACAAGGAAATGTACCCTCTCCAAATTTTGACATGATATGTAATATGAAGTAGGAAATGCTGCACGCTATGTAGAATTCATTGCCACGCCGTAGGAAAAAGGATGCAGCCCAAAAAGCGCTATAATTATTACTCTTATTCCTCTTACTCGTAAACAAGGAAATGTACCCTCTTCAAATTTTGACATGATATGTAATATGAAGTAGGAAATGCCATAAGCCATGTGGAATTCATTGCCACGCCGTAGGAAAAAGGATGCAGCCCAAAAAGCGCTATAATTATTACTCTTATTCCTCTTACTCGTAAACAAGGAAATGTACCCTCTCCAAATTTTGACATGATATGTAATATGAAGTAGGAAATGCCATAAGCCATGTGGAATTCATTGCCACGCCGTAGGAAAAAGTGTGCAGCCCAAAAACCGCTATAATTATTACTCTTATCCGTCTTACTCGCAAACAAGGAAATGTACCCTCTCCAAATTTTGATATGATGTGTAATATGTAGCAGGAAATGCTGTAAGCCGTGTAGAATTCAATGCCACGCCGTAGGAAAAAGGATGCAGCCCATAAACTGCTATAATTATTACTCTTATCCCTCTTACTCGCAAACAAGGAAATGTACCCCGCTCCAAATTTTGACAGGATATGTAATATGAAGTAGGAAATGCTGTAAGCTGTGCAGAATTTATTGCCACGCCGTAGGAAAAGTAATGCAGCCCAAAAACCGATATAATTACTACTCTTATCCGTCTTACTCGCAAACAAGGAAATGTACCCTCTCCAAATTTTGACATGATATGTAATATGAAGTAGGAAATGCTGCACTCTATGTAGAATTCATTGCCACGCCGTAGGAAAAAGGATGCAGCCCAAAAAGCGCTATAATTATTACTCTTATGCCTCTTACTCGTAAACAAGGAAATGTACCCTCTCCAAATTTTGACATGATATGTAATATGAAGTAGGAAATGCCATAAGCCATGTGGAATTCATTGCCACGCCGTAGGAAAAAGTGTGCAGCCCAAAAACCGCTATAATTATTACTCTTATCCCTCTAACTCGCAATCAAAAAAATATGCCCTCACCAAATTTTGACCTATTATGTAATATGAAGTAGGCTAGACTGTATGCAATGTAGAATTCATTGCAACGCCGTAGGAAAAGGTGTACAGCCAATAACCGCTTAAATTATTACGCTTTTGTCTCCTCTTACATACAGTTGGTGTACCTACATGTAAAATATCACGGCAGTCTCAAATTTATTGTGACGTAATATGGAGGGTAATATATTTGTAAGCCTTAAAAGTGTCATGTTAATCCTTATGCCAAATTTTATTAAAGGAATGTAATGTTTTGGAAATATACATGAAAATGCTGAAAGAGTTCCCAGGTATTAATGGGACGGAAACTACTGCGCATGTGCAATCCAATTACGCGCATGCGCATTCAGCTCACAACCGAGCGCGTCCGACCAGTCCCTCCTAATAAAGATTCGACATACGTTTTCCTCAGGTCAAAAAGTGTGGACGGAAATGTGTGGATAGTTTCACACAAATGAACCCGTCAGGGTGGATGAAAGCTGACCATTTTTTAAAGTTTGTTAAACATTTCGTCCATCATACAAAAACAACAAAAGACAGACCTGCACTTCTTTTACTTGACAATCATGATTCTCATTTATCAATCTCTGCCTTAAATTACTGCAAGGACAACGGTGTGACTGTTCTTTCCTTTCCACCACATTGCAGTCATAAATTGCAACCTCTGGATAGAAGTGTGTATGGTCCTTTAAAAAAATATGCGAATTCTGCATGTGATGCCTGGATAACAAACAATCCCGGAAAAACAATGACAATCTATGATATACCAGGTATAGTCAATTCATGTCTTCATCTTGCTGCATCTTCAGCAAACATTAGAGCAGGATTCCAAGTTTCGGGAATATTTCCCTACAATGAAAACATATTTGGCGATCACGAATTCCTGCCAAATCTAGTTGAGATTGTTGAAGAATCACATAATCAAAATGAAGAAACGGTGGAGGGAGTCAATCAAACATCTGTCACCCAAGAGGAGTCTGTAGTTCATTTAGAGGATCCACTGGCTGGCCCTTCGAGAATGGTATCACCCCCTAGAACACCACCCCTTTCTGTAGTGACACCAGAAGCCTTAAGACCTTTTCCAGTAGCACCGCCTAGGAAAAAAACTTCGCATAGGAGAAAGAGATCCACAGCTATTCTAACTGATACGCCAGTCAAGGATGCATTAGAAGAAAGTCAGAACGCTTCCCTTCAAAAGAAAAATCGAGCAAAGACCATAGCGGTCAAAAGAGTGAAAAAGGCCATCCTAAAAACAAAAGTACGAGGAACAAAAGCAAAAAAGTCTAAACAGATTTATTCTGACGAAGAAAGTGATTCCGAAGAAGAAGAAACTTTTTGTCTGGTGTGCATGGACAAATTTTCAAATAGTGCATCTCGCGAACATTGGATCCAATGCACAAGATGCAAAATGTGGGCCCACGAGCAATGCACAGATGCAACCTATACCTTTATTTGCCACAACTGCGAATCTAATGATTCGAATTAAAAACAATCATAATAATAGTTTTAAAAATTTTCTTGTACAATGCTGTTTTTGAGTAAGAATTAATGTTATTTTGTGAATAAAGAATTTATTTTAGCAGTTAACATTGTTTTCCAATATATGCCAATATACCCCAAAGCTTGTGCCAATGTACCCCAAGAGCGGGGTAAGTTGACTCAACTGCAATAACCAAGAAACGAAATAATAACATTAGTCTGAGTGAAGATTGTGGTTACATAACTATGAACATAATAAGTTCTAAAGAGTTATATGTTGTGTACCAAGGGTTTAAAAGAACAGAAATTGTAAAATACTTGCTACAAAAAAATAAAATCTGAAAAGTGTGTCAACTAGCCCCGGTCTCCCCTACTCTGATGTTCTTTTTCAAATCCGTACAGTCACGTTGCGACAGAAGTTAGTTACTCATTACTGGCATATAGTAGAACAAAAAATGAAATAAAAAATGTAATGAAGCTAGTCAAAAATTTTGAATAGATAGGTACTACAAATTATGGTAAATTAAAAGTTTAAGCAGAAAAATTGTGTTAAATTAAAACTTCAAAATTTTAAAACGACAAGTGCGTCACTAAGTTAAAAAATCAGCTGCGTAAAAATGTCAAAATTTTAAAAATTTCGTTTTCTTTAAAAAATCAAAAATGATTTTTTTTTTTATTTAAATCAATGATTTTTTATTTTTGTTATAAAAATCAGATTTTGCCCAACCCAGGTTAACTAACAGCTTTTTTTAAAAAAAATCCTCATTTAGGTATACTTATACAGAGTGACACAAAATAAGAATATGATCCTATTAAGAAAAATATGAAGAAGAGTTTCTATAAACATGATCCTTAAACGCTTCCTACGGTTCTCGAAAGTAATCAACAAAAATTTGCTTTCATTTATTGTCTCAGTCTAAGAAATCCTTTGAGATAATACAGCGATGATACTTCAACAAGATTATTGTTGTATTTACAGTATCCACTAAATCGAATTTTATTCATATTGGCTATTGTCATGAAATTCTAAATTGATCGTGCAATTACAGAATGGACGGACTCGACATAATGTATTGAATACGAAAAATTTTAATCACGTTTTGACAAAAACAAGGGCCATATTTCGAGTAATTGTTATGATTTAGTTCAACGTATTTGTAAGGGTTTTCTGCCTAACAATATTTAACGTAAATTATAAACAAATTCTTTAAATTTTTTAAAAATATAATGTCAGGGTTCTCAGCTCTTCTCACCCAAGGAAAAAATAATACTTTACTCCAGAGTTGATAATTATTGTCATCGTTTCAACTGAAGCATACTAAGTATTACCAGAAAAAGAAAAAAAATATAAGTAGTACCTATCTATAGGTATACATCACCTGAGACGTCAAAATAATATTTTCATTATACCACGGTGTAAGATAATTCTTACACCATGCATTATACCTACCATTCTGATATTATGATTTATCATTACTCTATTCTTCATTGATATGACACCAATATCGGCCGAGGCCGTTAAAACTTATCATTACTCTATTCTTCATTGATATAACACCAATATCGGCCTAGGCCGATAAATGAATTGAAGAAAAATGCAGAGCTTACAAATCATCATTAAATATTAAAGTATTTATGGTATAATGAAAAATACTGAACGACACACGGCCGATACGCAAATAACAGACGCGATTGATAGTAAAATCTCGGCTTCGCCTCGATTTTACAAACTTCAATCTTGTCTGATATTTGCTACATATCGGCCTTATGACGTTAATAACTATACACGTCGTTGTCAATAGCAGCGGACTGTTATATTCCTTTCTTATCATCGGAATGGAGTGGCATACTCTCGACATAATTTCCACCGCAAATCACGAAAAGAAAATACCATTTTTTGTGCAAGTGCCTATCTAATACAAACAATATTTTGCTGATATTTTGTATATGTAGGTATACTTTTTATCTATGAAAAACATTAATAAAATTATATTTTTATAGGTCCTATATTAAACGCAACTCTAAAATATACGTATAAGAAAATATAATAGCTTTTAATATTGGCGCATTCGCCAATTTATATGATTTTCCACCATAAGGTAATAGGCACCTAGTAAAATGCCGTATTTGCTTTTTAAATCGCCCACTCCAATATATCTTGCAGAAATAACTGTTGAGGACCGGATTAAAATGAAAATATTTTATAAATGCTATATGGCAGAAATATCTTTTGTAATCTTGCATTGCAACAATCTAACCGATCTTTCATCCAAGATATTGTTTTTCTAGGGCGACAATCTTGGCAGTTACAGCATACTTGGAGGCATTCCAGAAAATCGCAGACTCTGCTACTAATACTCGAGGTAAGTTTTTTACCGTGAACTTTTATAGAACGGAACTAATTATGAATAGCGCTAATTATCAATAGAAATTGTAAATGGAAATCCAGTCTGTTTTATAGAAAGGCCAGAAAATTAAAGAGTATTGATGACCTTTTACGGCCATTACTTTGTAGACTATATACTTTTAGAGTTTAGTTATTATTGAAGAAATATTAGGTAAATAAATAATAAAGGCAGTGCCAGAACAAGTCTTATTAGTTTTCACATACTTATTATTCTTTTACGTGCGATCGTTTTCGACGTCAATTTAGCTATTTTTTTAATACCTAATACTAATACTAATATAATAGACCAAAAGCCAGCGATCGCCAAACATACACGTTATTGTAGGGGTGACCGGGGCTGGTTGCGACAAAATTTACATTTGAATTTTTTGCATCTCATCTATAGATATAATTAAAAATTTGGTGTAGGGCAATGGCAGCTACTTTATTTGACTAGGTAATTAATCATATTAAACAAAAATATAAAAAAGTATGTAGCCAAAAAAAAATCAATTGTCAGGTCATGTCATGTGTACCGACATGCCCCTTAACCGGGGTATGTTGGTGCAGTCTATATTTTTGGGTTTTTTGGTTCAACAAAAAAAAAATTATAACGTTAAAAATTAATTTAGATTAGGTTAGGTTAGGCGAGGTTAGTGTAATAATGTTAAAAGGTAGATTTTATTCTAATATAATAATAATAATTTTATTCTTCGTCATTGCTGTCACTGTAATCATGAACAACCATTTTTTTCTTTATTTTCTTGTTTTCTTTTTTATTTAATTTTTTTCTTCAAAAACATTTTTTAACGGTTTTACTATTCATCTCTTTGTCTTGCGTCTGTTCTGTTTAAGTTTTTTTGGTGCAACCAGTACCAGTACCAACCGAGCTCGACCAAAATGTACCAACCAACCCCTTCGCCATAAATGTCTGTCAAAATTTAACAGCTCTTGAATCAATACGTTACATGTTTGTTTCAATATACAGAAATGAAGCAAACTAAATATATATTCGTCACTGAGCAAAATAGAAACTAAAACCTACTCATTGACTATGTTTTATAATGTTATATAATAAATGAAAATATTTACTCAGAAGTAATTAAAACAAAAAACATTTTATAACTCGGTAACAAATAAATAGATGTAACTACCGCTTTCTACCGTCTGCTTTGATCATCTGAGGAATACACTTACACAGTCATGGTTGCCGTCTGTTGCACAGTTAAGGAAATATTAAGCCTGTACCAACCTACCCCTGTGCTCAACCATCCCCGGTCTCCCCTATTATAAGCTTAAGATTTTTTATGTGTGTGTAGGTACACTAGTAGGTATCAACGTTTGGGTTGAAAGATAAAGGTAACTGAAACTCAAAATCTATGATTTAGAAACAATTTTTTTTCGGTATGAGCAACATCGATTGGAATAAACTTATAAAAAAGAGTAATGATTAATTTCTTTTGATGTTAAGATGAAGCGAAAACACATAAATGTGTAACTCTATTACTCTATTATAAAAGACGCCAGCGAAGCATCTGGTTTTTACAATTGTTATTTATTACCTAATAATTTTCATGTTAAGGTTCCACAGAAATAATTTAATTGAAATGTGGTTTCCATGAATTTGTCTTAATTTACAAGAAATTCTCTTTGAAAGTAAAGGTGGTTTTCAGCAATTACTATTTTCCAGGAATTACTACTTCAGAACGAAGTTCACTACCCTTCTTGTAAAATATCGTTGTGTTGGCAATCATAATCTTTTTATCGATATTTTCATGAAGATTTTTCAACAGAATTTGTACGACTTATTGCAAGATATGATTAAATAGTTTGTACGATTCTGTATAAACATGAATTTTTGTGGTCTTATACTGGGTGTAAATGAAATTAGGCTCACCCCTATAACTTTTTTGTTTTTTCAGATATCATTTTGAAATTTTGGCAGTTGCAATAACAAGTAAATTTGAACTAACACATATTAATAAAATGATTCTAGCACTTCCGGTTTCTCCGGAAATGACCGAAACATATATTTTTTAAATGGAACACCCTGTATATTTTTACATTTTTGGATTCAGGGATTCATTCTGCATACGATGGTATCAACTTCGAGGAAGAAACATAACCTCAAACATTTTTTTAGGATAATTTAAGTTGGCACCTAGGGAGCCATGACTGCTGAAAAACTTTTCTTTCTGAGTTATTGAGTATTGGAAAAATAAAATCATGATATTAAGTCAGCTAACTTTGCTTTTATAGCCATTTAAACATCTCGGAAATGGTTTTTTCGATATAAGTATTTTTTTTTAAATGGCATCATTATACCTCATTATGCTATTTTAATAGATTTTCTTTACCTACATTTCGATACCAAACACTTCACCATTAGTTCATACTTTATGACCTTAGTTCAAATTTATTTTAGTAAGCTCTGACCAAGTTAAACATTTGATATGAAATTAATCGGGAATGCCTTGAAAAAAACAAATTTATTAAACTAAAATAAATTTGGACCAAGGTAAAGTATCTTTTGTAAGTTATTTATGAACTAATGGTGAAGTGTTTGTTATCGAAATGTAGGTAAAGAAAATCTCTATTAAAATATCATAATGAGGTATAATGGTTACATTAAAAAAAAAGTCTCAAATCGAAAAAATCATTTCCGAGCTGTTTAAATGGCTATAAAAGCAAAGTTAGCTCACTTAATATCACGAATTTATTTTTCCAATACTCGGAAAGAAAAGTTTTTTAGCAGTCATGGCTCCGTAGATGCCAACTTAAATTATCCTAAAAAAATTTTTGAGGTTATGTTCCTTCCTCGAAGTTGATACCATCGTATGCAAAATGAATCCCTGAATCCAAAAATGCAAAAATATACAGGGTGTTCCATTTAAAAAATAGATGTTACGGTCATTTCCGGAGAAACCTGAAGTGCTAGAATCATTTTATTAACATGCATTAGTTCAAATTTACTTGTTATTGCAACTGCCAAAATTTCAAAATGATATCTGAAAAAACAAAAAAGTTATAGGGGTGAGCCTAATTTCATTTACACCCGGTATATTTAATTTTAAGTTGGAAAAACAGTGTAAAGCAAAAAAATTTCGACTGTATCAAAGAAAAGAAAAAATTGTACATGGTACCTACTATTTAAAAAACTGAAGTATTAATTTTCATGTAATATATTATATTTAAATAGAAAAATCTTTCTACAAATCTAAAAAAATGAACGATAATGTTGAGAGTATTTTTATACATTTTTCGCAAAATTCGGCATTTTTTTTAATTTGTATCTTAATTCCATAGCTTACTAAAATAACATAAGTGCTTTTTTTGATATCGGTCGTAATAGAAGCGTTATTTTCTGAATAAAAAAATTACAAACTTAATCAATGAAATAAATCTGTTATAAATGTACAAAAACAAGATGTTATTGTTTCTAAGTTGACTGTAGTCCATTTTAAACAAATAGTTTAGAAAAAGAACTATTATTTATTGCTCTAGATTATTTTTTTACATGTTACATATTTTTGATTTAAGAAGAGAAATACTCTTTCAAAATAAATATTTTGGATACAAACCACTTGTATTGTGGCAAATAAAGGTTTTGAATAGATGGCTGGTAAAATATATTTGAAAGCAATAACTTCCGAAGTTACCGAGATAAAGCAGACAATTGGTAGATAATAATTCTATTCATGTTTGAATTGAAATACTTATTACCAGAAATATTGCACATATTTTCAAAATTTTTTGATCATATTTGAAAATTACTTTAATTTAAATAACATTCAAAATCTGAATTGATTTCACATAACATTTCGTATTTCGAACATATAAAAGTATATACAGTGAAGTCCATAAGTAACGGGTAAATTCATTATCTAGTTAATTTACAAGTTATGAGTAAAATCCACATTAAAACTATTTTACTTAGGTCACTCAGAAAGGTATAAGTAATAGAAATGATATTAATCTGTACCGGTCAGCTCAGCTCGTAATAATAATTTTATTTATAATATTATTTTTAATAGTATCAATATTTATATACATTGAGGTCCATAAGTAACGGATAAATTAATTATCTTCGTAATTTACAAGTTATGAGTAAAATCCTGAAACACGTCAATTTCTAATTCTAAGATGACATTTTTTGAGCATAATTTTATACCTCTTCCTTCAACCCACTTGGAGTGATAGCTACCCCTTCAAAAAAATTGCTGGATAGAGAATTAAAAACCTTTTTAAATGAGGTATCACACACAGCTTCGTTCCATTAAAAAAATTTAAAGGGGTAGCTGTCACTCCAAAGGGGTTGAATGCTCAAAAAATGTCATTTTAGAATAAAAAATTGACGTGCTTCAAGATTTTACTGAAAATTTTTTGACAGTTCTAACAACTAATTAAATTTCGTTATTTCTTGTCATGTGACACAAATCACCCAATCATTTTAAGATTACACTGAAAATTTTTTGACAGTTCTAACAACTAATTAAATTTCGTTATTTCTTGTCATGTGACACAAATCACCCAATCATTTTAAGATTACACTGATAATTATCATCCAGGGAAATTTTCAATCACTATGACAACAAAATGATTCAACTTTGACGACTTCATAATAACTGCCAAATAAATTTCAAAATGTCACGTTTTGGCAATGCCAATTCTCAATCTATAAACTTTTAATAAATAAATAATTGTTTTGGTGTGTTGCGACATTTTGATTTTATTTTTTCTAAAAATTTTCTGACCGAATATCCCTCAGACATTGACAAATGCCTCATAATTTTATGACAACCTCAAGCAAGTTGCTTGGTAATAGCCCTCCGCCTTCGGCGTCGGGCTATTACCAAGCAACGCGCTTTCGATTGTCATAAAATTATCTCGTACATTATCAATGTCTTAGGGATATTATAGCTGATAATTTGTAAATTACGTAGATAATGAGTTTATCCATTACTTAAGAACCTCACTGTAAATAAATATTGATATTATTAAAAATAATATTATAAATAAAATTTTATTATTACGTGCTGACCGATACAGACTAATATAATTTCTATTACTTATACCTTTCTGAGTAACCTAAGCTCGGACCTAAATAAAATAGTTTTAATGTAGAAACTTTTTTCAACTAATTGAATTTTGTTTGTGACTATATAGGTTAACTTATGCGGCATAATGTATGGGAAAAATATAATATGTATATAAGTATAAGTAGATACAAATCAAGTGCCTGCCTATTGTTTTATATTCGAAACTCTGTTAATACTCTCTTGTTTTATTCAAGTTGGGTTAATATATAGGTCAGAAGAATATCTTTTAATCTAATTATATAAATAAAACATTACATTATAATAAGAACCTCTTTAAATACATATTGATTTAGTTGTACAGTTCGTTCAAAAGCAATGCATTGGAATATAATTTATACCATGTAAAATTCTTTTACGATCTTTCGTTATGAAAAATTAAAATTGCCATGGTATACCTAGTTAAGAAGGGACTAGTTAGAAATTGATGCGATCGAATAGGCAAAAAGTAAGGAGAGACCGTCGTTTGCGCGAAGAAAATGCTGAAAAAAAGTCAGACCTCGTCAGGAGCAAGATATCTCTTAGAAGAGATGGTAAATAAAGTTGGGTAATTTTTTATGAAATATCGAAATCGAAAAAATATTGAGTAATTCGTGGTAAAGTCCGCGCGATTTGTGTACCTATGTTGGTGAGAATCCTTCTAAAAATTTTCATTCAGTATACATAAGATCTGATGTCTTTACCAATTCAAATAGCGAAAAAGTTAAACCATAATGAGTGTTACGAGATCCATCCAATATGCCTTATACCTATAGACCTCAGTTAGAGGAAAAATACTTAATAAATTCGAAACTCGGTGAGGTGTAAAATTAAAAATAAAAATTTCAAATAGAAACGTCAGAAAATGTTAATAAGAGATGTTCCCAGATGGAGAGCGTCTTTCGTTTAAGATTTTGTTATTAAACTCGGGTGACACAAAATAAGATTTGTCATGAATTACGTGACGGCGTTTTTATGGACGTGTCCGAACCAAAGTTATAAATAGAGTCGCAACAAAAAATAAGGTTGTCAACGAAAGTCTGCAGTATTCAGTTTGGTTTCCTGTCGTTTATTGTTAATCTTCAAGTTTATTCTTATGGCCGGTTCCAAGAACGAGTGTTCAACACAAGGATTGACAAACCTTGGATCAAGGGTTAACACTAGATTTCTGCAAAGAGTACGTCTTCTGTCATTTGGATTTTCTAACTTCAACCATTTAATACAGACGTAGCCAATGTCGGAAATACCTTACCCTGCGGGTTAGTCATTGATAAATAGTGAAACTTTGAAGAAGTACGCTGATGCCTGAAAAAGTTGAAAGGAACATCCATTGATGTTAGGTAGATCTAACCTCAGTTTCTTTTGACAGGTCAGACCCCACCTTCAACTTTCAATTCGGCCAAGCCTAACCTCGACTTTTTTTGACAGCGATCACTTTTTGTGTAATTTCTGGAGCTGTCTAATTGTGACGAACAAAATAATTGGTCAACAATTTCGCTCATCACGCGACAGTTGACAAAATTCTATCAAGAAAATATTAGATTTAAAATTAAACTCTGGGTATAGTTCATAGTTAATAAGGCATCTTATAGGCTCTCATAGGTATTCATCGCGAAAAATACAACCTTCTCTAATCCTGTTATTCAAATTGTAGATTTATTTAAATTAATTTTTTAATTATTTTCAATGGGCTCTTCCTCGAAATTTTGCAAATGATACCAGACTCTAGTGTTTTTTAAAATAACTCTAAAGTTTTTTTTCTTTTTGCTAGTATTTCTCATTTAAGGCCAAAAAAAATCTATTAAATTTTTGTGACGTCAAAAACAGATAGTCATTAGTATAGGTCGTGTAAGTATATCATATGACTCACATAACCTTAAATATTTTGTTTTTGTAAATTTATTTTCAATTTTAATTTTAATTTTTGTAGTTTTAACATGGATCCATTATAAGATTTAGAAACTCTCGCAGACAGAAGATATAAAGTTTTAATACTTATTGTAAATTGTTAAAAATAGGCGGCTAATTATAGGTTGGATATCCAACCAACAAAAATAATCATATTTTATTAGATCAAGGCAATTAAAACTTCATTAATAATGCGCTGAACAAGGTTTTAGTTGATTGTACAGAAATCAATGCATATTTTTGAGGTTAATATTATGACATCACGTGCACAAACGAATTTGTTTAACTAATAGCAAGACCGTCCGTTTTTGACGTCATTAACGGAAAACTGGCGGGACTTTTGAAATTGATACAACTTATTAATATTTAAAGCAACTGTAAGAATGATATATTACTGGAATTTATTGCATTATTATATTTAATATGTAGTCAACTTTGACATAGATCTATTAAAAACCGTTAATTCAATTGAGGTGTAAGAGGCCATTATTATTGATTTTTATAAAACTTGTCCAACCTCCAGAGCCTACGTAAATTATTTTACTGGCGTCGCTTTCAAATTTTCCAGGGGGGGCAGAGCAAATTTTTTTAGAAATGTCTTAGCGCTTTTATTGGATAAAAGATACCAAATTGTTACTTAAATAAATAATTTTATTGTAGGTACCTTTGATACATGATTGAAAAATTGCAATAAAATTTATTTGTGTGAATATTAATTTAGCCAATTTTAACACCATCTCAAAAGAAAGGGGGGGCGACTGCGATTACCATATCTAGTAATTGTAATTTATCTTGTTTGCAGTTCATTGTTTAATTAAAGTGCGTAACAGTACAACAGTTAAATTCTAATAAACAGTAAAATTATTTCAAGTCGGGCATTTCTGTAGCAATTGTGTGGAGAAGAGACTTCCGTATATTCATCGCCTGATTAGGTCTTTTCTTTACCAGTTACTATAAATATTTGGATGCAACATATCAACGATATTGTTTACGATGCGTGAAATTGTTTTATATACTTATATAAAATGTGTTAGAAAGTTTAAGTTTATTTAGCTTCAAAAACACGTTTTAATTGTTATGTTTATGGATCTTGAAAGGTATGAGAATCAGAGCACGCTGCGTATTTCCGTTCTTATGGAGATCATTCATTACCTATTTTATTTGATTCATAATTTTGACTTCTGTCAGACAAATATCTTTAACGAGCATTGAAGGAACCCGCGTAATTCCTATAGCTTTTTGTTTTAAAAAATATTTTGTCGATTCAGTAGAGCAGTGGGCTAGGGCGTGTTGTGACGATCATGCAACAAAATTTATATCTGAACCGGAAGTATAAGTCTGCTAACTTTAATTTTTATTTCCGTACATAAGGTTTGTTGCTGCATAAAATTCCTGACAAATAAATATGTTTGCAACTCATGTTCAGTACATATACTTACGTGAAATTCGACTGATTTAAACTAGTTTTGGAATTTTTGGAAAGAGATACGGAAAAAAACATGGCATGTTGAGGCATAGTTCATTATAACGTGGTATAATTTCTTCAAAAATTTTCTCAACCAAACTTTCAATCATCCCTTTAGGTAGAGGAAAAAAATTATATGGTGTCAGATCTGGACCATGCAATGGCTGCTCCAATATTTTATTTTCTATAGTTAAAATTTAATATATATTCTACATGGCTGCATGTGTTGCTTATTATCACGACTGAACTGCCATGTTTGCAGACATCAATTTGGTCGAAGATGTTTAAAAACTAATCAATGAAGTTGACAGTTACCATAAATAACACTTACTATTAATCTGTTTTTGAAACAATAAAATTTTATTCCCTTTCTCACTGATTAGTATGTGGTTTTCACAGTAGTCCCAAAATATTCTTTCAAACAGCCATACTTTCAAATGATTTTGACATTAACTCGCGTTGCTTGGAGTACATTACGATCTACAGCAAATTTGCTTCTTTCGAATTGCTTGCAGCACCTTCCAGTGGCTCTGGCTCTTATAATTCTCGAATATTTGCAACGTATTTGGTACTTTGATAAAGGTTGTTAAAAATTATACAAGGAAGTAACACCATAAGGCTGTAAGTGTCGACATGCTTACAACTTTTCTTAGTGATAACTCAGGGAATATTAAAGTGCACCTACTGTGTTTACGACCACTTATTTGCGAAGGAGCAATCTTGGTAACGATACATTACACGTTCTTTTTTCGTACGCGT
The DNA here is from genome assembly GCA_963680705.1 of Rhagium mordax. Classification (NCBI taxonomy): domain Eukaryota; kingdom Metazoa; phylum Arthropoda; class Insecta; order Coleoptera; family Cerambycidae; genus Rhagium; species Rhagium mordax. The sequence goes on along the minus strand of OY796657.1, from coordinate 24,078,406 downwards.
GTCTGAATACAACACAATTTATCTAGCAGCCTCCGTAATATAAAGCTGGGTTTGGGACGCTAACGTTTGATGAGCATTTGAGAGTAGTTATTTCTCGCTAAAATTATTCAGAAACAGTTTATACAGTAACACTGGAGGTATGCAGAAACCATATTCTCGTATGCAGATATTATTTATAGAGCATATCGTATGAAAACAAGTTTTGCTTATAAAAATGCGAAGTAAGTGTATTATATTTATTACGCGTGGCGAAACGCTCTCGCAAAAGCATTAAAAAATGAATAAGCGAATAAAAGATTGTATTTTGATTTGAGGTACTTATAAATTATAAATAATGTATGCCGATGTTAACAGGTAATGATCGCAAATAAAAATTTTCATGACGTACAGAGTGCAGCACATAAAAGTCCACCCCGTTTATTTTGGTTATTCTTCACATTTTGAAAAATTCCAAAACGTTTTCCTACGTATTTTCGAAATATCCAATTTTTCTACGAAGATTGTATTTTGGACCCATAATATGTATACAGAATAGAGCAACACCAAGTTTGTTATCTCTTATGGAACACTATATTTTTTATTCAAAATAAGCCAAATAAAGGGGGTGGACTTTTATGTGCTCCACCCTGATAAATTCGTCCTTCTATTTAATAATTTATTTTTTTTGTTACCATTTTTATTTCATATTGTAATGTGATAATTTTTGGGTAGCATTATAATCGAGATTATAATAGACGACTAGGACAGTACACAATACACATTTAAAAAAGTACCTATCTACATATTGTAATGTGATAATTTTTGGGTAGCATTATAATAGACGACTAGAACAGTACAGTACACATTTAAAAAAGTATATACTTATTGGAACCATAGATATAGTATCTACTCATTATCTGAAAGGGATTATTTTATGAATTTTCCATTTTTTATAGACCCCCAACACGTGAATACAATTATTATTTATTTTAGATTTTGTTCTAGTTGTAAGTGAGAAAGTATGAGTTTCACCAATTTATGTACATTTGTACATAAAGCATTGTCCTTTTCTTCGGGACGAGCAGCCAATTAAGAAGTAAATAAATATTTGGTTTTGGCGTAAATCAATGAACAGTACCTACACAAAATTGTAGCAGCGAAGTTTCCAAGTAAATATGGTTAACTCGTTAATAAAGATAAATAATTAGATTTGATGAGATGGTATGTCCTTAACGAAGCACGTATTTTCATTAAAAAGAGGATATTCTCTCGTGAGTTGGATATGAACTAAAATTTCTAGTTATAAAAATAACTTATAAACTTTATTATTTGGTACTGATCATTACGAGGGTCGTACACCAAAAAAGAGTACACGTTATTTTGGGAAATACTGACCTGATCCGCTCATGCTGAGGACGTGCTTGAATTGGAAAGCCTATACATGGTACTAATTAATTTTGCAGATCGAGCCTTCTCTTTGGGATCTCCTCTGTTTTCGTTTCTGCAGGTATCTCTGCCCCTCCCTAATTTAGTTACTTACCTGTTAGTGGAGTGTAATCTTCAGAAACCAATGTGATTACTGGCTTTCCATTGCGCCAGAAAAATTGCTGTTAAATTATTTTATCTCTTAAGTCATCTCACGTAGAATATTATGACGAATTTTGAATAGCACTGTCGAGTGCGGTGTTATTCTGTAAGCGAAAGTGTTTATGTTTATATTATAGTAGCTTCTATTAGAATAAAAGTGGAGGAGTTTGTTTTAATGAATAGTACTGCTACCTCCGATCAAAGAAGGGTTTTTTGATCAGATTTATGATACTTATTAAATCAGGTTATCAACTTTTTGGTCTACAGCTAATGTTTTGAAAGCCCACTCATACCTAAGTGATTTCTTCCCAAGAATCATCTATTAGCAAGAGAGCAAGAGATATATTAATAGGGCGCAGTCACGGCAGTGCATCACCGAATATATATGGACCTTTACGTAAATAACACTGACGTGTCTGTTTTGGTTTAATGGTTAGAGTTCTGATACTGCAATATATGATGGCTAAAAGATACTGCTGGTTGCTGAATTCCAGTTCAGCCCATGTCTGATTGATATAGTTCGCTGTTGCCAACTGATTCATGTTTATTTTATTTTAAAATTTGCATGCCATTAATCAATCAGTATCAATGCAGCTTTTTGATCGTCAGCGTTTCAGTCGCTGTATTTCTGTTTGTTGTGAAAGTGTTTAATTCTTTGTTGTAAAATTTAGGTCTAGCTGGTCTGGTGCTTGTTCCAATTCGGTTGTTTCTTGGTAATTTTGCTGATTTGTTTCGTTGCATCTCTTTTTGATTTAGCTAAATCAGCAAGATTGCTAACGACCATCATTGTCATTCGAACATGTTTTAGCAAGTCTATGTACCTATGTGTATGTATATGTATATGTTTTTTCGCCACAGATGACAGATTTTGTGGATGATAGCAACTTAATTACAAAGAAGCCAAGTTCATTAAAATTTGAGAAGACAAAAATAAATTTAAAAATTCATAAATGTGTAAACCAACTAAATGTTCAAGCCTCGGTTCAAGCTAAAAATTATGCGTGCACGACCAACTACCCCTTCAAAAGTAAAAATAAAAAAAAAATGCATATTCTGCGTCTAGTGTGTGTGATCTAAACGTCGTATGTCTGTGACTATTGAAACTTGAGTATTTCAGACGTACATCGATTGTGACCTGCCTCGCAAGGATCCATTGCTCCAATTATAAGTTCACAGTTGTATAACAAAGGTGGAATTGGCGGAGACAGACAGGAATTTCTGTAATTACAGTAATATCTCCAAACTTGTATATTAATCTCCTCGGAAGTTTTTGTTGTTTCCTGGTCGCGCGCAAATCTTAAAAGTAATTATTATAGGTACTTACTTTTTTATACCACAATTTTATGCATAGATATTTAATATTAAATGGTAAATAGAATACGTTTTTCGGATATAGTGTAATTGATGAATGCAAGCTGAACTTGTAAAAGCGAAAGTAATCTGATTATAAAAAAATATTCGACCCTTTATGAAATTTTTTAGGGGCGTCGCGTCGTGTTTATGCCAAGCACAGGGCTCATCGATTGACCCACATACCCCTCTCGTGCATATTTAGCATCGTGTCGGGACGCAAAAACACGGAGGCCGTTGCACCCAGCACTAAACGCGAACTTTTTTCAAGCCCTTTATTTTCTTTGCATGATTCTAACAAAATAATTTTCTTTCTGACATAACTTTTGCACTTTATCACCGTTTAGCATCACGTTCTCGTTAAGCGTTTAATAAACGATAAATTATGTTTCTTCTAGTGTACTAATGCATGCGAATAGTTTACATATTTAATGAAATGACCTCAATATTTACCGTATATTGTTTGATTGTATCTCAGGCATATTTATAAAAAATAATTTTTTAGTTAAAAATTTGATGAATTCTAAATAAAGGAATACAGATTAGTAAGTAGTAAGTAGTAATTAGTAGTAGTAATTTATACACAGTAACAACGTATCCTTGTTTTTTTTATAAAAAAATATATTTAAATACTTAATTACAGTTCAAAATATTGGGGATTATTATAATATATATTTAATAAAAGTGTTTACATGACGAAATAATAGGGCCAAGAATAAATAGATTTTTGTAATATAACAAAAATAGATCTATCCGTTAAATAAGTCTGTCAAGTTTTCATAAATCGTCTAATTTACACCTACGTTCGACTTCATGAAATTGACTTAAAATTTACTGCATAAATTGATACAGGCAATATTAAATCCTAGTAAATTATTAGCCGATTTTCGGATCTCTACGTCTTTGGACGCGTATTTACAAGACATAGAAGTTGTAAAAGTACAAGACGAATCAAACAATTTCTTTACCACAGAAGTAGTACATACCAGCATTTGGTACAATAATTGTACGGTTTCAAAGGAATATAACTCAAGAAACTCAAGATACACAAACATATTTGTTGAAGTTATCTTTTTGGTCTTACTGTATTTATACAGGGTCATAATTATAGTAATAGTAATAGTACCTAATATTTATTTACGTAATATATGTATTATAATGTAAATAATACAATATATAGAAAATAAACAATTAGGTCCTAGATACAACAACGAAAAAAAATTAAATATTTCAAGATGTATTATTATAAATGCAAAAAGAGATATTAAAAAAACTATTTTGAAAGAATGATACTGTAAATAAATAAAGAGGAAAAATAGCCCACAAAAGAGAACTTGTAGTGGGGTTTTCTACTTTCTTATAAATCTATCAATAAATATTGCGTGTAACATAACATTTTAAAATTCCCAAACATAAAATATATCTTACATTATAATATATAAAGAATTATTTACATAACTTACATTAATATCGCATAAAAGAATATAGCAGAAAAATTATGATGTGTGTAAGAAATGGATTTTAATTTATTTGTAGGTATTCTGTTTTTAAGTTTATTAGGTTGTCTATGAAAGATCTTGATTTTGTCAGTAACCATTTTTTGACCTCTTTTTTAAAAAGAGAAAGAGAGTTAAATTGTTTTTTGTCAATCGGTAATTGATTATAAATTCTTGACCCCAAGTAAGAAGACCATCTTTGTGCTACACTTTTAATTGCTTTTGCAAACGAAGCTTCTTTGTATCTAGTTGCATAAGGGTGAGAAATTGCTGTTTTTGTTTTAGATTTTTTTTTAATTTTTTTTTAGATTTTTTTTTTTATTTTAATTAAACCATATCTTCTTAAGGGCGGAATTTCTCATCAAAATAAAATGAAAAATTACCTTTATTATTATATATACTCTCAGAAAGCCTAGGTCATAATTTGCAGGTGTATTCTCCAAAAAAAAAAAGTTATTTTGTTTAATAAGTATGTGTCCTAAAATCCTGCGTTTCTTTGTTTCAGTATTACAGGGCGTTTAAAACTTTCATGAAAAAAAATATAGTTAGTCCTATCTCTCAAAATAATCAGCCGATTTTCTTCAAATTTTATATGAGGGGTGGTACTTTCAAGATCTATTTATTAACTGCCAAAATTTCAGTTCTACCATTGAGTCAGTGGCTTACAACGGTGGTTTGCAGCCCCCTTTTCTAAAAAAAATACGTCACTGATTTGGTTTCGAGAAAATAACAGCGGATTTCGGTTCTTATTCAAAAAAAAAAAAACATAAGAAAGCTATCTCATACATTTTTGATATTTTTTCCCCATGAAAGTTAACTCTGAAACTAAGTACTTTAGGACACATATTTATTTAACAAAATAACCTTATGTAGATACCAGCTAATACTATACGCTCTTTAAACTTGATTTGAACTGACTGTCTAGTTTGTCCAACATATTTTAGATCACAATTTTTATAATTAATTTTGTTAATCCTTAATCTTTCATTTATTCGAGATTTATCCATTGGATTTCCTAAAAGTTATTGCTTTTTATTTCCTGAAGGGTGAATAACTGTTACACCGATGTCCCTAAAAATCCTACTGATACCCTTTATACGCCGAGGTTCGTATATGGAATTGATGAATACAGTAATGAATTCTGAAATTTCTCTTTCGGTTTCAGACGAGGTTTCAGACGTCGAGAAATTATATCAAATAAAGTTGTAAGGTAAAGGTATAAAGTTCCCAGCCTATAAAGTTTCTCTGTAGGTTTCAGAAAGAATAGACCTTAATTAAGGATATAGCTAGATCCTTAATCAGGGTCTTCTCAAATTCTAATTTATTTTTACTATTCTTAATTGCTAATCTAGAAATGTGTTAAGTAGTCGGTGTTTTGGTATCCAGTGAAAGCTACTTTAAAAGTGATATCACATTAAAGTTCCAATTTTTTTCAGGAAAAACTTATGTTAACTTGCTCTCGAGAAACGGTAATTTTTCAGCAATTTCGTAACTTAAAATTTTGTGTAGGCTTTGGTAGCTTTAAGTAAAAGCAGAATTGACTGTATGAGAGTGGTCTATAAGTCTTTACTAAGAACAAAGACATTCGTCTATAACTTCTCCAGATATGTTTTGAAATTGTAAGCATAATCTGAAAAGAAGCACACCCTTAAATTATTAATAATTGGTAATCCGACGGAAACAGGAACAAAACAGTATTATCAGTTTAAAGATTTGCATAAACGAAATTTAATGTAGTTTTTGGAAAGCTTGCCGAAAGACATTGTTTTCTAATATTTCATCTCATTCAATTGCCTGATAATTTTTAATGTACGTATGTTGTAATATTCCGTCTGTGTAAACTTTAGGTATTTTGTTAGACTACGTAAGTTGCTAAAGAGGAATTAAATTTTGTAATTTTAGAAAAAAGTTTTCAATCTACTGACTGCATAAAATACCCCAAAAATGTTAATAATCGCTTCAAACTTGGCGAATAGGTAATTATATTATCGAATTGAAGTACTATTCCGTAATAAATTGTAATACGTAACGGTGTAAATAAAAAATAGTTATATATTCATGCTCGTATTCATGTTAAAATGATAATACTCTTAATATCCTGTTCCCAAAATGTAATTAAAGTAACAAATCTCCTGACATTTTAATGATTTAATATCAACTGTATAATCCTTATAGCTTTCATAGTCATTACCGAGGTATTTTCTAATGAGAGAATTAACACAATTAATTTTATAAAGAGGTATGATTGTAACCAAGTGTAATCGTGTTTTGTAATTATATCCTCTCCGTTTCCATATATTAAAAATATCTGCATATCTGTATATAACCACTGCCACTAATTTAAGCAATAAATAACTGGTGTAAAACACTGTTGTAGTCCATGAGATGAATTAATTATTTTTAGGTTGATACACCGCAAGCAAATAATAAATATTTTCAAAACTTAGAAATATAGATATTAGTAAGATATTCTGATTTTGGATTACCATTAAGGAAATTTTACAGCCGGCACTGCCCCTATATTTATTGAATACTAACCTTTATTTAAATTTTGCCAATATTGAATATATCTCGAAGTCCACTCATTGTGGCAGACGGACAGACCAGCGGACAAATATTTTAGGCAACAATATTTGTAAGATCAGTGAATCAGTGATTAAATTAAATTTAATTTTTGAGTTTTCTTCCGGTTATTTATTAATGGATATTGTTCATTTGCGAATTTCGTCTAATGTAGCTACTTATCTACTAAAAGTCTTAATATAGGTTTATATACCAATTTCACATCCTTGCTCTTTCGGTACACTAACAACATATCAGCAAATTCACTATTGGTATAAACGTGGGCTATTGCTAACTAAAAAACTCGATAACATTATGAAATATAGCTTCATGGTTACTCATCTCTAAGAACAATTTGATTGCGTTCCTCCTGCGACCAATTTTTGTCTCATCAAGTCGTTAAATTGAATGTCATAACGTTGGAAGGCGAATTAAAGAGTGATGGTATTATCAGAATCCAATTATCCACCCCTTTTAAACTATTCTGAAGAGGGTTGGAACTTTTGATGTGGCATTGGCAGTGACCTATTTTTCAGCAACTTCCAAACATTGCACGCTGCTTGGCTCTACAATCGTTTCGCCAATCAAGTTGACATAATTGTAATTGTGGAGTAATATGTTTTTTCTTTGTATTATTGGAAAGACAATTGTTTTCTGTAGGTAGTTATAAAAAAAAATTCTTATTGATCCTTTGAATTTTCTCATTTCTTCCCAATAATAAAAATAAAGAACAAAAACAGAGACTGAATAGTCAGTAAATTAAAGGTGTTGTGTTACTTTTGTAATTTTGATATTGCCTTCAATGCAAAGGTAAGATCTGCTTTTCTAATCATATCGCATATTTTTCTCGAGGTTATCTATTGGGATTCTTTACAATTCTTTTGTAAAATCTTTCAAAACGACCACAAAGAGTCCAATGAATTAAGTTGGACCAACTTGAAGATCAAATCTCCGTTTTCAATCTGTTTTCGAGGACACAGAGTATTTGAGAATTTTCTGACCGAAATTTAATATATTAAGGGTAAACTTGTTAAGAGATAAGCTTATCCTCAACTTAGTGGAAATCATTTATCAAAACCTTTGTAATAAATAAATTTTACTATTTGGTGGAAATGAAAAATGATTCAATTATTTGGTTTCCCAAACATACCAATTCCTAAACGTTAAATTGAGGTCGTTAAGTGTGACATGCATTATTACCTATCCAAAAGCGAGTGTTATGCGTTTTAACCATGCAGTTTAATAAGAAATTGTATTCGTCATGGAAGCAATTGTAAGAAAGAAAATTCGAGGTGTATCCAAAATCTGTCCTTTTATAGGTCTCAGAAAATCAGTATTCTATGGTGTAATATATTATTTATAGAAGGTTGACTTTGTACTGGATGCAATTGTTTTAGTAAGCCCGTTTTGCCATGGAAAACGTAAAACCTTCAAACTTAATAAAGGTTTAATCATAGAGTAAAAAATAATAAAGAGACGCAACTGTCAAGGTTTCGAGATTTTAGTGTTGTATTTTTTTACCAATAGCTTCATGATTGTCTTCAATTTTAAGGGCTATACAGCCACATTACAAATACCATCCCATAGCACTAAAAATTGGTGACAATCATGAAGTTATTGGCAAAGAAATACAATACTAAAATCTCGAAACCTTGACAGTTGCACCTCTTTATTATTTTTTACTCAATGGTTTAATCACTCCTTTGAAGCACCCTCAGATATAAAGGTATTTTTTCTTAAACTTCCTCTAATATCCCCTAAAGCGTAATGCTTGTGTGCCCAATTTCAACCCTCTTACTCTGTTATTAAAAAAAATCCATTATTTTTTTGAACTGTAAATCCGTTTTAAGGACATGTTTATTTAAACTTTTTGACTTATTTTTTAAGTCTCGATTATGGACTCTGACGCTGAATGGATGTTCCTTATTTCAAATAAATACATACCTCCTATATCTCTACAACTTTATCGTTCATAATTGTAGAATACAACTGCAGCAAAGAGCGAAATCAAATGCACAAAGAGGTAGATACCAGAATAAAATATGTGAAGCCTTACTAAATTATTTATAATAATTTGCACATATTTTATTTCACTGTAAAATCTTTGTCCATTTGAGAAAATGGAAGCAACTCTATGAGCTACAAACTTTTACACACAGAATAACCGATCATCTAGGTATAAATAATCTTTGGCGACATTATTTACAATATTTACCATGCCTAATGAAATCCACGTTCTTTTCCAGCTCGAGTTCCTGCTAGGGCAACAACTCGCTACTAAAATGAATAAGCCATCCCCTTTCATTCCAATGATTTATCGTTTAACACGAACTTTTTACGCATCCGCTTTGAAGCGAGGAAGCAATAATTTCTTTCTTCAGAAAAGATGTTCAAGTGCAAGCGACTTTACACCTATTTTCGTTCAATTTGTTTATCGTCACCTTTTCATAATGAAACCATAGTGGACTGTAATAGACTGATTAAACATTTCTGTAAAGCCGGTCCTGTCAACATTTAAGTTAAGTAGCTTTGGCCCAACATTACATACGCAGATGTGGGCATTTATTTTCGCCACCTCTGAGCTACTGGTAGATTTACATTTATTTCAGTAGTACCTAGTAGTAATACTTGAATACACTAACAGAGGTCAGACCTATATTTTGAATCGTATTTTAAAATAGTTATATTTAGAACGCAATATACGGTATAACTCCTATTCATACATAGATGAAAAAACGGGAAAAATTAGTAAAATAATTTACATAAAATATAACATAATAATATCTTGTTCTGTCTCTTAGTATGGAATTTAAATAAAGAAATTCAAGTGGTGCCTACACCTCAATTGAGTGACATCTTACTTGCAATTATCATTTAAAATGCGTTGTAACAGAGATGACGTCTCCTGAATCAATTTTACGATCTGTATGTAAACAAATGTAAAACTGTTAAATTTATCGGAATTGGTGGTAAATATTCCATTCGATTTCATTGTTTACTGTACTCCGAGGCCCGGGCCATTAATAACATAGATGTAGGTATTGGACAATGAACGAGGAATAACTGTGAATTAAACGAGCTTCTTTAGTCGATATCTTTTAATTCATAGGTACTGTTATTTTAAAAATGCATAGACTTATTGTGTTTTCTCCATACAGATCACTCTGCTAAATAGGAACAGAAAATCAGTTGACTTTAATTCGTTGGAGTCGAAGTTTAGTCGAAAAAAGAGGATTTCCAATGCACGACAGTTAATACCCTCATAAGCGTACAGCATTCATTTTGCTCTGGTGAGTTTTACAAACTAAAATTCGTTTCCAAGAAAAATGAAAGCTTAGAATGTGTAGAAAGGAAAGCAAATAATTAACTATTTGCAGAGGCATTCGAAAACAGAATCGCACCTTCTATATCTGCAGTGCACAGATTGATTTAAAATTATTTCTATTTTTCTTTTAGAATATATTTTATTTCTTCTTTCGTTTCTTATTTGGGATTTATTATCACATATTCTTAAATTTTATGTTTGTAGAATTACTGTGTACTGTGTTCCTATTGCGATGGACGGTATTGTATATTTTCAGTTTTATTATATTCTGTAATCTGTTCACCAGCAATGAGCTAGTTACTACAGATCAGCAATCTATAAAAAATCGAAAATGTGGGTAGAAATATTGATTAGAAAGTTTAAAAAGTAAATCATTAATAAGGAACGACTATTTCTTTTTAGGTCAAGTGTCAAGACGAATAAAATACCGAAAATAAAGCCCAGAAAGCTGGAGATTGTACTGTTCCCTTTATTATGAGGTTCTAAATACCTGTACATATTGTCATGTATTTCTACGTTAATAAAAATTAAACAAATAAATTAAAATACGTTAATATGAAATTTCTATCCCAAATTCCCAGGAAGATTTACAAAACAGGACGAATTTTATTAAAACTTGCAGCATTTTAAAGGATACTAATCTTGGGAAATTTGGCTCGCTCAGTGATGTACTTTGTAACCAAGAGTAATTAAATAGTCCACGTAGGTGAGGCTCGTACTACCTAAAATACATAAAAATAATTAATAAATTAACCAAAATATGGACAAGTAAAGTATTTAAAAGTAAATAATAAAGACATAATAGTAATATTATAACTTAAAAAGAGCATATTCTAAGGCTTAATCAACCATGAAAGAAAATTAGTTTATTTCATCCCGTCCGGAAAGTACAACATTACAGTAAGGGCGGCCGGGAAGTGAGGTATTACGGTACTAGATACTGTAATGTACCGGAAGCCACCGGAAATTCATTACGAACCAATCACAAACTGTTATTATACCTTTTGACAGTTATTTGACATATAAAAATTTACCTTAAATTAAAAAATAGTGTCAAAACTGTCAAATGTCAAACGATCTAAGAAAGTAAACAAGTTTCAAATTATACAAATAGACAATTAATGACGGAATGAAATAAAATATTATTCAATACACGTCCGTTAGGTGTTGTTCCTGTCTCGTTTAGATATACTGGACTCGGCTCCTTCGTCGCCCGAAGGTAAGTTTCTCCTAGAGAACGAGAACCCCTGGAACGCCCTAAAATTATAAATAAATTATTATAAAATAAAAAGGGATTACAACCAACTCTAGTAAGTGAATCCTCCTGGTATATTCCGGGAAAGAAATTTGTAATGTGTTTAGTGTGAAATTTTCTTATAATAAATGGATAGGATAAAACAAAAAATATTATTAATCAACTTAAACGAAAAAATTAAATCAATAAACTAATAAACTTAAATTAAAATATTTCATAAATCAAATAATAATAATAAATCAAAAACAAAATTAAATTCCTCTAAATACATTACAAAAATTATTGGCGCCCAACGTAGGGCGAGAAAAATGAATTAAATAGAAATATCCTCTAAATACATTACAAAATTTATTGACGCCCAACGTGGGGGAGAAAAATTAATTAAATAGAAATATCCTCTAAATACATTACAATATATTTATCTCCTTCATGCAAGATCCATGCCAAATATGTTTTGGTGCAATGTTTCGTTAGTTTCTGTATGTCGGAAACGGAGACAGATATGTAGGTATATAAACTTTTTCTTAAAATAAAACACCATCATTTCCAGTATATACTTAGAAAACACTTTGTATAGTACACATATATCAACTGTGTTAAGCCCCCCCTAAACGTACCTATAAGTTTGTAATACATGAACGTGCATTCAAGTATCAGATATATGAATAAGAGCTACACAGTAGATCTTTACAGCAAACTTGTGTTGCACATACAATTTGTGCAAGCATGCTGATAAATAATTTGTGTGTTTAGGTATCAGATTTATTAATAACTACATTTACGTGTTTCAAATACAAGTTCGTCGCCTACAAGTTAAAACAATCCCGTATAGATCAGTTGCTTTCAAATATTTGTGCAATCTTGCTTGAAGGTCTGGCTCAGCAACATGAAAAAATACGCAAACACATTTTGTCAGAGTAGTCGCTCAACTACACCTTTCAAACAGTGACAGGCATGTTGTCAACACAGGCCGTTAGTCGGTTGCAGCCCTACATGTTTCGATTTGTTTTACGCAAACATAAAATCAAACTCTGCAGATTCTTGCAATTATGTTTGAATAATTAGATTGTACAATCAAATATCGGAACTACACTCGATTTGTCGCTTGTACAAATTTTCTAATTCATACATGAATGTTGAAATATCGTTACGTGTAGTTTTGTATCATGTTGGTGCATACAAATCAATTCAAGCTTGTTGCAGTGAAAATGTTTTTAATAAAACTTGATGATGCAAACATATCACATATACACATTACTGTATTAATATAGGGGTAATCCTTGTTTGTACAGATAAGTATAATAAACTATGTTTGTAATACTTGTACGTATGTCTAGTTTGACAATAGTTTTGTATGTGCATTTTGTATCTGCAGATAAATCAAACAAACTTGAAGGTATGTTTGGGGGGCTTTAAGATGTGAATTTTTAAATCTTACGAATAATTACTTTTTTGAGCTGTCTGGATACGGAACTCCAAATATTAACCGATGAACAGTATCTAATAAAGACAGAATTCTGGCGCCAACACCATTTCTCAAATCGTTGTGTAGTATATTACATATTACTGATTCGCGTCATAATTTATTTACTTAATTTTCAAATAAATTTCCGCATCGGACTCCACCGACTCGATATTCAAATATCTAAAAATATATATGTATATACAAAAGCTTGATGAAAACTGAGAAGTTATGATCCAGGATAAAGGGAAACGAGGGAATAACAAATTAATTATAATAAAATGTAACTTAGAACAGAAACATGAGAAAATTAGTGCGCTGTTCATAATTCATAGTTTTGGGCAACGTAATGCGAAGTTTGAAACTAATGGGCACTTCTCAATAATGATTAATTTGGCAGAAATAACGTGCTTAGGCCGATGTTAATAAAATATGTTATTTCCATTTTCACAAACAATGAAGCGTTCTTAATCCAAAAATATTTTTTGGGTTAAAACTATTCAATACTTATAGTTTGTTTTTAATAAATTATCAGCAGGAGAGTATTGTTATCCAAACTACATAGTATCAAAACCTCCTAACCTACAGAAAATAAAAGGATATTATACTCACATACATTTTACCTTCCCTAGAAGATGGAAGGCAATTTAATTTACTATTTTCAGTATAGAATTCTTTTTACGTGTAGGAGATTATGCCAGGGCATTACCCTATATCAATATGCGAGCGCTAACTCATTTTTGGGGAAATTGGTGTCCAGCGATTTCACACTTTGCTGGTTATATCGATCCTTAAATTTCATAATTTTTAGCTTTATTTAGACACGTTCAGTTGAAAAACTGACAATTTATTTCGTATAGAGGTGGTTCAAAACGTTTCCTTTAACGAAAAAACTCTGAAACCAAATTTTATTTCAACCCCATTTCATAATTTAAACCGTTTTTGTTATTTCATTTGTAATAATTTGTATCGCAATAATAGTTAGAAATTATCCTTTGTCTTTGTCACATCTGTATGCGATGTTATATTGTGGATGATCGTTGTGAGTTTCTGCTGCAGTAACAGGCACGGGAGCGTGTGCTTGTGACAACTGGAGCATGGGCTACGGTGATGGTGCCCAGTGGTGCGTAGGACAACACTGAGATTGGTTCAACGCAGCACAGAGAAGCCATTACACGTATTCCAGTCAGAAAATATAAGGAATAATTTGTTTTAGCTTTACAGTACCTACATATATTTCTTTGTTATAATTAACGAATTTAATATAAAAAAATGTATTATAACAACCGAAAAACGGTCCATAATCACTACGGAACGTTACCCATGAATATTGTAAATATAAATTAATTAATAAACAGTACAAATTTTCAATAAATTTAATTATCCAGATATTGAGCAAACATGTTTAGTTATCTACTTTATTGTCAAGGCACTTTAACAAACATTTTAACGTAAAAAAATGTGTGGAATTAATAAGGACTAAGAACTAATAAGATAAATGTTGTATGGAATTTTAAGTATTATTTGTTATACAAATTATTCTAGAAGGTGTTATTTTAGCTTAATATCTTCAAGGGCGAATTGAAAATTGAAAATAGTTTAGTTTTTCATATTAATACAAATTTATTCGTGTCGCTTGTACGCCAATGACTTTCCTGAATCACTGATACAAGTTTTGAATTCCTCAACCTTAAGTATGTGGAAATAATTTTGAGAAGAGAATAATTTTTGTATTAGACTCTATTTTTTTAGGAAATTTCTTTCCAAATTTTTAAAAAACCTATCCTGAATAATAATCATTATGAAACTTCTATTAGATTAGTATGATTATGCAGCAAACAATTTAATGTAACGCTCTGTATATAGTTTAACCTTTCAAATAATTCAAGAGAAAATGTTTTGCAAAGATGCAAGTATTTTATTTAAAAAATGAATATTTATTCTTAAGTTAAACTTTAGCAACTCTGCACTCTCATAAAAAATGTTTTTTTTTTTTCATTTATCATTTCTTTTGCTGTATTGGAAAGGTCAGTCGATATGTTTAAGTAATTCCCAAACTAATTTCTTAAGAAGAATAGCCATATATGGTGGTAATTCAATTTTTATAATCTCTGACAATATCAGTCTTATTTGGTACGTATTTATAATATAATTTTTTAATGTATGTGCGTTTTAAGAGGTTCTGTAAATTTAATATTATTTACGAAAAATACAAGTCAAATGCAATAATGACGTAAACTAATTCATTTTAATTAACCAATACCATTTATCTTGAGCTTGAGCCCTGTAAGTGTTGAGTAATTTAGTTTAATATTTTCTACTTGATTTAAAATAAGTAAAAAATCATGCATTGATTTCTGCTTTCCAGTAATAAATTTTGCAGCAATGATTAAATCTAAATTACATTTTGCTTTTAACAACTCGTAAAGTTATGCATTTAAGAGAGAATGCCTAGACGCTGCGTTACAATAAAATTTTACTGCTAAAGTTCTACGAGTACAGCTGTATATAATTCATGTCTACTACCAAATTATACATATCTCAATCCACGTAGCTTCACATAAAATAGTTGAAAAGGCCTTTCAACAGTTAATCACGTTTAAATATTTGACGCAATATTTAAGTATATTCCGTATTTCAAATACCAACGTCGAAGATATTAATTAAAAATCTGGTATTAAACCAACACTACTTCTTTATAAGAATGGTTAAAAAAAAAAAAACGTTGAGTTTATATAATGGGAAACGTATAATCATAATCATCGGTGTATTTCCCAACCTCGCCACCTTCACATTTTTAATCAGCAGCTTTGAATAACAGCGAATCTATATATCAAATTTCATCAAAACGTCTCATAGGGATGTTTAGCTATTTTTCATGATTATATATTTTGGAAAACTTGATTGATCTACAGGTTTCACCCCCACAGAAAATAACCCATGAATTGTGTGTATTGATTTCCATGATTATTGCCAAATAGCTAATAAGGACTATCCTGTTATTTGCAAATTTTTAATCGTTCTTACGCTATAACTTACAAGCAATAGATTTAGGGTCTATGTGTATTAAAACATTTGGGCGCAGCATTACACCAATAATACACAGTTTCAATATGACAAACAGATTTCATATGATACTATACAATTTTAAAAGAAACGTTACGTTGCGAGACATCCTGTATATATATTTATTATTCATGTTCTATCACGATCGCACATGGTTTTACCATTGAATGGGGGTCAACCGCCCTTTTTAAAATCATCCGTTTTTATAAACACTTTTTTGTAAGGTCAACGAAGAGGTCAATTGCTTCCCATAGAAAAATGTTCTGTGGCATAAATAATATTTACCCTCGTATTTACCTTTACCTTTAAAATTGTTTAGTACCAATGACAAATGTAAACTATAAAGACGTGGAACGACATTGTTGTAATTGAAGCAAAACAATGTATAAAATGCGGTTGGACACTGTCAGAGAACGACATTAAATTTTTCTTCTTACTCTGTTAATAGTAGCCTTAAAACATATACTACAATATTGCTTTAAAGTTATTCCAAAAAACGTATTAAATATATAAAACCAGTAGTATCAGTAAAGAAATAGAGAAAGAACAGTATCGCCCTCGACAGTGTCCAAATTTTATACATTTTCTTGCTTCAACTACCTACAACAATGTCGTTCCATGTCTTTATAGTTTACATTTGTCATTGATTCTTCATATTAAATTTGTTTGCCTGAGAATCGTGTTAATGAAGTTTCATAATTAGGAAGATATATCTACACATTTTGAACATACCCCATCCGTGTGCATATAAGCAAAGTTTTTTTATGTAAATTTCGGATCTTGCTATTTCATTTAATATATAGTAGCATTAGTAGCAATAGTAGTAGTAGTAGAATTGAGGTGGACCGAAGCTTAGCAACTGGGCTCTTTTTTACTCACCCCTCACCGTTGCCTCAACCAATCACATTTGATCCCTCTTTAATCCTCTTCGAGTTTTTATTAACGTTCAGAACGTCTTTCTGTTCGAGGAAGCCCCTTCTTCTTCCAGAAGCATTCCAAATATCAACCTTCCGAATGCTTTACATACTGACTCAAGAAGGATGTTGCTTCATCTATTCCTCAT
Organism: Rhagium mordax; assembly: GCA_963680705.1. Classification (NCBI taxonomy): domain Eukaryota; kingdom Metazoa; phylum Arthropoda; class Insecta; order Coleoptera; family Cerambycidae; genus Rhagium; species Rhagium mordax. The sequence goes on along the minus strand of OY796657.1, from coordinate 24,061,261 downwards.
CTTCCTCTACACCTATCCAGTGTTATTTTGTTACACTTAACTGGGCCCCTGGATACCCAGTATAGCCAGTTCACAGCAAATGTAATAATTTTCCTCAGCAGTCTTTAAATTTTTGCCAGTGTACAGTTCGTGGCGATTTGATTTACACTTAACCAACAGAGCAATTTATTGGAGTATAGGCCTGATTAGCGTTGTCAAAACAAAATCCATGTTCTAAAACCCCAGCTACTCGGCGCAAATGTCAAATGGTTGCAGTCAACCTTTCAATAATTCTGTTTCCGTTCCAGTTTTTTATATATTTAGGGTCACTCCTAGGTATTTGACCTCCTTCTCTAATGCCAGAGGTCCTTCGTACATAACTGGTGCCCTGAAGTTATCTATTTTCCTTCTCTTAGTAAAAAATCGACACAAATTATTTAAAAAAAATCAATATTAAGAGGATTGGGAGAAATTTAAAAGTACAAATAAATAATGTGTTATTTCAAACGAGTTTTTGTTTCTTAATTTCCCGTTACGTTTTTCTCATTTTCTCTGTGTATCGTTCAAATAACGCAATGCAATTTTTTTGTTTTACAGTAACTTAACCGGATTTAGCTTATTCTTGATTGTTTTCCATAAAGAGCTTGGTGTACTGAAGAATTTAATAGACTGATCGCATTACTATTTATGATAATTTTAATTTAGATGCAGGAAAGTATTGTTCACTGGTAAGCTCTCTTTTGTAGGCAGCTAGATAGGTTTTCAATTGAAATTTAAATCACAAATTACAGTTTTAAAGGACACACAAGCATTTTTTGTTTTGGATGCTATGATTTCTGTTATTTAATTCAATGTTTTATAACGTATAGTTATGAAAAGTAGTTGTTTTTAAAGGATTCGCTAAAATTGCTTTCTAAAGTGGTTTCAATATTTACTTCCAACAGATCTTATATTTGTATGTTCAGAAGTAGATATTTTTGTTATTATTCTTATTCGCGTTAAAAATAATAGTAGTAGTAGTCGTTTTGATTGACTAAAAGTTGTTAACGAGGTCATAATAAATTATACAAATAAAAACTTCTTATCTATTCACAAGAACAAGTCAAGCTTGCTATGCTTACTCTTTGATTGACGCATTAAATAAATTAGATTTTATTTTCTTCTATAATGAACGAGGGGATGAAAGTATTATTTTGAGTGCGCCGATGGACACAAGAAAGGGTTTACAAGGCGTGACAGAAGTTTACACTAACCTACTTTCATAAGCTTAAACTAAGGTTGAAGTGCCAAGTCAAGCGTAATGATGAATACATTAATTATATGGAATTATTGAATGTGACAAAATGTAATTAATTAACACTAACAACGAGTATATTGTTGTCTGAACTTCTGTGTGATTTTCATTATTACGTAGATGGGCCATGTGTACTTTTTTAGGACCGTTCATTTAACATGTAATTACATATTTAAGTTGAATACGATGACGTTTTTATTTATACAGTTTTATTTTACTGATCATCCATGTACAGTTTTGAAAAACAAGGGCGTGTACTCTAATGTCTAATTAAAATTACTGTGGTGCATATTCATGTTCTAATTTAACCAGTAAACTTGGTGGTTTTGTTGCTGCAGCTCTTACGAACGGTTTGCAAACTGCCAGATAAACTTAACCCGGTTAGAGTTTTAATGATAATTCGTACAAGCGAAAGTCCTGCTGGAAGCGCTTCCGGAAGTACTTTTGTACACTGAGCTTCAGATTTTTAAGTCCTGCAAGAAGGACGCGTTCTTCAAGCTTTTTTACCATAACCAGTCCTTCTGGCAGTACTAGTTACTTCCGGTAGTACACGCTATATTTGTGCGTAAAAATCTAAATAAAAATAATAGATAGGTAATAAGTGCTTAAAAAAATTATGTGTTTTTAAATAAAACTGGGAAGTTTATTAATAATGAGAGTATACAGTGTGACCCATTTGAAAGCGGGAGCGGGGCACCTCTATAAAGTGGCTATATTTTGTCCGATTTTGATCATAATTTTTTTTTATGGAAAACGGCATTTTGTGACAAATTGATAGATTTTTATTACAAAAATCAAGGCCTGCTTTGCAATTTTTTTGGAGAGATTTTTGTATTAGCGATTTTTTACGTGAAAAATAACTACTCCAATGTATTCAACGTTCCCTAAAATGATTCTGTACCAAATTTCATTCTAAGGTACCTCACATTAATAATCTGTATTATTATATAAAGGGGGTTGTAATTTTATTATATGTGAGGTTACTTATTTATTTATTTATTTATTTATTATTATTTTTGAAAATTTGTATATACCCGGAAATGCATTGTGAACATCAAGTAACTCATGAAATGATTGAATAAAAACAACTCGTAAATAAATTATTTTATTGAGAAAATTATTTGAGCATTTCCGGGTATAAACTAATTTTTAAAAGTAATAATATTACATGATTAATATGCGGTACTTTAGGATGAAATTATATACAATACATATAAGTATAATTTTCACCAAATTTTGCTTTCAGGCATTTTCACTGTGTGGCGCATTAAAATACGTGGCCAAAACGTTACACTTCACAACCTGTCACTATTTTGCACGCCATTTTGGTACTAAAAGAGCTAGAAACTTCGTCTTTTTTTGCGCTTAATCGTTAAAATATTATCTATCGAATGGTAGGGGCCTCGGTCCTATTAGCAGGACATGAAGTACTCGAAAATCGAGCTAAAGTTGGTAGGACGAGTAGTACGCCTCGTACTGCCAGAAGGACGCTGTACGAATTATCAAATTTAAGACTTCCAAATTAGTAAGTAGTCGAAATTTTCAAACCAAAAATATTCTTAGCGGGCCGATCTGGACATAGACCAATATGCAACTATGCTTGTTATACTAATTCGTAACCTTATTGTTACAGGTAAAGTATCCCACATCTTTGTGGTGCGCATAAAAAACGTCGGCGTGTTTTAAGTTTTTATCGGCATCAAAGTCTCTGACGTTTTTTATGTGCACTAAAAGATGTGGTCTACTTTATATTGTGTGACGAGACCGTAAAGGCCTTTTCAAATAAACGTCATGAAAATTAATGGAATCAATCCCATATTTGTCTTCAGTTTGTCTATTTTATTAATATGATAGACATATCACTAATATTTTTTCTTTTACTGCTAAATACACACAACAGAGATAGTTTCAGCATGTTATTAAAAGGTCGGAGATAATGTAGTAATAGATATCAAATCTATCAAATTATGAATAGTACCCAAGGCGTAGGTAATGTTTTCTATCAGTCATTGGGGAGAAATATAAGGCATATTTAACTAAGTTAGTCAGTTAAAATAGTATGTAATCATGATATGTACTTGCTATTTTTATAAATAATATAATATAGTGGACACGCAAACGTGGAAAGTTATAAAAAAAGTTTCCTACGATTGTGCAAAAAGTTAGTACTTTATTTGCAGTGCCAAAAGTTAAGTCCTTTTTTGCACATTACCTTGGTAACAGTGAAAACGTAAAAAACACGCTTCTTCCAAATTTGTATATTGCCATTAATTTTGACACAAATTGTAACAGAACTAAATTTTTTATAATTTTAAAATTTTTTTCTTAAATAAACATCGATGGTAGAAAATATATTGTATGTAACAAGGGCAAAAAGTGTGTTTATGACACTAAATTATCTATAATTTTCATGCTGCGTGCCATAAACACTAACTTTTTGCACTAGATACGTAAATAGCTATAGCTATTTATTAAAATCATTTACTAAAAAAATGGACACTAAATTTCCGAGTTGCAAATAAACAGCGAGTGCATGTTGAAAGGTAGCGTGCGTAAAGCGTTTGAATTTTGCGAAATTATAGATGAAAGAATTTAAAAGCTCTCAGTGCCAGGAGCGTTCGGTTGTGTAACTAACCTTTGAAGGATATAATTTGGCTCCTAAACACGTCATGTGGTTTCAAAGTTATTAAAATAATTTATAGTGGCATAAAAATAGTAATATTGAAATGTTGCACATTTTAACAATATCGAGTGTTGAGAAATACATCTAAGAGGTTAAGAAAACTAGAAAACTGTGTTATACATACATAGGTGTTAAAATTTACGCTTTCAGAAAATGTGAGCCTTTGAAAAGAAAGTGGTCTCTTCAGCATCTTTTGTGTTTTATTACTATTTCTACCCATAATAATAATTACAAATGCAATATTTTAGTATAGCAATTATAGTAATATAAAAAATTAAATCCAATTATCCACTTACTGTCTATTATTGTTATTGTGAAATTAATGTGACAGAAGCTATACATTTGCGCATAGTTAGTTATCTTAATAATTTTAAAGTATTAGTGTCAGTAACAATATACTAAATAATATTAACAACTTCAATTTTTCGAGCATTAGTAGATATGATGTATTTCTGCGCATTGAAACCGAATTTGACTGGAGAATGTGTGTATCACGTCAAGTTTTTGAGATAAACTGGGTAAAGTTGTCGAATAATACTGTTTTTGTTTTTGGTCATTTTGACGATTTGAAATTTTTTTAACTTTACTCGTTCAACATTTGTACCAATTCTATCGTCGATGCTGGCTGGTTACTTTAAGGGCTTACAGTTTATGGACTCAAATTTTCATAGCACATGAAATTAGAAATATTCACTAGTTTCTAAATAAATTTTCATCAAAATCTGGTGAAGATTTGAGCAGTCGATAGGTCTTTGTTTAAAATCTTGCCTTTTGCCCCCACTTTGTCAAGCTGAAAAGTAATTAAATTCGATTTGCTATGTAATAATAATATGATAATAGTAATAATGTCGTCTTTATCTCGGAAATGAAAGATCTGATCAAGTCAAAACCAAACGTGGTTGGAAGATATAATTTTTATAGAGCATCAAAAATGACTTGAAAATGTAATTTCTAAACAACTTTACCTCGCTTATCTTGAAAACTTGACTTATTACGCAAATTCAATCAGCCCACAAAAATGGGAAATCTGCTTTATATAAAAAAAAAATTACCCCCAATTTTGCGATTTGTGTAATTAACCTATCTTTGTTTTTAAAATAAATACTATAGATATTATATGGAAAAAATACTAAATTTCGACTGGTTTTTGTACACTTTAATAGCAAGGCCTTTTGCCAATTAATTTTTTTTCAACTCCAATTCCATTTAAATCTCGATTTAAATATTAAACCTTTCGCTTATTAGGCATTAGCGAAGTTAGAATGGACTCCGATTTATTTTTACGGTATACAGTGTGTACATAAACATGGAATAAATTCATTATTTCTGAATATACGAAAATATGTTCTGCTTTTATTTTTTTAGCCACGATGACTGCTTCGGTGATGATGTCATCTACTTTTTTTAAACGGAACAGCTTGTATGTTTATTAATTTTTAGAATCTCTGTGGAAAGCTGATATCAAAGATCTATGCCACTTAGAGTCTAAAATTCATAAGTTTGGAGCTACTGAAATATGAAAATATATATTTTTTTAAGTTAAATATGTCTTATTTTATCGTGATATTTTACAATAAAATAGCAAATGAACAGTAAATAATAACAAAAAATTAACTAAACAAAATGTTCAAATTGAAAACCTTCTTATGCCTGACAGTATCCCAATCGATCAATGAATTCTTGCTGAACTTTATTTATAGTTTCTTGAAAAATGTAGTTACAATAGTTACATTCTAATCTAATTTCGTTTTTTAATTCTTCAATATTGCCAGGTTCACATTTGTACACTACGTTTTTTTAGGTGATTTCGAAGGAAAAATCTAGCAGTATAAGATCCGGTGACCTTGGTGGCCATTTAACACTACCATTCTTCCAGACCTTAAGTTAATTTTTTATGTTATTATTTACTGTAAATTTGCTATTTTATTGTAAATTATCACAATAAATCAAGACTTATTTAACTTCAAAAAATTATATTTTCAAATGTCTGTAGCTCCAAACTTATGAACTCTAGATCCTAACTAGTAAGTACTTATAGGTTTTTGAAATCAGCTTTCTATAAGAGATTCTAAAAATGAAAAAAGTATACGGTGTGTTCGATTTAATAAAAGTAGATGACGTCATAATCGTGGAAGTTATGACGTCATAACTAAGAAAAAGTCAAAACATGATACGCAATCCAAAATAAAAATTAGCCTCTCCGAGGATTTTTCTAAAATATTTTCGTATTCGAAAATAATTAATTTATTTCATACTTTATGTACAGGGTTATTGGTTATAAATGTAACCCTCTCTTAACTTCGTTATTTTTTTAGATAAAAAAAATGTTTGAAACAAAAGTTTTAGGGCATTCTATGAACTTTTGTACAACCATATACAATAGTATACATGGTGCCTCATAAAAGCGGCACAAGACAACCTTATTTTTTTAATGGAACACCCTGTGTATTTTTGCATAGTATGAAAGTCCTCGTTTTCCTGATTTCAAAAATGTATAATATGTTGACGTTTACTATTATATCTATGCATAATTATTATTGGTTAGATCAATTAATATTTCAGTTTTGCGATGAACAAAAACTGTACGAAATTTTTATTAACAAGATTTTATACACACTAATGATTAAAGAAATATCGTAATAAATTTTCAACATGTCCCCCATTTTCATCAATACATTTTCTATAACCTTTTGTTTTTGAAAATCATGGCATATACCTACTGTTTTTCATTCGATTTTTATGTAAATAGAAGCCGCTGTATATCGAAAATGCCCACAGTAAATGTCAACATATTATACATTTTTGAAATCAGGAAAACGAGGACTTTCATAATATTCAAAAATATACAGGGTGTTCTATTTAAAAAAAAACCTAAATTTGGTTTGTCCGGCTTTTATGATGCACCCTATATACTATTGAATATGGTAGCAAGAGAATTCATAGAATGCCCTTTTGTTTACATTGTTTTTATCTCAAAAAATAACGAAGTTCAGGGGAGGTTCAATTTATTACCAATAACCCTGTACACACTGTTTAAGTAAATCCTGTTCGTTACAGCTCATTTTACTAGTAAATTATAAACGTTTAAATAGCAATCAATATTCCACGATATCGGCCAGAAAACAAATAAATTGCAACGAATGTTAGTATGTAAACAAAATGGTATCGCTCACTTTTAAAAAAATACGCTTTACCTACTGGTGACGTCAATGGCCCTGCTAGTAAATAAACAAAATTTTTATCGAATTTCAAGATTATTTCGTGGTATACATACAAGTTTGTTAATCGTAGACAAGTTTTGTTTATTTTATTAATTGTATTTGTGTGCTTTAAATTAGATGAATGTCAACTTCTGTTCATTTTTCTTCATACCCATGTGATCGGTCCTTTGCACCCGAATAGATCCCGTTTTTCTTGAAAACCATAAAGTCTATTAAAAATTAACAAGAGTAGAAGTAAAATAAAATTTCGCCAAAATAAGGTTTTATTTTTTTAGATCAGCGGACAAAAAAGTTCTGTATAATTTTAGAAGTGAGTCGCTCCTAATCAACCCCTTGCAGTGCTACCATTAACATTAAGTTACCGTTAATTAAGACCCGTAATGGGCCTAAAAGTACCAAATTTGGTTTTTCCACGTTAAGGTGCTGTAAAGATATCAATTTTTTTCGAAATTGGAAGCACCACTTTGCGGACTTATATCTCCTCAGGGGTGCAACTTGGTTAAGTTGCGTTATATCATCATATTTTGAGTTCCTCGTGCGCACCACCGGCCTATAGAAAACATTTTCCAATATACAAATGATTCTTCAAGAGTTTTTTTTTAATACCCTGCATATCCGTACATTTTTGAAACCTCTTTCTATTTGTCTTCCAATCCTATATTATTATCAACACATTCCTAACCAACAATCACAATAATTATGGATTTTTAAGAAAAAATATATTTAGTACGAGTTACAAAACTGATGTCATTAATCATTTTCACTTCCTAAAAGTATATATGGTGGCCAAACCTGATTTTTAAATTTAAAACTCCTTAAATACAATTTTCTCAATTTTTTCAAACAGTACACCTCGTATATTTTTCGATGATGTAATGCAAAATTGAAAAACGACCATTTTTTGCGTATACATTTCTATGGCTATTTGAGTCAATTAATAATATAGGACTGGAAGAAGGCTAGCAAGATGCTTCAAACAATGTTCTGGTATGCATGGCATTCCATTTTTTTTTTACTCTTTGACCCTGTAAAATCGTCTCACTAGCTCTGTGCATTGGTTTATCCAGTTTGTTTATGATTTCAAACAAATTATTAGTTGTTATAGAATTCGTGATGTCCAAGTCGGACCCACTCTGTATATTTTTTTTCCTTATGTGTATGTGTTCTTTCATTGTACATACTTTGCAAGATGCTGCATACTTTAATGCCTAAAGGAAAATATTAAATTCTACTTCGTATCTGCACTTGTGCTATAGCGCTGGCCTGGCTACAATCTAGATTAACGGTTTACGGATTTTTTTAGTTTTTTTTTTTTTGAGAAATTACGCAATCGAATTCTACTAGATCCTCAAAGAAAAGTGGAAGTTGGATTATTTTTTTTTATATTTTATATAAGAGTTTCAATTATTTGTTTATATACATACATGTCTTAAGGTATTTATTGCTGTTTATCGAAGAAACATTATTTAGTCACCAAACCATTATTATATGACATTTCTTAAATATTTTTGTATTTAACGTGTTAGGCATTTCTTGGGATATCCGATTATTTGAAATTTAAGCCATTGACTGTCTTGTAGAAAAACATCATAAAATCATAAAATTGTTTAGTTGTTAGAGGCAAAATCCCCAACAGATGTGCTACAGTTATGGTTGTCTGTGGATGCGCACATGTTTAATGTTAGCAGACCTTCATTAGTACGGGAGTTATTTTTAAATATTTCTTAAATAATACCTTTGGAACAGAGGCCAAATGAGAGACGAGCGCTAAATGCACGCACCCTGAGTTAGTACACTATAAAATACCTATTTGACAAAATTAATTCTTCTAATAAGGATAATAATAGTTATTTATGTATCAAGGCATTAAAGTTCATCATTTTATCATGAATGTGGAGTTTAGTTGCCGAGGCCCGTAAGGCCGAGGCGGCAAATAAACCACATGAGTGATAAAAAGGAACTTTAATGCCGAGGAGCATATTAAATTTTTTTTTAAATCCAAAAACTGTGAAATTAAGATTAAATAACTCTGGTTTTTAAAAACTACAAAAATCGTATAATAATGGATTACTTTAATGACTATTTCTATCATTTTAATGACGATTTTGAGGTACTTTAATGCCGATTTAAAAAAAAATTGTTTTAATTACTCATTATGCTTGTTGTATTGCTTGTTCGAGTTAGTTTTAACCTAAAAAAGATTTTTAAGTGACTAAATTTATTTTAATTAAAACCCAATTTACAACCCAATGCATGTAAATGTGGCCCTACCCTTACGTATGTGTCAGTATAAGTTTATATCTATACAGTGTGTACATACATAAAGTAAGGAATAAATTCAGTTATTCGCAACAGAACAGTTTTTCGAAAAAACCGTATGTGTGACGTCATCACTGTTTCCGATAAGAGGTCATTGCTAATTTTTCCAAATAGCAACCCACACTTTTGACAAAGCCGTTCGAAAGAGCATATTTTTCCGCATACGTTGGAAATTTTGTTGTGTTGGATAAGAAAATTTTTGAGAAAATATGGATATACAAATCATTTTTATTTAAAGAAATGAACAATATTAACGACAATGTAATGAATTAAGTGTTAAATTACTGTTTACTGCATTTTTTAAGGCGACCCCATAGAAAGAAATCCAATGGAATAAGGGCCGGGGACCTTGAAGGCCATTTAATAGTTCCATGTCTTTCCATCTATCTGTTGAGAAAAACTTGATTCGTTTCTAACCTAACATCAACTACTGCGTAATGTGGGGATGCGCCATCTTGCTGATACCATAAATTTTCATTGGATATATCGGGATTATATTTGAAAAATTAGTAAGTTAAAAATGTCTTTATTAGCAATCAAAGCTCAAAAAGTCAAATCTTTAGAACTGAAAAATTTATTATTTGGTAGGTGTTTTTTTTTTTTTTTTTAATCACTTATTTAACGTCGGCCTATTTCCGCTACGGAGGCCAATCACCGACGCCAGGAGACGAGCAACCCCCAACCTGGAAATTTTGCCGAACCTCTTATCTTACTAAGAGTAGGGATTTTTTACTTGCCTAACATTTAATAGACAAGGGACCGACTGCTTTACATCCCCTCCGAAGGATGGTATATCCTCAATACACCTCTCGCCTACAGTTGTATTGCTTCTGCGATATAGCTGATATACAAGCCGCTAGAAGTAGGGAAGCGAGACCGCGTCTTTCCATGGATAGTCCCCATCCATGTACTACCCGCGGTAAATGTTGCTTTACTCCTAATATCGCTATGAAGTGAGTGAAGTCAGTCCTCCGCTCGCTGCCCATTTGGTAGGTGTAAAAAATTTAATAATCCTAAACAACATTTTCAACGTAACTTCCATAATTTTGTATACACTTTTGGCACAATTTTATGAAATCGAGTCGGGCGTGTTCAAACAGTAGTTCATTGTTATTCAAGTTAATAATCTCATTGGTGATCATTTCTTTCAGATTATCTGAATTTCGTATTTGTTTTTAGTAAACAGAATTTTTTAATGCGCCCCATAAAAAGTAATTCAGGGGATTGGGGTCAGGACTTCTAGTTGGCCTCTTCTGTCTATCCATAATCCATATGTTGCATTTAGAAGGTCGTGAACTTGCAGCTTGCTTGTTATATTTAAGAAATATTTCTAATATTTGACATCTCAACTGAATATCCTATTATATGTACTCACTTCAACTGAATATCCTATTATATGTATATTTTTTTTTTAACTTTTTATAATATAGTCACTAGCAACTATTCACAAAACATCAAATAACTTAACATTTATGTCAAACTAAAATGGTAGGTGACTTATAACTTTTATTTCAAACCTACTTGTTAATAAAAATTTGCTAAAAACAATTATTTTATATATTTTCCGTTAAATTGCTGCTTTCTTATTATATATTTTAGAGTGTTTTAGACTACTAAATATTATAAGTAAGGTGCTAAATATTAGAAATGCGTAAAAAAGTATTCAATAGAATAAAATAAATTTTCAGTTCGAAGATTTTGACTTTTTGAACTTTTACTGCTAATAACTTTGACATTTTCAAGTTTTGAAATCCAAAATTTTCAGGAGATATATCTCTTTCAAAATGTGTAAAAATATACAGGGTGTTCCATAAGAGATAACACACTTGCTGTATCCATAGGTCAAAATACACTCTTCGTAGAAAAATTGAAAATTTTGGGAAAAAATTCGTAGGGAAATATTTTGAAATTTTTCAAAATGTTAAAAATAACCAATATAATGGGGATGGACTTTTATATGCCCCACCCTGTAGTCCCAGTACAACAAAAACAGAGCGCGTCTGCATACGTGTTAGAAAACGGAAAACAATGACTTTTAGAGTTATTAGTAATAGGAGTGCATACGGGACCAATAGTGGGCCCCAGTTGTGTAAATGCACACGATGTGAAGCGACAGAGAGGTTTAAATACAATGCCGATGTCGTTTCTTATCGTCCTATCTGTATTTATCAGTAATGTTTAATACTACGAAATATATCACGCATTTTATGATATTATTAAGATAAAATTATTAAAACAGCTATTTAATAAGTGTGTTTGTATGATTTCATCAATACGTTGAAAATAAGTAAATTGTCATAAATATTATTCTAAAGAAAAAAATAGGGTAATAATGATTGAATGATGGTTACGTTACGCTAGTGAGGGCCACCACAAAAATTCATATAGCGCCCAAGCTAAGACTATTATGATAGTACGGCTCCAACAAAATTTCCATAGCACTGGCCCTTTAAACGACGACAAGCGCGTACGGAGTGTGGAGCTTTGGAAACGAACTCAACTCATTCATAGACTAGCCCGCATCTTTCAAAATAAGGCTTCGTCGACCAGATTAATGAATCCGGCGAATTGCGAGCCAGACTTGAGAGGAGTGCGGTGCGACAGTGTTAAAATAGAAGTGATTTTGTGCAGTTCTCTACAGACCGGCTATATTTAAGTGTGGTTTTCTCTGATGGGGCTGGCAAGATACAGTTAAAATGGGAATTTACGTATTATATTTTGTGTTAGAAATATGCATTTGTATAGTGTTTGAGGCCTCTGCGTTCGTACCAACCGAAATCCAGTATGATGAAGAGACATTAATTAATAACAATTTTGAGAATATAACCGCAATCGCCGATACTACGCTTTTACTTCAGTGCCCTAAGAATTCAAATGAAATTCAGTGGAAGTTACTAGACGATGCAAATTCTGTGGAAGGAAAAATTTTGCAGACCAATTCGGACATATTCGAACTGAGGCCGATACGTCCAACAGACAAAGGAGTTTATGCTTGCTTTACAAATAAGACCACAATTATAAAGAGGTACAACTTAACTGTGTTCGAACCACCTCATTTTCTCAAGAAAATGCAAAAATTGGTTGTTAAAGCTGCTGGAAACATGGTTCGGTTAAACTGTAAGGCAGAGGGGACTCCTGCTCCCAATATTACTTGGTACAGAGAAGACAAATCGCCACCCAAAAGAGAACTTGGCGACATAAAGACTAATCACTGGTCATTAACTCTAGAGGACTCGGTGCCAAACGACAAGGGCAATTATACCTGTGTTGTGTGTAACATTGTGGGGTGTATTAATTTTACTTTTGTGGTAGATGTTATTGAACGATATCACAACAGCCCAATTTTAACGAGTGGTCTTGAAAATTCTACAGTGTTACTGGGTTCTAATGTATCACTGCAATGTAAGTTTTTGTCCGATTTGCACCCACATATTACATGGACTAGATTCTTTAATAATCCAAATAAGTCAAAGGTGCTGCAGAAAAGTGATATGGGTAATGTAAATCCAGAAGTATACAATATAGTAAATGTGACATATGAAGATGAAGGGTGGTACGCTTGCTTTGCTTCAAATTTTCTGGGCACTACATCTTCTGATGCATACTTAAAAGTCACGGCATTTGTAGAAGAACCAGAAGAAACAACTAACTTCTTTACCATAGGAATTGTGGCAGCACTTGGAGCAGTTGTTGTAATTTCTGTGATCACCTTTATGTGCATCCATTTTCGACAGAAAATAAAACGTGAGAAAAGAGAAAAAATGATAGCCGTGGAGACTGCAAGAGCTGCCATTAAAACAACCCAATGGACCAAAAAAGTGATCATCGAAAAAATGGGTAATGCCCCTGAAAATGTAACAGAACAATTATTAATGCCTGTTGTGAAGATAGAAAAGCAAAAAATTCAGACGAACAATTCCGGGGACAGTGTAATATCTGAATATGAGCTCCCGATGGATTCTGACTGGGAAATACCTAGACATGCACTATGTCTTGGTAAAAACCTTGGAGAGGGCGCCTTTGGAAAAGTGGTGAAAGCTGAGGCTATGAATCTTTTAAAACCTGGAAGTACAAGTGTTGTAGCTGTCAAAATGTTGAAGGAAGGACATACGGATAATGAAATGATGGATTTGGTCTCAGAAATGGAAATGATGAAGATGATAGGAAAACATATAAATATAATAAACCTGTTGGGCTGCTGTACTCAGGGTGGACCTTTATATGTAGTCGTTGAATATGCTCCACATGGAAACCTTAGAGACTTTTTGAGGGAACATAGACCATCGTCAGGTTATGAGATAGCCGTAGGGGAGAAAAAGGAAAAGAAAACTTTAACACAAAAGGATTTGGTCTCTTTTGCATATCAAGTAGCACGGGGCATGGAGTATTTAGCTTCTCGAAGGTGTATACATAGAGATTTAGCAGCTAGGAATGTACTGGTCAGCGACGACTATATTTTAAAAATTGCAGATTTTGGCCTTGCTAGGGACATCCACTGCAATGATTATTACAGAAAAACCACAGACGGAAGATTACCAGTGAAATGGATGGCACCTGAAGCTCTATTTCATAGGGTATACACTACGCAGTCCGATGTCTGGTCATATGGAATTTTATTGTGGGAAATAATGACATTGGGAGGTACCCCATACCCTTCTGTGCCAAGTGTTGAAAAACTGTTTCAAATATTGCGAAATGGTCATAGAATGGAAAAGCCTCCTTGCTGTTCTCTGGAAATATATATGTTAATGCGAGAGTGTTGGAGTTACCAACCGAACGAGCGCCCAGTATTTTCAGAGCTAGTCGAAGATTTAGACAGAATATTAACTATTACTGCAAACGAGGAATATTTAGATTTGGGCCTGCCACAACTTGACACACCATCATCAAGTCAGGAGTCCAGTTGTGATGAAGAAGACTTTCCATTTCCTCTAATAAGCTAGTCTCCATCCTCAATATAACTAAGTATATTTGAGCAGCTTTTTGTGATTTTCACTTCTTGTGATCGCCATAGCAACACAGAAAATATCAGTATTATGTTTACTAACATATGTGACGCCGCATATTAAATATGGTGTATCGAGTTTTTCAAAGCGATTTATTTTAAATTGGATAATTTATGGTAAATTGTCCAAGACGTACATGTTGGAAACTTTGGTAAATTCGTGTTGGTGTGCTAACTTAAATAGTGACTATATTTAACTGTTACAAAAACTAATAATACCGCTTAATTTCTTTATTCAGATTGTCTAAAAACGTTTTAATTATTTCGTATTGTATAAAGATAAAGGTAATAAAGTTCAAAAGTTCAGTTGTATATTATAATGTATATATTATTTTAAAAATATTTTAAATTTTAAGCTTGCACTCTAGTACAAAAATTGCGTTTCAAAAATTTCATATAGAATTATGTTGTGTCAGTTTTAGTTCTAAAAATATGGTTACCTACACATAATATTACAAAGTTGAGCGGTTGATGTTTTTTATATTTATATTCAAAAATATATTATTTATGTGCTGAAAATGGTCTATGTGTATATATTTTTTTAAAATGATCCAAGGTGGAACTGTGTTTTTATTAATTTTACAAGTAATTGTAGATATGTTTCGTAAAATTAATGTGCATATTATGATTTTAAATATATTATTTCAATACTTAGTATTAAGACTTTACATACAAATTGAAATATTCAGTCAATAAGTAATACTCATTTAGTAGTATATCTCATGTTGTGTTTTTTTAGGTTTTTGTCATATTTTTTATTGTATTTTGTATTGTACATGTAATATTTCGTAATGTGACAATAAAAATATTGATGAAAATAAGTATTATTTGCCACCGTTACAAATAACTGGTATTTACTAAATAATATGTTTTGATTCAATTTATTTGATTAAAAATTTAAGAATTAAACTTTTACAGCCTGATTTGTTTTATAATTTCAAAAATATTAGTTATTAAATTTGATTTTCCATACACCGAATCACGGATAAAACTAATCTAAAAAAAACTTTTTAATAGATTAGATTGGATTAGATTATCTTTATTGTATAAATATAAAAAAATATTTTAAATTTGAACGTATATTTTGAAAATGTATTTCAATTGTTATAAGTTGATAATGAATTTATTTACAAATATCAAAAATATGTTCGGCTTTTAAATAATCCTTACAATTGCGAAAAGTGATTTGCAGAAGTAATATTTCAAATTAAATAAGTTCCATAAATTTAAAGAGAAAAAAAAATCCATTATAGTTAGTTTAGTATACATTATTTTTTCGGACATTTGAAAGCTAAATAGTATCGATACTTCTGTCTATTTTATATATTCAGCATTTGCCGGAAACATATGCATAACTTAAATTTCAGATATTTAAATTTAAAGAACTCAAAAATATGTACGTTGTCTTCTGAGTAAAAACTGTGATGCAGGCTTCATACTAAAAAATTTGCTGATTATGAGAGATAACGTAAGTATGTATAATTATTGTTTATAAGAATATACTTAGTAATAAAGTTGTGCATGCTGATGGGTAACTATGGACAGCTATTAAATTTATAAATATTTTCAATGTTAATATTATTCATGTGTATTTTTAAGTTGGGTTAAAGGATCATAAATAATTAAGCAAAATTCCTTTTGTTACTTGTCGACGTTTCGTTACATTTATTAACTTCTTCAGGAAATAATCCACTATGATTGCATTAATAAATTCTCCAAAGGCGTTTCAGATTTTTAAATATAGCTTTTCCTATTGGTTAAACCAAAAAATGTGTCATGTTTGTATCCTAAACCCTACAACTTTATTACTAGAAGCTTAGTTACGTTATAATTAATGTACTTTTTATTATATCACGAATAGTCTGAACAGATTTTCAAAATTTTAGTATCATTAACCTTATCTAAAGTTAATTATATACTGTCCCATTTGAAAAACCAAACTACGTTTGAAAATGCAGGTCTCAAACCAAAATATTTTTTGCTTAATGTTGGAAGTAAATTTGAAATAGAATTTAAAATGTCTATCAAAAATGATCAGAACGGTATGTCGTAGTATTCAAAATTTTCTCTGGACAAAAATATAAAAATGGGCAGGATGTGCATTTGAAATACTAAATTTCCAGTTAACCCAGAAATACACCAAAGTTGGATATCCGCCTAAAAATATAATATACATTACGAAATGGGCAATGGATTCACCCTGTATACCATTATTATACAGAATGTCCCAAAACTAATGGGCCACAAAGTAACTGGAGATACTAAACATCAAAATAGACCATTTGAGCCAAATATGCCTTAGCAAAATGTTACTCGTTAGGGAGATACAGGGTAGTTCAGATGAATTTTTTTTTTTTTTTGAAAACTAGAAATAATTTGAGTATAAATTCAAAACTGGCAGTGTTAGGTTTTTGATGATGAGAAAAATGAATTTGTTAACAGCTCCAGGTTAAATAAATCAATCAAAATTATGAAACGGGCACTAATTTTGGTATGAGGCGAGTTTTGAGGATTAAATAATATTTTCAAAAAATTCACCTTAAACACGAATAACATTTTGCTAAGGCATATTTGGCTTAAACGCTCTATTTTGATGTCTAGTATCTCCAGTTGCTTTTTAGCACATTAGTTTTGGTACATTCAGTATATAAGTGAGTGAGTAGAATAAAACTGTGTTTTGTAGATCTATATTTGAATAAATAAAGAAGTAAATTGTAAATTATGTGATTCATTATATAAGTCTTCACACTCGACTTGGTTTAGTGAAGTTTTGCTTTATGATCAAATCAACGTGTCCATGATTTAAATACATGTAATTTGAAAAAAAAAATGGGTTTTCCTTAAAGATTTTTGCTGAAAAATTAGTTTATTGCTTAATTAGCAAAGAGTGAACATACCCTCATTTTTTTTTAAATGGAACACTATTGTACTATAGGGGTTTTGATAATATCGGGTGATCCAAAAAGTCGAGATTTTTATTTTCGTTTAAAATTTTTTTGATTTTTTACCGATTTTAATTTTTTTTTTGATAGTTTCAAAGCCAAAGCCTCTACTGAAATATTAAATGTCAGAAGTTGAGACGGTTCATAAATTCAATATGGCAGATATAACAGCATTATCTAATGTTTAAAAACTTTCGATTCTTTATAAATGACTTTGTTTAGGCTTTATACAAGCATAATAATAACAAACATATCCAAATTGATATACTTATATATTGATGTTTTATCTCTAAACATGCTATTCTCGATGCTATTATTAAATTCATTGGACTTTCTTTAATACATGATGAATATTGGATTAAAAATTATAAAATTCAAAACGTCTAAAAACAAATTATTAAAATTCTTTTTTTTAACTCACCACAAAATTCATTCATTATGGTCACCAATTAAAAAAAACGAAGTCCACAAGAAGATGTACATATTCTTTCGCTATCACAAAATCTCGCAAAACAAAGTTATTTACTTTTTTTTTTTTTTTTTTTTTTTTTAATCACTTATTTAACGTCGGCCTATTTCCGCTACGGAGGCCAATCACCGACGCCAGGAGACGAGCAACCCCCAACCTGGAAATTTTGCCGAACCTCTTATCTTACTAAGAGTAGGGATTTTTTACTTGCCTAACATTTAATAGACAAGGGACCGACTGCTTTACATCCCCTCCGAAGGATGGTATATCCTCAATACACCTCTCGCCTACAGTTGTATTGCTTCTGCGATATAGCTGATATACAAGCCGCTAGAAGTAGGGAAGCGAGACCGCGTCTTTCCATGGATAGTCCCCATCCATGTACTACCCGCGGTAAATGTTGCTTTACTCCTAATATCGCTATGAAGTGAGTGAAGTCAGTCCTCCGCTCGCTGCCCAAGGTTATTTACTTGAACTTACATTTTACAATTAATATACAATGCATATCAAGCAAAGAAATAGAATTGTAAAATTTAGATTCTTTTTTTAAATGGCAAATTTAATGACCGTTTTTTTATCCGAGTCTTGTAAGAATATTTTGACGTATCGTCTGTTATAGAAACTTACAAAGACGTAGCTGAGAATTCTAAGAACTTTGCGGAACTGATGATTTGAGAAGAGTTTTCGGGTTCTCTTCTTTGTTGAATTCCTGAGGTTTCGCCTCTTTTGTCGAGGTTTTTTGCTCTTTTGGATGGAACAAAACATTACACAAGTAGCTATACTTTTAAGGGAATGAGTAGCAAATTTTATTGAACCAGAGTTAATGTTATTCAATCAATCAAATTATGTTTGTTTCAGTCCGTTATTTAATAAGATGCACTTTATAAGTCTTGTCTTTGTACGTTGTTAACCGATTTTCATGATCTATACTCCAAAATATAGCTGAAGGACTAATTTCCTAGTTCTCGTCTGCGTTGTTTATTTTGAACCCTTGACTCTTCGTTTCTTCTGAAGCAGAGTCTCTTTCTTATTGTTGTATTACTAGAAACCGATTACAGTTTCCTGAAAATATTTACCCTAAGTAGTTAATAATTTTTATTAATTATTGTGCACGTACGCGTAGAGACCATTGCTCTTTTAGAATAGTGAAGATGATGAGATCGTACAATTGTAGACCACACACATTAAAAATTCCATATAGTTAATATATGAGGTAACCAAATATGTCGAGGTTTTTGTCCACCAAAAAGACATTGAATATTCTCCAATTGAGCTTGTGCAATGTGCAAGTCATAATCCGATATTACTGTAGGTTTTTGACGTCGTAAAAATGTTGTGCCTCAAGATATATTTTTAAGTTTAAGGATTTTCTTTTCAACACGATATAACTGAAAAAAGTACAATATCGTAGTGGGTCATATTTTCAAATGAATAAAAAAGGTCACCCTCGATTGCCTCGAATAAAACATCACATTAGCTAATTTAAATCATATTAGATGTGTCCAAATAATCATTGCAGTTACAAACAAATAAATAACAAATATAAATAGATACGACGTACTTAGGAAATATATTTTTTTTAATTTTGAAAGTGGTAGAAGAAAATATTTTTCGATGTTAACATTCTATATTTGTCTATTTTTGTCCTATTTCTGGCCTCGAAAGTATCAACGGATGCAAATGTACCAAATAAATTTATAAGAAAAATTTAGTCTTATTCTTGGCGACGTCACTGGTAAGGCTTTTATAAGAAAAACCGTACTAATTCTTCATGAACGGCTTTGAAAATGCACAACAAATTTCGTCACCTATTGGGAATGAAACCACCGTGTTTTGTTATAATTGTTATAATTATTAGTTTTAGTTCAGTTTTCATCGCATTACATACTTTCATCCATTTGATTTTTGTGCTTTAACTATCTATGCATCTCACTGCTCTGTGTAATTTACACAATTATTTTTTCATTTACATTGCGCATAAATCATTTGTATTAACAGTTTTCACACAATATAAACGTAATAACAAGATCCAGACTTTGCATGACTGCCATTTTTATAATTTTAGCTTGTAATGGGTGGTTAGATATTAATCTGATAAATTTGAGGGTGGTTAGTTGTAGAATGTCGAGGAATGTATGTGGAGTGAGTCAGCAATTTAAACGGCTTCTGAATCGATTACGGTAATTTATTATTAATTGCTTCAGCTTTACTTATTTGGGGGATGCGGACGGTGTTTTATTGAACATTGAACATGCTTTTATTTTCTTCTGTTAACACAGCTATGAAATATTGATCGTCAAAGTCGGCAGTATCTCTTCTAACGATACAAATTATAATTTATAAATACACTCGTCAAAATTAAAAGTTTCAACAAGTGCAACTTTTTTACTTATGAACCGATTTGTCAAAACTTTTCATATTCTGACAGCTAGCTCTATTCTATGGCTATACCGGGTGGCCACGAGTCAAGGTTCGCCCCCAATTTTTTCGTTGTTTTCGAATTTAGAAATTTCGTTTTTGATATATGACAAAGGTGGGCTATTTTTAGACTAACAGGAACAAAAATATCACTTCCGGTTGAACCGGAAGTGACATCAACTTTTTTTTCTTAAATGGAATGACCGTGTTTTTTTGTGGTGTTTTATAAAACATGAAATTCTAACTGCAGCAGTTTTTTCCCAATTTCAAAAATTCCAAAAAATAAGCCCTAAAATTTATTAAAGAACGTATAACCGCTAATAGTGGATATTGATGAATAAATCAAAAACTGGTATATTGATAACATACTAAGGTACCCTACAATAGGTCAATGATATATACAGAGCGTGCATGCAACGCGATACACTCAGTTGAAAATAGCAAGAAACACGTAACTTCGTTTGACACCCCTGTATAAAGTCGATCTCATACTTTTTCTTTATTTCCTAACTGTATCATAGAGCTATCAGAATATGAAAAGTTTTGACAAATGGGTAAAAAAGTTGCACTTACTGAAACTTATAAACATATAAACAAAAAAGTATCATGTCCGTCAGACCAGATCGCCATACTCTTATTATATGTAAGTATTTATGTGCGCTTAATTCGGATGTTTTCTGATTTTTTTTACCTCAAGAAGCAGCTGAAAAGCCGTCAATATTCCTCTTTTTGAGTATGATTGTCCTGCTTACTGGAATGGAATGAGAGCATGTGATTCCTATGTATTTCGATGCGATGAAATCAAATTTGATGTCAAAAATGGTTCAAATTCTACGAAAATGCGCATGGTAATATTATTGGCCTGTAACTGAAACCGATTTGCTTATGTATTTTCTGGTGACACCTAATATGATGTCTTAATTACTCCATCACTGCACACTTTATTTTACCCCTCAAAAAAAAGGAGCAATAAATGGCGCAAAATTCCTATAAACGTGGAAATATAATTGGCTTGTTTTCTTAACTGAACACGAACGAATTGATATGTTTATGAAAGAAAGAAATATTCGGCAGACTTCAAACTTATACGATGTTGAGGATAACATTTTCACTACCAAAATGAATGATTGGCGCAATTTTCAAAATGTTGAAACTTTCCTTGGGAATCGCAAAAGTCAAAATTACAAAAAGATAGTCGCTGAAATGGTTAAAACTAGATTGCTTGATAAATTTGAAACTGAATTCTCATCTCGATCACTTCCCAGAAAATCTTGGGGATTATACTTGATGAGCAAGGAGAGCGATTCCACCAAGATATCAGAGAAATGGAGCGCCAATATCAAGGGAGGTGGGATAAAATGATGGCTGACTATTGATGGGCATTGGAAAGAGAGAGACCAGAGAAATAAAAGAGAAAGCCACTGCATAGATCTTTTGAAAATAAAAGAACCCGTTACCGCGGGCAAAAATGAGTTAATTTTTGCATGCA
Organism: Rhagium mordax; assembly: GCA_963680705.1. Taxonomy (NCBI): domain Eukaryota; kingdom Metazoa; phylum Arthropoda; class Insecta; order Coleoptera; family Cerambycidae; genus Rhagium; species Rhagium mordax. The sequence goes on along the minus strand of OY796657.1, from coordinate 24,039,442 downwards.
CATAAATGTTCAGAATATATGCGGATATCACTATTACTCATAGTTTGCTTGCGATCATTTGTTTTTGAGATTAAACTGTGACGTGATAGAGTAACTTAGCAATCAAATTTCATTTCAGCGACTCAAAATACATAGGGATTTCATAGTCGTTCGTTTTATAAGATAGGCAAATGATGTCTCTCTAATAGTGAAATTTTGTGGAATTTTAAGCTATTTTTTGAAGCTTGAAAAAACTGCTGTGCTAGAGTGAATCGGATTCAGTGGCTCAAAATACGTAAGCATAGGTAGACCTAATAGAGTCATTTATTTTTAAGCCAATTATAACACCGTGTGCAACGAAACTTTGTAGAATTTTACAGTCGAGTCATTGTTTTATGGAAAAAAAAAATCTGTAACATAATATAGCGATTTCAATGCGAGATTCAATTTCAGCGACACGAAATACATAAGAATAACATATTTTCATTTCTTGTCAATAAGCAGGAAAATAACATTTAAAAAATGGCATTTTAAGGGGTTTTTAGCTATTTAAAGGTTAAAACAACTGCGATCTGATGGAGCGAATGTGAATCAGATTCTAATTTAAAAGTATGGTGGATAAGAGGTTTACCGGACTCTTCTTATTTTGCTTCTTGTCATTTATTTTCCTTCATGTTTCACTGGGCAAGCTCTACCTTATATTACTCTGTTGCAAATATATCATTATCGAATTTATACGTCAAATGAAGATCTACCTACCTCTATCTAATAAACGGAAATTCTAAGCTATTTCCGGTACTTCTCCTTTCGAGATACATTTACTAGATCAATCAGTTTCGAGTGTCATATTCCGTGGAACATATCTAAGCATACGAGCTGTGTCGAACCCTATGCATGCGTGACATTCTACCGTTTCCGTTCATAATTTTAGGTGAATCGAAAGCAAATGTCTGAGAACCAACGGGATAGTAACTCATAAACAATCCCTGCCATGATGTTCACCCCGTTTATGTCATTGATCAATAATGAATGACTTGCCAGCTTAATAAAATTTGGGGAACTGTAGTCGGTTTTAGTGATGTTGACTGAAAAAAATTGTTCGCAAATCTATTTCTAAAAATAAACTAAGGCCAAAAATCGTTTGTTGTCAACACTTTGTTGGGATGAGATTTGCAGATAAAACCCTATATTTTCTTTTTTATTATCTATACAAAAAAAAACTTGATAAGAAAAGGTACGTAATTCTATATTATATATTTTTTTAAAACTTAATTTCAAGTGTGTTGGAGGAAGATTATGACGATGAAATTAATAATAGTTGTCCATATAGTGGACAAATAATCTTTGCTACCACTGAATTCGGTAAATACATCGAATACACATATGCACATCTGTCACAGTGGTACAAAAACGAAGATCTGGTCACATTTTTGAAATTTTAAAATACTGTCCAATTTGCAATAGCGTAAAATCCTGTGTGATAAGACCAATAATATTTTGATCAATTTTTATATGGAAGTACAGTATCGCTATTAAAACCTTTCTTTTCTAGACATTTTTGTTGGAAGGATAATGAAGAGGTGTACACTCTGTATATGCCGTTTAAGCAGAAATTATGTATACAAATATGTAATAATGGTATTATTACCACAAGTTAATGGTTTTATTATGCAGATTTGGCTTATATAACAAGTCGGTAAAATAGTGGGATCGCTCCAATTATGAAAATTATTTTTATTATGAAAAGAGCGACGCATATCATGAAGCATATATACGCACCACGGCACCTGTTTTGTGAATTATTTATAAAAATTACGAAAACCATAATAAATACATATAGTAAAATAAATGTTAGCCGAAACAAGACGTAAAATACAAAATAAACCTTAGGTCGCCTCCAGTAATAATCGTTGTTTAGTCTACTCGACCGCTGCCTTGAGTTCTGTTCTATATGAAAATAAATTTCGTGAATCCATAAAAAAAATTGTAGCTGTACCAATGATTCTAAAATGTCTTCTTTCTTCTTCAGTAAATGGTTACGGTAGGGGTAGGTATTTAACCACATTTCTCTTGTCACTTTTTATGGATGCATTCTCGTTGTTCCTCAAATTTTGGACCCTACTCGAGAAGAGTGGTATTAATATACCAGGAGTTACACAAATTTTCTTTTAAAAATATAGACATATGTTGGATGTAGGTATACGTGAGTTATTACATCACTGACGAAGCCGATGAATAAATATACAGGGTGTATACGTTAAACTTTACAAAAGAATTGGAGAAAATTCCTGATCTAAACAATTTCCAGTTGCCAATGTACTTATTAAACGGCTGAAGGTAACAATTTTAACTGTTCATACTTCGTCCTGTCCTGGCATGTCAGAAATTTGTAGAAAATATATCTGTGTCTGTATGTATAAATCCACGGAGTACCCCCACGTTGGGCGCCAAAAGTTAATTAATTAATATGAATTATTAATTAATATGAATCTATGAAATGTCTAGCCTCAAAAGAAATATGGTTCTGACATTTAATCAATATTTTACAATTCTCTTTCTTTGCTTGATATACATTATTTATAAATGACTTTGTTTAGGCTTTATACAAGCATAATAATAACAAACATATCAAGCAAAGAAAGAGAATTGTAAAATAAGATATAAAGGAATAGGCCTTATCTAAAAGAGAGTGATATATTTTTATTACTAATTAATTTTTGATATCAATGTCAGGGTAGAATAAAACTAGTTTATTTTGATTTATTTTTGACATCAATGTCAATTAATGTTAGACTGACATTGGATTTAGGTTATATCAATTTGTTTCTTTAATGTTAATTTGACATTAGAATGAGGTTATATTATTTTTTGAAAGTCAATGTCAGAATAAAATTAAAAATAGGGAATTTTTAACGTCATAATGTCACAATTAAACTAAAACTAGATTATATTAATTTTTTTATGAAGATTAATAATTTTTATTTAAATGTTTTACGTTTTGCTTTGAATGTTATGGATTCTGCAATGCTGTATGACATATAGTCCTGCAGAGTATTTTGTTTTTGCATTATTCGACAATAATAACGTTCTAAAGTGTTTTCAAAAATTTTTTGGATTCAAAATACCTACTTTATATTCGCATGTTCAGAAATGGAACATCAATAAATATATTAGATAATTTTGTTATTATTGGGCCAATATAAGGCTTGAATAAGGTTGTTTATAGACAACAAAGTCTCGAATAAAAAGAGGTAGAGTATTTTATAAGAAAGCATGAAAATGCAGGCGGCATTAGGTAATTATAGAAATTTGTTTCTTATGGTTTATGAATTGTAAAATGTAAATTCAAGTAAATAACTTTGTTTTGCGAGATTAATCGTCCACCTGATGAGCCACTAATAGCGAAAGAACATGTACATCTTCTTGTGGACTTCGTTTTTTAATTGGTGACCATAATGAATGAATTTTGTGGTGAGTTAAAAAAAAATAAATTTTTAATAATTTGTTTTTAGACGTTTTGAATTTTATAATTTTTAATCCAATATTCATAATGTATTAAAGATAGTTGGAATGAATTTAATAATAGCATGTTTAGAGATGAAACATCAATATAAGTATATCAATTTGGATATGTTAGAGGGAGATATGTTTGTTATTATTATGCTTGTATAAAGCCTAAACAAAGTCATTTATAAATTTAATCAATATTAATTATTTTCATTACGTACCTTAGTATACACAAATATACACCAAAGTATTGAAAAATACTATTTTATTAGATGAATGGGAGTAACTGCAAATGAAAACAACAAATTATTAAACAGTAATCCTTTACAAAACAATCAACACTGCAGAATCAGAGATTAGAACGTCAAAACACCAAAACGCATGGGTGGCACAAATCGAATATGTTCTTGGTGCAGTCTGGTTGGTTATATGGGTTATAAAGATTGAACCAATAGAAACATTCTATTTAAATTTAGCGCCCATTTGTGGGGAGGCGCTTAACTATTTATGTTCAGTAAATAGAGTATAACTGCTTTCGTGTTCGTTGAACACATACATAAATAATGTCCTTCCTTGGAGCAGGTTCACTCTGGATCCTTTTTAGATGATTTTAGATCTCACTCTTTCCATAGCCCTTGGTCAATCTTCAAAAAGTCGAACATCATCCCATGAAATCTTGACTATCGACGACCCTACGTTACCGAAAATTCTGGCACCCTTATTAAGCTAAAAATATTAATATAAAATAAAAATATTATACAGTTCTCACACATTTGAAAATATCGTTTTTGTGAGAGGGTAAATTATTGCAGGAATCAAGGGCAATTTGTGTATGCCTAGGTAAAATCGTGGATTATAATGGGTTTTGGTACTTTAATTTTTTGTGGAACGATTTATAGTAAAATAAATGGGTGGCATTTTAATTTTAAATATTGTTAAATATAACTTCGTCACGAAATTTATTTCTTTAGCCTTTTTGACACCTGATCGTGCGCTAACATTACCATGACATGAATGTAAATTCTGATTACTGTGATACGTACAATAGTTTAGGAAAATTACTGCTGCCTCAACTGCCGCAAACTTCTAAAGTCATGTGATTATTTATGTCACGATAAGGCGTCCCCTAGGTCGAGGGTGGTTTACGAGGCCGTTTAATAATAAGACCTTAAGCTGAATGTGTATAGAGGTTCAACGAGAAATCGTTGCCGCCTGTGGAAACCTATTTAAGCAACGTTTTACTCTAACTTATACCAGATGTCATCACGAATAGGTGCACCACATAGGTCTATTTGTTTTTTGAAATATGACCAAATGGTGTCCAAAATATTTAACAAAGGTATGCTCATCAAATTTTCAACTAAAACTTGATCATCGACATTTCATGCCGTTTTGATTATTTATCAAAATATTATTGAAACTGTTTAAACGTTGACAATGCAATAAAAATTGATTTCAGTATTTACAAGAAACGTTGCTCAAAAAACTAAATTGCTCTGTTATACTTATTTAATTACATCAATTAGATGTGGGGACTAAGATAATCTGGGGAAAAACTAGAACCAATGATTTTAGTCGACTATAAAGAAAACTTTTAAAAGGTATACCAATTTACGTCGCAACATCCGAGAGTATGTATATTGATACAGCGTTCGTTTAGCAATTTAGCTGGCGTGTTTAGACTATTTTTTCTGTGAATACTTAAAATAGATAGAATTAGTAAATATTTCATTCCTTGAAACAGTTTTCAATGTTAAAATGCGTTTAGATTCTCAAGGTAAAAGGGAGGAATGTTTGTAACTCGCTAATGCAATGCCATAACGTATGTTTAAATAATAACTTCCGTTTGGTAGGTATTACAACATTGTATGTTAGAACAGAATTAAATTAATGGGTGTTGCCTCCGTATAATTGAAATGAGAGAAATGATCACTTTCTTTGTATGAAACTTTTTCTTCAAAATCAAGTTGCCAAAATCAAGATGATGCTTTAATTTTACTTTTGTTGAAATGTAAATGTAACAAGTCGGTGATTGTGATTATATTTTGAAAGAATCATATTCTAGATTATACTAGTATTTAACGTATTTGACGGTATTCGATGTGCTTTCGACGCTCCTGTTAGCAATACAGGATGTTTACGAAAGTGGAACTTTATTTTTAACATATAATTATTCTTTCTGAATGTCAATTTAGTCAATTATGTGGCAATAAAAATGGAAAACTTAAAAAATAAGGAATAGTTAAAACTGGCCGATTTGGATATTCAAAAAATATTTTATCCACGACCACTATATTGGGAAGGTTTAATACGTCTGTTGTCAACGGAACCTTTCCTTGATGGCGTCGCTGTTAAGTAGTCTTCCTTTGTTAGAAAGGGAAAATTGCGGATTGTGGCAAGTTTATTTTTTACTCTGTTGTTAATGTTAATTGATACGTTTGATTCCCAACATTATTGTTATTATTGTTAATATGAAAGTTATCTATCTGTACGATAGCTTTCGTGTTTTTTCCTTTCATACAAACATGTTTTCATTTAGCGTTTCTTTTTCACAAAACAACCAAAAATCCAAGTATTTTAAAGCGCGACTAATAGCTGTTAGTGTCCATCGTTTTAACCTGAACAAAATACAGAAATTGATCAAATTTTTCCCATTCTAACTTACTAAAGTCGTACTTGTTTATATATTTGTTTATCTTTCTCTTCATATCATATATCGTCAACCTCAACTTGCTAAACTCTGAAAAGATATGCCAATACTATTCTAACGATCTTTTGAGTTAACTCAACTGAAGAAATCCTTCCAGTATTTACTACTGTACTGAAAATCATGACATAAAATATACAAATAGAACAGTCCAGTGAAATTATCCCCCTTCCCCTCCATGTTCTAGTGAGTCTTTATTTTTTTAAACAAATATAAATATTTTTATAATAATCGCATTAGTAGTTTTCGATTTGACATCCGGTATACATGATTGTTCTGGTGAGTGAATTTTACAGTAGTGTAGTAGACCGCAACAATCTAGATTGGAACAAACCTGAACAACCGTGAGGTTTACTGTCAAAATACCGGTAAAATATGGATTTGGAAAGTTACATGTATAATTTTTCTCGCATATTAGATTAATCCTAAGTGTTTGTGCGATTTTCGTAGAAAATATTCTCTTTTTCTATTATAAAAGTAAAACTAAGTGTAACAAGTTCACTTATCTTTTAACTTTTGCAATGGAATACAATAGTCGTAATAACAGAATATTGATTACTTATTGAATACTCATAGTCATGGTAGCTGAGGTTCTTCATAAAACTTCAGAAAAATAGAGCGAATAAATCGAATTTAATTTAATATATTTCATTGATTCTCCCCATGTCCGTATTTGGGCCAGCCATATTAGAGCCTACATCGTTTGTTTTTTTTTCCTCTTTTTTTCTCTCTTTTGTACATATACTAGCATCCAACTAAGGTCTTTGTTATAAAAACTGTAGTTTTTGAGAAACAATAAAGATTATTGAGGGAGTTAATCTCCTAAATAAGCTAAGTACAAGCTGCAATGTCGGGCCTGGGTTAGATTTTACACTGAAAAATTATTAATACCTAGAAAGTTGTAGATAATATACCGGGTGACCACGGATCATGGTAAACCCTGCCATTTCCACAATTTTTTAGCTATCCAATTGAAATTTTGCAGCAGTAATGTACGTCGAAAAAGACTGATTTTGGCCTATCCGATTTTTTTTTCGACGTCCGGTTTCGACGGAAGTGACCTCAACTTTGGAATTTTAAACGGAACACCCTGTATATTATTGCGTTTTTGGAATACTGAGAAAATTCTGAGTACAATAGAACTATTTTGGAGACTCTTTAAGCCCACTTGATTTTTTTTACAGCCAATTTAATTTATTAATCTAGAGCGCCATGATTGGTCTAATTTGGTTCAAATGTACTGGTATAACTCCCAAAAATTTAGATTGATAAAAAAAATATAAAAATGGCGTTTTGGCGTGCATTCAAATTTGACCAAATCACTTTTTGTCCATTTTGACCATTTTCCCAAAAGATATTATAATGGTAAACCGATACCATAAAATAATACATTTTGTATGAAATCCATTGATGTGCCCATCCTTGATAAGTCTGCAAAGTGCAAGTAATAAAAAAAGGGAAAAAATCATCGAACACAACACGTCATTTTATACTATTTATCACACTAGCCATGAAAGAAACAATTAAGTACTCGTAAAAGACGTAACACAGGAGAATGAGTTTTTTTGGGCGTACATTACTGCTGCAAAATTTCAGTTGAATAGGTCAAAAATTGTGGAAATGGCGGAGGTTTACGCATGATCCGTAGTCACCCGGTACAGAATTTACAGAACGTGACTTTTGAGGCCTTTTCCCAGATATTTTGAAAACCAAACAAGGTAAGGTAACAAACTATAATTATCTTTCTTTTTTGTAAGAGCAAATAGTTATTTTCCTAACAAATGCGAAAAGTGATACTTTTCCGCACGAGACTGTCATTGACCGAACGACGCGAAGCTGAGTTTGGTCAAGCGAGAGCGGAAAAGACATTTTCCGCATGTGTTAGGAACAACATTTTTCCTACCAGCGTGATGAATACGTTTTTCTTAATTAAAGAACTAGGCTTTACTTTAAAAAGATGCTACTGTTTGACTTGACGTTTGTTCATTGTTATGTGACTGAGAAACGTCAAAATCGGAAAGTCGGTTATAGAGGCTACTTCAAAAGGATTAGTGTAAATAGAAATTGCTTTAATTTCATTTAATTTGTATAAAATAAGAAGATATAAAAGAAAAACATTGGCATATTATTAACCAACACGTTTTCAAAATGCAACTATAACTTGCCCGAAAATGCAAACATAAATACCTATAATTACTTTTCCGCACTAGTACGGGAAAACGTACTTTTCCGCACTAGTGTGGAAAAGTGCAACTTTCGAAACTAAAATGTTATTTTCCGCATGCTCGTAGGGAAATGTTATTTTCCGCATGCTCGTAGGGAAAAAATATTTATAAAAATAGAGATAAAAATGAACTAAATAATTAATTAGTCGTTTAGGTTGCATTCACCGTCTAACATCTATGTCCGCTCGATTTCGACTTTTTTCTGTTATTTATAATAAAATTAAAAATCCATACAAATCAAAGAATATTTTTAAATTGTGCAACCGACTTTTAAATTTTTATTTATCATCTTTTTTATTTATTTGAAGAAATTTACTTAAGACAGATCTTATCGTATACATATTAACATATAAACAGTTACAGAAACAATATTATATTCGTTGCATTCTAAATGTTTTAATAATAAAAACTTCATAATTTGTTTAATACTAATAGTGGAACGTTATGTAGATATATTATTTTTGTTTTAGGTTAAGGCATTAATTAAAGAAATTTTAACTGTAGTTTTTTGTTTCAGAATTTTCAGTAATTTTTTATGCTATGGGATGATACTTGTAATTTTGCTGCATAACCCTAAAAATTAAGACTATCCAGAAGCTATCGACAAACAAATACAATACTAAAATCTCGAAACCTGCTCGGTTGCGCTTCTTTACTCAATTGTTAAAGCTAATCAACACAATATATATTCTTTAATGAATCTACATATTGAAGTAGTTTATTTCATTATCTAGGGCAATTTCAAATCGATGCGGTCAATATAGTTAGAAGAAAGTATAGATTAATACGAGGATTAATACTTAAACTTCTAGTAATTATACACAAAACACTTATAACTAACACTGTTGTATCACAACTGAGAAACTCTTAATTAAAATTATTTTTATTATACAAATAATATTCGTTTTGCCACCATGATGCACCACCACAACCAAATTGTGTAGGAAATTCCTTTAACTAATGATAGTCCTGAACTAGGTTTTAGCATTGAGTAAATAAATAATATAATTTACTCAATGGTTTTATGTGATCGTTTCTATTCTTTTGGTGCATCCATACCGGTGACACCAAACTACTATGTAGATTTTATAACAATTCATAATGACCAGGAACATTGTTCTGAGTCTTGGTATTTTGTTGTGGTTATTATTATTATTTTGCTTATATTGTCAATAATAATATGGGATGAAATAATTAATTTTCAATGGACAGGGAAAAATGTCAAGCACCTCCCCGTTGATTAATATTATGCATTCATAGTGTCGCTCTATATAACACAGTAAGTTTAAAATGCCAAAGGACACTTTAAAATTAGATAAATCATTTAGAAACGGCGCCGGTAATCAGATAAAAACAGACTTGAATATAAACTTAAAATGTTAACTTATTTACTTAATACGTTTGGATATACTCTAAAAACATGGTTACCAGAGTACTTGAGTATGTATTCAAGTCTCGATTAAAGTGCCTGTTTAAAGGGCAATTCACTTATAAATGTATTAGGTTTTTTGGAGCAATACAAGAATAAGAATCGATATCGCTACAGCTAAGAAAATTATGAAATTAATTAGTCCTAAATCATGTTTTTTAAATATCGGTCTGTGATCATAAGAACACTAGAAGTACTCGAAATACAAGACTGTCAGGTCTGATTTTTTTTTTATGTTAAAATTTAAGTTAAAATTTAAATATGGCACAAATTTCATGTTGTAAACACACAGTAATATTTTTATTTTTACTTTTCTCGTACGATGAGTTTTTAAAAGTTTTTAATCTGATTACAGTAAATATAGTAACGCCAAAAAAACTTATATACCTATGCGAAAGTTTGGTAGAGTATGTAAAAATTAATACTTAAAGTAAGTAACAGATGTAGTAGCCATTTAAATTTCGTGGCAAGTTAGAGCAGTTTATATTTAGAAAAATTTTCAATTCAGATTTTAATTTTATTGGGTCATTTCTGTTCCATCTATACTATAAATCTTCAAGTGTATGTAATATAATTTTAAATATCCACATTAGTATAGTTGGATCTGAAGGCGTTATTTCGACGGCTAAAGGCTAATTTCGTACCAACAACGAAAGTCAAGTTAAACCCCAGGCACGCCGGATGCTGCGGTATTCATTCGACTGGATTAATTTAAATGTTTAAAATAAATAACTAACATCAAGTCCGTTAGTGTCCAATTCCATCGGGAGCATATATGGACCTAGTCGTTTGAATTTTGATGTTAGTTGTAGAGTATTCTATACTTTATAATATGCCTATAAAATATTTTTATGGACATACCTACTGTTAATGCCATTGAAAATATAAAACTGATTTCATTCGCTTAACGTAAAATTTTGTTGATTTTCAAGTCAGCAAACAAGTAACTCAACACCAATAAAAGATTTCCTTGTATTTATTGGGTAAACCTCAATTAACTTCCGTTGCTGTCTATTTTTTGAATTATGCGACCTAATCTATATGAGCAAGCAATTTCATTGTCATTAGGTTGACAAACTAAAACAATTTTATAGATGTGTGCTCGGTGTAGAAGGTATCGAATAACGAGATTTGATTTGACGGACTGGATAGTGTTTAGTGGAAAAGGCCTGAGGACTTTTCATGCTGTAGCCAAACCTTAGTAGTATTATACACAGGGTAGATTAGAAGTAACTTTTTTTATGACTTATAAAAGTGATCAAAATTAATTTTATTTAAATGGAACGCCCTGTATATTATTACTGATTCAGAAAGCTGATACATTTTGCTATTGCCACCACATGATGGTGTAAGTTCCGCAATTAACACCGATGGCTTTGGTGCTCGTGTGAAGTTGGCGCCGAAGTTATAAACTTGTTAATAACTTTGTTAAAACAATTAGCACCTCTGTTTTTGCACGTTCGGAGGGTGCTAATTGGGTGCTAAATGATGGTATAGGTTCCGCAATTAGCACCGATGGTTGTGTTGCTGGTGTGAAGTTGGCACCGAAGTTATAAACTTGTTAATAGCTTTGTTAAAACAATTAGAATCTCTGTTTTTTTTTTGTATGCTCGGAGTGTACTAAATGGGTGCTAAATGATGGTGTAGGTTGCACAATTAGCACCCATGACTGTGGTGTCAAGTTCACAGACCCGTAGTTTTTAATTTTGATGGAAAAGTTCCAGTTTCTAGTAAGGTATTAATATAACGCAATATTATGGCCAATTACAGTAAATATGCTCAGTTAAATTTAATAATATACAGGGTGTTTATTAAAGAATGGGCCAAACTGTAGGAGTAGGTTCCTTGAGTAAAAATAAATCATTTTAGCTGCACATACCTTAGTACAATTTTGCTTCCTTAAAAAGTTATGAACCGTTAAAAACAATTTTTTTATTTAAATTTTTTGTTATATCTCTATTATGTACTATTAACACGATTTCATCCAAATTTGGTAAGTATATGGGTTTTTTTTGGGCAGCTGAGAAAAGTAGTGTAAACAATTGTGGCGAATAACGTAGGGGGCGCTGCGAACGCCTAATTATTTCTTTTGTTTTAGTCGTTAATCTTTTGGTCATCGACTTTATTTAAATTATGAATCTACTAGGTAAGTACATGACTAAAACTGACAGTGAAATAATTCAGTATAATAGATAAAACGCAGTTTTTAAGAAGAGAGGTTTTATTAATTTAACAAATGAAGCAATTTAAAAAAATGTAATTAAATAACTTGCTAATTTTTTAAGGACGCAAAATGTTCTCGAAAATGGTACTAAGTTATATTCAGTTAAAATGATTTATTTTTACTCAAAGAACCTACTGTTACATTTTGGCACATTCTTTAATGAACAATTTATATTTTACATAATTCTCTTCATTGTGCCACAGGAAGTTTAAATGCATTTTACTCGAAAACGGTGCATTTTGCCGACATAAAATAAGTATTCCTTTTTGACGTAGAACTGAATGCTACATTAAAAACAATTATTACTTTTTTAAAAAGTTCAGAAAATGTTCAGAAGATTAACGACCAAAATAATTAGGCGTTCGCAGCGCCCTCTACGTTATTCGCCACAATTGTTTACACTAGCGGCCCAAAAAACCCCCATATACCAAATTTGGATGAAATCGTGTTAATAGTAATAGAAATATAATATTCATTGAACTTATCCTACAGTGGTTTTCTGGGGCAAACTGTTGAGGTTTGCCTTTGATACTACACTTTTATCTTGACATATTTTGGCAATTTTCTTATTTCTATTTATTTTTTAGAATTTAGCGTGATTCCCAGAATTAAGTTCAATGAATATTAACTATCCGCCACAAATAAACTACAAACAATAGAAATATAACAAAAAATTTAAATAAAAATTGCTTTTAACTGTCCATAACTTTTTAAGGAAGCAAAATGGTACTAAGGTATGTGCAGCTAAAATGATTCATTTTTATTACTCAAGGAACCTACTCCTACAGTTTGGCCCATTCTTTAATAAACACCCTGTATAATAATATAATAATAATAAATGGGGAAACAATGATTCTTTTTTAGCTGAACCTTTACGTTAATTATTTTCGTCAAATTCTTCAATGTTTTTCAATTATACATATAAAAGAACTCTTGTAAAACCTTAATAAATATGTAGTTTTTGAACAACTAATATTTGGCTGCATTTACAAGCTAACGAAAGAAATATTGTAACTTGTTTTTAATTATCTTTCACCAAGTGAATGAAAACTAATTAACACATAAGTTAGTAAATAAATAAATGCCAATTAGGGGAAAAATGTATTACCAATATAGTACCTGTAAAAAAAAAGACAAAAGGAAATGTTCGAAACGAGAATTGTTTTGATTCAGGCATAATTATTGAAATAACTTCGGGAATAACGTTCTCCTACGTTTGTCAACTGTATGATCGTTATAGTCAGGCGTCAGGGCTCCATTTCGATCTGTCAGTTCCTTTCTCGTATTAACTGAAGTAGAAAAAACTTATACTTTTATATGCCCCCAAAACAAAGAAAATCCATAAGGGTTAGTGTCGGGTGGGCCACAAAGCCGCCTTGATCGATTTACTTGTTGAAATAATGTATGTTGTGCCATGTTCATACACGTATGGGACGGTCATTTTTTAATTAAGTAGCTCAATCCGAATAACATTTTGTTTTATCAGTAGTTTCCGTTGTGGATCAAGTTGTGGATACATCCAATATTATTATTTTCTACGTTTCTACGTAAATTTGATTAGGCAATTGAAAAATTTTTGAAAATATAACGAAAATGTACTATTATAGAAGTTTTAGTTTAAAAAGTAGCCGTTTACCCGTCGAAACGCAACTGATGAATGTAATTGATTTTATTTACTTTCTTATGACAAATAATGTTATAAACAGCACCAAAATCATGTTTTCCATCAATGACCGTAATTTGAGAGTTTCAAACTGTATACACTCTGTATACATGAACATTTCGATTACCTTGAACGGTAACAACAGTGGGATTTACAGTAATTGGCAAAGTGAACAAGACAAATTAAAAATTTTGCCTATTTGAAATATGCATAGGTGTATTACATCGGTAGAAGTTGACCAATCATTTGCAGAGTACAAGTGCATATTTATTGAAAGGCGTCGGAATTTAAGTTTAAAAATAAATAATGTAAATACTACATAGTAATAAGCATGTTTATACGTTAACTTTGTTGTTACCATATTATGTATTTGAGTTAATGTTAAACACCACATCCATGGCTTGTTTAGAACCCTTTACCTCCAATTTAACCTTGAACGTTACAAAATTCATTAAGGGTCCATCACGCGTGCATTCGAGCTATAGAGACGCGCAATCAGAATAATTGGAAAACAATGCACCAACTCATGCAATAAATTGCACACACAAATCATAAAGTTTGTGGAAGAGTCGAAGTGTCTATTTGGCGTTATCCAACAATAGGTTTTACTTATAATTGCAAGGTGGCACCAGTTATCAATAATAATTAAGATTCTCGTTGGCAATGGTACAGAAGTATTGCTTGATCAATTTTAACTTTTTGTCTCACAGTTTTATGTAGTATAAGGGTCATAGAATTGCGCTACAAAAATATTTTTTTATTTAAATGCATACTAAGCCGTTATATTATTGAATATTTTTCGTTAAATAGAGTGAATTCTGAGAGATTTTCCGGAGAATTTTCTACTTTTTAAATAACAAAATTAAGAAAACGGCTTTGCTGCGGAATGCGAAATTATGTTTTCTTCAATTATATGTAACAATTTTATCATAAGATAAATATTTAAATCACAACATCGAAACTTCGAATACGGTATTAATAACACTTATTTATATCCTTAAAAGGGTAAGAGTAAGTAATATCTATTGTTGGGTAACGCCAACTAGACATTCCGATTCTTCCACAAACTTTATAATTTGCGTGTGCAATTTATTACTTGAGTTGGTGCATTATTTTTCAATTATTCCGAATACGCGTCTTTATAGCTCATATGCATGCGTGACGGATCCTTAAGAGTAAGTACAGGAATGGGAGTTTCACCGTTTCACGGGCTTACGTTAAGAAATGTGTCATGGTTAGAGCCGATCCTGGTCTTGACGTTATGACGCGCTTCCTTCCTGTCTCTATTTTTGATACATAAGTAACATTCTTATCTCAAATAGTTCAAATTCTTTATACAACAATTTTGCTATTATTTCAGTTAGCAAATAGAGTTTGTGTAAAATGTTCGCGATTTATTTAAATCATAAATAGTACCCAGCAAATGTGGAGCGTTATTCCATTAAATATTTTAAATCCCACCTTCATTTCTTTAATAACTAAAATATACTGTGTAGTGTGTACTTGCAGAGTGAATTATTGGTATATGAATAAATGTTTTATTCCTGCTTATATAATTTATTTACGGAAATGTGTCAAAGTCAACGCAATAATAAAATATTTCAAACGTTTTTACTGGTCTAATGACATCTATGAGGCGCCGTTTTTTAACAAAAATATATTCTTAGAACATGAAGAGTTTCCCGGAAATCGAGTTCCGTAACGCGTGCATAAAAATAGACGCACAAACGTAACTAATCCACTTCTAGTTAATACTTCATTTCGTGTATTAAGCTACTCAATTTCATTTCAATCATGTACTTACTCATTACGAATAAAACTGACTCCGTGACTCACTAATAAATTTGTAATTAGGTATACAAATATGGTCACATGATACCCAGTAATTGTATGAATTTAATGGATATTTGATATTTATTGTGCCCTCGTTGCACGGACCCCTTTTTATTTGTTTTTTTGCTTTTATTAAGGTTCATACCTTTTCTACCACTATTAAATTCGTTCAATTCATACTGCGTTTAAAAATATCTTATAAAAATTTCTATTTGAAATGAATATTGTGTGAAACTTAGCGGAAGCCATAAAAACAGTAATGTCTTTTCGACAAGTCGCCATCCGAATTGATTGGAATACCTCAACTGTTATAAATATCTCAGGAAAAATAATCAATGCGGTGCGGGGGAGTATTTCGTTTATTTTATACTTAAGTTTAACGGCTTATAATTTTCTCTTGCAATTTTATATTCGTAGCAACTGAAGTAATTCAACACATCTTCACAATTGACAACTCATCTACCTCTGCCTTTATTCTGCTTCCTACTTCAACGCTCTTTAAAGCACCTAACTGCCGAAACCCTTCCTTCTTCCAATACTCAACCCTTGTCTTCCTTTCACTCCTTCAAAAAATTTAGTTTATCTTCTCCTGTTATTTCTCTAATATTATTTTATCCTATCCTCACTCATCCCATTATGTCTTATATAAAGCACCAATCCACAGTAAACTTCCCTACTTCCGATGCTTATCTCGAGTAAAATGTTCCTTCTATTCCACAAAATTTCACATTCGTCTTCTCTTATTATTTCTATAGTATTATTTTCTTCCGTCCCCACGTAACACTTTATCCTGCGCCCTTATCCAATTATTTATCGTAATAGTCAAGCTAGAGCATTACGAGGATCACACACCAGTCTGAAATTGAAACCTATTTCCTTACCTTACTTAGAGGAATAGATGATCCAGTTTAACGATCCAATATTCCTATTATAACTAGAAAGTACCTGGAGCTGAAGGGATCGAGGTGGAAATTCTTCTTCGTTGATCCAGAAAGGTCGCTTGACGTGTGGTGTATGTATATGGCAATATGAGTCGACGACGATTCCACACGATAGAGCAGTGGTTCGGTTCCTAATTGTCTTTAATTGAAACGTAACGTGTGAAATTGTCTTGAATATGTTTTGCAGATATTGTGACAGTACTGCCAAACTATTAATACTCTCTCGTCCATCCCACGGCATTCGATATTAAAATAAGTGGAAACCGATTTTATAGAAATTTTAGCTCTTCATTTATTTAAAAAAAAACTTATTTTCCGTGCTAATTTTTTAATTTTGTATGAGGAAGGTAAATTCATCCATGTGGGTAATAACCATTGAATGACCCACTGAAACCTGAAACCCAAAGTAAATCAACCACAGGCATTTAAAACGTGAGCGTGTTTCAAAGCCAGTATGCCACAAGAGGGTGTATGAACCTTTGGGAATCGATAAATGCCCCAAAAAGCGCAGGAGTTCTGCACAACAAATGGGATAATCCACAATAATACCGTGATTAGGTTTATTCGCGATTTTACGGTTTTTGTATGGATCCTTGCTCTTCGGAAACTGCATAGCCCGTGCTTATATTGAATACAAAAGCAGGAAACGATTCCGTTTATTACGGGACTTCGCCTGATAAAAAGGGCGATGCGCCAAGCTTAAAGGAAAAGTCTTCTAAATTACTGAAATAAATTTTATTATGCAGTGCATTCGTAAAGTAATGTATAAATTCGAGAAAGTCGTTGCAAAGTGAATGGCAGAAAACGCTCGAGCAGGTTTTAAATACATTTTGTCTATTTTTCATGTACAAAAATTTTTATTTAAATAACAACTCTGATCTATTTAAGAATCATTTGAAGGACCACATTTTCTTACATGTACAGCGACCGTTATTATAATAGTTAATATTTCCTTCAAATTTTTTGATATTTCAAAAAGAATCAAAATAGATTTAATTGATTTGATAGTTAATAATAGATATTTCTACCTAAAACCCTCGATTTATAAAAGTCTCCACGCTATGATAAAGTGGAATGTCTTAGTACAACCCAGCACAACCTCTATTTTTTATTGATTTATTAAAGTGTGGAACTGTACCCTAAATGAATTTATACAACTCTTAACTCATGATATGAATTGACTCGAACGATATAAAAAAACGTGTTTTTAATAGAAGCAAATTCTATTACCTTGATTCTTCTAATTTGTTTAATTCAAAAAGAGTGACTTCCATAATAGCCTTACATAATCTCATGAAAAGTCCTGTATATTTAACGTAACAATTCATTGGAAAAGATAAATTCAATTTAAAGTGTCGATGTGAACCCTGTTTTTATTAAATTTATCTTTCCGCTTGTAAAAGAGAAATGCTCAATAAGCAATGATATTTCATCCGCAATCCGATATCATCCATCCGTCCACGCCACTATCATTATGTTCGCCTATAAAACACCTTCCCGAGCAGGAAATGGCAATCGCTGGAAATTGTGATTATTGACGTATTTTTCTTCTTGTATTCTCCTCTCTACGTGAACATCCACAACAAAGAACCGTTTTTAAAGTTCAAGGCAAATCGTTTGCTCGACAACTGGATGCATGCCGCGTCAGGCTGAAGGTTTTGCACTAAATAAAAGAGGAAACAATAAATCAAATACATTTATCTAAATTGGATAACCGCACCTATAATTTTGTTCAATTTTAAAATAATTTTGCTCTTTTTTTCAGCTGTTATTTAGCAGTAGACCGCCATATAATATATTTTTTGCGATATACCAATTTAAATTCGGTAACTAGTATTTCAGTCACAATAAAACATAAAAAATAATGTGTGTGTTTAGTAGAACTACTTCTCAAACCAGAACTGTCATACTTGTGCGATTTTTAAAATCCCACTAACTGAGATCGCCAAGAAGCAAGAAGCGAGAGTGTATTTATTACAAAGTCGCCGGAATCGATATTAGAATTTTCCCCTTCAATTTAAAATGACAAGGAATTTCGGAGCTCCTTAAATTTAGGTTTCCTAATTATTTTATCGAACAAGATTACACGGTAAGCAGTGCTATATCTTTAATCAACGTCTCTCCTTTGCCAACCCTCTTATTGGATGGGAATCTGAAATAAATATTTAATTTGGAAACATCTGCAACCCTGCAAAAATGCCATCCACATAGGTAATTTTTAAAAACGGTCACCTATCGGAATATAAATTACTTTTTCAAATGATCAAATTGGAGTAAATGAAAGACGAGGATTTACGAAATTAACTATTAAAGTTGGAAGTTTATATGGGATGCAGCCCCTTTCAATTTTAACTAAGACTAACAGGGTACTAGATCCATTTTTTAATAACCTCCAGGTGACGACAACTTGGTTGACGAGACGTACGCGTTGACTATTTATGAAATCCACGACATAAGCTTTGCATTCGTAACATTTTATTTACCTCTGGCCAGTAGAATTAGACGGGAATCTGTAACTAATTCGTTTCAGATAGCCGTAGGTAAAAACAGGTGTATTTAGTTATAAGGAATATACCTCTGCGATTCCTCCCAAATCAAATATACAGAACATTAGTGGGGTCGGATAGCTGAAAAAAACTTCACATCTGGCAACCAATGCGCCCCTTTGGATTCAGATAGTACATGGGTAGACGAGTCTAAAAAGCCCGGGACACAAATTTTCCTGGCCCTCTAGCGGTGTTAATGACGTAATCAATATGGCCGCCAAAGTTTTGCGACACGCTTCTACATTTCCCAATATAATTCGGGTTTGTATTTTGATATTAACCTATATTATTAGTGATTATTAATCAGGAGAAAACTCGCTTTCCAACGGTATATTTGACATCATTATTTAGGTTCATAATAACAGAAATATTTGTAACTTTATCAAAATGTTTGTTTTTATTTTGATTTTTTCGAAACGTTTTGCTACATAACTTGGAATCCGTTACATGTAGCTGAAAAAGTGTCCTATACTTTTTTCGTCAACAAATTACCTTTCGAACGGTATATATGATTTCTATTTTATCACAAACAGTTGCTGAAAATTTGCCAAAGTAATGTAGCGTTGCACAGCGAGTCGTTATGGCAATAATGTAATTTATAAGAGTTCCGAAAAGTAATAGAGCGGTTTTATAACTGTTTAAGTAGCAAATGTAATCATTGTAATTTTTTATGTATATGTTAATAAATTCTAGCTTTTTTAAAATCGTAACCTCTCTCGAAATTTAAATTTTGGGGGGCAACTTCAAAAATGTAATAATAAATAAAATAGATTAAATAAATAAGATTCCATTCATTAACATAGTTCTCCACATATTTATTTGGCACATAAAAAATGCCGCACTTACGAAGCAGAAAGGCGGCCTCTTTACCGATTCAATGGAACCGCCGCACGTGCTCCTTTGTCAGCAATTTTTTATGTGCCAAATAAATATGTAGAGAACTATACTAAATGTGTGTTTTTTCAGGCAGACGTTATGTGAGGAACTTCACCCTGTAAAGAAGATATTGCTTTCGTCTACCTCATAGAAAGACAGAAATTACTCAATCATGTCAACGAAAAAGAAACATGAATTGATCGATGCTACGACTGACCCAGTGGTGGCTCCATTTGTATGGGACCTGTGTTTGTTATGCCAGTAGCATTCAAAAGAGCGCATAGTCATTTCAAAGTATGAAGGTTATTTAATAATGGCGAAGAATCTTGAAATTTTTGCTGAACATGGTGAACTTCCAAGTGCTATAAGAAATTTGGATCAGTTGGACGATCGAAGTGGTCTTTCACAAACACTAGTAGCTCATGCAGCAAAATATCACAAATCTTGCAAGAACAAGTATGACAGTCAAAAGGCGGAAAGACTGTCTGGTGAAAAGAAACAGAAAGGACGACCCCATTGCTCAGACCAAACTCCATCTACATCAAAATTAACAAGATCATCATTATTTTGTTCAGATTTGAAAAAGGTGTGTCTGTTTTGTGATGAAGGAGAAGGTAGAGACAAACTTGTGATTTCATCCACGCTGGGTATTGAGCCTACAATTCATAGTCATGCTGCACAATTAGAAGATGGAAAACTGTTGAAGAAGTTAACTATACTATACTTGCTCTCTAACACGTGCAAGAACTGCTGAACGTTCTCGAAGAGAAGATTACCATAATCCCGAAGGAGTAGTTTATGGTACAGTTATAATGGAATTGATTGAATACATGCAGGATTTGTACTCATCTAACAGTACTTCTCCAGTGTTTAAACTTTCTTATCTTACAAAATTAGTGTCTCAACGCATGATTGACATGGGAATACAAACCTACGAAAAGAATATCAATAGAACACGTCTCAAGGAACGTAAGATAAGAAAGTTTAAACACTGGTGAAGTACTGCTAGATGAGTACAAATCCTGCATGTATTCAACCAATTCCGTTAAAACTGTACCATAACTTCTTCGGAATTATGGTAATCTTCTATTCGTGTTAGAAAGCGAGAATAGTATAGTATGTGGTATTTGGCTTCTAATGGTACCAAATCTGTTAACGATAACTTCTTCAACAGTTTTTCATCTTGTAATTGTGTAACATGACTATATGAATTATAGGCTCAATACCCAGCATGGATGCAGTCAGAAGTTTGTCTCTACCTTCTCCTTCATCACAAAACAGACACACCTTTTTCACATCTGAACAAAATAATGATGATCTTGTTAATTTTGATGTAGATGGAGTTTGGTCTGAGCAATGGGGTCGTCCTTTCTGTTTCTTTTCACCAGATAGTCTTTCCGCCTTTTGACTGTCATATTTGTTCTTGCAAGATTTGTGATATTTTGCTGCATGAGCTATTAGTGTTTGTGAAAGACCACTTTCATCATCCACCTGATCCAAATTTCTTATAGCACTTGGAAGTTCACCATGTTCAGCAAAAATTGCAAGATTCTTCGCCATTGTTAAATAACCTTCATACTTCGGATTCTTCGGAATGATTAAGCGGTCTTTTGAATGCTTCTGGCATAACAAACACAGATCCTATTCAAACGGAGCCACCACTGGGTCAGTCGTAGCATCAACCAATTCATGTTTCCTCTTCGTTGACATGATTGAGTAATTTCTGTCTTTCTGCCTGAAAAAGAAACACACATTTAGTATAGTTCTCCACATGTTTATTTGGCACATACAAAATTGTCGACAAAGGAGCACGTGCGGCGGTTCCATTGAATCGGTAAAGAGACCGCCTTTCTGTTTTATAAGGCATTTTTAATGTGGAGAACTATAATATTAAATGGAATCTTATATATTTAATCTATTTTATTTATTATTACAGTTTTGAAGTTGGCCCCCATAATTTAAATTTCGAGGGAGGCTACTATTTAAAAAAATACCATTTAAAAAAGCTAGAATTTATTTACAAATACATAAAAAATTACAATGATTACATTTGCTACTTAAACAGTTATTAAGCCGCTGTATTACTTTCCGGATCTCATATATGAGGATAAATGTAATTTATAAATTACATTATTGCCATAACGACTCGCTGTGCAACGCTACATTGTTTTGGCAAATTTTCAGCAACTGTTTGCGATAAAATAGAAATCGTATGGTATGTTCGAAAGCCAATTTGTTCACGAACAATAAAGTACAGGACACTTTTTCAGCTACATGTAACGGATTCCAAGTTATTTAGCAATATATTTCGAAAAACCAAAATAAAAACAAACATTTTAATAAAGTTACAAATATTTCTGGTGTTATGAACCTAAACAATGATATCAAATATACCGTTGGAAAGCGCGTTTTCTCCTGATTAATAATCACTAATAACATAGGTTAATATCAAAATACAAACCCGAATTATATAAGAAAATGTAGAAGCGTGTCGCAAAACTTTGGCGACCATATTGATTACGTCATTAACACCGCTAGAGGGCCAGGAAAATTTGTGTCCCGGGCTTTTTAGACTCGTCTACCCATGTACTATCTGAATCCAAAGGGGCGCATTGGTTGCCAGATGTGAAATGTTTTGGCATAATTTTCAGCTATCCGACCCCACTACATTGTTTATAAGTCACTTGTATGTGAAAATATCATGAAATTTGGAGTTTTTTAAAAATTGCAGTAAGACTGCAGTAGATTAATTTTTTTGAATGCTTCTGTATACTAGGTAATTCCAAACCGGTTAATTTAAGCCCCGGTTGATTTCATTTCATTGATTATTTATTTAAATAATTGCCGAAAACCATCGAAATTTTCGAAAATTCCAAGCATTTTTTACTCTGAAAGGAAAAATGCTAGACTCTTGAAACTTTGGTGGAATATGTGTCTCATTACCCTCAACTTACAAAAAAAATTTCGTTTTAAAATGTTTATTAGTTTTCGAGAAATTCTATTTGTTTATTAAAAACGTCCCAAATGTTTAATGAAAAATTGACCTATTAACGTTATCAAAAATAATTCAACCACAGCTCATTTTTTTCGTCAAGACGTCAATTTTACGAATCTGTTATGGGCGTATCGATTTTCAATAATTTTGACCGTCAAAATGGCGTTAACAACATTGCTACTTTTCGGAGCAGCGTTTTTTGCAAATAACTTTACAACAAATGAACGTATCTGCACAAATCTTTCATATTTGAGTTGCTGGTATTTTTCTACAAATTTATAAAAAAAAACTGTTGCTCTGGGACATGTAGAAGCCGAGATAATTTTTTAAATTGTTTCATGCGCCAAACGTTTATTTATTAATATTTATGGCCAAAATTGAAACTGGTTGTTAATAAGATCTTGAATTTTGTGAATTCATCAAGTCCTATTGAAAACGGGTTCTTTTTGAGGTCAAAATATAATTTTTAATAATTAGTGATTTTAGAGCGTCTTCAATTTGTTTGGCTCAAAGGACAGGTGAATTTTTTATCAAACGATTTTCAAATTGGGGTAGCGAGAAAAATTCGTCATATCTCCGTTATTTTCCGGCCAATTTCGACATTTTTTTTTTTAATTTGGGGTAGCTCACGAAAATAATAACAATGGGCACATTTGCAATATCCAAATAATAAACAAATAATTGTTATAAACAATTTATTTTTTTTTTTTTTAATTTTTTCGTTTTTGGGCTTATGCAATTTATAATGTGCTAATGTATTAAATATAAATTTATAAAGATTATATAATGGTAACAATGCTGTAACATCGTATATTGTTTGATGGAGAAATAGTTTGTGCATACATTGTTACCATTATATAATCTTTATACATTTATATTTAATACATTAGCACATTATAAGTTGCATAAGCCCAAAAAAGAAAAAATTTAAAAAAAATAATAATAAATTGTTTATAACAATTATTTGTTTATTATTTGGATATTGCAAATGTGCCGATTGTTATTATTTTCGTGAGCTACCCCAAATTAAAAAAAAAAAACGTCGAAATTGGCCGGAAAATAACGGGGATATGACGAATTTTTCTCGCTACCCCAATTTGAAAATCGTTTGATAAAAAATTCACCTGTCCTTTGAGCCAAACAAATTGAAGACGCTCTAAAATCACTAATTATTAAAAATTATATTTTGACCTCAAAAAGAACCCGATTTCAATAGGACTTGATGAATTCACAAAATTCAAGATCTTATTAACAACCAGTTTCAATTTTGGCCATAAATATTAATAAATAAACGTTTGGCGCATTAAACAATTTAAAAAATTATCTCGGCTCCTACATGTCCCAGAGCAACAGTTTTTTTTTTATAAATTTTTAGAAAAATACCAGCAACTCAAATATGAAAGATTTGTGCAGATACGTTCATTTGTTGTAAAGTTATTTGCAAAAAACGCTGCTCCGAAAAGTAGCAATGTTGTTAACGCCATTTTGACGGTCAAAATTATTGAAAATCGATACGCCCATAACAGATTCGTAAAATTGACGTCTTGACGAAAAAAATGAGCTGTGGTTGAATTATTTTTGATAACGTTAATAGGTCAATTTTTCATTAAACATTTGGGACGTTTTTAATAAACAAATAGAATTTCTCGAAAACTAATAAACATTTTAAAACGAAATTTTTTTTGTAAGTTGAGGGTAATGAGACACATATTCCACCAAAGTTTTAAGAGTGTAGCATTTTTCCTTTCAGAGTAAAAAATGCTTGGAATTTTCAAAAATTTCGATGGTTTTCGGCAATTATTTAAATAAATAATCAATGAAATGGAATCAACCGGGGCTTAAATTAACCGGTTTGGAATTACCTAGTAAACAGAAGCATTCAAAAAAATTAATCTACTGCAGTCTTACTGCATTTTTTAAAAAACTCCAAATTTCATGATTTTTTCACATACAAGTGACTTATAAACAATGTTCTGTATATTTGATTTGGGAGGAATCGCAGAGGTATATTCCTTATAACTAAATACACCTGTTTTTACGTACGGCTATCTGAAACGAATTAGTTGCAGATTCCCGTTCACATCGTCTAATTCTACTGGCCATATTTCCACCCATTCATTATTTCTCAGGTCTTAGATTTATTTACTCGTGTATTAAAATATTTTATTTATAAATAGGTACAGCGGTGGTGGTTAGACAGCTGTAAACGTAGAAGTTTCCACTCGCCAAAAATAGTTTTAATCTGTTCAAATATTAAAATATATGAGTTACTATAAGTCTTTAATTTTGGAAGTACATCTTAACTATTAGATTTTACTTTTCTCGTTTCATCGTGCAAAAATCACCCACCATTCCTCGAATTTTACCGTTTGTGACGATAAGGATTATATAATTAAGAACTTTTAATTCCATATGTCTATATGTGGGGTGCAAAATCTCAAGAACTATGTAGTTAACACGTACCCACAAGAAACTATGAATATTTTATATAAAAATAAAAAAATGCAAATTATAACCACTCACTTGCCGAAAAATGAGACAATTTTATTATTCTGATACAAACAAATAATATACAATTGTTCACGCCTGCTCGTTATTTGTTTTACATTTTTTTATTTTTTTTAAATGGCTAATAGTTGTAATTACCATTACCTGAATATATTTTAATTTTGTGTCATTTAAAATTACGCGCGATCGAAAGCTACTTCGCTATCCTTTAAGTGTCACCAAAGTTGGCAATACTGATGGTCAGTTACCGACTCGATGAAGAAGAGAGTGTATCGTACCATTCGTACCGCATGCCGCTTGTTAATTTAAACTGTTCGCTTTCTCCCGCTATTAATACCGCTGTCTACCTACACCTACCGCAAGTTATATAACCCGACGTGCTGACCGCTGCCACTGAACAAAAGGTAAGTGAAGTACTTTCTCGTCAAAGTTTTATAATAAATTTGTTCATTTTATTGAATTTAAAGCTATATCGATGAATAAGCAAAAAATATAAAATTTACAGTCCACTCATTAACGAACATAATTTGGTCCTTGCGAGCCTGCATGGTTTTTGATAGCTTTAAATTGGGTAAAGTAATTATTCTATTAGCCATTCTAATTTTATTTCATTAAAATATAATATCGATTAAATATAATATTCTTTATATTTATCATCGCGATAAAAGTACATTTTTTGTTCTTGTTTTTGCGCGCTTAAGTTTACCTTGTTGAGTATTTCCACATATTCTAAGTCGCTATTGTTTTTATACGATTATTTAGAAATCAGGACCGGCCTTAAAGTATTTGTTTATATTTTGAACATATTTGAAAGTTTAATTAAAAATTTGTAAAAATGACCAGCTCTGATAGGCTTAAAAGGTATAAGGGATTAAGACATGGCGAATTTACCAGAATTACGGATCTGAATAAGGTAGCTGAGCGAGCCATAGAGGACAAATTAGCTCACTCTCACTTTAAACAGAGATTTAAGCAAATTGATGTTATTTCTGAAAATTTTGAAAAACATCACGATTGTGTTATTCAACTTGTTTCATGCTCGGATGAAATGACTTTAGAACCCGAGGAGAAAATTAGGAGTGAATTTGAAAATCTCTATTTCAATATAAAAGCAATTCATAGTGATTTATTCGAAAATATTAAAATTGAACCCACAGCATTTAATTCTACGCGTATTAAATTGCCAGAAATAAAATTATCTAAATTTAATGGAGACATAAAAAATTTTACTTCTTTTATAGATATTTTCAATGCATTAGTACATAATAATGAATGTTTGTCTAATATTGAAAAATTTTCGCATTTACACGCTTGCCTGGAAGGCCCGCCTAAATCTTTAATTCAACGCACGCCTATGACTTCTGATAATTATGAAATTGCTTATAATACTTTAGTTAATAGATATTCGAATGCACGTTTATTAGCTACCGCCCATTGGAATGAAATTGATGACACCCCACGCTTGACTTCGGAAAATTACCAGGGTTTACGAAAATTATTAGATACCTTCTCCGAAAATTTAGCCGCGTTACAAAATTTAAAATACCCCGTAGCTCACTGGGATTTTATACTAGTTAACATGCTTTTTAAACGTTTAGATTCTGAAACTATTTCCCGCTTCGAACTTGCGCATGGTTCGAATGAAATGCCGACTTATAAATGTTTATTAGATTTTTTATATAAACAATGTACCGCTTTTGATACTATATCTTGTGCATCACCTCGATTAAAAGGAAAATCTATTCCACCCGCTTCTAACCGCAAAGATAATTTTCATCAATCATCTCGAAATACGTCATCATTTTTAACCAGTACCAATAACCGCCTCTGCCCTTTGTGCAAAGCAGATCATTTGCTTTATAAATGTACTCTATTTAATTCGAAAACTCCACATGAACGCTTTAATTTGGCTAAACAAAATAAATGGTGTATTAACTGTCTTAGTGCATCGCATGTTCTAAAAAACTGTAATTCCAGTTCCACTTGCCGCCATTGTCAATTGAAACATCATTCTATGTTGCATTTCAGTAATACCATATCGCAAAATTGTAATGAAAATACGAATGAAAATACTACTAGGCCTGAAGCCGGCCCTAGTACTAGTCTACTTGCAACTTCTAATTCCTTCGAAACGACTAGTTTAAATTTGAACTCTTCACAAAATCTTCAAAAAAATAATGTTCTGTTGGCTACAATTCAACTTGAAATATTAGATTCAAGAGGAAATTATAAAAAAATACGTGCCTTGTTGGACAGTGGTTCTCAGGCTAATTTTATAACAAAGAAAGCTGCTAATCAATTAAGTTTATCGCGTTTCATGTTATCTCTGTCGGTTCACGGATTAAGTGGCATGAATAGTACGTCCACTTCTGGTGGTGTAAATTGTACAATTAAACCGCTCGGAAACTTATCTCCAACTTACAATTTCGAAGCTGTCGTCTTAGAGAAGATTTGTTCAAATTTACCTAGCATATATGTTAATTGCAAAAACTGGTCTTTTATTTCAAATTTAAGGTTAGCAGATCCAACATTTAATTCGCCTGCCCCTGTAGACTTATTGCTGGGTGCAGATATTTTCAGTAAAATTTTAGAAAACGGTCGTATTGTCGGTGATAATCATACGCCAACAGCTTTAAATACAACATTCGGTTGGATTTTAATGGGAAGTGTTGAGAATTGTTGTGATATTTCGTCAAATGTTAACACATGTTTTAGTACTTTTCATGATTATTCATTAGATAATACACTTCGAAAATTCTGGGAACTGGAGGAAATTCCAGAAAATAAATTTATTGCACCGGAAGATAAACAGTGTGAGAAAATATTCTCTGACACACATTTTCGCAATGAATCGGGTAGATTTGTTGTTTCGCTTCCCTTTAAAAATGTCGAACCCTACTTTGAAGGTTCAAAATTTGTTGCTCTTCGCCGGTTTAACTCGCTTGAACGCCGATTTAGTTTTAAATTCGGAACTTCGGGAGAAATATTCTGAATTTATGTTACAATATTTGAAAAGTGGACATATGGAACTTACTTCTAATTTTCCGTCAAAAAATGTTTATTATATACCGCATCATGCTGTTTTCAAACCCGATTCTACTACTACAAAATTACGAGTTGTGTTTGACGCCTCGGCGAAAGACACAAATAATATTTCGCTTAATGACTGCTTGTTGGTAGGCCCTAAACTCCAACAAGACATTGTTACTATTTTATTAAAATTTAGGTTACATGTTATTGTTTTCACAGCCGATGTTAAACAAATGTACCGTCAAATTTTGATTGATCCCGCACATAAAGATTTTCAAAGAATCCTTTGGAGATCTTCACCTTCGGAACCGCTTAAAGAATACCGCTTGAATACCGTGACTTATGGTGTTGCATCTGCGCCATATTTAGCAATCCGCACACTCATTCAATTAGCGAATGATGAAAAATCTGAATTTCCCGCAGCCTCAGAGGTTTTGCTTTCTGATACTTATGTAGACGACGTTGTAACTGGTTGCAGTTCGTTAGAGAGTGCAGTTGTACTTCAAAATCAGTTAATAAATTTAATGAAAAGGGGAGGTTTTGAGTTGCGAAAGTGGATGAGCAATAGTCCAGCTTTTCTTAAACACCTTCCTGAAAATCATTTACATAATGAATCTTATCAGCTTGATTTCGAAAGTGACAATATTAAGGTTTTAGGTTTAAAATGGACTCCGGCTTTGGATACTTTTTCTTACGATATAAATATTCGAAATAATTCGTGTACGAAACGTAACATTTTGTCAGAACTTGCACGCATTTTCGACCCGCTAGGTTTTTTAACGCCCTTAACTTTGTTCGCGAAATTATTAATTCAACACTTATGGGGGTTAGGATTGGATTGGGATGATTTACCACCTGCTGATGTTTTAAATCGTTGGGAAATTTACAAATCTCAACTTTCACAACTTTCCGCTTTACAAATACCGCGCCCTGTTATTTCTAACTTACAAAATAGCTATGAATTACATGGTTTTTGTGACAGTAGCCTACGAGGGTATTGTGCAACTGTTTACTTAAGAATTTTCGAAAATAATGAATTCAATATTTGTTTATTAAGTGCTAAATCTAAGGTGGCCCCGTTAAAGCCTATTTCCATACCGCGTTTAGAACTTTGTGCTGCTTTATTATTGTCAAAACTTTTAGCATTTATTTTAAATACTTACCGCGATAAAATTCATATAAGTAATCTCTTTGCTTGGACAGATTCTACTGTCGTGTTACATTGGATTAAATCTTCACCTCATAAATGGAAATCTTTTATTAGTAATCGTGTCGCAATGATACAAGAAAAAATTTCTCCGTCGAATTGGCATCATGTTCAATCACATGATAATCCCGCTGATTGTGGCTCAAGGGGTTTGTTACCCTTAGAGTTGCTTAACCATCCCACATGGTGGGTGGGTCCGCCATGGTTAAAGTTACCTAACTGCGAGTGGCCTTACTCTAAAATTGCGTTTCTTCCAACTTCGGAAATTAATTTGGAAGAAAGAAAAATAACCCTAACCGCCTTTTGTTCGTTTGATGCACTGGATATAGTTTTGGATAAATTTTCATCTCTTGAAAAAATAAAAAGAATTATAGCATATCTACTACGTTTTGTTTATAATTTAAAACATCCGCGTGATAAATTATCTGGTCCTCTATCTTTTAAGGAATTAAAAGACGCCTTAATGATTTTAATAAAACGTAACCAATTTTTATTTTTTGCCGAAGATCTAGAAAAAATTAATAAAGGCCAACTTACTTCTAAATCGCTCAGGAAATTAAATCCTTTTCTTGATGAAAACTCAGTTATGCGCGTTGGGGGAAGATTACATAACGCGTCGTTTTCATTTAACAAAAAGCACCCGATTTTACTTCCGCGATGTCGTCTTACTTCTTTATTAGTCGAAGATGCTCATAAATATTTTTTACACCCTGGTGCACAAACACTTCAACATATTTTATCCCAAAATTTCTGGATTTTATCCCCGAGAAAAATTATTCGAAAAATTGTGTCTAATTGCCACAAATGCTGGCGTTTAAATCCGAAACCGCTTCAACCCCCTATGGGTAATTTACCAGTTAGCCGACTGACGCAAGTTAAGGCTTTTTATATCACGGGCGTTGACTTTGGAGGTCCTTACTCTGTTACTTTGAATAAAGTAAGAGGTGCAAAAACTTGTAAGGCATATATTTGTCTTTTTGTATGTTTTGCTACAAAAGCACTGCATTTAGAGTTAGCTTCAGATCTTTCGACTGAATGTTTCCTTGCTGCTTTACGTCGATTCATTGCACGCCGTGGTCGTTGCTCACAGATTGTCAGTGACTGTGGCACAAACTTTGTAGGTGCCACTAAGTATCTTGCGAAAATTATGAAAGATGCTTCTGATACTGAAAAAATAAACTGGCATTTTAATCCGCCGTCTGCACCGCATTTTGGGGGAATCTGGGAGGCCGGCATTAAGTCCGTAAAAACGCATATATCACGAGTTATTGGGTCACAAATTCTCACTTATGAAGAACTGTATACACTCCTCACACAAATTGAGGCCCTTTTAAACTCTCGCCCGCTATGTCCGCTCAGCTCAGATCCTAACGATATATCTGCCTTAACACCTGGTCATTTTTTAACCATTGAACCCCTCTCAGTACTACCTGATGAAGAATTTCAAGATGTACCTTTGAACCGCTTGAACCGCTGGCAACTTTTGCAAAGATTGCATTCTCACTTCTGGTCTCGATGGTCTCGTGAGTATTTACATACACTCCATCAAAGGAGTAAGTGGACAAATTCTGACAAACCTTTAGCACCAGGAGTGCTAGTTGCAATAAAAAATGATAATTTGCCACCACTGCAATGGCAATTGGCTAGGATAGTTGAATTTCATCCTGGTGCTGATGGTGTCGCTAGAGTTGCTACTGTGCGTACTCAACATGGTATATTTAAGCGTCCTTTAGTAAAGCTTTGCCCTTTGCCAACCGCTTAATTAACCATATATTAATATCAATTGCTTTGTATATATTTTGTTTGTTTTGTTACATTAATATTTCACAAAAGGTGGGTGGGAATGTTCACGCCTGCTCGTTATTTGTTTTACATTTTTTTATTTTTTTTAAATGGCTAATAGTTGTAATTACCATTACCTGAATATATTTTAATTTTGTGTCATTTAAAATTACGCGCGATCGAAAGCTACTTCGCTATCCTTTAAGTGTCACCAAAGTTGGCAATACTGATGGTCAGTTACCGACTCGATGAAGAAGAGAGTGTATCGTACCATTCGTACCGCATGCCGCTTGTTAATTTAAACTGTTCGCTTTCTCCCGCTATTAATACCGCTGTCTACCTACACCTACCGCAAGTTATATAACCCGACGTGCTGACCGCTGCCACTGAACAAAAGGTAAGTGAAGTACTTTCTCGTCAAAGTTTTATAATAAATTTGTTCATTTTATTGAATTTAAAGCTATATCGATGAATAAGCAAAAAAATATAAAATTTACAGTCCACTCATTAACGAACAACAATCTTGTTATGTACAGAACCAGTCTCAAAATTAAAAATATAAGCGTTAGAAATGTGAATGCTTTCCTTGCTCCTCAAACAATGTAAGTACCAAAAAATTGAAATCTGGAGAAGATAAACAACTATTATTTGCATTTATTTCATATAATGTATATTCTAGTCACTATTGACCGAATCAGTGATTGTTTTGAATTTTTAGATTTCTCCAATATCTCAGGAGTTTTGCGTGATTTCTTTTCCCTTGCGTATCCTGATATATAAGACATCAAGATCAATATATAAATACGAAATTTTTGATTCCATCGAAATGAGAGCAGCATGAAAGGAATTTACTTGAAACCTAAAAAAATCTCTAACATTTTCTCAGTGAAAAGCTGGTGCTTATGTCGCAATCTACTCATGTGTATGTTTCTATATAACATGTTTCTCGAGGGAAACGTAATCAAAATATCTTTATGTTCACACCGAGACACCCATCAGCAAATATAATTTTACTCTTGTGAAGTCCATTAGAATGACCATTATTACTGGTCCGCAACGGTAGCTGTAACTTGAAACCAGAATTTCTCGTCTTCCTGTAACGACTATCTTCTTCTCTATTTCTTGTACCTATTTATATACTCGTTCCCGAGTGACAGATGTCCATATCCAACTGCATCATGCATAATTCGTATCATCTTTTTTTATGCATTTAATTTGTATGCTTGTTTAGAATATTGTTGAGACACGGTGGATAAGAATAATAACAATAATAAATGGCATTAAGATATACAATACCTACTTATGCTTTTAACTAAGGGTGAAGTCTACCGATACTACTCCACATCAACATGATGCGATAATAACCATAATAAGAGGGTAATAATAATTATTTAATAATAACATTGATACTTACATACGTCACTCTAAGTAATGATACCGCGAGTCATTGTTATACGAAAACTAAATACAATCAGTGTCCTAAAAAATATCTCATTAGTTTTATTAAAGATTTCAAATAAGTTTTGGAAACATGGCTGTACCCGTTCGTTGTTAATATTCCTCGGACAGAAAAAATTATTCTTGAAAATTTTTTTTACTTCCGATTGCGCATCCTCTGACCTACGCATTTTTTAAAAAAAAATATACAGGGTGCTCGTGAGAGACCGAAACATTATTTTACCACAAGAGTAAACTCATAGCAACGGTGATACAAAAAATGTTAAAGGAAAAGATACTTGAAATCGTACGTTGTATCTAAATATAAAATTTGGATGGAAAATTCCAAAAAAATGATTTTCCATCATTTAACAGTTAACTGGAAACAAGGCTCGATCATTGTAATATCCCTCGGACAGAAAAAATTACTATACAAAATTTTTTTGCTTCTAATTGCGCATTCTACATTTTTTATACCTACCTATACTACCTATACATTTTTCAAAAAAAAAAACACAGTGTGTATGTGTTAGAAAATAGTGGAAAATTATTTTTCAGAATTTTCCATCCAAATTTCAATCTCAAATGGGAATCCCCATTTCTTATTGGAGATTCAAATTCTCACCCCCAATTACGTACATTTTTTTCGAATCGTGTTGGATAAATCAGATTTTGCAATTTCTTGAATAACTCGAGAAAGATAAAGAAAACGTGTTCAATATTTTTAAAAAAGCTATCCAGTGATACCAAAGGTATTTTCAATGTATTGGTATATTACAAATTTTTATTATATGTTTGTATAGGGAGTCATACACTCCAATGTTACGGCATTTTTAAGATGTCAATGTTCGCATAAATTATTCCATACCATCTGCTGTATATTAATATATTTTTAGTACAAATAATATTTCATTAACATACTTTTTTTTAATATAAATAAAGTACGGTAAACAGGAAATTAAAAATGTTACAGCTTTCATGATCCGAGAAGTTTTGGAAATTTATAATTAACTATGTTTATACGACTATGTAAAACCATATACATAGTAGGTATAAGGGCTGTCTCATAAGCCATAATACTTATTAAATGTGCAACAGCGACATAACCGTCCACATATCAACACGATCCAAACGTAATTTGTTATCGTGAAAATTTTAATGAAATTACGGATTTCGTGATGTCTGTATGTGTGCGCACCAATGTTCCAATGATTTAGGCATCCGGAACCGGAAAAGCATAGTCGATTTAGGTCAACAGGGACTAGGGAGTTTATGTAGGTAAATGTTATAAAGACTTCTCTGGTTTGTAAAAACACATGAAATGGCTCTTACACGTGGTGTCGGGTTTATAGATGCAATATGCTATCTAAATAGTTATCCCCTTTGGTGTTATTCCCGGTATTGTTAACGGTAACGTAACGATGTATCAACTCTATACCAGCAAGATATTACAAAAGTCACAGGTTGTCTAACATAGAAATACTTTGAAACTTTTTCACAGACCTGTGATATCTCCAATATGAAAAGCCTGAAAATACCTATTAGATAATAAAATTAATTTTCATGATTTTCATGTATTGCCAGTTATCTTAAACAAAAAAAAAGGCAAAGTTCGCAAAAAATCCGGTAGTTATGAATTTTTGATATATTGTTAGGATTCATATCAGCTGTATAAAACCAAGTTTGCAGCTTCGAAAAACTTGTGCTCGCTGCGTGGTGGGGGAAAAACCACGATATTTTTTTACTTTTTTTAGTTTTTGGGTTATAACTTGTAAATAATGGATCCTATACGTAAAAAAGTAATCTTAGCTTTTTTTAATCCGATAAAATTTCCTTCATTTAGAGACTAAGTGCAGCTTTGTACGACCAATAGGTTTTGAGATACTGGACTTCAAAAACTTGATTTTTTTTCTTTACAGCAAAACATCAACTATTGACTATGTGCAAGGGGGCGGAGTTATTACTAAATCCGACGCGAGCGTTTGCGGTGGCCATAATTGTAAATTTTGAACCCCTAATTTTCCCATCTGTCAAGGTATGGTTATGTTTTGTGCTCGTGCTGTCAAGAATGTCAAGATTGTCATCAAGTAATAAATATTAAGTTGTTTAAACGAAAATAGTCGTAATTTAATAGTGCCTTTCATTTATAAATGAAAAATGGGGAAAATTAAGCTACTTAATTGCAAACAAATGTTGTGTTTTAGGCTGTCGTGTTAGTGACACTTTCCATAAAATAAAGTTTACAGATTTCCTGCGCGAAAACACAACCTTGAATAACGCGCGAAGTGGATCAAAGCTTAGAAAAGAGTCAAGTAAAAGCATGTATTTACCTCTAAATTAAGTTTAAGGCGTATCTGTTACAGCCGTTTGTCGAATGCACTTTGCTGTAGTTTTATTATTGCAACTGATATCAACATATGCTTCTACATGTTTCACAGAATGCCAATTGCGTTTGACAAAATGCCAATTCCTTTCTCTAATACACCTCTCACCTCAGGTAAATTTATTGGAATGCGTAATTTGTTTAAATTTGGTAGGTACGCAAAATTATACTGGTCATTATTTTATGTTATTATGTCATGTCGTGACACTGACAATCATGTAGTGACATTGACAAATTAGGGGTACAAATATTAAAAAATTGACCACGAGTGGCGCTACTAGAACCCTTGCACATAGCGAATACAGGTGTTTCCAAATTGACTACCATTAATTTAAGAGCTTGTAGAGAACGTTAAAATAAAACTAAAACCTCTACCGAGAATATCTCGAAAACGAACGCCTCTGGAGATATTTAATAAGAGCATCTTTATTATAGCATTTTGATAGGGGAATCTGAAAATGAGACGATATTTTCAAAACATCTGACAGCAAATTTTTTTTTTACAAAAAAGTGTTAGGCTACCCCTTTTTCTACGCCACTTAATGGTGGTATCAGATTTAAAATATTATACAGTCATCGGTAGTCTTAAGTAACACTCGCTCACAAAAATTTAGATTCCTCTGCCTACTCTGTTTAAATAACTGATCTGTCAGTCGACACTATAACACCCTGTATTTTTAAAACGAAGCGTTTTTCGACAAAACTGTATAGAGGTTTTAGTTTTATTTTAACGTTCACTACAAGCTCTTAAATTTATGGTAGTCAATTTGGAAACACCTTGTATAGTTGATGTTTTGCTGTAAAGAAAAAAAGTTTTTGAAGTCCTGTATCTCAAAACCTATTGGTCGTACAAAGCTGCACTTAGTCTCTAAATGATGGAAATTTTATTGGATTGAAAAAAGCTAAGATTACTTTTTTACGTAGGACAACATATCAAAAATTCATAACTACCGAATTTTTTGCGAACTAGAATGTATTAAATGGCTGGCCTATCTCTGATGTAAGTGGATTAAAAATGTGTACACTTAGAAAATGCATTTTAAAAGGGAAAGAAATACAAAATAATAATTTTCCTTTAAGACAGAACTTGCAATAAAAATCCTGAACTATGGGAATTTATGTTGTAACTCTTAATGTTTGAACTGGCCATCTTCCTTTCGAGATCCAAGGGATTTCTTTTTCAGTCTTGTTTGAGAAAGATGTGGATATCATAAAACTTCACAAGGAAACGCGCAAATGCTGTAAGAAAAGTTTATTTACTGGAAATATAAACAGAACCTGTTCTGATTGTACATTTGAGGACAAGAAAATTGCTTAATAAATCTTTTTTTAGTAGATAAAATTATCGTTAATTATTGCATCATTCAACAAACCGAAATATACTTTTCGTGTATACGACAGTATACGTTTTTCACGTAATTTTAAGACGTAGTAGTGCTATTTAAAATATATATAAAGTATTAAGCGATATCTGCAGCGAGCTGAAAATATTTTAAAAATATGTAGTATGTGTGTTTGACCACGTATAATATGTGATATTTTTTCTTATTTATAAAAAAGATTATTTTAAATATAGCTAGACGACCTTGGAAATATTATTCGTTATTGGCTATTATTACCTCATCATCTACCAATTTTTTAGCTGTGTAGTAACATTGTTGGAAATTAATTGTAGTGGTTAAGAATATTTTAAAGGTGTAAATGTAATGACAAAAATCGAATTGTCCCAAATTAGAACAATATACCAGTCTCAAATGTGAAAAATCCTTTCAAACGTATTAAATAAACACGAGGCATCCGGTAGTCTGGTATTAAGAAGCTGCGGATAAGAATCAGTGACGTCACAACAGCCGGCCCTCCATCATAATTTATTTATAATGAAACCATTAAATAAATAAATTTTAACAATAATCGCTCAATATTACATTGAAACAGCAGCTTCAAACACCGGAATCGACAGCCATATAGATCATTTACATACACAAATAGTCACCAACAACGAAACATATAATAAATTAATATTTTCACCTATTAAAACTTTCTTATATGCAACTTTACTGAAGAAACACCTGCGCAAAACAGTTTAACGATGCAAAGCATGCCGAGTTTTCCTCAGTTTTCAGCTAGACTGACGCTTGGCATGGCTTCCCAGACGACTATTGTGACGTCAGGTCATATGATGTACCAATGTTTCTCACAGCCGTTATACTTCTCAGAAGTCGGAAGTCTTATTAAAATATTCAGTTACATCTAAACTTGTCATTTAACTAAACAATGTATTCCCGTACCATGTCTGTGAAAACATTTATTGCTAATTTTCTTATAGGTGGCCGTTTTAAATATGATTCCAATAATTTCATTTCAGATGGCTAGTACTGTTGTATGGAACATTTTGACTCAGCTAGTAAAGGTCATGTATGTTTATATAAAAAAAATAAAAAGATATGAGTATGTAAGCAATTTTGATTTTCACAGACGTCCCATCAATAATTATAAAAAAATTTGCAAATTCCAAAAGTTGTGGTGGCAGCAACGAACTGCTAAACAAAATTATGGACTTTCTAAACAATTACCGGAAGATCCCTTTCGATTTTAGTCGAAATCTAAAATTATGCTGTTCAAGAAAAAATATGAGTAAATAAACAATATTCTGAATTATATTTCCAACTAATTTTGTATTTAAATTTCCAACTTATTTCAAGATGTTCTTTAATTTTCCCGATTTATTATGAAGCTGCAAAATTACACTTTGATGTCTTAATATGATAAAGGTATTAATAAATGAAATTGATAAAATACGTATCCAATCTACTAATGTGTTATTATAAATAATAATATTGTACTGTCATTTAATACGGCCTATATAGATAATAGGTTTTGCAACAACTAGATTTGTTTACGTTTAGTGTATATTAGATATTTATCTATCCAGGCGCCTGCCTGTGAGTATTTTGTTGATAATAGTATATTATTTGACAAGTGATAATACTAAATAACTCACGCTGATGAAATTTGCACCACGAGCCACTAGGCGAGTGGTGTAATTCATCAAGTGAGTTATTTAGCATTATCACGAGTTGAATACTATACTTTATCCACGATTATAACAATAAATACTAACCTTTGCAAGTCCAAATTCATCTTTTTTGGCACAATTATTACTTGACTTAATTAAACGTCAAAACTATTTAAATGTCAAATCCCTTTCCTCCCCTCAATAATAATGGGCCATTCTATTTCACCATATCGGAATAGTATATTCTACAAGTTTTAGAATGGCCCATATTCCACAGGAGCGAAACTTTGTACTATGGTTCGCGAGTGTGGAATATGCCATTCTAAACGTGTCGTAGACTACCTACTTTCTCTAGGTAAAAAGATTTTAGAAACTACACAAAAGAAAAGTTTTTTATTTAGAAAATAATTTTATTAGAAAATTACAATTTAACAAATATAATATTAATTTGTCATAAAATAAATAGTTCTTTCCACTATGATATATACAGTGTGTCTCACTTTTCACCACTACACCCCAATATCTAGGCCATTTGTTGATCTATTTAGATCAAATTTGGTATACTTCTTTTCTTTCAGATTGTGTTTAAAAAGTTATTAGTAAAAAAAATTTCCAAACTTAAATACGCCTACTATGATCAAAAGAAATTGGCAAAAATTAGGAATTTATATTAGCGATTGAGATAGGGCTTTTGTTTTTACAGATTCTTGTTCAGCACGACCTAAAACGCCTGTATACCAAATTTCGTTAAAAAATATTCATTTCTTCAAAAAAAAAAGTAATGAAAATCTAAGATTTCAATAATAAAAAATAATAAAAGTTGAGTTATTTGATATTTTCTAAAAAAAGTGTCCTAATGCTTAATTAGCGTCATTATATCACCCGACTACCAAGTTATGTAAATATCCGACAATAAATAACTGGAATAGTAGGGTGATTATTATTGAAATCTTAGATTTTTATTACTTTTTTTTTTTTGAAGGAATGAATATTTTTTAACCAAGACAACTTGGAATTCGCAAGTATAGAAGAAAAACTACTTTTCATACATTTGAGAAATATCACTTACAAAAATTATTTCTTTAGAATCCATAATGTTGGCAAAAGGGTCCAAGTTCTTTATTCTATACCTCTGGAATAAAATTTCAAAATTTTACATCTATGATATATTGCTCTTTACTAAAGTAACTTGAAAATTTGAACTTTGGCGACCTATATCTTGAATTATAAGCATTTCTGGGCATTTATATGACAAACTACATTCATTTTGCAGTACTATACCCTATTATAAACGTAAATCTGTTACACCCTGTATACATGTCGCAAGATTGATGGCATTA
This sequence comes from Rhagium mordax, assembly GCA_963680705.1. NCBI lineage: Eukaryota > Metazoa > Arthropoda > Insecta > Coleoptera > Cerambycidae > Rhagium > Rhagium mordax. The sequence continues at coordinate 23,999,814 of OY796657.1, read as the reverse complement.
TTTCTTTGTTTATTCAATGAACAATGATAAATGACCTATTACCGAAGTGAGATAAATTACAGGAACGTATATTAAAATGTAAAGGTCACAGCTATTAATAACTCTTTAAGTCTTTATTATTACAAAAATCAATTTTATAATTCGAAATCTTGCTCACCTCTAAACTTCTTTATATGTTAAATCGCTTTCCAACGCTGCAAAAAGTTATGTCACTCTAAATGATCCGATTTATTAAATTCGTATATTTTTTTCACACAGCGACTTAAAGTTTATTTATTTAAAGTAATTGTATAATTCTACTAATTATACTGCAGGTAATACAATTTTGATTATTTTGTAATAAAATGTGGGAAACATTTGGTATTTAACAGTTATAATTATAGCTGCTTTGCTTTCAGGGGCAGATTCCTCTCATTACGATAAGCTGAGACGTCTATAGAAAGTGGGCCTGAAAATTTATCGTTACTGTACATTTTGGGAAACATTATTTATTTTTTGAAAATGTATACATTTAAAAAAATTGTTTATTGTTATTAACTTAATTAACTTAATCCATATAGTCTCAGTTCATATTTTGTTTGTATTCTTCTTTCCTAATCTGTCGATTATTCTGTAGCAGAATACAGCAAGTTTTATCGTATGTAGTATCATAACATAAGTGCTTAAAATTTTATCGATAAATTTTTTTCGAGAGCGATATTGCCTAGTAATATTAAGAGTGTAAATTGGCCACTTTATTATCTAATTAAATCACGAGCGCTTTAGCGCGAGGGATTTAATTTTTGATAATAAAGTGACCAATTTACACGAGTAATATTATTATATCGCTCGAGAAAAAATTTATAGGTAAAATTTTCAAGCACGAATGGTATTTGCGGAGAATATTTCACGAATAAATTATTTAAATACAAAAACATATCTTTAACGACGAAATGTCAAAGTAACGTATTAAGTGACAGTTGACATAAAGAATGATTTTATCGCGATAAAACTGTTTCAGGGATTTTATCGATATAATACTGCTGTCATTGGTCCAAATTTAAAAATTGTAGTAGTTTCATTGGTTAATAATTTCTGAGTGAAATAATCAACAATAAAATTTTCAAATTAACGTTTTAATTAACGTGCAGTACTTTTTTTCCATAAGTTTAAACGATTTAAATTTAAAGTTTTCTTCTGTAATCAGTTTGCAGATTTATCTAAAAAAAAGTTATGGTACAAAACTACGTTCGTGTTGTTTTGAAAGATTGCGGTTTACTTTTGAGTCACCCTGTATACACAAATACTGAACATCAACAACTAAATGTAAATCGTTATACTACACATCTACGGCAGATCTATCTAATTCGAGCTATAGCGTTGCATTTGCAGCAAAAATTAATATTAAACTTAATTGCGAAAGAAAATTTGTCTTAGATCTTCAGCACCACAAAACAAATAATAAACGACTTCTATTGATTATGTATACAGTGTTGGACGACTTCCACGATTTTTTTTTATTTTACAACAAATTGATCGAATTTGAAATAACGATAAAAAAACAAAAATGAATTAATTCTTAAGCAAAAATTCGTGTTTTCTGAATCTGAAAAAGAAACCTTAAGGGTGATTGTTATTAAGAACTAAGATATTTTGGGGTGTAGACATGAAATTGGGACACAATGTAAAAGGTGGCCCATAATGTAGTGACACATTTTGAAGTCTAATAACTCTGCCTCTGAAAAAAACTATAGGTAAGTTTTTGGTTTTGTGCGATAGAAAAACTCAAAACGTTTTTTTGTGTTGCAAAAAAATACAGGGTGTACCAAAGTATAAAACGACTTTAATCAAAATATGGAATTCAAGAAATCTAATAACAAGGAAAAATAACATAATAATAATAATAACTAGCCTTATTTTTAAAAATTATGTCTAAAAGATGATGACTTTTTCTTCTTGAACATTATTTTTCTCTAGCCACCGCATAGCATTATGCAACATTAATGGAGAAATATTCCGGATTTCTGTTCGAATACTTTCTTTTAATTCGTCGATATTTTGCGGATTATTGATGTAAACCCTGGATTTTCAACAATAAAAGCGCGATGACTCATTTTTCGAAATCGGCAGTACGTTCTGTCTATTTTTGTACTGTCTATTTGACAATTATAACAATTATAAATCTCTCTGGTTAGGCTTCAAAAAAATAGTAGTATACAGAATGTAACTTCACATAGTTATTTTTTGACTTAAATTTTTATTCTTTGGTACACCCTGTATTTTTTTGCAACACAAAAAAACTTTTTAAGTTTTTCTATCGAACAACACCAAAAACTTACCTATACCGCTTTTCAGAGGAAAAGTTTTTAGACTTTAAAATGTGTCACTACATTTATGGGCCACCCTTTATATAAATAGGAATGTTTGGTGATAAAATTAAAAATAAAGAAATGATAAAAATCCCATCTGAAAATTACATTTATTTAATAAATGTATTTTTAGCCTTATTTTCATAAATATGTATTCCTTTTTTAACTATTAATATAAGGGTTTCTTCCAACTTCCACAGCCACAAAATAATTTATATAACTTAAGGCTTGAGCGAATTTTTTAATTTCATTGAACCTATTTAGAATTACGCTCTTTGCTTCGCTTGCGGCAAACTATTGTAACTTCATTTAGAACCAACGCAATTTAAAATCTTCACCGCAAGTGTCTGTTGTGGGGTTAAGCTAATTTTTGTCGGAAATGCCAAGAAGGTCAACACACATCTAGACATGGTGAGGGGAAGGTCGTCAAGGCAAATATTCTATTTCATTGGTTCTAATGTGGTAATCTGTCGGTATAGAAGAATATAACTCCATTAGAACCAATGAAATAATAAAATATTCGCCTTACCTGGCTTCGCCACGCTCAAATGTGCGTTGACCTTAAGACGTGTATAAGGTATAATATTTATTAATTAGTGTATTGCTGCTTATATACTTCAATCAGAAACAATTATGTACTAATTATTTATTAAGTAGAACCATTGATTCCTTGGTAGAACGTTTAATTTCAGATCATAAAAACAACGTTTAACAATAAGGATTAGAATTAGTTCATTGCGCATATACAGGGTGTTTCATGACGAACTGTACATACTTCTAAGAATGAGGATCCCTTGACTATTCACGAATGGGTATAGAAATTTGTCTGTTGCGCTTAATTACTGAGATACAGGGTGATAAACTACTTATTTCTTTTGGCCAGAACTTCCTTACTATTTATCACAATTTGTTCAAATTTTATGTAGTTTGTGTACTTATCACAGTTGATATAATGCCGTTTTTAATATTTAAAAATTCCAGGACCGGACTTTTTTAATTCAAGTTTTTTTATTTCTGTAAAGAAAATCACCCTGTATAATATTTTTTTCAAATTATATGGGAAATTAGAAAATTCCATACGTCAGTAAACAAAAGCATGTGAACAGATTAAAACGCCACACTTTTTGAGAAAAAGCATATTTTTTTAATAAAATTCATAAATAGGTAATAAATACACGGACTAGATTATGTATGAATTAAACATATTATGCCTTATTTCTGGTTGTAATGCATTGTATTTTAACACTTGATTAGGTACAAGTTATCAATAATACAATATAAACTTTCAATAAATATTATGTCGTCTGCCTTACTGATTATTATGTTGTAATGTTGTTCTTCATTATTTATTTAAAAATAAATATACGCATTATTTAGATAGATATTTGTAAAAATATTTAGATGACTAATAAAATAATTGATTATGCTTGTAATATTTTAATAGTTTTTCGTATATTATTGGCGTCGATAGGAAGTATCTACTATCTATTAAAATATTAAATTTAATTTGATCACACCCTTTTTAATGCATGCTTTTAATCTCGTATTTAATGTTTTATATTTGATTTATGTTTTAAAACATATTTAGACGATACCTAATGACTAATACGTGACGCTTGTATTGTCAATACTTAATTATGGCATTACTTTATATTTTCCATGTTTAGACAATATTACCCAACATAGACTTCAGAAATACAAAACTGTTGTTGCCGGTTTGTTTTTGACCTAAGAAAATTTGATAGAGTGTCATCTAAAATTAATGAACTAGGTTGGCTAAAAATAGGAAACTTGTACAAATATCATATGTCTGTCTTTGTGTATCGTATTCTTTCGACTTCGTCACCTTCATACTTACGTGAAAAATTAATATTTAGATACAATGTTCATTGTGTTAATATAAGGAATTCAAATGAATTAACACCACGGTTTCGTCTAACCATGTTCAAAAGATCTTTTACGTATAATTCAGCAGAAGTATACAATAATATTAATAGTAATTTGAAATCGCTTTCCCTGAACAGCTTTCGTGTCAAGATTAAAAATATGTGCCTAACTCAACAGTAATTAAATTATATAATTTGCATGACTCTATAGTTGATCAAATCTCGCTATTGTATGTATTATTAATAATTCATATCCGCCTGTGCGTTTTATATTATACAGGGTGAATCTTAGAGTGGGGGCCATATTTATAGGAGGCGACACCGTTCACTATGGGAACACAAATCTACATTTTTTTTTTTTTTCGCGCCATGAAAAATGAATATTGTTTAAACCCTTTTTATTTGAATTTGGGTACCCCGCCAGTGGAATGCGCTAGCGAGAGTTTTATATCATCTACACTTGGCAACACTGTCGACCGGTCACACGTAATACAGTAAGTGCTTGCCCAGCGGCGCCGGAATTACAGGAAACTTGAATCGCGAATTTTTTTTTTTAATTCATAACTCGGTCATTTTACAACCTACAAAAAAAAAATTCGGATTCATGTTCATGACGACTGTACTATTAACCCCAAAAATATGGCCGCCACTCTAAGATTCACCCTGTATACTGCATATTATATTCTCGTTCTATATATGTTTCATGTTAAATTTTGTTATCTTATTCCCTTTTTTTCTCTTTTTTTTCTCTCTCCTCTCTATCAGTTAATTTAACTTCATATTATGTTCACTTTATGTTTATACAACTGTTCTTTGTATAATTAATTTTTTATTATTATTATTATTATCATTATTAGTAGGGTTAAGTCCCCTCATTATTGTATTAGTATTGTATATTACGATACTTTAAATAAGGGCTATTATTAATATTATTATTATTATAATAAATAGACTATTAGTTAATAGATGAGTCTTAGTTACGTACGTGAGAAAACAATGGTTATTAATCCCCGTCGTTCCTGTTATTTGCATTTATCCAAACATCACGAATTCTCTACGGCAGTATGTTTTATTGTTATAAAAACATACTTGATTTTATTATTTACTTTTATTTCACGTCCGTACTGAAAGAAAAGAAGTCAAGTTGAAGGCACGAGTAATCGGGTCAACAGCTTTTCTAGGACATAGCGTTCCTCTCAGTACGTTCTTCACTGATTTCTTCATTCTTCCCTGTAATACTTCAACGTCGTCAACTGCAAAGCGATTGCGATTCACCTGATGCTAGTCAGAATTTTTTATATTTTAAAGTGTTTGCCCGAGTCCTGCATCTTTCAAATACGAACTTGACACCTGGTGCTTTTCCACCGAGTTTTCCACTTTATTGTTCTCCTTCCCGGAGAAGCTCTATTGTCACATAAAAAATATGAGAATATTTTATGGTTAGTCGATTACGCTTCGCGTGAGATACAAGAATAATTAATGTGGGCGCCGTATGTAGGTGAATGAGTGACAAAGTTCTCAGTTTGTGTGGATACCAATAAAGACACCACTAAGGTCGAATATAAAAATATCATTTGAGATTTATTTTGTACATACAGTGTGACCCATTTGAAATTAGGACACCTTTGTAAAGTGGCTTATTTTTGGCTATTTTTTTGGAGTGAAAATTCGAGAATTAGTAATACCACAGACTAAAGTTCAAAGAGTTGGCAGCCTAAAGTAAGTATACTTACCTTGTTGGTGGAAAACGAAAAATTCAAAAAAAATATAATGCACTTGGAAAACGTGCCTCTCGTCCCACAAAAACTTGTATCTATTTGTCTGTTAATGTGCAATAATTGTACCCGATATATCAAACATTTTCTCAAATTGGTTTGGTCTCTTCAATAATTGGGTTTTATTATGTCTGGTGCAATATAAATTTTGCATATTCATTTGACTTCACTTAGGATCTTTTATTTCATTGAGTCTGAATGCAATTTTAATTTAGATCATGCCTTAGACAATAGTAATGAATGTAATGGTCATAACAACAATCTTTATACATATAATTGAGTCAGTACCATGTAAATCATTGAAATTGATTAATGTTTAATTGCACTCATTAACTATATTGCTTTAGGAGAAGAAATTCTATTTTGTATTTATGTTGTATATTTTCTTTTAATGGTTCACCCTCGGGTTCACCTATTGTCTTTGTCTGTGAAACGGAAACATTTTACAACCGATTTATCTTCTACTCTATAAGTAATAATACGAATTACTTTTGTGGATCCAAAAACTTTGAAATAATTTTAACGAAATAATTTAAGATATACAGTGTGTTTCAGTTTTTAATCCCAGGACTTTAGGAGGTTGTAGAAAAACTTATTTTAGGCAGAATATTTTCAGTAAACTTATACTACCAATCGCTTCCTAACGGAGCTACACCACAATAAAGAATTAAGAGGGAAACCATTTTTTCATAAATATCTCAAAAACTGTTAAATGCTCGGTTAAATGTATTCTGATATACTTTTAGATGATGATTGTTTCGCCGAATACTTTGATTACATTGTACAGGGTGGTCCCTATAAAATTAAACCCCCCTTATTTCATTAATTTTTAACATATTGTAGAGATTTAAAAGCGCATTCTATGTAATTTTTAGCGTAGATTACGAATCTGCTGTCAAATTATATAGAATGCGTTTTTAAATCTCTAGAATATGTTAGAAGTTACAAATTAATGAAATAAGGAAGAGTTTAATTTTATAGGGACCACCCTGTACTTTGGTTTATGTAAAATAAACAGAGGCGTCTCATTTGGCAGGTTCTTGACGGTTTTCTATCAATAATTTTTTCTGATAGAAATTTTATCAAATCAATGGGGGATTGAGAATCTATAGAAAATAATACACAAATAATGTACTCTTAGTCAGAGCTCTTATATTCACTGGTCAGAGTCGATAAGATGCATTGTTTTCGAGAAAACTGAATTTAAAGTAGATTAAAAGTTTTTACTAGGATGTGTTTACAAAAAAAAATATAAAAATTATATTATCGAAGTTCTTTGTAAAAGGCCTATCAATTTTTAGAATTAAATATATAAATGTTGTCACAAAAAAAAAAATTATATTATTGATGACGCCACAGAATATGTGAAGTGTCGAAAATTTTTTTTCCTTATGTTCAAATAAAGTAATCTGATGTTAGGTACTAATTAACGTGTTTTTGTATTTTTGCGAAGAAAAGTTATGAATTTTATGGTTTTTTGGGATATAGTATATGTATGCAACTAGAGAAATAAATAGAAAAATGTGTTTCTATTTAAAAGGATCTCAATAATTAAAAAAAATGACAAAATATAATTTAGAAACTTGGATATATAAATACACATCTTTTAATACTATCATCTAGACGATTGTAAAAAATTGTATATTTTTGAAAAATCTGCCCTCCTAAATCATTTAAAATTTGAAATTTTAGGTATGTATTTGGTATTAAATTGACCATAAAAATACTACAAATGCTGTAATACACATGAGATTGAGAATTTTTTTTGCCGATTTTGATCCGATTTTTAGCAGGAAAAAAATCTGGCTAAAAATGCTAAAATTGATTATTTTTGTCAATCCACATCACTATATAAAAGTATGTCTGAATATGTTCAACAGTTTTTGAGATATTTAGGAGAAAAGGGTTTCCCCCATAATTCTTTATTGGGGTGTAGCTCCGTCAGGAAGTGATTTGGAGTAATAGTATATATAAGTTTACTGGAAATATTCTGCTTAAAATAAGTTTTTCCACAACCTCCTAAAGCTCTGCTTTTGTAAAAAGAAGAAATTTCGACATTTTTCAATACCGTTGTACTGTTTTGAAATTAAGGAAATAGTTTGCTAGAATATTAGACACCATTAGGCTATATACATATACAAATTTCTTTGTAAAACTATGATGTGTTAAAATATTTTTTCTTGTTTCAGGAGCCACAAGAGACATAGGGACAGCGCTTACCCGAATTTGTTTAAGACATAAAGCTGTGGAAGCCCGAATGAAGAACTTCACATGGTAATTTTTTCTTCTAGTTAAACAATCTAAACTAATTTCATATAAATTTTTTAATTTTGCATTAAAATTACATAAAATAAATTATGAATACGTTTATATTGATTAAATTCCAGCATTTAATTAATTGTCTATGTAGAATTTATTGTGAAAAAATTATATACACGAAAATCACTGTAATCTGATAAAAGAATGCATACGCTCATTGCTATAAGAAAAAATGGATTGAGATAACTGTAGTTTAAGCTTGCTACGAAAATATATGTATTCTCAGTATGAGAAAGAATATAATGGCTTAGTTATGGCAAAAACTACAGTTCAAGCCATGCAAGCCACATCTACGATTGAAATTGAGAAAAACAATAAAACCCATAACATAAACAGGAATTACACTTTGAATCGTATAATCGCCATTCACTGTATAATTAATTTTTTTACAGTTGGTCCATATTATTATTAGAAGTCATTAGAGACGTTTGTATGTCTGCTTGATCCAAAGGCAAGTTAACAACTGTTGAAGTCTTGGGTTTGATTCCGTCCTGAAATTTTTTAAAAAAATTCGAGTATACCGATTACTCTAATGTGCCCATTGTTTAGGTATTTGTAACCACCTCCTGGGGTGATAAAGTGGATTGTATTACCTATGGTGTGTGTAATTGAATACAAATGGATTAAGTATGATTTTTACTCATATACAGTTGCTTTCAAAACTTTCGCGTACACATTCAAAATTAAGTAACAACTAATTTGCAAAATTTTAGCTTTGTTAACAGATAATTTTGAGATTAGGTTAAAGATGACATTGACATTAGTTAATTTAAACTTTATTGATATGAACATAAAAATAATTACAAATATATTAAAAAAGGTTTTAAACAGTGCTTTTATCTAGTCCATAATGAGTAGCAATAACCCTTCTTATGGACCACCCCTCTTCTAATTTAGAAAGCTTCAAAACTTTGTGTTGCACTGTCAGTCGAGGCATTTTGAGTTTTTAAAACTTCAAATGTCAGAGTTGATTAATTACAACCCTGATTTAATCCAGCGAAAAATAGAGGTGTACGCGAAAGTTTTGAAAGCAAGTGTAAATCTATCATTTAGATAGAATGCAAATATTTTGTCAGAAATAGGTGCTCGCTAACACCAGCATAAGTGCAGAGTTTGATTGTTAACCTATTAAATAAACTTAATATCAATTCGTGACGTATACAACAGAAAAACAGAAATTTACTGTGAGTTCTATGTTTGAAGAATTATGTTGTACACACAACATATTCATAGACGAGACAATTGAATATTACCTACTACATATTTTTAATCATTCCTAAAAAGTTATGAAGATGACAAATTAATAGGAGACAATCTCCACGAGTACCTCGTCAATTGTATATCTCAAACATAACACTCGAGTATCTTCGCTAATTTAGTCATCTTATCTGATGACTTCCGTTCAAAGAACTATTGAACTTGAAAGCATATTGCCGGTATAGATAATAGAATTTTATATATATACTCAGTGATTACTAAAAATGTATAACATTTTTAGCAAATAACAATTAGAAAATAATTTATTCATTTTTGAAAGTATGTATGTTGATACACCATAATTTAGTCCTTAACATTAGTAACTTATATTTTTCAGTATTATAATGGAGTGTCTCATACTACCTCTTCAAGATAAATTGGAAGAATGGAAAAAAACTGTTTTGAATTTAGACAAGGACCATGCGAAAGGTAATTATGAAGCATTCATTTTACCCTTGTTTCTAAATTATTTGTGTTATTTTTCCAGATTATAAAAGAGCTAGGGCAGAACTGAAGAAGAGATCTACAGACACTTTAAGACTACAAAAGAAAATGAGGAAAGGTGCTGGAGGTGACGTACAGAAACGTTTCGAATGTGGATTGCAAGATGTTACAGAACGAAGACAATTGTTAGAAGAAACAGAGAAACATGCTGTAAGAGCAGCACTGATTGAGGAACGTGGCAGATTCTGTTCTTTTGTTGGTCTACTTAAGCCCGTTGTGGTAGGTGAAAAATAGCTAGATATAAATTAATGTTGATGTCGATTGACGTAAAATTCATAACATGAATCCATGTGTAAATAAAGATTTAAAGTACTATGCTATAGTGTGTCCCTAAACTTTTTTTAGTCAGTAAATTTTTACACTAATATTATTTAGGATGAAGAAGTAGCAATGCTAACAGAAATGAGCCATCTCCAAGAAGCCGTACAGCAACTCGAAAAACACACTTCTGATCCACAGGCTCTTCCTCCAGCCTCAGAGCAAGTAATTGCAGATTTAAAGAGCTCCGACAGCGGTTGGTCATTTCAAACGCCACCCTCGTCACCTTCTAGCCTCGGCTCAAGAAAATCATCAATGTGTTCTATAAGTTCACTTAATAGTTCCTCTTCCAGTAGTTCAAAAAGCCATCACTCACCAAGTCATCCACATTGGCAAAGGTCTTTATCACAGGTAAAACTGTCTATTTATATTTGGACTTGTGGTTTAAGAGATACGGATAATTTTCATAAATGTTATTTTATATTATTTTTTAAATATACAGGGTTTCTGAAAATTAATTATTGATTTCTTTGTGAGTTTAGTGTTAAATTTAATTTAATAATAATAATAAAAGTACTTTATTGAGCAAAAACCCAAATGGACACTAACCGAGGTCCTTCAGCCTGAGAATTGTTTAAACTTTTACATAAGCAACAACTTTTAAACATAAATTTTGGCATGTAAGGGTCATAAAGCATATAGTATAGTTTCTTGACAATGCAATGGTCGCCAATGTAATTTAAATTATTCATTTCATTTCTTTACTGTCTAAAGTGTAGAGGACTAAACGAGAAAGTTTTGCAGAGAAGAAATCGAAATTGATAAAAATTTCAATACATGGCTGCATCACCAAGTTTAAAAACTGATTTTCAAATTTAAAAAAAAAATTAAAGTTTCTTAATGAAATTTGTTGACCAATAATCCCGTTGGTTTAGAAAAATGAGTTGCCAAAATTGTACAAATATTTAAGTCATGCTTTTTTGACAAATTGTATGCAAATTTCGATCGTATATTTTTCTCTGTAAAACTCTTAACGGAAATTTCTTAGGCCCCTACTGGAACAATGACTATCAACACAATGCCATTGATATTGGATTCACCACGAAAGCAGTTACAAAACATTAATTTATAAATTTGTATTGTAAACACTTAGGAAATCTGGTTATTATTATTATCGGAAATCCTCCATATAAAAGTATTTTTATTTAATATTATTTTGAGCATGTATTTGTTTTAATATTGATTTATATACCTATCTTTTGTTTTTTTATTATTTTTTTCTTTTTTTTCTTTGTCCTGGTAAACAGCCTATAACCCGTAATGGTACAATGCGTGTTATGTCAGTATCTAGCCAAGATTCTGGATTTACCTCACAAGATACTCTCTATCCTAGACCCCCCTCTTCATTTAGTGTAGCACAGGTAAGAAAAAGATGATGGAGGTAATATCAAACTTACTAACACAAAGAAAAGTCAATCCTTATTTATTATCTAAACATACCTAACCTACCAGAAATAGTTCGTTTAAAATTAGTTTAAAAAATTATTTAGTGCCAATTTTGCATGATAATATTCTTTTATTTTTGTAAAGGCGTTAAATTGCAATTGACAAATATTTTGTGCCCAAAAAAATTAATTTATATTTTTATTTTTATATTTAATTTTAAAAGAAATTTATTATAGAATATGTTTAAAAATTTTCTTTCTCGAAATGTCTACATTTTATAATTTCAACTCCATAAAATTGCAATTATTAAATGAAAGTTTTTAATTCTAATATTATCCCTATCAAACTTCTCTCTTAAATATGGCGGATATATTGTTCTTTGAAATCCAATGAACGTGAACGTCTTTCTAAAACAAGTTATTTCTCTTAAAGATTATCATTGTGTCATTTAATTTAAAGTGTATTTGAAAATATCAGGTTTAGACTGAAAATGCTTGATACATTTTTGTATGATGCAAGAAGACGCCTTTCGCTTTATGTGTAACAGCAGCTGACTTCAGCAAAATTACGCATAATAAATTAATAACACAACATATTTTAGTTTATGGAAAAATAATGCCTATAATATCTCGAGCCACTAGAATCTCCAATAAAATGAACATGATATGATATATTTGTTGTTGCTGTTTAAAAAAGAACATGGATCCACCAAATATGGATTAGGTACTTCAATGACGTCATACCTTCAACATGGTATACCTAATTTAAAGTATCGTCCAAATTTGCAAATTTTTAAAAATTGACCTTCCTCAAGATTTTTCTCAAATTGCCACAAATGGTTTATTGAATTTGTTTCTTCACAGTAGACATGTAATAAATAATAATAATAATAATAAAATAAGTTTACCTTTACTTATTAATTATAATGTGGTTGAATTTGTGAATAAAATGGGACTAAGAATTTTTTATTTTTATATACACTTTATTTCCAATTAATCCTTGAATTAGAATCACAATTGTTATTATTTTGTTACATAACATTATTAAATTTTTCCAAACTTAATTGGTCTATGTTATTTCAGGTTTCGAATATGTCCGAGCATAGTAACAACAGCAGCAGTTCTAGCACTCCATGTACACCATTCCCAGCAACAATTATTCCTACAACAACAGCTACTTGGCCGAATTTGCAAGAAACTATTCAGTTTGAAAGGGCAGCCTCTGCTATCATTAGTGAGAGGCCTCACACCATATCGTCAGGTGCGAGCAGAATTAGTGAAACGAAGTTAATGAAAGAAATTGATAAGCACAATTGGGGTTTCCAATCCCGGGACGGGATTAGGCTTTCGGTATTTTTCGGGATTAGAAAGTCAAATCCCGGGATTTTCCGGGATCCCGGGATCTAAATACATTTGTCGAATGTCAACATAAAATTAAAGAAGAAACGATTTATTGAGCAAGAATAATAATAATACATAAAAAAATATATAATAAAACTCTAAAAAAATTTAAAAATTAACAATCTATTGCTATTTTAATCTATTGATTATCTATTCTATAAAAATGAATGCCTAAAATTTACTTTGAAAAAATTACCTGAGAATGGCCAGTGTGTCTAGGGTGTCGTTCCCTAATCTGGACCGGATCTTTGTACACATAATACATGTGAGATAAAAAGTAATATATATTTTATGTAATTTGCTCATATTATTAATACTCGGGATTGATTTTTGGAATCCCGGGATTTCCGGGAGTGAAAACCTACCCGGGATCCCGGGATTGGAGATCCCGGGATTGGAAACCCTAAGCACAATCATTTATAATTTACAAAACCTGTAAATAATATTTACAAAGGCATATAGTGTAGATTTTGCTGCTTTATCAAATTTAATGTATTAATTCTTTATTTTATAATGATTAGATTAGAAAATTGATTAAAAATAAACACACACTGGATATATACTTATACTGGCTATCAGCATAATTACCAATTATGGGCATGACAACAATAGGTTTTAAAGAAAACGAATTAAAAAACCGAAACAAATAATTATTATTAAATAAACTAGATATTTATGCCACATTGCCAAACACACACTTTTATAGTCATTGGCAAAAGTATTTTGAAATTTATTTTTACTATTAATGAAAATTAAACAATGTTATGCGGAAGGGTACTTTTTAATACTCATATGATAAGCCACCATGAATATACTATAATATATCCCTTTAGTTTTAAAAGCTATTCACACCATCATGATTTAATTTCATGTACAGCATATGAGAAAGGACACCAAAGACCACCGCTTACTGTCTACACATTCCAAGCACCAGAGCAAAGCCTCTCTCAACCGGCCAGTCCAGTTACTTCATCGGTTCCTACTGACACAACAGCTCACATTATTCCTCCAAAAAGCCCAGCCGCTTCTGTAAAATCCATTTCAAAACCTCCTCTTCCAACGGTAAGTAAATTTATAATATTCATAAAGTCAAACTGAAATATGAAACAATAACATTATTTAACTAGTTTGAATCATTTTAATTACTTTACTTTAATTGCGTTTCAGAGATGTTCCTCTCTAGAACGTCCCAGTGGACCTAGTGTTCCTGCCAAAACTATAGCTGGAATGCAGGGCGTTCGAGTGCTTCCTCCAGGAGCTGAACTATCAGTACTGAAAAAACCATCCCCTCTTCCACTACATCTTTCCAAAAGCGCTCCACAACCTACTTATGTAAACATGCATGAGTTAGCCAGCATGGCTGCCAATAAAGCTCAAGAAAAGAACTTTCCACCTCCGCCAGCTGAGTTTATAAGTCCTCCAGAGAAGGTAATTAGAAATAATGGTTCCGGTACTATACTATTTATTGATATTTTTTTATCAATAAAAGCATCATCAATTAATAATTATAGGGTGATTTATTTTGTTTCTTCATTTGAATTTTATTACCACATGTTCTTCAATTTTTATAAATGTTGAAAATCTAGCCTACCTAAAAAATATCTGGATCATCCAAAAAGTAACTTCTACACCTTTGGCTTTATGTCAAAGGAACACATCATCAAATGACGTGATTAGTTGAAAAACTAGTACCACTGCACAAAAGTAAAATAACTAAGTCGGTGTGGATGTTGTCCACGCGAGGTCACAATAAAATAATAGGCATTTTTTTTTAATGTTCGAATCTCTGCTTGGTTCCATTACTATCGACTAAAATCTTGATTAGTGAATTATTAACGAAGTTTTAATTGCCTTAATTTAATAAAATAAGATGCTTTTTGTTGGTTGGAAATCCAACCTATAATTAGCAGTCTATTTTTAATAACTGAAACATTATTAAAACTTTATACAGTACCCCACATATTTTTATATTCAACTTGGAAACAAAGATGAGTTTATAGTACGAAAAGCGTGAATTAAAAAGAGAAAACAAACGGTGAATATGTAACGCCTACACGGAGAGTGACAGCGGTAAAGACCGTAAATTAAAACACCTAAAAACGTGGGCAAAAAATACCGCCAAAGCATCAGTAAATATATCGTTTTATGTATGCCGGTTACTCATGTGGTCGACTTGCATACATATGGTAAGTGATACCCTATTAAATTCTTTTTGCGGCGTTTTTTTTCCAAGTTTTTAGGTGTTTCAATTTGATGTAGAATGGAGTGAGAGGCGTGTCTCTAGTGCTCTGGTATCTGTCTTTATTTTATACTCCTTACTGATATTCTCTGTTCTTGTTTTCAAGTTGAATATAAAAATATGTGGGGTACTGTATATTTTCTGTCTGTGAGAGTTTCTAAATTTTATAATGGATCCAAGTTGAAACTACAAAAAATTATATAAATTAAAATTGAAAATAAATTTACAAAAGCTAAAAATTTAAGGGTATGTGAGTTATGATATACAGGGTGTTCATGTATATATTGAATCACCCCTTTCCCCTTTGTATTTAATTCTACAAAAAAAAAAAATGTTGTTAATAAAACTTTTTGTTCTTCTCCTGAAAATTTCAAATTTGTACTCAGAAAAACAATTGAACATCTGAGATAGATGTTATAGACTAAACTTATGTTTTTTTAAATGGAACACCCTGTATCTTTTCACTTTCTTTGATACATCTCTTTTTTCTGATTCTCTGGTCTACCAGACCCCAACATTTCTATTTCAAACTTTACAAAAAAATGTATTCGCGATGAAAGATTATAAATAAAATCTGATATACAAACCCATTATAGTGTTAAGTCCACCAAATGTTGAAATAAACAAAATACTTCAAAAAAATTTTTCATGAATACTTTTATTATAAACTTCACCACACGGTGAGGAAGTTTTGATCCCATTATTGTCAGCGGTATTTTTTCAATAATCCAGATATTTTTTTAGATTACCTGAATTTTTAACGATCTAAATATTGAAAAAAATGGTAATCTTCTAATAAAAGAAACAAGGAAAATTAAAGAATTCTGCTTACAACCTTTACATAATATTTAGGGTAATTTAGTTTTTAAAATTAATAGGAAGTACCTTTCTCGGAAGAGCCCCTCTAATCAATTCACTGGAGAGAATAGGGAGTTATCGCAAACTTACGCTAAACAATACGGTAACGCTAAATTTTAAACATTGCAAGTCTATTGGATAGATTGCGGTAAGTCAACCAATAAGGTTACAATTTTTCAAATTTAATGTTACCGTATTGTTTACCGCAAGTTTGCGGTAACTCCCTTATATCTCCTCTTTCATGGGTGATCCGTGGCATTCTCAAAACGACTCTTTGAAAACTGCATATGTGGAATGCAACTACTAATAGGTCAATATTTTTTACAGACAAACGAAGGCGAAAAAGAGAGCAGTACAAGTGAAAGTTCGTTGGAATCATCCAGTGGATATGGCAGTCAAACTACATTTACTGTCGAGGATATACAACATATTGATGGTAAGTAGTGAACACACTAATAATTATTGCATGGTTTTTGCACATTTGTTTTCCTAATCATCAATATTCATTTTACGTCAAGTGGAAAGTTAAATTAAAATTTTTAAATGGACTTTAAAAGAATAATATGTATCTATATCAAAATTTTCAACAATGTTTTTGTTGATTTAAAACACGACTTTTTTGCAAGTGAAGGTTTTCTAATATAATACTTAAATAAAAATGGAAATATACAGGGACGGATGGGGTAAGGAATACTGGTCCGGGAAATTATATGCAAGCAGCCCAATGGCCCCTCTCCAAGAGACAAAATTAAAAATATTGGGTTAAAAAAATCATAAAATAAGCATGATTATTATTATTAAAACCAATAGAGTAAATATTAACAAAAAATAATACTTTGCTAAAACATTAAGTGTTAACTTTGGTACTTAAAAAAATCGATAAACTAAAAAACAATCTCTAATTAAAACGACCACGCCACCGAACACTGAATCTCCGCAAACACGGTGCAGTGCCCGAACGTCACACAGTGGCCCCAAACTGACTTTTTTCAAATAAATCTACAGGTCTTAATAGTTAAGCAATCTGGAAGTTTTTTTTTTAATGTTCGTTTCTTAATTGCCTATCAATCTGCCTATCAAATGAAGATTGAATTTTCATCAAGAACCGTCTTTTTTGTGTAAATATGACTTTACAAACTGTATTTCTTAAGTAATCGTGACAATTTTTTTTAAATCTTCATTTTTTAATTGCCCATCAATCTGTCGAGGTATATTTTCGGTTTTTGAAACTAAGAAATTTAAATTTTCATAAGCATTGTGGAAAAATTAGGGGCAAAAATCTAAAATCTAGCTCGACAGATTCGATAGGCAATTAAACAATGAAGATTTAAAAAAAAATTGTCGCAATTACTTAAGAAATACGGTCTGTAAACTAATATTTACACAAAACAGACGTTTTTTGATGAAAATTCAAACTTGCAATGGACCGCATTAGTGTGACGTCACATAATTATGCAACCGTACGTACTACTATCATGACAGACGGGTTGCGTTCAATCTCACTGGAAATTGACCCTTAATGCATATGTGCATAAGGCAACATTTTTTGGTATAGAAACATGGCCTGGAGTTTTATTCTATTTCTCCTGTGGAAGAAATATATAAGAACTTTCAGTTATCATTTATCGTGCACAAGATATCGGAAAATATACAGAAGTATAAAGTATTACGAAATCTTTATTATTAATATAATAAATCAATATTAAAATAAAAGTTTACAGTGCTGCTGTCGTTAGTGTCAGTGTCGCTGACGCAAACTTTATAACCTCTTATCTTGGTGTCAATAATACAATAAAAATCAATTAAACCTATTTAAAAAAATATAGGATATTAAAGAAAGCACAGGTAGGTATTTAAGCATTATTTTGTCTTTACAATTTACATATTCACATATTTAAGAAACGATAATCAAACTAACATACACATTATAGCTTTACCTCTTTTATTTTAATTTGGAATCCTTTGGGAAACGAACATTTTACATCTAGTTTTATTTATATGATCACAAACCCACATTTGAAATTTAGCACAAAAACGAGTTTATTAGAAAAAATAGTAGAATAGATTTGAAACTGAGAGAAAATTTAAGTTAAACGTCAAGTTCATTGTCAAAATGAACGTCGAACGAACATGAATTAATTTTGAAGTTAGCGCTGCAAACTCATAATTTGAATTTTTGCATTCTTTATTCCTATTGGAGGAAGCTTCCGCCGCTTTACATATTAATTTATAAAACTAAAATGAAGTTTTTATAAATCATACGTGGATACATATATTTTAACATATTTCTTAAATGTAAAATAGGTATTGGAAGTCCTTAAATAGTCTTTCAACATACAGAAATACTATAAAATTCCCGACCATGTTTTAGTACTATATATTATAGTCCCTATGGACAGCGCAATACGGGTCAGATTCCCATAATACAGTTTCGGCCGTAAACTTTTATACCAGTAGAAGTGGGGGTCGTGACGTCACAACTAATGGAGTCGTCTATTCACACATCTTTTGAGAACTAAATACTATTTAGGTTTTCGTTGTTTAAAATGTGTGAAGTACATTGAGAATATTGGTGGCTTTATTGAATACCTGCTTAATTAAAATAAAATATGATTAATATTAACAATTTATAAAAACAGAGTTAATGCGTATTTCTCTGTAGTTATTTATACCTTAATTCCATAACAAAGATATATACAAAAAAAGATAAAGTAATAGTAAGCTAGAAAAATAAGTTACTCATGGCATAGGCATAGCGATAAAAAAATTTAATAGGATAAGCAGCTTACTCTCCCTAATTCAAATGGTTAAAGATTACTTCAAAATTGTCCATTATATTAAACAATTGAACAAATTAACACTATATAATGGCAGTTTTAAGTAACAATTGACATGATTTTAAGAGTATCAATAAATGTAATTTCAAGTAGTTCAGCTGTTGTCGTGGGTAAGTCAGTAAAATTTAACTATTTCTATTGCTTCAAGCAATTTTAATAATAACAACTTGAATGTAAAATCGTCCTATAAAATAAAAGTATATCTGTAGTTCACTATAAAGAAAATGGTGAAAGTTATATCGAATTGTGTATTCAAATACAAAGCAAAAAAATTTAATTTTTAGGCGAGTAAAGTTGAAGACTAATTTTGGGAATAGCTGTCTAAGAAATAAGAATTCCTCCGTAAATTCAAACTTACAGTATCAAATTATGAAAAAACTATATAGATGTAACAAAATTTGATCTTGACAAATATACTTTTAAAAATAATATAAACATAATAATATGTAAAATATATTCAATTAAAAATTTTAATTTAACTCTCTCCTATTAACATTGTCTATAAGCATGTGTGTGATCACTAGTGTGTGTTATTAGATGTTAATGGTACAGCAAGCAAGTATTGCACGCTCCCTCGCAACCATGAACTTCTTAATGCAGTAAGAAGAAGACCTCTCTCCATGACAGGTAAAGATAAATTGATATTATAATATTAACATTGTTATGTCTTATTTGATGTTATCTGCCAAAAATCCATTCATATTCATACTATTATTGGTATTTTGCAACAATCCCTCACATCATTATTTGTTCACTGCTTCGCTTTTTCAATATATGAGATGCACTTATTTAAATTTAAAGATACAGTATGGAGGCTATAAGGAAAGGTATATGAAAATAAAAAAACAAATGTGACGGGACAGAATTATTACATATGATATACGTATACGTAAGTAAAAATGAGAAAATGACAAATGATAAAACACACATTAAGACTTATTATTAATAGGACATAAAACGTCTAAAGTGTGCAGACAGTAGTGAAACGAGTGTAAATTGAGGTTTATTGTTATCGGTTCAGTTTTCATTTGGTAGTGTAATCCAACAGAACCATTACACTTTATTTGCAGTTATGTTGCGAAAAAATTTATTATCCTATTGTCGATGTATAGAACCTAGATATTTGCACAAGCATGGAGGTATAGTTTTATTACGGGAACTGGTCATGTCCACATGTTAAAATGTATTATGGATTGCATCATTTAATTAATATTATATGCCCCCTCCACTTGTCAGTTGTTGAAAATACACCTCGTTTCACTGGGAGAACCTCCTGCATACGCGTTGTTTATTTTTACATTGCTGCCACTTAAAATTCACTTCAGTTTTGAGCTGGTTTTTTTTGTTTTGGGTGTATTTAGCATGTTACGTGAATTCAAATTTTTTTTTTGTGTTGTGTTATACCTACCTAATTTTTATTTATAAGACTTAAATGTTTATTTATAAAAAAAAATCTGGTTTTTGTTTGTTCAGTAAACAAATATATTTGGTTTTTTAATTTATTTTATACCCTTTAACAAATTGTTTATACATATTTATTTATGTTACATGTTTAAAAAAAAATTTATTTATCTAAGGGCCGGTCTTTTCACCTCCTAATAAACTATCTAATAACATTTATTTGACAAATAAGTCTATTAAGCGTCTTTCCACCTCCAAATATAGTTATTTGGCAAACAAAGTAAGTTATTTGGTAAATAAATTATTAGCCGGTCCCACTGGCAAATAGCAAGTTAATCATCGAATAAGTACAAAATAAATGGAATAAGTCGAATATAGACGACGTAGGACAAACGGTAAACGTTTGAATGATAACTCGAGAAACTCGAGATAAAATATGCGCCATAACCTCGAAAATCATTCATCTATTAATTTATTTGTGAAAATTTTGTTGAATACTGTTTTCATCCAATTATTAAATTATGAATATACCTATTTAAGGATGTTGATGGTGTTAACAATCTAATTTCACCGGCACTAAAATAATAGCATAGAACATAGAACCTTAATAATAAAAATTAGAAAATTAGAGTACTATGATAACACAGCCAAAAACCAAATATACAACTATTGACAGAAACAGTTTACCCTTAACTTTTATTGCCGACATCATGAAACATCTGGTCTACATTTGTTTACATCGTGTTTTTCGGTTTTTCCCTCCTGTTAGTCCTGTTATTCATCTCTGTCTTTATTATGTTTAGATGCATACTTTTGTCTTTGTTGTACATAAAACCTTGAATATAGATGCTCAACGGTACCAACGTTAAGTTTTAAATTTTATTTGTCAAATAACTATTTGCCAAATAGCGGAAGGTCCAACTGGTTGAAAAGACGCACGGTCGCTATTCTACAAATAACATCTTCCTAATAAGTTATTTGCCAAATAGCTATTGGGAACTTTATTAGATGAAAAGACCGGCCCTAAATAATATAATACAGTCCTGGACAAAATTGAACTGCATATTTGGATTTTTTCTTCAAATTTTGGAATAAGATATATCGACAGTAAAGAATATTATGGAGTTGCAATTTTCGCAATTTTTTTGCAAATTTTATTGACAATAAGCGGTTTTGTCTGTTGGAATGAGCATTTGCAATAAATATTGTATACAGCGCCTAATGCAAGATCCGTCCAAAAATGGAAAATTTCATTGACACCGAGAATTTCCAATAGCGGTTTTAAATTTGATTTTGTTATATAGGGGCAATCTACTGACTATTTGCAAAAACCAAAAACCAATTTGGGCACTTTTTCAAAATCTGCAATATATTTAAAAAAATACAGCGATTTTTTTGAAAAAATCGCTCGATCATTTTTCATATTTCATATATGAACATTATTCCCGGACACTCTGTATAAGTATCCACATCTATTAGGCGAACTTTGTAAGTGATATTATTGATCTTAATGTAATGTTCATAAATTGTGCCAATACCTTATTAAAAATTTTCTGTATATCCTTATTACTATTTAATTCAGTAAACGCAAATCTAAATATTTGATCATTCTGAATCAAAATAACTTAGAATTTCACTGTCTTTAACAAATACCACTTCATTAGCCAAATAGTCAATAATTAGCACAGGTTAACTTAAACAGCAGTTTAATAGAAAAAGACAATTTGCAAATTTGTATTATTTCCATTAATAGAACATAATTATTGTGCTCATAAATCTCACATTGTAATTCTTAGCACTCTTAAGGGGTAACATACATTTAGCCCGAAGGAAAATAGAGAAATTCCCAAGAAAAATTTTTCTATGGGATCTTTTTTTTTATGAAAAACGTACATCTCAAAGTACGCAGTTATACAATTTGCTTTATTTAATAGTAATAAAAACTGTATACATAATGAAGACTTCCGTATAAACTGTTACCTTCGGCAGGCGACGGGTACTTGTATGAAATTATCGATGAAAAATTTTGGCGAAATTGTTTTATTAGAGCTCAAGGAATCGTGACCACAGTATTCGAAAACACCATTTTGAGGAAAACTCTGCACAAAGTATTGAACACCGTGAGCAGAAATGTGAGTTTTGAGCTAAAATTTAAGGCTACACGCAATCGGTTTTCCCCAACTATGACTACAGCAGTTATAGAAATAGGTCGGGTGTATATTACATAAGAGATGGTCAGTAGGATATGAATACAATAGGTCCATTGTTTGGAACGACGACTGGTGTCAGCACACTCGAAATTGCCAGACCGGCCGATTTTAGAAGTCTGTAACTTTGTCAATTTTTGGAATTTGGGGGGAATATGAGTTGCACAATAAAAATATTTGTGGAAAAATTATTTTATCATCTGCCTATATGTATGTTACAGCCTAATTTGCTCATGCTTTTACTAATATTTTACCATTAGTATATTATATATGATTTTATAGCCATGGGTGGTGGTACAATGCGAAATACTCTCTTGAGACGTGGATCAATGCAAACTCAAAAACCTCCACCACCGATAAGAAGAACGTCTTCTATTACGAACACGGTATCTTCCATGGGCAGTCTGGAGCATCTTCCACCTCCACCTGCATTTTTGCTGGAACCGACTACCCAACAGAAGCCACAATCACCTGGTAAATCTTATATTAACTTTAATTAAGTGGGATTTAATGTTAATGTCAGTTGAAAAATTTTGTGTATCAAAAACTATGTAGTTTATATCAAAAACAATTTGTTTGAATATTGGTTCCACGAGTAAACAGTATACCTAATTATGCATGTAGTATTGAACTTTTTCTTTATTGGTTCTTTTGCACTCCAGGCACTTGATTCTTGATTCACTTCCTGATTTTTCTTTACTAACTCCCAACATTCCTAACTAACTGAACATCTATCCAGGATACAATATCCTCAACATTTATTTAAATGGCAAAATGGGAATTTGTTGACATTCGATACAAAGGTGTCCCTTTCTTATTTTTTCTTTTGAATTATTCTTTAACCTGCATCTTTTTTCTATTTGAATTATGCATAATATAATTACGAAGTTGTATTTCAGGTATCAATGTAGCTGAAACTGTAAAAGCTCTTACTGAGCTAAAACATACACCAGCTAGCCCCAATTCTATAAGAAGAATGTCAGCTTCATCTCAAAATATCTACCAAAACATACAAACCGTTCAATCTCCATCTGCAATTCAATCTCAAAATCCAATACTCAGTACTTTCCAGAGTCAGAGTAAAGTATCATATGTGTCTCAGTCTGGTGGAGTCGTATATGCCCAACCAGCTCAAGTTATGGGTGGTAATAGTCCCAATGCTGTTAGAAGAATTAACAATTTCAGATCTCAGAGTGCTGATCGAAAATCAGAAGGTAAAATATTCTCACATCGCGTGGAAATTTAATACTTAATTTAGACTGCATGGAGTATGACAATTCATTTGTGTTGAGAGTTACAGTTAAACAGTTTTATATAAATATAATCTTTTATTATATTTTTTTAAATTTTTTTAGGTCCAGGTGGTGTAGGTTCTAATTTTATAGCCTCGCTTAGTGCTAAACTTGCTCCACAACTTAGTCCGAGAGCATCGAGAAGACATTCCGAGGAGCAAACACCAACTAATTCTCCTGCTAATAAATTGGTACAACAAAGGGCTGGCCCAGGACAAAGTTTCTTAGATTCGTTAAATGCTAAACTTGCTCAGCAACATATCTCTAATACCCAACCGACACAGTTGAAAGCAAACAAAATCCGTCAGATCATTAACAGCAAAGCACAGGTATTTGATATTTTTAAAATGTTTAAATTAAGAATTAAGGTATCTTAGCACACTACAATTGCTTCAATGTACCGAATTTTGAGTTAGGCTAATTTAATTTTTAGCATTTTTTTTTACCAATTGGTAGTTGGTAAAGAATCCAGGCAACAACGGTAAAAAAACTTCAATGTACGAACTAACAAAGAGCTAGTAACAGTTGATTTCATCATTTTCCATAGCACAATTAATAGTACAAGACTTATCATGTATTTATCTTATATATTAGTACAGTCGTCTTCATAAAAAAAGCGTACGTGTATTAGAAAGAGGAATACATTTTGTTATATTTGCGTAAACCTGGCTTGTCGAAATGATTGTAGGAAGTTGGAAGTTATCAAAATGTCATAGGCTGTCAAAAACGCAAAGCATTGCATCGTTGTAATTAATTTTGTATGGTGGTAACGTTTGACAAACTTTGACAGAAGAAAATAAAAATCTAGTAGATTGACTCAAGTAATAGAAAAACACGGATATATGACCAAATATTAGTTTTATTTAAAGTACTCATGGTAAAATGTTATTTGGTTTTGTTGTAATTTTTTGAAAATTGTTAAAATATATAATAAAAAATATTTTTATTATTCTATTGAACTAACGCCCGACGCCAATGCTGTCATTTTAATAGACTATATTACGTGATTAGCCAGTTTTACGCAAATATGGTTAAGGTGCTCTCATTCTAATTCTTGTACGCTTTTTTTATGAATACGACTGTACCTAGTTGGGGAAAATTTAATTAAAAATAATATCTAGCAATGTTAGTTATTATAGTATATTTAGTACAAAATCAGTTTTTTACATTGGAAAAAACTGGTGTCATTTAATATCACCGATATCAACATATTGCTCATTTTTTGCTGTCGCTTTTCTTGGAGTAAATTATTGGAACTACCACTTCCAACTTGTTTAAACAATTATACAGAATAAATTTTCCAACTTTTAAAGCATAAGAAATCATAAAATAAATATTTTAAATTTAAAGTAATAAATAAATCAAAATTAATATTAAGAAAAAGTCCCATCTGCTCGTTTTAAAATAAAAATTAACCTGTCCCAGGATTTTCTCAAATATGGACTACTAAGTGAATTGTTCCATACTTGAATTCGCTGTATATATAAATCTAAAAACTCAAGTGGAAACTATTGTGTTTTTTTTTTTGGTTCCTTCTCTTATATCTAACAATATTGTCCATTTTTACAGCCTATCGACTATGATGAAAAGTTTTAAGTTGAATTTATTTTTAAAGGTGAGAAATAGTGTGGTTGCTATTTGAAAGCCTTTTTGCCATTAACTGCTTATGATATTGATAAGGGAAATAAAGAAACAAGTTCTTATCTTTCTCTCATCAGTAAATAGTACTAAAACAAAAATACTTATGTTATTTGTCTATTAATATTTATTTGCTGTACTGCTAACGTAACAATTTCATATAACTTTTTTGTTTGTTGTGTATGGTGATCGTGAAACTTAATACTCTAATTAATATGTCAAGAGAGGAACTTTACAGCAGTCGATGATACCTTTTTTACATTTTTATATCTGCCTCGATTTAAAATTTGCATTGTAATTAAATTAAATGTTTTAATTTTTTGGAACATTTTAATTGCGTAAAATGGTGAAAGTGTGAAAGAAATTTGTTTAAAACTTTTAGTTTTAAATAAAAACTTTTAGTTTTAAATAAACATAAAAATTTCACAACTATGAACAAATAATAAAAAGTGAGAATTTAAAAAAAATCTCTTACTTTCCTCTCTTAACATACCAACACTAGAATTGAAATTTTTAAAAATGGTAAGAATTACAAATATTTATTTGGTCAATTCTTCAAATCATGTTAATAATCCTCATTAGGAAAATGTCTTAAAAATTGTTAAAAAAATTAAAATACATATGTGAAAAGCATAATTAATGCCTAACAAAAAAATTTGCTCTTGCCTTTTGGAATTGATATTTTTGGAAAATTGTTTTCAAATTATTTAGATTCATCTTATTCTTTTTCATAATGCTATTATTATACTAATTTTAAAGCCAAAATGAAGTTTCTCTTGATTTTCAGCCTGATCCAAAAGTATGCCACGAATCTTTAATGGATCAGATAAAAAGAGGAGCTACGTTAAAAAGAACAAAATCGACTAATGATAGATCAGCCCCTAAAATCTATTAAAGAGTATGAAGAAAAGTTGAACATGTATCAGTAATGGTAAAATCTTATTACTCTAGTTGTAATTGTTATTTAGGAATCTGATTTTGTTTCATTACTCAATGTAATCAAAAACAATTTAATAAATGGGAATAGAAAAAGTGGAGATATCAATGTAATTATATTTTTCTATACAATAATATATGGTTTCAAATGGTAACTTTATTTTATTTTATTTGCAAATATAAGATAGTGACTTTAGTTATTTGTTATTTAAGAAGAAATTTTAAAACCAGATCATGTTTGATATGTCTATGGAGTTTTTGGAAAATAAGCGTGCAATCACTGAGTTAAAGCTATTCTAAAGCATATGAATAGCCAAAAATTCATGAGAAGTAGTAGAATAATTACTCACTTGTTTTAATGTTTTTAGCCATAACATCTATTTTATATAAAGTCACTATTTTTAAAGCATTGCAGTTTTCTGCCCCCTTAATTTTATTTACTTGCTTTTATCCGTCTACATTGACCTTAAATATCATAGATATTCTAAAGTTTAGCAACTAGAAGAGTAGCTAATATACATGACAACCGCAAATTTGAATTAAAACCTGTCTTGAAATTTTTAACAATTAAGAAAGTACAATAATATAAGATAATAATAATAATACAACGAAAATATGATACCTACATTAAATCTTGCCACATGCCAACGTAGAAATAAATACATATTTTCAGATTCAATTTGTTCTCTTTTTGTCACAATCCTCATTATATTTCATGAAAAACATCGGTTGTATCCAAGGTAACCACCAAATAATCATCCGAGAAAATAGTATCTTTCAAAATTTGGTTTTACTGGTTTTTAATTAGTCCTGCAGAGCTGCAGCTAGTGGTGCTGGCACTTAATTTAACAAAATGCATTACCTGACTGGATATTAATAACAAGTGAATTCAATATTCTATGCCTCAGTGTAGAAAACTGCATAATTATTTAGCTCTAACAAATTTTATCCTTTGTGGATATGTACTTATTTTATTTGTTATTTTGTTTAGAAAGATATCCCATCCAGAATAATTAAAAATATATATGTATTCTTAAAAATATTTACCCATATATCTATTGGAAAATGGAAAATGTAATAATATTTCCCGATGTTTATAAAAACCAGAAACTGAGTTAAACTGTTTTTTTTATAATATGTACTTTTAACTCCATATTTCTGTTCTCCATGGCATAACAAGATCAATTAACTTATATTATGCTGTCTTATTAACGTCCATTATTATACGAATCTGACTGAATTATTTTTGTAATACATAGTCAAAAATAGTATTATTCTATAGGACTGATGTTAACTGTATGTAAATTACTGTTGTGATTTTATATATTTCAAATTCGTTTTCTAGTATTTTCCTTTGTACATAAGTCTCTCTATTTTGATTTTTTAAGTCACACGTTTTTCCGTTTATTGTAAATAGGATTAAGAACTAAGAGATTAATATATTTAAAATGTAGAAGCTAAGAGAATAGAGCACAATTTTTATTTTTGTGTATTTATCATAAGTACAATTTATTGTTAATTTCTTATAGTTTTTTTGTTTTTTCTTATTTCATCTATTATTTATAAC
The DNA here is from genome assembly GCA_963680705.1 of Rhagium mordax. Classification (NCBI taxonomy): domain Eukaryota; kingdom Metazoa; phylum Arthropoda; class Insecta; order Coleoptera; family Cerambycidae; genus Rhagium; species Rhagium mordax. Next base: position 23,971,646 of record OY796657.1, on the reverse strand, counting down.
AATAATAATTATATGCATGGTGTAGATTAATGTTATTTGGTTTATTGTGAAATAATATGGCATAGTTAATTTGAAAATAGGTTAATGTTATATGGATAATGTATCTTAACTGTATATAACTAATATTATAGTCATGATTTCGTATTAAAATTTCATACAAAATTCATGTTATAAAGTGATATATCATTTACTTATAATATTAACAAAAAAAAATTGAAATGTATCGTTTAAGCATTTTGCTTAATTTGTGTTGTGTCTGATCAGAAATAAAGTTGAGAAAAATAGTTCTGTGTATATTTCTTTTCTGCCTTCTCAAAACATATACCAATATGTCATGGAATAATGTGTACAAATCGATCCATCTAAATAGGAACAGCAATACTATCAGTCCAGTTGACTTTCGTTCATTGGTAAGAGACAAGTCAAAATATGACTATTGCCAATGCACGACAATTAACCCTTTTAGAAACAATACAGTCTAGCTTATAGAAAAACAAAATAAAGCTGTAAATATTACGTATCAAACAGAAAGTAAAATAATATGCACTATAGATTAAAAAATGGTAATTATTTCGTAGAGAGAAGGTGGTAATTAATTAAAGTTGTCTCTTGAATAATATGGAGAGACAATAGGACGAATTGCAGAAATTTTCAAAAATAGACTGGTACGTTTTCTGTTTACAGTAGACTGATTGATTCAAAATTTCAAATGGTATAGATATGTTTTTTCTTGCCCCAATAAGAAGTGGCCTGTAATTAATTGATAACAGAGAAATGCTTAAAACCGTGGTTTGTGCAACTGTTTATGAAAATAAGAATGAATTTTATATTGGTTGACTAAAGTTTTTATTTAACAAACTGAAAATTGCAAAGAATTCTGTTTCTAATAATACGGTACTATAGGCTTAAGAGTAGAGTGTCAGATGAGGACAGCATCTGCTGCCATACTGCTTATACATCTTCCCCTTAGCTACAACTGTGAATGGCAATAATTTAGTGCATAAATTGGTTTTAGTTCTCACATATGAGGTAAGCAGCTATTCTTATTGCGATGGGCCAAATTGTAAAACCTCTTATCAGTCTTATCGTATGTGAACAGGAAAATGCAAAATTATGGATTTAGTTTAAAGTAAAATAATTTTTTTAAATATTTATTATGTGGAAAGGTTGTTTCGAATTAAAAAGTTCCACTTTAATATGAAATTTACAACCACCTATTTTAATTTTTTTTTTATTAACTTCAAGACAATGTAGTTTGGAATTAGGTACTCCTTATATTCTCATTCTCATTTTTCTTCCTTCAGAATTTTTGTCGGTAATGAATGTAATATGTGCGAAAATATGTAGCCATTTCAAAATTATTTTGAGGTAAACATCTAAAATACCTTTTTGAACTTGGAAATTATGACGATTTTCGCTCTCGAGGTAATCGTAGTTCAAATACTGTTTACTATAAACGCTAACAAGGTATCTCGGATATTCCATACCTCCATCCCATATATTATATTTTTAATATCCTTAAGGAAGTATTGTAATCAGGAAAAAAGATTTAAACAGATATACATGTTATTGTTTTATAATTGTTTTTTACATATCATATATACACGTCTGGCCACTCAGTTGTTTCGGATACAGTTCAGTAAGTTGCACGCATCTCCACTGAAAGGAACCGGTCGACGGTCGACGCTCCGTCTCGGACAGCTCAAACTAACGTGATTATGGGGCGGAGTCGAAATTATTAGGGGAGTTGGTGCAACTTACTGAACTGTATCCGAAACGACTGAGTGGCCAGACGTGTATATATATATATATATATATATATATATATATATATTTATCCAATCGACGTTGTCAGACCCGACATGTTGAACAGACAACCGCAGACCCACTTGATATAACCGAATAAGACGAGTATATATTACATTTCCTATTACTATTTAAACCCCCAATTAAGAGCAACCAATGAGGGGTAAATAAATCTGAGGGAAAAAAAATTGTCATATTCAGTAATCGTACTCCGACCCGATATGTTTAACCGCCTTCTCAAGCCTTCGTGTAAAATAGTGACATAACTTACCGACGTTTTCAGTCCCAACAGTGTTGTCATGTATTTTGGGTCTGAGTTAGGTGGTCGAGGATACTTTTTATTTCATCAGTCACTTTACACGCTTTCCGGTGTAATAATCTCCAAAGCCATGCAGCGCGGAAAATTAATAGTTAAATTAGCCATTAGCCTCTCATTAAAGAGTTATGAAACCAATATCGCGGTTAATAATACAAGTTGGAATAAAAATAACTTAATAAATTTATTTAACAGGAAAAAGAACGATAACAATAACAAAAACTGCAAACTAATAAAGGATATTATCTCCCCTGGCATTTACTATAGTTTGGCATCGATTAGACATACTCGAATTAACCTTTGATCGACATTTTGCCAGGCCTCCAACAAAATTAGTCTTGACTAAATTTGTGGCATATTAACTGCCGAGCGAACTTCCTTTCCCATATAGTCCCACAAATGTTCAATAAGGTTAAGGTCTGGGCTCTTTATTCTGATACATGACAACGCACGTCCTTATACTGCGCGAGTAGTAAGGGAGTATCTGGCTGAAACTGTGATTAACTTGATGAATTGGCCGGCCAGAAGCCCAGACCTTAACCCTATTGAACAAATGAAACAAAATCCACTAAAACTATTGTTTTTTAACAGTTATTGGCAACAGAACAATTTTCAAAGAATTGCCAATTTTTTATTTACCAAGAACCGTATGGCAAATTGCTTGGCGCAGTGAGTACAATAGGATAGGCCGTAACCGAAACACATATAAAAATAAATTTTCATAGGCTCCTAATTGCCACAGATCAAATTGAAATTTTAGGGGATTTACATGCCCTCATACTTTTCGCATTTCCCTGTATACCAAAACTCGTAGTTAAATCGAACATACGGTATTAAACTGTAGAAGAAATGACCTATCTGCAATAAAAAAATTATTGAATTTGCTTCGATATTGACAAAAATATGAATGTATAAACTTGACTAATTTTTTTACCTATTCCATAATTTATGTGCGAAGTGTATATTAATTACATTTAAGTGAATTTCAGCTTTTCTTTTGCAAGAAATTATTTTTATTTTAATAAATATATTACATTTAAATGAATTTCAGCTTTCTTTCTGTAGAAAATTATTTATATTTTAATAAATATATACGTGTGTCTCACTTTTCACCACTACACCCCAATATCTAGGCCATTTGTTGATCGATTTAGATCAAATTTGGTGTACTTCTTTTCTTTCAGATTGTGTTTAAAAAGTTATTAATAAAAAATTTTTTCAAACTTAAATACGCCACTATGATCAAAAGAAATTGGCAAAAATTAGGAATTTATATTAGCGATTGAGATAGAGTTTTAGTTTTTACAGATTCTTGTTCAGCATGACCTAAAACGCCTGTATACCAAATTTCGTTAAAAAATATTCATTCCTTCAAAAGAAAAAAAGTAATAAAAATCTAAGATTTCAATAATAATCACCCTACTATTCCAGTTATTTATTGTCGGATATTTACATAAATTGGTAGTCGGGTGATATAATGATGCTAATTAAGCATTAGGTCACTTTTTTTTAGAAAATATCAAATAACTCAACTTTTATTATTTTTTATTATTGAAATCTTACTTTTTTTTTATAAACATTTTTTAACGAAATTTGGTATACAGGCGTTTTAGGTCATGCTGAACAAGAATCTGTAAAAACAGAAATCCTATCTCGATCGCTAATATAAATTCCTAATTTTTGCCAATTTCTTTTGATCATAGTAGGCGTATTTAAGTTTGAATTTTTTTTATTAATAACTTTTTAAACACAATCTGAAAGAAATGAAGTATACCAAATTTGATCTAAATCGATCAACAAATGGCCTAGATATTGGGGTGTAGTGGTGAAAAGTGAGACACACTGTATATTACTTGTGAATGTATTTTTCTATCATAAATTAATTCAGAAAGGGTAGATCGAAACTGCCTCTGCTAAACTGTTTGAATTTATTTACAAAGAATTAGACCTTGGAAAGTATGTTGTTACAATTCTTTTTAACATCTCTAAAGCTTTCGACTCTGTTGATAAGGATATTTTGGCTGGTAAATTAGAAGCGATTGGATTGGAGGTGATCTGCTGAGTGTCTGATTTCTTATATGGAAAGCAGAAGTGTCAGTGTTAGGTACTGTAATGCACAGTCCAACATATATTTGATGTTATTTCATAAAAAATGGAGTCACCACCATGTACGCGGATGACACTACCATTACTGTATCAGCTTTCACACCTGAAGAAGTTTTTATAAATTTTAATCCATTGCCAGGCATACATGCAAATGCGTGATTCCTCGAAGTTTCTAGACACTGTAGTGAATAATTCTTTGTCTTGGGAACCTCATATCAAATATATTTGCAATATCAATCAAAAAGTGTTAAAAGAGGTGTTACAAAATATTTATATGATAGGGCAAAAGCAATTTCTTCTACTGAAAAAAATATTAAATAAAGAAAAAATGTTTATTAAAAATGTACCGTAAAACGGGGCTACTTCGGACAGAGCGGGTTACTTCGGACAATCCGACCTTGGCGCACTGTAAATTCTGTAGTAAATAAGGCATGCTCGTTTTCAAAATTCTGCGGTTACATGTCGGTTCCTGTTAGTGTAGGTATGTCTAGCAAAGTGTGGGGTAGTTTGTCGCTGACAGTGAGTACCTATTTTATGTTATTTTATTATTTTATGATTCGATCGAAATATGACGTTTCCGAAAAAGTGAAAAAGTAACCGTAGCCCAGTAAAGCACGTTGGATGTATCATAATTTGATTTGATAAGTTCGATAACATGGGGTTTAAATAATCTTTCGTCAAAATTTCATTACTTTACCTCGCGATTTGTTTTTTATACAGGGTGATGAACGAAATGTCACACTTTCTTCAGACACGAACTTGCCTGAAGATATCATTCTGGAATAGTAGAAATTAAGGTTTTTTATGAACATATTTTTTTAGAAATGTTATTTGCTTTCGTGCTTTCCTGCAAAGTTTGTGTATTTATTAAGTTTTTGTTTATTTTATAAGGTATGTAAATATATTTTTAAGGCAGCAGAAATGTTTCATTTTTTGTTTTTCAACTGTAAATTTTTTTAAAAAATTTTTGACTGTCCGAAGTTAACTATAGGCGCGTCTAACTTTGTTTTATTGTGGTTTTCTAGTTGCGTCCGAAGTTACCCCACGTTGAGAGGTAACTTCGGACAGCAAAAAATCGAAAAAAAAAAAATTGAAGCAAACAGTTTTTTCCTTCAATTCGTGAAAGAGTGTGCTCATAAAGAACAGAGCAAGCTATCATAGAAGATTTAGACTTCTTCGATTTAATTTGGAGAAGGTATAAGCAAAAAAAACGAAAAATCGTCCGAATAAGTAGCCCCGTTTTACGGTACTAATTAACAATCAGTACCCAGAAGTCTCTGTTGCACATTGATAAATATTGAAAATAGAGTTAATAATCAGCATCAACAAATACCCGAACGTCAATACACAACATTAGCGTTGATTCCTTATGTACAGGGTCATCACGTGAAAATGTTAGATTCTGTTGTATCTTTGTTTCCTTTTTAGGCATTTACGATAATTGGAGCGGGTAATGTATCCTGGTACATTGCGGTAATCAGCTGTTTTATGTCAATACATCTACCGAGCTAAGAATTACCGGACGCAAAATTTCAAATGTAACCCAAAGCATCACTTGACTAATTAATAAATAATTGAAAATTGAATTACTTTTTTATTTTATGCTTATTCAAGTCCATACTGCTCGCCATATCAAAATGGAAAGTAAAAAAACATTTATTTGTATTGCATATTTAGGTATACCTACTTACTTACTTAATTGACTTAATTCATTATACATATACATAAATGTTTCCGTCCTCATCTAAAATTACTTCATTATTTTCGTCAGTGATGGGTTTAATTTTTCTCAAATACTCACAAAATGTAAAAAATTAAGTTTTTTTAATCATATTTTAAGATTATACCGCATTTACCAACCGATGTAGTCGATCCATAAATTTTGGATCGGGTAGATGTAGCGAATACATTCGATACATTTACCGAACGCGGTTCGGTAGATATGTTCTTATTATCGAACGCTCTGATACATTGCGGTATGTAGCGCTCCAATTATCGTAAATGCCTAATATTTATCAAAAAAGTAAAAATTGCTTTACAGATTAATTTTTTGCCAGGAATTTAAATTTTTATACAAAAAAACAATCGAGCATCGCATTGCAGAGATATAGCTATCGACATTGTTTTTTCTTATGTATAGCATCCTGTACCTATATTATTACATCTTTTGATTCTTCGTTTTCTCCTAATTTCATCCATATAAATATGTAAGGCTATTATCTTTTATTTTGTACGAGATTAGATAATACATAATTTAAATTACAACAATTATTAATATATGTATAATTATTTTTTATAGATATTGTTCAAACTGCCTTCCTTGCTTTTCTACACGTAAACTATATCTTTTTTCTAAATTATCTATATCTCATAAAAAATAAAAGATAATAGATTGCATGTTTATATTGATGAAATCTGAAAAAAAAACGAAGAATCAAAAGATATAATAATAAGATGTTACATAAGAAAAACAAAGTTGATAGCTATCTCTGTAATGCGATGCTCGATTGTATTTTTCTATAAAAATTTGAATTCGTGGCAAAAAATTAGTCAGTAAAGCAGTTTTCCCTTTTCCGATTAATTCAAAAGTAACAAAGTTACAGTAGAATCTAACATTTTCGCATGATGACTCTGTACAAGGGTTATCTGAACAGCTAGTATTGGCGATAAATTTAATGTTAGAACGGTATTTCAAACTACCAATACTTTATTATAAGATCTATACAAAAAACAAAACCGGTTAATAGTGATCAAAAATCAAAAAACTGTATTTACAGTATTCTGCGTTGTGAATGCGACAAATATTATGAAAATGAAATTGAAAAACCAAAAATTTGTGAACACGCTTTCGAAAACGGACATCCAATAAATTGGGATTGGGATGGGGCAAAAATTTTAACAAAAGAACCGGACAGTAAAATGAAAAAATAAAGAATCTGCAATAATTTTACTAAATGAAGACAAACTATTCTGTAGATATAAGTTAAAATAGTAAAAATAAATTTTACTATTTACGTCAAAGTTTTTAGTCTTAATCCTCTAATGTCTTAAAAAGACATAAATACTCTTTTCAGAGCTTATTTGCAAAGTATCTATTTTATCTTATTAAAAATTTACCTCTATGGATTTCTGACTTCTTTGGATTTCTATTTGTACAATTTGGTTACCGATGCTAAAATATCTTAGCAACGTGATTATCTCATCTGATCAACTTTTCTGTGAACGTAGTAAGTATCTATGGTTATATGGATATTAGCAGTCTGACATTAGGCCTTTTCCTTTGCAATGAGAGTGTACACTAGTGTAGGTTTTGTCTCTCTTTAACTTGTGATATCTGAATTGATGTCATCTCTGTCAGTGTAGTTCAGTGCTACACTTCGTGTACAAAGGAGAGGACCTATAAACATTAAAATTGTGTAATTTCACAAATTACACAAACTAAAAATATTCTAAGCATTGAAAAAGCAAACAGGTTAGTTTCCGAAACGTCTGCGAAACATCAATTTTTGTTTTAGTTTATTCATATTTTAGGTAAAAAAAAAACAAACTTTAACTGTTACCGTCAAACGGGGGAATATGAGACGGCGGGGTTATATGGAACGAAGAGGCAATATCATAGAAAGGCGACAATTAAAATTCGACTGTGTGTAACTGATTGCATATGATACAAGAGTGTTAACAAACACATACTTAGTCACGCGATCTACGTGAAATCGCATTGAAAATACGGTTTGGTGTTGTGAGTATCTCCGGTTGATTTCTAGTGAAAATTTGTATAAAAATATACGTTACAGAGTCTCGTCTGTGGCAATAGAGTAAAGTAACGAAAACTAATCTTGTATTTAAATTATTAGGGGTTATAACCTTATGTATTATGTAGCTAAACACACGATTGTGTTATTTTGTATCCAAATCTTGTATATGAAACAACGAGATTTACAAAAAACTGTACTTTATAGGGTTATATGGGACAATGCCGCGGGCATATAAAAGAAGAATCATGACATAATTTTTAAATTATCTGAACCCATTGTCAATAGGGGAAGACATATTTTTTATGAAAATATCATATAATAGAGAGTAGATAGGTAACATTTCATAAAACACGTTTTGTAGTGGAAATAAAATTTATTTTAACATTTTAAATAAAGGTGACTAATTATTTGTCTTTTTACCCCAAAACAATAAATAACGTATATATATTTTTGCATGTTAGTGTCCCATAAAACCCCTCGAGTGGGTATATTCAAACAAGATTGTCATTTTCATTAACTATATGATAAAAACGTATATGGTTCCATATAACCCCGAGGGCGGGGTAATATGGGACACTCACGTTTTTTTTTAAAACAATTAAACAGACAAAAAATGTCAAAAGTTTTTATATATTTTTAATAGAGAAAACAAACTCGCATCTGACAGAAAAATTAGTTCTCATAAATCTCAACGGGTTAAAGAGATATTTTGGAAAAGGTAATTTTATCGTCCCATATATTCCCCCGTTTGACGGTACTAATTTGGTCTGACAACGTCGGTAGTGTCTATTGAATTGGGTCTGTATAGTTGGTTAAATAAGCCTATATATACAGTGTGACCCATTTGAAATGGGAGCACCTCTGTAAAATCCATGTTTCTCAATCGATTCGCAAATGTTTATTTTAATACATAGAGCATTAAAAAGTCTACTTCAGCACAAATTTTCATAAATTAATTTTCATTTTCAAGGCATTCTCTGATTATTTTTCGATCGTGATTATCTAATCTGATCAACTTTTCTGTGAAGGTAGTAAGTATCTGTGGTTATGATATAAACATTAAAAAGTTGCAATTGCACGAAGTACACAAACTAAAAAGATTCTAAGCATTGAAAAAGGAAACAGATTAAGTTTTCGAAACGTCTGCGAAACATCATCAGTTTTTATTTTAGTTCATTTATATTTTATGTCAAACTTTAACTGTTCCTGTGACGTAAAGTCACAGGTGTAGAGGTTATTTTTAAAAAATCCAGATAATTTTTAGTTTTTCTGGGAAATGTTCAGAAGTGTGTGGGACTAAATCCCAAATAAGAAAAGAAACTAAATAAAGTTATTTTATAAACAATAAGTATGAAGCAAAAAGAGAAAATTGTAAAAAATTACACTACTTCTCATACATATACTAAATCACAAGTAGAAATTTTGAATTATTTAAACCTAAAATTCCGACGTTTCACGGGCATTTCAAGCCTATTTGAATAAATAATAAATAAATAAATAAATAAATAGATAAAAAAATTACTGGTTTTAGGATTAACTTTCAGAGAAATAGTTTTATATCCAAATCACAGAATATATTTCAGTTAAAAGCTCTCGCAGGGTTATCATTTTGTTTGGTATACATTTTAATCAGAATTTATGAGTTTATTGTAGAAATTAGAAAAAAATGTTTTATACATAAGTTGCAAGGTATTTACTAAATTTTTATTTGGCAATAATAAAAAACAATTGAATGTCGATTTTTTCAGATATATGGATATAACCTATGGTTTTTGAAATGGAACACCCTATATGTTTTTATCCAGTTGGTTTTTTTCTGATTACATATACTCATATAGTTAGTTTTATTCAGGATGTTTTGAATTATTATTAATCAAAAACAACAATTTTGTAAGTTTAAACTTTTTTGCAAAGATGGCCGTCGATGAAAACAATAGAAATCATTCACATTTTAATGTGAGATCGAGTTTATTTTAGAAAAAACAAAAAAATGTTTCATGTAAAAGTTTAGGATATCTTCTAAACTTGTGGCACTAATATAAAAACAACGTAATTGTTTTTCAAACAAATCGTTTGATGGAACTGTTTGCTGTGGATATTTCCTTCTATATTTTCTAATAGTAATCTTTGAACTTCTAAATTGAATTTCATTTTAAAGTTAAGAATTCACCAATTTCATTGTTGATGTATAAATGATGACATTAGTCAAAACAATAACAGTTTCTATTAATTGTTTTGCATCCACAGCCCTCTTTATTGCTAACGCAAAAAGTTTAAACTCTAGTGGGAATACTTATATCTACAATATTTTTGTTTTTGATTAATAATTCAAAACATCCTGAATAAAATTATCAAGTATGCTATATCAGTATAAACAGAAAAAAAAAAACGAATCTAACTGGATAAAAATATATAGTGTTCCATTTAAAAAAGCATAGGTTATGTCCATATCTGAAAAAACCGTCATTTAATTGTTTTTTCATTACTGCCAAATAAAAATTTACTAAACACCCTGCAACTTTTGTATAAAACATTTTTTTCTAATTTCTACAATAAACTAGCTTATTCTGATGAAATTGTGTACCAAACAAAATGATAACACTGTACAGATATTTTAGTGTATTTAATTTATAAAAGGTAGTTCGTGCTATGCGTTTGTGAATTAGTTTGGAGTTACGAACACCAACACCAATAGCTTTTCTATCAAGAAAGCCGAAAATGATCATATATATGATATTTTAAATTGAATAAATCCTCCGCAACGTTGCCAGATTGCGGTACTGACAACGTCGTGCGAAAGGTATGGGCTTGAGAGAGTTTTGTATAAAATATATATTATATACAAGGCGCCCTCTGCATAAAATCTGCAGAACTAAATTTGTATATAACGTCATATTCAAGCGTTTTCTCAGTCCCAGTGACATATCGCTCCCGCCTATTTCTATAATGACATGAATAAGGTAGAAAAGGAAAAAAAACCATAGAAACGTAGTCAGACCCGAAGGTGGGTCTGAGAACGTCAAATTTGGTCTGACAACGTCGGTAGGGTATAACGAATTGGGTCTGTATAGTCGGTTAAATAACTATATATATATATATCTATATATTATATAATATACATTTTGTTATTATATTTTCTAGTGTAAAATACTAGAAAACCACTGATACGAATTTTAGATAACAATATTGTATTTATATTCATTTGGAACTATATACAGTGGCTTTCTGGGGCAAACTGTTGAGGTTTGCCTTTGATACTACACTTTTATCTTGACATATTTTGGACATTTTCTTATTTCTATTTATTTTTTAGAATTTGGCGCGATTCCCAGAAACAAGTTTAATGAATAATAATTTTTTGTAGGAAAACCATTATTTTTTGCAATTATAATAGTGATAATAAATTCTGAATTTAAAAAACTGTATTTATTTACCTTTTATTACAACACAATTATTGTCCCAAGCAATAAAAAATTAATGTTTACGTGTTTATCTGTCACCTCCGCCAACTACAAAAATCGTACAATAATGGATTACTTTAATGACTATTTCTATCACTTTAATGACGATTTTGAGGTACTTTAATGACAATTTTGAGGTACTTTAATGCCCATTTAAAAAAAAAATTTGTTTATTTAAAATTTCTCTTAAATGATTCTCCCTCAAAATTTTATAAAATCTCTCAGTCGAGTGATTATGATAGATTTTGATGTAAATGATTCCTAACATTTCTGGCAAAATGCGAAGGAGCATGTATGTACCATCAAGTTGAAACCAAATATTTTGTCTTAGGTACCTACCATGTAGAGGCAAAATCGCTAGTAAATCAGGTAGTGCGTTTTGAAGAAATATCAAAATTCCAAAAGAATTATTAGGTACCTATAATACGCCTACACATTAATGACTTTAAAGTTACTTGATGATACGTTTCTACTATACGGCTCTAGGATTTTCTTCAGCCAACGTGTCGTGTATGAATATTTGTCATCCCGTTTCTCGTGAATGTACCTAGCTTATTCATCAATAAAACGAATTGTTTCTGATGAAACGTAGATCTCGGTGTAATTCATTTCACATATAACCATCTACAAAATGCAAATCTTGCTTCGATCATATAGTAGAAGCGCACCTCAAGTATAGTAATAAATTTTAAAATCAATATGTGGACGCAGGTGTCATAAATAATTTATTTTTGGGTCTAGTAATTTTGCCAGGAAATTTGACTGGTCATTCATTTTTGCTATTTCTTCAAAAAACCCTGCCCGATTTTAGATAATTTGCCTTTACAAGTAAGACAGAATATTTGGTTTCAACTAGACGGTGTGCTTCTCCGCGTTTTGCTAGAAATGTTACCTACTATTTACATTAAATCTTCCCAATCGCTGGATTATCCCAAAACGGTAGGTACCAAAAAAAGGAGGTGGGATGATATTTTTTAAACCAGAGGTTTGTAGAAGCCTAAGAAATGATAAATTTTCTAAAGTAAAAACAACAAAGACAAAGTTTTGTATTTTAAAAATATTTTGAAACTATCGGACATGTAAGTATAGAGCAACATATAATGGGTTAAAATTAAACTATATCCTTGAAAAAAATATCCATCATGATAATAGTAAAATTAGTAAAGTGTTCCCAATTCTCAAAACGTCCCTGGTTTTGGATTGGTGGATCTGGCAGCTTATCATGGTGGCTGGATAGCGGTACCTGTTTTTCTACCTTTGGAGTCCATTTTTATTTAAGAAGTTTGTGCCAATGCATTGTGCCTATGCCTACTGTTCGTGCCATCGTGCCTACTTCTATATGACTTTTTTTGTATAGGTTATGTTTAGATATTTGAGATGTTTGTTTATAAAAATGTATTTATTAGTATCTACTGTTTTATAAACTGAATTATGGCTGTGATCTGTGATGAAAATAATTCATATTTTTTAAATTTAGTTTATACGCAATCTGTTTAAGATGAATTCTGGAATTAGTAAACAGTGTTGTAGAAGTTTAGTATACCATAATTTTAATAGATTTTGTCATATAGATCTACTAAAAGTGGAAAACGTTATAAAGAATAAGAAAGCTAGTAAATCCACACATTCAAAAAGAATAAACGATTTTTTTACAGAAAATAAAGATTTGAAAGAGATCAAACAATATATTCCATCAAAATATTTTCAACTGAAGAGGAAAGGCGTACCAGAAAATTTATATTTAGTATGTCCGAAAGTAGCAAAAACTATTGCATCTCACGTAATACCAATATTAAGCCTAGAAAACAAACAAGTTATTAGTGAAACTAATGCAGGTCTAGGTCTTATTGCAACGGAATTACTAGAAAACGGAGTAAAGTTAGTTAGGCTTTACGAATCTTGTCCAGATTTTAGACATGAATTAAAGGTAATCAAAATTCATATATTTTGAGTTGTTTCCAGTATAAAATAGTTCTAGGATTTTGGTGAAGTATATCCAGGTCGTGTGGAGTTATTTACTAAAGACATATTTCATCTAGATCGATATGCATACATGGACAAACAGGATCGAGCAAATAGAGTAGAATCATTGCTTAAAAATGTATTAAAGCGAAGTTGGGTTGATGGTAATATTTTTTATTTATTGTATTAAAATAATTAATGTTAATTAAAATTATTCCTTTCCAATAACAATGAATAAAAAAAAATTGCATGAAGCATACAAACAGTGTTAAAAATTATGCATGTATATAAATATTCTATATATTATTAGAACATTTGCAAAGACACAATCTAATTCTAATGGATGTGTAACTATTTTAAAAATCTGCAATTCATTTTGTACCTACGTGAATTAATAAGATTGCTTTCGGATATCCAAAAATTATACCTTTTAATGTAAATTTTATAAAAGATAATACGAAACTGTTTTTTTTAGAACCTGTAATGACAATAATAGGAACTATGACGAAAATTTCATTTATAAGGTATTTAATACAATCGTTGGCTCTACAAAATGATATTATTATAAATTATGGTAGAATACAGTTGTTCGCTATTATGAGACCTAGAGATTATGCGGTAAGTTAATAATTAGAGGAACACATTATTTAACTAGTATATTATGTATTTAAATCTCAACACAAACGAACACAAAATAATAAATCTCAATTTCTTAAAATAATAAAATGTGGGCTGCTACTTCGGTAGCATATTCTACTCATCAAAATAAAGAATATTTAAATAACTGTAACCATCTGATTGTCATAGTGTTGACGTTACTTGTTATTAATTTGATGTTTAGTTTGTTCAGATTTAATTTTATTGTTAAAAATGGAATATTACTATAACTCAAATTTAGAAATGGCAGACATGTATTTGAGGGTCTTTTAAGACTAGAATATTGAGTCGTGCCATGGCAGATCAACCACAATGTAGGGTGGCCAGGGAATTTCTAGACAATACTTCCTGCACCTTGTATAGGACGTGTGGGACCTGTGCCTGCCAGGGTGCCCAGATTTAAATACTTTGGATTTTTATGAAGATACCTAAAGCAAATTGTATATTCCCGGCCTATTGAAAAAATCAATTATCTTTGTCAGTGCATTGAAGATGGTTTCAATTAAATACGAACACCCCAAGGTATTTGTGAACGGGTTGAAGTATCGCTACGAAGAAGTACAGAGAGTTGTATTTTGGTGAGGGGGCGGTCGCATTGAACAGTTGCTATGATATTTGTCTGGTTACATGTTCCATGTCTATCTAATTGTTCTAAAAATAATTTAATGTTAGAAAATAAAATAATAATCAATCATGAATTGCCTTAGTTGCTCCATAAATATGACTAACACGAAAGCGACACATTTTTGGACATTTGTTTATATAAACTTTTGTTCTTTATTTTGATGAGTAGAATACGCTACCGAAGTAGCATTTTTGTTACACTCTGTATATATATATCTCAATGTATATAGAAACAGAGTAAGCATGGCACGAGTGTTGTACTCTCGGTTGCTATTCGCAAAAATCAAACAGATGAATAACTCGGGGAAGCTACAAAATTCATTGATATGTGAAAACGATAACAAAAGATATGATGTGCAAAAATGTCAACGATGACCAATTGAACTTTTCACTACACGTGAATTTGTTTGTATCTAAGGTAAATCACTGAGTTATTCATCTGTTTGATTTTCGCGAATAATATATAAAGTCCTAGCTTAAGGCTTGCACATATGTTGTTCCTAACACACCCAACTGATCATGGCATCGGAGTGTACAGGGTGATCCACTTAACTTTCCCTCCCCACGCTTCTCTGTTATTTCTGTAGTTACAAAAAAATTATTCAAATAAAAGTTTTTCAGTTTTAGTTTTTCAATATGACATCAAGAAAACAATTGAAAAATAAATGCCAAAGTTATATAATATATAAATTAAATTTTTTTAAATGGAACACCCTGTATTTTATTGCCCTTTTCGACGTATAATTTCAGTCTGATTTCAACAATATAGAATAATATAATAATTAAGTTTTCCAAATATTTGCTTTTAAACATAAGCTGTGTTTGGTGACCCAGTTCAGAACGTCCTGGACTAAAGTCAGCGAATTATATGAACTGAACTCGAATTGCTAGAACTTTAAAAACTATTTTGTTCGGTGTACAAACATGTACTATCGCGGCCGAAAAAAGTAATCGACTGATTTTCCCGTTGTAATTATGGTTCTATTCAGTGTCGTGTCAATCCCAATATTTTTTTTATTAGTGTCAACGTCATTGTGATATTAAGCAAAATTAAATTTTGTATTATAATAATCATGCCTTATCATGTTTTGAGTGAAGAAGAAAAAGGCTACATCGAGGGCTACATCATCGCCAAACTTGGAGAAGGGTGGTCTCAACAACGAATAGCAAGTGAAATTAATTGCAGCAAAAGCACGATTCAAAAACTAAACAAAAAGTGGAAAGAAACTCATGATCTGAGCAGGGCAGTGGGTTCGGGGCGGCCGAGAAAGAGTTATCTAGAAAACGACAATACCCTGGTTAACTATGTGAATTTAAACTCATTTTCTAATTCTATTGAAGCCAAAGAGCAAACCAACTTCTCAGCGTTTGTTAGGACAGCAAGAAAACGGTTGCGAGAGCAAGGTCTCCCAAGGAACAATTTTAAGATTATTAGGCATCTATTAAGTTTTATAGCGGTTTTAAAAAGGTAAATAAATATATATTAACTTTAATAATGCTTTAGTGTATACTGTTTACTCTTTAAGCTCATTTACTCTGAGGAATAAACCTTTAAGAACTCTTAAAGAGAACAGTTTAAGCCTACTTGGACCTAAAAATCATTTGACTTTGTAAAAGATTTATTACGATCTTGGATGTGGCTGCCACAAATCAATCTAAACTTATTAAGGTTTTAAGGGACGTTTGGTTTATACTAGCTTAATATAAAGTTTATAGTTTTATGACTCATTTCTGAAGATACTTTTGAGGACCCATTAAAACTATTTATTAAGACTAATAGATCTTCAGTGCAATAAGCCATATAAAATGCTTTTATAAAGAACAAACTAAAACTGCTCTTAAAGATCAATTACCAAGGTCTTTATAAACGTTTTATAAATCGAATAGCTTTAATCAAACTCACTTTGACTAAATTAAGGCAAGAAGGTACTTCTATTATACCTTTATAAGACTATTTTATCTTACAGAATATATACAAAACAAGGGAGTGGGCATTCTCCTACATGTTTTTAGTGACAGTATTATAGGTGGTGTAGAAATAATTTTGTGTGCTGTTCATTTTACTTATTATATGTTTGTGACAGTTTCCCATTTGTTTTCTTGTGTGAGGTTATGGATTTCTAGTTTAGAGAACGCAAGAAAGCTCGAACAACTTAAATAGATAATATATATAATAGTATTAATAACTACAAGCTAATGTCATTATCCTAGACTACACACATTTTAATTACATATTTATTTAGAAAATAAGTTTGTACTATATATATATAACAATTCTTTTTATCATTTTCTTGTCGGCTTTATTGGTTTAGAAACACCCTAGCGGACATATTATGTTCTGTACTGAGATCAAAACAACTGAAGAAAGCAACCAGTAAAACCAGAAGTATTTATGCAAGAGTAAATAGACTTATTTAAGATCAAATGGTGCGCATATTGCATTTGCCAAGAGTGTTTAACCAAAAAAAAGCTAGATGTTCAATAAAATTAATTTTTTAGACAAATATGTTTTATAATGGTTCTAAATTATTAAAATAGATTTTATCACGCTTTCCGCCATATTTTTAATGAGAGGGAGAACCCACCATATTGGAAAAGTCGTAGAGACAAAAAATTAAAATAGATATTTTAAAATTTATGATGTACTTCTTGTTAAAAATATATGTATATATTTATTTTTATCACTGCGCAATTAAATGTAACTGAAACTGTAATTATTTTGAAATATTTTTTATTAAGGATAGATTTTTGTTAATATTAATTAAAATGGTTTTGGTTAAATAACTTAAGGCCCACGATTTTTTCAAGGAACCTTCATCAAGTTTATCGAAAAAGTGAAAAGCTTTTGAGAATTTGACGACGTAAGCGAAGTTTACCATCAGAATTTTCATGATGCACGTTTCCTCGTTTTAGAATTTATTGTACATAAATAGACTTCTATGATGTTCATTTGCTTTCATTTCAATATTTCTGTTATTACGTCTTATCAAAGAGATTTTTAAGATCATTTAAAGAAAATGTGTTCTTACATTAAGAAACATTAAGATCATATTAATTTATCTCGAACTTAAAGAGGTTACATATAAAACAATACAAATCCTTAAAGTTTTAAAACAGACTTAAAAACAAGTCTTAAAAACGTTATCCAGATTGAAAAACAGTTTTATAATACTCTTAAGGAGAGTTTTCAGAAGACTGCAATAAGATTATGTGGTTTTAAAAATGGTTTTAAAAATAGTCTTGAAGAGCTTTATAAACGGTCCATTTATGGCTTAAAGCGGTTTTATGGTAGCCTTGAAGAGTCTTTTTAGAGTTAAATGATTTGTCACTGGTTTTACATTTTACTCTTAAAGACCCCTTGTAGGCCATTATAAAACATAAATTGTTC
Organism: Rhagium mordax; assembly: GCA_963680705.1. Lineage (NCBI taxonomy): Eukaryota > Metazoa > Arthropoda > Insecta > Coleoptera > Cerambycidae > Rhagium > Rhagium mordax. The sequence continues at coordinate 23,953,571 of OY796657.1, read as the reverse complement.
CTTGGGCTATTTAACTGTGCCAGTGCTAAAAAGCACCGACTAACATCAGATGATAATAAAGAGGCAAGAATGCAGTTTGCAAATACTTTTATTAATGAATAAGATCGTTACTGGGAGAGAGTGGTCTTTCCGACAAAAAGATATTTCAGTCCTGCTACAATGGTCAACTGCGAGTTTACCGTCCCAGGGGTCATAAGTTTGATGAAAAATATTTGTACAAAACAGATAATAGCGGAAGGTCTGTCTTTTTGTTTAGTTTTTGAATTGAGCCTTTGCTGCAATTAATTTGACTTGCCATGCGTTGTTAAGACCACCCTTCTCCAAGTGTGGTGATGATGTAGCTTTTTTTCTGCTTCTCTCAAAACCATACTAATTAATTGTTTTCTTATAATTAAAAAATATTAACAACTTATTTCTTATTAGTTTTTTTTTTTAATAAATACGACCCCACCAATGATTTCTTGTCAAAATAATTTAATTGACATAACTGATGAATCTGTTTGAGTATGCCGGACAGTGAGGATGTGTCCGACACTTCTAAAAGGAAATGTATATTTTGCAAAGAAATTGTCAAAACTAGCGGTGTTAAGTGTAATAGATGCAATACTTGTTCGCACTCAAAATGCTTTGAGCAAATCGGAAAATATGTCGCAGTAGAAAAGTCAAATTGGTGTTGCAAGAGTTGTACTAAAGATGATAAAACTGGTAAGGCATGCAAAAGTGAATCTGTGGATGTGAATGTTATCATAAATGAAAATAAGTGCCTAAAACGGGAAGTAGAATTATTAAAGAAGTTAGTTGCTGAGCAGGAGTACGTAAATAGTTTACGCCTGTCATCTAAATCTGTAAGTAATTTTATAGAACAATCCGAGCCGCCCACTTCTTATAGTAGTGTCTTAAAAACGCCGGTGTCAACAACAACACAGATTAAAAATACTGTGCCAGAGTCGTCCCATATACTTATAATTAAGTCAAATGGGCAAAATGTAAATAATGACGATATAATAAAAGACCTTAAGAATAATATAAATCTGGTAGAACTAAATGTTTGTGTAACAAATATGAAAGCTATGAAAAATGGTGTGCTTTTGTAAATTGTGAAAATAAAACTATGTTAGATAAACTAAAAACAAATTTGCATGACAAAATTGGAAGAAGATATAAATAATAAATAAATAAATACACCACATGTAATTACGACCCCCTTTATCCCAGAAGGCTGAGCCTTGTGCGGGAGGGGGCTACACATTTAAAGACAAGGGACACACATCCAATATCCGTGTATAATGGAAAAATCCCTCTCACAGTATTTTCCATTGCCACGACCGGGATTCGAACCCGGGACTTTTGGGTGAGAGGCAGGTACTCTACCATCTCGACCATCAGTCATACATATGTTATAAAGGAACCAACAAAATTCAAACCACGTCTCAAAATTAAAAATGTTGAAAAAGATTGTCTAGAAAATAACGATGACTTTTTAAATGACTTAATCACTAGAAATAATTTGCCATGTGCTTCCAGCGATATAAAAATTGTTCTAAAACAAGTTAAAAATCAACCAGCAAATGTTATCATCGAAGTTTCACCGTCCGTTCAAAAGATTATTTTAAATCGTGGATATCTGTTTATTGGTTGGAAAAAATGTGTGGTTGCAGATCACTATTCAGTGACCCGTTGTTTTAAGTGTTCAAAGTATAATCATCTAAAAGAACATTGTGAGTCCGAGTTTGCCTGTCCCATATGTGCCGGTAACCATGAAATAAAAAATTGTCAAGCCAATTTCAAGAAATGTATAAATTGTACTGATTACAACAATCGGAATAAAACCAATGTACCTGTTGACCATACGGCCAAAGATACAAGTTGTCAGGTGTATAAATTAATGTTAGATAGAATAATATCAAAAACAAATTATAATGACTAACACGAAAAATATTTGTAGTATTACCATTGCAAATTTAAACGCGCGCTCCCTATTTACTGGTTTTAACGACATCTGCAACTTGGTGAAAGACCATTCCATTAATATACTAGCTGTCACCGAAACCTGGATGAACGCTAATATACCTTCTCAGATAGTAAACATACCTGGATACAGTTTTTTTCGCAGGGATCGGTTGGGCAGAGGAGGTGGCGTCGGTTTTTATGTTGAGAATTATTTAAAATGTGAACTAATTCCTGTTGAAGTTCAAAACAACAGCGGTCTAGAATATCTATGGATAAAATTAAAATTTTTTAGAAAAAATCTTGCAATTGGGGTCATATATCGGCCACCACACACTAATATTTCACACTGTATAGAAATACTTGATAGCATTATACCTCAAATTATAGCTACAAGTGATGACGTTATTGTGTTGGGAGACTTTAATGTAAATATGTTGCAACTTGACAATGTTCTATATGAATTTTTCGAAACGTTTGGATTTACACAAGTCATAAATGAACCCACTCGCATTACTCAACAATCTGCTACTCTCATAGATCCTATTTTTGTAAGTAATAAAAATTTAGTAACAAAAACACATACGGTAAATGCAGATCTGATTTCCGATCATAAATTAGTATTATGTAATTTAAAGATAAACTATATCAGATATAAGCAAAAAATAGTAACTTACCGTGATTTTAAAAATTTTAATTCTGACCTATTTCGCACTGATTTATGTAATATACCTTGGGATGATATTTTGTACATACGAAATATAGATGATAAAATCAAGTTTCTAACTCAAAACATAACTAACTTGTTTGCTACTCATGCTCCTGTAAAAACTGCTCGTGTAAACAAATCTCACGCCCCATGGCTGACGGATACGTTAAAGGTAATCTTTAAAGTACGTGACAGGGCGTTAAGAAAGTATATTCTCGATAAAACAGATGAAAATTGGAATAACTATAAAAATTTAAGAAATTATGCTTTGGCATCAATGAGACGGGAAAAATTAGCATATTTAAACTTTCTTCAAAATCAGAAGAATCAAAAGGAAATTTGGAGAGGTTTAAAAGTTATGAATATACGTTTCAAAAATGGTATCACATTACCAAACAACTTACGTAATCCATCAGAAATTAACGATTTTTTTCATATCTGTATTTACTAAAAATAGTTCCCCGGACGCTGCTGAAGTTTATAAAAATACCAAGTTTCGCGACGACTTGCTGTTTGTATTCAAGCCGACTGATTTAAACCAAGTAAGTAAGATCGTCTCATCTTTGAAATCTAATGCGTGCGGTGACGATCAAATATCATTGGAAATGATTAAACTGTGCCTTCCAGTTATCACTCCGTATTTAGTTCATGTTTTTAATATTTGTTTAGAAGTAGGTTACTTCCCAGCACAGTGGAAAAATGCACTTATTCAACCATTACCAAAAATAAATGATCCAAAAACAGTCTCTGATTTACGTCCGATTAGTCTTTTGCCGGTTTTATCAAAGATGTTAGAAAAAATTGTGCAACAGCAAATTGCAGAGTATTTTTCCACAAACGTACTACTTCCTATACACCAATCTGGTTTTCGTCCAGGACACAGTACGACTACTGCCTTGTTGAACTTACTTGATACCATATTACAAGCCCGCGATAAAAAACTTGCAACAGCTCTTATATCATTAGATTTCTCTAAAGCCTTCGACACCATTGATCATAACTTATTGTGTGCCAAATTGTCATATTACGGTTTTGACACAAGATCAGTCCGTTTTTTCGAAACTTACCTATGTGACCGTTATCAACGAGTGTCTGTTGCTCAACAGACTTCTGCCGCAAAACTAGTTATATCAGGAGTACCACAGGGTTCTGTTCTTGGCCCACTATTATTTTTAATATACACTGCAGATCTTTCTACCCAGATTCAATATTCTCATTTACAATCATATGCAGATGATACACAGATATTGCATTCTTTTCGTCCATCTGAAACCCAATTAGCGTCGCTTGAAATAAATAAAGATCTTGCTTCAATTCTCGCTTAAGCCGCCAACCATAATTTAAAATTAAATCCAAATAAAAGTGTAGTTATGCTATTTTGCTCCAATTACCAAAGAGCGAACATAAAGAGCGAATTAAATATCATAATAGATAATACCACACTTGCATTTTCAGAGGAATCAAAAATCCTGGGTATTATTTTTGATGAGCAGCTTCGTTTTTACTCTCACGTTTCTAAGTTAATTCAAAGGGCCTATATTAAATTGAAAGTTTTGTATGCAAATAAATTTATAATGAATTATAAACTTAGGAAAAAACTTTGCGAATCCTTAGTCATACCTATATTTGATTATTGCGATATAGTATATTCTCCATGCCTAGATGTTCTTACGCAAAGCCGTATACAACGGATACAAAATGTCTGTTGTCGTTTTGTTAGTAATCTAAGGAAGTTTGACCACTTATCTGATAAATTTTTACAACTTAAATGGCTAAAAATGTCAAATCATACTAAATGTCATTATTTAATTTTCATTCACCGACTGTTATTGACTTCCACCCCAATTTATCTTAGGGAGAAACTTGTTTCCAGGAGTTCTATCCATAATGTTAATATCCGATTTCATACCACGTTCACAATGCCTCAACATACAACTATTTTTCAAAGGTCGTTTTCGTATAATGCGGTAAAGTTGTATAATGAAATACCAAATGATTTTAAGTTAATGTCGATAGGTCAGTTTGGTAAGTCGATAAAAAATAAATGTTTACTTGATCAAATAAAGAATTGAAGGAAAGGGGTCATTGGTTTTATGCGGAATTATTTTTACTTTGTTTATTTGTTTGTGACATCACTATATTGTAGTTATAAGGTCAGGAAATAACCTAAAATTTAAATTTAATTTAATTTTACTTCAATTATATACTTATTTACGTATATATATTCTTCTTTTTACTGTTACTGATATTTTAAGAGCTTTATGTACTCACTCAGTTTTGTTATACTTAAAACCTACGCACAAATTATGCTGCTCTTTAATCTTTTTGCTTTTGTTTTTAGGGTATAAGTGGTAGAATAGCTGTTAAGCTAAACTTCGCCCTTTAGATTTAAGGAAATTGTATTTCTTTTTTTCTAATAAAGACGATTTTATTTATTTATTTATTTTATTTATGTAAACACTCCCATTTACAAAGGAAAATTTTTCGAAAAAACATACTACTTGATAAAAAATCGATGACTTTTTTTCGGCCGCGATAGTATACTCGGGATTTTTACGTTTGATAGTTGTTGTCAAAGTGATATTTATTTTAAAACTACAGTGGAAAGTTGTAACTTTTAGTTCGGGACGTTCTGGACTGGGTCACCAAACACACCTATAAATTACACACTATTGCATATTCGTTCGAGTATGCTCAATTTTAAAGTCATTTATTTATATACCTACCTATTTAAAAGAAAATATTTCGAAAACTATTAAAGGTAAGTATTATATATTCTATATTGTTGTTGAATTAGAGTGAAATTCTACTTCAAAAAAGGCAATAAAATACAGGATGTTCGGATGTTCCATTTAAAAATAGTATATTATGTTACTAGGAGTAGAAGGCGACCATTATTGTTGAGCCCAGAAGTTTGCTCAGCCGAGGCAGCAAACTGGGCGAAACACATAATGAGCCTTCTACTCCGAGTGACATATACTATTATTTCTTCAAGCGTTAAAATCAAAAATATCAAAACTTTAATTTTGAAAAATGACATCAGGTCAAATGCATTCAAGCTTATTTAAAAAAAATATATGTAATACCAACCATTTTATTTATCAATGAAAAATGATGTAGGTGATTTGCAATTTCAAGTATTTCAGACATGCATATCTTCAGACTTTTTCGCTTTTAAATTTAAAAAACGGCTCTACGCGCGACATCAACTTTTAAAATGACAGTTTATGACAAGTCATAACTTAGATTTTTAATTCGTTGCCATGGATACATTATCTCATTTTTGTACTAGGAAAAAAATGAGAAATATTTGTACTAGTACAATAATAGGCTCTTTCTACAGGATGTGTTGCATTATGTAATGTAAGTATTGTTATACGCTTGAAGAAAAAATACATTTTATATATATAACTGGCATTTATTTTTCAATTGTCTTTTTGATGTCATATTTAAAAACTTTAGAAAAGTCCTACAACTTATGTTAGAATAATTTTTTTGTGACTACCGAAATAACAAAGAAGCGTGGGGAGGTAAAGTTAAGTGTACATATTAATAAATATTAAGTTTGCTTCAATAATAATGAATTTATTTTTGTTTTACCTACTTTTGATTTATATGATTTCTTTGCAGGTTTTATCAGCCGGACCAAAAGATAACCTATTTGCTTACCAAAGTTGGTCTGTTTTGTTTAATATATTGTTTGATTATGAATTATTGGATAAATTTCCTAGGAATGTATTTTTGCCATGGGAACCACCTCTTAGAGAAACTTTAGCATATTATTATGTAAGGACCAACACACTAGACATTGGCAATACATTTAAGCTTTTATTAGCTAAATTCACCATATTAAATAATAAATATGTTACCTTGTAATTAAAACAAGATGTAAACAGTAAATGCCAGAATTTATTTTGTAGATTTATATGCATAGCAATTGAGTTAAAAAATCAAATTAATTGATACCAATAATATTATTTCTAATTCATATTTCTTTTAGCCGGCAAAATTAGATCCTGATAAAATGTATTTGGTAAAAATTAATTTCAAAAAGAATATACCTATACCAACAGAAAATTTATTACCGTTATTTTATTTCGTTAGGCAGTTTTATGGTAGAGGGACCAACAAAGTCATACCTACCATTGAGTAAGTCTTATTTTTTCAATTATGATTATTAATGTAAATACTTAATTAATTAATTTAACATTAATGAATGCTTTGTTACAAGCCAGCACATCTGAAACTTACAGGTGGCACGGGATGTATGTATATATGTTAGTTTATCTCTATCTAAATGTGCAGTGCTCTCCTTCAAGAAGAAGGGGCCGAACGGGGGAATATCACCTGCAGTCTAATAATAAAAAAAAAAATAGTGTTTAGTTACGATAATATGATTCATAATTTTTTTGGTAACTACAGTCTCACATTAATAGTTTTGCGAAAGAAAAATTGCAATTGAAATTTGTAGCTTTTTATAGTTATATCTTTTTAATATCAAAAATTAATCTAAAATAAAATATCAAACGCTACCTCAAGGCTACATTATAAATGGAATGGAATCCTTACTCTCTCTAAAAATTAAAGATCGACTGATATGTATCAAAGCAGATAATTGCTGTGTCTTGATAACTTATATGTAAATAGTAATGTAACGTAGCTCCATATTTACGATTTTTTTATGAGAATAAAATCATTAAATAATTATCTTTTTTGTACAGGAAGTGGGTACCTGGATGTGGTCTGAATATTATTTTACCTAAATTGGAACATGTTGATTATTTCGACGATATAGATATATTCACAAAATTTAGGGAATTAACACCTCCACAGATATTATCTGTATTTAAGTACGTTTATCAACACACGTATATAAATAGAAATTGGTCTAATCAAAAACGTATTTTATAGGGAAATGATAAACAATCCTGCATACCCTGGTAGTCCTTTTACAGCAATGATTGAAAGTGAATTGTTAAAGTATGAAACTATTGAAACCAGCATGTCTGAAGCCGTTCAACTAGAAAAAAATATTGTAGAAGATATTGAGGAGAAATTTGATACGAAATAGAAAATCTTGAATTTTTTAATGTTGTGATTAATCAGTGCATAGCACTTGCAATTACTGAAGAATATAATATGAGAGAATATGGACAGATTCCTAGATTCTCTCAAAATTAAAAATTTTCAAATAACCAAATTAGAAAAAAAACTGGGTTCTTATGCTGTAGAGAAATGCTCATATCTAAACAAACTCACTCTCCAATTTTCAATAAAAATGTGAAATCCACCTACCACAGAAACGTATTATTTTTCTTGAACGTGTTCAGCGCATTATATATGAGTAACTCACAATCCCATTGTATGTAGTTTCCTCTATTTAGATAATGTAGGAATTTAAAAAAAAATCCATTGCATAATTACTTGCACTTTATTATATTACCGCGCTAATTAAGAAGTGACTCCTGACATCATGTATGTACTAATGCATGAATATTCTCGAAATTTGTTACTTTATAAATAAAATTACCAGCAAAACATGTTTCGTTTCATTGCAATTTTTTCACTAAAAAACGACAACAATTTTCAAGGTGTCTTTATAATCAGATATAATAGGTATAAAATGTAAAATGTATATGTCCACTGACATTTAATTTTCAATATATTTCATTCCACCCCACCATATGCTTATTTATTGTCCGCGTTACTTCACTACAAGCTTCGCCAAGATTACCCATGAACTAAAGGGTGATTCAGTTTGGGTTTCCATATGAACTTGTTAAAGAAAACACGGAAATTTTTCCAAATATCAAGTATTTTGTATTCGGTATTTTAGATTGATTTATTGCAATTACACATGACAGATAATATCGTTTAAATGACCGCTTCTGCTCCTAAGACATGACCTAATTCGTTTATCAAAATTTATGATTGTATTGCGGCACATCACAGACTCAATGTCAGCTATTTCGCTTCGAATCTCCTGTTTCAGCTCTGCAATGGTGTTTGATTTGTTTCTGTAGACTCTACTCTTCTAATAACCCCAAAGAAAAAAAGCCAAAGGAGTAATATGCGCCTCACCACTAAAAATGATTTTCTGCGAAAATTCGTTTCCTTGTTCATGCATCCATTCGGCAAACACACAGAACTGTAAATGATCTCTATCAGTTCTTTTGTTATTTGCATTTTGTAATGAAGTAAGTGTAAATCCTTGGCCATAGTTCGTTGCGTAGTGGAGTACGTAAGATCCAATTGCTGTGATCGATGAAGAATCGATATGCCGGGTTCTTCGGTTACACTTTGACTAACGAGCGACTTCTATGCGCACGTTGAAGTAGTTTGACATTAGCTACGGATCCAGTTTGCTAGAATTTCTGGACCAAATTTGTAATTATGCGCTACGAAGGTCGATTTTGAGGACCGAAATATTCACGGAATGCATTTTTTCTTGTTCACTCATTTTCATAATAGGCTTGGATCATTTTAACGCGTTGTTCTGTCGTGCATGACACCATAATTAATATTGTTTATAGTTTACAAAAGGCAGTTTGACGTTCACAGATAACTTGATGTCTTGAAAATATTGATCCATATCATCTGGAAGCTCTACTTGAATCACCCTTTATATACCTATATAGGAGATTTCATCGAAATATCTTGACGAGTTTTAGTGTACACAAGACATTTTTGAGTAAGATGACTATTTGCAGGGGAGTTTTCGAGTTCTTCGGACAAAAGATATTCAAAATAATCAATTTGTAAGAAAATCTGAAATGCCTTCTACAAAACAGATATTAGATGTTCCTTTACGCGAATTTTTTTGAGTTCAGCATAGCAAAAATATACTAATGCTTGCAACTCTGCATACCTACCTAATTTTAAGTGTGAAATTCAGAATAATATAGTTATTTACAGAATTTTACTAAACTTTATTATTTTTAAAGAACTATGGAAATAAAATAAAATTATAATTAACATTTAATAGTTGACTCGTCAAAATACTTGTTAAACTTTTTCCATTCATATCGCTTTTTAGGATCCTTTTTACTATTTGCAGGATTTAAATTTGGCATAAGACCTAAAATATATGCTATTAAAAACTATCTAGTACGGTCTCTGATGGAATCCTATATAAAATAAATTGTCTACGATTCTACGTCATAATTATATCTTACCGGCTTTATGTGCCATTGTAACCAATGAAGACATGCGTTTTTGTTGTTTGCTACAAAGTCCAGTAATTCTTCTTGGTAACATGCATCCATCTGATCGTACAAACTGACTTAAAATTCGGACATCGGTATGTTTAATGTCCAATCCAGATGCACATACAGGACACGCATCTGGATTTGCGTTCTTCACCAAGAATGGTTCTCTTGGAGATGATAACACATCACCATAAATGATGAGTTCTTTATCCTTTTGCACTTCCCTGACTATTAAAAATAACGGATTAATTCTTAAAAAGCATAATTTAATAAAACTCACTCTCTTTTATTTGAAGCCTTGGAAATATAGATATGTTCCTTGAGTTAGATAAAATATTCTTATAAAACTTTAGAACGAACATTATTTAAATCAATAATAAAAATAAACCAATATTTTAAGGTTATGCCATTATGCACAGTTGCAGTTGACACTTGACAGCAGTGACAGCACACACAGCCACAGGAGTGCGTTCGAAAAAAAATATAAAGCTTTGGATAAGAGTAGGTATAGGTATAAGATCAGCTGATCTTATACCTATACCTATCCTATCCAAAAAAATGAACGGTTTGGGTGCGACGAGTTGGTTGTTTCCATTATTATTATTAACAAAAAACAACAAACCTATCGTTAGAAAACTAATCACAATCCTGAATACAAACAAAAATGTGCACGAGCATGGCCGTTTTTAGTGTTTTTGTTTTGTTTACTATTGCGCATGTTATGGACACTTTTAAACCAACTCAATACTTGGTTAATAAGGAGTACACTCTTGTATATTATACCAGTAATTTCGAACGTGTGTAGTATATCACTAGAGTGGTATATATACACGTTATTGAACGAAACAGGATAATCACTAGTTTAAAACTTATACCGATTATACACTTTTTCGAACGCACTCCAGAACTAGATCCTATGTCTATGGTCTGTGCACACAGCACAGACAGAGTAGATTAGAGTCAAGGATTTTAGGTATAAAATCCTTGAGATAAGAGTAACCTCACTCCCGGTCAAGGATTGTTAACTAGAAAGGATAGCTTATCAACACCGATTTATTCCCCCAAGGTCACGCAGGCGTGACGTCGACAACGGTACCGGTACGCTAGCGGCTTGCACCAGTGGTCCTTTTTACAATAGATACTACTTTGGTGGGATGCCGTTTTATTCTTTTAGCTAAATAGATCTTGATATTTTATGGACGTTAAAATAAAAATTGTAGAAAGTGCAGAGACTGACACATTATATTTTAATTTATTATTTTATTTAATTTACGAGTTTTCCCTCTTTTAGAATTACTATTCTTCCTTATCAATTTTTGTTTCTGGTTGGCCTGAAAATTATTGAAATTTATTTTTATGATTGTTCTTAATTTACAAAATTCTGATATAATTTCAAATGGGAATAACTGAATTTCCTTTTTTGACATTTTTTTTGCCAGCAGTTTAGCGTCGGAACTGCAGTTTTTTTTATTTTCGATGCAAAGGTAGGCCTAGAAAAAGAAAATAAAAAATACTTAGGTAGGTATCTAATTTCAATAAAATATATTTTTTTTTACCTAAAAGCTCGAATTTTGAAGGTCTCGTTCATACTCATCTTTGGTATAATGATTCCAAGCGTTTTTTAAATTAAACGAAACTGCTTTCTTACTGGATACCAAATTCCGTGCAACAGGGAAACAATGGAAAATGATATCCGTAATACCAGCTTTCTTTATAGCCAATTTGTTATTTTTACAAGATGCTACAGCACATTGACGACCAGGCATCTTCGTTACTTTAAATTAAAAATTAAATTAAATTAAAATTAAAAATGCTTTAAAACCCATAAAAACATAGGTACTTACAAAAAATTGTGTTTAGAAATAGAATTCACGAAAAAGTTCACAATCCACAGAGTTCAAATAAACAAACACAAATTAAACTGAACGTACCAAAAATATATTGTTAATAAGTTAAATAATAAGCAAATTGCAAAAAAACACCTTCAAAAACACACTTTTCATAGAGTCGAAAGAAACCAAAACACAGAAACGACGCAACGTATCGAATTGTACTGTAACGACCCATGGCGAAATCAACTATCGCCCACATATCGCCGCACAGACAATTCAACCTTTTACACGTCACAAACGGTACCAAAGGCGTGGGGGGTGGGCAACGTTGCGCTTATGGAGATGAGCGATCCTTTCTAGTTAACAATCCTTGACTCCCGGTAGCATATTCACATCCTTTACAGTCGTACGGAAATGGCAGTATTTGGCGCAATCTCATTGGCCGTTTCAAGGCCACGACTTGGCGCGGACGCAAAATGTCACATTTAAAAACAAATTTGGCTTTAATCTAATAAAAAAAAATTCCTTTATCAGGGGAATAACACACATATCTAACCTGCCTCCGGCTTCTAACTCGCAATAGACCTCATGTCATGCCTGATGCATTTAAAAAAAAATTCCTTTAACCTAATGAAAAAAAATTCCTTTATCAGGGGAATAACACACATATCTAACCTGCCTCCGGCTTCTAACTCGCAATAGACCTCATGTCATGCCTGATGCATTTAATAAAAAAAAAAAAAACAAGAACGTGTGGGATTTGAACCCGGAACCTTCTGCCTGTCAAGCCGAGCTCGTTTCCGCTAGGCCATTACACCACTAATGAATTGCGAGTAAATAAGGAATAAGTTCACTTAGGTATTTATGAATGAATTGCCGAGGTATTTTTTCGTGACCTTCACTTGGTGTGAAACTACCTCGAATATAAAGAGAACAAACCACAGTTAACCAAACTAATGGTTTGAGTCGCCAAAAAACCCTTTGTATTTTAAATTTTTATCCTTGTTTAACCTTATTTTATAGTTTAGTAGGTTGTACAGGAACAATAGAACAATCCTGATGCTCTCTATTCCACAATCCTCTTGTTTACTTTGTTTCCGTACCACCGGCGCCATCTCTTGGACGATTGCTGAACAACTGCACTTATGGACCTACTATGAGAGGACGTACTGACCCCTGTAAAGCGGGTGTAAATACATCACAATAATAACAAAGAATGAGATAAGTAGGTTTTTTAAAACATATTTATTAAAAACGTTCATAATTCAACTTTAGGTAAAAAATAAATTACTTGAGTTGTTAACAAAAAAAAGCATTAATCAAAGCCCAAAACGAGCTGGTGTTCTTCTTGGGGTAGCACCTGCACTAATAATTTCTTGTCCCTTATTTAACGCTGCCTCCCTTTTCTCTGCAGCCTCTTTTCTAGCCTTCATTTCTTCCTGAGCAACTTGCATTTGATTCTCCATTTCTAACAAATGCTCTGCTGCTTGTTTTTTCTTAGCTCTACCTGATTTTCCTGTTTCTTTAAGTGAGAAGAACATTGGGCCTAATTCCGCCAACCAATGACCGTCTACTGATGTAACGCATTGCATGTATTCGCGAGCTGTCATTACCAATTCGTGATACACTACATAATCTGGGGTGTTTCCAAGTCCAAATAAGGCAGAAGTTGGGTGTAAATGACATGGCATACCAGTTCTGCAGTTTACATATTCTCCAATCCCTAAAAAAATTTAAACTGTTTGTTAAAAGCAGAGGTGGCAGACTGAAGTTGGCGTATTACTTTATTAAAGTCATCTTAGTTTAATAGTCATTTATGCACCAGGAGAAAGAGTAAAACAATTTTAAATAAAATATATCTTATATTAGCACTTTTTAAAATTTATTTGCAATTTGTTGCAGACTAAGATGGGATAGAGAACTGACATATTCTAGATGTGGTAATACGAAGTCTTATGTTTCAGGAAGTTACTTCACTGACTTAAGAGACAGGCGCTTAAGAGAACATTAACAAACATTTTAATTATTGCTAACATCCTAAATAATATTTTAGAAATAATTATCATTTACCTTTTAATCTAGCAGCTTGATGGAAATATGCTGAGCAAATGCATTTTCTCACAATATCCCAATCAGTTCCGCATGATTTAATTTCAAATTTCTGTTGAATCAAAATATCTTTTAACTGCTGACGAACTTCACGAACTTTTCTCATAGCCTTTATGTGGATAAAATGTTCATTGCACCAATGAGAAGAATAGTTATTCTGTTTCCATTGATTATAAACATTTAAAAAAGTTAAGTGGTCGCTCTCAGGTACTTGGAACTTTTCTCTAACACCATCTGCTTCCTCTTCCCTACCTTTAGGACGATAAAATATTGATGGGACTGACAGCATTGAGACTATAATTAATATTTCTGCTGTACACCCCATCTGAGTAGAGACTATTAGCATTTGACACTGTGGAGGATCCAGAGGAAATTCAGCCATTTGCCTCCCTACAATCATTTTAAAAAATACATGTATAGATACATCAAATTTATAAACTGGCTTTCACCCAAGTTTATTATATAAATTATTTTATATGTGTATAGATTTATGTATTATGCTAGTGCCATATCTTCGATATATTACAGTAAGCTATTATTTTTGTGAGATACATATATCTTAAGACCACAGTAGATGAAATATGGTTTTGATATGAAAACCTAAAAGGCAATAGAGTAATCTATTTGATATTAGACACAAAACTCTGAAGTATTGTGCTCAAAGATTAAAAAAAGTCGAGCATTCAAAATAATCAATAAGAGAATTCAGTAACTTTTCTATAAATTATCAGCTACGCGAAAGCTTTAGAATCGACATTAATTATATTATAAAGCAAATTGTAAAACTAAAGGCGCAATAATATACTAACCTAATTTTGTTAAAACACCAGTATGGTCAAGAGCTCCCAAAATCCACAATTGATACAAAGAGTTCAAAATATTATCTTGGGGAGGTGGATCCATAAAATGGAACTGTAGTAGATCTTGTACCCCTAGGGACTTGAGAAGGAGCACGGTGTTGGCTAAGTTAGTTCTCTGAATTTCTGGGACTGTTGTCACTAACAACTCATCTTTATATTGCCTTTCTGTATATAATCTAAAGGCCTGCCCGGGCCCTGTACGACCTGCTCTTCCAGACCTTTGGTTTGAATTTGCTTGACTTATAGGGTATATCTGTAATAAATATATAATTTAGATGCCGAAAAAAAAAAGCATGTTATGACGTCTATAATTAGTCACATTATGCTAATGTGTTAACAGACATGTTGTGGAATTTTAAAAACCTATAACATTAAAACTTTTCAGAAATTCGTGATAAAAAAATTGGCAAACCCTTACCTGCAGTGCATCCATCCCAATTCTGGGATTATAAACTTTTAATTTACAGTAACCAGAGTCAATTACAAAAATAATACCATCCACAGTGAGAGAAGTTTCTGCAATATTTGTAGCAACCACACATTTTCTAATACCCTCTGGGGATCTCTGAAAGATTTTAGCTTGTAAATCAGATGGTAACTGTGAATAAATCGGCAGAATTGACAGCTCTGGAGCATTATCAATTTCTGTAAGTCGTTCTGCTAGAACTTCACACGTAACCTCGATATCTTCTTGACCAGGCATAAAAATAAGTATATCACCAGATGGTGGTTGCAAATGAATCTGCAGAGCTTGTTTGACTGCAGCATCCACATAATCTTCAACTGAATTCTTACTGAAAAGAACCTCCACCGGAAAAGTTCTACCGGGTATGTTGAAAGTAGGAACATTACCAAAAAACATTGAAAATTTTGTAGAATCCATAGTAGCAGAAGTCACGATTAATTTTAAATCATGACGTCTTGCTACAATTTCCCTAAGTAAACCAAATAGTACATCAGTGCTTAGAGACCTTTCGTGAGCTTCGTCCATGATTATGGCACTATAATGATCTAAGTCAGGTTCGCGTAAACTTTCCCTAAGTAAAATACCATCTGTCATGTATTTTATAACAGTATTCTCTGAGGTACAATCTTCAAAACGAATAGCATATCCTACCTCATCTCCTGAAATAATCAATTATTTATTTAGTAAATTTAATAAACAAGAATTCTATAAACCGAAATTCAAATAGAAACAATTTACCTAGTTGTGTGCCCATTTCGTCACTAACACGTTTCGCTACAGACATCGCAGCTACTCTCCTGGGTTGAGTGCATCCAATCATACCATACTTACTATAACCATCTTCATGTAAGTACTGTGTTAACTGAGTTGTTTTACCACTACCAGTTTCACCAACTATAATAACAACTGAGTTTTCTCTAATAATATTCAGAAGTTCTTGCCGTACTGCAAAAGCAGGTAAATATTGCCTCTGTTCTAGTATTGTCTTCTTTCTAGCAAAATCACTTGATGCTTCACCTAGAATAATAGAACAGTATATAACAAATAAGTTATGGTTATAATTAGTTATACCCCACGGTGTGTGCTTTTAAAAATGGGGCAACTGTAGGAAATGTTAAAAATTACGTTATATTACAAGAACATTAGCTGAATTTTGCTTACCTGTATCTTTCATGTGTTCAGCAAACTTGTGGTCTGTTTTGTAGTCTGCAGTATCATCTTCCTTGTTAAATTTCTTATCGTCTTCGTCTTCTTTTTTCTTGATACCCATAATATTACCAATTTTTGTTCCACCTAATTCCCAATGTTTTTTTTGAGCTTTCCTTCTTTCCTTTTGTTCCCTGTACACCCTAACTAAATGTGATCCTTTTCTTGCCACCATTGCCATGTCGGAAGTAGGGTCACGGACTGGTATGACAGGCTCTGGTTGTTTTGTAAAAACTATTCTCCCATCCAGGAATGGAGGGACTATATTATGGACTAATAAATGAACCCTATCGATAGATTCTTCGTCAAAATCTTCGCTGAAATCAACCGACTGGACAACACCTAAAGAGTAATACAATTAATTATTATTACTGAACATTAAAATAGTAATTTATGATAAATGGATAGTAACGTTATGATTTATGACAATTTGCCAAAGTATTTAATTACAAATTTTTATCTATTTCTCAATAATACATAATTTGAATAGTATTTTAAAAAAAGAACCATGGGAAGATATACTGGGTGGCCACGAGTCAATGTACACCCCCAATTTTTTGGCTGTTTTTAAATTTAACAATTTGGTTTTTGGTATACGTGAGTAGGACAAAAGTGGGCTATTTTTAGACTAACAGGAACGAAAATACCGGAGGTGCCATCAACTTGTGTTCATTAAAATTATTTTTTGTTTAATTAATTTGTGCTTACCTTTTAAGAACGCTTTTATTATTACAAGGGATCTTGTTAAGAAATGATTATTAGCGAAAAAATTAAAGCTTATGGATCATTATGTCCGATTAACCCGAGATCGGTCGCCTTATGGTCATAAGGACCGACGATTCGTGTAAATGGCGGGGATTTTCTAACTGCGCCTGCTACTGCTAGAAGTATTTCCTTTCAGCTAATCTCCTAAATATAATGTAGTTTGACGTGGATAAACCAGTAGAGGTAAAATTTGCGACGAGTCACGTAAAAATTGTGTTTGATAAAAATTTTGGTGCTTTTGACCGTACTGCGACTGATAGCGTTGAATAGGTAAAAGTTTCATGTTTTACTTATATTTTCTGTTATTTACTTATTTTTATATATATTTTAGACTACAAAATGGCGAACCATGAAAAAAAGCAACGGCGGCTACAAGCTAGGTTGAATCAGATATAAAATAATCATAAGAATAAAAACAAAATGGTCTTTTTGACCATATATGCGACTGATGCCGAAGTATTTTACAGTTTTAAGTTTTTTTTTGTAAATATTTTTTTTTTGATGGACCAAAAATTCTCATAATAATTAGGTGCTTTTGTATGAGGTTAAATTAACTGTCAGAAGTGTTAAAAATGAAAAAAGAAAAATCGGTAAAAATGACCACCGCGCGACCAATACCGTAAAAAAATATGCGCGACTGAACTCGGGTTAATAAAAAAAAAAAATAGTACCGTCCCTTTTAAAAATTTTCCATTGGACCCTACGGAAATGAAAATGAAAATTAAATTTCGTTTTTTGAGAAAAACCTAAATATAGTCGTATCTATCAGTCATTTAAATAACTATTTTATTCTTTACCGACCAGCTTACTACCTTGCGAATAATTTCCATAACGACCATAACCTGCTTAGTAATTTTCTTATATCGCATTCAAGTGACGCGGTCATTTTGTAAAAAATAAAAAATCGATCGTATCTCACTTATTTTTTGGAATTTTTGAAACTGGAAAAAAATCATTGCAGTTAGAATTTCATGCTTTATAAAACTCCACAAAAAAAACACGGTCAATCTATTTGAGAAAAAAAGTTGATGTCGCTTCCGGTTCAACCGGAAATGATATTTTCGTTCCTGTTGGTCTAACAATAGCCCACTTTTGTCTTACTCACGCATACCAAAAACAAAATTTTTAAATTAAAAAATAACCAAAAAATTGGGGGCGTACATTGACTTGTGGCCACCCGGTATAACTTGGTTGAAATTTTCTTGGTACGTGTATATCAACCTCGATATCAACCAACCAGTTAATGTCTTTAGGTACCTACCACAAATCTTTCAGGTATATTTAATATATTATGGATTGTCATTGATACAATGCAAACTTTTATTTGAATTAAAATATAATGTACTACTTATTTCCACTTAAACGTAATTGGTAAATAAATTTACATCAAATATACAAACCTGAAGTCAACATTCTGTTTCTCTCCCACAACTCATTATCTTTGTTAATCTGCCTTTGTTGAGCCGACATCCGTTTCTTTCGCCTTTGTTCAAGTTGTTCTTCTTTTTTCTTGGTATATTCATCGCTAACACTTGAAAATGGATTGTGTTCATCGTCATATCCTTCATCCATATTATACCATTCTCTGTCCAGTCTCTTTTGTTCCTCTTCCCAGTTTTCCCTATCTACTGTAGCATCCCACTTTAAACCTTCATCTTTATCTTTACCTAAACCTGGAGTAGCCCCTGTTTTCTTTCTATCTTTTGCCCAAGTGTTATATTTATGGGCAGGAGTAGGTCGAGGAGTATCATCCTCAATTTTATAATTTCTTTCTCTACTAGTATTTCCACGGTCATCCCTATACGACCTATCTGATTTATCATATAATGACCTATTACTTCTCTCCGACCATTCACCACCCCTCGTTTTATATACAGATGGTGTTGGAAAATCCCATGCAGATTTTTTGGCTGGTATTGGTTCATCTTCTTCATCCCAAGAACTTTTTGAGGTACCATCTTTAAGTTTTAAGTTTGGTGTTTTAGGTTCATCTCTGAATTTAGGAGTTTTTTCTCCTCTTTCGCTATCCCTTTCACTTCTTTTACGTCGATCTTTCTCTCGCATTCTGTCCCTACCTCTATCGCGATCCTTTCTTCTTTCACGATAATAATCCCTATCTTTATCATTTTCACGACTTTCTTTATTTTTTGTAGTAGCAAAAACACCTTTCTCCTTATTTTTATTAGAACTTAATCGCTCAATAAAGCGTTCTCTTGCTTCTTTAGTTATGCCTCCGGTATAAGTAGGAGTTTCTTCTTGGGGGGATCTAAATTTCCGATTATCTTTTTCTTTTTTCTCTTTAATCGATATATCATTTTCTTCGGAACTGTCATCATCTTCCATATTAAAGGACATCTTACGAGCTGCTTCTTCTTTTTCCTTCCTTTTCTGGACGGCTAATTTGTCCAAACCAAGCAGGGATGGTTGGGGCACTTTAAAAGCGAAAGGCTTTTTCTTCACAAAAAGCCCACCTTTTTCATTGCAACTTCCTTCTAATCGATGAACGTTTTCCTCAGAATCCATTTCGAATCAATTACTATGATTAATGATTAATATAAACGCTGGTTGCAAATAATATAAGAAATATACCTATATCCAAAACGTTTTAAAATCTTAATATTCGTTTAACATGCATACATAACACAACCATAACCTATATGTCATGTGTCATGTGTCATAAATAATAACCATATTAGTTGCGATGTAACGTAGTTCAAATGTACTTACCAACTTTTTGCACTTTTCGATTCAGACAGATACCAAGAGCTATTGGTTGTGCGTTTCTAATATCCAAGACCAAGAAGACTAGAGAAAAGCAGACATCACTTTGGACAAATGATTAGATATTTACTCATTGCTTTGGACACTTTAAAAGGGTTTTTTGGCGACTTAATCGCTAATGTTAACCCTGTTACATAGAGTTTGTCAAACCGGCAAACCTTGCATGAGAGATGAGTTTGAATGAGTTAGTATATATGTTTCTTTCTAATTATGTTGGTCTCGCTCGATTTGTCTACGATTTTAGATAACATTCCTATTTTGGCCTATTTTAAGACAATTTATTAAACTATAATATCCACAATTTATGGAATCTATTTTCAAAATAAACAATAAAAAAAATTAAAAAATTGCCATCGTATGCCATCTAAACCCATCCAAACCAAAAGAATTTTTGCGTGCTAACCTAACTTCAAACACAAGCAAACCTAAGTTAACCGTGTTTGCTACGGTTTGGGACAATTGGGACGCCAAAACCATTTTTGGCTCTAAAGCGTAACGTAACGCAGTGACTCCCTATAACCAAATCACATCATTCTCAAATGTGGTATAACGCAGCCCAGTGGCGTAGCTATGCACGGGCAATTCGGGCAGTTGCCCGGGGTTCCAGGCATTTAGGGGCTCCCTGGATCCCACGAAATATTAATATCGTGTCGTGTTCGCATTCGCATCGATGTGATTTCCCCGAAATATGTCTATAGGGGCCCCAAAATGTATGTCGTCCCAGGGCTCCATATGTAGCCTAGCTACGCCATGGGGCAGCCGCTGGAATTGTTGCGATCCGGCATGGAAGATGCGGCGTAGTGCGATAAATCAACACCTCCTAAAACACAAAATTAAGGCCACAGCGCTTGTTGTATGAGTCATTACATCTAGGATGATCTAGGCTGAATATTTTTTTACCAAAAAGATAAGCCCCTGGCATATCTCTGGCCTCCCGTAACTACCCAAAGTCCGTCCAGCCTTGCGTCCAGCCTAGATTATATGACGTCACGCGATAAGGGCTTTGTCCTTTATATAGTCTCATTCTAAAAGTGTGGCACCGGAAACACAGGTAGGGGAAGGTGAGGCAAAACGGGGTGGTAAGGTAAAACGGGGTACTCCATTTATTTCCGATACAAGTGGTGCAATCTATCTGAATTTCGCCAAACTATATTATTTATGTTGCCTTCTACTACCATGTAGGCGATGACAACCATTGTATGTACTTATATATTCTGTGGTATGCACCATGTTGCCTAATTCACCGGTGTATGAAAACTAGTGTTGCCAACTCGTGGGAATTTTCCCATTTTGTGGGAATTTTTTTTACAAAATTTATTAATTGGGAGAATGGGAGGAAAAACCAAAAAATGATAAATTATGGGAATTTTGACGATAATCCCCCTTTTCCCAGTAAAAGTAACTATTATAATATATATTTACAAAATTTTAATGTTCGTGTACACTGCGCGTCATATATATGTGGTACACTTTGATTTTATCAATGTAAATCTTGCTCAACTGGTCAAATTTGACATTATAAGATCTGTCACAGATACTTATAACGTGAACTGGAGACGTTGCAATTCTGACGTCTCTGATTTGATCATAACCTACAAAGCTCTTAAATGACAGTTTGCATCAGTCAAGCTCAGGAAGATCACCATACACAACTAAAAAAACCTGATTTTCAGGTTACAACTGTTAACTGCTGTACCACATATATATGACGCGCAGTGTACTAGCCAGAGATATAAGAGAGGGGAGAATGCTCATCAGATATGCACGGCTGGCTCAGAGGTATTAGCGTGTATCCTGAACTTGATTAAAATCTATGATTGTTCTCTAATCTATGATGTGTGAGCGCTGTGGCCGCTGTGGGCTGTGGCGCTACTGGCGCTGTGTGCTGCTGTCAAATGCCGAATGGTTAACTATGGTTTTTATGTTTGGTCTCTGGTTCGGTGGTTTTTTAATGTATTTTTTGGATGAGATTGAAGAATTTTTTTTCATTTAAATATTCAACATGAATGAAAAGAAATAGGTTAGGAGCAGAAATTTTAAATAGCATATGTTAAGGAGTAGTTTACAGAATAATGCTATAAACTGTTTTAATTTTAAAATAGAAAAGGAACATTTGTCTCTTTTTAATAGTAATATGTATTATTTAAATAAAAAAATAAAACGTAATATATCTATGGTTTTTAAATGAAAAACAAATATGGGAAAGAGTGGTAATTTTTAAATTTTTTGCGGGAAAAAATGGGAATTTTTTCTGCCTCATATGGGAATTTCTGTCAAAAAAGGTTGGCAACACTATTGAAAAGTTATACTCGTGTTACAAATTTCAAGTTGTAATTTACCGCAAATAAGTAAAAATGAGTTATATATTTAATTAGCAGCTGTTTATTCTATGTTATACTGTTCTTATGGACTTTTAATTATATGTGTAATATTAAATTTTGCCCAGTAATTCTGCATTTATAGCTACATAACCTCATTAGTTACATGTGGGGCACAATGGTGTAGGGCAAAATGGGGTACCCCACTTTGCCCCATCAACATATTTTCCTATTGTTAATTTTTCCTTGCTCTAATTGCTTGCTTACTTTTTGGTAAATTAAAGTGGTAGTGTTACAAAATAAAATCAAACAGGCAATAATGGACCGAAGAACAGATGCACCAAGCAGTGCAAGAAGTTGTAAATGGCTCGATGGGATACAAAAGAGCTGCTGGTCAATTTAACGTTCCCCAAACAACGTTAGAGCGTTAAGTTAATAAAAAAAGAAATAATCCAGAATATCGGGTTGAAAAAATTTTGGATAAATATCGCTGTGTTTTTTCGGATGAGCAAGAGGCCGAACTAATCTTTCAATGAATGAATTCCGAGAACTTGCTTTTGCTTTGGCTATTCAGAATAATCTAAATCGTCCATTTGTGTTTAGAGGGGATATAACTTTTAACTGCGATGAAACAGGTCCAACAGTGAACCCAAGTGCACGTTTCCTGATTTCGTAATATTTAAACAAAGGTGCCCTGTTTAACCCCACCCATGGGGCAGTACGGGGCAAATGACACATTTCTTAAAGTGACATCTAAAAATTGCATTAACCAAGTTTCCATTCAAATGGTTTCTTTAATTTATTATAGAGTAATATATAAGGCCCGTATAGCAAAAAAATCCACTTTTCTATCAAGTTTTTTATAAAATAAATTAATTTAAACGATAAGTGCCCCATTCTGCCCCACGTTGTACACAGGAACACAAGGTACAACGAGGACCTGACACATATGATGGGCTAGCATATTGACGACGCACAGTCAACAGTTCCATAGACTCAAAAATAGAATATAATTTTGTACAATGGACAAACTATACTAGAGATTTCAGATCTGAGTTTAGAATCGCATTCGGAAGCTCACCTATACATTCTACCAAATTTCCTCCACTGATTTATTCTGATGATGTTTTATACTCATTACTCATTGACAAAAACCTGAGCTGCTCTGATCTGTGTTCCAATATTCCCTTCTTAGCCTAATTTTAAGCAGCATTTTGCTGTGCCGCACTGTTCGATGCTGCATTATAGGAATCGGTCATTCGATCATTACTATTTAAATCTTGCATGTTACCTGCTAACCAAGGCATAGACTGCCTGCTAACCACTGAAGAAAACCTGACATATTTGTTTAGTCAGTTACCCAGCTTGTCTTAGGGCCGATATTTTCAGTCTGATTTAACCCTGATTAACTTTAATCATTGATTAATTACCATGGAAACAATTGTCTCGACAATTATTTCCAAGGTAATTGATCAATGGTTAAACTTAATCAGGGTTAAATCAGACTGAAAATATCGGCCCTAAGACCTACTTATTTTTAATTATATTTTTAACATAATACCTATGCGTTTACTCAGAGACGTAGCTAAGGGAGGGTCCAGGAAGTCCGGACTCCCGAATTAATTGACATTTAAATAATTGACAGACATGACAATCATGACATTTAAAATTATCATATTAATTGTCTGAAATTTTATTTTTTAAATTTATTTCATTTGATTAAGTAATTTTCATTTTTCGATTTTAGAACGAACTTAAAAAATAATAAAAGAGTGATATTTGGCGGGGCTAAATAAATATAAGAAAAATGAATAGTGCCATATATACCCCAAAAAAGAAACATGATGCAGCCACGGACACGTGTTTCGGAGTTACTACGCTGATGAGGAGCAATAACTCCGAAACACGTGTCCGTGGCTGCATCATGTTTCTTTTTTGGGGTATATGGCACTATTCATTTTTCTTAAAAAATAATTAGACAAACAAATTCTGGCTAATTTCGAATCTCGATTCTCGCCAGCCCTTTTGCAAATCGTGGTTTCTTGCAATTTTATTGCAGCCATTAAGACGCAATCTGACCGATTCGAGTCTTAATTAAGTCTGCTGCATGAATATGACACATAATGTGGCCGAATATAAAACTGGCAATAGTGGCAATGAAAGGGAGCGGTGTAGCCCTAGTTTCAACACACTGGGAGATTAAAAGTTAGTCCTGCTCTGCTAAAGTCTTGGACATCTCATGGCTGGGCAGAAATCCAGACGATTACTGATTTAATATTAATGTGCTTAATATTTTAATATTGAGTTTATTTGAATTTTATGAGGTTTATAAATTATATTTCGTTTTAATAAGGTATTAAAATAGGTACCGTTTTTTGATAAATAAATTAATGCATAATGCATACTATTTTGTCTCAAATTTGATGCTACTTTTTTTCTGATGATTTCTGATGATATTTCTTTCATTATAGGTAGGTTCGTTCCTTGCATGATAATGTCATATAATACCCGGCATTTTCAATAAAAAGTTAATTTTACTTTTATACGGGGTGTAATAAAAAAGTCGTTTATAAAAACCTGTTGAGCTATAAGGGCGCATTTCCTCTAATGAAAAAGATAGTGAAATAAACTAAAAATGAAAATATTAAGGAAAGATATATGAGGCTAAAGTTTCCTTTCAACTGCGATAATATATGTTACGGTTGCTCGTATACGTCAGAGAGTAATACGAATTTTCGAAAAAAAAACCTTTTCTTATTACACCCGGTATAAAAGTAAAATTAACTGTTTATCAAAAATAACGAGTACAATGGCATTATCAAGGAATGAACCTACCTGCAATGAAAGAAATATCATTCATCGGACCACAGTTTTAGAAAAAAGTAGCATCAAATTTGTGCGGTGATTAGTGATGCGTTAATTTTGTCTAGGATTTATATATGCTTTTTAGTTTTCAGATTTATATTCAACATCAATGCTTTCATTGCCTTCATACCAATTGGATGATAATTATTAAGCAATAATTAAGCACAGTTAATTAAATTGTATGTTTTATGTTTATCACTTACTCATATTACGTGACAAGCAGTCGCAGATAATGTTAGTTGAATTTGCGGAAATAAATGCATTTCTAATTTATTGTTATAAGTAAATATTATTTACATAAGTGACCTTTGCACTTTTATGACCGATAGAGACGACGAGAGTCTAAGGACACTTCTGCATAAAATATTTTAAATAAAATGTATTTATATTCATAGGTATTTGTTTAATGTTTAACTGATATTGGGCTGGTAGGTACCTACCTACCTAAGGTATATAATAGGGTTAGGAATTTAACTATAGGTAGGTATTTACTATTTCCAGCTTATTTAATATTTAGACCCTGGATAGCGGTCATATGGCTTAAATGGACAGGTTGTCCCACAACCAGTCATCCGTCATCCATAAGTTGGGAACCCTATTGTGATGACACTGATTACCATAAATTTATATTTAGATTAAGTTAATCAGGAGGAAAACCCATATTATCTCAAACGAACTGAAATGACCCTCATTTATCCTGTTATTCCTGTTGAGGAAAGAGCTTTTATGAACATTAACTTGTCGTTATTTTCATAAGTGTCCCATAAGCGATAACTGTGTCAATTATTAACGTTTCACCTATACAGGAAATGGGATACTTATGTCAATTAAAATTTAGTTATTGTCTAAAAGTTATTTGTGGCATCATTTAATTTTCTTTCTTTTCTTATTTGGAATCTATTATACTACATTCTTGAATATTTTGAAGCCCCAGATAATCTAAAAATATCTGGATTTAAAAAAAATAACTTTTACGCCTACTGCGTCAAATGAGCAGTTATAGGTTGTTGTTTTTTTTGACTGAATATAAATAAAATAAAAATAAAAATAATGGTATTTCACAATTGAAGCAGTTATGATGGAAGAATTAAAAAGTATTAATTTACGTTGATTACTATAAATCGTACAATGTACATGAGACACTGACCTATGGTATAGGTACACAGGAACACAGTCAAGTTATTTTTGATAAAACCTTTTGCTTAGACAAAAAACATAAGACACACACAGACGCCAAATATCTTAGGACGGCCCTGATGGGCACAAGAAAAATAACTAAATGTCAAAATATTCAAGTGCGGTACCTATTTTTTATTTTAGGCTTATAATATAATTATCGACGGAAAAATAAGTAAAAAAAATTGAATTTAACTGAATATACCACTTATTTACAGTCAGGTGCTTATTTTTTCTATTATAATAAGTTTGTACTATTATACTAAAAACTATAAAAAAATTAAAAATTAGGAAGAGGCCTGAAAAATGTGAAGCATATGGTGAACTTCACTGAGTGAGGAATTCCCTCACTCAACAATATAATGATCGCTTTTCATCAATCATATCAAAAAGCAAAAGGGGAAAACAAATAGAGGAAACACAATGTGGTTTATTCATACACTATAATAGTGATACACGAATACAATAATTAATTTCGGTTTGCGACATCATCCAGGATAACTTAATTATCATCGAAGATACAAAAGTCAAGGAATTTTGTACGTAATATTTGTCTCCCTGAACATCATTAATTTGTTATGAAACACATTATGAAAAATTTCTAGAAGATAATTAAAAACAAATTTTACACCTCAGTTATATCAGCTAGACAAATATTTAAAAATAATTTTTAGTGGGTAACGATTATTAATAAAAAAAATATATAAAAGATTTTAATAAGGTTTTCTCCTTGTTCACCATCAATTTTTAATACTAATAACGATATTCGCCAAATACTAGTTTTTTAATAATTTTAAATTACGTAATATAAGAAGATTTAATATAGGAAAAAATCTACCTTTATTAATGTTTATGTTTATCAAATTAGTCTTGTTCATATATCGAGATAGATATTAGTCCTGCATATTTCTCTGTTTGAATCTCGGCGGGGGGGCGTTGAATGGGGAAATTATTAATTCCTTCATTCAAATGCTAAACTTCGCCAGGAGTGCCAGGTCGTTTATTAAATAAATAGATTTTGAAATTGATATCACGAAAATCTGACCTACATTTTGAATTTGATTTCTGCCTTAATTATTATTTTTGTTCAGAAATATACCTACATACGATTGATTTTCCTTTTACATAAAAAAGTAAATATAAGGGAAAATAATTTAAAGCTACAATCAAAAGATAATAGCTCCTGGTAATAGTTGATTCAAATACAATAAAAAATTCATGTCTAATCGCTGGATAATTACTGGATTTCGGACCTTTGTCGTTTATCCTTTATGGTTATAACTTAGTATCACTATTGAATACCTAACAATATCTATTCGTTTCATACACTTGACTATGATTATTGGATCAAATTTTTAATTTTTTTCAGTTTTATATTATTATATTAATAATAGAGCCCCACTATACCTATAGAGAACGCCATGCATATTATTTTTCTTAATAATTAATATTAAAAGTGCCCATCTAATTATTAAATAGTTGATCAGGGTCTGTTTTACGAGTTTGAAGGTGTTAAGCAGAGAATTTTTTCAAACCATCCAGGGCAGGGATAGGTATTATTATATTCAGTTATTTAGTAAAAAAAGAGATAAAAATTGAATTATAAAATAAAATAGACACACAATATTGTCGACTGAGTGGTTGTACGTTGAACGCCACGTTGTTACATAAATAGTTTTATTAACAGATTAATCACTAATCAGCAATTTGAAATTTTGGATTTTAGTGTCTGTTGCCCTTTGTGGCGCAGATCCTGACCAGACCCTGAGTGGCGGCTTACTTTGCGTAATGTATACTTAATACGACTCTGAAGTACATTGCCTTGGAATCAATTCAAATTACTACATTAAATTTAATAGGTATTTTCACTTTTCAGGTATACTATAGTATGGTTCATATTTTATATTATGTTTAGTGATTTTTAAAATATTTAATAATACTGCGCGTGGTCCTAACAATACGCATTATCTGGGAAACTTTTATAGTAGATACTTATCCATTTTTTCAGAAAACAACTGAACATTTATAAAATATCTTATTTCTTAATTTTTTCCATTTTGTATAAATAACTTTCCAAAAATGAGATTCGGTTTTAACCTTGGTTATAATAGTCATTAGTCGCGTTCTTTTTATTATATTTCATTAAAAATTGTAAAAATTTTACAATCAAAAACAATCTTTTACATTTTCAAAAAATCTCAAATTTTTTTATGCACGCTTCCGTTTTAAAAAAATTTTGTTCTTTAGAAATAACACTGAATGAATATTATCGCTTATGGATGTTTTCAAAATAAATAGGTATTCTTGTAGATAAAACTGGCAAAAATTGTTGTTTATATCTTCATATTTAAAATTCATTTCATTTCGCTTTGCGTGTAAATTTCATTGAATGGAAAAAGATAGTCATGGGCGGTTATAATTTTATATTTAGATATAACTT
This sequence comes from Rhagium mordax, assembly GCA_963680705.1. Classification (NCBI taxonomy): domain Eukaryota; kingdom Metazoa; phylum Arthropoda; class Insecta; order Coleoptera; family Cerambycidae; genus Rhagium; species Rhagium mordax. The sequence goes on along the minus strand of OY796657.1, from coordinate 23,924,889 downwards.
TTAATTTTAAACAATATTTTTATAAATAAGCCATCGAACCCAGTCGACGATAAACGGTGTGACTGGTTTACCATATCGACCGATTGTCAATACTTAATAGTTGTTCGTTCGATTAGGCTTACAATTCTAATCCACTTCTACATTTCTCCATCATACACCGGTACATATACAGCATAAGTCATTGAAAATGAAATAGATGGGTTTTCAGGTATACATGCCTTCAGCGGCTGTGACACAACCTCGGCTCTTTTTCAGCAAGGGAAATTGAAGTTCCTTACAGTTCTTGGGAAAAATGAACCTCTATGCGAGGTCATTGAGATATTCAAATACTCTACAGCTAATCCTGACGACGTTGCCAATGCAGGAGAGCGTTTTCTTCTGTCATTATATGGATGCAAAAGGAACGCTGATAACACTCCGGACAACTATCGATACGAACGCTTCTTGTCCTTAATACAGAAGAGTCGCTCGAATATTGCTACTATGCCACCCACAAGTGCAGCTGCACGACAACATTCCCTTCGTACGTATTATCAAGTACAGTTGTGGTATGAAGTGCAAAAAATGCAGAAGAATGGGGATGGAAAATGACAAACACCGGACTTACTCCACTAACAACATTGAAAGATCCTGCTCCTCAGGCGCTACTGAAATTCATATCGTGCAAGTGTAAGACAGGATGTGTGGCAGCATGTGGGTGCCGGAAAGCCGGATTACATTGTTCGGTTATTTGCAGCTTCTGTGAAGGAAAAAACTGTGCAAATAAACTCGAGGAAATTGTCGACGTTGACAAGGAGGATCAGATGCCACCATCTCTTGAAATATTTCATTCCAATGTCGACAATGAATTGGACACCGAAGAGGCTGATACACAATCTGACACTGCAACGGCAGCTAATACACAATATCAAATCGATGAGTTCCGTCCATCCATATCAACAACAAAGTTGAGGTCCAACTGAAAAGCATCCTAATTGTGTATTAGGCCTACTGGGGATACCACATAAAAAAAAAACGCGCCGAATATTCTACCTCGTATAGGTGGTGTGGAAACGAATATTAAAGTAGTAGCACCGAACCTATCCATGAAAACTAATATAGAATCAGAAAAAGCTAATGTAGAGGCGCAAAATTAAATAAATACAAGCGATAACATACATGCCTGCAATGAATCGCCTGTAGCGCCTAAACTATGAAACTTATGAGAAAAATGCATAGGACATTTCTTATAGCAAATTTCCTCTTCTTTAATTTGTAATTCATCTGTTTTGGCACTAGGAGGCACCGGAAGCAAGATATTTTGAAAAAACCCTTTTTGGGCGCCATCTTAGCAATATGGCGGCGCGAGCGGCAAAGATACGAAGGGGCAAATCTAGTATGTTAAATAGGACACTAAAATCTATCGATTCCCAAAAAATCAAAACTTCCTCACTTATTCGGACTTTTCTTCGACCTGGCTACTGGGCTATTAGTTATATTGGTGATCTCACTTCGAACTAATTCTATAGCTGTTTTAAATTCAAATATTTTTGGATAGTTTGATTCAAAATGGGTCAAATATCAAATATTAAAAAGGGAATAAGGGTGCTTTTTTGTTGGGAGTGAGTTTCACCCCAACTCAGGGTTTCGAAAAAAAGTGACTATTGGAACGTGTAGATCGTCGAATCCTACTCCAAAAAACTCTCCTATAACGTTATTTTTGCTTCAATACCCACCGAGTTACAGGGGGTTGAAAACGTTGATTTTGAGGCAAAAAACGCTGATTTTTCAAAGGTTTTAAGCAAATTACTCAAAGAGGATCACATTTTCGAAAAAGTTTGCATGTCAAAAAAGTTAGCTAACGAAATAACAAAAATAATACATGAAATAAAAATTTGTTTAGGCTCATCGTTGCCGAGATACAGTTCATGTTAGGTGCATTTTAACGTAGCCCTGAGAAGGGCACGCACTTCAAACAGTCATAACTCTGGTTTAAAAAAATCTTCTGTCATGTGCATACCTTGAATCAAATTGAAGTTTATTACAGTATCGCTTAAAATTGTCTTTTGGCAAATTTTGATATGTCAAAAATGATACAAGGAAAATAAAGGCAAAATTTTGATTTTTTACAAAAAAGTGCCCGTTTTTTTTGTTTCAGTAAATTCCAAATAGGAAAAAAATACATCCCAAATTGTCATTACTATTATGTACACATTCAAATTTGTTTGACCGTGATAGATGCATTATCTAAAAGATTTTACACTTAATGTATTTTGAAAATTTTTGAAATAATACATTTTTTGGCTGAGATTAAATAACTTAACAGGGAGGAATCTTAAATGAATGTTTTACCAGTGACAAAAAATGATGGCAATAAAAATAAACTAAGGAAAATGTTTTTTTCATTTTTCTGATAAAGATAATAATAGGTTAGGAGAAAGAAGTGTTTGAAGTTAACTCTTAACGTTTCTTTTTTAACTGACGCATTTAAGATGAATTAGAACAACCTTAGTACTAAAAAAACCTTTGACTAAAATCAAATAGGGTTATATACGCCTAAAGCCACACTTTATAAATATCTATATATTTACCACCAAAATTTCAAAATATTCGGATATCAGATGAGCGAGATGTGAGGATGGCTTCATCTTCATGAAAAGTGGAACACACTGTACCTATATAATTATCAAACGATAGTGAGACATTTTTGTCATTTCACTTTTTCCCAGTCGTTTTTTTCACTCCACTTTTTCCATAGGCCACTTTTCCTACTGATTCTTTTTCCCACTGACCTTTTTTTCCATAGGCTACTTTTCTCATTGCTTCTTTTTTCCACTGACCTTTTTTTCCATAGGCCACTTTTCCCATTGCTTCTTTTTCCCACTGACCTTTTTTTCCACTAAAATTTCCCACAAAAATGTTCAATAAAAAAAAATTATTCGTAAATACAGCGTGTGTAAAAAGTATTGAAACAAGACCATAACTTTTAAAATATTGATTGTATAAAAAACCCTTGGAAAGGTCGATTTTTATATTCAATTACTCAACTTTTGGTGCGATTTATAATTTCTAGTTCTACACACCCCCTCCCCCAGCCACCCCAACTTTTTTTTCAAATGGCAACCTTTGTGATACCCCAAAAGAAAGGTATTTTAATAGACTTTTCAACGGTGTAAAGAAATCCTAAATCCGTCGATGCAATTGGCTCCCCAAACGCATGGAATAAGTACATTTTTTTTTTAAGAAAAAGGAAAGATTAGTAAAACATTATTAATGAAAAAAATTAACAAATTAATAATAATAATAATAATAATAATAAATTTATTGATGCCAATAACCAGTGGTTTTACATAAGTCAAAAGAACAATCATTGTAAACTACATCACACTATATAACGAAAAACTAACAATAATAAAAACACTGAAAATTATATTAATATGAAACAATAAAAACTCGTCAAATGAATGGTGCTCCATTCAGCAGAATTTGTTTAATTCTAATACGAAAGTTTTTCTCTGGCAACAGCTTGATCTTTGGCGATAAATTATTAAAAAATTTTGGACCATAATAATTTATTCCATTCTGACTTTTAACAAGTCGAGTGTAATCCAAACAAACCTGATCTCTGTGCCTTGTATTATGTTCATGTATTTCGCTGTGTGGAACATATTTGTTATGATTTTGTTTAACATACATGAGCATTGTTAGAATGTAATAGCTAGGGACTGTCAAGATACCCAGTTCTACAAATTTTTGCTTAACATCTTGTCTATAGGACAATCCTGTCATTATTATCAGCGAAAATACTCTGTGTAGATGAGAGGAGTGCCCCCAGGTAATTAGGGCATATGAAAAAATGCTGCTGCTGAAACAGAGAGAAATAAACTGTTTTTATGACAGTTAGAGGTAACTCTGCCATTAAATTTCTTATCAAATACACAACCTTGGATAGTTTACCAGATAGATAATCAACGTGTAGATTCCAACGTAGATGTGGATTCATAATTATTCCTAAAGACTTTACATTATCGAGATTGTCAAAATTGTTTAAACTCCGAGTAGAAAAAATCATGTTTTGTGTCTTTAGATCACTAAGATTCAATTTATTCGCTTTGAACCACTCGGATGCCTTCAACTGTGAACGTTGCATATCCTGTCGTAAATCATTTAAATTGTTATTTACATTTATCATGTTGGTATCATCAGCGAACAGTACAAGCGAAGTGTCAGTTACATAATTAGGCAGATCATTAACGTAAATGAGAAATAATAGGGGGTCCAAGTACTGACCCTTGTGGTACACCGAATTTTACTTTCGCTAATGACGACGACACTCCATTATAAACAGTTATTTGATATCTGTTTGCAAGGTAGGATTTTAATAAATTGATAGCTGTAGTGTGAATTCCATATTTTTGAAGTTTATGAATCAGGATATCATGCTGCACACAGTCGAAAGCTTTCGACAGATCACAGAAGGTACTTCCAGCAAAACTTTTATTTTCAAAAGCTATTGTTATACTTTCCACTATTTTGTTTATTGCATCAGTGGTGGGCTTACCGGAGCGAAAACCAAATTGACAATTCGAAAGGAGATTATTGCTTTCAAAAAAAGTCACAAGTTGTTGAAAGAGGGCTTTTTCTATTATTTTCCCCAACGTAGGTATGATAGATATAGGTCTATAATTATTCATTTCATTTAAATCGCCTTTTTTAAAGAGTGGAATTACTTTGGATGTTTTAAGGCATTGAGGAAAAGTTCCACTATTTATACATTCGTTTTGTGAGAATATAATAATAATGTCTTGTACGTATTTTATAATATTTATATTTATATCGTACACATCCTTGCTCGGGTTATTTTTAATATTTTTTAGGAGGTCGCGCATTTCGACCAAAGAGATCTGTGAGAAACTAAAAGAAATATTATTTGCAGAACTTGTTACTAGACTGATAGGATCGATAGTACTTGTTACATTTTTTGTAAGTTCGAATGCGACATTTGTAAAAAAATTATTAAAATCGTCAGAATTTAAATTAGAATCAATAGTCGTCTGCTTTTTATTTTTACGTTTAGAATTTACTATATCCCAAGATGCTTTTGATAGGTTGGTACTATGAGAAATGTATGATTCGTTGGCATTCTTTTTATAAAATTAAATTTTAGCTCTATACAGCCTTCTATATCCTTTAACCCTATCACCTATACCTGTCAAATTTGGATATTGCTTTTTTAAATAATGAAGGAAATTTAAATATTCACGCATTTCTCGCAGTTCGTCATTAAACCATTCTATGTTTGGTTTTTCGGAAGTTACAGTTTTTACTTTAGTTGGAAAAGCTACATCAATTTGTTCCGTAAGAATATTCAGAAAAATTTGAAACTTTTCGTCAGCATTCAGTTTTTTATCATTAACAAAATTCCATTCCACTTTATTTAAGTTATTATAAAAAGTATTAAGACCTACCTGTGTTATAGGTCTGTACAATAAATTATTTAGTTTTGCTGGTTCCTTAGTAATGATATCTATCTCTAAAACAATGGCTTTGTGATCTGATAAGTTTGTGTCAACTACATATGACGTGTTATGAAAAGAATCAAAGTTTAGAAGGAAGTTATCTAAACAGTTGTTATTTCTTGCCGGTTCATTAACTAAACTATCAAATCCAAAAGAGTTAATAAAATCTGTAAAATTTTTTCAAGGTATCTGAGTTAAAATGTACATTAAAATCACCAGTAATTATTACTTTTTTATCCAATACTTTAATTAGTTCAAATGCTTCATGCAACTTATTTAAAAATAATTTGAAGTCTCCATCAGGAGACCTATATAAGGCAATTATAATAATATCATAATGAACAATTCTTACAGCAGAAAGTTCACATATCATTTCACACGAAAGCTGCACTATTTCATCAATAGGCTGAAACTCAATATAATTTTTTAACAAAATCATAACACCTCCATGTGCCCTTTGAATTCTGCTAAATGAAGATCCTAAAACATATCCTTGAATTTGAAAAAATTCAATTTCGTTAATTGAGAGCCAGTGTTCGCTAAAACATAGAACATCATAACTAGTTTGAAAAGAATTATACATATCAAGTAAATAAGATTCAATTTCATTTAACTTATTTCGAATAGATTGAATGTTTAGATGAAATACTGAAAGTTTATCTGTGTCATTAATCGAATTGCTTATTAACGATATTGGTGATATGGTAGGCTTCTTCTGTGAAAATTTTTATTCGGAAAGGTAAATGTACGTACGGCAGCTTCATCAGGCCAAATTTTAGGGTTGTACACATTATTCACAAATTATCTAATAAGATGTTCAAACTGAGCTCCGTTAACAGCTAGGCACTGTACAAGTCGCTGTTTCGGATGCCGTTTGGGGTATTCGACCAATCTCCGCCCGTATTCGATCCTCCAAATTATTTGGTCTATTGTTATAGACGCAACCCTTTAAATTGCCAATTGCATCGACGGATTTCGGATTTCTTTACACCGTTCAATAGTCTATTAAAATACCTTTCTTTTGGGGTATCACAAAGGGTAGGTTGCCACTTGAAAAAAAAAGTTGAGGTGGCTGGGGGAGGGGGCGTGTAGAACTAGAAATTATAAATCGCACCAAAAGTTGCGTAATTGAAAATAAAAATCGAGCTGTCCAAGGGTTTTTTATTTTTAAAAATTATGGTCATGTTTCAATACTTTTTACACACGCTGTATATTAAGATATTTCAGATCTTACATACTATCAAAAACATTCTATGTCTCCAAAATAGTGAATTAAAACGAGATGATGTTGCCCACGTTGTGAAGATACTCTGCAATCCTGCCTTCTTTTTTTTTTCTTCGTATGAGCGGACAATATTCTGCTTCGACCATTTTACTTCGTTGAATTATACGTTTGACAGAAAACAAATGTCAATAAATTGTCAATAAATAAAAACAGTGGAAAAATAACCTATGGGAAAAAATGACCTATGGAAAAAAAACTATGGGAAAAAATGATCAGTGGAAAAAATGGAGTAACAAAAGTGTCGTACAATCGTAAAATAAACTATGGGAAAAAATGACATATGAAAAAAAAACTATGGGAAAAAATTACATATGAAAAAAAAACTATGGGAAAAAATGTCCAGTGGAAAAAAGAATATGGGAAGAAATGGCCAGTGGAAAAAATGGAGTGACAAAAGTGTCGTACACGGTACAGTCTTAGCAAACATTTATTAGAACTGGTGGTATTAGAGTATTCAAAATAAATATTAGAATTATGAAATATTACGAATAAGTAACTCAAACCTTAATCACTGCTCCAACAACGTTTTAATCATCCCCGACCCGATAGTTTCAACTTGGTTGGTGAAACATACGTCTACTTAAATGTTTGGTATTTCAGTGGAAACTGCGTCAGTACATTGAAGTCTAATTAATGATGTTTTTCTGCATGTGTGGCATAGTCTGCATAGATAATGCACTTTACAAGAAAACGTCTTAATTACCTTCTTACAGCTGCGTCATTATTTTTTTAAAGAGCCATAAACAGATTTTTAATGAACTTGTTCATTAAAAAATTTATGGGTTGCGATTAAAGTAATAAATTTAATATTATTTCTTTCTTGTTTGAAATTATTATTAACATTATAGTATAATACTTTTAAGTGACGTTTAATTATATAAAATAAATAAATTGCAGAATTATGAAAAAAATATAAATTTCTTGGTCCACCACGTCTCCAATGCACGTTACACCACTGAAAGCTAGCAAAATTGAACGAATGGCACCTTAGAAAGTTGCAGGTAAATTTCATACCTCCATAAAACCAGTGCGGACACTAATCTGAAGAACGATTACAACATTTTCGATAGAAAGTCTGGGGAACCGCACCGTTGCAAAAAGAACTGTATTCACGAAGTCTTGAAAACAATTTTGTTCCATACCTCTAGTCACTTCACTTGGTATCTCGCAGCCAGGTGATACGACACAGTCAGAAACGAAACAAAAAAGTTTAAAAGTGAATTTTGTAATTTGCATTTATTCTGTGTCCAGTGTCGCGAAGTGAAAACTGACCGAACTGATTTCACCCGTACAAATAGGTTGAAAAACGTTCAATGAATCAAAATTGTTGTCTTATTATTAGTCGCATAATTAAACAAATTAACAAACACCCCAAGCTTCAAACAGGGATTAAACTTGTAAAATTTGGATTATCCGCGTTCTTGCCGTTTTCAGTACTGCCCATTAATAATTTCTTGACCGAAACACTAGCTCTCGACATATAATCTGTGAACAAACTCGACAAAATTCAGCGGTTTCTGTTAATTTATTTAAAATTCTTGGTATTGACAATAATTTTGAGTTTTCTGACTTACTTTTATATGATTTACATTTCAAAGGATACTCTTGTTTAGAGAGTGGTAGAGTGCTTTTTCTTTAATTTCCGGTAAAGTGAAGTGTCCTCAGTGATTTATTCTAATTTATTGGAAAACAGCGTTCTAGATACAAATATAGGTAAGTCGCATAGTTAATTAATTAAGTGGACAATTGTAAACATGTGTGTGGTTGTGATGGATGGATAATTAGTAATTGTAATTACACTAATAAGATACAGAATGACATGCCTTTAAATTAGAGAAACTACCAGCTAAATCATTCAACATAAATAAATCAATAATATTTTTATAAATTATGACCGAAGAATTTTAAAATATCTTGAAAGTCCAGTAAAAATAGTTTCTACCTACGGAGTGATAATATAACAAATGCTAAAAATCGCCTTTTAGACGACCTTGTATGAATATGGAAAAACCTAAATTCCTGAAATAAATAAATGAGACACAGTTATGGCACACATGTTATTAAATTTAAATTAGCGTGGTATATTGGTAAACAAATTAGCAATTAAGGAATATGAATTTTATTTATTTTTAGATCATTGTATATAAAAATTAATTATTTATTATCTAGAGACATGAAAAATAGTCTGTATAAAACAAATATTAGCTAATTTTAGATATCTAAAGTGAAATCAAAATGAAACTGTTCTCAAAAACTGCAAAAAGGAAATAATAATAAAAAAAAATAAAACAAAGGATTTTTAATAACCAAAATTATTCCACCACATACGCTATTGACAAATATTTATTTAGGAATCCAGTTCGTCAAGCTAAAAAATAAAATTATCAATAGCGACATTTAGGTTTGTAGGATGCATTATAAAATGTTATTCCTCCGTTTAGGCAGGCATTGATGATGTTTGATCATCCCTCATTAATAACTTCTGAATTTCTACCCATAAGTCATTTCTATTGATTACCAATAATTGTATCAGTGAATTTGTAGTTTCTTCTAATACACATACTGTGCTTAAGCTCTTTCCAGGATAGATAAGGTTAATATAATTTTGTTAGCACCGCAGTATTATGCAGTTATTGAGAAAGCAAAATATTTATTTTAACCGAGGTGTTAAGTTAACATCAAATCATCATTTCAGCGATTATAAGAGAAATAAAATAAATACTGATGTGATGGATTCAAAATGGAAATTCTTATATAACTGTTTTAGTTATACCTATAACGCTTTGTTTAAAATAAAGTAACTAGCAAATATCCCAGTCGATATTCATTAATGATGGAATAGTTCAGTTGCATCTAGGTATAGATATATTAACTGTTAATATGATGGAATCACCTGATTGTCATTTATTACTTATGTATACGTCGAGGTATACGTATATTGTAGAAGTGTATATGTATTTCCTGAGTAATTACTTGTTATAGCGGGCACATGACATAATATATAAAAAATTCATAATTTTTACAAATGTTTAACTTGGAGGAGAGATGTGGGAAACACTGCTTTCTTCATTTGTTTTTTTTGTGATCCTTAACAAAATTCATTGACCTTCATCCACCATAAATAGATTTTTAAATTGTGGGTGTTTCTTTTGTCTACAGGGTGATTATCCAGACCCTTACATTTATATTAAAATTCATCGTTCTCCCAAATCACTAAAAAAAATTTGGGATTTTTTTAACCATATTCATTGTGATTTATAAATAATTCTAATGAACCAATTTGAAAATTGGTTGTTTAAAATTACTTATAAATCATAATGAATATGAATGAATATCTCAAATTTTTTTTAGGGATTTGGGAGAACGATGACTTTTAACATAAACGTAAGTGTCTGGATAATCACCCTGTAGATAAAAGAAACACCCTCAATTTAAAAATCTATTTATGGTAGATGAGAGTCAATGAATTTTGTTAACGTTCGCAAAAGGCCGCATCAAGATTAATCAACTAATTCCAAAAATATTGAGGTTCAAATATTGCCCATATTTTTTCAATATCCACTTTAGTTGATATAAAATATAAGGTAATTGTAACCATTATTTTCAACGCATATGAACTGGTGGCTGATAATTTCAATTCAATTTGGTATAAGTTGCAAGAAATATTTACATTATTATTTCGTAAAATTTGAGGTCATGTTGAAGTCTATCTGTAAAAAAGTATTACACCAAATTATTAACTTTGAATTCGCTGTCTTTTATTTAATTTAATTAAAATAGGAAATTTTACAAACCTCTGCCATTTAATTACTCGAGTTTTTTCTAGTTTTGGTGGTCAGATTTAGGTTACACCTTTAACATCATCATCATTATATTCAATTTTACTTTAGGTCTTCGGAGTTATTTTTACTAAAGAATGGAAGTATGTAGGTCTATAACGCTGAATGCAGAATTACGTTTTCATTGTCTAAATGCTTCAAAGATCTATGGCTGTTTTATTGATACTTTACCAGCTTCTATAGTTAATCCTTTAAATTAAGTTAATAGTGGAGTGTGACAGTTATGGAAAACAAAAAAAGAAAAGTTAAACAATATCGATAATATAACTGCACTATATGTAGGTACTACCAACAAATAAAATGTACTCGTAATAATCGGCACATGCCGTCCTAAATTCCTAGTTTTTCATTCTCATATAATAAATAACTTATTTGATAAAATGTCGAATTATCAAGATTACGAAGTTATTTTAATCTAAGCAAGTTCTACAGAGTCCGAACTTCAATAATTTTAGTTTTAGTGACTTCAACTAAAAGAAAAATGTCAACGAAGCCTAAAATATTGGAAAACAATATTTAAGTATTATACAGGGTATCCCACTTATCGTGCTCACCATGGATATCTTAGAAACGGTCAGAGATAGAAGGTAGGTTAAATGACATCAAATATAGAGCTTATCAAGACTTATTATTATGTGCAAAAATATTTTAGTAAAATCAATTCGTTTTTGTTCCATAGGCTTAAAACTGATTTTTGCCATTTTCATTTTCCCATTATAACTTCTTTAATTATGAAAATATTTTAGTGCGGTTTTTTCATTCTTAGAGAACTTTTTGATGCAGGTTTTGAGAAAAATATTATATTTCTGTTAACTCTTAAAATTTAAGATATTAACTCGGATATTAACACCAACTTTCATTTTTCACATACAAGCCATGGCTTAGTTAAAACCCAATTTTTATTCTCTTTAATGTTTTATTTTTAGAAATAATGGAGTTATCGCCATTATTTGATTTTTTTTTATTTTCCTCCCTAATTTTTATGAAATTAGGTGCCTACGTACGTATAATTCAAATAATATTAGGCTTTTAAAAAATCAAGAAATTACGATTTTTTTTAATTTTCAAGTAGGCCATGTAAAAAATTGTTTAAATAGATCTGCTAAAATTTTGTTTTTGTTGTAATAATTTATCTCGTGTGGCTGTGGACGCTTTGGAAAGCGATTTAGATATTTCTTTGCTGCATTTCTTGAATTTCATAAATTCCGTATGTAGTTCTTAGTTTCTTAAAAGCCTTATATTATTTGAAGGGTACATACCTAATGAGTTTTTAATCAACAAATTAAAATATATTTTGAGCGTTTTTTTGTTTTATTTCATAAAAATTAGGGATGAAGATAAAACAATCAAATAATGACGATAACTATAGTATTTCTAAAAATAAAGTAGGTATTACTGTAATATATCATTTTAAAGATAATAGAAATTGGGTTTTAACTAAGTCATATGCAGCTATGATTTGTATTTGGAAAATGAAAGTTGCTGTTGATATTACAAAATCTAAAAGAGTTAGCAAAAATATTAGGTATAATTTTTTAAAATTTTCACTCGAATTTTCATCAAGAAGTGCTCTAAGAATGGAAAAACCGCATTAAAATATTTTCATAAATAAAGAAGTTATAATGGAAACATGAAAATGGCAAAAATTAGTTATGAAAGAAAAACGAGTTGATTTTACTCAAATATTTTTGCACATAATTTGGATCCTTGATAAGCTCTACATTTGGTGTCATTTAACCTACCTTTTATCTCTTACCGTTTTTAAAATACCCATGATGAGCACGATAAGTGGAACACCCTGTTTTAAGTTTTAAAAATTGAATAATCAAACAAAATCAATAATATAGGCTTGTTTAACTAATATTAAGTAAAACATTATCGCATGGAACCAGATAAATTATTAAATTAAATTCGAAATTTTGAATTTTTCAACGTCGTCAGCCTCTCACGCTCTTACATTACACCTACCAATGTGTGTCCGAGACCGACGTAAAGTCAAGGGTAGGGTCCAATAACGGTCAGTAGGAGTGAATAGCAAAACTATTAAATTGATGATATACTGAGGCAATTGACATCTTCTGATCTCAAACTGTTATTCACCGATTTTCTGCAACCCACATCGGGGCCAGAATGCGTAGGTGATGTTCTTTACATTATGACCTACAAGATCGGTAGTATTTCTTAAAGACTGCCCGAGTTGTCTCATATCAATTATTCGGTTTCGTTGAAAACTATTTTACTTTGGAATATCGCACCTTCCTACCAATATTAGATTTATTCATTTCACGTTTTGATTCTAAGGTTTTCGCAGAGCTGATGATTTGTAGAAGAGTTTTTGAGTTCTCTTCCGCGTTGAATATTTTGAATTCTTAACACTTCGACTAATTTGTCGTGGCCTTTTTTTAAAACGAAGATCACGACGAGGCGGTCGAAATATTAAGAATCTAAAATAATCAACGCGGAGGAAAATCCGAAAACACTACAAATTTCTAAAGAAGCTTAAAAATCAAATGATGACATTAAACTACTTAATCCAAATTTGTTTAAAATCCACTTTTGCCATCGGCGTGTTAATTTTTAATTTTTACTTTTTCGAAAATACTCAAGTTTTATCAATACATAATATTATTATACACTCAATTCCATAAAAAGTGACGCACTCGATTTTTTGGGTAATTTTAAAGGTCTTTAGTTTTTAAACCGGTGGACCGATTTGAACATTTTTTTTTTCAGTTTATAACAAAATTCATTCTGTATAAGCCGGATTGGAAGCAAGGGTGAGTTCTTCCAAATTTCATGGAAATTAATGGAGAATTTTAAACCTAAGTTTTTTCACAGGTTTTCAAAACACCCTGTGGATTATTCTCGCATTCATGGAAGAATTATTCATTCTGCATTCGATGAACTATTTTTTAGTAAACATTTTGTTTTTTTATTCATTGATTTATCTCTAAAATTGTCCGAATTACAGCTTTTTTGCTGAAACCTTGCGTATTACCAACTTTCTGAATTTATCGAGTTTTATAGTGAAATAAATAAACTGATACGAATTTTAAAAAACATTTTTATTGAACAAAAAATTATAAACTTGTTCAGGATTTATTTGAGGCATTTTGTGTAATTTTAGTCTCTAAAACTTCTTTAATGACACTTAATTAATGACACAACACAGTATGGAGGCATACTTGTTGTATTGTTAATTGCTATGGCAACGGCCATTGTTTTTTCAAAGGTGTGTGTACAATGAAATAAATTTCCACCTCTTTATTTTTTTTTTGAAAGACAAAGGAAATACCTACCAATAAATTAAAAAAAAATAAAAAATCGGCCCACTGGTTTAAAAAAAAAACAAAAAGTTAGGTCAAAAATCAAATGCGTCACTTTTTTTGGAACTGAGTGTATTTGAAAACCTTGACAATTTCTATTGGTTTATACCTATGCTATACAATTCTGCAGTGATTATGACCACTCATATGTGCATCATTTCTCAATACACGAAAAAGCAGGGTTCACGTAAAATCGTTATATCTCGGAAAGTACCAGCAATAAAACTGAATAAAAAAACAAAATGTTTATTAAAAAATGGTTCATCGAATGCAGAATGAATAATTTTTCCATAAATGCGAAAATAATCCACAGGGTGTTTTGAAAACCTGTGAAAAAACTTAGGTTTAAAATTCTCCATTAATTTCCATGAAATTTGGAAGAACTCACCATTGCTTCCAATCCGGCCCATACAGAATGAATTTTGCTATAAACTGAGAGAAAAAATGTTCAAATCGGTCCACCGGTTTAAAAACTAAAGAACTTTAAAATTACCCAAAAAATCGAGTGCGTCACTTTTTATGGAACTGAGTGTATATTCATTTATTTTGCTGTCATTTTATACCCTCTGCACTGAACGAAGTCACAATGGCGTGATATGCAAGTATCGACTGTCATGGCAATTGCTTGCATAATGGCGTGAATGCACCAAAACTTTTTGCCTGGCAACCGCATTGAATTTATTCAACAAGAAAGACTCCGAGACCAGGTCGAAGAATCTTTCTTATTAAATAAACGAAAGCAGTTTCTGAAAGGTAACAAGCTTGAGTGCATTGAATGCTAAAATGACCAAGTAATTTTTGTTGCACGAATGGTATATTATCTCAAAAAATCGTAATGTAGGTCGACTTTCAAACGCCACTAACTATTCATATAGTTCTATTAAATTCTCTGAAAGTATCAAAAATAGAACATTTATTACGGTCAGTTTAAAATGTTGAAATAAACTTTTTCTGACATTGTCAATAATTAGTTGTTTATGGTTTAATCCTCATACATGTAAGCAATTTATTATTTCTCGCTAGCTAGAGTTTCCTAAAGTTTCAGTTAATAAAATCAGTTTTTTGCAATGTAATGTGAATACCGAGGTGAATATTATTTAAAGTATGCGTTTTCTTCAAAAATGGAACAAATGGAGTTCATGTACACTAAATGCATTTCATTATAATGCAATCATTATAAGTAAGTTGAGGCCTCGTCCAGTTGGCTTCTTTGGAAATAACTTTTAAACGAGTAAAAAATATTTGAAAAAGAAAATAAATTGAATGTTTCAAAAGTGAGCTTATACTTCGCTTATAATATAAATTTTTTATTGCGATCGCATTTCTTCAAATTCCTATCCGACAAAATTGATTTATCTAAAAAATAAATCAATTTTGTTAGATAGGAATTTGAAGAAATGTAATAAATCCCAAAAAAGAAAAGAAAGAAAAAATTTTATGAAAAGTCACAAATAATATTTAAACAATATTTATTGAGACAGTGTTGTAATCGTGAAAGGTCGACATTAGAACATCCATGCTTTAGTTTAACTGAGTCCAAATAAATTCATATTGAGATATTTTGATGAAATTTAGTAGATGAGTTTATGAGGCCAATTTCGTAAGTGAGCAACATGAATACATAAATAAAGTTTAAAAAAAACATTTAAATTTTAATAAAAAAGGACGCTCTAGCTAGAGTCTAGATCTTACTGATTGAGAAAAAGTAATTTAAACAAATATTCTTCTGTAGATGTTACTTACTAGGCAAAAAGTTGTTGATGTAAATTAAAACTCGGTGAGTATTAGAGCCTTATGAAATTTCCAGTTCCTTTCAGGATGAACAGCAACTTCAAACGTTTTTGTATTTAGTCATTAAAACCAGGATCAAAAGACTCCACGTCTCTTAATTTGTACGTTATTGCTCAAAATTTAATAAAATCGTGATATACTTTTACTTTTACAAAAAATTAACAAGTTTATAAATTTTTACTTATTTAAAAAAAATACCATTGCAACCGGAAATAAAAAAAATATATATTCAATTTGGTTTATAAAACTTGTTTTGCAAATAACTTTTATGCATGTTGTGTAAGTTTGTAAGTATTAAAGAACGCATTTAAATATTATAAGGTTGATATTTTAATTTTTGTGGCATTTCATCGTACGACCTTTACCAATATTTATGTCGTCCTTGTTGAAGCAGTGAAAGAATAAAGATACTAATATGCTGTTTATATTTGCTTATTATTAGTTATTACACCTTATTACGTGGATTTTTATACGTTATTTGACAAGAAGTGACAAGTATTACTTAAGAGTAGACTAAACTGTGTCTATGTCTATTAATAAGACTGATAAAAGCATAAGTAAATCACCTTTCACTTTGAAACAATCAATTTATTGTATAGTATTTTTAAATGTACAAATTGCTTAATTTAAATTTTAAGAACTTTTATTTTTAATTTGTGTATTTTTAATTTGTTTATTGTTCTATCGATGAAAGGCGTATAAAAATACAATCAGATTTGAAGGACATATAGGACATTATGGTGATTCAAGACTTTTTTAATTTCACGCTTAAAAAAACTGCAATTCGGTAGGTGTAATTTATATTTTTGAATTGGAAATTGGCGACACATTAATGTTTGGGACCTATATATTTACTACGTAGGTGATATAGTAAAAGAGCATATTAATATTTGCAGTTTTGGAAATCACCATTCCTTCGTTTTGATGTAGTGCAAAATTTTGTGGTAAAAGTAGAGAATTGTTTTATACCAAAGTTTTGTTATTACAAATATATATTGAAACAGAAGGAATAACTAACTATGGTGTAATTATTATCATTTTTGAACGAATGAGAAGAACGTTTCAACAACAAAACAGGAAATACACATGTTTGATTTAAAACAATTTAGATTGCAATATTTTATTGCTTGATGCAAATAAGTCAAGGTTATTTGATTTCTCTTATAATTTTATTACTGGACATACGTTACTGAAACGTGAATATGTTTCATTTTTATCAGCATTTTTGTACCTTTATGGCATTCCTCCCATCGATGCTTAGATTATCGTTGTCGTCTACATCTGGAAAAATGTTATAGGTTGGGTTATAATTACCTATATGAATATTTAAGGCAGGTATTTGCATAAATAAATAATATGTATTTGAATGATCACAGCAAATAATCTACCATATTATGGCTTTTCCCTCAATCTTAGAGTGATATACAGTGGCGGTTTTAATTAACATGCTTGCCGCCCCGGCATTATTTTAAAATGCCGCCCGTACTCTTAAAAAATATAACATACCTAATATATACTATACAAAAAATGTGTCCCATCCCATGAAAAAGAATACTACTTAACGTTTTTTCATTAAAAAACAAAGCCGACAGGCGGCCGCCTTTGATCTTTGATTAAAAACATGGAACACACGAGCAAGAGTAGACACATAATAAATATTACCAATTTTTTTAATGGCTTATTTATTACAATTTTATTTAGTTCAGTTAAATCGTTTAGAGAAATTGAGCGAGTTGTAAAAACTTTACTACATCTTTATAGTGCACGCAAAAAAAAAAAAAAACCGGCCCGTTTCAAGTTTTTATCGGCATCAAACAAGAGGCGGTTTTTTATGCGTAGAAGCAAACAAATTTTGCCGCCCTTGAAATTTTGCCGCCCTGGGCACTCATCCAGTGTGCCCAGTGGTAAAACCGCCCCTGGTGATATACCTTCAGATTATCAGATGTCGAAGCCATTTATCCCATATTAAGTTCCATTAAAAATTTTAATATTTTAGAATAGCTTAACATTGTTGGTTTTTGCAGTCATATTATAATTGCATAATTTTTGTGAATTGCAATATACCTACTTCTCTTGTTTTTTTTTCTTTAAATCTATACCTAATGGTTGATTGAGTAACATATTACTTTTCA
This sequence comes from Rhagium mordax, assembly GCA_963680705.1. Taxonomy (NCBI): domain Eukaryota; kingdom Metazoa; phylum Arthropoda; class Insecta; order Coleoptera; family Cerambycidae; genus Rhagium; species Rhagium mordax. The sequence continues at coordinate 23,907,018 of OY796657.1, read as the reverse complement.
GAATTAAGCAATTACATGAATTATTATATATCTGCCGTTAAATTCTAGAAATATACAGTTAATAAAACATTTATGTAACAATTTTTTAAGCAACAATCGATAAAAACATATTAAATTTTACAGCATTTTAATTATTCATTGGGCAGCGAGCGGAGGACTGACTTGACTCACTTCATAGCGATATGAAGTTAAGCAACAGCTACCGCGTTTAGTACTTGGATGGGTGACTATCCACGGAAAGACGCGGTCTCGTTTCCCTACTTCTAGCGGCTTGTATATCAGCTATATCGCAGAAGCAATACAACTGTAGGCGAGAGGTGTATTGAGGATATACCATCCTTCGGAGAGGATGTAAAGCAGTCGGTCCCTTGTCTATTAAATGTTAGGCAAGTAAAAAATCCCTACTCTTAGTAAGATAAGAGGTTCGGCAAAATTTCCAGGTTGGGGGTTGCTCGTCTCCTGGCGTCGGTGATTGGCCTCGGTAGCGGAAATAGGCCGACGTTAAATAAGTGATTAAAAAAAAAAAAAATTATTCATTACTTTAGAGACATATATTGCTTTATGTTTAAATGGCCAACCAATCATAAAATGAGAAATCATTAGGGAAAGACTGACTGACTAGAGTATACTTAAGGTTCTAATGAAAAACCATAACCTTGACAGAAAATCGTGATTACATAACAAAATCAATTGTATTCCGTCCGAGAATACGATGAAAAAACGATGCTGAAATACTTTTTTTCAAGGTAACCGCATATAAAGAAGTTAGTAAATGTTTCTGCGTCCTATAGGAATCAGAAGTTACTAAATTTCATCTCTGTAACCCTGGCATACTAAATTTTTCCAATATTTCTGAATAACGTGCATATTGGCATTATTGATGCTTTTGGAAGCACTGATCAAAGATGTCAAAATACCCATTGTCACACTAGACAATATTTTTAGGACAGTGCAACAATCGCGTATGAAGTATTTACATCGAGCCACGACCATTACCTGAAATTTATAAACATTTAAATACGAAAATTAGTTTCACAGAATTTTCAGAAAATCTAACCCTTCCACATTTACCAAGTGTTGATATTTACCTTGTCCAGTTATAAATCCACGACAAAATAGTACCTTCAGAAGATCTCCTTTCTCTAGACACTCTCCAAACATTACATGACATGACATTAAACTTTAATAATGACCGAATTGGCGTTCATAACATTGCACACAAAATACGTGCTAATAAATAATACAAATCTGACAGCCGTGGCCGGTCGATTTTGCAATCGTTTGTTTACTTTCAACTTCAACAAAAATAGTTACTTAGTAATACGAAGTCTTAAAGATCAAAAATCATTCGGACTTAGCTAAACCGCATGAAAGGCAGGGGCGAATTGTTTTTTTGCAAGTTTTGTTTCATAAGATTGTAACGAAAACGTTTTACAAGAAATAGATGAACTTATTTGGTAGGTACCTTGTACCTTGTCTTTTATGTTCTTTAAAGATTTTTCCCATTGCTGCAATTGAAGTCATCTGATAATTTTTTTAAGTAGCCTTAATCTTGTAACCATTCCACCTTTTTGCATTATATTACTGATATATTTTTTACTAATTTATTTACGCTTGTTCAAAACAGATTGGTAGAACTTTTGATTATACATACAGTATTTTTAAATTAAACAATCTTTGATAATAATAATTGCTCTAATTCCAAAAATTTCGCCAAAGCTTATTTACTTATAATACCAAAATCAAAATATTTCCAGCTGGATAATTAATGTGCAATATAATGTTGAAAATATTTGGAGATTTAACTTAAAAATAAAGGCTGCTTAACTGTAAAATTGACTATAAATCGATTTGGTACAACTATTCATTCTCGACATAAATCATATTAATAATGGGTTTATTACAGATTGGATCACGCCTTTGACATTTTGTGTACGTAATTTATTTCATATTTTTTAAAGACATTGACATTCTATTGCAGTTTAATTAAAAATGAAAGATCTTTAATATCTTTATTTTAATAACCAATTAATGGTAATAGTTGAACAGGACTTTTAAATAAATGAATAATTAAACTCGTAATTAAACACTACAATAATATGAACCCCTTTAGCCCTGAAGCCTTCTGTGAGAGGAGGCAACATATTCAAAGACAAGCAACACACACCTAATATCCGAGTATACTAGAATTAATTTATTTGTCCGAAAAAACCCCAGTGTCATGGTCGGGAATCAAATCTCCACCCACTTATGGGTGAAAGGCTTTTCTCTCAGCCAAACAGTGAAGAATGGGTGTTATAATATACAAGGTGAATTTTAAGCACAAGTTATTTAGACCTGAAACTCACAGATTAATTAATTAATTCGTCGTTTAACTGGAATTTGAAATACAATAGGATATTGACCTGAGTTTTCTCATTATTCAATCACCAATGTTACATAATTCCAAAATTCTGTAGATAATATTTTATTTAAGAATTCATTTATGTTCTACCTCAAGAGATTGACCATAAAACGCAGAATCTCATCTTCCAACAGGATACTTTGATAGATTTAGGAATTAGCCTTATCTGTAAGACTTCCCACATAAATATGCACAAAAATTCTGTAAATGACAAAAAAAAGTGTTCTTGGAAGGAGGAGGTTTTAAGTTAACATCCAATATTTTTCTCTTGCTCATTTTTCTCATATTTCACAAATAATTATTTTAACAATTTGGGAGCCATAAAATTCCATAAACCCAAATATTTACTGGCATTTCGAATTCACCCCGTATAATCAATTTTACAGTCCAGCGTGAATTTTTTCGGTTTATTTATGTATGGTTTTGTATGTAATAATTTTCTCTAGCATCTACTTACTTATTTTAAGCATTAAATTTGTAGTAATTTCCTATAAACGATGCGGAAAAAGATTATAGTAAAAAAGGAGATAAAATAAACTAAAACATGTCCGAACATAACTAAGCGAATCACTTCCTACTAAACAAGTATATCGACTCAAAAGGGTGTTGGTCTTTTAGCTAACGGAGTGGAAAATAGATTTAACGCTACCGTCATAAAAACTCGATCACCTTCACTTTACCTACAGACTAAAAAAATTTGCAGCCACACCTTCGTTAATGTGCTTTTCAATATTCTGTGCATGCACCACTTGGCGTTCTTCGATATTCTTGTTTATATGTTACAGGTGTATGGGCAGTATTGCCAACACCCAAAGACGTATAATTTCAAATGTGGTGCAATATTGTGATACGGTTTTACTATAATTGGATTTCGTCAGTATTACTTTCAAAATTGACATAATTTTTATCTAAATGGGGAAACATGAAGCACAGTTATTAGTCATTAGTTACATTTCTCCTTGTTCTGTTTTATTCGCGAATGCATTTAAAAATTTCTGTAGTAATAGTAGAGGAAGAAAACTTCTCAAGGCTCATAATATAGAAGTTGTAATCTTGGTTACAGTTGTGGTTATGATTTTTCAATGAAAATAATTACCATAATTACTTATCCATTACCTATTTGTTTCTTATTTGAAAATCGTTGGGACATATGAACAAATACATAAATGGGACAGGTAAATGATGTTTAATCAAACCCTTATTAGCTCCCACAGTCATCACTTAAAAACATTCAAATGGCCACCATGCCATGTGGCATATCATTGGTTATGTATTCTTCTAAGAAATTCATAGTTGTATTTACTTTCCTAGCTGACTTCTTCAAGTCACGGGAAAAACGAAAAATTCATATTCTCTTTATTTTGTTGGGTTGCTACAAATGCTACAAGTCAGTGGAATAGTTTGCAGATTTTTTCCTCGTTTTGACTATTTCATGTTTTATCATACTAATTTAATTCTTCATACATTTCGAAAATACCTAAGAAATTAAGTATTTAAAACCGTTATCATCGTCTTCGTCTGATAATCATATCATCATCTCTATGGTTAATTATTAAGGGCCCTAGGACTACAATCGGTGATAACTAAATGTAAAATAAATATGGAGACATTGAAGTACACAAAAACAACAAACGAAGAATGGCACACGGAAAAACTAGAACATGAAGAAGTGAAAAACAAATATAAGGTAGAAATTAAAAAAAGGATACGGGAACAGGAAGACAATAGCATTGAAGAGGAATGGAAAATGATCAAGGGCAGTATATACGGAGCTGCAGAAGAAACCATAGGATTCAGAGAAAATAAAGTTAGGAATCAATGGTTTGATCAAGAATGCATGGATAAAAAATGATGGGAAAAAGTGGCTCAGAACATACGATGAAGTACTCATGAACAACTACAAAGAGCATAGAAAATAAACAACATACTATGTAAAAAAAAATAAACAACAATGGATAGAACATCAAATGGAAAAAATTGAAAGACACTGCAGAAATAACATGGGAGAATTGTATAAGTATATGAAGAAATGGAAAAGAAAAAGACAATAGTTAAAACAGAAGAACGAAAATGGAAAATACACGTTGAGGAATTATGCAAGGAAGAAAAAGGGAAGGAGAGGAGGCGGAAGCAGAAGGAGAGGAGGTGGAAGCAGAAGAAGAGGAGGATGAAAACATAGAAGTACAGGAGCCCAAAGAGAAAGAAGTGGAGAGAGCAATACAACAATTAAAGAAAAAAAGAGCAGTAGGATGCGATAAAATAACAGCAAAGTTAATGAAAGAAGGACTACAGGAGAAAGAGTAGGACTACATACGAACATTTTCAAACTAATAAAGAGAATCTGGAAAGAAGAAAAAATAACGGATGAATGGAAGACCAGGATAATGATCACAGTACCAAAAAAAGGAGATATGACAAACTGACAAAATAAAAAAAAATAACAGCTACGATTATCAAAAACTTTATCCAAATAATAACATATACGGATGATGTGGTGATCATCTCAAGAGGAATAAGAAATAGAAAGAGCAACATCGCAACTTGAAGAAGAAGCGAAGATCAGAGGATTAAGGCTGAATAAAAAAAAGCGAGCTATATGTGATGCAGTAAGTAAGAGAGAGAGAGAGAGATAGTAATGTCAGAATTTATATGTGGAGGACACGCATTTAGAGAAGTGGAAACAATCAAATATCTAAGAGTACTAATAAAGAGAAAAAATGAAAAGTAGGACATAAAGGAGAGAGAATACAAAAAGGGTATTGGGCATTCGGCAGCAACAAAAAAATGTTAAGGATAAAAAATTAAGCAGAAAAACAAAAATAAGTAACAACGAAGAAGAACAACCTAAAATATTGGAAAGAAAGGTAATAAGATCAATAATGGATCCAAGGGAAGGAAAACATTGTAAGATTTATTAAATCGGTGAGAATCAGCTGGTACGGACACACCAGACACTATGAAAGAGAAATAAAGACTTATCCACGTTAAAATAAGGATAATCCAAATTCTGAAAACAACAGCTATAATTTCGAATGAGATGTATTAGCTTATACAGTATATTCACTTTTGAACCAAAGCAGTTTGTGAGTGAATAGGAGATAGCAGTAAAGCGAGAGCACTACACATGCGTGACTGCATGTCGATCTCAGAATGTTAGCGCTCTCTCTTTATTCTCTCCTATTCACTCACAAAGTGCTTTGGTTGAAAAGTGAATTTACTGTATATATAGGGCTACATCGGGAAGGTACCTACTTACTTTTTGATTTGTCTCTTTATTCTTACTCCTCAATTTTTTTCTGTTCCGTTATTTCTTTCTGCATACATTTTTGGAATAAATTTAATTCAGAGTTAATAGTTTTTTAACGGAAACATTGGCTTTCAAGTGAATATTTTACTATGTATAATAATAATAATAATTGCTTCGTTCCAAGAACATGGTAAATTATTATTCATCTCATTTAAAGAAACATATAAACAATTTGGTTTGATTAATTAATTTGGTAAAAGATACCATTATGTACGACAATATGCCTGTATATACACATACATATATATATTTATTATTCTACTGTTGACAAACAAAATTCTTCACAAGAGAATGTTCAGTGTATTATGAATAATAATTAATTTTAAATGCTAATGGCAATGTATATTTTTATATATAAATTGCTGTGTGGATATTTTAAGATTAGAGATAAGGGCAAGGCCTATTATTAAAGACCAACGCACGCTTAAGCACGCGTAGCAAAGCGTTGAAGATTAGAAACCACCATTTGAATCAATGTAAAAATAATCGTCGCGCTTTGCTTCACTGCGCTGAACTGTGCATCGACCTTAAACCTCACTGAGAGGTTTGTTATTTGAAGATTTGTTGAAATACAAATAAGTATTATTAATTAGAAAATTTGTCTTAGATAGTTTTTGTTTTTGCCAATAAAACTCATTTATCAGTGGTACCTAATTTGTTTGTCAGGTCAGCTGACAGTTCTGCGGTAATTGCATCAATTCTTGTTTTGAAAAATAATCGTTTCAAATCAACTCGATCACACTTATTAAAAAAATCGTGATTTTGGACTTAAGAATGCCTTAATATAAATTTTCAATGCGCACAGTTAGATCATCTATATAGGCACTATAGAGTCCTGAATTAATTCTAGTCTAGGATTTTAGAAGACAGACTTATTCCTTGAGTTTCATATTTGTAATAAAATTGTCCTTATTACATCTATTTCTTAAAGTAACATTCTGTCATTTATAAGTATTACATTAGTTTCTATTAAGGAAGTACATTACCAAAATGTAGGCCACCAATGACCTTAGATAACAAATAGCATACATTTCTTAACATTCGTATAAATATGGTATTGGGAATTGGTTTTCGAAATAGGAATAGAAACAATATTTTTTAAAACCCACGTCACGTTCAGTAGGTAATGTAACAACAAACGAATATTATTGGTATTCCATACATAAATTTATATTGTGAGGTAATCGTTACTGTAATAATAATTCATTTATGGTAGAACGTAACGGAAATATAAAAGGAAGTCACTTATACCTACGTTGTGGATGAAGTTCAATGTACGACATATGACATTACACGTATATAGGTGTTTAATTTTCTAGAATGTTTAAAATATGGAAATGATCATATAAGTCGTCTTACGTAATAGTTAATTATATCTTTATTAGAAAACAATATGAAAAAACATTAACTGTAGGCAAGCTTTTACATACAGTGGGTGACAAAAGTATAGATCTGCCCTTGTGAATTCCAAAATAAACCGCTAAAAAATTAAGTGGGTGTTTTGCGCATATTATGGCATCATTTTAGATTTTTGTTAACTCTTATCTCTAGAGATATGGAGTCAAGGTTATCTTGTTTAAATGGCAATCGGGGTAGATTTTCTGCATATAATGTATTTTTGGAAATTAGTTCTTAAAATCAGACAGAAGCGTGTGAAAAAGCCATAAATGACTGTCAATTATAACTCGGAAGGGCTCTGGGAATTCAAGAAGCCTTATTGGCAACCCGACCCCCTAAAACTTACTCAAAACTTTCTCAAAAAGGCATGATAAATTGATAGAACCAAACAGAAATCAACTGGAAGGATTGAAGGACCCTCGTTAATTCTAAAATATCTATTGATAACAGAATATATCAAGGAATGAAAGAAATAACACCAGAAAAATCTCAATGTACGGAGGTACGACAGCGATGTATTATGGCTTCTTTACTGTTCAATTTGTACCACCAAAATGTCTAAAGAAGCTCTGAAATATGTCGCAGCTTATTATACATATCGATAGTGAACATACCAAAACACTGCTGATTGTAGAAAGTGAAGAAGACCTCCAGTACATTTAGATAGATAAATAAATGTTGAAAGTGAAGCAATAGAACTGAGAATAGTGGAGGAATATCATCGTCAATAGAAAGCTTAGTCTTCAACGTGTTGTCAGATGTTATGTTTGGTCAGTAGTCTTGTCATATGGTGTATGAAAGTTTGTACACATCGCTGGACGCCCAAAGAAGATAATATTTAGACGTCTTGAAATATGGATATACCGTAGAATGCACAGAATTCCACGTAAGAAATAAAAGTAATGAAGATCGTGAACAAAAAACAAAAACTAATAACAATAATTAAGACGAAGAACATGTTACCTAGATCATATTACAAGAAGCAACAATTGAATACATCCTATGTATGATGATTGAAGGGAAATTAGACAGTCGAAGTGAGCAGGCAGTAAAACACGTTTCATGGCTCTCCAACTCCAGAGCTTGTATTGGAATTATTGTTAGCTCTAACATCTGCACAGAACAGACAATATTTTGATGACGTGATGACACATCCAATATCCGTGTATAATGGAAAAATCCCTCTCACAGTATTTTCCATTGCCACGACCGGGATTCTAACCCGGGACTTTTGGGTGAGAGGTACACTACCATCTCGACCATCAGTCATATAAACATACTCCGATATGGGTATTTTTTAATTATCATTATCTACGGTCAATATTTCCTTATTATTGTTGACCTAGGCGCCAAATTTATTATTTTTGTGCATACATGATTCAAGAAAATTTTTCACATCACCCTTGAGGTAGAGTTGATCGGTGCGTTTTTTTAATGTGGTATCCCCAAGAGGCCTAATCCACGGTCGATATAGGGGTCTATTTCACTTTGAGGCGCTTGCGACGTTGTAAAACTGATTTGCCTTCGTTGTCATCATCCTCAGACATCAATTCCGAGCCACAATCGGCTAACTCGGTGTTGTCTGTTTGGTCCTCATCGTCCTGTATCTGATCGGGAACGTTTTCGGCATCTTCTGCATCGTCGTCGTGTAACCCAATCTGGTCGGGAATGTTTTCGCAGGACGTCCCAGTACAGTGTAAACACACAGAACCGAACATTTTAATCTTGCTTTACGGCAACCACAAGCTGGTCCACAACCTTTCTGGCATCTGCACGAGATGCTCTTAAGTAAAACCTCTGGAGCTGGTTCCTTTGCGATTCGTATTGCATCCAGTCCTGTGGTTGTTTCTTCGCCATCCATGATCTTCTGGGGGTTCCTAAACTCCCCGCCAGCTCTGTACTTGACCATAAGTACGTAATGAATGATGATGGTACGCATCGGATGTTGGTGGCAGCGCCGCGAGATTGAATGCATTTTTGGAGACGGGCCCGTACAAAGTTCGTATACCGCAGAGACTTCAACTTACTATGTTCGCTTCCTGCACCATACTGCCTCAACATAAACAGTTCGCCAGCGGCAACGACTTCCGTTAATTCTGCATTAGGGTCGTCAAATGCCTGAATCGCGTCTGTTAATATTGGGTTTTTTACTAAAGTTTTGAGGAATCGAATCTTGCCTTGATTGAACAACGCCGATGTAGTGTCACATCCATTGAAGGCATGCACAAATAAGATACTTTTAATAGCATTTATATTGCAAACATTTGCAAACAAGGAGGATGTGTTGCCTCAGGGCGGATAGAACACATCCTCCTTGTTCCCTTTACCCGGCTTGCACAAATAAACATTCGGGATCTCTCTGGCTTTAGCAGTCAACAACACAAGCAAATCTACGTCTTCTCCAATTACGAATACTGAGGAAAAAGAGGGAGTAAGTTTGATGGCAGTCTGCACAATTAATGAATCCGTGTCTTCGACCGCTTGCTTAACCGTGTAATTATGTGGTTCCAAGTTTGTCTGCAGCATTGCGATGGGACGCCTTTTGTTAAAGCTGTCGATAAAAATTTTTCTTGCGACACAGTTGGAATCATGGATTCATCGAAGAGTACATTAGTGCTGCAGTGCTGCTTCGAGCGGCGGTTTCTTTCAGCAGATTTCGTACTTGTTGTACAGATTAACAGAACATCGAATCATAATAAATAGTAAGTTGTGGCCGAACAAGGGGCTCGTATGTTATACCCCAATCAGGATATTCATGACCACTAATGCACAAAAATAATAAATTTGGCGCCTAGGTCAACAAATAAGGAAATATTGATCGTAGATAATGACAATTAAAAAATGTCCCTATCGGAGTATGTAGTGGCGCGCTTGCTTCAAAAAATCATATATTTTATTATACACGACCAAATGTATCAAATCAGGCATCTGCAGACTCAGAAAACATTAGCCTTTCAGAAAAAAAATATTACAGAATTATTTGATAGCGATATTCGTCTTAATCCGCGATGAAATTCTGATTTTGTTGAAAATTGCAAATCAACCCCCAACTTTGGCGCGCCGTAGAGCAAAAACTATTGGTCGCAGACGAAAAATGTAAACACCAAAATTGTGCACAATTTTATTCTCTACATGTTTCGATAGCACTTACCACAACGGCGCTATTTCCCGAAATGCGTCGCGACGCAGAGTTTTCATCCCCCCACCCCTCGAGCGGCAACCCCCCGAGGTCGCAAACTGAGGTGTACTATCAGGGGACCTATGTCCACCATCCCACCAAATTTCATTTCTTTCCGACCTTTTGCGAATAGAACCTCGCTTTTAGTACCCATTGCTTGGACTATATGTACCAAGATCTAAAATATCTTAATATATTTACGAATAAATTTTTTTTTATTGAAAATTTTTGTGGGAAATTTTAGTGGAAAAAAAGGTCAGTGGGAAAAAAAAAATCAATCTATGGAAAAAATGGAGTGGACAAAACGACTGGGAAAAAATGGAGTCGTAAAAATGTCTCACTACCACAGCATTTATTTTTATCATTATGAAAAATGTGTAAACATAAAATTGTAGATTTTAACTATCTATTGGCGAAGAAAAGTAAAAGAAAATGGTGCCAAAACGTAGAGAAAAAGACACATTTGTATTTTAAATGGAACACCCTCATATTTTAAAAGATCGTTTTTCTCTGATTTCAGAAATATATAATACATTGGCATTTGCTCTATCCTTTCTGGAAATATTATGGAAAACACGAAAACAGTACCGCATGGAACATAGGTTGCCATGAAAAAAATTACCAAATATTTATTACCTACTGACAGTTCACAATTTACTTTCTCATATTTCTTATTACCAAAATATATTTCACATCAAAATCTACAACTTTTGTTTTTACACATTTTTCATATTTTCATAAATACATTCTATAGGTAGGTGTCAAAATTGCTGAATGACAAATAAAATTATGTTTTTCCACATCTAAATAACCCATTTATAGTTATTTTCCTAACAAGTGCGGAAAGTTGTACTGATCATTGATCAATTCACCCCCCTAACTCTTAGCAACTCTAGCATTAGGTTATTAAAGGAAACCACCCCACTTCCGAAGGCTACTTAAGACCATAAATTCTATCGTATAAAAACAATGGTTCTTCAGTTCAAATTCTGTTATCGGTTGAGATTCGTGAAAGTGATGGGTAAAAGAAAACAAATATGACTGGTGATTGAGAATAACTCTTTAATGTCTTTAATAGTAATTGAAATCAATTGTTTATAAGAAGTCGTGCCGCTTAGAGTAAAACTTTTGTTAAATTAAGATTAGAATTTGAACAAGGCTGTCTTCAACGGTGCTAACTTCACCTGCTTCACTTCCACAATTTTGTCTTCTTTGGGGTTTTTGTTTCTGTCGCAATAACACAATTTTAGTCAATAACTTCACCAAATTTTAACAGTATAATAAGCTGCAATAAATAGTTCCATTTAATATTGTAAAGTTGAGGTGCTGGGAGTTAGGATCGATTGATCATCATTGCCTAAGGGCAAAAACAGTTCCAAGCTAACGTGTCTCGGCGAATTTTTTATAATATTAAAGAAGAAAGGTGAATAGTCTTCTAATAAACATAGTGTATACAATAATTTGGTTACTACATATTATATAATCACAATCAAAGAAACTCTTTACATGACAATTGAATTTAGACGGAAGTTTTTTTTATTTATTAAACATATTTGTCCAGTTAGTTTAACTATTTTATTAAATCGAATAGGTTTTATAAAACGTGCAAATACCGGTATGCTAAGATTTATTCTTAAAGACTGTAGAAAAGACGTGGGTATAAAAACAACTATTATGAACGGACCTAGCCCAGTTTAATAATAATTGTGTCCTTTCACTAGATGTAGTAAATAATAGTTCTTTCTATATCACCACAGGCGCTGTAAACATTACATATGCATACACGTATTTTTCAAAGAGAATGGTTCCTGTTTATGAAAACCGTTGACTAGGTCGGGTACATTATTTCCAAAATAATGATAGTGCAACGAAATAGGTATGGTTAGTTTAAAACCGAATTTTTTATACAAATACACCAAGAATTATTCTATCGAAATGGCTTTAAATAGCTATTAATGTCGTTAGCAGGGATTGCAGAGCTGCAATTTTTAAATTACTATCCGTTGGCTAATGAATGTTTAGTCCAATGCCAAAAAAAAAAAAAATACTATCCTATACCAAATGCTAATACGTGAGATACAAAGAAGTTAAATTGACAAAAAAATTATTTCTATTTGTGAAAACCATAGCCAAGCATATGGAGGATAAATTTATGGAGGATGTAGGCAAAAAGAAGAGACATCTTAAGATATTAGTTCAGAGAAAAGAAAGTGTGTAGGTGCTAATAATATTATGTAATTATTGTTTGTCAATATATATATTCGCTTAAAATTCATCAACACATACATAAAATGTATCATTTTGAAACATTATGTTAAATAATGTACATACGACAGTGATTTGCTAATAGAAGCAGTTATTTTGAAAGTTCTAATAATTGAATATACGTTTAGTAACATTTGGAATATCAAACTACATAAGTATTTTCATTTGTTTTTATTTTGTACTAGATCCCATAAAAAACAGAACCAATTACTATAACGGACTCTATGGTATGTGATTCAGCATGATAGTTGGGGGATGTGGACTAGTGTGTTGATATTTATTTGATTGTGAGGTTCGATAGTTCGATTCCGTCTTAATATGGTTTGAAGTATGGTTGAAAGTATTTAAAACTTGTTATTTTGCTCAGCTTTCCATTGGTTATTAATATTAATGCTCAATAAATCATTAATTATTCTAACTAAACCGTTTTTTCAGTCGGCCACATTTAAGTTTCTAAACAATGAATGCAGTGGATACTGGGTCAGTTTTTAATAGTATAGTAGTAAAAATCTATTTTCCACGGTTAGTTTTTATTAAGCGCGCTCCCATTGTCAGACATTTGTGTGAGAGATTGTGGATCGTTGCTTAAGAATTTAAATAATTTTGGTTAAATTATGCGCTCATGATAATTTGGATGAAACTGTATTTTTGGTTCTAAAGAAGAACATTTATATCCGCATTCAATAAATTTAGGAGTTTATTTCATTTTTCAAAGTTCTTGATGGTAATTGAATTAAGCACCACAGATAGTGCAAGTACATTTATGGTGAGGAGACCTTGCATTTGCGAAAGGGGATACACTACGTTAAATAACACGGACATAACAATAACAGGACAGGATTTCAATGAAATGACCCCTTAGTTTGGATGCCAATTTTGATGGAAAGTTTATGGTAATACTTTTGAAAGTTTTTTTGTGTAATAATAAGACTAGTATTTTTTTGAGGATAATATTTTTCTGAGCATTTTGATTTCCACATAAATATACCATGACAACATCATCAGTGACAATTCGAAACTAATATAATATACTAATTATTATAGTTTAACACAGTAATGGCGGAATGCCCTGCTACATCTTGTACAAACAACTGAGTTTTAATTTTTCTAAGGTATATTGTTTTAAAATTATTTAGATGTAAGTACTTATCCTCGGATTTATTAGGATTTTGGAAGAAAAATAATATTTACTATTTCACAACGAGGTTTTTTATATAAAAACTAGTTATGAAACAAATTGGTGACGATGAAGGTGTCTTCTAAAACAAGTAGGTAGAAGCAGTAAATTACCAAAAATATCAGCAAAACATGTAAAAAACAAGAACTGAGGAATGTAACAACGTCTGGTTGGTGCTTTCTTTCAATCTATACATGTTGGGGTCAACTACTTTATTTTTCTATACGCCCATGTCTCGTTAACATCAAAAGTATATGCTGCTAGAGAGGAAGTTTTATGGTGACGATTAATGTTAATGTACACTTTGATATTCGAAATTTCCGCAAGCCTGACACAATCCGGCCCTGCCAAAATACCACGCCTAATTAAATACATTCCAAGGCCCATTATAATTATTGCACCAAACTGAAACAGGAAATATTTTTTTACTGTCAGAGAATACTAGCACAAATATTCACAAATCTCAGTCACAGTGTCCCTTATATGAATATAAATTATAATGAAAGAAACCAATTGATTCAATTCATACCTACTCTTATTTACCATGAACACACAGGCAAATGTATTGCCTATAAGCTAATATATGAAAGTGTTTCAAATAGTTATAAATATCAAATAAACCACGAGCACTATTCTACAACATGCACACATTTTTTCTTGCCATTGTATTTTTAAACAAGGTTACAACTTTCAGTTCCATAGAGCAATATTTCCTATACAATTTAGAGCAGTATGTAATGATATAGATATTTTCCTACCCATTATAACTTGTGAGAAGTCTGTTATAATTAACATGACGGAATAATAATTTATGGTTGAGTAAATTTTATTCACCTGCGACTGTGACTTATGTAAATGCATATTGGTAAATTATTGTATTGCAAATGAATGCGAAATACATAAATAATATGCCATATGGAGGATAATATAGGAATCACGTATTTTAAAGATAAGTTTAACAGTAAAAAATAGGGAATTTAAGAACAATAATTTTGATGCTTATGTTTTTTTTAATACCTACAGAATTATTAGCATTCTAAGAACGTGAGGTACATTTTAAGCAAATGATAGAATCTTGACCTACTTACTTGTCGTCATATGTTTATTATATTATACAATATAAAATTCAATCACTTTTCTTTTGGTTTGTAGATTTTGAAAGCTGATTTGTTTTTCAGTCGAATGGTTGGAGCCTTTATCTAAATTTTTGGTACAGGGTTGAAAAAGATATTGTGAATGTTCTCGTTTCTGAGGCTTTTTAATTTTTCTTTCTAATGGGAGTAAATTAAGAATGCGTTCCAAAAGGTGCATGGAATGTGTTGAACTTTTTAAGTTGACAAAATATTCATTAGTAATCTCCTTAGTGCTTGAATTATTACCAGAAATTTTTCGAGTGCACAAATTTTCTTAAAAAATTTGTGCATGTGAAAAATTTCCGGTAATTCAAACATGTGGGGGATTCGGTAAGAAAATTTCACACCTAAATTAAATGAAAAAATAAATGAAGTTAGAAAATTCGAAGCGGTAAATTTTATGGTAGATAGATGTCAAAATCGTCACTTTTCGTTCGCTCCTCCTGCCCCGAAAATCGCAGCGAAACCATAGGATTCGCGATGTAGTTCCAAGTTGCTTGCCAGAACGGCAATCCGGCGGCGGTTTTTTTGTTCGGTAATAGCGTTTGAAAAGCAAATGTCAAATATGATCATAATTCAATAATTTGACAGAAAAATTTCCACTTATTAATTTCGCTCATGTACCGGATAAAAATTTTCGGAAATTTTTTGAGTTGCCATGGTAACGAAATCAACAGTAACCTTCTGACTGGGAAGAATATAAAACTGCCCGTCTCGACTACGCATATGCCATAAGAGACGCAAAAAAGGAATCATGGAGGAAGCACTGTAAGGAGATAGAAAACACTCCGGAAGCTGCTAGACTCCAGAAAATTCTACAGAGAGACAATCAAGGTAAAATTGGATCACTGCAAAGACAACAGGGTGACTACACAAATACCGAGAAGGAGACTTTGGACTTACTCCTAGAGACACACTTCCCGGGAAGTGTAGCTATCCCACGAAATCATAACGGTCCAATTGAAGACATACCTATTAAGAAGGCGTCTAAAGAAGACTGGAAACATGCCAATAGTGTAATTAATATAACAAAACTTGAGTGGGCGATCAATTCGTTTGAACCGTACAAGTCACCGGGGGTAGATGGAATATTCCCGGCACTACTAAAACAGGGTATTATCAAACTTGCAACACCCCTGTGCACATTATTCAGGGCCAGTCTGACCCTAGGATATGTGCCAACCAGCTGGCGGATGGTAAAGATGGTATTCATACCAAAACCAGGGCGCGAGACCTACGCCCAGGCCAAATCATTCCGACCTATCAGCCTAACATCCTTTCTCCTGAAAACCATGGAGAAGCTGGTGGATAGGCATATCAGGGACGATGTTATCAACTCAAAACCTTTATATCGAAACCAATATGCCTACCAGACAGGAAAATCATGTGAGCTAGCCATACACGAGCTTACTCACAGAATAGAAAGGGCACTGGACAGCCAGGAAACGGCTTTAGGAACCTTTCTGGACATTGAGGGGGCTTTCGATAACACCTCATACGACTCTATAAGCAGAGCAGTGAAGAGAAGCGGGGTCAAGCAGTCGATAACAAGATGGATTGACTCAGCACTCAAAACCAGGAAAATACAAACAATGCTGGGCTCCACGACAGAGGAGGTGTCGGCAGGGGCTGTCCGCAGGGGGGTGTCCTATCACCCCTGTTGTGGTGTCTGGTTGTTGATGAACTCCTAGAACAATTAGAACAGCAAGGAATATATGCGCAGGGATATGCAGATGACAGCACCATCCTGGCAACAGGAAAATTTGAGGGCGTCACATCAGAAATGATGCAAAGAGCCCTCAAAACGGTAGATAAATGGTGCACCCAGGAAGGTCTATCCGTCAATCCAGGAAAGACCACAGTGGTAGCTTTTACAAGGAAAAGAAAAATTCAGAACCTGAAGAAACTATTTCTTCGGGGAAAAGAATTACAAATGAGCGGTGAAGCCAAGTATTTGGGACTAACTCTAGACACCAAACTGAACTTCAAAGCTCATATAGAGAAAGTGACCACCAAAGCCACGCGGGCTCTATGGGCCTGCAGACGAATGGTGGGCAAGAACTGGGGACTACAACCACGAATGATACATTGGCTGTACCAAAGGGTTGTGATACCAATAATAACCTACGCCTCCCTGATCTGGTGGCACAAAGCTGGAAAAGGAGAGTCGTTGAGGAAACTAAACAAGCCTAGGGATAACGGGGGCCATGACAACAACGCCTACCGCAGCTATGGAAGCGCTGCTATGCCTACCTCCATTAAATCTAGTAGTGGAGAATGAGGCATCGATAGCGACTTACAGGCTAAGAAACAACGGGTATGAGACCTTTCCAAGAAAAGGATATCATACAGAAATAGCCCAACAACTGGGAAAAAACCGACTACTTGAAATGCAGTTTGACAGAATCAGCACAACTTATAACTAACTATAACTAAATCTAAATCTAAATCTATAACTTCACAAAAACCTTCAGGGTGATTATACCTGATAGGGAAGATGAGGGCAAAAGGCAGATGCGAAGTCACCCAAATGATACCATATGGTATACGGACGGATCAAAAACGTCAAGCAGTACCGGAGCAGGAATTGCGGGAGACCAACCAGGGACATACTTCAGTCTGAACCTGGGCAGCACTGCAACCATGTTCCAAGCAGAAATAACAGCCATAGAGGCTTGTGCACAAGAAATGGTATGGATGTCATACACTAACAGAAGAATCCGTATCATCACTGACAGCCAGGCAGCTCTTAGAGCTCTGGAGCCGACATGCGGGATCGCATACAGCACGGCAAAAGGCGCAGTAAAGGAACTATTAAGACAGAAACACAACTTGCATTGGAGAGAGGCACCAGGAATGAGACAATCACGCATATTCTTAGGTGACCCATCCAAATCAAAGACTAACGAATTGCTGAAGCTGAGCAGAAGACAGCTAAGATGTGCAGTGGGTATTCTAACAGGACACTGCACGCTAAACAAACATCTCACCAACATAAAGGTGAAGGATGATCCAGATTGTAGGATGTGTGGTGAAGAGGAGGAAACACCTCACCACATCATATGTGAATGCCCAGCCTTAGCGGCGAGAAGGATTGCACATTTCGGTGAACCATCAGTGACACCGGAAGAGATAGCCAATGCTCCCATCGACCGTATACTCGCCTTCGTGGGAGGAACGGGTCTCATGGAATAGGGAGACCATGGGGGTACAATAAGCTTTAGCTTCAGTACAGCGGGCCAAAAGACCGCAACCCATAAGGAAAAAAAAAAACCTTCTGACTGACTAAAAATGCGACGTGTGATATTTTCGTGCAAATAGTCTGCTCTGCGCTCAAGTGAGCGTTGGTCTTATGGAAGTCACGTATCACGTGAAATCGTGGAATTCCAAACCGCTTGAAAACTCATTTGGTACCGTACCGTAATGCTATTTTATGACTGAGTAATAGTATCATGAACTGCTGCAATTGATAAATCAAGCGTTCAGATTGTCCACATTTAGGGATATTCTGGCTAATAATTTATAATAACAATAACAATTAATAGTGGCATAGCACTAGGAGTAATATTGACAAATTCATTCTTTGAAACTCCAATCATAGTGTCCGTTTTACTTATTACTTCAACTTTGTTACCTTCACCATAACTTCAACAAAGCATTAAAACCAAAGTACCAGAAATATAATCTGATAGTTTTCTCTGATAGTGCTCTGATAAAAGTTGACTTTTCATGGGGAGGGAGAATTTCCTTTTAGATATCTATTAGATTTATACGTTGTGTGGGTTACAAAGTGCTTTTTTTTCATTTCTCACTTGACTGTGTCTCTCTGGTGCATTGTGACAGATTTAGAATTTAGGCGGCCTCGATTCTCTAGATCAGTGCATATGGTGGAGTTTTCTCATATTTTCATTTTCCATTTTAAGATCAGAGTAAGCGGAATTAAGGAAATTCGCACCCCCATCCCCGACGCTAATCATGCTTCGCATGTCATGATTTGTTGGGACGGGGCCTTAGCCCTCAGAGCCCCCCAGCAGGCGGTTGTCGATTAATAAGTCACGGGTTTCTGTATTTAACAATAACAGGAACAAATTCAATGACAATCAATATCTTAAAACTTGTTTCCAACAGAAAATGTCTGCAATATGAATTGTTCAAGGTTTCTTAATTTTTTCGTATATCCCAATAATTCACTCTTCTCTTCTTGTGTCTTTTGAAATACGAGTATTATTAAATCTCTTACTCAATTTGTGACAATTAAATTTAAAATAAATTATCAATTAATATAATTTATATAAATGTACTTTTGATATTTACACCAAAATTATCACAACAACCCGGCTCATTATAACTCATATATAAATTAATTCAATGGAAACAAGCAATGCAATTAAATCGAATCGATGGATTTACATCTAAATACAATTATTTAATTACAATCCTCGAGTAAACCTTGCATTCATCCTGTGTTATAATGCATGTTAGCATCCCGCCTATTATATATTTTATATTTATATTATGTATATTGTATACTTATGCAATAATATTTTTTATACGAATGTGCATTTATCTTTATGGAATATTCTTCTTCGAGGTTACTGCAGCTACCCGGGTTTATTGTGTTTTCCTCGTGTGAATTTACTCCACATATTTCAGCATTCCAGTGTCCCTAATTAAGTGGTACAGATTCGTAACTGGACGGTAATATACTCTATTATTTTTTAACCGAAGTGACATCATTTCACAGAGCAGATGTTAGAGTATTTGGGATGCCAATTTGTTGGCGTAAATCTGAATATTTTAGACAGTCTTGGATCATATGATCTACGGTAAGTCTGACATTTTTTATTTCACATATTGGTTCTCTTGCTATGGCAAACTGTTCTCTTCTTTTAACTTTACGAGGTAACTTCCATGCGTCTATCGATGTTTGTAAACGTTTGAGTTTCATACCAGTGCTGTTCCATTCGTCCTGCCAAGATTCTTTTATTTTATTTTGTAGATGGTTTTTAACAGGATTCGTCCGAATCGGAATGCCTTTCCTCTCAGCCGCAAAACGTGCTGCTTCAACTGCTAGTTGACACTATGCATAAATATGATCCGAAGTCCATATAAAAATAATTATTTTTCTTGTATTGAAGAGCGAATGTGTTGGTGTAAATGTTGAACAAATGGGTTATTATTAAAAAATTTTAAAGAGTGAATTGAGAGATTGCAAAACCTTAGAGCTCTCAAGTTCAATAGTGAAAATACTATCCATTAGAGGAAGAGGAGAGAGAAGAGAGTATATGATTCGTTTAGAATAAAAAAATCTACACTTCTGTTACGCTTAGACCCTCTTAGAGCCCGTCTGAAATTTTACTGGATATTGTTCTTTTCCATGTTAAGTGAGTGTTATTCAATAGAATAATGACCTGTTAATAACTCGGTTCTTAAATGAAATTTGATCCTTGTGAGCAGTTCTTTCGTTAGGTAGAGTATGGTCCACTAATTATAATTTTCTATATTATTAGTTTCCTGGAATGTTCCTCCAGCACTCGTTGTATTTGTTCTTGATGGCATATCTTACTGTGAATTTAGAAAATTCTAAGCAGACGTTCTGGGCCAAGAAAACTGTTAACTGACTCTTGTCCAGCAAAATCTTTTTCAATATCTAGTATTCCAGCAGGGCTTGCTAAAGGAGTGTGGAGGGTATTCCACACGCACTCAAAATACATGTGGCAACACCCAAAGTTAACCTGTTTCTCCGCCCCTGTATTCCAGAATGTTCCAGCAACTAAAATTATTTGACCAAGTCTTTCATTTCCAGAGTTTTGTAGTCTTGTGGTATTCTTATACTAAGTTGGATGTTACCTTGTTATGGACTAACACTTTTAGTACTGTCTAACTGTCCAACATTACGTCTATTTTAAATTACTTTAAGGCACATACGACCACTGCTTGTAAAAATCGAGGAGTAAACCGTTTAGGAAATGTGTTGGTAATTTGGGATAATTCTGGAAATTCCAAAAAACTACCATGGTACTCCAAGGAAATTCTGCGAAGGAAATTCTAGAAATTTCTAGGAAATTCGTGAAAAGTATAACGATATGCATATTCTGCGTAGAGCAATTATAAGACTAAACACGGTGGCGTGACTGGCGTAGCAAAAACCTTGCAAGAGATTTTTTTGAACTTAATATATTCTTATATAGCAAAATATTGAAGAATAAAGTGGTACAATTCCAAAAAAGAAACAAAGAAAACAAAAAATTTGATTATATATTTTCCAAAGAGCATAAAAATGGTACGCCGCAGCGGCCCCGTGCTAGAAAGAAGATCTTTTGTCATAATTTTATATATTTATTTTTATTTATTGTCTAATTTTTTTAGAATATAATATTATTCGTTATTTTTTAAACAGTTTAAAATCGTCTGTCTCGCAATTTTTGCCCCAAAGCCATAACTTTTTATGATGCAAACTATATTTTGCTTCACATTTGCTGATGGATCAAGTAGCTAAACTGAATAAATAGTTTAAAAACTCTAAAATAATCTCATTTTTCTGTAGCTTATGATTTTTGAGTGTTAGTACATTATATTATAATATTAAATAAGCTATTAGGTTAATTTGTTAATTTGCTTATTTTGCTTGCCTATTTTTTGATTTCAGATAATAATTATTAAAAATTCTATTGTATGCGGTAATATACAGATATAAATATTTATCTAAATATCCTTCTGACATTTGTTCTTATCCTACATAATTCTGGGTGTAGATATAATAGGCTAGGCTCTTCATTTAGGTCAATGCAAGTTTACTTTCAAAAATATTAATTTTCTCAGGTGGTATTGCTTAGGAATCTTCTATGCAAAGTACCTGTTTGAACGCATTTTCAATTATAAAAAATTAGAAAAATAGCAGGTTTTTTAAATTTTAACAAGAATAACCACTACAAATAATGAGTTACCCTTTCAAAGCAAAAGTATATTAAATGTTCATTGGAGGAAGACAACATTATGGCAATGCGTCTTAGAGAATTACAATAAATTCAAACGTTGCTTGATAATAATTTTCTCCAATGATCTACAATTCACATAATTCGTACACTAAATATATAACAATAATAATAATAATAGAAAGGTTTTTTTGAAACAATACTTTCTTTAATGACTGTGTAAGCAAGCTAAAAATAGAAATTCATAAATCCATTGCAATATGAAGGGTAACGGGATAAATTGCAAAGGTTAACATTTAACATTTGGTATAACTTTAAACTCTGATTAAACTAATTATAATTTTTCAAACTAGTAATTATTTTCTTAGTTGGTAATTTAACATTACATACAAAATTATAATAAAAGTTGGAAAAATAAACAGAACAAAAAATGTTTGTTTCTAAAAAAAAAACGCGATACTGCCATATAAGACTAATTCTATCATTTTAAACATCTTTATTAGCTTAGTTATTGAGATATCGAGTGTTAAAGAAGGATAGTCTCCAGACAATAACCTAAAACTTCTTCAGCGTGAGCTTCTTTGGAACTATTTCCTTTTATTTTACTAAATATATTGCACTTGATCTTTATAGTTCATGTGGAACGACACGGACAAAATATATTACAAAGCATGCGATGATATGAATTCTTCTATTTAGATCCGAAGAAGTTTATGAATAATACATACCTAAAGGGTGGCAAAGAAAATATTTTTCCTTTACATGCTATTGTTAATTAAGAATCTCCAAAATAATATTTAGGGTTATATTAATCATCTATTGATTGATTTTGGTATATACTTGTAGAAGATTAAAATTATGTACTGATCAGTAAATAAACTAATAAATTTTATTATATGCGAAAGAAAGTAACATTCAGTTTAACGATGATGACTTAACTAAAAAGTGACTATTCATTCGAATTTTTTTTATACTTTAAATATATTGAAAGTGTTTTCTATAGACACAAACACATTAATGTGTCTTTCTTCTGACAATGATGTGATTTTTCAGGAAAGTAAAAGTGGAAATCAATGTAAATTGAAACTAATAAAAGTTGCCATCAGCGTCGGTCTTTGTCAACTGTAAATACTCGTTGGCAGACTTAACTAACTGTCAGAATCAAGTTAGTTTGAATATAGAGCGATTATAGTCTGTATATCCGTTGAGTGAAGAAGAAATAGATTTTTTACTCAATGGTACACCATATTGTAAGTTAACTGAATAAAAATTGACAAACACATTATGTTACTATCTGAGATTGTGTCTAGTTGTTACCAAGTGTTGCCAATTTAATGTTGCATCTACTATTTTCTAACGTTTGAGAGACAATTATTTGATGATATAAATTGTTTCGAAACGACGTTGTAATAAAAAACCATCTTTGATTTAATTATTGGCTTTATAGCACAAAAACTGAAAAGGCTAAACTCCGTTTGGTAGACAAGAATTTCGCATTATTTTAATGATTATGTTGTTGAATAATACATATTGAAATATTAATTCCATTAGCAAAAATTCTCTCGTCTATAACCACAAAAGATCTTTATTAGATAAAATTCAAAATGCCATCGACCGAAGTACTTCGGCCACAATTGTCAGCAATGCGTCTGTGGTGTCACTAACACTGCTAACTGCTACCATCTATTACGTTTCTATTAGTGTGACCATATGCTGTTTTTATTCATGTACTTAATGGTGTCAAGCTTTTATGGACGTGGTGTCTCGTACTATATACCCATAACTTGTTTTCATGCAATTATAATAATTAGTACTCACAGAAACCGAATATATTCAGAACTGCTTTTTACCAAATTTTAATATACAAAATAAAGTTCCTTTCATACTCTTGGATTTCACTTATTGATATGGCTAAAACCGTTCCATTAGGGAGATGAATACCAATAGTTATAACAGCGCCGAAATCATTGTGAGAACGATATCTCGTAAAACAAATGCAACAACAAAACAGAAACAAAATCCATCGTCCAAAGCAATATGATTCCAATCTTCATCCGAATTTGCTTGCTCTTGAATCTAGGTAGTGTTATCAAAATTTCGTTAAAGATACAACAAAAGGCGATTATTTCTAATAACATATTTCTAAATGTATGGTTTTTATTATATTTGTTTGCAACGTTTTATTAATATTTTCCAACTTTGAATAACGCCTTACATTTATTCCTGGTATTTGAAAAATTGATAAAGAATCCATCAAAATTTCATTAGTTGTTACTAGAGACGTGAAAAGTGTGAAATCACAAATAATGATAACAGGATATCCGATTCATTCCCAAATACATTTTTATTAATAACTGATAACTAATAAAATTGTACCAAATGCTCATTGTCATATATTTGTTCCATATATTTTAAAAATATACATACACAAATTCCATTAAAGCATCATTAACATTACTATATACTATTTATTTCCAAAAAAAGAAATAACACTGCCTGTCCTAACAGGTTGCCGTAAGACACAGTACTTATAACATAATAAAATACTTAACATAATAAAATAAAATATACTATTAATCAGTAGGACCAAAAAAGGTACAATTATGATTTCATTATTTTTTTTGTCAATATAAATGACTTCTTAGAACATTTTAAAATTTTAAGTACTATTTCTTTACCCAGGATTTTTTAAATATGTGTTATATTTAAACTCAATATATTTTTTAGTAAGTGTTCCTCTAGATTCAAATACTAATCCAATAACTGACATATTTTCTACATTAAATTTATTTTTATAAAACAACAATTGTGAAGAATTCCATATTACATATAATGATACTTGATTCATGCCCAGGCCCAGGCGTATTTTCTATCAGTTTTATTTCTGTGTTTCTCGAAACAGGTTTTGCAACATGTAGGTTTTGTGAAGATGCATCTTTTGCAGAAATATAGCCTATACTTAATAAATTTTAAAATAAATTCGTTGGATATATTGTGGTGAAAAATTTGCTTACGATCCTTCGCAGGAGAAACTGGTTTTACATTTAAAAAGTGTATAATCATAT
The DNA here is from genome assembly GCA_963680705.1 of Rhagium mordax. Taxonomy (NCBI): domain Eukaryota; kingdom Metazoa; phylum Arthropoda; class Insecta; order Coleoptera; family Cerambycidae; genus Rhagium; species Rhagium mordax. Next base: position 23,882,156 of record OY796657.1, on the reverse strand, counting down.
TTTAATATACTCGGTAAGTATGAAATAGTAAATGGATACATTGGACCTTGAAGAAAGACCAGCAATTTGTCAATTTAAGATTTAATTTTGTCGTATTTTGTTTTTATTTCAACTATTTGCCAGGCCAGAATTAAGAAGGGGTGAAAGTGGTTTAACGAAATGAAAGTATTTTCAAATAGGTTGATCACTAGTCTCATGAATAAAAGATTGATAACTGATAATTCATTCCAAAAAGTACAAATGAACAAATTAAATATTAGCGTGGTAGTCAATGTAAAATTATTTTTTTTATGAAGTCTTCGTGCTGATTTCTGCAAACCATTCTCGAGTTACATCATCATCATCATAATCGGTAAACAATTGTCTAGATCCTAGACTGTTAAATTAAATATAAGAAAATGTGTAAATATGAGAATTACATAACTTGCAAACGTTTTTATAAAATCTCTTAACTACATATTTTTATTACAGACAATTGTTTACCGAATGATGACGTAAACCAAGTAGCTGCGTTTTATAGATGAAACTTGGTACAAAAATAAATGACGATTTAATCTAATTTGTAGATGACTTTTTGGGTTCTCTTCGGTGTTGAATATTTTGATTTCTACACACAAAAAAAAGTAGTTTTCTTTTGAATATATTATTATAATTTATTCAGGAATTTTAATGTATTATTTGTTCAATGAGAGAGATTTTTCTTAGTTTGAAGCATTATATTTATTCGTGAAAACTATATCAAAATCTTGAAGAATTTCTTTCACTTGTGAGGGGTATAATCAAATCAAAATATTCATATCCTAAATATAAAACGATGCATAATCTCCATTTAATAATGCGTTACTTTTTGAACAAATATTATGTAAATTTAAAACAAGTTACAGAATTCTTGTTTTAAACATATGTATATGTTTAAACATTTGAGAATATCATATATTTACTTTGAGATGTATTTAATCAAGTAGAAATATCCTTATTCTACACTAAAGACTATATATAATTTTAATTTAAAAATTCATTATTCTTGGTACAACCATTACGTAAATTTGAAACAAACGATAGAATTCTTATTTTGATATACTTATATATTTAAAAATTGAGAATATCATATATTTAACCTGAAAGGAGTATAATCAAGAAGAGACATCCAAATATTCACATTGAAAACTATACATTACTTTAATTTAAAAATTTTATAGTCTTAGCATAAAAATTACATATATTTTAAACAAATAATAGAAGTATTCGTTTGAATACATGTATTTATTTAAATATTTGAGAAAATCATCTAGTTAACTTGAGAGAAGTATATTTAAGTCAAGACATCCATTTTCTAAATAGAAGACTATACATAATTTCGACCAGAAAATTTTCTGATCTTGGTGGAAGCCTTTTGCGGTCTTTCTGATTTAAGACTTTATTTTAGAGGATATAGACTAGCATTTTGATGTAAATAATAAAATTCATTTTACTATTTTATTTTTATATTAAATATTTGCCTCTAAGGACTTCTGACTTGTTTGGAATTCATTTCTATTATTCGCCTGGTCTGGGCACTGTCCACATTGCAATAAGCTTCACCAGAGGGCTACACGGTCCACATTTGCATCTCACCGACTTTATGTGGATCAAGTTTATCAAGAACTGGGAATTATCAGTTCAAATGTAGAATTGGCGAATTAGCTTCACATGTCTTTTTAAGGCATTATTTAGAGGATAGACTTTAGACTCGCATTTGGACTTTTGACGTAAATAGTAGAATTCATTTTATTATTTACCACTATGAAGTATGAACTTCTTTGGAATTTAATTTCTAAATAAATCATAATCTTAGATTAAGAATAATATGATTTTATATCAAGACTTGCTCTTTTTCAGTTTAAATAAATGGAAATTTTTCTTGAAGACCATAATAATTTCTAGACAAACAAATCATATAATCGGTTTAAAATTATATGTAATCTTAGTTTAATGTTATTATTGTTTTAATTTAAACGATTCAGTATTATTGTTTTAAATAATAGATAACGTTACATGGAACATACCATTTCTTTATAAAGAAATAATCATGTATTTAAAGGAAATATATTGAGGTATTCATTTTAAAACGTGGAATAGTTTTGAAACAAGAATGTTAGAATTTTTCATTTTAAATCAATTTACAGCTTAATTCAATAGTATGTAAATTTCTAAATAAGAATAATCTCAAATAAATAGTACTCTTCATTTGAATGAATGCTATTTTTCATTATATATGAACTTATCGTTTATTTGGATTGAAGCACATTTATTCGTTTTAAATATACATTTTTTTGTGTGTAGATGTTTCCACCAACAATTCATAGAAATATTCCAATTGAATTGAATCTTTGGATTTTAGTCAACCGGTGCCATCATTTCCGACATAACAGAAAGTGTCCCAACTTTCTTGTCTTAAGTAACACCCTATATATAAGTAATTTCTCTTCTCCAACGGTTTTTTACAATTTAAAATGGAATCATAAATGACCTTGAAATTGGATTTGTTATTTTTAATAGGCCATGATATTAAGGAACAAATTTTATAATTATCAAAATAGGTTTTACATTTCATTAGGTAAGCATTTCCTTTAATTTGAAGTTGAACTGATTTGTTCACGTTTGGTGTTTTTTGTTTTTAAAATATTTTTTTATAATCTAAACGGAGGTTCAAACAACTCATTCATTATTTACTTACAAATATAAATCTTATCGAATTACCGCAAAAAATAAAATAAGATCGTTTAAAATAAATTTATCTGGCCTAAAGTTTTGATTTGTTATCACGGTTTGATGCGGAATATGATAAATATAGGCAAGAATCGTTGTAAAAATAGTATATTCTTAAATAATGTTTCTTAAATTCGTAAACCTTCATACACTTTCTTAGTGACTGAATTTATGATATTAGAAATTCAAGGAAAGGTCTAGAACAGCCGTTCACTTAAAGATTAAATCTTATCTGTTCTCTTTGTATTGTTTTTTTGATCGAAGAGTAAAGGGGATTATTCTATGAGATCAGCAAGATATATGGCTCTCTCGTTATTACTGGCTTAGCCTCGATATTAATATTTTTTTCACTACTACAGAGAATTATAAACATTAATGTGTCCCAAGAAATGAGCGATTATTAAAAGATGCCAAGGTTGTGTAAAAAATAGAAAATGTTACTGTTTTAGATGTGATAGCCAATAGGCGCCGTGGTCTGAGTATTACAAAATGATTTGATGAGATATCCATATTATCCATGCATATATTTCCTGTACCGTGACAACTACATATGCATGTTTATCGCTCTACTATTTGACCCTGTATAGGCAAACCAGATTGGTTTTTGCTCTTGTCAAATAACTTAATATATAATATATATACAAGGCAATTTTTGTAATTTTGAGGAACTACACGATAAAAGATATTTGTTCCTCGAATAATTTAATTCTTTGTTAATTTTTCTAAATCCTTGCCCCCATCTTTCGATCGTCTGCCTACGCCAACCCTGTCGATAAATTTACAAGAACCAAAACTGGTTGTCGACGCAATTGAATTTGTGCAGATGTAGATATTCGACCCAGGAATATTTTTTTATTTGAATTCTGAAGTTCCTAATTCAAAAATTTTAATATATTTTTGGTTATATTGGTAATTTCTTGTTACTGGTTACTGTAGTTGTGGATGTCTTGAATATTATAGATTGGTGCTTTGGAATCCATTTCTTTATTGGTCAAATTATTCTCTTATTTTATAAATGTGGTTTTGTCACCTTCAGTCACCTTCAACAGTGGGAAGAATGGAATGGACAGTCGGTGGGAATCTTGAAGGTTGAAAAGAATTTATTTAGCTTATTAAACGTTGCGTTTTGACGTTACACAGCAATGACGCGACAAGTGTTTCTTTTATATTATATGCAAAATAAACTTCTTTAAGAAATATAATAAAAGAAAAAAGGATTAATCATTAATCAACATTAGAATTTTGAATTTCCGATCTTATCGGCTACAAAAAACAGTTTTTGCTATGTCTGTCAAAATAAATATAGAAGTGTTCAAATATTTCCGTAAATTGTTGATAGGGGTAAAGTTCACACAAGTCTATTGATGAGCAATTAAGAATCTAACATAATAATAATTATTTTTAAGCTGCTTCACTTTCATGTCATCAAGATAATTTAATTGAAATTTTAATAAATTAATTATTGTTTTACAACAGACAGCTTGTAAGCAACAATGAAAAAATTAATAAAGCTTTTAGCAAATACCAGTTACGGTGTACCCAGTACAACGTATATTGACAAGTTTTAATGACTTAGGTTGTTTTGGCCTTCTTCTATTCCTTATTCCTTATATGAGTAATTTGGGCATTTGTCTGAAGATTACACAAAGGAATGTAAGGGATCCTTTCTTGAACACTACCCAGAAAGTTTAGGGATAATTTTTTATGTAGAGGCGTGCCGTTTTTCTCATTCACATTTTTGAATGTGATCATAAAAAATAATAGAAAATATATTACCTCATTGAATACTATATTTCGCTACAGTGTCTGCTTATTCCGAAATTTTCAACAGAAAAAATGATCTATTCGTAAGTAGGCAACGAATCAATTTTTTTTTTCATTAGCTTTTAATCCACCCTATTCGTTGTTTTGTTTGTTACGTATTAAGTTTTTCGTATTAAGTTACACCTTTGTAAACATTCACGCATTCATAATTATCCCCTTATTAGAAATGCTACATTAGTTCCACCACAATAGAAACTGAATACAAAGTTATCAATTGACAAATACGCAATTTCTATATTTTGTAATATGGCCCAGAACACGTAACGCGGTACTAGCGCATAACCTTAAAAATCTAGGTGGTTATTTGCTGTAATTTAGACCCCGTTTTATTATTTTGAGCATAAACACCTGTACAGAACCGGTTTAAGGCTAAATACAGCAGTAACAAATAAGTGAGTACCAACTGACCGGAAATAAATTATAGTCATGGACATTTTTTTACATTTTAGGAATTCAAAAATATGAAATATGTCAATTTTTGCGTAATCTCTAAGGATCTATCAAAAAGCAAAACTATCCTGCTTAAGCGTTTCTATTAGGGGATAGTGGATCTTGATTTATAATTTTTATTGAAATGTATTTGTAAACTGCAAAATTTAAAGTGAATATATTTTTTTTAGTTTATCTAGCTGACTCTGGCTTAGGTGGAAATATTCATTAGCACAAACAGTAAAGAAATAATAGTGTTAATTTACCATTAATATCATGAAAATTAATAGTTTAAAATCAAACTAGCTGACATTGTATAGAGAAACCACGCTTTAATCCAAAAAGCTTAAAATTTTTTGAATTCTAAATGCTTTCAAACGGCTAGATCTCTTTTATACAATACTGTAGAACAACACATTTTAAAGAAACAAGTAAAATAACTTTGCGACGTAGGGATGCACTGAAGATGATAATGAGTTTTTTCGAAACATTAATAGACTACTTTCACTTTAAATGAGGACCTAATTAAATTTTAGTGTTCAATTTTAAAAGTCGATTTGTAAAGCTAATTGATGCGTAAGTATAGCCAACCAAAACTGAAAACGAAAAGACAAAATGTTGAATGTTATTGGTTATTGACTCACTTTTGTGAGATCAGTGTTATATTGAAAAAGCAAATGTTTTGCGATAATATAATTTACTACAGTAGAGACAGATCATAAACTTAATGTTGTAATTTTAAATCCTGCAAAGTCGGTTCTGGCCTCAGACATAGGAAAGTAAAAGTTGTTTATTACTTCATTGCCACCTTACCGATCGCTGGCGCGTAGCGTAGACAAAATCAACCTAATATGTAATTAAACAAAATAAATATCAAAGGTAGGTGCACAGACAGGGTGCATAACAATCGGAACTTAATAGGACACGAAATATATTTATCGTTTAATTATTATTGTAGACATATTTTATGTAATGCAAATTTCTTAATAAATATTTTCTAAAAGCGCGATTTTTACAGATAGCCCAGTATTTACAACTTACCGCGCAAAGAAACCAATTTTTTCAAATCGAAAGACCTCGGCGAACTTTCTGTGGCCCAAAAACTATAAAATTTTTGGACATTTTTGTTTTTTTTTTCAAGTTCTCTGTATTGGTTGTTTCTAGAGCTTTGGTAGTTGTTATCAATCTTAAAGATGATAAAATTTTGAACAAATTTCATTCTTACAACTTTTCTCTACACCCAGTAACAAGCGCGCTGCAGCAACAGGAAAATGGGACCTTTTTTTCAACTTTTGTCAAGTCAGTTTTCTAAGACTATTATTCATATATCTAAGTTCAAGTAAAAAATGTATTGGTTAAAATGTTGCTTTACTTTTGTCGTACAATCGTTTGCGTATTCCCAATAAAACGATAGGTTTTTTTAACGAAAATAAAAACAAACGTCACTTAATTAGTTATTATTAAGTGACGTTTGTTTTTATTTTCGTTAAAAAACTGAACAATAATTATTGTGCATCATTCATCATTCATAGTGTCAATCTCCCTATATAATTTAATATCATCAGCACACATTAAGTATTTTAAAATACTTATTTTAAAGAATCAAGAATGTGATTGCAACCAGTGAATATACATTCCTATATTCACTGATTGCAACTCTATACTTCGTTTTTATTATGGATGTACTTTTGAAGTGATTAGTTTACTTTTTACCCTAAAATCCAGGAACTTTATGTGTAGATAGTGAAAAAAAATTGTTATTTTTTTTAACTAGGTATGGAGAAAAGTACACGATTTCCTCCCACGGTTAAAGTAAAAAAATGTTCTTCCTATACCACTTTAGAGTCGAAAGTATATCATTTCTTCAAAGTGGTAATTATCCTGTTGAATTTTCAATGGAAGCTTAAGTAAATATTACATCCCACTGCTAATGACGGCGGTGTCTAGTGTTTATAATAATGTTTATTAATTAATATTTATATAATTGATGGTCAAACGCTCACTCAAATGTATATATTTTATTTATCAACTTGTTATCCTTCTCATATAGTAAATAATTATTATTATATTACATTATTTATAATTATAATATAAATAGTTTCTACATATGTGCCATTATTCGTAATATATTGATACCATTCTTAAAGAATTCATATTTTAAACATGTTTTTTTCCAAGAGAATATTTAATAAATAATTATTAGTTTATACAAGTTAAAATATTCAAAATTAAGATGCACAAGTTAAAATCTAATGAGGATAAATATCTCAATTAAAGCGTAGGCTACCTTAAACAGAAACAAATGGATTTCGGTTTCTAGTTTTATGTCGAAATTAGTGTTAAGCGGCCATCGGAACTAAAATCGTCAAATATAAATGTCACGTTTATCGAGTTTTCTTTTGAATTTGCATACATATATGTATAGTATTGTAATTTATAACGTAATTATATAATTAACATATACAGAAATAAAAATAATATAAATATTATTTGTTTCTAAGATTAGTGAACATAAATAAAACACATGATCAAGAAAACGTCAAGGTTGTTCCATAACAGAAAACTCGTAATTTTAAGCATAAGAATTTTGAAACTTTTTTAAATGTTTCACAGGCATTTACGTAATTTGCCTGATATCAAAATACACAGAAACAGTTTTTGGGTTGATGAACCATTTAAATGCAAATGTATATTGAAGAACATAATTTAAATTTAAATCTAAAAATTATTGTCCCTGATTGATTGATTGTGACATATTTCGTAACCAACAATTTTTAATCCCCCAAATTGCCATTATATATTTGGTTTTTCTTGCAAATGCAAAAATGATTGAAAGTCATTGAAACAAACTTTTCCTACATTTTTTAAGATATATTTTATGTTCTCCATCTATTATCTTGAGTTTTATTTTATTATCTGCCCCCTAGAAGTCTAAAGTATGATATTCTATCTATTTTTAATTCTAAAATTTACCGGAAGATTTTAACAGGCCATTGATTAGTGTTGATTTAATTGTTAAGAAAAATGTGCGGGTAAATAATATGTTGATGATTCCATTGATTCCATGACAATACCTAAAGGGAATAAGTTTCAGTTTCAGATTCAAATTAAGAAAAGTGATAACATGGTATAATAGCTTAATGATTTCTTCAATCAACGATATAAATATTCATAATTGACCACTACTTTAGAAGAGACTAAAAAGTAATATTTATTATCACAATAATTAAACTTATAAGAGATGTGTATCACTTGAGTTCACATTCATTAATATTCGTTTTTTTTGCTAATATACCAAGTGGTCCAAAAAATTTTGCATTTTTTACGTTTGTCCATAACTACTTTGTTTATTAACCGACTTTAATGAGCTAGGTGTCGTTGCTTACAGAGAAGAATGGATTATCGAAATTTGAAAATGGTCTATTTTTTAAAATGCAAGATGGCGGCCGCGTTTGAAAATAACCCTTTCTATGGGTCAATTCTTTTTGAAGGAAAAATGTCGAAATAACATATTATACAATTCAAAAAAGCAATAAAATGGACTTTTCTCTACATTTGAAGATATCGATGAAAAAAATCAGTCCATCGGAAGCGGAGCTATACGTAATCATACAAAGTGTCTTTTTGTCATTTTGAAATGTTTCGTCGATAGTCCAGTTTTCTCTGTAAGCAACGACACCTAGCTCATTAAAATTGGTTAATAAACTAAAAAGTTATGGGCAAACGTAAAAGATGCAAAATTTTTTGGCTCACCCGGTATATGATTTTCTCCTTTTCAATATTTTTTTATGAACAAACTTCTACAACTTTTGTTCATTTAACTGTCTCTACCTTATTTTGTCATATAAACATATGTCTTTGGAGTCTTCTAGAATATGTTAGAGCTTAAGAAAAAAATTATATCTTTAAATATCGTCAAGAATTATGGCACTCGTATGTCCATGGTTAAACTTGGTGTGTATATATTTACTGTTTCACAAAATTTCGTTCAATTTCTCCATTTGTTGTTTGTTATATAAACAAATAATATTTATTTGAATACTTTAACGCCCTGTATTTTGGATAAGAAGAGTCTAATGACTAATATTTATGACAAAATATTTCTTAATTGGAACCAGGAATACGTCCCTCCATTTATGGTATGAAAATTCATGATGTTACTCCTTGTATAAATGGAAATACGATTTAACTCGGACAATTCTGTATTTGCATAATAATGGTTACTTTCACCTAATGTCAAAATTGAAATAACAGTATCATATAAAACGCATCAAAGCAAAGTTTTTTTTTCCCAATGCAATAAGTGGAACTTCAAAGGATCAATGAAATGGCAAATTTAAACAGTAAAACCTAATTATTAATTTATGTATTGAATTATTAAATAGGCTCTTTATGGACAGCTTTTGTCTTTAAAGCGATATAAAAAAAAAACGAGAAGAATGAAAGTTGGGCAGTTTAATAATTATAGGGAGTAACCACATCACGTTTGTCTCTATAACTCCTTTGTCTTCACTGATACAAATTTAAAATTTAGGTGCATCAAATAACAGATACATTTCATCATATCGACCTTCAGACCATTTTCTGCCATTTCAAGACGTCTAGTAATATTTCTGAATTTTTAAATTAAAATATGTTTAATTGCAGGGTTGCCTTTCTGCCTGCGGTAAACACACTTTAAGTAATAGCTTATGACGAGCAGTTTTTCGAATAAATTTAATTGTGTAATTTGCGGTGTTTGAATGATTTGAATTCAGTGAGGTCGAATTACGTTAAAAACTATATATCAATTTTGTTCATGATCACAATACTTATAATACAAAATATTTTCATTGCCAGGAAGTAAAAATCGAAACTTGGAGTCGCTTCTTGGGAAAGAGGACAAATTGGTCAATTCGGTGGGTATTTATTCGTTAGATATACAATATTACAAATGGCTGTCGGTCGGTCTATACATATACTGGACAACTTAATCAGCTTCAGCAAAAATGATGATTAAAAATATAGAAACCAATAACGAAAGTCGTTATAAAAATTTATTTGTTATGTGTTCATTTCTATAGATAATTATTTCAAATAACAACGAATAAAATTACCACCTTTTCTAGGCAACCTGATCCTTATTTTGCAATAAATTAACTCAATAAATGTTATCAAATGTAAATAATCCGAGGTAATATTCATTATACAATTTATTATGCCATGGTAACTATTCACGATATTCGTGAGGAAGATTTCCATTTCAGAATCATTATGTCTCTTTTGTAACAGAAGACATTAAAATAGTTAAAATATTGTGCAAGGGACTTTAGTGATCGCACGTTTACCAATGGGGATAATTTATATTTTTCGATGTGCATTGTATGACTATACATATACATCTCTACCAAACAGACGTCAGACTCTAATCTATACACAAAGAGACTAATTTACGTTAAATTAAAAATGAAAATATTTAAAAAAAATGCTTAATACATAATAAAGATACTGCACAAAAATACATGTGCTTATATAATTTTTGAAAGGCTTAGACACTTTTATGTTAAGCGAGAATAGATCTTTGCCAAGGCAAGGATCTAGCATATGTGGATGAATGAGATGAAACACAGGATGATGGTATCTCTTAAGGACGATGAAAATAATATTACAACATTTTTTTTTATTGTTCCAGGAGGATGAGGAGGCCGCCAGGCCTTTGGATACTCTTATCGGCAGGTATGTCTTAACAATAGATGTAGGTCGTGATTATTTATAAATGCATGTAAACAATTACTATTTAGAAATCATAATTTCCTATGCACGAGTCTTCATGATGTGTGCCTTAAACTGTGAATCGTCGAGCTGTAACCAAGTAAATTTCATTTTTAAATGGAAGTATCGTATTGTTTGATTGTTGTTCAAACATCACAAAACTCCGGGAGAAAAGGTCGTCATGTCGCATTGTATTTCCAATCATGTTAACATGTTACATGTTCTATTACTTCGATAATTATAAGCGGATGTAGTACATCTGATGTAAGTAAATTTTGTCAATTTAAATTCAATCAATACATTTTCTACAATAGGCGATTGTAGCTAAACGATACGTGATCACCTGATGGTCTTTAGTCGAACTAATTACTACTAATTACATTATCACCATTGTGACTATTTAGTGCTTTTCTTTTCTTGACCGTTGGTATCAATTAATTTGATGTGTAGTTTCCTAGGTTTTCGGTCATGTGGTAAAATAAAAAACTATTTTCTGACGTTTCGGTTTTATTAAACCATCTTCAGAGAACTAGGTAGAGAGCTTACTTTAAGAATTATTTATAATGAATTCACAGAATATACTTACAATTTAGGTGGTAAAAATTATATAATAATTAATATTAGATACATTTTTATGTCTGTTATGGTTGAGATCTTAAAAGGAACTAAATGCTAAAATATTTTGTGCCTGGTGTTTTGAGATGTTTATGTTATCCTTGATAAGGTGTAATTTATGAGCTTATTGGTACTTAACTAGAGTGAGTGACATGAAATTAATGTTTGGGCTATTTACAATTAATTTGTTTTGTTGGTGGAAAGATGTAAAAATTTTTTTATTATAATTTTTATTTGTCAATTATTATTATTACCCCTTTTTAGTTTATTTTAATAAATTAAATTAAAATAAGTTTCGCTTAAATTTTCTATGTCAGTGCGGTTGTTTATTGCGTTGTTATGTCTTTTAATTTGTAACAATTCATGTATAGTTCGTCGGTGGTAGTTTGGTTCTTTATTTAAAATTTGTATATTGTTAAAGTTAAAGTTATGGTTTTGTTCTAGAGCGTGTTTTGTTAGTGCTGTTGAATTTTAGTTGAGTGTTTTTATATTATATTTGTGGGTGTATATTCTTTTGTGGAGGTATTGTTTTGATTGGCCGATATAAGTGCTGTTGAAGTCGTTGCAGCCTATTTTGTATATTGTATTAGTTTCGTCTTTTGGTTGTAGTTCAGGTTTAAGTTTTGTGAAAAATTTTTTTGTAGTATTATATGGTTTATGTGCTACTGTTATATTGTGTTTCTTTAATACGTTTGAAATATTTTCAGAAACTTTAGGTATGTAAGGCATGGCATTTTTCCACCAACAAAACAAATTAATTGTAAATAGCCCAAACATTAATTTCATGTCACTCACTCTAGTTAAGTACCAATAAGCTCATAAATTACACCTTATCAAGGATAACATAAACATCTCAAAACACCAGGCACAAAATATTTTAGCATTTAGTTCCTTTTAAGATCTCAACCATAACAGACATAAAAATATATCTAATATTAATTATTATATAATTTTTACCACCTAAATTGTAAGTATATTCTGTGAATTCATTATAAATAATTCTTAAAGTAAGCTCTCTACCTAGTTCTCTGAAGATGGTTTAATAAAACCGAAACGTCAGAAAATAGTTTTTTATTTTACCACATGACCGAAAACCTAGGAAACTACACATCAAATTAATTGTGACTATTGGTATTAAGATTATTCTCCTCTGCTTTCACATTTTTATTTACAAAAAATAATGAATCATTATTATTGTATATATCAGTGTTCCTTCTGGATTAGTAAAATCCCTATTTGTTTCCATGTAGTTCGCGAAAAAAGGGAAACAAAGTTTTTGTGGAAAATAATTTCGGCAGGAAGTAACTTATACAGAGGTTTATAGCTTAAGTTTTAGAACTGAAAGTTGGGAAGCCCATTAGTAAATTTATGAAAGTCTGTTATCTTCATTATTGTGAGGATAATTACTTTTTTAGGCAACTGTCACAAAGAGTGACGTTTTACGGATCTGACAGCGTTCCTAAAGTGTCATCTTTTTGTACTCATTTGTCAATTTTATTTTTTTGGCCGCTTTTACTTCACGGCCGCTTTTACTTCACGGCCGCTTTTACTTTACTACCGCATTATCTTTACGGTCTCGTGTATTAATTGATCATTAATAATATAGTAATTTTCGTCACAAGTCCGGAAGGTGACTTGTTACAGTCGAGTACATATTATGGGCGAGGCGACGTCAGGAGCCGAGTCCAGAATATCTAAACGAGGCTGGAACAACACCTTACGGACGTGTGTCGAATGATATTTTATTTCATCCCGTCATTTCTTGTATATCTATTAGTATATTTGTATAATTTGACACTTGGTTATTTTCTTATGTCATTTGACGTTTGACACTATTTATAATAACAGTTTGTGATTGGTTCGTAATAAGTTTCCGGTGGTTTCCGGTACTTTACCGGCTCTGATACCGTATTGCCTCATCTTCCCTTCCACTAAGAATTTTATTTGATATTTCTTTCATTCTTAAAATAGAATCCTCAATGTACCCTTCTAGAGGTAGATTTCCAACCTTGCATTTGCAGCTTCATAAATTTCCGGTGGATTATCGCTATCACTATGACTCATTTTTACTAATGACAGAAATGGCACGGCTTGTCAATAAACTATCCAGTGACGTTTTCATTTGTCAAACGAATTAAAAATTTCAGCCTACTAGGCTTCTCGCAAAATTTTGTCCATGTCTGCAGTAGTTTGTACGAAACAATATTAAAAATATTTTTTCTACTACCGATCGAAAAGTACTAACTTTCCGCACGCTGAAGAGTGCGTAAAGTTAAACTTTACGCACTAGTGCGTAAAGTGTTTTTACCTTACGCACTAGTGCGTAAAGTAACATACTAAATAATTGCATACCTATTAGAACACCTATAATAATCATATCTTATTTTAAGAACATTAAATGTGGTTATTTAATTTTATGTAGTCCATTTATTTAATATCACGGTATTATTATAAAACATACCAAATATTTTTCAGTATTCTTTAACAATAATGATTGAATTTTTTACAATTCTGAAGTTTCATTTATATTCTTGACATTGACATTAGACAAAGAAATAATAGACATTGATTAATTTCACTCATTTAAAATTAAGTGGGCTATAACAGTATTGTGCTTATGAAGATTTGACGTAATAGGTAAGTTTTGACTTTTCACATTATTATTAGAGAATTTAGGTCCATTTCGGTAGTAGAAAAAATATTGTATGCAATTCGTGCGAAAAGTGAGCTTTTTTCACTCATGGGAAATTCCAATTTGTGAAAAAATCTCACCTTACGCACTTGTTGCATAAATAACTAAATATTTATTTTACTTTTTGGTGACAGCTGCCTAAAAAATATTGTGTGCACCTCGGCCAAATGATCTTTCTCGGCCTTATCCGAAGTTTGCTTGGCCTCGGCCGAGAAAGATCAACTTTTTGGCCTTGATACACAAATAACTATTATAAAGGTATGTTATTGTTATTTATAATCTACAGTTTTGAGATTATGTTTTGCTGAACAATGCCATTAATAACTTGCAAAGTATGAACTCTGAAAACTTTAAATGTATACATTATTATTATTTTTATTATAAAAAAAGCAGGTCACAAAACGCAAGGTAAGAACGTAACGCAAAATTTTAATATAAAAAAATATTGGCCCCAATGATCAGATCACAAGTTATCCGCTTTGGTGTTAGCACCTGAAATTTACATGTAAATCGATTCAAAAAGCTAATTTTTCGGTTGTCTTACTTTTGAAATGATATTCATAACATATACAGGGTGGCCCACCTCTCCTCGCTCGGACCATAGCCTCTAGCCACGGTGTAAGACAATTAGGTGATGAAACGCCTCAATATATCGTATGGTTAGAGTGTCGCCAAACTGTTAACGCAAGAGACGCGAAATCGTAAGACTAAGAGAGAGAGTAGGTGGCCGCGAGGGCCGCGCGAGCTGCACCTCGCATCGTCCCTAGTTAATTTCCACGTCATTTTACCAGGTCGAAAAATATACCATTCGATGCAGAAAAATATGTGGAACACGATTGTTGAAAAATTATGTGTCTAAATTATCGGCTACTGTGCAAAAAAAAAATAAAAACCATAAATGAAATTGGACGCCGGCACGTTTAACTCGAAACGCTGCTAAAACCGTTCGAGTTATGAAAAAAATTAACATAAACAATTTTATAGAGAACTAAATTTCCTATAAAGAAGTCAGTGGTGGCATTAGTCTATCTTTAATAGTTTTGGTGTGAGGGCGCCTCAAATTCGCGCGCTGATCTTTTGTTAAATTAAACTTATCGTTTTCCAGCGCACAACTTTCAGCGCCTAAAATATTCAAGATAGACATATGCCGTCACTGACTTTTTTATAGGAAATTTAATTCTCTATAAAATTGTTTATAGCCATTTTTTTCATAACTCTAACGGTTTTGGCAGCGTTTTTTTAAAATGTCAAATCGGAATAATTTTTTGTAAGAAAATCATTATTTTTAGCAATTATAATAGTGATAATACAATTCTGAATGTAAAAAACTGTATTTATTTAACCTTTTATTACAACACAATTATTGTCACAAGCAATGAAAAATTTATTTTTACATTTATCTGTCACCTCCGCCTACTACAAAAATTGCCGATTTAAAAAAAAACAGTTTTATAAAAGAGAATCCCAGACAAAAACAAAATCGTTTTCCAATAAAAAGAAGGAATCTAGATTGCAATAATTAACCTGATACTCTATTATAGGTTGATTCAATTTACCACATGAAATTTCTGAGCACATTGCAAGAGATTTAAATTAAAATTTAAGAATCAATATAAATGTGATTAATAGTTTTTTCTCTTTTTTTTTGATTTTGGACAATAAAAATATCTAAGTAGGTAATAATGCTTTATGTTAATAGTTATTTAATTTTTGAATAAATAAATAGACATTTTTTCGTATACCTACATCATATTTATTTCACTCACGTATCCCTTATTATTTATTGCTTGCAAGCTATAAATGATTCTTTCAATCAATGCGATCACCGACATAATATAAAAATCATTACTTACTACAGCTGTTTTAATTAAATTCTATAGGTATAGTGTAAAAATATTGTTTCGTTTTTAATTAGTAAAGTTAATTATTTAGATATATAATACTAGAACATTTAAAAAGAATTGCTTTAGATTTTAAACAGCTCCATACTCATACAATGAGCCCGAATCACGGTAAAATATGCGGCCACCACTCTACCATCTCTCTCTATTACTCTATTCCCAGCGTTAACAAATCGACGACGGGGTCGGCCGGCTTCTAGCATCACCTAATTGTCTTACACCGTGCCTCTAGCTAGCTAGGCCAATGAAGATTGAAAACATTTAATTGTAAGTTATTGGACCGTAATTGTGCTACCTTTTAAAATAATTTTTGTGTGTACAGTGTGTGTAACTAATTTGATCTTTTTTTAATGGGATGCCCTGTGAATTTTTTCATTTTTAGAATCTGTCTTACCTATATGGGCTTTACCAAGATATTTTTTGGATATGAGATAAAACACTATCAAGTTATTCATGTTTTAATAAAATTTAATGAAAAATCATGGACACAAAATAGTTTGGCAAACGCTACCATAAACAAATTGCTCCAAGAACATATATGTTCATCCAGTAGGTACTAAGATTACCACATTGATTATCATTATTGTCAATATAATCCGTTAGAGATAATGCGCTGCAAGAAATATTAGCGAAGTGGGTTTTGGAGATGTGCAAAAAGTATTGGAACAAATTAATTCAGATATTTGCGATAATTCTGTGAAACACACAAAATAAATTGATTACTTTGAAATGTGATGATAAAAATGATGAGTTTTT
Source organism: Rhagium mordax (assembly GCA_963680705.1). Taxonomy (NCBI): domain Eukaryota; kingdom Metazoa; phylum Arthropoda; class Insecta; order Coleoptera; family Cerambycidae; genus Rhagium; species Rhagium mordax. The sequence goes on along the minus strand of OY796657.1, from coordinate 23,865,440 downwards.
AGAATTTTGCCATCATGAAGACATTAATAAAAAAATAAACGTTCCAAGTTTAAAATGTGAATTATTATTAAACAAATGCTTCCTCATAGATAAAATCTATTAAAGCATTGAATGATATATGATTTCTACACCCAGCGATTACAGTTACGTGGCTCATTTAACGTGACATGGCCTTGTTAAACTGCCATTACTTGACCGGTAGGATTATAATAATGCAGGCGCCAAGATAGCTAAGCTGGAAAAGTATTACTTTCTGAGAAATTGAGACTCAGCTACCATGAATAATGTTTGAATATTTACTTATAAACTATATAACTAATATTTTTTGACAGAAACGAAAACATAGTTGAGATTGGTCGGTTTCTACTCAGATTTTATTGAAACATATAAACAAATATTAAAAGAAACCAATTACGAGTTCATAAGTACAACATGCAAGTTAGTGAATTAACGCTGTATAAAACCCCATTACTCTGTTATTTTGTCGTTTATTATTTAAAAAACACGCCAAATCGGAAATTTATCACAATAAAATAAATATGCAATATATTATAAAACATATAAAACGGTCTATTAGCTACACTTCCTTCTATTTCTTGTAATATGATCAACTATATTTCTACGTGTTATATAATAACCAGTTTTGCTGGCAAAAATTTGTACAGCTAGAAAAAACTCTATTCCCAAAAGTAATAAATCTTTATAATGTACAACTTTTATTGCTTTGTAGATGACATTATTACATGTTGCTAAAAATGGAATAAAATGATTTTCGATAAAATTAGCTATACTTAGGTTCATTCACGCATGAAATTTATGGTTGAAAGTGAAAAGGATGGAAAAATTTCTTTCGGTGATGTGTTAGTTATAGGAATAATAATAATAACGCTTAATTTTCATTATACCATGACAATTTTAAGTAGACTTGTGGAATAGTTTCCGGGCTCTCTTGCGCACTGATTATTTTGAAGTTTTGACTATTTTAATGGTCTTCTGGTAGAATGATCAAACAACGACAGATACGGTAGAGTAATTGAGGGTTACAAATAATGAGCTAATAAATTAAAAATTTTCCAAATTAAACAATATTTAAAAATCTGAAGAATGCATTTAAATATAGTTTAATTGGCTCAATCTCTTTTCATCCTTAGAAGTCAGGGTTAAAAATATCTTGTATAAAGCACATATTAATATACGTCATGGTTTGGAATAATGACGATTTCAGTCTCTTTTATCGATTGTTCGGCAGAGATGTATTGTTTCACCATCGAACGTTAGCAACTCGTTCCTCTTCGCTTGTTCATTACCACTTTGTTAAGAATCCTTTTTACCATGGATATACAAAGTTATTTGGAACTGGATACTCAATATTTTCTATTTTCTTTAATGAGGTCTATTCTTCCAAGCTTTAATAATAATAATAATAATAATAATAATAATATATATTTATTTATAATTTTTGGAAATTTATATTTATATATTCACGATACTCCAATGATGTACTATAGATCTGTTCTTCGTGAGGTGTTTTTATTTAAGAAAAAAAGTCACCTGGAGTTCAGTTACCATTACGTGTTTGCAATACAACTATGACAGAAGAATATATAATATTGTCAATAATAATGGTGATATAAGGAAGGTAGTGTTGCTGTATTTTGTGCTAATTTAGATATTTGTAGTGATTTTAAAGGAAATTTATTTCTAAAATGTTAGAATATTATGTTCAGGGTGATTCTTATAACGTTCTCGTCCCAATTTTTTGGTTTGTGTTTGGAAATAAAATCAAAATGTTGAACGTAATTTATAGTAGAATTTCAAAAATTTCAACAAAAATAAAACAATTGAAAGTCAAATAAAAGTGGTAAAGAGCGAAACAATGGTTTTTTTAATGGAACGCCTTGTACCTATATACTTACAATTTTGAAAAAATATTTAAATTCTCTTTGGTCGTCAGAATTTTCAATGATGTGCTACTTTTTTAGAAATTACTTACCTCGCTTTAAAATTAATACATTCTATCATTCACTAAGGTGTCAACAATTATCGGACGTATAATTTTGTAAAAATAGCATGCAAGTTTAATACCATGATTTATCACATATTTTAATCAATTAAAATTACAACAAAAAGGTTTTAACACCTCTGTTAAAAATCAATAAACGCTCATTAGATATCAAAATTAGTTTATGAAAGAATGCGGGAATGTAGTCAATGTTATATAAATGAAATAAAACAATGGGTTAAGGTGAGAATTGAAAGTCATAAATATGTAAGTCACACTTTAGATTTTATTTAACATTTAAACATTAGCAACTGAAAGTAAGTTGGAAAAAAATACTTGAAATACAAATTTAATGATTTACACCAAGCAAAGGACGGATACACCTATAGGTGGGTTAAGTAGTATGGAAATATATGTAGGAATTTTTAAATTAATTGACTATAATAATTATAGGTAAGTAAGTATCTCTTCTTCCTCTTCGCATATGAGAGCGATACAATAATTATACCTTAAATTTGAAAAGAAGAGGAAGTGCTCCTCACTGATTTAGGTTAGTGTGCCTGATAGGTGTTACATGATTTTATTAATGTTTTTCAATTAATGAAATTAATATACGCATCTGATGGACTTTGAAACTTTATTTGACGATACACATATTGTATTTATCGAGGTATTTATTTACTATTTATGGTGTTGTCGATTCATTCATTTATCTGTTTCATTAGAGATTGTAATACTAAATTGTAGAATAATATGAGTATATTTCTCCCATTATGAAATAAGGTGTTTCTGCTTCTTTTCCAAAATACATTGAAATACCATTTTTGATAATATATGTAGCTGTAAGTTCATATAAGATAAATATTGTCAAAAAGTTAGTTGTGGCATCGTTTAATTTTATTTCTTTTGGGGGGGGGGGGGATTTATATTGTATGTCAAAAAAAGCAACCTTTAACTGTTCCTTTGACGTAAAGATTATTTTTCTTTCAATCCAGATATTTTTTAGATTGTCCGGGACTATTCAAGAATGTGGTAATAAATCCCAAAAAAAAAGAAAAGAAAGAAAATTCATGATATAAAATATTTCGAGTGGCAATTATTTTATTTAACTGAATTAAAAAACAGTTCATACTTACATGTAACAATTAAACAATTGCAGTAAAACGTTCAAAAACTGCGTGACAGTTTTCAAGATGTAAATTAAATTCTTGTTGAACCTTTCCAACAACATTTGCTGCACTACATAAATGATGCGTTTCTTACAATGACAAAAAGGGTTTTGGCTTAAATTTGTACACCATAGCAATATGTAACTCCATAAAAGAAAATTCAGCAGTACCCATTTAAACAAAAGTTTAGGTATTTTATTAAACAAAAGTATTTGCTTCACGAACATGAATTCTGTATTGAAAATTTCGTTTTTTCTTTTGCTAACTCATATCCTAATATGTAGGTACTCTAAGTATGGAAAGCATTTTGAAATGCTGTGTTCCTATCCAGTATTATTCCTCGAGCAGCGCTGCTATATGAATTATTCGCATAGCTTTATAGTACATTTATTTTCATTTCTTTTAATAATACAGGACGATATATGGTTAATCCTTTATATGATCACTTCCTGAGTCCTTGTGTTAATGCACACAATTATAATAATTTGTGTGATTATCGCAGACAAGTACCTCGCGTTTATATTCAATAAAACACTGTAAAAAATCTCTTTAGAATAATAAACTTGAACTTCAAAAACAGAAAACCAAGAGCCATTGCTTACCTAAATGCGGATTGTTGCATAAAAATGGGAAGCCATTCTCCAAGAATTTATTAAGAAAGTTATACTGTTCATAGATTTAAGAAGTAGACCTAACGAGGTTAAGTGGATCTTAAAACTATTAAATAGAAATAAAGTTCCTGCTAAATTCAACAGAAAATAGTACCTAATTACGAAAAATAACTTAACATAGTTAAGTTACTGATTCTTTCTTAATTTCTTCTCCTCTGTAATGTAGGGTACTTTATAGCCAATACTTTTATTAACAGAAAGTTGCCGCTCGTAAATGTTAAAAATGCAATAATTACACAAAACTATCAATATACCTACTTATCTTTTGTTAATTAGGATGGATAGATACTTATAAATATTTCATATTTCTCAATTTCACGTTTAAACTGACTTTAGTTTAACAGTATTTTAAATTCTAAATATTGGCTCCGACATTCAATACGTACTTATATACGCATATTTTAAGCAGTCTACCAAAATGGAAAGTTCATTTTCTGTTGTTGCAATTTATTCTTAACGTTTTATTTTGTTTTCAGGTAATTTCATTTCGTGATTAATATTAATTAGAATGCAGTATGTTATTTTCTGCACAATATTATAAAGACTATATTTAGTTATAGGTACTTATAAGTATTCTAAATATACTTAAAACAGATTTTTATTCATTTTTAACAATATGTTCAATGTGTTTTACTTGATACCTATATCACATGCACAAGAGCAAATGTTTTCCCTTTATACCTACTTTATATAAAAATAAATCTAAGAACCACTACATTGATGAAAATAAGAAGGTAATACTTAGTTAATTATTACCAACATTCAGGAAACATCCAATTTTTATTTAGCTAAAACGTTTTTGGATAAACTTTTTATATTAAACTAAAACCGTTTTAAAGGGTTATTACTTCTAAAATTGGCTATATTACGTATTACTCAGAATTATGAAAAAGTGTACTGGGTGTTCTAAATAAAGGATTTATTTTAAATAACTCCAAATATTCACAACTCAATTTTCTTAAATAAAACACCCTGTATACACCCTGTATACACCATCTTTACACCAACTTGTAGACCACCTAAAATTTTAAAATAATATTTAAAAAAATCAAGTTGTGAACATTTGGAGTTATCTAAAATAAATCCTTTATTTAGAACACCCAGTACACTTTTTCATAATTCTGTGTAGTAAGTACGTAATATAAGCTCTTCTTAGACATAACAAGCCTTTAAAAGGGTTTTAGTTCATTTAATCTCTGAGTAGTGGAATCATGGTTTTCGTTAAGATCTGCAAGTGTTAATTTTTTTAAATATTATTTAAATTCGCAAAAACGATTGACTTTAGGCATAGCAAACCTTATATCAATTTTAACACGTTAACTGCCATCGAAATTTTGACGTTTCCCCTACCAGGCCATTAATTTATGCTAGGTTAACTTGAATAAGAAATGATATTATGTTTTGTAGCTAGAAGTTAAAAAAATGCTAAACTTTTTGTAAAAAAAAATAAATCGCAACCAACTACACCTACACGGCTAACCTCCTAGGCCGCGCTGGTCCATTCGTACTGAGAATATACAGCAGCGGCGTGGCAAAGGTGCTGGTCCCATGGGACCAGCGGCAGCACGGCCAGTTTAGAACACTCGTTTCTGGTCCCATGGGTCCAGCGTGGCAATGAACGTGTTGAAAAATTTACGAAGATCTAAAAATGTGATAATATTGTCACGATTGGGTTTATGCACCTTCACCGTATCTCGTGACTCGGGGGTTGATTTTACTGAGACAAATACTAAGACACTCTAATATAGTTACTTTACTAGATTGTAGACTCGCTTGGCATAAGTTATATTAAGAACTTTACTTTAGTAAGATAAGTGAGTCACTTGGCACACGAGAGGGTTTTATTTGTAAGGGTGGTAATTGGTAAATCAAAACTTGGTGATAAGGTTTCAACAATAACAAGGTTTATTAAAATAAAGAGACAAAAAAACGATTATGAAAATATTATTACTTACAACGGGGTCAGAGTAAGGTGGGGAGGAGAATGCACTTTAACCTGAGGGGCCCTGAAGGGGTTAAACCGAGGGTTAAACCTTGAGGCGTCTTGCCTCGACAGCCCCAAAAATACAACTAACTCTAACACCGCATTCATCCAGCTGCGGTCGCTAGTTTTCTCGCGTCAGCAAAACTTTTCATACTCAGCAATTGTGAAAATTATTGCATTAAATTGCTATCAATAATTTTATGTTATGGAATTTTTATCCCTAAACAACTTTTGTATGAAACATTATTCGATAACTCTAATAATAAAGGCACCAGAGAAGAATATCAGATTGGTGAGCAACCTTGAATATTAGGTATGTTAAAATTAGTTCGATTTATTCAAAAACAATTTTGTGGTTTTTGAATTACTTAATTCATAATTTTGTTATCAATGATCTGTTTTTTGAAAAATCAACATGACTGCCATAAGAAAAAATAAGTTGCTGATATTTCTGAGAAAAAAAATGTTGTATGTATTAGGTACTTTGATTATTTAATAAAAATCATTAGTCTTCACTTCATTAGAATATATAGAAAGAATAAACCTGATGGGGTTTGTGTCTTAACCCACTATTGAGATCACTTCGTCTTTCCCCTTTTATGGCTATAATGATGGAAAAATATTAATGTAATATATTGGTTTATAGGTGCGTCATAATATGTGAAGATTTATACCGTGTAAATAGTCCCAGAACTTTGATCGATCATCAGAGAGAATTATAGCGAAATAACTAATAGGTAGGTATACCTACCTACAGGGTGAATTTGAAATACACTGAATTTTTTTAATCAGTTAAGCTCTAAGTATGGTCCGTAGAATTCTTAAAAATAGTCATTTGTAAAATAAATGAAGTATATAGACAAGAAAAAAATGTTTCAATATCTATTTAAATAAGTATTCACGACGCTCCCGAGCCGAACAGCTGATCTGAGTAGCGACATAAATGCATGCACCCCCACTTTTCGTAGCTACTACGTTGCCGGCGTAGTTCAGCTTGTGCATCCATGGTGTCAAGTGTGAATTTTTCCTAGTGTTTCAGTTTTGGTTTCACTTGGCAAAACTTGGTATTTCTATTGTTTTTGAGGCAACTCTGCGAATACTGCGTAGAGGTATTTGTTCGTAACAAAGTCAATGTCAAGTTCACCGGTCAGTGTATCCCCAGTGGGACGAGTTTATAGGGTTTTTTTGTTGAAACATTAACTATGGAATTTTGATATTATATCACTGCGAATTCATTAATTAAGGATGATGCTATAAGAAATTACAGATAAAAAAATCAATGTATTTTAAATTCATCCTGTATATTCTTTAATTATGAGGTTGACTCTCGGGTTGACTACATGTTTTATTGAAAAAGAATCATCAATGAAAAATATAATTTCTGAAAAAATCAATATGACTGCCATAAGAAAAAATTGATGATATTTCTGAGAGAACAAAACGTTGCATTACTTTGATTAAGTACCTACTCTTAAGTAACGTCCGACGACACTGGAATTATGCATATTTAAAAGTATTTATTTCAAGGGATTATCGACCCTTTGCTCATTTGCCTTAAATCAGGTAATCGTTCACAGGACAGCAATATCGGCCAATAGCCTACAACCTTATGATTTTCCAATAAGGGATATCCGACCGAAAAGAGGTGGGGGACTTTACTTGCTTTTATTTAACTCACAAAGTAGTTTTTAGAATGTTTGTTCAAATCTTGCAACCTTCATTTAGCACACTTCCTGACATAATTAATTGATGAAATTCTGCACAGTTACTAAGGTTGGACGATAATATAATATTCCACTGTTATTTTTGTAAATATCCCCACGAAGGGGTCGGGGTGAAAAAAATTGGAGCGAGAAATCAAAACAAATCGTTCCTGAAATAATTAATTGATAAAATTTTACACAGATAATGATAGTAATTTTTTAATTATTAAAGTAGGTATGACTAAAAAGAAAATGTTTTTTTAACTTGCTTTTCTTAAAAAATTTAAAAGTAAAACATTAATTAATTTTTGGCAAAGAATTTCATGTAAGTACGACCGTAAGAAAAGCAAGGCGTGCGCACTTTGTATGATTGTACGCATGATTGTATGAAAGGGGATATGAATTGGGGGTGCGCACGCCTTGCTTTTCTTGCAGTCGTACACATGAAATTCTTTGCCAAGAAAGAAATAATTTTTTACTTTTTAGTAGGTACGATTTTTTTAAGAAAAGCAAGTAAAAAAAAATATATTTTTTTTTATTATGAGATTAACTAGGCAATTTTTTTAGAAACAAAAAATTGCTCTATAGGGTACCAACATAAGAAAAGTGTCGGTTTGGACGATTTGTATGGGTAGGTATACTTATCTATATCGGTTAACCTAGAAAAACTATACCTATACATAGATATATGACATAGGTGTAGTAGTAGGAAACAGATCTAGGTACTTACGCTAATTTTAATTTGCCGTTAGTCAGCGCCATCAATATGACGATCGATGATCATTACTATCAAAACAGTTTTTGCTCTTCTTGGGGATGGAGTAATTACCCCTATTCAAATTCTTCGTATGGATTTATGTGTAGGTATATATCTGATTCTTCCTTTAAAGGAATACTTACATAAAACAAAATATGATGATAATAAGATAATGGTTAGGTAATGCTAACATTCAGAAAACATCCTGTAGGTAGTTACATCACGCAAGTCCATCACAATTTTATAGGAAAAAGTACACATTTCGTTTCTTATTACGAAAGATACTTAATACTTTGTAACTTTTCGTTTTGCAATAGATTAACAAATTACGATCATTTACGACCACATATATGAGAGGTTATAGTTCATTTAAGTATAAGGTTCATTTAGGGACTAATGCTTAACAGAATATTTTTTATAAAATATCACAGAAATCACCAGAAGCAGGTTTTCCACGAAGTAGCGAACGTCTTCTAGGTACGGTCGTTCGTGTTTTAACCAATTAGAGAGATCTTTAAATAATTTATTTTGGAGTAACTCTCACCTTGTTGGAGGTCATACCTACAATATTTGTTCGAAGAGGAAATATATGAGGCGCCGTTTAAGACATTATTAGTATTACAAATATATATAATAATTATTGAAATATATATATTTTTTCATTAAATATATTTATTTTGTTAAAATATTTATAAGTTTTATAAATATATATAACTTTTTAAAAATAAGGTACTGGCGGCAAATATGGCCCAGCGGGGTAATATGGCCCCAAGTCACCACTGCGAAAACTACAGTATTTGGCAATAATCTGTCAACGTCGAATAGTTCCTTATGCCCCCCTTTACCAACGATTTTTTTCCCAGCGCTGGCTGACTACGAGGTTACACCCAAAAGCTATTGCGTTTCCGACTGCCGGTGTGTTGACATGCTGTTGTAATTTTTCGGTCGAGTTAAGGTTTTCTACCTGATTATCTTAGTCATTAAATAGGAAAAACATTAATTCTAATTTATTTATTTTTGTAACTAGGATGCTTCTTATTAACATGTAGAATAAAACAATATACAAAAGTTACCTCCATTTATTTTTTAGAGTTTTTTTGGTTGTGCGGGCCTTATAATCCGAATAGGTGGATAATATGGCCCAATTGCAGAGCTGGACATTTTTGAATATACTTCCAACAGGAATCGTTTTTGGCCCGTAACTACGAGGTTACACCCAAAAGCTATTGCGTTTCCGACTGCCGGTGTGTTGACATGCTGTTGTAATTTTTCGGTCGAGTTAAGGTTTTCTACCTGAATATCTTAGTCTTTAAATAGGCAAAACATTTATTCTAATTTATTTATTTTTGTAACTAGGATACTTCTTATTAACATGTAGAATAAAACAATATACAAAAGTTACCTCCATTTATTTTTTAGGGTTTTTTGGTTGTGCGGGCCTTATAATCCGAATAGGTGGATATTATGGCCCAATTGCAGAGCTGGACATTTTTGAATATACTTCCAACAGGAATCGTTTTTGACCCGTAAAAATAGTTAAATATGATTACTGCTTAGTTACCTATTGGTCTGATGTAAAATTTATTTAATAAAAAAATAAAGGTTAAAAGTAAAAAACAGTTTAAATTAAGGTGGGCCATATTTGCCGCCAGTACCTTATATATACAGGGTGTCCCAGTTTTAAGGGACGAAACTACACAGACTTAAAGAAAAAATATTTTTGAGCAGAAAACTTCCTATTCATATGCCCTTTATCTCGCTTAGTTTAGGAGATAGAGGGCGTTAAACTTTTAACTTTTGAAATATATAATATAATATAAAACGTACACTCATTAATGTTCAGAGAACTGTCATTGATTTGTATTCATTTCTTTCAGCCTAAAAACCCTTAAAAAAATTTAACAAAAAATTTTTAAATCAATAGATTCTATGAGCATATCAAGCTGTAACTCCTAAACCAGACATCGCACAAAAAATTACAAGAGATCAAAATTTTTGCTAAAAGACCACTCTTTGAAGTGACAGTATCAAAATGAGACAGTGGCGTATAGCGCTAAAAAGTTCTGGGAGGATTTGATTCTGGGTGGGCCTAAAAAAAGGTCACCCCGTATAGCATATTTCATGAAAATGCTGTAAAATCTTCAGCTTGGGATAGTTAGAAAGTGTACAAAATTTCAAATTGATATCTAATATATTTCAAAAGATATAGGAAAAAAACTTGGAAAAAGTTAAAACTTTGACGCCCTCTATCTCCTAAACTAAGCGAGACAAAGGGCATATGAATAGGAAGTTTTCTGCTCAAAAATATTTGTTCTTTAAGTCTGTGTAGTTTCGTCCCTTAAAACTGGGACACCCTGTATATATATGCTATTCACTTTTTATTTACATGAGGCGAGGCTATGATATGTTTTTCTTAGGTTGTCTCAGGGTTGTCTACTATTGACAAAATATTGAAGTGTCAGATTTAATTCACTGTCATTTATTTTTGGCTGAATTGCCAAATTTTTTACTGATAACATTGCTGTGATTTCTTTAGGGTCTCACTCTGGCAACTATGTAGAACCAATTTGAATTTGTGGTTATGTTTTTGACTTTTCAACATAACCTCAGTAATTAAAGCAGTCATTCATACCAACAGAATTCAGATTTTCCAAAGCCTCCCCTCATGTAAATAAAATGTGAATAGCATATATATATTTTTACGAATATATAAATATATTTTCACAAATATATATTATTTCTGCTAACACATATTTATATAGAAATGAGCTTTCATCGTCGTACGCTAGGTGGCGCCATGCTGATTAAATTTAGGTAAAATGCCCGTTACTATTTTCTGTTTCTATTTTTTACTTGAACAGTAGATGCAGATTTACATAGAAAGGCGGTGTGCCAAATTTGAAAAAGATGGCTTTTGTCTTTCCTTAGATATTAAATTATAAAGTTTTTTTTAATGAAACTTCAACACCCTGTATCTAAGTTATGGTGCTATTTTCGAGGTATGTTTATTAAGAAAAGTCCCCTTATTTTGCGATTCTCTATCGCCTCACAAAATTAATGTATTAAAATCTGGACCACCCTGTATAGTGTTCCAAAACATGGCTGTGATACCTATCTATACCTACAGATTATAATGACTAAACGTACCTACTTAAACGATAATCAATAGTTTTACTTTCAAAATTACTAAAGTTATGGTGTACCGTTTTATTATCACAACATAGTATAAGAACTTCGTAATTAATTGTTAGAGCAATTTTATTACTTTATAATGTGAAGGTTGTTGATCCTGAAAGCTTATGAATATTAATGCTTGAGATGTCTTGTTTTGAACATCTAATTGACCATTATTGGCAGATCCAGTGATGCTAAATTCGGCTAATTGATCGTTCATCAAATTTAAGAAATGGATCCTTACCATATTTATTTCCATCATATTCCGCCAATGACCTACAGTAAAATGTAAAAAATTAGCTAAACATCGAAATAAAATACAAAATAGTTTTCTAATCAACCTAATTATACATGTACCTACAGAACACCACTTGCATTCTACTGTCGAAGTTAAAACAAGAGAATACTAATTATGAACATGCAAAACCACATACCTACATATTGGCATTCCACACCATCACGCCCGTGAAAAATGCAATGATATTTTTCTCTTCAACTTATAAATATATTAATAATAAGCATGCAAGGCATAAATAATGGATTGAATTTAATACACGATGGAAAGTAAATTGCAATAATGATATGTAAAATCAACCAACCTGTTGCGTCTACGTTATTATTGTTATTAACATATTATAAACTAATGGTAAGCATAGAAAGCATCTGTCTACACGATAATCTAGGTGAAGGCTGTGGATGTCTAAAACTAGTGTTCTGTAAATGTATATGAAATACTTATAAATGCATTGTAAAATAAAATATACGTTTTATAGGACTTAGTTGTTCCATGTGACGCTTTCAAAATCTGCAAGGCATGTTCAAATTATTTAATCATTATCATTTAGTTGTTTTCTTCAGTTAGTATGTATCCTAAGCTATGTAAACCTCATTATACATATTATTTATGGCTCTTGTCGAAACATTCAACATTAAACATTTCATATTGCAGTTTTTTATTTATTTACTAAATCAGGTCAGAGAAATAAATAAATAAATAAAAGAATACAACTGAGATTTGGTATTTTTACCTTTATCTGCTTCTTATAGACATATTATATCAATTATATATAGCCTGGCGCCGTACTGTTACGACGTAAATGGGCAAATGAGTATACCTGGCACCGACATAATCTCCATAATGGTATTTTCATATTTGAATATTTTGAAAAGTAGAATACTTATGAAAAATAGGTGGACCAGCATTTTTAGAACAATGAATATTGAAGCTATTGAAAATATTTTGAAAATCGATTAATTTCAATAAGTTACATAAAATTTTCAATACTTAGATGGCGGTCACAAAATCAATAAAGGTATTAGTTCTGAACATTTAAAAGTTGACACTAATTATTTTGTGATTGACAAGCAGACTAGAAGGGTCTTTTAAATTTATTTTGAGTGATTTCAATTTAGTAGGGACTAGTAACTTGTGTATATCGCCTTGTGTATATTTACCAGTTCCTGATAAAACAAAAATTTAGGTTGTACATACACTTAAATAAAAGTTTTCATATTTATACTAAAATATAGGTACCTATAATACTAATCAGTTTTATGAAATTTTTTTAACATGAACGTGAATGTACAAACAACATCAATAATATTAAGTATCAACTGAATTCGCATGAGAAGAATGCCAACACAAATTTGACATTTCATCAATTCCAATCAACCAATGACGTCATGGGAACATAACCGTATTTTTTAAACTTTTGTAACTAAACTGGTGCATAATTGAAGTGGATATTGGAAAAATTTGAGCTATTTTTGAACCTCAATATTTTTGGAATCAGAGAATTAATATCTTGATACAGTTTTTTGTGATCGGTTAGCAAAATTGATTGGCCCTAATCCACCGTAAATAGATTTTTAAATAATTGTGCGTGTTTCTTTGACATACAGGATGGTTATCCAGACCTTTACATTTATATTAAAGTTCATCGTTCTCCCGTTCTTCCGATTGATGCCACTCTGGCATCCTTGCGCATTTTGAGATATTCAAGATGGCGACTGGCTTAGAGTGAAAACACAGGTTTTTCCAAATATTTTATTATAATTATATGGATGTGCGACACGTCGTTTTATACGTTTTTAAGGCCTGTGAATTAGTATTTGAGGTTAAAAATCGTGTAGGACGTAATCTATAAGTGTTGCTAATTTACTTTATTAAGCTGATTCGGAGAATAATTTAATTTTGGAAGCAAAAAACTAGCACCTAGTTTTGTTGTATAATAAGAAAAACAAACGAAAACTTAATATTCTGTATTTTTTTAGGGTGGAAAGGCTTGATCATTTTTTTTTTATTTTATATTTATTTATGATTTACTTAATTTTTCTGTTTTTTTGTAATTTTTATTTTTTATTTTTTTTAAATTCTTATTGTAAAAACTAAACAACGAAAAATCAAAATCAACATTTAATCCTCTTCGCAATCCTCACTGGCAGAAATTATATTTTCAGAAATTTTCGTATGAGGATTCTGGCAAGAATGTTACTATGCTTAGTTGCAGACAATTGCACATTATACTGCCTGACAAGTCTTTAGCCACGCAGTTGCATCGTGTTGCATCGGATTTATTGATTTTCATGAGCATTTTGCTAATGCCAAAATATAATCTGGGGCAATTTGAATCTTTTTTGGCAAGGCGATCGGATGTACCTAATTCCATTTTATTCGTCAGTCTGCCATCCTTATTGAGTGGCATCTATATTTGGCCAAGAGAAATTACAGACAACCACAAAAATGTTTGGAAATGTACCCTTTTTACGTTATCTTGAAAACATTCAGTAGTTGGTGCGGAAGAACAGAGAATGGCGGAGCTTTTAGTTGGGCTTGTCCGACTTTTTTCGCCCATAGCTCCATAACACGAAGCTACAAAAATTGTACTTTCTTGAAAAACATGTTCAATATTGCTGTTTAATTTACTCAAATGCGTTAAAACTCGATCATCCGTTAAACATTTAATGACCCTTTTTTCCAATCCACTTTTTCCAATTTGTTAAATAACAGTTAAAAAATAATAAAACAAACGTTTATTTTTAAACTAAAGTTTAACAACATTAAGACGAAATCTGAAAAAAAAATCAGCTCATACTATTCAAGAGTGTCTCGTATCCATACTTTGAATGGGGGTCACTCTCGAAAAATATAAACCTAAGTTATATCCTAACTTTCTTCCGTAAGAAATTAAAAATAACCCTAAGTCTTTATAGACCTCAGATTTGTGTTCTAGAACCTGAAATACATAGAAAATGATGTACCTATCACATGCCCATATTTGGTAAATTAAAATTAAAAAAAAATTACACCTTACCTACATAAGCCTCCATCTTGAATATCTGAAATTGCCCAAGGAAAAAAACCTCTACTATACCTTACTTCCACCTTTTTTGATTGACACCTTGACTATGATTACAGTAAAAGTAGGTAATAGACAATTAGATTTTGAAGGCTTAAAAACTGCAAAATTTAAAAATAGTATTCATACTAAATTAACTCACTTATAAATTAGATATTAATGAGCAAAATTATATCCCCGAAGATGCCAACTTGGTTCTCGAAACACATGTTGATTTAAGTGGTTTAATGTCGAGTGGAAACTGTATCAGTAAATACATTTCAATCATTTAGTAAATTATCTATTATTTAACATTTTTAATTATGTAGATAATCTGACATTTAATGTGCAAATTGATGTAGGTATGTTGGTTGTCAATGTCTGTAATGCAAGACCATGGTGATATATTTTTGACATGCATAATTACTTTAAGAAAATTATATTTGAAACTAATCTTATTTTCTTTAACTGTAATAGACGTAATAGTATGATACACAGTAAAATATTACTTAAATTCGTTCTCTTTATGTTCTAGGAGTTGTTTGGCTAAGCTTACAAGATGTATATGGAATAAGGGCAACGTCCTTAATATTTGGAAAAACAACAACTACGACTACAACAACTACTACACAGGAACCCGAAGCTTCAGAGGAAGAGGTAATATGTTTGTTTATACTTAATATATCAGAAGATTACTTTGGAAATAATTTGATGTTTAGAAGAAATAGTGAGGTCGCTAAATCATTTAATTTCACATGAATTGTACTTAAGTAATTTTTGAAATTTGAATTGCTCATAGTTGTATCATATTAACTTAATAGACAAAGAAACACGAATGAAGATAAATGAAGCGATGTTATAAACTAGGCCTTCTTGCTTTCCACAAATATGTGTATCACGTAAACATCTCGTCTGAATTCAAATATCTATTTGCGGATTGATAGAGGCATGTCGGTCGCGTGAAATACCCCAGTAAGAACACAAACGTTAAAAAAACGTTTATCATGACGATAACCATTGGTTGAATAACCTTTTTCAAACAACGTTAATATTACGTACAAATGTCCCGCAAAACACGTCATATCTAACGTCATTCTCTAGGTGATATATAACTTAAGTTATTACGTTAAATATATGTTAATTTTTAACGACAATGTACAATTTGGATGCGTTGATTATCCCTTTCGATGAAACGTCTTTATTATGTACAAATGTCCCGCAAAACCACGTCATATCTAACGTCACTTTCTAAGTGATATATAACTTAAATTATTACGTTAAATATATGTTAATTTTTAACGACTATGTAATATACGATTTGGATGCGTTGATTAGCCGTATATACTTATGAACATAAAATGGTGTATATTTATTTTTATTATATCGTATAAAAAATAAACGTTTATACCACGTGATTAATAGGATTGCAGGAAACTATTATTCAGTCGCCTCCGACCTGCATTAGATTACACCTGCAATCCTACAAATCCTGATTGGTAACCAAGATGTGTCTTTTGCTAACCAGACATTCAAACTTATTATGTTTTCGTTAGTATACCATATAATAGGCGATTGGAAATCAGTCTTAAGCAAGCTCAGCAAGACAGACGTGGTGAGAAATAAGTATATCCCTCTGGTGGTCAGTGCTATAACCTGTCGAGACATCAACGAATATCAATGCGATATTTTACCATTATATAATGGCAAAATAATACGTGGTGCAAACGTTTAATTTATACGTTATAAAAATATAAAAATACACAGACTATGCGATCAGATTATTTTTGGTAATTTATTGTCGTTTTTATATGGTTTTAAATAAACGTCTATCAAACATATTATTTCACCGTGCTTTAACACTAACGCATCGACTGCAGGTTATATTAAGTACTCATTTATATGGCGCAAACACGTAAGTGTTAAACGTTTTAAACATTAATTTGTTAACGTTAAAATTACGTTAAAACTACACGACTAATTTATTTTTGGTAAATTTTTGTCGTTTTCATATAGTTTTAAATAAACGTCTGTTAAACATATTATTTTAACGTGTTTTAAGATAAAAATTTCGACTTCAGGTTATATTAAGTATTAATTTATACATTGCAAACACGAAAATGTTAAACGTTTTAAACATTAAATTGTTAACGAGAAAATTACGTTACAAATTACACTATCAGTTTAATTTTGGTAAATTTTTGCCGTTTTTATATAGTTTCGAATAAACGTCTGTCAAACATATTATTTGAACGTGTTTTAATATATAAATTTCGACCTCAGGTTATATTAAGTATTAATTTATACGTTGCATACACGAAAAAATTAAACGTTTTAAACATAAAATTGTTAACGAGAAAATTACGTTATAAATTACACGATCAGTTTAATTTTGGTAAATGTTTGTCGTTTTTATATAGTTTCAAACAAACATCTGTTAATCGAATTATTTTAACGTGTTTTAAGACTAACTTTTCGACCGTAGGTTACATTAAATTGTTATATTAACGTTTAACACACGTTTAGTTGGAAAGTCGTTATAAGAAAAACGGTATTTTTATAACCAGTAACGTTATTTTCACCATTGCAACGTTATTCTAACGTTTTTTCAACTACAGTGTTCTTACTGGGACCTAGTTAGTAGCACTAGTGGCAAAACATTGTTCATAGGTATTTCGCATGGCTCTTAAAAGGGTGCTAGTCTGTCTTAATGCGAATTGATAACAACTACAGTTTCCTGAAGTTAAATACAATATTCTCAATTATTCAACATATCTATTGTTGCGCCGCTCGTATAAAAACGACAGGTAATTAGCATGAAGGCAGATATACCTTAGCCAAATAACCAAATAAATATAGGTACTATATATGTCAAAAAAAAAAAATATTACAATGAAAAAAAAACAGAAACAAATAAAAATGTAGCATATAGGACATATTAAAACAGAAATTACAGTCGTCTTTGCTGTCTGCTGTCAAAGTTATCTATGGTAGTCTCATAAAACTGTTATTTGATTTTAGTCACTTCAGTAACAGTAACTAAATGTACGTGGGCCATATTATAAGCAAAAAATGAGAATTTAACGGTATAATATTTACGGTAAATATAAAATATCGAATTATTCTTCCCACTAATTTTAAATTTAAATTAATTTAAAAATAACAAAACAACAACCGTGGGTATACATAAATCTTCTCCTGAACGTCAAGATCTTTTATACCGAGACCTTTGTTTTGCACTCTAATTCCTTCATGTGCAAATTAATCCAAATATTTCTATACATAAATATTTATTTTCCATCAGGATGTAATACTTGTATACTTTTATTTGACTTTGTTAAATAATAATACAAAGTAAATAGAAAGTAAAATTTATAAAAATAAATTGATGTAAAATATTATCTCATATTAAGAAACCTTGAAAGTGGTGAACTATACAGTAAAATTCCAGAGAAATATCATCATATCTCACTACCGACAATTTTAAAATGATAAAAAAGAGTTTTTTTCTGCACTTCTACTTTTGCTGTTATAAACTCTTGCGCTTCGACACTTTCAAGTACAGTTATTTTAGAATCAGGATCGTCAGAAGACTACGTCAAACCTAAAAATAGAATCGAGTAGATTCTTGATTTTGTATTTAAAATGAATGTAAGCACCTAACGTAAAGTTCAAATTATTTATAAAAAACAATAATTCTTTGTTTTGAATATCCTGTTTACTAGATTATGCGATTATCTATTCATTAAGCCATTAATTAACAATTATATTATTTCCGAAGATTCCAGCACAC
Organism: Rhagium mordax; assembly: GCA_963680705.1. Classification (NCBI taxonomy): domain Eukaryota; kingdom Metazoa; phylum Arthropoda; class Insecta; order Coleoptera; family Cerambycidae; genus Rhagium; species Rhagium mordax. The sequence goes on along the minus strand of OY796657.1, from coordinate 23,846,852 downwards.
GATAAATAAAGTTTTCTGTCTCCTTAATTGATATGAATAAGCTACTGAATTGTTGATTAAGAAAGAGAAATAAAAACATATGGCCAAATTTTCAATATGAATTTTAGTACCTACTTTGACAATCTTGGAACGAAGATTTCAGAAAGCCAATCAAGACTGAACAAAAGTCCAAACATTTTATTATTCAGCGTGTCCACCTAGTGCGCGGAAGTCCAATCTTGGTTATTAAAACAGATAATAGATATTTCTTTTTTGCGATGTACCTAGTTTCTCAAGCTCTACAAAATCAAAATAATGCCAATTATACGGGGTATGTCACTTCTTCTGGGCAGGTAGCAACTTCAGTTTTTTCAATGGCAAGCTATATATTTTTTATTTTTTTCATAATTACGTTAAAAATAAAAGGTACTGGAGCATAATACTCATATGAAAAATGAAAATATTGACAGTTTTTGGAATATTTGACTCGACATGTTCTTTACCTCAATTTTCGTTGCTCACAATATCTGCAATTCTGAGGTCATGCCAATCATCACCAAAAATATTTTTCACTAAATGTTGAGCAAGAATGGCTCTTTGAAATGTATCAGAAATTGATCTGTGATATACAGGGTGCAAAGAAAATCTCGCCAAACATTATAAAAGAAAATTTGCAATATCTCCGTTAATTAAAATGGAACACCCGGTATTTTATTGAATAATAAGATGCACCATTGAATACTCTACAACTTTGCTGTAACTTTCCCTGCGTTTTTCACAAAAAGTACTACAAGTTAGGTATACGGAAAGAAAGAAGAATAAAGAAAATAATATATAAGTAATTAGCTTTTAGTCCCCCCTTTGAGTGGGTGACTTCGAAAGCCTTATCCTATTTTAAAACTTTTTTGCTTCTTACTAAAGTTTTCTATAGGTACTCAACTGCATTCGATTAAAAATAAAATAAATACGGTACTGATGAGAAGGCATACCTACAAAAATTTAGTAAGAGAAAAAGAAGTTTTAAAATAAGATAAGAGGCTTTCGAATAAAGTATTTCACTTTTGAATATTTATAGTCAATGACTGATGGTCGAGATGGTAGGTACCTGCCTCTCACCCAAAAGTCCCGGGTTCGAATCCCGGTCGTGGCAATGGAAAATACTGTGAGAGGGATTTTTCCATTATACACGGATATTGGATGTGTGCCCCTTGTCTTTAAATGTGTAGCCCCCTCCCGCACAAGGCTCCTAGAGCCTTCTGGGATAAAGGGTGTCGTAATTACATGTGGTGTATTTATTATTATATTTGTTATTAATCAAAGTTCTCACAAAAAAACCACAAGGGGTAGTTTAATGCAGTTGTTTAGACGGATTGGATAAAAAATTGGAAGAAAATCTCAAATTCTCATTTAGTTGACGTTTCGACAATATTTATTGTCTTCCTCAGGACTACAAAATAATAAATATTGTCGAAACGTCGACTAAACGAGAATTTGAGGTTTTCTTCCAATTTTTTATCTAATCCGACTAAACAACTGCATTAATATATTTAGGGGTAGTTTATTTCACTCCCTTAAAGGAAGATGGGGTGGATGATAATATTTTCATGAAATGGTCTTCTATAGGTAGAATATGTACATAAAATTTTATCGCTCTAAGTTAAATCATTTTGGAGAAAATTATATAAAACTAGCTTTTGGTGCTGCACCCAATTGAGAGGGTGTAACTCGACAGGGGGGGGGCTTATTTTAAAAGAGTTTGAAATACCCTCATTAATTCTCATGACAGAACTTATACCTGCAAAATATTTGCACTTATTTCAGGGACACCCTGCGTATAGGTTCAATAACATATTTGATAGATCAAATAAGTTCCTTCTTGCCAGACCCACAAAGAATCAAAATAAGTATTCCCAAGTAACTTATTGTTACGTGTGCTTTGCATTTTTTCTCTCAGGGAAGTTATCAGAAATCTGTAGGCCAAGATATTAATTTCCCTGTGAGCCGCCAATCGACTGTTAATCTGTAGACTGTAAGCTTTTCCAACTCAGATAAGTACCTCTAGATATATTTGGAATTGCCTCTGATGTTCTTTATTTTGTGTAGTTTCGTATAAAATGAAAATGTAATAGTATAATTACGTAATGAGAGTTGTAAATAGCATATTACGCACGAATGGAAAAATTGCGCACGATGCCGCGTAGCGGCGAGTGTGGCAATTCCATGAGTGCGTAATTGCTTTACAACTCGAATTATGTACTATACTTTACCTACGATCGTATTTATTGAAATTAAAACACAATTTTGTATTATTTGTTGCTTATGTCAGTTTTGACAGAGCTAGAAAATTAAGTTTTGCACCTGCCATTTCTAATAATTTTAGCCTGGTGTCAGAAATATGAACTACAAGTGTTGTGTAAAGTAGGTCACGTGGTCACATTGCATTGCACCTCAGCGGCTGAGCGTGCGATTTGTTTACGGTGTGTAAGGTTCAATTTACGTAGGAGGCGGAGAGTGCGTTTTCAGCTATTTACGTTAGTGATCGTAGGTAAAAATGTTTACAGTTAGGCAAAAATCATGATACTAAAACCTACAGATATGATCACTTGCTGAACGAATTTCGAACCAATTCGCGCATGACGTCAACCTGTGACAAAAATGTATGCCGATATATGGGGAAGCTAGTTTTTAATGTATTTTTAGTTTAAAGTTATTGAAATTTTCGTTGTATTCGACTGTTATAACTGTTTTGGATATTATTTAAATATACAAAATAGAAAATAAGACATTTTGCACAATATGAGGCCTGTAAATGCCGTGTAAATGCAGAAGATTTTACGCTTGTGATCTTATTTTGAGCTAGAAACAAAAAACTTGTATACAAGTAATTGCCATAATCACAGTCTTGTATGCATAAAGTATATATTTTGTGTCTACTTTCAGATTTTAAACCGTAATTTCGGTGTTATAAAGCTGGATATGCTTCTAAACAAAAACCCTACCAAATTGCTTATAGTGTGTCGTGGTTGAGTGGTAGAATAGCTCTAAGCTAAACTTCGCCAGGACGTTAATATAAATAAGTCCTTAAAAAAAAACGGGAGAGGGTGGTACCAATAACTAATTTTTCGTAACTTTGTCCTAAAAGCAGGTTCTGCATTTACACGCCTCAATAAGGTGCCTTAGGGTAATACCGCCCCCCTAATGTATTTTAGTTGATAAAAGAAAAAAAAACTGGCTTAGGCTAAAAATAAAATAACCACTTTCAAACGAAAACTGTATTTTTTGATAAACTTTAAACAAAATTAAAAATAAACAATATTTGTGAATAATAAACATTAATAGAAAAATGTGTAAGTGCGCGATATTTCGATTTATTATTAAAATACCGACCACACGGTTTGAAATATCGCCCATAGTTAGAAATATCGCCCATGGTTTGAAATCCACATTAGATAAACTATGGCAAGCACTCTGGACACACAAATTCTTCCAAATCGTCTTCGGTAAGGGCTACACAATCTTCATGTGACATTTTAAACATTGTCTCATATCACTCTGGTAATCTTCATTACATATGGAACACAAGTAAGTAGTGAGGGATAAGTGCATCCCTCTGGTGGTCAGTTGCTACTACCAGTCGAGACATCGAAGATGTCTCTGTGACCGATAGCGGCTTGCCAAGCAAGCACCAAGAGCGGCGACCTCTAGCCCTGATGGACTAAAACGTGCATGATAAATAGGATTTATAGGAAACAACTACTGGACGGGCAAAGGCCCCTACTCCCATTGAATTATACCTATAAATCCAAATTGGTAGCCAAATTTGTTATTTGTCTTTTCTCCACCAGACACAGACCGGTTTCGAACTCTTTATGTTCTCATCAGTGTGCCACAGGTAGCTGAAAAGACAAATAACAAAGGCAAACCAAACTAGTCTATGGCAGACCCAGCACAAGTAAGTGCTATTTATCATGCACGTTTTAGTCCATTAGGGCTAGAGGTCGCCGCTCTTGGTGCTTGCTTGGCAAGCCGCTATCGGTCACAGAGACATCTTCGATGTCTCGACTGGTAGTAGCAACTGACCACCAGAGGGATGCACTTATCCCTCACTACTTACTTGTGCTGGGTCTGCCATAGACTAGTTTGGTTTGCCTTTGTTATTTGTCTTTTCAGCTACCTGTGGCACACTGATGAGAACATAAAGAGTTCGAAACCGGTCTGTGTCTGGTGGAGAAAAGACAAATAACAAATTTGGCTACCAATTTGGATTTATAGGTATAATTCAATGGGAGTAGGGGCCTTTGCCCGTCCAGTAGTTGTTTCCTATAAATCCTATTTATCATATGGAACACAGTCAGCTTTCTTCTTCTTTGCGTTTCTGTTTTTTCAGTTCCTTACCGAAAATATCTCTTTTTAGTAATTGCGCCTTATAGTTGATGGCTTTTTTTCTTGGCCTTATGGGGTTTTTTACTTGGACAAAGTCAGGTGTCGGAATAATGGTTGAAAATTTGGAACAGCCATGGAGGGCGTTATTTCCGTCTATGTTTATTTCAGTTTTATAGGTTAGTTTTTCACTTTAGGTAAAACAAATTAACAAATAAAACGGCTGAAAATTCTCAACCGACATGCAAGAGTAATGTATTTTCTCTTACTTACCCCAGAAACAATTTTATACATTTAAAAAACCTTACGATACAAAACGCCGAACTTATAAGAAACGTTTGTTGTAAACACATGTATAGTTCGTTACTGAATATCTCGGTTGGTAATGCAGATCTAATCCGCAGTTTGTACTTGTCGTCTATTGGACGGTGTAAGGTACTAGTTGTTTCATTGGCTAACATATGAAAAGTAACCAGGCGGCAATTTTAAAAATGGTTGATATTTCAGACCGGGCGGTATTACCCTAAGACACCTTATAATATATTTATAGAAAAATAAATTATATTAATTCCTTCCAATTTATCTAGGTACAGGGTGTTCAACGTATCTTGCTACCCCCCATAATTTCCTTATTTTATAAGGTATTAAAAAAATAGAAAATTTCATCTTATTGCATTTTTCACGTACTTTTTAAATATGTTATCGAATCATATCCATATCAGAAAATATACAGTGGGTGCGAAAAAATGTGTTTTTCTTTAATGGAACACCCTATATATTTTTACATATTTGGATTTGCCTACTTTTTCTGATTTCAAAAATATATAATACATGTATATTTCGAGTAATATTAAGGAAGTTATTAATAAAAAACCGTTTGCAATAACGCAGATAAATTATATTTATTTTATCTTTACAACAATCATTATTTGAAGAAGACGAGATATGATCTGATAACATATTTGAAAAGTATGTGAAAAATGCAAAGATGAAATTTTTGATTTTTTTATTACCTTATAAATAAGGAAATTATGGGGGTAGCAAGTTACGTTGAACACCCCGTACAGTAAGGTCGAGCACTGCCCCCTTGAGTCGCTAGACCTCCTCAAAGGGGGGGCACTAAAAAGTGATTTTATTTTTTTTTCTCGAAAGTGACTAAAGTTAGCTGAATGAAATTCGGGCAGGACTTTGTACGGGGTGTTCAAGGTAACTTGCTTCCCCCATAACTTCCTTATTTATAAGATAATAAAAAAATTGACAATTTCATCTTATTGCATTTTTCACATACTTTTTAAATATGTTATCAGATCATATCTCGTCTTCTTCAAATAATGATTGTTGTAAAGATAAAATAAATATAATTTATCTGCGTTATTGCAAACGGTTTTTTATTAATAACTTCCTTAATATTACTCGAAATATACAAGTATTATATATTTTTGAAATCAGAAAAAGTAGGCAAATCCAAATATGTAAAAATATATAGGGTGTTCCATTAAAGAAAAACACATTTTTTCGCACCCACTGTATATTTTCTGATATGGATATGATTCGATAACATATTTAAAAAGTACGTGAAAAATGCAATAAGATGAAATTTTCTATTTTTTTAATACCTTATAAAATAAGGAAATTATGGGGGGTAGCAAGTTACGTTGAACACCCTGTACTATGTATTGTAACTTTCCCTCGTTCCGCGGAGGTTCTTAGACGGTTATTTTGACGCCTGAGGGGCGGCGCGGCGGTGTTATCTGGACGGTGTATCTCGAGCGCCAGTTTCTATTTTAGAATGCAGAAACACCATTTTTTCTTATTATCAGGATAATAGACGCTTAGGTTAGTGAAGAAACTGTTAAGACAGGGGTCTATATTAACCTATAAGTAAAACTCAGGAGTTTCGGATTAAGACTTTATAACAGGTTTTATTCAGGAATTGTTAACAATTTAACACAATAAATCAATTTTGGCTACGGTTAAGTAAAGCACAGGTATATACAGGAAACTTAAAACAGGCAGGCTTATACATAAGGCAAATATTAAAAGCGGCAAACTTCCTCTTATTTTTAGGCAATTGGAATAGTTTTTCTTTAATATAAAAATCATCATCCAAAAAATGCTTTGAACATATTTTACCGTTATTAATATTAAAATCGTACATTTGATAGCACTTTTGAATCCATAAACAAATTTCTTTAGCAGCAGGAAAACTAAAGTATCGCAACTATAGACGAATAGCTTTTACTTCTTCTATTATTGTTACTAGTGCAATCCAACACTGCACAGTAAACCATTGTTTATGCTATATTAAATAAATCAAAACACACAGCCACAACTGGTCAAATTAACTAATATAACGTATTCACACCGAATTAAAACACAATAATCGAAGTAAACAAACTAAAATGCGTACATTTAGACATTAAACTATGACAGCCCTCGCAAAATTAAAAAATTTGTCACGAAGTGACGTCAGCGATTACATGTCATGCGCGTGAGCTTATCTGTATTGTTTTAGTATCATGGGCAAAAATTAACCTAGGTATATTTTGACAATTGTCATTTTACAAATATTTCTCCAACTATGCAGCGTTAAATACTCTAATTTTCTTCAATTTCTAGTGTTTTTATTGAAGAACAATGAATATTGGCAACCCTTTTTTAATAACTTCATATCATACGCATACAGACAGTCTAATAGATTTTCAATATTGACTTTCTGGAATCAATATTCTCACCAGAATACAACTTTATGAAATCGATAATTTTCAATAAACAATATTGGTTATATTCAGATATTGAAAATTAACTAATGATCACCAGAATAAGGCTGACTACCTAGGTACATTTTGAAGTGTGCTTGGAAAAAAATATAAAAGCAAATAGGAAATAGGTCCTACTTCATTATGATTATTAAATACTTGCAAAATTTTTAATTTTTATAAGATACCTATAAAGTTTTATGCAAGATTACGTTATAACTTTTTCACCAACCAACAAGTAGGAAGCTTTCCATTAAACATTAAACTTTGTTTAAATATGTAAATGTTTTATATACGTAATTTGATTAATAAATATATTAAATTAAATCAATTTTTCGGTAGGTATAGACGTAGACTAGTAAAAAGCCTCGATTTATATTAATGACATTATGGTCATTAAATAAACTCGAATTATTGTTGATGATTGACTTGAAGCTTTATTGACTCTGTAAGCGTTGTTTTCTTTTATAACTTTTATGCCCTCAGTCTATTTTATAAACTTAAAATACATCAGTTTGTGAAGTAAGATTCATGAAACAAGAGCCAGTAGTTTCCATACTTATTTCTACAAGTTTTAACTACCTAATTTTTTTGTCGCATTCTGTTTCTGTTATCAAGTTTGATGGCGTGCTTTGGTAGGTACTAAACTAAGACATGTGGATCTAGGTATACGTGTATTGTGTGTCTTGGTTAACCTTTTCCGCAAAATTGTTGTTTATAGTTTTATATGTGAGACCCATACCTACATAGATTTTTCTAGATAGTAGACCAAATTAAAACTGGGGGTTCGCCGCTTAATCTAGCATTATAGTCTCTTATACTTATATTATGTGTGTTACTTTTTGGGATATCTAATAATCTGTTCCATAAAATTACTGTCTATTTATGTGAGATCTATATAGATTTTTCTAAATAAGTGATAATCTGTGTAGAGTTCCAAACCAAATAAAATGAGAGGTTCGTCGCTTAATCTAGCATGATAGTTTCTTAGATTTCTTGGTGTGTTTTTTTGTATTTTGGGATAATAACATCTAAGATATCTTTAAATTCATAAATTTAAGTTAAATAAAATTGTAAAAATATTCTACTATAGAATTTAATTTATTAGGTAGGTAGGGGAAGGTGAGGCAAAACGGGGTGGTAAGGTAAAACGGGGTACTCCATTTATTTCCGATACAAGTGGTGCAATCTATCTGAATTTCGCCAAACTATATTATTTATGTTGCCTTCTACTACCATGTAAGAAATGACAACCATTGTATGCACCATGTTGCCTAATTCACCGGTGTATGAAAAGTTATACTCGTGTTACAAATTTCAAGTTGTAATTTACCGCAAATAAGTAAAAATGAGTTATATATTTAATTAGCAGCTGTTTATTCTATGTTATACTGTTCTTATGGACTTTTAATTATATAGCTACATAACCTCATTAGTTACATGTGGGGCACAATGGTGTAGGGAAAAACGGGGTACCCCACTTTACCCCATCAACATATTTTCCTATTGTTAATTTTTCCTTGCTCTAATTGCTTGCTTATTTTTTGTTAAATTAAAGTGGTAGTGTTACAAAATAAAATCAAACAGGCAATAATGGGCCGAAGAACAGATGCACCAAGCAGTACAAGAAGTTGTAAATGGCTCGATGGGATACAAAAGAGCTGCTGGTCAATTTAACGTTCCCCAAACAACGTTAGAGCGTTAAGTTAATAAAAAAAGAAATTATCCAGAATATCGGGTTGAAAAAATTTTGGATAAATATTGCTGTGTTTTTTCGGATGAGCAAGAGGCCGAACTAATCTTTCAATGAATGAATTCCGAGAACTTGCTTTTGCTTTGGCTAATCAGAATAATCTAAATCATCCATTTGTGTTTAGAGGGGATAGAACTTTTAACTGCGATGAAACAGGTCCAACAGTGAACCCAAAATGCACGTTTTCTGATTTCGTAATATTTAAACAAAGGTGCCCCGTTTAACCCTGCCCATGGGGCAGTACGGGGCAAATGACACATTTCTTAAAGTAGTGACATATCTAAAAATTGAATTAACCAAGTTTCCATTCAAATGGTTTCTTTAATTTATTATAGAGTAATAAGGCCCGTGTAGCAAAAAAATCCACTTTTCTAGTTTTTTATAAAATAAATTAATTTAAACGTTAAGTGCCCCATTCTGCCCCACGTTCCCCTACCTATGTAATTTTAACTAACAATAAGTAATTAAATAAATTGATTGATTGATTGATTATATAGAAGTGACTCATTGCGCGTAATAAAATAGTAAGTAGGTATGTAGATATAGGTATATTTTGATTAGGAACAAGTTTTTGGAGCATTCTAATATAGGAAATTAATCTGCGGTTCCTTTTTGAGCAAACATAATATGTTTTCACGAAAGAATAAAAAGGATAGTACTTACTTATAACTAAACATATCCGAATCAATTTATGTATGACGAAATAAGGGTCTTTGCTAAAGGGGATAAATGAACGTGGTGGTAACACAACATGAAAAGATCATGATAAAAATTATTTTATTAATGAATTATCTACCTATTACTTACTAAGTAAATTTACCGAGGTCTTTTGATAGCACGTAACATCTGCCTTGAAAAGACATATGTCGGAAATCGGTTCGTTGTTCTCGAAAGTTGCACGCATGAGATTTCTGTTATTAAATTACAGTCTTTTCTACGAAGGCACAGCGAGATTAGAAAAAAGTGTAATCACAGTTATAATTAAAAACAGTTTATCTTTGATTAGTTACATTTTTAAGAACATTTTTTTGACAGTTCTAACAACCAATTAAATTTCGTTATTTCTTGTCATGTGACACAACTCGCCCAATAATATTAAGATTACACTGATAATATCATCCAGGGAAATTTTCAATCACTATGACAACAAAATTGCTTAACTTTGACAACTTCATAATAACTGCCAAATAAATATCAAAACGTCACGTTTTGGCAATGCCAATTCTCCATCTATAAAATTTTCATAAATAAATAATTGTTTTGTTGTGTTGCGACATTTTTATTTTATTTTTTCAAGAAATTTTCTGACCGAATATCCCTCAGACATTGACAAATGCCTCATAATTTTATGACAACCTCAAGCAACGTGCTTTCGATTGTCATAAAATTATCTCGTACATTATCAATGTCTTAGGGATATTATACCTAAGTATAGTTAATAATTATGTGATTTCATTTTGTTATACCTACCTACATATAGAAAAATAATTACTTTAAGATATAAGATTTTGAATCCATAGCCAACTGTGACACGGTTTTTATCTCTGTATAAAATCAACTCAACTTTAAATAATACGATAAAGAATCAAGGATTCGAGAAACTGTCGCCTATGTTAATTCTGTAAAGAACACCTTATAACGATTTTACCAAACTCCATACCAATTAATAAGATGTGTAACGAAGTGATTTTTCCGATCAAGGAATGTTCAATTTTGCTTTAAATATTACCGTCAGATGGGTACACCCTGCCGCTGTTTTAGTAAGTAAGTCATGTTCTAGTTAAGTTATAAATGAGTTGTTAAAAAGGTCCGCTGGTAAACAAGCAATCAAGTAATTAATTGATTAATTTTCGACAATCCCTCGTATAAGTAAAATCCGAGAATTATTATAAATAATGGCCGAGTCGGAAATAAAAATCATTCGTTACTAAAAATGTTAATCCTTGCTCGTTTTAATCCGTTTCTTTTTGCAACATAGTTTAGAAATTACAAGTAACTTATTTTCGGTTAAATACGTTTTGAATTGATGCACCAAGTTGCAGAATCCGCTGCACCTCTGCAAGTTACGCTGGGATATGCATCTGAGTCCGTCGTTTAAAGTCGGTGACCACCTCTCTTCTAACACGACAGATACGTCATAAAGTTTACAAAAAGGGGAAGAACAGTCACCGCTCTCATTCCGTGCTCATTCTCATTCCGAGAAAACCGGCAGCAGTTCATGTTCATTCCGAAACAATCCGTCGACATCAGATCCGATTCACCTTCAGAAGTGCCAGATCGAACCAAAGCCGTCTACAGTTTCGCGCCGCCGCTCCGAATTGCATAGTAAATTCCGTCAGAACGTTATTTGAAAATTATTTTGATAAGAATACACCGTAGTCCACTGCATTTTGCAGGTACTGCTTTCAGTTAAGTATAGCTATTCAAAGGGTTTTGTGTCCGCACGTATTGTTGTATTATAATACCCAATCAAACTAGAGCTAATTAGTAATACCTCCATTGGTCTTTTGTTTGTTAATATATGTAGCAGCCGCTGAGGTTTGTTCGCTAGGGCCACCTCAAACGCCCCCCTGCATAATAGGTTACCGGAAAACCTACGATAAATCTAATAGCCATTATATGCATCAACTGGGAGGAATTGCTCGCTAGGGCCTTCCAAACGGGGGATCTGCGTAGAACTGGCTCGTGCAACTTACGTAATAACATAAGCATTAACAAATTGCTCGACGTGTGTGGCCGTAGTTTGCCGTGTATTTCAAATTCTGTATAACCTAGAATATCTATAGCTAATCGATTGCCCGCCGTGCATAATTCATCCTAGTGGAAAGGTCCGTTTGCTTGTCGTACATAAAAATTCATTAATCCTACGTATCCGAAAATTTCGACCCTAAAAACACGTAATAGTATATTACGTAATAAGAGTTGTAAATAGCGTATTACGCACGAATGGAAAAATTATGCACGAGACGCGTTAGCGTCGAGTGTGATAATTCCATGAGTGCGTAATTGCTTTACAACTCGAATTATGTACTATACTTTACCTACGACCGTATTTATTGAAAGTTTGTATTTCATTTTTATTATTTATCGCTTATGTCAGTTTTGACAGCGTCAGAAAATTAAGTATTGCACTTGTCATTTTTAATAATTTTTAGAGAATAAGTTTGTTTGTATTGACCGTTGCTAGGCGGTTGCTAGGAAAACTGTACGAATTGTGCGATTTTTTTACCAAGTTGTGCGATTTTTTTACCGTGCGTAATAGGAATCTTACATTGATCGCAGACGGTGTGTTTTTAAGTACTTACAGTAGTGGTCGTAGGTAAAGATTCTTGCTTGCCAGCTCGACTTATTTTTATCATTTTTTTTTAAATAATTTTATACACACTCGACTGTACAGTCGTGGACGTTTAGAGTAAATTAATTTGTTCATTATTTTCCTTGAATAAATCCGTTATTTTAAAAAGGTAAAATTCACGAGTAATTATTTCTGTCCAAACATTTCTGATTAACCCGTTTGAGTAGGGGTTGAAGTTCTTTAGACAGACCCCCAACTTACGACCCGCTGGCATTTATCTGTATCTCCATCTGTTAGCTACCCCGGATTGCTTTCCCAAATAGGAAAGCCAAAAAGTGCTGTCCTTTGCACTCAAAAGTTAAAGTACTGGCGCCCGAGATTTCCGTATAAAAGATTACGTAAGTATCTGGAGAAGCAGCCATCGTTACAGATGGAACATTTCTAAAACTCCATACCAATTATTAAGATGGAACATTTCTAAAACTCCATAGTGCTGGCCTATTTATACTAATCGAATTATAATCGAACGATTTAGCTTTCAGTAATGGAATTCACTTGCACTAATTTATATCAATTATTGATAACTTATAAGTATTTAAGGAACTTGAATTGTCAGTGTAACTGCACACCCACCTTTTGTACTGATGACAGCAAATTCAACTTTTGCAAACCATTTTTTTTATTGTAGTCACAATTTTCCAAATCTAGAAAGTACCAATAGGTATATTATACATCCAAGAGAAAGGTTTTAAATTAAATTTATTAGAATCTTTAGAAATATATAAAGCCCAGGGGAATAACCTACTTAACGACCAAGTTGATTTATACCATACCATTCTGTTTGATGTAATAAAACCCTAAAGCCCCCTTGTAAAATTGTGTCTTTCCAAATTATATTATTTCATTTTAACTGCCGAAATTTCCCATAATATTTAACTACCTAATCTGTTATATAAATTCAATCTCTCTCGTTTGTTTGTCATTCCTTATGAATCATCCGTTTGAAAATGACCTGAAAAGGTCGAAACTGCAGTAACGTAATGTTATATTAAAAAGTGGTAAGAAACAAAGTAAAGTGTTTTATTCATGTCATAATAATTAATTACCTCAAAGTAACGACTTCAACAATCCAATTTTTGCAAAAGTACCCTTTGGATGGGGTGTTACTGCAATCTATAATACATGCACAGAAAGATTCATTTATTACTATTTGCTTCCATTAAACATTTTACTTTCTTGGATTCCTTTAGAATTGTTTTGATTGTATTGTTATTACCCAATATGCAAAATGCCTTATTAGAAATTTTCAACAGGAAGAAAAATATTAAAATTTCTAATTTTTAGATAAATACAAGTACCTACGTAAGTAGTCATTTTGTCCAATCTGATATTTGTTTCACTAATATATGTTATAGTAGGCGAGCCCTCGACCAAAATTCCGAGTTATCACGACACGGGTAATTTCATGAAGAATGTTAGTTCGAGTCAAAAGAAACAAGTTTTATATATAAAAGAAAGTCCTATAGGATGTTGCGGAAAGGGTGAAAATAAGTTTTCAGTAAAAAAAAAATACGGTGATCAGGCAGACTCGTTCTAATTTTTATGTACTTTGCCGCATCAAAGGCTTTTTTCCGGGCGAGTGTCTACGCGTGGCGGCATATTTTATAGGCGTCTTCTTGTCGGGAAAATCTTTTAGGCTATATTTCGTAGCGATCGTTCGAGTATTAAAAAAGTTATTAACGTTTCAATACACCCGTGTCGGAGGATTGTGTAAAATTTGTGGCATTAAAAAGAGATGCGAGAACAATGACCGCTTCAGGAAATTTGCAAATTTTAACCCAACTTCAAAATTTTCGTCAGAACGTCAAAATTCCACTTTTTCATTCGCTCCTACTATGCCTCGAAAATCGCAACGAGACCGTGCGATTTACGATAGTACCCTTTAGAAACGCGCGCCTTTCCCTTTGGATCAAGAGGATCCGGACCCAGATGAAGGGCAAGAAAGAAAAATGGGGAACTTTTTTTTTAGGTCCATCTCGTTTATTAGCCGAGATATGAATTTTATAAAGGTCGATTTTGCCGAAAAATTGTAGTTTTCCGGGGGCCCTTACTCCTCTCCCCGGAGCATTTTTTCGACCGAACTTTCAGGAGAACTAGAACCAACCTTTCTCTTGGATCCCTGAAAATTTCGTTGCGTAATATCCATCTGCGTCAGTCGCATAGAATTTCTTTTTCATATTGACATGAACTGCGGAAAAAAAAAATAGAATCCTCGTATCGCGATGAAGTCGAAAATCCGTGTCGACGGCTCTCCTACTACCTATTAATTATGTCGTTTTTCGCCATAAATCAAGTATTCGTTAAAATAAACAGGAAGAAATTTTTTCAAACTGGAATTCTCAACGAATTAGTAAAAGCATAATCCCATCAGTATGATATGTGACCACTTCCAATCGCCTGATCAACATTTAAATGCGGTGTTAGTTTGTATAAAATCTGCATAATTACGTGTGTTTAATCGAAGTTTAAAACACTGCCATGAAATTCAGTTAACAGTACCTACTTTTATTTTTAAATATTTGTATAAAACGAGTTTGCGAATCCTTGAAAAAATTTCGCAGTCGTACAAAATTATGTGGCGCCTTTGTAACGATTTTTCGTCAAATAAAATTAAAAACACGTTTTACGTATATGAAACGATGTATCTATATACAGTGGTGTGCTAGTCGTTTTATCCTACATATTGCCTAGTTAGGTACCGATAGGAGATTTAGTGGAAGAATAGCTTTGCTAAACGCCGCCAAGTAAAATAAAGGCCATTTATTATTATTTTTATTATTATTTACTACTTACACGTTTTAGATTTTCATAAGGTGGTTTGAAAAACTAAATCATCGGATTTCGATGAATCTTGGCCTCTAGTCGAGTGTAAAAAAATTCCATGTGTATGTCACAAAAAAGTACCCGAATGTTTTGTATATTTAGCAAATTCGCATTAATGAAAGAAAATCTTAACTTCAAACAAGAGGTTACCTCTTGTTCCCTTGTTCCCCAATCGGGAGTAGAGACTGACGCTTGAAAATTTTCAAAAATATTGCTATAACTCGAAGACAGTTCAACCAATCAATAATAAAGGCTGAAAGCTGCTTCTTGACTAACTCTATAGAAAAAGTCCATTCTGAAAAAGTCAAACAACAGTAGACTTTTTGAGAAAAACTCGACAATACGATAACTCCCGAAAGCAATTTTCGATACAGATGAAACTTGGTGAAAAAAAGGAACTTGATTTGAAGGTCATGTACCTAACTGCGTGAACATCTAAATTCTGTCCATGTAGGTATATTGATGATGTCAAGGTCTGTGCAATTTCTGTATACGAAATAAATTAAATAATAACCACAAAAAGATGTTTTACCTTTTAACCAAATCTATTAATCTACATGTAAACGAATTTCTAATAATAAATTTTATACTATTCTTGGGGAGTCGATTTTACAGTTTTCTTTGCTTTCCAAAAATAATAGGGTTCTTCCTCTAGTTAACAGTCCATGCAAGTTTCAATACGGTCAGACTTATCGAACGTACAAGAAACGTGACGGACGGACGGATGAATATTTCGGGAGTGACACAATGGTCTAATTTTTTGGTCCACAGTGAATATTCACCAATGTAGAAATATGCTGTCAAATCCCAATATACCTTTATGCGAAATCTATGGAAGTAAGCAATATCAGTTTTTTAAACTGCATTTCATTTAATTCTCAAAAAACATCAAATAACTAATTTTTACGAGGTACCCTTTGGTTTTAATAACTTCTCGTTATTGTAGCAAATGATAGGTATATAGTACTATAGTATATAGTACTCTCTTTATAGGTATGCGTATAAATATGACCATTGGCCAACTTAAATGCTTGCTATATAAATTATAATTGACTTTTACTTTCTACTTATTAAATCATGACAATCAAGTAATAATACCTACCTCGTCTGAATCGTTCGTTAAAACAGAATCAATTTTAAATTAGGAAAAACTGTATTTCAATTAAATTGTGCCACCATTAATAATACCTATTTAATTAAATCGTTAATTAAAAGATGGCATAAAAGAAAATAGAATATAATAAACATCCATTTTAGCTCCTAAAATAACTCAACCTGTAATAAATTCAGTGTAAAATGATTGTAATAAAATGTTACAAAAGGAATTTCGTTTCGGTCTGAATAATGCACTTTCTATAATTTTTTTATAGCACCATTACATGCATGCATTTAGCGTTAAGTGCACGAGCCTAACAGTTATAAAAATATTTAAAAACTGAAACTGAAAATTAAAAGGTGTATTTTAATTAAAGTACAACGGAATTTAAATGATTTTAAAATAATTCTTTTTTTTATAAAATAGAATGTCTTGACAATACTTATTTAATAATTACTTGCGCTGTGTTTTATTTTTTCTAAAGATATTTCTTAATGAGATTTTCTCAATTTTTTAAATTATTCATAATAATTGGTCAGATATTTTCTAAAGATTCAAAAACATTTTCTACTTAAGTATAAGTAAAATTGGTGTGAATTATTATTATTATTATTCATGTGAATAATTCTTTTTTGACATCAACAAGCGATACGTTTCCTACAGACATAATAATTGCATAAATCGTTACAACGCAGCTTTTTTTATCGCATTGTCTTTAACAAATAGCACATTAATTACCGCTGTTCAACGAGATCGACATTTCTTTAAACTATTTCTTAGTGTCTTTATAATAATAATTGTATAACAATGTTGTAACTACAGTTTGCTTCAAATATCAATGTTACGCTTATTCAGCTTATTATTTAAAAAATATCTCATTCCAAATGAATCATAATTATTTTGAATGTAAACAATATTACATTTTTAATTCTTACCGTTTCAATCAGTTGCAGCCCTATACAATAAGTAAAGTTACTGGAAGCAGAATCAAACGAATTAAAATTAACATAACCCTTATTTTCTTCAAATTATATTAGAAACTCATGTAAAAATCCCATTACACGGCGCGTGGAGTAACACGCCTGGCGTGCGACTTGACGCGCCACACGCAGTGAGAACGGGTCGATACGCGGCGTGCCGGTTCCCGTCGATTAGCGGTAAATTTTCACACTTCAAAAGAAAACACATCAGGCGGCGTGAAACTAGGCAATTACCTAGCCGTGAGATTGCGATCGACGCGACGGTCGCACGCTTAGGCGCGTCACTCTACACTTCACACGCCAGGCGCGTCGCTCCACACGCCGTAAAATGAAACCTTTTAGATCGATTTCTTTTCAATAATTATACTCAAGTGAAAGTTAATATTTTTCTGTCAATATTTGTTTAAAAATAAATTGTTCAACCCTTCTAAAAAAGACTTTCTTTTCAATTATTACACTCAAGTGAAAGTTAATCATATTTTTCTTTCATGTTTGTTTAAAAATATTCAGAGGGAAATAAATAACACACATTAATGCGAAATAAAATATAATACTAGGAGGTACTAGCGTGAAGAGCTACTGAAGTGAAAATGCTATGTTTTCAAGATCAATGTTTCCTAATCATGTATTTTAATAATCTGCCGCAAAATTGAAATTAATTATTGTAGTCCGAATTATTACAGTAAATATGATCTTATAACTTAACAAGTGCTTAGAGCATAAATAGATAATACTTCTTTTTACTACTACTTTAATTAGATTTATTTATTAATGACAACGGAAGATATAAAGAAATTAATAGTAAAAAAACATTTTTAAGAACAAGCTTTTATTTAAATGCTCTAAAAAGAAGAAAATAAACTTTAAATTAAATCAAACCCATCAATTTATTACATTATAAGTACAATTTATATGATATAATAAAAGCTTGTTGCGAGAGTTTAATATTGTATTCTTGTTTATTTACGCAGGCAAATCTCGCGACAAGCTTTTATATCATATATAAATTGTATAATGTAATAAATTGATGGGTTTGATTTAATTTAAAGTTTATTTTCTTCTTTTTAGAGCATTTAAATAAAAGCTTGTTTTTAAAAATGTTTTTTACTATTAATTTATTTTTTAGTTTTATTCGTATTCTTTTCGTATTCTTCTCAGCAAACCCTATTAATTGATACCCATATCATGGGGGTGCATAGAAAATAACTAGTCCGCCATATAGGATTTAGAATGACGTCACTCAGCTAAACATGCATTGTCATCCAAACTAAACATGTGTGCAAAATTTCAGCTCAATCGGTTGGGGATAACTATTTTAAAATTCAGTTGCAAGATTTGACCTAAACAAACAAACAAACAAACTAACATACAAACATTGCAATTTAAATAAAAGCTTGTAATTAACTTCTTTATTGATTAGTTATTTTTTTATTGCTTATCATAAAAATGTGATATCAATAGGATATACTCAAAATTGTGCGATTATTAATAAATTCCTGTAAGAAAATATTCCTTTTTTCAATGGTTTGTCTTTTATGCCAAGCTAACTCAAACATGGAAAATTTAATATATTTTTATTTATTTTTATTCTATAGCTATTGACCTTGTTAATATAATTATATACTTTTGGGCATGAAGCACAAATACAATGTTTTTTTAAACGCGTTTATTTAATTAAAACTGACTTTCACTGTATATCTTTGTCGGTCATCCTATAGAAGCATTTTCTTACCTCAAGTTACGTACCTATATTAATTCTAAAAAATAAATCTTAAAAGTTTTGAACTTCTGGCCAAAAATGTCGAGTCCTTCTATCATCAGCAAAACTTAAATTTGGTCAATAGTTTGGGTAAATGGCATTAAATTAGTTATTAATACAGGGTGTGCAATGTGCATTGATACCATTCAAACGCGGAGGCTTAGGTCGTTGGCGACCGAATTATTTTTATATTTGTACCAATTATTTCCCTAATTTATTTTTTTTTATTTTATTTAAAAGTTAGATACTCTTTAGGATCAATTTTTAAAATAAAATAATCACTAACTATTTTATTTAAATTTTTCCTATAATAATAATCGGGTCCTTTCTCTAACTCAGTAACATTAATACTTACTTACAGTTCAAATTCAATCTAACTTTTTGTTCTTGAGTTGTTGTGCTTACAAAAACTTGACGGAAGACCAGACAGATGGATCGACATATCAAATCAGATCAGAATTTCATGATAAACACAAATAACACAATGGTGTGAAAATGTTGCTCTACGGTCGATATTCTTACGATTTTCAAAATCATATAAACGCAAATGGTTTTCTGCGAAGAGGAATACTTAATATAAATACATTGTGAAGGGAAGAAAATGATTAAGTTTTTAATTTTGTAAAGTCAATTATTTTAACTTACTTCTTAAATCAATTCAAATGATCCCCACGAGGGGATCGATGAAATTTATATTGGCCATATCCTTCATATTTGGAGTATGGGTTTCAAGAAGGGGATAATTATAGCACCCAACATATTTTTGAAAATTCATATTTTCGTTACTATTCATCGGAATCGTTTCAAATTTTTATGAATGATATAGAATTATATAATCTAGGGCTGTGTGCATGCATATTTGAATAGGCCGAAAAAATTAAAAAAAAAAAATCGAAAAAATGTGAAATTTTCCAAACCCATGCACATGCATCTAGAAAATGTAATTCTAAATACGGTGCTAAAATTCAAATCGTTTACCTGCTGTCGTTTGCGTATAATAAATTTTCAAAATTCATGGTATTTTGTTTTCCAGGTACAAAATGCCATGAGTTTTGAAAATTCATTATACGCAAACGGCAGCAGCTAAATGATTTGAATTTTAGTACCGTAATTAGAATTATATTTTCTAGGTGCACGTGCATGGATTTGGAAAATTTCACATTTTTTCGCATGCACACAGCCCTAGATTATATAATTCTATATCATTCATAAAAATTTGAAATGATTCCGATGAATAGTAACCAAAATATGAATATTCAAAAATATGTTGGGTGCTATTTTCCCCTTAAGGCGTAAGTTTTGCAGAAAAAAATTGCGATTGAAATTTTTTAAAAAATTTGAAAATCCCCAAATTTTTTCAAAATATTTGTAAACATTTTATATTTCAAAATTGAAAGGCCAACTTATTGACTTAGGGTACACTTAAAATATAACGAATTTTAATTGAAATTTTCAAATTTGGCAAACGATTTCCTCATAATTTTGAAGAAATATTTTCAAAAGAAATGGGGCATGGATCTCATCAATCAATACTAAAATACGGCTAATCTAAATTTCACTGTCTTCCACTGGCATGTATCCACTATGACTTCCCTTAAATATGTATTTTCATAAAAAAAATTTTTTTATTGAAACATTTCTATTATATTTTTATAAATATGACTCAAAGAGGATTTAACCCTTCTACTATTGTATATTGTTGGAGACACTTCAACATAAAAAAAATATGTTTCTTTCCATTTTTCCTTATTATTTTTTTAAATTTAAATTTAATTAATATTAAATATGTCTACAAAAATAAAGTTGCGATAATTATTGTGGAAAAATAATTAGTATTGTAACCCTTGTTCAAGAAAAAAATGCGTACCAATACAGTCCACTAAAATTAACCTTTTATGTATGTATGTGATAATACCCTGCGTACATCTGACTTATAATTGCCATATTTATTGTTCTGTTGTAATGAATTAAGCTACATATGTTTCACCAAATGCACTTTCATAATTTAAAGTTGATTCAACTTTTTACATAAATGTTGTATTACGAAAAACAAGTATTTGAAATATGTAGTTATATGTACCTACCTATGTATATCTTAGTTCAATTTTCTAAAAATTTTTATTAACGACATTGTAAAGTAATATTGGAGCGAAATAAGCTTCTTATAAAATAAGTTGGATTTGCCCTGATTCTTCCAGCTTACAGATAACATTCATTTTATATTTTCAGATTGTCACCACAGAATTGAATGGCGACCCCAACGCCACCAAACCTACTCTAACAGGAAACCCACAATTAGACTACATTTGGGATCCTAACTTGCCCAAAGAACTAAATGGACATAACTTATCAGACTATCCTTTCTATGAAAGGGTCCCTGAAGACATAGATTTTAAGTGTGATGGGCTGCATGACGGCTTCTATGCGAGTGTCAAACATAAATGTCAGGTAATATACATAGATATACAATAAAATTTTTTAAATAAATAAAATAAAATTTGTACTTCATTTGCCGAACAAATGGTTTATTTAATGAATGCACTTAATGCTGCTTAGATGCAAATACCTCGTGAAATTCATACACATAAGATCTGATTTTCCAGCTTTTTTATTCAATTGTATCTCAGGCAGGTCTTCTCGTAACATAGTCCAGTCTGTTTTTATAACTGGGGCATGCATATTATTGCACATGTAACAAGATGGAACTTTATATTGTCATATCACCTATTTTTAAGTTTTAGTTAAATAATTAAATAAACTTATTTTATTTGGTATCTGAAGTTCATATCCTTGTTTCAATTCGTTGATTTCGGTATTTTGTTCTATGAGGAATTATCAATAGTGGCCCTTTTCATTATACCTACCTAATATAGTCATTTTTTAAATATTGACTTTTATTGATATGCAAAAACACAATAGTTGTTATAATTAGTCCACCACCAACTTGGGCCACTCTTGAAGTAACCTCTAAACATTACTTGGGTTATCACAAAAATTGGCAATAATAATCTTTGGTTATCAAATCAAGTCAAATATCAGAATTAATTATTGAGAGTTGTTTCTGTAGTTAATAAGATACGGAGAGCCCCCATAACTCTGCTGTTTTATTTGTGTAGCACGCTGTTTGATATTTGGTTATGGATAAAACAACAGCTTTTTTTATTACAACCTATGTCCTAGTATATGTAGATTTATTTTTGATCGTTTCTTTATTCCCTGCCATAGTCATAGATTAAATCATTTTAATAATAATTTAGTATGAATGTCATTGGAAAGAAGTCTGAAATATATGTTTATGTATACACACTATTATAAAAAGAAACCTGTATTATTTTGACAAACGTTCTAATGTATCAATAAGCTGCTAGCTGCTACTATATACATTTAACGATTTCTCAGTAGATATAAGAACATATGTTCGTTGATTCAATATTAACCTACATTATCCTATACTTATTCTGTTATGTCAGTTAATTTACTGAGCTATTGGTTACAAATCAGTCCATTAAATTTTCCTATTGAATAATATGAACGTGCGACATGCGTATGTGATTTTAGTTACGATATAACAGTGATGAAAGCTAAGAAACTTAGTTTCTAAAAAATAAAACAAACCGGATCCGAACTAGATTTGTTCTCTATGCGGATGGTGGAGTAGAAAATATGTAACTTGTCAATATAAACTGATCAACAAAATAAACGTTACACGGTCAAATTTAATTGTCCTAACTCTGGAACTGGACGGCTGTCAGCGGTTTAGTTTCTGTTTGGAGCATTCGCTTTATAGTCCAATCCTTTCTCTATCACTTCGTGTTTTTGCTAAAACTAGGTATTTTACATAAAGTATCTACAGGATACTAAATGAAACAGTGGAGAATTTCTGAAATTTCGGCATGGTCCCTTTTGAACAAAAAAATTTATTTCTGTATTTTAACACTAAAGGCATAAAGATGGACTTATCTCGAAACGGTTTTTGAATTTCCCGCTTATTTTAAAAAAAATCTACTTTTTGATCTTTGACAGTGGTAACTTTTTCACTAGTTACCCTATTCTCAAAATCTAGGGCTCATGTTGAGCTAAAACTTTAGGTAAGAAGACGTGAGGATGATAATCGAGTCAAGATAAAATAATATCAAAATACAGGGTTGCATTAAAAGTGACCCAAATCTGAATTACCTCCAAAATTTGGTATTACAAAAGATTTGAATTAAACTCAACTTCCATTCGAACAAACGGCTCATTCTGAACACTTCAAAATGTTCGTTATTGCTTGCATGAGTTAAGAATCGTTGGTGAAGGAACCAAATTGTAATTAAGATTTGCGTCACTTTTAATGCAACCCTGTATTTTGACATTTTATCTTGACTTGATTATCATCCCTTACCTAAAGTTTGAGCTTCAACATGAGCCCTAGATTTTGAAAATAGGTTCACGAGTGAAAAAGTTATCACGGCAAGACCGAAATGTGGATTTTTTGAGATCCCCTGAAAATAAAGGAAATAAGGGGAGAATTCAAAAACCGTTTCGAGGCATGAAGTCTATCTTTATGCCTTTAGTGTTAAAATACAGAAAAAATATTTTATTTGTTCAAAAGATACCATAAACTGTACGTAAAATACCTAGTTTTAGCAAAAACACGAACTGATAGACAAAGGATTGGACTAGCGAGTGATCCAAACAGAAACTAAATCGCTGGCAGCAATCCAAATTTACTCAGTTCCAAAGTTAGGGTAAATTTGGCCGTGTAACGTTCATTTTGTTGATCAGTTTAATTTATTATGCAACTCACGAAACGTATTTTATCTTATTTTCATCTTTTTTTTGTAAATAATTAATGCGTTTTCCTTTGAAAAAATAT
Source organism: Rhagium mordax (assembly GCA_963680705.1). Lineage (NCBI taxonomy): Eukaryota > Metazoa > Arthropoda > Insecta > Coleoptera > Cerambycidae > Rhagium > Rhagium mordax. The sequence continues at coordinate 23,823,110 of OY796657.1, read as the reverse complement.
ATAATTCTGCAATATTACTAAATTCTCGAAGCTGCTAAGACTTGATTTGTTGTTTTTGACCATTAGTCATCATAACATTTATTATAAACTATACAATATTGATATCAAAGAACACATGTAAATGTCTGTGTTTGTTGTCGATGTCTATTAAGATTAAGAGTATTTCTATGACAGATCTTTAATTCCAAACTTGTAACTTTGGCAACGTTAAATATAGCTACATAGAAGCTGACAGATTACCTATTACCTATGGCAAACATTGCTTAAATAATTGTTGCTTATATAGGTAACGATAGTATTACCGTTGGTTAAATTTATTATTAAATTAACTTTAGTAAGAAAAGTCCACAAAATTGTTTTATTATAAAAAGGGTTAAGTATTTTTTTGTAGACATGATGGAAGGAGAAAAGTTAGGAGATAATCTGACAGCAAATCAGTCTACGAAATAGAAAATTAATGTGTGTATGTGATCAATTAGTTTCAAACAATAGGGTAGGGAATACACTGCACCAAGATTTAAAGTTGTGGAAAATAAAAATAACTTAACAAAGACAAATCCAGCTGATCGATCAATTCATAACACTCGCGTTATCCCTTCCAAAGAAATCTCAAACTTAAAAATTATACAAGGTGTTCTTGTATGTAAGGACGGTAAATTCAAGAGCTTGTAAAAATACGTAAAAATAACACCAAAACCTTTATATGTACTATAGTTTTGGCGAAAATTGCTTCGTTTTCAAAATACAGGGTGTTATAATGGCGACTGGAATATTAGCTATTTAGATACTTATATCTTTAAACAGAGAAGAATAAGGAATCTAAGTTTTTTGTGCGTGAGTGTTCCTTAAAAACTACCGATAACTGGATAAAATTTTAAATGAATCATTGGCTGTATATAGCTTTCCTTTATTCAATGATATAATAGAAAATATAATGATCCAGTGGTGTAGTAAAATGGGTCACATTCAAATTCACATAATATGCATATTTGTCACTTAAAACCAAAAATATCTCGACAACTAATGATTCTAAAGATATTTAATAAGAGTATATCTTTACTGTAGTATTTTAATTTGATAATCTGAAAATGAGACGATATTTTCAAAACATGTAACCTCAATTTATTTATTATCAAAAAAATGTTACGCGACCCATACAGAGGCTATACAAGTTCTTCAAACTTTGGTACTCAATTTAGTAATATTTTGTATAACCATCGAAGAAGCAGAGTTAATGCAGGCAGTTACCTAATAATTACATATTCTTAATAAAATCATTGCACATTAATTACCTAGGATAGTCTTAGCAGTTTTGTGAAGTGCAAATAAAAATAGGATATTTATATCCTAATGATGCCAATTTGGTTAGCGGAACATACGTGTAGGTACCATTTGAATAAAAAAATCAAAAATTATTTCATTTTGTATAAGTGAAATTATTTCTTAAAACTGATACTAAAGAAAATAGAAATGGTCGTGTAGTTGATTGCTTAAGGTCAACTCTTATATTATTTGTATTATGTATTGGTATGTTAATTATTAATAACAACGAAAATGAAATGTGGTGTTTTCTTTCGGGGAACATGTGCGATAACGCAACCTTAACGATGTTTTCGATTAGGTATTAGGAGAGAATTGTTACGTAAAAAGAAAACCAAATTCTTTGTCATACCTGCACTTGAATATGTGTTTCCTACAATCTATTAGCACAGACAGCACAGTGTATAATTTGTTATATAAGACAAAAATTTTACATAACAAACAATTTTAACTAATAGTACTTAATTCATCGTGTTGTGTTTGTTAAATAGGTACAGTGTTAATGCAAATTATCTGTGATTACACTAATTACATTGTATTTATGATTTGCTCGTTCAACACAAAGGATGGTTTTACTCTCGATTTTACTTTTATTTAAGATATTTCGTATACCCACAAATCGCGGTGTCACGTCGAGAGATCGATCTGATTCATTCCAGTGCCTTAGTGAAAGTGAATAATATCGAGCAAAATATGAAGGTCATTTTTTGATAATTACAGTACAGCAGTCCAGTGTCCAGTTGCTTAAAAGTTACGGTACTGCATACTGTCCAGTTTTTATATGGTTTAAAGTAGAACAATCCGAGTAAGATCGCTGATTACATCATTCTTCGTATTACGTGCCAACAACGTGCTATGGTGTTATAATTTTATTCTAGCAAAAGTTTGTGAAAATATTAGCAAATGATGTCAAACAGGCGAATTTAACTAAACTTGAGTTGGATCGTTAATAATATTAATATAAAATAAAATTATGCTAAAGATTTATTTGTTAGATAGGTATAATAGCATTTGTTCATAACCAATAGATTCCGTAATGTGTAATGTTCCTGTGTATGTGCATGCACCAAAAAATCATTTTCACCAAACGGTTGCAAACGTTCACTTAACAAATACTCGCAAACAACTGCGAATATTTCTCGTTGATCCGACTTGAAATTTGAAAATAGTTACATCCAAAATGACTACCAGAAGAGGACTCATTGTTAGTGCCGCATCTTTTATAATTATGTATACTTTAATTGAAGAAGAGAATATTAAAAAAAGAAAGAGCAAACATAGATGTATATCTCCAGATTTTGCATTCGTAACCAATAGGTCCAAGAATATGTAAAAATACACAAACTGAAACCACGCATTCGCTTTTGTTGTAGAGTTGACACGAATCACACCTGTTAATATTTTCATCTCCACTAAAAATGCAGAGAACGCGCATATGTAACGAATTCCTTTGATGTACCACGACTTCGAGAATATTTGGTAACATTCACAAACGTTTGCATACATTTTGCGCGGCTGGTGGATATGTAACTTAAGGAGCCGTTTAGGAATTCAACGTCAAGCCACGAATTGCTCTTAAATAAAAATAATGGGTTCATTCAATGAATTTTATTTAGTAGGTATGTGGCTAAAGCACACCAGCAAGGCCAGAAAATGAGAAAAAAATTATTTAAGAGTTGTCACTTCGTGTAGTCAATGTATTACTTAAAATTAGGCAATACTGAAAATTTCAGTGTAATCCGACATACGGTTTTCAAAATATACGACTTTTAATGAGCGGATTTCAATTGCGGTGCGGCCAGTACCATGACGTCACCGGATACGTAGCGAAACGATCGCTCTCATAGCACCGGTCTTGCATTTGGCTTGGGATCGTCGAGTATTTTTTCAGGGTTTGTGTTATATTAGTGTGTTGTTGTCTTTTTTGTGGTACAACGTCAGATCTCATTTTTATTGGAACATTGTCCATTAATTTAACATATTTACACGTAGTTTTCCATGTCGGTTTCGAGCTAAAGTAAAGTAAAATAGAATTTTAGAGTTTTCTCATTCTCATGCTCACCTTTTTACTAAATAAGAAAGACATCAAAAGATTAAGAAATAATAAGTTTTATTTCATCCCGTCTGGAAAGTACATTAAAGTACTCATATGCGGCCGGGAGGGAAGTGAGGTATTACTGTACTAGATACTGTAATGTACCGAAAGCCACCGGAAATTCATTACGAACCAATCACAATCTGTTATACCTTCTGACACCATAAGGATTCCTTTTGTATTTTTAGTATGGAACCCTAAAATCTATAAAAATGCACTTTTTCTCTACAATCAAAATTTAAATAATCATTTATAATATTTATGTTACACCCTGTATAACAGCAAATCAATGTTTACAATATGGCGCTTCGTCCCTGTTTTTCTGAAATTGATTGAAACCAAAATGGAAAAAAAATTAAATTAAAAAAAAATGTACATATATTTACAATGAAATGGTCCCCACAAAAATATGTTGACTTTTTTTTTTAATCACTTATTTAACGTCGGCCCATTTCCGCTACCAGGGCCAATCACCGACGCCAGGAGTCGAGCAACCCCCAACCTGGAAATTTTTGCCGAACCTCCTATCTTACTAAGAGTAGGGATCTTTTACTTGCCTAACATTTAATAGACAAGGGACCGACTGCTTTACATCCCCTCCAAAGGATGGTAATCCTCAATAATACACCTCTCGCCTACAGTTGTATTGCTTCTGCGATATAAATAGCTGATATACAAGCCGCTAGAAGTAGGGAAACGAGACCGCGTCTTTCCGTGGATAGTCACCAATCGACGTACTGACCGCGGCAACTGTCGTTTAACTTTTCGTATCGATACGAAGTATGTCAAGTCAGTCCTCCGCTCGCTGCTCAAATATGTTGACTTGGTAGTAAACATTTTCGCTCTTTTTATACTTTGCTCTCATATTTTTCGTCTTTTTAAATCTTTAGGAACGCCAATAAATGTTGTAGTAGGTGTTTTCACCGTAGTGCTTTGACAATCAGGAACACTACAATATTTATAATTTCTTTTTGCGCCCACGTTAGCCAAACAAAATTCGTGACAAACACACTTGAGTTTGAACGCACACTGTGCTTTACTTACTGATTTGAAATAACAGTAATAAGACGCTATAGCAGGCGGGCCGTTAGCCGATACATATCCGATGACGTCACGCCGGAGAATCGACAGAGTGCGGCCCATGTTTATGATTTTTTTAGACGATTTATAGGTCTCACAGACTGCCTTTTTATAGAAGATCTTAGAATTTCAAGATCTCTCCGATGATCTAACGCATTATGATGCGTTTACGTTACGGCGCCAGAAATGCCAGTAGGTACCTCCTATGCAGTACACGCCACACAAAATTAATAATAGGTCGATATACTACAAATAGTTAGTAATAATAATAAAAATAATAGTAATACAACAAGTGCGTAAGGTGAGATTTTTTCTAGGCGAATGCGACAATCCCATGAGTGAAAAACGCTTACTTTTCGCACGAATTGCATACAATATTTTTTCTACTACCGAAATGGACCTAAATTCTCTGATAATAATGTGAAACGTCAAACTTACCTATTACGTCAAAACTTTACCTATTACGTCAAAACTTCATATGTCATTTAAAAATCACAATACTGTTATAATAGCCCACTTAATTTTAAATGAGTGAAATTAATCAATTATTTCTATTATTTCTTTGTCTAATGTCAATATCAAGAATATAAATGAAACTTCAGAATTGTAAAAAATTCAATCATTTATTGTTAAAGAATACTGAAAAATAGGTGGTGTTTTATAATAATACCGTGATATTAAATAAATGGACTACATAAAATTAAATAACCACATTAAACGTTTTTAAAATAAGATATAATTATTATAGGTGCTCTAATAGGTATGCAATTGTTTAGTATGTTACTTTACGCACTAGTGCGTAAGGTAAAAACCTTTACGCACTAGTGCGTAAAGTTAGTAGTTTATGATCGGTAGTAGAAAAAATTATTTGTGCAAAAGAAAATAATGTTATCTATAAAATTACCATAATATATTATTACCTTTGCGCCGGGGGATCAAAATTGAAAAACTAAAGTACATTATAAACTATAACCATAATTAAGTATACCGGGTGTAAATGAATAGTGGGCCACCCCTGTAACTTCCTGGTTTTTTAAGATATCGGGATAAAATTTTGTATGGTGAAATTAGGTAAGATTTCCAACTTTTTGAGACCTATCCGCCATATTTGTCACTTCCGGTTTCACCGGAAATGGCCCTAATAGTCTTTTCTAAATGGAACACCCTGTATGTGTAATTTATACAGGGTTGCACGAAACATAATTCGAATTTTAGTTGTCAATATACTCAATATAGCTAGGTGACTGCGAATATGTTAAATTTATTTTTGTTCCAATGTAATTCATATAAAAAATACGAAAACGTCAATATGTCCTATAATACATTATACAGGGTGCTCTAAACTCATTAATATCACATTTTTCAAAATAACTCTTTTTTAAAAAATATTATGATATAGGCCACCCGGATATTCAGAAAGCTCTATTTAGTAGGGGTTAAACTGTACCAAAAGTTCCGTAATGTGTAATCGTTACCGGCAGGAATGACAATTTTTCTTAAAAAATTTATGATTTTATCTTACTTCAATTAAATTTTGATCAACCCTGTATATTTGTGTTAATATTTTATGATATGCAACAAAAATGAGCCAGAGGTCCATTCTGATTAACACAAATATACAGGGTTGATCAAAATTTAATTGAACTTCAATATAAATCATAAATTTCTTAAGAAAAATTGCCATTCCTGCCCGTGAATTACATTGGAACAAAAATAAATTTAATATATTCGCAGTCACCTATATTGACAACTAAAATTCGAATTATTTTTCGTGCAACCCTGTATAAATTGTCCGAAATAGTATAAATGTATCCAAAATGTAATCTTTACTTCTAAAATTTAAAAACATATACAGGGTGTTCCATTTAGAAAAGACTATTGGGGCCATTTCCGGTGAAACCGGAAGTGACAAATATGGCGGATAGGTCTCAGAAAGTTGGAAATCTTATCTAATTTCACCGTACAAAATTTTATTCCGATATCTTTCAAAACGAGGAAGTTACAGGGGTGGCCCACTATTCGTTTACACCCGGTATAGTTTATTCCATGGAAGCTGATCCGATTTCGAGAGTACAAATATAGTAACTTTTTACTCAATATTATTGGTCACAATGATCACTGACCACGGCCCACTTAGGACCGCATCCACCTAATAAAATAGTTCCTCCAAATTAAATGAATTATAGCAGGCATCAACTAACAATACAGTACTTCGATTTCATGGTTGCATGTGTAAGAAAACTCAGTTTAAGAATTCCCAGTGTTATTGTACAAACACACACGCACAGTACGCACACCCAAACTGAATAGATAAATACAACAATTACAACAAAATATTCGACACACCACAAAACTGAAACTGACAACTTTTAACAATAACCTCAAAACCAGAGGGAACATATGATACCATAGACTGAATAATACTTGTTGAAACGCCCTGTATAATGAAGCAGTAGCGATTGTTAATTAAGTACCTACCTACGTTTTTTGTTCAAAGATCCTATTGATCCTTTCGATAGTTTTATTTTTTCTCATAATCTAGTGATTATATAAAAAATATAATTACTGATAAACAAGAATACTATCAGTTACTATAGAGTTATAGAGCAAATAATATTTGAATATTACTGCGTTATTTATAATAATATGCATTTTAAGATAATTTGGAATTCTTGGAATTCCCCGCTCAAAAATGTAAGTGACTCGGTTTATTTGATACCTAGTGGTTTTATTGGTAAGTAACAATACATTTTAACATTCCCGTGAATAATTATGTCTTTCTTTTAATAGACCGTATGGGTGTTCACTGTTCACGCATAATCCTAAACTTTTCCCGACCATTAGAAAGACTTAAAAAGGCTGCCCCTTAAAAATATTATGCCGTAAAATCAGAGGTATGTAAAATTATTTTTATTGGTGAATAGTAGGGCAAATCATTCATTCAGCAAATACATCTACCTCATGAAGGCTTTCATACAAACATAACAAGGCTTTTGTACTTCATTTTGATCATTTCATATGCAACTTACTAAAACAGGCATTTATATAATATTTATACTAAGTACATACCTACCTTTATTGTTACCTACTAACTAGGTATACTGTGGCGAAAATACATTTTATGTAGGCAGATTATTAATAATTTGCTGACAATTGACAATTGTTACAAGAAAAGACCAATAATTTGTTGGTGGACGTATCTATGACAAGTTCCTGCAAATGAGAATTATGAAATATTTTAATAGTTTTGGTAGTTTGGATAAATCAATTAAATCAAAAACGTCGGTATTGTGCATGTAAATGCATGTTTTTTCTATAACAATGATTATAATGTTTAACCATTGTCAGGGATTTTACTTCATGGGTTCAAATTTAAATGTAAACTAATATTTATAGGCTATCCAGTGTACTACTGACACTGGTTAACTTTAAAATCAAGTCAGTAGGACTTTCATAGCGATGATGAATTATTTATCTGTTGTACACTGACGAGAACCAAGAAGTTCTAAACCGGTCGGTAGAAAACATTATATTACCATGCATACGAGTCCACCTACTCTGTATAGTCAAAAGTTAAGTTTTATTTACTATATGTATGCTGCTTGTGTTTTTAAATAAGGAAGAGGAAGATATAATAAATTTTGTTTCTTTTGTTTTATAAAAATATTATTCATATTATTTGATTATAGACACAAAGACACATTAAATTAAAATATATTAATTTTCGTAATGCATTATAAAAAAATAAATGTGTGTTATTATATATCCAAGTGTCTTATTCACATACACAAATTACGAAATTTATATTATCCTTGAAATATAAAAAAACATTAAAATAATCTAAATAAATAATAAATGTTAGTAGTAAAAACTGACATGACATTAAAAAATAATTATTTCACTAAATTAAAATCGTTAATAAATAGAAACATTTTTAAAAGTTTTTCCTAACTTATTTTATCATTTATTATGAAATCAAATTCATCTGTTTATACTATACCTACATGTATTATGTATTGTCCAATACATCAGGATAGAACAAGGCTTTCATAGAACAAGTGATCGTACAGAGTTAGGCAACCATATACACGATTTACAATGTGTACCTGCTTGCCTATTTCTGCTGGCCACGATTCATTACCATTTATAAAGACTGGGAAATTACCACGGATATTACCAGAACAGAATTTAAGGTATTTTATTGAAAAATATTAATAAAAATAGTAAATTCTATTTTTTTGAAAGTTTGGTGTGAACAATATTGTACCGTCATATACCAATTACTTAATAAATTGGTACACATTATAGTAGTGGAAATCTCTTGATTTTCTGCCAGGCATGCAATAACTCGATATTGTAATAGAAGTCGTCTTTTTACATCTCTCAAGTTGCACACACTTAATCGAGTTCTATATGGTTTTGCTATCATATCTTATGATAATTGATTAGCACACGTACGTCGAGCAAAAGTTTAAAAACAAAAAATTTTATTACAAATTTCAAAACATTACCATATTCTTCTTATCACTGATGTGGCAGATAATTCTTAAATGTAGAAATTATGTATTTCACGAATCTATTTTAAATCAAAAAATGATAATTAGATGAAAGACCACGCGTCAAAATATGCATAAAATTCAGTTTGCATATTTTGATTAGATTTTTAGTTCTTTATTATAAAACCCATTGTTAGAACCCTATAATTGGTTTACAAAAATAATAATGGCACTTTCGATGACGGTAAATTGTTGCAAAAGTTTGGTTCTTGCTGAAACTACTATCTAAACCTATTATTACCTAACATGTCTCCAGAACAATGCAATAAAAAAAAATAAGCATTAAATTTTCTCATAACAAAATGAACAACTTCACGTTGATTCAAAAAGATGAAGTCTTATGGTTTTATTGTGGAGTTCCATATATTTTCTTGGGTACAGTAATCGTTAAATATTTACTCAAACCTCTTTGCTATGCTTGCTTGTCGTTTACAGACTCTACATATGTTTTCTTTTCCCATAGATACAATAAACAAACATTCTATGCATCTTTTCATGGAACCCATGAGAAACTTGAGCAGGATTTTGCACAGTATTACTCTCGCTTTACAAATAGCTAAAACATTATTATAGCATTATACCTATTACTTAAAATATTTGTATCCTTTAAATTTGTTTCAGGTATATCATCATTGTCTTTTTGGAACAAGATATGACTTCTTGTGTGCCAACTACACCGCCTTTGATCAAAAAACCTTTATCTGCCATTTTGCATCTGAGGTAGACTGTGCCAACTCAAAAAAATTTTGGCACAGGTAAGTTCAAAATCCAAAAATAAAGAATATTCATCAAATTTTTAATGCTCAGATATAACAATTATTTCAACTTAAATAACCACTGTAGAAAAAAATAGCTTGAAGATGAGTAATATAAATGAGTGCTTTAACTAACTTTTTTTTCAGAAATGATGCGCTCTATAAGTCAGAAACAACCACCACAATCAAACCATTTGTAATCCACACTTCGCCTCCACGACCTTCACCAATTACGTTTTCTACAATAGCGTCATTAATTCCATCTGGCCCTGGTGTAAGAAGATCCGTTGGAGGCCGCAGAAGGCCATTTAGAAGAAGAAGACCTCAACTCGATTATTATGAAGATGAATATTATGATGATTACTATGAAGATAGACCAAGATCCTATAGAGGAAGAAAGAGACCTAGACCACGTCCTAGACCATTATATGATGAAGACTATGATGAAGAATATGAAGATGACAGATATGTACGAAGAGGAGGAAGTAGAAGAGAAGAAAATAGGAGACCATATGATAGAAGGCCAATTGGAAAAAAGAGAAATAAGGAAAGAGTTCAGTATGATTATGATGATGAAGACAGATTTGAAGATGAAGGTGTTAAATTAAGTAAGCATAATGTAGTAGGTACTTATTTTCTAAACATTATAATAAAAAAGTTTGTATAATTATATTTAAAGTTTACCATATATTAATGATTTAATGAACAATAAGTTAATTGTTACCAAGAACGTAATTTTTTTTACTAAATCAGACCGACTCCCCTTAAATGCACTCAGTAATATGCCTTTTTGATTTTAGCTACTCGAAGAAAATCAACAGAGAGAAAGAAGATGACAGTGGATTATGAGTCTGAAGACAGTAGATATCCAGAAAGTAGACAACAATCTAATGACAGAAGAAAACTATCTAATGACGAAAATGAGGAAAATGAGAAAAATCCCGTACGAAAATTGCACAGAAGGCCTTTTGATGATTATGAAGACGATTCAAGTCAATTATATGACTATAGAGGCAGAGACTACTACAGGCGAAGGAAAAATGAAAGACGAAGAAGCAAACCTAAAGAAGAACCCAGAACAATAATAAAACCTGTCAGTGGCACTATATATGATCGTCCTAGGGTGGCACCAAAAATAAGGCGGCCCGTGCCAAAGAACGAGGCTGACAAATATGCTTATAAACCCATAGTGGAACAAGTTCCTTCTATTGTTCAAGAAGATGAAGAATATTATAATGACTACGAAGAAGAACCGATATTGAAAAGAAACAGAAATTCAAAAAAACCTGCATTGAATTCCAGAGATTCGAGACCTAAAAACATTGAAGAAAGTAAAAGCATTAATTCTAGAAAACAAATGCCATCTGCATCTCGATCACATCCTCGAACGCCCGATAATTCTTATGAAAGACCTAAGTCCACTGACGGCAAAAATGGGCCTAAGTTGCCTGTTAGTGAGGAATATTATGATGAATATGAAGCACAAGAGGAAAAAGAAGAAATTTTAGATAGAAATCCCATAAGTGAAAATGGGAAAAGTGCCAAATCAGCAACACCAACCAACGACACTACAACTTCAACTACAACAACCACAACTACTACCACAATTCAAATACCAATAAACAAAATAGAACAACCCACTGTAAGGTTGGTTAAGAGGCCATTTTTACCAAGTAGAGGAGGTAACCCATTTGCTGCAAGAGGGCTACAGCCAGTTGGGGTAAAAGCTGCAGAAAATAAGCCTGAAATAGCCCTTACAAAAGAGAAACAATATAATAAAGAAGTCATAGAAGACAATTCAAATATAGAACAAGACAATATAAAGTATGAAGAGCAGCCATATTTATCAAGAGACACTATTAAAAGCAGTGAGGAAATTAAGCCAATGTTTAGACCATCGCCAGTTATTATAAAGATGCCAGTAAGAGTAAAGTCTGTATCAATTAATTCAGAAAATTTTCGTTCTCGACCCAATGTCCCACAAAATTACAATCCTGAATATTTTGCTGGGCCAAGAACAACCCAGAAACCAAAAATTCCTGAACGAAATCCTTTAGATATCACAGCGGATGACTACGATGTCACTCTTAATGATGCCCTTAACCCTACTTTGCCAAATTTGCCAGTAAGAGGATTACCTACTGGATTCAGTTCCGCCACTGATTATATTTTCAATGGTTTTCAAAGACCTAAATATGGCTCAGACCCTGCACTGACTGCTGAAAGTTCAGATTATGTATACCAGACAAAACCTCACATGCAGGGGTATACTTCTCAGAGTAATACAAGAGATCATTTTGTAAATTCTAATACTGAACTCAAGGGACAGTATAGTACAATAAGAGAACATTATAGACCAAGGCTAGTGCAACAACAAACGGACGCCTTTTACTCGAGATATTGAATACTCAAAGCCATATAGAAGTTTATGAATCTAATTTTATAGTACTATTTAATTTATCTATTTAAGTTACAAAGGTTGTGTGAAATATTTTTATAATAAATTAATAAAAATGCATACTAAATTAGGCATAATTAGGTTTTTATTTTGACTTTTAATATCCACCTAATATTATTGCCTTCACTTCTCCTTGGTTAATATTTCCCATTTTAAATTAATTCCTTGTTTAGAAACAGCATTAAGACCACTGTTTAAATAAGTTTAATTGTTTAGTCCATAGAATATTAAATAACTATATGTACGTAAGATCTTGGCAGTATTGTTGTAAAATTACCGAAGACAACTCTAATTATAATTACAAACTTGGAATTAATTGCTGACAGATATTTGGATAATACAAAGATTCGAGTTGCTTGCTAAAATTAATGTTGATAACCTATATAATAAATACCTAAATGTATATTAAACATTGCAAATATTTAATAATAGAACCACTAACGTTCAATTTACATGTTCTTTTTTTCCATATTTTTAGGTATACCATCATTGCCTTTTTGGAACAAGATTTGACTTCTTATGTGCCAACTACACTGCCTTCGATCAAACTCTTTTTAACTGTAATTTTGCCTCTAATGTTGACTGTGAAAACTCCAAGAATTTTTGGCATAGGTAAATAAGCTGTTATATTATATTACTAACACTAACTATACACTATTATAAAAAACAGTTATTATTTCATTATATATTTATCGAGTGAAAATAAACTTTGTACCTATTCCCGGAAGTTATTTACACACAAAATTTAGATATCGGACATATAATTTATTATAAAGGGTCTTTATAAATGATTGTAAACTTATGTCATCTGTGCCTATACCATAGACTTTACGTTAGTATTATCAAAGATCATTTCATATTCTAGATAGTCAAAGCCACTGTTTATTTCATCGCCCCATCTTCTCTCTCTAACACGTGCAAAATTGGATGCCAAATAACAGAGAAGTATTGCAGTATAATGAGTTAAAGTGAGACGAAGCTTAAGTTGGGGTCCATTTATGAGCGATAAAATTAAACAATAGATCTGACTATCTAGTGTATACATAATCTTTGGTATTATCCTTACAAGGGTATTATCCTTGTATATGTATATACAAGGGTATTATTAAGTGTATGGCCTATACCTATATAATTAGGCAACCAAATACACCTTCAATGGATGTATGCAATAACAAAATGCATGTGTACCTGGTTGCCTATTTTAGGTTACATGGTTTGCGATAATTTATTAAGGCATTGCATTATATAGCATAACGTAAATTTGTTTGACGAGTGACTATTAATTTTTCTTAAATATTTAAATTTTGGCAAGTAATTAAAAATACAATTAAATTTAATTAAATTAATCTTCCAGAAATGATGATCTCTACAAAGCTGAAAGTACAACTGCTCCCCCTCCTGCTGTTTACAACTTTTATACGCCCGCTCCTCAAGCTGTACCCCTAACTGCATCTCCAGGACAACTCCTTCCTTTACCGCCAGGTGCTCCATTGAATCCTAGAAGGCAACCAGTGTCACGTTCTCGTCCTCATGCAAGACCAAGGCCGCAGTTAGATTACTACGAAGATGAATATGAAGAAGTTCCAAGGCCAAAGACCCGTAAGCGGAGACCACGTCCAAGACCAGTGTATTATGATGATTATGAAGAATATGATGACGATAGAATCGGGAGAAGAGGGAGCGGACGCAGAAGACCATATTCCAGGCGAGACAGGCCATTGAGAAGAAATAAAGATAGAAGAAATTATGAAGATGATGAAGAGGATTATAGATATGAGGATGATGATTTAACTTTAGGTAAATAAATGACAGCCGAATAAAAAAAGAAATTGTGTATAATTTTATTTTTAGCAAAATTATAATTGTCTACTGTCTTTTAGGTACAAAACAGAAAGTAAAAAGAAGGAAGCTTACAGATGACTATGAATATGAAGATGACAGAAGGGACACAGTTGAGAAAAGACGCCCTCAAGACAGAAGAGATGATAAACCGAGAAAAACTAATAAAAGACCTGTCGATGATGATTATGAAGAGGAAGACGAAAGATATGAAAGAAGAAAAATCAGAGAAGAAAACAGAGATGTTGATAAGAGGCGCCCCTTAAACGATAAAGTTGATGAGAATAGGAAAACTCCAAGATTAGGCAAACGAAGACCACCTAGTGAGGACTATGAGGATGATCTTCAACAAGCAGATGATTCCCGATTATATGAAAGACCTAGAAAAATTAATAAGGAAAGTAATTACAAAAGACCATCAGAGGAAAGCAGACCTATAATAAAGCCAGTTAGTGGTACTATATACGATCGTCCAAGAGTTGCTCCAAAAATCAATTTACCTGTACCAAAAAATGCTGCTGACAAATTTGCATATAAGTCAATTGCATCACGAACTACACCTGCTGTTGAACTAGAATCTGAAGAATATGACGATTATGAGGAAGTTTCTTCAAAACCTGTAGAAAATAGTAGGAAAAGTGGTACTTCTGGCAGGGCCCAACAAAATAATAATAAATTTAAAGACAATAGTGAGAGCTTAATGAGATCTAATACAAGACCAAAGCTTGAAATTAGAGAGAGAGATACTTCAAGGGCTTCCAGTAATCGTAAGAGACCAACCATTAAAGAGTATGATGACGACGATTATGAGGATGATACAGATAAAAAAATAGAAAAACCTATCTCCTCAACTTCTACTACAACTACGGAGTCGACAGTGGAACAATCTATGCCTATTATTAGGAAATTTAAAAGGCCGTTTTTACCAAGTAGAGGTGGTAACCCATACTCTGCAAGAAACTTACAGCCTGTGGGTGTAAAGGCTTTGAGTAGAAATGAAGCTCAAAGGATCAGTTCAGAAGATACTCAGAGTGATAGAACAAGGTTCAGTTTAGATGCAGATGCAGATTTATCCAAAGCCAATAATGAAGAAATACAAGAAGTGAAACCAGATTTAAAACCTATTCCCATTCGAGTTAAAAGTCCACATTTAGAACAGATAACTACACAATCTGCAGTAAATACTGTCTCAAAGAATGCAGCAAAAGATGATAGTGAAGAACTAATATCAGAGATTAAATCAGGGCCTGTTAGAATAAAAGTTCCTATCCGAGTGAAATCACCATTTACAGAACTAGAAAATACGGGTTCCCAAAATCAAAATAGGCAAAACTATAAAACAGTTGATCCTGCAACAACACCTCTATCCAAATTAATTGATCCCGATATTCTTAATGAGAATTATGATGTTACTCTGAATGAAGCTATTAGTCCTATAATTCCCGACTTACCTATTCGCAGTTACAGTGGTTTTAATACACCTAATGACTATACATATAAAAGATTTCAAAGACCTACAAAATATGTTATTTTAGATCCAGTGGTAACTGCTGGCAGTACATATTATGTAAAATAAATTATGACTTACATTTTAAAAGTATACCTATCTAACCTAAATTTACAGGGTTTATAAACAATTTACGAACGGCGACTGTCAAAAATCACTGCCTCGTAGTTATTTCTAATATTCTAGCAGCCTACTGTACGAAAGATACGTGTGATTGAATTGAAATGTGCAGTAATTTTAGCATTAAGAAAGGAATGCTTAAATAAAACTCTATTATGGACCTACTTTCTATGTTTGTTTCCGAATCATCAAAAATACTCAAAAGCCATATACTTAGATAAGATTTAGGAGTAATTTTGAAAAACGTTTATTGTAAGTAATTAATTTAATTGTGGTTGTGTAAAAAAATGTAAATAAATTAAAAACTTAAATATACCTATTTAAATGTCTTTTATTTCCTTGTTGTACAATGTGAAATAATTTGTACTAAATAACGATAAGTAGAAAAAATAATTTGGAAAATAGGATTTTTTTTAATCAATCAGAATTTATTATCCAAATATATCTTTCTGTTGACTTCTGAAATTTGAAAATTTTCAAATCAATCTCCGAGTACAATATTGTAGTAGGTATTCATAATTTAGTTAAACGAAGATATTAATAACAAAGAAGTTAATCTTTTAAAATACATTATTTACAGAAAAACACGCCGCTTTAACAAACATTGGGGGGATACTCATTGTAACACCCTGTCAACAGATTTGAACATGAACGGTGCTTGATCTAAACATTGAAAAATTTAAGTCGATTATTTTTTTTCGCATACCTACTAACTCTCTTCGAGATCTGTTATAGAATTCATGCTCAGCCATTTGAGAAGTATTAATAATATCATGAAGCTGACAAGGCCTTTTTGGATGGCCATTACACTCCAATATGATTATTAATAAAGCACAGAAAATGATGGGTTTTGTATGTTGAACTTATGGTGAATAAAATAAACAATAAAACTTTTATTGTACAATACTTATTACTTGTCATTAAAAAGATATTCTTGTGTCGTCCCCTACACATAATAAAGCACATCACAACACTACAGTACTTATCACACAAATCTAATTTTTCTAATTGATGGTCATCTAAAAAAATGATTGTTAAGAATGTACAGATTGTCTCAGGTTTTACTCAGGAAAATTTAACCGGCGAAAGATCTTGCTTGTTATAATTAATTTTAAAACCCTATTTTTTTAATATTTGGCCGATTTCCACGTTTCTAGTAATAAATAAGGAGCTTAATTTGATGTATAAATTAAGTATGTAATTCAAAATAAAATTTATTTGTCTCTTGAATTTTTAATTTATTTTCCAGGCGCGGGCAGATAAACAATTTCTTTTCTCGAAAAGTAAGCAAGATACAGAATGTTGCTATAAAATATCTAGTTAGGATACCCCAGCGCCACTCCTGGAACAGTTAAATTAAATCTAATTACATCAAATTAAGCTCCTTATTTATTGCTATAAACGTGACAAGTTATATCAAAATCGGTGAAGTAGTTTTTACGATATTTGAAGAAATACGCTTTTTATTAATTAACCTTAACACCCTGTACCTCAAAAACGAAGCTTTAAAAGATACAAGTTCATATGAACTTTTCTATTTATTTTTGCGAGATCTATCGCCTATTAAATTAGTAAAACCTAAGACACCCTGTATATTTATATACATAACTTTCAATTTTGTATAGGAAAGGAAATAATACCTACTTAAAACCAAAATATCACTCTTAACATCTCCCTTGGGGAATAAATTCCAAAATATACTTTTACAATGAAACGAACTTATTACAGGTTGTAGGTGAATATATTCCTAATTGTGCTTCATTAACCGTCTCGGTGGACTAGAGCCTGTTGTGGAAATCATGGTTGTGTACAAGGACTGGGTTGAATCTCCAAACCTGGCACGGGCAATGTTGGGGGTCATTGTGATTTTTAAATGCGTAACCTGCTTTCGTGGCCTTGGTTTTAAATTTGGTCTAATATATTGTGTTTTATGAGTTTTGATTTCGAGATACTTATAATCCTACCAGTATTTAACTCACAGAAATACAAATTTTTGTATAATAGCAACATAATGAACAGCAGCCAACTATATAGATTATAATTTTCTACCAGCTTCGCAAGGACGTAAAAAAAAATGTTTTTTAACCGCCTCTCAAGTCGTCGAAGTAATTCATGGAAACTCCTAGAATTCTGTTAATAGTAGTAGTAGGGTTGTGTTACTATGATTAACACATAACTTTACTAAAGTGGGTTCGTTTATTTATATAATTCCATTTATTCCATGTTCAATATTTATCTGAGAGTCTGTGGATCAGGTCGACAGAAACAAGATTTTTGATATATGTATTTTTTTAATAATACGATATAAAATCTACCTATAAAAAAAAAGGAATTATGAGGAAAGGACATTTCTCACAATAGGTCGTTAAATAAAAGAAAAATTCTACTTCTCGATTTTCCATTTTATTTATGAAGCATTCAATCAACTTCAGTATAAACAAGAAAGTGGAGGCATGCTTTACTTAGTTTAAACTAGCAGTGACCTTACATTTTAATATCAAATTGGAACTTGAACAAAAATTGGCAGTGCGCTCGCCAAACCACGCGTACTATTTATAGGCGTTTTACATTTAAATTTGAAAAAAGTATATATATTAAAAATTATTTCACTTACTAAAACTAGTGTACGTCAGTTTAGCTCCAAATATCAATAAAGTTAAACACACACCGTTACCAGTTTAGAATAAAGAAGAATCTACAAAACTATCATGGTCAATTACATTATATTATATACGTTAAATATTAAATGTAACAGGTCATGATGATAAAAGACTTAATAATATAAGGCACTATCATATGTATACAATCTTTCAAAAATTAGGTAAAACAAATGCCAATTTAATTTGAACTTAATCAGAATTAATTTAGCTTACACAGTTTAATTTGGGATGTAAACGAACAATTCTTTACTCACATTTCAAAAACCAGATATTGTACATTACATTAAAAACTGTCCTAGATCACTCCTCGTGCTGACTGTTCTTATTAAAGTAACTTACAATAAATTTTTTTAATACAGCTGTATCATATGGAGTGGCGTTTAAACGAGAATAGGATAACAGAAATTCGAAACATTTCTATTTCTCGCCATCTGACATTACTTGAAAGAGGTACTATACTTGACCAGCTTCAATTCTTGTTATATTACAATAAGTTGAATGTTTATGTAGCGTTTATTTGTGTGCAATCTAGCTACTGGATACATCCCTATTTTTGCCAAAAAATTTTATAAATTATATTAGGTACTTAAATATATTTTGAAACTTTTACATAATCAGGTGGTCTATCACATTTGAAAACACAACACACTGTATTTTAATAAAAACTAAGGTTGAATGTAACATTTAAAAGCTTGTTAAAAATAAAAACAAGAAACAAATATTACAAAACATATTTTATATTTCCTACCAAACTTTTAGAGTCCACTCATCTTTAGATATTTTTAATAAGCTTCGGCTCATTAAAATTCATATTTTATTGTCAGTCTTTATAGAACTAATTTGAGAAATAGTATAAGAAATTTTTTTTATGGTTAACACTAAAAGCAGTTACCTATCTAATTTATAAGTGCTTTTATAATATATTCTGATTGTGTGAATAATACACTTCAAAGGCTGTAAATTGTATCAATTTCGTTGGATTTGTGCATAAAAGTTTAACGGCATGTTTTATAAGTGACAACGGTTAAGTAGCTCATTAGAGAAACAATTATCTTTCTCTCAAGTAATACACGTTTCCGCAAGTAACATGAAGGATAGTTATAACTTTAGCAGGTAAATAGAGATTAAAAGAAGCAAATTGCTAATAACTCTTAATGTTTTCAATGGAGCTCTTTTTGTCTTTGGTATACTACCGACAATAATTTTTATACCCATGAGTCAAAGGAATAATCAGAGTGCCATATGTGAAAATTATTGTACGTTAAGTATCATTAATTTTTGGATTGACTTGGTTGAACTTTGGATAGACAGAGTAGATATAGTCACTTTGTAAGGAAATAAAAAATTAAATGAATCTACAACCAACATTTGGAAATAGTATGTAAAATTTGGAAAATTTCCAACATGTAAATTTTTTATAAATTACATAAATAAATAAGAAATAAAATGCAAAAGTTGTGTTATCTATTGGCCAGATATTTACATAAATAAAGCATATGCCAAATGTCTTTATTACATTTAAGAATTTAAAAAAAACAAGTTTGATAAATGTTAACATGAGAACTGTGAAAATTGTTCTCCAGAACAACAGAAGAAAATTATACTAACATATATAACATAAAAGAAAGAATCCTGGAGGAGGCACTGTAAGGACACTGAATGTACTCTAAAATGTGCCAGACTGCAGAAAATTCTCTCGAAAGACAATCAACGTATAAAAACTCTCTCTTCACTGAAACAGGGGAATATACTAAATCACGTAGACTTTCCTGGTTCCACTATAATTAATCAATCACTGGAGGAATGTATGAAGCAGAACTGGTAGCATCTGGAA
Organism: Rhagium mordax; assembly: GCA_963680705.1. Classification (NCBI taxonomy): domain Eukaryota; kingdom Metazoa; phylum Arthropoda; class Insecta; order Coleoptera; family Cerambycidae; genus Rhagium; species Rhagium mordax. The sequence continues at coordinate 23,802,886 of OY796657.1, read as the reverse complement.
ACAAAGCAACCAGGACAGAGTGGTCAGTTACCAAAAAAATGATAAATCAATCCAACATCAAATGGGCAGTAAACTCATTTGAGTCATACAAATCTCTGGGACTGGACGGAATCATGCCAATAATGCTTCAGCAGGGTATAGACCTACTAGCATCAAAGCTATGCATATTCTACAGAGCCAGCCTAGTGCTGGGATATATACCAAAGATTTGAAAAACAGTTAGAGTGATATTTATACCAAAACCAGGCACTCGTACACCCAGGCTATGACCTATAAGACTTATGTCGTTCCAACTAAAACGATAAAAAAACTGCTTGACAGACATATGGATGATGTTATGGTGAGAAATCCTCTACATCAAGTCCAATTTGCATACAGAGCAGGAATGTCTGTGAAACTAAGATTCAAGCCACTAAAAATTTCAAATGCTGGCAACTTTTCCAAAAATTTATATTTTATCATAAGCGAAAAACATTGTTTTAGATTTTATCAAAGATTATTCTGATACAAAAAAAAACTCAAATGTATAAAATTTCAGGATTTTTCAGGGGAGACAAATGCAAATTGTTTTTCATTTTTTTTCTCATCCATATTCTCATTTTGATCCCAAATGAAACCTCTTATACTTTGGTAAAGGTCCCATGTCTCTAAATTGAAATATTGGACATCGGAAATTCAACAGCTGTCACTGTTGGGAGCCATCTTGCTGCCTAACTTGAATTAAAAAAAAAAAAAATCAGGTCAATTTGGATATGATGGGCACATGACACTATTTATCAGTATCACATTTTAATCTATCAATTGGTAAAAACGTTCAAGTGCTTGACTCAAAAGTATTACAAAGGAAAGCTAACTTTTCTCATTGTTGTATTATACTAATGTCTGTTCTAAAAAACGCTTAATTATTTTCTGCAATATATTATATATTACACATCTGAATTAAATCGACATACAAGTATTCGATAATAAGTTAAAAACGATGGTTAACGGCAGGTAAATGCGTTTATTAGTTAACGTTTACATGATTCATTGTTCTACTGACAAAGAACTAGCAGAATCATAGAAGCCCCCTCTTATATTTTTAAACATAAAGAGCCCTTTAGATTCCTTAAAGCCTACCCCTTTGTAATTTGTCATGGTTCAAGGGACGACAGTTAACCCACTGCTCTAAAAACTAGAAAAAATAACTAAATAGTTTTTAGTCTGGTGAAGTTATTTGTTCTTAAAAGGAACCAAGGAGTTTTTACTTATAAAAAACAATGGTTATATAATATATTAATTTTTAATTCTACTATTTCTTTGAAAAATGAGTAATTCTTTCAATTTTCTCAATAAAACATTCTCATAAGTTTACATATTATATAAAATAAATTTAAATACTAAAATAATTTATATCTAAAATAAATAGATAACCCATGAATCTCCCAAAATTATTCCTTACAAACTATATTTTGCACGCGTCTTTACAACGGTAAACAAATTATTTTATATACAAATAACCGAATCTCTATGTTTGATGGATATCCATTTAATTACTTAATTAATTTTAGCCAATCACAAATAATTGAACCCATAGTTAACTTAATGATTTGTCTACGAAAATGAGTCTAATGTATTACATTAACAATATTAATATATTATATTAAATATAGGTGATTCAAACTAAAAGTAATATTCTTGGTGAAGATTATAAATTAGAAATAATAATTACTAATTAACTAATTACTAAAAACTAACTTCCTAAAGAGCTTAAATGCAATGCAAAATTTTGTTGCCAATTAATCTAAATCTGAAGATATTAATATGAATCTCACAAAGACTTACTATCGTATTTTCGTAAATAAAATAATTTATCGACAATAAAAAAATAGCAAATATTATAAACATTCAATTCCTGATAATGTCTTCATTTTCCTTGCACTTAAAGGTTATTTTTTTTTAAATCTAGATATTTTTTAGATTATCTGAGACTATTCAAGAACGTAGTAATAAATCCCAAGAGAAAATAAAAAAAATAAAGTCGGACCAACTCAAAAATATTTTCTCTTCAACATGAAGATTAAGGTTATTACCATTACCTTCCTTATTTTCAAATAAAATATTGTACACAAATATTTTTAATTTCCAAAATTATGTTATCAATTAAAATTTTATTTCCAAAAAAGAAAACTGCATTGCAACTTCCTTTGACGATGGCTAATTTTAAAAACAAGAAAAAAAACGGAAAAAATACGGTCACATAAACATACTGCATTCTTTCTATCATTTTTCTTATTGAAAAATGTACCTTATTGGTGCCTATTCCTGCATAAAAATCAATTTTATTGGATGTAACTATATACGACAAATATGTGATGAAGGAAATACAATTATGGGAATTGATCTCTACATTACTGTCTGTGTGAGTCGTCAAACTTTCTAAATAATAGTTATTTATTGTATTAGTGTGTAATTATTCACATTCGTTAGGTTGAGTTGCTAATTTTCTTAAGTCGTTAATGTGCAATTGCACATATGTACAGGGGTATTCACGAGAGATTTTACCCCCCTTAACTTTCTTATTTTTAATCCTAGTAAAAAATGGTTAAGACAAAAGTTTCAGGAAATTTTCTTAATGTCTCAATGCACCTATCGCAGATATAAATGAAAATCGTATTTCGGAGATACTGACCAAACTTATGATTTTTTTATGGAACACCTTGTATATTTTTAGATTTTTGAAATCAACATTTCGTCCTGATTACAAAGATATATATATGTTATATATTTGCTCCAGCCGTTTGCACAATATGCCTAATTCAATTAAATGCTTCGAATTTTGCACAAAATCAGTATTGCCATGAAAAATGTTTTGTTATTCTGCAGCAACAAATTGACAATTTGACATTTATTAAGTAGGGTATTTACTGTTTGTGCTTAAGTCAAAATGCCTTATTACACGGGAACCATTAGTGAAAAAATGATATTGTGGAGATTATAGAACACCTTCTTTAAAATTGTTTTGTTAATAATAAATTTATATTTTCCAAATCGATTGTATTTTATTATAAATAATAGCAAGCAGATCAAGTATGTTTGGTCTGTATCTCCGAAATGCGATTCTATTTTTTTCTGCGACAGATTACTTAATAAATGAATTGTCAATATGTTGCTGCAGAATAACAAAACATTTTCCATTACAATACTGATTTTGTGCAAAATTCGAAACATTTAATTGAAAATTGAATTAGGCATATTGCGCAAACGGCTGGAGCAAATATATAACATATATATATATTTTTATAATCAGGACGAAACGTTGATTTCAAAAATCTAAAAATATACAAGGTGTTCCATTAAAGAATCATAAGTTTGGTCAGTATCTCCGAAATACGATTTTCATTTGTTTCTGCAATAGTTGCATTGAGATGATAAGAAAATTTCCTCAAACTTTTGTCTTAAACCATTTTTTACTAGGATAAAAAATAAGAAAGTTAAAGGGGGTAAAATCTCTCGTGAATACCCCGTACAATACACAATCTTATCCAACACTTTCTTTTAATGAAATTTTATTGAATAATATTTTCTTAAACACACTGACATTGTGATTTCAGTTGACATTTGACAAATATAATAATTTTCATATTTGTAAAAATCAATGTATTTGGGATGGTCGTGGACCATTCCACGATGACTGGTATGGTGTTGATCTTGTCACTAGGGACTTTTTGAACATTCTCTCACTAGTATGTAATACATCACATACTATATGTAAAATCATAATAGTAACAGTCACACTACATGCCTGTTGGATAAAAGCTGTTATTAATGAAATAAAGAACAGTTTACAGTAGGAGGCAAATTATTCAAATTGAAAACCTTTATGGTGCAGGTGTATATGAATTACTTTTTGAAAATCAAAGTAATATTTAATTAAAAAAAAATTGCACAATTATCCATAATGATAATATTCTAGTATTTATCTATATTAAGTTAAATTAACAGTCTATTTCGGTGTCGTATTATTTGTTCCTAGAATTAAATAAATAAAATTATGTAAATAATAAATATGTAAGTGATAGACAGAACTATAGTTACTATATGCAATTTTTTGACTTTCAAATCATATTATTGTGCATTAGCTTATATAGTCAATACTGGCTATATGATCTAAAAACAGTACTCTTATAGTATGAAAAAGGATATAAACATCTTGTACAAAAATGATAGACATTTTTCTTAAAATAATTAATTAGAATTTCCAGACCACAATTTAATTAAAGATTTAGATTTTTGGGGTATTAGGTCCAATTTAATTAAAACACTATTACACTGACTTGCCGACGTTTCGGTATAATTTATTACCATCCTCAGGGCACTGTAAGATATAAATTAATTATTGTAAATTTTTTTGGCATATAATAAAATGTTATAAAATGAACCCAAAATATAGAATTAATATTTAAACAATTACTTAATCATTATAGTTACACATATGGAAAAAAAATAAGTACGTATTTCCTTCAATATGTATAACTATAATGATTAAGTAATTGTTTAAATATTAATTCTATATTTTGGGTTCATTTTATAACATTTTATTATATGCCAAAAAAATTTACAATAATTAATTTATATCTTACAGTGCCCTGAGGATGGTAATAAATTATACCAAAACGTCGGCAAGTTAATGTAAGTGTTTTAATTAAATTGGACCTAATACCCCAAAAATCTAAATATTTAATTTTTCTTAAATCTATAAAAAACTTAAATTTCTATCAACTAATGGCAGGTATGAAAATTAAAACAATTTATGAAAAGTTAGTCATGAAAAATTTTAACATGATTCCCTATACCAGTTGATGGTAGGTTTACTTGCATTTCCACTGTCACTGTAAATTGCGATAATTGTTCTGTCATTGCTATTACCAGTTGGTAGGTGACAATCAAAATGATTTATCTGCAGACCAGTGGCGGCTGTTGTTAATTTTCAATGTTTGACATTTAAACTTAGAGACATGAAACCTGTAGGTCTCTTGTTTTTGAAAAAGCATTAATTTTTTTTTGGAAAGGTTATCAGCATTTGAAATTTTTAATGGCTTGAATCTTAGTTTCAAAAAATTTTAAATGCTCGTAACTTTTCCAAAAATTAATATTTTTGCAATTTTTATTCACCAATATAATTATTTTGATCCCAAATGAAACCTCTTATAATTTGGTATAGGCGGCAGTCCCATGTGTCTAAATTTACAGATGAAACATCGAAAATTCATTAGCCTCCGTTGCTGCAGCGAGTGCTTTCAAAAATTGGAACTTTATTTTTAACATATACATATTTATTCCAAAATATGTCAATTAAAGCTAAATTAGAGAGAAAAACTGAAAGAGAAATAAAAAACCCACCTACACTTAGTTAATAAATATATAAGAACGTGTCAGGTGTATTTTCTCTTGCTTGTTGAATAAGATAAATAAATCATTCTCAGGTAAACCGTTTTGTACGATATCATTTATGTATACCATTCAGTGTTAAAAGAAAAGATCCCCTTTTTGAGATCTACCTGTATATACAGGGTGTCCCGATTTTAAACCGACAAACTTCGGGTACAGAAAGTTCACATGAAATTATGACATACCCCTTCTAACATTTCTTCTCTATCGACCCTCCTAACGGAGATACAGGGTGTTGAAAATTCAATTTATTTTTTATTTTTCTTTAATAACTTCATTTTCTAAAAAAACTTGCTCATGTAGAATTTTGACTGAGGCATTAGTTTTCGAGATATTTGCGTCTGAACAAAACGATGCACCAAAATTAATTAAGATAGCCCTTTCAAAATTATTTTCAATCTGATTTTCGAAGGGATATACTGAACTGAACTGTCAATTTAATGTTTTTAATGTTTTTCTTCTTTTGCAATGAGGCGTTTTGCAAGTCAATATTATTTCTGTCAAAAGAAAAATTTGTATGTTAGGAAATTACATAAATAAATTATCAACATCCAAATATCAAAAAAATCAACACGCCGTATTACCGTTAGGAATGGCTATAGAGAAATTTTAGAAGGGATATGTCGTGATTTCATCAGAACTATTTCCGACATGATAATTGTGTGTTTGGTGCATCGTCTTGTTCAGACGCAAATATCTCGAAAACTAATGCCTCAGTCAAAATTTTACATGAGCAAGTTTTTTTAGAAAATGAACCGTAAATTATGAAAATCTGATCAGAATTGCGAAAAAAATTAGTGCACATACTTTTTTCCTTAAAATTATGTTGACGTGACCACACCGCACGCCACTGGCGCGCCTCAGTTCAACTCCGAACCATAGCAAAGATGGACTCTCACAACCTAACTATGTGTACCAAGTTTGGTTTCCCTATCTTTAATATTGTGGAAGTTATTAAAGAAAAACAAAAAATAAATTGAATTTTCAACACCCTGTATCTCCGTTAGGAGGCTCGATAGAGAAGAAATGTTAGAAGGGGTATGCCATAATTTCATGTGAACTTTCTGTACACGAAGTTTGTCGGTTTAAAATCGGGACACCCTGTATATATGAGATTTCTAATGAACTTATAATATTAAACTTTAAAATCTTATTCCGAATTATTTGATATGTATTCCTCTGTAGGGATAACTTTGTTAAAACTTTTCCGACTAATTTTTAAACAGAAAATATTGACGACATATTGATTTTTTGCTTTTTTAAGAACATGTAGTCATTAATTAAATATTATAGTTAAAAACATTTCCCAGACCCCACGTGCACACTTTCTAACATCTAATTACAGCAGAGGACTTGTTTCTATAATTTTACATATAATTAAAAAATGATTAGGACTTTTACCTTACAATACCTAATAATTTGGCACTGCTTAAAATTACGTTTATTTTAAAGCACTAATTATCACATAGTACATAACTAAGTACCATTTTCTCATGAGATTAAATTATCTAATTGCTATTTCAGGTAGCATTTCTCAGCTGCGGCTGGTGAATTTTCGATGTTCAATATTTCAATATAGATATGGGACCTATGCCAAATTATAAGGGGTTTAATTTGGGATCATAATGAGAATATTGGCGAAAAAAAATGGAAAACAATTTGCGAAAAAAAACTCCGGAAATTCTACATTCTCCCTGGATAATTATGAAATTTTATAAATTTCAATCTTTTTTAAAATATCAGAATAATCTTCTATACAATCTAAACAAGAATTTATTCCTTTTGAAAAAATATTAATTATTGGAAAAGTAACCTACCAGCATTTGAAATTTTTTGAAACTATGATTCAAGCCATTAAAAATTTCAAATGCTGGAAACTTTTCCAAAAATTAAATTTTTTTCAAAGGCAATAAACCTTGTCTTAGATTTTCGTAAATTTTTTCGCAAAGTATTTTTCAATTTTTTTGCCAATATTCTTTAATTTAGTAAAGGTCCCATGCTCTAAATTGAAATATCAAATATCAACAATTTACCAGCCGCCACTGGCATTTCTCAATAAGATAATTCTGATGATATATGATGATATACAAGTACATAGTCTTATAAGCATTCTAGAATAAATAATAAATAGGTTGAATATAATAATATGTACATATGCGTGTGTTATACAGCATCTATAATTAAATATTAAATGTCTTGATTGATTGATTTTGGAAAGATAAAATATATATTTAACTTTTATTATTAATAATTTTTCAGCAGTTAACATCTGAAAATGTGAAAAACTAGTTACATTTGAAAGAAAAATAAATAATAAAAAATCAATGTAAATGTAAATTTTGTACACAGGTCTAAAAAAATATGACATTAAGTTGCCCATGCAAATTAAAACATAGGGCTTAGATCTATCGATAGTGACAGTTCTAAATAGCATATCAACGCCCCACGTTCTCATTTGTATGGGAAACTTGACTTCGCACTATTTTAAAGGTTCATTACCTTTTTTAGGCCGAGAATATTTTATATGATTATACACTATGAAAAATTAAATTCTCGTGCATACAGTCAACGTTTAAGTGGACAGTTTCGTCGGAAGTGGGGACCATACGTAGTTGTACTTAATGTGTCTGACAAGTTTGAAATACCATGTACTACGAATGTAGAAGCAAATAATTAATATTGCAATAAGCGCCACCAGATGGATTAATCCGAAAAGGACTCTGTTTTAGCAAAACACGATACCATCCCATGGACCAGTTTCTGGCTTATTGGCCTTCATCAGCATGGTGCAAGTAAGCGTACAATGCCAACAACAGTGAGTTCTGCTTTTGTTGAGTAAAGCAGCATTTAAAATTACTTGTAGACATAGCCACAAAATCGCTTCTTAATCAGACTAAGCTTTTGAATATTTTCCCACAAGAATGTTTAAAGAACCCTTTACTTTAGACACAATTTCTCAACAATATGACTGGGCACATGTGCAAATATTCCTTATCTTAAAGAATTTAACAAACAACGTACAGTAGAAAGCCAAAGGTCAATAAACCCCCCAAGTCAAGAAATTCCAAGAAAATAAAGAACTGAAAGTTTTATTTGTGATTTGTGCTCAAAACTTCCCTCTATATAAGGATGGATTAGTTATATCAGCCAACTATATAGATGCAATTCATCAACTTGTATTCTTTTTTTTTATTTAGTTATGTAACTTAGATCATTGATTAAGGAATGAATAAGATACGCAACTCCAATGGTAAAGTACGAGGCTATTTTGGTGGCGAGATTTTCGGTAAGTTGTGGGCATTTCTGTGATTTGCGTAGTAGGCTTTTGATAAACCTGTGTCGTATCTGGTTTTATATAATTTATAATCTAGTGGTAATAAAAATTGATTGTTCAGATTGGTTTTAGTTTAAAATTATGTGACGGCTAAAAGCCAAACAAACGTTGAGAAATAACTGGCAGAGGGAACATACTACGTTAATAAATTTAAACTAAAATTAATCTGAACATTAAATTTTTATTATCACTAGATTATAAATGATATAAAACCAGACATGACACAGGTTTATCGAATACAAACATAATTTTGAAACAAATGAAATGATTCATAGCCACAACACTCGTAATAAAAATAATTTTAATATTCCAAATAAACACCTACACATTACACCAAAAGCTCACAATATCTTGGGACTTAGATTGTATAATAAACTACCATTGGAATTAAAATCCGTGAGAAATATTTCCATTTTAAAAAGAGATCTTAAAGACTATTTACTAAATAAGTGTGCTTATTCTATTCAAGAATATCTTTACAAATGAGCGTAGTATAGACATATATAATATATCTATAGAATAGTTACTACATTTTATAAAACTTATTATTGTATTTTATTATATTTATTGTTAAATATTTCTTGTTGTCATGTGTTAAAATTGTTTATATTTATATGTTTTTAACCTTGTCTTCAGTAAGTACTATTGTAACATATTTAAGTTCTTTTCCTGACATGTCCTATAGCACAATATGTAATGCTCTTACAGGATTAATAAATATTTTTCTTTTCTTTTCTTTTTTCTTTTCTTATCAAAAGCATACTGCGTGAATCACAGGAATGCCCGCAACTAGGAGTCACGTATCTTGTTCATTCCTTTTCGATGCTTAGATGCATAAAGTTCTTAAATTTTTAATATGTGCTTTTCAATTCATGGTCAACATTAAATTCAACAAAACTTTAAACAATTTTAAATTTTATGAAATTAGTCGTCTCTAACACGTTGCCGTTTCGCCATATGCACGGAGATTTAATTTATGCATAGTGTATATTGTACTTAAGAATAGAATGATGAATATTTACTCTTGCAAAGCTATTGATTAAAATGGTTGAAACCTTGGTTCCCTTTAATGGCATAGCATAGAGGGGATAACTAATTCTCACTATATTTATGGATTGAGTATAAGTAGAGAGTACATTTTAAATAATGTTGAGATACTATTGTAAGAAATATTTTTTAAGGTGAGAAAAAAGATAAGTTAAAATTTAGAAACCAGTAGAAAACTTGTTGCATCATTGAAGTTGTTTTTAATCGATACTTTCCCAATATTTGTCCTGGCTCATAACATTACACAATAAATAAAATTTATTTAGACGTTCAACATTTTATTAGATGTGGCTAAAAACCAATTCCTCTTATGACCGGTTTCAAGAACGAGTGTTCAACACAAGGATTGACGAACGCTAGATTTCTAAAACATTGCATTTCATAGACAACAACACCGTGTTGAACACAGAGTTCAACACGCTGATTTACGAACATAGTGCTGTTTAGTAACCCCCAAAATGAATCCGGTTTATTTAGGGACTTTTGTCAATAGCTGGTGTCAGTTGTCAATCTTAACCTGTGAAAAATAAACTAAACTGAATTTTAAAAATACGTTAAAATTAGTTTATTTAAACAATCGCCGAGAAATTATTATTTACTTGTAGGAAATTGTTGTTTTTGTGATATGAAGTGGATGCCTGACGTAATGGATAGCGGAAAGCATTACACATATAGAAAAAATAGATGTTTTGAAAATAATTAAAAAATATAATAGAGAATAAAAAACGGAAAGACAAAAAATGAAGCTTGGAAGAAAGTAAGGTAAAATAGGCAAAATTCATCCAGATATTAGCTACTACTCAACAAGCAAAAAATAGGCCAAAGAGCACAACATTAATTTTTAATAAAAAAGGTATAATGATTAAAATTACAACTGGTAATTTTTTCATGTAAAATGAAAAGGCGTGTTGTGATATGAGTCTTATTATTTATAAATATATCCTAAAACTTATAACCCCTATTATGTATGACGGATAGCGTACATAAACCAAGAACCACAGATACAGAACATGAACTAACCTACAAATTTCACGATTAATTCATTGTTGTCGAGGTTTTCAACACGTGTTCGACACACTTCAATCAATGACAGCACTGATGCAATAGCACGGGGACTATGAAACGCGCTAGCTTTTGAACACTGGTGTCAAGCCATGTTGTGTGTTAATCCTCGTTCATGAAACCGGCTATTAGTGTATTTTTCTCTAAAATGATGGGTTAATGTATAAAAACCTAAATATAGTTATTTACAAACAATGCATATCAAGCAAAGAAAGAGAATTGTAAAGAAAAAATGTTGTTCATACAGCAAAGTAGGCCAAAAATTATTACAACCTACACTTTTCATTAAAATATATTGTCAGGTTGATACAAAATATTCTTGGAAACGTATGATATATAAGTATTTGTATATAATATAAACAACCGTCTAGTTATTTTCCATACATTCCAATTGGTTATTAGATTAGAAGCGCTTCTCAAAATGAGTTTCCCGTTCTCATTCACAAATTATTGAACAAATAAACTCTTTTCTTACTTTTTATTCCTTAAAATAAATTTAGACTACAAGTAACAAAGTTTGGGAAACTCTGGTTAGACAAATATCTGAATATATTTAAAATTGCAGTTAATATTTTCAGTGTTGAAAAAGCAATAGGTGTAAATCAGAGTATTATGGTGATTTAAGTACTTAATGACAATACTAGAAATGCGTTAAAAACTATCTATAAAAATTTCTTACCCGATTATTGTTTTTCTATAGACCCCTTTGATTCAAGCAGATTATTAAAATAGTCTTTTCTTACATTCCTTAATAATGTCTTTAAACCAAATAATATTTAGTACAATACTATCACATATAATGTATATAATTATTAAATTAAAAACTATATTGCACATCTTACGAAAAATGATGATTCTCATATCATAAAATAGTAAAAGCTGTCTTTTGACTATCTTACAAATCACTGAAGTAGGTAACACTCCAAAATCTAGGAGTTCTAAATTTTGGCCAGGTCCTACAATTTATAGTGAAGTTCGAACCACTTTTCACAAAATATTTTTAATAAAAAATATCCCATTTTAAGTATGGCTCGAACTGCTACTGTCAGTAAGCCCAGTTTTGTAAGCTAGACACACTAACCACTGAGTTCAGAGACAATCCCAGTAAAGCGTAAGTTTAAAACGTTCTAGCTATTCCATAATTTTTGCTACTAATGTAGAGCTTTATTTTTCTAATAAGTAATTTTCAAATAACCAACTCCAATATCTCTATTTGACACTCTTGTTAAGAGAAAATTAGATTGAAAGAAGAAGATCAAATTCCCAATTTCTTTCATTGATATCTCATTCACATTTGCTTTTTCTATGGGTTCTATTTGGTTTTAATATATTGTTAAGTAGCCACATATGTGAATTAAATGCCGGTTTATATTTTTCACATGACTTAATCAGATAAGGGTCTTTCAATGCTTTAAAAGTTTCTCTCATAGACTGAGGATTAAAGTGATGCATAGTGATGAGGTTTCTAAAATCACATGGTTCGTTATGCAAGCTGCGATATGTGAACATGGGACTGTTGTAAGGTCTTAATTGTGCCTTTTTTGCGCATATACCTGTAAACATAAAAATGCTTAGATTCAGTAAATGAAATATTAAAATATATCTTGATAATAGTTAACAACCTAGTGTTTGTGCTGTTTATAATAAGCTTGTTTTTTATATTATCGGTACAGCAGCAACTCAATATATATTATTCTGAAGTTGCCATTTCATAAGGATAAAGTTTCCATGTGCATTGGAGACAATGTCTTTGAAGTACTAAGTAACACTGATTTCATGAATTTTTGTTTTTTACAACTTGGTATTATTACCACATTTTAGGGTGTTAAGCAAATTCATTATATATAATAAACATTAATTGTATATTTTGCATATAAATTTAAATCTTAAGACAAAATTAACACATATTACTGAATATTAGTAAAAAATAAATAATTGTTTTCAATACGAGCAATATTGAACGTGACTTTTGATTGACATATTAGTATACACTTTAATTTCATTCATTAACTCACCTGTAAGATAAACATCTTCAAGATGAAATATAGGTGTCGATAACGTCGTATTAAAAAGTTTGTGAGCTGCATCCATTGACAACAAATATCCGGTGCCTGATACATAATTCGGATAGAGTTTTCCGGTATACATATACTTTGGTGAATACCTACAAAAATAATTACATGAAGTGGTGATTTTAGTTGTCGTATACACGTTATGCAAATAGATTTGCGCTAAACCTTCTTTACAGATTTCTAATATGTCTAGGCGACATGTCACCCCCCAAACGTTGCTTTACTTAGAAACAGAAAATCTGAACTAGAGGCCAACAAATGTTTCTAAATAGGAATGACGAAGGATACACAATGCTTGACCTGTGTCAAGTAATAATCAATCAGGGACAATAAAATTACATTCTCTGCAAGGTCAGATCACTGAATACATTACACTGTTATTTAAGGATGGCTTTTAGATAAAGACATTGAAGTTAATTTTCTTATCTTTATATTCAACTTGAAATATGATACATCAGTTTTTATTTAATAAAAATTATGCGTGTACTTTTATTATATACATCTTGCCATCCTAGAAAGTAGGTACCTACAATACGTTATTTCTTACAATTTTTCAAAAAAAAAAACTTGTGTTTGTCCAATTTACATTTGATTTGAATTGCCCAGTTTCTCTCGTTAATATGTACTCGCCGTTCTTGATATTACGGAAAATCTAATATCACAGCGCGCGGCCAATAAACATATATTAATTCTCAATAGAAAATAATTTTAGTAACAGTATCACTAATATCTAACTTTCTCATATTTAAATGCAAACTTACCATTTACTACGTGAATCTTTAATGGGTCTAGCTCCACAAATTAACTTTCCTAAAATTATATTTTTGGAGTTGTTTCTCTCCAAAAGCATTTCCATAAGACGTGGTACATTAACAAACATATCGTCATCTATTTTTAATAAATATTTTGTGTTGGCACAATATGTAGTTGCTATCTTTAACATTACAATGGACTTTAAAGTTAAATTATTGTAAGAATCAATGAACCGTTCTTGTATTATATCACCATATTGATCACTCTCCAATAACACATCGTTCTAAAAAATAGAATATTATATGGTAGCTCTTAAAGTTAATTAAATAAAATAATTTTTATAAGTTTAGTTTATGAGAGTGTGTGTTGTTTTTATGCTCCAAAATATCAAAATATAATATTTAGTGAAAAGAGTAATCAAATTATAATAAAATTTATATCATTGTGTATTGATTAAACCGGTGCATTTAGTGTTGCAAATTGTCGAGTAATTTGCTCAGTTATCTGTTCAAAAACTGCATAAACGATTATAAATAAATAGACATTTTATCTATTAGTGGAAATAAAAAGTGAATGCCATCAAAACTGAAAAAGTGCCTGTAAATAAAATTATATTTTTACCATGGCAGCAATATCAGGAGGTTCAAATGAAAGAGGGAAAATATGAAAAAGAAACATTGAAAAAATTTAAAAAAGCTATGATTACTGTAGAAAAAAATGCTAAATTATATATGTGTAAAATGCAACAAAACTTATCACTCCAGAGATTATAAAACCGGGCGTAATATTGATAATTTTATTGAAAATATAAATGATTTTTTTAATAAAAACCAAATGCTTAATATAGAAATTATTTTAGGAGATATCAAATATTAACGTATTTGACACCGAAAAGAATTATGTAAACAATTATTTATCAACACTAGCAGGCCCGGACTGGAGAGGCGGGCAACCGGGCCTGCCGAGAACCGGCTTTTTAAAACAAATATTAAATAGTACACTCATCACTCATATTGTTATTGCGTATTTTTTATTGCGCTGTATAGATCACGTCATGCCACTGGCCCATGTCATATTCGACAAGACTCGGCGAGGGGCTAGGGTAAGAACACAAAACTACCTGCAACTTGTGAATTGAAAAAAATTCTAACATTCTTGAGTACGTAGCAGCAATAGTTCCAATTTTAAGAAAAAATCTTACCTATATTATTTTAGTATATTTAATTGATTTTCTAATGTTATTTTACATACGTACATTATCATTATAATTATACATTTTGGAGTTTTATTCTGTTGCGATCATTTACCAAAGTTATTGCTTACATTATTATTATTTCTTTTATAGTTTTGTTCTGTGATGAATTTTTATTTTTAAAGTTACTTGCTACATAACATACATTTTAAAATCACCGACAAAAGGAAATTGAAGATTCTGTGATCCAAAATAAGGTGAAAATTGATATGTTTTCCCGAAAATGCTTCCTAACCGGGCTACAGGGTTTCGAAAAAAAAATTGTTTGGGGTTTCTTAAAGGTTTTTCAAAAACTAGGTAAGATATTATTTTGAGATTTGGTACGCTTGAATGTCTTACTAAATACAATTAATCAGATGAGTTTAAGTCGACTGGCTCAATCCAGTCGCGTAAAATCATTTGAGTTACTGACTTAAATCTCGACTTAAATAAATTTAAAAAAACGTACGCCCAACAAGAACAGTATTGTAAAATTAATCATTTATTTTTCCATTTCCACAAAATATTTTCGTTATCTGTTAACTGCGTTATTTTGATAAATTTGATTTAAAAAAAAAACGAACTTAATTTTTTTCTAAATTGTGCGGTCGTACGTTAATAGAAATGATCTCAAAAACGGAGTGCCTAATCGAAAAAACACAAGATATGATTTTATTTGATGAATAAAAAAGTAAATCTAAAAAAAACAATTATAACAATTTTCGTTTTATTTTTTAGCTTTTATACTGTTGACAAATGAACAAATATATTATTTTATATCTTTGTCGTTTATAATACAAAATATGTAAATAATAAAATTATTCTTATTTGTACACATCATAGTTAAAACAAATTCGGCTGGAGTGGGGCCTGTCAAAAATGTTGCCCGGTAGCAGAATGAGGTCCAGTCCGGGCCTGAACACTAGCAGTGTATATTGTGCATTCCCTGTATTAATGGAATTACATGTGAAAGTAATAATAGTGTATCTTGCGCATTGATCATATATTTTTAGCTCTTACATAATAAATGAACAATTCACTGACCACTTCCCAACCATGATAATATATTTCAAAGAGATAATAGAGAAACTGACAAACAAATAAAAAACACAACTTATACAACTATTGATTTTTAAAAATTGCATGAATTATTACAAAATAAAGAACCTGAGTAGGCAACAAGTATTTTATATAAGAATTACTCCAAATTATAAAACATGCCGAAATAACAAAAAATATCAACAAAAAGCATAGAAAAAAATAAAACCAGTGGAATAATAGACGCCATTAATAAAAAAGAGAAAATGAGAAAAATCTTTAAAAATGATTATTATAAACAAAAACAAATACAAAAACCCAACAATATCCTAAATTTACAACATGACATCAATTCATCGATATATTTTAAACCGGTTAATGAAAAGGAAATTATTGAGTATATATCAAGTCTGAAAATTTATAGTTCCCCTGGTAGTGATATTACTGTAAAAATAATTAAATCTATTTAAAAATGTCTAGAAACTAGCTTAACAAGTTTCTTGCATGCAAATAACATTTTATTAAATCACCAGTTTGGACCCACACAAGGTCTAAGTACTAATAATGCTATGTTCGAACTAATAAGAGAAATAACTAATCACCTAGATAATGGAAGAAAATGTAGTGCTGTGTTCTTAGACCTGGCAAAAGCATTCGACATTTGATACCGTTTGTCATGATATATTATACTATTATGAAGGAATGGTGTTAGATGTCTTTAAAAACTATCTTATAAATCGAGTTCAATATGTCAAAATTAAAGACACTTTAAGCGACCCCAAAATAATACAAAAGGGAGTATCCCAAGGTACAGTTCCAGGACCGATATTATTTAATATTTACATAAATTCACCGACACAGCTTAAGCGTTGCCCAAACCTAAGCGGCCGCGGTGGCGTTCACGGTCGCGGTGCGGTCCCCATAAACCGAAGCGGCCACGGTACATACAAAATCACATCCGAATCTTGTCATTTGTCAATATCGTTGTCTTGCTAGCGTGTTTTGTGTTGCTAAAAATAGTTGAAAATGAATGAAATTATAGAGAAAGCACTACTTTTAGCAGTTATGTTGAAAAAGGAAGAAGTACAGGAGAAGTAGGTATTTTAATTTGTATTATTTTTTATAATTTGGAAAAAAAATCTACAGAAAATATAGATATTGCAATTTTATTACTTAAATATATTTGCTACTATAAAATAGGATATAATTTAACTGCTTCAGTAATTCGCTCTGATAATATTGAAGCCATCTTTACCACGCTTTCAGAGG
Source organism: Rhagium mordax (assembly GCA_963680705.1). NCBI lineage: Eukaryota > Metazoa > Arthropoda > Insecta > Coleoptera > Cerambycidae > Rhagium > Rhagium mordax. Next base: position 23,785,650 of record OY796657.1, on the reverse strand, counting down.
CCAAATTGAACAAACTGTGTTTATATGCAGCAGTGGTAAAATAATATCATATGATACTATGTAATTATTAAAGTAGGAGTAAAAATAGGCAAAAATTGATTTAACTATTACATGCTATCATTAAACATACAAAAAACTAAGTAGGTATATTTCATTTTCTATAATTCATGCAAACCGACTAGATTAAAACACTAAAAATTGAAAATTGATTACAGAAACATCTGATATTAAATATCTTGGATTGTATCGAAAGAACGCAAGAGACCTATTTTTTCTAGAAAATTATGAAATAGAAATTTTAGATGGTGTTGCTAAAAGTTGCAAGATGATACAGCCAAAATAGTTAGGGCACTTTTTACCCTCAACCCCCTCAGTTTGGGACGCCCCTGATTAAAATTTTTAAAGTTTGAATTTAGAAATCGTTTAAGCACACAAATCATATGAAATGTAAAAATTGTCGTAATTTTATCTTCTCAAATATTGCAAGAAAAACATTAACAGAGGTACTTACAAGGTCTTTAAAAAGCTGTAGCACCCTTAAGAAGTATTTTTCGATATAAGTTTATAGGAAACTTTTGTCTTAAAATTACATTTTCTATCATGTTTCAATTTGTAACAATAAAAGTGGGTGTAACCGTTTTAAATACAGAAAATTGAGGATTCGATAGAGTTTTGAAAAATAAGTAAATTTGGTGTTATGAACTTTTTTCATAGGCGCGTAGTTTCTGAGATACAGGGTGTTGAAAATTTTATTTAGGTAATGTTTTTGTGCTGTAACTTTTGCATTTTTCAATACATTCATTCCACATTTGGCGGCCGTTTATGTTAAGCGGAATCTGAGGAAATGGTAAAAAAATATGTGTTAAAAATATCACCAGTGGCATAGATAGAGGTAACACAACCCCATTATTTATTTAGAACTTCTACGCCAATGGTCGATTGCAGTAAATTAAAGTATTTTTGAATTACACAATTCTCTACAAAAAAAAAACATGACTTGCAATTTTTTGATTGGATAGCTATCCGGTAAATTGAATTCATATTTTGTTCCATAATTTATACTTTGTTTCCTATTTATATTTTACTATACTGTTTTTGTGTGGAATAAATGCATTTATTATTATTATTCATTATTATTATTTCTGTTTTGCTTGCATACACTTTTAATATGTGACTTTAGATAAATTTGTAAACACAGTTGTTAGAACTGTCAAACCACCATCACAAGTCACGTTGCAAATAGTAATTTCATTCATTTAAGTCTATAGAAATTGAGTAAATTTTAAAAAATCAAAACGATATTAAACAAGCCACCTATTAAAGAACGTGCATAAACAGAACAGAGATAGGGAATAAATTATTAACCCAATTTACCAGAAGGCTACCAAAAGTATCAAGAAATTGCAAGAGACGCCTCCTTTGTAGAGAACTATGAATAATTCAATAATACTTTAATTTACTGTGATTGATCATTGGTGTAGAAGTTGTAAAGAAATAAAGACGTCGTGTTGCCTCTATCTACGCCACTGGTGATATTTTCAACACATATTTTTTACCACTTCTTCAGATTCCACTTAACATAAACGACTGCCAAATGTGGAATAAATGTATTGAAAAATGCAAAAGTTATGCCTCGAAAACATTAATCAAATAAAAATTTCAATGTCCTGTATCTCTGAAATTATGCGATTATGAAAAAATTTCATAACACAAATACTTATTTTTTAAAAATGTATCGAATCAATTGTCTGTATTTAAATAATAATAATAATAAGTGTAAGTATATAAATGTATATTCGTGAACAATTCAATAAATTACTTATTTATAATAAAAAACGATGATGATTGAAATGCACCATTTTTAGGATTCTTTGCAGAAGAGCTTCAAGGTTCTTATTTAGAAGGAGACTATGATAAGATGGTTGAAACATCAACGACTCAAAATATTTAATACAGAAGAGAACCTGAAAACTCTTCAACAAATCATCACCTCTGCAAAAGCCTTAGAATACTTAAAACTTGTCTTTAACTATGTATTTGTGCATTTTATAACTTTTTTAATGTTCTTTAAATAGCTAACAATCCGAGTAACAATCGTATAAAAATGTCCCATATCTAAAAAGTCTTTCTGTTTTTATATTAACATATGAGACAGTCTCTGAGCCTCGCTCTGAGCAAACAACACACACTTCCTTATTTTATTATTGTTCTACAAATAATTATTGAACCGGATATTTCATTTATAACCTAACCTCGAACCTAACCAAAGATTATATGAACTTACTTGCATTGAAGAATTGACAGTCTCTCCAAGTAAAAAATATAAGGACACATTATTACCTAATATGTAACGTTCACTACCCCAAGTTTCCCTTATCGCATTCCTAGCCTCATAATTTGAAGGGGCTGTACATACTATTATAACTAACAGGGAATGTTGATCACAGATATGTTCAGGCATTATTATTGCAGTCAAATTATTCCTAAATATATATTGACTAGCATTTCTCGTCGTGTTGAACTCCCATCCTAGGACATCCGCTGCAAAAAAAAAAAACTATTTATTTCTAAATGTTAATTCAGCATTAATAACAACATAGTATTATGTTTAATACATTTTTAAATACCAACATAGATTTCTGATTGATACGCTTAAAATTGATAATAAAGAAATAAATTTACACCCACATAGGTATGTGCCCAATTATGTTGTGGGTAAATTTTTTGTTACTGTTTTAGCCAAAGTGCAGTTCCTTCTATCCAATAACGCATTATTTATGGGTAGAAATATTTACCAATGGTTGATTTCCTCAATTGAGAACAACATATATGAATGTCTTGTATAATAATATGTAAACACACCATAAATACCCCACAGAAATTAGACAACCCCCAAATCCAAAACCAAGGTTATCCGGAAGGGAATTACACATTAGAAAAAAGCAGACAAATATCCATACCCACCAACATTGCCAGTGCCAGTGCTGGGGTGCAAAAAAAAGATACATTTACAGGGGCGTGCTGGGCTGCCGGGACACCGGTCTGCGCTTTTAAATTTGACAAAATTTAACAAAGCTTGGAAAATAATGTAATAAATGAATAATGACACAACCGTGGCCTTCGCAATTTTCACGATGGCTACGACACAACACATAATCTTATGATATAATATAATAGGGGCAGGAGTTTACACAACACAAATCATAATTATTGTACACATAGAGAAACGTGAAAAGCCGACAGACTGAGTCGAAAAAAGCCGAATGTTTTAAAGTTGTTTAGAATTCGATCAATATAACAATGAACAATGGTGAAAATATAAAATATTTTTTTCTACGGCCGGTATTTACGATGATTAGATGTTATATTCTCGCAGTTTATAATTCACATTATATTTACATTTTTCACGGCAAAGTCAATTTTTTATAGGAATACTAATCCTCATTCCATGCTTTTTTCCTGTTTTATAATCCACGTCCTCACATCATTTACCTACACCGAGTTCACCTCTGAATAAAATTTAAATAGAGTATCTAATATTGTAAATCGTAACTTATATATTTCTACTACATAAATGTGGTTATATTTTATATTGTTTTCTTTTTACTACCTATATGAAATTGGCTTGGTCCTGGACTGCTCTACTATCTAGTCCAGGCCTGCATTGATTCTGCCAGCACGCCCCTGTACATTTATATAATTACTAAACTAACATAAAAAAAAAACTTATAATAGCAGTAAAATATTATGGACTACCATTTTTCAACAGATTGTCCGAAGAGATCAAATCATTAAATTTGGAAAGTTTAAAAGTGAGAAAACAGGTTTTATTAAAAAAAAGGGTATTATGAAGATGAAGATTTAACAATTCAAATATGTTAGATTTTTTAAATGTTTGATATATAATTTTATATGTTTATCTATTTATATCTGGCTATATACTGTTCATACCAAACATCATATATATGTCAATTAATGTTTGCTTGAAGCAAACAGAGCAATGAATCACCAAGAATTACAAATAATCAATAAATTCTTGTATTGAGATAATTATTAGAGATTTAATAATAATTACTATCTGAAATCAAAAATTTTCTCGCTTAATCTCACCAGACATTTTTGTAATGAGTAACGGTGGCAGTGAAATGGTTAATTGATGCTCTACGATATAAATCTCAAATAAGCGCTTTTAGAAGCAATTTTTCAAAAGGACATATTTCTTATTTCTTTGTAATTTTTTGAAAACATGTAATGATTACAGCACTTACCTATCAGTTTTCTATAAATTTCAAATGATTTTAAATTTCAGAAGAAATAATTGTTCTGATCAGTATGTTCTAAAACAATTTCTAATGGAAACAACATATCTTTTGACTCGTCTTTTGAGTACAACTGCAATACACACCAGTTCGAAGAAAGTTAATATAATCTAGGAGTTTTTGGCTATGACAAGTGGTGTTTCAAAATATTTGTATTTACAAATCACCTGTAGGTACTTACTAAACAACATAAAATTGAATTGATGGTTATTGTCGAGGTTATTGTAGTTGTGAACCTCAAAAAGAGTGTATTGCATTACGTTTCAAGTATACCATTTTTATATGGAATTAAGAAGTTACATTTCAAAAATAATGAAAGATAATGTCCAAAGCCTAACTTTGAATAAGTTTTGTTAAATATGCCTGAGAAAAGTATATCATAGTCGCTGAAATAAAAAAAAAGTGACTACAAAAATATGAGATAAACACCCTATATCTTGCGAACAATTTTCAAAGCACCCTGTCCTAGTAATAACAAAAATCTGAACCAATATTCTCAGGGCCAAAATTATTATGGAGCTGCACCTCATATAATTCTTTCACTCAACTTCTAAACAGAAATTAATCTTTTACAAAAAATGCATATAGAAGGTAAATATTGCATTAATATATAATAATAATATATTTATTATTTATTTATTATTAATAATAATACACCACATGTAATTACCACCCCCTTAATCCCAGAAGGCTCTAGAAGAGCCTTGTGCGGGAGGGGGCGACACATTTAAAGACCAGGGACACACATACAATATCCGTGTATAATGGGAAAATCCCTCTCACAGTATTTTCCATTGCCATGACCGGGAATCGAACCCGGGACTTTTGGGTGAGAGGCAGGTACGCTACCATCTCGACCATCAGTCATATTTATTCAATTTAATTCGTATAGGAAATTAATAAAACACTGTCTTTCGAGGTTCGAGATTAATCAAATAAGTCCACTAAACAATATTAAGATAATAACATTTATGACATCAGTTTTAGTTCTAGTCGTTTACACACATACTTACTTGTAAATAATTCTTAAGATTAAATTTTATCTTGTTTTTGGTAACTTGAACATTTATCTCATTATTCATTGGATTGGGAGTAGAAAACTAAACCACTTATGTTACATTAAAATTTAAATGTCATAATATACACACAAAGGAAGTCTTCCTTGTATTATTTGTAAGTATGGCTTAACAGATGAGAGGTATTTTAAGTAATGAATGAAAATAAGTTGTTACAAAAAAAATTAAAATAAAACATTATTGCAAAATAGAGGAATTTTATCAATATTTGCGTAAAAACAAACGGCTTTGCAGGCAAATAAGGATTGTGATGTAAAACATACGTGTTATTTTGAAGAAAACAAGTATTTACTCATGTGAACCTATTTAATGCATATTTGCATATATCCTGTAAATTTTCACATGTATGAAATATACGTGAAAACTTCACATAACATTATTAACGTGAAATTGATGAATTTATTAGCAAAAAATTTGCATTTTTATTTATAATTTATATGGAATAAAATTTGGATAAACAAATCGCTAAAACTTCTTTTTGACATATCGACTTTTCAAACCCCCTTAATATCACATGCTACTGACATGTACCATAATATTACCAAGTTCAAAGAATTGATCTTTTCTTACCACCAAAGTTTGAAGTTAATCAAGTATCAATTAACGGGTATACAGGGGTGATCTTAAGTGGGTCACACTGTATATTGTCAACTATCCAAATTATGAATAAATATTGTATTCTATATGAGAACTAAAGTAGATAAATATTTAATTGGACAGTTTACTGTAGAAGTAGTTTTAGTTTTTCTGCTACCCTAAACCTAAATAGATCCACGACTCTCATGCAGTTATATAAAATAACTAAGTATGCAAAACTAAGAATTAAATTTCAACCATTGAATAGCCCTAGGAAAAGTCTAAATTTATAATGAAATTTACTATATAGTTTATTGATTTTCTTAATAGAAGCATTGCACAGAAAATGCCTTTATATCTAAGCATAGGAAATAAGCTTTGATTACTTATATTGTGTAAAAAAGCATGTTCTAAAATTCGTGAGAATCTAACAAAATGAAGCTATGAAAATCATAGATATGTGAAAATTCGGACAATTAAAAATGTTGTGGACAAAAGTGTCAACAGTAACCAACCAAGGTTTTTCCGATACATGAAATTGTCAGGATGCAGTACGGGAATCTATAAATACATAAATATTATAAATGCACAAAGCACTAACTTAAAAACTATAAATTTGCTAGCTGATTTCCAAAGAAATTGCTGTAACCCTAACACTAAGAAGCGAAAGCATACCTAATTTATGTCCCATATTAATCTCACCTTCCCTATTAATTGGCATCGTATATAAAAATAAAAAACAAATAAACAGCAGTCCTGTTGTACATAATGCAGCCCGGGGTAGAGACTTCATTTGATAACACCGAAGAACTAAATGAGATCAATGGAATTTTGGATTTATCACGTTTATCAGATCTGAAACAAACACAGGGATTAGTGGTTTTACGAGATTAACAATATGTTGCAGGCACCTTTTATTCGTCCATGGAGGTTTAATTTCAAAGAATTTAAATAGTAACAATGAAAGTGATAATTACCTTGAGCTTGTACTATTTCGGTTATAACAATTCATTGCGATACATTTCGTTTTTGAAGAGAAACTATAATAACAGTTGACCCTGAAATATTGACAGTGCGATATCAAATTGAGGACATTGAGGTTAGGAATGACTAATAATAATTTGTGCATTTTGCCACATGTGCATTTACTCATATTATTTTTTATTATGGATTATGGCAAAATATTCATGAAAAATTAACTTTAAAAATTATAGTTTTCGAATTTATAAAACGTAATTCTTAATAATAATTATTACACTGGGAATTAGGTATAACTAATTTTATTTTTGGTGTAATTTTTTATTTTTGGTAAAAATTTATTACTGCTATTATCCCAAAGATGGCAACCTGGATGTTTTTCGATTTCTGAATAATAAGTATTACAGATTCCTATAATGAGTGGAATATTTAGGCTGGGAAGGTAACGTAACAATTTACATTAGTTTAGAAGGTCACTGGTAGATGACAATAGTAGGATAGCTTATTATCAGAGATCTAGTGTTTATATTATAGCCCAGTCACAGTGAAATTTTTTTTGATTTTAATACGTAGTTTTGCCTCCTGAATAAAAAATTCTGAAAAAAAATCGGCACTAGGCAACATTTTTCGAGATATTTGGTCCCAAACTATTTTCTGAAGCAAAAATTTCAAAAATAGGACTTTCCGTAATACCTATAGAAAATTACCCAGATAATTTTTAATCCCCAAATTTAAAATTCTTTGAAAATTTTTTTATATACGCAAGGTTTTATATATACAGGGTGTTTCATGAGGAACTGTACATAGTCCAATGGTAGATAGGGCCCATCAAGGTTAGTAACAAATCACTATTTAAAATCATTTTAGCCAAGTATTTAGGGTTGTACAGGGTGATTTATGAATTTTTACCAAAATTTGCTTTCGTTGCCTTTTAGAAACTAATTGTCCGATTCAATTTATTTTCGGTACACTTTAAGTACTATCAAATACCAACAATTCGCCATAATTACAAAACCAAAATTCCAGGTCCGTATTAGGAAAAATTTCATTTTATCTGTGCCCCCTAAAAAGTTCACCCTGTATATATTTTTTTTAAATCTTATTACTGTAGTTTGAAAGTACATAAACTACCAACAAAAGTGGAATACTTCGTTTTCTTGTCACACTTACAACAGATACAAAATAAACACATTAAATTTAAACATTATCTTGTTAAAATTCAAACTTTCAATAATTCAATGTTATTTGTCAAAGTTCCTATCAGTTTAAGTTTCTAAGTAATTATAACTATTATTAGTTAAAAATAGTATGAAATACGAACAGATAGTCGCAATCAACAAGACTCCAGGACCGTATTAGGAAAAATCATCATCTCGTCGATTCCTCCTAAAATTTTCACCCTGTATATCTTATTCTTAACTTTACTTGCTATAATTTAAAAGTACATAAAGTATCAACAAGTAGTGTAGTGTGATCCGTTTTCTTATTACACTTTCAACAGGTTTTAAACCAACCAACAAAATTTATCTCGATAAAATTGACATTTTCAATAAATTGGTTTCAGTTAGAGCAGCTATTCTGTCTGTAAATAATACTCATTGAATTTTAAAACAATTTAATAGTAACAGAACAGAACAAGCAAAATAAAAAACGCAACATGAATACAAAACAACGTAACAAAACAAAATAATACATACTCGAATACATATTAACAAAATAAAAAGTAAAAATCTATAACTTATTTTCAAAATGTAAACCCCCCCTCTTCACGGCATTTTATTACCTACTACTAACTAAATGTCCCACAGATTTTCGTATAACGTCCGGGTAGTTTCTTATTACGTTACAATACTATTCAATTCGGTCTATTAATTGCTGCTCTCAAGTTGGACTAATGGTAGTAGTAACGTAGAAACAAAAGTTATACCTCATCAACAATTATACCTGTCAAACTATTGCCAAAGCCGCCTACTCCTTTTGTTAACAGTGTCAGTAGATAAAAAGTCTATTATATTCCTACTGTAGAAAGAATTGACAAACTTTCGCAGAAATCCTGCACAAATGTCTTTAGCTGCACACTAAATAAAATAAGTTCATTTCTTAAAACTAGAACTGAACATGAAAATATTCTACATTACAAATTAGAACAGAATGTACAAGATTACCTTTTAATTACTACACAACTTATGTGTCGGTAGTTGGACGTTCGTAATTATTATTGAAAAGTGTGGATCACACTACACTGCTTGTTGATACTTTATGTACTTTTAAATTATAGCAAGTAAAGTTAAGAATAAGATATACAGGGTGAAAATTTTGGGAGGAATCGACGAGATGATGATTTTTCCTAATACGGTCCTGGAGTCTTGTCTGATTGCGACTAACTGTTGGTATTTCATACTATTTTTAACTAATAATAGTTATAATTACTTAGAAGCTTAAACTGATAGGAACTTTGACAACTAACATTGAATTACTGAAAGTTTGAATTTTAACAAGATAATGTTTAAATTTAATGTGTTTATTTTGTATCTGTTGTAAGTGTGACAAGAAAACGAACTATTCCACTTTTGTTGGTAGTTTATGTACTTTCAAACTTCATTAATAAGATTTAAAAAAAACATATACAGGGTGAACTTTTTAGGGGGCACAGATAAAATGAAATTTTTCCTAATACGGACCTGGAATTTTGGTTTTGTAATTATGGCGAACTGTTGGTATTTGATCGTACTTAATGTGTACCGAAAATAAATTGAATCGGACAATTAGTTTCTAAAAGGCAACGAAAGCAAATTTTGGCAAAAATTCATAAATCACCCTGTACAACCCTAAATACTTGGCTAAAATAATTTTAAATAGTGGTTTGTTACTAACCTTGATGGGCCCTATCTACCATTGGACTATGTACAGTTCCTCATGAAACACCCTGTATTTTATATATACCTATACCGGGTGCCACAGGATACTGGCTCACCCCTATATTTCTTTTATTTTTTAACTTATCCATTTGAAACTTGGGGGGCATAAACTACCGTTTAAAATGTATTTCTGCACATTACAAACACTATGGTACCACTTCCGGTTTATCCGGAAATTATCTCAACTTTCGATTTTCAAATGGAACACCCTGTATATTTTTACATATTTGGATGCAGGTCAACATTCTGCATACACCATGTAAGTTTCGCGAATTTTTGAACCGATGTTCAATTTTTTCAAGCATTTTAAGAAATCCGTGAAAGTGGACTTTATATACTTTTAAACGAATGAAATAAAATTAAAAATAAATAGCACAGATATGAAATAGATATCAATGAATCAGAAAGAAAATTATAATTTTTCAAACACTATGAGCCACCACTTTCCCATTTGAAAAAAAAAAGTTTTTGATAAAAAGTGATATGTTCAACTTTGGAGGCTTCGCAAACAGTTGTTAGTGAAACGAAAAGAAAAATTATATTGTTCATTTGAAGTTTACCTACCGTATAACGAATTTTGGAATTCCAAAGCACTCTAGACGGATTTTTTAAGATGCTTGAAAAAATTGAACATCGGCTCAAAAATTCGCGAAACTTACATGCTGCATGCAGAATGTTGCCCTGCATCCAAATATGTAAAAATATACAGAGTGTTCCATTTGAAAATCGAAAGTTGAGGTAATTTCCGGATAAACCGGAGGTGGTACTATCAACGTTTAATAACTAAACTAATTTGCTAAGGCTGTGTCAACGTTAGTTAACCATTCGTTATAACCAGTGATAGTGGGAGGGAACGACCGATATTCGTATTAAGTCAATTAATCGCTATCACCACATCTGATTTAACTCTTGGCCGTTGAATTCAACGCAGGTCGTGGCAAACCCTTAATATATCGAAGTCTCGAAATCGATAGATTAACGGCAACTGTCGACAATGAATGCTTCCTCGTATACAGGCTTCGCAACGTCCTGAACTAAAGATACAACACTAGCTAAACACTTTGCACAATACACAATTCACTTCTGACACCTGCCCAGACAGGTCTTGCTCGTTCACTCTTCCTTGGCTCAGCCGAATGGTCAAACCGACGCAATTGCGAGGGTCGTTAGCTATGGGGTCAACACAGATACTAGACTAATACTAGAACGCAATAAGAAGACATGGATAATAAATAAGGGTATATATTAAACAATCATCATAATACATATAGAGCCTCACCTAGCAAGGTCTGCCACCATAACCACGATACCCCCACAAGGGGTCAGCGACCGCGACGGCCGCGCTTAAAGACGAGTGATCGATTGCCGAAAGAGAATTATTACATGGACGTGACTGGCAATTTAGTGAGTGGGTTTTATAGATTTACTGTTAGAATTATAGACTAAAAATTTAAGGTAATATTCTCCAAAAGGGGTATATGCCGTTAGACGTCTGTGGATATTTCAGAAAGGGGAAATCTCTTCGAATGCTATCTCACAAGGCGGTCACCTGGTAATAATGGGGAAGTGCCCCGGTACCCGTGCGTACCGCACTGAGGCTTATCCTGGCTTGATTGAACCAAAAATACCTTATTTCCATTTTGCGAGATCATCGGGAGGTCTCCCACTATAGATATGGAAAAGACCCGAGACCACTTCACGTCGCCACGTGGCGTCGCAAAATTCCGCAATTTCACTTTTTGTTACAGTTCCTAAAATTTCAAAATGGTGCTATCAGACACGATCCCGGTAGAGACGATGACCAATGGGTAGGCGAGGCCAGCTCAACCATCCTTGGAAGCCGTAGGTCACGGACTCACTAGGAATTCCAGAACGCGAGGGTAGAGTGAACCTATGGGTCCGTAGATCAGTGCGACCACGAAGGTGGATCAGTCTATGATAGATCAGATCAAGAGCTACCGATCTACGGTAGATTCACTCTCGCGCCTTTGTGGAGTATTCCTGTGATCCGTTAGACCGGCTTATGACAATGATCATCTGCGCTATGATCATTGTCGTGGCGCAGTCCGTCCTTCGAGGAATCGGTACTGGCTGAGGACAATGCATGTCCTTGGTCGTCTCTACATGCTGCATCGTGCCTGGATGCGTTCGTTCAAACATGAGATATGGGCCGAAAAAGATAAAGGGAATTTTGGAAAGTGTACTGAAAATCGTCTTAAAAATTTTATAAAAAATCCTGATATGCACGGAATCATGCATATCAGGCAAAAAGAAGGAATTTTGGTGTTTAGGAACTGAAGTGAAATTCGAGATAATTTTGATAAAAAAATGGTGTACATGGAACAGATGTTCCATATACACCATTCAAGCCTTAGCTTGTGTGCTTATGTCTAATTGGGATCTTTTGCTTAAAACTACTTCTACTGCATCTCCTGGGTACGTTAACAGTACCATAGTGTTTGTAATGTACAGAAATACATTTTAAACGGTAGTTTATGCCCCCCAAATTTCAAATGGATAAGTTAAAAAATAAAGGAAATATAGGGGTGAGCCAGTATCCTGTGGCACCCGGTATATTTAGTTGTTTGGTATTTCTGCTCTAATTTCACTTTTTTTACGAACTACAATACTTCCATTTTGTATATTATTGTACTGTAAAAATCACAAAGATATGAGTTTATGCATCAATATGAGGGAATAACGCAGAGCGAAAGTCCGTCGTCGAAGGCTTGCGTCCATGGTGAAATAATAGTACATACCTAATAAGTACCTAAAGTCGGGCTCACCAATGTTTGCGGCTGACTTATTACTTACAGAAGATATTACGGACATGCACGCTGTAATACTAAATATCTTCTTTGCAAGTTTAGTGCAGTTGACCAAACTGTACTAAATGTGCATATGAGATATTTAGTATTACAGCGTGCATGTCCGTAATATCTTCTGTAAGTAATAAGTCAGCCGCAAACATTGGTGAGCCCGACTTTAACACTAAATACCTAACCATGCCTACGTATAATTACTCTAATTTCCTTTCATGTTCACACCTTAATTCGTGATAATATGAACTATTTACTATTTCTGTACTTTAGGTATACAGGGTGTCCTGAATTGTACGGACCAAACTGTACGGTGTGATATATAGAACTTCACAAAATAAGAAAAAAAAATCGGGAAACGCTTAAGTTTTCGAGATACAGGGTGTTAAAGAAATATGTAAAAAATTAATTCCAAAACAGAAAATACCAAAGTCACATTGACATAATAGATTTTTGTTGCTTGAAACACTGAAATCATAGCACACTAGCACACTATTCATGCTGCATAACAAATCGCTGGTAATAGTAAAAAAATTATTAATGATTAATAAAGTTTAATTACGGTTAACTTAAAAATGGATAGTTTTTGAAGAAAAACACAAGAGGTCTTTTTTGTGCTAAAAGGCTCGGTTTTTATATTTTTGTGATAAATTGATAAAAAAGTGATGTGCAAAAAAGTTGAGGTAATGTTTTAACCTTGCCCCCCCTCTTCAGTTTATGTAGCATAAAAATCTGAATTATTGTGCAAAATTTTATTTGTTTATCTTTGGTCGTTTCAAAATTCTGCAGGAAAAATATAACTTCAACCTCCTGTATCTCCGAAACTAAGCGTATTCCGCCTCATGTTTATAGGAACTTTTTACATATTTTGTGAAGTTCCATCATATACTTACAATGTATCCCACTTTTCATGGAGCCACCCTCATATCTCGCTTATCTGATGTCCGAATATTTTGAAATTTTGGTGGTGAATATATACCTATAAAGTGAGTTTTTAGACGTAACCACATTTGATTTTAATCAGTGGTGTCCGGTTCTATGATGGCAAAAGGGGGTCTATTTTTGAAAAAAAAGTATTAGCGATTTTTTTAGAAAAATACTAGTAAGATATTCTTAATCAGCACCTTTAGAAACCCATTTGTACAAGATTACATCGTTGTGGGTTCAAAGGTGTTTGAGATATGGGCCGTCAAAAAACAATTATTTTCAACTTAAAATAATTTTTATCTGTAAAACGGATTGTCATATGAAAGAAATGTATTCTTAATTTTTTGTTTAGAATAATGTATTGGTGGCAGTATGAAATGATTCTACAACAAAATTATGACTTTTTTAGAAAGGCAAAAATTCTAATTTGTACATACAGCAAACGCAAATTATGGTGAGGTCTCGTTGCGCACGTAAGGTACGCCTCCGATTGATGCTATTGGTGAAACAAATAGCGCTAATATTACAGCGGCGGGTAGGACAATCGAAACACTCGAATTTAGGTACCTACGTACGCACACCTCGCAGTTACGCCAATGAGTGCTTGCATGACCAGGTGTAATTCCCCTTCCAATTTCAATATTGGGTCATATATCGTAAATTGGTTGTTCGCGCAGCCTCACCATAATTTGCGATTGCTGTACCTACTGTTACCTACCATTAGAATTATTGCCTTATTAAAAAATTCATAATTTTGTTGTAGAATCATTTCATACTAGTGCAATACATTATTCTAAACAAAAATTAAGAATACATTTTTTTCATTTGACAATCCGTTTTATAGATAAAAATTATTTCAAGTTGAAAAAATTTGTTTTTTACGGCCCATATCTCAAACACCTTTGAACCCACAACGATGTAATCTTTTACAAAAGGGTTTCTAAAGGTGCCGATTAAGAATATCTTTCTAGTTTTTTTCTAAAAAAAGCGCTAATACTTTTTTTTCAAAAATAGACCCCCTTTTTCCATCATAGAATCGGACGCCACTGACTAAAATCAATTGTGGTTACGTCTAAAGACTCACATTATAGGTATATATTCACCACCAAAATTTCAAAATATTCGGATATCAGATAAGCGAGATATGAGGGTGGCTCCATGAAAAGTGGGACACATTGTATTCCGTAAAGATTAGTCCGTAAAATTCGGGAACCCTGTATGTACAGGGTGTCCCAAAAGTAAACGTTATCCATTGGAGGGCTGATAGGTCAGCTCATGATTGACCAGAAAATCAAAATATGGCCTTAATAAAAATTTGGTAGGTTTTGAGATATTGGCACTTTTATAAATGTTGTGAAAATCGACACTTTAGATCAGTTTTTCGAGTGCCACACTTACCAAATTCCATATTTTAAGATTCTAATTTTTGTTACGCAACCCTGAATAGCCCAGCTATTGATCACAGTCCAAAATAAAATTAATAGTGCCCATACCTTTGGAAAAAAAAACATTTTGCTCCATTCATAAGTTTTTTTTACTAGCTTACTTAGATTCTTCATACTAGTTTATTTTGTTTACAGTACGAAGAGTCTAACAGGTGTATTCTGTAAATTTTCGATTAAAAATAACCTGCCTGTTAAAATATTAATTTTAACGGTCCGCAAAAAATAATAACCAATTTTGCTATTCTGTAGGTATGCAATCATTTTAACGGCCTTTTGTTAACATCGTGTTATCGGGTTATTTTTAAATTTCTACTGTAATATAAAATTATTACGCTTAATATAGACATATAATAATACTTATATGTTTGTTATATATATTTATACATTTGCTCTAATCGTTCTGCCTCTTCAATTAACACATTGATTTGTAACGCCATTTTTATTAATTTTTAACACTACTGTTAATTTTTAGCGGCTAGCGCCGCTAATTTTAACAGATTTTGGTTATATTTAACAATCGAGAAAGTATAGAGAATACATCTTTGTTTAACTTTGGCCTGTTAAAATATTTTAGCGGTGACCTTGCAGTTAAAAGTTGACAGAAAAGTTACAGAATGCACCTGTAGTACAAATGAACTCATGAATCGGGCAAAAAAGAACTTTTTCCAAAGGTATGAAACTAAATATTAATTTTATTTTGGACTGTGATCTGACAGGGCTATTTAGGGTGGCGTAACAAAAATTAGAATCTTAAAATATCGAATTTTGTAACTGTGGCACTCGAAAAACTGATCTAAGGTGTCGATTTTCACAAAATTTATAAAAGTGCCAATATATATCTCAAAACCTACCAACTTTTTACCAAGGCTATGAGTCTTAAAATATGGAATTTTTTAGTGAAAAACTGATCTATATGTGTCGATTTTCACAAAATTCATAAAAGTGCCAATATTTCAAAACCTAACAACTTTTTACTAAGGTCATATTTTGATTTTCTGATCAGTAATGAGCTGGCCTATCAGCAATCCAATATATGACGTTGACGTTTGGGACACCCTGTATATATATAAATGTAGTAAGAAGTAGCAATTAATGAAAAACAACCTATTTACTGATTCGCGTTTATATAAAATGTTTAATGAAACTGAAAGATTAGGTAGGTACCTACATTTCCCTATTTGTTTATTAGCGAACAGAATTAAATGAATAAAATAGGAATTAATAATATGTATTCTCCATCGCTGCCTTCATTTCCCTTGAATGTTGAATATAAAACTGTCTGAAAGAAAGAAAACGACGTACGTGACGTAATAATTTGAAAAGGGAACAGGCAAGTAATTTATCCAGCACCTACTTGATTAACGTATCGGCCTGAAAGAAATTGTACTGCCACTTCTATTGTTTCGATCTAAAAAATTAATTAAATTCCCTTTTTGTTCGTTACCCGTCTGACGGTAATTTGAGCCCAAATGAGTGTAAATATTTAAAAGTTTTCGTTAATACAGGATGTAAATCATTTGAAGTAAGTTTTAGTTAGAATAATAATGAAAATTATTTAGCACGGTCAAGTTAGGTACACTTTCTTGTTGATGTTTATATACAGGGTGTGTGTTTAAAGTACGAGATACCTACAATTCGAAGACAAAAATAATTAAATGTTCGGATATGCTGTCTAGGAAAGTACCTTAAAATTATTAAGCAACTTTTTTAAAAATTTTAGAAGTAGATGAAGGGGTTGAAATTTGACAGAAATATTAATTATTATTATTAATAACAAATAACTAACGTTACTTTAATAAATCTATTTATTACATTATAAATTATAATTGTAACGACTCAAGAAACTACTAATTAGAACAAAGTAAATTTTCAGAATTTTTTTAACACCTGATGGAGTTGTTATATCATGCGAAATGGTGTTTAATTGCCTGATTTTTACGTGATATTTAAATCAGACCATTAATCAATATTAAAATCATGCAGTAACAAAGATGAGCTCAACTGATCTGATATGTGGATAAATATTTAAGGAAAATACACTTGTTTTTTTTTATGAAAACCATTTTTTTTTCAATATTTTAACATAACAGTCGTGTCTTCAAAACTAGACGAAACAAATGTCAAGTATGCTGGAAATCCGCTGGAATTTAATAACACTAGGGTGTTTAATTTTACCGAATTTAATAAATTCTTAAATCTTTAAGTTCAGCAAAAAATTATGAACATCCTGTAGATGCAAATCTCAAACTGAATACAAGATATTTTCCAAATTATTCAATTACATTAATAATAATTTGAGATTATTTCAAGGTTATACAGTATATGGTCGACTTCAGATTTGTAAGACACATAAAAAACCGGCGGCTTGTTTGATGCCCATAAAAACTTGAAACAAGCCGGCTCTTTTTATGTGCTGTATAGATATGACACAGACTTTACCTACATATTCCTCAAAATTTCATATGTCTCATAAAGTAGGTACCTACACCCAACAGAAGCAGATTTCTAATAAAATACAGCTTATTTTAGAAATAAATACACAACTTATTTTCGACGTCAAAATAAATCGACTAGACCAAATGCTGTACCAAAATACTTCCTAATAAGAGAGCTACAGGCTCCTAAGAGTGGACACCTGAACTGAAGATGGTTTTTCCGAAACTGTTCAACTTAAAGTGTTGAAATTTAGCACAACCACTAAACTTTTACCAAGGGTTGATCAAGCTGGAGTAGTAGGGTTGGGGGCAAAAAAGAGAAAACCACTACTGTAGATACTAAACTTTTGAAATCAATTTTATTCGAAAATGGTGCCTCCCATCGAAGTTACACAAGAGAACATTGCCTTTGCGAAAAATTCTAATAAACCATAAATTAATGTTAAAACTCAAAAAAAAAATTACAAATAAAAACCCTACAGCTTGATCTAGGTACGCTTGGTAAAAATTTTGAGATGGCATTCGCCACATTTTTTTAGGCTTAAAAAGTTTAGTGGTTGTGCTAAATTTCAAATTTAACTTGAACAGTTTTGGAGGTAATAAATAAAAACCAACTTCAAGGGCCCACTTCGCAGCGGCCACAGCCCTCTTAGGAAGCATTTTGGTACAGAGGTAAGTTTGGTCCAATCTATTTATTTTGATGTCGGGAATATGTATCTTCTTGTGCACTTATGTCTGAGACACCCTGTACCTATAAAATAATATAAAATTGGGAATTTGATAAATCAATCAAAATGGAACACCATGTAAACTAATAATGTATTTAAAGTATGTGTTTTAAATACTGAACAATTCTTTACATTTTTATTTCAAATTTTTATTTCAAACTATACAAATGGCCATGTTCTATCGCCTTGCATGGGTAATTTTTTGATTTTCAGAGCTAGAGTTGGTTAAATAGGCGAAATTGAGCAGAATTGTGAGAGCAATCGATTGCTATTTTGAGAATTGTGTATATTTTCAGGTTGCTGAATTATCCTGGAAAAAATTGAAAATGGTTGATTTTTTAGATTTTAAATAGCTTCAAAATCGTTTACCCTAGAAAATAAGTGAAAATTGTTATTAATAGAAATTTTTACGAAGAATTCAATAAGCCTGTTGCCACTTCCATAGGTGGTAGATTTCTAAGATACAACACAATTTTTTTTTTAATAGAACCCTGACTATGGACTCATAACAAAGATTATTTTTTTCTGATTTCAAAAATATAAACATTTAGGTATGCCTATTTTTTTGGTTTTGTTGAAATAGTGAAATATTCTATTTTTTTTTAAATAAATCTTTTAATTGAAATTTCTTTTTAAGCGTACTAATACTGCGTTCGGTTTTTACATATCTGAAAGCTCGCTTTGCTTGTTTACCTCATTTGCCGTTCGGTAATAGACAATGGCATGCTCTTTTAGATCTGCTCTGCGTTCGGTAAGCATAAATACGAGCGGTCAGCGCTACCTCGTTTAGCTCGGCTTCAAGACGTCGAGCAAACAGATTTTTTAGGGTTCTTCTGTGATCTGTGTATCAGACACTATCTAAGTACAACCAAGAAGACTGTTCTCTAGGTTTATTGAGTACAACATAACAGAACACATAGATTAAATAAACTGCATTGTTTTTTCTGAGTGATACACCAAAATAAAAAAATTATAATAATTTATGGTGTTATGTTTTATGTTCCTCCTTGGTATCCGTTCGGTAATTAAATTAGGCTCATTTGCCTCGGTGATCACGTGTGATAAATCTGTATCTGCTCGCTCGCCTCTGGATTTTTAAAACCGAACGCAGTATAAGTAGGTACTTGTTTTCATTGAGGTTAATTAAAAAAAATTTAATATTCAACCATATCAACACAACCAAAATAGGCATCCAAATTCTTCTTAGACCATTAAAAAAATATGTACGATATTATGACAATGCCGACAATATACAGCGTGTCCCACTTTTAATGCCCCCCCCCCCCCCCCCCTTCACAACTCAGTTATTAGTTATCCAATTTTAACCAAATTACATTAGTTTTTCTGTATAAAAATGCCTAATATGACTTCTCGAAAAATTGACCCAGTTTTTCTTAATAAAAAGGCACGCCACTGACAAAAATAAATTTTGTTTAATTCAAAAAGATCACACCAAATGCCGTTAATAGTAACCCAAATTTGGTTGAAATCGGATAACTAATAACTGAGTTGTGAAGGGGGGGGCCATTAAAAGTGGGTCACGCTGTATATAATTTGTCGCAATCGATACAAATTAGTGCTTTGTAAAACTAAACATTATATCAGAAGTATATATCATAATTAAAATATATATATCCACTTGGTACTTATCTAAATGTTCTAATTGAAATGAATGACAGCGAAAATTTTACCCTGAAAATTTGCATTATCTCCACATTTTAAGTAATTGATGGAGGTAGCATTTTGAGAAAGCTCCTAAAGTAAAAGATCAATTTAGGTTAAAACGTGACGAAACTGTAGATTTTCCAAGTGATGAATTAAGTTTAGTCCTGCAGTATTTTTAAACATTTCCACTGACTAGCTTCCCTCCTTAACTTGTCTTTGCGACTGAAAGAATGTTCAATTAAGAACTTTTTAATTTGTCTTCTTATACCGCGTCTCTTCTGTCATTTAAGTATTTCCTTTAATTATACGTTTTAACATTTAACTCATTTAATTAAGAATCAAATAATTGTCTACTTCAACAACTATACCAAGCGCTACAAATAATTTTTAATTAGACTGTGAACGTTTGAATAAGTCTACTGAGGTATTAGGGGAATGTGGCAGTACGGCAAATTAGTTTTCGTTAATAAAACAGGTGTTCACTGTTTTTCTTTTTGTTTTTTCCTTCAAAGTTTTGTTATTTTTTAAAACAACTTGTACGCATTTTTTTTTAAATCTACGTAACTATGTGGTTCTAAATTTTTGTGAAATATTTTTTACGGGGAATGTGTATTTTAAAGTGTAAATGGAAAAGATAAAAAATTTGAATAAAGACTGGAGATGGAAAATTTGCAGGGGTGGAGTGACACTTTTTTCTTTGGAAGGGGATTAAAAAAATTGTGCTGCACAAGCGGCAATAAAAAAAAATTGTCCTTAAAATTAGGATTGAAGTAAATCAAAATTTCACTTCGATGGCCTCTGAATGGATATTCTATTATATCAATTTTAAAACATTATAAATAAATCACCTGATGTATCTATTTTTTCTACTTCAGTTCCATTATGTTCCATATAGCTAAATTTAAGAAAATCTATAGCTTCAAGTAAAACAAAATTGTTCTAAAATGGCAAACATAAACAATGTGGAGATCAAATTTAAATAAAATAAATATACTTATATCTTTATTATATTGACAGCAATGGAGCAACGTAGGTATAATTAATGAATAAGAAATACGTATGTAATGAGAATTGTAAAAATAACGAAGTTGTTGTCGTATTTGATGACAGAGTAACATTATAGTAATGCTTTGTTGTCAACAACACTAAAGTTTTATAAGCATCTGCGAGATTACCTCGTAAAATAAAAAAAGTAAATCTGTCACACGAAATTTCTATATCGAATCGTTGTTTCGCCGTGTTATTTAAAGTAACGAAACGTGTAACAAAAATGTTATTGTCCACTTAGTACCTATAATTAATTCGTGACGCTAATTACGTTAAAGTCAGCGTCAACATTAAATTAATTTAATTCAGAGAGAAACAGAACGAGCCAAGTTAGTTTTAGTAGTCGTATGACTCACCCCGTACACCCCTGGCGACGACACTCGTAAGGCGACAATTACGATTAATAATTGAAACATTAAAAAAATGGTAGGTACTTTTTATTTAAAACACATAACATTATGTAATAAACATTCATGAGACTGTTTCACAGTTGAGTTTCCAAAAACGCACTGGAGTTGATCGTAGATGGAGCATATCTTCTGTTTGTGTCCGATATAGTATTCTGCTATTGCTACTGTTATGTTAAGTAGATGTTCGATTTTGGCCCTTGATTTTTTAATTTTTTCCAAAAAGTTTGAATTTTCATTAAAGAACGTTTTTTTTTTTGTGTAAATATCACTTTACAGATTGTATTTCTGAAGTAATCACATTTTTTGGAAATTTTCGTTTTCTGATTGCCTATCGATCTGTCAAATTAGATTTTCGATTTTTGCCACTAATTTTTCAAAAATTTTGAAGAACATTCAGACTTCTTTGGACATTTTTGAAAAATCAGGGGCCATAATAAAAAATCATTAATTTTTACGTCAAATAGATTTTATATTTGTATGTTCAGAAGTAAAACATCAATATACCTAAATATATCAAATTTGAATATTTTTGTTATTATTATATTTGTATAAAACCTACACTGAGAGAAGATTCTTGCAGTGACAGCCAAAAATCAAGCTACAGCAGCAAAAAACTCTATTTGAATAGGCGCCAGCCAAAAACTTTGCTAAGGCAGTACAATTCGCTTTGCTAAACTTACCATACTGCAATAGTAAAATTACTTTATAAAATGTTTTTCATCTAGCCACCGAAAATAAGCTTTACTGTTAGTATAAAGTAGGTTATATCATTCCTGGCAAAGATTTTTATTACCATTTAATAGCTTTATTACTACCACCGTACATATAAGACCAAATTATGTTACTACTGTAGGATGGTCTACAGTAAATTCACTTTTCAACCAAAGCACTTTGTGAGTGAATAGGAGAGAATAAAGCGAGAGCGCTAACATTCTGAGATCGACATGCAGTCACGCATGTGTAGTGCTCTCGCTTTGCTGCTATGTCCTATTCACTCACAAACTGCTTTGGTTCAAAAGTGAATTTACTGTATATCTATATTAGAAATACCTACATAATATGTCTACGTGAATTTTATTTTTACTTCTATAATTTGCATCATAGAACCACTGCTGGGTGCTAAAATTATGTGCTATCACTTTTTCGTTAAATGTGGATGAGATACCTCTTTAGAGTCCGCGCGCCTCAAATATACCTTATATTTAGAAATTAATCGATGAGGTATTTAATTAGCCCCTTAATTAAGATAATCTGGTTTTCCTAAAAAATAGTTTTAAATCACTTATTATCACAGGATATTACTATTATAATACATTTTTCGTCCTCTGGATCAGTATGAAAGTGAATAAATGCACAAAATTAAAATATTTTTCTTCCCCTCCTCGAAAAAATATGGCCGCTAATAAGATCATCGAATCTGAAGATATGGCTCGTCTGCGACTGCGTCTGATGACGTCGCAACATGCAGTATAGTATAGTTATGGTTACAGCAAAAAGTTTCACTACCATTGCAAGGTTTTTCTACTACCCTACTTAATTTCTTTTTTATTGCAGCATATTTTAGTAAAACATTTATTCTTAATGGTATAGCTAAATGCTCTAGTGCTCTAGTAAAGTACTTTTAAGGGCAGATACAATGACGCAGTAAAGAGATTTTTTTTGATGTAGTGAACAGATATATTGAACCTAAATAAAATTATTGCTACTCTAGTTAAAAAAAATCTTACCAAAGAATTTATTGCTGGGGCTTTTCTCAGTGTAAATAAACATTTATATACAATACCTACGTAGCAAGCAAAGAATGAAAATTGTAATAAAAAAAAACCTTTATGAGAAATGCAAGTATGTACCTATTTACCTAATGGGTTGCAAAACATCATCAAAATTATTTTATTGGCCTTGTTCTTTAATATAAAAAATGAGGACTTATATATAATTTATATAAAAATGTTAACAGCAAGGGACGTTTAACAGCAACAATTACCTATTGAAGAAAAAATATTTAGTAAATCAAGTTTTGAACATTAAATTGTTTGGACAGTCAATTGAAAATTAATCATAGATAATGAATTGGTGAAAAAAATCGAGATATTACAGCTGCTGATTAAAGACATATCTCAAAATCCAAAATTTTATGATGATGTAATAGAAGAATTTGCAAAGGTTGCCAGAAGAATTGAACTATACTACAAATAAATTGAATCTATCAATAATCAATAGGTATATCCAGTGAGGTTGAAGAGTAAGGAACAAATTCAATATCTCCAAAACGTCTATAAGCTTTGAAAAAATCGCTTGGGCAAGTCGATTTTGATTTTATATCAGGATTATTTTAAAAATGCTTTTTATTCTACAAGGTGACAAAAAAAGCTGGGCTATGATCAATGGCAACCCCCAATTTTTTATGCAATTTCGAATTCCTTGTAAAATTTCAAACCTTTTCTATATATTATACCCTACATCCAAAATGAGTCGTTATTGATATTTAAAATATTTTTTTTGGAAAAGAAAATATTTTTTATATTAAATGTATTTTATTTTTAGGTTAGCAACAGAATTAAAATTATTTTAACATGTGTTCAAAATACTAAGTACTTGACAAAAATCTAAACGATTAATAAATTCTTCTTGATTTTTTGTAATCATGTCTGGTGTAATTAGCCTATTCAATGCAAATAAATGTCAATAACTCAGAAACGATTGATTCTAGATAGGATGTAATACATATGTAGATAATGTTTAGAATTTAGAAATTCGAAATTGAAAAAAAATTGGGGTTGCCATTTGAAAAATCCGAGGAAAAATCAAACTTGACCACAGCCCAGCTTTTTTGGGACACCTTGTACAATAAAAAATATTTAAAAAAAGGGGTTTCTTCAAATAACTCTGTAGAAAAAATTATAATAAATGTTCCACATGTTGCCCATTTTCATTGACACATCTCTATGCGCTTTTGAAATGGGAGGTTCTCACTGTTCCTAAAAATGCCGGTGTGATAGATCTAAAGGCAGTTATTAATATTATTCTTTCATTCATGTTTTGTACTGTTGTTGGTGTGTGTAATTTTTTCTACTGAGTTATTTGAAGAAATATACCTACTAGGTATAAGTTTATTTTTTAATTTTGTAATTATTGCTCAATAAAACGAAATTGGTTGCAATTAGCCATAGGGAAGTACTTACAAAAAATGTTCGTTTTTCATTTCTACATCACATCGTTGAAAAATATACAGGGTGTTCCGAGGGGTGTCCCATTTGAAAAAATTGAGAAAATTTAATTTAAAAATAATTTTTGGCCACCCTGTACAGTTTTAGGAAATGAAAATGATTCATAAACATTAATTAGATATCTCGTAACTGGTATTCACATAAGTTTTTCTTAAAACCCATAATTGTGACTGTGCTGATTTTTTTAATATCCATCTGCAGATTGCATTATTTCAACAAAAAAATTCATTACATCCAAGTGGTTGGGAGATATTCAATGCTAATATAGGAATCAGTAGAGCCTAGAAAGGGGCTTCAAAAAATGTATGGTCGACTTCAGATTTGTAAGACACATAAAAAACCGGCGGCTTGTTTGATGCCCATAAAAACTTCAAACAAGCCGGCTCTTTTTATGTGCTGTACAGATATGACACAGACTTTACTGATATATATATAGCATTTCATATAAAAAAAGGCACTTGGTCCTGTAATTTATTGTGCAGTAAGAGAAATTTTTATGAAAAGAAAAGATCAGGGTTTAAATGCAAAAAAATATAAATCATCGATATCTCTATGAAGAAAAGCGCATGCGCAGTTTAAAAAAATTTCGCGATAATCGCGAAAAATATAAACAATTTAAATTTTTCCGCTCCCAAATTTAAATTTTGCGATTTTCGCAATAAATTGAATTGCATATACATTGAATTGCAAAAATTTTTGAAACTAGCCAATCAAATTAAATCCTGAATACCTTAAGGCGCTCAATGTCAAACAAACTTCCTGCAGAATTTCAGTGTGAAGTTCAGTGTTGACATTGTTGACAAGCACATAAATTCGATTACCGATACAACATGATACAATATAATTCATCTGTTTTAAAAGCCATTAAAATGGTTATTATTTGAATAGTGCAAGAGGAACACTACAATTCGATACACCCCTTCTCGCAAATATCACTTTATGACATCGGCAAAGAGTCCTTTACTAAACGTCATACATTTGGATAGCAGTTTAGACTCATAGACTACATTCATCGTTGAGTGATGAAATACCTGAATTAGTTTATTTCTCGTACCTACCGTTTCTCAATTATGTGAATGTTAACTGGTATTTTTTGCAGTAGACAAAAAAACATACTGTTGCAGTCATCAGTGAATTAAGTGTACTAGAAATCTAGCCACTCATTTTGCTTTCTCAAAAATATACCTATAATCACTAACAGTAAAATTAATTTTTAAGTTCAGCATCCTATTGCAGAAACGGTGGGCCTAAAGAAAAAAATTATGCTTCATTAATTTGACGAGTTCCCTCGGTACCTGAAGTTATACAAACTGAATCACCTTGTGTTATTAATAGTGATATATTTTAACAAATCGAGCATGCTTCATCATACTATTATGGACCACATAGCAAGAGCAGCTCAGGTAATAAGAAAATATCAAATTTACACTCTTGCCAGTTTAATTATTAAGATGATATGAACGTTTAACGTCATAAACAGGGCAGGCATCACCAGGACCAAAGGGTAATTATTTTTGGAGAAAAACGTTCTTACGATGTTTCACATAATACACAGAAGTGCTTTGCTTTTAACGAAAATAGGGATACGTACAATGTGACTCTTCGAAATTCGAATTTGCATTTTATATCCTCTTCACTTGTAATCTAAATTTTGCTATACCTATTTGAATTATTCTGCTTTTATTATACTTACTTAGGTATAGTTTATACAAAGTCAATTGAAACTGAAACGTTTCATCTGCACCGCCTTAAAGGTAGTCGATACTTTGTCGGCACTTTTAAGTTATAAAAACGCTTGGATTCAATTGACTTTGTAAACACTATACATACATATTTATTATACCAGATTTTCTCATATACCATACCATATTTATAGACTCCAAAACTCCAGAACGATAACGCGAATCAACAACTTACTGTATGGTATGTACTTTTCTCCTTTCATTTAGATTTGCTATACACAGGGTGTTTCAATTTTTCTCTGCTAACGTATTTAGGTTGACAGTATACTTTTCAAAAGAAGAAAAAAGTTGCTTTATTTCTTCCATTGGAATCCCAAGGGACGTGTTATGTAGCACGGCACTGTTTTTTAGTTTTGTTTTTTTTCATACTTAGTTAAATTATCAAAAAGCCATCTCTTTTGTCTTTTACATTTTTTCGAATCTGGCTGTCTTAAAAAAATAATAATAATAATAATAAAAACTACCTATATTTGTAGGCAGAAAAAGAACCTTTATATCACAGGTAACCAAGAAAATCTACTTACATAAAAAGTTAAAAATGTCAATTAAATTGTCATTTTTATCTTAATATTTTCACTGTTAAATATTTACTTCAATAATGGGAATTACTAATACCATTGGTTAAAGAATGAAGAAGATACGCAATGCAAATGGTAAAAGTCGAGGCCAATTCTGGCCACGAGATTATCAGTCAGTTGCTGGCATTCCTGTGATTCACGTGTACTATGCTTTTGATAAACCCGTCTCGTGTCTGGTTTTATACCATTTATAATTTAATGGTAAGTAATAAAAGTTTATTGTTCAGATTAATTTTGGTTTCAAATTATTAACGAAGTATGTTCTCTCTGCCAGCTGTCTCAACGTTTGTTTGACTTTTAACCGTTACATAATTTTAAACTGAAATCAATCTGCGAACATTAAGTTTTTATTATCACTAGATTATAAATTATACAGGGTGTTAAGAAAAAGTAGGGCATGCCTTTAACCACAGAATCTTTAGGCGAAAATAATGTGACTTTTATAATGTGATTTTTTATTTTGGAGCGTAGTTTTTTTTATACAGGGTGTTAAAGTTTACATTTTGAAAATTATTTTTATTAATAATTCTGTTACTGTTTAAGATTTTTACCCGAATTTTTGCACAGACTTTCATCTTATACAGATACACTTTTTGTGTAATTTTGGTCAAAAAAGTCAAAGCGCAAACGGGAAAAAGGGGGGTTGTGTTACCCATTAACCGCCCCAACTTTTTCATGCGTACGCCTATGGTCTCTAGATATTTATTTTTAGATTAAACACTTATTTCCCCAATTTTTTTACTCCTACAAAATTTTGATTTAGGACTTGATTAACGAGATATTCCAGTAAATTCAGAATCATTTTCAATATTTCAGTTTCGGAATTTATTGTTTTTACTATTGTTGTTCGTAGTAATCCTGGGTTTTCTTTAAATCGACTACTTTTAGACAAAAAATGTTGTTACAAGATTTATTGCAACTCATTTGACATCACGATTATCTAAATATTTTACTTTAGTGATCATTTTCTGCAATCGTTATGAAGGAATTGTTCTATTTTATAAAAATTTAGAAAATCACACATGTATAAAAAACTTTGTTACTACTTAACCTACTTTGTGCCAAGTAGCCTATATTCGCCGTTTATTTTGCCCTTAACATAGGTAATGCAGGCAATAAAATCATTACCTGCATTAATTTAAATACACATAGGATTAAATAAATTACCCAGTATGATCCTGTAGTTGTTAAAAAATAGCGTGAATGTGAGAACAGAAATAGAACAATCCTTTTAGACAAACACATTACCATCAGTAAAGCTATTAGCTATTAGCCTTCGAAAGAAAATAAGCTCCAATTTAATTCTCTACGTTTTCCTGAGAAATAAGCAAACATGAGCCAAGCCCCAAGCCGCAAATATAAACCGATATTTTGTGGCCAAGCCAGCCCTGATTGCTCAACTTATTCAATATTCACTTTCTCTGTCTGCCTCGCTCGATCATTAGTGATGTCCTCTCCCACCGCGTTTCGAATCGTTAAATTGGCAAGAGAAGATGTAATAAAGATCTGAGGACCACACACGTTGGTGCAGTGATTGGTTCTAATGCCCCACCCATTTCATGGGCGTGCCTTTGTAATATGGGAGGTTAAAAGTAGGGGGATAAGAGGGGAGTGGGTTCCGTTAGGGTGAGAAGGGCAGGAGTGGGCCGGGCAACGCGGCAAATTGACAGAGTAGAGGGGAAGTGTCAATTTGGTGAGTACGACGTGATTTATTAAAAATACAGACCTGGAAATTGATATATCGTTGTTTCTTTGTACTTATACGGCTTAGTTTCGTTGCGATTTGTTACGGATTAAGTTAGTGGTTATGGTAAATGTTTTGAACCCAGATGTAGTTGCGGAATTAACATAAATATGTCTAGATTATTCAGGGTACATCCACATATTACAAAATCGATGAGGCTCGTCTGTCGTATTTCCGGAAGACTTATATAGGTCATCGTTTGTGCGCCTTGTTATATTTATAGTTTGGAAGTTTTGCGATTTATTTCTTAATTTTATTTTCATTTATTAGCTGCGACGGACAACGAACTACGGACTCAACCTCTACATTTGGAGGTGAAACAAAAATTACTTTTAATTAAATTAGTACAAGGCTAGACAAATTATTAATTTCTTCGTACCTATCTAGTTACTTATTGATATTTATATTTATTCATTAACCTGCCTAGGTTTTATAAACATTTTTAAAAATATAAAACCTGAATTAAAAACATTGGAAGAGAATTAAAATTATATACCTACCTACTTGCGGGAATCATTTTAGATAAGCAACGCAAATCGGGTGCTAAAATAATAAAACATTATTCTTCAAAATATGAAGAAAAAAATACCCAGACCACCATTTTAACGTTGGAAAATTAAACGGACGTTGGTTTATCAGATCTAATTAACTTCCGTGAATACCAATTTTTTTAAATCCACGGTATTTCACTCATTGGTATTTTAACTCGCTGGATTCTGTAAATGGAGTCTAAATAATTTTCCACTACCATGAAAAATACTAAATAGGTACCAACAACTTGGTTAGATAAATGAAATCACTTAGAAGTAATGTATCTATAAACATGAGTAAGCGAAACCATTTATAGTCTATGATTATACCTTTTTTAATAAAATAAATGTAATAAGACCATAACATAAACGTTAATATGCGTTTGTTGCTCAATACAGTTATATTTAAGACATAAAGACATATTACCCCGTCATATAAAAGAATATTGCGTTAAAAATTCACAGAAACTATAAAATTATAAAAATACCTTCGATGTAATAATGGATTCCTTGAAATCGAAACAGCCAAGTATGCACAAGAAGTAAGAGGTTTGTGCAGTGGCGTTCACATTTTACTGTAGCCATTTTTCGATTTATTTTTTCATAGGCCCTACTCGTAAATACCTAGTTTATCCTTTGTGTATACCTAAGTAGTAATAGAGAAATTATATAGCGGGCAGGTATCTAGGTAGGTAGGTACCTTAAATATTCAACATTCAACCGCAAACCACAATATACTATAGAAATACCTACCTACAGTACCTACCTATAGGTACCAAAAAAATAGTTTACTATCAATATTTATATTTATCAATAAAAGTAGTCTAATTAGGTACATATTATGTAATAATAATACCTAACTATTTATACATAAAATTACTAATTTGATTAAAAACGCAACCCCAATAACTGAAATTTTCAGAAAGTTTTTCTGACCTTTTTTATTTTAAAGGGCTGATTTCTCCACTGCCTTTCTTTTGAAAATGAGTAAAATTTGGATCAGTTTAATGTTAAACATTCGTCAGTTAGTGATTTTGAACGGGGCCGAAGTACTTACCTAAAGGAAGTGTCCTCTGGATTCCTTTACTGATAATAATTGGGATATTGCCAGTTATACGGACTATAATGTGGCAATCAGATTAAGATGTTAAAGTCTGTGTCATATCCATACAGCACATAAAAAGAGCCGGCTTGTTTGAAGTTTTTATGGGCATCAAACAAGCCGCCGGTTTTTTATGTGTCTTACAAATCTGAAGTCGACCATACTTAAGCAACTTAATGGCTGCCGGTTACATAAAAGACAAACGATGTCAAAATTCTTGAAAGAAGCTAACGTGGTGGTGCTTACTAGTCGGTACGATCACCCGATCTGTCTTCGATGAAACGTGTAGGGGATATGATTTGTTGAGTAAAACAGGACAATTTAAACTTCAGCGCTTAGTTTCGCATCCGAAGGCGCGATAAGCCGATATTAATATGACGAACGGTTATTTACTGCTACGTTTTTATGACTTATTATACGTCTAAATTGGTAGATAACTTTGATGAAAATATCATAATATAATTTGAGATACAAGCACTCAAAGAAATAATGGGGTTGCATATTAAGTATACCTACTTAGTCAAATCCGTGTATCTCAGATCTAATTGGTGCTTTTAATTTTATTTTCACATTTCCATCATGCATCACTTTTATCTTCAATTTGGATTCTTATATAAGTACAATAATCCAATCATGTAGGTATGCGTATTATTTTTGACGTCTTCTCTGCCAGCATGTTTTCTATCAAAAATTACTGGCCAAAATCCAAAATCGAGTCGTCGACACCGCTTCTAAGAATTTTTTTATTTTTCTTGCGTTGAAGTATTGATTGATGTAATCTATCTCTGATGTTTTCCAAAAATCGTCATTGTACTTAACCATATTTTGGAATATTACCGTCTTTGATCAAGCAGGAAATATGAAAAAAAAAAACAAAGGAAGCGTGGGCTAGAGACATACCTACTTAGTTCTCTTATGTGTGAAATTGAAGGTGCATGCTTAATTAGTCACGTGACAGCTTCAACTGTAGTAACAGATATCTAATAAGTAAATATTTTTTTAAGGTTACCAAAATTACAAAAATTAAACTCTGAAATGTTGACATATTCTGATACTTTTACCATGTAAGTACCTTACTACATACCTACAGAATAAATGAATGAAGGGAGAGATAGGAAAGGGTGGAAAATGAGATAATAAAAATATATTTGCTTTATCTTTAAAATTACGACGCCAAAGAAGTTTTGTCAAACTTCACGTTTAAATAATTGTTTTCTAAGATCATGAGAACTCTTCATTGGTAACATCACTTTAAATAAGATGAAGATGGGTCTAAAATAACTTCTGCGCAATATTTTTATCTAGGTATCTAAAAAAATCTACATGTTATTGATTTAAAATATATTGTCGCCATTCTGTGTCTATCATCATATAGATTCAAGACTTTTCACTTAAAATAACCAAAAATTTGCAAAAATACCCTTATCAGGACCCCATCTATTCTACGTTGCTGAGTTATCGTCCTCGTTTGGTTACCTGCATTTTAATTAATGAAATGTTAATTGCAATAGGCTGTAATAAAATTACAAGAGAAAATGTAAGAAATCGACTTTTTCCTCGAAGTAATCGGGATATGGCACATTTTTTTCCGTCGCTTATTTATGTCTAACTAGACTGGAGTACTTAGCGCTATTAGAAGGATTGCGATATTTATATACCTAGTACGTTAGTGAGTAGGATTCCATCAGAGAGAGTTTATAATTACGTTAGGAATATTGCCAATTCAGTAGACACTGTTGTAGCTCACATAAAGAAATAGTTCACATTTTATGATTTTTGCCAAGGGTTAATGAACCACAAGATATTTGATGTACCTATAGGAAAACTTTATTTGATCGTCTCAATTAAAAACTAGCAAACTGCAAAGGTATAGATAAATGTCGATTTTAATTTGTGGCAAATACTTAGATAGGTACATTATCGATCGAACAACTGAAATTATGTTGAAATTGTATTAATTACTTAGGTATTATGTATCCCTAAGCATCCCTTAATTAATTATGTGAAATACCTATAAGTAGTAGAGGTATATGCACACCTAAAAATGTGTAATGTGTGTTTCAACGAAGCAAATTATTTCTCTTGCGTAAATTTGTTTGTTCGAAATAGGTAGGTAGATATAATTTCCTTTAATTGAAATAGATAAGTATATTTATTCTATTTGAATTTTGATTAAAACAGTTTTTTCTATACAAAACGAAAATTGTCTTAAGAAATTTCTTTCAATTACTTAAACGCGATTTATCTAAAGAAATCTTGTTTAAGTAGATAAATCGATGTAAATCAAATACCTCTAGTATAACAATACTTAAATTCTCTTTACGCAAACAAAAATTTTGTTGCTTACAATCTACGTATACCTAAGAATTTTTTTTGGTGTTAATAAATTTGTCTTGCGCCAAATGAAATTTTTTAAGGCCTATATTCATTCCCCCCCGCCCCGAAAGCAGTCAAAACACAACCTCTTTACACTTAAATATGGCTTTGGAAGCGTTTGGTATCGCAATACCTAACTGTTCATTTGTTTTGAAACATTTTTGATTTTTTTAATGCAAACACAAAAATAAAACGTAATTCTACAGTAGGTACCGTAAAACGGGGTCAACAGAGACGGCAGGGTAAAAAGAGACAAAAACCGGTAAAGTAACTTTAAATCCCATACCTTTTTTTTGAAAAGTATCGGATTAGTTTTCTCTGCGGTTTGTTGGTCACTGATATCTAGAGACTTGTTTTGGACCACTGGCATGTGCCTAAATTTACACTGGTTGAAAATGACATAATTGAATTGACATCTTGCTTTTGACAGTAAAAATGTAACCTACGAAAGTTAAGCTGTCGCTCAAAGTTCCCGGTTTGTAATATAGGTAAATGTCTTTTTTTAGTATAAGTTGAAGTGTCTTCTACCAATTAACGCAGTTTTTTTCTCCAATTTGTCGTTATAGAAAAAAAAAAGATCGTTCTTTCAAAATGTTGATTATTTTCAGGAAATTCCGAGTAAACAGAGACAATGCCTAGGACACGAAAATTGAATCGTAACGTTAAACAGTGCAATTATACACCCGATCCCGCGAAGCTACAGAACGCAATTACAGATATAAACAATGGAATGTCCTACAGAAGGCCCTTTCCTGCAATTTTCTTCGGTATAAACAAACAAAGCTGTTTAATGGTCAATGTTTCAGTGAACCTGATGTACCTGATATGTGCCAAATTCATTTGGATCAGTTAATAGGGAAGCTTGATCCACCCTCTTTTAAAAGGGGGTTGTATAAATTTAACATTAATTATTTAGAATGGCTGTAGCCCACAAACTATAAATGTTATTGTTTTGTGGAAATTTGTTTCCATTCCATTTTTGTTACCAATTTTTACTGAAATGTTCCTATTTATTTTTAAGTTTGAAAAACTGACCAAGGTTTATAAAATCGTAATAAATCTATGAGACTGTTAGTTACCTACCTACCTGCTAAGCAAATTTTTGTTTTTCTTAGAATAAGACATATTAAGTTTTTGTTTTTTAGTATTGTACAGTTTAGTTTTTGCATTTTTATACTAATTGATAATAAAAATAATCAAAATGTATTTTTTTGCTATTTCTATATTTCTGGTACTTTTTTTAAAATTTCTAAGATGTCTCTGTTCATCAACAAGCCTTGTGAATAGAGATTCTTACCAGTTTACATAGCTGTCTCTGTTCACTCGGATGGCGGGTGAACAGAGACACTGCACCAAAAAAAAAAAAAAATTGGTGTTCTACTTTTTTAATTTTTAAATGCCCTTGGTTTTAGAGTCTATATCACATGAAAAGAATTTTGTGGTGTATAAGTTCCTAAATTTCTTTCTATCAACTTAGATATTTAGCTACAAAGTTGAAAACTGTCTCTGTTGACCCCATTTTACGGTACCTATAGGTAGGTATTAGATTTTTGTTAGTTCGCTTTATAAAACCACAATTTAAACGACAGAAACGGTCATTTTGTCAGTTATATAACTTAAAATTTAACTCTTTTATGCAAAATTTTCTGCTATAGAACATCCCTTTTCTACGTAAGTATAAATAAATAAATTGGGAAATATAACATAGCAAATAAGTACTCAGTTATTGACCTGCTAAACGTTTGAAACGGCAAATAAGTAACTATAGCTTTAGTTGTAAGTGTACTATTTTTACTAGGGTATGCCTTTTTATGGGTGAATAAATAGGTATACAGAGCGACGGATAAATGAATAAACGAGCAAATAGGTAATTAATAAACTAAACCAAATCCAATTAGTTCTACTTACGAGTAATAGAGCTCGTGGAAATGATGAAGAAAATGAAAGTGCAGTATTTTTGTAAGATCTTTGATTGGAGTGTTTGTTAGGTCCTACTTACCTACAATATTTTTAATTAAAAATGCAGTACTTAAGTATCTATACCTATATTTTTATGAGAAACAATCCACTTGACCAACTGTTGTAAAGTCAGTGGTTTATTCACCGAATGTTCAATGTTCATACCTAGTTAAAGTATTTTGACTTTTCTTTAAATTTTATGGTAACGAGACTAAAGAATGAGCTAATGGAGTGAGTATATTCCCTAGCCATCACCACCACTAATTAAAAAAAAAAAGACTAAAGAAGCGTAAATAACTAAAGCATAGCATATGGCATATTCAAAGGTGCCGGTTGCAGGTAAAATATTTCGGCGTTTCTCAACGTCATCTCATAACGTTAAGTTGTATAAATAGGTATGTTAATTAACGAATTTATAGGTTTCAACAAACAACAATTTTGGAAGTTACCTATATCTGCTTAGGTTGCATAAATGCATTTAATAAATACCTGCAGTTCCTTATGCGAATACTTACGTACCTATTACGCAGATCATAATTAACAAATTAAATTGTTTTATAAAGAAGGCAATTATAAACAGTACCTGTTATTACAATAAACAATGTATTATTAAGATATTAATGCAGTGTACAGAATCGTACGCGGTCGATTAACATTAATAACTAATTAGCGAATTTTAAACATCTCAATTAGTATTTAATTTAATGTAACATGTCATGGAAGTCTAACTGTTTTTTTGCGGTTACTATTCACATAGGTATAAATCGTGAAATATAAAAACACCAACCCAACCTTGATTTATTTAAATCAGCGAGCTCTAATGGCCTATATATTTAACGAACAAGAGTGATGTTTTAAATATAGGTGTCTACAAAATGTAATAATTTATTATAGGTTCAAGCTATCGTCGATTCATTTCTATACAGTAACTTGATTTATGCCTAAACATTTATTTTAGAAAAGGCTTGTGCAATAAATTGCATATCATCTCATAAATAAACAACCGAAAATTGATTTCAGCACACTGATTGAAAGAAGACATCACCCCCAAAAAATCCTTATAGCTTACGATAAACAACAATATACTTGATAATAATACTTTGCCGTAATAATACTTGCACACTGCGTATCTCCCACTAGAACCTCTTGCACTATAAATATACCATAAAACATGTCAAAATCAAACACAACATTCATTTCCAATACCGTGATTCGCTTACAAAAAGAACCCCTCCCCTAAAACCACTCCTATTACCTTAAAGCTCCGCCCTACCGTACCTTCCAAACATCAGATAGTCGTGGAGTCTCGTGCTGTGTAGATCGATCAAAAGTTGCTATATGGTACTGTGATTAACTGTGACTGTAAACAAAAACAAAAACTACATTTTTGTTAGTTAACTGACATAGTGTTTTGTGGTAAAAAAATTGTGACGTGGTGATAATCTCACGATAAAATTTTGGACATGATCTAAATAAGGGATTAATTATGGCGGCACTGGCAAGCAACATGGTAGCCCAACCCCATCACTTTTCCCGGCAAAACATGGAAAGCACCGATGGTTCTATATCCATGGACTCGAATGATAATTTTGATAGAGAATCTCCCAACATAGATAATAACAGTTGCTGCAGTGATGACACTGTTTTATCCGTCGGAAACGAAAATCCGGTACCGGAGACCAATAGTGAGATTTTATCGTTTAAGAACATTGAAAGCCATTTAAATGCAATATCACAAATAACCAATAGTACTTTAAACCCAGAAATGAGCCTGAAAAGTCCATCTAGTCCCGTAAATCATAGATTAAGTCCCTCTAGTACAAAG
Source organism: Rhagium mordax (assembly GCA_963680705.1). NCBI lineage: Eukaryota > Metazoa > Arthropoda > Insecta > Coleoptera > Cerambycidae > Rhagium > Rhagium mordax. The sequence continues at coordinate 23,749,224 of OY796657.1, read as the reverse complement.
TCAACGCCAAATTTTTGCTTTAGACCCGCCGATTTCGATAAATCCAATTCAGCTGACATGTTTCGACCGAATTTGTGTTCCCCAAGGTCTATATCTTCCCCCGAATCTCCCGAGAGTGTAAATAGAAGCCCTAGGCACCACGAGAACTTTTATTTCAATAAGCAACATAGTCATAAAGACACATCTAATAATGACGCTAACAACGCTAGTTTAAAATTTTCTATAGATAATATTCTTAAAGCTGATTTTGGAAGGAGGATAACTGATCCCATTAATATTAGGAAGTCTAAACCTAAAAAAGTAATCCCTGATTGCGGAGAAGATGTGGGGAAAATCGCCGGACCTGTGGATTTGAGTAAAAGTGAAGAAAAAGAGAAGAAGGAGGAGAAGCAACCTATTTTGTGGCCAGCGTGGGTGTACTGCACGAGGTACAGTGACCGACCTAGTTCAGGTAGGAATTTCCGTACATATCTACGTATAATTATTCATCACAATGAATTTTTACCTATTATAATTTTTACTATAAATTATATAAGTAGAGAAAGTATTGCGATCATCGTGGAATACATCGACGAAATTCTCTGTTTCTTCAATGTCTGTCAGCCGGTGTGTATAGGTATAGTATTTACTATGGATAACTTTGAAAATATTTTAATGGAATTTGTTAGACCAAGTTTATATTTGAGTAATTTCTGTCAACTACAAGAAGGTGATTAGGGGTTGGGTATTAAATTTGCCGAAAATTTTGATTGCCGGGAGATAATGTTATAATTACCTATACATTCCTACATATTTTTCTGAATCATGTATCTAAACTTAGTTTAGTAGAATTCGTTTTTTTGTGGCTAAAACTCAATCTGTTAGCATAGTTTGTTAGAATTTCAGAAAAAATTAATTAAAAATTTTATATTTTTCTACTTTGGACAAATAGTTTTCTTCCAAACTTTGCGTTTTTATAAATTATTAGATACCTACTTACTTTTATTTTTATTTTTTTGAAACACAATCAGTTTTTTCGATACCCGGGGATAACGGAAAATCAGTTTTTTTTCAATTTTCCGCTTTTTTCCAACATTTGAATGGTAGTGGAGAACAGGAATTGAAAAAATCGTGAAATCCCGAAATGAATCCATAACTTATCATTCCAAAAAATCGTGTTTTAGAAAAATAGTCTGTCCGTCGGTCTGTTTGAACGTCTGCCCTGACAACTTCTGAACGCTTCAAAATATTTTAATATTTTTATTAAGTAGGTAAGACTGTTTCGAAAATACTCATTGCTTGTATTTAAAAGAAATTCTTGTTAGAAAATACAGTCCAAATTTTTTTGTATATTAAAAAATGCAAAACCCCTACGCTCTATCTATATTTGTGTTATAAGTACAGTAACAAGACTGATTAGTGATTACAAATATGCTGATTGATGAATTACTTGCACCATTTGTTAGAATTTTGTTAATGTAAACTTTGAATTAAGAATAAAATAAACTTTAAAAGTAGATGCATGTAAAGTAACGGTTATTAGCATATACACAATAACAAATTAAAATGGTAATAAAATGTAACGCAGGTGACAGAGGTGAGGAGGCGCATATTACCACAATATCCCTTTATACCTTGTTGCAAAATACGAAACACCGTTTCCTACTTAATAAATTGAATTATAGTAGGATTATAAATTACTGGTAGTATATTTCAGTATCTACATAATTATTTGCATGAATAATGTTTTAACACCAGGTTCAAAGAAATTGAGATATATTTTTATGTAAATGTTACGAATTGACATTTGCGATATCTATTAAATGAATCAACAAATTATTGATTTATTGTACGTACCTAAACGTATATTATTAAGGACCAAATACCATAGTGTGTGGCATATTAATTCAGACAATGTTACGCAAAACATTTCTACAAATTAAAATATAATAAGTAGGTATCCACATATTTTTTTAGGTAGGCAGATAATTAATTATTTTATAATTTATTTTGCCACTTTAACCATATATTATTTATATAAATATACAAAATTTAAAATTCTTAAATTATGAATTGACTTTGTTCGTTTTATTACACGATTTATCAAATTAACATTGACAAATTACAATATATTCAGCATAAATTGTTTTAATCCGTGGTAATGCTTAATTTCAAGAATTAAATAAATAATAAGGGTAATGTTTAATATTTCTATTAATGATATAAAATAAACCATATAGAAACAACAGTAATATTAATAAAACATGAAATTTACGTTACTAAAGTTTATCACAAATCAAATAAATATTGTATTTTTTACACCTAAGTAGGACATGTGATAATGAATATGACACACCTTATATTTAAATCTATTGAACAATATATTCTATAATAGTATAGTTTTCAATTTATGTTTTCATAATTAATATTATTGAGTTTTATTTCTGTCTGTTTTTAATTTAATCAGTTAAACCATGAAAAAACAATTTTGTAATTTTTAATTAAGAAAAGGCTGACACTTACCTAATTTAATCAACCTGTTTAGAAATTAAACCAGTAAATTAGAAGGAGGTACTTAAATTGGATCTATATCTGTATTGTTATCTTGAAGTCATTTGATAAGGTAGTATTTTGTAATATTTTTTAAAGTAAATAAATTGAAAACCATGAATATCAAAAATAAAGGGTCCATACTTTAAGTAAATATTTGAAAACAAAATGTGTAATATAGAAAACTGCTTGTTACTTGATTCAAAGGAATCAATAATTAGTCAAAATTAAGTTTAATCTAAAATTGTAAAGCTTGAGAAAAGTGTAAAGCGGAGTCCCACAGGGGACAGACACATCCATGATCTACCATTTCTGTATATAAGTATGCTTACATTAAATACGTAGGTATGAGTTTGACAGATTCCGACACATCAGACCTTTGGCTATTGAACATTTTAAATCTACATCCTTGTAAGGTTTCTATGCCGACCCTTATATCTCTTTATCCATCTCAATTTTAAAGGCTGTAACAGTGTCTTCACACCCAATAGATACTAGCCTGATTATACAAAAAATTTATTAGACCTTCCACTATTTAAAGAAAGATTTGACCGAGTGACCGCCCTTTTTAACATTAAAAGGTATATTAGCTTCAAAAGGATCTCATGAGCAAGTGAATAAATTATATATTTATTTTAATTCCAAATCCCAAAGACTAAAAATCATTGTAACAAGGCGGAATATACTTAGGTACATGCGTTCTATTCTGTTTTCCTTATTGACTTTAAACCTTATTCGGTTATGTAAACGTCATCATTATACTTATACGTTTTACTCAGTAGTTTTCTGAAATACATACAGCCGGGATAAGTTCTAATATAGTGTTTTCAAGATTATTGTTTCTTTTTCTTATCTTATTCTTGTAAAGGACAACAGAAGAATATTTATAAGCAAGACAAGACAATAAAACTAAGACAAGAAGCTCGACAAGAAGTGTTGTTTCATATTTCGAAATAAAAATAAAACATTTTTTGTTATACTTATTAATTTATAATGTTTTACTCAGTTTAACTTTTTTTAACCCAAATCAACAAAATAAAAAATATAATCATTAGAAAAATAAATATTTTTAATTTTTATATAGGTATCTAATGAAATACAAACACAATTTTTGTCAACAATTTTAACTCTATTACCTACAACCATTTTGACGTTCATCAATAACCCCTTTTCTTATTCAGGAATTGAGACCTAGTGAGCAAGTGAGCTCTTTATAAATTTGGCTTCGAGCCGATTTCTATGCTTATTCATGATGGAATTGATATGGAAAAAATTTTACCATTTTGGACAAACAAAGAAATACTTTTTTACCAGCCAGCGGTGGCATAATCTGCTTGCTTAGTAGTGAATTTTTTTTTATTCCCTTTTCCGTATATTTCTGGTCCTTTAAATGAGCGTTTTATATTAATTCTTTATTTTCGACAAAAATGTAACTGGATTTAATACCACTATTAAATATTAATATCTAAATTTTTTCCGGTAATAAAAGTGATAATATAACTTTTTAAAACGTGCCTTGAGGAGTTGATTAATTCGTAAAATTACACTATTTACATTTAATAATAATTCTAATACGACTGTTTGTCTTTTGGGGTTTTCACATTACTTCTTCAAAGGGCACGATAGCCGAGTGGGTAAATGCGTTGATATACGTACCTACTTGGTCGAAGATCGATAGTTCGAGTTCATCCTGATGGAAATTAAAAATTTATTTCTTATTTGCTTCAGACTTGATGAATTATCGAGGGTTCAGACTCCACAATAAACGGTAGGGCCTTGGCTCTCTTACCTAACACAAAGTCCTTACTTCGGTGACTTCAGAGACGGTTAAGAATACATTTTAAAAAGATGGAGAGAGACAAAAAGTGTCCAAACAAGAAAAGATGTTTTGTCTTGTGAAATACTAAGTTTAACATAATTCGTCATTCACGTACTACTTGCTATTAATTTATAGAACTTATTTTGCAGTTACGTGGGGAAGGCATGTACTTAATTAAACGACACACCAAATATTGATTATATAGTATATAGAGGGTTTTATAGGTACACAACTGCCAATTTAATAGGTACATTTTAAAGAGTATTTTTCCCAATTTATTCCAATGGAGCATCCTACTATATTATTGTTTTAGAATTGATTCGTTAATTCTCTACAATTTGTATATAATGTTACAATAGCTTGAATCGATATTTGCTTTACTTTTCTAGCACAAACCTTTAAATTATTTTGTAGCTCATGATTTCAAAATAATGTCAAAACTTTTGATATTACTAAAGTTTAATTAATGAACCATTGTAACATTTATTTTGACTATCACACTAATTCAATTTACGAATTAGTAATTGATGATGAGCAAAAAGAAAAAAATGACAATTTTGCTTTTAAGCGTGAATACCTTCTTCGCAGAATAATAGAACTGGCAAGACTAAAGGATAGAAATCTTCTAGTGCATTAAATCCTATAGACAAACAAACTTCATCCCTTCCATGTTCAACTAATACCTACAGGGACTGGTCGATGGGGATTATGCAAACTAAAGAGTTTCGTATGAGCACATACTTATTATTATAAAAAATTATTTGGAGCAACCTCGGGGGCAACAAAAAATTAAGATGTAACACAAAAAAATTATATTTATACACAACTAAATTTTTTGTTGCGTAAAGAAAATATAAATCTTGATAGATTTTGTCTAAAATGGATTTTAATTAGATTAACAAAATACAAGTAAAATTTATTAAATTTGAAATTTTAAGATAAATTGTTCCTTAAACTTAAAGATACTTATGTCTAGTTAAACTGCGTTTAATTAATTGATATACAATTTGTAAGACAATTTTTGTTTTGAATAAAAAAAAATTGCGTTTCAATCAAATTGAATAAATTAATGTATTTCAGTTAAAGGAAGTTATATATCTTATAAACAAATTTACGCATGAGAAATAATTTTCTTTGTTGAAATAAACATTTAATTAACACAAAATTTGACAGGGTCATTTTTTGATTTTATTTTATTTGTCGATTCCATAGACATGGAAATATTATTCATCGTAATTTTCCTTATTACGTACAATCAAGCTTTACTAGTTATGAACACAATGACATGGTCAAGGAAGATGATCGTTGAATGAATGAAGAGGATTAGTTGGAGATTATGTGACAATATCGAATAATTTTTGTTTTTGCAAGATATTTTGGAAGAATTACGTGAAGATATCCTTAGGGATATAAAAAAATGGTAGAATATACGATGGCACACCTGTGCATCACGCTGCATTTATTCATGAACATTTAAAGGTCTAAATTTTTGGATAGGAAGAGAAATCAGGGCCATATTACCCACTAGGCTGACTAGGCTATATATAGCCTAGGGCGCCGCACACAGAAAGGCGCCAAACGATTACCTACTATGAGAAAATATGAAAATGAAAATATAAAATTCTAACTAGGCGAAAAATAAAATTAATTATAGGTAACATAATAAAATTATTTGCCAGGTTGGTACCTATTATTATTATAAAATGTTTCGCCTGATTGAGTTCACAATTGGAAAAACTTTTTTATTTTCGATTTTTCGACAAAAAATCTCTCTTAATAAAAACTCCTGCTTACTTTGAAAATATCATAAGAGTGTTAGTATTTTCCGAGGTATTTTCTATACAGGGTCCATAATCTGGAAAAAAACTTCTTTATTTTCAATTTATTGATAAAAACACTCGCTCAAGCATAATGTGACTGAAATTCTACGTCGAAAAAGGCAATTGTTTTTTTGATGTCATATTTAAAAACTTCAGAAAAAGCCCTACAACTTTTGTTACAGTATTTTTTTTGTAACTACAGAAATAACAGATAAACATGGGGAGAGAAAGTTAAGTGGTTAAGTGGATCACCCCGTACATGTTGTATAGAATCATTGGGCTTGATTTTGATACAAGTCTGTCTGTTTATTGTTGTTACTTGCACAAATAGCTAAAGTAATTTATTCAATACAGTTTTATAGATAGATAGCATCGCAGCCTTAAGTTGTGACCGTCAAGTGTCAAGGTCGTAGGAAGCAGTTTTAACAAATGCGGCCATAAAATGTAGTTGTGTGTTCATTATATTGCAAATATGTTTAGTAAATAATGATCACGTAAATTACTAATATCAACGTTGATAAAATTTGTAAATTCGTTGAATGGAAGAATTTTGTCGATTTCAGAGAGAGAAAGACAGATATTTAATATGGGAACTAAGCAAGCTGAACTTTAGCCCAAATGGGTCGAATCTATTCAGCGAGCATAAAGAAAAAGACAAAGGCCTGCTAAAAAATACGCAAGATTGGGTTACTAAAAATTTTGATGAATGTGTATAATTTATCAAGTTTATAGAGTGTAGAACAACAACAGAATATGAAGGAGACATAATTAATTTCAAGAAAATAATTAAGCCCCCACAAACGCATTTTACAATTCGTCTTCATGATTAAATTAAATTCTGAGTGAATTTTAATTTGTTATTTTTGCAGATAACATAATTTTATGGTGGTAGAGATTCAAATAAAAATTGGCGAGGTTGTATAACGATTATTCACATCTTATGGGATATTAACATTAATTGAAATCATCATAAAGACATTAATTGCACAAATTTGCATTTTAATTAAAAGCCGTATCGTATAATATTATCATAATATTAATTAAAATAATAAATATTGTTCGTCTTACCATTTATAGCAAATGTGCAAATCGCATGTCTATATACAAAGCGGTTTTTCATTTCCTGCAAATAGCTGACTATTTATCTGTGGATAGCTCATCTTAATTTTCCTATAGTTGTAGTTACTTAAAAAATAGAGACGAGATTTTACTATTTTTATAATTTCTAAATGAATTATTTGATGTTTGTCTGACATATTAGAATATTTAAAAATGGACAATCGTGCAGAAACTAATGACAGTTAATAATGTGTCTTGGGCCCTTTATACTCTTCCGTTAGGTGAAAGAATTATATAGAGATGCAACGTCGTAATAATGTTGGTTCCGAGATTTAGGTGGCGTTCCCAGAGTATTGATTACCTTGTAACAAACAAGATGTTATTCATAATCTTCGTGGAAGATTTTTTGGAAATTTTCTGGATTCTGTGTTGATTATTTTGAAATTTTGACGTTTCGACTATATTGTCGTAGTCTATTTTAGAAATCAAGATGACCACAACATTATCGTTGAAACATCTAGAATAATCAATGCAGGAGACAATCCGAAAATGCATCTATCATAATATCACCAAAGCCTTGTACATTCAAAAGAATATAATCGATGAATAATTATATCGTACACACTTTTTTTTAATTGGAGGAGGGAAAATCTTCGAAAAGACACATTTCCTGGATGTTGCTCGGGAAGGTAGCGACAGACTTTTACTGACTAAAAACTCTTCTCCTCTTTAAACTACAATCATCATCGGCTTCGCGTTACGCATTATCGGGAAGAGACTGGGCTTCTTGTTCATTTTGTATTTATTGCCTTCTTTCTTGCCTCTCTTTCATCCTACTCATTTTTGTACATTATCCTATCTACTCATCCGTTCGATGGCCTTCCACCGCATCTTCCGACTCTAGCATTGTTGGTAAATGGTTTCCATATTCGAGTCTCCTTGCGTATTTGCTAACGCATTTTCTGTTCCAGTCCTTACCTCTTCCCACTTTTGGCAGTGCGATATCGTGTGTTCTTCCGTGTCTTCTTTCTCTTGATAATGTTCGCATATTCCATCTGGAGTTTTCCCTATTTCTTTCCATTTTAGTTATCCCATTCTTCCTGCCATTTTCTTATGGTTATTTAGATAGTGGTCATGTGTCCATTGCCTTTGAATGTATAATTATTTTCTGTATAAGGTCTGGTCAGGGATAAAGAAGGAATGGTACTACTGTAGCGTTTAAAATTTTAAATATAATAATATGACAACTATAAAATAAAAGTAACACATTTGATGTGAAAACATATTATTACTGAGCACCTAATTTAACAATTGGTGTACTTTATTCGTTTAACCTACTTGATTTCTTTATTTCCGGGTATTAATTTTAATATGACGGATAATTGTGAGTGAATGCGGAAATAATTGGACAAATATATAGGCGGTATTATAATATGGTAGGTACTTTAAATGTTATGTAGAAATAATATATTTACATACGTATAAATGTTCTTAATGAAACAATATATAGGATGATTGTAACACGATTGCCACGTAAAGGTCAACAAGTACAAAGGAGTTCAGGCAAGTAAGATTTCCTTTACAAGTAATTGGGTGTGAAGATCAATCGGTTGAAGTCACTGATATGTTATCCTATGTTTAAAGCGTTTGTAATTGTTTGAACGATTCCTAATTAATTACTCGTTGCAGGTTAATAAAAATAATAATTAAGGAATCTCGAAATTGCTTCTATAGGTAACTATTATTGTTATAATTGCAACGGAACAAATATTACAATTTCACTGACGTGTACATTTAAAGTACAATCTCAAGAACAAAAACACAATTTGAATACTACACATTCTCATAAATACTTAGGCAATTATTTTTCTTTCAAGCGGCGGATGAGTCGAGTAATAGGCGAGGAGCGTTTTCTTAAATCATTTATTATTTCCTATTAATTTAATCTCTTATTTCTATTTTATATTTTTTATTTATTACCTACGTTTTGTATTACTTAGGTAATAAATAAAAAATATAAAATAGAAATAAGAGATTAAATTAATCGAAATTAATAGACTCATGTTGTTATAGACATTTACAATTTTTTTAAGTTTAGAGAGTTTCATCGTCTATGCTTCCTCTATCTCTATACCTATTTATTGACTCTTTTTGGGGAACATTGAAGTTGAGAGATATGCATAAATATCTCACTTACAGACAGACAAATATTTTTTGAAAACATGTTTTTTAATATTTTGACTATAAAAAAATCACATTTCCATGACAAATTCTTAGAACTAACTTTCACCGTATAAATCCTCTGACAGAAGAAATTGTGTGCTTATACTCTATACAACCAGTCACATTATTATTAACCGGCTCATTCGCCATTTATTAACTTAGGTATTTAAACCTCTTAATATTTATCATTACAACGCATAGCTGCTCGAGGCACCATATTTAAAAAATATCATAGGACTGCTTAATAAACGTTCTTGCAATGTTTGTATTTACAGATCCCAATTGCAAAAAAAAATCATAGGTAGGTATATCTTTCATTTGCTGTTGGCGTGTGGTTAAAAGTACCTAATGATCATAAACTTTTTACTTTAAAATGTACCTACATAATATCCTTGACAAGGATAATATGTACAGGGTGTCCCAAATTGCTTGATTTTGGCTGGTTTTCCTATTTCCATACCAGGTAGGTATAGAAAAACTGACATATGAGTCTAGAGCTCGATTTTTGTGAAACGCCGATTGGTGAAAACCACATTTCGATATCTCTAACCGTTTCCAAGATATCGGCAAAAATTGACATTTAACAGATTCCGAAAAACTGTCAACATTTTTTCAAACGGTAAAAACTTTCTACAGTCACTTTTTGACGTAGAATAAGATGCATTTGTCAAAAAAATATATCGCTTTTCGATTGTTTGATATCAAAGCTAACTTTGTTATTTGAAATGGAAACCATAGTTGACTTTGACTTTAGAAAATAGGAAAAAAATAAGCTTTCCAAAAATATATATGTCAAGATATGTCTAGTCATCCTTGCTGCCAATGTAACACATTTCTCTTTAAAAATGACATTTTTTAACATTAAAAAAAAGTTTTTCGGAATCTGTAAAATGTAAATTTTTGCCGATATCTCGGAAACAGTTAGAGATATCGAAATGCGGTTTTCACCAATCGGCGTTTCACAAAAATCGAGCTCTAGACTCATATGTCAGTTTTCCTATAGGAAAACCAGCCAAAATCAAGCAATTTGGGACATCCTGTACAGTGTGTAACACTTAAGCTGAAAACATGGCTGTATCGTTGTTAATATTCTTCGGACAGACAAAAATATTCTACAATTTTTTTTTTGCTTCTGATTGCGCATCCTCTGACCTTATTTTGTAACAGTTTATAAAGATGTTGTGAAATTACTACCAAAACAAGAAAAACATTATTTCAATTTTGACACCCTGTATCTTTTTCCACAGCGACATTTTCCTAGGGCAAATTTGGTCACAACCTGATATTTTTTTAGAAATAATCTGTGGCTACGCTATGTCCCATTAGTTATGGTTCACCCTGTAGAAACCCATAACATTTATATACCCTTCCACCACCTGTGGAGATCATAGAGATTGGCTACAAAATGACAACGATTTTTTCTTATAACGAATGAAATGGATATACCTAGTAATGTGTAATGGATATAAAATGTTGTGAATACTAAGAAAAAATATATAATATTTTGTGTATATAGGTTCTCAAAAATAAATTAGTAATACTGTAATAACATTGAAATTGACCGATTAAGATATGAAGGATTAGGATGTTGTTAAATCTTCGAAAAATGTTTGGGGTTTGAAAATCATCCTGTAAATCTGAATATGCAAACTACTCTTCAGGCACTGACACCTTCATAAATTGCCAGTGAATTTTCTGTCAAAATATTTCAAACTATATCTCAGTCGATTAACTTTAACCGAAGATACACACTGAAAAAAAATAACCAGACTTTCATGTGCTTCTTGAACTTTACACGGTACTTAGTTCATGAACTTTATTTTCCCTAAATATGTCACGGTAAACTTTACTAGCTGTGGGTTGTATTGCTGCACATTTTTTTGTAAAGAAATCATTTGGCTTCTTAAAGATAGGGGTCACCTGGGGGGTCCGAGTTTCCTCATTCCAATGTACGGGCGGTCCAGAGTGACATCCATTTATTCATTTTGTATAAGTACTGCCATTGTCATTATAATTTATAACAGCAAATAAATGATATTTAAATTTATTATATGCCTGTATTTGCGGGAAATATTTAATCGAAGGAAAGAATTGTCAATAATAAAAACTTAATTGATGTTTCCTTTAACACGGCAATTATAACGTAAAGGTAAAATAAGAATTCTTTTTAATGCACATACGTTTGACGATCGGCAAATATGGTGGAGCACGTTTCACTGTACACCTTGTATAAAAGGTGCTGTTCTGCTGTAGATCGTCGACGTGATAGACAAAAACCAATAAGCCGCCTTTGTTGCAAAGAGATCCAAGTAATTTAGGTATGCTACTGTTAACTGTTTTATAATTTACTTCTTATTAGGTTGCAAATGAACCTGCTTGCGCCACCAGTGAACTACTTACAGGTTTCGAATTTCTCGATAAATACTTTCGGCAGCAACATCGAGATATTTTTTACGGCAGCTGATGATATGATACATAAATGTTTTATAACAGTTACGAACATTTTACATAATTTATTGGTATGAGACACAACGGCAGACAACTAACTTAAAGTAATTAATTAAATATATTTAAATTCATTAATTATTTTATTAAAAACCAAATTACATTTTACTTTGTCGAAGGCAATATATGTGAAAATTTGTTTGTTTTATTGAGTGTAGCATTGTTTATATTTTTGGATATAGTTGGATGGTTTTGATGGCAGCAATTTGTTTACTATTCATTTTATTAAATTAAGTAATATTTAGTACAAGGGATATACAAGGATATATTGTTTATATTATTGTAAGTTGATATATATTTACATTATTTACGTGTTACTTATATGTTTAATTTAGAGCACAAAATAAATTCGCAGTAATTTTAGCATCTATATCTGATGACATTTTTGTATTCAGAAACTTTTTATATAAAGGGTGATACAGCTAACCCGTTCATTAAGAGTTTATGGACTTCCCTTTAGAATAATCTTTTTAAAACTTGGAATCATGGGTTTTCGAGGTGGTTCTATTCAACTAAAATATTTCCGCCTTTCTGACAATTGTGGTTATACCGGAAGTTTATCAACTTTCTTATGTTAATGGAATGGAATATCCTATGTTTTTATTTTAACGCTAAAATCTGCATTATCTGCGTTTTAATGTGAATAATTAATAGTTTTTTAGATATTTTAATTTTTTTGAAAAAAATAGATTTTGTCATCGATGGAAACGGAAAGTTATAGTAACAAGTTTTGGTCTACAGTTAGAATTATCAAGCTTTTAGATGATGTGTAATTTGACATGGATTCTGACTAATTTGCCCAAGTCAATTTTTTTAAATGGATCACACTATATTTAATAAAATTGTTCTATGTGATGGAAATTAAGTGATATATTATTTCCTATAGGTACGTATGTATTTACATTCGATGCAATGATTCCTGTTTTCTTGAATTAGTTCTGATTATAGCAGGCCATGAAAGTTAAAACTATGTGTCTTATCCAAATTTATTTTTTAATCATAGAGAATGCTTCATGATTATTGATAAAACTTGTCGTTTGTTTAACGTGATATATCTACATTTACCGCCTCTAAATAAAATTACATTAAAAAAAATAGAAGCACATTTTAAACGATTTGGAACTTACCATAGCCTAAACATTAAAACATAATAACATTAGTAACTAAATATGTATTAACAGTTAGGTATTAGTGAAACAACTATTCTATGTGCCGTCCTGATGTCTAAGCACAATAAAACTCTTTTATTAATCTCAACTGTCGTAGATTCTCTTATCATTTGTATCTATACCATGTCTCACCATCAGATATAAATAGACTCCTCCTCCCCATTAATTTTATGGCGAGTTGTGCAGAACGGTGTGTGCAATAGTCAGTTTTACACGATGAAATTAATGAAAGTTGAGATAGCTTCAACAAAATTTGTTTATTATACGTGTCATATTTTATACTACAGCTATACTGTATTCTTATAATGTTTATTCCCATTAAATTTTCTATTATACATTTTCAATTTTGGACTTTTAAAAATAATACTTATTCCCGCGAAAACTTAAACGGCGTTAGTCCGCACTGGGCAAACTCACGATACTTTATTTCCGATTTTCGGTCATCTAGACCAGGGATTGATGGTTTGTTGACATTTGTAGTTTTTAGGTTAGGTGCTTTCGCTGGCTATTTCCACATATTTAAAAGAAAGTATGTGGTTATTTCAGGCAAAAAAGATTAGTTTGTGATTTACTGTAACAATTTCACATATGTTACTCCACTGGATAAACCCCAATGACCCCAATACACACTACTAAAAAATAGCCAAATCTGCTGAGTCGTTTACTTCTTGGTTTCCACCACTGTACATGTTTATTTATTAATATCTATCGTAAGATTACGTTCGGTTCTTTTTACGAATAGCCGTGGAATGTTCAAGCAATAAAAACTATACCAACTATATATTATATAGGTATCTACATCTTGTTTTATTTTTATTGAGAAAAATCTTTAAAAAGTCCATCATTTGCTAGAAGGCAAGAACTTAACTACTTATAAGTTTAAACATGTCCAAATAAATAAAACAACACATACCTACATATTTCTTCTTAATTTTCACAAGGTTCTATTTATTACAGCTCGTAGGTATAAGAAAGTTATGAGAGATATCAATATAATATAATAATAGAATGGCTTTATTCATCATTACAATACATTTGGTACTTAAGTCAGTAGAAAAAATTAGACATTAAAAGCTCTACATATACATAAATATGTAAATAATGTTAAAACAACGATAACTAATAAGATAAACGTATATAATATAATTGGAAAAATAATATATGATTACTTTTATTTCTTACAATGAACAGTCAGAACCGGCGAGCAGTTCTTATTTCTCCATCGAAAAAAACCATACTTTACTTACAGTATGGCCAGCTTTCACCCAAGTCTCATCTAAAAAGTAGAACTTCATATGTTCTTCCCGGCATTTCCTGGTGTCGCGCAGAAATCTTCGCCTCCAAACGATAATCTCATTTTTTTCCCTTAGGTCACTATTACGTGACCTTTTTGAGAACCTATAATGCCAAACACAATTACATTACAACACGAAGAAATAAAAAGTCCGTTTACTCACCGAAAGCCAATTTCTCTTATTAATCTCCACAAATTACTCCGTGTAAGATGAGGTAAATAATCATCTTCACGCACCGCTGCTAAAATTTTGTTTACAGTTGGTGGTTAATTTCTTTCAAAGAAGGAATGAATTATACGCTTGAGAGCACTTTTAGTTCCTTCATCAATATTGTCCAAAACTGCCCTTTGTCGATGGTACACTTTTTGGTGGCTGATGTTGGTGTATTTGTTTGTTTGTTTGTATTCATGAAGAATATTAGAAACACTTGGAACACTCACACCTGCTGCATTCCATCTTTGGTTTCTCCGGATTCTCCCCATCCCTTAAGAAAAACCGTTTTAACATTTAATCAATATTATTCGTTTGCATTTACGTATCTTATTACTTTAACTCCCAGATGAAATGTGTTTTTCATACGTTTAGCGTTTATGCGTTCTGATTGGTCTGTTGCAAAATGTGTAAAAGTTTAATGCATTACGCGAGTACTTGTAGAGTCAGTCAAATCTAGCAGTTGCTTTGTAATTTGGGTTCTATAAATACGACCAAAAGAGAAATTCCATTCAAATTTAGCGGATATTTTTGGGGAGGAGTCTATTTATTTTATATCTGTTGGTGAGACCCAATATAATAAGTCATATTTGGTATTGACAGGCGTTGAGTAGACTTTACTCTTGATATAACCCCATAAAATAATCCAGGGGCATTAGGTCAGGTGATATGGGAGGCCAGCATTCCTCAAACATATTAGTTAATTCGCAGTTAATTTCATGAGTTGAGTGGGCTGGAGCACCATCCATTTGGTACTAATCTGTATTTAGAAGTTTCTCGTTAAACAAATAAGTTATTTTAATAATTTTGAGACCAGTCTCCATGAATGAAAAATATATTTAATATGTCTTCATTCGAATATTCTTGCTGGATTTCCATAATACACGTTATAATTTGTATCATGTAAAATTTCTCACATTGACGTTTACGAGATTGAAAACAAGACAAGAAAATTGAAAATTAAAATAAATAAAATAAAATACATCAATAGCAAAAAAATGATGATAGATAGGGAATCCTATATAATACAGATTAAAAGATCACTTAATTCTCCATCACATAGAGCATACAATATAGGGTGTTCCGCTTAAAAAAGTTGACTTTGGGCAGATGAAATTAGTCAAGATCAACTGAATTTTTTGGACACCCAGTAAATAATACAATGCCAATAACACATCATCTGGAAGCTTGATAATCCATCTAACTATTGCCCAAAATTTGTTACCATAACTTTCTTTTTCAATTGATACTATAAAACCGAATTTAAAATATAAATTGAAATATCTAAAAAATTATTAATTTTTCATATACCTTTAGGTTGTGCCCTAATATAAAACGCAGATTTTAACTTAGAAATCAAAATTGTAAAAAAATAAGGGTATTCGATTTAAAATAAGAAAGTTGATAATATTGATAATAACTTCCGGTACGAAAGTACGAGAAATACGTTAGTTGAATAGAACCTCCTCGAAACCCACTAAATCCAAATTTAAAAAAAAATCTAACAGGAACTCCATAATCTTTTAATGAACTGATTAGCTGAATCATCCTGTATATGGATTTATTATTATTTAACCCACCTAACGTAACCTAATATTGTATATTCCTACTAAGAGCGAAAATTATATTTAACTTAGGAAAACACGCTTTTTCAGATTTCATGTATACATATACATACATATAGGTACTTTAACTAGGTATATCTTATTATCTTGTTGATGTCCACAAATGAACGTGTTATGACTCAAAAAACTATAGTTACAGGATGCTTTTATGCTACATAAGTGAACTCTATATTACTTATTTCCTGTTCAAGATTCAAGTAGGTATTTGCTGTACACTACATTTTTTGTACGGTATATACACGGTGTCCACCTATCTAATATGTATTGGTGCTCATGGTTCTGTAACTACTAGTGATAAAAAATATTAAATAAAGAAATTCAATTCTTATAAATGTATTCTAAAATATTTACAGGGTGTTCTCACCAATCTCACCCTATTATATTATTGCATGAAGAGCTTTTCATTGAATCGTAATCTGTAATTTTTCTTATAGATTAAATAGAAAAACGTTAAAAACGTTGTTATTCGCATCTTCTAAAAATATTCCGATGGCCTATAGGTAGGTACTAATGTTCATTTTAAATAGTTGACTTTTGTTTCAAAATGTTAAGAATGAAACAGAAAGCTTTTTATGAATTATTATATTGTAAAGTGCTGGGGAATCAATTATATGTTGAAATTCATTGTATGTTTGCGTTTGCATTTTTCTGTTTTATTAAGTACTTTTACAAAATGAAAAAAAAACTAATAATACATAATTATATGTTTCATGTATTTAATATTACTGTGCTACAAATAATAATACTGTATGTTTGAGAAATACTTATATCATCTTTAATTTAACTGCTGATAATACTTTTGTTATATTTGCAATATTTTTTAATCGCAAGTCTAAAACAATAATTCTAAATTATGGCGGAGGTTCTGGGGTTGACCGATTTAAGTAAGTTTTAAAAATACAAATAGATTCACAACTTACATACATTAGATTGATTGGTCACGTTGGATCACTACTACAGTGTGTAGGTAGATAAGTAGATATGGGAAATTGATATTTCTTAAGTATAATCCCGTTGCAGATATAAAAATCTTCTATAAGACAGCACTGTATTTTCATATTACAGAAGTGGTTTCTGCGTAGCGTATGAACAAATGCTTAATTAACAAAATTAATAAAAACCATGAAATTATCATTTTTATCATTATTCTTATTTCAGTGAAAACAATAATAAATTTGGTATTGACATAAATTACGAATTTAGAGTAAAACAGTTTACTTACTTTTAAGTAATTTGTTATTGTCAATATATTAAAAATAATAGATAAAAACATTAAACTGTTAAAATTATATAAAAAAAAAAACAAGAAAACTATTACCTACCATTGAATATCAACTAGGAACTAAACTCAAATTAATCAAACATTATTTGTATTTAATGTACCTGTCTGCGCCCGTTTAAATTAATGTTTAATTATGAATTTATTTTACCCCTAATTCACTAGGCAACACTTCTTACTCTGTATTATAAATTGGTAAGAAATCATTTTTAGTTTTTCATAGTTTTTTTTTATATAGTGGACAAAAAGAGAATACTGACTCTGAGTTTTAGAAGCTGATTTATTAGAATTTGTGCTTTTCAAACATACACGCATCACTGTTAAATAAGTAATAAATAATATAATTTTGGAATGAATGTTAAAAATAGACCTAATAAATTAGCAAAGTTAATGTGATCAAACTGGACACCGGCATTGTCTCCGATTATCCCTTTGTAATATCCTTAAAACTTATACCGGTGAATATTGAAATCAACCAAAAATGGTAAGTTATGTCCATTTTCAAATTAATTTCTTAGTAGATCTTGCATTTACAGTACCTACTTTCATTTAAAATTAGCTGTTAGCCAAAAACAAATCAGTACCTATACTACAGTAAAGCAAATAGTGTTTTTTTCTTGACGATTTTACTGTTCGTTTGTCAACCAGGAAGAATGTGTCGTTTTTTACATCGTTTAATGTTAATGTTACAACAGTAATGACTCGAGTAATGACATATTATTATGACCTCGATTATGACAATCGTTTAACCTTTTTCTGTTGAAAATATTCGTACTATTAATATTCCCCTGATGATGGCTTGTAGCCGAAACTAGTTGGGATAAAACAAATATTGTGTACAGAAATAAAAAAGGATTATAATTGGAAAGCTTTGTTTGCTTTTTTTCTTCTCTCTTCAATTAAATTAGTGTTTTATTCACTTTTCATCTAATAAATATGTCACTAGAACTATGAAATTTAGGTATAGAAAAAGTGTCCAGAATACAGTTTTTTAGATCTGACTGAGGATCTATATACCGGGTGAATACCAATTACTCATTTTAATTTTAAGAGGGTGTTTCTGTTGATATTTATAACACAAATTACCAATAAAAAAATGTAAAAAAGTAAGTTGAAAAACTGACCTACCCTACGTAAAATTCTGGTAAACTTTTGAGTACCGCTTCGTCGCTTTACTGACCCACTTTTATGGGGTGAACAACATGTCTTGTATCAAGTCACAGACTCCAAGTTCTAACGTAAAAAACGTGATAAAAAACGTCTAATAAAGTTAAGCCGCCGTTCGGCGGTCTTTCATATTCGACCACCTGCAAATTACACAGGGAAAAAAATCATAAATGCAACACAGGCCGACACTGTTCTAATGTTATAAATTTGCGGTCGGAGACAAGTTAATTGACAGTGTCAGCAAAAACTGGTGAATTTATGATTGCAAAAAACAAGGTGAATGCCAGAGGCAAAGACCTATCCTGATTTATTTTCTGTTGAGATAGGTCAGTTACGAAGTTCTGAAAATGTTGACGTATTTGAATTTATTTTCTTTCTCGAAAACTACAGGGTATATATTTTTTATTTTTGGTATATGGCCTTACCATTAAGGGACCTACCATCCCTTAAAATTAAAATGAGTAATTGGTATTCACCCTGTATAAGAAAGTATTCATCAAACTACGTATTTATATGATGTACCAGTTGAAAATATGAATGGATCATAACAGTATTCATATTTACGTTATAAACTATCGATTGGAACAGCAATTAGCGACTGGTACTATCATTGGATTACAGCCAGTATTTAAAATTATACTCGAAAGGCTTTTATACGCATTCAAGTGGAAACACTAGAAAATAAACAATATTATTTTAAAAACTAGTATCACATGGTGATTTTATTAAAGAGCAGTTAGATTAGATTGTGGGGCACCTCACGTGGACCTTGGAAGATATTCTGTGAGTATCTTTAGATACATACCTATGTACCCATCCAACCACTAGTATTCTAAAGAATCCTATAGGATTTCCTTGTCATCATCGCTCTAAGTATTGTGGCCTTTGGCCAATTACCTCTTTACATAAACAAATACAATAGTTCACTTTTAGTTCAGGAAATATCTTCGCACCCGTTGGGGAAAATGTTCTCAGTCGGTTTTTTTGCATAATCTTATGTAAAATGGTCCCCTGAAACAAATGTGTCAAAAATTATTTAACAATTTTTTACCCATTTAACAATTTTAATTTTCAGACCTGGTAACATGCAGATTTGATTTCAGGGGACCATTTTGCATAAGATTATGCAAAAAAACCGACTGAGAACATTTTCCCCAACGGGTGCGATGATAATTCCTGGACTATATTGAATTCTCTGCAAGCTTTATTAAATAGCTCACGACATGTCCACTTTTAATCACCTTTGTGAAGTGGGATTTTGATGCAGAATTACGCTTGAATATTTTACCTCGTTGGAGAAATCGATTTGCATTAATTAAAGCTCTTTTTGTAAATGATACTTAATGACTGTCTTGGTTGGTTTGACATTTAGGCCTCTTGAAAACTTCAATTTTTAGTGGAGTAGACAGCAGTTTCCTGTTGGCTTGAGAGCATCCTATCATGCTTGCCTCTTGTTAGCTACTAGGTTGTCAGTTAATCTTGAATATCAAATTAGCAACTGTTAGTTTTTTTTTCATTAGCAGGATCAGAATACAATATAATTCTATGAGCTAATTTGATGTGTTAAGTACTACGTATGTGGTAAATCTGACGTGATCAGGCCCCTTCCATCCTTTCCATCCTTTTCAACCATTTGCTAGGTCAGATGGCCAATGTCGCTTTAATCTTCTGTTATTATGTTCCTCTAGTAGCTGGTGTAATAAGGTGTAGTCATGACTTTCAAGTTTTCCATGGTGTTTGATGCTTCGTTCTTTAATGGCACGTCCAGATCGTCATGTAGAGTTTGGTTTGTTACGTAACAGGGCGCGTCTGAGATCATCGGTAGAATTTTTGACTGGCAACGTTGGATTATTGCCAGGTTGGATTTACTTACACAGCTCCACAGCTCTGATCCGTAGGTCCAAATTGGTTTGATAACTGTTTTATAAATTAATAATTTATTTTCCAGTGACAAATTGGACTTTCTTCCAATTAACCAGTATAATAATATAGGTATCTTTTAATTTCAATTCTATCTGTTTTCGCTTCTTGATGATATGCTCCTTCCAGGTAAGTTTGTTGTCCAAGTGAAATTTTGCCTTTCTGGATTGTGGTATTTCTATGACATTTATATATACTGATGGGCATTGATCTCTTGTATAAGTTACGTGGACTGATTTGGTCTCGTTTTTTATTTTCCACTTCTTCAACCAAGCTTGCAGTTCATTAATTTAGATGATTGTTTAATTTATTGATAGCTAATACTGGATCTTGGTCTGTAGCTAGAATTACTGTGTCGCCTGCGAACGTTCCTGTGGTTGTATTATCTGTAGTTGGAAGATTCATATATAAAGCACGTATAACAGTGGACTCAATACGCTGCCTTGGGGAATTCCGGCTTTGATGGTGAAATTGTGAGACATTTCTTGGTTTATTCTTGTTCTAAATTGGAGGCCACTTAAGTAGGATTTAAGAACTTTGTTCTGTAGTATGGTAAGGGCAGGCAATGTTTTATTTTGAACTGTAGGCCATCATATCAAACCCTATCAAACGCTTGGCTGACGCCCAGGAAGGTTGATGTACAATATTCCTTGTTTTCAAGCGCCTAAGTAATACAATGAGTTTGCTGTACAGTCGAATGGCCGCGTTTGAATCCGAACTGATGAAGGCGCTAGTCTTTTAAGTAATAATCGCTCAAGAACTTTCGAGACTATCGGAAGAAGACTTATTGGTTGGATATGATGTTACTATTCGTGGATCCTTTCCAGGTTTTGGTACTACAATGATTTCAGTTGCTTTTATTATTGCTTAGGCCAGTAATTCAGTCTTATGATTGCATTATATATATGTACACTAATAACACTACTCCTTTTCTTGGTAGTCTCTTTTATTATTTTTGGTGTTAGTTTATCTATCATTGGAGCTTTTTTGGTGTTTAAAATAGTAAGTTCTTCTCTAACTTCCTTAGGCGTAAAAATTCGTTGAATGTTTTCCCGTATGGATGTGAGGTCTCGTTCAATTTCTTGATCAGGTTCGTTATCGTGCATTTGCTGCATGCATGCTTCCCTTTGAAGCATGCATGCCTTGATGACGGTTACTGTCATAGTCAAAGCATTCCCTAGTGAGTGTTAAGAATATTAATAAAGACAATATAAGGGACGTCTCCGATGAAAAGTAGCTTTCCAATTTATACGCATTTCAATTCTGTATTGTAATTTGTAATAATGTAGATTTCTGAAAAAGTACACAATATTAAACCGGAATGTATACAGGTATACAGAATTTATTGATTACATGACAAACTGCATTTAATTGCGAGAAAAGATAGATACAGAGGAGTTGGTAACTGCCTCTGGATTTATTTCAGCGCAAATTAGTCTAATAAATTTAACTTTACTCTTGTCGGATAAAGCAAGGTGTGGGTTTTCTTTAGCTTACTTGATAAAATGTTTATTGATTAGTCTATACTTACTCTGTACTTTCCACGACCCGGTATGAATTTTGTATACATATAAATATAAATTTACTTTTTTGATGCATGTCTTAAAATAATTTTCCGTCTTGGAACCATTTTTATATTTTTGGTTGGCATTAACAGAATACTCGTAGAAATATAATTATTTTAATGAGTAGTTGCGGATCTTCAAATTGACACAATAATTACAGACATATTTGATCACAAGTTATGATTCATAACATATAATTAAATTTAAATGACTGACGGTTTTCTAAAATGTAGAGTTTCGAAATATATAAAATAAACATCTGCTAATGCAAACATTATATTTACTGTTGATCCCACTCATGTTTGAGATTTACATGTTAGAAATGCAATATTTTCCATTATTCATTATAAATAATATGTGGCATAAGTAAAATGAATCCACGATACCAAAAAATATTGCTGATTTGTTCCAAGTCATTTTAGCGATTTGGTTTTAGTTGAATATATATCCGTTTTGAATAAACAGGTCATTGACATAGAACATTCTTGTCTAACTTTTTTGTAGTTTGTTTATTATAAAGATTTATGGGGAACAAGGAACATCCCACGTATTTTACCAAAATGCTGCATTAATAATATTTAAATAGCAGAAAAACAACCAAAGTTTATTTATTGGTGCTCTTAATAACTGAACTATCAAACTTAGGAAAGATATAGGTATGAGATGAATCTTTTTCAATTTTAGTTCATCAAAATTATTTGTGCAATTATGCAATGGACAAATAATTTTTTAAAATCAGTTCTTTTGGTTTGATTTTCTTTAACTGTCCATGAATTATACATTTTCCAAATTGCTCAAAATACATTTTACAAATTTTTGTTATATAAGAATGATTAAAGTTGTGTTGTAAGTTCCAAACTGAATTCTTTCCATTATTCCTGATTACTATTGTTAATACACCTTTCAGTTGCTTAGTTTAATAAACAATAATCAGTTAATTTAATTCCATTCATTAATAAATAATTCGATACGCCTATTTAACGAACTATGAAAAGCAGTAGCGCAACCAGAATTTCCTGTTACAGAGTACTTCACCCACGTTTTGAATTGGTATAAAATTTGTCAAATATATACCTACATTTCCTAACCACAGAAAACTGAAAACAGGAAACTGCACTTCACATCTCATTTAGGATATTTTGATATGGATATTCGTAATGGAACACATCTTGGAGATATGACAAATTTAGAACAATAAGGACTCTTAGGAGAATTGTTAAATGTATTCATTGTTTATCTTTAAGTTTGTTCTCCACACTGTTACACAATAATAACTACGAATGTACCAGTATGAAAGGCAATATGAATAATTAATAAACGACAATCTTTACTTTTGTACATAGAGTGCAGGCATGGTTGCAATTATTATTTTTTGCAATTTAGTTACGAAAAGTCATCTTTTTGACACTGATTGTCATTGTCAAAAGTGGTTCATTTTAGCACAAGTGCTAATATGAGATTTCATTTTAACACTTGTGCTAAAATGAGTTTTTATTTTATCACTTGTGCTAAAATGAGCTTTCATTTTAACACTTGTGCTAAAATGAGTTTAGTCACATAAACAGATATTGCGACAGATCCATTTATTTTTACTAAGAATACAACATAAATATTAAACGTACAACATTTTTATTGAGAAAACACTTATCTTATTTATTATATTATGTTAAACGTAAACAAAACGTAACAAAAATTTTAGTTTTTTCGTAACAACTAAATTGCAAAAAATATTGTATAAAACATGATGCAAAACTGCGTGTTTTTTGCACACGCTGCTGCTTCACATCTGGTGCAAAAAACACGCTCATTTTGCAACTAGTTTTATAAATAGCTATTATCACGCATGCAGTTCGATCTGACACCATTTTAATGTTTAAATCAAAATAAATGTATGAAGACTGCAAACCACCGACGCTGGACGATCCCTTTCTGTCAGTAGGTAGATACCGAACAAAAAGTAAATTCTTCATAATTGTGCTAGTAACGATAAGATCGTTAAAGAAATGAGTAATAAATTGACAGTGCATTTAAGATTTTTTTTTTACTAGTTTAACGAATAAATGTAAATCTATTGATATTATATAATGAGGTAAATAAAAAATTCAATAATTATATAATTTGCCAGAAATAATTGTTATGTATGTTTCCGTGCAAAATATTTGTTGAGTTGATCTAAATTAATATACAAAATTTCTAATTACTTACTTTCTTTTCATTATTTGAAGGAAAGTTATTGGAAGACTTGTGTTGAGCTGATGATTCGTATATAGGAGTTTTCGGATTCTCTTTCGCATTGAATATTTTGAATTCTTTACCATCTCGATCAACGTGCAGAATTTAAAATATTGAGATGTGAACCTGAACTCCTCCACTAAAAATATTAACTCTAATTATTAGTCTCGGTTATGAGCATCAACTTAAAATTCGAGTTTTAATATATTTTTGTTTTTAATCAACTACCTATATTTGGTTAATTTACCTTTTCTTCTCCTTATCCCAATATTATTTCTTAATTAACAAGGCTACAAACGATATTATTTGTCAATTTAAATTAAGTATGTAGAAATCTAGGAAATCAATGGTTTGTAAAATATATCGATAACAAACACACTACTACATTTCACACTAAGCGTAAATCAATCCCAAAAGAGCATTTACCCCGGAGAGACTACAATAATGGTCGGTTGTCGCGAATTTAACCCCCATTTCCGTTTTGATTACCGTCTATTGGGAGTCAACTCAGCCGAGTCTGCAGATGTATTATTGTTTGGGGACATATTGTTGTTAAGATTAACAACATTGTCAATTTCTATGTACAAGCCATCCTTTTGTGTATGTGACAATGTGAAGTCAAACCGTTTCGAAATACACCCTAGGGATATGTTAAATTCTAATGATCGCTCTTGGCCGAGGTTTAATTTTATGTCGTCGAAGTGACTGGTTGGATTGTTATAATACATTTTATTCGCTTGATGGATTCAAGTTTTTGTATTTTATTTGCCTCGACTTATTTGGATTTTATTACCTTCTTAATTACTGCACATTAATTAAGATATTTAATACCAAAAAAGAACCACCCACGATGGGAATATCTTTTACAGTCTCTAGTAGGAAGGTAGGTACTTTTGTCTGTTAATAATTCTATTTAGGAGTATTGTTTGTTGCCCATAATTGGTTGGGTTATTTAAATATTCAAAATTTGCGGTTATGCTCGCAGAGGATTTTGTTTTTTTAAACAAAACTTCATTTCATGATTTTCGGTTTTTATATTTTGTTTTAATTATTATTTTCTATATCTTATTTAGTAATATTATAAGTTTTTGATACGCTACATAATAATATCGAGAAAAATGACATTAAAACCTCAGTTGATGCTGCTGCTGTGAATTTATTTCTCGGTATCTAGCTTTCTAGAACAAATCAATTGGAATGAAATCGTGTGACTGTGATGGTCACTTTTACGTTTTTCTTCCTATTTATCTTGAAAAGCTTGAGAAAATGAGGCAGGTTTCCATCTTCTTAGTAACAAAAAAAGTTGTGATATATCGCGATCATCGATTATTAAAATACCAGAGATACCACACAAGCAATTAGCTGACGTAGAATATGCTGTCTGATAAACTAAGGAGTACTTTCGACTTTCAGAAACCCTTCAGTATAGTAATACCGGAAAGAGTGGAGAAGAAAGGAAAGAAGCTTTACGAAACCGAGAAGGGTCCATTTAGTATACAGATGGATCCAAAACGGCTGAAAATATTGGTGAGGGCATTTATGAAGGAAGAAAAACCGTATTCCAAGCAGAAATGATAGAAATCACAACCTGCTCGCAGATCATGTTGTTGAGGGAATATGAAAATAAACTACATGAATCTACATCATGAGTGACAGCCAGGCAGGATTAAAATTTTTGGGAAATGTAGAAATACACTCTAAAGTAGTACAAGAGTACCTACATTAAAAACCTGATGGCTCTGATAAAAGAACAGAGTTATTCTGGAATGGGTGCCAGGAGACCAGGGATTTGAAGGTATAATGAGGCAGCTGACGCTCTAGCGAGGAGAGAAGCGGATATAAATAAATAAATACACCACATGTAATTACGACCCCCTTTATCCCAGAAGGTTCTAGAAGAGTCTTGTGCAGGAGGGGGCTACACATTTAAAGACCAGATACACACATCCAATATCCGTGTATAATGGAAAAATCCCACAGTATTTTCCATTGCCACGACCGGGATTCGAACCCGGGACTTTTGGGTGAGAGGCAGGTACGCTACCATTTCGACCATCAGTCATATAAAAGGTAAAGGGCGAACTAAGTAACATGACACTCACTGGTTGAGGCTTCCGGGAATACAGCAATCGCGGATGTTCCTAGAAGCACCAATCAGAACAAGAGTCAAGGAAAACCTGCAACTGAGAAGGAAACAATTAAGGATGGCGATAGGACTGCTAGCTGGACACTGGAAACACCTCAATACCATGAGGGTATTGGACGATCCTAGTGTAGGTTATATGGGGAGAAGGACGAAACTCCTCACCATATTCTATGTCAGTATCCTGCCTTACGTGCAAAAGGCACCGGCACTTTGGGGAGCCATTTCCGGAATCTGAAGAAATTGCAAATTGGGTCTGAGGCCACAACCCTGGTGAGATAAATAGATAGGTCTCTCATAAAAAGAGATCTAACTTAATCATTCACAGTTGTTGCTTAGGGACTTTTCTTGGTTAAACTGTGAGTGCAGTTTTATTCAGTTAGGGCTTTTACGTAATCCAATAATGAAGGTCCTGTGGTCTGCCTCATCTGAAAAAGGTCGTTGTGAAAAAAGTGCAGCGTTGTTGCGCAATATACGTTTATATACCGATGATCCTTTGCAACTCATGTATCTACTAAAGTTGTCTTATTAATAGAGTTACCGTTTCTTCTTCAAATATTTGATCAACAATCTTGATTTTATTTTATTGTTTAAAGCCAATTCGCAAGTTGTATGTCATATTCATTAAAAATTGCGAATTTTACCTTTGCAATTTTTTCCAGGAAATACCCAGAATAGATGTCATAATAGTCATGATCAAATAATTCAGACGTTATTTATATAAATGTTAAGTTCTTTGCATTTTTGTAGAAAAATTAGATCACTTTCACTATTTTCTAGATTTATTATGAATACGACAATAATGATTACCTACCTATCTGAAAAGATTGGAAACGCTTAAAACAAATTTGGACTAAGCAATAAAACACGATCCTCTAATGCCGAACTAAGTATATTAGTCGTGATGGCTAAGCTTTATTAAAGGCACTTGATAATATGTCATAGTAATATGATAATAACTAATTTCTTCTGCGAAAACTGAATTAAAAAATTATTATTGCGATAAAGTTTTTTTATCTACTTTATTTGCAAATGAAAGAATATAAAAACAAAATGTTCTATTTTGTTCAGAAACTCAGTTAGTATGGTTGACTTCAGATTTGTAAGACACGTAAAAAACCGGCGGCTTGTTTGATGCCGATAAAAACTTCAAACAAGCCGGCTCTTTTTATGTGCTCAACAGATATGAACTGAACTATACTTAGATAGTTGAGACAATTATAGGCATTACCCTAAAACCAAACGGTAAATCCAAAACCCGACAAACTTAGGAAAAATTGAGGTATAAATTCTGTAACCATCATTAATAATACTTACTAGAGAAATTATAATACAACTTTCGAGAACACTCCTTATACGAAATCGCACAGCATTTTTTTAAAATAATTACTCATATATCAGTTGATCAGTTGCTGAAGAAACAGTGTTATTGTAGATGCCCAAAATTAAATGGAAACTTGTATTAAGTTTCAATTAACTATAAGACCTCCGTTTCCTTATTAACTAGAAAACAGTTAAATACTTGCTTGCATTATATAATTAAAAAGGGAAAATTAATGCATATTGCCCTCCAACCTAATCCGTCTCTGTAAGCATTTAAGTACTCTTAACACTTTGCTTTTAAATGAATTTTCTTAACGACTTCAATTTACCGCGATAAAGCAATTACATCTTAATTAATTAATAACAGATGTAAAATTTCAATTAAAACGGAAACTAAAGTTAATTTCTGCTATTATCGGCTCGGCTATAATTATTCTCACTTTTGTTTATCCTGTTTGTTATAATAACGATATCATTTAAGCCAACGTCAAAAGGCTGAATTAAATGAATTCTCAATCTTGTTGGAATTATAGTAATTTCAGGAACAGGTTTAACTAGCATGTAAATCAATGGAGTTATAATTGAGGATTTAACTTAACCGAATACATATATGTGTAAAAATTATTGCTGAATTATGAAAACATTATTCAAATAAATATGCATATAAAAATAATTTTATATTATTTATTATATGCTTGGAATAATATTTGCATAATTATTGGTCATTGCCTTTGTATAATTACTTTTCATAAAGTTTTTATAAGTAGGTAATTACATGTATCTCATAGTTTAAAATTTTATATTTTTGCGTCAGAAATATCTGAAATGTCTCATATTATTTTTATCTAGCGTTAACGTCTATTTAAATGCGATTTCTTGCTCGTGTATTTTGATATTTTTGTGGTCTGGGGGAATGGTTCCCAAACTTTTTTTACTCTCGGCGCCTTTTTTGATTTAAGGTTTTCCCAGGGCGCCCTTCCGTAAGTCAAAGTATGACTAATCATAAGAAATAAAAGAGATAAAAATAAATAAAACATGTATAACACCAGAAAAAATTATAATGGACATATTATATTTAACAAATTTATTAATTTATTGTATTTATTCACTAACATTAAATTAATGGGAATCAAACTGGACCCGGTCACTCTTAATTCCTTTTTACACTGATTTTTGCTCGATACTCTTTATCACAGCGATCGCCGAAAACTCAGCTTCGTACAAATAGGTAAGAAGTTAAAAATGGAATCAAAATCCGCTGTGCTAATTGTAACGAAGTGATTTTTCAGTTACACATTTTCCGTTATTTAAAAATCATTTTGTCACTTGGATACACCCTGTAACCTCTGGTAGTATGTTTGAATTATTTAAGTTTAATTTGAGTTGTACGAGTCATGGATAAACAAGAATTAAATTAAATAATGTTTAAATTCCCGATGCATTAAATAGTAAAAATTATTCGTTACTAAAGTTTGTTAGTAACTTTAATCCGGGTCTATTTAATCCGTTTCTTTTTGTAACCAAGTCTAAAAATCGCGAATAGTTTATTTCCATTGAGCAATGATTTTGATAACTATCCGAAGTTATATAATCCGAGTGAACTGGGCAGCAACTCGAAGTACTTGTTAGATTCCACCGTTCGCCTCCCACGCGTTAATTAGCTACGTAGGGCGAAATTAGATTATAAAAGCTGGAAGCGCACTTGACCAAGAGATTTTTCGTCTAGTAGCCCGAACAAGCAGATCCGTCCGTTAACACCGCACCGCAATTTTAAACTTCGAATCCGCCGTTGTTTTAAACCATTGGTAAGCACACGTGAGTCAACCCGCATCGTACACCGGTACCAGCAAAGATACGTAGCATTGTTTATTTTGTTACCGTGGAATTAAATAACAAATTTAATAATTATAATACAATTTATCCGCATTTTAAAGAAGAGACCTGCTAAATCAAACATAGAGTTGAATCAACCGGTAGTCGCGTAACCCTAATTAAGGAGACACCAACCCGTGAGATATCAAATTCGTGAAAACAGTTGTTATCTCATTGGTCGCTGCGTTAGATAATAGGAGAATTTGACACTTCATTGCGTGAAAACGATTGGAGTCTCAACGATCCAGCCGACATTACATATTAGGAGAATTGACAATTCATTGCGTGAAAACGATTGGAGTCTCAACGATCCAGCTGATATTAAATAATAGGAGAGTTGACTCTTCATTGCGTGAAAACGATTGGAGCGTCACCGATCCGTCCGAGGGTAGAAATAAATGAAATACGTCTTTTTCGTAGTATCACTCGAGTTTGAAGCCACAGGCCCCGTAATAGTCTATCATTGTTAATTAATTAAATCTCGCTTCGACTACCCGTCGAAGGGAAATAAAATACCTGAAACTCGCTATCCGCGTTTTACCGAACACGACTCTGTAAATACGAGATTTCCGTCGCTAATCCATTCTTGTTTACCGTATACACTCTATTATTATACAATACTCCGGTAAATGAATAAATGTTGTATTTAGGTCTCTGTTATTTGTTATTTCAAGTAGGGAATATTTAATTAAACAGGTATTATCAATTGCTCAAGTCTGGTAAGATAAGCAATTCATTTCATGACCCCTGTATCACTCCGTTCTTCACTGCAGTTACGCCAAGAAATAAAATGCTGTTTCTTGCACTATAAACAAAGAAACTGGCGCCCGAGATTCCGTGTAAAAATAGAGGTATTAAAAAGCTAGAAATACTGTTTGTAAAGTAAGTTGCAAACAGTACGACTTACGTAATTAAGCGTTATCACACTACATCACTTAAAAGGGGATATTCATCTTTTACTGAAATTCAAAATTTGGTCTATTCCATGCTGCCAAATTTCACTTTTATATTGTCGTAAGACAACTGAATAAGATTCTCTTCATCTGCAGAAATGAATTCAAAAGGAGCACTGGTGTTAAATGGATCTTGAACCCAATACCCATTCAAACTTATCGGTGTTTTCATTTTGAAAATATTTTTCAAAGCAGGTGATGATAAACATTCTTCAAAAATGGATTTCATATCCTGAGAGAAATTAACTCCATTTGTGGCCAAAAACTGCTGCGATATTAAAAAACACTTCTTGCTCGCACCTTCAATAATTTTTCTTTTTCATAGTAGTTTTTATAAAAGCTGGAATGTTTTCCATCGACTTCGATAGGTTCATATTTTTTCCCTGTAGAGAGATTCAATGCATTCAGCTTTTCAAAAACTTCGCATAAGTATGCTAGTTTTATTATAAAATCTTCAGCGGCAAAACCTCTGTACCCTTTTTCTTTAAGGAAAATTTAAATTTCCTGGCGCAGGTCAAACGTACATGATAAAACATTACCACGAGAGAGCCATCATGCATTGCTGTAGTATAGTTCATTTCATATTTATAAAGCAGGGAAAAAATGCCGCATCTACAAAGCAGAAACGCGACATCTTTAACGTTCAAAGAAGCCGCCGTACGTCGGGAATTTTTTATCTGCGGTACATAAATGAATTCGACTTTACAACAATCCGTATCCTCACATAGTTTTTTGAAAAACTTTGCCTTCAGTGGTCGAGTCTTTGGGAATCACTGGTCCAGAGTATTTGCGGGATTTGCGAAATTAATTGGATACTTAATAATTTATATGACTATGACTGATGGTTGAGATGGTAGCGTACCTGCCTCTCACCCAAAAGTCCCGGGTTCGAATCCCGGTCGTGGCAATAGAAAATACTGTGAGAGGGATTTTTCCATTATACACGGATATTGGATGTGTGTCCCTGGTCTTTAAATGTGTAGCCCCCTCCCGCACAAGGCTCTTCTAGGGCCTTCTGGGATAAAGGGGGGTCGTAATTACATGTGGTGTATTTATATTATTAATATTGGAACCATAATACTACCGAGGCTTATCTTATAAGTATATGAAAAAATCGATGTGTGTATATACCGGGTGTAAACGAATAGTGGGCCACCCCTGTAACTTCCTCGTTTTTAGATATCGGGATAAAATTTTGTATGGTGAAATTAGGTAAGATTTCCAACTAGTTGAGACCTATATTCGCCATATTTGTCACTTCCGGTTTCACCGGAAATGGCCCCAATAGTCTTTTCTAAACGGACCACCCTGTATGTTTTTACATTTTTGAAATAAAGATCACATTTTGGATACATTTATACTATTTTGAACAATTTACACAGGGTTGCACGAAAAATAATTCGAATTTTACTTGTCAATCTAGATGGCTGCGAATATGTAAAAATTATTTTTGTTCCAATGTAATTCATATAAAAAATACGAAAACGGCAATATGTCCAATAATACATTATACAGGGTGCTCTAAACTCATTAAAATCACATTTTTCAAAATAACTCTTTTTTTAAATATTATGATATGGACCACCCGGATATTCAGAAAGCTCTATTTAGTAGGGGTCAAACGGTACCAAGAAATTCCGTAATGTGTAATCGTTACCGGCAGGAATGACAATTTTTCTTAAGAAATTTATGATTTATATTTAACTTCAATTAAATTTTGATCAACCCTGTATATTTATTTTAATATTTTATGATATGCAACAAGAATGAGCCAGAGGTTCATTCTGATTAACACAAATATACAGGGTTGATCAAAATTTAATTGAACTTCTAAGTTTCTTCTAACGGATTTAGGACTACCTACTAAAGCAATGCATTTGAGCTAGCAGTAAAAATGTTGCTGAAATTAAAATAATCTTAAAAGACATATTTTAGTCATTTCCTTGCCTTATTTTATTCTTATACGTGTTGCTAGAATGTAGAAAATTTAATGTTTTTTTCTTTGTTTCAGGTATGTTAAATTCTACGTGGAATTAAGGGTTAATATGTGCATACGAGTGGAGTGTCAGGTAATATGGACCACCCTTTTATTCTTAAGATATATTTTTGAGGCAAAATTGAAAATTTATTATTTATTATTATAAATCAAACCTAGTTTCTGCATAGTTTTTATATTGACAATAATATAGAAACATATTTTTGATATTGATTGAGACTAAGTATGGTCTAGTATTAGTATGACAGACACTGATTTTATAGATAAATTTGCGATAACAATGAAAGAAAGCGAAAATGATGACAAAGCCATATAAACAAAAAGTATATAAAAATATATTTAAATAATTTCTACTTTTGAAATTTAATAATAATAATAAATCGACTTTATTTGGCGAAGTTTAATTATTACAACTAATCTTACACTTAACCAGAATTTAATTTTGAAATTCTAGTGAACAAAAAAAAATTAAATACGACAATGAATGAAAAACTAATTTTAATTTATACGAAAATTTAAATAATTTAAAGTTTATTTGGAGAATTGCAAAGATAAACGTCAGAACCAGCGTGCTCCACATGAGATCATAAAAGAGGCATAATCGCGGATATTTTCCGAACATTTAGCATCTTCGGAATGGGGAAAGTTTCATTTGGTGGTAGAGACATTACCGATGATTTAGAAGAAAAGTCAATACCTACTTGTGTTGGAATTCTGGCGTCTTCTGTGGTGGGGCATCCAGTTGAGTTTTTTCGAGACGTTTTCCCTTTGGAACGGGTTATTTAAAGTTACTTTACTTTACTTTTTTATGTTACTAAACGAGGCGTCGTTTTGGTGTATTGACAGTTTTAATTAATTTAGTTCAATTTTCTACGGTGAACTTGTTTTTGAGCCCTTTGTTGTGGAAAACTCTTTCAGAAGGAACACTCACTTAGTGATTATCAGATTATCCACTGCATCCCGATTGTTTTCTTCGTTGAATAATCTTATAAAAAAAATGTCATACCTACGCGTTACATTGCGAAAGGACATTTATTAATTTCTAGGATCTCAGTACTTGCTTTTATTGTAACAAAAATATAATATATATTTAACCTTCAATTATTTCTATCTAGTTCTACTTCTATTTTAGCTATTTAATTTCGTACAATAATTATTAATTATACTGTACTTAGTAGACAAAAGTAAAAATAAATACCAATTTCAGAATTAGTAATGAGGAGCCAGAAATTATCTATTTAATATTTAAATAAGTCTGCGTTGATGAGGAAGCGATTCAATAAAAAACTATAACATATTTCCTTCGAGGTTAATTTCCAGGAATTTCTCAATTAAATTGATAATTTATGCAACAAAACTGTTTTATCTAATTATTAAATAAAAAGAAATAGGTTCCGTGACCTTGAAAAGTAAATTAATTTGTCATTCTATAGAAGTTCTTAATTATAGATTCCGATTTAGTCGTAAACTGGTATTGAGAATTTTTCGGATATTATGGGAAACTGTTTGACATTGGTTAAACTATAAATTGGTCAATTTAATATTGGTCAATAAATATGTAACATAAATTGTACGATTTAAATATACAAGGTTGCTTTATGTTCACAATGAGCATTAAATATTTTTGATAAAGTCCAATATAATCTAAACATTGTATAAATAATTAATTTAAACATTATTTTTGATATCCATGCGTTTCTTTATAAATAAACAAATCCACTGTGCTTAGTTTTCAATCAGCAAGTAGATATAAACTTTCTCAAACGGGTCTCTAAAGAAAAATTATGAATATATAAAAATGGTTGGACTAAAAAACGATAATGAATCCATAATAAGTTTAGACCATGATATTGAAATATCGGAAAATTGCCCAAGCATATGCATATTAATAAATATATAAATAAAAGAAGATTATTACGTAATAAAAATATTCTTAGGCTTGAAACAGCAATAAAACTAAAATGATAGTGAAATTATATTGTTTTTATTTACAGTACTAACCTGTCACATAAAATAAAAAGTTGGAAATACAACACCTTCATAAAAAGCAGAATAAGCAGCTTTATTTAATCTGACATCCATCTTATTTTGACAGATTAATGCCTCATTAAAGTCGGTAAAACGTGATTACACAATAAACATGCGTTGTGTGGTGTTTCAAGAATTTTAGCACAATTGCAGTCTCCATTCAGCCGCTTATTAATGAGATTATGGCCCACCCACCTACTGTAAACAAAATTTAACACCTTTGCACTACTCTAAACGCTGGGCATTACACAATTTCGAAGAGCCTAACCAGGGGAGTGCGTTTGACTATTTTGAAAAGAAACTAGGGTAGTAATTACGAAATTCAGCACCAAACTACATAAAACCACAATATTGACAATATAATTTAAAATAATTATTGGAAGAAGTTAATTAGAAGTTATTTTGATCATAATTTATAAAATTTTGAATTGACTAACGCAAAGCATAAAAATCGTAATTTTCCTTATAGTGACGCTTTAGTTATACCTACCATAGAACTACAAATAGACACAAAATTATCACCAAATAACATTGGTTTAGTCCTCAGTTAGAAGTCCTTTCTACGCACCAACCCACGGGTAACATATATAAAGCATGGAATTTGTGGGTATGAAAGTACAAAGTCCAAACTCTCATTTCCAAATTTTTTCCAGCATCTTGAATTGTATCAAACCTGTCTTTAATGACCGGTGGTCGGAATCATCATATTCAGATCATCTGGATCAGTGGATCCACCTATTGAGACAAAATGTGGATACTAAGACAGTCACTACGATTTCATTACTAAATTAGTTCATATATTAGATAAATTAGCTGTAGATACATACAAACTATGACTATATCTTAATTACTTTCCAATAAATATTACGTTAATTCTAGTATAATGAATCAACTGACTTGGAAAGTTAACCTGCAAATTTGGATAAGTAGGCCATAACCATATCTGGTTCATCGATAGACACCCCAAAATAATTACTCAGTAAGAGTTCCTAATAAGGTAGATCGATTAAATATACATTAAACCTGAATATGAGCATATCCTTTAGTATAAATATAGTTAATAAAACTACGATCTTCGTATAAGTACTAATAGGTATTTCGTTCACTTAGTATTCTATTAGTAATAAATCTACTTTCTTTACCTTATACAGTATTAATATTAGATTTGCTAGTTTAATCTCTTCAATGCACTTGTGGAACTCATACCTCCATTATTAAGTGAAAATATCTCATCAGTCTCTCTGTCTAGTGGTTAATTTTATTTAATTGACGCATTTCATAAATTAAAAACATTTAACACAAATAGTAAACACCGTAATATTTTCCCACCATTGATGTTTATTGAATCTAAAAGTGTGACATAGTATTAAACAAAAAGTACCTACCTATAGACCCGCCGCTGGCAGACCGCACACCTTCTCAATATTTATAGCATTTCAAAAATGATCTAAACCGAAATAGACCTAGCTTAAGCTGACATTCTAACTAGAACACACACACTGACACATATACAACAACAGAAATAAGAAGATAAATCGAGAGATGACAAATTTTCTCATTAGGCACCGTGTTATGAACACACCTGTAAGACATGGGATGGGACAGTCCTTAACCTAAGTATCAATCATTATGTTTTGCATGAATGTTCTCGCCAAAAGACAAAGGCAATTTTAAAGATGTATTGTTATCTCTACGAGCCAAAGTTGTTTGCCAAAATTTACATGATTCATTCATAATTAATGATAGACCTCAAAGATAGACGTATAGGGTGTGTGGGGAGAAGATATCTTTTGTTTACCTTATTTTACTGCTATCATATGATATTGTTTTAATGATATAGCGAAACTGATTAAAAGATTACATTTACATTTTTAAGATATAAATCATGGGAATTTTTCATAATAATGTTGTTAATGCCTTAAACCGTACGCCCAGATTGTGGATAAAAGTACTCAAGAACTTTTGGGCAATTATAAAATCTAAATTTTCGGTGTCTACAATTATTATTATTTGAGGAGTTGAATGTAAGGGTTTGGATCATCACCCTGTAAATAAAAGAAACACCCAACATTTAAAAACCTATTTACGATGGACGAATGTCAATGAATTTTGCTAATCATCACAAAAGCCATATCAAGATTAATCATCTAATTCCAAATATATTGAGGTTCAAATATTGCCCATATTTTTCCAATATTCATTTCAACTATGCACCAGTTTAGTAATAAATACTATTCACCAGCCCTTTCCTCTAGCCTATAAATTTCAATAGCATTCATGTGTATACCGATGATTATTAACTAGTGTCGCAAACGCAATATATAAAAATAATTAAGTGCAATAAACTGGACCAGTTTTTGGCTATTTGCCTTCATCGGCACACAGTAACGTTTCTAATTAAGGTTGGGATTTTGTAGAGTGAGAGAGAAATATACGTATTTATTTTGGTTTATTATGATTAATGAAAAAAACAAATTTGGTGTGATATTTATAATAGTTTTAGGTTTTTAGTATTGTCCTAACGATTTTAACAATACCAATTTCTAGTCATTCATTTTTATTATATTGAAGTGGTGTGCTCTCAAAGTGAAAATAGTGTGGGATCTAGAAATAAAAGTGTCTGTCTTCGCTTTGAGAGCACACCACTTCATTATAATAAAAATTTATATTTAGAAATTTGCATTATTAAAATCTTTAGGACAATACTAAAAACTTAAAACTATTATAAATATCACACCATATTTGTTTTTTTCATTAATCATAATAAACCAAAATAAATACGTATATTTCTCTCTCACTCTACAAAATCCCAACCTTAAGAGTGGTAACTTTTAACCATCTTCCGATGATACCACCAACTTGGTTGGCAATATGCTCATCGAATGTTAAGAATCCAATGTTTTGGCATCCAGTTGTAAACTACTTCAGAAGCAGTGCCAACCGTTTTCATGAATGTCAATAGTAGAAATCGATCCACAGATGGTATTTGTGTATTTGTCCGACAAGTTTTTTAAAATTAAAAATAAATTCTTTACTGTAACCTTATTGTCATCTATGTGTTTATTTGGCGCACTATGTTGGTTTGTGAATAAGTGTTTCATATAAGACGATGCCCTAAAATTTATCCTTTTTTAATCTTTTTTTAACGGTTTTTGGTTACTTAACTTTTAAACAAATAAAATTTTGCTCCATTAGGTACTTAAAAAAGCAGAATATTGAAATTCTAAAAGAGTAAAATATATTTCGTAAGACAGCAACGATTTCAGTTGGATTTAGGGTTGGCATGATTAAAATAATGTTTAAAACATAACATAACATAACCTATTTCTGTTTTAAACACATTTGCTTTAAACTTGTTTAAAACAGGTGTTTAAAACATGTCTTTTTATTATACCTACCTTCAAAGCACAATTTCTAAAAAATCATAATTACTTTGTGAAAATCCATTTCTAATTTTGCAATAAAAATGTTTTAAACATTTTTTGCTGTTTCAATTAGCATTCAAAGATGGTGCACTGGGAGTGTTTAACATCGAACAATAATGTTTTATTGATAATTGTATTAAAATTCTGTAACTGAAATGTAAAATATTCCTCATTTTTTCTTTAAAAAAATATATATCCAAAAATAACAAAAAAAAATTCTATGGTTCAAATATTGCCCAATTTTTCCAATATCCACTTCAATAGGGTATTTTACAATTTTTCGGAAAGTGTCTTAAATAGTTTATATGGTAGTAATGATCCAACTAAATTTTTATTTTTTTGAAACGAAATCTCTAAATACTTAGTCTAAAACGGCATTTTTAGTTTCAATTTTTAAATTTCGCGCGAAAACGCTATCCGCCTTGATTTGTTTGGGCGTGACGTCATTATTGTAGTTAACAAACGCAGACAGATAGGTATGCTTTGGTATTATAATTAGTTTTCTGTTTAATTGCCTAGTAATGAGTTATAATTTCTATCATTGGTGTGTGTGGTGCCGAATTGCAAAAGTACAAGTGTAAAAACACCAAAAAAGTTGTTTATTAAAGTACCGAATGATATTACAATGAGAAACATTAGTTTGGTTTAAACTTGTAAGAAGAGATCCAAAATTATTATCGAAAAGAAACGTGTAAGTACTGTATTTTTGTAAAGATCATTTTGATGTAAGCACAATGCACTTATATCTTGTATTAATTAATAGAAATAAAAAAACGAAAGGAAATTATTGTCATAAAATGTCAGTATTCGTATAATAATAAAAATAATAATAATAATAATAATAATAATAATATTTATTTCTCCACTGTGCAAAGATATATATATAAAAGTATACAAAAAGTCAATGAAGAAAACGTCACAAATATTAAAAAAAAGCAGTACAAATAAACAGTGCAAAAAACACTGCAAAGTAACATATTAAACATTATAACAAATACATACTACAAAATAATATACCTATATCTATATAAAAAAATGTACAGATTAATTTGTACCCGTCACATATAAAAGAATATATATTACAGAAAAACTACATATATTATGTCTTATAAAATGTAAAAAATGCAGAGAACAAACTATTAAAAAAATTCATCAAGAGTGTAGCAATTTTTGCCTAGCAACAATTTTTTCATTTTTCGTTTAAAAATATGTATACTACCAGAAGCTCGAATATCTTCGTCTAGTGAATTGTATAATTTGCAACCTTGGTAAAGAAAACTTTTCTGGTACATAGTTGTTCTATGAGAATCAGGCATCAGTAGAAGATCTCTGGATCTAGTGTCATGCAAGTGCCTAACTTGATTATTTATAAAAATCTCTTTATGTTTATGAACATATGAACATACTTCTAATATGTAAAGACCAGCAACAGTCAATATTTTCAAGTTTACAAAAGCATTACGACAAGTATCTCTATAATTCAGATTTGACAAAATGCGAATTGCGTATTTTTGTAATATAAATACCCTAGCTACGTTGCTACTATTACCCCAGTTTACAATTCCATATCTAAGGTGGGAATGGAAATTGGCATAATACAATGTTTTAAGTATTTCTTCGCTACAGTGTTTAGACATAAATTTAAGGGCATAACAACATGTTCTTAACTTTATACATACATTTTCGATGTGGTGAGTCCATTGCAGTTGCTTATCGAAAGTAACACCTAATAGGTAGGTTATGCGCATCACAGGTATTTATTTCGAAATCCGTACCATTAAAAAGTGTTAGCATTTCAGGATTGTTATTTAAGGAAAATTGTATAGCAATAGTTTTTGATTGATTTAAATTTAAGTTATTTTTTTGGGCCCAGCATAATATTTCTCGATAAACTCTTTCAGTGGTATATTTTGCCTTATTTAAGTTATTTTCTATAACTAGGATGTTTGTATCATCGGCATAGCACACTACATGAACATTTGGTATTTTTTGTAAGTAATCAATAATATCATTGGCAAATAATATATACATACAACAGTGGCCCTAAAATTGAACCCTGTGGAACTCCTTGAGTGATATCACGACTTTCGCTTTCAACTCCACCATCCATCTTTACAATTTGAGTTCTATTATCTAGATATGAGGAAAATATTTGTAAAGCTGTTCCTCGAACACCATATCGAGCGAGTTTAGCTATAAGCAACTGATGATCAACCAAATCAAAAGCCCGTGAAAAATCTACGAACAGACCCACAACAGATTTCTTATTGTCTACCGCTTTAATAATTTGGTGGTGGAAATGACATAACGCAGTCTCCGTGCTTTTGTTTGTAGTAAAACCATGTTGACCAGGAGAAAGCAGCATATTTTTTTGCAAGAAGCTTATTAGTTGATCTTTGAGATGGAGTTCTAAAAGTTTCGAAAAACTACATAGTAAATTTATAGCTCTGTAATTATTAATTAGAGGTTATATGTTAAGGTTTGTAAATATTGTACCAAAAAAGCTGTAAATCAATAAAAAAATAATTTTTTGTATGTTTAAGTTGCAAAGCAATATTGAGGATTATATGGAATATAAAATAATAGGTTCAGTTGAAAGAATCCGAATAAACTAAGAATGAATTTTGATTGGTTGATCATAAATTTCTTGCTGCGTGATTGGTTACAGCAGTAAAGTGTTTGCTCACGTTCGTGTCGCAAAAATATGCCTCTAGTCTCACGTTTAGTTTACTATAATAGTGACGTCACATACGGAACCATCATGACGGCTAACATTTCAGTATAGACTAAACATCTCACTTTTTAAAACTTAATAAAAAAAAATTAATCTTGTATTTTTATCAATAAAAACCAATGTTTATGTTTCTCCATGTTCATGTTTCATTATTCCACAATTAATTTTTCATAGTGTAAAATACCTTATTGTGTACAGTTTATTTTAAATGTTTCATAAATTTGCCTCAATTTTTTTAATTGGTCTCTTTCAACAAAAAACATTTATTTGATCAATGAGTGATTTTTAAACATCTTTTCTAATGGTTGTGATAAGATGGTGATCCGAAAAACAATTTGTTAAAAAATAACCTTCTAAAAAGGGTTTTTTGAACGCATATGAAGAAACGCATTTCTTGACGCTGGCGCAAGGGAGTGCCTAACTTTGAATTTTGCTCAATCTTAGGTGTTACACTTCAAATGGGCAAAAGTGTATGACTATATTTTTCTATATTTTTTCAAAATTTGACCCTGAGCAGAATCAATCGGAACATAAATTGCCCTTTTTACGCCCTCGACTTATTTTCGCATTTGAGTAAATATGCTATTAGATTTTAAAAAACATAATATTATTCAAACTAGGTATATGT
The DNA here is from genome assembly GCA_963680705.1 of Rhagium mordax. Lineage (NCBI taxonomy): Eukaryota > Metazoa > Arthropoda > Insecta > Coleoptera > Cerambycidae > Rhagium > Rhagium mordax. The sequence continues at coordinate 23,707,705 of OY796657.1, read as the reverse complement.
ATAGAATTGTTTTTCAATCCTTAATTCTTGTTATCGACTAAATTATGTAAAGCAATCCCTCTACGCCACTGCTATCGCCCTAGCTTATATCAATCATTGAATTTAACCGTCCCTTTAACACAGTAAAGTAAAGCAGCTTATTTTAAATCTTAAGCAGTGGTCCTTAAGCGCATTTCCAGTAGTAGCGATCGGTTTTCACAAATAACGATATGAATAAGTAAAGTGGCTCTAAGTACAGTGAAAATAGTTGCGGGGGCATACAGTCCTCACATAGCGGATATAATGGGTTATTCGTTGTAAGCGCGAGCCTTACGGACCACCCAAGAAGACCACGATGCTATGAATGAATACGGCATAGCAACCCACGGTCTCTGATGAATTGTGATCTTTCTGATCCGACATGACGTATCGTCCTTCACTTAACTCGTACTTCATTTCGAGCAGAGCTCATCAGTAGATCATATCTACAAAGCTCACACGGTATCTCCATAATTATTTTGCTTTTTGGTGTCATGTTTTCAAAGAAATTGTATAGCTTCAATTCAATCTTGGGTTTCTAGATGACTCATTTAACATTTCCCCTATTAGCATTAACTATGCTAAACGTCCAGATGAATTATTGTTAGACGTGTGGTAAAAATCACTATAATTATTCACAGAGGAAGATAATGTATACAAAGTTATCAAAGAAACTAATGGGATAAAATGCTGGGTATCATTTACAGAATCAATTTGAGGTGCTATTAACTTTTTGCATTAAAACTACAATTTAAAAAAATTGCATATCCAGTGGCGGACTGACATGGTTGTGATTATCCAAACCCAGGTGGCCTGAGCTCAATTCTTGAAGATTGATTTAATGTTATTTTTATGTACTTCTCAACCGACGCCGACGATTAAATTTTGATTTATTAATAATAAATTATAGTTGTGTAACAATTTTATTTTTGTAAATGGAATCGTGTGTATATACGTGATAACTTGACAATTCTTTGACAAAATGTGGTAACTGCATTGTTTAAGACATAGGAAAGTTCGTAGCTGAGGTCAATAAAATCGCTGAGCAGGTTAAGAATAAAAATGAAAACTCATATTTCGCGCCTTAAAAAGACTGCGGAGACTAAAATAAATCCATCTTTCGTTACATATGCCATATGCTTGCTTGTCGTAATGAGTTTGACAATTCTTCGTTATATTGTATTGAAATCTGGCAGATGTTCTACAAAATCAAAATAATGCAGATTATACAGGATGTCCCATGTCTTCTTAGCAGGTAATGGCTTTGTTTTCCTTTTAATGGCAACGTATGTATTTTATAATTTTGGCAAAATCTACACGAAAAATAAGGTACTCTATGTATAATACTCAAATGAAAATATTGACAGTTTTCAAAATATTCAGCTCGATATGTTTTTTTTCTCAATTTTCGTTACTCATAGCATCTGAAATTCTTAGACTATGCCATCAGTAAAAATATTTTTTGAATGGCTCTTTGAAATGTTAATTAAGAAATTGATCTGTGATATACAGGGTACGAATGAAGTCATGCCAAACAATATAACAGAAAATTTGAAATATCTCAAATCAAATAGAAAACCCTGAATATTATTCAACCATAAAATACCCCATTGAGAACTCTACAACTTTGCTATACCTGTATAAAAATAAAAACGTTTTTCTGATTCTCAAGTTTTCCCTGGACACCAAAGGGACGAATACTTTACTTGATGTGCGTTTCATCGACCAAGTTATATAGCATAATCGGGATATAATTAAAACTACTTTAGAAGCAGTATCACATCAAATGTATTTTTTTTATAATATAGGGTGTTTCTGAAATAATCGTTGTTTCTTTGTAGTGCGTTATATTTGGTGCGGAGTTATGTTTGCTAAGAAAGAGAGCTATGGTGTCCTCGAACATAAAGACAAGGAAAGATTGAAGTTTCCTGTTCTATTAGAAAATTTGTTGAATAATTAAACTTGTTCTTATTGTCTGTATGCGATACAGCAGATTTAATTTCTAGAGTGAATAAAAGATGCACAGTGGGGAGTTTCCTTGAAGATTTCGACAAGTAAAGATCGAAGTCAATGCCCCTCTTGTTTTATTTAATGGTCACATCTTTTATTGTCTACGCAATTCACGGTTGGATTTAAATTTGTTACACTGTAGGTGTTATTAAACTTTCAAACATAAAGTGGTAATTAATAATTGTTGCTGTAATATATATATGTTAATAATTAATTGTTTTTCTTATTACACAATGACTACCCTGCAAAACTAACTAAACGTATAAGAGGTCAAATTGTCTTAGGACAACAACGCAATAGTGTACTTTTGGAAAGTTTTTTAAATGGTAGAAGTAGATATATATTCTCTGGTGGAAAATGGAAATAAAGTTTTTTTTATATTGTACATATACCTACTTATGTTTTAGTAATCCAACTTCCATGATCCATTATGTTAAAGAATATTTGTAGATATTGAAATCGTAAATTACCATAAATTATCATGTTACCCATACAATTTTTCAAAAAAATCCACTTTTATTTGACTTTTCGAAAAGAACCACACATTTCTTTTTATACAGCTAAGTAATATGGCTCTTTAAGTCATTACTCGCAATTTGTATTTTATTGACTGAAACTAGATGTTGATACAAAGAAACTTCCTTCATTCATCAGTTTAGGGCCCCACTAATTTATTTGTTTTATTTTAACGTTTATACGTTGCAATAAGCACAATAAATTTAAATTAAAACGATTTTAAAATACGACTGCTAAATAAAAGTTAATTGACACTGATTAGTTCTGCGAAATTTGCAATTCTAAGAAATATTTATTTGAGAATCTAGTCTAGCGTGCCAGCATACAATAGGCGTTAAAAGCAGCATCATTAACGGTTAATGCTTTGAATGAAGGTAAAAATATATTCCATACGCAACAAAATCAAAGACATTTCTTACATTTTTTCATCACCTTATGTGAGACAAGCATTTTAATGGGCTAAAGTTGATCTGGAAATGTTGAAAATATAAACTCTTGGAATGTTCAGATTGATCTAAGGTTTTCTCAAAAACGTTGGTCCGTTTGTCCTTCTCATTTCTGGTGAGTTAGTGACCTGATAAAATATTTGACGTAGGCGAATAACATTAACATATCCATATAAATTTATGGTGTATTAGAAATTTATCTTAATACCTTGAATACAAATTTATTAAGTGAACAGAGTGATGAAAATAAACATCTTTGGATGGAGTTTTAGATTCTTTGGCGTGTTGTCGTTATTGGCATAGTAATTATGCTCATCATTTAATCATGCAAACCGTTGAAGCAGCTTAAAACAATTTTTGCTTAAATTCTTTTGAAATCAAGGACGGGAATACTTCTAATAATATACTTATACTAATATAATTAATAACAATATAATAAGTATAGATAAGGTGTGTTAAAGAATTATCAACACATTCCACACAGACGGGTTTCGTCAATACAGGAACTCATTTTTGTTATCCAGTTTGTCTACTTGAACTGAGTGGATAAAAAATTCATCATTGTATGAATTTAGAGGTAAAGTTTCTCATTTTGGGTTGTGGTTGAAAAATTGTTGAAGCAATTGTATTGAGTCAATGAAATAATAAAAATTTGAGAAATATATTTTTCACAATAACCGAGTAATTCTGTAGGTACTTCTTTTGTCACTCGGTATACTCTTCAGTATACAGTATTCTTCATTTACTTATGAACCAGTTAGAACTGAAATCTTGAATATTAACTCAAAGATGCAGAATGCGTGCGTCCCTATACTCCTTACTCACAAATCCAGGACATACTACTGGTTTTAAAGTTATTTGCGGTAGACGAGGAATAATACTTGTACAGGTTATACCAGAATATTTTATCTGTATTTCTACATTTTTAAAAGAAACTATGCATTCAATTGACATCACGAAGTGTTTAGTGCCATTAATATATTTAAAGGGAAACTCTGCAAAGTCCGTTCAGTTTGAAATCATGTTTTAAAGATTTATTTTACGCAGTTTAAATAAAACTTGTTTACTATTATTCTTTAAACCAACAAATTATGCAAGTGGACATATGGACATACAGCTTTTCCAACATTACTAAGCCATAAACTATTCCAAAAGACAAACAGAGAATAAATCAAGATTTCAATTAAAAGCAACTATTCGATTTCTATAAAGTAATTAATAAATCAACTGGTGATTTATGCTGAATTATAAAATATAATTTCAAAATGTCCAGCTACGTTCTCAAGGCAATGCAAGTTTTTTTATATCAGTTTTGTTGGATTTCTCTTAAAAGATTTATTTTATACGAGACCATCAAGAAAATTACGTGCTTGTCAATTAGACTCCCGTTCAAAAGAAACTTTAAGTTAAATAATATGCGATCAGGTACATAACAATTTCGAAACTGCAATTTATTTTATAATTAACGTGTTGTTAATCTATTAATGACTTTCGAGGAATTCTACAAAAACTCGGTTTCATTTTTCTGAATAGGCGAAGATAAAAGTTAAACTAGTGATTCTATTTCTGAACTATCTTTGTTAAAAAAACAAAGATCCGCGGTTTGGAGAGTAAAAATAAATCTGCATTATACAAGGAGTTGAGGCGCCTGTGTTAAAACTTAAACTAATTTTCCATAATATTCTATCGAAAAATAATCTGTATTTTCATAAATTGAAACTGTCTCTTTATTAAATAATTAATTATTGATGTAATACCATTGAGTAAAAAATAATAAAGAGGCGCAACTGTCAAGGTTTGGAGATTTTAGTGTTGTATTTTTTTACCCATAGCTTCATGATTGTCTTCAATTTTAAGGGCTATACAGTCACATTACAACTACCTTCCTGTAGCACTAAAATTTGAAGACGATCATGAAGTTATTGGCAAATAAATACAATATTAAAATCTCGAAACCTTGACAGTAGCGCCTCTTTATTATTTTTTACTCAATGGTAATACTGATATATTAATAAAAAATACAATCATTGATGATGATGATTTTGATTACGCGTATGCTGTGATTTCTGTGTGCTGTCGGATTCAAATGTCAGATCGTATCAAAGTTATAACTGAATTGGTTACTGAGTTTTTTCAAAAATATTGAAGAAGGTTAAAATGATCTGAAGTACTCATAAAATAACAAAAGAAGTGGTCGATAATGCTGAAAGTATGATGACAAAAGGATCCTTCTAACTCTTTGAGGAGGTTGAGCCAACAAGAATTTGCCTTGTTGCTTTTTCTATACGATTTTAAAGAAGGAACTGCATTTTTTCTCCTACCAAATAAAGTTACAATATAAATTATTGCTAGGGATTTCATTTCGCAAATAAATTATTGTGCAACACATGATGAGTTTCTTTATTCGAGAGCATTTTCAAAAGGACAAAACCACAAGACATATCTCACATTGCTGTATTTTAAATTAGGTTACGACGATAGGATATTGGGTCAAAAGTCAAAGTTATTCCGTTCTCTCATTATTTGAGAAACCAGGTCTTCTCGAAACAATTACCAAAAACTTGAAGAATTGCGAAAGGCAGCTTCTGAATAAATCGTGATTATTATTGCGATGACCACTGCGACGATATTGCGCAATGTATGGATATCCATGCAACGTAAATCTTAAAATATCTTCTAAACTGATCACATTGATGGTGATCAAAATCAAAGAAGAAGATGTCTTTTATAAGTCAGTTGGAAATCTGAGTTATCTACAAGAAAATACAAATAAATATGGAATCTTATTGGTTTTTAAAATGTCTACTTGAACTTAACTTAGTATATCGAGCTTCAGATTTTTTCCACTAACCTGCATTAAACTATCTAATATTGTACAGCTACTCACCAAGCTTTTGCCGTGACTGATTTTCATGAACATCTTTTTCTGAGTGGTATATCGCATAAGCCCATGTTTATCCCCAAAGGGGGCCAACGGCCAACCTCAAGATGTAAAGTCGACGAGTCAATTAACAGTGTTTACTGAAGAGGATAAAGTCCACTTCAGAGTTCTAGCGCAGATAAAAAATTACCGACAAAGGAACACGTGCGGCGGCGTCTTTGCGAACATTAAAGAGGCCGCGTTCTGCTTTGTAAATGCGGCATTTTTTCCCTGCGATACAAAAATGAAATGAAGTATACCTAAAAATTTCCGAAAAAGCGTTCTAGTTCCCTAGAATATCGGAATTTGTAGAAATAAGAAATAACATTTTTTTAACGGAAAAATATGACGACCTCATTTTTGAAAGCTGTCCGAAAAATGATTGCACATTTTAATATTAGACTGAATGGTTATAGAGGTAGATCTGATTTATTATATGTAACTTTACAGAAGACGAATAATCGCGTAGGGATTGTAATTAACTCTTAATTGTTTTAAGAAGTAAATTTATTTTAGTATTTTGCTGCAAGAATATTCATATGTCTAAGTGATATAACTTTTTTAAATGGCACGCAATAAAAGGCCTAGTAATGTTTATACAGAGTCCAGTTAGTGTTCCTTCGGAAGATTGTGCAAAAACGGCTTTATAAAAAAACTTTCTTATCAAAACTTTTAATGTTCCATCTCTACTACAACGGGAAATTATTTTCAATCATACAAGGTGTCACAAAAACGAGTTACACAAGAAAGTATATATATTTTTAAATAGAATATCTTGTAATTTTTAAAATGTGGTGGTGCAATGATTTTTCAGTACAACATGGGGGTTTTCTCTGTCATAATAATGGAAATTATGACTATTCACAAATCCATTGCGACGAAACGTTGATTCATCCGTGAACAACGCAAATTTGAAAAATTCTTCATTTTCTCCAATTTGGTTTTGAGTTCAATGGCAAAAATTTAGTCTACAGCTGCACTCGATAGGGGTGAAATTTTTGCGGAGAAGAAGAACACTAAATTTAGTGACCTCTAAATCCCTACTTAACTCTCGAACACTTGCCGTAGGATTTTCGATTACCGCTAAAGTTATAGTAATTTTCTTCACTTAATACATTTCGTCGTCTCGTCTTCGTTTCAGATGCAACACTTTCAGTACGTGAAAAACGTTCTTTCAGATTTTCCAGATACCTCACGTCAGGCCATGAGTTGATCCTAATGGGATCTATCATTGAGTAAAAATTGGTTCAAATCGGATAAAAATTAAAAAAGTTATAAGGGTGTTTCACTCTTAAGTGGCACACATTATACAGGGTGATTCACGAGGAAAGGGACAAAATGTTATGGTAGATAGAGTTCACTTAGGTGAATTTGAAATGACTATTGAAAAAAGCCTGAGCCTTTTTTTATTGATCTACAGGGTGATTTATGAGTTTTGCCCAATACTTCTTAAGGTAATATCTTTTAAACTAATCACTGGAATCAGCTCGTATTGTGGGTATATAGTATACTATTAATTGTCAATTTACATGCATAATCAAAGACAGAAAATTCCAGGGCCGGCTCAACTAATTTTAATTTTTAGGGCTCCTATGAACAAATTCACCCTGTGTACGTGATTTTTAAATTCTAATACTGAATTATGAAACTACATACAAAAGTGATCGAAAACATGTACTTTGTTGTTTTGCCACACTTTGGGCGAATTTTAAATAAACGATGAATTTTCGCCAAAATCGAAGGTCTGCACAAAATAAATTTATAAAATTACATTTTCCTCTCTTATTCAAACTAAAATATTTGTTATACAAAATTTACTTAATCTGATGTTGAAATTATTTATTTTTGATTATTTATTTCATATTAATCAACCATGAAATAACAAAATTTTGTTCTCATATTTATTGCAATTTTGCATAATACTGAAGTTGTTTTATTAAAACAAGGTAAACCTTTTAATTATTATCTTGATGTATACCTATTTGATAGGTTTTTAATTCAGACATTTGACTCATTATCTCCAGTTCAAATATTGAACAAACCTTCATAAATCATCAATAACCACTAAATTGATATTTCGATTACCTATAATTGTAATTTTTTAAATTTGTAATACCATATGCATGCGTGCCCGCCGATCATTTTTGATAGGTAGGGTAAATTTTTAAAATTCGATGAAAATGTTAATTGTGAGATAAAAAACGTATCCATATATTAAAATTAAGCTGAGTTCAGCTGAGCAAACTTATTTTTAGGTGTATTTTCCGTATAATAACTCCACAGCAATAACACTAAGGTATTTGCTAAGCGCGTAAGAATTAGCGTTTCATTGAATGTTATTATTTTATGGAGAGAATCTTATGGTTGACAAAACATTTTCAATTCTGATAATTATATCACATTAAGTAAGACGTTCAAATGCAGGTACTTATTAAAACTAATTTATATAAAATTATATTATATAAATATATGGTAATATTCATGAAATAGTCGTTAGGAATAATGCCAATTAAAAGTAATTTATAACATATCTGCCATTCGACATATGGGGATAATAATAGAAAGCATATGTCTGTTGAATAGTCGTGTTAAATCAAATAGGTGCATTGTTATTGTTATATTGTTTGTACATCGAATCTTTTCAACGGGTCTTAATATACGCTCGTTATGAGTTTATTATACACATTATATCTTTAGTCGATGTCATATGATACCAATTAAACATACCTCCACAGGTAAATACATTGTTCATATGTCATGCGGTTAAAAGAAGGATCAATTTACGCTGTAAATAATGAATTATGCTGTATTTATGGACAACTGTAATTGTCTGTTGCATATTAATATAGCAGTGCGTAATTAATTCTGTCATATTAGTTTACATTTAAGATTCTCCCAAAATCATATGTCAAATGAGAAAATATCTTTAAGTGGAGGAGAATATGCACGCAACTAAAAGAAAAAAGTAGGGATTACTGGGATTAGGTACATTTTTTCTTTCAAAAGCATTCTCTAGTCTAAAACAACACACTGAAACCAGTAAACGTACAATTTCTAAAAGTTGTTAATATAGCCCAGTCAATGAATACATATAAACAGGGTTTGTTTGCAAAAGGTCGGGAAGTTTTGAAACTTGGCACATACCTAGATCTTGACGTCCTTAATGACTACCTGATTTTGCGAACACGCCGTCGCGCCGCTCGCGACGCCATCTTGAAAAAATAGCGCATGAAATTAGAAAATTAGCCATATCTTCCTTACCGTACCTTTTATTGGAAAAATACCTCTATTCAAAATTATTCCTTATAAAATTGTCCACAATTTAGCTTTTTACTATTTTTTTGTCCGATCAATATTTACAGAGATATAGCTTCTCAAATTCGGAAAAAATTAAGTTTTGTCTTACGGCGCATTTTTTAGATGTATAAAAGTACGTTCATGTTTCAAATGATGAATATTGACCCAACTACACTAGCATCCATAAATAACTGAAGAATTGTTTATTGTAAAGGGAGAAAACTAAAGTAAAATAGGTTAATAATAATAATTATTATAAAACAGTTTAAAATTAAATAGAAAAATTAGTTTTCGACCATTCATTAATGATTTAGATAGTTGCCTTAATTTTACATGAAGATCTGCAAAAAAATAGTATTATAGTAATATAAGTTGTCATTTGTTATAATATAATAATAATAGTAAACACGTTCATTGCCGAGAAATGCCGAATTTATTGGAACTACTCGTTCCCGACTGTCAGGCTAATTCGAGCCAATAAGTCTGACATAGTGCTCCTCGACCATCAGATCAAGCTGATGTATGTCCTACCTTATGTATTTTGAAAAATTACCTAACAAATAGAACTCAAAGAGTTAAAGTAGACGGTTCTCTTAGTGAGTCCTTGTCTATAACCATGGGCGTACCCCAAGGAACAGTGTTGGGTCCAATACTTTTCCTTGTATATATAAATAATATTGCTAGTATAAAAAATTTTGAAGGTCATTTAATATCATATGCTGATGACACAGCTCTGGTATTTGTTGGGGACTCATGGGAAGCTGTTTATGAAAGGGCAGAAAACGGTCTATCTGAAATATATAATTGGTTGAACTACAGCGTATTAAGTTTAAATAATGCTAAAAGTAAATTTTCGGCATTTTCGATCTCAGTTGATGATCAACCAGAACATCAAGTTTTGAGAGTGCATAAAAGCAATTGTGATCGCCAAAATTGCGATTGCCCGCTAATTGAAAAATGTCATTCAATTAAATACCTTGGATTGATGATTGATCATCACCTGAGATGGAACGAACATTCAATTACAAAGAAAGTTAGATATATAACGTTTAAATTTTACCAACTAAGATATATTCTTAATAAAAAATGTTTGCTTGATGTGTATGATGCATTGGTGGAGTCTGTTATAAGATATTGTATTATAATTTGGGGTGGGCTATTTAATAACGTATTACAAAATTTACAAACTACTCAAAATACAACTTTAAAAGTTATTTTTAATAAACATAGACTATACTCAACTAATGCATTGTACACAGAGAATAGACTAATGGATGTAAAAAATATATACTCATACAATTATAATTATTTACTATGCATGCAGCAATGTAGCCGACATATGTCTGGATGATGACCATGACGACGAACTTAACGTGCTTCAGAATATAAATAGTGTTGCTGAGGATGTCATAGAAGATGCGGAGATGTCGGATGACGATTGCGCCGGTCCGTCGGGACTTTGATTTAGATAGTCAGATCTGTGGATTAGACCTACTGGGGATGCCACATAAAAAAAACGCGCCGATTTCTCTACCTCATAGGTGGTGTGGAAACGAGAAAAATATCACAACTTACATTTTTTTTTATCTATAGCGTTGCTATAGGTGATAAAACATTGTTTCCCTAACGTCGGGCAACCGTTGCCAATAGTTGGTGAAACAAATTGCTTTATATTTTAAGGCAAAACTCTTTTTTCCAATTGAAGATGCTATATCTCTGTAAATATTAATCATACAAAAAAATAGTAAAGAGCTAAATTGTAGACAATTTTATAGGGAATAATTTTTTGAATAGGGGTACTTTTCCAATAAAACGTACGGTAAGGAAGATATGGCTAATTTTCTAATTTCATGCGCCATTTTTTCAAGATGGCGTCGCGAGCGGCGCCACGCCGTGTTCGCAAAATCAGGTGCTCATTGAGAAAAGATCTAAGTATGTGCCAAGTTTCAAAACTTCCCGACCTTTTGCAAGATCATTTGTATTCATTGACTGGGCTAATAGGTATCCATTGGTTATTTTGTTAATTTAAATTATTTTCGTTTTGTGACGACCACAAAATGCTTTATAATAAAATACTTTACTAAACATTTATTCTTTAAAAAATCCACATTATTATTGATCACTATCTTGACATTCTAATCCGGCCTATAAATCGGATTGATATTATTTTACCATTATATCTTTAAACGACAATTTCAATAAAGAAATAAATGATGCCCGTCACAAAAGCGTATAAGCGTTATCTCTTTTTATATTCAATTAAGGGTGGCACATACCTGTATAATAGCGCTCAGTCAAAGGTTTAAGATACTATTATGGGAGCTCATATAACCCCGGTCCAACCTACCACATGGCATTCTTTGAATATATTTCTGTGACTCATGTGGCAGACAAAAAGCCCCATTATTTATTTTTATAACCTCAAGCCACTGTGCTGCTATCAGAAATGATGGCTTAATTTTGTAGCTTCTTTCACATATCATAGGAACTTGACAAATGATGAAAATATTACATTCTGTCTTCCTTGCCTTGAATGAGTTAAGGTCTGTGGTATTGGACCGTCCGCTGGTGCTATCATTTATTTTTTAATGGCTCACTAGGCAGACGTTTGAAATTAAAATGATTGAGTAGTGCCTTTCGAGATATTTGGTTTCAACATGTGATTTTGAAACATCAGAGAAGTTACACATTAACGTTGGTACTTCTGTGCTCTATATTAATGCTTTTTGTCAATAAAATATATTTTATCCATTTACGTTTTGTTTGCATTAGTGGATATTGTCCGGATATGTAAGTACATTCGATTCCAACTATTTTTAAATAAGGGTAGATTGTAGGAAAATAATGTGGAGATAAATGATACCTAATGACGACAGTTTAAACTGGTTATTCGAAGGTTGTGTTGTAAAAGATATTTGTGAATCATGGTTTTAACTACGAATTTGGTGACGCTTTAATTTAAGCAGTTCTCTTTTAGTTAAATATGTAAAATGTAATTATTTCGTACAGGATATTTAAAAAAAAAATCAGATATGTCAATTAATAATCTTCAACGTACCAGATGAGTCCTCGCATGACTCGTATTGTCATTTACAAAAATCGTTGAGGAGGTCACAGTTTTGGCCTAGGGTAAGCTCATGAATTTGATAAGCATGTCTAAAGATGCACAACATTAGTATGTTCCCGAAATGATTTATTTATACTATAAAAATGCTAGTAAAAAATACAAAAATTTTAATGATAGCTCCTGTTACCACTGTCATAGAATTAGTGGTCATTAGTTGTTACATAAAATGTGTGTGTAAAATGAAAAAAGTCGACTGCGTGAACATCATTAAATTTAAGTACAAAAAATTACAAACGCAATACAGAATTTATTTGCTATTTACACGCTATATCTGGCTCATGACGTGGCAGTTAATGTAAATCTTGATTTATTTTAAATGAGAAATTTAACAAATACCTACACCTATTTATATAAAAATTGGAATAATTTTTTGAACAGAAATTAATATTAACTGAAAATACTGTTAAGTTAAATACACTGTGACCCATTTGAAATGGGAGCACCTCTGTAAAATCCATGTTTTTTAACCGATTCGCAAATATTATTTTTTAATACATAGAGAATAGTTTTCATTTTCAAGGCATTCTCTGATTATTTTTCGATGTCGAAAATAGCAAAATTTTATTGGTGCTTTTTTTATTAAAAATCTGACTACATAACTGGATTAGGAAGGTCTTGAAATGGTTTTAACCAAAATTTCATTGAAATATGTTCAATAATAAAAAAGCTATAAGAAAATGAATTTTAAAAAAAAGTTCAGTGAATTAGTCCGAAAAATGACTTAGTAATATATGGTTACTATGACAACCAAAAATTTTCAAATAATTGTTAATTCTAAAATCCACTAAATAAGAGAAAAAAACAATTTAATTTATTTAAGTACCATAAAACATTTTTTAAAACCAAACAAAATGAAACGAAATAGTAAACCAAACAATTTAATTAAGTAATTCGGGTACATAACTATCTCGCCTTTTTTAAAATTTTTGTTGCCTCCACCAATGTATTTCAATACATTTATCATATCGGTTTCGAACATTTTTTATCGTATTTTTTAATTGTTCTGGTGTAATTTCTGCGCAAGCTTGGCGTATTCTTGCACGAAGTTCCTGTCGGTTTCTTGGGCGTGTCTTATAAATTTTTTGTACAAGGAGACCCACAGGAAAAAATCGAGTGGTGTTAAATCGGGGGATCTGGATGGCCACCTAATTAACTCGCTACCTATCCAGTGGTGTGCAAAACTTGCATATAACCATTAGGTATAGTGAACAGGAGAGCCACCTCTCTTATTTAGTGGCTTTTAGAATTAATAATTATTTGAAAATTTTTGGTTGTCATGGTAACCATATGTTATTGGAAGCCATTTTTCGGGCTAGTTCACGGTGCAATTTTTGAATATTCATTTTCTTATAGCTTTTTTATTATTAAAGATATTCGAATGAAATTTTGATTAAAACCATTTCAAGACCTTCCTAACCCAGTGGTGTACTCAGATTTTTAATAAAAGAAACGCTAATAAACTTTTACCATTTTCGACATCGAAAAATAATCAGAGAATGCCTTGAAAATGAAAATTAATTAGACTTTTTATTGTTCTATGTATTAAAAAAATAAATGCGAATCGGTTTCAAAAACATGGATTTTTACAGAGGTGCTCCCATTTCAAATGGGTCACACTGTATATGACCATTAGTCTACGTTATCGGATAGTTAGGTGATCTTTTACTGAATGGAAGGAAGCAATACCGAAAACCTTACCAAATTCTGTTTGATTTTCTACACTAATAGCTACGATTTTTCTGTAAAGTAATCAAATAAATTGCGAAAATAGTTAATTTCTTTTTGTTTTAGTTCATTTTTAATTCCTAAATATGAATAACAATTATGGTACATAAAAAACTAGGTAATGGATTGAAACAAGTCTTTCTCTCTCGCATCCTCAGGCAAGCGGAATAAAAATCATGCTCTTGCGTTACAATTATTGTACCTTCTTGTATTCTGTAATATAACGAACCTGAAATAAAAAAAATATATTTGTAAAATTTGCTACAAATTCCATTTCTTAGCAGTGTACTTAATGCAATGAGTTTGTAGAAGGGAAATTAGAGCTATTAGAGATCGGGAAAAAACTACAAAACTTAACGTGCGTATCATGTACCAACAGTAGTAGTAATAGTAATAGTAGTAGTAGTAGTAGTAGTAGTAGTAGTAGTAGTAGTAGTAGTAGTAGTAGTAGTAGTAGAATTGAGGAGTCAGAGTATAGTAAGAGTATATTTAGTAAGTAGGACCAACCTACTATTCTTCGCACCCTTAATCATTTATTACACTTATTCCCTCCTCAAACCTCTTCGATCTTCTAACGAACGTCAGGATATGTTTTCAATCAAAGACCCAAGAATTGAAAGGATTTTTTTCTCATTTATCCCGTATTATGAACAGGTAGGATGTTCCTCTAAATTTATCATTGATAAGTCTTAGTAGTGCCTCCTAAGTTTGCAGTGACTTTTCACAACTCTGATTAGATGATTCAGAGTTGGGCTGTTTCGACACAGTAATCAGGAAGGCCTAGATTTACTTGGCAAGTCCCGAACTTGTGTTTAGCCTTTGCTCAGTCTGTAATTCTTCGTTAGTGCCATTAAGGGTGGTTAAGATTTTTTTTATATCCATAATGGGTCTCGGACCGAAAGGGTCTCTGAATTTTGAGGTTGGTCGGTTCGCTGATATTTTCAATTTTTGGGATGTCGGTGTGCTCCGCTTAGTTTTTGACTTCTCTTTCAGTGCTACTATTCTACTGCCAGAGACCTCTGCGTGGCAGATTGTGTTGTATGATTCTAGAGCGAGGCTCTTATGCACTCCGCTACCTTCTAGATATACTCCCTCCCCAGATAATCTATCCTTGTAACACATTAAATTAGAGACATTAGAGAATTTGGAGAATTTTGAGAGAAGTTTACTTTACTTTCTTCTTACTCTTCGTTACTTAGGAGAATGATTGTTTACATTCGCTCAAGACTTTGCTGGTCTCGCTTTCACCACGCTAAAGGTGAAGATAGGAATTTCCCGCTTCATCTCTTCGGCAATGGTTTCGTAACACTCCACTTTATTTCTTCTTCTCCAGTTTCTTAAATCACTCATTCCAAGATAGGCCGTAAAGGTTTTCCCCTTTGTCCATGATTTGAAGGGAAATTGAAAATGCCGACTGCCATCTAGACAAGCAAGTTAATATTGATTAGTCTTCAGTTCGTGGCGGTTGGATTTACAGTTTCATATTCCAAGTATTGGCACGTTAATTAAATTAGCATGGCATACTAAGTGTATGACTTATAATTCGTTCGTACTTATAATGTAAAATATAACGTATAGAATAAAAAATAATATTTCGGATACCTCAAAGTGGAACAAGGACGCAGTTCACATTTTATACTTTTACACTCCTCCGCAATGTATAGGGAAATATATATCTGACATTATGTACCTTACACTGAAGAAAAAATTTTCTAATTTCTAAATAGTTTATTTCTTTGTTTTACTTCGCTTACTCTGATGCGTTTAATTATTTAAAGCTTCTTAAATCGTAAGTAAATACAATAATTATTATTCGAAAAAATTAAATATTTACCATCATTGATACTGCCGGTATTATGACCGTATGTATATTATTACGTTGTCAAATTTCAAAAGGAAATACCAACCTGACAAATTGCTAAACAATTTTATTGAAATGACTTCCAGTGGATATGCTGACATATAAATGTTGCTGTTTGCATTTGCTGAAAATGGCACCGTCTTTGAGGCCGACAGTAAATCTAGGAAATTTTGCAATAAAAGTCGCATATACAGTAAGTGACAATAAATTTGCTTAACAAATATATACCAGGAAGTCTTTTACAATTACTGATATTTATTTTATACTGTAAAGTTCACAGTTCTCGACTATAATTACCTACCAGGATACATTTCAATGTAAGTGTTGTTATGAGACTTCAACTACAAATCATATTAGCTTCGGAAAAATGACACCTGAATAAACTTTGGACAATTAACTATATTGGGTAATGTGTATAGTTTAAAAATATCACGTACCCTTCTCCTAGAAAAACTTTTAGCAAAACTTTATTCGTACGTATTTATATTAATATTAAAACGAGTAGGAACTTTTACAATATTTACTTTGGAGTTAAATAATCATGGTGCATTACTACCGACATTGTGTTAAATCAAAAAAATCAGTACTGTCTATTTTCCAAACTGTCCTCGGTGAGATTTCTTATATTATTGTATTAAGTTTAGTTTCCAGTAAGACTGCACATAAAGTAATTTTGTGCAAGCCAGTTCAAAAAATAAACTGGGTGTTGACTTGACCATATGTGATTCGATTGTTATGAATAATTCGTATTTTATGCAGAAATGGAAAGTGTGAAAAAATAGAAAATAAATTATTGTTAATTAAATAGCCTTACAATAGTACATATCAAAACATCAAGTGGATTTTTGAAAACACGAATCCCAACAACACAAGAAATTTTGGTAAAAAATTGTTATAATCCACTAAACGACCTTTTATAAATGGTACATTGCACTAAAAAATAGGCATCTCTGATACAATAGACGGTTAAATGAGCGTCAACGTGTGACTAAAAACTAAAAGATATATTAGACTATTAAATTATCACAATAATTTATTATCAGTTCCTTTGTCTTCTATTATTTGTCCTCCGCATTCTGCTATCGTCATCGTCCTCTGTCGTCTGCCATTTGTCATCTGCTATCTGTCCTCTATCCTCTATCTTCTATCCTCTGTCCTCTGTCTTCTGTCTTCTGTCCTCTGTCCTCTGTCCTCTGTCCTCTGTCCTCTGTCCTCTGTCCTCTGTCCTCTGTCCTCTGTCCTCTGTCCTCTGTCCTCTGTCCTCTGTCCTCTGTCCTCTGTCCTCTGTCCTCTGTCCTCTGTCCTCTGTCCTCTGTCCTCTGTCCTCTGTCCTCTGTCCTCTGTCCTCTGTCCTCTGTCCTCTGTCCTCTGTCCTCTGTCCTCTGTCCTCTGTCCTCTGTCCTCTGTCCTCTGTCCTCTGTCCTCTGTCCTCTGTCCTCTGTCCTCTGTCCTCTGTCCTCTGTCCTCTGTCCTCTGTCCTCTGTCCTCTGTCCTCTGTCCTCTGTCCTCTGTCCTCTGTCCTCTGTCCTCTGTCCTCTGTCCTCTGTCCTCTGTCCTCTGTCCTCTGTCCTTCTGTTCTCTTTTCTCTCTCCAGTTTTAAACCAAAAAAGCTGCAGGAATACTTGGTGACCGTAAATTCCCTTGAGATTAACACTAGTTATAGTCTATGTCTCGATTTGACTTAACAAGTCACTTGTATTTAAACTATACATAATTAGATATGCGGTGATAATGCGTCAATTGTTAAAAACTAAATTAATATTTATTTATGTTATTTAAATACATGACAATTTGAATTTCAATTGCCACTTCAATTATCGTTAACATAAAAATTAGGTTGTCGGTTCAATAAACAAGTTATTTGAAACCAGCAAAATAACAAACAATTGTGTTATTTCTAGAATAGGAAAAACAAACGAATAAGGCCAGGCCAGTAAGACTTTGTTAACCAATCTGATTGACAGATTTATTGCTTCATATTAAAATAATGCCTGAAGTGACCTTAGTTTGTAAAGAAATATGTAGGTAAACGGAATATGACGCGAATTAACGCATAACATAGTAATTAAAGTAACAATCAAATTCTATCGTAAGCAACAAAACACATTATTCTATTTAGAAAAAATGTAGGCTAATGATATTGCCATTTAAGTGATAAATACATTTTTGCGTAGGCTTATTTTTTGAGAAATAAACAATGGTGGACAAGAAAAGAGTGGTGGGTTACACAGTGTTGCGTGCCTAGTGGAAAATGACAGATGACAATTTAATAACTTTTATTTTCCAGTAGTGGTAACGTTGAATGCTAAGAGTAGTCTAAAATGGCTTTTATGGTGATGCAAATTATAAGTAACAGAAAAAAAAACCAACATACATACATGACATAACACAATTACTTTTAAATTTAAGCGACGTGGGCAATTAAATGGCACTTATTGTAATCCTACGCTTAGGTTAGATTTGTATTGTTTTTAGGTGCCGTGGATGTATATTATAAGCAACTATAACAAAATTTGACATACATATTTCCTTAGTTAATAAAATGAATGTGGATTATCTATCAGTTTAATTTTTCCAAACTTTTGCCTATTTTATAATATGATTGTTATCTAATGTATATTCACACATTTTCGATTTCTCAAATTGCTCCTTTATAAATATATTTCTGTTAATTTGACGAAATTTGCAATAGAGAATGTGTAGTGCAAAAAGGCTACAGCTTTGTTTCAGCGCAGTATATTCGTCAAATTTTAATTAAACTGCGAGGTAATAAACATCAGAAAATAATAGTGGGTAATAAGAAACGCATAAATTGGGTCGAAATGAATATTATGTTACATCCAATTAAAAGTTTTAAATTGCTACATATGCATTTTAAATTTTAATATACATCAATAAAAAATTTTTTGTTGCTACCCAAATTAGAAATTATTATCAGGTACTAAACATTGTAAATATTGCAAAGGGTGTCAAAAAATTGTTTGTTAGCATCCAAATTGAATAAAGGGGGATTTCTGGTCAGAAAACCAAACAACAAAAAGCTTTTGCAAATCCTAAATGAAACCTAGGAATTAATCTATATATTATCCAAAGAAGGAGCGACGGAAGAATGAACGGTGCCTGATTTGATGATTAGACCTCGATTTAGAAAATATGGTTGCAATTTCGTCATTGGATATTAGTGAGAGCTTTTTATTTACTCATAAGGGGTGCCCAAATAGAAAATCATATCTCAAATCACTCGATTGTAGTTTTACCACAATGTACCCCATTATGCTGCAAAGGTTATGGTATATTTTTATTTTATATACCTATATATTAATAGGTAAATCGGAAGAAGATCGATAATTTTGCCACTCAAGTCTCCACATACTGTATTTTTTATGGGGTTAATGAACTTTCCCTAACTACGATGACATGGAAAATATAATAATACCAGGAAAAATGCCTATTTTTGATGGTATTACACGATGAATGTTTCTTATGACAGAAAATGCATTGAACGCAATGAAATGCCATTTGAACATTTTACATAAACTGGTGCACAATTGAAGCGGATATTGGAAAAATATGAGCAATATTTGAACCTCAATATTTTTAGAATTAGATGATTAACCTTGGTACGGTTTTTTTGTGATCGTTAGCAAAATTCATTGAATTCATCCACCGTAAATAGATTTCTAAATTGTGGGTGTTTCTTTTAGCTACAGGGTGATTATCTAGATCCTTACATTTATACTAAAATTCATCGTTCTCCTAAATCCCTAAAAAAAATTTTTGGGATTTAAAAAAATATGTTCTTTATGATGATCTATAATTAATTCTAAAGAATCATTTTAAATTTTTTTTTATAGTTTTCTTATTTTTAGAGATATAATTTGTTATAGAAAAAATGGCGAATTTTTTACGTTTTAGGTTACAGCATTTTAATATGATTGTCAATAACAATTTTTTCTCCCATATTCAACGCTCCCAGCGCACCCTCTTCGAATCCAAATTAAACAAATTGTGTAACGTAATAGAAAATTAATTTATAAAAATTAATCAAAAGTTTTTATATTATCACCAAACTTCTTTCTTATATTCGCACTTCGTAAAAAATTTGAAAAACTTAATGTTTTATCAATTTTCATAGAATATTTCATTCTTGGATAATAATTCCGAAACGATTTCGGAATTTTTTAGTTATCTGTATTATTAATCGATATTATAAAAAAACCATACAAATATTCACTTTTGTTTTAATACGACGAAAACGTCTTTGCTATAATAATTATTTGAAGTGTAATACATTAGGCAATAAATGTAGGTCTTATTATTTCACAACTATAAAACAACAATTTCACAGAGAATATAAATTATATACATTTAAACAATAATTGATTATTCCTCGTGGTATATATAATAAGAGTTAATTGAAATAAGCTATAAATCGAATACATCGAAATTTCCGTAGCCTAGCTATTCAGTCTCTTGACACCTCCGCAGCATTAGGGACCAAACAATTCCGAGTGATTTCATAAACACTAACCATTACCAAATAAAAGGACCTATTTTAAACCGATCCATCCTATTCAACTACTTGACAAATGTCCTAGGCCGTTTAACTGAAATATTACCATTTATAACACAATGAGATCTATCCACAACTGTCAAAATTCGGCCTTAAATAATGACCGCAGTCAAAACACCCAATTGTGCGTATCTATTTTCATATCCTTTAGATTATACGAAGTATTCCTCAAATTAAACGAAAAAGAGAAGCCAATATTTGCTTTTATAAAGCTGAAGAGAGACGAGCGGCGGCTGATTCAGTGACATGGTAGATGGGACCCACCACAGTGCTGGTGACAAAGTGGGCAGATGATGGCATTTAAAATAGACGTATTAAAAACATGCTCATAGAGTGTGACCCCCTAACAATTTTTACAACAACACACGCCATTGTAATATCAAAAGTGTGTAATTAGCAAAAAACCATCAGTTGTAATTACTCCAGTCATTCTAGACAGTGAATAAAGTTCCAGACGTCTGACTTAACGCTTTAATTCGAAATCAAAGTTTTATTGGACTTGTAAATCTTTGAATTGCATCGAGCTGGACTTCTGTTACGTGTAAGTGCTGATTCGACCACAT
The DNA here is from genome assembly GCA_963680705.1 of Rhagium mordax. Lineage (NCBI taxonomy): Eukaryota > Metazoa > Arthropoda > Insecta > Coleoptera > Cerambycidae > Rhagium > Rhagium mordax. Next base: position 23,686,649 of record OY796657.1, on the reverse strand, counting down.
TTCTTTGCGAATAATTTTAAATTTTCAGTTGGTTACAAAAAAGGCTATATTATTAAAAACTTTAATGAAACATCTAATTTATTGTGGAAAAATGAAGAAAGTTGCCTTTTGATACGTGCACTTTCCAAATATATGACACAAAAAGTGTTTCACGTTTACTATATCAAGCGAAAAGTATTGAAGTAGTTGGAAAAATTGTGTCTATGATAATTTAGCATACATATATTATGTCATTTGATATGCAGGAAATATTTGAAATAAACCAGCCACGAATGTGTGTATTTGAGCAATCAAAAACCAAAAATAACATAACACTTATTGAAACATATAGTAATTCATTTCTTAAAGTTCAAATCTTCACTATCGACAGGAATGAAATTAGCCTTTGTTGAAAGTGAGGTCGATTTAAAGCCAAATCGAAGAGATCGCATATTCATGGGAAATTAGAATTAAGTTACATACATTATTTGATATTCCCATTTACAATTATATATACACTGTGGGCCAAATTAAATGGGACCCTAATTCTTCTTGTAATAATTTCTTTATTACTCGACGATTTTTTACCGTTTTTGGGTATGTTGTACTAAAAACTATCCGAAATGAAAGCCTGGTTCAAATGTAGCAATATTCAACTGGCGTGCAAGAAAAGTGGCATTTATTTAAAACTGTGCATTTGAAGTCGTTGCAAATTTTAGTCAAATTAGGCCAAATTAAATGGGACCCTAATTCTTCTTGTAATAATTTCTTTATTACTCAACGATTTTTTACCGTTTTTGGGTCTGTAACAGCTGTCATTTAAATGTTGTTTTGTTTTCAAAGCTGCCTTTATAGCAATTATTGTATTAATGCAAAATTGCTCATGCGAAATCCGTGTAATGCTTCACAAAAATGGCTATTTCAAACCTAAAACTTTTTAAATCTTTAAAATCTCATAGGAGTCGCTAGTCTACATGCTTTTAAATATCTTTTACTTACTTTGAAAATTTTATGCTATTAGACTAATATTTGCAACGACTTCAAAGGCACAGTTTTAAATAAATGCCCCTATTCTTGCACGCCAGTTGAATAATGCTACATTTGAACCAGGCTTTCATTTCGGATAGTTTTAAGTACAACATACCCAAAAACGGTAAAAAATCGTTGGGTAATAAAGAAATTATTACAAGAAGAATTAGGGTCCCATTTAATTTGGCCCACAGTGTATATAATTATAATTCCCATTATACAATTATCACAAATTATAACCTACTACACATAACCTTATTCGATGATAATCTACGTTATTCACAGCGGCTTTTCTATAATCTTCTGGAATAAAGGAGATCGTAATTAGATGTGGTGTTATTTATTATTATTATATTTATTAAAGCATAAGAAACAAAATGTGAAAAGAGAAAATAATTTTTTTTATTCGATACATTGAAAAAAATTTTTTTCTTATTTTATTTTTAAACTGGTTTTAACAAATGGAGCGCCATAAAGATAACTTTCTTTCACTTCTCGCTACTTGAGCAAAATTTCCCAAAAATGTACCGATTTCAGTGTAAAATTCTGGAAATTATAACCATTCTATATTCATTTTTCTCAATTTTATTTTTGCAGAGTTGAGACATTTACGTAACAAATTCTGATTAGAGGTCCAACTGTGAGTTTCAACAGTTCAAGGATCGGTTTCGTTACTACACGGCATAATCATAATGGCGGTTAGAATTAACGGATATCTAATTCAAAGAATAATTTGTATAATATTATCATTTAATTTTAGTATAAGTAGAACAAATCTAATTAAAAACAGCAGTAAATTAACTTCAAAAATGGTCTGAGGATGTTTGTTGCACAGCTGCAAATTTAACCTTGAAAATAATAAATTAATCGCTAGTCCAGCGTGTGTAAATTTTTTCACACGTTATTATATCTTCTTTTCTTTTTATTTCCTACAGTCAAAAGATTTGAGCCGTTGTATAGGTACTTTCTGGATCTACCTAAAAGACTTTCTTACTGGGAGTCATATTCTACTATTTGCGCAAGTTATGCAGCGATTTTTTCTTTGTCCAGCAAAAAAAACAAAGTAATGAGAAAATAAAGGACAAACTGTTAACGTGCTTTATGTTTTATTTAACAACTTTCAACGTGTGTGGTCCTCTGGCACGCGATATACTACCGAACCGTGTTGTTGATTTAGTCGTCCCTTCTCTACAGGACTCGCTGAGACGATGACTTAAAGACCGCCGTTAAGTCTGTTCCAAACGGAATACGTAATTTCCCATCACTTTTAGTGGTACTATTTTTCTTCAATTAGAAAAGAGATGTAAATAATTAAAACTAATCAAAAATAATGTTTCGCTTTGATTAGAAATATATTCATAAAAATTATTGTATTTAAATAATTTAACAATTTTAACTGATTGTATCAGAAGATATTCTTAGCTCCAGACAAGTTTTGTTAAAAACAAAATGTTTCTCTTTACTCAACAGGATGGCTTCGTTTTGGATCCAGAACTTTTGCTCATTTTTAATTAATGGCGTCAGTTCAGTCCTGAATTTGTTGTCGAAGACGTTTGAATCAACGATTCTTGATGAACAAATTATTATTAATGCTAAAGTAAAATTGATTTTTTAGTTATCCCATTAAAGGAACATTATGAATTGTTTTATGTTTGTCGTTGCCATCATTATTCGTAACAGTGCTTTCTTAAACACAACTGTGTATTTTGCATGTTCATAATCTCATCAAATACCGAATACATTGTTGTTTATTGAAATTTTGTCAAAAAATAGCGGTAATGTAAAAATACGTTATTCGCACAATTGTTGGTCGCAGAGCGGTAGAAACGCCTTCATGGGTGTTTATATGTTCACCGTTAGTGTAATTGATATTTATGAAATACTTTGTTTTGTACGTGCTAACATACCTATACTCGTTTGTACCGACCATGACGATCGTTCAATTGCTGATCAACATTGTGCCACTTTATAGCAAAAGGGAGTATATTTAAATGGTGGCTTATAACAATTTCTTCACGTAGTATTTATTTTTATGACTTAAAACTACAGACTGATTTCCTTTGTTTCTGGAGAATTCTTGCGTGGAATGAGGCTACAGATAGATAACGGACACACATCGAGTATCTGATTAGATAGGTACTGGAATCTTCTTTTTCGAGAAAAATTTTAATGTCATGGCTGGGAACGGAATATGGGACCCTAGGTGAGAGTCAAATTTTCGGCTAGGCAGTCATAGGTCAATTTTATACATTCATTTACCCTCAAATGTAATTAATTACATTTGCATTTTCACGTCAGCCAAAACACGCGAGATGAGATTTAATATTTCTTAATGTATATTCCTATGTATGCAGACTGCAAAAGATCAAAGTAAAACTGTCGAACTATGTAATTGGAGAATTTGTGCGACAATCACATCATATTAATTGGCTACAATTACACATAAAAAAACTCTTTTGCAGCACTGCTTCGTTATTTAATGGTTGACAAATTGAATTATAAAATATATTAATAGTCAGAATTTCTAACAAACTTGAGAGCAAAACAATTGACTCGATTTTTTAACATTGTCAGAGTTAAATGAAGTTTTTTCGAAAAGGTACGTCCAAACATTTTCTAAAAATGTCAATACTGGAACAAACTAGAACAACTTTGCACCAAGAAATGCAGCATTTTTTTTATAAAATATTTATTTGGCCAAAAGAGTATGGCTAAGAGTTCATCAAAGTGAATTGTAATACATTGCTTAGGTTAAAATTATTATTTTGGAAATATTTCTGGTAACAGAAATAGTTATTAACGGCATAAGGCCGATATGTAGCAAATATCAGACAAGATTGAAGTTTGTAAAATCGAGGCGAAGCCGAGATTTTACTATCAATCGCGTCTATTATTTGCGTATCGGCCGTGTGTCGTTCAGTATTTTTCATTATACCATAAATACTTTAATATTTAATGATGATTTGTAAGCCTTGCATTTTACTTCAATTCATTTATCGGCCTAGGCCGATATTGGTGTCATATCAATGAAGAATAGAGTAATGATAAATCTTATCGGCCTAGGCCGATATTGGTATCATATCAATGAAGAATAGAGTAATGATAAATCATAATAGCAGAATAGTATAATGAAAAATATTTAAAAGTATAGGTGCCTCGGAAATTATGTATAAAACGGCAGAAAATTTTATTTTTCGAACCGAGCAACTAATTTTGATACTTGGATGTAACTTTGCATTATGAACAACTTCTTCAAATAGCATTCTTCGATACCTTCAAAAGTAAGGGTAGTTTAATCTTGAGCCAATTTTTAATATGTACCTAATTTGATTTTCTGACCTAAGCGCCCGAACTAACACAAACTTGTGTAGACACTTACTTGTTTGAAACCTTGCACAAACTTTTATCAAGTGTAAAATTTTTCTGAAAGTCAATAACAAAATAATTTCCCATGTTGTGCAGACTTTTTGGCGGACTTTGTATATACTATTTCCTTATGCATTATTTGCATCAATGTTTTCATTTAATTATGAAGGTAACTGTGTATGTTGAGAGATACATAATGATCATTGAAAATTATTTTGAAAAAAATCCTATCTCCTCCCTTCCCATGAGATCCATTAAACAGGTTATGAAGGACATCTTGATGTGTTAATGCTTTCCAGTCCATGTTTCAGTTTTTCTCTCTTCTAAAATATTTGTAATTACATCCTCTGGTCTGGTATAACTAATTCTTATTGAAATTATATTGAAAAATTATACCATCGCGTTCCCAACAGATAATGAATATTTCCAAAACGAATTACTTTATGAAAAGCTGTATTTACAAAACTGTCTTGTTTTCATAATACAAGAGTTGCGTTATTAGGCACACGTTTAAATTAAAATAAAAAATCGCTGTAGACCTAAGAAATTATTTTTTTAAATGGTCGATTTTAACTTCGTCATCAATCTCCCGAGACGAATTTTTAATTTTAAATTATATAATTTTTTATATTTTAGATCCAAAATTGATTTTCTAATTAAAAATATACTTTTTTTTCAATTAAAATCATTCTACAGATCACAAATATAAAAGAATTCGCCCAATTTAGTTTTAAATCTTTACTTAGATCTGCCAAAATAGAATATTCATTTCTCTTTTTCATTCTTGACAGCTGCCAAAATCAGTATCAAATTTAAAATACAAGTACATATATGTTTTTTGTAATTTAAAAAACAATGTGAGTTTTTATAGAAAAGAGGTATACAATTATTTAAATTTAAATCTTCCTATTTTTATAATTCAAATTAAAATAATGTTTTCGCTTTTGGCAGCTGTGAAATTTTCTATCAACTTAATGAAAATGCCATCAAATAATTATCTGAACAAATGAAAGTACTAAGCAGACACTTTTCTATAGGTTCTGGAGGTATTGAATACGAAATTAATTTCAAAAAAATATTAATAATTATATTTATTGGTAACTGCTAAAATTGCTTCCAACAACAAAAATATGTTTAGTAAATAATCAATTTTAGATCTAAGTTACAAAAAATTATAGCTATTAATAAAAAAATCGGGTTTGAGATTGATGAAGAATTTAAAAATGAACATTTAAAAAAAATAAAATGATCCAATAAATTCTACGATATTGGTATTTTGTTTTTCCACCCCACTGTGCGCCGCCCTATATTTATTGATAGCTCTCAGTTTGGCTGACTTACACATCTACCAAATCTCACCAAAAACTTAAAATGTTTTCAAGTTACCATGACGGAAGAAGCCGACGGACAGACACAATTTTATGAGTATATTTTTTTCTACCTCTGCCACCGTATTATTCATTGTCCGCTCTTTCTTAAATATAATCTTATCCTAAAATACGTCATGAACTAGATACCTACGAAGTTGCATCAAAACCTTGAATAGTAAAATCCATTCTATTGCTTTTCTAGTGGAGTTTACGTGTTCCCTTCAAAACATTTTTATTCAAACTAATCCCGATGTACAAGTTATTTAATAGCGCAATTAGAATAACTTGCCTGGAATTTAGTCCCAGTTATTATTATGGTTATTATTTCCAAGTATTCACTGAAAATAATACCCTCAATAACCTCTAGAACGTTTGTTTAGTCTTTAACTTCTTTAGCAATTATATATACCACCCAATCTATACCATAAACAACGTAATATGTTCAGCCTGTAATTATAGTAGTAAAGCATATGGGAAGGAAGCTTACATCATAAAATTTACTTTATTGACATATTGGCGTAACGGGAAGGAATTTTTAACAAAAATAATTGGATAAATTGCTTTTGTTTAGAGCACGTGAGAAATTATACTATGTGTGTACACAATGTTGGGGAAAGGAATTTATTGGTATTTTGAAAATATGCAAGCCACAATTTTATTAAGCCGAGGTTTGGTGATAACGGAGTGAAAATGAGTCTTGCCTATGAACCCAGAAATATTTATTTATTTGTCGGCCTATTTTTGACGTAAATATCAATTATATAATGATACCACTAACCAGATAATTTGCTGAACTCTGATTTTATTTAGCATATCTTTAAGGTAGGTGCTTGTATGGTAGACAGGCGAAAGTCACACTTTGCCCAGCGTGGAATTGAATCCGACACTACTTTGATAAAAGAACGCTTCATTGTGCACTTAGTACACTATACAAGAAAACTTGTATTGTGCTGCCAACATCACATGTGTATCAATGTGTATAATAAACCGTGCGTTCTCTAGCTTGCGTTTGAACTTAAACTAAAACTGGTAGGTCTGTCAATTTTGCCAGGTCCAATCTAATCTAATTTGATAACACTTTCATTAACTGAATCTTGATGTTCGGAAGAAGGTATTAAGGATCATTTCTAGTGTATTCAGTAAAAGCAAAAGTAATAGTAGCAGTAGTAGTAAGATCAGCAAGGATTGAATATGCTTCCGTAGAGTAATTTATAGACAAGTTCGCCAAAAAATAAGCGCAGTCAGTAAGAAAATTCGCATGAGATCATCTTCCAACTTTTACTGTTTCTGAGGTTACTGCAAACCAATCGCATAAAAGAATTCTTGTCATGTTCAGTGCAACGTACATAAATAAATTTAAAAAATAAGGTATCTACTTACTCTCATTTTCCAAGTTAAACTTTATAACTTTCTTTATAAGCAAGAACAAGAAGGTTATGTTGGGCAATGTCATAAAAATAATAATATACAATTTAGTCGGTAGGAAAACTAAACTGAAACTGAAACCGTTGTTTTAAATAACAAACCGTCTATTCCACTCAGTTATATCAATTTGACTTGTTTCAGTGAATAATTTAACAAAACATTCTCAATTAAACTAATTAAGCTAATTGGTTGTACTGGAATGAGCATAAACTAAAATAGATTATATAATTATTATATTCGTTCAGTTGGTAACGGGTTCACTTTGTTTACCTTTTGTATATACTAAATTCTAAATGGAAATTATGATCCTCTGCAGTCTATATTTAGAAAATTTTCAACTCTCAATGTTATTAAAAATTTTAATATTTTCTAAAACAATTCCATTTAACAGCATATCTAGAACTACATTATATAATTGCTTAAACTTACGATTTATATATTTTTGATGAAAATCAATGAAAGTATAAAAATGGTAATTTCTAAATGAAACTAAAGTTTGATGATGGTCCTTTTAATTTCTACACTTATAATTGCAGATCCCATGGTTTCACTGAATTACCATCTGTAGGGGTTACATTAATAATACATATAGAATCCTTGGCAGCGTCATGGAGGCATGATGATAATTCGCCGAAATTAGTTGAGATTTAAAATTATGTTTATAGAACCATAATTGAACTTTCGTTTCATTTAGAAAATAAGGATTGTTTGCTTTATTAATTACATCAAGAAAAACTCACAATCTATACGTTAGTATTTATTCTAATTTTATAAATCCACTTATAAACTGTAGAAGTATTTTTATTGAAGGAAAACAGATCTGCTGATACTGCTTAGTAACATTTCATAAGACCAGTGAGACTGAAGGAAGAAGAGATGACTGGTGTAACATGGTGACACTGATTTGAATCTTAATTGTTGATACAAGTAGAAGGCTGGCACACGTTGATACTGAGTCTGTCGATCATCTCATAATGAAATCGATCAGCTATAAAAATTAGATAATTTTTCTGATGACATGAGTGTTTAAATATGTAAAGTGGGAAAATGGGGAAGTGTAATACTTAATGTAATTTTTCAATACAAATATAACAATGTGTCACAATACAATTCCAGTAACCGTTTCTTTGTTACTATGATGCCTGTTTGATGCTCCATAAATTCAAAATATATGCCATGGCAGACATATTCAGAATAGCCTCTAGATTTAAAAAATGCCAAAATAACCTTGTATATTTTCTCATTTAAAGATAAAAAATTGATAAAACCGGAACTCGCAGAAATTTGGCAGATGAATAACAGTATATATTTCGTTTTGGTAATCTATGATACAAGCCAAGTTTAACCTTTATCCGCCAAAAAATAAAAAAATAGCGTCAGGAAAATGATTTGGTTACCACCAGATATATTATTTATTATATGTATCGATGGTGATCATGTGGCGTTTGTTGCATATTGTATTTTCTGTGATTTTGTTGTAATGTTATTATTATTATCAACGAACATATTTTAACTGAATTTGGACATGCAGACGTTTAGGTAGATCACCAATAGAGACCTTTGATGCTAACGACAAGAGGATCATTTAGCTTTGGATATAGAACCTACATCCACAAAATATTTGTGGCATGCTTCATTCATAGTTGAAGAATGCGTAAAATTAGAAGCAATACTCACATTGATCCTGATGGAGATGTTTCATAATAAAGGAGATATTATAGCTATTAACATATCTAGGAATGTTATGACTATCATAACTGCCGCAGATGTCGGTTTGAAATCCGAGCTCGTAGAGCGAGGAATTTAAGACATCTAAGGCTGTTATGATTCATAACATCCATGATTTGTTCAATAGTTTATCGGTTTCAGAAAATAAAGACATTATTAATAGATATTACCTTTTGATATTCTCTTATTAATAACGTTTTCATTTCATTAGTTGGTCAAGTCTGTATGGGTTGATTTGTCGCCATGGTTATAGTTATATTTTGTTTGTTTTTATTTGTTATCTTTTTTCATATTACATAAATGTTTACATTTTTACATGTCACAATGGCTACATAAAACTGGACCTTGGATTGCCTGAAAATATATTTCAGTTGGATTTCAGTATTTAATTATTATTGTTTGGAGTTTTCTGTCTGTCTGTATTAATAAATAGCCCTATAGTTTCATTGTTTATTATTTCATATGTTGACAGTTATTGACAGATCTGTATTGTAATATTACCGTACAAGCAATAAATATAACTGTACAACTTTAGTTATGACTTATTTATCAGCCTACTTTTGCATTTTGAAAATATTAAAAACTTCGTGTCTCACTCATCGGAAAAATCAACAATTCAGCTGTGATGTGCACACATGAGCATTGTTGATGTTGTGGCGATTCGGGTTGTGATTTGAGCTGTAACAATAATGAACTTATTGGCATGTTGCTTATGTAAGGAATATATATCACCAGAATGCATTGTTTGGAAATGATGAGAATTTTAACATTTGACATCCTTTCTAAGTCTAATTGATCAACAGAAATCGTCAAAGTATTTTAACGATTACAAAGAATTGCATTTTCTGATGTCTTGGTAGTATATTATTCACAATGAACTGAGTCAGTTATACAGACGCGTATTTCCTTATAATGATTAATCATTATTATGTGAATTATTTTGTCACAACTTATTGACACATTTTATTTAATTACTATTGTCAACATTAAGTGATAACTGTTGCTCATTTATTCTACTATGCAGCACTAACAGAAGATTCTGGAAAATAACATTGAATGACGTTTTATAATCATTAAAAATTATTCTACTATGCATACCTACAACTAATGAAACTTTCAAATTGAAAACCTTTTTGTGTTTTCTGTCAGTATCCCAAACGACCAATGAATTTTTTATTTATAACTTCTTGAGAAATGTTGTTACATTCTAATTTAATTTTGTTTTTTAATTCTTCAATAGTGTCAAGTTTACATTTGTACACTACGTTCTTTATTTAGATGATTCCAAGGGAAAAAATCTAGCGGGGTAAGATGCGGTGACCTTGGTGGCCATCAGCCATTTTTCAGACCTTAAATTATTTCTCAATGTTATTATTTACTGCTCATGTGCTATTTTATGGTGAAATATCACAATAAAACAAGAAATATTTAACTCCAAAAAATAATATTTTCAAATGTCTGTAGCTCCAAACTTATGACCTCTAGACCCTAACTGGTAGGTCTTTAAAATCAGTTTTCTATAGAGATTCTAAAAACGAAAATATATACAGGGTGCAGGCAGCGACGACGTCATAGTTAAAAAAATCAAAACAGAAAATGCGCCATTCAAAATAATAAGCCTTTCCGAGGATTTTAAAAAAAATATTTTCGTATTCAGAAAAAATAAATTTATATACCTACACACTTGTACAGTATAAAAACGAAACCTTGAGTTATGTTAAATAGTCCATGACATCTTAATTTTCTACTAATGTGTTTGTTTGAGTTATGTACTAACTAAATTATATTGTTTCTTGGAAAATATATGACCAACATTATTTTTAAAATGACAGATAGCTAGTACATGTTTAAATAAAAGTTAGGATACTATTCCTTAATCTTAATTCATTTTCCGAAAAATAATACATATACCGGGTGGTCCAAAAAAAACCGGAATTTTTTATTTCTCTAATAGTTTCGCCAATTTTTAACCGATTTTAATTATTCAAAAACTAAATTATAACTAAAAGATCACGTTATGAGGTAATAAAAATATATTTTAATTATTACTAAAATTGTAGATGGCGTTAGTCATCAAACTTGGGCCTTCTTTAAGATCGGCTGGAACTTTTTTTGCTAAATAAACAATGAAAAGATTGTAGAAGTATAATAGAATAACCATTTGTGAATATTTTAAGACATCAAATACTAAAATCGACCACTTGGTTCCGAAGATATAGTCCGTAACATAAAACCGTTTTATCACAATTTTGTTGATATTCTATGCCACTCGTCTAAACACCAATATTTATTTTAGTCAAAACGGCATTAATATATATTAATATTACCTCATAACGTGATCTTTTAGTTATAATTTAGTTTTTGAATAATTAAAATCGGTTAAAAATTGGCGAAACTATTAGAGAAATAAAAAATTCCGGTTTTTTTTGGACCACCCGGTATATGCAATTTTTTTTCTTTGAATTTTAAAATATAGCAAGTATGTTGCATAGGTAATGTATTATTTCCACGAAAATGCCGTACCTATGTAAATTTTAAACAACGTATGAATTTTAAAAATTAAATGTATGAATGAAATTAATTAAAATTTACTACACTTTTTAATTATCGTTAGCATCACGATATAATCAACACACTCGCACCTACATAATTATATAGTGCACTAAAATAGGTAATATTTATGCTAAAATGATCATGTAGAATGCAAATAGTATTTAAAGTTAAGGAAAAGAGAATCGTTAATTTGAAATACGTCGAATCGGTAAGACCTAGCCTAGCATTAACCAAAATTTATTTTTAATTCTATGGTAGTCAACAGTTGAACGATTCAGTCTCAGGTGAGTGGATCAGTGGTCGAGTTGAAATTTCCAGCTGTTTGACTGCGCCAACTTTGTAATGACTTTATATACATACACGGAACATGTCGTGACAATCTGCGACTTACGTAATTAACCGCTCGATAATTCTGCATGGTACGTTTTGGTGATATTGCACGTTCAACGTGCTTGCCTATTAGAATGACTTAATTTTTAATAGTACAATCGCAAGTGCCAAAAGTATAATATATAATACAAGAGATAAGATTAATGCCATATACCCCAAAAAAGAAACATGATGCAGCTACGGACACGTGTTTCGGAGTTATTGCTCCTCGTCAGCGTAGCGTAGCTAAATAAAGAATATAAGATCTAAAGCAATAACTGGTTAGAAAGCACAGTACACAGTACTCAAATTCGTGCTTTCGTGCATCATGGACCACGATTGCAGCCTCAAATGACAGCAGTCGGCATGTTTCTTTTTTGGGGTATATGGCATTAATCTTATCTCTTGTATTATTTAACCCTATTAAACGTCACTCTTTTGATAATATATAATGCTATTTCATTGTAAAATATCACAACCAAACAAGAACTTCAAAAAATAATCTCTTCAAATGTTTTTCAAAACTTATGAACTCTGCTAGACCCTAAGTAGTATAATAGGTATTTGAAATCAGCTTTCCATAGAGATTCTAAAAGTGAAAATATATACACGGTGTTCCATTTAGATGACGTAATAACCGAAGCAGCGATGACGTCATAGCTAACAAAAAATCAAGGCAGAAGATGCTCTATTCAAAATAAAATCGACCTATCCGATGATTTTTACCAAATATTTTCGTATTCAGAATTTACTTTATTCCATACTTTATGTACACACTGTATAAACTGATGTTCAAAGTAAACGTTTTCTCCGAAAATATTAATGAAATTCAACTGCTCTACTCGTCTTCTAAATTTTTCGTTCAATAGATTTTATAGCATAATTAGTGAAATAAATTACAAAAATTCAAAGTTCTGCAAAACGAGTCATGATAATTTTTTTTGGCTGTGAACTGAATTTCGATCTAGCGGATGATTAGAAAATAGAAAAGAAAAAATTTATTTACCATAAAAATTGTTACAAGAACAGATAAGGTTTCGTACGTAATACAGCATACATATAAAACTTATAAATTACATGAGAAATAGGTGTGTAAGAAATAAATACATACAACACAATAAAATAATATTAGAATTTCAAAACTCGAGAAGTCCAGACAGTCCCAGCATATTGAAATTTGGACTATTTGACTAATAATACCTGAATCCCGAATGAAGAACCTTATTGTTATTTAAAGAAATGGAAAGGCACATAATATGAAGAAATTAAGGACTATTTTAATCGGTGAAGCAAGACCAACACTGAAGAAAATTTCAACAGAAAATTAGACCTCAGTATACCAAATCACATTCCTACAACCAACTGTACTATTTGGCTAATATTACCGGAATCCTGAATGAGGAACCTTATTGTTTTTTAAAGAATTGGAAAGGCATACGTGAAGAAATTAAGGACTATTTTAATCAGTGTGGCGAGACCAACACTGAAGAAAATTCCATCAGAAAATTAGATCTCATTATACCAAAGTACGTTCCTACAACCAACTTGAACTCATCGACAGCTGCTCTATTTTTATTTAAAATTACTTAAAGCATGATGTAAAACCGCATCATACATAACACGAATTATTTAAAGAGGTGCAAGAGTTGCTTGCAGGAATTGTAAAATATATCTTATAGAATATGCAGCAATTAAATTAAAAAAAATATATGTAATAAATCGACCTGCCTGAGTAGATAATGTTTAAAGACAACTGCCCAATATTCATGTGGTAGTAATTTCTCTTACAGTTCCATTAATGGTAAGGGAATCGAACTCGAGTCTTTTTGGTAAGAGCTAAGTGCGCTTGTTTCTTGACCCTCAGTCATACCACTAATCCAGATTATTTTGTGCTACTAAATTTTCTAAATGTTATTTTGATCATTTCTAATAATAAACATAAAAATAATTGAACTTTATTGTTTTCAATTTAAGTGAATTTTACTAAAGGGAACGACTATTAATAATAATATTATGATAATAATATACCACATATAATTACGACCCCCTTTATCCCGGAAGACTCTAGAAGAGCCTTATGTGAGAGGGGGCTATAAATTTAAAGACAAGGGACGTTCAGTATTCTTACAGTATTTTTTTTCCACTACCACGACCGGGATTCGAACCCGGAGCTTGAGGCCATCAGTCATACTTACATTAAACATACAATAGGGTTATTTCATGTTAAAGAAAAACTTAAAAATACCTATCAATTTGGATAGTAGAATATGCAAGAATAATGTATTGGTAAATACCATGTCTTTCTTATTTGTTAATTATTCATAAATCAATAAAAAGTATCGTCAATAATTTCAAATTTTATTAACTTCTGACGTCACGGTTTAGAACTAAATCTAGGAAGATTTGTTTTTGTTAAGATTCCTCACTCGCAATCTAGCAATCTAGCAATAGAAAAGCGGTGGTAGAGTCATTTGACACTTTTGACAGTTTGCTTTAGTTTGTGTTAGTTCATCATTTTTTACTATTATGGAGCCTAATTTCGTTAAAGCTAGCAGTGAAAATTTACCTGAAGTGAACTACGTTATGATTCAGGAATTCTTTGCGAAAAATATGGACTATTTCAGTGTCGAGTTTAAGAGCGTGAAAAATGTGAGGTTAGTTTTCTTGAGATATTTCATTTACGCTATACTGCGCATGCGTAAACATTGACGTCACGGCTGTTGGCGGGAACTTAATATTTTCAAATTACAAACCGAGTTTAAAAATAAGTAGGCGCAAAAAAAATACTTTTTTTCCAAATATACAGTATTTTTAAGTGTTCCTGATTGTACATTTAACATAAATATAAATTGTGAAATAACCCCATTGTTCTAGCCATATCTCTCTTGATGTAGTAAAATATGGTTGTGTTGAATATATGCTCTTGATTAAGTGATGTAGATAATGCTAAATTCTCTCAAAACGTTAATATAAAAGACGTTATAAAAAATAAATCTATTTAAAGAGAGGCGTTAAAAAAAGAGCAACCTTCATTATTTTAAACTGATTTGCAACTACAAATGTTTTCTAGAAATCCGGTAAACTTCGAAAGCAAGCCTTAAAAGCTTCATTTTTTTGTGTCAGTGTGAAATAAAAACTTAGTTTTAATATCTTGACATTATTTTATTATTTGTTTCCATGGAAACAACAATAGAAATTAGTCATGACGACGTGGTAACTATTATAATTTGTCAATTTGTCGAAAATTATAATAATTATTATTGGATTTCTGTAAGTACGAGCCGAAGGCGAGTGCTATAAACCACACTAGTAAAAATAATAGAATAGAATAGAATAGAATAGAATAGAATCTACCTTTTAGTCACGTGTTATAAACAATAGTACATATATTGTGTATATAAAAGATGTTATAAAAAATAAATCTATTTAAAGAGAGGCGTTCAAAAAAGAGCAACCTTCATTATTTTAAACTGATTTGCAACTACAAATGTTTTCTAGAAATCCGGTAAACTTCGAAAGCAAGCCTTAAGCTTCTTTTTTTTTTAAATTCCCAGTAGAAAAGAAAAACATTCCGATAATTTTACACTATAAGCATTTGAACTGAAATTCAGATAAAAACCATAATAGTTCATATGGAAAAGAAACTAGCAGCTTTCAGAATCTACAAACAATTCATTCTTTCATCATTTATCCGATTTTTGTTTTTCTTATTCATAAAGTTGATTTGTTTATTTCTTTAATATGATTAATATTAATGTAATTTTTAAACAAGAATCATTTTCTTGAAACCTGACTTTAATTTCAAACTTCTGAGGTTTGAAAACGATTTTTTTTAAATTAATAATTATTATTTACATAGCTTAAGGTGTACCCGTTCATATTATTTAATTTTGTGGGAAATTTACGAAGGTTTCGTTACAGACTTCTAATCTCGCTTCTAATACTGAAAAACTCAAAAAATGACACCACCTTAAAGATAAATTCCGGAGTTCTCAGTGAATCATTAAGGACTATAAAGAAATTATGTAATTATTTATTGAGAAGTGATCAACAAAGAAACATCAAATCCCACGAGAATCTCTATCCCACATGTCTGTCGCATTTTGTAGAATCCCATGTATTTTAATCAATTTTAAGCTTGATTATTAAGAACTGATTTGCATGAAATTAAACACCTTTCATAATAAACTTTTCTATAAAACCTATATTGAATCTACCAGCGCAGGAATTAAAACTGGTTAAAAAAATATAACGGTATGACATAATTTGACTCTTTTTTCACTTTAATTGAGACGTAACAAAATCAAGCCATTCTACAACAATTATCAACAATATAAATTCTTCATAAAGAGTCGAGAATAAGAAATAAAACGAAAGTACTTCTCATACATCTGTCACAATCATCCAGATGTCTAATCTATTTTTTTACGACTTGTTGCGTTCGTTCCAAGTCCGCTATTTTTCTTTTTTATCCTTCAAGGTGGGTGGGCATATAATATAGACATATACGTCAAGCTAAACGATTCAATATTTCGGTAGCGCAGCGGGAATAAGCTAATAAACTAATACAAAATTCAGATTAAGTTTTATTATGTAAATTAAGTTTGTTAATTAAGGTCGTTTCAATATCTTCGCCAGACCGAGCGTTTAAGAAACCTTTTATACACTTTTAAATGTTATGGACTTTAGTTGGGTTCAAATAAGCGGAAATAACTTTTACAAACATTGGGTGGCAAAAGGTGTGGGATATATTGAGCGTATGCCAATGCAGACTGTAGAGCAGTTTTCATAATAAAAATATATACCTATATAAGCAATACACGTTTGGTTAATTAAAACTGTCGTTTAGTTACCGAAGGGACAAAGTTACAGTAAATTAAATGTCATAAAATTTTGATGATTCTCCGGACATTTTTGTTTTGTTTTAATTAGGGCAAGATTCAAATACCATTTGAAAATTTTAAAGTGGTATTATTAAAACAAAGCAACTGATATTTAATTCTATCAAGCTTTCCATACATATTTCAAAGTAACAAGTAAATATTTGTACCTATATGTGCATATTACTGCTAATTTAAAAGTAGTTTCTCTGGAATAGTGATAATATTATTATTTTTGTCCTCAAGATCATATGGGGGCGAGTCCAAAAAAGAAAGTTTTCAGTTTGATAGTGTGTCAGATATAAAAATTAAAGAACAGACTAGATAAATTAAATAAACACAACACAACTACCTAGATATTCTTAAAAAAATAATTTTCACACTAATTTTTTTAATGTGGCTTGTCAGTTTGTTACATAGTTTTATTTCCATATTATCTGGTACTTTGCTTGCAAGTGGGTAAAACATTGTTTATAAATGACTTTGTTTAGGCTTTATACAAGCATAATAATAACAAACAAAGTCATTTATAAACAATGCGTATCAAGCAAAGAAAGAGAATTGTAAAATTGGTAAAACATATCAGGAATCAAGTAAAAATGTGTACATTACTGCTATTTTAAAAATAATCTCTCTGAAATAACAATAATAATAGTAATAATATATTTTTTTATTGTCCACGAGATCATACGAAGAATATGGGATAAGTCTAAAGAAAAATATTTTTAGTTCGACAATGTTTCATGCAGAAAAATAAGTAATAGACTAGATAAATTAATTAAACACAATTATTGTCCACTAGATTTTTAACCCATTTTCTTTAACCGATTTTTGTTTAACCAATTTTATTTTAATATTTTTAAAGTGGTTTTGACACTTTTGACAGCTTGTTACATAGTTTTATTCACATATATTACAGGTACATTTCTTTTAAATTGGCGAAATATATCAGGAATAAGTCATCATTTTCTCTAAGTGTTTTCTAATTAGAATGGAAATTATTTTAACAAATGAAATTTTATAAATGCTTTTTGAAGCATGCAACTGGTGAAATTTTCAGATTATCCTACTTATACACGGTGTAAATTTTTTTAAATTGCTTAATTTGTTAAATTAATAAAATCTCTCTTCTTAAAAATAAATTTTACATAATTCTCTTATTTGTTCATTAAGAAGTTTCAATGCATTTTTCTCGAAAACGGTACATTTTACCGACAAAAAATGCCCACTCCTTTTTTACATAAAATTTAATGAATCAAAAGCAAATATTATTTTTTTAAAAGGTCGAAGCTAAAAAAATAATGACCAAAAAGAAAAAATTAGACGTTCTCAGCACCCTCTAAGTTATTCGCCTCAATTGTTTTCACGACTTTTCTTAGCGGCCCAAAGAACCCTCATATACCAAATTTAGATGAAATCATTTTAATAGTAATAGAGATATAACAAAAAATTTAAATAACAAAATTGCTTTTGACGGTCCATAACTTTTTAAGGAAGCAAATTGGTATTAAGGTATGTTCAACTAACATGATTTATTTTTACTCGAGGAACCTCCTGTTACAGTTTGGTCCATTCTTTAATGGATACTCTCTTCAACTTCACAATATAAAGTCGTTGCTTATGCTCAAATATTTATTTACTTCCCCGGTCCTCTCGGGTGGGCACATCTAGTCGGTCAGGGCTGTAGATTGAAATTCAACTGACTTCAGACCTGTTTTACTGTAAGAAGTAAAACGATAAATTGGAAGAAATCGCAGTAGATCAACTCGGTGGATATCTGTGATCGTCAAATTTCAACATCGATGAAAGGAAAACAACAACAGTTTTTTTACCTTTACGTCTTCAGTATTTTTGAGTTGAGGACGTCTACATTATACATATTTACAGTTCAAGTCATATAGTAATGTAAACCTCTAAAGATTTTTTGATTGTTTGTACTTATTAGAAGGATATACCGTTTATTTTTATATACCAATAATTTTCGTTTTTTTTCAATTATAAGCACATCAACTTATTTAACTTATTTTGAGCAGTCCTTCCAATTATTTTAGATTGTTTCTTATTAATATTTGACAAACAAAAAGTGGTTGCGACACTGAACCTAGGGTTACTCCATAAGACATGTTCATTTTATTCGAAAGATATGTATTTGATGAAAGATATTTTTTTGTTTCCAATTAAATAAATATTATTTAAAAAAAATATCATGCCCCCCTAGAAATTGTATTCAGGAATTTACCAGACTGTAAATTGTGCAAGTTATTAAATATTGAAGCTATAAAGTAGATGACACCGCAGCCATATGTGATTTAGTATATTTTAATATTTAATACTATCGCATCGCGTTAATTTTGTAAAACTTTAATCAAAGACACGGTATTTTGCAGTAAATTTAACTTCTTTTAGATATAAAAATAGTATATTTTGTAACCCCATATCCTAAAATGTCATTTTTTCACAGTTTCAATGAATCTAAAACCGATGTCATTATTGACAAGGGTGAAAAAAAGAAGTAAGCGCGAAAGAATAGTAATTTTCGTCACAAGTCCGGAAGGTGACTTGTTACAGTCGAGTAGATATTATGGACGAGGCGACGTCAGGAGCCGAGTCTAGAATATCTAAACGAGGCTGGAACAATACCTTACGGACGTGTGTCGAATGATATTTTATTTCATCCCGTCATTTCTTGTATATTAGTATATTTGTCTAATTTGACACTTGGTTATTTTCTTATGTCATTTGACATTTGACACTATTTTTTAATTTACGGTTGATTTTTATATGTCAAACAACTGTCAAAAGGTATAATAACAGTTTGTGATTGGTTCGTAATAAGTTTCCGGTGGTTTCCGGTACTTTACCGGCTCTGATACCGTAATGTCACATTTTCCGGCCGCATATGAATACTGTACTGTTGTACTTTCCGGACGGGATGAAATAAAGTTACTTTCCCGGCCTAGGGAAATAATGTTGATTGCGATTTCAGAAGAAAATAGTATGTGTACCTCGTAGTAAAGGCACATTCCCGGAATCTTCACGGTCGTCTGAGAATGTTAGGCTTTTCCTACTAGGTATACAATGTACTATTTTTTTACAGTGTGAAATAAAAACTTAGTTTTAATATCTTGACATTATTTTATTATTTGTTTCTATGGAAACAACAATAGAAATTAGTCATGACGACGTGGTAACTATTATGATTTGTCAATTTGTCGTATTTTTAGAAAATTATAATACTTGTTGGATTTCTGTAAGTACGAGCCGAAGGCGAGTGCTATAAACCACACTAGTAAAAATATACCTTTTAGTCACGTGTTAGAAACAATAGTACATTGTGTACCTAGTAGGGAAACTCTAACATTCCCGGACGACCGTGACGAACACGGACGTGGTCAGGGAATGTGGTATTGCTACTAAGTGCACATACTATGTTTTCTTAAATCGCAATCAATATTATTATAAAGTAATTAATTTAGATAAAAAACCGTATACGGGAAAGTAACTTTCCCGGACAGTTTCCTGATGGTTGCTTAGCAACGGACTAAATACTAGAATAGGCTATTGCGGGATCTGAAATTGCGCCGAGAAAGTAGACATTCTTGAGCGATTTCAGAAAAAAGAATTTTTCAACGTTTATTTCTTTTCATGCTTGTCAATAATGACATTGTTTTGATTCATTGAAACTCAAAAAATTACGTTTTCGGATATGGCGTTACAAAAATAGTAATTTACATAACAAGTCCGGAAAATAATGTTTTTTTTTGACGAGTAGACAAGATTCCAAAAAAAAAAAAACAGTTTCCGGGAGTTGCGTACACTATTTTTTCGGCAACCGTGTGGAATAACAAATCAATAAGTAGGTACTTTTCTTTATAATATTTATTTGCCGAACAAAATTGGGAACATTTTAATTTTTGTTTAAATTAATATTTATATGGAAATTCGAACAATTGCTAATATTAAAGGGTAATTCTCCCCGGCCTAGTTCGGGAAATACGTACTTCCCGGACTAGGCCGGAAAAGTGCTATTTTCTCAAAGAAAAAGCGCCCGGGAAGTGGGTACTTTCCGGACGGTTGCCGAAAAATTATATTTTGACTTGACGAATTCAAATGTTTTTAGATCAA
Source organism: Rhagium mordax (assembly GCA_963680705.1). NCBI lineage: Eukaryota > Metazoa > Arthropoda > Insecta > Coleoptera > Cerambycidae > Rhagium > Rhagium mordax. The sequence goes on along the minus strand of OY796657.1, from coordinate 23,665,825 downwards.
TACTCGATAAATTGCGAATATCTTGACATATACCAATGGAATTTAGTGCATTTCAGGTTTATACTTGAGCAATACATACACTAATCATTAAGAGAGCGACGGAGATGCAAAACAATTGTATATTAAATTCCAACCGAATTATACTTTCTATAAAACATAACTAGTTCTTAGTTTGTCTGTCTGACAAGATAATTTGAAAAATACCTCGAGGCAGTTTTAATAAATCTGGTAAATGTGTAAATTTGAATTGACAGTTACGCAATAATTGTTAATAAATATGGAACCAAAAGCGACGATAGCAAGGAGATTTAAAAATGTCAAAATAAAACGTATAATTCGCTTATTATAAAAATAATTGGAAATTTTAACTATTTCCTTGTGGTGCGCCAACTTTCTAATATCTTATTATTTTTAATCTTATGAGATAGGTAAAGGTTACGTGGTCGTCAGATGAAAAACAATTAGGTACGTGTTCCTGATGATACCTAGAATATAATATTTAAAAAAATTGCCTCTTCCTTGTTCCCGAAAATTCCAATAACATGAATAACAATGAAGTTCTTTCTTAAGTATGGGATCTTATGGTATGTTAGGAAGTGCAACTTTATGATTCTACCATATGCGCTATGCATATGTAATGTGGTCAAATGGAATGATTATTTAGGTTCATTTAACTTGTATAAATAACCGTTCATATATTTATGATGTAAGAAAGAGTATTAATTTATTTATTAATACGGAACTGAGTTCTAGATCAACAACTACTTCTAGGTACTAGAGATATTGTTGAAAATGATCACCTTGGTGGTCAATATACCTTGAGAAATGGTCGATTTGACTTTACAAGAGGTTCTGTATCGTTTCCTACGGTATTATTACGATATATTTTCTACCAGTTGCTACCTATTTACTGGCTTATTAACTAACAATTTCACATACCTCAAAATAAAATAATTCGTGGGGTTAAGTCTTTTGGCTCCAAATAAAAATAAAAAATATTGCATGCATTCATGATACTTTAAACTACAAAATTTGATCAATTCACTCCTAAGGTACTTAATTTTTATAATACTTAATAAGAAGAATTAATGTCAGAAATGACTTCTTAAGTTGATTTTTTAGGAAACTCATACCGGATTATCAAACATCAGCGAAGCGATATAATTAATATTGAAGCACTCGTTTGTATACCCAGTCTCCTTCTATTTTCGTGAATAATAATTAATGTAAAAAGACAGCAAATTACTTCAAATATTTTTCAAATTATTTATTTCTATCTATCAAAGTCCTACCAGAATGCGTTCTTGTTTGAATAAAAACAGTGCAATTATGAGGTCGTCGCGTCGAGTTTTACTGGTGTAGTACAATATTTTTAGATAATAGAAGATAATATGCAATAATGGATAAATAAATACTATTTATAAATAAAATCGCACAGCTGAGTTAAACTTTTCCATTTGATTAATATATTTCATCTTGCATTTTAGCAAATGTGTGCTAAAATACACAAGATGTAGTCTTTAACAAGGTGTTTAAAATAACAAAAATACATTTGTTAATAATGATAATGGCATTATTTAAAACATTGCAATTTAAAACTTTTAAGGAATTATCTCATTACGAGTTATTAAATTTCACAATTTACTTATTATTTATATTATATGTATAAGTAATGATGCCATGACCATCGGCAAAGGTGTTAATTTTGTACGTCCCTGAATTTTTATAGAAAAAATAAAATAACATTCTTATTCACAGGTAGATTACAGTTTAATGGAAATCTTACTAATTACTTGTTTTTAAAAGCCGTGTATTGATATGTTATTTAAGGTACGAGTTAACACAACACGTCACAATTTGGCCATATTGCGAAATCTGTTGTAAAACAACTTTCCTTTATAAGAATTATTTCGCAGGACATGAAAATATTTTAACAAGACACTTTTTGTTTTATTACACGAAGGCATTACTTTCCTACAGATTTTAGACTATATTTGAAATTAAGAAAATTTCGCCACCGTTAGCGCTCCTGCTATTCACATAATGATCATTATTGCATTAGTTACTTATTTGTTTCATTCAAACTTCAACAAAATATTTCGGAGCGTTCCAAGTTATTATGAGACGGATAGATGTTTTTTTAAACCAAATTCAGTAACGTGATTTTCTCTAAAATTTTCCACTTTTTACACCCTGTCGGTTCAGCCTCTGTCAAACATCATCGCGAAATATTTCACTACTATCTTTTCCAGTTGTCGGGTACACAGATCAACAGAACAACAAACCGACACATTTTAACATAACTTCAGATTCAGTAATATCGAAAACTATAATTATTTTAGAATCTCACTGTTGTTTAAGGTTTTTACTAAATATATTATTTACATGATTTTATTATACAAATAAATAATAATATATATTTATGAGATATCTATTATTGACGAAATTTTTTAAATAAGGGTCCAGACTCTCCCTTATATAACAGAAAAAAACGGAGTAATTATGGGGGTAAAAAAGATCGTGTCTGATAAATTTTAGAACACGTTCATCCTCTGCTGGAAAGTTAAAAGTTAAAAATAAAAGTAACGTTATTTCCTCATGTTTAATTGCTAAGCAAGCATGCTGCCATATAAAATTTTCGCAATATATAATTTACTCTAGCTCGTTGGTCTCATATTTTATGACATATAATTATTACCATAACGTATTTATTACGGAGCTGTTTAACGATTTCACACATACAATTTTCTAATATTCTAATATATTAATAATATAATGACAGCATAATTTATTATTCATAATGTACTTGTTGCACATTCTTGAAACATAAATGCATAATGTGGTTGGTATTTGTTTACAATATGACAAATTAATAACGCTGTTATTATTGACCATTAAATTAGCAATACAAAGTTATAATTGAATTCAATTTAATTAAGTAGCTGTTCAGAATTTATGTTGATTAACAGTTTTGTCTAAAACTCTCAGGATAATTTTTTTTATTACATTAACGTTATTAAATCTAGTGAAATTCCTATAGAGCAGCAATTCAGGGCATACTTGTATTTGTTTTCTTATAATGTGTCAAGCGGAAGCTGGTGATAAAATTGAGCCATAAATAGTTTATATTATGCTGTAATATTTAAGAAAGAAGAGTCTATGATCCTTCCACCTCTACTAACCTTTCACAATTTTATTTGCCTTTGTGATTTTCACATACATTCCTTCCTATTTCGATTAAGGTAAGTTGCTTTACTTCCCATTATGCTTACAAGGTATTTCCGAGTTCCAATATGGCCTTCAGCATTAATGGCGTTATGAATGCACATTCTTCAACTAATCTTAGTTCCAGTTCTTGCAAATTAGGTACAGGAGTTTTGGAAGTCCAATTTTTCAAGTAAGGGATAACAGGATAGTCCATAATGGTCAAAGAAGGTGATCTAGGAGAAAATCCAACTTATGTATGTAAAATTAAAAAAATCACTAAAATATAGAGATATTCTCCTTTGTTGCTCCGTCCTTCTGAAAATAACCATGCTGAAGGTCATCGTTGTGTAATTGATGAACAAGTTCAGATAAAATGTTGCTTCTGTATATCTCAGCATTTACAGTGAAATCAAAAAGAAACGGCCCAATTATTCTCTTGTGAGAAACTGCCATCCAAGCACCAACCGAATATGCAGTGAAGATTCAACATTATCATATTTTAAGAATTGACGTACCCCAAAAGATGAAACCACGTCTGGGGTGGTCTGCCAGGAAAAAAGAAGTCCTTCTTTACAATCGTTCGGCATATTTCAAAAAAAGCCATTCCTGAGAAATACGTCTCGAAGGTTTTACAGGCTCTTGTTTCATACGTCGATAAATTCATTAACAACTTCTGTATGAACGGTTGGACTACCAGCACCTTTTTTATATAAAATATGCTTTGGAAAACTTTATAAGCAACGTAGTAAAGCCGATTAAAAGAAAATATGACTTTTTTGAGAAAAACCGTTTTTTTTTAAATCACACGTTTAACACGAAAATTTCACACCAGCATTTTCTGACCAATCAGAAATTTGGTTTTTGTTCCGTTACCATGGCAACCCAGGTGTTGTTTTGGAAATTCTATTGTGCTGAAGTACCCTGGAGTTATAGTGGAAATTTTTTGACAGTTGCATATAAAACAGGAAAACTTTAATCGCTATTTCCGAATGAAAAATTGCCGCTTGCACCGCCGTTCTGGCAAGAATTCCAAGTTAAAATCTAACTTGGAACTACATCGTGAATCGCACAGTCTCGTGAATTTCGGAGCAGGAGGAGCGAACGAAAAGTAGCGATTTTGACGTCTACCGCAGTTTCTAATTTTCTAACCTCCTAATCTGTAATTTTTTCTTGGTTACTAATATTACAAGAAAATTATCGATCAAAATTATAATTTTCAAAATATTCGTACCCTCGAAAAAATTTCTGGAAATAATTTAAAGGAAATAGTTACTTGTAACACCACTTACAAGTGACTACCTATTTCCCTCACATTATAAGAACCAATGAAATTTCAAGATTTTGAAAATTTAGACCAATAAGAATAAACTTACAGTTGCATTGTAAGTGACAATTGGACAAAAAATTATCGCTAAAATTTTTTGACAGTTCTAACAACCAATTAAATTTCGTTATTTCTTGTCATGCGACACAAATCACCCAATCATTTTAACATTACACTGACTATTTCACTCACCTTAAAATTATCACATAATCTGACCAATCACAAACCAAAGACAGCTTGTATTATCGCGAAAACACCGACTGTCTTTCAATTATAATTGGTCTATCAGCGTGGTGTTTTCAACGATGTAATCATGGGTACGGATGGCCGTAACCATGGATACGGATGACAAAGCAAAGTTTGACAGTTTAATAAAAATTAATTATAAAGTGCTACTTCAAGTGAAGTATCAACCAAAATATTTGTTCGTGAAATAGTCTAATTAAATACCACTCGTGATTGAATTTATCTTATAAGTCTGTCTTTTATTTCTAAACTCAACTGAGTTGCTTGGAAACACCACTCGTCCTAACTGAGTTGCTTGAAAACACCACGAGTCCGTTTCGTTAGAAATAAATCGACAGACTTATTACTACTGAAAACACCGACTGTCTTTCAATTCTAATTGGTCTATCAGCGTGGTGTTTTCAACGACGTAACCATGGATACGGATGGCAAAGCAAAGTTTGACAGTTTGATACAAATTAATTATAGAGACAGACGTCAAAATGAGTCGCTTCGGTGCTACTTCAAGTGAAGTTATCAACCAAAATATGTGTTCGTGAAATAGTCTAATAAAATACCACTCGTGATTGAATTTATCTTACAAGTCTGTCTTTTATTTCTAAACTCAACTGAGTTGCTTGAAAACACCACTCGTCAAAGCCTGTTTAATTCTAAGTAAAAATGTATATCATTATGATCGAAAAATCGACCGGAAACGGTTATTTGCCAGTTTTTTAGTGCACGTATTAATTTAAGAGCACAAAAAATTTCTAAATCTCGAATCACCTTTAACAAATATGTAAGAAATTATAAATTGCAAACTCAATTTTTTCTTATTTATACATTGCTTTTACTATTCAGTCAATGCTTAACTGTTTCCAAAAAAGAATGTCAAAATGTGCTCTCCAACTTCTATAAAGTCAGGACTTGTTATAACACTTTCAGAGTAATTCTTAGTTGGTTTAAATGATAAGTTCCATCTAGTGTTCCAAGGAAAGTTCCACTTTGGATAATGCCGATATTGTGTAATTGTAACATTAAAATTTATAGTGATATATTCCACGAATTGCAAATGTTATATTTTTAGAGAAATTGAGTCGCAGATATTTTGAAAACAATTAATGATTAGCATATCCTGGCTAATTTAATAATTAAAATTTGTTTTTAGGATTAATTTATCTTGACAATATTATAAAAAATGAGCATACATTATTGAATTTTCTATAAATTTAATTAAATTTGATAATTCTAAAGACAGAGTTATTAGTTCTTGGACATGCAGTGTTCTGCATTGAAACAAATTTTGGACAATTTAATTGAAATTATTCCTCTAAATTATCTAAATCATTTCCAAGATAAAGGTAGGTATATTATAAATTTCGAACAAGAAAACAGTGATAACAAGTTTTATACATGCTGATATTTCGTAAAAATCATTTGTCTTCGACTCAAAAATGATAACTGAAAAAGTCAATGTTTCAATTTTGCGTTTCTCACTAACAAGAAAATGAACATACCTACCTAATAAAACGTGTGTTAATTTTGTATAGCCTATATAATTTAATTTACGTCACATCATATGGCAGGTAATTTATATATAAATTTTGTTACAGGTAATTATCACCTCTGACAGATAAAAATTGTCTTGGGAGTCCACCCATCAGTAAGTAGAACATAACATTTTTTATAATTACATGGCGTGGTACGCGTACGTTGGTACTTGTGTTTGGTGTCACAACACACAGTTGTTATTTTTCAGTGTACACAGCTGACTTATGGGTATTATTTACATTTATGACAAGTTATGTACTTTTAAAAGGTGCCTTTAATATTTCCAGGCTATTGTACACGTTCATTATGGGGATAGAGTTCAATTAATTATCATGTAAATTGTGAATAGCCAGTTAATTCTTTTAGTGAACACCTAAGCACATTAGGTATTTAAATTCATGTTGTTTTGTCTTTGTACGGTTCGGTTCTAATCTAAATCAAGATATAAAAAATTCAAAACAAAACATGTCTAAACGTCGGAATTCGTAAAAAATCTTAATGAGTTCGTGCATAATAATATGTGTATTTATAATACTAATTTAGAAGAATCAGAGGCATATTTTCCCATATGTATGTGGATCCATATCTTTCTCTTCCATGCGAGATCTAATCTTTTATCCTCCTTCTGGGTGACGTCATAAATAGTTGGTTGATGAAGACATCTCAGCCTGGCAGCTCCGTGTGTGGCATTTTGTATTTTATCCAAACGAATATACTAGCATGCACGGCATTTTCTGTCTTTAGTTGTTCGGTTAGAAGCAGCAAACACAAGAGAGACACAGGCATTATGCTTAATTTTAGATTTAGTAGGTTCAAAGAAAGATAGATCCGGTATAGACTGTCGTATTTTATGTAGCACAGTGGTCTACCGTATTTTATACATTTAAGTAACAAACAAGTGTGCAGAATTATAGAAGAAAACAAAAATTCAACTGTCATAAATGGCAAATTTCAAGTGTTTCTTAATGTAATAAATATATAAAGGGGCGGAAGGAATACTTTTTTATTTGATATATTTGTAATATACCGGGTGTAAATGAAATTAGGCTCACCCCTATAACTTTTTTGTTTTTTCAGATATCATTTTGAAATTTTGGTAGTTGCAATAACAAGTAAATTTGAATTAATGCATGTTAATAAAGTAATTCTAGTACTTCCGGTTTCACCGGAAATGACCGTAACATCTGTTTTTTTTTAAATAGAACACCCTGTATATTTTTACATTTTTGGATTCAAGGATGTATTCTGCATACGATGGTATCAACTTCGAGGAAGAAACATAACCTCAAACATTTTTTTGGGATAATTTAAGTTGGCATCTAGGGAGCCATTACTGCTGAAAAACTTTTCTTTCTGAGTCATTGAGTATTGGAAAAATAAAATTAGGATATTAAGTGAGCCAACTTTGCTTTTATAGCCATTTAAACATCTCAGAAATGGTTTTTTCGATATAAGTATTTTTTTTTAAATGACATCATTATACCTCATTATGCTATTTTAATAGAGATTTTCTTTACCTGCATTTCGGTACCAAACACTTCACCATTAGTTCATAAATAACTTACAAAAGATAGTAAGCTCTGACCAAGTTAAACATTTGATATGAAATTAATCGGGAATGTCTTGAAAAAAAATGTATTAAACTAAAATAACTTTGAACCAAGGTAAATTATCTTTTGTAAGTTATTTATGAACTAATGGTGAAGTGTTTGTTATCGAAATGTAGGTAAAGAAAATCTCTATTATATAAAATAGCATAATGAGGTATATTCCAAGATGTTTAAATGGCTATAAAAGCAAAGTTAGCTCACTTAATATCACGATTTTATTTTTCCAATACTCAACGGCTCAGAAAGAAAGTTTTTCAGCAGTCATGGCTCCCTAGATGCCAAATTAAATTATCCTAAAAAAATGTTTGAGGTTATGTTTCTTCCTCGAAGTTGATACCATCGTATGCAGAATGAATCCCTGAATCCAAAAATGTAAAAATATACAGGGTGTTTCATTTAAAAAATAGATGTTACGGTCATTTCCGGTGAAACCGGAAGTGCTGGAATCATTTTATTAACATGCATTAATTCAAATTTACTTGTTATTGCAACTGCCAAAATTTCAAAATGATATCTGAAAAAACAAAAAAGTGGGTGAGCCTAATTTCATTTACACCCGGTATAGGGATCTGTTATTGTTACACAACTCGTGTTGACGTCTGAATTAAAGTTATTAAACTTATAAATTTATTTTCAAAATACTGTACTCTTCAGTCTTTTTTAATATTCTGCTTTATATTTACCATATTTATCAAAGCCTTTTTCCTCAACCTCAAATTTTTTGTATTTCTTAATTATGCCTTTGAGAAAGTTGAAAGTTGTTGCAAAAAGAAGGAAAGATAAACACAAAAAAATTAAAAAGAAACTACACAGCTTCAAAATGTAATATACGAGTACCTATATTTCTATTAGATATCTTTAGTTTTGAAATTGAAGACAGCCTGACCCGACACCGACGACGTTTTTTTTTGAATTTTTCATTTAATCTCTTCTCTGTCTCTTCTTTCTTCTTCCTTCTTATTTTACACAAAAAAGAAATTGCGATAAGGGAAGGTATCAACATTTTATTTTATTTTTTTTTTTCGATCGAAATTTATATCTTTGTACAAAATGACTACACACTTAAAATACTTGGAATTTGAACGTACCTATACTACATATTACTATAATTGATATATTAGGATATATTACCACATTCCTGAATAGTCACAGATAGGTAATCTTAAAAATATCTGGATTTTTTAAAAAACAACGCCAAGACTTTACGTGAAAGGAACAGTTAAAGGTTGTTTTTTTTTATGTATAATATAAGTAAAATAAAAATAAAAATAATGATATATGGCAGACATTCCGGAAACTCGATCTATTTCCTTTATCAATGCTTTAGCACCGATAATTTAAATCACCCTTCACTTTCTCATATAACTACATTATATTTCGGTTTTCTGTTTAACACAAACTTGAAAGTAACTTCTACAATGCTTTATTATTTCCTCTGATGTATTCATAAAATAACTCACAGTATAAGAATCATGTGGGTATGGGTAGACAATTTTTATTGATGACATAAATTTACTTTAGAAATTCCTTTTTGACATACGCAAATTTTCATGTGGATTTATTGTTACTGTAAATATGACCGTTATACTTCGAAAAATACTACGCTCATCTAAATATGAAACAGTTAAAATATTTATGTTGAGATTTAAAAAATAAGAGTGTTTATGTCACATATTTTCAGACCTGAACTAATTTTTTTATTTATCTTATAAAATAATTAGAATAATTTTTGTTTTGTTACTTAATACCATACTTTATTTACTGAACACAAATAGTTAAACCCTTCCCCATTTGCTTAGACCAATATTATACAATACTCTTTAACCATTTTTACACGCTACAATTTAATTAAAGCAGGAAAATTCAAAATCGTGTAATTTGGTATATAATTGTTTGAGAAATTAAAGTGACAAAATGTATAGCTTCAAATAATTATAGGCAATTTAAAATTCTATTATTTATAACTATTAATATGAATCAATGGAATTTCTAACCTCAATCAATATTAATTATTTAAAACATGTTGAACCCCTTCGGGTGGAGATTAATTAAGAAAATTACCGCTAAAAGCCAGCGAAAAAGCAAACTTGACATGTTTTAGGATTTTTTACAGAAAAGATGTAGATACACAGTTTTCGTAATGTACATACATACATGGTTATCACGCGAAAGTTCCCACACAATTTTTGTGGATTGTACCTAAAGTTACAAAAAAATTTTTTATATACAGTGTGTCGCACTTAAGAGTGAAACACCCTTATAACTTTTTTAATTTTTATCCAATTCAAACCAAATTTCACTCAAAGATCGAGTACATTAGGATCAACTTATGGCCCAAAAGCCATTTGCCCCTTACTAATGCAAAGCCACCTACAATATCAAAATAAACGGGGAAAATCAAAGAAACATATTGGGCATTTTTTTATCAAAATTTTTATTAATAAAAGTTGTTCAAAAACCTTAAGTTCAAAATTTAATCAAAATAAAAAAATATTAAAATTTTATTTGAAGTATGAAAATGTAATTTTAATGAGTTATTGTAATGTAATATTTTATTTTTTATAAAAAAAACTAAAAAATTACTCTGGCAACTACGAATGATAAATGATATTGTAAAATTATATTTTCGGACTTAAAATTTTTTAAATCAAAATATCAATATTTTATAATTTTGATGAGATTTTGGATTTAAGGTTTTTAGATAATTCTGCTCAACTTTCATTAGTAAAATTTTCCGATAAAAAAATGCCTTATATGTTTTTTTTATTTATTGCTTTTATTTTGGTATCGCAGGTGGCTTTGCATTAGTAGGGTACGAATGGTTTTTTGGCCATGAGTTAATCCTACTGGGATCTATCATTGAGTAAAATTTGGTTCAAATCGGATAAAAATGAAAAAGTTATAAGGGTGCTTCACTCTTAAGTGCGACATACTGTATATTTCGTGTGAATTTTTATAATGATTCTAATTATGAAAAAAGAAAAATAATTAAATGCCAATTTGAAAATTTATGAACCAAACTTGCATTTTTTAAATGGAACGCCCTGTATATTATTGAATTCACATTTAATGACAGAAGCAATAACAAATGTCAAAATAAATAATTACGTGAGCTTTTGTTTTTTAGCATGGCCATTCTTAAATCTGTAAATGCAGGCTATTATTGATTTAAGAGACTACATTTATTTTCTTAAAAAAAACTACGTTTTTAAATAATTCAAAAACTGTCAAAAATAAATGTATTGAACTATATACCTATATTTAAAATTAGAATGAAAAGATCTTTTAAAAAATTCAAAAAAATGTAATTTACGTTCACAACTTTTTTAATTGGCATTCAATTGTTTTACATTTTTCGTAGTTAGAATCGCTACAAAAATTCACACGAATTATATGTATATAAACAAAAAATTTGCAACCTAGATACAACCCACAAAATTTGGGTGGGACGAGGGGTGGTAACTTTCACGTGAGAACCGAGTACACATCTAACCCAATTTGTTGCTTTTAATAAATCTGTTTATTTAAACCATCTACATAAATTTTACATAATTTAGGTTATCCAATAACAAAGTTTTTTATTTCAATTTTAATTCAACATTGCAATAAATTTAACTTTATCTGACTATGACCATTCTGGTCATTTCGCAGGTGAAATCTATTAGGACGAAGGCAAATTCCAAGGAAGAATTATCATGAATAGATACTATCTAATTTTTGTAGATAAAACCCTAAAATTCAAGTATTAATTTTGACATTGATTTCTACCATAATATTTACAGATACGTCACGTTGTATAGGTTCTTAACAAAACGGTAGTTATATTTTATCTATATCTGAGATGAAAACGAAGCCTCGACTATTTTCGAGCATAACATTTCTAAGGTGGTTTAAATGACAACGGACATAGTTGTTCTATCTGATGTTTACTCATCTGAAACCGAATATTCTAACAAACAAATGCTTTAAAACGAGGTGTGTCTTCAATTAAATCTGACTTTTATAAATGGTTTTTTCTGTTATTGAATATATTCAGTTTATTGTAATTTAATAACATTTTTGTTTCAAAGTTTTATTGATTGTAAATTGATTTTTTATTTCAACATGTTTATTTATACCGGCTGTGCACAGGAAGGAGATCGTAAAGATAAAACGTGATGTGCTGATGATGTAATGATTTATTAATAAGCCGATTTTTCAGTTTTTTAAGTATTCAATTTTAAAATTTTAAGACTTGTGTACCTAGGTATAAGAAATAATATTGAAATTATTAATTTACTTATTATTAACTTACAAAATTAATTGCTACTCAGTTATACATAAAAAAACATTAAAATTTTGAAGTATTGAAAGATATGCCATTTGTTGGCATTCCAAAAAAACGTGTTGAGACTACTTCTTATTATCTTGCAACCATCATTGCAAACATTAGTGGTGGACGGGACATCCCTTAAGTATATTCAATTTTTTTTCTGATTATTGGCCTTACAACCAACGTGTTTTGGTTACCCCTTAAGTATATTCGTGGGAAATTTAACAATTAAGTGAAGAGGAATTATAAAGATCGAAAAGTAACAACTCTGATATGATATTGGAATGGGCGAAGAACATATGCGTCAATGTCGTGGTACTGGGACTGTTTTAAAAATTGAGTGACGAATGCCTCTTAGGAAGTCTAAGGCAGTACAATCAGGTCTATGGCAAATTACAGATTTACTGTCAAAGGTCAACTTCCATTTATTATAGGATAATATGCAAATTGTCATTTTATATCTCGGATAAGCTTAGAAGGGATCGTTGATTAAAGTCAACATGAAGAAAGGCTCATTTATTATTTAAGTTACTTGGGAAACGTACTTCCCAAAGGGTTTGGGGGTGCAATATCACATGGAACTGATCTACCTTTCCAAGAAACAATAATATATGGATTTAAATTTAAGGCATAAACGAATCAATCATGCAACAAGTTCTTGTTTTTAGGCCAGAAATTGCACAAAAATGGATGTGGTTTGGAGATGATTGAGTTGTGATAACATATAATGGTATAAAGAGACGGTTCACCAATAGCTTTGTAATTGGTATCCTAGTAAGATCCTAGAATATTATTATTAAAAACAAATGTATAGGAACAGAAGAAATATTTATCTGATTAGAAGTGGCAATAGTGGCAAACTTATATGTCCATATCCTCTCCAGTTTTGGATAGGTTTGTTGAATTTGATTAGTGAATGGAGTGTCAGCATTTGTTTCAAATAGCAGAAAGGTTTTTACATCCATTAAACTGTAAAACTGTGTTGTAGATGCAAAAACAAGTGGATACATTCGTGGGAATGAAATAGCTAACTAATGAAATTTTTAGGCGATTTGTATCATGGCATGTTCTTCAACTTAATTAATAATCATAGCCAATTGCATGTTATAAAAATACTCCTAGCATAACAAATAATTTGCAAAAAAAAATTAAATAAACAACCAAATCAGATACACCTAATCTGTCCTCATCAGCCTTTCTATATTTAAATTTGCCAAATTAAACCAGTGAGCTAACTTAAACTGATGCAAAAAAACAAATGACTAAATTCAACTCTTTCCGTATCTTAAAACTGTTTCCAACTTAAGATAATCATGCCGGGTACATTTTCTTTCTTTCTTTCACTCATCCCATTTAGATGGTGAAACGGGACAAAGAGTGCCTATGTAAGGTCTGGGCTAGAGTTAGTTTACACATATAGGAGGTCCATCGGCAAATTAATGTGCTTTACATCCTTAATTGGTGGTCGGACTTTCAAGTTGTGTGGCCCCCTCCGTCCTTTTTCCACCCGTGGCGTGTATCTTCGGTTTGTCTCTATCTATCACGTAGGTCGCTATCGTAGACACAACCGTGGACAAATATTAGATAAACGCCGGGCTAATGGGACCTTTTTGTTTAAACATAAGCTTAATGATTTCTTGGCTGCTTTTTTAATAGTTGAACCTTCTGCTTCATTCTTTTACTTTTTTAATAGATGGAATTTAGTTCTATTTCTAATTAGAGTCATTATTTTAAAGAACCGAGGTAAATATGCAAATTATCAGAATATTTGAGGCAACGCGAATAACGAGAAGGAAGTTGACTAATAGCATTTAATAATAAATAATAAATATTAATAACAATATATTGTAGGTGTATATGTAAATCATATGTTCATAATACAGGGTGAATATGCTCAAGACTACAATTTTCAACACTTTTTTATTTTTTTTACTTAGGTATATATTTAAAGTAGATCACATCTTTATAGTGCATATGAAAAACGACGGCGTCTTTGATGCCGATAAGAACTGAAAACAGGCCGACGTTTTTTATGTGCACTATAAAGATGTAGTCTACTTTATCATCACATTATTTCTGGTTTAAACTCAAACAAATTTTTTTTTCCTGCCTTCTTCCAATAATGTTTAATGCCGTCTATTTTAAAAGGTGATTTAATAAAAACCGATTCTGAGGCTTTCTGTTGTTTCATGTCGAGATGTAGAGGGTGGTGAATTTTTCGATGCCCACCATTGGTATCTCGAAAATTATAAGAAATTGACGATCGATGAAATAAGATAAAAGTCATGCTATTTTATGCTCCACAATTTTTTTATTCATTCCTGATTTATCCTGGAAAAAGTTGATTTAAAAAAAAAAAATAATATCTTCCATGCCAGTAATACCAATTTAATGAAACTTTTTATATTTTTGATTGCTGGCAATTGAATGGCCTTGGCAGGATCTTTATAAGCCTACTAAGTTTTTTTCTTATGGACACCATATTGAATTTTTACACCGTTAGATAGAGAAAACTATTCTCTTTTCAACTAGCTATGTAACCAAAATGCGACAATTTTTTAAAAAATATGTTCGAATAGCTGTAAAAATTAAAGTACGCTTTGAAAAAATAATTAAAACTTATTTTGACATGCTCTTGTAGTTTCCGAGATACCTACCAATGGTGGGCATCGTATAGTTGGCGAGGATCAACCACCATTTGCCAATCAAGCTGATATTATCATGAGATGACTAAAACTAATATCAACCGATGATGTCAACTTGGTTTACAAAACGCGTTTTGGTGTCAAGTAAACATTAAATTTCTTCAAAGTTACATAGGAAATTTAATGTGCCTCTACCTACTACCAAATAATTCAGGATTTTTTGCCCAGGCATTTCGTTGCTCTTTCATCTTGTCTCAACGTAATAATTACCATTTGCTTCGCGGATACGTAAAAAAGTTTAATCATCATTAAAGCAATGAAACGAACTAATTTAAATAGTAATGTTTGTGTTCAGATGCGTTAAATTACATAATCATTAAAAGTTCCATAATACGTTCTACTTTCTAATGAAATGCGTGTGGTATGTATACGATATAAAACGTCATTTAAAACGTATAAAACGTACGAGCAACATGATACAAATTAATTTGTAATTATGTTAGAGATAAACAAGCTCGATGATTTTTATGGGATTTAGTAATAAAATGATTCTTCAAAGAGAGCTGTCGGTTGTAAAATAACACTTAATTTATTCGCAGTAGCGTAGACTATACAGATCGTGACTGAAAAGTGGGTTCTTTGCAAAGGATGTTAGGCCACTCAAAGAAATAACAAGCTATATATTAAACGTGGCGGCGAAGATATATATTTTCTACAATAGTGTTATTAAATCGAGGGCCATTTACGAATTGTAGGTCTTTGACGTTGCAAAAATATACTAAAATATTCATATATGATAGTTTTATTTTTCTTTCCAATAAAACTAATATTTTATAATGCTTAAAAAAATTGTCGCCAATTTGAATAGGATGAACCGAGGGATGAACAAGGTGTCACTAATGTGCTTGCTGGTTCTGCTCTAATCCTTTTGGGTAGTTAAGTCCAGAGTGGATGAGTTGAGAAAATAACTCAAACACCCTTCTTCTTCTTTGTCTTCTTCTGCTTCTTCCTCTTCTTCTTCTTCTTCTCCGTCTCCTTCTTATCATTCTTCTAAAATCTAAAGCGAAATGAAAATGTAAATTCATGACGAGATGATCGGACTCTCAAGAATTGAAACTAATTAATGCAGAGAACCCAACAATTCTTCTTTTTCTGAAGCGAAATGCAGAGGTATCAGAAGAAGACCACGATAAGATGGTTGAAATGTCAAGCATATCTCATCTCTTCCACAAATCATCAGCTCCGCGAAACCCTTAGAAAAAAAATACTTGCCGTCATTGAAACTTGGTCATGTTCTAGAAAGGAAGCTTTTGAATTTTGATAGAAATATATATTTTCGAACTTATTGAGTCCAAAAAAGCGTATTTTACAAAATATCTGCCAAGCTACCTTTATATACAATAACAACGCGTGTGTGTGATCTATTGAAATATTTGGTTGATTTTTGTCATTATTATCAATATTTTATAACCTCGTGATATCGATATATTATAAAAATAATGTATGCTCTTGATTTATTTGTAAAATATTTATTCTAATCCTTGCTAAAAAAATATATTTTGAAAAAAATATTTATTTACTATCTACGTATTCAAAAATTTAGTTATTTTATTGGAGACTGATTTACTTGTTGTTCTCGATCCATATACACGATTAAAACCAGCCTGATAATGGCCCTCATTACGAACCTTATTACACCGTCACTAATCAGACTTTAAATACCTTAACTGAAATAAATAATTCTCGCACATCTTAGAAAAAAATCCATCCACTGCAACATCTGCGCCACTGAGTGCATTGTTAGTTACTTTTTACGGCCTTTTTAAACGGCTACAGCACCTGTCAATGCCTGTTAACTTTAGCATTTCAACTGTTTCAAAGTTTAGTAAACATGTCAGAACACATTATAAAATTATATCGCATTATATGCACCTTTTGGAACTTGATATTTTTCAAAGTGCAGGTGACAATTTACCTGAATCTTTATGGTCGTATGTTTTAATACATTTTCGTCAAAATTATACCTCTAAAGTGTGGTCAAGCGTATTTTAGGCTGCTGGCAAAAACAAAGGATTTTATTATTAATACAATACGGTTTTTAAAACGTCGCCTGTGGGGCCAGTCATCAAGTTCTATTCGAGTAAATATTTGTTCATTGGTCAAATTATTTCTTGAGTATTAAATTTTAATTACGTTTATACTGCATAACTACATTTTAAAAAACACAACTCAAAACTCAAGGGAAAACGAAAAAATAATAAGAGGCAATTTTTGATTAAAATTGAGCTAGATTTTAACACATGTAATTAATTATAAATTAGTAAGTAAATTCGGTCTTGTAACTCATGTTCAACATAATAATGCCTAAGAAAGTGTATTCGGATGTAAATAGTTAGTTGTCCAAATTTCATTTATTTCCCTCAAGTGGAAATCTAGATTTTTGGGAAATACATATATATTTTTTTAAACTTTGACACCCTGTAGTTAAGGAACGAAGCGAAATCGAACCCATGTTGATATGAAAAACTAATCTTGTTTTTAGGTGAGGAATCTGCCCCCGAGCGTTTGCCCATGTTTTTTAAACACCCTGTATACAGTATGTAACACTTAAGCTGGAAACATGGCTGTATCGTTGTTAATATTCCGCGGACAGAAAAAAATATTGTTCAAGATTTTTTTGCTTCTGGTTGCGCATCCTCTGGTCTATACATTTTTCCACAAAAATATAAAGGGTGCTCATGAGAGCCCGAAACATTATTTTACCACAAGAGTAAACTCATATTAGCAACGATGATACCAAAAACAGTTAAAGGAGAAAGATACTTGAAATCGTATATTATGTCAAAATTTAAAGTTTGGATGGAAAATTCTGAAAAATGATTTTCCACTATTTTCATTACACTTAAAAGCTGGAAACAAGGCTTGATATTCCTCGGGCAGAAAAAATTTTCCTTCAAGATTTTTTTTGCTTCTGATGCGCATCCTCTGACTTATACATCTTTTCAAAAAAAATATACAGGGTGCTTGTGAGAGGCCGAAACGTGATTTTACCAAAAGAGTAAACTAATCTTAACATCTTTGATACAAGAAAAACTTAAACGAAAAAAATACTTGAAATCATGCATTATGCCTAAATTTGAAATTTGGATGGATTCTGAAAAATAGTTTTGCACCATTTTTGTAACACTTAAGCTGGAAACAAAGCTCGATCATTGTTAATATTCCTCGGACAGTTTAAGTGTTACACACTGTACAGGGTCATCACGCGAAAATGTCCTTTTTTGAAATAACTCAGCCATTTTTCATGTTATGACATAGATGTAAAGACTTTCTGAACTAGTTTTTTCCACAGAATCTAAATTTTCAGTAAAAAAAAACAATAACGAATCGCATTTCAGAAATACGACATAATACTTTCTCTTTTAAATAGAACACTCTGTATATTTTGAAATATTTCGATTCTGCTGCTCTTTCTGAATTCAAAAATGTCAACATATCCTTATGTGATCTCAAATGGTTTTTGAGATATTTAGATTTGATGATATTAAAATCTGATATATAAATCTGACGATATTAAAATAACGTGACCGATTTTGTTAAGTAAATTTTGAAAACAAAGAAAAACATTAACCATAATTAGAAAATTATCTCTGAGAAGCATATAATGTTGATTTCATACATTTATTTCACAAAGAAAATATTAACAAACATTGCTCAATTTTCATAACAAAATCTATACCGCCGTTGTAAATTGTTTAGAGAATTCCTGATCATATAATTGTGATTTATCGACGGCGGTTTAGACTTTGTTATGAAAATAGAGGTAGACATATTGAGCAATTACTAAATTGAATATATGCATTAATGTATCTAAAATTATTTATTATATTTAACCTTGTAATATTTAACATTGTTAATTCTTTGTTAATATTTTTTAATTTTTTTAATGTTTATTAATATTTTCTTTGTTAATTAAATGTATGAAATCAACATTCTATGTTTCTCAGAGATCATTTTCTCATTATGGTTAATGTTTTCCTTGTTTTCAAAATTTATTTAACAAAGTCGGTCACGTTATTTTAATATCGTCAGATTTATAAGTATATCAGATTTTAATATCATCAAATCTAAATATCTAAAAAACCATTTGAGATAACATAAGATATGTTGACATTTTTGAATTCAGAAAGAGATGCAGAATCGAAATATTTCAAAATATACAGAGTGTTCTATTTAAAAGAGAAATTATTATGTCGTATTTCTGAAATGCGATTCGTTATTGTTTTTTTGACTGAAAATTTAGATTCTGTGGAAAAAACTAGTTCAGAATGTCTTTACATCTATGTCATAACATGAAAAATGGCTGAGTTATTTCAAAAAAGGACATTTTCGCGTGATGACCCTGTACATAAGGGTATCTTCAAATCGCTCGATTTTGGCTGTTTCTCCTACTAGTCCAGATCAAGAGAAATCAACAAAGATGCCTATAGCAATATTAATGAAGCGTCGATAGGTGAAAACTGCATTTCGATATCTCTAACTGTTTTCAAGATATCGGCGAAAATTAATATTTGGTAAATTTCGAAAAGTGTCATAACATTTTTATTTGTGATTATTTTTTTCATGCAGTAAAAACATATACATACTTCATTTTTCAACATAGAACTAGGTAGGTAGATCTTGCAAAAAAATGTATTATTTTTTTATTTTGAGATATCAAGTCCAATATTATTATTTTAAATGGGAATCATAGTTGCCATTGACTTCCAGATAACTGGTCTAGGGAGGAGAAACAGCTAAAATCAAGTAATTTGGGACATATCAGTTGAATATTAGTGATTTTCATTTACTTGTTGGAAAATTAAATCCATCTGTTAACATTTTAACAAGAAGTCCGAGATTCTCAATTTTTACCAAACTCTTACTTAAATGCTACCAAAAAAATCTAGACCATCAAATTTCTGTGAAATTATCAGTCATGCTTTTATTTTCTCTAACTGAATTCGTACAAAACTGATAACATTTCCAAAAGGCACCGTTAAAATTTTTATTTTTTTTTTTGAAAACAAGAAATACCTACACTTCTTTTCAGAAACTCTGACCTTTTCGTTGTGTCATTAAGACTACGCACATAGTTATCACCAAAAACTCACCGAGATTCTGTTTACAAAATTACATATCGACTGCAAAACATATTATAAATTTATGATTTTGGCTGTAAGAGTAAATTAATTTTGTTGGTTGAAAAACAAATGCACCTAACTAAGGTTTTTTCGGCATACGAGATGTATCCAGTACACTAGAATTTCGAGTGCGTACGTCCATTTTTAGTTTTCTTATGTAATGGCTTCCCTTAATCACATGTCTATGCTTTGATCATTAGGTATTATTTGGTTTCCAGAAACTTTAATGTAAAAGAACTTACGTGAATGAATTTTAACAACTTTCTAAGAAATTCTATTTACCATTAGACTATAGTTTGTTGTATTGCATGTTCAGTTATGTATGTATTCTCAAATAAGCAGAAAAATTTAATTATACATAATTTATAAGAACACACTAGCTGTTTGTTTTTCTATTAAAGGATACATTATTATGATTTAAAAGTATCTATAAATTATGAATTTTCATGGTTATAACAAGAAACGCCCATTTGTGAACGGTTTGTGTTCCCATTATATTTCACTGAAATCAGATGCAGATGGAATTGTATCACTTTGCAATTTGAAGGATACCTGGTTGCTGAAAAACGGAGGTCCTGTATATGTTTGAATTGAAATATCATATAATGTTACGGAATTTACGTTTGACCATTGAAATTTCAGGCGAAATTCCAAATATTGTGCAATATTTTCATTAAAAAACCACATGAACTTTGCTTCTTCAATTATTATAATTGTGTTAGTTATTGTCTTTAAATTGGAACAGCTTTCATTATACCCAAATCAAGCAATTTAATTCTAACACGTGCGTGAACTCCGTTTCTGCAACAACCATAGAAATATTTCTTAAAAACTATAATCTCCTTTATTATTTATTGCTAGTTTTAATTTTGTCAGATTTCACGCCTTTTACTGCCGCCTTAATCATTTAAAGACCTTCTGTTTATTTATGGTCGTGTTTAAATCAAGAAATAACTTTAATTTATATACAACGACCATTGGGAGTACATAAGAGAAATTTAAGACTGAAATAAAAATTTTACGACGTCGAAACAAATGATAAAATACCAACTAAGTGTGTAAATAATTAAAAATAAATTGAATCAAACAAACACCTATAAAATTTGCATGGATGTGGGCGATTACTTTTTAAATTTACGAGTTGTATTTTAGCGATTCATGACGTTGAGAAATTGAGCTATCGAGATTTTTCTTTAATTAAATACGACGTGAACGGATATATTGATTTTGCATCTAGATTCATTAGTTTATCAGCCAATACAAATTCCAATATTTTTGACAAGGCTACTTAAATTTTGGAAAATTGCAATAAAAAGAAGATTATTAATTATTGCTGTGATTATTATGCTCAGTTTATTATATTATTATATTATTACTATTTGTAACAAGAGCAAAAGGGATTGAGCTTCACACCCGAAAGAAAAACAATGATGCTGCTATGGTCAATAACAGATGATATCTGAAAATAATTTCTTTCTCAAAATACAACTGCGAACTTTGTGGGTTATGTCCAAAAGCTGTAGGTTATGCCCAAAGGCTATGAGTTTAACGTCATTGTAGAGTGGTTTTCTAAGCTAAAAGCTTATCATATTTTATACATTTTTTAAGGAAAATTAATCCATTGCCCAGCTGCTAAACGAACAATGGTAATATTGAAGAGCTGCTATTTTTGGTCAGGTATTGTGCTGCAAAATTACATTGCCCACTCAGCTTGAATGCAAGTGTAATTGATTTCAGGACATCAATTAGCAAGGCTGTCACAGTTTTCTGTGACTGTGTTCTTTACGTTTTAATTTTTTTTTTCAATACAAATAAATTTATCACAGCATCATATAAATCATAAGACATCTTTGCTATACAATTTAATGTTTAACCCCTAACTATCATTGTGGACTCATTAATCACAAAACAAACAAAGTTTTCACCTTTGCAAACTCGTTGGTATGATTCTTTTCGATTTCAATCAGTATCACTTGTTATTACGAAAAAAGGAGTGTTATAAGTAAACAATTAATATTTTTAAAGTTTTCAGTCGAGTAAAACGTACACGGAAAAAACAAGATACAAAAAATTAAAAAAACAAATGAAATTATTCTTGCACACCAGGAAATAATTTTTTGGAGATAATCCAGCATTAAAACCACAGGACGATGAACTTCAATGGGGAACGGTGAATATTTGTGTGAATTTTTCTGAGAATCAATCCCGGCTTTTAGTAGCGCAAAACCTAATATGACTGGACGTGAAACCATGTACTTGAATGCAAAGACATAAAAGTGCTGATGCATTATTGTGAAATAAATATACTTTGATTGAAGTTGTTAAAATATTGAAGAATTAGGTATCTGTAATTTATAGAAGTAGTATAAAAGAATCTCTTATATTTTTTTATAACCAAAGGTTCAAAAGGAAGGTTTTTGGGAAAAATCATATTCAAGAAAATATAGTTTTAATAAGTTGTTGCCTCGTAGACATGTTTTACCATTTTCTGACGAACTGTTCACAATAAAAGAAAACAAGTCATAAAATACTCTACTGTCGTAGACATGAAATTCTATAAGTTTTAGAGGAACAAATTTTATAAAAATTTAATATTTAAAGGACACAAGCAGGACATAAAGTACGGGGACTGTTGGTCAAAGACAAACATCACTTCAACTTCAAGGTATTTGTTAACCTTGAACCTGCGCACGTATTTGATTGTGATATAACCACACACTATATCAAGTATCAAGTATATATTTGCTTGTGGTTTCATTCATTTGCATCTATTTAAATTTTTCGCATTTGATCTGGAAACATTCCAGAATTACAGAAAACGTATCTGAATTATTTATAAAGAATTTTAAATAACTAATATTTTAATCTATGTGTATTTTAATAATTGAGTCATAATATATTCGAAATTATTTGTCTAAAGTTCTGCAATCAAGGGAAGTAGTTTTCTGGTTTAAAATATATTGATGCACATTTCTTTATGTCAAAGATGAATTATTTAATGACGACAATTTAATTATAAGGATTTGATTTTGTAGAGTCATTATTGTAAAGTGAAAATTCTCTTAGTAATATCTTGTGGACAAATAAATGATCATTCGACTGTAGGTAGGTGTTTTTAATAGAAACAAAATGTCATTGTGAGCGACAGAAAATCCAATAGTTTGAGAGGTGTAAAAGAAAGATCGAAGGATAAAGTTGTAGGGATATTTAGAAGTAGATTAATATCGAACGAAATATATCAAGAACGAAATAGAAAGTGAACTTGCCAATTTACTAATAGCAAGACGATCTACACCAGTTGGAAGAAACCATCTTATTGTCAAATAAGATGGTTTCTTCCAACTAAGGGCTCTACAAACTTCGAGGGCACTGCATCCTCTTAGGCTCTTCCTGTCTAAATTTCCTCCGCCCATTTAGACATTTTAATTTCTCTGACCAAGTGATTCGGATTCTTGAATTTTTATAGTTCTCAGTTCTTTTTATATTTGCCTGTATATATTCTGGAAGCCAGGATCCTTTCCACATAATCTGCACATTATTTAGATCGCCATCAAACTTTTTCAATATGTCTGAATGTTTTTTAATAGAAATCTGTCCTGTCAGCAGCCCTATTGTTATTCTTAGCTGGAACTCGGTCTTGATAAGTTTGTTTGTTAATTTAGGGCATGGTCAAATAGTTAACTAGTGTTTTTCCATGTTGATTTCCTGGGATGTTCCTCCAGTAATCTTTGTGTTTATTCTTGAACCTGTCTTTGATGGCCTTTTTTGCTGTGCTTTTGGAAATACTCATCATGATCAAGACCAAGCAATATACTTATCCTCTCTTTACATGTATTCTTTTCCCAATTCCTAGTATGTCAGGAATTTCTGTTCGCCATTCCTTCCTGTTTCGAATGATGATGCCGAAACGCTTTTTTCCTTCTGGCATTAGAAATAAATTTTTTGCCAAATTTTTCTTATGATTGCTTATGTTTGTTAATTAGATTTTTAAATTGGACTGCTTTATGAGACATATAATAATTGCACAAAAAATTTGTGGATTATTAAAACTTAGCAGGTCTGTTAGGTTAACTGGGAATTGAACATTTGAGAGTCCTAATTTGTTGAGTAGATCTACCGAAGCCGGTCGTTGATTCCCAGACGCAAAAAACAAGTGGTTTAAATCTTCTACGAGTTGTTATCACATATGCAGTATGGTGACTCTACTACTCCTATTTTGTGTAGATGTGTCGAAAAGGTTATGTTAGTTCAATTTTAACCTGGCCAAGTTAGTGGAATGATACTTAGAGACATGATAATAAAAAATGTAAGGTATATTGTTTTGGGTAACGTAGGTATAATTGCATAAGGAATTTTTGTTAAACATCCGTCCAGAGCGTTTGCCAGTTTTCCTTCATGTCTTTTTTAAATGTATGGTTTATTTTTTTTATTAAACTCTAATTTTGTAATGTTTCGATCTTATTTCATGAAGACTTGAGTCAAATGATTGCCGCAGTTTGCATCTCCCTGAATCCTATGCTATGTGTGGGAGATCTAATAGAGACTCAATGTCCTTGGGGGGTGCTTTCATAGCATCTATAAGTTCCAGGCAAGCCAGACTTTGTTTCTTGCCTAACTTGTTAGCTGCAGTTATATGTTGTGTTGACTACCAAACTAAGACTGCGTATGTGATGATAGGCCGTTTACTCTGGTATAGTCGAGTATACTCTAAGTTGGCCGGTCCAAAGGTCGCTACGTCGTCTGAAGTGAGATTGTATTCGATGTGTTAGAAATGCCAGTGGTTCTCAAACAGTTTGACACTTGAAACTGTGATGTGATCTCTAAATAATAATTGTATAAACGTATTAAAGGGTTTCATAAAAAATGTTAAGAAGTATTAATTTACTAAATTTGTAGTTTTAGTGGAATTTTACATTTATATATAGGCTCGGACACAAATGAAACTAATAATAAAAACTGAATTGCCCAATATTCGGTCAATAACAATGGTAATCATTTGGAAAAAAAAGTAATCGAAAACTAATATTAGTTAGAATAGTTTTTTTAAATAGAATTATCGTCGCTAGGCTACACTTTGAATTCGCAAACTGTTGGTGGTGAAAACGTGTGTTATTTGTTAAATCACGCACGTATCATCAGCTTATAGAAATGGAGCGTTCCTTAAAAAATAGGTACTCCATAAGTCCGGTTTTGTTTAACACAGCGCCAACATAAAATTTTGGGGCCTAACGACTGTTTATTTAGAAAGAAATAAAATACGAAAAATTAAAGTCATTATGTAACGTATTATATATATAAATAAAAAATAAAGGCCCTGGATATTCGTAAATAAATAAAATAAGCACGCCACTAAACATCCGAAAGTCGATTTTGTTAGAGATAAACTCGGGCGGAATAATAAAATAAAATTGTTTAGTGAAAAGACAGTTTTAACAAAACTCGCTGCGCGGATTAATAAAATAAATACAATGAAATTTTTATAGGGAAAATTTGAACCTTTAATATTTACTAAAAAAACGATATCGCCGTGAACAGGATTTGAACTCGGAAGTACCTATTCCACTATTTTGACAGTCGAGTATCTTACACACTGAGCCACGCAACTACATTACTTACGTTGTAAAACGTGCAATATGTAGGTAACATAAAATTGTAAGACTTATAGTGGTTTGACAATGTCCGTTTGTTGGATAAATACCCACTATTTACCACTAAAAATAACCAATAATTCATATAAAGACGAATTTAATTTTAATTTGAGACGACTCAACCCCAAATAAATAATATTTCAGTGTAACGATTGGCAAATCTTGAGAGTTTGACAGCCGCTGAACTTATTGAAAACTTAGATTATGTTATCTCTCTCTTCAGTGTATATTTTATATTTCCGTCTCAAACGGAGGGACAAAGAAGCTTGGTCGATATACGGGAACAATGAGTGTTATGCTCTTGCTTTAACTTTGAGTGCGAGAGAAAATTAAATCGTACGCGCAATATCAACTCATACAGATGCCAAGTTAAAATATACCTACTCAACTTTAGGTCTATAGAGCCAATGTAGCATACCAAGATTACCAAGTCCTATATTTTGTTGTAAGTTCAACTGCATGTTACCAGATCTTGGTTAACTCGTATCCACATGAGAGTTTTCATGTAATCATGTATTTCAGAAGGCTTCAGAGGCCTGACGTCCTCTATAAGTTCTTCTTTTCTGTAAATGGAACGATGGTAGTTTTATAGAGGGAATCCACTTTAGCCTGAGGAAGCAATATTTGAATATTACATAGTTGCTTGTAACAATGAATTAAATCAAAATGAAGGAAGTATTAAAGCAAATTTAATAAAAAGGTCTAATTTACAGAATAATGAAGGTCCTTTAGAACATCTATTTTAACTTTAATGATTTATATATCATATTAGTAGCTCATTTAGTTGGTTTTGCGTAATATAATCGGTTTAAAATAAACGTTTATAGTTCATAAATCTTAAATATTTTTAATTTAAATAATAATTATTCTCATAATTCGTCGCTTTATAAAATTTTATTCTAGTAACAATAGTCTTTATCTTTTCTACTTTTATCGATTTGTCTTTTGTTTAAAAACTTGAACTGTTGTTGGTTGATATTCTCAATATTGCATAATTGATTTAATTTCATCTTTGAGGCAGAGAATATAAATACATATTTTCATAAGAATCGCGTAATGAGGAATCCAAAAATATAAAAATATGGGGCGTTTCTTTTGAAATCCTCCGTTTTGATGCACCTTGTATATGATAATCAAATAGACTAGATTTGTCTATGATTATGATTCTTTGGGTTTAGTTACATAGTAATCCATTTTTGGAGGTCTTCATATTGTTTTAAACTTAAGAAAATATAGAAACCTGAATTTTAGTGGGACACTCGGATGTGTATTATTTGTCATAACTTGAGGTGATATTCTGTTTACGTTTCTGAGCA
Source organism: Rhagium mordax (assembly GCA_963680705.1). Classification (NCBI taxonomy): domain Eukaryota; kingdom Metazoa; phylum Arthropoda; class Insecta; order Coleoptera; family Cerambycidae; genus Rhagium; species Rhagium mordax. The sequence continues at coordinate 23,638,804 of OY796657.1, read as the reverse complement.
TATTATGAAATAATTAGTTTTCGCTAATTTTTTTCTTTAAACTTAACTTTTCCCCAATCTTAACTTAAAATTAATTTAGATATCTAATAGGTAACATTTCTGTATAAGATATTTCACATATTCTTTAACATACGTCAGCTCTCAAAATTAGGCCTAAATTATTAACAATATGAAGTGGTCAGTAGTCGACCATTCAATTTTATCTAAGAAGCAGCATCTGTAAATCTACTCTACGCGAACTGCAGATGAAGCTCGTCGTTATTATCTGATGAGTAATCTAAAATGGATTTTAGATCATCTTATAATCACATGAATTACTGTCTAGGTAGAGTTTCTGGAAAACAGCATCTATTTAGTAGTTGTGAGTGCCTGATTGCAAAATTTTCCATTCATTTAAAATGTGTGTGAGAGAGTTATAGAAATACTGTATTAACGCTAAATTAGCATTACATTATTCATTTCATGTATGTATAATGTATATACAAAAGACGCACATTCCATTAAGGCATGCAAATAAAAGACGTTAAAGACGAAGAAACAGCGAATAATCTCTGAACATTATAAAAAGTGAAAAAGCATTATCAAAAGAGTTGCAAGAACATTAACAAGTGCGATAATTCTTATTTAATATGACTTTTAATTATCTCGCTGAGCACAAATGGCAAATAAATTGTAAGACGCTCATAATATCCCTTCTGATGTAGTTCTGAAATGTTATACCGCCTCACTTCTATTTGGGTGGGCAATTCATAAATATACATTGGAGTGCTCTACCGTTTGTACTTACAATACAAATAACTTTGACGTACTGGAATAATTACCCGAGTTTTTTTACTTAATTATGATTTTATTGGATTTTAATTCTGTGTTTGAATGAAATTATTAAAATAACTAAATTGTGTTAAATCATTTCATAAATCCTTTTCAAACACCGTAATTGTTAAAAATTAATTTATTAATTGATACTTCCAATGAATCATTTGTTGTATATTTGAAAGTTTGGCATCAGTAGTCCTCGACTGTTTAACAATACTTTACAAATCACCGGCACATGCAATTAATTCCGTAAGGATTATTTTATTTAAAACGATTTCAATAACATTACAATAATAATTATAATAATCGGACAATAACGAAACACATTTTATTTTATTAAGAAGGGTAATTCCTGATTTCCAATGACATATGATAATATATTTTAATAAGTAGTTATATTAGTCAGAGTCCGGGATTAAAAAATATACAGCGTGGTACATTTAAAACACTTAAATTATATTAATTTCTTTTCACTGTTATTATTTTTGTTCTTGGTGACAATGTTAATTCAACATTTCCTTATATTTCATTCATATATGACAAACAACAATTTGACCTTCCTTAGAACAAATTCCAGGTAAAATCTTGAATTTAAAATACTTTTATGAATTAGTTTACTATTAATAATTGACGTTCGACCAACTGGACACGTCCTAACCACCCGTGATTTTACATCAGTTGAAGTTTATTTATAACAATACATCGATTTAAGGCATCATTAATCAATTTTAATTATAAAGTTTTTGGGAGTTGCTGATTTGTAGCAGACTTTTTGGGCACTTCGTTTTAGATAGGTAAAGTGGTCGGAACACCAAGAATTCATTATAGTCAACCTAAAACTTTTCTACAAAATTAATTAATTAATCTAGTACCTACCATTGATGCGTAAGATTTAAGTAAACAACAACTGACTTTGTAGTTTCTAGGTAATACTCATCCATTTTTTAAAACAGTATACAAATTTAATAAAGAAAATGTGCATTATAATTTATTTTTAAATTACCATAACTACAATGACATAATTAATTCCGTAAAGATTGTTTTATTAAAAACGATGTCAATAACATTTCAATAATCGTAAAAAACAATAACCCAAACACATTTTATTTTATTCAGAAAGGTAGTTCCTGGTTTTTAATGACATATGAAAATATATTATAATTAGTTATTATATTAGTGAGAGTTCAGGATTAAGAAATATACACGGCGGTGCATTAAATTCTTCAGCGGCAACACTAATATATAAATAAATTATATGTGGGCCATTTTTGCTTTTAGTGGAATGTTTGGATTTTTAACAATTAAAACTATTGATGGGTGGGGTTAGCTTTGACAGGTTGAAGCTCGCTGTCATCTCGTTTCACTGGGAATAGGATTTTAGAAATTCAACCAACGTAACGAGATTATCCAAAGTTAACAATACAATCCGCCTTTGATTGACCTTTTACAACTTTTTCGAACTACTTCAACCAGTCGTCCACATATTGAAATTGACCTTACATTCTTAAATACAGAAAAATCTCAAAAACTTTTATAAAATTGATAGATGAATAAATTAGTGATTAAGCTCCTATCGTCCCTTTGTAAAACATATCGTTTCTTCTGCCATACGTTTCTGGTTTAAGTGAAGTATAAAAAATAATCAAGCAAATTGGCACATATGTACAGGGTGTATCACGACGATGGGCCGTTAGCCGTATATGGAAAAGTAATCAGAATTGAAATCTGAAATTTTAGATACATGGTCTTTCCAATGAAAATATTTACAACTTTGGGTTACTTCCGGTTATACCAGAAGCAGCTGCCAACTTTGTTATTTTAAATGGAACACCCTATATATTTTTAGATTTTTTTTAATTCAGCGTAATCTTTCCAACGAGCCCCAAATTTTTTATTTTTGATGTGGCGTTGCCGAATTATTCGAGAAAATATGAAAAATTTGGTCAGAATAAGGTTAAACGAAATAATTCGCTGTGTGTGTATTACATTATTAAGGAGATTATATTTTGCACCTATGTCGACAAGGGATGTACTTCAACGACACAATATTCAAATATTGATTAGGTATATTATACAGAGTGTTTTTTACATTAGCGCCAATTTAGTACATTTCAAAGAGCATTTTCTCATTTTTTTTAAATGGAACACCCCGTATATTATTATATTTTTGAATTGGCACCTTAATTCTCTACAATTTTTATGAATGATGTCTTATACCTAAAATCAATATTTTCGGAGGTATTTTCACAATTTTTATATAATCTGATGCATTAACATTGATTGTCCGTGTCTTGTAAACAAGCTTTGCTTTTTGGTTCCCCGGTTAAATTCTCGTGAAAGTGAATGTTTTTATTGTCCTTTTGGTCGCACCAACCTTATGCACAAATCACCAATTTTCAATATTTGTAATTTATTTAATTCTATTTCTGATGAATGTGACATTAATTATGACAGCTTAGGTAGTATAATTAATTTATATCTTAGAAATAAATCCTAATTTCATAACTATCATGACTATTATGTCCTGCAGAATATTTGCTTTAATTTTTGTATTCTTTACTAGTACTGAGCTACTGTTTATATTATCTTTTTTTTTAATGTATTTTTGTACTTTATAATTTTGTGATGGTGCCTATTTGTTACGGTGCTTTTAGTCACTATACTTACGTAATCTTTTATACGAAAATCTCGGGCGCCAGTACTTTAACTTTTGAGTGCAAAGCACAGCACTTTTTGGCTTTCCTATTTGGGAAAGCGATCCGGGGTAGCTAACAACTGGAGATACGGAATTGCTAGGGGTCGGAGCTGGAGATCTATCTAATGGATTTCGATCATGCTGCTCAAACGGGTTAATCAGAAATAAATGACAGAAATAATAACTCGTGAATTTTTCCTCTTTAAAATAACGTATTTATTCAGTAGTAATTGGAAACAGAATAGTTTACTCTAAACCCTCCACGACTGTACAGTCGCGTGTGTATAAAACTATTTCAAAATAATTAAAAACAAGTCAAGCTGGCAAGCAAACGTCTTTACGCGATTTTGCGGCGTAATTTTCGGAGACGTTGAATTAATATCTTACGGTGTACGACAAGCAAACGGACCTTTCCTCTAGGAAATATTATAAATGGCGGGCAATCCGTTAGCTATAGATATTTGCGACTAGACAAGATATTGAAACAAGCGGTGAGCTACTGCCGCAAACGTAGAGCTATTTGTTAAATAATTACGTTGAATAATATAAGTTTTTCGAGTCAGTTCTATGCGAATCCCCTGCACGTATGGCCCAATTGAACAGATACACACAGTTGATGCATATAATGACTATTTGGTTTCACGTAGGTTTTCCGGTAACCTATTATGCATTGAGGTATTTGAGATGGCCCAATTGAACAGATCTCAGCAACCGATGCATATTAGCAAACAAAAGACCAACGGAGGTATTACTAAGTAGCTCTAGTTTACTTTGGTAGCAAAATACGGCGATACTCACGGACAATAAGATCTCTCAATATCTATACTTAACTGAAGGCAGTACCTGCAGAATGTAGCAGGTTGCGTTGAATTCTTACCAATATTATATTCAAAGAAATTTACTATTAAAACTCGGAGCGGCGGTACGGAAAGATTTACGGGTTCGGTTTGATCGTCAATTGCTGGCGGTCGAACGGATCTGATATGCGAACTATTTCGGAATGAACCTGAACTGCTGCCGGTTTTCTCGGAATGAGAATGAGGACGGAATGAGAGTGAAGTGACTGTTCTTCCCCTTTTTGTAAACTTTATGACGTATCTGTCGTGTTAAAAGAGAGGTGGTCACCGACTTTAAACGACGTACTCGGATGCACATCCCAGCGTAACTTGCAGAGGTGCAGCGGATTATGCAGAACGTATATAACCGGAAATGAGTTACTTGTAATTTATATACCATGTTGCAAAAAGAAACGGATTAAAACGAGCAAGGATTAACATTTTTAGTAACTAATGATTTTTATTTCAGACTCGGCCTTTATTTCTAATAATTCTCGGATTTTACTTATACGAGGGATTGTCGAAAATTAATCAATTAATTAGTTGCCTGCTTGTTTACCAGCGGACTTTTTAACAACTCATTAATAACTTAACTAGAACAAAACTTACTTACTAAAACAGCGGCAGGGTGTACCCAAGTGACGGTAATATTTAAAGCAAAAAGGAACATTCCTTGATTGGAAAAATCACTTCGTTACAATTTATGATTCTTAATACTGGTTTGTTTCATGTAATTTTTCCTGTAATTTGGTTCTATACCTGTTGGAAATAAATCTATTAAATAAATAAATAAATAAATAAATAAATAAATAAATAAATTTCATTCAAAACCGTTAAATTAGTATAGTTTTTATTTCTAACTGATGTCTAATTGTCCTCCACGAAAGCGTCTGAATGAATTAATCCGTTATACCCAATTTTCCATGACTTTTAGACACAAATCGGCCCAGCGCGTTCAATGTTTATACTGAAAGCATCTTTAAATGTTGCTGATTTGTTACTGTAAACGAGCGACTGAACATAGCCCCACAAGAAAAAGTCTAATGACCGAGGTGGCCAATTGACTGGTCCATTGCTTGAAATAATCGACTCACCCAACTTTTCTCTCAATAAAGCTATCGTTGCATTGGCTGTGTGGTAAGTGGCGCCATCTTACTGGAACCACTTGCCAAGTCGATGGCGTCCAATTTGGACCACAAAAAATTAGACAACAATCAACATCGAGCGATGACGAATTCCATTCATCGTAACTGAATTTCAGACCTCCAGCATGCAATGCGCATCAAACAGTCAACTCAAGAGGATGTAATGGTTTTTGATGAATTTTTTTTGGATGATCTCAGGCCAGATTTCGTAGTTGTGCTTATTAACGAAACCATTCATCCAGAAATGAGCCTCATCGCTGAAAATTATTTTTTTGTGAAAATCTGGATCAATGTTGTTACAATGCCGAATCACTAAATCTCCGACGAAAAAGATGATCATTTGGCTTAAGTTCTTCTGTCAAAGCAATTATGTAAGGACGTAAACCAAGATCTTTTCGCAAAATCGCCACAAAGGTGATTTCGAGAGACCCAATTGTTGAACACGAAGAGGAATCGATTCATTTTTGTCTGCCTTAAAACGTTTTTTCGTACAGCAGCAATATTTTCTTCGCTCCGTGAATTTCTTTGTCTAATTGGCGTAAGGACATTACGAAGACTTGATGATGATGACTTGGATTTCTGCATTAGTTCAATAGTTCTTCGAGTTGGCCGATTGCGATTGCTGTTAGCGTACGCAAAGTTGCTGCGACTAAACAACGCTTTTCATAATAAATCTGAACAATTTGCAATCGTTGTAGAAGCTTGTATTGCTCCATAATTGGTAATTTGACAAACACAAATGTCAGTGGAATCAAATCAAAACAACCTCGATATCAAAATGCGTCGCTCTTACTGAAAAACCCTTTAGAAGCTAAAATATATGGACTTACAGGAACCCAGAAAATTCACGGAATATTTTGGTTACTATTAAAAATTGAAAATTAACAGAAATGGAGTCACTCAGATTACCATATAGGTGATTTTTCTACTACACAAAACGTATCAGCGAATACCTTTTTGCTAAAAATGTGCAATTTCACTTTATGTTTTTGGCTCGATGTTACCACATACATTATGGAATTCGTTGCCCAATGACATCTCTCTTGCGCCCTATTCTCCTTGGGCTTTTGCAATATTATCGCACCCACGGAACCGTGGATTTATGGACTGGTCATTTGTAAATTAACCGTTCAAACAAAATGTTTATGGCATTTCTTATTTACTAGTATTAAACTAAAGTTGTCACTACGTCTTATTTTCGCTTTAATAGATTCCATCTCCTATAAAACATTCCCTGCTAGGTTGCTATAAATGTTCACTAAATAAAGTAACTAAGATTATGGAAAAAATGCGATTTGCGTTTTGATAAGTCACTGGATAAATGATATTTCCGGCTCAGAACTATTCGTGATACAGTTCACGAAGTATTTTATTACATCACGATTTATTTCTAAACAGTTTAATTCTACTAAAATTAATATAAAATTTGATCGAAAATCTGACAGCAACATTTTGAGCGTTATTATATTGTACACATTTAAAGTGGCTGTTGAAACTTATAACAACTGTTTTTTCTTTTTCATGTTCCACGATAAAATATTAGTAGAATGCCACGCGCTTTATTTATTAGCAGTTGAAAAACGAAATGGCTCGTTTCGTTGTAAAGAATGCTTTTCATTTTTAATTATATTTTTCTCTGCCATCCAAACGGTTTCGAGGTGGATATATGTGTATATACAAAATACTTTTGAGGATTTATTTAGATTAAGTTGTAAATGAAAGATCCATAATTATGTTGGGTTTGCTAAAGTTTACGTGATTCTGTGTGTTAGGTTAGGGACACTGGAAAATTCGATGGCAGACAGGCACATTTGCTATTCAAGTGAGTTTGACATGCCGTTTAACAGTATTTAATTAAACCGCCAAGTGACGGTAGCCAAAAGTGATATATTTGGTAGGGGATGGAACTGTGATAAATATTTTATAGGTTCAGATAAATTGGTGTAAATGACGGTGCGCATGTTTTTTTCAAACGAGTGGAAAGTTTGTGTATTTTATTCGAAATACTAAATACAGTACAAAACGCATTTTTGTAGCAAAGAAACTATGGTAGTAAATTTGCTTTTAAATTTACTTAAAATGTTAGCTCTTTGAAATGAAGAAACGCTATAACGCCATGTCACTAACAAAACAATAAATATTGGACTCTTTTAGTAACTTTATGGCCCATTTTTAAAGTCGTTCTGATCGATTTGGAAACTTTTTGATCCCTTTCATTTATTTTCATTTAGAAATTACGTGCAGATAGGCATGTTAGTGTACTTTTAGGAAACTGTATAGAAGTATTATTTAATTAGTGTCAATTACTCTCAAGGGGAAATTACGCACTAAATAAAATTTCAGAAGAAAATTGTTTTTATCCATATCACATATCACATTCAACGAGCACAAGCCGTGTATTATTGAATGATTTACATTTTCGATTTAATCGATGTCAGCGGTTCTTGATAATAATCTAATATCGTTACAGACGAGTCTAATATATATTATTATTTATTTTCATAATAATCACACATTTTTGATAAGTATATTGGAATTATTGTTAAATCTTAGACTAAATTATAATTTACATCATAAATTGATTAGAAATATCATACCTAGACTCACTGACTTATAATTTAATTTATAATAAGAAGGCGTTAAATGTGGTTTATGTATGATGAAGCCTCATTTCGCTGTTAATGTGCATGAATTAGTAAAACCATGTAAAACATATCCTAAGCCGAGAAAGATCGCAAGTACACAAAAGAGTAATATCTTAAAATTATGATTATTAGAGGCGGCCATTAATTTGGTAAAGTTAGTATTAATTATTATTAATGTAAACAATTTGAGAAATAAAACTATGGCCTTAGAATTGATCTCTGAGGCACTCTATGAATCAAATTCAGCTTTAGAGGATAAAAACAACCATGGAAACAGAAAATTAAATATCTTAGACGTCAAAACTGTTACGTTATCACGTACATTTAATGCACAATAGATTATAAAGGGATAAGGGATAAACATAAAACTCTAAATCACTCTTAATGTTTTTGTAAAGACAAATGTCCTATTTGAAATAAAATTTAGTTTTAGCACCAGATAAAATTGATGGTGAAGCACCAGATAAAATTGATGTCTGTATATTTTTTCAATAATTTGCAAAGTAAATTTCATAAAAGTCGTAAAAAGCGTTCTCAGTTTTGCTTGGCAAAATTTTTCCATTTCTTCCTGTCCTTGGCTAATGTCCTCCAATTTATGCATTGCCTTTCCTTTATATCCTCCAAAACAGCCTCGCTCCATTTCCTTCTCGGTCTGCCTATCTTTCTCTTTCCTTCTGGTATTTTCCAGCCTACGTATTTTACACTTCTGTCGTCTTCCATTCATTCAAAATGACCTAGCTACTGTAGTCGACGGGCTTTGATGAATTTTGCTGTGTTTGGTTCTTGATATAATTCATAAACTTCTGCGTTGGTTCTTCGTTCCCAAATGTCTTCAACTTTCTTTCCAACGAATATTCTTCATAAAATCTTCCGTTCCCACACTTCTAACTTTAACTGCACTGTTTTATTCATTGTCCATATTTCACTGCCGTATGTCAACGTTGGTCTTAAGATAGCCTTTTTAAATCCTTATCTTTGCTTTCCGCGATAGTTCCTTCGACATTAAGATTCAGTTGATTCCTCCTGCGCATCTGTAACTTTTTGCTATTCTCAAATTTATTTGTATTTCCTCTCTGCACTTGTTATCTATTAAGGTTCATAGATAGACGATGTAGTCTTCTACTTCTTCAATCAGCATATCGCCGTTCCCTGTTTGTACCCTAAATCCTATTGACCGCTTTTACTTTGTTTTTAAGTTCCATGTATTTGCTTTTGCTTGGAGACCCACTCTATTTGCTGCTACTACCAACTTGCTTGCTACCTCTCCTAACTCCTTTATGGTCCGCGTTATTGGCAGTATGAAGCATTGATGACTCTTGTTAAAGAGGGTAAAATTTCTGTTTAGACCACTACCTCGTATTGCTATTTCCAGGACCATATTAAATAGTGCAGTCGATAGTGGGTCGCCTTGTCTAATTTCTGATTTCACCCCGAACTCATTTGATACTTTTCTGTTAACCTTTACCGCACATGTTGTTTCGCGTAATGTCATTACGATTAGTATTATTAGCTTTCTTGGAATATTTAGTTCCTTCATTGCCTCAACAAGTTTATTTCTATTTACAGTCTCATAGACTGCCTTAAAGCCGTAAATGGTATGTGTACCGGGATTCCATAATAGTAACATCCAGTAAGAATTCGCTTTGGCGTAAACATTTGATCTATCGTAGCTCTGATTTCCTAATTCCCGCTTGGTACTCGTCTAGCACGGCAATCACGGGGATCCGTATAAGATTCTAACCTTCGTTTTACTTGCGCCGCTAGAACCTCGTAAATCATATCTATTCCCTTTTTTAATAATTGGTACATTGATTGCTTTTGTCCGTTGGTGCGGCAGAGATTCAGTATCCCAGATTTCCTTAACCGGTTTATAGAGTTCATCATGCAGCATTTCTCCTCCGTATTTTAGATTCTCCGCGAAAATGCCACTCTCTCCTGGACTTTTAGTATTCAATGCTAGCATGATTTCTTCTACTTTCGCTTTCGGTGGGTCTGGGGTATCCTCCTCATTTTCCCTCCTTTCCTCGTAGTATTCTAGCTCTTCCTCTGTTCCTTTGTCTAATAATTCCTCAAAATATTGTTTCCATATTCCACAGATTTGTTCTTCATCACCCAGTAGTAGTAGTATTCTAGCTCTTACTATGTTCCTGTGTCTAATAATTCCTCAAAATATTGTTGCCATCTTCCACAAATATGCTCTTCATCACCCAGTAAGTTCCTATCTTCATATTTGTAGAAGACTGCTTGGTATTCCTTCCTGAGATCCTTTACATTCTTATAGAAATTCTTTACTTTACTTCAATACTTCTCCCATGGATTTTCTTTTCAGTGTTTTACACATACATTTTATTATCTTCCTCTGCTCGAGATATTTGCTCTTATCCTTTTCTGTTAGCGTCTGCAGCATACGTTGTCTTAGTCGCGTTTTAATTTTTAGCTCATTTCTACATTCCTCATTCATTTATCCCTCTTTCTTATTCCTGTTACTTGTCGTTAAATTATTTTTTGTCGCTACTTTTATGGCCCCTTTCACTTTGTTCCCTCTTTCTTCTATTTCCTCTCGAGTTTGATTGCCATTATTATTATATACTTCTTTAATATTTTTTATGTAGTTCGATCCCACTACTTTCTTTTGTCAATCTTCCATATTATATTTTTATATATTTTTTGGTTTGGTTTGAATGTGGTTAGTGCTCCACAATAAACTGTAGGGCCTCGTCTCTCTTTACCTAACACAAAATCCTAGGATATTCCAGGAGTTACTTCGCTGACCTGAGAGGCGGTTAAGAAATCATTTTAAGAAAAACATTAGTATTTCTCCTTTTTCTCTTCTTTTCCTCTCCTTATTTTATTTTTGCTTTAACTTTTTAAAAAGTGGTCAGAATCAGCTGTTGCACCTCTAAAAGTTCTTACATTTATCAGCCTCATGTACTTTTTCTGAATTAACACGGGATCAATCTGGTTTGTTTCGTTCCTTCCAGTATCATCCATGTCCCCTTATGGATGTCCTTTCTTTTAAAGTGTGTGCTCACGATTGTCATCGACTTCTCTATTGCAAGAGATATCATCAGCCTTTTATTTAAAATGAGTTAATTGTTTTCGTGTTTAGTTATCATTACTAAAATAATTTGAAGAGTGATTTATAGTTTTATGTTGGTACCTGGTGAAAACAACGCCTTAATGAATAACTTATCAATAATGTTGAAATATTTTTTAATGCCTTATATAAAGTATTTTGACTATTGGAAATAATGCTTTAATTAGTGGATTGGAAGAATATTTTCGTAGTAGAAAATAATTGTAATATTGCTACTTTATACTTAAATATGACAAGTCAAAATTATTTAACCAATTAAGCTGGTATATCAACAGAGAAAAAGAATATTATTCATTTATTACAGTGAAGGTATTTGGATCACAAAACTAGCGTCCCTTAAAACGTTTAACAAATAAGAAGCCTTCTGAATAAACACCCCAGCTTAGCGGGAGCAGCAGGACCTGTGGAGTTTGCAGGGAGATCATGACCCCTTAGTCTGTAAATTAATGTAGTACGCGTGTAGTGATGACATTTTCAATATTAGAGCAACCCTTAAGTAAGCCGATAAGCGGCGATGTGGGGTCGCCCGGACGATTTGCAGAAACATTCAATTACCAAGTGAACAGTCGTGGCTGGAAACACTCCGATAACAACCGGAACACATCGTGAATTTATATTAGATTCGCAGGGAAAAGGGACACCTCCACCACCAGCAGGAAATTAAAATTAGTAGTATATAAAACTCAACAAAAATGCTTTTATTTACATTGGACGGACCAACCGAATGGCTTGGGTGATAAAAGAAATGCGGTTTCTGGAATTACAAAGGGTGATTTAGGGAAAGCCTGTAAACTTGTGAAACTATACTTCCGAAAAGCTGAAAAATTAGACAATATGGGTTTTCTTCTCAATAAATAATTTATTTGTTTGTTACTATGATTATAGAAAAAAGTTATTGAACCCATATCTTTTCATATTTTCAATATTTGACGTTAAACTAAATGATTTTTATGTAGATTTAATCTTGTAATATACTGCAGCCAATAAACTCAATATATACCTACAACTACAGAAAAGTAGAGCAACAAAATCAATTAGATATTTATATATTTTTATGATTAGCTGAACTTTGGAATAATTTTATTGAAGTAATTTTTTGGTCAATTTCAATATGTAAAGAAAATTTCGAAACGAATAATCATTTCTCTTCAACGTCGCGACATTGCAGAAACCAACTTTTAAATGAGTTTACTTATACTTGATTTTGTCCATGAACGATTGTTGATTAAGATTCTTCTACGTCATTCACTATTTTCTACGAGTTTTCAATGCACGTGCAGTCTGGGAATTTCTCTGGCTACTGTAAACTCTAAATGTTGCTATCACAAACTAGCCTCAAAGTGTCATCGATATAGTGCTGAAATATGAAAGGCAAAGACATTTTCCACTTTGCACTTGTCGAAATTCCATTCAACTGTTGTTCCTGATTTTATTGCAGATGAAATCTCCTCATCGCTTACACTTCGTAGCAAAGGTGGAGGCGATAGATTACAAGTACTCCAGCCATCATTTCGATATAATCGGTAGCCGCAAAATTTGCCTTTGGTGTCACAAAGTTCCTAATTGACTCATCCTTAGAAGTTTTGTTTCTCGCCTTCATTATTCTTCTAAGCCCTAATCCTGAGAAGTTTTCTTTGTCGCCTTCATTATTCTTCTAAGCCCTAATTCTCTGATTAGGGTTTCGAAGAATAATGAAGGCGAGAAACAAAACTTCTAAGGATGAGTGGGTTATTAATACTAAATGTCAAGGAAACTAAATTCACGATAATTTCAAAAATCCACCAAAACAATGAATGTCTCATTTTCAATGGCAGCAACATAGAACAAGTGAGTGATTACACATACCTAGGTACCACCCAGTAAGAACACAAACGTTAAAAAAACGTTTATCAGGACGATAACCAATGGTTGAATAACCTTTTTCAAACAACGTTAATATTACGTATAAATGTCCCGCAAATCCACGTCATATCTAACGTCATTCTCTAGGTGATATATAACTTAAGTTATTACGTTAAATATATGTTAATTTTTAACGACAATGTACAATTTGGATGCGTTGATTACCCCTTTCGATGAAACGTCTTTATTATGTACAAATGTCCCGCAAAACCACGTCATATCTAACGTCATTTTCTAAGTGATGTATAACTTAAATTATTACGTTAAATATATGTTAATTTTTAACGACAATGTAATACACGATTTGGATGCGTTGATTAGCCGCATATATGTACATAAAAGGGTGTATATTTATTTTTATTATATCGTATAAAATAAACGTTTATACCACGTGATTAATAGGATTGCAGGAAATTATTATTCAGTCAACTCCGACCTGCATTAGATTACACCTGCAATCCTATAAATCCTGATTGGAAACCAAGATTTGTCTTTTCCTAACCAGACATTCAAACTTATTATGTTTTCGTTAGTATGCCATAATAGGCGATTGGAAATTAGTCTAAAGCAAGCTCAGCAAGACAGACGTGGTGAGAAATAAGTATATCCCTCTGCTGGTCAGTGCTATAACTTGTCGAGACATCAACGAATACCAATGCGATATTTTACCATTATATAATGGCAAAATAACACGTGGTGCAAACGTTTAATTTATACGTTATATAAAAATAAAAATACACCTTTGTAGGTATATACAATATGTATTTGCATTTAGAGCAAAATAAACGTCTACACAACGTGCTATTTCGCCGTTATGTAATATCAAAATATCACGCGATGCAGACGTTTATTTTATATTTTATAATAAAAATAAATATACACCTTTATATATAAACAGGTGTACATTTACATTTGTCGTTATATGGCGGTAAAATATCACGTTATGTAGACGTCCCTTTTATACGTTACAATAAAAATAAGTACATACCTATATATATGTATACAGTGCACTAAAATGTTGACTTCAGGACTCAGGTTATATTAATTTGTTAACGTGAAAATTACGTTATAAGACTATGTGATCAGATTATTTTTGGTAATTTATTATCGTTTTTATATGGTTTTAAATAAACGTCTATCAAACATATTTCACCGTGCTTTAACACTAACGCTTCGACTGCAGGTTATATTAAGTACTCATTTATATCGTGCAAACACATAAGTGTTAAACGTTTTAAACATTACATTAATTTGTTAACGTTAAAATTACGTTAAAACCACACGACTAATTTATTTTTAGTAAATTTGTGTCTTTTCATATAGTTTCAAATAAACGTCTGTTAAACATATTATTTTAACGTGTTTTAAGATTAAAATTTCGACTTTAAGTTATATTAAGCATTAACCTATACGTTGCAAACACGAAAAAATAGACGTTTTAAACATAATTTGTTAATCCCGAAGAGGGGTTGGAACCTTTGGTGTAGAACTTACACTTGGAGTCGTTTTTCCACACACACCAAAACACTTTTGCACACACTCGACGCGCGTTTCGCCAACCAAGTTGGCATCATCGGGAGATGATTAAAACTGAGTCGAGTCGCGCGTCGAGTGTGTGCAAAAGTGTTTTGGTGTGTGTGGAAAAACTACTCCAAGTATAATTTGTTAACGAGAAAATTACGTTACAAATTATAATACCAGTTTAATTTAGGTAATTTTTTGCCGTTTTTATTTATTTTCGAATAAACGTCTGTTAAACATATTATTTGAACGTGTTTTAATGTAAACATTTCGACCTAAGGTTATATTAAGTATTAATTACGTTATAAATTACACGATCAGTTTAATTTTGGTAAATTTTTGCCGTTTCTATATAGTTTCGAATAAACGTCTATTAAACATATTATTTGAACGTGTTTTAATGTAAAAATTTCGACCTCAGGTTATATTAACTATTAATTTATACGTTGCAAACACGAAAGAGTTAAACGTTTTAAACAATTGTTAACGAGAAAATTACGTTATAAATTACACGATCAGTTTAATTTTGGTAAATTTATGCCGTTTTTATATAGTTTCGAATAAACGTCTATTAAACATATTATTTGAACGTGTCTTAAAATGTAAAAATTTCGACCTCAGGTTATATTAGGCATTAATTTATACGTTGCAAACACGAAAAAGTTAAACGTTTTAAACATTAAATTGTTAACGAGAAAATTACGTTATAAATTACACGATCAGTTTAATTTTGGTAAATATTTGTCGTTTTTATATAGTTTCAAACAAACGTCTGTTAATCGAATTATTTTATCGTGTTTTAAGAATAACTTTTCGACCATAGGTTACATTAAATTGTTATATTAACGTTTAACACACGTTATTTTCACCATTGCAACGTTATTATAACGTTTTTTCAACTACAGTGTTCTTACTGGGCAATGGTTAATTCGCATAATGACTACACCATTGAATCAAAATAAGAATTATTGAGAAAGGACGAGCAAATTTTACCAAAATGAAAAAAGTGCTTTGTGGAAGGGATTTGAACTTAAATTTAAGAGTTCGATTGTTCGATTAGTGAGATGTTACACATTTACCACTTTTCTGCACGGGATGGAAGCATGAATTCTAAACGCAGCTACCCTTAAGAAACTAGAGGCATTCGAAATGTGAGTGTATAGGAGAATCTCAAGAATATCATAGACAGACCGAATAACCAATAGACGTAGTTTTAAGGAGAGTAGGCGAAGAAAAAGAACTAATCGAAATCACTAAAAGCAGAAAATTAAAATATCTTGGTCACGTAGCAAGAGGGGCAAAATACGGCATGTTACAATTGAAAGGAGAAAATACAAGGAAAGGCGAGCGTGGGAGGAAGAAGAATATCATAGCTGCGAAACCTAAGAGAATTGTTCGGCTGTTCTTCATGCGAAATGTTCAGAGCAGAGCAGAGCAAAGCAAATTCGTTGAATAAGTTACCTCGTAGGCCTTATTATAAATTGTCAGAAGATACCTTTAAACATTTGACTTCATTTAAGAAACCAGGAAAAGATGCTTCATCTAACTAAGTAGTGACATTGATTAGTAATAACAATTAATAAACAATGTGTAAAGTAAAATAAAGAAATATTAATTAAGCTTTAACCAACAGTTGTGATTTCATTAATATTTGAATTTAAGTTTTAATGTCTAAATTTAATGTTGTCACTCTACAAAGAGCTTCTGTCTCACTATGAGTCGTCGACGTTTCAGTTCTTTCGCTTTTTATTTATTATGCGATCTATTCTCTTCTTTAATACTTAAGTAGTCGTAAATATTGTAAGTTTGGTTAATTTACTAACGTCTATCTGACTTTTTCGTTTTAATTTTTTCTCGGTTTAATATGAGTTATTATTATTTGAGCAAATATTACTAGTCACCTCCCAATACAAAAAAATAAAAGAATAAGTAAGTAACTTAACAAAAAGAAGCTCTACTTAATACAAATTTCCATACTGAATTCTGAACCAATAACAACTGAAACTCCGACAGGTGTAGAGTAGGTCATTACAAGCTTTAGTTAATATAGACCAGAGGCTGACTGTGCCACCAGAATATACCATGTCTGGTCAATTATTGTAGTCCTTATACTGTCATGTAATAGTACTGTTCACAAAATATACAACACGATTTGCGTGCTGTTACATTGCCGAGGCGGTTGATAACCAGCTTACCTCGTAGAAACGCTTAAGATTGAAGTGTTTCAATAATTTACTTTGGATACAGTATACCTACCTACTGGTGATTATACACCTACAGATAAGTTAATCTTCTGCCGTCGTGTCCGTGACTAACCTTGGTAGTGGAAATAGACCAACGTTAAATAATTGATCGAAAACAAACATGTGTTGTTTTAAAATCAAAAAGTTATGTGTTTTAACTTAAAAGTGAAATAACATTTTCTTGTTTTTTTTACATCAATAATTTGATTAAGTTAAAGTAAAAAAAAATTTATTGATAATATTTATTTAAATATGTATGTATTATCATGTTTGATGTACCATTTGCAATCGACGTAGAATATTCTGGAAATCGATAAAGTACTGTTGAATATTAGCATTTTACATTTTAATGCGCCATGAAATAGCTGAGTGAAATACTATTAAAACACTTTTATTTCAAGCAATTGTTTTCAAAACAGTGTTTATGGCAAAAACTTATAAACGCTATTAACATCAATTAAGTGGTTCTGATAGAAAATTGCAGACATAAAATTTTAAAAATATTTAATTAAATAACATTCACAATAACTATAAAAGCGATAACATTTCATTAAATAATGCAAAAATGTACTGCCAATCCAACCTATTGGAATATAAAGGAATTCTTGATATTTTCAGTTTTGTAAATACATGCTTTAAGCTATTAACATTCTACTCAACGTGTTTTTTGTTAAACCATTTCGCATCATTTAGATATGGGTATAATAACTGATCTTAGAAAATATACGTGAGAACTACTTCAGTAAAATATCATATCAAAAGTTGTAGCATTTGTTTTATTATGTAGGTATGCAAATTGATCCTTAAGTGACGATTGGCTCTATTAAAAAAATAATTATTATTACTGTGAAATTTTTCAAAATTCTTAATGCCTGATAAGGTTTTATATAATTTAATCAGAACAGACGGTAGTTTGCCCCCATTTGTTCTATCTATCTAAATCTAACTACTTATATTATATTTATAACGAGAACAAATACCCGTCAATTCTGACGCCAGTTTTCGGACGGACCTATGTCTGCCTTTGTTTGACGCACTGAAAGTATTGTCTATCTTTTATTTATTATTTTGTAGTATAAATCTCTTACGTGTCCAGTCGACGCTAGAGGAGCTGTCAGTTTCACACTAGTGTATAGAGTATACTACCAATGTGACAATACTGAAGTTTGTTTCAACACGGCGTTGGAAAGTTTACAAATTAATCAGTAGAAATACAAAACAAAAAATATTTGTTTTTTCCAATTCTATGTCTTAAAACTAACAATTTCATTTTGTGTGCCTTTGTACATTTTTCAAATACCAAAAATGTTAGTATAAAGCAGACACGTGGGTACCTAAATCCATATTACCAAAGCCGTTCTTTTTAGCAACAGGAATATTTTAACGTTTGCATGTTTCCACGCAATTAAATAAGGTTACTTTGCATTCGACAATTTATAGAATTAAGATATTTTTGTTTATGTAAATATTATGTTTCTATTATCGGCATATTTTCACGCCATTCTCCGTATTTGATAAATCAAATTGACTCTGAAATATGCGGTTTATCTCGAGAATGTGACTAATGTTGTATATTTTTAAAATTTAATGTGGTGAATAATAAAACTGGAATCGATTTGGGGCGGTTGCGCTGGTACGACCCACTTTTAATAAAGTCAATAAAACTTTTATTATAACCGCTACATTTGGCAGCAAATGGTGTACGAACGTTTTCAAACAACCGATCCCCCTTATCTCAATTTCACACGAAATAAAATCGCACGTTTTGTATTAAACGTTCAAATTAATTTTTATTTCGTTTCTCTTTTGTTATTGTGTTTTTACTAATTTCGTGTTTTTCTTTTGTTTTAGGACGAAGTAAGTATTATTTGCTACCGAGGACTTTTCCTACCACCCCGATGCTAAAACATGTGAGATTTTAAATTTTTTTAATTTAATTTTTGTTTTATTATTATACATCCTATACTGATTATTTGCGGTGGAATCAAATTATAACGTATAATTTACAGTAAAGTAAATACCTTAGGATAATTATAGAGTTCTATGTTGGTAGTCTCATTTATTTTATTTATTTATTTATTAACATACACCATTCAAATTTACAGATAACTAACTGTCTGCAACATAATAAAGACATATACATATATGAAAAATATTGAAATATTAAAGTTTATATAAACATGTGGCCTAAAAATAGTCCATACAATTTTTCTCTTATAATTCTAATGTATTGTATCTCTAAAAAGAGGCATTCTGGTACAGCTATTTAAGTAGACTAACCTTTTAAAATGAGAAATTACCTTCTGCATTTCGACATGTAGATATTTAAGAAATACATTGTAAGTATGTAAGTATAGCACGTTATATAATTGTGTGAGTTCTTAATCATTTTCCTATTATTAGTTTTACACAACATGTAGTAGAGGGAGAATATTTTAAATAAGTTTTTTTGAAGGATTGAAAGCTGAAAGCTCTTTAGATATAATTGAAATTCCGCGCATGCGAAAATTCACTCATTACAAAATTCAATCGTTACGGCTACGAATCAAAAAACGATATCCGCAAGATGTACAGGGTGAGTCAAATTTGATGCTCACCATTGGGACCTTCGAAACGATATAAGAGATAGAGAGTTGGTTAAATGGGGGTGAAGTTTTGCAATTTTATGTCCAATAATATGACGATGAAATCAAGAATATCTTGTTTGGTTTTTGAGATATTTGAAAAAAAATACAAAATTTTGGACATTTTTGTTTTTTCTAGGTTTGTTTGAAGATATATCAAAAAGAACTTTTCCATTGCGACTTTTCCAGCTCTACAACATAGAGCTAAAATATTTTGGTTAGAACGTTTCGCCAGACCGGGGCACCCTCAACTTTGTTTCTCTTCCTCTTCAAAGTATTTCGTGCTGGTACTGCTCTTAGCGGAAATATTTACCGATATTCTGCTCTCGCTGCGGATGCATTATTATTTTTGTACAATAAACGAAGATTATCACACTTTTCATCATCAATGTAACGCATTTTTTTGACTGTGACAAAAATATTCACAAACGTCAATGAATTAAAATCGAGATGCGTCGCGGCCATGACGATTCATGGCTGCTATGCTTTATTTATTTAATATTGTTTCTAATACTTTAGGATTCAATATCTCCAAAATCCGCTTATTCAAACATAGGCAAACTATATTTTTGGAAGAAATGTGCTCTTTAAACACGTGGATTCCATTTAAAAAAAATGAAGGTTATGCAGAAATATTACATTTCCGATGTTCATTTGTTTTTTCTGACAACGACTTCTGTTGAATATTACCTAAATAAAAATAATTATAAACAATATACGTATTAAGCAAAGAATAATTTGTAAAAAAAATGATTGTTTACAACTTTAAGTACAATAATAAGAAAAATATCCAATTTGCTTGCTGTATTTATATTGATGTTCTACTTGAACATACAAATAGGTACTATAAAATCTATTGGGCGTAAAAATCACTAAAACCACTTTAGAATGCAATTATTATCGAATGTGTTAATGAACTACTTTTCATAACTACATCTTATAAAACAGTGATTTACATAACAGAATTCATAGCAACCAAAACAATAAAATATTGAAATCACTTTTCGATGACTGTGTAACATGCGTGAAGTTAAGTATTCGACGGTCTGGTGACATTTGGAAACTACATCTGTGATTTCAACTGTCAAAGATTGCAAGTCTTCTATATTATTTTGATATAACGAATATGGCATAAAATATTTTGCGCAAATGTAAATACCTACCTAATAAAATTATAGAAATATTTCAAATGAATCATATTTTAAACAAATGTAGCTTTAATATTATTAATAATATGTTAATAAAACAACTGTTGAAAAGTAAAGATCACATTCCAAATTACCATACAAAGCACGTACAAGTTCGGCTTATTAATATTATAATATTACTCGAATACCTGCCTACCTACCTGCGAAAGTAATTATGGTGTCTAAAACGACTAAAACAAGGAAAGCAGCAAGCACCCAATGCGTACACAGGGAACAGTGTGATTATTGATCGCTGAGATGATTAATGAATTAGAAAATTCAAGACGTTATGTGAACTAAATGTTAAGTAGGAAATATACGGCCGCCATCGCCATGTTAAGACGTGGAGCAACTTTTTGTTTTCCTATGGTCACTATATTTCTTATTCTTTCAATTACTTTGAGCACGTATCTACGTAAGTCGCGTTTTTTTACTAAGATTGATGTTTATGTCTACTTCTTAATTATACCGTCTTTAATACACAAGTTTGTAACCGTAAAGAGAGGTTAATGTGAAACATATATTGCATCAATTAACATCTTTAATTTTTTATTGTCTTCCGCAAGTTGATTCCAGGTATTACAATGCAACGCAACGCACATTTGGAATTAAAAGATGTTAAGAAATTATTGTCATCCGTCGTTGTCATGGTACTTGGTACGTTTATATTAGTAGGTTTCCTTCTTTTGTCACCTTGTAAAGTTTTCAGATTTAAAAAGTAATTAAGGTGACCAAAATGAGAAAATGTTTCATCAAAATGTTTTTTCTGAAATATGATTTCGAACGATTTATGGTAGATATAGAGGAACATTACTTTTCTTTATTCGCGGTATAATATGCTGGGTTGCTACGGTATGGTCCCTGGGTTTATTTGAATGGTTATCAGTTTCACACAATTGGACAACTTATCATACGGATATGATTATATACCGGGTGGTTCAAAAAACCGGAATTTTTTATTTCTCTAATAGTTTCACCAATTTTTAACCGATTTTAATTATTCAAAAACTAAATTATAACTAAAAGATCACGTTATGAAGTAATATAAATATATTTTAATGCCGTTTTGACTAAAATAAATAATGGTGTTTAGACGAGTGGCATAGAATATCAACAAATTTGTGATAAAACGGTTTTATGTTACGGACTATATCTTCGGAACCAACTGGTCGATTTTAGTGTTTGATGTCTTAAAATATTCACAAATGTTTATTCTATTATACTTCCTCAATCTTTTCATTGTTTATTTAGCAAAAAAAGTTCCAGCCTATCTTAAAAAAGGCCCAAGTTTGATGACTAACGCCATCTACAATTTTAATAATAATTAAAATATATTTATATTACCTCATAACGTGATCTTTTAGTTATAATTTAGTTTTTGAATAATTAAAATGGGTTAAAAATTGGCGAAACTATTAGATAAATAAAAAATTTCGGTTTTTTTGGACCACCCGGTATTTTGACTAGGTACCCCCGAAATTTTCTTATTTAAATTAAATTATTTAAAAAAAATTGTGCTTTGGTTTGTATTGTGCATATAGGCACAAAAATACAGCAGTGGTTTGGTTAAGGTAACACTTTATTGGATTTCGAGCTTAATTTTTATTATTGAATGAAGGTACAAATTAGTCTTCCGAAACACTTTTCCTTTTGTCTTAGGGCTACTCTGTGTAAACTTCGAGGGCACTGCAACCTCCTCGGCTTATTGCGGTCTCCCTCCTACGCATCTACTCTACCCATTTCAACACCCCTGTAG
Organism: Rhagium mordax; assembly: GCA_963680705.1. Lineage (NCBI taxonomy): Eukaryota > Metazoa > Arthropoda > Insecta > Coleoptera > Cerambycidae > Rhagium > Rhagium mordax. The sequence goes on along the minus strand of OY796657.1, from coordinate 23,616,337 downwards.
CTCTGATCACATGATACAGATTCGTGACTGGACGCGAAATATTGTATCTCTCGCGGTAGTTTCGGTTTGATTGCATCTTGTCAAATTGACCTGTGCGGGGTGTGGTAGAGTCGAGTCTTGCATCTGATACAGACTTAACAGAAAACAAGTATCCTGTTAGAAGACCAATTATAATTCTTAACTAAAACCCGTTATTTGTGAGCACCTCTTCTGTTTCTTATTGTTATTGTCCTTTAATTAGTGTTTTTCCATGCAAATCCTGGGATATTCCTTAATTAATCGCTATGTTTGTCCTTGATCCTTGATGTTGACCGTTTCTCTCGATATACTTGATGCAGCTGAGTCTTTAATTTACATCTTTGTTGATCTGGCAAAATCGTGTGATACGATAGGCTGCAACCCAGCCTTTTTGAGTACTTTTGTGCAAATCGGATTTAGAGGAACTGCCGATAAACTCATGGAATTATGTCTAAAGGAACTAGATTGAATTATAAATAGTACTAAAAATTTATAATATGGTGAACAGAGTTGCTGGCTCTAATTTGTATACACTCCACATTATTGATATTTTTAAACTTCCTCTTGTTGGTGAAATTATAAGTTTGCAGATGATACTGTGGTATATTATAGGGCCATGAGTAGACTAGAATGGACAATAAATGAAGATTTTTCAATGATTCTTGACCTCTTTAGTAGCAAGTTGCTAACTATAAATGTAAAGAAAACTCATTATTTGGCATTTGCCAGTTATTCCATTAATCCAAGTTTTACTCCATTTAAATTATAATGACCATGGCATTGAAATTACTGCAGATACCACTGTAAAATATATATCTGTGTTATAATAGAGGGTCATCTAAGATAAAATATAATATTTTTAGTGATAATCGTTTTAATAATATTTACCACTGATTTGGAGGGTGGATTCAGGCTTAAGCCGATGAACCCCACACTAATTTTATGGCAAATGGATCCCGGTCAAATCGGCTGAAAACGTAGTATCTTATGCTTCAAGCTAATCTGATCAAAAGTTTCCATGGACACAAAGTGGATAGATTAGAATTTATCAAGCATAGAATCAGTAAAAAAAACCGCTTAGAGAATGCTATTTTTGCGTTTTTCAAAGGACTTATTCTGACTAGAACCATTGAGTAAATAATATTAAACAGGCACAACTGTCAAGGTGTCGAGATTTTAGTGTTGTATTTTTTTGCCAGTAACTACAGAATTATCTACAATATTTAGGGCTATGCAGCCGAATTACAAATACCTTCCCGTAGCACTAAAAATTGATGACAATCCTGAAGCTATTGGTAAAAAATTAGTTATTTTGAACCAATTAGATCCTACTTTCGAATAGCGCTTGGCCAATTTTCGGGTATTTTCGCTGATCCTTGGCTAGTAGTAAGTTTGTTTTCTCATTGCCCATATCTCAAATCGTCCTCCCTTAGTCTTTCTCCATGTATCCCTGCTCCGGTTTCTGTTTTTGTTCTAGAATCGTTTGTATAGCACCACCGTCTTATGGCAGGAATTTTTGTTAGCCGCTCTCCTGTCTCTCCTCTAATGATATCGAAAGTCTTATTTAGTAAGACATCTTCTAGAATATTCAGTGTCTTCATGTGTCCCGATCTTGATCCGTGGAGACTCTGGTTATTTAATTTACTTAAACATTCTGGCTTCCCCAAAATCCTTTTACTGAATGGAAAAAGATATCCTATAACTTCAAGTCATCAGCAAAGAGAAGATTATCACAATCCAGAATTTGTGAAAGTTCATTGATAAATAAAATAAAAAAGAATGGCCCTAAGTTGACCCCTGTGGAACCTCTGATGTTGCGATGTACAAGTCAGACTTATACCCATTGTAGGAAACATATTGTTGCCTAGAATTTAAATATGAAATAAATAAGAGAACTAGTGAATTACTAAATCCATAACTGTCTAATTTATTTAGAAGAATGTAACGATCAATTCGGTCAAACGCTTTTGAAAAATCTGTGTAAATTACGACTACTTGACCTGAATTATCCAAAGAATCTGAAATAAACTGATTCGTTATTACAAAATTTGCCGTTGTTGCAACGTTTAGCTATAAAACCATATTGTTGAAGTGAAATTAATGGCTGAACTTGTGGATGAATTTCAGTTTACAGCGAAATTTCTAAGACCTTAGCAAAGTTACATAAAATAGAAATGGGTCAATTATCAATATACTATTCGGGCAATCACATTTTAAAACTGGACACACCCTTGCTAACTTCCATATGTCAGGAAACTGGGTCTTTTTGAGGATAAGATTAAAGATAATTAATAAAGGTGGAACAAGAGCATATATGCACGATCTTTGACTACGAAACTAGGGATCTGATCATGATCGGATGTCATTTTATTAGGCAACCTCTTTATGGTGTCTCTAGTATTATTTTACTTACATCTACACAGGGATTGTTTGTAAATAAAGAACTATTATTATTTAAAGCATTTAACTTTGGAAAACTTATAAGTACTACTGAAATAATCAGCAGCCGTTTACTGAAGCTTTTGGATGTTCGTACTTAGTGTTGTTGTAATATAGATTGTTAGGTATTCTAGACGTCCCTTTTTAATTTTGCGTGAAAGACCAGAATTTCTTAGGATCGTCTGAAATATTCCTCTCAACATTACCAAGATAGTCATTATAAGCTACTTTTATTTGAATCTTTGTAATAGCTCACATTCTCGAGAATTCTAAGTGATCATGGAAACAGTTAGAATTTTTATATCTTCTTCTGTAATACGATTTTATCTGCAGATTGCGTATAATATCGGGAGTATTCCAGACAGAAAAAGCCTTTTTACTATTACTAATATTATATAAATTTACAGTAAAGTTTTTTTATAATATTCTTCAGACGTGATATTAACATCAGTGTATTCATTTAAAAATGTCCAATCTGTATTGAGAAAAGAGTTATACAGATCATGAAAATCAGCCCCTCTGAAATTATATCTTTTATCTACTAAATTCGTTGGGAATCCGTAATCGACCAAATTCAGAACTTTGGCGCACCCTGTGTAACGCTCGCTTAATATAACAAAATCCAATTCTTGTCTTGTTCTTTAAGATTTCTCTGACGCTCGTTCATTATTTAGTCTTTTTATACCTAACACGAAAAAAATAATACATTTTCATATTTAATAGTTTCAATATGACTGATGGTCGAGATGCCTCTCACCCAAAAGTCCCTGGTTCGATTCCCGGTCGTGGCAATGGAAAATACTGTGAGAGGGATTTTTCCATTATAGACGGATATTGGATGTGTGTCCCTTGTCTTTAAATGTGTAGCCCCCTCCCGTACAAGGCTCTTCTAGAGCCTTCTACACCCAAAACCAATTACGACGTCAAAAAATAAGCACATCAGTGCTTTTGTAAGTTTTGCCAAGTCCTCATTTTGTCGCGGGCCAAGGATTTTTAACATCGCTGACACATAAAATCCATACTTTCACATCCCCTCCGTAATGCGACCAGGTCCGTTAGAAAATGTATTTTTAATAAAAATGAAAGTATTCTGTCATTCGACTAAGTTAAGTTATTGCTAAAATTCTGCAAGATTCTAAATATTATTCAAACAGATATTACTTTATTTACATCACGATACCTTAATTGCTAAACATTTGCGAGTTCAATAAAACTATTGTATTATTTATTTAATCTCGGAGATTTCATCCGAAGGCAATAACGTATCTCCCAAAGAACATGAAATGTTTGAAATATATGGCGATGACGTCTGTCCCACGCCTGAGGCTCATGCCGTTAATTAACCTTTTATCATCCCAATTTTCTCTTAAGCTCCAGAACAATAATTACAAAATCATGATAATTTAAATAAAATCGCAATTAATTGTGTAATTATGGGCACGTACAGGTTAAGATGCAAGAACTAACAGGAGAGACATGAATCATAGTCCAACTAAACATTTCTATGTAAACGAGCTTGGGTTTCAAGTCAAGTTCGCTACAACTTTAGCGAAGGGGCAGGTAATACTAATAATACTAAGATGTGACTTGTGACAGTTATATTGGTTCATCTTAAGACAATATGCCTGACAGGTTTGCAATTAGAGGATGCTCTATTGCGTCAAGTGGCAAAGCTCTTGATCAGCAATATGTTTCATTGTTTCAATCAGCGTGGAAAATAAACTTTAAGGCGGTTTCTATTGTCACGTAAACTATTTTAAAATAGTATGCTGTACAATTTGAAATGACGATGAAGAGGTAATTCTTCAGATATTCTCTCAGTATGATATTGAATGAAATACAAATGATGTTATAGTTTTTATTCTCAATTAATATAAATTGTGGTAATATACATAAAACTAAGGCAGTTAAATAATTAGTATATTATATACCAAGGGACTAAAATGTGCCTTTTAATTGTCTCGTAGTAGAAGTCTATTTTAACAAATGCAAATAGTGAAGGTTAACTTCTCTCCAACCAAATCTATATCAATTGTTTCAACTAGAAATACTTTGTATACCCATTTCTCTTTCATTGTGCATGATGAACAAAAACATTTGTTATTGATTAACGTGCTCCACAATTACTTCTAAAGAACATGTTTCGTGCAAGTCATTTTCGCATCAGCGTAATAAGCCGAAAGAATCAGAGAGCCAAAGTAAAGTGAGTAAAGTGAACAAGAAGACGTGCAAGGAGGGTTCGCTAGTGAATTAGCTACAAAACTGCGGTCATTAATCACTTTTGCCTTTATGCTCTGTCTTAATGCAAATGCAGGGAGAAGGCGGATTATTTCTCTCGCAATCACATAAAAGCAGAAATTACCTTTATTAATTTGACGCACGTTATCCAGTTAATGTACATAAGTAGAGAGTCTGTTTTTCAACGGATTTAATTCTACTTATACTTATATGGATAATTGGAATTCGTTAAATGTGTATTTGTATATCAATTGGCACCTTTTGTGCCTGGGTTTTCTTCTTTATTTAATTAAGAAATAATGCATAAAATTAAAATATTTTGGCATTATCTCAATGTTGGCAACTAATGGTGACAATACAAGGATTTTCAATCATGGTTTAACTTCATGAAAATTTTAAAAATAAAATTTGAAATCACGACCATCTTAGTTTTAGCGAATGATGCCTGTTTTAAGGTTAATTTGAAATAAAATGTCGACATATGATATATCATTGGAAAGAGAATTTCAAGCAGAATCTGATGGTGTGATAAAAAATATAGCGTTTCGTTTGAAAAAACCTCGGAAATAACAACGTTACTACGACTTCCGGTTAAACCGGACGTGACTTGGGACGGACGAAACAGTGAGGAATATTTATTATGCAATTTTAACCTTTTAAATTTTAAACTCCTAACTCAAAAGACAAGCAAATGGCAGACTGTTTCCAATTCCAGAAAAAACAGTATAATTTATTATTTGCAATGGCCAAATCCTATTTAAATTTATTACAATTAGTTTATTAATTTTCATATATTTTTTATTAATACAAACATTGAAAAATACAATTACAGCATAAGATGGTGTGATATGATAATATTATTGAGGTCTGAAATTCTAAATGGGTTAATTAATTTTTAATGGTTTCCAACCGACATAAATATCATCAGATAATTATAATGTACGTGATATTTTAATAAACTGTAAACGGTATCTAACAGTATTTATAGTTCCAAAGGAAAATTTCATCAATGACTTGTTAATTATATTAGATTTAATATTGCATTAGAATAAATTATGTTTTATTAACATGTTTTTAAGGTTTACATACAGTACAAATTCCACTCCTAAATTAAAATTGACGTTATGTGAAAGATATATTGAGTTAACTTTGGTGCGGGTCACAGGTTGAATTTATTAAGAGTTTTAATGGAATCACTGAAATTCCTTTAAATATATTCCTAATACAGACATTTTTTAAATTATATTAACGTAATAAGCGTGTTTATATTAAATCAGCTTGTTTGTGAACCAGAATATCACATAAATTAAAGAGAATATTAAAATTAAAATTTAGAGTTACATAATTTAGAATATGAAAAAAGATTTTGCATTTTGTATTTTCTGATCATCGTAAAAGTACACGCAAGATTACAAGATATACATTTACCTATACATTGTTAGGCAAAATAGAGAACAGTCGAATCGTCGAATCACTCAAGATATGCGACATTTTAATGATAACCCGGTTTTCAAAATGATTTTATTAAAAATGTTAAACGTACAGGGTGTTTCCTATAAAACTATACCCCCCCTTATTTCTGCCACCGATTTTAATTTTTCAAAAACCGGTCTAACACAGAATTTTCCGTAGATTTTGAATATGCTATTACTTTTTTTCTTACTTCAACCGTATACGAGGGGCAGAAAAAAGTATGGTTTTTTTAACTGGAACACCCTATATATTTTTACATATTTGGATCCGCCTCGTCCTTCTGATTACGAATATATATGATGCCCTGCATTTTTTTACATCTTATATAAGTATTATATATATTTATAATCAGAAAGGTAGGGCGGATCTAAATATGCAAAAAATACAGGGCATTCCATAAAAAAAACCATACTTTTTTCCACCCTTCGTATACCGTTGAAGGAAGAAAAAAAGTAATAGCATATAGAAATCTACGAAAAATTCTTTGTAGGTTTTGAAAATTTTAAATCGTTAATAATTGACCGAAATAAAAGGGGGGGTATAGTTTGAACGAAACGCCCTAAGTTTAAATTCAATTATTTACGCCATTTTTGTAGCAAATATATAAGTGTTATATATATATTTGTAATCAGAAGGACGAGGTGAATACAAATATGTAAAAATATATAGGGTGTTCCATTTAAAAAAACCATACTTTTTTCTGCCCGTCGTATACGGTTGAAATAGAAAAAAAGTAATAGCATATTTAAAATCTACGGAAAATTCTGTGTTAGACCGGTTTTTGAAAAATTAAAATCGGTGGTAATTGACCGAAATAAGGGGGGGTATAGTTTTATAGGAAACACCCTGTACAGGGTGTCAACTCTAATGTTGCCCCCCCTTCTATTTCCTTATTTGTGAAGATATTTTAAAATTTTAAAATGTAGCCTTATCAGGCATTTTCCGAATTTTTAAAATATAATATTCAATACATACAGGGTGGTGAAGAAATGGTTGTTTTTTTTAATGGAATACCCTGTATATTTCTCGACAGGTTTGTAGTACTCTTTGATTTCAAAAATGTATAACTCCCTTGAGTTTAGACCAAAATAGGTCGAGATATTCAAGGATAAACATGAGAAATATTTGTTTTCACACTTTCGAGGTGGCTTGGCATTTTGACTTAAATTGTTGATTTTTAGCTGTCAAAATAATTGACTGAATATTATTGTGAATGTAATTTTTACATTGTTCATATTGTATATAAATATAGGTTTGTTGTATAACTTGTATATAATTAACGGGCAAAATGGGATATTCTGTAGAAGAGAGATGTGCAATGGTCGAAATTTATCTTTTGTGTAATAAAAATCAAGCTGCAGCATATGGGGAATTTGTTAGAAGACTCCTCAGACTTCGGGTCCCTGCAAAACACACTTTCAAAAATGTGTATAATAAATATCGGGCACATCATGGTGGTTTTTGTTTTGTATTTTGTTAAATTATGTGAAGTTTATTTTTTTGTTAATTGTTATTTTTATATTTTCTTAAAAATCTTTTCTTTGTTAATAAAATACATGTTTGATCTTAGAGAGATCTTTAAGTATTTGATATTTATTGCTAAGGAACATTAATTTGACAGCTAAAAGTCAACAATTAAGTCAGAATGCCAAGCCACCTCGAAAGTGTGAAAACAAATATTTCTCATATTCTCATATTTTATTATTGAATATCTTGACATTCTTGACCTATTTTGGTCTAAACTCAAGGGAGTTATACATTTTTGAAATCAGCTCAAAGAGTACTACAAACCTGTCACGAAATGTGCAAGGTATTCCATTTAAAAAAATCAAATTTTTTTTTTCACCACCCTGTATGTATTGGTGCTAGGTAATTTTGAATATTATACTTGAAAAATTCTGTAAATGTCTGATAAGGCTGCATTTTCAAATTTCAAAATATCTTCACAAATAAGGAAATAGAGGGGGAAAATTAAAGTTAACACCCTTACAAAAAGAAGTAAACAATTTTTTACATTATTAAGTCTATTTAGTATTTCCCACCCCAGCTGTTATCACATATTGGCAACGTCGTGACATGCTACAGAGTGGACAAAAATATTTTTGATTTGATTTATTTTTCGGAAAACTTTGTTACGAACAGCTGCGACAGCATTTTATGTTAGATACTGAGGCAGTAAGCCCGGCAATAATAAGTATCACAAATCTGTCATTGTGTTTTAAAAATTACCCATTTCTTGAAGATAACATGTAACAAAAACTCGCATATCTTCGCTCATAGATGTGATAAAAAAATTATTTAAAAAAGAAAATATTGGCAAAGAATGACACTAAATTGTGATTACTATTGGGTTTCAGCAAAGGCAATAAGACACTCCACAGGGCGATTAATTTCTTGGTAAAATGACATCATCAATATAATAATTTGTCAGTCAACAAAAATTCACCACAGAGATAAATCAGCATCATGCCTAGAGGAATCAAGCTACAATTAAAAAATAGAAGGTTGAAATTGGGGAAGTAGAAAATATTAAAGATTGAACTTAAAAATATTCCATAATTTTGTCCATGTGTAGTTTTCCACTAGTTCTCATGTTTTTTGTAGTTTGAAGATTGATAAGTATGACGAAAAATGTAATATGCACGGCGCGGGTCGTACAGTGCGGCTTTTTGGACTCAGATACTTGCAAACCTCAGCCATACGGGCCTCGGATTACAAACTGTAATTGCGACTTATCTTAGATTTTTTAATTTATAAAATATTCATTATCATACTAATGCTGTAGTAAACTTAATAATGACAACACTAGTGCTATAATAGGGCTTTATCTACGTTCGTTATATAATGACACATATTTCAATGTCATAATGACTTTTTTATAGCACTTGTGCGATATATATTTATCGCACGCATTTTATAAAAAAAGGGCACTTATAATATAATAGTTATTTATATATTATAATATAATAGTTATTTATGTGATAAGTTCCATATGAGGTATTTTATAGCACGCGTCTGAAGTTTACAAAACGAACCGAAGGTGAGTTTTGTAAACAGACGACTGCTATAAAATACAGGTATGGCACATATAGGTAATATACAAAATTTTATCTGCGTTCGATTTTCACTTTTTTTATACATAAGAACTACTAATTAATTAATATTATTTATTGTCAACACCACACAATATCTATCACGTAATAACTAAGTTAATAACGCAATAGCTGTTTGTTGATATCTCCTTAGGACCTGGTGGTTTGCGTGTGAAATATATATATCGCACTAGTGCTATAAACAACGTCATTATGACATTTTAATGAGTGTCATATTACTGTTATTATATAACTAGCGTAGATAAATATCTATTATCTACGCTCGTTACATAATGACAGTAATATGACACTAATTTCAATGTCATAAGGACTTTGTTTATAGCACTAGTGCGATATATATATTTATCGCACGCATTTTATAAATAAAAGAACGCAAACCACCGGTTGCTAAGGAGATATCAACAAACAGCTACTGTTATTAACTTAGTTATTACTTACTTGTGGATACTGTGTGGCAATAAATAATATAAATTGATTAGTACTGTTTTATGTATAAAAAATTAATATGTCGTGCGTAAATAAAATCTTGTATATTATATGTGCCATATCTGTATTTTATAGCACTCGTCTGTTTACAAAACTCACCTTCGGTTCGTTTTGTAAACTTCAGACGCGTTCTATAAAATACCTCATATGGCACTTATATAAATAGCTATTATTTGTAAATGATTTGAAATTAATTACAACACTATATTGAATTCCATTGAAATACTAATGCTGAAATGGTTACTAATATCGTAATCTTGACTTTAGGGTTGAAATTAGGTAGAACGTTGTACGGCTCTTGTAGGTATTGAAATTCATTGAACTTAATTCTGGGAATCACGCCAAATTCTAAAAAATAAATAGAAATAAGAAAATTGCCAAAATATGTCAAGATAAAAGTGTAGTACCAAAGGCAAACCTCAACAGTTTGCCCCAGAAAACCACTGGGGCAAACTGCTGAGGTTTGCCTTTGATACTACACTTTTATCTTGACATATTTTGGACATTTTCTTATTTCTATTTATTTTTGAGAATTTGGCGTGATTCCCAGAATTAAGTTCAATGAATATTAACTATCCGCCACAAATAAACTACAAACAATATCTTGTATTGAACTTTATATAACGATAGTCGATGTTAGAAATCAATCGCCTCGTATTTATAATATGAAGCGATACGTTACTGGTGTCGTAAATATCTATTTTTACTGCATTAAAGTCCATTTTCACGAAATTTGCATCTGTTAAAATGTGCCTACGATATTATAAACGATTATTTTTTTGAGCTAACTTGTCTAGATTCTAATATTTTCTTTTGTTACAGGTCCAAGAACGAGAAGGCCGAAAAAGCCCGGCGTGAAACCGCAAGGAAACACCCCCATCCCAGAAGAGAAACGACCGAGGACGGCGTTTTCTGGGGCCCAATTGGCAAGGCTAAAGCATGAGTTTGCTGAAAATCGTTACTTGACAGAAAGGCGGAGACAACAGCTCAGCGCAGAATTAGGCCTAAATGAAGCGCAAATAAAAATATGGTTTCAAAACAAAAGAGCTAAGATCAAAAAGGCATCAGGGCAAAAAAATCCACTAGCTCTGCAACTTATGGCGCAGGGCTTGTACAACCATTCTACCATCCCCCTGTCGAAAGAAGAAGAAGAGTTGCAAGAAATGCATGGGCAAGCTCCGTCATAGGGCAAGGGATAATTAGTGTTACATATCTGAACTGTTAGTTAATTTATTTGATTGGTGATAATTTAATGCTTCCATTTTTTTACGAGTTGTGATTTTTGTTAGAGATTACTTTATACATTGAAAAGGACAAGACAAGAATATTCTAATAATAAATGAAAATAATCACCCTCAGTTATATTCGTGTTTAATTTAATTTATTTCTTCGCGAACTGAATTGCATTTCGTATACGCATAGTTAGAAATCAGCGTAACCGACACTTGATTTTGAGAATTACTGCGGAGACAACGAGAGACAAGATTGACAAAACAGAAATAGCTGAAATTCTGTAAAGATTTCTGAACTTTGTAAACAATATTAAGTTTTTGCTTGTCTTGTCCACAGACACACTGTTAAGCCGTCAATGCTCTACTTAAGAGTTGGGCAACTTTTTACGGCCATCCTTTTAGTATGTTAGCATTGTTTCTTTAATTCTACAATTCTCAGAGGCTCGTCCTGCAAAAAATATATTAATGTACCATTCATTTGAACACAATTGCAAGTTGTGTGGTACTAAATAAGAGTTTTTATTGTGCCATTATTGTTTCAGTGCATTATATAGGACCATATTATCCTTTATTTTGCTCAATTCCCGTTACTGTTGAATAGTAATAGCTTCTCAGGATATTTTGATTTACACGGATGACCATAATCTTCACCACATTGACAACGAAATAAAATTTTGTTTCAACGTTAATTAGCCATTTAAATGTTATTAAAACTTTTGAAAATTACAATTCAGTATTTTAGTTATTCTTCGTATGTTACCAAAATCACGGAACGGGTGAAATTAGAAAATTCGTACTAAAATCTGGTGCTGATATAGGATATTCTTATATTGCTAAAATCTGTATAATATGAATAATGAACAAAACATTTTAGGACCTCGAACTTTCTACAAGAAGATCAAAGTTGAGTAAAATGAAGAAATATAACCAAAACATCAAGAGTATACTAGAATATACCTACCATTTTTTTATAACGACATTTTCATTATTTATTGAATAATTCATTAACTCTTCCATCATTCCTTTTGGAATTTTTCATTTGAATTTTGCTGTTAGAGAGTTATTTCAATTCGTCATGCATCATGTTTATCAGGATTTGAGGCTATAACGGTAATGGTATTTGTTTTATGTTACATGGGTTTTCACTCGTATATACCTTATTTATGGGTTAATAACAATACATTCAACTGTTTTTTCTGTTTCTTCTTCTTGTAAGTGAGGATGAAGACTGGATAAACCAATAGCTGCTACATTCGAAAGAATCTGTAGGACTTGTAATTTAATTTTTGGCATTCTGAAGGCTGACATTCTTTGAACTGAACTGAAAACATTTCCTGAACAAATTTTTTAGACATTAGTAGTCCTACTCCCATTGGGCAAGCTAAACGATTTATTTGTCTTCTGGAACACTCGATAATTTCTGTCTCTTTGGATCAACACTTCTCTTTCAAGCTACTGATAGTTGTTCGGTATCTATTACTTCTTTCCTACCAGATGTCAACAAAACATTGTACACACCCATTTTTTCAATTTATCCAATAATGAGGATGTGTTTTCTAATTATGCTGTCCAACAATTAGATGTTTCATTGTTTTTCCAATGGTTATATGAGAGGTAAAATCGAACCATAATTAATGGTGGCGAGTTTGTTATGAAAATATAAAAATATAATTGTGTAATTTTTTAATCTTCCCGATAATTATACATCATCAAAACTGAGAAAATAGTCAATTCAGATGACAAAAGCATGTGATAAGATTAAATTTAAGTGCATTTTGAAGAGACTGCAAGTCGTTGTATAGGACTTCCGCATTTCACCCGGAATACACTTATATCATTTCGTCATATATTTTTTTGCATGGTTCGTTGTAAATCTCTTGAAGGCTCTATTCAAATCGGTAAAAGCATATAGAATTTCTCATATAGAATAACAAAATTAGGGTTATTTTTATTGAATGGATAGCAATGTTAGCAAGTTGAAGTAAACATTATTTGGTATTAATGAGCATTATTTTCAAAAAATTTTTACCAGACCGCACTGTATGAACTGAATATTTTCATTTATTCTCAATTTATTTGCCTAAAAAATTCTAAATTATATTCAGTTATTATGTACAGCCATTTACACTGTTTAACTATTTTTGCTTGTCATTTCTCTAAAATGGCAGACACAAAACATATATCTAATTAATGACATCCGACGCTTGCGGTATTTATACATTCATATTTTTTCATGTATATAAATATTCAACAGTTGGGAGAGAACAGGATAATATGCTCCAATATGTGAAATATAAATCTGGATTAAAAATGGTGAGCTACTACGGAACCCTGTAAATAACTTTGTATAAATTCTAATAATAGTGTAGATTATTTATTAAAACCTTAAAATTAAACCTCGAAAGCAATATTTATTAGATAAAACTTGTATATTAATTTAATTGTAAATATTTATATATAGAATATTGTCTGTGAAAAGTAGTTAATTTATAAAGTGTATTTGATTTATAAACTAAATAGATGAAAATTACGTACCTAAATGGTTTATATATCCTAATAAAAAATGTAAAAATATAGATTATATAAATATTCAGTAAAAGTGTCTATAATTAAATTTGTGTTTTAATTTAAGTACCTAATTAATGGAACGAGTTATGCAATAATAAACTATAAAACTGCTTGTGAATTAATTCCATTTTCTTATCATTATATTTTTAGTGCTATTTCTTCAACACGAAAATGCTCTAACAAATAAAAATGGCATGTAAAAATTACTAATTCATATTAGCTTTTACACACACGTAAATAAAAAAACACTTATCATAAAATAATATACCTAATTACAACATGCTTATCACAATTCTGATACTTATAAAATTTACATTTCAATTTGATCAAATTTCGAAATTTGAATTTGAACCTTGTTGAATTCATTGTGCCATTTTTAGAATCTTTAGTTCTGTCTGAATTTTCGTATATCTGTATGTATAAACGACTCAATTTATTACCTCAACTATATGGTGTAGCTGACCAGTTAGAAATTATATATTATGGGGACTGGGGACTATAAGACAGAAAAAATAGGGAAACCAGACAGGTATGTACAAGAGTAGAACGTTTACATATTCATATGCATTAGAAAAGAAGGGAATACGACAGCTAACAGAGATATTTTGAATTATTCGTTAACCATGGAAACATAAATAACCAAAAATGAGAAGACCACAGAGTTGAGGTGTGCAGTGGGGTCGAAATTTTTCGAGCTTTGGATGCGTATTGTCGATGTCGATTAGCTTCTCAGTTGCTAATGTCTGATTCTGTAGTTACTGTATCGTTGCATTTAAAATAGAAATAGAATGATATTCTAAAAAAAAGTAAATTCGTTTAACATATTAGCCAGTCCTTATCTGCTAGTCTTTATAATGTCTTTTGCAGCTTGCATGATAATGACAACCATTCATACTGTAATTACACACGGATATGAAATTAAAACATGAACAACTCTAATTCGAAATGTTGATAATAATTAAAAATATTAAATACAGATTGATGTTTGCATCATATAGTACGTTGTTCTAAGAGTAAAACAGATTAAAACCTTATATAATTAATTAGCTAATGAAATTATTTTTGTTTTTCAATTAGTGTTTTTGTGTACGTAATGGAATTTAAAAAAAAATTGGAAAAGCAGGTAATGTATATAATGTAATTAGAAATAACGTATTTTACGACATTTTTTTAACGAATCATTAGAACATTAAGAAGAAAACACCACCACAGAAATAGACAGCCCCAAATCCAAAGCCAAGACTACCTGGAAGAGACACATTAGAAATAGCCAATTACTCAATAATTTTTTCTTGAACAGAAACTTTATCATTATCATTTTCTTTTTCTAATAATGAAATGACACACACGTGAAACAGTTGCAATAGAGATCGGAGCAACTATATAAGAAAAAAACCTTAATTTTATCAATTACTCGTTTTGATACATTTTCCGATAAAATATAGATATATGAATAATATAAAACAAAAAACCATCTAAAAGTTTGTACTTACTTCAACTTTAACGTTGAGTTATTTTATCACATTAACTTTTGAAACAATTATTTCATAGCATTTTATAGTTTGTAATAAATGAAAAATTGCAAAATTGGGACAGTTAAAAAATTTTATAATCGTCGATTTCTGTACCGTTAAATGTAAAAGATGTTTGCTTCCTCTTTTTTTTCTTCAATAACAAATAAATCAAAGGCGTTAAGTAATAAATAAATTAAAAAGCTGAAATCTTTCTCTTTAAAGTGCCTTTTAAAATTTAGATTTAATAAAAGTTAATACCAATTTCCAGAACCGACGCCGACAGCTAAGTGTATTTCGTTGCCCTTCCATTATTTTACTTCGATGTACCCACAATGTTGTTTAATTATTTATTGGAAAATCTATGAGAAAATGTTGAAAACATTTGTCTTGTAAAATTTCCTCTACCTTAATTTGGTCACAAATAATTGTTTGTTTTTTAGTTTACTGAGATATTAACCAAAAATACGTGGTACATAAATTACCCCATTATTTAACATTTTTTAAGGTAAAGCCGGTACTCTCTACCCTTGCAAACTTTTTGTATTCTATTTTATGTATCCACAAAAATTTCTTAGTTATCCACTAAGTTGAAATTTGAAAGTTAGTTTTTGTAAACCATAAGTATAGGTATAAAGATTGCAGCAATTCAAAATATTTATATTTATTGATCACATCTTTGAAATAGTATTGAAACTGAAATGTTGTTAAACTCACACATTTTAAGTAAAATACTTACTTGTAGTAAGAAAGTTAATTATGTATATTATCACATAGAAAGGTTTCTTGTAGCTCTAACAATTTCTAAGATATATAACACATGCCCATTATCTTTAGTAGTTTTTGAGAAATTGGCAACAAAATGCGATAAAGTAATAAAATAAGCTAATTCTAATACCTGCTACTTTAAAAATTCACGCAAAAAGCTTAAACGGAAGAAAAAGAAAACTACTATAGATAATGAACATAATATGTTATATGTATGTCTTTAAAATCAGGAAATTGGCCACCTACCATAGTTCATACTGTTCTGGATGTATCACTTCCTGAGTGTCTTTCGATTACTCCAGTTACTTAAAACTCTACTTTTTTAAATTGTTACCTGGAAATTAATACATCTCTGAGATTTTGTAACCACGACGCAGCAAATTCTTAATGAAAATTTTTTTTCCGTTTGATAACACCAATATTGCAACAATAATTTTTATTACCACCAAGCTGACAACAATTCCGTTTAAATTTAACATTTAATTTGATTGTTCTTTCGTTACTTGTTGAAGTGAGCATAAATCAAAGCTTAAAAAATCAATTACCATTGCTGTCGAGGCATTTATAACACGCCTTTACATTTTTTGGTACAACTCCGTAATTCTTTGACCGATTTTTAAATACTATTTCCCAAAATATTACGATTAGTTATGATAATAAAATAAACCGTTTGTAAATAAGGCATTTGACCAAAATTCTAGCAGTTATTCAAAATTACTTAAGTTTAAATACGTCTAGCTTGACATATTTGATCATAATATTAATTTCTGATAGAGAATCATTTAGCTGGAAACTTATTTAGCTGTCAAACTCGAAGTCTAAAAAGTAAAAAATCGGTGAAAAATAGGGTAAAATTAAAATTCCGGTTTTTTGGACCATATAAGTGACACGCACTAAATTATGTGATATATTTTAATTTACTGATTTTTAAAGAACCTATATATGTATTTTTATTTAGTCTCAGCAAGGTTAAATGGGAGGTAGCTTATATTATAACTAAACTTCGCCTTGTGTAGCTTCTTTTTTCAGTAAAGATAATTATTTACTTATAATAAAACCAAGGACACGGTTAAATTGATTTATTAGCCTTATTAGTTTAATTACATAATTAAATGTATTTAAATCTAAATTTAGGTATAAATAAAATTAATGATTCTAACGTTGCTTAGGTATGTACCTATTTATTCAGTAGTCTTATTCTATTTGTTTGTTCAAAATAAGAATAATCCTTCGTATACGCTGGCTTATGTAGATGGTGGTAGTATACGAAATACTAAAAGTGATAATGGAGTATCAGATATAGCATTTTAAGTATGTGAAAATCTTTGAATTTTAAAAGCAAGGCGAGGGAAGAATGTTAAACGTTAGGCAGCTGAGTGCTGAGGGTGGAACATAAACTGTGTCGCTGTTACCGAAGCATGCTGTCTGTCGCACGGATTGACACAAAAATGTGTCGGGGTTAACGGATAGCAACACCCCAATCATGGGTGGAATTTGAGACACAAAGTAGAGGTTTTTATTTGATTTTCTGTTGAGATCATTGATTTTTATTCGTTTGGAAAATAATTATTTAAATTTGAACACTTTGTCTTATATACAAATTTTATGTTGCATACACGATATTGTGTAAGTATTAAATAATTATTAAATTAAAATGTTGTTTCAAGGTAATATTATGTGACTGAAAATAAATAGAACTTAAGAATTTTCAAAACAACAATCTTGGCTCAAGAATTTTTAATTTTTTTTGGCCATCAACTCAGTCTGTTTTACATACCCAATATTCTTGTGTAATGGAAAAATCCCTCTCACGGTATTTTCCATTGCCACGACTGGGAATCGAACCCGGAACTTTTGGGTGAGAGGCAGGTACGCTACCTTTCGACCATCAGTCATATAGTACAGTATGCCCTCGGATTAAGTTTACAAGAGAGATAACTTCTTTATTTTTGATATTACGAAATATTTGATTCTTCATAAAATGTTTTGCTTCGGCCATAATATAAATAAGAATGCCATTGACAGAAACTAGTTTCTTGTACAGGGTGTCCAAGAAAATCAATAATGTGAAAATAATACAAGAGTAACGTACCCTGAGTTTTAGTTTTGTACAAAAAAGTATAAAGGAATAAAATACTTTGATTGTTTTAAAACTACCAAATCCGTGATGGAAACGTCTTCGGACATTTTTTTAATTTCCACATACCTCCAAAAAGATTTTGTCTCCATATTAGCTCAAACCCATTTTTCTCATTTTGAAATTGAATCAGTTCATGTTGCTAAATCGCTCTAAGGACCTAATGGATAGGATATGTGATCTTAATACAAACTACTGGGCTCAGGGAAGTAGCATATCGGAGACACCACTTAGCTCGGACAGAAAATACAATATAAAACTACCTATACTATTCAGTCACAACATTTATATTCGTTTATCGGAATTTAAAGAACATAAAAGTTGCTTTCTCGTCTACTCTAATACAACACTGGCTTCTTCACCTAGACTTTGAATTTTCACTCAGAGCTTCGACGTAGTCAATGCTTTGGTCTCAAATGCATATACTAATAACATACTTTACCCCAAGCATAAAGAATAGTAAACTTTGTTTCTGTACGAACAGTGAAACTTTCCTTCTAATTGTTCAGCCTAAAGAAAGACGTTTAAATTACACTCTTGTCGAACTCATATCTCATGAAAATCCAATAACGTACTCAGGACGTATTTAACAAAAATAATAACTGTAATTAATCAAGCCATTTACCTTAAATACAGCGGGTACAAGACAAGTGATCCTTCAATTTAAATATCTAATCTGATCTACTAAAGTCATAACCTCACTTCTTAATTTTAAGAATTGTCGAAAATATTATCTAACCCAGATATTTAGTAACTTATGAGAAGATGACTGGTTTGTTACAGGCGAGCCTGAAATAAAAATAAATCACCATGTCATATCTCAAAAAACAAAATCGTCAAGAATGCAGACTATAGCTTCAAATTAAGAAAATTGTCCTTTACGAGCTCACTGGCGTTTCCAACAACGACAAAATCGAGCAGGTGACGATAATGCCTCTGACGGAATTTTCAACGAAATTCAATACTTATACAGGGTGTTCCAAAATTATGCGGCCAAACTCTTACAGTATGTAGAGGGGTTTAAAACAAAACGAAAATGATCTATACAAATTTGGTCAATACTGCATATGACCTTCCAAAGATGAAGAGAATCATTTTTTATGCCATAACTCAGGTAGGTATACACACAGAAAACAGTTTATTTGAAATTAATAAAATTAATTCCACACCAATAAATTATTTCTTTAAATACGGCGAATTAAATCTTTATTTCGTGGAACTAAACCATTTACTTGCATATAAATACTAAAGTTTAGTATTGACAATTAACACATAATTAAAATTTCCCTATTCGTTTATTACGTGACACTTACATTTATTTGTCAATTAAATAATCGAGGGGACATTTCGATAGCTTTAAAATTTCTTTGACGATCATGGGAAATTTTTTTTTGCTATCTTATTACTGAGAACTTAAATTTATTTTTGTGAAGTCTGAAAGTGCGGGGTTTGGAGTATTTGGACATCAAAGTCTCTACTTTACTCTACTACATTATATGATATTTCAAAACATCAAAACTGCGGTTAAAGGAAATCATTGTTTTCTTTTCCTCATACAAGACATAGATCGGTTTCGAACTTATTGTATTGACAAATAACAAAGCCATGACCAAATTAGGTTAAGGTAAACTAAGCAAGACACAAGTGGTGAGGAATTAAGTGTAGCCATCTGGTGGTCAGTGCTACTGATTAACTTAAGAGAAAATAGGTAGTTTTATTTATATCAACTAAATTTAATAATGGCAACTAAATCGTTCTTTTTTTACATCTCTCCTCATATCTTTAAAAGTAATGCGTCCCTGCATTCATTCCTTCAAAGAAATATTATTAAACGCAAACAAATATTTTGCTACATACAAGCAGATTTTTTATTTTCCTTCTAATAAAGAAACGTTAGTTGCACATACTAATTATATTGAAAACAAACAGTTTAGTTGTGACAAACTGTCGTAAAATTTTCATATTTCTTATGATAAACAAGGTTGCGTTCGTTGTTATAAATTTTTTTATATACGAATAACTAAATAATTCTGATGCTTAAAATGAAAAATCGTTTATTAACGTAAAGCATAAAATTTTTCTGTGTGATACATCAAAATTTAGAAGTTGCTTTTTATTTAGGTTCTCAACCGTATAAAAATTTGATTGATATGGAAGCCTACTATAATAATATTATTCTGGGACACTACTTGAAGCCTGAAGTGCAATAAAAATTTAAAAGTGGATTTTCTCGAAAACGACGCATCCTATCAAAATGTGAAAGGTAGGTATACCATTTTTCTGTAATAATGATTGAAAAATAAAATTTTAAAGTTAAACTTTTAATCCTTGTTTTTAGTTATTGTTTGACCTTGCTAACTTTTTCATTATATTCCTTACATTTTCCGAGTGAAAATAATGTAGTACACATAGGATTATATCTATATGATAAGGAGCAACAACTTCGAAACATAATATAAGTCTCTAACTCATTCACGTCGCTTGGTCGCTTTGTTGTGGTATATGGATGGCATTGCTTCCTGGTTCATTGTTAATTTTTTCCAAAGACCTTAATCAAAAAATTTTTTTTTTGTTTTGAGATAAGAGTGAAGTTGTCCGTAAAGATATTAACCTATTACATGCTTGAAACATTCGAAGACTTTACCGTGTTTATAAATTTAAAATAAGCATCGGATAACGCAAATCTTATTATGTCTTGCTACCCACACATGATCATTTGACACTACATATTTTTTTAGGCACGATATTGAATAAATCCACCTTTTATTTTACAATCGTTACTTAGTGACAAACTATAGATCTTAGTAATTCAAAACTTGAGAGTCAGTTTATAAACTTCAAACAATATTAAATTCGTTTTATAAAAATAAGTATGCAAACGTTTCTAAGTTTTAATTTTTCGACAGTACTGAAGCGGTTTTTCGCTCCCCAATGCTTCTTAAAAAAGCCTCCATTCTCGTTCAGTAGTCGAACAGTTCTGATACCCCTACAACATTAATTTGTTTGTTGCTACTATTCGTTAATTAGTTAACGTACGAGTATAATTGACAATATTTTTTTGGATTAGTGCTTAGGTGCCTTTATGAGAACACTATCTTTTTCACCATTCATTCCACGCAATTTGACAGTCTAACTCAGTGGAAATGCTTCGAGTTAGACGATTTCTGAACCCAATATGTCTGAAGCTTTAAAGTGTTGTAAACGTTGAAGGTGCGTTAGTGATTAGTAGTACTCGGACCGTCTGCGTCTGTCGAGTTCATCTGCTTATATCACATCGTTGGCACACAAACAGAATCAACAACAGATATTTCCAAAAAGAGTGCAAAACCGCATTATTAATGAATATGTTCAACAAATGACATAAAATGGCTACAATTTGAAAAATAGATATGAATACAAATCTGTTTTTTATAGTCTTAAAAATTTAGTCATTTAAAATTTTCAATACCTACTCAAAACAGGTAAATAATTATTGAAAGTTGACTAGACTTACAAACATTAGTACAATAACAAAAGAGATTTTTCTTTAGTAAGCTAAAAACACCTCATAGGTCCCTTATTGGTGAATTTTTATTTTTGATATATCAGATGATTTAGTAAAATTTTATAATTAGACAGTTCTGAATAAGGTGATAATTACTATAATGGTGTAAGCGCAATTTATTAATTGTTCAAAATCAATGCCAATATGCTTTTTATTAATAATCGTTTTATAGTTTATAACATTATTTGGAAGAATTAACTAATACGATTATAAATATTCGAATGGATTTAAATAAAGGCATACGATAAAGCAGCTTTTAATCACCACTAAGTATCCTGACTTCAACACGGATGTGAACGGGCTGTTTCCTCTTGTTTTTCTGCATGAAGTATATGGCGTACAGCTCCACCCCGAACTGAGCCCCCGAAGTTGCAATCCATTATTTATATGTAGCCGAGTGTGGGGTCCCCTCGACTGATATATGGCAGCCACCAATTTCATTTAATTGACTGGTCACACTGAATTGTTCGGGTCACTGTTTCACTGTTTATACAATGACATGCTGTTCAACGGGATATTCCAACCTTTGAAATTTTACACTTACTGGTAATTGCCAATATGCTAGTAAATGTGAGAACTATGTATGAATTGACGGACTGATGGTATTGAATAACTAATTAATTAATACACGTATCACTTCCTTTAAATTAGAAACTTATATATCGAAATTTTAGGTATATAGGGTGATCCTATATACCTACCAGCATTAGGGTAAAGTAAACTTTGACACTTTAAAGTTGAACAATGTGAATGTTGGTCTGACTTATTTCGTTAAGGAATTATCATGTTCAAATATTTAACACAACTTTAGTTATACAACGGAAAAATACAAAATGTAGGGCTTAAGATTTGTAACAAATGTTCAAAATGTTCTCTGGTCTGAATGCATGTCCCACATCAACAAACTAAAATATTCGTTAATATGGTGCATATTATTTTTGTGTCGTGAATCTCAGATATACATTTCCAATAAATTTAAATTATTAAAGCACAAAAATACTGTCCTTTTTTTATTACTAGTACGTTTATTTTTAAAATTCCAAATTAACCAATACCTATCGTCCATGTGTCCTCCCTTTATACTTGTACTACATATTTTGGATTCAGTAGTATGCTTTCAATCAAATTAAAAAGAATAGTAAATGACTACTAAAAATACCACCCCAGACATTAACAGAAAAACGTTATGAGTATGAGATATGAGCAGCATGAATATTAAACAGCTTTAGCTGGACTATACGCTTCTGTTTCATCGAGCATTTGCACTAGTGAGAATTATTAATATAATTAATATAATTTAATTATCGGGCTTATATTCATAAATACGTTTTTATTTGAACCGCGTTGGCTCTTAAGGTTTTCCGTAGATTCCATAGATATATAAAATAGAAAATAGATTCCACTATACCGGGTGATCACGAAATGGCGCTCTCCGCTATATCATCGTTTTAGAAGATAAAATCTTCAAATTCGAGCAACGTCAAATAACGGCTAAATACGTATTATTTCGGCCGATTCATCATTTCCTATTGCTTCCGGTTTCATCGGAAATGACACTTATGACACGCTTATTTTTTTTCCAAAAATTGCAAAATTTTATGACTGAATAGAGAAAAATATCCTTGTTTCAAATTGACATAAAAAAATTATGGGTGCCATTTAAAAAGAAGAAGTTGATTGACATGGGTACAAACCAGAGGAAGATATCAACAAACTAAAGAACTAAAAACATACACGGTAAAGAACCAAACAACTTTTATATTGACCATTTCAATTTCGTACATTTCGTAAATTTAAACCTACCCAAAGACGAAGATTCTAATTTCTTAAAAATAATGCAATTGAATACAAGGAGTGTGCGGAATAAAATACTTGACATGGAAGTGTTAATAACAGAACTTAAACCTGACATAATCTCTGTCTGTGAGACATGGTTACAAGACTTTGAAATAAATAATTTTGCTCTTGAGTCTTTTAGTTTAATAAGTCATTCATGTAGAGATTCAAACAGGGGTGGTGGTGTAGCTATTTTTGCAAACAATAAAATTGAAGTAAAGGCTCTTTTAGTCTTAAAATAAAGAGTACTGAAAAAGATTTTGAATACACCTGTAGTTCATTCAAGCTGGGAAAAGCAAAATGCATAATCGTTAGTTGCTACCGATCACCTGACGGAAATGAGGAAATATTTTATAAAAATTTGGAGAAACTGTTACATCAAATTTGTTCAAAGTATGACAAAATATATTTAGGCTGTGATCACAATATAGATTTATCAGAAAATTCAACAAAAAAAACACAGTTCACTGATATTCTGGACAGCTATAATCTAAAACCTACAATAAACGTACCGACGAGAATTACAAAAAACTCAAAATCATCAATTGATAATATTTTTTCCAATGACATAAACTTAACGTCAAATTTACATTATTGCAATTTTAGTGACCATATGGCTATAAAATTAAAAATACATTTTTCAAACAATCCTAAAGAGACAAACAAATATATACTAAAACGCCATTATTCTCAAGAAAACAATGATACATGTTTTAACCTATTACAAAACGAAAACTGGACAAATGTTATAGACCATCATTCCAACGATTTAAATAAAAAATATGATACATTTTTAGAAACAATAAAATATAATTTTGAAATCGCATATCCCATCAAAAAAATTAAATAATAAAATGGAAATCAAAAAAAGTCATGGATTACGAAAGAAATATTAGAAACACCAAAAAAACTAAAAGATCTACATTGGTTATGGAAAAATACTTTAGATGATAACATAAATACCAAAATTAAGATTCTTAAAAAAGATTACAAAATGAAAATAAAAAATGCCAAAAAAGACCTAAATAATAAATTAATGCTAAATTCAGAAAACGTCACAAAAACGGCATGGCAAATTATAAAAAACAACACGTCACCATCAGAGCGCCATAATAAAAAAATATATCTTAACGAGATGGAAAACGACGAAATTGTCGAAATAACCGATCGAAAAATTTTGTGTAATGAATTTAATGATTTTTTTATAAACAGTGTAAATGAAAAGATATGTCAAATTAACGCACCTGTAAATAAGAACACTCTACCGACGGTTTCTACAAATCAATCCATGTTTCTATACCCAACAAATGAGTTAGAAGTCCTAGAGGTAATTAAAAAAGTCAGCAAAAAAAAATCGGAAGGTGCTGATGGAATACCCTGTTTCATCATCAATAAAGTAGCAACACTGCTGACTATACCATTAACTTACCTAATAAATGAATCCTTCAAATTGGGAAAATTCCCAGACACATTAAAACCAGCTCGGGTTACTCCAATTCATAAGAAAAAATAATGAAAAAAATCCAGAAAATTACCGTCCAATTTCAAATCCTCCAATATTCTCAAAGGTATTCGAAAGCACTATGTCTATTATAGAATAATTATTAGAATAATTTCTTATTGCGATAAGTTTAATATATTCTCGCCCCAACAACACGGCTTTTTAAAAAATAAAAGTACAATTACAGCATTATATTCCGCTGTAGATTCCTCTTTAAATACTCAGGACAAAAAAATACCAACTATAAACATTTACTTTGATCTCACTAAAGCTTTCGATGTAATCGATCATGATATATTAAAAAAAAAATTACAAGCTTGTGGTATAAATGGACCTACTTTAAAATGGATCGAATCATATATTTCAAACCGTTCCCAATTCGTAGAAATAAAGAGTGAACACGACGACGTAATAAACTATCCATTTATGTCACAAGCGAGAAATATAAATGTCGGAGTACCGCAAGGAGGAATACTATCTCCACTCCTCTTCATCATTTTCTGTAATGATCTTCACTTAAGCTTCGATGAACACAAGCTATATACAAACATATGTCAGTATGCAGACGATACATCCATAAAAGTTTCCGGAAATGATGTAATATCACTGGTAGAAAATGCCGAAAAGGTAGTGAAAACAATGTCCGACTACTGTCAAAACAACAAACTAATATTAAACCCCACAAAAACAAATATAATAAATTTTACTACAAAAAGGGATCAAAACAAATATAGTCAAATATAGTCCATTAGTACGACTAGATAAAAAAAGTATAGTGACTGTAGAAGACACAAAATTTTTAGGTATAATGATTGACAGCAATCTAACATGGGAAGTTCATGTAGGACAACTGTCAAAAAAACTTAATAGCGCACACTTTGCAATTTTCCATCTGAAGAAATTAATTGAATTCAGTTGGACATTTGAAGAAATCAACTTTTAATTTAATATGTTATCTAGTTTTTAAAAAAATCTTTAAAAAAGCTATATGTATGTACAAATATTTTTGTCTCAGTTTTCACCATAAAATCTTCAGGACGATGCATTTAAAAAACACCCTGTACAACTAAATGGTACTTTACTCCACAGCAGCTACTGTTGCTGTATAGAGTACAGGTACGTTCTATTTTGAAATAATTGACATATTTGGGACGTACAGGGTAATTCCATTTATTTTGACACCTATACTACAGCCTTTATCTATTGTTAGAGATATGAAAATAGTTGTAGATTTTGGTGTCAAATATCTTATGCCTGAATAATATAAAACAAAATTATCTGAAAGTAGAGGAAGAGACACAACTTCTACTTTTTTAAATGGAACACCCTGAGAATTTTTGCATATTTTGAAACATCATTTTTGGCTGGTTCCAAAAATATATAATATGGTGACTTTGCTCGAGTTGTTTTTATAAAACGATATGCCTCTTTGTGTAAAACACTTCGCGTAGATATAGGTTACCAACAAAATATTTCTGATAATGTCTGACAGTTTACCACCAGATTTTTATGCAAAATTCCAAATACTCTATATGGTTATTCAGATGTGGAAAATAATAATTTTATTTGTCATTCATCGATTTTGAAACTATAGAATTTAGAATTTATTTATAGAAATATGAAAATAGTGTAAAAACAGAAGTTGTCGATTTTGATGTGAAATATATTTTGTAGATAAGAAATAAAACAAAGGAACATCAGAAAGCAAACTGTCACTAATTATCAGAAATATTTTGTAATTTTTTTCATGGAAACCTATGTTCCACGCGGGAATATTTTGCGTAATATTTCCAGAACGGATAGAGCAAATGACAACATATATATTTTTGGAATCAGAAAAAAACGTCTTTCAAAATAATATAATATGCAAAAATGTACAGGGTGTTCCATTTAAAAAAACATAAGTTGTGTCTTTTTCTTTACTTTCTGAAGTCATCTTGTTTTACTTCTGTTTATAA
Source organism: Rhagium mordax (assembly GCA_963680705.1). Lineage (NCBI taxonomy): Eukaryota > Metazoa > Arthropoda > Insecta > Coleoptera > Cerambycidae > Rhagium > Rhagium mordax. The sequence continues at coordinate 23,589,515 of OY796657.1, read as the reverse complement.
TTGAACCAATAGGTGGAACCATATAGGGTTTTTAGTGGACTGTATACTTTTGGTATAGCATTGAATTAAAAATTGTTGATTGAATACTTAGTGATTGTATTTATTGACGTCGCTTTTTATAACATTGTAAAATTATATTAATAATTGCTTATTGACATAGTTTTTCGTTGCTAATATCATAATCATCTCTTTTTTTTATATCAGATTACTATTTAAATTTATATTAAAATTAAATAAAACAAGCATAGTGGCCTTAACAACTTCTCTCCACCAATAGATAGTTCACAGTAAAATCTAGCACTTTTATTTTTACACTTTATCATATCTCCAAAAATAAAGGCAGTGGGTAGGTGTCAAAATATATGGAACTATCTTGTACATAAAGGGACATTGAAAATTTGGAAACTAACCCAAAATCATTGTTCTGCAAAAATCGTGTCGCTAATATCACCACGTGCGAGTACTTGAAAAAATTTAGCAATTCATCCCTTTCCTGAAGCTCTATTAACTTCGCTTCCGCTTCATTAGTCATTTTTTTTACCTCCAACAACAAAGTTATGAAATTTTTTAACCGGTCATCAGGTGTATTCTGTAAATTTTCCGTTAAAAATAACCTGCCTGTTAAAATATTAATTTTAACGGTCCACAAAAAATAATAATCAATTTTGCTATCCTGTATGCATCATTTTAACGGCCTTTTGTTAACATCGGGTTATCGGGTTATTCTACTGTAATATAAAATTATTACGCTTTATATAGACATATAATAATATACATATTGACAAGAAAAAGAATAATTCTCACAAAATCTCTTTATTATTGTGACCGGTTTCGTGAACAAATTTGCTTCACATCATCAGACACAAGAACTACAATTAATAAAAGAAAATTAACAAAGTGACATAATATAATATTAGGAGGTAATATAAAGCAATTATTAAAATACTGAAATTAACTAAACCTTAAAGTAAATCACAGAGAGTAACTATATGTATTTAAACTACAAAAACCAGTAATAATATATGTTTATTATATATATATTTATATACATTTGCTCTAATCGTTCTGCCTCTTCGATCAACACATTGATTTGTAACGCCATTTTTATTAATTTTTAACATTACCTACTGTTAATTTTTAGCGGCTAGGCCGAAGCCGCCGCTAATTTTAACAGATTTTGGTTAAATTTAACAATCAAGAAAGTATGGAGAATACATCTTTCGTTAACTTTGGCTTGTCAAAATATTTTAGCGGTGACCTTGCAGTTAAAAGTTAACAGAAAAGTTACAGAGTGTACACCTGCATATCTGCTATGTTTCCAAATTTTTATTCTAAACAAGTTTGTAAACTCTTCAGAGCAGAAAATTGTGTTAAACTACTTCTAACAGCTTTTGTTAACATATTTTGTTTTGAGAAACTGCTATTATAAATAATTTACCTACTTCAAACCGTTTACACACTCTGTATATTATAACCCTAAAGCATACATAGATTTTTTAGGCTAACATAAGTGACAAACTATGACTTCAACAAACTAGGTGTTTAAAACAAAAAGAACCGTTTTAAAAACTATTAAATCTATTATCTAATTTTAAAACCGTTAGCTGGTTTCGCTATAGCTTGTACTTGAAACATTTCTATAAATATTTATTAGTTCCGTCTTAAGCGAGATTGTCTAACAATATAAATCACCTGTTATGTATACTTTAAATTTATGTAAATAAGTATTCCCAATTTTTATCGTACAATTACTATCGTATTTTTAAACAAACTTAAATGAATGACCGCTATCGAATTTTTTTAAATAAACAGGGTATTCCAATTTTAACATGCATAACTTGGAATCGATAGAATACAATAACACAAAATAATAATGCACATATAACAGTTCTACAATCGCTCAATACATCTTTCACTGAAATGCTCATTTAATTAGTCACTTACCACAAGTGTAGAATGAGGAATGCTATGAAGAATAATAATATTATAGATAAAGAAAAGTTTGAAATTAAAAGTCTATCTCACAACTCTTTTTTATATCGTAACCGGTTTCGGAACTTTCGCACTAGTTCCATTTTCAGGCTACAAGGAGAGTGAAAGTTCCGACATAAAAAAGGAGTTGTGGGATATAAGACTAATTAAGTTCAAGTTCATTTATTATGGTCGCTCTTTATCCAACAATTTTAATAATATGCAAACTTGAATTTTTATTGTTTTGGGAGTTCGAAGAAAAGCGAAGAGCGAAGAGTTAAATATAAAGCATCAGCTTTTGCCATAAAACCACAAATAAAAAAGCGTTTTCTCATTAAAATCCCTTCCGTACATACAATAATAATTATGTATGTATTCATATGGTCAATGGATCATGTTTTTTGAAGATGAAGCGTCATGTCTGAAAATAAAATATATACAGGGTGAATTTGAAATACACTGAATAATTTTAATTCGTTAAGCTTTATGATCCGCAAAAATTCTTAAAAATAGTCATTTGTAAAATAAATGAAATACAATCAAGAAAAATATTTTTGAATATTTATAAAATATTCACGACGCTCCTGAGCAGAACAGCTGATGCGTGTAGAGACAACAATGCCTGTACCCCCACTCTTCTTAGCTACCGTGTTGTTGTGTTGGCGTAGTTCAGCCTGTGCATCCATGATGTCAAGTGTGATTTTTTAATAGTGTTTTAGATTTCAGTTTTGGTTTTACTTGGTAAACACTGCCAATACTGCGTAGAGGTATTTGTTCGTAACCAAGTCAATGTCAAGTTTACTGGTCAGTGTATCCCCAGTGGGACGAGTTTAGGGTTTTTTTGTTGAAACATTAACTATGGAATTTTGAAATTAAACCACTGCGAATTCATTAATTACGCTATAAGAAATTACAGATTAAAAATATTCAGTTTATTTTAAATTCACCCTGTATAAATGTTATGGATCTCTCATTTGAATTATGCTTAATTATTTTGGCTACAAATGGCCTCAGCTGAATATAGTGAATAGGATTAATTATTTATTTAGAATTTCTGTAGCAAGATATCCACATCACATTTTAATGAACATCTTGCCACGCCGATTTTCACTAATTAGTTTATTAGTGATAGCTTAAATATTCGACCCAAAATAACTATGATAATAACCTTTAACAATAGTTTAATTGACTAAAATTGAAAACTCCCGAATCAGATATATGTCAAATATTCCACACCAATTAATTACAAGACACAGTAGCATTTTTCTATTGTCAAAATGATATACGGAGATAATTAATCCCCTTATAATGAGGACTATTGACGATATTCAAGGTTCCAATCTACCTGTAAACGAGCTACTGTTTCGAATGTTTTCTGTGAGGTCCTGCCAATGCTTTCTGATTCGACTTTAGTTGGGGCAGCGTGCTTCCTGGTCTAATTAATTCCAAATTATTCCGAAACACGAACTTTTATGTATATGTATATTTACTGTAATGATAGCGTATAGCGTCTCTAACAACGGTTATATTTTGGGGCAGTTTAAAATTTCTAATCTATTTATTTATAAGTATGATGAATTTGTTCAGCTCACTTCGCATAACATTGTTCATATCTCATGTTATATATCGTAAGGGGTTTGTCCATTATAATAATTCACTTGAGTGTTCTGGAGCTCCAGTTGGTTTACCTTCTATAAAATTTAACTGTTTTTAAATACATTTTCTGCACGTAGTAGCAACCAAACTAAAAAAAAAACAGTAAATTCAGTACACTACAAAATGTTTTACGAAATCAGTTACAAAAACAAATAAAACCATTTGACATTCCCTCCAATAGAAAGCGAACATAACAAACTTATGGATGCTAACATGAAATACAGACATGGTTCTGATTTCTCAAAGATCCTGAGGAATGGGACTGACGCAGAAATAACCCTGATCTAAAATTAATTACCAACAATGATGATTTCGCACCACCAGAAGTTTTGAAATTAATATTGTAAATATATACAACAATATGCGGTAACCCTTGTGGTTGTCGCAAAGCTGGCATGAACTGTTCCTGTAAAAACTGCTTGCTAAACATATTTGATGAAGATGAAGTCGACGACGATGGAATGCCAATGCCCAGAAGGTAATGAGCAAACTGAAGATAAAGACTTTACAAATAGGGCTGGTGTCGAAGAAGAAATAGACGAGAGTCTACCGAGATCAAAATAGAAAACAAGATAGTAATAAAAAAAAGGATCAATAAGACGTAATGGGGGTATAGTTTTTGTGTGCTTTTATTAATGTATTTCAATTACCTAATATATTTCTAATATAAAAATAAAAAATAGCAAAACAAATTTTACTATTTATGCCAAAAATGCGAGTCTTTATCCTCTAATGTCTTAGACAGACATGAAAACTCTTTACAGAACTTATTCGCACAATCTACATTTAACTGATAAAAATTCTGTACTACAGTACTACTATTTATTGCAATATTAAATTATTTGCTTTCTACATTTGTAGTACTTTTTTTCTAATTTTTCCTCCAATTCTCTTCTGTATGGAGTAATGGTAAGAACAGCTGCCGCCTGGCATTGCTTCCTATTCTCCCCCTTCCAGATTTTAGGGTAATGGAAGGATATCTTCCACAGAGGCGTTAAATGACATGACTCAATGAGCAATTCAAGAATCTGCAACATCAAAGTCAGACGCACTGAACGCATTTCCATTGACTAACTATACACCTGCACCTCGAAAACCATTTGCAAAAGTAGGTACTTAAGCAGCAGCCGTGGAAAAATCTTCACATATCAAGAAGGTCATATTGTATTGAGAGATTCGTTCTCATCTACTTTTCTACCTCGTGGATGAAATATGTTCCCATTGGTCTGCAGTACCACCACTTCATGATCAGCAAAATTGAGTCAAATTTTTCCATAACCTTTGTATAGAAATTAAATTGAATACTTTCAGCGTAAGCAAAATCTTAAAAATACCTTATGCGTTAAAAACTAAAACACGGCATATAGAGATATCAATTTATATTTAATATTCAATTTTATTCTTCTTCAAAATAGAACCTATATTTATATACTAATCATATCAAATTACTGATAAATAAAGAAGCATGTTTATTAAATATTTTTTGAAGCTCCAACAATATTTTAGCTGTTGTAGTAATTGTATGTTATTAAAAATCAAAGAGAGATTCGATAATAAATAATTTAACAACTAACTGTGGAAAACGATAAATATTTAATAACTCTTTTTACGTCTTTTCAACTGAGGCCCTAACTGTCGTTATTAAAAACAATTAATTATAATTTAAGTATATATGAGTTACCTAATAATATTTAACAATTTAACAGTTGTGATAAATTAATTAACGATGGGGCAATCTTAAATAATTTATCCTCCATAACGTTAAGTTTTTAGAACAATATTGGGTCATTTGAAATTTAAAAGACATTCTTATATAAAAAATATTCTTATCACCTGCAAAGAAAGTTTCCTGTAAACAAACTATTGTTATCTTTATTTACAACAATTGTTACTGTAATTGCATGTCCTGGATTTAAATATTGCTGCCAGAAAGCTAAATCTAATATATATATATATCAATAAAATATTCAGTTCCATCCAAAAACGAGCCACAGGTATAGGACTGATGATACAGCTCTCTCGAAATTCGTTACTTCTTTGGAATACTATTATATTATTGCTGGTTCTTTCATCACCATTTTTGAGAAGCAAAAATTGCGGTGCTGATACCATAACGACATAATTAGCTATTATATAAAAATTAGCTATTCATTCCATTCCTCAAAAGATATATAGCTGCTGAACGACACTTTAGCAAACATCTTTTCTACCTCAAATTAAATAATAGTAGAATTTCGAATAATATTTGCCATTTTTCTCAGGATGTTAAGCTTTCATTGGAATCTTCTTAAATCTTTTCACCGACGATATTCTGGTACAATTAAAATAAATATTTAAACTATGCACACAATATGCAGCTCTATTTAAGTTCAGTTTAAATGAATGGTTATAGTGAAAGTAGTTTTTTACATAAATCTTGTGATCGTCAAATTTATATACAGTCAACTGAAAATTATAAAATATTAAATATATGTACTTATAAGAAAAGTTGGAGATATGAAAGAAAATTACTATTATTAGTAAAATTACTAGTACAGCACTTTAGACATTAAACCTTTTAAAAATTCAAGAAAAACATTTGTGTATCCAACAAGGACAAGAACATTGCCTGAAAATTATGAATATTTAATTAGGTTCCATCAACTCATGCAACACCCTAGAATAACGGTTCACGCCCATTATCAAAGTTATTAAATCATAGACTACTTTCACCCCTTGTTATCGTGATTAGCCGAGGTTCAGACGGCCATTATCGCCTCATGGGGATAACAGTTCGTAGTTCCAGTCCCTGGCGGACTACAAAGTGATTTACTATTATCCATTTATCCTGTTTATGTTATCTCCTTCTGTTTGTACACATTAAGTACATCTTCAGTGGCGTCACCTCAGACTCTGTGAGATCTGCACTCCCAAGGAAATACCTCTTCTTTTATTGGATTCAAATTGTATCTGTTATTACAAACCATGTATACTTCAAATCACGAGAGATGACCGTTACGTCACAAATTAATTTCTAATCTTCAACGTACGCTGTTCAAGCGTTCTTTGTTTACAACAAAGTAAAACGAGAGAGATAGGAAAAGGAAGTCCATTATATGTGACTGTTAATATCTCCGACTGACGTTGCTGATGCGTTATACGAAAACCTAACCTCCTTGACGAAAAAGAAAGAGAGGGCCCAATTTCGTATGTCTCAGTAACAAGCGAAAATTCGATCAACTGATTGAACGCTTTTGACTAGCGCCGTTGTCGCATGTTTCATAGTTTCCTGTTTCTGCATGTCAGCCAGTTGTCAAATTTGAATTTGTTTATCTTTGAGTTTGATTGTTACCGTTTTCCTCATTCCATTGATTTTTGCACATTAAAAACAGTTCATTATGGAACTAACGATAGTTAATCTCCAAAACAACTGCATTTTGCCAAATTATATATATTAAAAACTTCGATAAGAATATAAAATTAGTTCAAATTTAGACAGGCGAGATCGTTAAATTATTCTGACATTTAACAGACAAATTGCAGGTTATGTTTTGTTTTGACGTTTAAGTTTGTTTACATCCGGATGTCATTTCAACAAGCATGATTTTGACTAACTCAGTACTGATTTGATTCACACGAATTATAATGATGACGTAACGGTCTTCTTTCGTGATTTGGACTATATGAAAATTATAAAACGTACAAATATTGTGAATAGTGGGAAATGACTAAACCATAATAATAGGCTTAGTGTTATGAATGAAACGCGCAACTATAAGTTTTTGTGGATTTCTCTTTGTTGTTAATTTACATGTTAGCGAAAGAAATATACAAATGAATGTATATTCATTGAGTAAAGAGACGCAAGTCAAGGTTTCGAGATTTTGGTGTTGCATTTTTTTGCCAATAACTACAGAATTATCTACAATATTTAGGGCTATGCAGCCGAATTACAAATAGGTACCTTCCCCGTAGCACTAGAAATTGATGAAAATCGTATTAGAAGCAGCAAATACTAAAAATCTCTTTAGAACCAGCAAATACTAAAAATAATTACATACTAGAAGATGCATATGAGGTAATATTAAATTACGAAATTTTTCGAAGGTAGTGAGACATTTTTGCCACTCCACTACAATTTTCCATAGGCCACTTTTCCCACTGATTCTTTTTCCCGCTGACCTTTTTTTCCATAGGATACTTTTCTCATTGCTTCTTTTTCCCACTGGCCTTTTTTTCCATAGGCCACTTTCCCATTGATTCTTTTTCCCACTGACCTTTTTTTCCACTAAAATTTCCCACAAAAATGTTCATTAAAAAAAAATTTATTCGTAAATATATTAAGATATTTCAGGTTTTGCAAACTATCAAAAACATTCAATTAAAAAAAAATTTGTTCGTAAATATATTAAGATATTTCAGATCTTGGTACATACTATCAAAAACATTCTATGTCTCCAAAATCGTGAATTAAAACGAGATGCTGTTGCCCACGTTGTGAAGATACTCTGCAATCCCGCCTTCTTTTTTTTTCTTCGTATGAGCGGACAATATGGACTTCTGTTTCGACCATTTACTTCGTTGAATTATACGTTTGACAGAAAACAAATGTCAATAAATTTTCAATAAATAAAAACATAGTGGAAAAATAAACTATGGGAAAAAATGGTCAGTGGAAAAAATGGAGTGACAAAAGTGTCCTTCAATCTTTTCGAAAGATTATTGGAGAAGAAAGCATTATCAAATTCAAAAAAGTTAATGAGATTTTGCCTGAAGCTGACAATGAGGGCTTTTTAAGTTTATAATCAGATTTGGAAACACTTCAAAAATCTTAAAGCAATAAGAATCGTCCAAAATACTGTGGCAAACGCAGCGAATAAGTCACTAGTTCAAAATCTCCAATCAGAATCGCATACGAGCAGAAAACCTACATTGCTCTTAAAGACAATGCAGAGGAGATTTTTGATACAACAACATCCCTACCATAATTCATATTCAAGATATGCCAAATTTTTCTAGTTTTAGCCATATAGAACCGACATCACAATTAAATAAAAACTATACACCATTTAAACAGCCTACAGATGACAATGGCAAATCTTAGACAATATTGTCGTAGAAAGTCAGAAATATGATCAGGAAAAACTAGTCCCATAATTGGGTGAAATCGCCATTTATAGGAGATTTCTTGGCATTAACAGAAACACCAAAAAGGAAAGGAAAGAGAAACATCGAAAGATTTCCATTTGCTATTACGTCAAAGAAATCCAAGCAATGTTCGAAAAGAAACGACAAATGCAAATAGAAGGACGAAAAAAAGAGATTATCGCAAAAGAAAACGAGAAGGATCAAAGGAGAACAGAAGATGAAGCTAAAAAAGAATAAAATAAAACATAGCAAGGAGACTTGTAAAATATCCAACTCTATTGTGTCAAATTTATACTTACGATATGACGAGTACAAGTCAGTGTTTCATAAAATGTATGTTCCGTCGGATCACAGAAACCATATTCCAGATGAAAATGACGATATGTATCATATCTGCTACAAGGAAGAATCTGACGACTCCAATGAAGAAGAATAGGACGACGTCAATAACAATGAACAACACGAGAGTGACGAGAGTATCATATTGTATCAGTATAAAGAAAAACATGAATCCGTCAGTTCTAGACGACGAAATGAAGTAGAGATCCAAATATATTTCTGCTTTGTTAACGTAGATTAGCATTTTTTAGTTACTAGCGAGCCAGCTGGTGAATTTTCGATGTTCGATATTTCAATTTAGAGACATAACATGGGACTTATACCAAATAATAAAAGGTTTCATTTGGGATCAAAATGAGAATACTGACAAAAAAAAAAAATTTTAAAAATTTTTAAAAACAATCAGATTGTTTTGCTTGAAAACACCACTCGTCCTAAACTCAGTTGAGTTTAGAAATAAAAGACAGACTTATATAAGATAAATTCAATCACGAGTGGTATTTTATTAGACTATTTCACGAACAAATATTTTGGTTGATAACTTCACTTGAAGTAGCACCGAAGCGACTCATTTTGACGTGTCTCTATAATTAATTTTTATTAAACTGTCAAACTTTGCTTTGTCATCCGTATCCATGGTTACGGCCATCCGTATCCATGGTTAAATCGTTAAAAACACCACGCTGATATACCAATTAGAATTGAAAGACAGTCGGTGTTTTCAGTAGTAATACCACAAGAGATTGAATTTTCGCGATAAGTCTGTCGATTTATTTCTAACGAAACTGAGTTTAGAAATAAAAGACAGACTTATAAGATAAATTAAATCACGAGTGGTATTTTATTAGACTATTTCACGAGCAAATATTTTGGTTGATAACTTCACTTGAAGTAACACCGAAGCGACTCATTTTGACGTCTGTCTCTATAATTAATTTTTAATAAACTGTCAAACTTTGCTTTGTCATCCGTATCCATGGTTACGGCCATCCGTATCCATGGTTAAATCGTTAAAAACACCACACTGATAGACCAATTAGAATTGAAAGACAGTCGGTGTTTTCGCTGTAATACAAGCTGTCCTTGGTTTGTGATTGGTCAGATTATGTGATAATTTTAAGGTGAGTGAAATATGTCGCTGTAATACAAGCTGTCTTTGGTTTGTGATTGGTCAGATTATGTGATAATTTTAAGGTGAGTGAAATATGTCGCTGTAATACAAGCTGTCTTTGGTTTGTGATTGGTCAGATTATGTGATAATTTTAAGGTGAGTGAAATAGTCTATACAATCTAAGACAATTTTATTGCTCTTGAAAAAATATTACTTCTCGGAAAAGTTACCAGCATTTGGAATTCTTAATGGCTTGAATTTCAAAAATAAAAAATAAAACTAGGGAGTGAAAACACTTTGCGTAACCCGGTGTATGTGATTTTTTTCCTTTCCACTTTCCGAAACACGTTTTACAAAAAAAAATTACTTCGTAACCTAATGTTATAGATACTACAAATAAAAAAATACCACTAAAGAATTCTAAAGAAAAATTAACTCGTGCTAATCTATAAATATAATACAAATAAAGCGGGAGAGAACAAGAGCGTAATACTTTAACAGCTAGGCAGGGTTGGCCCTAATTGATTTATTGATATTGTGTCCAGCTAATTCGTGTAACACTACGTAAAATGGGCGCGGATTTATTCCATTGGTCACTATTATTATTCATTCAATTACTCATAAAGCATAATTGATTTACAACATGTTCAAATTGGTGACTTGTTCTTTTCTAAATTGATATGAGATCGATGGCGTTTCGTGTTAAATATTATTATTAGAATTTATGAGTGGGATTAATGGGTTAAACAAGAATTATGTGCACGAGATATTACAATCATATGTAATTTCTATTAATAAATTACTATAGAAAAAGTATTACTCTAATAGCTCGTGAACATTTTCAAGTGTATGGTAATTAAATTGTTAATAATTTATGTTGATAGCTAAAATGTAAAACGTAGAAAATTTTAAATACCACGAAGTGAAGGGAGACCTAAAATTCTGCAAATAATTAAACCGTATTAAGTACGAAGAAAATTATTTTGATGGCAACACAAAAAAACCTTTTCTTAATAAACACATGGTTGTTATATTTATTTAAACAATTAAAATTTTAAAAAAATGTGGTGTTTCAGATTATACATTAAGTGCCTAATGCCAATTATGGTTGTCATTAAAAATATTGCTAAACAATGTAGATTTCTACTTAACTTGTTTGTCTATCTCTAATCTGTCCTATCTTACTATTTTTATAGATAAAGTTTCTATCAATATACAAAGAACTTTGTTCTCCTAACGCTCATCTGTTATTAGTTACCCATTAAGGATTAATTGCATATGTACAGTATATACAGAGTGTACATGGATGGGGGAAATATTTAATTTATTTGGGGATTTACATTATTTCCATCTTTGTAATCAGTCTACTTCTCTTAAAACTGTTAAATACCTATTCGAATTTTAGTTTATGTACTAAATGTTTTACGTAAGAAATCATTTTTCTTTTTTTAGCAACTTACTTTATAAAAAAATTAATTTTTTTAAAGCCGTTAAATATCCAATAAAAATAGAGTTTAATGGAAAAGCTCGGAATAGGAATTTTTTTTTTTTTTCGTTTTCCAGAGGTTGTTATAAAACCTTTTATTCGTGTCGAATCCAACAAATATTTATTGTTTAATTCATGTATGTCTTCAATGAAGTCAATTCTTTCAAAGATAGAATAATGCATTATTTCTCATTCTTTATTGTTTATGTTGAGATAGTTAGATGAGAAGTCGTAGTGAGATGGGGTCATGCGTACAATTGCCGGTCTTCGATCTTCGGAGCAAAGCAGCGGTGGTCGGAGCCGGGGAATGGATGGGTGACCGTATCTCATTACATTACCGAGGATAGTGCAGCGGGCTAGATCGCCCTTGAGTGGCACAAGGCGACTAGTTACTGCCTATCTCTCCTGGGTTCGAGTCCCAGCTCCGGCAGTCCGGCAGATGGCAATGTCGGAGGGAATGGGTGTATGTGGTGTGTCCTAGTTAAGTGTCAGAATAGCTCTAAGCTAAACTTCGCCAGGACGTTAATATAAATAAGACGATTAAAAAAAAAAAAAAAAAAAAAAAAAAAAAAAAAAAAAAAAAAAGTTCATCTGCGGGTCTATTTGAGTCACTTCGAGCCCAAGAGTCCCCGTCATTGAGTTGAAGGTAAACACGAGGAACGGACGCAGAAACAGAACTTAAGCATATTAACTGCAGATGCAGATACCAAATGTTTCGGATTCGGTATCTATACTTGCTACGACGAAATTCCTTTAATTAAATGGATATAGGCACTGTCCCACATCCAGGTATGTGTAGATCTAGATGTTGTAGGAAGCTTCCATTTGAAGGCGCGCATCCTTCAGAGATATACTCGCAATATCCTCTCTTGAAGTGAACGACTGTGCATTTGTCCAAATTCCTCTATTCCTATTGCCCACATGTACTCTTGGTTACCTTAAGAGCATTTAAAATTTCGCATCTTGACCTTGTGTCTTCACTTGCTGGGTGGTCCACTCTGGTACCCGCGGGGTTGTAGACCTTTCAAAGATTAAACTGTGCATAGTACATTAATATTATTAATTAAATAATTCTGGAAAAAAAAGTAGATATTCGGGTTTTTGATTCTAAATTGATTGAAAGAATTATTCTTCTTTCAACGATTAAAGAAACGTATATTTTAGGAGTAGTAGCCGTGTGGCTTTAACTTCTTAATGCGAAAGAGATTTTGCATACCTAAATACAGGGTGTCATGAAAAGTTTTAGCGAAATTTAAGTGGTTGTTGTCTTATGACACTTTTTTTGTTATAGCGACATTAAAAACGTTATTCATAAGAAAAAAATTCAAATTAGAGAAAATGTCATAAGACTTTTTTATAATAATAATAATAATAATAATAATAATTATTAGCGGTGGTTAACGGGAATTAGGTCTGTTTTAAAGAAAACTAGTTTTTCAAAAAGCCAACGTTTCGACACATTTATTGCATCATCTTCAGGGCGCTACAAAGTTATAAGAAATTATAGGAATACATATATAATTAACATTGTAGCGCCCTGAAGATGATGCAATAAATGTGTCGAAACGTTGGCTTTTTGAAAAACTAGTTTTCTTTAAAACAGACCTAATTCCCGTTAACCACCGCTAATAACTAAATTACAGGTCGTAAATAATTTCAAATAAATAATAATAATAATTTTTATTGCCCAACAGAAAAAATCCAATAACAGGACAACTTACAAGAGTATAAAGTATAATATTATCATACAGAGATATAACAGAAGTAAAAAAAAAAAAGAAATATAAATTATTAAATAAAGTTACAGATTATTATTTGCAACGCTCAATAAATTATTCAATGAACAGTTGTTAATATCACAAAGATCAGCTATTTTGTTGAAGTTGTCACACATTACATATATGGGAGATTTCAAAAGGATATTGGTTCTAACATTACTGCAGTAAAATGCATGATTTATTCTTAAATTATGTCTAGGTATTTGAAAATTGATCATTGCCAATAGTGCCGGTGCATCCACTATATTATGTAATAGTTTAAACAAGAATATGAGACTCGACACTATTCTTCTATGGTTCAAAGTTTGTATGTCAAATCTGGTAGTTAATACATCATGATCAAAACCACGTGCGGGATATACTCCATCAACTTTGTAAGCTAAAAATTTCAGGAAGCGTCTTTGTACACGTTCTAACATATTTACATGTGTATCATAGTGAGGATGCCATACCAACGCACCATACTCCAACTTAGAACGCACAAGTGAGAAATATAGCATTTTAAGAGCAGATACATTCGTAAAGGTCCTGCAGTTGCGTAATATAAATCCAAGCATCTTAAGAGCAGCAGCGGAGGTTAATGTAATGTGTTCAGTAAAGGTGAGCTTACTATCAAAATTTATACCTAAATCCCGGATAGAACTGCAACGTATCAGCCGAATAGAATTAAAAGAGTAGTTGTAACATATAGGATCATTTTTTCTTGTAAAGGAACAAACCTTACACTTAGAAACGTTCATAAAAAGCATATTATTATCACACCAAGCTTGAACTAAATTGTTGGATCATTCTACCATTTATATTAGACTCAAACTTTTCCTGACACTCTGTATATGTTTTTCAGTCCAGAGATAGATATGATATAATATTCAAAATTGTTTGCGAAAATATCAACATTCACGAGACCGATGATTTGAAAACATCAATAACAAGAGTTTAATAACCTTATTTCCCTAATCTTAGTTTTTGTGTACCTAAAAAATACAAAATCTAAAATACTTATTACAGCTGTTAAAGTGCAAAGATGCAATATAATATTAATTATAATTTTATAAGTCAAAAATTTTTATGATACACTTCCTTGTGCAATGTACCCTATCGTATTGTAACATAGAGAATATTTTACCTATATCAGAGCCTTTTGTTATTATAGGTTAAAATTATTTAATTTTTTAGCAAACTTTATTCAAAATATTAAGTATCACGGAGTTATCATGTTCTCTATTGGTTGATGTTGTCCATTACCCACCAGCAAATTTTAAAATATTATAAAATATGTGCATTAACCCAATTTCAGCCAGTGTACTGATGAATGCATTTCTAAAACGTATAAATATAAATAGATACAGATCAGTCAGCTACTTACAATTTCATGTGTAATGAATGTTTTAGCCGTACTTCAACTTATTTGACAATAGTAATATATTACAAAAAAAACACGCAAACGTATTTTTATATTATTCATTGCCATTTTACCAAAATATATTATCTTCCTTTTCAATTACGGAAGTTAAAAATTTCATGAGGATAATTTATAAGTCACAATTTATTTCTATTTTTATTCCAGAAGGAAGGTATTCCCCCACTTCCTCCTGCCAATATATTGACCCACCCTGGCATGTTATGATCAGTGAGCACGCGATTTGTAAACACCTTTTGTGGTTTTGCCAGCGTGTGGGGGTGGACTATGGTGTTTTTGCACGGTAGGGTAGATAAATAATGTTATAACTTATAACCCCGTTTTAGATTACTAAAACCATTAGTGGTTATAAATTAGTTTTCTTTTTGTGTGTTGATAAAGATATATTAGTATTCTGTATTCGTATAATTTACGTATTACTAACAAACTCATGAAAATGATTATTTCTTTTGTCAGAAGTTAATTATGTTTTATATGGAAACACGCATTTCTGAATAGTTTAGTTTTATATTGCCGTCTTTTGAGAAAAATGTTTTATGGATATATTTTGCAATGTGTTCTTATATGGAACTGTGTATTTTTTTCACATTGACCTGCAGGCTCGTTTCATTTAAATGCTTTCAGAGACCAGACTATACTTGTAATCGTATATGTTTTTGGAGGTGCTGTCTGGTTCAAACTGGCCAACACAATTATTTTTGCAATCAATCTCATATATAATATAGTGTTAGTTTTCTTTATAAGATTCCGATTTCTCCTCTGGTACCTTTTCGATTTGTATTTTATTAAAGTTAGACAAGTAATACAGTTTCATTACTGAAAGCTTGATAATTAAACATTAGTGGCGGAACACTCATCTGAGATCGCTATAGTATGGGTGCAAAAATTATTATGCCAGATAAATTATGGCAAAGATCATTGTACACTAGATAGTCAGACCTATTGTTTGATTTTATCGCTTATAAATAAACCTCAACCTAACCTTCATTTCACTTTAACATCATCATCGTACTGCAATACTTCTCTGTTATGTGACATCCATATTTGCATGTTTTAAAGAGAGAAGATTAAGGTGATGAAACAAACAATAGCTTTGACTATTTAATCTAGTGTATAAAATATTCTGTGATTAGTGATAACTGTTAATTTCAAATAGAATCGAGTAAAGCGTTAATTCTTGAGGAGTAAGATGCAGTTAAGTTCCATGAGAAAGAAACATGTTATGGAGTACTACAGCGAAACTATATACATCTTATATTCACATCCACATTGTTAAATTCATGCCTACGATCACGTGAGAATTCAGAGTAATTTCCAGAAAATACCACTAGTTACTGTAAACAAAGATCATGATGTATTTTATCCTCAGGCATTTATTATTGTATTTACCATCTGATCCAGTTATAAATAATAAAATATGGACAGTAATAATAGACCCATTCAAAATATTGGACAAGAAGAGATTGATAAAATATTAATTTTACACTTCAAGATGTAGTGTGGTCAAGTATATTAATTCTGATCTAAAGTTAAATCAATGTGTAATCAACAACCACAACTAGTAAAGATAATAACGAAGAATCATTATTAATGCAACTTCGTTTAAAATTGTGCGAATAGAATTTATATAATATTGCTGACTCCAATATAACTAAAATGCAATCAAGTGTAGTTACTGATAAATGAAATACAAATAAACTAAATATGTCTGACCAGGTCACCATGTGATGCTAATTTGGTCAGTTGTAAAGCAAGTTGATTTTCAGTAGAGTGCAAAAGACGATAGTATGTTCACAAAGCTCTGAGACCACGTCAGAACAAATGCATGTACTGTCCACGTGAACGAACAGTCACTTATTGGCCTAATTCACAAGATCGATTTAATGCAACCAATGAGAACAATCTACAGACTCAGCACGTGAATATGTTTGTTTTGACACGGTCTCAGATCTTTGTGAACATACTTTAGTTTACTACATCGCAATTACTACCACTATATAATGCTGTAGAATGAGTTTTGGTTAGAATATGTATCATTAGGATTTGCATCCAATTAGCTCAAAATTTTGAATTCAAATCAAAATCAAGTCATATGATGGCTTGGTGATACAACTTTTACAAATTAATTTATTTTTTTCTATTCGACATTTTCTTGATTTAAATAGAAGTTGCTCACGACACATTTATATTCGTAGTACTAGATAAAGTGTAGCAACTCTTTCATTCTAAAGTCCCATAACTGCCGAACATTACTGTACCAGATATACCATAACAATAAGAAAGTCATGCAACTTGTTATCCAATGATGTCTTCACTGAATCCTATTCATCCAAGGGATCCAAGGTCATTCATTAAAAAAAATTACGTGAAAATTTCAATATACAAGATTTTTCTGCAAAGCATGTCATAATTCTAACACCGAATTTTAGAAGAAATGAAATGAATTCAGTATGCGTTGATGTGCCCAAAATTTTTGGCAATTTATAGATCGTTGACTCATCTCTAACCGCTTGAATTAGGGAGAAATGACTTCCTTGATCATTTATTTTATTTGATTCATTTCCTTCCTACCTTGTATTTCACGCAGTTTTTAATCTGATTTTTTTGTGAATTTAAACTTTTTGTGAGAACACATCACTTTGCTCTTTTTCGAGGAAATGGAAGTTGAAAACTCGTATCATTAATGTATTTTTTACAAAGTAAAAGAAGTTAATTTTATATTCTAATCACTTTATACGCATAAGTTCTTTAAAATTTCCAAGAAAGAGCGTATTATATCGAGTACAAAATTGACAGACATTGTAGCAGCGTATATATAAAGAAGATAATATTGTGACTGCATTGTTGGATGTTAAACCGACTTATATCCTAAATAGAGGTAATCAGATCATAGGATGACAATAACAGATCGAGAAAAATTGCGGAATACCGCGGTGGATGTCTATGCATTGGAGAAGACAAACCACAAGTATGCTTACTTGTGGTGTGTCTTCTCCAATGCATAGACATCCACCATTAAGTGAAGCCACTGGTTTCTGGATATTCACTGTTTATAATATTTTGAGCAACAACTCTTTTCTTCATTTTATTATCATTTACAAAATTTAGAACTGGAATCCGCCTTCCAGTTTCCTTAAAAAACGTTTGAGTTTATTGTACTCCTATAGTCTCCCTATTCCATGAAACTCGCCCCTCCCACGATGGCGAGTATATGATCGATGGGAGCTTTGGTTATCTCTTCCGGTATCACTAATGGTTCCCACAGTGAGCAATTCTTCTCGCGTAAAGTCTGGCTGATTGATGTACCGCCAAAGCCATCCAACCATATCCAACCAACCAACCAATCCTTCTCGTCGTCAGGAATGGGCATTCACATACGATGTGGTGAGATGATTCGTACTATTCACCACACATCCTGCATTCCGGATCATCCTTCACCTTTACGTTGGTGAGGGATGTTTATTTAGTGTGTAGTGCCACTAGTGCCCTGTTAGGATGCCCACTGTACACCTGAGGTATTTCTTGCTCCGTTTGAGCAATTTGTTAGTATTTGATTTGTATAGATCACCAATAAGTAAGAGTGATTGCCTCATTCCTGGTGCTCCCGCCTAATGAAAGTGGTGTTTCTGTCTTAATAGTTCGTTCCTTAACCGAACCTTTTGCGGTGCTGTATGCAATCCCGCATCACGCAGGCAGGTCGGTTCAGGTCCTATCAAGTTTGCTCTTGCGCATTGTTTAGCCAGTGTCTGTCTGTTTTCTCATTACCTGAATTTCCCTGGTGTCCTCGCGTTCACTCCAATTCCACATCGTTGTGCTCTGCCAGTTTCTTCTGGAATATTAGGCAGTTGTTATTGTTTTGGAACGTATTTCTATTGCCTCCAGAGCTTTAAGTGCTGCTTGGCTGTCATGGATGATGCGGATTCTTCTGTTAGTATATAACATCCGTGTCATTTCTTTTGCACAGGCGCTGTTGTTCTGCTTGGAATACAGTTACGGTGTTGAAGTCTGTTCAGGTTGAAGTCTGTCCCTGGTTGATTTCCTGCCGTTCCTGCTCAGGTACAACATGGCGTTCTTGATCTGTGAGTATACCATATGGTATCGTTTAAGTGTCTTTGATTCTGCCTTATACCTCAATTTTCCCTTTCAGGTATATTTACCCTGGCAGTTTTTGTGACTTATATAACTGAAGAAATATCCAAATCAAACCAGATGAGAAGTTCATACTATTCAACTCATAACTTTCACTAAATCATTTCTATCTATGTTTGAATTTAATGAATAAGCTTATATGAAATTGATTATTTAAATCATTCATTATTCCCCGCACTTTTCTGGATCTGAATATATTTGACTATTTTAATGGAAATAGTTAATTGTGTTTTTAATTTAACCATAAACAAATTTGAATTTGTATTTGTACTATAAGTCATCAAGAATTACTGCTTGCTAAACTTTATGTAGATTTCATTTCTTACAACTCAAAATGAAAAACAATTTAGTAGTTTAGAAGATATTTTGGTTTATGCTGTAATAGCTATTAACATATCTAGGAATGTTAAGAGTATCACAACTGCCGCAGATGTCTCTAGTTTTAAGACATCTAAGGCTATTGTGATCCATAACCCATAACATCCGTGATTTGTTCAATAGTTTATTGGTTTCAGAAAATAAAGACATTATTAACAGATATTATAAGAAGCAGGAGCAGTAGTGATACATTTCAGTATTTAATTATTATTGTTTGGAGATTTCCGTCTGTCTAAATAGCCCTATAGTTTCATTATTTATTATTTCATCTGTTGACAGTTGTTGACAGATCTGTATTGTAATATACCGTACAAGCTGTTGGCATGGCAATAAATATTACTGTACAACTTTAGTTATGACTTACTTACCAGCCTACTTTTGTATATGTAAACAAAGGATTAATATCCTGAAACCGATAAAAAATATTAACGATACAAAAGTTTTGTCCTTTTGTTTCGTCTAGGAATGCGAAAATGTAGCTTTCCGAAAATAGAGAAATTCTTGTCCTTGCACTTTTTATTATATCCATCATCTAACAAGTTTAGTAACATGCTGTAAAACTTTAGATAAAACTCATTGTATATGTATTTAAATACAAGTTTAAATAAGGTTTAAATAAGGTAAAATATCTTTCAATCCCAGTTTCAATATATATTTTTAAAAAATTACAAATGTTGAGCTTTTTAAAAAGTGATTTTAAATTTTTTATATATTTTTTTGAGAAACTGCACAAACTTAACCAAATACCTCTCTTTTTATCTGCTTACTTGTTTAAAAAAATACAACACTTTTAGTTAACAATTTCCGTTTAGTGTTTTTATTAATATTCTCAATTTGTTGAAAAATGCAGTACCTACCTAATGTCTATGTTACCATAATCCCTTTACCATTTCTATGACGTTTAAGATCGAAAATAGGACATTTAAATATAGGAAGCTTTTATTATTTATTTATTTATTTATTAAGTCTATTATTAAAGCAGGTTTTATGAACACAGCCATTAAAAAAAATTCACAAATTCACAATTTTCGAAAACTGCCTACTGTCCTGATGAGAAAGAACGCACAGGTCTGCCTGTATCTGGTTGCCATTGTGGGGTGGACAATTTTGTCACATTTCATAAACGACGAAATTAGGCTAAATTTAAATACTGTGTTTCTAGAAAAAAAAAATTTACATACGGCAAAAAACCAAGAAAAAAAATTAACTTTAAATATCTGTGGCTGCCTAAGAAAGCACATTTAACTCGGATATATGCCAAATCCTATTATTCTGATAAGGCAAATTCGATTTAGAGTGGTGCATATATAAAAACATGAGTGATTACATGATTCTATATATTTCAAATTAAAATTAGGACGTACTGCAACCAGCAACTTTATAAAAAATTACCAACTCTAATGCAAAAACATGTGATTGTTTTAATATAAAACAATTGCTATAGGTAAAATCTATTTCTGATTCGTCGAGATATTTTTTTAAATAATTTATGGTCACGCATCTAACAGTCAACACAAATACCCATTGTAATTTTATTTAAGTTCATTCGGCGGAAGCGTTTGTTAGTTCAAATTTAATTAAAATAACCAAGATGTAATCTAATCCTATAAAATTGTTAAAACATATCAAAAAACTCTTCTAAACTTGGTCATAATCCATTCATGAATAATGAATACTGGTAATGAACAACATCGAGTGATCCGATGACAGGAAAATATGTGAGAAATGTAGATCAGTAGCGGAGGTAGTGGGGCGGTGTTTCTCTGACAAATATCTCCACATTCAACTGCTTGGGTGGGCTGCGTGTTCCACGACCCTGCACAGAATGTTGCATGAGTCATAGGCGTTGCGAATGGATCTTAGTTTTAAAACGCGTTTAATAAATTAAAAACCTAATCGACTTATGTCGTAGCTAATTAGGTGTTTCATTACTTGCTGTGTGTAATATTTCCATTTACATTTTTTTGCTACTTGCTTTCTTCATATTTCTATATTTGTAAAAATAGTTCGAAATTGTAAATATGTGGATTTGCTACTGATTTTGCCAGAGTAATACATAAACAACTAATTAAGACTCCTGGGCCTGGGATATAAGCTGAAAATAATTTTTGTACGGTTTATTAAGATGTATTTAAATAAAGTATATATTTTGAACACGAATTTTTAAGTGTTGAAAAATAACACAAAAAAACTGGGGTGTTCCTTTGACTACACCAATTTAATGTATTTTAACGCGCTGATTCGCATTCGAAATCAGAATTGCTCCATCACTTTCCAGCTTCTTTTAATTATGGAAAACTACCCTTAAATTCGGAAAATTCGTGTAATCGTAATTAAAAACCGATTGAATATGATTGGATACGCTGAATTCGAATCTAAACTCGGAAGTGCTCCATCACCGTTTAGTTTTTTTTTTCTTCAAGAACAAGTAACGTCTATTTTTCCCGAAAATTGTCAAAACTTAGTTACATTGTGCCTATAGTGAGATGAAGATAAATGAAGAAGTGAACGATGTTTCTTGAACGATGTTTCTTGCTATCTACGTAAAAATGTTCCACTTACTCATTTTTCACTTGTAACGAACTCTCTTGTCTTCGAATGATCTACGTAGTGCAGTTTTCTCTTTATTTTATTTTCATTCTGCTTGGTTTCCCTCTTCAGCGTCCAACAGAACTCTGTCATCATGTTAATATCCCACCTTCCTTTTTATCGACTCCCCATTCCACTTAAGTATATCTTGATGAAATCTTTTTCCTTATTCTTCGCTATAGTTCCCGCGGTTTTCGAGAAAGTAGTAAAGGTCCTAAGGATGCAGAGAGTGCAATAGTCACAAGAAATCCCTGCGTCTTATGTTTATGGGATGATAGAGACAGAAAAAATCACTATGTTCAGAAAGTATGACCAAGCAGCAGAATAGAGTTTAATCCAGGATCAAAACATTATACACAAACCATTGCTTGATCTTTCGAATATTCTGCTACCACGGCTTCATAATAAACCTTTTCTCATGAAGCAGTTCGTCGCACAAAGATGTCGACTGTTTTCAATATTTATGAGAGAAGTTTCTCGAAATAAGTGATGCTTAATTTAATTTTGGCTAAAATTCATACCCTGTTTCGGGACGAAAAATTTATCACAAAAATGAATGATACTGAAAAAGCAGCATGGCTGAGTTTCATTAAGGTCTCTCAGAATTCCTTGGAAAATGAGAAGAGTGAGTATTACCAGGATTTAGTTGAAGAGTTGTTAAGAAATTTCAAACAGTTGGGATATTTGATGAATCTCAAATTGCACTTTTTACTTTCCCGATAACCTTGAAAACTATAGCAAAGAATAAGGAGAAAGATTTCATCAAGATATAAGTAAAATGGAGAGTCGATACCAAGGAAGGGATGATGGCAGATTTCTGTTGAACGATAAAGAGGGAAACCAAGCAGAATGAAAAAAAAAACGAAGACAGAAAAATACTGCGTATATCATTCGAAGATAAGAGAATTCGTTACAAGAGAAAAGATGAGTAAGTGGAACATATATACGTAGCAAGAAACATCGTTGACTTCTTGAACTATCCTCATCTCTCTATAGGCACGGAATAACTAATTTTCGAAAAATACACGACGCTACTCACTTTTCATAAAAAAAAAAAATACTTAACGATGATGGAGCATTTCCGACTTTCGATTCGAATTCAGTGCAATCGCATCCATTCGATTTTCACTATTACATCTAATGCTAACGCCTCATACAGAGTAATTTTTCGAATTTAAGGGTGGTTTTCAATGGTTTTCAATTCTGACTTCGGATTCGAATTCAGCGTGTCAGATATTCTCCAAACCATACTTTGACCTTTATTGTTGGAAACATGAATCTCTTTTGTTTTCTCGGGTTGCTATGGAATACTATGGATACGCATGGAAGGCACCATGATTTTGTAGCAAATTACATTTAAATATAAAAGGAAGAATCTTCGTTAATTTTAAAAAACTCTACAAAACTATGTATATTGAAAGCAGAAACAATACTTATACTCAATAACAGTCATCAATTGTTTCAAATTTTAAATTGAAGTGAGAGAAATCCCTCCAAAAAAATTGGAAAAATTTTTTATTAACAATAACAGAAAATTTCAAAATACTTATTTGTATATTTCTAAATATTCTTCTTTTTAGTAGAGAGAAGTTTTACATATTCAAAGATATATTCCCTTAAACCGGAGAAAAAATTCCAATAATTAATTAATAATTGCCCAAAACGCAAAAATGATATGAACTTTCCATCCTCTTCTACATATTAAAATTTGACATAATATGACAAAATTCACAAAAAACATCTCTTTATCTATGTCGTTAAAGGATTAGTCTATGGGTGGTTTTAATTTTGTTTGATGTCCTCTATTTAATATTGCTCAGAAATGCGCAATAAAAATGAGTGCAGCGAGGGCGGTATCTTTTTTTAAGTGAAAAATTCGTAGTAACTGATGGTAATCTACAATAACAATATTTTCCTGATTCAGAATAGGAATGACTCCTCTGCTAATCAGGAAGCAAAAATTAAAAAATGTCAAATTTTGTTTGAATGTAAGAAATACCATCTCATGGTTTTTTATATAATACTGTTAAGTGGAAAAAGTCTTAACGAATTATTTTTAACATGAGTGCTTTCGGGTTGATTTTGCGTCGTGGTCACGGTGTAAGCCAATTAGGTGATGCCACGAGCCGACCGACCGCGTCGTCAATTTGTTAACGCTCGGAATAGAGAGAGATGGTAGAACTAGGGCCGCTTATTTTACCGTCAATCGGGCTCATTATATGGATGTAGCTCTTTAAAATCGAAAGCAATTCTTTTTAAATGTTCTAGTATTATTATATATCTAAATAATTAACTTCACTCATTAAAAACGAAACAATACTTTTACACTATACCTATAGAATTTAATTAAAACAGCTGTAGTAAGTAATGATTTTTATAATATGTCATTGATCTAAAGAATCATTTATTGCTTGCAATAAGGTATTTATTTAAAGATAATATTTTTAATATTGTAAATAAAGTAAAAATAGTAGTGTATTTTGATGTGATAACGAATGAATAATAAGGGATACGTGAGTGAACTAAATAATGTATACGAAAAAATGTTTATTTATTTATTCAAAAATTAAATAACTATTCAAGTTAAGTAAACATAAAGCATTATTACTTAGATATTTTTATTGTCCAAAATCAAAAAAAAGAGAAAAAACTATTAATCACATTTGATATTGATTCTTAAATTTTAATTTAAATCTCTTGCAATGTACTCAGAAATTTAATGTGGTAAATTGAATCAACTATAATAGAGTATCAGGTTAATTGCAATCTAGATTCCTTCTTTTTGTTGGAAAAAGACTTTGTTTTTGTCTGGGATTCTCTTTTATAAAACTGTTTTTTTAAATCGGCATTAAAGTATCCCAAAATCGGCATTAAAGTGATAGAAATAGTCATTAAAGTAATCCATTATTGTACGATTTTTGTAGTTGGCCGAGGTGACTGATAAACGTAAACATTAATTTTTCATTGCTTGTGACAGTAATTGTGTTGTAATAAAAGGTAAATAAATACAGTTTTTTTACATTCAGAATTGCATTATCACCATTATAATTGCTAAAAATAATGATTTTCTTACAAAAAATTATTCCGATTTGACATTTTAAAAATAATTGTAACATTTCCTAATGTCACTTAAAATTTTAAATAAATATGACATTTCTTAATGTCACTAAAAATTATTTAAAATATAGAGTTAATTAATCTTAATTTTATAGTTTCTGGATAAAAAAAAAATTAATATACACCTCGGCATTAAAGGTCCTTTTTATCATTTATGTGGTGTATATAACTAAACTCCACCTTCATGATAAAAAGTTAAACTTTAATGCCTTGATACATAAATAACTATTACCCTCATTGTTATGTAAAATAAAATTAGTTTTGTAATTATATCTTCAGAATGGGATTCACAGGGAAATTCTAGTGTTTTCCTCTGATTATAATACATAAGAATGCGTCAATGGTCTCTTCAAATACGTCAACTAAGTTGATATGCTTGAATAAAATGTTTTCCAGGGTAAGGATATAATTGAATATAGTTTGAATAATTTAGACCTCCCCTAAATTTCACACTTACAATGTCGGCTATAGCTGGTAAAATTATATATTATGCACACACTGTTTACCTAATTTACAAATATATTACTCGGTTTCCGGGTTTCCCGGTAAATGAGTGCATACCTACCACAGTTTCGGTACATGCAAGGCGCAGCCCGCGCGGCCCTATACTCCCTCTCTTTGTCTTTCGATTTCGCGTCTCTTGCGTTAACAGTTTGGCGACACTCTAACCATACGATACATTGAGGCGTTTCATCACCAAATTGTCTCACACCGTGGTCGTGGTCTTTTTCTGAAGCGAAGCATACATAGCACATTTAAATAGTCGACAAGTGAAAAAATCATAATATTCGCAGCGCAGAGGAGAACTCGATAAAACGTCTACAAATTATCAGCTCCGCTCGAACGAAAGCTTGGAATCAGTTATATAAACTTATTCTATGCTACGATTTATCATTATTGTTCCAAGAATGTTTATATGTGATGGTACCCAGTCCACCCATAAAGATTTTGCCATTCTGTTTACCTATCCTCCAAATATTACCAAATATTACTTTGCCTCAGAAGGAGATGACGAGATAGTTCAATGCTCAAAATTATTAGAGCCGAAGAAAACCCGTAAACTGTTGTACAACTGCCACCAGGTTTTTTACACAACTATACAAGTGATTAAATAATTCGTACACTTTACGGTTAAAGTAATTATGCCGCCTATAAAATAATAAGTACTTAAAAATTACAATACCTCATAAAGTTTCTTTGCGTACTTAAAAAAAATGTAACTTGTAGATAATCAGCAATGGCGGAAAAGAAACTTAGGAGCTAGATGAAAAATTTGCATAGTTTCATAAAGTATGGCTATTATTATTTTACGACATTCATTGAGTTATTATCATTATAAAATATTTCACCTGGATTATTGTACGTAAAACCTAAAAGGAGGCCATATTTTAATATCAACAATAAAATTCATGCAGAAGCAAAATGGCTCTTTAATATATACAATGGGATGGGGGGAATTTGATATAGATAATAGACCACAATGTCAGTATTTTCATAATGTCATAAATTATTTTTCGATAACGCCGTTGTAAAAAATTGTATTATGTTGAGCTGCATCAAATTAACACGCTATTTGCATGTAATTAATATTACGAAAAGACGGGAAAACATAAATCTTGCGGAACATTAAGAACAAAATAAAAATTGATAAAATAAATGAATGTGTTATATAAGAGTTGAGGTAATACGTATAAAACCCCACCTACTACTTATATAGTGAAGGATTGGCAGAAGGTTCAGTGGATGTATATTTTGTTAACAAATTAATCTTCAGGTTAGAGCTCTGAGCGATCACACATTGATTAGTAGCACGGGCTGATACATACCTATAAGCAACGCTATAGTCCCTTATAAAAAATCTATGTTAAGAAGTTAATATCGAAGGTGTTTCAACATTGTTCAATCGACTAGAGGCTCTTCAACTTGTAGACCTGCTGAGTAAATTCATAAGATTTGGGTCATCAATCGTATGATCAGTGAGTTTTTAAGGTAAATTCCGAATTAAATTATAAAGTAATGAACCACTAAAGCATTCACGTTGCAAGAGTCTTAGTTGCTTGAATTGATACGATGTTTAATTATTTTTTCACATTTGTTTTGAAAATTTCACGCGCCACATTTTTAATCAATCAGAAGTTTGCTTTTGGTTTCGTTACCATGGTATTCTTCAGGATACCCTGAGCGAAATTGATAAGTGGAAACGTTTCTTCAAATTATTGAAATATGATCATATTTGACATTTGTTTTTCAAACGCTATTTTCAAATAAAAAACTGCCGGCGGATCGCCGTTTTGGCAATAAATACAAGGTAGAGGGTCCAACTTGGAACTACATCGCGATTCGCACGGTCTCGCTACGATTTACGGAGCAGGAGGAACTAGCGAAAAGTGGCGATTTTGACGTCTACCATAAAATTGGCCATTTCAAATTTTCTAACCTCATTTATTTGTTCATTTAATTTAGGTGTGAAACTTTCTTACCGAATCCCCCAAGTGCTTGAATTAACAACAGAGAATTTTTCTCGTGCACAAATTTTTTAAGAAAATTATCCCTCGTCTTCGACTCGAGATAATTTTCAAAAAATTTGTGCACTCGAAAAATTTTCGGTAATAATTCAAGCACTAGGGAGATTACTAGCGAAAATATGTTAAAATCAATTACTACGTACGGTTCAGAGAATTGCACACTGTGTATTCATTGTACGATAATTTCAGCGTTTGATTTAATTTATAGTTAGGAAAAAAAATCGACATAATTTTAAACAAAACTTGTAGACATTGTAACTAGCACTCTGAGATTATCTTTGTTTAATATTTTCAAAACATATATTTTGTTGTATTTAAAACGAATTAATGTACAACGTTTAATTTTATGTTCTCCACGTAGGTTCATAGATTTATTAATTCTGGGGTATAAAATTAAATTTTATAGATATTTTATTCAATTAAATATCTGCTTGAATTTTTATGACCATAATATAATCATTATTAGTAAAATGGGATTCAGTTCTATTATAGGTAATAAAACCAAATTAGAGTTTGATGGCTGTTGGTAATAAAGAATGTTAGTATTAGTAAATCTTTAATACGGTCAGACAAATAAACTGTATATCAAGTTTTATTGCTTACGGCTTTTTATTTATATTTTCAATCTAAAAAATATAATGATAAACTAAGTACCTAAATAGTAGATATTTTTATTTCAGTCAAATTGGAGATGAATTCATAAAACGCCGGTGGCTGATTTACGCGTTGTTTCAACTATAGAAATAGCATGAGAAATTCCAAGTTTTGCCATAAATACCAGACGCGACCAATGAAAAATACACGATTGACTTAATGTAGCCACGTTATCTTTAATAGAGTTTTTCTATTCTCTACGTACGACCCCTTCTAGAGGGCAGTGCAAATTTTAATGCCATGACTGCAGCTCTACATTAATATATCAAGAAGGGCAATGCTGACTTCATCTTTTAATCCATTTCTCAGTTCGTATCTATTATTTAATACATGAATCTAGAACAGACATTTAAGTTCACAGAAAAGGAATCTAACAACTCTAACATCCTCAAAAATTATTTCCTCATCTTCACCTAATCTATGATTAGTATTATTCCTCACAAATTATCATTGAATTCATTATATCCAGTCTTAAATTAATCATCGTTTAAAGATGCTTAAGACGCCTCGAGAGAAGAGGCATTTTGAATATACTGTAATGGATCCTTCGTTTGTTATTACAGTTATGCAAGAGTAAAAAGACGATAGAGGTGCTTAAAATAAGTAGAAAAACTTCTATGAACTTGCATCCTTAGGTGTTGAAGTGTTGTGAGCAACAAACAATTTTGACATGCGTGCAATGTAAACAGTGCATTTGTTATGTAAAAGAAAATCACACAGTAAATGTCCAATAATAAATCATGCTCGCAACGTTTTAGTAAACATATTAACGCATGTTTTGCGTTTACGTTATTATATTTAACTTTGAGTGAAGCTGGCAAATCAGCAAGGAAATGTGGATTGGGATTGATGATGCATTCGCATTTCAACTCTGCTCGGCTGGTCTCAATTATTAGGTGTGAAAGTCACGTACAAGTTGTGGAGCAATCAAATCAAACCAGATGGGTCCTATTGGACAAGTTTTCTGTTATTAAGAAAAACTGATATTTGACAGACCCTGATATCTAAACTTATAATGAACCATTCAGCCGAGTTGATGGACCTTAAGTTGGAAATTTG
The DNA here is from genome assembly GCA_963680705.1 of Rhagium mordax. NCBI lineage: Eukaryota > Metazoa > Arthropoda > Insecta > Coleoptera > Cerambycidae > Rhagium > Rhagium mordax. The sequence goes on along the minus strand of OY796657.1, from coordinate 23,560,156 downwards.
ACAAATTTTTCTTTAATTTTCATAGAATTTAGTTTTGTTTAATTGCCATGGATTTATCTACTTTTGCTCCAACTGACAAATTATTTACTTCACTTAAATACTTGAAACAAAATCAGTTATACATTTATTTATAAAAATAACAGGAATGTCTATTCTCTTTTTTTTTTTGAAGAAAAAATGTTTTATCTTCTAAACTCTAAACAGTCACACTCTTCCTCTTCATGTTTGTGCTCTTCGGACACATTCACATCAGTCAAATAATAGTTGTTTGTACCAATCCAAACATTTTCTTTGCAATTGGTACCAATTGGTACCAAATGGTACCACATTGTTGTGTCATTAAGTCACTAAGGATATTTTCTTCTTATCTTGAAGGGAATGGAGTAAATTTCTTCTAATTCTGTTGGATCTGTTTTTCCTCTTTTAAGTAGACTTTGTGATGTTTCACTCAAAGCTACATATTCTAAAATTCTGACGATATTGTATCTTCAATAAGCCTTCCATTTTTGTTTTTTCCTTCTGCTTATACTCAGATAATCAATGAATCTTTTTTAGACTATTTTCTAATTCCTTCATATCATAAAGCTTCCAATCTATCGCAAGTTGTTTTACATATCCAAACTCCAAATATATTATGTCACAATATTTTTCCTTTCCTTTTAAATGTCATATCTGTTGACTAACAAATCCAACTCCATATTAACCTCCTATGGGTAATCTACCAAAATTACGTACTGTGCAAGTAAAATATTTTTCAATGGTCGGGATGGACTTTGGGGGTCCTTTCAATATCACATCAATTAGAAGATGTGATTCTAAATAAAACCTACAAGGCTTATCTTTGTATGCGTTGCTACAAAAGCATTGTCGTATTTTTTCGTAGACACCTTTCTACACGATCAAAAGCCCTCTGACATTGAACAGGTACCATAATCTGAATTTCTTTCGGTCCAGGAGGAAAATTTGCTTTCAGCCAAAAATAAAAGGCATGGATAATATTGGAATAATATTGGAGTTTTTGTTTTGCCCTTCACAGCCATCGCAGAATAATCTCAGACCCTTAGTATCTAGGCCAGAGAATACAGGTGGCTCAAATATGCGAGACCAATTCCAACTGAACCTCTACTGGCCTGATCTTCTGTCCAGGTATAGAAAGTTGGAAACTTGGAGTTCATTCCGACAACGCAGCAAAAATATATAGGTAAGCTAATCTGATGAGTGTAGAAGGTATCCGAAATTGGGCAACGGTTGCACCTATTGTATATCAAAGAAAAAAGGCGAATGAATTTGGAGGATTTTCTTTAGCCAATGTAGAATGTTGCTGCCCTCTTTTGTGAATTCGCAGTCAATCATGAGATTTGATTTTGTTTTGGGTTCTTTTCAATCTTGATATTATGCTTAAGGCGAACGACAGTCCACAGCAGGTGATGAAAAGCCTATATTCTGATCGATTTTTTCTCTTTAGATTTTATATGCACACATTTTAAAGATGTCTTTTGAAAATAAAACAATCAATAGTTCAAACTATACAAAAATGACTAGATGCCTTAATGAATCATGTCAAAATAATTTTATAAATAATGTGAGTAAAATTGACTGGTCAATTATTTATAACATAAATGACTTAAATATGGCGTTTTGCTCATTTTTATCTGTATTAGTTGATATTTTAAACGAAAGTTGTCCTCTTATTAATAGAAATGTATCCGATGAAAAAAAACAAAAAAATAAAAAATGGTTCACTAAAAAATTGAGTGTAGACAGGGATAAATTAAAAAACCTACATTGGTTGTCAATAAATACAAACTCTGAACAAATTAAACGAATGTATTTAACCAAAAAAAAAAGGAATACAAAAATGAAATTAAATTAACTCGATCTAACTACTTCAAAAACAAAATTAATGACTCCTCTAATAAAATTAAAACAACCTGGATATTAGTAAATGATAAGCTTGGCAGAAAAAGCAATACAACTAGTAAAATTGTACTAAATACAAACGGAGAAATTGAATCAAACCCGGAAATTTTAGCTGAAAAATTTGCAACACATTTTAGCACTATTTCTAATGATAAACTTAAGGAACATTTTGGACAAAATTTGTCACTTCCATGTACTCTTTCCAGCAGCATTCAAAATATTTTTATTATCAACTACATAGAAGAGGCTCATGTCAAGCAAGCTTTAAATTGTATGAAAAATAGTAATTCTTCTGGATTAGACGGATTTACATTAAAACTAGTAAAATTAATTATAAATAGTATTATTAGTCCCTTAACTTTCTTAATAAATAAGTCCATTGAACATGGTATCTTTCCACAAATACTGAAATCCGCTAGTATTCTACCATTGCATAAAAAAGGAGATCCAACCAATATTGACAATTATCGTCAAATCTCGTTGTTGAGTACATTTTCAAAATTCATTGAGAGAATTGTGTACGATTTAATTTCGTCATTTTTGAATACTAATAAAATTTTAACATCGGCTCAACACGGGTTCAGAAAGAATAGGTCAGTAGAAACAGCTTCCTATGATTTATTAAATTTTGTATACTCGGAATTAGACCAGGGGAGATATGTAGTGTCCCTAATGTTCGATCTGTCCCGAGCATTTGATTCTGTAGACGTGAATTTACTAATACGAAAAATGTATAATATAGGTATTCGTGGAAATATATTGAATTGGATAGAATCGTACATGACTCACAGAAAAATTAGAGTTAAATTGGAAAACTGTATATCTGATTCAAAAGATGTTATGCTTGGTGTACCACAGGGATCAGTACTGGGCCCACTTTTATTTATGCTTTTTGTAAATGATTTGCCAGAATTCATCAGTCGAGACAAAGTTATTATGTTCGCTGATGACACCACTATAACAGTTTCTGGTGCTACCTCTGAGATACTATATGAAAATATCCAAGTTGTTTGTGAGGAGTTAAATACCTGGTGTCAGCGAAATCGTTTAATTCTCAATGACAAAAAAACCGTCTACTTAAATTTTTACAAAAGAAAAATACTAAATATTAACTTTATGAGTGATATACAGTTTTCGGAGACCTCTAAATTTCTAGGTTTATGGCTTGATAATAAATTATCTTGGACTAAACATATTGATGTCGTTTGTTCAAAATTAAATAGTGCATTTTTTGCCATTATGCAGTTAAAGTCTTGTTTGGATATGGATGGTCTACTAACTATTTATTATGCACTGGCATACAGCCACATTTCAAGTTCTATAGTTTGTTGGGGGGTCGGAACTGATATAGAGAGAGTTTTTGTCTGTCAAAAAAGGATACTACGTTTAATATTTAACCTTCAACCACGCGAATCCTGTAGAGAAGTATTTAAAAATAATAATCTGTTAACTGTGCCTTGTGTATATATATTGAAGTGCGTCACATATGTAAAAAATAATATTTCAAATTTCAAGATGTTAAGTGAAAACCATCATTATAGCACTCGCCATGGAGACATCTTGAAAGTTCCTAGGCATACTACAACATTTTTTAAGGACTCGCCAAACTACAACTTTATAAATATATATAATAAGTTGCCTAGTAATTTAAAGGATATTAAAATGAACAATAGGTTTAAGCTTAAGGTTAAAAAATTTCTCATACAATCTACTTTTTATAGTATACAAGAATTTTTAAATTCTTAGCCTTTGGCAAGTTCATATGTAAAATTGTCTATATTATGCTGTAGTTTGTGAGTTTTTATTTTGTTTTTATTTTATTTTGTTTCCTTCGTGTACCCGTTTCTTTTGTATTATATTTATTATGTACTTATGTAATTATGTATTTTGTGACAAATGTAAAAATTATTTATATTTACGATATTTATTTTATGCATGTATGTATTTACTATTTTTTTGACATATCATAATGTACATTCAATGTATCACTAAATGATTAATAAAACATCTATCTATCTATCTATGATAAATAACGTAAACAAGACGATTTTTAGGTGTATTTTTTTTAAGGCGATTTCTTAATATTGAGCGTCCAGATGCCATAGCTTGAGAAAGTGCCGATTAACATTTTTATTTATTTTCTTTATCTTTGAGTTGTCAAATCAATTAATATTCAATACAATGTGTATACGTGTTTCATGTGATTTTTCTGTATAAAACCGTTTAGAGGCTCTTAAGATGCAACATTTTGGGAGGTGTATTTAAAAATGTGCCCTGACTCTATAGAGTTGGTATTATAAATTTAACGTAACAGAACTTTTATATTGCTTCATATCATGCAAAATTTTCATGATAATCCCCAACAGTAGTTTAGAAACAAGGTTATATATTTAAATTTTATTTGTGATATTTATGACGACGATTTATATCAACCCCACTGCGTTAGTGCACAATTCAAAATAAGCAATTTTAAAGTCGATAGTCAAATTAATGATCTTTAACATTCAAATGCTGCCTCATGAAAAATTGTAATTTAACATAAACTGTCAAAATTAATGGGCTATTAACAATAAAAACTTTGCTGTAGGTATAATCCCCATCGGAATATCCCAAACTTTTGCATAATATATTAATTTAGATAAAGAATTTTTAATAATAATTAATTAGCAATGAAAATTTTAATATAGTTGGCGATAAAGGAGCATATGAGTAATTATGTAAACTACAAAGGTATAAAATGTTGAGGATATTGCAATTTAATAATTATTATTCAGAAGCTGCATGTCGATAATAAATAATAGTTATTAAATAATAATTAATTAAGTATATTATTTAGGTAGCTAGACTTAAATTTTTTATTGACCATCACTCAACACTCTTGTAAAACACTATTGAAAAATGTCAACTATAAAGTTGTGCATTGTTAACTATGTAATTTACTAAACATAAATTATGATCGTCCTGACAGGCGAATGTCTATAAACCATCTAAACAATCATTATTTGGTTAACTCATAACTACGGTCATAAATACGTTTTTATGCATGGATTAATTATTAAGCGACCGTTGATGAAACTTGAGCAACTGCAGAATACAAATTAAGTTTTATGTTTTCAAACTAAAAATTTTCGTTATCCTGTATAAAATATCCAACATCATTGTGCAGTTTAAGTACAAGTTATTGGTTTTTTGAGCGGCCAATTTACTATAAGTATGTTTTAAATTAAAGTATCCAGTCCCTCACTTTCAACGCTTGTAACTAGACGACCAAATTGGACTCACTCCTTCACACATCATGAGTGTGGAGTTTGGAGAAGATATATATTCACTTCAATTTTCGGGAGGACAATATGACTCTAGGAAGTGATGACTAGGTAAGAAATCTCAATACTTTATTGTTCGAGGTAGAAATTATTACTTATAAAATGATATTTAACAGTTATAAAGCTTCATGGTAATGAAATGGGTTACTACGTGTTGTCTATAACTTCTTTCTATGAAAACATTGGAACTAAGATTGCGACAATTTTGGATTAAATTCAAAATTTTGGATTTAATTCAAAATTTTCGGTGCCATTTTAGATGAAAATCTCCAAATGTGCGAACAATATTGCCAACTAGAATATATTGTGCTTCATGTAAGAGTAGCTGCTGTGTATGAAAGTATCTGTTGAAAGGAAGCTTTTTTGTAACATACGTAGCTATAATGTAACATGTAGGAACCCAGAAGAAATTTACACAGAGCCAGAATGTCGTTTATTTCCAACTGCTATGGTGACGTTTGGGCTATTTTTGAAAACGTAGGTACTAAACCTAGTCCATGGACTGGATTTTATAAGGATATAAACAAGATTATCTAAACCTCACTCCATAATTTTAACCAAATTAGAATTAACCAATTGGATCTGTCTGCGTCGTGAGATATAGGATTCAACTGCACTTTCTGGCTTTTAAAAGTACCATATTTCATGAAAAATACTATCATCATTGAAAATCTGCACAGGGTTAGACGTTGCAGAAAGCGTGTCGATCATAAGGACGGAACAAGTTTGTACTAAGACAGATTCTTGTGGAACAACCGGATTGGATCAGATTATTATTGACGTAACTCTTTCACTTATAACTTATATATGAATAAGAGAAAATAAATCTGATATCTATAAGGGCAACTAAGCTGATCGAATATTAAATAATGGTTTGTTTACTATAGACCTCTCAAGTATTATCAATCCAATAGGACTAAAATATAAAATATGGGACACAAATACTGAAATGTCTCTTTTATATAGATATTTATATTGCTCTACGTATTTTGATATATTTTCGCATAACTGCAATAGTCAATATTTATACTCCACTCTCATATTTTTAGTAATATTAGATCTAATGTATACTGTGCTCTGATCCAACACCAGTTTCTAAGGCCACGACTCGGCCAATTATTGCAAGTCTCCTTCCTGGCTGCTTTTTAAGAAAACCACTTAAGCGGGTATCATATCAACTGAGGACGAAGTCTTGAGAAAAAATGTTTTATTCTTTTTGTAGATTTATAATAAAAGCTTATTTAATTTTTTTTTGTATATAATGTTTAATCCTGTCGGAGGCATGTAATTTTTATTACATTAAATTAAAATATTACACAGTAATGAATATTATTGGGTCAAACTGGGAACTATCTTAACATTAAATTAACGATATAGTGAATTTAATAAATGAGATGTTCTTAATTTGGTCGATAATTTCTCCTAGTATTTCTGTTTGAGTGTCGCTGTTGCGAGGTTTCTCTCCACTTAATTTCCAACATCTAATTCCTCAATTTGAAATATCTAATCCTGCCGAGGGCGACATAGGCTTGCCCAGTTACGGAGAGCTTTGATCCTATAAGTATCTGACAGCATGATCAACTGCTCTATCCTGCATATTATATACCGTTGAAGCCTAGGGCAAAAGCATTCTTTTTTTAGCAGTTCCATAGCTGAAACCTGACTGGAAACTGTACTTGTAGAAGATTTGAAGAAAGGCGAATAATCAAATAAATATTGTAATACAGTTTTTAATGTCTGTCAAAATATTACAATTCAAAATTAAATTATTTCTGTCATTAATAATAAAACACATGGTGATAAATCCCATTACAAATATTTGGTAGGTAATTTGATTGAACCACAACATACTCCCACCTTTGCAATTGATTCAATGCAAAAATCAAAACCCAAGACGTTCTGGCGGTTTAACCAAACGACCAAATCTTGTTACAACTTCCTTCTTCTTCCTAATAACATTCATATCTTGCTCTTCCGATTCGTCAATTTGTCTTATTTCTTCTAATACGTCGTTTTGTTTACCTTCGATATCTGGTTTATCTGTGAGAATGTTCTGGAAGTCATCTGTATCCGAACTAGAAATTTCTAATGGATAGATTCTTTGGAATGGTCGAACTGCTTCTCCCCCTGTGGATAATTTTATTCTTGCTACTCTTGCAATATTATCTCTTCCAGGATATATGTCAATAATTCTTCCAACAGGCCAACTAATTCTCTTAGAGTTATCTGACCCTACCAGAACCAGGTCACCAATCTTCAATTTTCCCTGCTTTCTTTGACCATAGTGCACTAAATTTGCTAGATATTCTGACCTGAAACGCTGCCTAAGAGAATCTTTTGTTTTCTGAAGAAATCTTAATCTTCCTTTAATACTTCTGCTATTTACGATGTCCAAATCCGGAGTTTCAATAGATTTAATGTTTTGAATAAATGCCGACGGTGTGATAGGAGTTAAATCGTCTGGATTTTCAGAAACATATGTGAGGGGGCGTGAATTTATAATAGCTTCGCAGTCACATACAAGAGTTAACAATTCCTCATAGTTTACACGTGATTTTCCTAAATTTTTTCGTAATAATTCCTTGATCAGCCTAACCATCCTTTCCCACCATCCTCCCCACCAAGCCGCCGTAGGAGGGTTAAATCTCCACTCAATTTTTCTCACCGTTGAATATTTCACAATTTCATTCCAGTTCACTTCTTTTAGCTGGTTATTTGCCCCAACGAAGTTCGTACCATTATCATATATGACAGAAATTCGTCCTCTTCTTGCAATGAATCTTCTCAAGGCAAATAGAAACTCTTCAGTAGAAAGTGATTTTACAACTTCAAAATGACAAGCTCTGTATATTGCGCACGTAAATAAAATAATCCACGCTTTCTCACCATTTTTCAAGAATAAAGGCCCTGCTAAATCTATTCCAGTGACCTCAAAAGCAGCCGCATTCTTTATTCGATTCTTGGGTAGAGGTGCAAATGGTGTTTGCAGGGCTTTTATTTTGAATCTCCTGCAAATTACACATTTGTCAAGAACTGATTTCACCATTCTTCTTCCTTTGATTATCCAAAATCTTTCTCGCAACATCACCAAAAGAGTTTGAACTCCTGTGTGACAAGCTATTCTATGTTGTTCTTCTATCAGTCGTTCCACAATAATATTTTTATAAGGTAACAAAATAGGATATTTGAATGCATCTTCATCATCTCCGTACACTAGTTTTGTTCTCACTCTTATGAGCCCATTGGTATCTACGAATACTTGTAGATTTTTTATTTGGAAATCACTCTTTGTAAAACATTCATTCTGTACTATCTTGATAAGAGTTATCTCAGCACGTTCATATTCTTCAAATGTCACCTCTAAATCAGATTTCTTCAGTCGCTTATGAGTTCTTTTATAGAATCTCAAAATCCACGCTATCACTCGAACAATCTTCGAGTACTGAGAAAAATAGAGAAAATCTACAGAAGACATACCTGTTTCACAAATTAACGTTACATCTTGATTTTTCTTTGACTCTGCATATGCTTCTTCTGCATAAGTATCAACTGTACTAGGCCAAGATTCAAAATTTTCTTTTAACCAATTAGGTCCTAACCACCACTGTGACTCCAATAAAAACTTCGCACTGCACCCTCTTGAAAGAAGATCTGCCACATTCATTGAGCCTGACACATGATTCCAACTATTTATATCTGTACCTGCGCGAATTTCAGCTACCCTGTTTGAAACAAAAATATTCCATTTAGATTTTATTTTGATCCAGGTTAACACTACTTTAGAATCACTCCAAAAATAAGACTTCATATTCCTAAAACTGCTTATCTTCTTCACAGTCTGGTATAACCGATAACAGCGGCTAATAGTTCTAGGCGAGGTATTGTAGCAGGCTTCAGTGGTGCTATTCTTGATTTAGCTAGCAGTAAATGTGTTCTGACTATTCCATATTCCTCAACTCTAACAAAAATACATGCTGCATAAGATAATTTACTTGCGTCGCAGAAAACATGTAATGAAGATTTTTCACAATTATCTAAACTTTTTGTTTTACTAAAAGTTCGTGGAATGTAACAAAGTCTCAATAAATGAATTTGATCCAGCCAAATAATGAATTTCTTCTTTATTTTATCTGGTAATTCCGCATCCCAACTGATTTTTAGTTTCCACGTTTCTTGCAGTAACATTTTGGGCATTAGAGTTACAGGGCATGAAAAACCAATGGGATCAAATACCCGTTGGGCCGCAGATAATAACCCTCTTTTTGTATATGGAATATTTTCTAATTCAGTTAATGAATTCAAATTACAAAATAACGTATCTTTCTCAAAATTCCAGCATAAACCCAATACAGAGGCTATATTATTTGTAGTGGGCATTTCATCTTCTTTCTCTTCGAAAATTTTATCAGAATTGTATACCCAACCTCTTAAGTCAAAATGAGCTACATCCATGAGCGTCTTACATTCCTTAATAAATTGTTCAAGTTCGGACTTGTTATCTACGCTAGTCACACAGTTGTCAACATAAAATGATTCTTTCAATTTTTTCGCAGTTTTCTTCAAATGCATTGGTGCACTATCTAAATGATATGCAATAGTGGCAGCTAGTAAAAAGGGACTTGATGTAACACCAAACACTACCCGCGTATGTCTATAAACTTTCTCTTTATTGTCTTCACTCCACCAGAGAAATTTAAGAACATTTCTATCTTTAGGTGAGACACTTATTTGCAGGAATGCCTTTTTTATATCGGAGATTACTCCAATCAATCCTATTCTAAATTTTAAGAGAATATCGGGAATCAACTCTATTAAGTTTGGACCTTTTTCTAAACAATTATTGAGTGAATTACCATTCTTGTCTTCAGCCGAGGCATCGAAAACCGGTTGAATTTTTGTGGTAGCATGAGATTCTTTTATTACTGGGTGATGTGGGATATAATGCTCCACTTTTGATCGAACTTCCTCAATAATGCCTAACTCCTTCCACTCTTTAAATATCCTATCATAATCATCATACTTATTTAATGTATTCAACTTCTTGGTTGTAGATAAGAGCCTACTCTTAGCTAGACCTTTATTGCTTAAAATATTTGATGTATCATCAATCCAAGGGAGTTCCACCTCGTACCTATTATTTTTGTTAAAAATAATCGTTTCAGTGAACCGTTTCACAGCTTCAGCTTCTTTATTAGCCCTACTTTGTACATCAATCGGATCTTTAATTCCTAATACTTCTAAATTCCACAAATCCGTGATACTGATGTCGTTAAACGAACAAAGAGTGTCAAAATTAGCATGACTTTTCTGAAATCCGCCTATTAGCGTCCAACCTAAATATGTGTCTATTGCTACTAAGTCATTTTTAAATCTTTCAATTCTACCTGTTATCAATTTCCCATAAACGTCAGCACCCAAAAGTAAGCTTATCTCATCAGATTCTATATCTATATCAGTAATAATTATGTTTCTAGCTCGTAGTTCACCTATTATATCTGGATTCTCAAATCGAAGCATATAATTGCATATTTTTGTTTGTTCCAGAGCTTTCATTCTACATTTAAATGACCTATCTATATTTTGAATCTCTAGATTATATAAAATATGTGACTTTGGAGACAATTGGACTCCTCCAAAAACACTTTGTATGATAAGTTCATTATCAGCTACTTGTAAATTCATATCTTTAGCACAATCGGAGAGAATGTAAGATCGTTGTGAGGCAGAATCTAATAGTGCTCTAACTACCTTTGAGCCACTGTCGCTAATAATTCTAACAGCAACAGTTTGCAATAAAGTACATTTAGTGTTGTTACTTACAAGTGTATTTTCATTTGGTGCCTCTTCTCTAGATTTTTTTTCTTGAATATGATTTTCAGTAATCTTACTGTTTGACAAGTCAGAGCAAAGTATGGGGTAGTGCTTTCGACCACAAATAATGCACTTAATAAATGCTTTGCATCTTTTGATGGGATGATTTGTCTTGAGACAGGCAAAACAAGCATTCTTTTTAGAAACTATGTCTACTCTTTGACTATGAGGAAAAGATCGAGCTTTAAAACAATCCTTACTTGCGTGTGACTTGCTATCACAGAACAAACAAATATTATTAAATTTCTTGTTACCTCCAAATCCGGTTGACAAAATTGTGGCTGCTGTGTATAATTCTGAATCACGTGGCTCTTGTTGGATAACCTTGTTCATACCATGATTTCTACTACTGCTTCTTGATCCCTTTTCTGTCATAAAGCTAGTCCTCGCTAATTTCACTCGTTCTGCACTTTCAACTTCAGCTTTCAGAAAATCTAATAAAATTTGTAAGTAATTAGTAGATTTGTCAGATTTAAAAACATCGTTTGCTGTTTTTAAATTATTTCTATGCCTCTCCCACACAATCAGAGTATCTTCAGGAAGGGCAGATTCCACTAACGGATATAACATAGCTGCATACTTGTCGCTAGTTACCCCTAAAGTATCTAAAGCTCTTAGCTGCGTCTCTAATTGATCAAATAATGAAGTTAACGGCATACCTTTATTTCCACCTATGGCTTGTTTTAAAACCAAAATAAGTAATTCCCTCACATATATTTCTATCAATAACTCATCTCTAGCAAATCTAGTTTTAAGTTGGTCTATGGCTTTCTGATAGTTAGCTCCGGATGGCGGAAAACTCTCAACTAATGACCTGGCGGCTGTTCCAAATTCCATCGATTGTAGCAAATATTGAAACTTATCCTCGTCAACAATATCGTCATCATCATGGATTTTTCTAAATTGACCCCAAAAACCAATCCAATTTTTGACGTCACCATTGAACCTTGTGACTTCCAACTTGGGCAGTTTGAACCTTCTTTTAATTTGTGTTGTAACACTACCTTCATCTGCTTGTAAAACTTGGCTCTTCATAATAAACTCACATTTCGACCTATACCTTATCATATCTTCGATGATCTTAAATTATTCTTCTATTTCAGCATCATTCTCTAGAGTCATTATGAAAGGTTTCAAGTCAAAATCTAACTCTTTTATTCTTTCAGACTTGTCCTCTAGTTGACGAAGTAGACTAACCACATTTTCATTATTCACGTCCTTACTAGCTAACTCTTTGTCTAAGTCTTGACATCTCTGGATAAATATTTTTCTTATAATTAAACGCTCTCTCTTCACCAGGGAATGATCTTCTAAAGTAGGTCCTGTCACGGTCGCCATTATTTATGTAGAAGATTTGAAGAAAGGCGAATAATCAAATAAATATTGTAATACAGTTTTTAATGTCTGTCAAAATATTACAATTCAAAATTAAATTATTTCTGTCATTAATAATAAAACACATGGTGATAAATCCCATTACAAATATTTGGTAGGTAATTTGATTGAACCACAACAGTACTGTTTCATAAATTTTTTCGCGCGTCACAAGTTGGGCCATATGACTTAAATGATAAATCCTTTCGCGATATTTGCGATGCGATATTTGAGTGCATCGATGTTAGATCGTAGCATAATCCTCGTTCCAACAAATATTTTTAATTTCTTGGGAAAGTTTTGTGCTTTGTGGTTCTGTGCTTTATTGACAGTCCGTGGCATCGTCCACGTGTAAACTTCTCGTCGAGCAAAGGAAAATAAGCGTATTCACGGTCGGTCTACTGTTCCTTACGAAGAGGGCCCAACGGTACCTATCCTACTCTTGACTTCATCTTAAGATATGAAAATATTATATTGTCATGGGAACTAAGTACATGTGAAGGTATTATTCCAATAACCTGACAAGTCCAAAAATGATAATTGTCTAAAACTATAAAAATCAGTATGTTTTCCTTTGTAATGCATGGAAAAAATTATAAATTTTTATATTGTTAGATTCCACTGATAACTTTGCAAATTAGGTATTATAACAAATTTCTATTAACGATATTTTTGAGAACAAAATAAATTTCATAGGACTTGTCTGGTTTTTGCAGAAAGTCACTACTAATTTTTAGTTTCGAATATGTGGAAGTAATTGGATTGGATTGGATTACCACTATTTTGATTTCATGTTCCTAGTCAGCACTCCTTCCCCGGGTTTTGGGTGAAATCGGTAAATAATGGAAAAGTTGACCACCATCTTGTAGCCTTTATTTCAAATGTTTGAGAGTTCAGATTTTTCCTAGTACATATTATCATCTACAAATACATAACTATAAAAAGTTTCAAGACAATCGAAGAAAATTGGATTACAGGATTTGACAAATGAAATTATATGAATGCTTTAAAAAAGCTTGCAAAAATAGAACCATTTATTCCAGAGATACTCAAGAAGTATGAATTGAACAATTTATTCCCCTCATCTCGAAGAGATTATTCAAGAAGTATTAAAATATTAAATGCATTAAAACAATTGTGGGTTACAAGGCTAAGTGCTTCTAGTAACTTACGTGATCGGATATTTTTAACTGGAACTGTCGAATAGACATATTCGGTACCAAGATTTTAATTAATTTAATTTATTATAAAAGAATTCACAGTCCTTCGCAAAGATGCAACCGGAGGAGTGTGTTGTATATTTTATATGTTCATGAACATATAAAAAATACATATTTGCTGGCTCATGCCTTCAGTGGTTGTGATACCACGTCTACAATATTTCAGAAAGGAAAATTAAAAATCTTCAAACTTCTTCAGAAAGAAATGCAGTTGGTTTGTAGTGAGAACTTTCAATGACAGGAATTCAACCCCCTTATAACTAAAACAGGCTGGTGAAACTCTTTTCCTACTTGTATACGTTGTAAAAAAATCACAAATCTCTCACTCAACTCACATAGATTTAATCAAATCCAAAAATCGCTGCAAAAACAAAAATCTAAGTTGGAATTATTAGCATGTGATTTCAGGATTTCTGTCGAAGAAAGAATTTTTAATTTCATTTTTCCTGTTCCTGGGCTTATAAAAAATATATCTTCTTCTTCTAGAGTCAAGGCAATTAATAGAACAAGGAGAACAACGTCCTCACCGACTAGGTACAGATGTTCGTCCATTTCTTGATATTTCAATTGCTGTTTTAACAATAGGTGAATCCTCATCATCTACAGCTTGTTTTACAAAGAATCCTTTATTTTACGGAATTTTTGTCCATATTGAAATTAATCGGATTTCGTTTATATCATTTGACAGAAACTTTTCTTGAGGAGGGATACGATTAATGAATTTTGCCTAAATTTCTTTTTCACTTAGTTAACATACGTTGCACAAATGTCTTAGTAAGTTTTATTTGTCTGCCTTATAACTCGATGCAATGAAAATCCACCTTCAATAATTACATAAATATACATAAATAATAAGTATAGAGTTGAATAGAGAAGAAGAAGTTACAAAGACAATGTTCTTGGTTATTTTATGAATTTCGGTACATTTTGCCTGTACTATAACCGTGTGACATATAGTTGGATCAGGCATTGAGAGAGGAGTCGAACATTCATATTATTTTTTTTTCCAGTTTAAATTACCCCTGTCTCTGTCTGTAAATTGCGAAAAACGATAAAATTTTAAGTTACATTTGGTTTTCGGCTATACATATTTCGACAAGTCAAAATGAAATAAGCTGTTCGACATGTTTCTCGATGTTAAGTTGTGTTGGGGATTGTTGGGAGTGACTTTTTTTACGCAGCGATAAACTCCCATGTAACATTATTTTGCTTACTTTTGCTTAATCTACCTCATGTTAAAGTAATGGCACTCAAACCTGGCAGAGCAACCCCGGCCCTAAATCCACCCTTATAATTTTTCAAATTGCAAGACATTGACAAAATTGAAAAAACCGCAAAAAACGCTGCTGGGAGGCTGTTCTGGTAAGAAATCTAAGGTAGAGGGTCGAACTTAGAACTACATCGTAAATTGCACGGTCCCGTTCTGATTTTAGGCTCAGGAGGAGTGAACGAAAAAGTGTAATTTTGACATCTGTCGTTCTGAAACCGCTAAAATCTAAAGCGTTACGTCATGTTGCCTACGTCGTGCTTCATAATTATGCAACATGAAACTGATTTTCGACCCCTCTACTAGGAAACCAAAAACATTTCCAAGTTAAAAAAAATGTGTCCACCATACCAAAAATTTTCAGAGAGAAAAAACTTTTGTATTTACATGGTCTCTTCGATTTACTGGCCGTCAGATGGCGGGAACCTTTAATTATAAAAACAAACTGTAGGTACATAAAATATATCTACCTCACATAAATAAGAATAATCTGTTGGTTTCAAATTATCTCTTCTCATTTTGATAAACCATTCTTTTCTCCCTGCTGGGGCGTTTCATTAAAAAACCCTTTCTTGCAGAGTTACTGCAATTTACTGCTTCACAATGAGGCATTTCGCCCCTAACTCTAAAAAGCAATAACATTAGTTTACATGGTATTTCTCATTAGGTATTATATAAGTAACAAAAATGACTAGTTTTCAAATAGATTGAATATAATTAAAATATTGTCGCTTTTCCAAACTTCAAACATTGTTTGCATCCAATTACCTGTCAAATGACGTTTTCACTAAATGAGCGTATAGTGCTTATAAAGCTTTTTAATTTCGCAAATTTTACAAAACTTTCGACATGGGGTTATTGAAATGCTACTAACTTTTTAAATACTCAAGGGATCGCAACGAAATATAACCGTTGGGATTTTTCCGTCACGAAGACGCCTATAAAAAAATAATAATAACATGACTGCCGGTACCACGTGATTTAGACAACCAATCAAAAATTGGTTACTCTGTTGTCGCCACTGTCTCTATAAGTCATGCTTCATAATATGTACCTAACATGAAACTGATTTTCGACCCCATCTAGGAAACCAAAAACATTTTCAATGTTAAAATAACGTAAATGTAGGTGCAAATGTGGTCCACCGTTTTAGTAGTGGCCGGCGGTGTTGTAGATGTGTCCGCGTGCATGTGTATTTGTTGGTATGTAGAGGAGCGCGTATGTGATAACCGGGACCACACACGTCGTTGATGCTTTGAGTCGATCCGTCCGTGATCGGTCCAGACTTCTCCGTTCACACACTCGACTCTGTTTCAACATATACGGACACAAATTAACTAAATTAAGTGCCTTTTTATATCTAATTTCAACAGTAATCAGTGTTGAAGTTTATGTCAGTTAGTTTAGAGGAAATCATATAAATACTCGTAACTATCGGATCACCAAAATCTTCTATGTGAAAATAATGACGATGGCCTATTAAGCCTTTTCATTAATTAACACAGCAGTTAAATATTTTTTCGGACAATAATAATAATAATGAAAAAGTCGAAAATATTTACTATTAATTTTATTATTTAATTAGAAACTGAAACGATGATAGTTAGTATGTCTTATTATTTTTTATTACCTTATCGATTTTTACGGTATATTAGTAACAAAAAGCACTATAGCTTAGTACTCTAAAATGTAAATATGTAGTAACATTTCGGTTTATTCTTATATCAATTTATTTAAAACTTCAACTGAAGGCAATCTTATAAATGTATTGTTTAAAACTCTGTGTATAAAAATTTTGTTTTATGACGAGGTTTTTTCCAACTTTTCTCACGTTAGTGCTTTATAAGTATTGTTCGTCAAACCAAACAAATAGGTACATTCATTAGTTTCTTTCTCAATGGAATGTCGCCAGCTTTATGTAAAACTTCATAGCACGTTTTTCCAAAGTAAATTTAACAATAGTTTACCAGGACTCTTAACCTTGCTTGGTATCTGATTAGAGAAATAACAAAATTGATATTGGCGGTGAATAATTTCTAATAATATTGTCTAAAGTCTTATGATATGGCAAGTTATCAACTATGACTTTGAGAAACTTTAAAGTACACTAATTTAATAATAATAACAATCCTCTTACAAATGTCGGACATGAGGTTCCAGGGTTAACCACCTCGGAATCCCAACACTCTGGTCCAAATTCCGAATTGGTTTATTGAGGGACGAACTGTGCTTGTCCCCAAAAAAGGAAACCTGGCTGACCAGAAAAATTACAGACCGTTTACCTATCTCAAGTCCTGCTACAAGTTATTTACTTGTGTACCAGGATGTTGAGCTTTGTTGATCCGGTCTACCAATAGATAAATGAACAGTGTAGTGTTAAGAAAGGCCTGGCAGGTTGTAAGGAAAACCTGGTGAGAGACCGCTGTATTACACAGGATTTTGTGCCATACAAACGGAATCTATCAATGGCCTGGATTGATTATTTTATGGCAATTGATAGAACATCTCATGAGCTATTGTTACATTTGCTCAGATGTTTTGCGATACCATCGCCACTAGTGAGATGCATTGCCACTCTGGAGAACTCGCCCCAACATGCTATTAATACAATTGCATGGTTACTTGTAGTAGGTACGTAATCATTTGTTAAATCTTTAAAACAAATTCATCATGGTTGTAATACGAGTTACATGAAACCTGAAAAAGTGATAATGCATCCAAGAGACTGCGATATATGCTTTTTTCGCCTAAGAAATTCTTTGAATCATACTGTACATTAAGCTCCAAGTAAAATGTTATATTTATGTAATTTTATCATTCCTATGGACTTAACAACTAGCACGTTCATATATAGGCAGGCGGCATTATTGATATTCTACACCTTAACCTCACCATCCTACATTTTTCTTATATGTGCTAATTAAACTTAATTGATTTTAATCTGTGCTGAGCTTCTCCATTTAAATGAACCTATTGAAGGTAGCCCGTTTACAATATAACCTCATAACATTTAATTACACCTTTTAAATTAATGCTTGTTGTATGCGCATTTTGATTAAATATCCCTTATAATAAGGTAGGTAGCTGTAGATGCTGTAAGACTCAAAGGAAAGGCCGTGTCCAATCTGTCGTAGTGTAATTTGAGTATTTCTCAATTAAAGTATTGATTAGTGTTAAATATATGGTTAATCGGTTTATACATTCCAATTGTATAAATAAATTAATCCACCAATAGTTACTGTATTTTTAGGAGTAAAATTATAGCAGATGGTGACTTATTCTAACTTTCACAAAAAAAATCATGTGATTGAATCTTGCCAAAAAAATAAATTCAAATAAAATAGTTTATTAGTCCTTTGGAAACATGATATAGGATTAGTTATATAGTTATAATATCTATAGAAATAATTAAATATTAACATAAATATACGAACAAAAATATAGATAAAAAAGAGGCCAAAATATAACTTTAATAACGATATGTCAAGTTCCCTAAGGAAGGATAAGGGATATAAAATTAAGACTAATAATGGGATGTAACCGCACGTATTTGTAGGTACCTGCCGAGAGATTGAGAAAAATCACAATCATGGCACCTATGAGTTTTCGAATGTGTCTGATTAAATTAGATTCTGGATTCTGGAATTATAAAACGAATATCTTTGTTATTAATTTTAAAAGATGCTGTTAGAAAATTCTGCAATCTGCAAAATATTAGAATCATTGTTACTTCTGAAGGACACAGCAGTAAGTAAATACGTTGGTATTTGTTTACATAGTTGCGCGGACTTTGAAGAAATATTTTTTATTTGGTTTGTATGTACTATCGCGGCCGAAAAAAAGTAATCGATTTTTTATCAAGTAGTATGTTTTTTCGAAAAATTTTCCTTTGTAAATGGGAGTGTTTACATCAGTTATGTCAATTAAATTATTTTGACAAGAAATCATTGGTGGGTTCATATTTATTAAAAAAAAATAATAAGAAATAAGTTGTTAATATTTTTTAATTATAAGAAAACAATTAATTAGTATGGGAGAAGCAGAAAAAAGCTACATCTTCACCACACTTGGAGAAGGGTGGTCTTAACAACGCATGGCAAGTCAAATTAATTGCAGCAAAGGCTCAATTCAAAAACTAAACAAAAAGACAGACCTTCCGCTATTATCTGTTTTGTACAAATATTCTTCATCAAACTTATGACCTCTGGGACGGTAACTCGCAGTTGACCATTGTAGCAGGACTGAAATATCTTTTCGTCGGAAAGACCACTCTCTCCCAGTAACGATCTTATTCATTAATAAAAGTATTTGCAAACTGCATTCTTGCCTCTTTATTATCATCTGTTAGTCGGTGCTTTTTAGCACCGGCACAGTTAAATAGACCTTGCTCTCGCAACCGTTTTCTTGCTGTCCTAACAGACGCTGGGAAGTTGGTTTGCTCTTTGGCTTCAATAGAATTAGAAAATGGGTTTAAATCCACATAGTTAACCAGGGTATTGTCGTTTTCTAGATAACTCTTTCTTGGCCGCCCAGAACCCACTGCCCTGATCAGATCATGAGTTTCTTTCCACTTTTTGTTTAGTTTTTGAATCATGCTTTTGCTGCAATTAATTTCACTTGCTATTCGTTGTTGAGACCACCCTTCTCCAAGTTTGGCGATGATGTAACCCTCGATGTAGCCTTTTTCTTCTTCACTCAAAACATGATAAAGGCATGATTATTATAATACAAAATATATTTTTGCTTAATATGACAATGACGTTGACACTAATATAAAAAATATTGGGATTGATGCGACACTGAATAGAACCATAATTACAACGGGAAAATCAGTCGATTACTTTTTCTCGGCCGCGATAGTACAGTCGGCGCCACCCAAATGTGAACGCATTTTGGTTGTCATGGAATTTTCTTCTGAATTTCATTGTAGTAAGTCAGACTTTGTTTAGTGGCGTAACACAGAGAGGATATATTGACAGAAAATAATATTACTTTTATTATTTTCTGTTACCATAATAATAATTGGAAGGAAGAAGGCCGACACGAATAATATAAAAGAAGTTAGCAAAATAATTAACTAATATTACCTACATGTTAGTGGAAGAAGCTTAATATTAATTATACCTTTAATTCATTCATGTTTAACGATTGTGAGAAATACAATGACACAAACTAAGTGTATTAACAATAATTAATATATTTCAACACATAGGTACCTAATAATTTATAATTCAGAAAAACATTAATAAAATAAAAATGGTAAAAAGTAATCTATTTAAAAATCAGCAATTCGTCAGGCCAGATAACTTAAGACGTCTTTGTGCTATTCTGAAAGACCCTGGTAATAATGTTTCTTCTTGAGTTTTGACAGCGGTTTCGAAAAGGATTCTGATGGATGAATTCGACCAGAGCATTGTCTTTATTCTCATTGGATACCTTCCCTATACCTTGCCCTATAGATCTTTGCAGTATTTGTTCTTCTTAAAAAAATATATATATATTTGACAACTATTTTCAAATTTTACGGCGACTATGATTTAAAGTGTAAATTACACTATACAATTTTGCCGTTCACATTTGATTGGCGCCGACTACATAGAGGGGAACTATCCTAAATTTTTTTTCTAAAACTTGTTTTAACCGCCTCTCAAGTCCCTGTAACTCCTGGAAAATCTTAGATTTCTGTGTTAGGAAATGAGATACGAGGACTTTACAGTTTATTGTGAAGTTTGAATCACTTCACAAATTGTCAAAGATGATAATTTGAAAGACAGGGCTGAAGTAGCATTATGGAATATGGAATTAATGACAATTTATATTAAAACAACGTATTATGTTATGATTCTGGAAAGCAAATAAGTTCAAAATTGTATAATATAACTCTGTTACCTGGTGTTTGGCAGATGGTTTGCCAAATTGTACTGGTGAATAGGTGAGGCCATTTGGAACTTTTTTAGCCCCAATAACCTCTATACAAAGTCTCACGGTTTTCGAGATATTATTTTTTTTGTTAATTTTGAAAATTTCCCAAAATTTGTCATTTCAACAAATTTTTTATGGTTCTAACAGCTAAAAATAATTTTTACCTTTATCTCTGTTCCAATGAAATCGATAAGTAACGCTGATAAAGAATGGAAACAAAAATATGAGCAAACAAATTCCCGACAATGGGAAATTTTTTAAAATGCAACGTTGCATTGCATTTAAACAAAAAGTAAAAGCGATCAAGATGTTCAAATGCTTTTAAAACGTTCTCTAGTTTATGCCCTTTCTAACGGTATATCACATTCCATACTATAACAGATTTTATGCTGAATTTTGGAAAATTTTCAAAATTAACAAAAAAATAATAATAGTTCGAAAACCGTGAGACTTTGTATACCTAGAGGTCATTGGGGCTATATGTGTTCTAAATGGCCTCACCTATACACTCTTTCCATTTGGCAAACCATCCGCCAAACACTCTGCATATATATATTTTTTAAAAACAAGCAACGTTCTGTATTTCCCTAAAATTCCCAAAACTTAGTTATTCTGTGCATATAGGGAGATGAAGATAAATGAAGAAATGAACGATGTTTCTTGCTATGTAAATATGTTCCATTTACTCCTTTTTTTTCTTGTAACGAACTTTCTTGTTGTTGAAACCAGTCCAGTTCTGGGCTATTTTGGAATGTTCGCGACAGGATGCGCGAACACTGCGAGTACGACTCGACTGGTTGCAATATAGTTTAAAAAAAGAAAAGAAAAAAGATAGATAAACAGGTGTATAATAATTAATCAATTCAGTTAATACCGGTCAATCAGATCGGGGTGTATCATTAATTATTCATTAAATTGGCAAAGTAATAATCACGGTCGTTAAAATCCTAAGATTCCTTTGACTCCTTTCCCTTAATCTTAGGGTCCCCAGTGCACCGAGAAGAAAAGTGAGCTCCAAACCGGCAAGCCACCCTCCAATAATTTCAATTTTTAATAAAACCCCGTACAGTCCACTGCCAAAATTGCTAATACTTGTCTTCGAATGATCTACGCAGCAGTTCTCTCTTTTTTTTACTTTTCACTCTGGCTTGGTTTCCCTCTTTAGCGTCCAACAGAAATCGGCCATCACGTTAATATTCCACCTTCCTTGGTATCGACTCTCTATTTCACTTATATTTTGATGAAATCTTTCTCCCTGTTCTTCGATACAGTTCCCGAGGTTTTCGGGAAAGTAATCGAGTTGAGAATGTAAAAAGTGCAATTTGAGAATCATCAAACAACACAATTGTTTGAAATTTTTCAACAACTCTTCAACTAAATCCTGGTAATCTTAACTCTTCTCATTTCCCAAGAAATTCTGATAGACGTTTTTGAAACTCGGGGAAACCAAGCAGAATGAAAGAGAGAACCGACAAGAGAACCCATTACAAGAGAAAAAAGAAGCAAGTGGAATATATTTACTTAGCAAGAAACATCGTTAACCTCTTCATTTATCTTCATCTCTCTATAGATACAGAATAACCAAGTTTTGGAAATTTTCGGGATATATACAGAACGTTACTAGCTTTAAAAAAAAAATACTAAACTGTGATGGAGCACTTCCGACACAGTTTCTCAATCTCATCCAATCGGTTTTCACGATTACACCTAATGCTAACTTACAGAGAAATTTTCCGAATTTAACGGTGGATTTCCGTAATTAGAAAAGAAGCTGTAGAGTGATGGAGCAATTCTATTTCAAATTTGCAAAACTTTAAGATTAACAAAAATAACACAAGTAAACAGCGATCAAATTTAAAAAAAACTGTATTTATAGTATTCCAAGTGAGTGTGACGAATATTATGTAGATAAGGCATTCAGACCTTTCATTGTAAGGTTGAGTGAACACAAAAGGTACATTAGGAATTAAATTGGAAAATAAAAAATTTGCGAACTCGGTTTTATAGACATAAATTTTAATAAAGGAAGCAGGCAATAAAAAGAGAAAAATTAGAAAGAATCGTAAATAAAATTATTAAATGAAGATAAATACGTAGAAAATTTAAATAAACACAACCTTTAAATTGTGTAATGTTTTCAAAATATACAAAAAAATAAATAAATCAAGTATTAAAAAAGAAAACAGATTAAGTTTCCGAAACATCTACAAAAATTATTTTTATTTATATTTTATATCAAAAACTAACTTTTCCTTTGACCTAAAGTCTCAGATTTAGAGTTATTTTTTCAATGACAATGACAATAAATCTCAAACAGGAATGTAACGAAGTCATTTTTTTCCTTTAAGGATTGCCTGTTTTTTGTTGTAATATTTCCCAGTCCGATTGACAAGACTTTTTCGACTCTCTGGACAAAAACCGTATCTCCACTGTCAGCTAACCCGCTAGCGTTCTCATCTCGGTGAGCCAGAAAGTGCTGTTCCTTGCACTTAAATATTAAGCAACTGTCGCCCGAGAATCCGTAATAAAAAATTATTACAAATCTTGATATTTCTGTTTGCAGACTGTAAGTTGCAGACAGTCCAGCAGGGCAAATAAAGCCATCACAGGAAATATGGAAAATTAAAGAATATAATATAAATTTCAGGCAATATTCATCGTGTTAATTTAAATAAGAAAACTATTCATCGGGTGCTTGGAATATAATGCATGTTATTATTATAATTTGCAGTCACTCCTGGAGCCAGCCAAACATCCACGATTCAATAACACTGAGGCAATTGAAAAACGGAGACATCTTGGAACCCCACGTCTTCTGTCGTAGATTAATTATTGAGCTCTTTCACAGAGGTAATATTGGGCAGGAGGAAAAATGTCCAACTGCAAATAAGGGAAAAACAGTCAAGAAATTAAACAAGAAACGTGTTTTGACTAGTCCTTTTTTTGATTTCCTTGGATATACGAGTATATTTATCTGTAGTTCATTTGTGATAGTTGGAAATTAATTACATCTCAGTATTTTAACGCTAAGATTCTTCACACTAATATTGTCATTTGTCCTACATTCGACTATATGTTTAGTTTCTTCGTTTCCTTCATCAGAGTTGAGAAGTCGTGATTGACACTTTGATCTCCTACTATATTAGTCGCTGTGCAGAATTGTCCATTACCTTACTTGCAATGAGAAAACGAATAGGTGTGGTCTTATCGGAGCTATTATCGGATGAGCTATATTTTAGTTTTAATGGTTTTACTTTTTTTGTTTTCATAATGCTATTGCTCTGCAGTTAGTGGAGGGATGGCGCAATTAAACTGTAATAAAGAGAAAATTGTGATTATGATTCTTGAATTTATGAATTCATGATAAAATTATTTTGTAGGCCGCTGACACACCTCGAAAACGTTCATCATTATCAATATTTACCTCCGTCGTGTACCAGTTCCATGCAACATGTCTTTCTGTATCTGTAAAAGAACAACTAGTTTTGTCCCTTGTTCAAGTGGTAAGAAGAGTACCATTATAGTATTTTTAATCAACTCTTCTGCCATGGTTTTCGGAACTGACTCACAGTGATTTTGTGCTTTCTTTTGGTTTTCATTCCATATTGAATTTTTAATTAGATGTTCTTATATTTGCTAGCATCATAAGTATAAGTCATCTAGTTCTTATACATAATTGATCTAAATTGACTAAATTGATAATAGTAGTATTAGTAACATACATATTTACAACTACCTAAAACACTTTAAAATGAAGAAAACTGGTCTCCCAAAAATAGATTATCACAAGGATAATATAAAAATAAGAAACATTAAAAAATAGGCGTACTTACTATAACTTATATAAATAACTTTTGCTTCTGTTATCAAACAATAAAATTGGTACAAGTTACTATGAATTTACAAATTACGTATTGAGTTTAAAAGGCAGCTTGTTTCAGTTTTTATTACCCATGGACTGCCTTACCTTAATAAAACCAAATATTTTACACTCTTGTGCTACCGTGCAGTTAGTGCTTAATAAATAAAACAAAATGCTACCACACATGCAATAAGTTAGTTCAAGAATACAATCTTAACTTCCAGCATATATTCAGTTAGTGTTCCCACAAAGAAACAAGCAATTTAATAAATATGTATCTCCGCACCGTACACTTTGCACTTGCACAGCCAATTATTATACCAACTTACTGGAAATCTGGTTGTCGCAATTTGAATCTCTACCTTGGTTCTTAGACGCTGGACGTTCATTCTATACATTTCGCGGGAAATAATGAACACGCCAAAAGAAGTCCTTTATTAAAGTTGTTCATTTTATATATTCCATACTTTCCAAATTAAGGAGGAAGTATGTAAATATGTAAGGCACTATGGGGATTTTTTGTTATAAATATTCTTGCTCCTTATGATTTGGGAAACATCTGCAAAATTCAGTTGCTAGATCTTCTAGGATTCGAGGTCTTTCCGACTGAACATTGTACAAAGAATAGCGGGCTGGCGGTAATCATTATGATGAAATTATTTTCAAGAACAACGTACGACAACCGCATCACAAGAACCAAAGTTGAGAAAACTGTACGTGCTGGCGTATATAATCCCATGAGGGCTTTGTAACAGTCGATATCATTCTATTTGTAAATCATCAAGTGTATAAGAGGTCTATTACTTGTTTATACAATTGATGTGGGTGTACGAGCGGTCTCCGGCTCATTTGCACCGCTATTGTTTCGCTGTTTTATAACCACGACTACTGAAACTTGTAAAAGTACAATATATTATAATGGCAATGTGATCTTCATATGACTTTCTCCATGGTTTACGTATATGGTCTTTCATACTTTAGGTGAAATATTTATGGTAGTCAGCAACGATTTCTCTGTGGGGGGTCTTTTTAATCCATGAAGTAAAAATGAAATACTGGCTATGTAGATGTAATAATCTTTTTAATATTTATATTTATCTAAATTTAATGTATGTAGGTACGAGTATATGTGTGAATTATTGTGAAAGTGTATTCAGTATTATTTTGCTGTGAGAATACAAGTAGCGAGGGATATGTAGTTATTAGATATGTAAAAAATACGTTCAATTATTAGATATTATTCTTTGATGTTAAACTTACCAATTCTTTTGAATATCTATAGATTAATTTCACTATATCTCATAGGACCTTCGTATATAATATTTCTTTTGGAGTTCCTAATATGATTTGGATTGCATTTTATCAGATGTTATTCTTATGTCCAGAGGACACATATAAAATGACACAATGACAGTAATTTAATCACATAAATATAGGCAAACCTGCTTCAGTTTTTAATAAAAGAAAACAATTACTTTAGATAGCCACTGAACTATTTCAATAACATTATGATATCTAAAGGATTTTAGTACCAAAAATTATTCCTAGATCTTTCTAACTCGTACACTGTGAACGTTGTTATCAATTTTATAGTACTTAGAAAATGAGAGGAAAATTTTTCCTAATATATGATATGATCTTGTATTTTTTGGAATATTCAGTATTAGGAAATCCTCTGAACACCAATTAAAAATTTTACTAGGCTCTGATGTCATCAATAAAACATAATCCTCGAGATTTATTTATGTTCATGAAAACATTTAAGTTATCTGCAAATAATAAGTGATGCAAATTCATAATAGATATTATATTATAAAAGTTGTTCGATCTCTGTGGAACTCCAGAATTTGCTATACCTAGTGATAACCAGATTAATCCCGCTCCAATTTTTCGGTTGATTTTGGGAATAAATTTTGAAATTAGTGGTCATCATTTTACCCGCGTATTCCTCGATCAAAAATAAGACAAAAAGTTCCTACAAACATGACCCCGGAAATGCTTCCTAAGGGAGCTACAACCCCTTAAAGGTGCATCCTTGACGATGGTTTGTTTAAACAATGTATATCAAAAAAATAACAATGTATTATAAGTACCTACTTAGGTATTTATTTAAAAAAAAAAAAACCAAGTTGGCTACTGCAAGACTGTGGTTACAAAGAATTTACTCAGTATATTTAATAAGATGTATTACCTTCATTTCAATAATAGTTTATTTCGTTCAAAAATCACCACTTTGAATTGAAATACATATAATTTTTGAAAAAACATAAAAAGCAAAAATTCAAAATTCAAATTTTTTAAATGGTAACCATATTTTTTTACATACACCATCAAAGTCCAAAACATTAACCTTTCACTTGATGTTTCGGTACTAATTTACTTTGAAATTATTGGATTTCTGTAGATGTTATTCTTCAGTTATTTAATGAAGCCGATTATTGATCAAAATTTTAAAAAATAGAGACAATTTGGACATATTAAACATGGGTCTAGAGCTTGTCGGTCTAAAAAAATACCAACTCCTTAAAGTATAATTTTTAAATGAGCTATTCAAGGACGATTTGTTTTCTTGTTTCAATGAACATCAATGGAAATGTCTCGGGAAATGTAGACCCAGTATCTAGTATTTTGTCTTAATTGAAGGACTCCCCTTGAAATTTTGACAAAACGACCCTCGACAGAAAGTTAATAATTTAACTAATACTAAATACTATTTGGTAATAGCAGAACTGAGCTTCACCTCATTACGCAAGATTTGTTTGAATATATTCACACAGCCATCGAAATATCCAGATTTAAATCACCTTGATTTTATTATGCGGTTACTAGCGTGAAACCTACACACACAAGTCCAACCATTCTGAAAATGTTGGCAAATATTTGTTTTAGAGTTGAAGGATTAAATTGGAGGTTAAAGGATAATTAATGTAATTTACACCAAACGAGTGTTTTTAACTCATACACACTGTTTGTACCTCATCGATTTAATATAGTCTGGGTTTGAATCTGGGCAGTGGATGACAAAACGCACTACCGAACTGATGAATCTTCAGTTACAATTTAAAAAGACGCCACAGTAGTCAGTAATTATTTTATTTTAAATAGTTAATAAACAAACCTGTATATCGATATTTTATAAAAAGGTCCTGTCTTTTTGTATGTTTACAGGTCTGCTTCGCTCATACATTCCTGTTGCGAATTAATATGTTAACGATATGTCTTCTTTTTGCATAAGTTATATGATAAAAACATAAAATAATGCGAAGTCAGTGAAATATGGTTTTCAAAAACGATTAAGGTATCTAATTACAGCTTGCGACGTTGTTTACAAGCCAAAGAAATGATATAAACATACAATTTAAGTCGAGTTAAGGTATTTTCTTTCAGTAAAGGAGTAAATAAACAAATCCGGTCTGAATGACCATCGCTTGACAAGTCATTCAAACCAAACTGAGCGAATACACCCTTGAGACTCGAGTATAAATGTTTTTGTCAACACAATAAGGCACTACTGACTGACATCTCTATGTATCCAGATCTATTTATTTCATATTGCCTTATAATACACATTTGCAAAATTTCATAATTTTTCATGTCAAAATTGTACTTATTTCTTTTTACTAACCACATGTTGAACGTATAGGAAAATTAATGATTTTTCCTAACGATTTATAAATTCTATTCTTCAGCGTGAAAATAAATATACCACTAGAGAATTGTCAGGAACTGGATAATAGATTCTATTATCCAAAAGTTCTTAAATATGATTATATTGGTTATAAATAAAATAAAGTAGAAGAATAATATTTCTATAATTGTGATTTATTATCTTTATTTAGTGGGGGAAAATGTTTGCAAAGTTTTAAAGAGAATATTAGTTATTAGAGATTTTTTATTGAGCCACAAACAGGAAACAGAGTTTCTGTTAATGTAGATATGTTTAATAATATTTTTTTTTAAATAGTAAAAATGTACCAAGCTTAAAAAATCTTTTTTGGAAAGTATTGGATGTGATCATTTTGTTCCACTCCATATCTATGTTCTAAATATTTGTTATATCGTTAAGAGGATTTACTTTATTTTCGATTGTAATAAGATCATGTGACAAAGTTGTTATATTTAATTTAAGAGTATTACTATATTTTACTTTGTATGACCTAAATTTACTATTGTTATTTATAGTGCACATTTAAATTTAGTATATGATCTATCATCATATTCCATAATCCTACAGATTAATAAAATTATTATTATTATTATACAAAGGTATGAAGGTAGTGAAGCCTGAAACGGAACACGCAGTATAAATGACCAACTGTTGATTAACGTTTTAAAAAGTAAAATCAAAACAAATATTTTTTTATGAATCGACAAAAAATTCAATTAGAAACACCACAAAATCCGTGTAGTTTATAATAACATCCTTTTTTATTCTATAATAAACTTCTACGAGAGACCCAAGTTTAATTTAATCTGTTCAGTTAGTGACGTCAAGAGATACTTACTTTTTATGTATACATACATTTTAGGCAACATAATTGAATTAAAAAAACAAATAGCATCAAATTGCATTTAGCGAATGCGGGAATACATTTTAAATTAAATAAAGCTATAAAAAGGCCAGTTCAAAATACTTTAAATGTAAATGATGCCATTAAAAACAATGGAACTAAGAGTCGAATATTTTACAGCGAATCAGTCTATTTAGAAAATTTCGATACATTTTTGGAATTCTTTCATTCACGTCTAAGGCCTGTGAGATCCTGGTGGGTGATGTATTCATGTAATACTTTAGGCTCAATTTAATGGTTTTTGAGATTAGATTAACATCAAAGCTCACAGCTTTAATAGCCAGATTTTAATAGCGAGTATTACCTGCTACGGTGGGTATTGGTTATATAGTTTTACCGTATTAAATTAAATGTATTTGCATAATTAATTGTGAAATTGCTAATATGCGCCCAGATCAAATAATGAATTTTATTATTTATTGGATATTTCTTCAAATAAAATATTGTAGACTTTTCTAATCCATTGTCGAAATCTTCAACTTCTTCTTTTTATGTATTGTAAACATTTATCACAGAATTATAAATGAAATGATCATTTATAATTTTCATTCCAACATGAGAAAACTGGTCAATTTGTGAATTCATTAAGTTTCATCGGCCATCCAATTTTGCAATAAAATAAAAATATTTGATTGATTTGATTTGAATCTTATTTTGATTATTTTTTATGTGCGTGCGATGATACTTACAGGTACCTGGTACACGGATGCAACTAGCTCAGTAGCTTCAGATCGAGTCATATGGTGTCTCATACTGTCGTCTAAGATGTTACCATGGAGTATTTTAAAGACTTAGGAGTATGATTTGACTGCAAATTAACTTTCACTGACCATGTCAATGATGTGGTAGCGGGCGCTTATAGGAATCTTGGTCTTATAATAACAACAAACAATTTATGGAAACTGCTATACTTGAGTTGCTTTTTGATGTTCTTGTTAGGTCTAAATTGGAGTACCGCTAGTGTAGTCTGGAATCCGGGATATGCATTTCATAAATTTAATGTTGAGAAAATTCAGAGGGAATATGTTCTTATGGTTTAAATCTGATGGTGTTTATCCCCCTCAGGGTATTTTTAATAATATTTTGTTACAGATATTTAAATGAATGATTTAAATACTCGACGAAAATATTATTCAATTGTAACCTTATATAAACTTTTAAATAACCAAATTGATAATCTGGAGATACTTAGTTGATTGATTCATTCATTTTCCAACTTTTCAGACTCATTCTAATAGTTTATTTTATTGCTCCCAGAACAAATATGTTAAAATACTTACCAAAGTACACTATGTGTTTAAATTACACAACAGTTCATGAATATATTGATATTTTCAATTGTAATATATTCATAATGATCAACATATGAGAAAACAGATTTTCTGGCTTCGAATTTAGACGAAAAGCCAACTAGGGGATAAACTGTTACGTTATTGCCTTTTGTTAAACAAATACCTAACTATTAATAGCAGATTATTTTAAAGGTGATAATCGTACTGACAACAAAATAACTTAGCAGTAGTGCACGAGAATAAAGAATAATCTATTGAATATTGAATATTACCTTTCTTATGAAAATAGTAATACTTTTCGAGATACCTACTATTTTTTTTTTCAAACTGACTTTATTCAGAAAATTAACTTATCCTATAATATTTTCAAGAAAATGTGACGAAGTAATCTCTTGAATAGCTCTTAATAATATTCTCCGACGAAGAAATAGCCAAAAATAATTTTTTCGTAGAAATAGGTATGTTCGTACGAAAAACTATTCAACTATATAGGTAGCTGTTCATTATTCAATATTTGCATCATATCGCTCTACTTGAAATAATAATTTTAAAATTTTTCTCTTTTACCACGTTTGGTAATATTTTTCTCGCTCCGTGTTAATCAAAGATACCGTAGTGTAGGGTAGTAGTACTATACAAAGTATAATATATTTCCTCTAATAATAGCCAAGGAGTATAAATAAATTAAAATGAAAATAAAAAAAAGATTGTGCCGAAACCAGGGATCGAACCAGGGACCTTTAGATCTTCAGTCTAACGCTCTCCCAACTGAGCTATTTCGGCTGATGAAACGTATTCTTCACTATATCGGTCACTATTATAGTTATATTATCTACTATACCCTCGACTATAACCTATACGGGGTGTTTCATTTGGAGAGGGACATACGTTAACTGTGGATAAAGGTCACCAAGATGGTTTCAAATAACCCATACTTTAATGGGTCTGACGCCCTTTATAACCGAGATACAGGGTGTTTTATCAATTTTACTTATTTCTTTCTTGATTGATAACTAACAAACCACCCTGTATAATTTTTTGGAATTTGGCACACGTATTCTGCATAATTTGGCAAATCCACTAAGGCATTAAAATTGAAGAAAATCCAGGTCCGGCTTGACAAAAAAAATTTAGAAAATTTTGCATCCTCAGAACAACACCCTGTATATCGGAATTTTAAAAAATTTCTATCTCGGTTATGAAGGACGATAGACCCATTAAGTATGGGTTATTTGGAACCACCTCGCTGACCCCCATCCACAGTTAACGTATGTCCCTCTACCAATGAAACACCCTGTATATAAGTTTATTCACTAAATTTAATTAAACGATTCAAAACTTTTAATATATTTTTAGCAATATTTTAATATTGTGAATATAATTCATAAGGCCAGGGACAGACTAGCGTTCAGAACGCCGCGACCAGGACGCGACTAGAGTATTACATTGTTTCATATGACAGCGGTCAGACTAGCGACTTGGTCGCTCTCATATAAAACAATGACAATCAGGTCGCGGCGTCCTGGTCGCGGCGTTCTGAACGCTAGTCTGTCCCCGGCCTAAGAAAGTAACCAATTTTAGTGGCCGAATTATTTTTCACTAATTTAAAACGCCTCAAATTAATATTAAAAAGTAATAAAGTATTAAATTAATTTCAAAAAAATATATTTTGATCAAAATCGTAATAATTTTAGGTGTAATATACATAGTAGCAATTTTTAAAATAGGTACGGTATTAGCTAGTTTTCGAAAAAAAATTATTAGTTTCAGTCAGGGTTGGCATGTTTAAAACAAAAAAGAATAATTTTTATACAGGGTGAACCCCACCTTATTTACTTCCGTTTAAGGGATGGTAGGTCCCTTGATGGTCCATATACAGAAAGTCCACATACAGAAAATTAAAGGAATATACCTACTGTGTGATTTTGAGAAAAAAATTCATGAAAACATCAAATATTTTCAGAACTTTAGCAACTGACCTTTGCAATTTTAAAGAACGTAGATAAACAAAACATGTTGTTCACATTATAAGTGACTTGCTAGAGACATACAGGGGTTCTCAAGAGTTCAATATAGACACTTTTATGTAAACGGTAAGTCAGTTTTTCAACTTTCTTTTTTATATTTATGTGGTGTTTTTGGGTTGTAGGTCCTATTTAAAGAAAACACTTATTTTTAATTTGCCGACGTTTCGGTTATATATTTAACCATCCTCAGGGCTCTACAATTAGATATAACATGATAGTGTATATAACAACTATCGAACAAAAATCTTATATTTATTAATTAATAAAAAGAAGAAAAACAAATTTAAACATTATAAAAAGTATATACATATATATCTAGGTATTATAAAATTATATGAAACACTGTTTTAATGCATCTCAAATTTTGTTATTAAATTGTTCAATATAAACGAGTTAAAATTAAATTATCAATAATTATAATAATCTAAGGGTAAAAAATATATCACTATATAGTATGTATAAATAAAAAAATTAAAATTAAAATAAAACTGAATTAGAAAATAAAATAATATTATAAAATCTGTACTTACATCAAACTTAGGTTTTCCGCGTTTTTACTATTTATTTACTATTTTCTTTTTTATATTTTTTTGTTCGGAATTCGTGTTACAATTATGAACAGAACCCCCCCCCCCCGTAAAAGGAAGTAAATAAGTTGGGGTTCACCCTGTATGTTACAAACATTAATTTACTCTTAAATGAAATTTAAAAAAAATCAAAATGTGAATGCATATTTGCTATACGCAAATAATCAGATGATTTATTTTGACCTCTGACCGAGCTCACTGAGTTGTTTTAAATAATCTCTGACCTCAGAAGTTGAGGAGTAGGAACATTTTGACAACTAAGTATTTAAAAATTTTTTTTCTTCTAAACGTATTCCATTAACTTTCATTAGCGTCGTTTTACCTGAATAGAGTCGGCTACGATACAGACATTTTTTTGGAAGCATTGACGAATTGTCAAATAGGTTCCTATCGGTTAATTTCTTAATCATAGTGATTAGAACATTTTTATTTAGAATCCATCAGACTTTCAATCGTATCATTCCAATTCGATCTATTGCCATGGATTAGAAAATGAATTCATTCCTTAATTACTGCTATTGCGGGTATATGGTATATCAATAGAATTTTTCTTGAATTTTAGTAGAAAATAAACTTTTCTGCGTTTCGTCAATTTATATTGCCAATTATAAAATCTAAATAACATTTTCCTAATAGACATTTTAAACTCTATTAAGCAAACTTTTCAACTTCTTTGAAAATGAAATATATCCCAGTTATTTTCAAAAATCCAATTTGATTTGACTTTCTCGGAATATAGACTTCATTATCTTTTTTCTAGTTCCCGTCTCTAGAGTTAAAATTTTTTGTGGATTTCTTTCTTTAGTGAAAATTTTACAAATATTGGGCAAAGGATTCGGGTAGTTTTGTGACAAACGGACAGCCAGACTGACAGACAGAATTTTCTACATTCGATTAGAAGTCGACGTATCCAAGTTTTGCGATGATATGCGATGAATATTTAGATTTTTAACTTTTTATGAAAATACCAAACATTTGTGTCGTCCCTACCTCCCCCCCCCCCACTGTCATTTGGCTACGACACGAACGCACCAATATATCGGGTGGTCCAAAAAAAACCGGAATTTTCATTTTACCTTATAACTTTTTTATTTTTTCAGCGATTTTCAACTTTTTGGATTCGTTCGACAGCTAAAGCTTTCAGCTAAACGATTTTGTCAGAAGCTGATATTATGATCATAAATGTCAAGTCAGACGTATTTAAACTTGAGCAATTTTTAATAACCGCTGGAATTTTGTTGAAATGCCGAATTTACAAACGGCTTGTTTCATCGTCATGAGTGGTCTTGTGGCAATATTTTGATGGGTAGTTTTAAAAAATCGGTCAAGGAACTAAGGAGCTGTACCAAAAAATCTATAGGCGTGTTATCAACGTCTCGGCAGCAATGGTAAAAACAGAAATTTTTATTTTCCTTTATAACTCTTTTGATTCCTTACAGATTTTAATTTTTTTTGGATCATTTAAAACCCAAAGCCTTCCACTACAATATTGAATGTCAAAAATTGACATGAATCATAAATCCAATATGGCGGAAGTTGTCAAATTTACCTAATATTCAAAAGCCGCTGGGATTTTTTTTAAATGGAAAATTAAATGGCTTTTCTTTTAATCTGGAAGCCTTATCTTCTAAAAACATATTCACTCATAGATCACGAAAATCGGTTAAGAACTTACAAAGATGTAGTTGATAACGTAATCATGTGCCCCATAACAACAGTATTAAATTAATTCTTAACAGATTACCTATACACTGATCGTCATGGTTACAAAACAAATGAACATTGATACTTAACTGTCACTTCGGCCGTTTTTAAAAAGTGTTTTGTGGTACCTACCTAGTTTTGTTAAAATGGTGTTGTCAAATGAAGACAAGATTTTCATTAAGAATTTATTGATTCGCGGCTATAAAGTTTCTGAAATAATACAACAATTTCCAGGCAATAACTTTAAAAAAAGTACAATTTACGCCTTTGCACGAAAGTTTCAAGGAACTGGAACGATTGAAAGACGTCGAGGAAGTGGTATGCCGAGAGCAGTAAGAGAAGAAGTAAGTATTTATTGTAACATTGTGTAATTAGTGTCAACGTAAAGAAAATATAGAGAAGAACATTGAACAGGTCGCCAATTTTGCAATTAGCCGTGTAAGGACACCGCAATCCAGTTTTAGTGTGAGTCAAATTGTTCAACTAACTGGAACGTCTAGCCGCGAATCAATAAATTCTTAATGAAAATATTGTCTTCTTTTGGCAACACCATTTTAACAAAACTAGGTACCACAAAACACTTTTTAAAAACAGCCGAAGTGACAGTTAAGTATCAATGTTTATTTGTTTTGTAACCATGACGATCAGTGTATAGGTAACTATGTTAATAATTAATTTAATACTGTTCTTATGGCTTATGGGGCACATGATTACGTTATCAACTAGGTACCTACATCTTTGTAAGTTCTTAACCGATTTTCGTGATCTATGCGTGAAAATGTTTTTAGAAGTTAAGGCTTCCAGATTAAAAGAAAAGTCATTTAATTTTCCATTAAAAAAAAAATCCCAGCGGCTTTTGAATATTAGGTAAATGTGACCACTTCCGCCATATTGGATTTATGATTCATGTCAATTTCTGACATTCAAAATTGTAGTGGAAGGCTTTGGGTTTTAAATGATCCAAAAAAAATTAAAATCGGTAAGGAATCAAAAACGTTATAAAGGAAAATGAAAATTTCTGTTTTTACCATTGCTGCCGAGACGTTGATAACACGCCTCTACATTTTTTGGTACAGCTCCGTAGTTCTATGACCGATTTTTTAAAACTACCCATCAAAATATTGCCACAAGACCACTAATGATGATGAAACAAGCCGTTTGTAAATTCGGCATTTCAATAAAATTCCAGCAGTTATTAAAAATTGCTCAAATTTAAATACGTCTGCCTTGACATTTATGATCATAATACCAGCTTCTGACAGAGAATCGTTTAGCTGAAAGCTTTAGCTGAAAGCTTTAGCTGTCGAACGAATCCAAAAAGTTGATAATCGCTGAAAAAATAAAAAAGTTATAAGGTAAAATGAAAATTCCGGTTTTTTTTGGACCACCCGATATAATGGAATTACTTTGCGACCATATGAAATTGTTTAAATAAAAGGTTTTCTGTAAAATATATTTCTTTTACAATAATTAAAACTTGTTTAAAACAAAATAAACAGTTTTAAATAAAAGAAACATGTTTGTTTGTTCAAAATAAAATCCACGTCGCTAGTTCTACCTAGCAACGACCGCGACGCCACACACCATTTGCATGGTATTTAAACATTTAAATAATGTGGCGTGATGTTTTACTCAAATAAGGATATTTAAATATATATAAAAATGCCCACAAAAAAAGTTTACAAAATAGATGGATTAGTCCTAATCCAACACCTCTGATTCTGTTTTAAATTTTGGCAAAATATCATTGATTTACAAGTTATGTACTTAATCTATTCTATATTTATGATGCTAATATACTTTTAATATATAGTAAATATCCGATTAGACCACTTCCTTCGACGTTTAAAAATTAGTAATTTTTCAAACAGACCTGTACGGCAAAGGCATTTAATTTGAATTTTATTTTAGGATATCAATCCAATATTTCACGCTACATTCAATATAGCGGTTTATCTGTCAACTTTTTACACACTTGTAGTCAATAAAACGAAATAAAACTTCCACTAAATAAACTACAAGAATGATTACAGTTGCCACCCTCTATCACCCGCAATAACATCGACAAACACATCCTGAATTCTGCTGTTACATCATTTAGATTTTACACTAACCCTATTATTTGCTTTCGCGATATATTTCTCCACCCTTCCGATTCAATGATTTAATAAAACAGGGCGTAGGGCTACTGAAGGGTGCCGGATATTCAATTTAAAACTTTTTGGAATGCGTGACAAATCTGCAATTCGCAATCGTTTTGGTTGTCACAAGACTTGATCACTTGATGACGTCAACTTCATTCTTGAAACTTATTTAAATTCCAAAGTTTCAATCGACGACACGTAATATGTTTGTGAATTGTTGTGTCAAATTGGATTCGTTCAATGAGGCACGCTCGATGTGGTACATATATTATTATAAAAATAACACCTGAATCTTGAAAATACATATGTCTTTCTTTGATGGCATAAAGTTATTAAATTAAATTAACGAATCTATAGAAAAATTTTAATAATTTTTGTTACGTCTTTTCACAATAATTTGTAAATTAACAGAAGCTCATGATGTGCCATATCAGCATTGTCAGTGTCGGACTGTCTCGTATTACTTACTTATTGAAAATGCAAGATTTGTGCAAGTTTCAAAAATTTACCGGTCAAGACACTTCCAGTGTGAAATTTATGGATTATTTAAACTTTAAAATGTAAATAATATAATACTAATTATTAGTTTATAACATTATTATGATTCATTTAAGGTAGCCATAGGTTTTCTGATTATTAAGTCCTAATTTTTCCCTAAACTCCTGGACATTACTATGTCTTTATTGTAGCTGCCTTTGTTTATGCAGCAAAAGCAAAAACTGACGTCTAAGTTCAACCTCTATCTTCACTGTCGCCGTTATAGTGCCATTCCGACATATCTGTGTGAAAACCGAAGTATGTCACAATGTTTTTGTCAAATGACTTTATATTATAATACACACAACCAAACTTATATGGAATCACCCATTTTCCCCTATTTGATCAAATTTAAAGAAAAGAGAAATTGATAGAAAATAAATAGAGGTGTATGCAAACCACTTTTATTGAAAAAATAAACAACAACTTTTTAAATAAGTTCTGTAATAACACGAAACATAAAACGTATCTTTTTCTCAAACAAAAACTTTAAAGTAATAGGGAATTTAAGAAACAAATGATCATTTTTTTGTTCATTTAATAATCAGTGTTGCCACCTCTAGCCTCAATACATGCGCGAATTCGACGAGGCATGCTTTCGATTAGGTTAATATTTTCTTGATGAAGATTTTCCCATTCTTCTAAAGCTGCTTGAATCAGTTGGTCTGTGTTGCCAGGGTTATTGACTCGAGCTCTAATCCTTCTTTTAATCATATCCCATAAGTGTTCTATGGGATTAAGGTCAGGCCACTGTAAAACAGTCACACCTTCTGTTTCCAAATAATTTGTGGCGATTCTGCCTGTATGAGGAGGTGCATTATCGTGCATAAATAGAAAATTTTCGCCAAAAGCGCTTCTCCAGTTTCTTACTATGGGTCCTAGAATTAAATCAACATACCTAGGACCCGCTAAGTTTTGTCTTATGGGAAGTAAGGGAGTCTTCTCATCCATCATAATTCCACCCCAAAACATTACAGTTCCTCCTTTGTATTTGGGGACAGATTTGGCAACAGCGAGTCTAGCCTGTCTCCCACGACCTCTCAAAACTCAAATTCGCCGGTCGTCTGAACGAAGGCCAATTCTGGTTTCATCTGAAAATAAGACATTTCGCCAGTCTTCTATAGTCCAGTTTTGATGCTCCAAACACCATTATAAACGGTCAATTTTATGTTGTCTTGGTAGTTGGGAATCCTTAACTGTCTCTGCTAAATAATCCTCGAGCTCGAAGCCTTTTCCTCATCGTTTCGATAGAAACGCTAATATCCGTAACTTGCAAATGTTGCCTTTGAAGCGGATGAGATACAGTCGGATTTCTTCTTGCTATTTGAACTAGAAACCGGTCCTGCTTTTCAGTAGTAACTTTTCTACGACTTCTTCTTGATCGATTTTTTAAGGTTTCCAATTCTAGAAACCTTGAATAGGTTTTCGAAACGACCCCTTGTGTAACCCCTACCGTCCTTGAAATTTCTCTTTGTGACATTCCCTGTTCTACCAAAGTAATAGTTCTTCCCCTCTGCACGTCTGATAACCCTACATAAGGCATTTTTTCAGAAATTTCCACACAGAAACAATTTATAACCGAACTACGATTTTACATGTGTACAGCAAAATCACCACTGTAATAGCAAATTTCATCAACTTGGAATGAACCTACTTGTTATTGTTAGCAAAGATTATTTCATATAAAGTCCACTTCAGAGTTCTAGCGCAGATAAAAAATTACCGACAAAGGAACACGTGCGGCGGTGTCTTTGCGAACATTAAAGAGGCCGCTGCTTTGTAAATGCGGCATTTTTTCCCTGCGATACAAAAATGAAATGAACTATACATGATCTTTGTTGTTAGTAATACTTAATTACTTAATATTTTTTAATTACTGATGTTTTCACACTATTACTGTTAAGTTACTGTTTTTACAATTTCAGTAGTTCCAATATATCTGTATCCCTTAGTAATATTTTTTGTTAATATGTAAGTATAATAAATAATATGTTGTTATTAAATGCTACCCGGCCTATTTAAATTTAGGTCTGTTCCAAATTGTTCATTGCTGAAGTCAATCTTGATTTTTGTAATTATTTGATATTCGATACGATATTGGAATTTATCCTGTATTTACTCACGACATTAATTTCAGTTGGTCATTTTTTATCATTATACCTATTGGTTTTATATTGAAAGAAGATAAAGTATCTTTAGTGTTTTGGCCAGTGAATTCTAACAGTCTTACGATATATTTATTAAAAATTTAAATAAATAGTAATAGAGGAAAGCTATATTCGAAAAAATACTGAATTACGGTGTTTATGACATATTTCTTTTAATATACGATTTATTCGGAAATAATATTTTTACTTACGAAATTATATTTTTGGATAAAATTTTCAACAGTTTTTTTTTTTAATTTCAACTTCACAGATAGTTGCCTCACAACGGTGGCAGTCCCTCTTGTTGATATATATCCATGATTATAACCATATCGGTACTATGTCAGTGGATGATTTATGTTCGTGTTTATGTTTTCTATTACCGCATCCATGGTAACATTCGAATATAGATGGACAATTTCCTCTTTAAAGGAGAGATGCATATGTCATGTTTATTACAGTAACATATCCATTACCCATTGGCTAATTGCAAGAGTATTTTCAATTTTTGGTTTACCTGCTGGGGAAATTATTTCATGCTTTTGGTGCGCAAGAAAGGCCGGAGAAAGGACTTTAATTCACCGGTAATTTGAACAGTATGTACGAAGTCAGTACACATGCAAATATAGAGAAGAGTAAATGAAATGGAAACAGAGATTGGAGAGTTACAAAAAAAATTTAATATTCTAAAATAAACAGTACCTCTGCGAAAAGCTGGTACGGTTATTAGTAACCTCATCATAAAATCATAAAATTTACTTACCTACATTTAATTACAAGATGGCATAAAAACATAAACAAAGTAGCCACAATAATATGGTTTATTTAAATTATAAATTAGGTGTATCTGCTGAGACATATGTATATTCAAATGCATTAGCGTTAATGGTTTCTCGTTCAATGTAAAGTTTCCAATATATTTCGTATAAACTTCCGTTTGTAAATTTCATGCATGTTCCTAATTACATATATTTGTAACAGCTCATACGTGCGTTCAATAATAGGGGCCATTCAGTCCATTTAGCAAATATGTGTATTTATTGGTTATTCAAGATTCAAAATTGATTTTGTGCTTTACAGTATTTTGTTTGCGTTTCTATTTACTCTTATAATAACTACTGTCTAAATATTAAAGAATAATTACTTTCATATATATGAATGATGGTAGCGTACCTGCCGCTTACCCAAAAGTGCCGGGTTCGATTCCCGGTCGTGGCAATGGAAAATACTGGGTTTTTCCATTATATACGGATATTGGATGTGTGTCCCTTGCCTTTAAATGTGTAGTCCCCTCCCGCACAAGGCTCTTCTAGAGCCTTCTGGGATAAAGGGGGTCGTCATTATTTACATGTGGTGTATTTATTTATTTATTATGTTTCTTGATGGACGAGATACTATTTTCGTAGAGGATTTAGAGGAATCATTTAAGTAAGATAATAATTCATAATGCACTTTATCTAGTTAAATTTGTTATTTAAAGTTAATTGAATTCTCTCAGTATCCCCCCTATAATAAACAGTATGTTAATTTATTAGATTAGTAAGTTAAATTCGAAATGACTTGGCGTATTTCTTTAATCGCATTAATTCGTTTCATCAATATAAAACCCACATAATATATCAATAAATCTAGTTCAATTTAAGAAATAAACGTAACAGAACATACTAATGATATTCTACTACTGCTATAATGCTACCAAGACAAGTGAATGAGAACAAGAAAATTATATAACGCTAATTATGAACTCCTAAAGGAAATATACAGTGCGAAAATTTTAACTGGAATAAATTCTGAATCTTGGATTTTAGTATACCTACCTACAGCATTCCTGTAAAAAACTAAAATATGCCAAATTAACTTTTTTATTGGCTACATTTCAGCGGTATATAATATTTAATATTCTTAGTTTATCTTCAACCGAAGGAGTGCAACCACCCTTTTTCAAACGTTAGAATATTATGTCAAATGACATATTGTATTAAAGTTCATTTCCATAGAAATGTAATAATACATATTTTATTTGCCAAATATTCCAAGGGATGATAAAAAAATGAAAACTCCCATTTTAAGTTAAATGCTGCTTAATGTAAAAGATGTTTGTTATAAAAAGAAATGTTCATAAGTATTGTACATTTACATTTTTTGTCTTGCCGCTACTTTTTTGTCGTAACTTTTTTACATACGCCTTGTTTTTTTTTCTACCTAAAGAAACTTCTAAATTTCTAGATTTTAAAGGATCTCCCAGGCGCGAAATGTTCGCAGTGAATCCGCGACGGAACAATCTCAGTAAAATTTGCAACGAAAATAAATCGCAAAAACTTTCGTCAGATTTTCAGTTTAGTTAAGAAAGCTTTAGGAACGATATCATTTTTAAAGAGAAAATGTATTCATCATCGGATGAAGAAGAAGCACTTTTGTGGCTTGCACTGGAAGAAGAAGAAAATTCACCTAATTCTGATCCTATATCATTCCAAATTTTATCCTTTTTCCTAATATTTTTATAATATTCATGAGAAAGATCGTATAAAGTAATGTAATTTCGTACCACTTGAAAATTTTTTCAATTTTAGTCATTTTGCCTTATGGTTCAAGGGAAACCGGAAAAAACACGCCCGATCGCGAATCAAAATCCATTGCGAATAAAAACGCAGTTCAAATCAAGATGACCTAAATCGAATAATTGAGTATTGGAAACAAATGATGGAGTAGATCTCTGGAATGGATAGTTTCTTCGTACCATACGATGGTGAAGTCAATCGGCAAAGTTATCGTTAACAGGCTGATGATAACCCTCACTGGATGCGGGAAATTCATACTTAGCTCACACAAAAGGTGAATGTTTTGATAATCCAGTAATAGGACCAATATTCTTCAACTATAATCTTAATAGAGCAACAGATCTTAATTCTCTTCAAGAAAATCTTGTTTCATGTTTGACGGCTTTATTTCCAAATAAGTTAGATCCAGGTTTACCTATACGGATGTGGTATCAACAATACAGAGCTCCATTCCATTACTGACTGTTCGTCAGTATATAGACAAATAATTTCCAAAAATAGGTGGATTGGAATGTTTCCTTTAAAGGTTTTCTTAACCGCCTCTCAAGTCACCGAAGTAACCCCCCGAGAATCCTAGGATTTTGTATTAGGTAAAGAGAGGAGAAGAATAAGAGGTTTAATTGACCAGATCTCCAGATCTTACTTCACTTCTTTTTATGGGAATATCTCAAGAGTAAGGCTTATGTAACAAAATCGAACAATATTGATGAGCATCAGCAACATATCAGATAAATCTCACCGGAAATGTTACAGAATGTAAGAGATGGCTTTTATCACCGATTGGCTTACCAAGAATTCACCTTGTTGGAGACTTGGCATACAAATTAACAGTCTATCTTATAGTGGTTTTTTAACAAATGGGGTAAAAATGTAGTTTCAAGCTTTCTCAAATCAGAGTTGTCATTGAAAATGCATTTGCATTATTGAAAGGTAGATTTAGACGACTAAACTACATGAAAATTGTGCGACTAGATCTCATTTGTTTACTTATAATATCTGCATGTATTTTGCACAATTTATGTATTTTAAATGGGGACGAGGCAGATGATATGATTATAGACTATCAAAAACAACTAAAAGGAGAAGGGCAATTAAATAATGAAAATAATGCAAATCACAATTATAATAACCAATTGGCTGCAGCAAAAAGGTCCCAAATTATGAACCAATTCCAAATGGCTGATATTTTTTTATTATATGTTTTAGTGAATACATTCGAATTTAATATTTTTGTAATAAAAGAATCATAAAAAATATTAACAAGTTTTATTTTACAAACACAAACGTAAACGGTAAATTTTGCTGTAATATAAATGAGTAGTATTTTCTAAATGGCAATAACTCGAAGGGCTTTGTGTACTAGGTGTATTTTTTTTAAAACCAAACTTATATTAAAATATAGACTGTGGTAAATATATTTTAATCTTAATCTATATCATTCCTATTTACTAGATTTTCAATGTTTAAATTTATATCGATGCTTATCGATTAAGTCCAAATAACGATCCTGT
Organism: Rhagium mordax; assembly: GCA_963680705.1. Taxonomy (NCBI): domain Eukaryota; kingdom Metazoa; phylum Arthropoda; class Insecta; order Coleoptera; family Cerambycidae; genus Rhagium; species Rhagium mordax. The sequence continues at coordinate 23,516,319 of OY796657.1, read as the reverse complement.
CTTGCCATCTTTACTTTGTGGCTCCTTTCTACAGAATTTTCCGTTTTCTTTCTCTTTCTCATGAAGAAGGAGTTAAAACTACAACTAGGATGTTGACACTCATCGTTTGGTTTTATTGACTCGCCCGAAACATTGACCGTTTGTCCTAAAATAATATTCATTGAAAATTAATTAATAAACCTAATCATAATTTTTTTATTTATCGATAAACGGAGCTTTACAAAGATTAAATATTTTTTTTATCTTATCGAATAAGCCTAATTGTAAGATTAACCTATAATAATTTCTCTTTGCATGTTATTTTTGCATTTATTTCTGGTTTAGAAAAAAGTATTTCATTCATTATTGCCCGATTGGTCGTTGTGTTTTCTTACCTGCTTGTAAATATTCTTCAGATATTTAAATTTTGTGTCGTACTATTGGGCGGAATATGAATGGTGGCATTTTTCCGATATTTCCCTTGAAATTGTGTTCCAAACTTGTTTCTTTATTCCGGTCTCGAAATCATTGTCGTACTTTTTGCACAAGTTGAATAGTCGTGTAGCTTCAACTGTACAGATTTTACTATTTTCTGAAATCATACTTGAGGATGATCTAATTTATTTGCTTTTTAATCGAGATTCGCCTAGTTCATCGATTTAAGTTGTGAACGTACGCCTCTGAACCTATCTTCGATATTAATAGCGACGTTGGAGAATAAAAAATAAAATGCAGATTTATGAAAGGAAATAAGTACCTACTTATTCCACGCATCTGCACTTAAGGTGTTCTTAGAAATAAATAAAAATAAATTTAATATCCAAATAATTCACGGGAAATTTAATTTACAAACGAGGCAATGTACAACACTAGAAATATTAGTATTATTAGTTCCGCTGGCTGCAATGTGTACTACGTGCTGAAGTTTTTATTTCAATAAACCTGTCGGCAAATTTAGTGTCTCCGCAAGTAATGACCCAAAAACCATCTATTTTTCCAGAAGCATGGGATGTTAACGTCTATTACGTTTTAGTCATTTCACGTTATTAGTTTGAGTCTACTTAGCGTATAGTTTTAACTTCTGTCGCCTTGTTTTAGGTCTGGCTAGAAATAATATAGCTAGTATTGTCTTTTTAGATTTTTTCTCTTAATCGCCTCTCAAGTCACGGAAAAAATATTAAATACTATTAGATAAAAAGAGACGGCAAGAATATCTACAACAAGATTGTTGTAGATATTATTGCAGGTGAGGGCCTAATTTAAGTACAACTCGATGTCATATCAGATTTATAAGAAGACCATTCAAACAGATCAAGAGGAAAGACTTTTTAAAGATATTAAGGTAAAAGAAGAACTTAGCAACTTGAATATCTATGATCAACTTTTCTGCGAGCGTAGTAAGTATCTATGGTTATGATATAAACATTAAACATGTATAATTTCAGGAATTACACAAACGAAAGATTATTAGCATTGAAAAAGGAAACAGATTAAGTTTCCGAAACGTCTGCGAAACATCATTGTTTTTATTTTAGTTTATTTACATTTTACGTCAAAAACCAACCTTTAACTGTTTCTTTGACGTAAAGTCACAGGTGTAAGGGTTATTATTTTAAAATCCAAATATTTTTTAGATTGTCTGGGTAATGTTCGGAAGTGTGGCAGTAAATCCCAAATAAGAACAGAAAAAAAAATATATATATATTAAGGTTATACTTGTTTGAACATATCTTTCAAATTTTCTCAAACTTAATGCTACGTTAATAAAAATGAATCTTTGAATATGGTGGAAACATTAAAATGGGAACGGCATACTTGTGACACCTCATTGAAAAGCGTTTGAGGAGTGCTTTCGAATAATACCAAAGAAAGTTTATTTTGGACTATTGGTTTTCGATTAATTCATAAATATGTATTTTAATTTTAAAAATTATTCATTTAAATTGTTTATACAAAAACGTTGAAAGTTTTAAAATACTTCTCTGGGAATAGACTGGCATTATTGAAAAATTCTTTGCCACAGTTAATTAATGATTGAATAACTGAATTTAGGTGACCCGATAGAAAGAAGTTCATAGTCAGATTTGGTGATCTTGGACATCATTCTATGGGTACTCTTCTGCCAATCCACTGAGTTGGGTAATGATCATATAACCACTGTCTAACGTCTAACTAGGAGTACGTAAAATGGAGGAGCTCCATACTGTTGAAAATGTAGCAAATTTTCAGTCACTGCATGATTCTAAGACTTCTCTGGTTCTCCAGCTCAAGTACAATTAAAGGTTCGATGGTTTCTTCCAATTAGGGGTGCTGGAAGAAAAAATAAATATTGCCATTTAAATTTCTATCAAAGAATAATGGACCGATGATGAAATCCCCTAATAAGTCTGTCCACACATATATCTTCTCAGGTTACTGTGTATCCACCTCTCTAAAAACGTGGGGATTCTTATCACACAAATACCTATACTATTGTAAAATTTCAATAACTTCCTAACAGATTCACGAGAGCACAATAAGCCCAGGAGGCTGCAGTGCCCTCAGTGTTTTAAACAGACGAGCCCTAGGTGGAGAGAAAAAAAACAGATTCACGTCATATCCCTGCGTGTGCGCTTGTCGGATTTATAACAAATTGTCCAGGAACCTCAATTTGGGCTGCTTTATCAAGTAACTTGGTTGGGTTCTTTTTTTATTGGCAACAGATCCCGATTCTGCAAATTTGGAAACTTGTTGCTGGACATTTCTTTCAGGATACCTCTGGTTTAATGATCTGGCGGTTCTGAAGGTACAGCGGTTCTCAGAATCATAAATGAAAATTATTTCAACACGTTCAACGTTCAACCAAGGTATAAACCATTATTAGGATTGAAAGGCAAATCCGATCACAACAATAATAATTAAGAGCTTAGAATGAATGTACGACAAATCTGTCAGAACTTTTTACAAACAATTTTCCAAAAAAATTGCACACTTTTTAATGGCTCGAATCTTAATTTCAAAAAATTTCAAATGCTGGTAACTTTTCTAAAAATTAATATTTTTTCAAAAGTAAAAAAACCTTGTCTTAGATTGTATCGAAGATTGTTCTGATATTTAAAAAAAAATTAAATATATTTAATATTATGACTTTCCAGGGGCGGGGGGGGGAGGCGATAAGATTTTCGGAAATTTTTTTCGCAAATTGTTTTTTTCGCCAACATTTTCATTTTGATCCCAAATGAAACCTCTTATAATTTTTGGTATTCCCATGTCTCTAAAATATCGAACAATGAAAATTCACCAGCCGCCACGCCACTACTACTTTTTAAGTGCCATCTTGAGGTGCCTCCAGATCCTTTAGCAGTCGATTTCGGATATATATTTATAGAAAGTTTTTGTCATATTTTTAAGTAAGGAATATGTGGTTCAGAGATTTACGTGTGATTTAGAAACACCCTGTATAAACCCGTTACGTTATATATCTTCTATAAAACTATTAGTCACCGTTAGTTACCTGAAATTTTTGTTGAGTACTCAATTACAAAATGGGTGTTCAGTAAAATTTTCAGGAGAGTATCAAGTATCAATGCTTACACAAGTACCGATGAACTTTGTAAAGAGTTATTAAAAAGAAATAGGAAGAGCATTGCCAGTAATGTACAGGGTGATTCACTTAACTTTCCCACCCCACTTTTCTCCGTTATTTTTGCAATTACAAAAAAAATATTATAACAAAAAATGTAGAACTTTTTATGAAGCTTTTAAATATGGTATCAAAAAAACAATTGAAAAACAAATTATGAAGTTACAGATATAACTTGCATTTTTTTAAATGGAACACCCTGTATTTTATTACATTTTCGACATAAAATTTTATTCTGATTTCGACAATATAGCACACATGGTACTTATTTGTAATACTTTTCGAAATATTTGCATTTAAATATATAAATTATAGACAATATCGCATATTCGAGTATGCTCTGATTTTAATAGTATTTAATTGTAAATTAATAAACAAGTAACAATAATAAACAAATAAGAGTTATACTTACACAAAATAAACATGACTTAGTTTAACAAATTAAAAACAATAATGTTATTAAAATCAGAGCATACTCGAATATGCGATATTGTCTATAATTTATATATTTAAATGCAAATATTTCGGAAAGTATTACAAATAAGTACCAGGTGTGCTATATTGTCGAAATCAGAATAAAATTTTATGTCGAAAAATGTAATAAAATACAGGGTGTTCCATAAAAAAAAATGCAAGTTATATCTGTAACTTCATAATTTGTTTTTCAATTGTTTTTTTGATACCATATTTAAAAACTTTAGAAAACGTTCTACAATTTTTGTTATAATATTTTTTTTGTAATTGCAAAAATAACGGAGAAAAGTGGGGTGGGAAAGTTAAGTGAATCACCCTGTACGTACATACGTGTTAAAGTAGAGTTATTTATACCAAAATTTAACGATTTACCTATATTTAAAAAAATTGCAAAATCTTAAATTTGTTAGTCATATAATTTCGAATTCCATTTCCCCCCGACAGCTATGGGTTAAAAAAGTTCCTATGGTTAAAGTAAAAGTCATATCTATACAGCACACAAAAAGAGCCGGCTTGTTTGAAGTTTTTATCGGCATCAAACAATCCGCCGGTTTTTTATGTGTCTTACAAATCTGAAGTCAACTTTACATATTTACAGTGTGTTAGTGTAAAAAATATGTGTTGCAGTACTATCAACGTTTTATTACTTTACTCATGTAAAAACAGTGAAATTAATCAAATTATTCCTGCTATCCAGTTATTATATCTTACTGTTGCAATATTTACTCAAATTGAGAAAAAATTGTGTTTATATACCAAAGCACGTAAGTCAGACAAAAACACGGACAAAAAGCAGCTACAAACACATGAACGTATATTGTTGTATTTTGTAATCGGTATTCCGACAACGGGATGAACAAAGACGACCGAAATCGTAAATTGTCACGTCGTGGACTACAATCGCGAGTGCAAGTAGTGCAGACAGTGTTAACAGTATTGTTCATGTAGTCCCCGAATTGATTTTCTTCTATAGATAAGTGTAAAATGTGTGCAGTTCTAGTACTATTGTCTTTAATTTTATTGTGTATTAAATGCGTAAACGTGTAATTAGTTGTACGTGTCAGAACTGGTGTTGTGAAATGTGATATAATTAATTTGTGGAAGTGCATAAAATGATGTAAAGACGACTACTTCAGGAAAAGGGCATTAGAGGTATGGGATTTATTAAACTAATGCACTTAATTATTTATATTAATTTTCTTTCGTTTAGGTAGGTTCAGAACGAGATAGGTTGTCGAACAAGGTAATAATTTTTATTTTAAATGGAACTTATACCTACATAGTTAAGTTTTTCTTTGTGTCCACAGCTGTAATATTGAGTCTAATTTTAATCGGTTATTATTGGACAAAAAAATAAAAATCTATTATAATAATTGACCGGTTTCGATCACGTTTATTTAGCATACTCATTATTTTCGATGCTCTAACGTCCCCTGAAATTTCCGGCATGGAAGCCGAACCACCCTGTATTAAATATTGTCTATGGATATTGGATAGTGACAAACTTTTTTAATTTAATTTTTTGTGTTAATTGAGAAAACGTCAGAAACAAATCAACAGGCTAAATTTTTTGTTTAAAGTAATAAAAAAAACAATCCAAGAAACCCATATAGATATTTTTATAATATGTACTCATTTCCACACCACCATGAGGTGTGTTTTTTAGTAGTATCCCCAATAGACCTTATTCAAAATTAGTGGCTAGAGCCAGTGGCGTAGAAATTCTGGCAGGGAAAAGGGTTACTACCCCCCTTTTTGACGCCACTGATGATGTTCGGAAACTTTAGTAATAGGGAAATACGAGGGGAAATATTAGTGCTTCACAAGATATTTTACATCATGAAATTTTTTTTAATACTGCAGTGCGCTTGACAAATATTTACAAAAATCTTTAAAAAAATAATCACTCCATCATACATTCTTATATCAAAAACGGTGCGTTTAATCAATGTTTGTATAGCAAACTTTTATTATTTTTCAATGCTCTATCGTTCTCCGAAGTTGCCGTCTTGGAAACCGGACCACCCTGTATAATAAGCCTTTCTTTTCATTTAATTAGATAATTAAAATATGTTTTCTAGTAAAATTGCTTTGAAAAGGAAATTGAAGATTTTTGTTTTGTTTTTGCCGTAAACTTTTAAACTTAAACTATTTTGTAAGTTCTTTAGTATTTACACGATTTATAGTTATGCAATACTTTTGGCTTTCATAATTTTTTTGATAGCCTGTATGTTTAAAATAATCAATTGATATGGTAAGACTCTTCAAGACATACATCACATGACCCATATTGTCAAAAAACATCCATGACGTCACACCTTTGACTCCGATTACACGATATAAATTCGATAGGTATGCCAAAAGATGCGTAATTAAAAATCAAAAACCTGGTGATTATTTTTTTAAATAATCACAAAATAATACAATCGATACTAAATTTCATTAATAATTTAATTCATGCATCATAACATACCTATTTATATACCCAAATGAGATTGAGATATATATCAATATGATATTTTTGGCAAAGAGTATTTGAAAATGAACAACTACGGTGGTGTAAATCAGAATTAATATATTGAAAATTAATTCCTCCTTTTCCCAGGCTTTTATGGTCTGAATGAACAAGCACTTCCTCCAATTTGCTGACACTCACGACATGCTTTTAAATTCAGAGTCTATTTATCTGATTAAAGATTACCACGAGCAATGATTTTTTAACTAGAATAATTAGTCAAGAAAATAAAAAATTGGGGATATTCTGGGGTTTTTGTTTCTTGAATTGCATTTTCACATTTAATAACATGTTTTTAAATTATCAATATTTTTACAATTTATTTTTCACACAGATATTTGTTCTGTAAGTTATTCCATTACATAATAACTGTTTATAAATATTAATGATATGTGTACATTTCTCCAGTGATTAAAATGCTGAAAATGATTTATTGTGTCGTATTTTAATAGGTAACAGAAGAATGTTTATTAATTCTAATTAATTCTAATAATTAATCAACTTCGAACCAAATGCCACATATTCTGAAATAAATAAATAAGAATAATAAATAAGATGATGAAATACATTAGAACCTGATTTTTTTTACAAAAATAAATTTCTTCATTTATACAATATCTTTCACCTTAATGTAACTAAATTTTATTACATTAACAAAAGACAGCATATTTGTTTATAAATCTGGAAATACAGTTTTGTTACAAATTTATTTAACTGAAGTCTCTATCTTGCGGTAAAATACGAAAAACAGCGAACGTAAGGGATGCCTTTTAGAGGTGCCAGGCTCTATTAAAATTGGGGGAGACCATAGAATATTGAAACTCACCACATTCCAGGTTAGATCCTAAAAGAGCAAGTTTATTGGATTTATTTCCCTTATTTTTGCTAATATCAATGTACTAATAGTACATTTTTGTTGCGATGTGGGAACAATTAATTATTAGTACCTACTTAACTACGTGCCATCTTCATTTAAAGACACGAAGTCGTCTTCTACAGACGTTTGTGCTCCATAAGTTAGATGTGACACTGGGTTTATTTATCTTCGTTGTATAACGTTTTAGCAAAAATTTCCTTGAAGGTCATTATGGTGGTTACTGTACAGAGGTTTTTTCTTAGTTTTCATTTCTTCTTTAATGGACTTAAAAATGTTTTCTTAACCAGGTTCAAGCCACTATACATATCTATACAGTTTATTGTGGAATCTACGTCATTGCTAGTTTCCTCTTCGTACCGAAGCAAATCACAAATAAATTTTTAATTTGACTCAGTATAGATCCGAACCTCGATCCGAACTTTCGCAACACGTACCAACACATTTACCCATTACCAATTTTTCGTTAGAAATGCACTGTTAAAAGTAGTTTCTGCTGGAGAAATTTATTAGAACCGCAACAAATGGTCAAACTGTTGCCATCAGCAAGGATATAATGATAGTGAAAGACAAAATTTAAATTATTTCTCCTTACTTTCGGGATTACGACTTAAATGTCATATTAGAGATAGACAAGAGCCATCAAATCTGGAGACCTAGGTGATAATTATAATAATTTGATATGTAAATTAATAGCCTTACTCTTGTTTATAGGTAATTATAATTGGGATTTTAGGCCAAATAAATAAATGGAAAAACCAATTTTTGTTGTAGTCGACGTTTCGATTTTAATTAAATCATCCTCAGGACTCTATACAACAATACATAATATAAAAATTTAAGGTCTAAAATGAACAATGAAATGAACAAACCAAAAAAAAAAACACAAATTAGTTAATATCCTTTATTACTATTAACAGTAATCCAACAATTATAAATTTAATAACTTATTTACGCTTTAAAATTTATTAAAACTTACAATGTAAATTTGTTCCTCAATTTTAGACCTTAAATGTTTATATTATGTATTGTTTTATAGAGTCCTGAGGATGATTTAATTAAAATCGAAACGTCGACTACAACAAAAATTGGTTTTTCCATTTATTTATTTGGCCTAAAATCCCAATTATAATTACCTATAAAAAAAAAATTATAATAACAATAATAATAATCGAAAAAAAGTTAACGGTAGTTCCTCTTGTAAAAAATTATAGTATGCTCCTATAATTATTGATAATCTTAATCTAAGCATTGACGTTTAGTGAGTACTCCAGCACACAATGGGGATTTTTAGTTGCCCAGTATTTGCAAACTATAAACTGTTTTTGCAAAGTTGTATTATTTCTTTTAATAAGTATTCCTATCTCATTACTCTAATGTTGTATTTATATTATAAGATTTTTAAAAAGACCTTTGATAAAAGGTATTACATGCTCCATATTGAATACATGATAAAAGACGAATTTTAAAAAAATAGTCGGCCCACGAAATAATTAATTTGTTCTATACTTTATGGTAATTTAAATTTATACAATTTTTTAAAAGCAAGCGCTTTTTTATCTTTGAAACGATTTTATAATATATAAAATATCTTAAGTATATTTAAATTAATCAAAATCTAATAATTTAATAAAAATTTTAATGTCACTTTTTGTTGGATACACATTTTCTGGTGGTGCTCGTATTTTATCAATATTTATTTAATTTAACTTTCTTGCAACCAATAAAATAATAATAATTGTATTATGTGTTGCATTCGTGTTTTATAATCACATTTCTGATACCTAACTTCCAATTTAGTTTGTTTATCCATTTGCTTCAAAATATTTCCAGGTTTTTGAAAATTATCTAGAGGTAAGGGGAAACCACAGACCACTGTGGGGGAAACCATTTAAATTAGAAGTTTTTAGATAAACATAACCCATAAAACTCGGTTTAAAACTGTTCTCATAAGTAGATATTTTAAGACATTTCACTAAAAACATTAATCAATAAGTACATGTTAATGTTCCTACATGCAAATATATTTTATGGTAGGGGCCATTTATCAAGTCTACAATATTTTATCGCTTAATGTCTTGTATTAAATTACTGCTTACTGGATTTTTATCAAAACGAGTATTATTATAAGCTACCTAGCTCAAATTACATACCAGTAAGTATAACCGTTGATTGTAGTATTAATAAGATATCTAACCGCAGCAATCGCCTCGTAGCCGGCCGAATTGCTGCCCCTCCCACAAACCCCTTTGCGTCTCATTCCGCAGGCTCTATATACTCGTTCACTGTAACAGTGCGACAATTTCGTGAACACGAGAAACTAAACAGTGTAGGTTTTTAGGTTGTGTATCCCGCTGAAATGTAAAGCGTTTCAATCAACGGTTAAGGTATTAAGGCATGGGCGCACGCCAAAATAATCGTCAGATAAAAAATATCAATAATATTATTTGTTTACATCCTACTTTTATTTAAAAAAAAAATAAAAATGTTTCATATTTTGCTTGTTTAGTGTGTATATTTGTTATATTTGTTGGAGATCTTTTATTAAGTCGTTTAATAATTTTTAACGAAATTTTTAATGTAATTACACTACTTCAAATATATTATTATTATTATTATTCTCTAGGGTAACATTAAAATTTCGCGGTTTTTAAATTATACCGTTTTGATTAAACAATTGCTGGAATTGTGAGTTAACTTATTCACATATTCTAACTGATATATAATGGGGCACACACTATTGATTTCTATATTAACCGTAGGTAAATGTAAAGAGGGATGACAAAATAATAGACGAAAATAATTAAGAAATAAAAATAATTTATTACATATTTCTAAAAAATTAGAGTTGTGCGAGTTAGTATAAAAAGTTTATTTTATTACTAAAATATGCATAACAAATATCATAATACTGAAATGAATTATAAAATTAAGGGTTCGATTCCCGGTCGTGGCAATGGAAAATACTGTGAGAGGGACTTTTCCATTATACACGGATATTGGATGTGTGTCCCTTGTCTTTAAATGTGTAGTCCCCTCCCGCACAAGGCCCTTCTAAAGCCTTCTGGGTTAAAGGGGGTCGTCATTACATGTGGTGTATTTATTATTTATTATTAATATTCGTAAAAAGTCAAGCGCGTGGTTGGTTTACGCCAATCTCCTTGCATTTCATGCCTAGTCTGTCCAATGGAAATTCTTTTCCGATACGGTGAAATATATGCTATTCACATTTTATTTACATGAGGGGAGGCTATGATATGTTTTTCTTAGGTTGTCTCAGGGTTGTCTACTATTGACAAAATATTGAAGTGTCAGATTTTTTAGTATGACTGATGGTCGAGATGGTAGAGTACCTGCCTCTCACCCAAAAGTCCCGGGTTCGAATCCCGGTCGTGGCAATGGAAAATACTGTGAGAGGGATTTTTCCATTATACACGGATATTGGATGTGTGTCCCTTGTCTTTAAATGTGTAGCCCCCTCCCGCACAAGGCTCAGCCTTCTGGGATAAAGGGGGTCGTAATTACATGTGGTGTATTTATTTATTTATTTATTTATTTAATTGATCGTCACTGTCATTTATTTTTGGCTGAATTGCCAAATTTTTTATTGATAACATTGCTGTGCTTTCTTTAGGATCTCACTCTGGCAACTATGTAGAATTAATTTGAATTTGTGGTTATGTTTTTGACTTTTCAACATAACCTCAGTAATTAAAACAGTCATTCATACCAACAGAATTCAGATTTTCCAAAGCCTCCCCTCATGTAAATAAAATGTGAATAGCATATAGAATGGTCCATTATTGAGGGAAGGATTGACATTTGAATAGTTTTGACGTTTAATTATGTTAAGTAATAATTGTGCCAAAAATGATGAATACGGACTTGCAAACTCGCTTGCAAAGGTTAGTATTTATTGTTATAATCGTAGATAAAGTATTATGTCCTAAAGCGCATAGTAAGGAAGCTACAACCCTTTAATAAATAAATCACTTGATGAATTACATTGCTTACTTCATCTGCGTGAGTTATTTACTACATTACCACTCGTCAAATAATATACTATTATCTCTGAATATTTATATAATTTAACAGATTGACAATTAGGAGCTGCAAAATAATCAAAATAAATCGCCATTTCTATTTTAAAGCGGGGTTAGATAAAATTTTATACGTAAACACGTTATGAAGACGCTAATTTTATTTGAGTCATGTAATTTTGCAGAACTCGCTCTCTTCACTCGCTCGTTCTGGCAAATATTACATTCGTCAAATAAAATTAGACTTTTCATAACTGATTACGTAATAGGTATATTACGTAATCAGCTGATATTCATCATCCCCCTTCAAAGGGTTGTAGCTTCCCTATTATGCGTTTAAGGACATATGTTTATTAATGAAAGTCCATTTATTTTTTGATAAATTAGCGGCCTCTGAAGTTTGGCTTTGTGATCCTTGTCCTTACATGTTTTTCAAGTTCCCACACAATCTTTGTTTTTTTTTATACTTATTATTGAATACTTATATCAGGTTTCGTGTGACAATGTTGTGAAAGATGTTCTTTCTTTAAAATAATAAAAACGTATTTGAGGAAAAAAACTTCAACACTTCAAAGTTAATTGGTTAGGTGCGTGCCGGGCGGCAGCCGGCGGTTAAGATTAAAAAACTATTTAATCGCCGCGCCGCGCGGTTAAGTCGACACTCCCTAGAAATAATTGCCACAAACACAATAGTTTTTTTTTTATTTGAAAACTTACGTTATGTATTTATGGAGATACAAATTATTTAATTTTAATACCGCTGTCGATCCGACGAAACGGTCGGCTTGCAAGTGTATAAGCTGCAAAGATTGAATAATCAATGCCTACATAAATACCTAAACCTAACTCGTTGCTGTCATCGTGCTTGGATTATTTTGATATAGGTAAAGAATAGTAAATATTCACATGTACCTAATTTACCTATGTAATGATTCTTACCTATATCAGAGGCCACTTCATATTTAATTGGCACTGCATTACGAGTTAAAGTCTTTTTTTTGCCGAGAACATTAAGTATTTAGGTAAAGTGTTTTTCACATAATAATTTGTTTTTCAGCACATGATCGTCTATAACGAGAAGTTTAATATTTCCACAGTTATTCACCCACAGTCTACAACGGGCTTGATCATTTACGGGAAATTTAAAGAATGCCGTGTCAGGCGTGGTGTTCCTCGAGTTTTTGCATTTTACATATACACAACAATGGCTTGCAATTGTAAAACTAATTTTTTTAACTTCACCGCTTAAACAAACTTATAACAACGCTTATTGGAATATAAATTAATCTACGAAAATATCTACGTTAGATACGCCACTGGCAAACCGAGTGAGACTAGGCAATGCCAAGTTTAACGCCGATAATATCGCACATTTCAGTCAATGAGGTATGTTAGTTTATGTTCTAGAAGGTAGGTGTCGCGATACTAGCGTTCATAGCAGGTAGAACTTACAGTCGGCGCGTTTAGCGCCGTCTAGTTAAAAATCTTATAAATACTTCAATCAACGGTATAACATAACGTGAGGTACAAAGCCTCTGAAATTCGACGTTTTTCAACTAAATGTAAATCACAGATAATTAAGGCATGCGAGAGAACTTTATTTATGTCTCACTTAGCAATTTATTTGCATGTTATCGATCAAAAATTAATGATTTTATTGATAATAGGCAGGTAACGCGTATCTGTAAGAATTAATTATCAAATTTGCATAATTCATTAGAGGTGACAGTTTTCTTAATATGTTAAGCAAATTAAGAGTAACGTAATATATTCACTTCTATATTTTATTTTATGCAATTTTCTTATTTATAAAAACTGTATGGTTTTATGTCTTGCTACAAATGTACATTACCTGTATACAACGTGGTTAAATAAACATCTGCCTGTCTAATGACTTGTTAGAATAAAATATAGAAATCCGCTACCACACATATTGTCAAGAAGGACAAATCTAATTATTAATTTCAAACATTATTTACTGCAATTCCCAGTACATTACTTTTATTTAATTAAAATCAGGTCATTAAAGTAGAATCATATTGTGCATGTTATAAAAGGTGAAAAACAAATTCATTCGACTCAGCACGTACAGGAAAATGAACCGTGATAAATGGCTGAGCAAGTTATTTTACTGCTGATGCAAAATTGATGACTGCAACTGAGGGTATAAAATTATGTAATAGAGTTAGTTGTATTTTTGGGATTGTCGAGACAAGGTGTCCCATGGGCCAGGCTTCACAGGTGAAGTGCATATCTCCGACCCAGGTTACTTGTTGGAACCTTACCACATGTTTTAATTTACCAAAGTCCACTCTTATAACCTATGGTATAGGTAGAACCCTCTCGTATACCAAGCGAGTCAATTGTCTTAGTAAAATAAACTTCTTAAAATAACTTATGCTAAACGAGTCAACTATCATAGTAAAATAACCATACTCTAGTGTATATTAATATTTGTCTCATTAAATAAACCCCCGCATCATGACATATTTAACCCAGTCGTGACATAGGCACTTAACCTGAAGGGACCCTGTAGGGGTAATCCTTCGACAACCCCAAAAGCATAACTTTTCTAATACCTCTAACACCTCATTCTATTCCCTCAGCTACGGTCATTAGTTTTGCATCGGCAATAAAATAACTTGTTCAGCTTTATACCATGGTTCATTTCCCTGTACGTAAAGTGGATTTTGGGCGATCCAAAAAATAGACATCGAAATAAAAAGGATTATTAAAAAAGAAAAAATATTTGGTAGAACCATCTAGAACCCTTTGTAATTTTCTAGGAATGGAAGTGACAAAATTTTGTATGTTGTAATTTTCCTCCAAATTGTTCCACTTATTAAATGGCATCAATTAACTCCTTTCTACTTCTAGATTCTAAATTCAAATTTGTCTCTTTACAAAATAATCCCAAATATTTTCTCTTGGGTTTACATCAGGGCTTTTTGATAGTAAAAAGTGGTAAGTAATCCTTAAAATAAAACAAACTTTCTAAGATTAGGTACTACAAAATGTGTTTAAGTAAATTACATGATGAAAAATAAAATCATTGTTGAGTTTGCTTGCACTGAGGAAAGCATAGAATCATTCCAAATTTCAACCGATCGGCTACCTACAGACACGTTATCAGGATTCGATTTAGTTGAGCAACTATGGTGGATCAGCGAAAATCGAATGAAAATTGCTATGAGAACATGTATCTGTCGATTGAATCCACAAAAGATTTTCCCATTCAAACTTTATCGTTTATAGTTTTTCAAACGAGTTGAAACGTATCTAAAACGTATCAATATTTGTCAGTAGACTTTATGGTGCTATTCTGTAACCCATTTTACAGCGCTGTAAGGGATGTAAGCCTTGATACCAATATAAAATAGTGTCTATTCTATACCATAAAATGCAACTGTTAATTTGTAAAGTGAAAAACCTAACCCTATATTTAGTGAATGAAATTTTTATTTGTTGTTTGCATTTAAATAAACTGCTGAATAATGAAGTAAGATAGGCTGTCTTAATAAGTAATAATAAAAAGTAAAGTTGCCATTTACATCCTGCTATAATTTTATAGAGGTGTATGTTTACAGCGCTATAAGAGAAAGTTATAGAATAGCATCATTAAATCATCTGATTCTGATACAATGTTTGATAGTAGTTCTTTAAACTTTTCTTTCGACATTGTCAGATGATTTCTAAATCCTACTTCATCCTGCAATACAAATTATTTCAAGAAGATTAATTTCAAGGGGATTCCTCCATACTGGTTTCTCCTTAAAATTCCTTAGGTATTCAAAAACGACAATTTTACGCTATTTATTCCATCCCAAGATAATTGTTCTCAATTCTTCAATCAATAACCAAGACATAATTTTTACACCAGCACGAATAACTGCATTTGACCCTATTTTATCTGACTATTGATTCAAATTTATGCTTGGAACGTGTGAACCAAGAACTTGACTGAATCGTGAGAATCCACATCTACGCTCAGACGTGGATAGAATATCTTCCATTATTATCCGTTTTGATCATATATTCTTCATCGAAATTATGATCCCCTGAGCAGTAAACTTACAATCGACCATTGTAACAAGACTGAAATATCTTTTCATCAGAAAATACCACTCGGTTCCAGTAACTATCGTTTTCATTATTTGCAAACTGCACTCCTGCCTTTAAGTTAACCTTTGTTAGAAGTGACTTTTTTTCTAACTGGAGAAGTTAAAAGAACCTTGCTCTCAAACCCATCCTAGCGGACACTGGGTAGTTAGTTTCTATTTTAGCTTGAACTGGATTATAAAATGGGTTTTGCCTCACATATTGAACCAGGGTATTACATTTATTGGGGTTGCTTTTCTTGGCCGTCCAGAACCCACTGCCTCACTCAAAAAATGAGTTTCTTTTCACTTGTTTTATATAATTTTTGGACAGTAGAACCTTTGCTGCAATTAACTATATTTACCATTAGTTGAAGAGACCACCCTTCTCCAAGTATATCGATAATATTTCCTTCTATACTACTTCGATTAAGAAATACAGTGAAGCATAATCGAGTAATAAAAAGATCTTTTTACTCAAGTAATATGACAATGGCATTGACAATAATAATAAAATATCGCGCGCGATAGATAACCACTAAATAAAATCACAATTATTCGGTCTCCTCTACTGGGATAACAAAAGTGGTCAAAGATGATCATAGAATTAAAAACTGCTATCTCAGTTTATTTCTTCCTTTTGTATTGATTAGGTCAATATCTTTTTTATTGTTAAAATATGAAAAACAGTTCTGTTGTTTGTTTCTTTTCATCTTAATTTAAATATGGTTTTCACCACAGAGCACAAAACTTACATAATTGAGTCCTATTTTCGAACTGATATTATGCTAATTAGAATTTGGTACAGTCGGTGTTTATGTTTGGATGATTTTGAGACGCAAGTAATGCCAAGGGATTTTTAAACATGTTACTTATTATGTAATTCGCATAATATTTTTGAATCACTACATCCTCAAAAAGATGGTATTCGGATGGCAGTTTCTCGCAGAAGAGTAATTGGGCCCGTTGTTTTTTAATCAACACTAGGAGCTGCAGAAACAACATTTTGTCTGTATTCGTTCAACAATGATGAACTTCAGCATGCATGGTTATTTTCAGTAGAACGGAGCAACACGGCAAGAAATAGCTTTTGCGAGTTTTTGATAACTGGCTGAAAAGTTTACCTTGTTTAACCAATATGGACCATTTTTATATATCTTGGATTTTTAGAACTCCTGTAACTAACTTACAAGAACTGGAAAAAAAATTCGCTGAAGAACGTAAAGCCATAATGCCGTTATTGTACAATATGCTTTCGTACCATGAGAAATAGCATAAACTTATGCATTGAATGTGGCAATTGGACAGTTTCTTTAATTTCGCTTTTTTGTTAATAAAAACAGTAACAGTCTTTTATTTAGCTTATTATTTTATCTCTAGAATTAAAAACACATGTGCACATTATTGCAGATGATGTCAGTGTAGGCCGTAACTTGAGAAACTTTGACATAATCATTACAAAAGGATGAAATAAGCTAACACAGCAGTTTTTAATTCCATAACCATCTTTGACCAGACTAATTTATAATATCCCTGTACTGACATCAATCAAAAATGTTCCTAATTTAATTTCCTGTAGGTACATACAATTATTTGAAAACATGGTCAACATTGCAAATCAATATTTAACTGATCACCCTTTTTCTGTATAGATTAATTAATTTTAATTTATATATTTTTGTTAATTAGACTAACTCTGGAAAGAGAAAAGTTAAACAAATAATAGCATATTATAGAACATACAAATTTGGTAAAAATTACCTTTGTCTTGCTGAAGAACTCATGATTGGTTAATTATATAGAATAAGTAGCTTGAGTGGAAACTCATGCATGTCAATCCATTATTTTCCTCTCATCCACTCTAAAAATTATTGACTTACTAATTAGTAATTACCACATCATTTAAGGTCTGTTACACTTCTGACACTTAATAAGAGAACAATGCCAGTCATTGTCTTAGAATATTTTTATTAAACACATTCGGCGCTACCGTGTTTACCCAGCCTCATCTAAATAACAAATTTAAAAGCTTAAAAAACACAAAAGATGCCTCGGTAAACATTTTAGGTTAACGCTAAAATGTGACGGTTAAATTCAAAGTGCCGCCCTCATTAGCACCACGAGAGATACATGGCCTGCTTTAGTTTTTAATGACATGACGCGTACCACGGTCTATTAGATGTCGAGTGTTCGGATGACACTTCTAATAAATTTAATTACTCTTTGAGCTAGCTGGTTGCTTTTGATTTATTGTGTTATGATTTATTAGGTTACGCATTCTTCTCGGGTTATTTTTATAAATGGTTATTTTAGGACTGCGGGCGCTTCATGCTTGTCTATGGTAGTCCTGTTAGATTCCTCGATGTTCGACAAAAAATATAAACATGATTAAGGTTAATTTTTATGTTAATTAATGTGTCTATATCTACATATCTCATAATAGCTATTTCTAGAAGTGTAACGTTGAACGAAATAGGTACGTAAATGACATCATCTTGTTGAACAAGTGTATTTTCTATAGGGTTATAAGTTATAAATTAGTAGATTAGGGGTATTGAGTCATGATGCAACCAAAACCATTCAACAGTTTGATGTTGGTTGGTCTCAAACTTAACGTGGGTTTCATTTTGATGAGTAACATCCAGAGTTATAATTTTGCCCAACTCAAAAAAAACTCGATCGGGTTTATTAAACCAACTTAAAATACGTGCCTACATACATAATAATATAAGCTAATACACTTCATTCTAAATTGTAGCTTTTCAGAACTTATATTATCCCCATTTTAAGGTGGATAAGTCCTTATTTCTCTCTCATACTAGTGTCTGGCGTGTTTCATTCATTCTTGTCTGTTGTTTTTTCTCCACTGATCAATTTTTAAATCATTGATGTTTTCCTCAACCTGTTCCTTCCATCTACTTCTTGGTCTAGCCTTGGATCTATTATATCAATCATCAATCACCAATTCGTTATCGCTCTTAATGCTGTCTTTCTTTTATCTCTTCTGTGTATGTGTTCGTACCAGCTGATTCTCATAGATTTTATAGCTCTTACAATGTTTTCCTTTCCCAGAATCTCTTCCATTTTATGGTTCATGAATTATTACCTTTTCTTTCCAGTATTTTAATTTTTTTTTCTTTGTTATTGGGCAGTGTTACCTATTATTTTCATTGTGTATTGTAATGGTGCCTACTTATAACGGTGCTTTCTTTCTATATACTTACGTAAATTCTTTATACGGAAAACTCGGGAGCCAGTCCTTTAATTTTTAAGTGCAAAGAACTACACTTTTTGGCTCTCCTAATTGGGAGAACAACCCTGAATAGCGAAACAGCGGAGATACGGAATAGCCAGAGGTCGGAAGCTGGAGGTCTATCTAATGGACTTCGACCATACTGCTCAAACGGGTTAATCAGAAATAAATGACAGAAATAATAACTCTTTAAAATAACGTGTTTATTCAGCTATATTTAGAAACAGATTAATTAACTCTAATACCTCCACGACTGTACAGTCGAGTGTGTATAAAACTGTTTAAATCGATTAAAAACAAGTCAAGCTGGCAATCAAGAATCTCTACGCGATTTTATTCCGGAATTTGGAATAAGTTTGATTAATAAATTACTGCGTACGACAAGCAAACGGACCTTTCCACTAGGATGTATTATGCACGGCGGGCAATCGGTTAGCTATAGATATTGTAGTCTATACGGAATATTTAAACACACGGCAAACTACTGCCACAAACGTAGAGCTATTTGTTAATGATTAGGTTGATTAACGTAAGTTTTCCGAGTCAACTCTATGCAGATCAACTTTATGGATGGCCCTAGCGAACAGATCTAACCAGTTGATGCATATAATGACTATTTGGTTTAACGTAGGTTTTCCGGTAACCTATTATGCATGGTGGCTTTTAAGATGGCCTTGCGAACAGATCTCAGGATCCGATGAATATATTAGCAAACAAAAGACCAACGGAGGTATTACTTATTAGCTCTGGTTTGATTTAGTAGTATAATACAACGATACGTACGGACAAAAAGATCTCTGAATATCTATACTTAACAAGGCAGTACCTGCAAATTGCAGCGGACTACGGTGTGTTCTTACCAATATGATATTCAAATAAATTTACTATTAAAACTCGGCGGTATGGAAATGTTGACGGCTTCGGATTGATCTGCAACTGCTGGCGGTAGATCGGATCTGATAATGCGGAATATCTTGGAATGAGAACGGAATAAGCGCTCCTCTCCCTTTTGTAACCTTTATGACATATCTAGGTGGTGTGATAGAGGGTCGGTCACCGACTTGAAACGAAGGATTCGGATGCACAACCCGGCGTTATTTGCAGAGGTCCAGCGGATTATGCAATTAGGCGCATCAATTCAGAACGTCAATAACCGGAAATGAGTTACTTGCAATTTCTATACTATATTGCAAAAAAAAACGGATTAAAACGGATACGGCTTAACATTTTTAGTAACGAATGATTTTTATTTCCGACTCGACCATTATTTACAATAATTCTCGGATTTTGCTTATACGGGGGATTGTCGAAAATTAATCAATTAATTACTTGACTGCTTGTTTACCAGCGGACTTTTTAACAACTCATTAATAACTTAACTAGAACAGGACTTACTTACTAAAAACAGCGGCAGGGTGTACCCAAGTGACGGTAATATTTAAAGCAAAAATTAACATTCCTTGATTGCAAAAAATAACTTCGTTATAGTATGTTAACTATTGGTCTCACTAGAGTCTTATACATATAATAAGTTTTATTTTTCTGCTTAATTTTTTATCTTTAAAATTTTTTTTGTTGCCATGTAATGCTCTATACTGTTTCTTGTATTCTTTCCTTTATGTCTTGCTTTTCATTTTTCCAATTTATTAGTACTTCTAGGTAATTGATTATTTCTACTTCTCTGAATGCGTGCCCTCCACATATAAATTCTTCCTCACTGCAACACATATTGTAGTTTGTTTTTTTTTTATTCATCCTTTCCTCTATTCTTCGCTTCTTCTTCAAGTTTCAATATTGCTCTCTCTAGTTCTTTTTTTCTTTCGATGATCACCACATCATCTGTATATGCTATTGTTTGGACAAAGTTTTTGTTAATACTACATATTCCTTCTATTTTTTTTATTACTGCATCTATGGAGCAGACAGAACGTCCTTGTTTCTCTCCCTTTTCCTACTGGAATGTTTTCTGTTGAACTTTCCGATTCAACGATTATTTCAATCTAAACTAAAAAATTTAAAAATGAAAAGTTACTTATTTGCACCTAATCTCAATGATGCCAGTATAGAGTATAATAAATTGTGCTAACCACTGGATTCCTGTGGTTACGATCTTGATCTTTGCTCTCGTATTTTCTACAAATATTAGAAGGTTTTTAAAATTAATTGGCATTATTGCTTATTATGACTGTATGACATCACTTTTTTAAACTAATGAGGAACGAATTAAGCAAATAAGAATAATTGTAAAAACTCTCTTCACTGTCTAATATACTTACTACCCGTTTTGCAGCGCACACACTCAAAAGCAACTTGGTCACTTTACATAATAGATTGCAGTCCAATATAAAGTTTGCTTTTTCTGAGAACGATAATTCTAAGCAATTAAACATGTCCGCATCGCGCGTTAACTAGAAGCGGTTTTTAAAAAACTGAGCAGATTTGAACGAAAGTAGAACCCTCTGTATTTTTCGGACTTTTTCTACCATTAGCCAGTAGTAGAGGACGGAGTGCCGTAATGTACTTAATGTTTTATTTAAATGATGTTGGCGGTGTTATAAATCAAGTGGGGACCACCCGTGCGGTAGTGCTCCGGCCGCGCAACCGGACACCCGACACTAGCGCCAAAAATGTTAACAAGACACATGACAACTGCCGCCCAACTGTGCGGCCTAGGCGTTTGTAATGGGGCACGGGGAGGTGGTGTATTCTGAACATTCTGAAATTACAATGCATTATTAGACTTTATATTTTAAATATATGAAAAATAATGTAATAATTTGAGTATTTTTACGCCATAAATTTTTTTTTCGAACATTAGATAATAATTTACAGAAAAAAAAAAACGAGCACGTAACCGAAACAGGATATAGTAAAATTAATCGGGTTGCACTATAAACAACCGAATTATGAGCAGGTATAGTAAGATTCAAAATATAAGTAACAATTCGGCACCTTTGACTTTAAATATGTGTTTTCTCCAGCTATAAAAAGACGCTGACAAATATTAAGACAAAGACAGGCGGCATACGACTGTAATGAATTATTACTTATATCTTGCACTTTACTATATCGGGTGTAAACGAATAGTGGGCCTCCCCTGTAACTTCCTCGTTTTTAAAGATATCGGGATAAAATTTTGTATGGTGAAATTAGGTAAGATTTCCAAATTTTTGAGACTTATCCGCCACATTTGTCACTTTCGGTTTCACCGGAAATGACCCCCAATAGTCTTTTCTAAATGGATATGTTTTTACATTTTTTAAATAAAGATCACATTTTTGAATACATTTATGCTATTTTGAACAATTTATACAGTGTTGCACGAAAAATAATTCGAATTCTAGTTGTCAATCTAGATGGCTGCGAATATGTTAAAATTATTTTTGTTCCAATGTAATTCAAATAAAAAATACGAAAACGTCAATATGTCCAATAATACATCATACAGGGTGCCCTAAACTCTTTAAAATCACATTTTTCAAAATAACTCTATTTTTAAAATATTATAATATGGGCCACCCAGACATTCAGAAAGCTCTATTTAGTAGGGGTTAAACGGTACCAATAGTTCCGTAATGTGTAATCGTTACCGGCAGGAATGACAATTTTTCTTAAGAAATTTACGATTTATATCTTAAATTAAATTTTGATCAATCCTGTATATTTGTGTTAATATTTTATGATATGTCATAAATTTCTTAAGAATAATTGTCATTCCTGCCGGTAACGATTATACAGTACGGAACATTTGGTACCGTTTAATCATAATATTAAAAAAAGAATTGTTTTAAAAAATGTGATTTTAATATTTTAGAGCACCCTGTATGATGTTATTATTGGACATATTGACGTTTTCGTATTTTTTATATGAATTACATTGGAACAAAAATAATTGTAACGTATTAGCAGCCATCTAGATTGACAACTAAAATTCGAATTATTTTTCGTACAACCCTGTATAAATTGTTCAAATTAGTATAAATGTATCCAAATGTGACAAATATGGCGGATAAGTCTCAAAAAGTTGGAAATCTTACCTAATTTCACCATACAAAATTATATCCCGATCTTTAAAAACGAGGAAGTTACCAACTATTCGTTTACACCCGGTATACTGCAGTAATATTAAACTCAACTTTTCTATAGATCAAACTGTGAA
The DNA here is from genome assembly GCA_963680705.1 of Rhagium mordax. Taxonomy (NCBI): domain Eukaryota; kingdom Metazoa; phylum Arthropoda; class Insecta; order Coleoptera; family Cerambycidae; genus Rhagium; species Rhagium mordax. The sequence goes on along the minus strand of OY796657.1, from coordinate 23,493,306 downwards.
TACCGAAATATTTATTAATGATGATTCAATTCATTTAGATAGTAACAGTGGCGGTTTTTCAACTACACTATATTTATTGAATACAAATAGTTAATCCCCTCCTCACAAATGCGCGGCAAATTTGAATAGAATGTTTCTATTAGTTGAATTTTTAGAACCCATAAACCCAAGGCTTATAGACTTATAGACTTATAGACTTATAGACTTTGTACTTACGAGCCTTGAATATACAACCAACCACGCTGTTCTCCAATTCAAATCTGTGTCGGCCATTGCGTTTTCATGTTTTAATTTTCTGTGCAGGTTACCCCAATCTCTGGTTCTGCCGTTCTGACTATTTACTGTTGAGTTATTTGTTGTTTTCATTTGCTGTTATTACCATTCATCTAATAAAATAGTATTTTTCAATACTTTGGTGTACATTTTTGTGCATATTATCTGTACAGGGTGTCCCACATAAGAGGTGTTGACTCGATCGCCTGGTTTTATTATTGAGCAAAAATGAAAAACCAAAATCTATTCACATGTGTTTTTTATGAGGAATACGATTATAAGGTCGAATAAGCGATATAACCTCTAACCCACTCGGTGGCGTAGTGGGTTAGAGCATGAGTGGCAGTCATGGCTATGGCCACACTGCCTATCGTGTCGGGGTTCGAGACCCGGCACCGGCAGATGGCAATGTGCGTCTTTTCTAATGTGTAGCCCCCTTCCTGACAGCCTTTGGTTTTGGGGGTTGTCTAATTTCTGTGGTGTGTTTTATATACGAGGGGTGAAAAAACTGATTTTCCAAATTTCATTCACCCTGTATATTATTACGGTAACGATATGGTATATTATTGTGGTTATAAACGCATATGCCATTCATACACCTAACTTTCGGTTTAGCCGGAAATAGCTAACATCCGACAAAAGTTTGAGGACAACCAGTAGGTATATTAAGAAATAAGTGAAAAGTAGCCAATCCCCTGATGTCAGAAAAATATAACATATGTTCTTTTTCCTTAATTTTGAACTTTCTGCGTGAAGTTTTAGAAAAGTAGAGTCAGAACCAAAGAACCAGAGATTGGGGTAATATCTGCATAGAAAGTCAAAACGATCGAATCTGCTCAGTGTGGTTGGTTGAAGATAATTAATTTTGATTAAATGTCAGAACCACATTTTATTTTTTTTGAGATTTTAAATTCCAACGATTCATATTAATTATTTCTACTACCGTGCGTCAAGTACTAACTTTACACACACTGTGTAGTGCGTAAAGTTAAATTTTACGCACAAAGAAGCCATAGAAAACACAGAGATCGATGTTCCGTATAAGAGCTCACTTGCTTCAAAAGTTAACCAACATCTTTGAAACATCATGAATTCAAAATTTTTACTAGAATCCAAAAACTTTGCTGCAATAGTTGTTTTATATGCTTTACAGTAAAATTTTTCTCCCTTATATTATACAGCGTGTAACATAATGGAATGTCATAAAACTCATAATTGAGGGAGCGTATTCCTTGTACAAATTTAAGAATATTTTGTTATATAAACATTTGTCATGAGAGCCTTTGTTTAAAAGATACGTTGTAGTTTTCAATAAATACAAATATTTCCCTAAATATCTTTTGAACAAACGTAGATATTGAACAGAAATTTTGTATGTACGGCGTGATCCACTTAACTTTCCCTCCCCACTTTTCTCTGTTTTTTTTATTGTATGTAGTCACAAAATATTGATCTAACAGAAGTTGTAGGTCTTTTTCTATAGTTTTTAAATATGATATTAAAGAAAACAATTGAAAAATAACTGCCGAATTTATATACAGGGTGTTCCAGTTAAAACTCCCGGCGTCATTTTCTCGACGACTGAAAGAGATATTCTTTTTCTGTAAAAGGAATTCACTAAAATGCATAAATGACTTTAGTTTTGAGTGAAAACGGCCTTTCTCCTCATTGAGATATAGATGCGGCGTTGAGATGCAAAGAAATTAATCGATCCCAGAAACCTTGAAAATAGATGCATGTGAAAGGGCACTTAATTCTAAAAAGTATTTGTAATATAAAAATTTTTGAATAAGTCAATAGTTTTCGAGATATTTTAATTTAAATATAATTTTTTTTAATGACAAATATTGTCACAACTTTTTTTAAATGAAATTTTAGACGATAGATCCTTCAAGGCATTTTTCATAGTAAAATAGTCTGATTTAGATAGTAATGAAACAAATTTATTTAAACTCGCGGTTTCACCGGAAATTACATTATTTTTTTATTTTCAATGGGATACCCTGTACATTTTGATATAAAATTAAAGAAAATATTATTTTAAGCATCTTTTCAAATATAACCATGTAGATGGATGGTTACATTTGAAAAGATACTTAAAATAAAATGTTCATTATGTCACCCTGTATAGCAATTATAACTTTAAACAACCTTCTTTTTGAATGGCTTGATAATCCCTTTAAAGAATCCATTTTTGTTACTTTTCTTTTTTTTTATCAAATTAATTTTATAACATTTACATAAAAATTTTAAAAAAATTCAAGACATCAGCAATTATTTATTTTTGATTTCATTTATAACGAAAACTTTCTTTCTGTGTATGAAAATAGTGAGAGAAGTAAATTCTAAAAAGTTGAATTAGAATCATATAATTACTAATTCGTACTTAAACGTTTTCTTTTTTTTGCGGTTTTTACACTGTAGGTATTTATTCCACAGGCAATAGATACTAATACCAAAACAAGCGATTGCAAAATATAAAGACTCAAAAATACTTGGTAATCTCAGTCACAACATTATGAGCTAAACGATAAGGTCTACACGTGTAACTTTTTGGATCCTATTTGTGGAACAGATATTACGATACAGGTTTTAAATCCAAAGAAAGTGGTAAAATAAAATCTGGTTATGTTGCGATTTCGCTTCAACAAAACTAAGAGTGTTCTCATGTCACTTCTGAGCTGATAATAATTTAAATCCTTTAAATAATTACATTGTGTTTGTGTTCATTGTAACATACATATTTGATCCCTTTTCTCTGCCACTGCCCGTTCTATTCCATTCTATCTATTCATGACAGTTGTCGTAAAGGTCGACATTTGTCTCTAATTAGAGCAATTGTGGCGCAGTTAGCAAAGTCCTAGGGACATTAGGGCGGTATTAAATGAGTTGAAATATGGGTCCACAGGGGCCCAACTTATTATGGGGCTATTTAAGAACCCGAGAGCATCATTATTGATGGTAGAGAGCTTGTTACTTGAATATGTTGCTAATATGCGAGTGGGGTAATGGCTATCATGGTTTTTGAACAATGATTATACAGCCCAAGTGGCTATAAACTACACAATAATTGTGTACATAAATAAACCGCTGAGGAGGATAGGGACACAGTTATTTTATACAGTTATAAATACACTATAGTTATTATTTTCGCAGAGTGATAATGCATAACGTTTTAGAGTTTCTACTTTATATTACAAGGGAATATAGATTACTCTGCTTTCAAAATTACGTTAATGGTGCACACAGTCATGTTAAGAGAAACAAAATTCATCAATTAATAATGAAGACAATGTGTGAACAGGTTACATAAAATGTTTATTATTATTATTAATTTAAATTGGACTAAATACCATATTCGGTATTAATTAAAATATAACAAAGAAATCGTGACGAGGGTAACAACTTTTGCCACTTAGGTATAAAAAGCAGCATACTTTAAGTGGAAGCCCCTCTTAATTAATCTCCTTACCTGTGGTATATAATGATTAATTTCGCGTTTTTATAATAAATGATTCCGGTAAGACGATAGTATCAGTGAACATTTAAAATTCATATGAACCTGAAGTAAATTTAGTCCATTAAATTAAGTGTCCGGCAAAGAAATAGCTATGAATTCAAAGCATGGTCTGTAGATTATCAGGAATATGGGCTAGCTTTAATTCTGACTTCTAATAAGAACCGGCAATCTTCTATTTGTTTACAAACACCAGATGATATAATAATATGTCAGTTACATAAGTATCCCTAATCACTGATACATAAATAAACGAATCGTATAGCACTGCGGATGAATTGAATTAAATCAATTAAATAAAGAATATAAAACGACACATTATCTACTAGCTCAATGAAAACTAAAGATAAAATATGATAAATTTAGAAACATAAAAAGATACAACAAAATTTATTAAAACGCACAGACAGTCAGAATAAAAACTTTAATAAAATGAATAAAGGTTTAACTCATTTCTTGCATAGAGTAGCGCAGATAACAACCATGTAATTAAAAACAATGAGAAACAGAGAAAGTCACATGAAGAACAATTTCTATAAAATAATTTACCTATATAAAATTTCCAAAGGTATGCATAAGACTTGAGTTAACTGCACATATCTTCTATCCCAGGTTTGACGAACCAACGTGGGGCGCGGAAATTCGGTTTCCAAAAGTAAGGTTAGAATAAGATTCTCTGAAAGTCAAGGCACAGAACAGACCACTGACATACTGACATACAAATGGAAAAGAACAAGGAAAATTATATGAAATTAAGATATCAGACACAGCCAAGGAAATGTCACGAATGGAAGAAAAACAATCAGGAAATGGAATAGAAAATGCCAGTATGATGGAAATGATAAAGAAATTAATGGAAGACATAGAAAAGAACAGGAAAGAAAGGGTACGAATTTCGGAAGAAATGATAGAAAAGAACAGGAAAGAAAGCATACAAATACAGAAAGAAAATGTAGAAATGGCTGAAAAGAACAAGAGAGAAAGCATACAAGAACATTAAAGAAAGCATACAAATGCAGAAAGAAACAGTACAGAAAATCGATGACAAAACAGAGAAGATACAAGGAAACATAATGATAGACAACAGAAAATGTGGCAGAAATGTTTGAAAAATTTCAACGAATGAAGAAAAGAAAATAAAGAAGTCAAGGAAGATTTAAACAACATAAACTACAGGGTAAAATTGCTTGAAAAAGAAACATAAACATAAAAAGACAAGTAAACCAAATAAATTTCAAAATGACAGACTACGAGGAGAAATTGAAGACAAATTTGATAGTATGACCAGGCTGACAGACAGAAGGGACCAAAAGTGCGAGGAAAGAAGAACACTATTAGATGAAGGAATAAAACAATGCCAATGGAACCTATATAGAAGGGGATAATACTATAAGTGTCACAGCTTATACACAAGGCGCAAGGCACAAAACTATATTTCTCTGGGGATTATGTCTTGATTAACAAAGTATATTGAAACTTTACCAATGGCAATCGATTTAAAGGCATATATACAATCCAAACTACTAGGGAAGGCCCAATTTTCATATAAATTGATAGAGGACAGGTATAATAATATAAGAGAATTTGAAACATTATTTTGTAATGAATATTGAAGGGATCACAACCAAAACCGAGTCGAAACAAATTTGTTAAATTGAAGATATAGAACTGACAAGGTAACGTCTAGAGAGACTTATATTATGCGGAAGTTTTATAATGCGGAACATTTAGAGCCATAATTGACTGAAAGGGAGATTGATAAGTACTTGAGTAAACATTTTAAAGATGACTCGAGAAAGGTAATTGTAACACAAGGAATAGAGACAATTGAAGATTTAATAGAGTATATTAGGGTAATTGGTGACGATAGGACAGACTGAAAACGAAAAAACTATAGACGGACGTACAGACAAGACGACAGAAACTTTGAGAGAAAGGACTATAACAAGGAAAAGCAAAATTATACATGAGACAATCAAAAGTACAGAGATAGGAGAGAGAACAGAAATTATAATGAAGGAAATCAGAATCATTAGAACGACTACAGAAACAATCAGAATTATAACAGAGACAATAGGGAAAATACACAGACATACAGCATACAGACGGAAAGACAATAGGCAAACGTATGCTCAGGTTAGCCAATTGATCAATGATCAGGACAGAAACCAAACAAGGTAAAAGTCTCGAGCATATTACAGAGGGTTGGTAGTTTAAGTTAATTTTAAGATTGCCATTGATTGCAAATTTAATAGTCAAATAAAAGAGCTAATTGTCAAGTTGAATTGTTGTTTTCCTCAATTTCATTGTGACAAAGCACAAAAGGTACATCAATTAAAAATAAATTTAAACATATTAATAAATAATTACAAAATTTAAAGTCATAAAATAAAAATAAATAAAAATACAGAACAATATATTGTTGGTAAAATATGTTTAGTTTGAAATTTTTTAAAATATAAATGCAAACATTGCTAAAATAGAATTTTGCTAAGAATGGGAAAATGAATTCAGTATTTTTTCAAAAACCATGTCAATAATAATTCTCTATGATAAAATATGAAATAAAGTTCCCATGAACATGGGTCCGTTTTTAAGTCAAACTTTTTAAGGAAGCTGCTCGTAGGACCCTTTCAATGGAGTGTCCAAAATGTGGTTTTTATTTTGTGCTTCATAAACTCCTTGGAATACAACGATGAGGCAAATCCAATTCGGTAATAAAATGACAAGAAACCGAAAGCTAAAAAGAATGAACCCGAAAATTAGGAATCCCTCCTCATTCAGTAAGAATTGTTGCACTCTGTATGAAGAAAATATAGAATATTATTAATACCACTAAGTAAAACACTTCCAGTAATACCGGATATTATGGAAATAAAAAAGTTTTTATAGATATATGAATATTTTAGGTCCGAGTTTGGGACAAGATGTTTAAAATAACATTCTTTAAAAAAAATAAAGGTGTGGTGTTCCTGGTTTCTTAACCGATCTATATTTATGTGAATTATTAGAAACGATTTTACGATTTAAGTGTACGTTAGCGCTATATGATTTGGTGAGTTAATAAAAGAGCAGAAAGTTATACTGATATTAAAATAGAAGCTACTTATGTTAAGACACAATCATGCTATATTTATCCAAAGCAGTAGAAGGGAGCAAAAAGTATTAACATATTGAATCGATGATATTAGAGTTTCAGCCTTAATCAATGATTTAACCTGAATATTAATTATGAAAGATAAATTTTTTTTCAATCAAATTTACTTGCTCCTGAGTTATATTTTTTTAATTTCTTTGAAATTTTTTTTATTTTGGACGCAATTGCATTTGTAGCCGGTATTTTTACCTATTTTCATTAATGTCAACATTTTTCAATCTAAATTAAGTGGCATAATTATTTCTGAAATTAATAGAAAACGTTTAACTAACTTTATTCGATGGCTTCGTTAATAATAATAATTTATAAAGGTTTAATAAGAAAACTAATTGTTCAATATCTCATGTTACATTTCTATACTCCATCGTGGTGTAAATATCTTAATACGTGGATACGCTACTGGTTTAATTTGAAAATAGTGTTTATGTGTCGGGAGGTTCGAAACAGGTTATTGATTCTAATTAAGCGCACACTGTAACATCGAAAGTGCATATAATAAATTAGGTCTCCTATAAAAGTTCGCATGGCATTTGTACGTTAGGCAGTCAAATGAGTGCACTGAGCTGTATTTATTCCATTTGCTGCCAAACGCCAATAACAATTAAAATATTAATGACTCTTTTACATGCAGTCAAGTATTTTTAGAGAATATTATATTTTTATAAGTACAGTCTGAATATTATTCCCATATGAAATAAAATGACGATTTGAATTAGACGCGAAAAATTAAATAATTTTGTTGCTAATGCGTAATGAAATGATGACGTGGTGACTTAATGTCGTTCGAGATTATTAAGAACTAAGCTCGCTTGTAGGCATTGTGCGTTAACATGTACCATGCTGATGAAGGCTAATACCTTTAGATTTTAAAATTTTCTTTAAGTTCCTATCGAATTCCTTGTTAGAATGTCATTGGCAAGATGACGCATATACAGGGTGTCCCATTTTTTAGGGGTAGGACTTCAGGAGGTGATAGAACATCAAAAAATAATAGTACTTTCTCAAATGAACTATATGTCGGAAAGGCGTATTTTTCGAGATACAGGGCGTTGAAATTTGGAAAAAGAAATAGTTTTTCTTTTTTTTTTTCCATTATTAATTTGTAAGTACTTGAATATCAAATTTTGTTCTTGATAATTATTTATTATGAATCTATTGAAGATGGAATTGCATTTTGATTTTTTTTAAGAAATGAATCTCAATCAACAACTTTGGACGAATATACAAGAACACCTATTTTTCAATTTTCTACGAAAACGGTGCATCTGACGGAATTTACCAAAGGACCAGTTCTTGTTCAAAATTCATCAACAAATTCAAAAATATTATAATTTTGTCGAACCGGTCATTGGCGTATCACATTTTCCGCAAAAGGAGGTTCAGCATACCCGAAGGAAACGCCCCTGGTAAACGATATGACGCGTTCCACCGAGTTTTCCATGAAGCTTGATACCAGTGGACAATACACCAAATTTCAGTTAATAACTCCATCCGTTTGGGCTAGAAAGAAAGAAAAACTATTTCTTTTTCCAAATTTCCAAACGCCCTCCTGTATCTCGAAAAATACGCCTTTCCGACATATAGTTCATTTGAGAAAGTACTATTATTTTTTTATGTTCTATCACCTCCTGAAGTCCTACCCCTAAAAAATGGGACACCCTGTATAAATCTTTTCAATACGATGACAATGCTAAGACATAGCATATGCAATTCTATTAAGACAAAACATAGCGATTAAGTATAGAGAATACTAAATTCTGTTAATAATAAAAATTCTTTACTATGAGATGAAACTTACAACTAAAATTCCTGTGCACAAAATGTTGTCCTAACGAGTAACTTGTCGATTGAAAAACTAATTAGAAAGAATAACTGACTTTCATAAATTTAATTACAGGATTGTTCTATTGCGTACAAGAAACAGCATAGCTTTTAGAGTAATTTACCAGCAATTTGGTATACAATTCATTGATATAGTACTAATTAGAAGAAATATAAATTCACCGTAGCACATAAATAAATTTAATAGGCTTACAATTAATTAACATATCGTAGAAATACTTGCGAGCATTTTTGCAATAAAATAAGCCCAACCAGCGTGTTTTATATATAGTAAAAGAGCGTACGAGATTATTAAGATAAAATCAATTAAGTCACTGTTAATTACTTTATTGGGTTGTGACAGTTCTTTATGAATACGGTTACAGCAAACGCTCGTAAGATTTTAATCTGCATCTTTCTCTTCGCATACTTTGCTCTCAATTACCTGAATAAATTTGCAATTATGTTATAATTATATAATTATCACATTCGTATAATATTAATTAATGCCCGCGGAGGCATTGGCGTCAGTTTTTATTTATCCGTATAAGATAATTTAATTTGACAGTTGCAATCAAGATCCTCTAATTCCAGCTTAGTAACAGCGAATCAACTTATTCTTATAAGGTATATTCTTTATATCAATTGGTAACATCTTTGTCAATTATAACTATATTTTCCCATGAGCAAGTAACGTATTTCACCGTAACGCAATGCGCTATTACCAGATACATAGAGAATAACAAAATACATACTAACCTCATAATGATACTTCTCTTTAACTTGATCTGCTGACCATAGAAAATTAAAACATTAAATAAATAAAAGTTACCGTCCTCAGTATTAGTAGAAAAAATCATAATTTACATCAGATTCAGATGGAAATCATGGTAAATTCAAAATTGTCTTGGTTCGGATCCGTCGTATCTGCGGCTTCTAAGTATATGAAAGCTAACATATACAAATATATTTACTGAGAAAATGTTTCCTTCACCTTCAGTTTTTCTTCGTCTCTCATACGCGCCATTTTTAAAGTACCAAGTTACAGTTTGAATCCGCATCTAATCAGAGATGTTATGGCTTTGCAGAGAGGTAAAGATGATTCGTATATACCATAGTGTGCTATATTAAAAATGTCTTAAGCTCTTTAGTATGATCGCCTCAGAGGCCACTCTGCAAAACTGTCGCAACTTTCATTAAAATTTTAGAACAAATAGAATTTTCTACCAACTCTTTACCTCCGTCTATCAATTCCTTAAAAAAAAGCAGTTGCAAATGTCACATATGTATAAAAAGCGGTTCATCTTCTTTGGAACTATCAATTTTCTATAACGCTGTATTAAAATCATTATTAAACTAAATGGTGGAAAAAGTTCTCGTTTTGTATTTTTAATATAATAAGTTTTTCGGTGCCATTAATAATAATTATAATGGTGCGAATAATAATAATAATTGCAATGGGCCGTACTAATAAAACAGTTGGGTTTAGAAAAACTCTAGTAAATTACTTCCATAATATCCATGAAATGTATAAGTGTAGTCATCACTTTTTGATCGGCATGTAAAATATATTTCCTGATAAATGCACTAACAAATTTCAGACTTGAAGTGCTAAACCAATTATTTCCTGGCATCGACGCTCGGAATTTGTAGAAAAAATAGAGAGATCTTAAAATAGTTGTTTGTGGCACGAAAACGAAAAAATCAGTTTTTCAGTTTATGTAGTATACAAAGATGTTCCTTTCGTCCAAATATTTAAACCAAAAAAAACGTAATTTTTAAATACAATGAGAAAAATAATAATTTTGAGTATAGCCCGAATAAGAAAACGGTAGTTAGTAGCAATGACAATTCCATAATGAACGTTAGAACTATCTGATAAGATTGCCAAACGCTACTCCTTTGTCTTCTTAACAATACTGTAAATACTGTACGGATCCTATATATTCCATTATTGGAGTATATTTTCTATCTGATTTCATATACTGTTTTATCACCACCAGATTTACAGTGTCTATATAAATATGACTCCCAATTGCACCCCTTCTCCTAATACCTAGGAAAAGCATAACGTAAATTGTTACATACTATAGGCGACCAAAATAAGCATGTGCAATGTGCATCAATATTTTGCAGTCTAATTTCTGTGGTGTGCCATAAACGAATGAAATTTCGCTGTTTCAAAAATAGTGGCAAGTTGTTTTACAAATCTATCTGGTTGTCAATTAATTAACATATTAAACTTTAATACGTCTTCATCACACCGCACCTGTGTTGCTTGTTGGACTTTCACATTTGGGAACATCTATCACACTATACAAGTTTCTCCGTTTTTCTGCAGTATTTTAGTTAGTAATTACTGATTTGAAAATGTGTTGCCGATTGGGATTAATTCATACGACCTTCTTCTATCATCATACTCATCATACGTAATCATCATGAACACCTTCATTCTTCCGTTTAAAGAAAGAAAATCATTTTTGGCCACCCTGTATATATTAGGAAGTGAAAATGATTCAAAAACATGAATTAGATGTTTCGTAATTAGTATTCACATATTTTATTCTTATAATCTCATAATTGTGACAGTAGTAATTTTTTCAATGGCATTATTTCAACAAAAAATTTATTCAATCAATCAAACTGCTGGATAATTGAGGCGGAGCAAGCGAATTTTTAGGTTAACTTTAAAGTCGAATATTTTGCGAACCAATACAGATATCGATGTGCGGTTTGCAGAATTTGAAAGAGAATTTACTTCTGAAGAATGCACTGGGAGCACAGAGAAACTATGAGCGCCAATTCTCAGTTATCTCAGGGTTCGTTGGGTACTTTTCTAGAAAAACTAAACTTGGTTAAATAGACTTTTAATAAACAAGTACTAATTTATAATAGTACAATCCTTTACAATAAAATTATCAAAAAGTTAATACAGATACTCCCGGGAGACAGAGGGAACAAATAAATGCTTATTTTAGGTTGAACAAAAGGCTTAAGCAATACGCAATGGTAGCTGCTTCCAACATACACCAAATTAACAAAAGTATATCGAAACTATACGTTGTTTGCCAATGTATTTAAAACAAACTGGATTTAGAAAGTTAATGCCCCAATCGGGTGATACACAAACAACACCGGTGGATTCTAATGGCGTGATAACCTTAAGATGGAACGTACTTACGTCGTTTTCTTATTTTCTGGCACTTTCTAAGCAGACAAACTGGACAAACAGTATGCTGTTATGTTAGCTGTACCTGGATACTGTTGATCACGTTTTATTATTACTTTATACAGAGGATTTACCTCATTACACTTGTACACAAATTATTTCACCTTCGAGCACTCTTCCCATGGCACCCGTCTCGGCCGCCATCTCCCAGTCTCTCCCCCCTTATCCCCAACTGAACAAAACTCAACATTTCATCGGGCGCGAAACCAAACAACATTCAAATATAAAACGCTTAAATAAGGTCCGGCTCACAACCCCCTCTTTTTCTTAAATGAGACATAAATAAAATTTACTTCGAAATTGAGAAAAACTAAATGATTTGAGCTAAATAAAGATTTCAACTCGCGCATGGCAAAACTGTATGCTACGCCTATGACTAATGAAACTATATATACAGAAACTAAAAGAACACTTATCTTATAACTGTTCGGGAATGGTATAATAAGGCTTTAAATTTATTACATTCTGCTTACCCAGAGAGAGACCAGTCGAATCTTCCTGGATTAGATACGAATTATTATTATAATTTTCAAGAACAGTACATGGCCCCCGGTATATTAAAAAGAATTTTTTTATAGTATGATCTTCCGCAGAAGACAAAGAATGATTGCGAACGAGGACTTTATCCCCTACTTGAAAGACTGTTTCCTTCCGGCCCGCAACTCGTAATTTTCTTTTTTCGGCCTTTGTCCGAAGTCTTTCTTTGGCTAATTCAATACGTTCAACACCTCGATACGGTGCCTGAGGGTAATTAAAATTAATAACAAATTTATTACTTATTTCCAAACCAAAATGAAGTTCTAACGGTGAAAATCCCGTAGAATCATGAATGACCCGATTAAGGTAACCTTCTACCTCTTTTAACTTATGCCCCCAACTACCATGGGATGCATGGCAGTAAGCCCTCATTAACCTACCTATTTCTTTATTAATTCGCTCAGTCAAATTTCCTTGTGGGAAATAGACACTGACATGTGCTGTTCGAACATTGTTTTCCTGCAATGTCTTATACCAAATTTTACTATCAAAATAAGACACATTATCGGACAGGATGGTATTGGGTTTTCCCACTCGCTGGAAATAATCCCCCACCAGACATCTTAAAATAGTTTTGCTAGTTGAACTCTTTAATGCATATAGGGCAACATATTTACTGAAAGAATCTATTATAGCTAATATATATTTGACACCCCCCCTTGACGGTGGTAACGGTCCCATAATATCTAGGCAAACCAACTCATTTGGTCCCTCCGGTATAACACTATACAATTGTCCAAAGCATCGAGGAGATACCTTGCTTTTTTGGCATAAATCGCAACCTGCTAAAACCTGTCTAATGATTTTACGAAACCGAGGCCAATAAAACCACTTAATTAACGATAAATAACATTTTTCAACACCGAAATGTCCATTTTCACAGTGATCTTGTTTAATAAGGTCAATTTGCTGACATTTCGGAATGCATAACCTACAATTTCCCTGTGATGTACGACGGAAAAGCAAGTCTTCATATAAGAGAAACCAGTCCCCATATCTCTTGTTCTCACCCCTGTCTATTCCCGCAATAATTTTATTACAGAAAGGATCTCTCCTCTGTTCGTCTTTAATTTTCTCAAAATTTTGTTTAACTTTTCCCTCTAACTCGGATACTTTAACAGAACATATCTCTACCCAATTAAACATAGCTATTTCAATCCGGGTATTTTCTAAATTATTCGCTGAACCCGGCCGATCCCCAGGATATCTAGATAGACTATCAGCGATTTGGTTAAAACGACCCGGTATATAAAGAATATCCACGTCATACTCTTGGATGTACAAAACCCAACGAGTCAATCTTGAGTTAAGTAATTTACATGATTTAAGAAAAACTAACGCCTGATGATCAGTTACTACCGTCACAGGTTGCCCTAACAAAAAAACACGCCAGTGGCGCAGCCCTTCAACTACTGCTAATGCTTCCTTTTCAGTAATCCCATAATTAATCTCAGCATTTTTAAGAGACCTGCTATAGAATGCTAATATCAACTTTTCTTGAGTTATCGGATCTTGCTGAAATAAACAGCCCCCTATCGCGTACCCAGAGGCGTCGGTTTGGACATAGAACCTTAATTGCGGGTTAGGATGTTTTAAAAGTATCAGTTCCCCAAAACGTTGCTTAACCTTATCAAAATTTTCCTGTTCAATAGACGTCCACCTCCATTTTACGCCTTTCTTTAAAAGACCTTGTAAAGGGACTAATACTTCACTCAACCTTTCGACATATCGTCTCTCGTAATTTATAATCCCCAGAAACGCTTTTAACTGCTTTACATTTCGCGGCACCGGATAATCATGAATACTACGAATTCTTTCCTCATTGACCCGGATTCCCCCCGCTGACAATATGTGGCCTAAAAAATCCACCTCGCGTTTAGCAAAATTTGATTTAGACAGCTTAACTGTCATTCCCGCCTGAGCCAATTTTTCGAATAAAATTTCCAAATGTTTTAGATGAACCTTAGAATTAGGCGAATAAATCAATATGTCATCAACATATGCAATTGTAAAATCTTCTACCTCGGCTCCCAATGCTTTTCTTAGTCCCCTAATAAAACTAGCAACAGCCGTGACTAAACCAAAAGGTAACACCTTGAAAACATAAGTTTCCCCCTCTAGGGAAAACCCTGTATATTTCCTATGATTTGGGCAGAGAGGAATCTGCCAATATGACGAAGATAAATCTATTGTGGACAGCACCTGATTATTTGTAAATTTGTACCATAAATCATTCGGATTTGGAGGAACAACATGGTCATTCTCCATACGTTTATTCAAATGCCTCGCATCCATACATATTCTCACAGAAGAAGTTCCCTTCTTCTTCACTAAAACTAATGGGCTTACATATTCAGTAGAACTTTTCTCAATAATCCCCCACTCTAACATCTGACCAATTTGTCCTTTTACCTGTTCCTTATACGCGTGCGGAATAGGAAATGATCGAAAATAGAAAGGCGAATAATCTTTTAGAACGATCTGATGTTCATAACATTGAATAAGTCCCGGCTTATCCTCGAACACCTGACGATATTTGCTTAATAAATTGAAAAGCTCATGTTTTTCCTTATCCTCAAACATTTCAGCTCGATCTACCACTGATTGAATCTCTCCGGATGCAAACCCCGCCTGACAGGAAACCTTCTCTATCTCAAAATTCTCTACTCTCACCTCACTCACCTGTAGACTTTCTATCTCGCACTCTTCCTGATTATATTTTATAGCAACAACGTCTCCCTCTTTTCGATGATATTTGATTAAATGTTTACTTGGCAGTAGTTCAATATTATTGTTAGCCATCCAATCTATTCCCAATATAATATCTCTGACCAAAGACGGAACTACCACGAATACCCCCTCAAACTGCTCGAACTGACAGCTAAACCGCAAATATACTTGCTCAGAAATTTTCTGAGTACGGCCCCTTATAGCCCCCAGTAAAGTTACGCCACTGATGGGTAATATCGGAATATTTTTATTAACCTCTTGAATCTTTCTCAGAAAAGCCAAAGATATACACGATAACTGACTACCAGAATCTACTAAAGCATTGACAATATTTTTTTCTACCACTAAAGTAACAGTAGGACACTTTTTTATAGGACAAGAAAGTTTTTCTTGTTCCTCCTCTAGAAATAGCTCCCGATCCGCATTAAATACTGAACATGTCGGTGCAACCCCCTCACCCCCTTCTATATTAACGTTATCTAGGACGTTGGACTCATACCGCTGTTCCCTAGCACTTGCCACCACCTCCCTATTTGAAGTGTTTTCTCGTGACTGACTAGCATTATTATTTGTTGTTCGAGTAATAGCTTCTGAATTTCTCGAATTATTCCTCTGATACGAATTTCCCCCTTGACGTTGAGGTGGTTTATAAGTACCCCGTTGTCGACTCTCGCCTACCCCTTGACCTTGGTTATGTACAAAATTTTGTTCTAGGTCCCTATTATTATCATCAAGCCACTGTAATTGTTTTTCAAAATCTTCCAAACTCCGAGAAACTTTTAAAAGCAATTGGTTTGGTATCGGAAAATGATGTACTAATAAGTCTATTAATTTTTGATCAGTAAAAGACGTAGATAAATATTTAGCCTCTTTAATCAAGGATCTAAAATAGTAAACCCTCGAACAGTCACTTTCAAACCATCTCCCAAATTTTAAATTGTCGTGAACCTCTCTCTGAGCTTCAGCACTCCAATATTTATTTAAAAAAACACCTTCAAATTGCTGAAAATCGCAAAGTCTATCGTCTATCTCATCACCCCATTCTGCAGCGCCGCCCTTTAGACCTAATAAAGCTAGTCTTAATTTTTTTTCCTTTGGAACTCCCGCGTCCCTAAATAATTCTTTTAATTTCCGTATATAAGCTACAGGATGTAATTGTCCTTTAGGGTTAAATTTTAAATCCTTGCCCCCTAATGCAAAGAAATCATTTAAATATGAACTATTATTCGAGCCCAAACCAGAAAAGTGTATTTTAGTGCTTTCCACTTCCCTTTCTTTCGAGTCCAAATCTAAACTCTTATCATTTACTTTGATAGATTTTTCTAAACTTTTTTTTAACAACTCTGCCACAGAATTTTGAGTATGTAGTACCTGAGATAATAATTGCTTATTTTCAGCCCGTGAATAAAGGGACTGTTGTATTACTTCTGACAATAATTGTTCATTTTTTTGTTGATATTTAACAGAGTTATCTATAAATGATTCTAATAATTTTTGTGTATTTGAATTGTTTATATCATTATTATTTTTAAATTCAACTTCTGAATCAGATCCCTCAGATGATAAACCCCTTCTAACCCCTGACTGTCCGCCAGTGAGATCATTTTCACTTTTTGCGGCCCGGGTATTGTACGGCCGACCGATCATTTTTCCAAACTATTATAAATGTTGTGTGGTTACGCTTACATACAGTCACTTAATTCGAGTTATCTTTAAATACACAATATTACACAATGTCAAAAATCAAAACATCCACATGTAAAACTGTAAAATACAAGTGAAACAAAGTCTAGTCTTTCTTTGACCCTTTCAAAACACGCAATAATTTATTTTACTACGCGCCACGCGTTGGGAGTCATGTGCACTGGGAGCACAGAGAAACTATGAGCGCCAATTCTCAGTTATCTCAGGGTTCGTTGGGTACTTTTCTAGAAAAACTAAACTTGGTTAAATAGACTTTTAATAAACAAGTACTAATTTATAATAGTACAATCCTTTACAATAAAATTATCAAAAAGTTAATACAGATACTCCCGGGAGACAGAGGGAACAAATAAATGCTTATTTTAGGTTGAACAAAAGGCTTAAGCAATACGCAATGGTAGCTGCTTCCAACATACACCAAATTAACAAAAGTATATCGAAACTATACGTTGTTTGCCAATGTATTTAAAACAAACTGGATTTAGAAAGTTAATGCCCCAATCGGGTGATACACAAACAACACCGGTGGATTCTAATGGCGTGATAACCTTAAGATGGAACGTACTTACGTCGTTTTCTTATTTTCTGGCACTTTCTAAGCAGACAAACTGGACAAACAGTATGCTGTTATGTTAGCTGTACCTGGATACTGTTGATCACGTTTTATTATTACTTTATACAGAGGATTTACCTCATTACACTTGTACACAAATTATTTCACCTTCGAGCACTCTTCCCATGGCACCCGTCTCGGCCGCCATCTCCCAGTCTCTCCCCCCTTATCCCCAACTGAACAAAACTCAACATTTCATCGGGCGCGAAACCAAACAACATTCAAATATAAAACGCTTAAATAAGGTCCGGCTCAAGAAGCTTGTTGATTCAGAATTTCATGGTTTTAAACATCTCACTGTCTATGGGGGGGGTAAAAGAAAATTATGTTTTTTTAACCAAAGTTTTTAAGTACCGGGTTTCCACAAAAAAATTTTTTTGGTTGGCATTTTTCTGGTCTTTTGTTTATAAGGAAAAAAGCGATTTCTCAAATTTTTGATATCCCTCTTCGTTCATGAAATTTCGATTTCCGTCTAAAACTCTGTAAATTTCAGGTAAATTTCCAAAATTTTATCCACAAAACGTATCTTTGAACAATCATTTGTTGCATGGGTAACATTGCAATAGATTACCATATGATAACAATGTTATCAATTATAGAGATGTCATTAAATTGTTCAGGATTTTTTGGAGGAAATAATATTAACCAATTAACCAAAACGCGTGCCTTTAAAATCGACTTCATTGAGCATGGCTGGTCTTCTTTAAATTGTTTGTACAATCAGAAAAAATGAGCCTCAAACAAGTATGGTTCGGCGATGTCAGGAGGTTTTCAATGAGCTTCTGGAAGGTGTTACCAGGTATTAGATAGTTTTCCCATTAGCCTAAAATTTTCCGTTTAAAGCCTCACTATCAGTAATGTAATACTGTTTAAAAATTTTTCTTTGCTAATAATTGTCCGTTAATAATAAAAAGAATAGTTTTTTTCATTGTATGGCTTTTTTTAAAAACAAAATGGACTGGTTAAAACTTGTTACATTTTTCATATTCCGCGTATTGCACTTTTGTTACTCTTATTTATCCTAATTATTTTTGCCAGAAAATATGTATTTTTTCGCTACTATTGCTTTTGCAATGATGTTTGTAACATGGTTTAATAAAAAAAGAATCAAAAACAGTTACATATACTTATTTGTACATCCTGTATACGGGTGCGTTTCAAATGAAACGACAAGGGGTGATGTTTCAAGCGACTGAATATATTACTACCGATTATGGGTACGCCACTGGTCATTGCAAAAAAGATAGTCCTAGGGAGTTAAAATACCTGAAATTTACTGGGTCTTAGAAAAAAATCAAAATTTCACGAACGAAGAGGGATATCAAAAATTTGAGAAAATAGTTTACTTATAAACAAGAGACCAAAAAAATGCCAACTAAAAAAATTATAAAACATTTTTGTGGAAACCCGGTACTTCGAAACTTCGGGTAAAAAAACATTATTTTCTTTTACCCCCTGTAAATAGTAAGATGATTGAAACCAAAAAGATCGGAATAAACAGGCTTATAATTAAATTCTCTTTTAAATTCTGCAAACATACACACACATACCTGCTTTATCCGTTCGGAAAATATTTGACTTCAAAGTTAACCTAAAAATTCGCTTGGTCCGCTTCAATTGTCCAGCAGTTTAGTTGAGAGATGTCAATAATAATATAGGAGTGAAAGGAGTCTAGAAAGAGGCGTCAAACAATGTGCTAATATACATAGCATTTCATTTAAAAAAAGGCACTTGATCATGTAATACCTATTAGGTATATTTGAAAATAATTTTCGATTATGGACTTTTTTACTCGCTTTTTTATCTAGTTATTTTTTTGTTTCTTCTTATCACCGTACTTGAACTGTCGAAGTCCAACACACTGTTACCCCACCCTGTATATAAAAAATATGATAGCTATTGAAAATCAAAATACATTACCGCATAGGTAGAACAAGAAGCCACGAAAATATTTAGTGCGATTATATCTTAACTGATTAAGATTCTTAGGAATCAGGTATTTCAACATATTTGCCCAACCCAGTATAGATATATTTCCATACCCAGGCATACCCTGTCCGTTAATACTATTTAAAAAGTAGTTTTTTGTAATATTTATAATAGCTCACTTAAGGCCAAAAGTAGTATTTTCTCCCCGCAATTTTAAGTCGTTCCCTACCTACCCCCTATGCAGGGAAAATTATAGTTGAAGCTTATTAATTAATATAATTGATAATATTATTAATACATTATTTTTTCCTTCATTAAATGAATCTTGATTAGATACTTCATTAATGATTCTAATGTTTCTCTTCTCTTGTCTACTTAAAAAAAATAATTACTTTTGGATGCTTAATGTCAGTGTATCTATTGTGCTAATGTATTCAACATTGAGTATTTCGTAGATAGGTAAGTATTTAAATATGAATATTTTCTCATTTCATATCTCTCGTGAAATCTTATTGACAACAGTCAGGTGATAACTTATTTGTGTCTCCTAGTATATCTTGCGGAATTTTAATTATAGTCGCGATCAGAATCCATTTATTTACGCACGCACTTACAAAAGTAAAAACTGAAACTGTGTATACTTAACTGCCATGGATACTGTTTAAGTAGAATTAACCTTCATGCTTGATATATATTGATATTTATCATGTTTAATCATATTTATTATTTATAACTTAATACCTACATTACCTATATGAATATTAAAAACAAGAAGTCGTAGAAAATTAATAATAATATGTATACCTTCGTGTAACTATACTGTAGGAAGAGTTACACTTTTCTCCCTAGGTATACCAACAAATAACTATTATCTACTACTTGCATAGAAAGAAGCATTTTCTCATTTTAAGGTCAAAAGTACTCATAACCATTCCACCCCAGCCAAGTTTATCGTCCGTTGTTAATAATAATATATTCTGCTGCCACTGCCGACGTGTAATGAATGTTACAACAATGTTTATAATAACATCTTACGTTCATAAAACATTAATTTTCAAATTAATTAATCAAAATTATTTTTATTGTTATAAGTACCTATCTACATATACAGGGTGTTCCAGTATTTTGTAGCAGGACTTTAACAGTCGATAGACATTTGAAAAATATTAAAAAAAGTTCATATAAACATAGGTTGAGAAATACTTAGTTTTCGAGATACAGGGTGTTAAAGTTTGAAAATAAATATGGATTTATATTTATATTTCCAAAATGCTAAGAAGTATCGAATCCAAACTTACCAATTCTTTACATACAATTTAGAGGCCTATTTTAGAATAACAAACTACTACTTTACTTAACCATGGGCCTAGATATATGGATTTACTAAGGTTCTTTTTTACAAAAAAGTAGTACGCCGCTGATATTTTCCCATGTTTCCAGTTTAATTCAATAAAGCAAGAGAAAACAAAAATTTAATGTCTCTTGGCACTTTTTGATATGACAAGCCGTTGTTCAGAAAATTTACATTTAATCTTTTGATGCACGCCTCTGGACGAATTTTAGACAAACTTGAACTCGCTCAGAATTTCACCAAATTTGATGGTGCGAAAAGTCTCTTAAAAAGAAAGAATGAAACATTTAAAATATTTATTGTAAAAGTTTATTATCATGTAAATCAAAATTTTTATAACACAAATGTATTAAAACGCAACGGTCGAACTAAAATAAATTATTAGAAACACAAACACAAAAGCTAGCAACATGTAAAAGTGTCTTACTTCATTACAAGCATCATTAACGATGTTTCATTCTTTCTTTTTAAAAGACGTTTTGTACCATCAAATTTAATTGGTGAAATTTTGAGCGACTTCAAGTTTGTCTAAAATTCGTCCAGATGCGTGCATCAAAAGATTAAATGTAAATTTTCTGAACAACGGCTTGTCATATCAAAAAGTGCCAAGAGACATACAATTTTAGTTTTTTCTTGCGTTATTGAATTAAACTGGAAATATGGAAAAATATCAGCGGCGTACTACTTTTTTGTAAAAAAGAGCCTTAATAAATCCATATATCTACGCCCATGGTTAAGTAAAGTAGTAGTTTGTTATTCTAAAATAGGCCTCTAAATTGTATGTAAAGAATTGGTAAGTTTGGATTTGATACTTCTTAGCATTCTGGAAATATAAATTTAAATCCATATTTATTTTCAAACTTTAACACCCTGTATCTCGAAAACTAAGCATTTCTCAACCTATGTTTATATGAACTTTTTTAAATATTTTTCAAATGTCTATCGACTGTTAAAGCCCTGCTACAAAAAACTGGAACACCCTGTATAATATTGTTGAAATAGTCGTAGAGAAAAATACCTATACCTACACTTATGTACCTATAGCTTGAAAATTAATTGTGATTTCTTCTCTTGGGTAATTACCTACTTCTTTTGCTGGGATTCGAATACTTAGTAATCTTTACCCGTAAAAGAAAATCATACACTTTATTTCTTAGTTAAACAAGGTAATAGTTATTTGCACCTCTTGCACAGAAAGTAGCATTCCACGTTTCTGGGTTAAAAGTGTGAAGTATAATATCCTCACGCGGCGCCGACGGTAATAATTAATAGATAAATATTACTATCCGCTGCTATTGACGTCAACGTGTACTGTTATAACAGTTGTTATGATACTTAGTTGAGGCAACTGATCATTAGATGTATACATTTTTTCTTTTTTTTTTTATAAAGCTGCTTCAGTCAGCCTGATGGGTCACTCGCACCGAACGGTAGGTAAACTGAGTATATTAATTAATAATTAAGACAACTTTGTGTTCACTATTTATTCATAGGCGCCTTATAAGGTAGTTTGTATCAAGTAAATAAATCTTCAATTCGAATTGGCGCATTCGCCATTTTACAAGTTCATTTGTGGATCAGTGTTCTCACCGTATTGAGTACATTGTGGGAATTATTTAACATTTCATGATTGACCAAAATTATATATTACAAAAATGAAATGACAATTGCAATGATAACCATATCAGATAAAAATTTTGATGTAAAATTGTAATAATAAGCAAAACTTGTATTATAGAAATTATAGGTTTATAGTTCATACTTAGGTATAATTATCAATTAATTAAGTAAAAAATTAATTACAAAAATAAATTAAATGATTTTGCTTCAGATACCTATAGTTAATTATTTAAAATTTGACACGCTGGTAAATAATAGATATTATTTTCAAATTTTATTAAGGTTTAAGAATTAAGATGACTATTTTCGTGAAAATCGTATATTAGTTTTTAATCGCCTTCGCCAACCTCGTACCTACCATAGATAAATAAAAAACATGCCTGTGTAAAATTCGTCGAAATAATTTAAGTTCCTCACGCGTAATTGTTACCTCTTCGGAAAGATCGATGCTCTTTAAAGAGAAGCGTAACGTTTTCATCATGTTTCAATCTGCTAATAATATGGGAAGAAATACTTTTTATTCATAATCGATTACAATATGTATTCCAGGAATAAAACTAAAAATAATGGGAAGAACAATTTCTATATTTGATAATTAAACACTTTTTACACATAACATTGCACATGAATCTAAATCTAATATTGATCAGTCTATTTTGAAGGCTTCATTATAAACAGCAAGAAAAATCTAACATGAACGAAAATACAACTATATTTATAAAGAAATAAGTTCAACCATGTTCAAACCTACAATGAATACATACGTAGGTATTATGGAAACTACTGATTCTTTAATATGGCTTTTATATGTTTAAGTATAATTCTTGTTTATATATAGGGTGTTTTCCAAGTACACGCAGACGAAGGTGAATCCTTGAATTATTTTAAAAAATTTATCCAAAAACTTCTCATTTTAGAAATACAGAGCGTTAAAATTTTACATAAATTTTATTTGTTTAGAAAATTTTAAAAATCTGTTACTACAAGGATCATAAATTTGATGTAAAAATTTGCTTTGTGTAATTGCTTTACTCTCTCGGATTCACAACTAAAAATTGTTGTAACCGGAAGATATGGGGTATCCCTTCCTATAAAATCATAAAATATCCTTTGCCACTAACTTTTTTTAATGTCCAAAAATTAAGTTTGAGGCGCATAATTTTATAGACTTGTCATAAAGTCAAGGAAACATCTCCGGCATTCATGTAGTAACCATTCAGTATATAGGGATTATATATAATGTAGCTATACAATATTTTTACATAAGTATAATTTGCAATACGTATAATGATATGCCCATTGAGTTTATTCTACACTTTACAATATATACAAGAAACTAAATATTAATTTGTACAAAATAATAAATACAGTGAGATCGACTTTAGAATATTTACATAATAAATAAAGCATTATAACAGTTTACGAGGACAAAGGCATATCATCTTCGTCACAAGGGACAGTAGAGTGATTATAGAGACCTTGCGCCATAAGTTGCAGGGCCAGAGCGTTTTTCTGACCAGAAGATTTCTTGATTTTGGCCCGTTTGTTTTGAAACCAAATTTTTATTTGCGCCTCATTCAAACCTAGTTCGGCACTTAATTGTTGGCGGCGCCTTTCTGTCAAATAGCGATTTTCGTTAAATTCGTGTTTCAGCCTTTGCAACTGGGCGCTGGAGAATGCAGTTCTTGGACGCTTGTCCTCGGGAGTAGTTTTAGTTGGTTTTTTCATCCTTCTGGATCTGGGACCTGCAAAAAAAAAATCTCAATTTAATTTTGTGTTCATAAAATTTTTTTAGTAGCGATCATTTTAAAATTAGCAAAACATTTCTGATTTTATAATAAGTATGAAAGTTTAAAAATATTTTTTTAAATAATCTTATTATACAGTTTCCGCCGGCGCTTCTGTTGCCTTCGTATTTATTTAGCGTTACTAGATTTTGGAAGAGACAGACATATAGACTAATGGAAAGATATCTTTTAAAAACAATTGTTTTGGTAGAAGTACCTATATTTTTTTAAATCTGTGGCAAAATCAGAAATTTATATACAAAGCTTTTAATGCTTTAAGCTTAAATAATATATTGTTTCTTATCTAAAATCGGTAGACATTGAAATCTAGTATATCGACACGTCATCGGTGAAACACGTCAGCAACAATGGTGTTATTTTTTATGTTAATGACAAGAATCAATCACCATCCGTCCATTGTTTTAAAGTTGACATTTAGGGCAATTAGTTGAGAGCTTCTGTTTTTGGACAAGATCAGATAAGCCTGGCGGCTTCACCAGCCTTTCTCTTGTTTAAGCGAGGCTTTTGTGTACATTTTTAACCCACATTAATTTAAAGATAACGCAATACCCTGATGATGTTTTTGATGTATTAGGGGTTGAAGATAATATAAAGAGGATTGGCCATTGTTTATACAGCGGAATAAATCGAGGGGATTCAGTTTACAACAAAAAACAAGGCCAACTAAAACCGTGAAGTCAAATAGGTAATTTATCATAAAATATACTATAGCTTTCAATTCTAAAGATTAATGGTTATGGATTATGAATATGTCGTCAGTTACTTAAATTTAAAAATATATATCTGGGTAAAAGTGTTCTATAACTCATATGTTCGATGTATCAACGCTTGTTTAAGTGCCTTTTAAATGATGTATTTTTAGAAATAGCTACGTTCAAGGTAAATGTTTCATCAAAAACTATAATCGGTTTTTAATCTATCTATACACTTCCCCATTCCATGTTAGGATATTATGTAAACACAAGAAAATATTACTATAGAAACTAAAGAAAATACATGTTGCGTGAACATTAATTATACGTGACATTTTAAATTTTCGTCCTTTTATTTACCAAAAACAGTAGAAAATTAGGTCTGCTTATTTTTAATTTATTTGGCATAATATCTTGTTTTGCAGTTTTTAAAATTTTTTAAATTTTTCATAGGTTTGAACAGTGTTCAGAATCTCAAAAAAATCCAATGCTGTATTAACTTGAAAAAATTAGATTCGACCTTAAATCTGAGATCTTTGAAATAATATAAGCTTTACATCAAAAATAGCTGTTCAAACAGGATAAGAAAAGAAAGTTTTACGTCTATTTTGCAGTTTAGCTAACTTGGTAAATAAATTGTAGGATTCTTTCAATTTGAAAATGCTTCCATTCCAAAATGTTGAAATCTTAAAAAAATTCGATGTAGGTATTCCGCAAAAATTGCATTGGAAATTTTAAATTTGTTTTCTCGAAACAATTTATTCCAAGGCTATTTATTTTTCTTGATCCGGTTGCAATTCGCACACATGAATTTGAAAGCTTAACTTAAAAATCAATAAGCACGATATGGAATATTCCGGACTATGAGATTTTTTAAAATCCTGTTTTGACTGTTTTGGTAGAAAGAGCGAAATAATTATATATTTACCCGTTTTTGTGACAAGGGAGGCTAACAGGAAAATTAATATCTTGATGGCTAATTAAACAAAATTAATGACACTTCATTTAAATGAAATGGTAAAAACCTGTAAGTAAATTATTTAATATTATACCAAATTAAGAGAATCAATTTAGCGCACACGCAACCATTGCATGTGTTACCTACATACATTGGTTAATTTAATTATTCTTTTGAGCATTATTACCTAGTTAACAACAATCTGGTAACATCGCGATTATATTAAATTAACAATTTAAGTTTATATCTCTCAATTAAATTAATCATCTTGCCTAATTATAATTCTCATACATAATTATTAATTTATTAAATAAAAGTTATAGGAAGATATAATATTACCTCATTCATAATTATATTTTCTTTGCACAATAATAGAAGGCATATAATTGATGACCGATGAGATATAAATCAAATCGTTTCACCAAATCATTAACGGAGGTATCGAATATTCTGCTTGTGTGGTCTCGGTTACGGTTCGTGCACTGGCATCTAGCGAAGGATCTCAGAACTACAGTGTTGTGCCGTCCTGAGCCAAATTTTAATAATTTAACATTTAGCAAAAATAATAAAAGAAGCACAAAAACAGTAGCAATTTAATTTATGTCAAATTTAAACGCTCGCGGAAAAGTGAACTTTTTTAATTAACTGGTATACCTACTATATCTACCGGTTCCTTGTGAGAATAATTTTAACATAATAAAAATGGTAAAATAAAAGGAGATTGAGAGACGCATCATATAACCAGTAGCGCTTAATTTAATCAATAAAAATTACTATTAATTGTTTCCTCTAGTTAATAAATATAAATATAGACCGGCATAGTACCAACTGCGGATGTTGGCAAGTAGGTATATAATTTTTACACCATTACCATTACCATTTATAAATAAATTATACCGCAGCTATTAAGATATTTATATTTATCGTGTCTATAAAAAAGCGAAAAGAATAACTCTTACCTGAACTGGGTCGGTCAGAGTATCGGGTGCAATACACCCAGGCAGGCCAAAGTTGAGGAACATTCCCGTCTCCGTCTTTTTTTACATCTTCAGGATTTGGCAAGGTTTTAACTGGACTTTTTGGTCTAGGAATCGGTTCTGGGACTCTTGCAACCGGATTTCCGATTTGAGAAACTGCTTGGCACAAACTACCTAGTGGAGCAACCGCAAACGGCTTGGTTTCTTTAGGTTCTTCGCATTTTTCGTAGGGCTTGAATGCAATTTTAGGTGTTGACTTAGTTCTTAGTACGGCTGATTTACCAAATTCTGGCTTCAGGATGTTAGTGATGGAATATTTTAAAGTTTGAATGGTTGGTTCGTTTTGAACGGAAGATCTGGACGACGCAACACTTTCAGCGGGTGAAGGAGAACGATAACTCATAGGGCTTTGCCGATCACATTCACTTTTCGGACTAGGAAGAGCGAAAGAAGTAATTCTGAAAAATGATCTCTCTTGCTGTTCGACTTTTGGTATTACATAATGGGGAGATGTAGAGGGATTTGAAATGAAACTTCTTGAATTATCTTCGTGGTGAATTGTCATGCAAGTATATGGAGAAGTTCTTGTCGATTCCGGAGAATTGGGGGAGTTTATTTGTTCGCTGTTATTATTATTATTATTATTTGGACTGGCCGCTGCATTAGGACTGGACCTGTCTTCAAAAGCCATCCTGTATAAATTGAAGTTCATGTAATGTAAACAATGTTTAAGATTGCACAGCACACTTATAGAACACTTGCCCGGAGCACACTCAAATCAAGTGCTTACTTCTAAAACTACGCTGTCAAACTGAGTGAGATTTCAAAATAGTCATCTTTATTACAGAGGTATATTTCTGACCACGCCTCTGAGTGCATGCGCCTCATCCTTGTCCCAAGCTCCGGCACAACTAACCGTCCTTTTTCCATCCATGCGTCTTTACCACGGATTCCGTATACCATCTTTCTCCCACTCGTATGATATTCTACCCCTCGTATTACCCTTATTCTTTTAAATAAACAGAACAGTATGCGGTTTTTTCTAATACTCGCCTCCTGCTCATGAATTTAAGGGGTTTCTACCCATGTCACTTCTCAATATATTTTAATCATTTAACAAAATTATAAAAATTTTAGATCTATCCCAATATTTTGGTAATTTATGTTATAAATGATCATTACATAAAATTTATTTTTGCAAGGAAGTGGTGCCTTATTGATTTTCAACGTACATCCGTCTCTGTCGCTCTCGTTATTTTTTATGTAGGCTCATGTCGAGACAACATCTCACTCAAAACGTGATATCTGCCAATGGTAGGTGGGCGGGCATGGATAAATTCTGTGCTGGTTGGCCTGATCGTGCTGGTGGGGGTAGAAATAACCAGATTGAGACGTAAGTATGTTAGTTTTTGTCGAGCTAAGGCGGAGTCAGCAAATGTAAACGTAGTAATTCAATATAATACATAAGTGGTATGGATTAATAAGCGGTTGCAGATAATGGTTTTATCAATCTGTGTATTAATTGACAGTTTTCTGACATTATGCGGTATGGTATATTGAATTGTTAATGGATGTGATTTAATCGTCGGTAATCATTTATTAAAATTCTGATGGATCCCAGTTAGCACAAAATGTCCCTGGGATGTCCATATATGAGCTTTTACGTTCCATATGGGATCGTCGCGGCAAAATGTCCCTCGGACGTCCCAAGGACTGAAATATCCCACGGAAACATCCCTGGGACTTACCGTCAGGGACGTCCCTGTAGAGTTATATTAAGAAAATCCTTGGGATGTCCCAAATAGTGAAACAACCCAAGCTAACGTCCCAAGGACTTAAGGACTTGGATATTAATCATGTAAAATGCACATGCTCAATCACAATTCGATGGTCGAAAATATTGAAAACTATTTTTTAAACCTAAAAATATTGTTATTTTGGAGTGACAATGTTTTTATTAAATAAATATTATATCAGGAATCATTCAACAAAAACAAAGAGTAGAATAATTATAAAAATGTGGAAACAATCTAATTTTTAATCGTTTAACCTGATATTCAGTATGTTTGGTATTATGTATAATATTAGAATTACTATTAAAAGTTTTTCTTCTGTGATAAAGCCAAAGAAACTTTTGGTAAACAAATTTTCAAGGTCTGTTGGGTACTCAAATATTTTAAATTTGCCGCCGCTTAATAAATGTAACGGACCAAGCTCTACGCGTACAAGCGGAAGAGCAATATGGCTGCGTGCATGTTTTGTTTGGTGTTTGGTGTCTTTTTGGTCTTGTGTTTTGTTAAAAGTTAAGTGGTCTTTTACAGATTGATTATTGTATTCTTTTACGCTTCATTATGCCTATTAATTTGTGATGTTCCTTCCTTTGAATAAATGATCAGTATTCCTGTAAAGGGTTATTTGAACTTTTGATGCGACATTGACACTGAAGTAGATACTCAAATACTTATTATACTGAACTTGACCCACATTTCGCCAACCAAGTTGACATCATTGGGAGGTGATAAACAGTTTTAAGCATCTGCCAATGATGCCATGTTGGCCAAGCTCGTCGACTGTAATAAACTTTTTGGTGTTTGTGGAAATAATTTCATTGTCAATTACTATTTTATTTTGAATCCAGTTGGATGTAGGTTTTATATCTGGTATGCTATTAGAGCATGTCCTTATCAGGTCCTAATATTGTCCAAACACGACCTGAAAGGACGTTGTTGGGACGTGACAGGGATATCCTGAACAGTCCCAAACGGCTTGCGCTGGGACGTCCCTACTTTGTTTTAGGATGTCCCTGGGATGTTTCAAATGTTCTGGCTTGATGTTTTTGGGACGTCCCAGGAGCAGCCTTGTGTTATCTGGGATTGGGCAAGCTTACAAAAATAATTTAATATTATAGGCACCTATTATAACTTTCGCGCGGATTTATAACTAACAATTAAATAATGATAATAATAGATACCTATCTCTTTATTGTTTTTCTTAAAAAAAATTAGATAAATTAAAAATGGTAAACGGGAGGCGTTCAACTAGGTTGCTCTTCTATGTAACTCCACGGAGTAACTAATAGCAAAAATTATATTCATTTTACAAAGATATGAGAGCATGACAAAAGTTTAGCTGAATACAATAAAAAATAAAACAGTTACAATGCTAGGTATAGAGCAGGGGTGGGCAACCTTTTTAGGTGATGGGCCAGTCAGAGTTCGTACTAGCTGACGCGGGCCAGAAATTTTTTTTTCGCTCGCGTAAAAAAATTCTTG
Source organism: Rhagium mordax (assembly GCA_963680705.1). Classification (NCBI taxonomy): domain Eukaryota; kingdom Metazoa; phylum Arthropoda; class Insecta; order Coleoptera; family Cerambycidae; genus Rhagium; species Rhagium mordax. The sequence continues at coordinate 23,463,118 of OY796657.1, read as the reverse complement.
GCTTTTTTTAGGACGAGGAACGAATTTCGCGGAAAAACAGTGAAGGATATTTTTAAGAATTTGCCAATTTGTCTCAAGAATCGATACCAAAATTAAAAGTTATTTGAGTTCTGTGATCTGCGGGCCAATTCTTATGTATTTAAAACAGATTTTCGCGGGCCGCATTAAGCACTTTCTCGGGCCGCAGTTGGCCCGCGGGCCGTAGGTTGCCCACCCCTGGTATAGAGAATTTAATAGTAGACCTGTATGGGATATAGGATTAATTCTATTTTATACCAGTAAAAATGTTGCAATTTTCTAAAGCTAGTAATACCAGGGATAGATTTTATTACACGAGGTAGAAATTTGTATAGCATTATTAGTTAAAGACCTTTCTTATTGAGTATCTATATAGCCAACTACGGATGTTTATTAAAGGTTTCAATTTAAGTAAAGTTGTAAGTATACCTAATTTACACGTAGTTTGAGTTTCTTAGCAATAACAATAGTTTAATAATTAGACTACGTAAAAAACTTAAAATAAGTAATTGTATTAGTAGGATGTAGACCGTATTTCGTATTTTTATAAAACAGGAATGTGTATTTTGTTATATACCTACCTACCCCTAAACTAAACAAAACAGCAGCTACGGACATGTGCTTTGGAATCATTGTTTCTCATCACATCAGTAAAGCGTAAAACTTAAAGAACCAGGTTCTGAAAAGGATAAATCAGGAACATCAATTAAAGCAGATCGAAAGTACCTACTACGTGCGCAGGTGCCACTTTTACTGCATAAGCATGTGATAAAAAAAAGCATTCTTGTGTTATAATTTAACAGCAAAATACTGTCTTTTAGTATTTTTATATTTGCTTTTTGTAAAAAAAACACTCATAACTAGTGTTATTATTTAAAAAAACATATATTTAATTAAACTTAATATAAAAGCAATATCGACATGTGAATCAAAGACCATGATTCTAATGAAAAAAATATAGAGCACAACTCGTTGAAAAGATAGATTGAACAACTGAAAAGATTCAAACAACGTTTTTTCATTTATCGAGGATAATTTTTTTCTAGTTAAATTGCATTGTGGAGAAAAGGGAAACTGGATGACTTATTGTTTTATTTTTTTTACAATAAATTTATTCGTGTTTGTTATTAATTCAGTAGGTACCTACTTAGTTTCATTTTCTACTTACCTACTAACATATTTTTTAGTTTTTTGAATCGTGTCATTTAAAATAAAAATCGACTTGTCCGATAATATTTTTCTAGGGGATATTGTAACTTTATGAAGGCATTATAGACTGTAGTCGCGTACATATTTATTTATAAACTATCTTAATATAAGAACCGCTCTTATTTCATTATACTTATCAGTTAGAATATTTATGGACAGAAAGTAAGCAACTTTAACATCAAACAGACAATTTTTCAAACCCATGCTAAACGGCTAGAATCAAGACCAGTCAAAATATTAATTTTAAATTAGAATTAGTTAATTTTAAATTAGAATAAGTATAGGTACCTATTTATTAGCCATACTTTTAGCTTAGAAGTAAACATTTCCTCTCAGTCAAAATTTTAAGGGTGAAGTGCAAAAAAATTGTTATTGCTTTGGTTAACTGTAATATCCTCACACAAAAAAAGATTTATTAAATTATTTTTGTTAATTTCTTTCATTTTATTGATTAATAACTTACATTAAAAATTATTAAAATCGATTGGGAACGAAAAAGTTATTTACACTTTAAAAGAGATAGGTGCTTATACTTATGTATACTTATTTCAATTTGGTATACGGCGTGTGTGAATCTGTGAATCACCCTTGATTTTCGCTAACTAACTTTCCAGCTCGCTTAACTTTGAGAGTAAGTATATCAATTTTTTTTAAATACTTTTCCTGAAGTTGGTGTAAAAATTATTACAGAAATCAAAAAAATTACTTGTTATTGGATGGTGACTTCATTCCTGGTTCTCTTATTTCAACGGGAACTGCAGCGAATTTTGAACAGCCGTAGCAATAGACAAACCAAACACAAATCTTGGGAAAATCGATGCCGATACACTATTAAAAAGAAACGCAACAGGTTTTTAAAATTGCACGTTTTGACAACGTGTGGGACAAAGATAGAGACATTATGGTGTCACGAGTGAATATATGAACTTGACTACTGTAACTGTCCCTTAATTGTCGCAGTCTTCTTACAGTCGTCTCTCGTTGCAGCCTATGGAGTATTTTTGTAGGACCGAGGATAAAAATATTGATTGTATTTAAACTAAATTATTAATTGGAAACAATAGTAATAATAAGAAAAATAGAAGAAATATAAGTTAAATTACATTCGGTATAGTTGGCGAATTACAAGTATCTGGTAACTATTTTCTTTCAGCATGGGGCAACATTGATCGGTTTATCATGCATTGGTTTACGGTCTTTGTTTTGAATCTATAAGAATATCAAGTCTTAAAGCTCTATAATTTTACAGATATATACAACGTCTACGCCTATTTCCCGATTTTGTTCGTAATTTTCCATTTCTTTCTTTTAGAGTAATATAGGTAGGAATATGAGTCTTCTAAATTAGAAATTTCTAACTTTCCTAGAATTACCGAAAAATCAGCACTAGCCTTACCTACCTATAGTTTCATCAAAGACATGTACCTTCGAAAAATCCACTGATTGTGATATTTTTTATTATCTTAATAGGTACCTATAACATGATGAGACAAAATGAGTCGAATTTCGTATTTATTGAGATACGTCAAATATAAAATTTTTGCACTTCTCTAGAGAAATATATTTCTTCCACTTAATTTATATGCCTATATAGGAATCAGTTCAATCCACAAACATTAAACTGTTACAATCTCGTAAATTTAGAGCCGCATTCTTTTTAATTCGCCCAAACTATAAAACATTGTCCAAGAGCTGTTTGAACAAAATTTGAATAATCTGAGCATTTTATAAATAAAGTATAATGTTTTAAGTACATATTATTATTATTATTTCGAAGATGAAACAGACTTTCCTTTGCATTTATAATTAGTAAGTGGGCCAAGTAAACTTGAGAGCGAGCAAAGGTCACCCTTAAATTTTAAATCTGATAGAATCTGTTATGACAGAGGAGGATGCAGTCAGGTGGCTCTACTTGCCAAATTCAATATTACAGCAAGCCTTACTTTTTGTATAGAGTCTTATATAATTTGATCGATTTACTTCACGAATCAGGTTTTACGTTCCCAGATTTAATTCAAGAGAAAAGTTTACATTTTTTTTTTGCAAAAACTTCATGTCTTCTATACCTACTTGTGTAAAATCTCGTGTGCATATAATATCATGAGTTGAAATTTTAATTGTAGTTATAAGTATTAGATTGATTCATGGAGTCATGTAATACTTAACGTTTTTATTTAACTACATATTTATTATTGTCAGTAGGACTGCTCTAGCTACTGCAGTTCTTGAGTTATTACACTTAAAAGAATTGGGACAGACGAACAAAAATGGATAAACCGGAAATTAACAGACACTTTGAAAATTAAGAAGGGAAGGTGTAAAATAATAGTCTTAAATCTCACAACTCCTTTTTAACAAGCTAAGCTTGTGAGATTTAAGACTATTATTTTACACCTTCCCTTCTTATCATATTACTCACATATGGATTCCCTTCGCAATATACTTTGAAAATTATTCAGAATTTGATATAAAGTTAAACGAGTTTTACTCTATAAGTACGCCACTGTATTATTTAAAACTAAAAATGGAACTCTCAAATAATAAGTACCTACTTGTGTTTTGTATAACATTTTTTTCTAAGTATAATAAATTGATTAATATGAAAGTTTCCTGTATTATATATCTAGTTGACTACTTGATTATGGTACACGCTTTTAATACCACTTCCTTATTCAACCTATTTTAGATAAATTCTTAAGTCCTATATTTACTGAAGTTATAGCAAAAGCTTTGTACTTTAATATAAATAAAAAATTAATAATTAATAGCATTGCTAAAAGATTTATTAACAAGAACTTTTTACGACGCAAATGAAATTGACTATTGTTTTTAAGTCATATTTTATTTATCATATATATTTTAACGGGTTTATGTAATTGTTTACATGTCTGTAATGTTCGAAAGCATAGGTAGGTACTTAACTCTCTGACTTATTGCCTTTGCTGTAAATATTTAGACTGATGTTGAGATTCCATAAATTTAAGGTGACAGTTTAAGGAAAATAAACCTTCAAATCCCTTTATTCTGAAACCACCAACAATGGCTCTTAAGCGGCTTAATCCGAGACTTCAATAGACTCATCGTTCCTTCCTGGCCGTTTGCATTTCACTTTTACTATGTCAAGGATACATTTGAATGCTTCTAAGGGCCTTTTACACGTCACTATACATAGTGCAGTGTTTAATTTATCGTTTATTTTTTGGATTCATTTTATCATATTGGTACTAGTAAATAGTTTCACAGTTCCAATAAATGTATTTAATCATTAAATCAAAATACATTATATTATAAGAAGGAAAACGTGCTCTGTCCAGATGTACCAAAGACATGTAAGGTTATGTTATAAAAAATTTAATGGTCAGCAACACCACAGATTTAAAAGACGAAATTTTGTGTTCAGTTATATCAAATAACTTTCTGTAGTAATTTTTTAAACAAATCACTATATAAAGAATTGCGCAATATTCCAAAATTTTGCATAGCATGTAAGTCATAAATATTTGGAACATTTCAATAACTCATCCAAGTCAATTAGAATCCAAAATTCCCAACCACATCGTTCAATAAAACAGTTTTATTTGTAAAGCTCTTTGGTACTATAACATTAGCATATATATACATAGTAGTAACAGTTTTTGGAATAATATATAACATACTAATTTTACTCATTAGGTATAGTTTAGAATATCGTGAGTACATAAACAACCGTTATTATTGGCAAGTTATTATACTGCAGTTGTTTCTGTAATGGCCATGAATGTAATCATAAATTTGGCCAAATAATAAAATCTTAATGTACCTAATCTTTCCATAGTCAAATAAACAATATGAGAAATGCGTATTTTATTTTGTTTTTGATTATATTAGTGGCATATTAATAAAAAATATATATGCATTGCACACTAAAATAATTCATATATCATAGTTGAATTCGACTACCTGCATGAGACGTTAATTATCTTAAATGAAATATGTTTAGCATTTGATGAATAGCCAAAATTAATTTATTATACTTTTAAAATATTGTGTGTTAAAGGGCCAATTACAAAATAGGTGTACTTCCTGTTTAACCTTTAAAAGTTGTTAAGTAAAGTTATTGCGACAGAGACAAAAGTCCAAAATTATTTTATTAAATTTTCGTCGTTAATGCCAAAGTTGTAGTGATACAGCCTTTGATAGTGATATAAATTTAACAAAAATTTCACACGAAATGCTTCAACACTCTTTTTATTTTGTTGTTGAGAACCGTTAAAGATAATGGAAATAAAATGCCCAAACGGAAGAACATCGGAGGAAGCAGCAGGCATTCAGTAACTTTTAAAAGAAAAAAGAACATACAGCCACTAAAAATTTCAAATTATATTTGTTTCTTTACCCATAACTTCAACTAATAGAATTGGCTTTAAAATTATATATGATGCGTGGTTCCCATTTAATATTTTAAGTTGGGGTGCTGGGTGAATTAATTATCGTAGTCTTAGCGCTAAAAGTGTTCCCCCTTGGAGCAAAAGTCGACCCTCGAGTCATGTTAAATTACATTTTTTATTGTTTTAAAGAAAAAAGTGGTGAACGGTTTTGAAATGAAAAAAATGTGTACTTATACACAAGTTCAATATCAATATGGGTCAGGATGGCGCCGTATCTATTACTAACCAGCTCTACAAAATAAATAGCATCGATAATCGACACACAACATGTAGCGCCTTTCTTAGAATGGATCACCTCACCTATACCTACAGTTTAGATGTCACTATCTTGACTCATATTGCATGTCTACCTATAAATATACAGGGTGTCCCGATTTTAAACCGACAAACTTCGGGTACAGAAAGTTCACATGAAATTATGACATACCCCTTCTAACATTTCTTCTCTATCGAGCCTCCTAACGGATATACAGAGTGTTGAAAATTCAATTTATTTTTTGTTTTTCTTTAATAACTTCCACAATATTAAAGATAGAGAAACCAAACTTGGTACACATAGTTAGGTTGTGAGGGTCCATCTTTGCTATGGTTCAGAGTTGAACTGAGGCGCGCCAGTAGCGTGCGGCGTGGTCACGCGGACATAATTTTAAGGAAAAAAGTATGTGCACTAATTTTTTTCGAAATTCTGATCAGATTTTCCTAATTTACGGTTGCTTTTCTAAAAAAAATTGCTCATGTAAAATTTTGACTGAGGCATTAGTTTTCGAGATATTTGCGTCTGAACAAAACGATGCACTAAAAACACAATTATCATATTATATAGTAGGGAATAGTTCTGGTGAAATCACGACATATCCCTTCTAAAATTTCTCTATAGCCATTCCTAACGGAAATACGGGGTGTTGATTTCTTTTATATTTGGATGTTGATAATTTGTTTATGTAATTTCTAACAAACGAATTTTTCTTTTGACAGAAATAATATTGACTTGCAAAAGGCCCTAAAAACGCCTCATTGCATAAGAAGAAAAACAATAAAAACATTAAATTGACAGTTCAGTTCAGTATATCCCTTCGAAAATCAGATTGAAAATAATTTTGAAAGGGCTATCTTAATTAATTAATCGTGTTTTTGGTGCATCGTTTTGTTCAGACGCAAATATCTCGAAAACTAATGCCTCAGTCAAAATTTTACATGAGCACTTTTTTTTAGAAAATCAACCGTAAATTATGAAAATCTGATCAGAATTGCGAAAAAAATTAGTGCACATACTTTTTTCCTTAAAATTATGTCGACGTGACCACGCCGCACGCCACTGGCGCGCCTCAGTTCAACTCTGAACCATAGCAAAGATGGACCCTCACAACCTAACTATGTGTACCAAGTTTGGTTTCCCTATCTTTAATATTGTGGAAGTTATTAAAGAAAAACAAAAAATAAATTAAATTTTCAACACCCTGTATATCCGTTAGGAGGCTCGATGGAGAAGAAATGTTAGAAGGGGTATGTCATAATTTCATGTGAACTTTCTGTACCCGAAGTTTGTCGGTTTAAAATCGGGACACCCTGTATAAGACTTTCCTATGCACCTATTATTGTTGGTTCCCTGTACGGTATACGTAATTCGTAGGATTCGTATGCCGCTTAGTGTTCCAAATAAATAACAACCTTTATTTTATTTACTGGGTCTCTCTGGAAGGTTGTTAAAAGGTGGGCAAAATATAAAGATTTTTGAATCGCACAAAAATTACCGTTCCTAAATCGTGTCCCCAAGTTTCATATAATCACATGATTCTGTGTCAAAGAATAACGATATATCGATACTTTGCAAATACATCTCTCCAAACTTATCTAATAAGTGAACAATGAGATAAATTTAAAAATAATGGGTAAGAGTAGTTTCAAAGTAGACGAGTTGATCTAGCCATACAGTATATTGTCACTTACCCAATTGAAGTTATAAAAATTTCATTAATGGCAAATAGTGAAGGAAAACTTTTTGTCTTTTTCTCTTTTTTGGCTTCAATCTATTCTTTGGCATAGAATTGTGTGTAGTTATAGTTTGTGGTATATAGTACAATAACAAATTGCCACACGACCAGGGAGTGAATTATATTCTCATCCCTCAATGTCGATTGCAGTAATGAGATTGGCAGCTATTTATGACAAAAAATATGAGATTGAAAAATTTACGTTGTAATGAATATTAAATGCAAAAAAATTTAAACAAAGATATAGGTAATGAAAAAACGAAAAAACGTTAATAAAAAATAGCAGCGGTAACGTCTAGTTGGCTTTTACGTCACTTAAATAGGCGACCAATTAGTCATTCTAAGTGTTATTTTTACACCTCATCATTCATATATTTACAAATTTCTGTGCAGTAATAACCATTATTTGCAGAATAATTGACATTTTTGTCTACCACTAACAGTCGGTCAGTTCCAACAGGCTAATTGGAAGACAAGATAATAAACACATAACTGGCGAATAACTGTCTTCTCTACCAATATTCAAATCATAATTGGTTGGCTCTGTAAGCACAGGGTTGTCTCCATGCTATTCCATGACTTGATAGTAAACCAGTGGATGTTGTACTGTTCTTTTAGTTGAATGTGGATTATCTCCTTCATCTCACTTTTCGTTAAATAAGATTAAATGAACATATCACCCATAAGTACAACTATTATTGGTCAAATCACTAGTACCCAGACCAACTTGGCAAGCAACTCTTGCTTTAGTGGAAATACATAAGTGGGAATTTCAACCAACGATCGAAGAGGAAGCATGGTAAGATGAATACTGGATTAGAAAAGGAAAGTGAAAAATTATCTGGATTAGAAAAGGTGTTTAAATAAGTTTGAAATTTAATCTATTTCAATATAATACTCTCTCACTTTGGCTTTATCTATTTTTTGAACTATAGATTTTTGCTTTCAAAATCAGTGTCGTGCTATGGAACGTAATATGTACTGGTTGACTAAAAGATTTGCGGTTTCGAGATGTTCACTATTTATTTTGTTTGTTCACACGAGTAGGACTGAAAAATCCTGTGTTCCAAAAAAATTCGATGAAATTATCTCTAAAATTCAAACATAAGAATGGACGTACTTGTTATATTATTTTTCTAGCGGTTTTTGGGATGGACCATATATTTTAGATTCCTTTTGAGACGAAGCCACCTTTAATTTTTTACACTTTATTTATAAAGATTTAGTTTTTATTTAGTCTCATTATCAATAATAATAGTAAAGTTATAGATTTTTTATTGCATATGAGTCGATAATAGTTGCAACTCACTACACTTTTAATTGCTTTATAAACTTTATCTGCAACATTTTTCAAATGGTGATCATCTTTAGAAAACAATATAGAATCAAAACTGTGATTTGCTTGTCACATTTAGCAGCATGTTGAATATTTATTTTTTATACTGCCTCATATTTGACTCGCTATTACCCAATTGTAAAAATGCATCGTTTATCTGCCTCGGAATATAAGTTGTGTTGTTCGAGGAAGATGTAGTATGTCTTACATCAATTTTAGATGGGTCGGATTTAATTGAGTTGATTTGCATTTACCTACATCTTGAAAGGTTAAATTAAACTATAGTGTTTGCCTTTTGAAAGCAAGAGCTTGTATGGAGAATTTTGTTATCAGCAAAGCTATAAATGCACAATATCAGACGTTGTAACTAATATAAAAAAGGGACAGCATTTGGAGATATAACAGATCCTTGAGGTGAACCAGGATTGATGGTGAACGTTCCTGATGAAACTCTCTCAATCACGAACCAGTTGGGGAGAAAAGTTGATATTTACAAGCACAGCTGGCGGGCAAATCATGGAAATAGTCACTTGTTTAAGAGTAGTTTATTAAATGCCTTGGATATAACTAAAGTTATAGCTTGGAATTCCACAAAAAATTTCTTCATTGCTTCATATAGGTAACATATATAAGAAAATATCCTGTTGAATTTAGGGGTTCTCTTCTACGTTGTTTTAAATGCTTGACGTATCGATCATTTTATCATGCTCTTCTTTTGAAGTATCACATAGGTCTTCTCTTTGAGAGTACAAAATAAAGTTATATAAAAATATCTCTTCAAACCCACATGTATATTAACTAAATACATTTATTTCGTAAAGGAGAAATTAATTACTATTAATTACTAACTATATAATCAGTTAATCCATATGATATCACTACACTACATAGTACTACACACCGTTCATCATAACCCATCTTGGTTATATTACAATGTCAAAATATATTAACTTTCTTAAACAATTTTTAATTGAATTCCCCCTATAAGATTATGTGCTCGGCTGGGCTTATTATATTTACTTCAAAATAACTTTGAAACGTACGGAAACTAAATTTGCTATGGTTTTTATTATACTGACTTCAGGTAAACAACAGAGAAATGGAATATACAATAAAATAAGTAAAACTAAAGGCGCATAATATGTTTCTGAAAAGTGAAATATTTTGTCGTATTTTGACAGGTAGGTGTAGTAGATTTCGTCATGCATGGCATGACGACATTCTCACAATTCTCCAATATGTACTGCGTTCTGCGTATTGTCTTGTTTTGCTTGTCAGCACTGACCGTAACGCATTCACGTTGACATTGTTAGAGTACTTTCTTTGCTTCAAAAATGTTGAATTTAAGACCATTTACATGTAAGTAGTCTTGAAATTTAAATATTACAAATATTGTTTATTTAGATTCAAATTCAGATTCATATATTAACGTGTAGTAAAAATCTGAAAGATGCATTATATAAACTGATTTATTCTTAAACAATTGCATCCTAAATAAGTACCAAAAATAGTTTATTTATTCTTTTATGTGTGGCGTGTGGCTGCTTTGTAAAATAATTATATTATGATTTATAATATTGCCTCTGAATAAGGAGATTAACTATGCAGTATTAAATGTTTAAAAAATATAAAAGGAACTATGCTCCTCAATGAAAAGTCATCGTTGGAAGCGAAAAAGATGTGATTGTTATTTAAAGTTTTACGTAGAAATTAATCGAGCGGGTTTAGGTACAGACTTCTTGCAGATCCTCCGCTAATATCTATCCAAATGGAACAGTGCTGATTTAGGATCATAGCTGCTTCCCTGGTGTTCCTCTACTAAAAATTTTTTTTTTTTTCTTTATAATTTTGGTTTGTAATATTCGTTCCTGACAAATTTGTAAATCATAATATAGATACGTAAAAATATGCATACGAATAATTCATTTATATAAATTTAAAAAAAAGACGATAAAAGACGAACTTTTGTGCAGGAATTTTAATTAAGTAGAAAACCTTAATAATTTATGGAAAATTACAAGTAGTGCAAGTAATTTTAGAAAGACAAGGTTTTGGAGAGATGTTGAATATTTATTCAATGACTTTTTGGTAAAGATAATTAATTTTGAAAATTTAGTTAACGAAATTGAAACCTTATTGGGTAATTGCCAACAAATAGAAGACTAAACTTAAATATGGCAAGTGGGTAGTGTAAGTAGTGTTACAGCTATATAAATAATTGCCTTCTTGAATCCAAACTACTTGAATATGCAAAAGAGCTATTTCTCGACCAAAAAGCATTGACTACTATTTTGATATAAAATCATTAAAATAGAATTTGCTTGGTGTCTTGTACAGTACAAGCAATATAGTATTTTAATCGTAATCTTTATGAAATAATACATAAAACGCATTAAGATAGACATGATAGCAATAGACATAAAGCTGATTATAATTTTAGAAGCAGCACCACGTGTACGGGATATCCAACGAAAATAACTTCTTTATTTTTGATGCTATAATAGTATATTAAAGTATAAGTGGATATTAAGGTCTTTAAAACACGTGCGAAATAGAGCAAGTGTTTTAAAGACCAGTTATCCACGAATACTTTACGCTATTTTTTTTTATTGCGACACTTTTAAATCATAAATACTTACTTCAAAAAATGGAAATAAGAACTAATAATGTAAAATACCTTTAGTTGTCAATGTTGTCACCGAAATGAGAAAAACAAAAATTAATTTGCAATATCTGTCATATAAGATTAATTGTTGTCATCACAGTTAAAGCTTTTGAAACATTTGTCAGTAATATTTTATTTGACGTTACAAGGTACTTCTGTCAGATCAATAATTAAAAAGTTGACATTTACACTTCACGTTTCTCGGGTTATTGGTGTTGCCATGGTAACTTTCAAAAACCCGCGTTTTTGAAAATTGGATTTGAACACGCTGAGGCGTACTTTAAACAAGCAAAATAGGGTATCAATAAAAAAAATTTTTTGTATAAAAGTTGTAGGGTTTATTGAAAGTATTTAGAATATGTATTCAGAAAATTAAATAAAAGTCGTTTAGAGGAGATATGATTTTAATTTGCATTTTTTCAAATGGAACACCCCATTTTTTTTCATTTTTGAAATCAAGGTACTTTTTTAATTTTGAATAAGGTATCGGCTTTGTATCGAACATGAAGGGTGTCATTTTGAACAGTTTATGTAGGATAGTTTTAATTACTTTTATTTATAGTTGTAATTAATATCTAAATTAGCCAAGACCGGGAATCGAACCCGGAACTTTTGGGTGAGAGGCAGCTACGTTTTTTTAGTCGTTATAATTAAAAGTGTAATGATCTGTTATATTACTTTTTGTATTATATATATTGCCATAAATCAAGACATTAGACGTTTAAAAAAAAAATGTGGTCTATACACGATTTGGCCAACATATTCTCAATCCGTGTATAGGTATACACGTTTACCTGTAAAAACGAACCCGTTTTTATCCAACAAATCAATATAGTCTTGTGCGCAGGTATCGCTAGATAATATGTCAATAAAAAAAGAATTATTTAACTTTAAAAAATGATATTTTTAAATGTCTGTAGCTCCAAACTTAGGAACTCTAAACGCCAAGTAGTTAGGTCTTTGAATTCAGTTTTCCATAGAAATTCTAAATATGAAAAGTATACAGGGTGGTCCATTTAAAAACAAGTAGATGACGTCACAGCAGAAGCAGCGATGATGTCATAGCTAAAAAAATCAGAGCAGAAAATGCGCAATTCAAAATAAAAATCGACCTGTCCGAGGATTTTTTCAATAGAGATGATAGAGATAGAGATAGAGGTAGAGGTAGAGGTAGAGGTAGAGGTAGAGGTAGAGGTAGAGGTAGAGGTAGAGGTAGAGGTAGAGGTAGAGGTAGAGGTAGAGGTAGAGGTAGAGGTAGAGGTAGAGGTAGAGGTAGAGGTAGAGGTAGATGTAGGGATAGAGATAGGGATAGAGATAGAGATAGATACGTTTTCATATTTAGAAATAATGGATTTATTTCATACTCTATGTTCACACTGTATAATAAGTAATATATTACTGTAGGTACATTTACATATTATATCACTGACATAATATTTATATTTATATTAATCATAAGTAAAATATGTAATGATAATAACTATAATGTAAAGTAATGTAATGTAATAATAATTAATAAATCAATCAATCAATCAATCAATCAATCAATCAATCAATCAATCAATCAATCAATCAATCAATAATCCATCTTTATAAATTATATTAGAATTATCTATAAATATTTAATAAAGGTGGGTCAAATATGTGGACTATATGTGGTGAGCTTCTATTAATACAATATACAATCAATTCAAAATCTTTTTAAATTGTGACAAAAAAATAACAAATTTTTATTAATGCTTCTTATGTTATTATATTTATTACAATAGGTACAAATGCTTGGAGAAATACCCTCTACGCAAGGTAATAAAATACGTGGATATTTTTGATTTACGTGCAATTATTATTCTTTCATTATTATCAAAAATTCCTAAAAAAATTGTCTTTTTGAGGATGGTAGTAAATACTTAATAGTTTTTATTATATGTATATAGTATTATAATAACCTCATTAAATTGGCTAAATATGAAAAATCGTCGATTGTTTCATTTACCTTGACATAATGGAAATTAAACTAAAACACCTGATTACTTACGTTCTAAGAAACAGTTTTGTTAAAATATTCACTATGCCAACACTGGTTATCCTAACGAAATTTTCCTTAACACTAAGTAAAAAAAATATTCGGATTTCATTTTCACACCAAATATCTAAAACTATACATAACCACATATTTATCTCATTGGTAAAAGTCTTGTATATAAAAGTAACGACTGTGAGCACATTTGAAAACAAATTTAAAGAGATAATATAATCTGAAAATATATAAAATCTTTATTTTTTATTGCTTCCTTGGTCTATCTTCTCTAGACTCCATTTTAATTTATTAAATTATTTGCTCTTTGATTCCCTATAATAATTAATGTTTTGTTTTAAATTCAGATTAATAATAATAATTTATAACGAAGCTTCCGTTTAATAGAGTCCATTATTCTTCGCACTGATGTAATTTTGGTTCATTATGACAATCATATGCAACATTAATAATTATAAGAAAAATTAATAGTGCCGTAGATTAATAATTATGATGAACATTACATTGTTTTGTTGCTTGTAATTTGTCTTCTTGCTATATGGTTTTATCATTTTCCCTATCAAATGCGTTATTGACACTCCGCCAATGGAACAAAAACATTATTAAATCACCTCAAAAGAGTCGTGAGTCGTTACCAATTATTTTTCTGGCAACAGATTGTTGATCTTTAGGCAAAACAATAAATATAAAATAAAAATAAAAAGTACAGCAATAGATATTGTAGAGCTCCACGGCCTTAATTTCCTTTTAAAAGCCATGAAATTTCTACCGGCCACATTCTCTCAATACTAGCCTAAAGAAGTCAGATTATATCAAGCAGTCCTGCTCCTCATAAATAAAACCCACCCTAAAACTGAACACGAATACAGCATTTCCCGATTTTCCAATTTCCAGATAGTCTCTTATTTTCCACCACGCCAGAGGTTATATTCGGTAATCGATACACGTCTTTTCTCAGCCGTTCACTTTGATTTTATTTACAAGTGATGTAGAAAATTGAATTCCTCACCCTCCACGAAGGTGTAAGATTCCACCCCCTAATCAATCGATAACTATATTGCCGTATAGAAATCTTGAATAGGGGCTCATTTCCTTGAAAACTCTTCCCAAGTTGCAACCTTACGGCAAAAACTTAATTCGGTTAAAACTAAAGAGTGAGCGAACGTTTCGGTTAATCTGGTAGCAGGGTGAAGTTTGATTATCTACTAGGTGATTTTCAATCATGCTGATTTTAATAGCTTGATTTCCTTTGATAAATTAGTTTACATTGCCTGGTCTTGTACCATTTATCTATTTGTTTCGGTTAATTATTGTGCTCAATATATTTACACATTAAATGAATGGAGTGTGCGAAGAATATACAATATTTGATCATGCTACGTGAGACATTGTCATTTTCAATATCATTTGACTTTACCTCATCTAAGGATTTTAGATAGTTTTAATTTTCAATCAAGTTAGATTGAAAGTTAATTATGCATATTAATACCAGAGCTATACCAGTTATAACTCTTCTATAAATATTCGCGTATATTAGATGCTACAATAAAATTTATTTGCCTACGAACATCACAAGCGTTTTCTATTTGCTGTCTAAGTTCTTTTACATTATCCACTTCTCTATTGCGAAAACTAAGTTTTCTATGGTCCCAAAGTAAAAAATCACAAGGATTTAGCATTTAGCACCAGACAACGTGCAGGCTTAGAAACAGAAAAAGTTTGAGGAATACTTTGCATTTCTTCTATATTTATTTAATTCAGACGTCTTTTCATTGCATGCTAGTTACATTTGAATTTATTCTATTCTAGTATATCCGCATGTTGTCGATTTCGTAGAAATAATTTAGCATGCAAAATTTTTCAAACCAACCAGTCAGAATTCATTGCTAGATCCACCACATCAAAATGTTGAATTTACGACCATGCGGTATCTAACTTGGTTTCGTCTACACTCCTGATACCTTATGTAATGAATAATAAAATATTTCATTGGTTTAAGCTTCACACCTATATACCTACTTACCAACTTTTAGATATTGCGAAAAGATTTTGAATATAATATATTTCATGTAAATCTTTAATAATCTCATACACTAATAAGGATTGTTAATCCTACTTTAGTATTATGTTTCTTTCTCTATAAGATTGCTTCTAACTTTTTAAATCTACTTTATTAAATCTAGAGTCACAACTGATGTGACATAATCGAACAAACGTTTTAAATATTTGTGTTCAATTTACAAATCCTTTTTTGATTTAATTACTCATATTTACGACGAAACGGGTTTCTATTTAAAGAAATTCAAAGAAGTTGATCAATCACCATTTATGAGATGCAATGAAACATTTTTTATAGAATTACATAGTATGCAATTAAAACAAAATAAGTACCTAGCATTCATACTCTAATAAACATTAAGCGTTTCTTAATAGTTGTTCCGTTCAGATAAAGTAAAATGGAAATTATGTAGCAATCGTGTAATGTTTTTTTCCTAAAGAATTTAAGCCCTACGTGCGCTGTCAAGGATACTTTATGGTCCCCTTTTTAATTGTTTTACTTCGGAAGAGAAGATTGTTTCGGTTTGTACCTTTGACAACGGTTTTATTGCACAGCCTTTTGTCACCATGCGAAGAAGAATGCTTTTGTAGCATAGTATGTACCTCTTTTTATTCTTTCATTTAACCCAACTTTAAACTTCGTTCTTTTCAAAGTCATAATTATACGATTTTTTTTAATTCGTCGCATAAACTCTGTAAACAGTAATAACGTTGTTGTGACAGCATTTCCCGAAATAAAACAGCACAGAAAATAAGTGACGGATTAATTATTATTTTCGAGAATGTTATTTGGTACAAACAAGAGAAAACTGTAATAATTACACATTTAAGTAGGTATACCTATATAATGAAACCGTATTTTTATATACAGTGTGTCCGTTTCAAATCCAAATTTAAAAACTACAAATTATTATTTCCAAATCACTCAAATTATTTTACGAAAGTTATTATAAATGAGTTTTTGGATATGCAGAACAAGTTTAAAAACAACTGCGATAATTATTGATCGTAGCAGAAATGTGAAAATAATATTATGTAATCAACTTTCTTTTCTAAAGTTACATACAAATTTAACGTCAATTATGCACATTAAAGATATTGACAGTGAGTCATTGTAGTAAGACTTTTAATAATATTAAGTATTTAAAAATGGTTGATAATTAAAAAATAAATAGGGATAAGAAAATAATCATTATTTTAAGAAAATATTGAAACATAATATGCAAAACCCAAATATGCTTTTATTTTAATAACACTAACTCGTTAGTTTTCCATTAAGGTGATATGGTTCACTTAGCCGAAGTAAAAATATGTTAAAAAGTGTTAATTAATGTAAATACCTCGAAGGATACTTGTGCCGGTTTAAATACCATTAAAATTTAAATTCATAAGTTCAGAAACTGGGTGGGTGTATCAACTTTTTATCATTACTCTACACAACTTTAATATTGTACAGTATTTTTGGTAGGGATATGAAAAATATGGGTAGAAACAAATTATGTATATTAACAATCAAGACCTGATCTAAGAATAAAATAACTACATTAAATCCAATAATTGAAAATCCCATACTTCAATAATAAATTAAATTTTTACGAGCGCTTTGAATAATTTAAATATTGCATATTTTTAAGATCTTAAAATACAATGTAAAGGGTAGTTCCATATATTTTGACACCTACCCACAGCCGTTATGTTTAGAGATACGATGATAGAAAGTGTAGAGACAAAAGTTGTAGATTTTAGTGCCAAATATCTTTTACCGAAGAAATATAAAACAAAACAGCATCGGAAAGTAGAGAAAGAGTACAACTTATGCTTTTCTAAATAGAACACCCTGTATATTTTTGCATATTTTGTAACATCATTTTTAGCTGAATCCAAAAATATATAATATGTTGGCCGAGATGTTGGCATTTGCTCGGGTTGTTTTTAAAACAGAATGCCTCTTTGTGTAAAACAGTTCATGTAGAATATAAGTTGCCATAAAAACAACTGACAAAATATTTCAGATAATTTCTGATAGTTTACCATTATGCAAAATCCCAAATATTGTGAAATTGGTTATTCAGATGTGGAAAATAGTAGTATATAATGACCTGTTTTATTCACGAGGGTGCGAAAGTTTACGGCGCGAGCCGAAGGCGAGTGTCGTAAATCACTCGAGTGAATAATATAGTCATTATATGCGAGTAGAATACCCTATTTTATCCACGACTATAATATATTTTTGACGAAATCTTTTACTAAAGAAATTTATAAGTACTATTTATTTTTAACACTTTTTATGAGCAGGCCGTTGTGTCAAAAGTACGGCCTGTCATAAATTAAATTTAAACGTCAACGTTGTTTACAATTAATTTCGTGCTTTGACTCACATGCCATGGCTACTTTAATGAAATTTTTAACAAATATTCGATACGTTGTCATAGAAACTGTTCATTATTCACTGCAGTCTGTGGTGCAGTGAATAATGAAATCATTATTCACTGCAGGGAATAATGGTCAATATGTATTATGTATGTATTATGCTTGAGGAAATACATACATAATACATACATTATTTTGTAGTCGTGGATAAACATGATTTTATTTGTCATTCATCAATTTTAACACCTATACCTATATAGATTTTATTTATAGAAATATGAAATATGAAAAAAAGTGTAAAAACAAAATATAATTCGGTGATAGAGATAAAACAAAATAACGTCAGAACTGTCAGTAATTATCAGAAATATTTTGTAATTTTTTTTTCATGGTATAATATTTCCAGAACTGATAGAACAAATGATAGCATATTATATATTTTTGGAATCAGAGAAAGAAGATCGTTTAAAATATGCAAAAATGTACAGGGTGCTCCATTTAAAAAAACATAAGTTTTGTTTTTTCTCTCCATTCTGATGCCACTTAGTTTTACTTTTCTTAGAATAGAATAGAATAAATAGTTCACACTAAAATCTACAATTTTTATTTTTTGACTTTTTGATACCTCTAAAAATAAAGGATGTAGGTAGGTGTCAAAATATACTGTACAGGGATATCCAACGAAAATGACCACCCCTAATAACTTCTTTATTTTTGATGCTATAAAAAAATTTTTTCTATAAAAGTTGTAGGATTTATTGAAAGCATTTAGAATATGTATTCAGAAAAATAAATGAAAGTCGTTTAGAGGAGATATGGTTTTAACTTGCATTTTTTCAAATGGAGCACCCCATTTTTTTTGCATTTTTCAAATCAAGGTACTTTTCTCATTTCGAATATATAGATACATATATTATCTTTTAGGGTTTTCTAATTATTACAATTTTTGTGGCCCGAAAACAACAAGGAAATAAAATAACAGAACAAATTTTTATTTTTAGAATGCATTAGTCTTGGCTAATTTAGATATTAATTACAACTATAAATAAAAAATAGTATATGTCACTCGGAATAGGAGGCTCATTATGTGTTTCGCCCAGTTTGCTGCCTCGGCTTGCGCCTCGGCTGAGCAAACTTCTGGGCTCAACAATAATGGTCCCCTTCTACTCCTAGTAACATAATATACTATTACATTAAGAGAGTTTAAGAGTTCCGCCTAAATCTGGAGTGATTCGATGACAGTATACCAGTTCTAATTAAAACTATTATTTACTACCATCCTCAAAAAGACAATTTTTTGGGGAATTTTTGATAATAATGAAAGAATAATAATTGCACGTAAATCAAAATTATCCACGTATTTTGTTACCTTGCGATGAGGGTATTTCTCCAAGCATTTGGAAGGCAATCACTCTTTTAATGGACGAAAGGAGAACTAATAGTTTCACAAAGGTCACGGAAAAAAATCTACACTAACTTCAAGATTAATAAACTTTAACCAAGAATATCTTAGTTTTATCATTCCTCAAATAAAATAATACTTGCTGCTAGAATTATCTTATTCTTATATAACGAGATTAGCTTTTTCTCTATCTGAGAATAAGCCATAATTGAAAATGAGAAAAGCATGGTGCTTGTTTTAAGGTAATGATAGATATCATTTTAAGTATTTTTTTATTCTTATTCGAATAATATCATATATTTACTATAATACCTTCTATTTTTGAAAAGAGTTTATATTTAATCATTTTTAATTTTTAATTACATTTAAAATAAATTTTGGCTTAGCTCAACAGAAGCATATCTAATATAGAATGTTTTGATTCAAAAACATTGAATATTTCGTTTCAATGAGATAAAAGCTTTATAATAAATGCGGATATTCTAGTTGTAAGTGGTATTTGAGGCCCGATTTAAAAATATATTGTAGCTTGATTTAAGAATATTGTATATTCTATAATATGTACGGGGGCTTCTTGTATATTTTTGACCCATCTTGCATCTTTAATTTGGAAATCTAGAAAAAAGTTATTAGATTTTTCAGTCCCCAATAATATATAATATATTATCATATAAAATATGATGACCATATCAAAAATAAGAAAGGTATGAACAATAGTTACATTTTTTATTTAACTGGCGCAACTTTCTGATTTTCATTCGCTTTATAAGATGACGGATTTTGGTGTTTTGGAAAGACCTACCACTTTAATTAACTTAGGTAGGTATTGGTTTTTCTCTAGATTTATAGAAAAAAAAATCTAAAGGGAATCAAAATATATAGACAAAGGATTATAAAATTGTATTTATATATATTTAATAAATAACGAGAATAAGAAACGTAATGTTGCTGAAATAATTTTATTATGAAAGTACTATATTATAACTAAATAACTATATACAGGCTGTCTATTTTACGAGGGCCACACTAAATATCTCGCTTAATATCTATTGTTGAGGAAAAAAGTTTTAGAAATAGTAATTCCATTTTTTGTGAGCTATATTTCAGTAAAAAGAAATTAGAAATCCATAGCCTACTTTGTGAGATATATTACAAAAACCTGAAAAGTGGGAAAACTACAAACGGTTATAGCTTCCTTATTTGAGGAGATACGAAAAAAGTTAAAGGGATGATAGTTGATGGCAAAGACAATAAGAATAATAATATATATCAAAAAATTCGAAAAACGCAGTTGGCTTTGACATACGCTCTTGTGCAAAAATTAAAAGAACAAATCTCAAAGTAGGCCATGACACCATTAATTCCGTTTATTTTTTCTCTTTCCAACGATATAAAACATGTCACAAAAATTTTAACTGATAGTGCCAATATTTAATATTTTACGAAAACCACAATTCATATCGTTAAATCGTAAAAATCAGCTATGCCATGATAGTAAAAATTCACTTTATAATAATTATAATTCAGTAATTATTTATTACAATTTAATACAAACTAACAAATGTCTCATAAATAAAAATAAAAGTACAAAATGAATATCCAAAAAAACGAAAAACTATGTACCTACAGGGTTTTCCACCGAAAATGATCACCTCGATAACTTTTTAATTTGTAATTTTAGAAAAAAAAATTTCAAATAAAAGTTGTAGGACATGTTAAGGGCTTAAAAATCCTATTTTTAGAAAAATAATTGAACATCGTATTTACGATCTACCGATACAAGTTATGTTTTTTTAGTGGAACATCCTGTATTTTTTTATATTTTTGGATACTATACGTTTTTCTGATTTTAACCATGTTTGCTCCGGTAGTTATTAAAATATTAATTTTTTAGGAAAGCAAAACTAGCTTTCAGCTTAGTTGCAGTTTGTTACAATTTAACATGCCGAAGGGATAGCAAAATATTATTTAAAATAAACTACCGGAGCAAACATATGACATATTCATATGGTTGAAATCAGAAAAACGTATAGAATCCAAAAATATAAAAAAATACAGGGTGTTCCATTTAAAAAAACATAATTTGTATTGGTAGATCGTAAAAATACGATGTTCAATTGTTTTTCTAAAAATGTGATTTTTAAGCCCTTAACATGTCCTACAACTCTTACTTGAAACTTTTTTTTCTAAAATTACAAATTAAAAAGTTATCGGGGGTGATCATTTTCGGTGGAAAACCATGTACATAATTTTTCGTTTTTTTGGATATTCATTTTGTACTTTTATTTTTATTTATGAGACATTTGTTAGTTTGTATTAAATTGTAATAAATAATTACTGAATTATAATTATTATAAAGTGAATTTTTACTATCATGGCAAAGCTGATTTTTACGATTTAACGATATGAACTGTGGTTTTCGTAAAATATTAAATATTGGCACTATCAGTTAACATTTTTGTGACATGTTTTATAAAATATACGGAATTAATGGTGTCATGGCCTACTTTGAGATTTGTTGTTTTAATTTTTGCACAAGAGCGTATGTCAAAGCCAACTGCGTTTTTCGAATTTTTTGATACATATTATTATTCTTATTGTCTTTGCCGTCAACTATCATCCCTTCAACTTTTTTCGTATCTCTTCAAATAAGGGCGCTATAACCGTTTGTAGTTTTCCTACTTTTCAGGTTTTTGTAATATATCTCACAAAGTAGGCTATGGATTTCAAATTTCTTTTTACTGAATATAGCTCACAAAAAATGGGAAAACTATTTCTAAAACTTTAGTCTTCAACAATAGATATTAAGCGAGATATTTGGTGTGGCCCTCGTAAAATAGACAGCCTGTATATAACTATATAAATCAAATAAATGCATATAATTATAGATGTGACCTTGAACCTATAATTCCCGTCTAATAACTTCGCCATTTTTTGTGATATTTGATTTTTTCAAAAAATATAAAGTTATATGTTTTGAACACTGTTAAAAAATATATGGAGTCTTAGTTTCATTAAAAGTAAAATATAAGAAAAATTAAATAGGTACTTATTACTCGTTTTGCTGATTTCAAAAATATGACATTTGATATATCTATTACTCTTAATTATTAGGTAAGTTATTCAGGTTTTTTACATTTTTATGTATCGAAAACTGCGAGTATATTATGACTAGCACAAAACAAACAAAAGTTATTTCTATTATTTCTTTTAAATATTCTTATGATAATAATAACTTTTGTTTGTTTGTTGCTAGTCACAGCATACCGCAATTTTCGATACAAAAAAATTTAGTTATTAGGGGAAAATTATTTAAAGTGTTGAATAGAATAACTTAAATATAAAAAATTACAATCAAGTTATTTTTGAAATCAGAAAAACAAGCAGAACTTAGCTTTTTTATAATACATGGTGTTTCATTTAAAAAAATTAGGCAGCTTCGGTAATCTTTTATAATTGTTAATGAAACAAGGACCCTTTATAGCGTCGAAGAATGGCAAACACATCTAATTTTATATATTTTTTTGAAAAAATTAATTAAGTTATCAGACGGGAATTATAAAGTAGACATCCTGTACAATAAATTAGATCAATTTATAAAATGTTGTAAAATATGTATGTTTCTTAGATACTTAGTTAATTTTTTTATATTAAACAGAAAATATAAATAAAATATATATATTTTTAAATAAAAACGATCTCTTTCGCAATCAACAAAACATTTTTGTATATAGAGACAAGTCTATTCTAAAAGGAAACAAGTTTAAATTTTTTTATTTCATGGAGTTGCTTGGAAAACTGAAAAAGTTATTAAGTATTAAAATCAGAATGTGGCATCTTATTATCTGTAAAAAAAAAACTTCCAAACCGCAATAAGCTACATGTCTGTTAAAACCACAGGTGTACTTTCAATGGATGTGCAGTTAGTCAGATGTAGCTTCGGATCCTGATGGCGAAGGAAATAATAATATTTTAGTATTATTGTAAAGACTATTTCAGTAATAAAAGTTGATGAAAATTATACACTACTAACACTAAAAACCTAATATTGCTATTTTATTAATTTATTTCTATCTTTAATAACTTAATTAAGTATGAAAGATAGATATATTCATCAGTCTAGAAAGCGGAGTATAAAATGATAAAAATAATAAAAATAATACAAATCAAGGCTCTTTTTTTAGAAAAATGGCTAACCACACATAAAATATATACTAAAATGTTAATCAGAACCTTTTCTATTCACCACTTAAGTAAAAAATAATAGTACTTACCTGTGAAAGTAGGAATCAGAGAGTCTAAACTCCATTCTTTTAGTACTTCTTCCATTTTTCACACATGTACGCAAGACAAAATACTTTTAATTGTTCACTGTGCACATCAATACAAGACAGCATGGCAGCTGACTGAATGAGATCGAGATCCTTCGACGCTCGTTTAGGTTATATTCAAGAATAACAAAATATCTTTAAGAATAATATCATACAAGTAAATCTCGATTGAAGTTAAAAACCATTTCGCTGAAGTACAATACATTTTACTTAAGGATAAATAGTATTATTATAAACATTAGTGTATTTGATGCAAATGAATTATTATAGCTTCAATGAAAAATTATATAGCTTTCTATCAAGAAAACTTTTTAATTAGTTTGAATTAAACTCTTCTCTTAAACAAATATAAACTTTAATTTTAACCCAAATATTGAACTTTCTATCTGAATAGAGTGATGCTTAGAAGTCAATACTATATCAATGTTTGATGGAAATATCGAATATTATTCAATCCAGACTTTTATACTTGTATCAAATTCCAATTTACAAGTATAGAGCTACTCTTCGAGATAGTTTAGAATTTTTTTCCGTGTAGCGTCTCTATAATCAATTTTCTTATAACTGAATACGTTAAAAATATTATTGAAATTTTCTTAGCGCATCATTAGTTTTTTCAAATTCATTTCAATTCGTTTGAAATTTCAATAAGTAATTTATATAAACTGCTGCCACTCCAATCGAAATATTCAAATTTCTAGGAATATTCTGCAGTTTCCGAAATTTCCTTGCAAATTTCTTCGGGCATAAATTATTTCACCATGGCATTGAAAGTTGAATACAGGGTAATTTTGTAAATTGCATCTCTCCTGAAAATGTAAAAAATACAAATGAGTGTATATTTTTATCTGTCATGTGATCTATATGGACAAATTGAAAACAATGCTGAAAATTTTTGGTATTAGCAGAAAGGCAGTATCGTAAAATGTCTAGGCCATGTGGAAGTAATTGCGCAATGTTTTGGAGGAGAAAAACATTCAAATCGTAAATTGTTCAACAAAATTGTTAGTTCTGATTATGGCAAATATATAGATGATATATGTTAAGGTGGAGATGCGGGAACAACGTGTTATAACGTGACAATGTGAAGCAATGTTCAGCCTTAATTACACTATTTAATAAAATTACACCTACAAAATAATACAAAAATCTTAATCGCAGTATTCTTGCTTATTAAGGAATCTACTGCAGCCGAAATTACATCAAATAGCGTTGTACGAAGAAAGATTTTGATGCAATTGTAAAGATTTAAAAAAGAAACTAATAAGTATTGCAAACACTTTTATAAAATGACCTTTTTAAGTTTAAATAATTGTTTACTCTAAGTATTTGTATTATATTTTTTATGTTGTTTTATTAGAACTTCATTGGATTTTAATGACAGTTTTGATATGCATCATATACGGCTCCTGACGCCGGCAAAGCATGACAGGTGGTATCAGGAATAAATTACTCTGTCTCCGACAAGTCCAACCTATCTTGAAGAAAGCGAAGGTCTGCTTTGTCGATACACCTAGTGCTTCTAGGTTATCGTAGAACAAACACTGTGCAGGGGTTATCGACGAGCTGCTTGAGTAGACTTCTCTGTTCAGCGGAGAATTTAGGTTTTCAATCTCCGTATTTTAGAGGAAGCTTAAAAGGGCTTCCGTTAAAGTTAAACTGGCCCTACCGTCGACGTGTTTGTTTCAATATTAAACCAAATGCAGTTACACTTATAATATACAGGGTGAGACAGTTTTCAATAACCAAATTGCCAGAATAGAGAATTCTTAATACAGACATCAACGATCAAGATTTTTTTGTATTTGTTTAATAATTTTTAAATGATTTTTCAAATGTTTTTAATGCATAACTATTGTTATTGTTTTTTTTTGATACTGTTGACTGTATTTCTGTCAATATTTATTACATAACTGGATAGTGGAAAAGAAATATATAATTTTTTAGTAATTTAGGTTTAATTTAAAAAACCATAGGTATCTTTAAATATCAAGGTAAGGATTATACGTTATACGCAATAACTCTCTTGTGTTCAAAGTCATAAGAGCATAACTTTATCGAGACGAGATCTGTCTGAGAGACAAAGAGTCATATTAAACAGTGAAATCTCCTCTGATCAGACCATAACATCTGGTGTACCCCAGAGCTCAGTTTTCGAGCCTCTTCTATTTTTGTTGTACACCTCCGATTTGCACAAACAATAAAATCATTGTAATGTACAATTTCTATTGACGATATACAGATTTATTGTCACCACTATAATGAACAATGGCTTGTCAAATATTAATCGATAGTAAACACAATCTAAAACCGAATCCTTCCAAATCTGAAGTTCTACCTATTAATTCTAAGAACCAACTTTATGACATCAAATCAGTTGAATCTGTTAAAATTGATAATCAAAATGTATGTTTTGTGAAAACTGTAAAAATTCTGGGAGTCATTTTTGACGAGGATCTTTAATTTGTAGATCATGTAAGAAAATTCAAAATATTTGTGGGTTCGTTAATAATTTGCAAAATAAATATGATCACATAAGTAAGACCTTTGCAGATTTCAAATTGTTTAAAGTAAATTACCTTTTAAATTAATCACAGATCTTGATAGAATTTTGCCATTTGGACACCATGTAGCTCTGTAATGAGGAATTTTACAGTTTAAATTTATATGAACTTTCCTCATATCATAAATAAAGGCCGGCATTATCGTGTTCAAATTGACTGACTCATCCTGTGTAAGTAGAAAACTAATAGATAAAGCTTTCTAAAGTTGAGCAAGAAGCAACTTTAAAAAAATTTAATTCCTTAATCGTAAGAAATACAGTATTGAAACTGACCTACCAATATTCCAACATTGGATAATACAAAGGCAATACAATGTGTGTATTTCATTGTAGAAATGCGCGTAAGTTTGGTCACATCGTAAATCTTATCAACTCAGGTGGGCTTTTGAGGTGCAATATCTGTTTTGTGGTGCCGTATTGTCATCGTTCAGACCCCGTGGTGCTAGAAGAAGTCATTCACTATTGTCAGTCAGTCGTGCTGTTGACCTTTACCCATAAATAGACACTATCGAACCATCAGACGACAATAAAGGAATATTAATGAAGCGTAGATACCGCTGGTAACTCGCCACACATAATTATGTTTGTTTGCGAATTTCAACCCTATCTGTTGATAATTGTTTAATAGATTTCCTAAATTTAGGGGTATAAGAATTAAAGGAAAATTTAATTAAATTAAAAAATGGAGAGTTGGTATTTTGAGAAAAATATTTGAATTAAATATATTATATCCACAGTAGACTCGTTCAGAAAAAAATATGGGACATATCAAACAATACATGATACGATAGCACTTTTGATTTAGTCAGAAATAATCTCAACTGGTAATTCCGAAATATAACACCTTGTATATTTATATATATACTTATATTTTAATTCAGGGCAAAATTCTACGAAGGCGTAGAGGGGTCATTAATGATTTTCGCAAGTTTCAACAAAACACTTTAACTCTTGCAATTCTAACTAAACGACTTGTAATTTCGAACTTACAATTGTAATTACGACCTACAATTATTGTAAGTTCGAATCTACAATTGTAACTTCGACCTACAATAAAATTGTAAGTTCGAACCTACAATTGTAAGTTCGAACCTACAATTGTAACTTCGATCTGCAATTGTAAGTTCGAACCTACATTTGTAACTTCGACTTAGAATTGTAGTTTTCACCCTACAATTGTAACTACGAACCTACATTGTAATTTAGACCTACAATTAGGTCGAAGTTACTATTATAGGTTCGAAGTTACAATTGTAGGTCGAAATTACAATTATAAGTTCGAAATTACAATTTATAATTGTAATTTCGACCTACAATTGTAACTTGGCCTAATTGTAGGTCTAAGTTACAATTGTAAGTTCGAAGTTACAATTGCAGGTCAAAGTTACAATAATTGTAAGTTCGAAGTTACAATTGTAGGTCGATCGTTTAGTTAAAATTGCAACAGTCAGGGTGAATTTTGGTTGAAATTTGCGAAAATTATCAATGACACCTCTACGCCTTCGTAAAATTCTGATTAACACACGAATTTTATAAACCTTTGATTTCAAGATTTACATCTATATTTATCTTTGAAATCCAGAAATTAATTCTACGTTCTACTAGTAGAAAATGTAAAAATATATAGGGTGTTAAATAAGAAAGTTCCGCCAGTTAAACCAGAAATAGTATTTCCCGCACTATTTTGCCAGATTCTGGTTTTAGTTTAGTTTAGTTAATTTCAGGAGTCCTTTCTTAATAACTGGACTGGGTTATTCCATAGAAAATACTTTCGTGGCCACCCAGTATAATTTAATCATTTAAATATGTGGGTATCTAACTATTTTTAATTTGTAATTTTCCTTAATTGACATATTTTGTACCTATTAAAAATAAAGTTCCACGTTCGAGAACGCTCTGTATATAATTAATTTTAAGTAATGAGTAATTTTTAGTAATCTATGTGGCCTTATTACCCATGAAATAAATATAAATTTTCTTTCATTAAAATTTATAGCACGAACATGAGCACTCATTTAATGTTGAATGAAAAACAAATAAATCAATACACAAGTACACTTAATTTGCCGTTATGCTGTTTATTACTTCCTAATACTAATGGCCTAACTTTTAAATATAGATAATGGGAGCTAAATGAACTACTTGGTATTACTTTTTGTTGTAAGAATAACATGGACGCATAATATGTAATAAAATTTGTGTTATAACAACAAAATACAATTTTCTCATTAAAATCGTCCTATTAAAATTTCACACTATAATTATATATTACCTATTAAATTATTTCATTTTAGTTATGAAAAATCATATTAATTATTTAATGAATTAATTTATTTATTTATTTAAGAATGCAGCTACCCAAACAGGCATCCTATTATAAGGGAAGTATATAAAAAACAAATACATACAAAATTAAAATATAAAAAACAGTGTCCTGTGTATTAAATACCGGGTGGGCCATAAAAAACCGTACTTTTTAATTTTCTTAGCCAAATTATTATTATTCGGTCGATTTTAACAAACTTGACGTCTATAGTTAGCTGATTTAATAGACTATACCTAAAGACCATAGGCCGAAATGTCAAAATTGAAAATAGGCTTCTTTTGCGTTTGTTCCTTTTAATTAAAAGTTGTTAAAATTGCGGAACTAAGGTGTTCGGGTGATAAGGCCCACTTTCACTTTAAAATAATAGAAAAAATATAAAAAACATATTTATTTCAAAACTTTCAACGGGTCGTTAAACATCAACATATCTAAAGTCGATTTCTGCATAAAGAACAAAAAAACATAAACAATATTCACAGATATAAAGAAAAAACTAAGAGTTTGCAATCGGGCCATATTTCAGACCTTCGCTGAAATACGGCCCATTGAAATCTACACGAGTTCATTAATAGAAAAATTTGTTTTAAGAACAGTTTGGATACGCAGTCATCCGTATCCTCGACAATAAGTCCAGCGCAAGTTCTTTTTGCATAAAAAACAATACCAGCTATCCATCCGTTGGGGCAATTTCATTTGCCACGTGAGTTTTTTCTTTGAAAAAACGTCTCTTTTTAAAAGCTGTGCTTTATAATTTATTGCCTTTCTTCTGGTAGTTTTGGGCTGTTTCACACTTGCAAAGTCAGGAATTTTACAGGATCTCCCACCAGTTACTTGTTGTGGGCCATATTTCTGATTGCACAAAAATTTATTTTTGAGTTTAAGGCTTACAGTTAAATTGTTCCACACGAACAAAGTAATTAAAAATTAGATGTAAATGAACCATAAATTCTACCAATATATCATTGCCTTACCTGTGTTTTAATTGCGTTTAAAACGACAAGTGTTTCAACGTAGGCAAAAATAATAACTTTAGCCGCAAAAATCGTGTTTTGGTCAACAATTTAAACTCATAGAATAAACAGGTGAAAATTTCAATAAATTAATTCTTAAGGTAGTAGGTAGCTAAATAGAATAAGGCGATGAGAACATCTGGGCAGCTCATCCGTTTGTAAGAAGTTTATGCGAAGACAATACAGAAAAGTAATTCAAATCAAATCTAGCTAATCCATCAGATTGTGAGGTAGCCCTCGGTGGAGATATTACATTAATTTTAAAAGATAGATATTTTACATCACTTCTCTGAATTCGTTGCAAATTAAAAATATGAATATCGTCTTGTGAATTCCAAACAATATCAGCATATTCTAATTTTGCTTACAAAACCATTAAACAGAAGAGAGAATATGGAAATGTCTTTGCCTTGAGTGTTTCATGATAAAGCCTAGATTTTTATAGGCATTAGCAGTACCTAATATAATTTTTTATATGTACAACAAAGATTAATTTTTAATCAAAAATGAGTCCTACGAGTAGGATCTATAAATTTGCTGCAGCTAATAACTGTTTCATTGCCTATTTTATACGAAAAGTGTATCGCATTACTTTTTCTCTTAAAGGTCATCGCATTTCGCATTACATTTTGATGTATTTAAGGGTACCTAATTAATTATTTTGACACCATAAATTAAAATTTATTTATCTAGGATCATGAGGACAGAAACCCATGAGATGCACATTCCTGAAGTTTGGAGCAGCGTCTGTTAAATCGGAATTTGTAAATACGCTCTTAATTAGGTACTCGTTTACCCATATTGCTAATATTTTAAATGTATTTAAGTAATAAACTCCAGAATTTATAAACTCCAGAATCTATACAGCACCACACTATATTGCCAAAAAAATTTATAATTATAATACTAAGAACGGTACTTTAAATGCAGTTAAAACATATTGTACGCGATTTGCAAAATATTGCTGCATTTATTGAAAATTACAAGAAACAAAAAAGTTAATGCTTTGATTAAGAATAAAAGAATAAAATTCTACTTAAAATAAAAATGGTTTCTAATGTTTTGAAATCAATATTATGGTGTCGACAAAACGACACAACGGCACTGTATAAAATTATAGCGCCCAGGCAGTTTTAATTAAATTTGAATTTCTTAAACAAAAAAGAGATGGACAAGTGGAGGTGCCACTACTGCCACTGCTGTACTTTTCCTGTATCTCAATACATAATATCTTGCTGCCTTTGGTATTTTCTTTAAATAACATTACTGGTAGAATTTGGTATATCAGAACATTCTTGTCAATCGACGATTGACTGAAGTGACTGATTGTTGATTGTTCCAAAGTATGGTTATCAAACTAATAAGAGCACCACCAGTCTCCATTTGTATAGCTCGATTTTGGATTTAATCGAAAATTTTCAATGTTGTTTTACATGCACATTTTCAAATGTGTGAGCAATATTCTAAGCCAGGACGTATCAGTGCTTCATATAGCAACAGTAGCTATTGTGGAGGAAAGGAGTACTTAGCTCTTTCTATATGGGGAACAGAATTTCTTTGCAACACGCTTAGTTATGTTAATAACATACCAGTGTCAGAAGTGACTATCACAGAAAGATAATCAGTTCCAGTATAGATATCAATGGGCTTATATTAACTTAATTTGGCATGGTGATGTTTTGTTAAATTTTGTGGAAAACATACTGGAGTGTCTCTTAGAAGGATTTATTAAAGTCTACAACATTATTTGATCCCCACTCTATTATTTTAGCCAAATCAAAAGTTATTTCCTCTCATCTTAAGGTACAGAATTAAGTTGCACTGTTTGGTTTCTAAAAGAAAGAACTTGGAGGTTGTTGTCATCTGCAGTACTGTGCACAGAGTCACAAGTTACAGATAGTAATTCGTTAATATGTAGAAGTAACAAAGTTCGTCTTCGTACGCACAGGATGTTTATAACATGCAATTTTTTTTTCTCCCAGCGACATCGACTACTCAAGTTATTAGTCGCATATTCTCCTGCTCTATGTGTTAATAAAATTATTCTCAAATAAATGCATTTTTGATTAAAAAAGGGGGAGAAGAATATAAACTTTATATCTTGGGTATGTCAGATTTTTGATAATTAATAGTAGCTCTTAAGAACTTAATGTATTTTTTAGATTTATTGGATATTTTCCCAAGCATAGATGGAGTTGGCCCGGTACTGCTGTAAGTCCTCTATGGTGCTCATATTTCGGATATTCTAACAAAATGTGTTTCACCGACACTGGTACATCGCAATCTTCGCATCGTGGTAATTGACGGGCTGCCAGCAAGTAATTTGATGTTAAATTTGTATGACCAATCCTCCTTGTTATTGCAGTTTATTCTTTTCTATAATAAGAGATGGTCACTTCACTTTGGCGTCAACATTCTTCCTGCCATAGATCTAAAGTATTTTGTTTTAAATAAACTTTTACATCAGTATTATAGTCGTATATTGGAATATCCTTTTGTGCATCGTTATCTGCCGCTTTTTTGGCTGCCCTGTCTGCAAGTTCATTCCCTCGAATATCTACATGACTGGGACAAAACAAACTTTTATGCCCCAAGTTTCCAGCCAATAAATACGCTCAAGTATAGATTGTACTAGTGGATCTGTCGTTAACATATCATCCAATTCTTGTAAGAAACTGACTGAATCAGAGCAATACTGAAATTTTTAGTTTCTATTGATATATCGTACAGCTTGTCAAATAGCATAGATTTGCGCTGTATAAATGCTGGTAATTCTAGGTTATGCCCGCAACTATGTGTGTCGACACCATCTGAGAAAGCAGATCCCACACCTTGGTTTAATTTGGATCCATAATTGAAAAGTTTGTGCCATCCATGGTAAGAATAGACCTCCGAGTAAAATGTTGCTAGCAAAAACTCTTGATTAGACTCATCCTTTTTGTAGATCGTACATTCCAGTTGCATATTTGGAATTACCTATTAATTTCCACGGAGGTGACTTCCCTGAACTTAAGTTATAAACTTCTGGAAAGTTTTCAGCTATAGGGTTCATCAATTCATAGAGCATCATGCTAATTGGTCTGATAATGGTGGATTGATGTTCATATAGGGCGTACGCCGTACAGGCCACCATTATAAAGGACTTTATGATTGGGATTGTCTGTTTGTGCCCATATTGTAGTCTCATAAGAAATAAGAACTGATGTCTGTATTTTAAAGGCGGAATTCCAGCTTCACACATAAGGAGCTAAATGGACTCGTGTGGAAAGCCCCCAACACCAGTCGTAAACCCATACAGTGAATGCTGTTGTGATTTGCATGCCGAGGCATATAACTATACATTATATAATCATATTCCATCTTTGATAAAATCATGGTTCTATAAACCTTAAGTAGCATTTCCTTATCTGCTTTCAATTTTATGCTTGCTATACACCTTAATATATTAAGTTCCCTCTTACATCTAGTGGACAGATGTGAGCACCCCAATTTAATTTTTCATCAAATTTTAATTAAGCCTAAAAACTTGCTTTCAGATCTATATTCCAGGTTTCGACCATCAAGAGTGAGGTAGGGATGACGATGTTCTGCTCTTAATCGACAAAAGTGAACACAATGTATTATAGAAGTACTGTTTGTTAAGCCAGAAAGGCTATTAATAATCTGTTGTAGATTATTATGTTCTATATCTTCTATACGTTCCGCAGAATAATATAGCTAGAATAGCTAGATCATCAACTTATAGCATCCTTCCAATTGTCATGTTCAAAACATTAAGCTCATTAACCGCTATCGTGAATAGTACTACACTTAAGGTTGAACGCTGAGGTACTCCATTATCCAGACATCGAGGGTCAGATGTAAATTTTCCAATCCGGATAAGAGTATTATTCAAAATACTTTTAATGAAGTTCGCCAGTTTTCCAAAAAACACAACAACTTGATAACTTCTCTTAGCAAAATTGTTTTCACAGTTTCCAGATACACTAGACTAGTTGATATATTGTCGACCTATCCTTACGAACACCCATCTGTAAATCTGATAAAAGTGTGTTTTTTTCTTTTCCATCACCGGCATCACCTTGGCCAAACAACATATACCTAACTGATATTATAGGGCGATAACTACTTGGCAACTTCGGGTCTCTCCCTGGTTTTAGTAGGGGTAGGTATAACAATTATTGCCTCTTTCCATGATTTGGGTAACTTCCTTATTCTGTCGAAATGATTATATATAGATAGATGATATATAAACTGCTGTGCAAAGTTTAAGGAACTCCTGGAAATTTGGTCACAATTTCTCGCTGTATATCTTTGGTTATAGAGTTGACCGATTAAGATGCGATTGGCAACATCTCGACGGAAAATTCATTGGAAATTTATACAGTGGTTAGCCATTGTTATGCCATTTGTATCCTAAGATGTACAGGGCGATTTTAAGACTCTTTTTTTCTAAAAATTTAGCAACCTACCAATTCCTTCCAAATTTTTGAGAAATTTTTCTAACCAATTACTGTTAATCCTTGGTCTAATATCCCGAAACGGTTTGCCATTTCTGGCCTAATTCCGTTCTTTATAGAGATATGATTTTTTTTTCGAAAAACCTAGCGTGACGTTTGAACGACTACCTACATAAATTGATTCAATACATTTTTATTAATTACTATTTAAACTTACATGATCACGAATAAAGTAACAAAATACCAGTATAACAGAATAACAGAAAAATATAAAAAACAAATGAAACAGAATAACAAAGTAACAAAATAATATTAAATTATTGTGTACAACAGAAATTTAATACTTTGTGGGACCACCGCGATCTTGAGGGATAGCTTCGCATCTTCTGGACATACTTTCAATGACAAAATTAGCTCTTGGGGTATCAATTCCTATTCCTCCTCCATGCACGCCTCAACTAATCAAGGCTTTCAATAGGTTGCTCTCTTTGTCTAATTTGCATCTAGAGTTGCAATCTGGAGATCGAGTGGGCCTTTCCATCCTTTACTTTTATCAGATACGAAATTAAATCCTTGAATTTTTTAATTGGAATCATTACGGCATTTTCACGTACCCTGTATATAGTGTTTTGTGAAATTGAGAGAAATGGTATCCTTAGACATGACACAAACACTGAACATGGTAACTGCTAAATCCCATTCAATTTATGTGGTCATTCGAGCGTCACCATAAACAACGGAGTTAGGCCAAAAATGGCAAAACCGTTTCCGGATCCGAGTCCAAGGATTAAAACTAAGTGGTTACAAAAATTCCTAAAAAACAGATATATTGTGAGTATAAGGATATGTAGATGCTTAATGGAGATTAACACCAAATTGAAAATATTATATATTCATTATATAATCACATACCCATTAACAGCTGATTATCTTTTAAAAATAAACACCCGTCGCTTCCTTCACGCATAAATGACGACGTAATCTTTTTCTATTAATTAGCACAACAGCAATAATATGTATCTGAAGATGTAGTTCCGCTAAATACGACAAACGAAGCGCAACAAAACACAAAACATCAAAGAAATCCCATCAAGCATCAAACACGATTATATTAAGTAGTTAGTCGAGTGATAAATCTAGTAGTTACTTTGTTACTTATAAAATATCGTAAATGAATGGTAGGCTAAGATCTCCCAAGCTGCTGCGGTCTCTCTGATAACTATCTTCATGCTAATGGTGTTACTTAAGATCTTTGTTCAGCGCCTCGCGACTTACCACACACATATAACTCGTGCCTCCTTTTTATGGAGGAATTCCATGCACAGGAGGTGTTTTCTATTAGATTATATATTAGACAATAAAAAAGCGATTTCTTAAATCTTTGTACGTTAGTAGTGGAAAACTGTTTGATTTCAATACGGTATAATATTCCATTACAGTGAGGTCTCGATAATCCGGATCAATGAAAACAGCGGCGATTCGGATTAGCAAAAAATCCGGATTATCGAAACACTATATTTACATTGAGGAGATTCTTTCTTCAGCTTTTGAAGTATATCATATTTTTGTTGAATGGTTAAATCCACGTGTTTCCGTCGTGGGGCCATAGCTACGTTTGTAACGGTCAAGTGACTGAGGTGAAATAATTACGCGAATTGACGCGTATACGCGAATCTGCGAATCCGCGAATTGGCGCGAATAAACCTTTTAAGCTTAACATTACATAGAATCGTCCAATCACAGCCGCTAAAAAAGCGGCGCAGGCGATCCGGATAACCAAATCATATAAAATCCGGATTACAAAGTACATAATGAAAAAAATTTTGGATTTGGATAACCGAGGAATCCGGATTATCGCGATTCGGTTTATCGAGACCTCACTGTATTTCTCTATTTTATTATTTACTTAGTGTACAAAATAATAGGTAAAGAAAGAGAACACTGTTAGAGACGTTACGTTTACATTATTTTAATTGAGGATAAAGTTATTTAATGGAGTTAGACAGTTAGGAAAAAGTTCCGCATTTCTACAAGTTAACGTCTAGTATTAATAAAGTTCAGATAACAGATTTCTTCGATTATTTTCCACATTTTCGTGTTAAGTATTGCTAATTTTAAAAATCACATCTTCTATATGGGATTACTATGTGGGGTAATTCAACATGAGCAAATGGAGTCTTTGTGTTAAAGAAAAGGGAGAAATAGGTTGTATATTTAAAATAAAACAGAGAATTTTGTAAACAATAAAACATATTTACTCTACCATGTTAATATAATATTTAAAATTTTTAAATTATTGGCAAAAAATAATTTAACTAACTTTAACTCGTTAAAGCTATCATATTTGTCACAGTAGTTATGATTTGCTATATGAACGACACAGACTCGAATTATGTGAATCTAATTTAATTCATATTATATTGATCCTGTGCTCTATAATAAACTTAGTTTAGAAGAATATTGCAGTAAAAAAACATTTTTGACAAAGTTAAAATAGTTTTTAATCTCAAATGCATTTTATTCTCTAAAGGAATACATTTCTAAGGTATTAATTTCTATAAATTTTTCCATTGCATTTTACATCGTTACATAAATGAATCGTTATATACTATCCTCCTGATAATTTCCAATAAGAATGAAAAGACATGTACTTCTTCTTGAGGATATCGTTTTTTTATTAGTAACCGTAATGACAGAACTTTGTGATAAATTAAAAATTTTTTAGAAAGTAATGAGAACCTATTTAATGAGCACTATGGCTGATACTATCAACAATAAGTATAATATAGTACATTACTTCTTTTATTTTCTGAGGTTAGGATCTGCAATTTGTAGATGCGCCCGAAATTACGGTGGTTAAACTAACTAATGCAAGGAAGAGTGAGAGGAAACATGATTTATTGCAATGACGTTGTGGCAGTGAATGAACAACAGCACGTGATAGGAACAAAGATGATCCTTTAATTTATAAAGTCCCAAAAGAAAAAATATTTGAAAGGCTCTACATTCACATTACTTGAGGTCACGGAGGCAGATACAAAATGACCCATACGATTCAACAGAAAGTTGCATTCCACGGTTCTGCGTAGAAATGTAAAACTTGTGAAACAAAAAAAGTAAGCTTTATTAAAGATCGTAGTAAGTCAATTACTTCCAAAAATTTTGTGACAAGAGAACTGAAAGTCAATTTAATTGACGTCGTCTATATCCTACGCCTACGGTGAATTTAAGTAACTCTTAGATTACCAAGATCATACCATTAAGTATGTATGTTCAGACCATTTCACTCAAAGTATGCTGTACCTACTAGTTTCTGAAGAGCTTTTAATTTTTTTTTACAATTTGGGGCCCCTTTGATTTTACAAAGCGACCATTCTATAACAAGAGAGTAGAAGAGCTGAAAATCTTATGACTGCAATTATTCTGCGTTCATGGAGACTACGCCATCCCAAAGCGTTCTAATCAAGACGTATAAAACATTCTACGGTCATGGATGACAAATCTACTATTTTGTCAATTCGCCCAATGACAAAAAAATATTTTATTGCACCGAGTTATAGGCTGGACACCGTATAAGGCCGTTTTTGGTATTGAACCAAGATGTCTACAAATCTTACAACAGAGGAAGACCTAGAGAATCGAGATAATTAAATAGAAAGTTCGAGAGAAGAAGAATTGAATGGAATTGATGAACATGAAAATCAGCGAGAAGATACAATTACGGAAGAATTTGAACCAGTGGAGGTGTCGTGTGCTGAGCCACAGGAAAAGGAATTGCAAGTAGAGGAAGACACCCAAGTTAGACCAGCTGCAAAATGATAGTAATGGTAATGATTTTCATATAGTGTGTTTAAACGTGGTTACTAATCCAGACTTGCGAACACTGTAAAGTTGTACATCTGTCATGTGCTAATGATGAGAAGTTGTGCAATTTATGCACCACTGAACACATATTAAAGTTTCAACAGGAGAAATGATATAAAGGCCAGAAACATCAAACAGAAGATATGCCAATTTCAAAAACACATTTGTCCGATATAAATATGGGTGATTATGTTTTAGTTAATATTAATCCAGTAGACCGCAGTCCAGGAGATCCACCCAATATTCTCACAGATGTTACTGACATACGAAATGATGTCTCCCGATTGCGAACGGAATCATAAAGTCTTGGTTCAACAAGCCAGATCTGAAATAGGTCACCAGCAAATTTATTCCAAGTGGTGAACAAAACCAAATTTCTTTCTCTTAAAGATATATTGTTTAGACAACCTTTTGAAATAAAAATAAAGCGTGTGATATTAAAATGTGGGAATTGTATCTTTATTCGTCCCAGTAAAAAATGAGAGGTTTAAAAAAATTGAGAAAAATATAATTAAATATGAAGAAATGTAAAGAAATATTTTAGATACCCGTTATAAGTATAGTTTATTTCAAAAATGTGTTTCAGTAAATACACCATTATCAAATAATATACTGCATTAAAAAAAAAAACAATTAATAAATCGCAGATATATGGCAGTCAAAAAAATGTTTGTAAATTGACAACAAAAAAAAAACAGGAAAAAAATCATAATTTGGCAACGCTGTATTCGATTGACAAAATATTTTAGGAAGTAATACAGGAAGGACCCTTGGATGCTTAATTGGCACCAAAAAAATACACGAGAGGCTAAATCGCCCAGTCCGTACCAACGTTGCCAAGTGTTTAAAACGTGTTTTCATGATAGTGCCGCAAGATTGCGCGGGCGGGTGCAGTATCCTTTTATGTTAAAGAAGGAACATTAGTTTATCACTAAATAAATATCATAAAAACACTCGCAATAGACCTCATGCCTGATGCACTTAATTTAAAAAAATTCCTTTAATCTAATAAAAAAAATTCCTTTATCAGGGAAATAACACACATATCTAACCTGCCTCCGGCTTCTAACTCGCAATAGACCTCTTAATAAAAAAAAATTCCTTTAATCTAATAAAAAAAAATTCCTTTATAAGGGGAATAACACACATATCTAACCTGCCTCCGGCTTCTAACTCGCAATAGACCTCTTAATAAAAAAAAATTCCTTTAATCTAATTTAAAAAAAATCCCTTTATCAGGGGAACTAACCTGCCTCCGGCTTCTAACTCGCAATTAATAGACCTCATGTCATGCCTGATGCATTTAATAATAAAAAAAAAAACAAGAACATGTGGGATTTGAACCCGCAACCTTCTGCTTGCCAGCCACGCTCGTTTCCGCTACGCCATCACGCCACTGACAAACTGCGTGTAAAGAAAACTCCTTAGCTTTAAATATTAGTTTGAAAATATTTAAATTTGCTTCATACGCATCCCATACAGGGTGATATACCATGTTCTTTTTTCACTTTTTCAGTCTAGTGCCTCGTATTTATCGAACACCCTGTATATTCACTTTGCGGCTCAATGGAATACCTACAGGTGTTGCCAACATATCATTTATTGAATTTTGGGTCTATCTTTTGTAGTTCAAGAAATAAATTGAAAAGCAACTTTAATAAAATTTTAATATTTAAATCTATTGGAAAGGCAAACATATTATATAGTCATATAACAATGAAATTAACTTAAATTTTAATTTCTAATTTAAAAACGCGTCGTTCTTCCTCGGGTTTTTATTACTCTTATTAATTATTAGGTCGCCGGGAAGAGCATCACACTCTTCCTGACGGACAATGGCTAATTCATTGGCATTATTGGCAGCATGAGGGCGGCTTGAGATTCTTCTTTGCAGAGGTCCCATACACGCTAAATAGGGTTTAGATCTGGTGATAATGCAGGCAACACCATAAGTATGATACCATGCTTTTCAAAGAAATTTTTTACAATACGTGCCCGATTCGTCTGGCATTGTCATCAATAAATATATCATTCCAATACATCGTTCAATAATAGAGTTTTCTATGCGAGGCATTTCGACTTAAGTAAATGTTGAGTAATAGCGTGACAGAAGTGTGATAATTTCATAAAAAGCATCAAATCCAATTTCAATAAATTCTTAGATTGATCAAGTCAGAAATAACAGGTGTAAATAAAAATGTATGCTACTTTTGAACTACAAGAGATAGAGCCAAAATTCATAACGAGGTATGTTGACAACACCTGTAGGTATTCATTGTACCATAAATTCATTATACAGGGTGTTCGATAAATACGAGACACTGGAGTGAAAAAGTGAAAAAAAGACATTCTTACATATATCACCCAGTATGGGGTGGCTATGAAGCAAATTTAAATATTTTCAAACTGGTGTTTAAAGCTAAAGAGTTAAGAATTAAAACAGTTGAAAAATATCTGCAATTCATAAATAAATAAAAAAGTTACAGCTTTGTAAATTTGGTCTATATTTGTGGCTCAGTTCAAATTCGGGTCAGTATACTTATTTTGTTGTGTAACTCGTTCTTGTAACACCTAGTATAATTGAAAGTAATTACCATATGTTATAGTGGAGATGAAACATTGAACATTTTGTTAAGAAAGTTTTTATAAAACTAGCCGTTTTTGCAAAATCTTCCGAGGGAACATTAATGGGCACCCTCTATATATTCCATAAATTAACATTTTTATAACAAACCCACTAAAGCTATTTTAAATTATTTTCTAATTTACCGAACTATCCATAAGCTTTTAAAGTCTTAGAAAATTGTAAGTA
The DNA here is from genome assembly GCA_963680705.1 of Rhagium mordax. Taxonomy (NCBI): domain Eukaryota; kingdom Metazoa; phylum Arthropoda; class Insecta; order Coleoptera; family Cerambycidae; genus Rhagium; species Rhagium mordax. The sequence goes on along the minus strand of OY796657.1, from coordinate 23,422,241 downwards.
TAATCAATATATACAAAAGATCCTTTTGCTGGATAATCCTGAAACTAAAAAAATAATTGCAGCTATTTGAACCACTCACTCTCTCGAAGGTAGCTAACCTGTATCTGAATCCACTAATACTAGCCATTCCTAAGAAGAAACCCTTTCTCACATTGAATCAGTATACCAAAAGCTTTTATCACTCACTGCTCAAATTATTAAGGATAAGGAGGAACAATGATTTCTCCTTTTTCTTTTAATTGAACATAATTGTGGAAGAAGGAGCCGAAGGAGGATATCCTATTCGTAGGGAAGAGTGAGCAGTTTATTTGGGATACCATCAAGACTTGCTGATTTCTTAACTTCAGGAAAATCGACCATATAGTGTGGAGTCTTTTTTCTTATTCTAATTGGGTACAATGAATAATTATATTTTGAAAGGAAATACTACAACAAAAAAAAAACAAATTTTGTATGAAAATATTAATTCAATTTTATGCGGATACTGAATATGGGCGTCGGTGTGCCTCCGTTTCAGAATATCCATATATGACAAATCAGTACCTAAACAAATAGCGGGGCAGAGCTATTTCATTTGCTATAAGCAATAAATATTTTTATAAGTCTACCTACTTAATATAAATTTTCTCTTGCAATAAACGATTTATAAAATTATAGAACCAAAAAATAAATCATGCCAACGAAATAAATAGCTTATACACGACGTGTAGGAGTTCGTTTATCTCTACTGAATATTAAAAAATGATATTATTTAATGTCATTCTCTCGATCTGAAATTAATTGCTTACTATTACTATTTTTTGTAATACATAGACTTTACAGATTTTTTTAAATAATAATGCGGTCCTGTCACTTCTGCTAAGGTTTTTGACATTTAAAGGAACTGATGGTATTCGTATCTTGTGGTTTGCAATGGTCATGGTGTCAATTTAACAGGCCTTTTCCAATTAAGTGGTAGAAAATACGTTTATTACATTTTTTCATTTACATTTTTCAGAAACATCCTAAAATTAATCGTTTAATTTCGAGGACCTCAAAACGAAGTTTTAAGAAAAAAGTTCAATGCTAAGCTAAGAGGACATTCTTTCATTCTTATTTATTAAAAAAACACTAAGTACTACTTTTATTGAAGGATAACGTTTGTCCGTCTATGAAATTAGTCACGAGTTATTTGTTATTTCTAAAAGATTGTGTACCAAATAATATGAACTGAGTAGGTATATTTGAACGAGGTAGTAATGGCTGGAATTCAAACAGATAATTGCATGTAAGTCGACTTCACCTATATGCCTCAATAGCTACGATATCTGCGTGCTTAAGGTGCAAAAAACAAATTTCTTGGATTATAAGGTTTTATCAAAATGTATGTTTTTTTCTAATGTGTAAAACTTTAGTTTATATTTCTTATGAAAATAACTTACACTGCGCAAAATTTAAAGTAAGCTACAACAGAAAAACTCTGCGATGGAATTTTTAAAACGTACCAGGCAAACTGATCAGTGACCACCAATCATTTTTAGAAAACTTCCCAATCTCTGAAGTTCAGCCCCCTCTTCCTGATCTACCGGAGGACAAATTTACCCATGTTAGGAGCTTATCAAATTATTTTTCAGTCGTTAGATTTACAATTTTTGAAATGTAAGAATTAAAATTTTTAAACCAACAATAATTACTTTCAGTTACTAGCATTGTTTTTCTTATTTACAAGATGTACTAAGGACATAGAATAATATAATTTATTTATTTATTTATTATGTAAAATCTGACTTAATTCTGTCCCTAATACATTTTTTTTTATTTTTTTTTCTTAAATTCCAAAAATTGTATATTGTTACATGCATTTTAATAGCAGAACATTAGTATGTAAGTAAAAAAAAATTAATAAAAAACATGTAATTGTGTAAAGACTATTAAACGTTAAAAGCCAATCCTGTAAAATTTATAGAAATGGACATGGAATAGGCTGGTTTTCAGGCAACGATATTTAAAATGTTTCATACTCGCACGCCCAATCCCGTAGTATGTTACAGACATTATTTCATGATTATATTGCTAAATTTTCTACTTTATTAATTTTTAAATTCCCTATTTATAATTTTCGGAATATTTTTCGTACCTATATTGGAAACAATTTTTAAAATTTTCCATATCTTGAAAACTCGCAATTTAAATAATAATGCAAGATTCCTACTAAACCAGAATACTTTTATATTTGTATTTGTAATATTATCAAATAAAAATTTAAAAAAAATCTGGAAACAGTCTGTCACAAAAATAACTGATTTATTGTTGTAAACGTTTATTTAAATCTGGCGAGTAATTAAATAATTTTTATAAAATCATTGTAATCTTTAAACATGTTAAAAAATTTGTTTTTGTAGTTGGACGGATTTACAGTAATAACGGGAACAGCGGTTGTTTTAATTAGTGTCATATTTGTCCAATGTCCAATACCTACGCAATTGAAGGTTCATGTCTGATTGCCTTAATTTATAAAACTATACATAAAAGACAACAGTATAAACATATATGTTTGTATCTCATATTAAATAGTAACGGTATGGTAGAAATTTGCCTGAAACCGTTGATTGAATTATTTCAATCAACGCTGAAATTTAATAAACATATTATACCACTGATACTACCTTTGATGGCATGGCAAATAAGGAAAATTTAAATCGCCCTTGGTTTATTTGCCGAAATTAGTGAAGATAATTAATCACGAATTATTTAAAATAATTTTTCAGACAATTATTTGAATAACCATTATTAAAATGTTTTTCTTTTCATCTAAACTAAACTAATGGTTTACAATGACACGGCAGCCTACTGTAACTGTATACCTATATCTACCAGTATTATGATATTTTAACTTCAAAAATAAAATTCAAATATAGGTACAAGTTGCGAAGTTGCCAATCTGTTGAACCACATATCATTAAGTACGACCAGGGTATTATGCTCAGGGCTCTTCGTTATACTTACCTACTGAAAAACCGGATATTAGAACGACAATAATACCAGTGTTAGTTTTTTTTTATATCCACACGATATATTCCACGTCTTTCCCATATAAAATATCTTCAAAGGCCATCTAGCGCCACCTATTCGCGTTCTCATGAACCCTCCATTCGTCTACGGGAGGAGAGAGGAGAAATCAATGTGTGTGGTCCTCGACGTGAGCGAGTTGCCTGCTCACGAGTGCTGGCTAACAATGCTCTTCTCTATGGATATGCCGCCGACACAATCCATCTCTTTCTGTTGTTGCAGGATTAACCAAGAGAAAATCCTGCTGCGAAAAAGTCGAGCAAAAACCCGCGGCATCTCATTACCACCAAGATAAATATGCAATATGTGGTTAGGGATGTCATTATTATCGGAAATTAACTGGGGTTTTTGTACGTATTCCTGCTCTTGTAAGTGAAGAGGCAGTTACGGTATATTTACAGCGCTTGGCGCTAGTAAAATTATTATAATACGTTTCAAATAACGAATTGGTTTATTTGATTGAGAAAGGGCTTTATTGCTTTTAATGACTTGTGAACGAGGGTGTTATAAATAGCTTTTATTGTTTTCTTTTCTTAGAATCAAATAAAACAGTATAATGTGATATTAATTTAAAAACAATGTACAGGGTGGTTCAAATTCGTATGTTTTCAGAGGTTCCCAAGAATCCGTAAGAGACAGAGCTCTGATATGTGGATCCAGAGCCCTTTTTCCTAAATATAAGAATGGCACAATCTGCACTCTTATTTTCGAGCTACAGTGATTCTCAATTTTTGGCGAAATCGACGTAACCCTATGTTTCTCTTTTCACGTTAGATATTGTAAAATGGTTTAAACATTCTACAGGAACTTTTTTGAAATACATTTGATGACGTTTTTGAAATGACCACATTTGTTTTTTAAATGGAACACTCTGCGTTAATCTCAAAAATGAAAAGATGAATAAAAAACTTTTCATGTACCTACCTAATCTATGTAACACATATTACTTTTTTATTTAAATCTGTGGAAAATAGAGGTTATTTTTTTTCAAACAATTACGAAATTTAATGACGTGGTAGGACTCATGGTAGGCTATGGAAACAAAAGAATTTTGACGTTTATTTTAGTTACTTACTTTACGTAATTTGTTATCAGTAATTCGGGTGAACCAAAGCCAAAAATGAATCGTTTTCAAATGATGACAAATATAATGTTTCAAAATGTTTTATTCTAAGTAACGAAAAATGCAGATTTAGCAGAGGATCTCTATTTCGACTTGTGAGTATTTTTAACTGTTTATGTCTATATATATTTTTGTTATAATAAGGTTATTCATATTAGTACGTACGTATAATAATATCAATTATTTATTTATAAATTTCTCAATTTTTAAGATAGTCAGAGCGAGAATCAGAGAAACCACAGTCAGACAAAAGAACATTAAAAAAATTCAAATTCAATTTAACAAATTATGGACCTTACAATAAACCCACAAGCAAAATTTTCAGTAAAATAAAGTAAAATAGAGAAAACTAACAAAAGGTTGTACTAGAATTTGTTGGACACAATCCAAGGCCTAGAGGCATGAATTTCGACCTTATTAAATAAGAATAAATCACCACCTAAGTATATCCGGATGATTTCAACCGAAGAGTAGAATTTTGCAATTGGTTTATCTATAAAACAAATCAAGATCCTGATTTCCCAAAATTTTATCTGAACATTTGAATGTTATCCTAAGTAGCGATGGCATATTTAATCACCATGACAAACACTGGTCACAATATAATCTTCACGTTATGCTACAAGACAGAGACATGATCGATTTGGTTTCGGCGTTTGATGTGGATTAATTAACAACCAATTAATAGGTCTCCACCTTTTCTAGTTTCAGCTACTTACATAAATATCCTAGAAATCTTTATCACCATACAAATTTAGACAATATACCTCTAGCAAATTATAGAAGAATATACTTTCAGAAAGATGGTGCCCCTGCGCACAGTACTCGACAAACTACACAACATCTAAACCAAGTGTTTTCGGAAAAGTGGTAGGTTTATTTCTTCAGTATTTTTTGCTCAGCTAAATTAATGAGATTTCAGGTACAAATGGACCTATTCTTTGGCGAGTTAGATCCTGCAATATTACGCCGCACGATTTTTTGCTTTGGGAATATTTGAAAAATATCATATACTAGGAAAAGTCAAATAATTTAAAGATTTTGACTTATGGAAAGAACCAATGGGGATTTCCAAACTATCACACCAGTGATGATTAGAAATGCCACTCATGGTGTTGTTAAACGTTTCCAAGCTTGTTGCATTACAGTAGGAGGCAAACAATTTGAACATCTAAGATGATTTTTAGTTTTAACGTGGGCTGGGAAAGAGTCATTTCTTTTAATATTTAATTTTCTTCTCTTTCTTTAGCCGAAATATTATAAATTTTGCCTAACAAATTTTAAAATAGCAATTTCTTGCGCGGGTTAAATGTAAAAGGTCCGTGATTTGTCAAAATGAAGATTGTTTGACTGTCTCTGGACCTGGAAAGTGGAAATAGACTTCTTTGTTATATTTGCATTTTACTTTTTTAGAGTAAAACATTTCCAAAGATTACTTTTGTTATCATTGTTAAAACAGGTTTATTTTGTCACAATGAAAGTAATTGAAGTTTTCAGTTACAATCTAAAACTTCAAAATTCTTTCGTTTCCATAGCCTACCTTCTCGTTAGCTTCCTAATTGTTTGAAAATTAAAAAAATCCTCTATTTCTCACAGATTTAAATAAAAAAGTAATATAAGCGATACATATGGAAAGCTTCTTCCCTCCTCATTTTTGAGAAAAAAATACAAGGTATTCCACTTAATAAAACAAAAGTTGTGCTCATAACTCAAAAACCAAAGAGAAATACAAAATTATTTTTGTTATAGTGTGAAACAGTGTTTGTATGCAAAATAGTGTTTCTTTCTACTGAGTGGATTTAAAAACAAAATTTGCCAGCTATTCATCGGTTTGTAATGATTGAATAAAGAAGTACTCGATGGAAAGCCGTACGAACCGGATTGTTTCTTAAACATATTCAACCTTAACAAAAATGTCCTTTCATAAAAGTTTAAATAAAAAAGAAATCTGTTAATAGCAGTCGTTTGCGAAATATAAATTGCAATTTTTTGATAAGGGAACTTAGTCGGTGTATCGGATAGTAAGTAATAGCTTTTATACATAGTATACCCACAGAAGTGATACAAAAACTTTTATTATAATTAGCCTTAAAATAATTAATAAGTGTGTGATGTTTTCATTGGAGATTAGAAACCATGTTTGTAATGATTATGACATGTTCATTTGTATGAAATGTAATTTATTAAGGTTTATTTCACTAAAGTCCTAAAGAAGATTAAAAATGTAATCGAAACGTCGACCAGTGAAGATAACCGTCTTTTTACTTACTATCCGACACACCGACTAAGTACCCTAATCAAAAAATTTTATATACGGATACTATACCTACATTCTATAGACTTATAAATTGAAATTGTTTAACTTTAGAGGCTTGAGTTCAAAAAAACACAGTTGACAGAAGAAATGGAATACTTTGATGAAAGAAGGCTTTTTTAACTCAACCATAAAGCTAAAATTATAAATTTTGCATTTAGGATAATATTATTTGAGAAGAAAACAAGTTGTGTTGTGTACTATCGTTCTAAAATACGTCATTCACAAAATTGAACTAGAATAACCATTATAAATCTTCGTTAACTTAATTGGTGAAACACTTCTGTATGAAATAAAGTAAAAGAAAGAAACAAGATCCAATGTATTTACGGATCGAACCCGAGACACTTACCACAAGACTATCATCGTTACTTTCATATGCGTTAATGTCTATAATATAATGGGTCTAGTTAAAATTGATATAAATAAACTAAATAAAGGTAGAAGATGACCACAGGTTCTTGCGACTAGTCAGGATCCTGCATAATATTCATCATTGGAGCTAGCAAATAGATGCTACTTGGTTGTGTCATTAATCAGTCTCAAAATGAGGAATGTAATTAGAGTATTTAATCGGACAAGTAGACACGAGATTTATTGGAACGTAAAAAAAATTTGGGTCTACGCAAGATTTTTTCATCAATGAAAACAACCCATATTTAGGACCAGAAAAATTAAAGTAAAACCAACCACCAATTGTCCACCATCAGCAGAAGAAAAAATCGCGATTATCTTGTGAGTTTTGCAGAATTCAGTCTGGAGGAACTTCCACGGAGATACGTAAAAGAGCAATAAAAGAAACCTAGAAACGTAGCCAGAAACTTTAAAGACAACCAACCAAATACGAAAGGGGATGAATCTGCACATTATAAACTAATGTAAAATGTATTAAACGTGTATTTTTTTTTTGTTTATCAATATTAATAAATTAAACTTCACTCAGGTATCACAACAAAATTTTATTGTTCACTAGTAAAGGAATTAAACTCCTTTCGATATTGACGTGATGTACAGGGTTATCCAACGAAAAGGCCCACCCTTATATTTTCTTTATTTTTCGACTTAGAAAAAAATGTTTCAAATAAAAGTTGTAGTGAATCAAATGAACTCATTTAAAACCCCTGCAAAGAATATACAGGGTGTTCCATAAAAGCGGGACAAACCTAACTTACATTTTTTTAAATGGAACACCCTATATTTTTTTACATTTTTAAAATCTGTGTTTTTTTGTGATTTCAAAAATATATAAATGTTTTATCTTATCTTTTACTGTTTTTTATTTATTGCAAATTTCGTGAACAATATTATTTATACCACCAGCATCTCCATGCGTATCAATCAGGTTAGCCATTGATGAAAAGTTTGCTTTTTGAATTTATTCAATTATTCTGTAAGGCATAAGTGTCAAATTAATTGTTTTTCATCCATGGCTAACCTGATTGATACGCATGCAGATGCTGGTGGTATAAATAATATTGTTCACGAAATTTGTAATAAATAAAAAACAGTAAAAGATAAGATACAACATATATATATTTTTGAAATCACAAAAAAACACAGATTTTAAAAATGTAAAAAAATATAGGGTGTTCCGTTTAAAAAAATGTAAGTTAGGTTTGTCCCGCTTTTATGGAACACCCTGTATATTCTTTGCAGGGGTTTTAAATGAGTTCATTTGATTCACTACAACTTTTATTTGAAAAATTTTTTCCTAACTCTAAAAATAAAGAAAATATAAGGGTGGGCCTTTTCGTTGGATAACCCTGTACCTACGAGTGTCAAGATGGATAAGGGTTTGAGCATTAATAGTTTACAAAAACTTAATGATTTTAGCACTCCCGACGCTCCCACGCCGGAGTATTGCAGATTTGGAGAACGAATTTCAAACTTGACCATGACGAATATATAAATATTATTTGGATAAGTGACCCAGCGCTAGTTTTCGAAATAAAAATTCATTAGTTCATGTTAATTTTTTTTATAATAAAATTCCAAGATTGACATTTTGAATATCTAAAAAAAATATCCAGAATATCTACAAAGTTGGGAAAGAGGAGAGAAGACACTAAATAGCGACATTTAAATTTATCAGTTATATAGAAGTTCATAAAAATAATAGATAAATAGCAACTCAAAGCCTCGTCTGATGATATTCACGGCTAGTACCATAATGCTTGTCTTTATGATCCTTATTACATAAATAACTATTATGTCTAATAATTATTTTGTAGCTTTTGCAGCCCTCTAAATATTTGACATTGACATTGCTGACAAATAGTTGACCTCACATGAGTCACAGGTTGTCACAGGTTTAGTACACCCTTCTTCAACTATCGCTTTATTCTCACCCAGACAAGAATTCTGTTGAGGGTAATGTCATTGAGATTAAAGAAGGCACATTTAAGAATTAGTGAAATGGACACCCTGTAGAAGTTTCTCGCTGAATATTTCATACGAATCTATTTTGGGAATCGCATTAAATAGGTACTTGCTGATTCAAGATATTATAGCAGTTGCATGTTGATGAAAATATCTGGCAAGGCAATGGGATGACAATTATTTGGATTATTGGATTGACTTTCTATAATTTTTTGAGTAAGGGTTGCTGACGAGCAACATCCAGCTGAACAGAAATATATGGCTCGTTTGTAGGATGAGTTCTTAGTACTAAAGTACAATAACATAATATAAACACACCACAGAAATTAGACAACCCCCAAATCCAAAGCCAAAAGCTGTCCAATACACATGCCAATTTATTAGTATTCATATTTTAAGACTACGTTTAGTAACACCATTTATAGACAACGGTAACACTTCCAGTGATACTTAGACTATTCCTTAAGACTTCAAGATAAAGTTGCAAGAAAAATATATGTTTAATACCACTTGCTTGTTCTGTTTTCTGTAAAAAGATGATATATTGCATTTGCTGTTCAGCCCTTTGCTTAGTTTTATGCAGAACTGATGTAGGTTTGTATAATTCCATACTCAGTATCTAGTATTCTTACTGTTTACAGACTATGACCAAATGGGTTCATTCATGTAAAAACGCCCCTTACGTCAGACTTTGTGAATTTTTCCATGGAAGGGATAGCAAAAGAAAGAAAAGCTGAGATATGATTATTGCCTGAATTTCTAAAGGATATAGATATTGTAATCTTGTAGGGTTGATGAATAGGAACAAGTTTGATGCAGAATGCTCTTTAATGGTGAAAATTCTAGTGGACTTCTCAATCAACTGACATTAAAGGAGCAGCTTTTAATAATGCACTGTTTTTCAATGCCCTTCAAGATGTACTAGATACGGTACATAGTTGGTGTGAGGAAGCAGATGTTTGGAAATCCCCATTAGACAGTAATAATACCATTTGCCTCAAAGAGGAGGCTTGATAATTGGAAACCTCCTTACCTATTTAGTGGAATTATTCTATTTGTAGAGGAACTGAAATAGCTAGACAATACACTCAACAAATCTCTGAACCAAATTAAATGTTGGCAATGATTATTCTTTTGAGGAGTGGTATGTGATAATTTAATGTCGTAAAAAATGTTACCTCTACATTTTGAATTTTTATACTTTAAGTATTGCCAAGTTTTTCATCCAACTTGCCAATGCCCTTTCAAGATGTACCTCTACATTTTGAATTTTTATACTTTAAGTATTGCCAAGTTTTTCATCCAACTTTAATTGCAATCGTCTCTATTAGTCGAAGTCAGTAGGCTGAACAATTGATTTATTCTTACTTCTAGGACAGAAAGCTCGGTTGTACTCATGGTGTAAGATAATTCTTACACCGTGGTTGTACTTAACTACTCCGTATTGCTGCGAAGACCAATAAGCCAGAAATGCTCGCAAAATGGTGTACACTAAACTACACTACCTGACATGGGAGTTGATCTTTCTCATTGCAACCAACAATTTTTACTTGCATTTCTGGTTCAAAATTTTTAATAATTTACATTAAAAGAATCGAAACGCCTATTGGTTAATTTGTTTGTAGCAATGATTGTTTCGATGATTGAGGATTAAGGAATAATTAGTAACAATTTTATGGCTATATACATGTCATTTCATTATAAAATATTTGCTCTATATTTAGAGTTTTGATGCTTTATTGATTACTTAATGACGTAATGATTACATCGTAGAGAATTAGGAGATTAAGACTAAAATGATGTTTTATATTTAGAATGGCTTTAATTTAAAGGCCAGTGCAAGTTTGAAAGTCAAGGAATAAAACAGTTTCATTGATCCTGAAAATAAACAAATCTTCTTTGAGTCCATGTAAAAAATTACGAGCGAATAAAATAATTTGATGACTTGAATGCTTTTTTATTAAGTTCAATTAGTTGAACATCATTTCACGCTAAGACTGGTCGTAAACCTTTGACATAACATAAAAATACCAAAGTAATCGCGGATTATATTTCCCAATAAATATTTCATTAACTTAATTGCTTAAATAGATTTTTCTTCTGAATAACGCCTTGGGACGAATCTGCGACCATAACTACGCCTATGAAGTCAGCTGGGTCAACTATATGCATTAATCGGCATAATAGCCATGTCAAAGTGATCGCTAAATAATACACATTCTAATGTACACTTAACAGCAATAAAAGCGCTCAACATTTCTCCAACACTTTATCGGCACATTATCCGAGATGGTTATGTAATAGTGCCGACAGCGACTCGGCGCGGCGAAGCTTCAAACTACTAGTCATCTTCAGCGTAATGGCCGGATCGTGCCTTATCTGTGTCCATACTTACACCACTCGCCATGAAAGAGATACGGATGAAAATATACGATGTAAACTAAACTATGTGTGTGCTGGTGGAAAGCAGGTAGAAGCCTCCTTCCACCAGCGGCATCGTCAATATGCGTATATTATATAGAGTTGGTTGGCTCTATATTTGATTTAAACATATTCGTAAATTATGAAGTGAGTAGCAACGTACCAACGGTATATAAATGGTATATATTTAGTAACCTACCCGAGCATTTTAGTAATCTAAATATATATACTACCATTTATATACTGTTGGTACGTTGCCAGTCACTTCATAATTTTAAAAAATGACAGATGAACAGTGAGCAAGATTTATGTTACTGAATTGAAACAGATTGCTAGAAGATACTCTTTTTCCTGGTGCGAACAATGAGTTTCAAAATTGATGAGTTATGAGGAACCGTGAAAATTCAAACGTGGAGTAATATTGATTGCTTTCAGTGTAGGATTCGTTTTTAATTTTGGGAACTACCGGCGTCGATTAAGCCACAAATATTGTTGGTGAGCCGGTTTCTCATTATTGATCGTCGTCAGCACAGAGCAAGTAATACCAACGATTGCTTCGACTTCCCTAAGTCATTTAGTGCTGACTCGTGCTGATGAAGCCAGAACAAGTTCATGAGTGATATTTGTTCCATAAAAAATGTTTCTTCGAAAGCTTGTTTTGTTCAATGACTTTTACTTTGCATACTACATAAGTAATAACTGATTTATAATCACGGTGGCTCTTGAAAGCAGGAACGTCATCCTATCTATGTGCTAGAGAAAATAGGCTGATATGTTGATTCAATAGCAAAATGTACTTCCTTTAAAAAAATTGTCATTTATTTGTCAATATCAGAAACCAAAATTTAAAAGTTCCTTTTCCTCTTTATTAGGAAAATTACATTACCTCTATATTAACCACATGAGCTAGAGTGCTACTACCTTTCCCAACGAATAACAGGGGTACTTAGCCCATCGGGCACTTTAATTTAATTTCGTAATTGTGCCAAGCCAGTCCAGGACGTGTTGCAAACGCTTGCTTTTAACATCATTTGCCACGAAAATTAGCGAATATTATTATGTTGGTTACGTTCTTTGTAGATTTATGCGGTGATTTAATGATACTCTTATATTGCTAGGGGCCGTTCTCTGTTGATTCATTAAGAAAATGATGAATGGTAATATTGGTAATATTATACTTTAATGATGAATTTATATATAGAAAAATTGTGATAACTACGGCGATAAGGGTAATGAACTTAATATACCTACAAGGTGGCTATTTAAAGTGTACAACTTTAAATTCATTATTACGATCGGCTTTTTGATTAAAACAAAATCTTCACCCATGCATGATTCAACAAGTAATAGACAAAAACCAGAATGTACTCGTTACTATTTTATTTGATTAATTATACACTTTTTTTAAGCAAAATTGTCAAGAATCAGGGAAGTTTGAATGCATTGGTCAATTTATCAGTTTTTCAGTTCTCTTCCACGTTAAATAATTAAAATTTTTTATGTTTCGACCATCTTATCGTAGAATTTTGTTTTAATTATAAGTAAAATAATTTTCCAGTGTCGAAAATTTTTATATACTTATAATATTCACACTGTATCTCAATTTATAAAATACGAATTAATTTACTGAATCATAAATACAAATTGTGATGAGAAAGGCAATTAGATTATTTTCTTGTAACGAATTATTTTAATTACAGTTTCTCGTAATAAATAATAATTAATATTAATACGTGAGTAAATGTTTTTAAATAATCTTCAATCTAGATCATGTGGATGATATTTAACTAAACTCGTTCACAAATCACAAACATTTGAAATACAGCAGAAGAGTTTGTGGCAATTTATATTTTGCTTTAACTCAAGAAATACGGCAAAATTAGGAAAGTATATTGCACAGTGTATACAGTTAAACGTATTTATTTGTCTCTGCTATTAATTGTAATTGTTACGTTAAATGAACTTTATTATTATCAATTTATGATTAATATCGAATACCAATTTATTGTCATATAACTTGTGCATACCTCTTTTCCGCGCCTTTGTTAAGTTGGGTTAAGCTTGAAGTAATTAAAGTAGATTCTTATTAAAACATTATTTTACATCGTCTGATGCTGGTAGTTAATGGAATGAACTGTTCAAAATTTAAACACGTTCTTAGAAAAAGACTTGGCAATGGCAACTAATCGATTTTAAAAAGAATTATTGTAATGTCTTTTATATTTGCAAAAATGGCGGAGGTGCCAGTAACCATAAATACTTATCGCTTTAAAATTTATTTGTCGGGTCCTGGCTGTATGTAATTACCTACATAAAATGTATAAACATGTGACACTGTATAAGACTTCATTTTATTACTTGGCAATCTAGCTTAAGTGTATGGAAATACGTAGTTTTTACTGCTCATAAATACCTACCTACTTATGCGTTTCACAAGTGCGAGTTGAAAACAAAAAATTGTTGATTTAAAATTTCCAAAAAATCTGGGGTTATTACTTGTAGGTACATATGGTAATACCATGTAGAAGCGTCAATTTTTTTTTAAATTTAATTACAAATAATTTTATAATTCATTAAGATCCTCGAATGAAATTTGATGTTTAGATACGTAGTTAATATCTACTGCGTGCCTACCTACAAATTCCCACCTGTTGAATGCAAAATATTTTTTGTTTATTGCCTCTTTATTTGGTGTTCAAGTATTATCTTATGTGAAAATATTTTAATTCTATTAATACCCAAAATAATCTGAATTACTAAAAGTCGACTTATTTTCTATTAAGTTACAGAAAGATCCATTTCATAACTCATGGAAATTTTAAGTTGTTTGTTTATTCAATTAGTTTTAGAGAAATTAATTCGCGAACACCGATTAGATACCTAATGAAATAATATATTTACTGTCTAATTTTTGTGGTGTGTTTATATTTACATTATATGTTATATGTGAAGTAAGCGAGGTCTCACTAACATGAAAGGAATAATACTTTATTAGGTGGTAGGTATAGAGGTTTATATTAATTTATACTTTTAATTAGAAAAATTAAACCATTTTTAAATTTGCAACGAAGTGATTTTTTCCGTTAAAGATATTCTGTTTCTTAAAATATTTCCGTCACTTTGGTACACCCTGTAGCCTCTGTTAATAAGCCATGATTAATTTAGTTTAAATTGAGTTATAAAAAACCTCTGGTAAACAAGAAGTAAATTAGTTGATATAGTTTAGCACTTTCGGATCATTCCGGTATAGTTGAAATCCATTACATTAATACGTGTCTGTCTTAACCCGGTTCTTTATGCAATAAAGCTTAAAAATTGCTAGCAACCTATTTCCGTTTTCAGATGTAACGAGTTACTGTTGTAAATTATGCAACGCGCTAGGGCTTAGTAATAAACATATCTAACCCGAGGTACTTGTATTAGTTCAAGAGGTAAACCCAACGTGCAAGACAGACTGGGCAGGAACCAAATCCTTTACCACCGAGACGGAAGCATACATCATAGAAAATTTGTAATAAATTCGCCGGGAGCGGGCAATAAAGGATATTGTCCTCTAGAAACTTTTCGTCCATCTACAACTCAACGCCGAAATAATTTCGTTTTCTTTTCGCAACTATTGGTAAAAATACGCAAGTTACTCTATCCTCGCCGTCGGTCTGTCCAAGCAAAGAGATCACGTAATTGTGTCAACTTTTATCAGCTCATCGTATTATTTAATCAAACCAGAGCTAGTAGAATCACTATTTTTTAATGTTAATACATATAAATAAGTTATTATACACAGTTGAAATTCTAGCACTCTCGCTCGGGAGGTAGAATTTTATCTAAGTATCTAACTTTGGTTAGCAGTGGAACTCCAACACTCTCATTCGTGAGATAGGACTCCACTCGATCAAACAAACTTGTACTAGTTACTCTCTGAATAAGGGACGTAACTACTCTCTATCCCGAGGCGAAAGTACTCCGTAGTAACTTTCGTTTTCCGAAAGACGAGGCAAAAATTCTGAATTTCGTATCCTGCCTTACCGCCACGTTTTTTTAAACAAAATTTCGCTCCGAAACACGCGCCGTTTCACGCTTATGAAATTATTTTGTTTGCCAACTCACATTTTATTTAAGAAAAATAAAAATTGTACATATCACCGATTAAGGAACGTACCTATATTATTTTGATTTATCACTTCACTAATGAATAAAGATTTTGTATACCACCTATTTTAAAACCAACCAGTTTTCATTTCTTTCTGTGTACAACTAATTAGCCCTGGATAGTAAATTGTCCAGTCCGGTAAAAACAGACAATCGTCCACGAGACCCCTAGACAAGACCGTTTCTTCACTGTAGCTATATCAGCTTTTCGCGGAAATAAGGAACTGGCGCCCAAGATTCCGTTTAAAAAGCTGGCGGCAGTGTTTGTAGGTAGTAAGTTGCAAACAGCCTCCGTAAAGTAAAAAGAGCATCACAAATAATTATAACCTTACTTTTTAAAAACTATTCTTTAAGATTTCCGATGAATGAAAACTGACGATACTACAATCCAAAACAAACCAGAAATATTTAATAATGCTTTACCAAAACTGCTTCTAACTAAAATGCGTGGTGTTTGAAAAAAAACTACAAGATTACCAACTGGGATATTATGTAACTGAAATATTTAACTAAATACAATTATTCAGGTGAGTTTTAAGTAAACTGGATTAATGTACTTAGTGGGGTAGATTATTATTTTAATTATTTAAAGGAAGAGAAACCTAAAGACCAGCGTTATTTTTTTAATATAATTTTTTTGATACGATATTTAATTATAAATTAATCTGAGGATGAAAATAAAATATTTTTGAAATAGACGTATAGGGTGATAGTCAAGAGACAAGGGCACTTGGTTTTGGCCAAAAAGTTCCGGGTTCGATTCCTGGTCGTGGCAGAGCTGTCCAACAAACTGTGAGAGAGGGAGAGAGAGAGAGAGAGAATACTTCCTGTATACACGGTTATTGCGGATACAGTTGTACTACATAATATGGTGTTATTATTAGATATTATTACTATTAGTAATGTAAAGCTGTATTTTATTTCATGTGTTAAATTCAAAATATTTTCATATTGTGTGTCTCTAATTTGTTATACCTAAAACACAGACTATCTAAAACATACAAATTTAAACGATTCTAATGATATTTCTGTATGACGTATGACCATATTTCTTTATTCTGCTGGATCTTTAAATAATGCAATTAGTTTTGTTTTCTATCAAAATTACTGAAGAAATTCATAACTATGGAATTGCCCGTGTCTTGTTTTAATTCATAAATTCTTGTATATACCACTACAAACCTTAACAATCTGTTTAAACGATAAAATTAAATAAATGTAATTTATTTACAAATATCTGATATTTTATCATCGTATTAGCCACAAATATATTCATCATATTTATAGATAAATCAATTTATTTCTAATCTTCATCTAAGTTTAACTATTCTAATAGTTGTCAGAGATATGCGTCAAATTGGATGCCAAGATTTAATTTCATTTGTCACAACTGTATTTAAAATAAGTCGAATCATCTTGTCTGAGATGTGTACGCGAGAGATCAATTATCTGTAGCATGACATGGCATTTTTTAACAACAATGAGTTTAACTGTTCGCCATGTTGTCGGTAATCACTTAGTTATTTAAATAACTTTAAAATATTTAATATACTGCCCAACAAAATATATAAATTTGTAATAAGTTGACCGAAATTATCAGGAAAATTTTATTTATATTTTATATCGTCATTAAACTGATTTTGTCCATGCATCGTGTAGGTATTTAATATTTTTTTAACATGAACTTGACCTTTTGAGAGAATTATAGTGAACCACTATATAATTCAAAAATCGTTACCTAAACGTTGAACAATTTACTTGATGGAACATGGATTGAAAGTAATAGGCATAGTGCAAAAAATAAGTGCATACAAAATATCCAAATTCTAAATGGCCGTGGATAAAGATCCGACAGTCGGAAGTATAACACAACCACTAAAGATCCGACAGTCGGAATTTTAGCACGTTTGTTAAAGATACGACAATCAGAACTTTAACAATAGTTAAATCTGAAACAAACAAATAATATAAGCACTTCTATTTCTTTTTTGTCGAATTTAAAATCAAAGACTTAAGTTCGTGCACTCGCGATTTGCGATATGCGATTTTGTAACGAAAAATAATGTTCGTTTATGCACAAATGCGAAAACAAGTTACTTTTGAATTTCAAGCAGACTTGTCTTGTCAGACTTGCTGTATAACCAAAGAACTATAAATATCTACAACAAAAAACGAAAAAATTATCTACTTGATAACAAGTAAATACCATGAATAATGCTTATTACTTATTAGTGCATTCTGTGATTCGGAAAAAAACCTCGAAAAACCCAGTAAAGAGAGTCAACCATACTACTTCCCCCACCCGTTTTCGAGGATGCTGAACACGATGGTGATGTTGGTTCTGCTCCCCAAGTTGACCCTACCCCCAAACGGTTAAAAACCACCCTTAAATTTAAGGGGGGAATCGCGTATTCGACAGCTTCCACCGGCAAAACTTACGTCACCCCTCGTTTTCGAGGATGCTGAACACGATGGTGATGTTGGTTCTGCTCCCTGAGGCGAACTAACTTCCCGAACGGCCAAGAACTACCCTCCAAAGGGGGCGAAGAAGGTGTTTCGTGCTACAAACAGAAAACCCGCGTTATCTCTCGCTTCTAAGTATGCTGGGCAAGAGAAAATTATCACCAAGTCACCTCCTCGACCCCCGCGAGCCCCTCCAACGGCCAAAAACTGCACCTGTTTTGTTAATTTTGAAATATTCATTGAATATTGTACGAATCTTCCCAAAAATTTACTGGTCGTGTCAAATATTATTTGGATATACAACAGACTATATCTTTATCATGTGGTAAAATCAATATATTTAAAATTTACAAACGGAATATTTCCACAACATGATATTCTTGTATATAGGGGTGACATACACAAAGTGATATTAATTTTTGAATATACATATAATGAACATTGCAGGAATCATTTCAAATATCTTTCTTTCTCATTTTCAACAAAATCCTACAAATAATGGTAAAAATAACTACATTAATAATGGCACCATAAAACCACATGACACCAACCTATATCTTAAACCAACTTGCCCTGAAGAAGTACGAAAAATAATAATGAGGCTTCCACCAAAATTTTCAAACGGTTTGGATCAAATTACGACACCCGTACTTAAAAAAGTTGCCAGTATCATATGTTATCCCCTAGCCGATATAATTAATGAGTGTTTATGCACGGGCACATTTCCTGAACAACGTAAAGTAGCAAAGATAATTCCCATATACAAAAAAGGAAAAAAAGACCTTGTAGACAATTACAGACCAGTTGCTTTGTTGTCTGTATTTGCAAAAGTTATTGAAAGAATAATTTATGATAGAATATTAACATATTTCATAGAGAATAATATATTTACTACTAGTCAACATGGATTCCTTCCCAATAGATCCACTATTTCCGCAATTTTTGAATCGTTAAACAACTTGGTCTCTGAAGTCGATAAAGGTAAATATGTGGCTGGCTTGTATTTTGATTTCAGTAAGGCCTTTGACCTTGTGAATCACAATATGCTTTTGCAAAAATTAGAGTTTTATGGGGTAAGAGGGGTAGCAAATTCGTTAATTCAGTCATACCTAAGTAACAGACGCCAAAAAGTATGTGTCACAACAAATAAATTAGACAAACGAGAAGATTTTTTTTCAGATGAAAGTACGGTAAATATAGGTGTCCCTCAAGGTTCCATCTTAGGGCCAATTTTGTTTTTGATTTTTGTGAACGATCTTGCACACATAGATATTAGTACAATCTATCAATTCACTGATGATATTTCTGCTGTTGTAGCAGAAACAAATATAGCGGCACTGTCGCAAAGATCAACAAGAGTGGCTTTTGAGGTGGATCAATGGAGTAAAAACAATGATTTAAAGCTAAACGTAGACAAAACGGCCTTAGTAGTATATAAAAAATGTTCAAATGAGTCATTGTACGTTAATCTCGGTGGAAAATCGATTGAGCAGGTCAATAAAACTAAATTTCTAGGACTAACACTCGACAAAGATTTACGTTGGTATGATCATATAGAAAATATTTTAAATCAACTTAGCAGAGCATGCTTTGCAATCAGATACTTAAGAGACCAACTGCATCTAGATAGTTTAAAACTCTTCTACTTTGCCTATATACAATCAGTGATACAGTACAGTATAATGTACTGGTATCATTCTGCAGATGCTGATAAAATTTTTGTGTATCAAAAGAGAGTTTTAAGAACTATGCTAAATCTTCCATATAATACTCCTTGCAAGGATTACTTTATAAATTTGGGTGTAATGACTATACATTGTCTGTATATATTTAACATAGCTATGTATGCCAAAAAGAATATTAAGTCTTTTCCCAAAAATGAAGACTTTCATACCACCATTATAGTAACTAGGGGTGGAAACAATTTAAATATTCCCTTTCATAAAACAGCATTTTTTGAAAAAGGCCCATTTTATAATTGCATAAAAATTTACAATGCTTTACCTGAATATATTAGAAAAATACAAGTACTGCCTAGTTATAAATATGAGCTTAAAAAATTCTTAACAAAGAAAGCGTACTATTCCCTTAACGAATACTTTATTAATACCTGACTCTTCAGTTTATACAGTTATCTGTATGTTTTACGTCCTTTGTATTTATACAATTTTTGTTGGTTTTGTATATCTGTACTTTTTTTTTTTGACGTTGTTGATGTTTCTTTGTGAAATTTATGACAATAAATGTATTATTATTATTATTATTATTATTTCATTCATCCTGACATTCAAGTTATTTGCATTAGATGGCAGCATAGAATTGGTTTGCATGTCGCATGGGGCAGTTTGTGTCCATTCGAGGGGCTCGCAGGGGTCGTGGTGACATGGTAATATTTTACTCTTGCCCAGCATACTCAAAAACGAGAGATAACGTGGGTTTTCTCGTTTGTAGCACGAAACACATTCTTCACCCCCTTTGGAGGGTAGTTCTTGGCCGTTCGGGAAGTTAGTTCGCCTCGGGGAGCAGAACCAACATCACCATCGTATCGTGTTCAGCATCCTCGAAAACGAGGGGTGACGTAAGTCTTGCCGGTGGAAGATGTCGAATACGCGATTCCCCCCTTAAATTTGGGGGTGGTTTTTGACCGTTTGGGGGTAGGGTCAACTCGGGGAGCAGAACCAACATCACCATCGTGTTCAGCATACTCGAAAACGGGTGGTGGAAGTAGTTTGGTTGACTCTCGAAATGCTTGGATTTATCGAGGTTCTTTTCCGAATCACAGAATGCACTAATAAGCATTATTCGTGGTATTTACTTGTTATCAAGTAGGTAATTTTTTCGTTTTTTGTTGTAGGTATTTATAGTTCTTTGGTTGGCAAGTCTGACAAGACAAGTCTGTTTGAAATTCAAAAGTAACTTGTTTTCGCGTTTGTGCATAAACAAACATTATTCTTCGTTACAAAATCGCATATCGCAAATCGCAAATCGCGAGTGCAAGAACTTAAGTCTTTGATTTTAAATTCGACAAAAAAGAAATCGAAGTGCTTATATCGGGTGGTCCAAGAAAAACCGGAATTTTCATTTTTCCTTATAATTCTTTATTTTTTCACCGATTTTCAACTTTTTGGATTCGTTTGACAGCTAAATTTTCCATCTATTTAATACTCTGTCAAACACTGACATTATCATCATAAGTGTCAAGACAGACGTATTTAAACCTGAGAAATATTTAATAACTGCTGGAATTTTGTTGAAATGCCGCATTTACAAACGGTTTGTTTTATCATTATGACTGGTCTTCTGCCAATATTTTGGTGGGTAGTTTTTAAAAATCGGTCAAGGAACTACGGAGCTGTACCAAAAAATGTAGAAGCGTGTTTGTTATAAACGTCTCGGCAGCAATGGTAAGAACCGGAATTTTTATTATCTTTTATGACTTTTTTGATTCTTTGCCGATTTTAATTTTTCTTGGGTCATTTAAAACCCAAAGCCTTCCACTACAATATTAAATCTCAGAAATTGACATGAATCATAAATCCAATATGGTGGAAGTGGTCAAATTTACCTAATATTTAAAAGCCGTTAGATTTTTTTTAAAATGGCTAATTAAATGGCTTTCTTTTATCTTGAAGCCTTGTCTTCTAAAAACATTGGAACGGACAGATCAGTCAGATCACGAAAGTCGGTTAAGAACTTACAAAGATATGAATAATAAAGGAAATCTAATTAAATAACGGGCTGAACCAGAAACATAATTCAATTACGGATCATTTAACTAAATAACAATAACTTATTGTCAAAATTAATGTTTAAATAATGGAATATGACCTCCATTAGCGGTCACAACGAGCTAAACCTGCCTGTGCCAACCGTCTATTGCTTTTTTAATAATCTGCTGGTCAGTTTCTTCCCAACAGTCTAAAATTCTTTGTCGCAATTCGCCTAAATTATTGAAATGACGACCATTCTTATACATCCGTTCTTGTAAATGTAAAAGTAAAAGTCACGGGATTAAGATCTGGACTATTAGGAGGCCAGTGTTCTGGTTCAATAAAATTTGCTGCATGTTCTCTTAAAAATCCAAGTGTATAGTTACTTGTGTGACACCTAGCTCCGTCCTAAAATTTCATTGCAGTTACCAAGACCGACTAATTTGCATGAGTATGAAATCACTAATTTGAGGTAACATTTGACTCGGAACAACTTCGCAATACCGTTGAGAATTAAGACGAAAATAATTTTAAAATTGTTATGGGGCACATGACTACGTTGTCAACTACACCTTTGTAAGTTCTTAACCGATTTTCGTGATCTGTGCGTTCCAGTGTTCTTAGAAGACAAGGCTTCAAGATAAAAAAAGCCATTTAATTTGCCATTTAAAAAAATTTCCACGGCTTTTAAATATTAGGTAAATTTGACCACTTCCGCCATATTGGATTTATAATTCATGTCAATTTCTCACATTTATGATTGTAGTGGAAGGCTTTGGGTTTTAAATGACCCAAAAAAAAATTAAAATCGGTAAGGGAACATAAAAGTTATGAAGGAAAATAAAAATTCCGATTTTTACTATGGCTGCCCAGACGTTTACAACACGTCTCTACATTTTTTGATACAGCTCCGTAGTTCCTTGACCGATTTTTAAAAACTGCCAACCAAAATATGCCAGAAGACCAGTCATGATGATAAAACAAACCGTTTGTAAATACGGCACTTCAACAAAATTCCAGCAGTTATTAAAAATTGCTCAAGTTTAAATATGTCAGCCTTGACATTTATGATCATTATATCAGTGTCTGATTCATTTAGCTGGAAGATTTAGCTGTCAAACGAGTCCAAAAAATTGAAAATCGATGAAAAAATAAAAAAGTTATAGGATAAAATGAAAATTCCGGTTCTTTTTGGACCACCCGATATTATTGTTAGTTTTAGATTTAACTGTTGGATATTTCGTCCTATTATTAAAGTTCTGATTGTCGTATCTTTAACAAACGTGCTAAAATTCCGACTGTCGGATCTTTGAGTGGTTGTGTTATAATTCCGACTGTCGGATCTTTATCATAAATTCATATCGCAATGCTGAGTAGCATTGAGTTACTAAGTTTTGTATGGCAGAATTTTGTTACAGTGTTCCTGAAAAAGTGTTTCTTATTTCATGTCATCTGTAAGAATCAGTTTAGAAATTCAAGAGAAAAAAAATTTCGTTTAAGTATTTACCAGTGAAACACCTTAAAGTTTTCGTAATTCGAGTTCTGAATTTTACATTCTTTATCAAGTCATATAATCTATTCTACTGTAACAAATATTTGATTTTCCAGGGCTTAAATTTTGGAGATAAATATTCAGGTGCATGTACCACTATAAACAGAACCTATATCTGATGTCACAAAAAGAACTTAAATAAAATTAGTGACTCCAACTTTCTTGTTTTATGACCTTATACATTTAAGATCCTATTATTCTTTATTCTAAAGTTTTTTCCCATTTAAAATTGGAAATTATTTATAATAGGCTGTGAAATTCAGAAAGAAATATAAATATTATTGAAGTATACTCAGACATTAAAAGGGTAATCCTTAACACTTTTATTCTAGCATTGAACTGTATTATTTATTCATGGGTTTAAATGTTTCCTATTTTTCTGTTTTATGGAATAATTTTACACATAAATTATCATTTTCTTTCTCTAACTTTGTTGACGTTATCCATTCCCCTGATTGATGTAATGACAAAAATTTTGATTTGATTTTATTTGTTTACTTCATCTTAGTTGATGTTGTAGTAATATCTACAATTAATTTTAAGGTGCATCATTTTATTATTTTTCTTCTAATCATACGTTGCAGTTGAAAAATTAATATATCAGATTTCCTCCCTTGGGTTATTACCGCCGAAAGCTCAACAAGGTAGTAATTTTCGCTGGCTAAAGGAAATCATGCACCTTCTTCCCTAGTCAAACAAATAGCTAGCCCTGTAAAAAAATCATTAGTTTCTAATACGAGAGACGAGTTGTAAATTGTGTCAATTTAAACAAATCGTAGTCGTAAATATTTAATATAATATATGATCTTCTTTTTAAATATCTACCTAATTAAAATGTTTCATATCAACTTTGCTTAATCCCGTCGCTTAATTAACAACTGGAAATATAGGTAGTAATTAATTTGTTAGAATATGCAAATGTAGATTCAAGATTTTATAAGCAAAATCACTATGAAATATTTCCATTGTTAACTGTTCTAAGTAATATATTCTGACAGCTTCATTAACGGCATAACATCTTATTTCAATATACTCGTATGTTTATAATTATTACGTTTCTCTGAATTTTTGCAATTAGTTAAATACTACTTAAAACCAATTACTGTTATTTTTATCTACTTCAAGAATTTTTAAATATATAAAACTTATGTTTAGAAAATAAATTTAAATTTAATTAAATCAGCTTTGGTCCTTTGGTTACCATATTCTATTACCGTATATAATCCATAATTAATAATGATTACAAAGCAAATATGTCATTCTTAGTTTAGCCACCGTGAATTAGTTAGTTCCCATTTTAGGTAACTGATTATATTACAGCATTTTTATCTTTTTTACAATATTAACGATATAAATATAATTTAACGTTAGTTAAAAAATATTAAGTAAAGAATTTACCAAAATAATTCATAACCAATATCTGTAATAATATACACATTTGTCAAATGATTCTTCTACACAATTTCAGCACTCATAACTTTTGCTTATTATGTATTACGTCCGTAACATTTATTTCTAGTTCGACAAGCTGTATTTGTATGTGATTTGATAAAGCAAATTTTTCTACTAAGAACACAGTAAATATATCATAGTTTTAACTGTGTTAAAGGAGCAAAAATGGGTTTCTATATCGACGACATGAGCACGTTAAAGTTAAACCGATAGCCAAGCACGTACACGTATGAACTTATGAGTAACTAGACATATATTCAAGAGACTGAGTGCGCAACAATACAAAGTAATATAAATGGTGGGGACGCGATCGCTGGCGTCAGTCTATAGTTTACAAGATCACACCTGAGTGCGCTGCAAGTCGGTTGCTCATTTACTTCGCATGCAAACCCGGCTCAATGTAGTTTACTTGGTTATTGTACTCGCCGAGAGAGCAAAGTTAAAAATTTTAGACATTATCAAAAGTGGCAAAGACCGATATTTGTGGACAACTTCACCTCGTTTATCTCAAAAACTTGACCTGCTACTGAAATTCTGCGATCAAATCCGGTTTTGCACCAAATAGAATAAATAGATACTACATAAAAAACCATCACTATATCTAAAAACAAACGTGCAGACCTGTGTAATTTTCCATATAATTACAATTATTTATTAAACAAACCATACCTAGTTAGGAGAATGTTTTACCTTACTTGTTTCATTTCAGTTTTGTTCTGTTACAATGTAAAATTTTATGTACAAGGTGTTTCCAAATTGACTACCATAAATTTAAGAGCTTGTAGAGAACGTTTTAAAATAAAACTAAAACCTTTATACAATTTCGTTGGAAAACGCTTCGTTTTCAAAATACAGGGTGTTATAGTGTCGACTGGCAGATCAGTTATTTAGCTATATCTCTAAACAGAGTAGGCAGAGGATTCTAAATTTTTGTGAGCGAGTGTTACTTAAAAGACTACCGATGACTGGATAATATTTTAAATCTGATACCACGATTCAGTGGCGTAGAAAAAGGGGTAGCCTAACACTTTTTTGTTAATAAAAAATTTGCTGTTCGATGTTTTGAAAATATCGTCTCATTTTCAAATTCCCCAATCAAAATGCTAGAATAAAGTTGCTCTTATTAAATATCTCCAGAGGCGTTCGTTTTCGAGATATTCTTGGTTTTATGTGTTACCTACTTAATTTGCGAAAAACATATTGTCATTAAAAAGGGACAATTATCATATGGTAGATAAAAACAAAGACAAATGCAACTCAAATCTGCTTTACTGTCAAGAAATGACATTTTAATCTCAAAGGTGCACTTATTAACAAATTCATATTGAAAATTTCCTTTTTTTGTTCAGTAGTAATAATAAGGCTACCACTTTTTCTACGCCACTGAATGGTGGTATCAGATTTAAAATATTATCCAGTCATCGGTAGTCTTAAGTAACACTCGCTCACAAAAATTTAGATTCCTCTGCCTACTCTGTTTAGAGATATAGCTAAATAACTGATCTGACAGCCGACACTATAACACCCTGTATTTTGAAAACGAAGCGTTTTCCGACGAAACTGTATAAAGGTTTTAGTTTTATTTTAAAACGTTCTCTACAAGCTCTTAAATTTATGGTAGACAATTTGGAAACACCTTTATATGTCCTCGAAGAGCATATTATGCCCTCCATCTGGTCCTATTCTTAGTGATCTGTTTTGTCTGTTGCCGTGTTTTTCCAACTTGTTTCAATTCCTCCCCGACTGTTCTCTGCCACGTCACCTTTGTCCTTCTTATTCTTCTGCTGCCCTGCCCTGTTGGTTCCATTCCAGATTCCTCTTACTGATGTTGTGGTTTTCTCTTCGCAATGTACCCATTTCTATTTTTTTATTTTTATTTCATTTTCAATTCTTTGTTGATATGTTAGGTTCCACAATCCACAGGTCTTCATTTCGCATTTAAACGGGCCAACAATACTCATAATTCTGCGTAAACTGCGATTTATGAAGACTTGTAACTTAGAGACAATGGATTAATTAATTTTCCAGAGTTTTTTAACATCATCTTCAGTAAGTTTACCTGTTTTTATATGCAACTGTCAACAAATTTTCACTTATATCACAAGAGCTTAAATTATTTCCGGAAATTTTTTTGATTTCACGATAATTTTCTTAAAATATTCGTGACCGAAAAAAAATTTCCAGGAATAATTTACGCTCGTGTAATTTTCGGTAAGAAAATTCGACACACCTCAAGTATAAATCAAACCTAACATTTTAAATTAATTTCACTGGTTGCGAAGTCGGCCAAGGTATTGTTGTTGTTGACATATGTTGATTTGTCATTTTTGTTTAAACGGTTCTGTCAACCCAGCCCACAACCATTTATAATAATAATTGTGTTTTTAATATAAATAATACCTATAAATAATTAAATTTGTTGCATCGCAGTATTATTTTGCTTATTATTCGATACCATTAGAGATTTGCCAAGAAAGATACTTCAACATGAAGTAATTGTAATTACATTCAAAATGTAGATATATCCATCATATTTCGTTAAATGAAAAAAATTACCAGCTTTAGTTACACCAAATGCTAAAACTCAGATGGATAGTAGTTCAATCTACCGTTCAGGGGCAATTTTAGATCACTAAACGTGGTAGAAATATATTTTTTCTTCAAGCGTCTCGGCTGAGCAAACTTCTGGGCTCAACAATAATGGTCGCCTTCTGCTCCTAGTCAAATAATATACTATTTTTCACAAGTAACAAAAAATTTCCACTTAATTATCACCTCGCCTCGAAAAAATTTCCGGAAATTTTTCTGGTTGCCATGGTAACGAGTCAAAATAAAGGCATCTTATTGATTTTAAAGTAGAGGTGTGAAATTTTCAGCTATAATATCCCTAGGACATTGATAATGTACGAGATAATTTTATGACAATCGAAAGTTTATAGATTGAGAATTGGCATTGCCAAAACGTGACATTTTGAAATTTATTTGGCAGTTATTATGAAGTCGTCAAAGTTAAGTAATTTTGTTGTCATAGTGAAAATTTCCCTAGATGGTGTTATCAGTGTAATGTTGAAATGATTGGGTGATCTGTGTCACATGACAAGAAATAACGAAATTTAATTGGTTGTTAGAACTGTCAAAAAATTTTCGCTATAATTCTCTCCAAGGTACCTCAGCACAAAAGAATTTCCAAAACATTACCTGGGTTGCCATGGGAACGGAACAAAACCAAACTTCTGATTGGTTAAAAATGCTGGTGTGAAATTTTCAATAGAACCACACCTAATATTTATTAATTGTCACCAGGAGGTACCTAACTGTTTACTTTCCACCTTAAAATGCGGACAGAAGTTGCTGCTCTATGGACAAGTAGATAATGCGCAAAACTATTTTTTCTACTACCTACTTGAAATATGCCATTTCTTCCCAGCAGAGGTAATGAATATTATTACATCCCGCTGGTATTATCAATTGAAGGAAAAATCTCTTTTCCGCTGCTATCTACAAGGAAACGTAATTAATTTTTTTTTGTCATAATGCGCTTGGATTAGAAGGGTCATAAAAAATCATGCATATAACTCGAGTCTGAAATGTGATCTTCTCCCTTAGGTGATTAATACTCTTGCTGTGCTTCAGACAGTAAACTTCTTTTGTAGACAAAAATCATCCACTTCTCTCCTTAGTTAAACAAACAGTTGTGTTAAAAACAGACGGTTTGTAACTAAACTTCTTATAAATAAATAAATGTATAAACGAACAAAAATGATGTATAGATATTTATTCATCACAAAAAACTGCACTTTTTACCCCCTTGTATTTTTGTTTGATAATACTTAATGCGGAATAACACGGTATTTACATAACAACAATGATTGTTTAACAAATGTATAATAACTTATCTACATATTCTCAGCATTGTTTATATTCAGATTGTCCTCATAATAATAGAGAAAGTAAATAAAGTAAATTGAAAGATCATCAAATGATAAAAGTCATTGAGACAGGTCACCTCTTTAGGCGAAGTCACGGTTAACGCTTGTGGGGCGCACGCAATGACAATGGCTCTATTTGACAGGTGTCATTTGGTTGTCAATCACGATTCTATCATTGTACATATCCCTCGCCCGGTTTGATTAACTCAAGGTCGCTAACCCACACGTCGATATGTCCTGCGTGTGACGTCCCGTTCCAATCAATCATTGGATCCATGACTAGGATGTTATGTGCTCTTGTGTGGGATATTGACAACGCAATCGATTAAATCAGTTCTTTTGTAATACACACGACGTTGAAATTGAAACTTTTTATGTTATAATCATGCTTACATTATCGAAATGAATTTTAATGAGTCCGGTTATGAAAATAGCTTACTCATAACAGATCGCAATTTGCATTTGGATGCAAATAAAAACAATATAAAAAGTGTAAAATAGCATTTAGTTAAAATATTCATCAGCCAATAGTTATTTGTGTATTTACCGTGGAAAGTGGCACTTCTTTGGCTCATTAAAACATGTCTTGAATAAAATATTATCTGGCTTGTGGTGGTAGCCATGGTAATATATAAAAAAATTAACTTGAGTAGGCGCCACGATAAAACTTTTAATGTCTGGTTTAGACATAAATAAATGAATAAATGAGTAAATCTAGTAAATAATTAGTTGCTGAGTCAAAATTCTATGAGGATATACGACAGATTAGGTATATGATATCTAATAATATATAAGCATAAAACGAAAGTGAAAAACACCAAAATTTCGAAAAATAATTTATCAAATCAAACTTTTTTTCAGTTTGAGATATTCTCCAAAACATTATTTTGTTCAATACATTTTTATAGTCACATACTAAAATAATTTATAACGGAATAAAAAATATATAATGATGCTTCTTCAGCTTTTGCTGTCATATTGAGTATACATTTTCAAACAACCTAATTATAATACGTACAGTTCTATTAAACGTATCACGTTCAGATCCTTTATTCTTTCTTGAATTAATAAACTATTACAACGTACTAAAACCTCCTCGCGAACCATAATGTGAATTAAATTAAAGCTCCTCATAGCAAATCCATTCGATACTTCTGAGAATTACCGGATCCGTTAACAAGACAACATAACAACGCCATGATAAGTAATTTACAAATCCACTTAACCTTTTTAAAAACTACCACGATCCATCAACTAAACCCATCCAATTGAACAATAACATGCATCATTGCCTCCAATTGAATCACATTCGACTGGCTGACATAGCAGGGTCGTATTAAATCAACACCAGCATTGTTAAAAGATGGCGTACGTCAGTATTCCATTACCGTAGGTAAATTGTCGTCAATAAATCAATCAAACCAAATGCATATAAGCTGAGTATTATGTGAGCAGAGTACACGCAGCCAGTAGTTTAATATACGATTAAGATGGCTATCTAGTCGTGATCATTGTTTATACGGGCAAAACCAACCAACACGTATTATATACCACGAATGAATCCTGATTTAACTTAATTCAATTTAAGTTAGGATAATGAGGTGAAATATTAAATATGCATGATAAATTATTACCAAAATATATTACGTAGTTAGTTAAGGTAGATTATAATTTGTAGATTTATTAATAAACATTTAACATAATAATATAGGTACGTGAGTTGCTCGATACACTTAATTCAAATTTATTAGTATGGTTTTAATGCAACATTCTGTAAATGGTATTTGCAACAAATATAACAATTATTTCATAATAATTATTTATTTGCCTCAAAAAATACTTTCAAAATTAACCCAAAACTTGCAACTTGCAACAATGAATCAGATGTTATTTCAATAATAGTTTAGTATTCTTCTGCTGACATGGTGGAAGGTCATGCATTGACAATAAATGAGTTTTTAATCCAAGATTCATTTTGACCTGCTTTAACCTGCTATTCATTTGGAAAACCTGATTAGAAGCTTCACCCAAACCTTTCAGGTGCTGAATAATATCTTCAATAAATGTCGCTCGTATTTCAACTCCTTCCTCTTCTGAAAAGCCTTTTATTGTTGGGGAAGAATCAAACCCGTTGGAGCACATATAAATTGTCTAAAATTCTATCTCTTTTTAAAAGCAAGGATTTTTTCGTGAACAGTAAATACCTACATTTACTTGTTTGCCCTGAAGAGTTAAATTAAGTTTATTGATCTTTGTAAAAATGTCGCCTAAATAGGCAATTTTAAGCAGCCAATTTCTATCAAATAATCGACTTTTCAATTTGAAAATGTATTCTAAAAAAGGAACAAGGACTTCGTCCCTTAGCTCAAAAATACGAGTTAGTATCTTTCCTGGAGATTACCATCTGCCCTCCAGCCTCCCGCCAGTTTTTGGCGACATTTTTAATAAGCTGTACAGCTTCATTAATTATGCAGTTGCTCCGTCGGTGTCGGTGCAGATATCAATGCAGTTGTCCTACAGTGTTTTATTCTCTTCAAGGAAAGAATTTAGGAGACCAAATATTTCAACTCCAGTAATATATTATGTTGGTAAGGGTTTGCATAATAGAAGATTATCCAATAATACTTTTTTGTGCTGATATACTTAACGACGACAATTAATATTTCTACATCTATTTGTAATCAAAATTTGCATTATTGGAAACGAAAAGTAAGTTCCTTCTTTATATTGGCTGCTAAATCTCTGATGCGCTGAGCTACCGTATCATTCGAAAGTGGGATATTATGTCGCTTGCTGATTTTTCACCTAACATACATTTTACCATCCCCACAGCAGAAGGTTTAATAAGATTTTCCGCAATTTAGTAGACTTTATCGCGTTGAGTTATCATGATAGCTGTCTAAGTAAGAAGCCTTAATTGTTTTTTCATTCACCGTCTTGGTGGTTTGAATCATAAACATTTTTAGTCACGCTTTCCAATAAAGAATATTTGGGAGAATCTTGCAGCATATGCTCGTAATGCACTGTGGATTACCATTATTGGTTAGGCCGCACAGATAATGCAATTTAATTTATCGGTTTCAGGATATTAATCCTTTGTTTACATATGCAAAAGTAGGCTGGTAAATAAGTCATAACTAAAGTTGTACAGTTATATTTATTGCTTGTACGGTAATATTACAATACAGATCTGTCAATAACTGTCAACAGATGAAATAATAAATAATGAAACTATAGGGCTATTTATTAATACAAACAGACAGAAAACTCCAAACAATAATAATTAAATACTGAAATCCAACTGAAATGTATTTTCAGGCAATCCATGGTCCATTTTTATGTAGCCGTTGTGACATTAAAAATGTAAACATTTATGTAATATGAAAAAAGGTAACAAATAAAAACAAACAAAATATAACTGTAACCATGGCGACAAATCAACCCATACAGACTTGACCAACTAATGAAATGAAAACGTTATTAATAAGAGAATATCAAAAGGTAATATCTATTAATAATGTCTTTATTTTCTGAAACCGATAAACTATTGAACAAATCACGGATGTTATGAATCATAGTCATAACATTCCTAGATATGTTAATAGCTATAAAATTATAATTTTACAGAAAAGGTTCTGTACCTCCTTTTACTGCTGATAGATGACTCTAGCAGTATTATTTTATGGTAGAATGTTGTTCGTCTTTAAGCGCATGCAGATTAGATTTTTATTATCTTTTTTTGTTTTCGAAAAAAGAAATAAGTATGTTTTTTTTTGGATTAAGATAGATAGAAATTTTCATACTAAGTAGTAACGCTTTCTCTTATAGTTATAAATTTAGCAGTTCATATATTTCTTTATGGTTGAAATTAATAATAATAATCATAGGGTGTATACCGGGTGGCCACGAGTCAAGGGTGATCATTTTAAGTGCCTCACTCGATTTTCCTGCTTTATTCTTCACCTAGGAAAAAAATTCAAAAACCATACTTGTGTACTTTTTTCCGAGGAATCCGATTCCGAAAAGATAAAAACAATTGAATGTCAAAGAAAAAAGTTATGGCCGAAAAACTGAAAAAGAAAAAAATATACACCCTGTATATTAATTCGGAAATGAATATGTGACATTTCACTGATTGTAAATGCTTATCAGATACATATTTTTCACTTCCGGTTTGACTGGAAATTGCTTTAATTTTTTAGGTGATACACCCTGTATATTGAGCTCAGTTTAAAGAACATTTCTTTCTGAATTGAGCAATATATAACATATTAAGTATCATTATCTTTCATATTTAATAAAATATTGGGGTTTAAATTGAAAATAACACAAATATATGTTATGAAATAAAATCATCCATGAAAACAAACAAAAGCATTTAAATTATTTTTTATTTATTTCATAAACTAAAGAATATAAGTTATTATGCTATATCTTCTTTTGTTTTTGAAATAAATAAATAATTTGCTTTTGTTTGTTTTCATGGATGACTTTATTTCATAACATATATTGTTATTTTAAATTAAAACCCCAATATCTTATTAAATATGAAAGACAATGATGATATGTTATTGGTATTCAGAAAGAAAAGTTCTTTAAACTGAGTTCAATATACAGGGTGTATCACCTAAAATAAAAAAATTAAAGCAATTTTCGGTCAAACCGGAAGTGAAAAATATGTATCTGATACACATTTGCAATCAGTGAAATGTCACATATCCATTTCCGCATTAATATACAGGGTGTATATTTTTTTCTTTTTCAGTTTTTCGGCCATAACTTTTTTCTTTGACATTCAGTTGTTTTTATCTTTTCGGAATCGGATTCCTCGGAAAAAAGTACACAAGTATGGTTTTTAAATTTTTTTCCTAGGTGAAGAATAAAGCAGGAAAATCGAGTGAGGCACTTAAAATGATCACCCTATACGCCCCCAATTTATTTGGCTGTTTTTAAATTTAAAAATTTCGTTTTTGGTATACGTGAGTAAGACAAAAGTAGGCTATTTTTAGACTAACAGAACGAAAATATCATTTCCGGTCTTAAATAGAATGACCGTGTTTTTTTTTTGTGGTGTTTTATGAAGCATGAAATTCTAACTGCAACAGTTTTTACCAATTTCAAAAATAGGGGTCTTATGGAAAATTTTTAAATGGGACCGTACTAAAACTTAAAATAAAAAAAGCTTTCATTCAATTTGTAGGACATACAAGTGACTATTATGGACATACAAGTGACTATAATATTATGCCCGGTTACTCGCAGCACCCTTTTATGTTCAAGTATAAACGAGGGTTAGTTGATATTATATTTTTTTTATTTCGTAGAGGCGTTAATTTTTATTGCTTTTTATTAAGTTACTTTCTTGAATGTTATGAAAAAATCACGTTCGCGGATCCTCTCAGTGATCTCCACGGAACCCCAGAGTTCCCGGAACACAATTTAAGAAACACTGTTTTAGGCAATCGTAATCTCAATGGTTTAGGTTGCTCGTTAAAATTTATGTGCGAATATATTTTCTTCCTCTAATACATTTTTTAGCCAGGGTCATTTTCTGGCAGCCCCATGTGACTTCCCTATGCAAAATACCCTTTTTCCAGTAATCAATATATTATTTAATATTTTTTCATTTCCAAAAATTCGTGAATTCTCGCTTCGTACCTATATGGTTGCTTCAGTAGTAAAAATTGAAACAATGTTTATATTCTTTCTCTTCTCTGTAGACTGATTCAAATTTTAAAATTAATTTTATGAGCCGGAATAATTTCAGCTAGGTATCCCATGGGCCGTTGATAATTATTACGAAATCAATTCATCATGGTTTCTAAAAGTACGTTTGATTGGTAATAGTCTGAGTCTGATGTCGTAAGGCTATTACCTAAAACCAACGTGCTTGAGGAAGTTGTGATAAAAATATGAGTTGTTTATCAAAAATTGAGGGGTATTTGATTGGAATATTTTTAGCTAGTTTGTATTTTCCTATGCCGTAGAAGTTCATAAATATATTATTCCAAACGTACTATTTACTACATTAACAGTATTTTTTGGAGCATTTTCTGCATTAAATAGTTAAATCCATTGAATCACTATGTTTTTTTACCAAACCGTGCATGGGATAGTGTGATATTAAGTATTAAGTAATACATTGTTAGTTTGTCAAAATCCCATAAAATAAATGAAACGCCTCCATGAGAAATTGCCATACTGTAATCTAATTTAATTTTAATATTTTCGCACTTGATTAAAAATTAACTGATGAGCAGATAGTTGCAATACTAATATTTTCCATTTTAAATTATTTTCTAACGCATCTCCACACTTTTATGATAAATTTTTTGTATTAGAAAAATACTCCATTTCAGATAATAGAATAAACAATCGCTATTGTAATTAAAAAAAAAACTAGACGAAATCTTTTGGAATATTAGTGGAAGAAATGTTTCAATGGCTTCATAATATGCGCAAATATTGTTTATTTTGAATATCACAAGGATCCACTTGTCATTCATCGTCTACTATTATTATGATAATACAAGTACCTAATAAAATACAGAACAGAATTTTGAAATAGTTGATCTATTATACATATAAAGACAAAATTGAAATGTTAAAATTGAAATAGATAATATAGTTTATTACGGTGATTTGAAGAATTCTAAAATTAAAACTGTGAATTTAAACGTTCCGAAAGCAGTCATCATTCGACCGCAAAAAAAGAAGTTTGGCCAGCATTTAAATTATATACGGTATTTCTTTGAATGCGTTATGCGTTGCATATTTATTAGAACCGGTTGACGGTTGTGATGGTTTGCATAATTATTCCATTAAATCACCGGATGAATTCATAAAGCTAAAGTTTTAGCTGCAATATTCAATATTCTTGATGTAATGTCAATGAAATATTGATAAGTAAATAAAGTCGTCTTAGATGTTCCTCACACTGTAATGGTGCCTACTTTCTATCTATCTATCTTTCTATATACTTACGTAAATTCTTTATACGGAAAACTCGGGCGCCAGTCCTTTAATTTTTAAGTGCAAAGAACTACACTTTTTGGCTCTCCTAATTGGGAGAACAACCCTGAATAGCGAAACAGCGGAGATACGGAATAGCCAGAGGTCGGAAGCTGGAGGTCTATCTAATGGACTTCGACCATACTGCTCAAACGGGTTAATCAGAAATACTTGACAGAAATAATAACTCGTGAATTTTACCTCTTTAAAATAACGTATTTATTCAGCAATATTAAGGGACATTAATTTACTCTAAAACCTCCACGACTGTACAGTCGAGTATGTATAAAACTATTTTAAAATGATTAAAAATCAAGCAAGCTGGCAATCAAGAATCTTTGCGTGTATACGGTGTTATTACGGAATTTCGAGTAATAGAAATTTACCTTCGCGGCTTGAAATGGTTACGTACGGCAAGCAAACGGAACGCTCCAACAGGATGTATTATAAACGGCGGGCAATCGGTTAGCTATAGATATTTAAGTCTTTTACTGGATATTTAAAAATACGGCGAACTACTGCCACAAACGTAGAGCTATTTTTGAATGGCTATTTTATTTACAGCAGGTTTTCTGGTCACCCTTGTACATTGACACATCACAGATTACCCGAGCGAGAAAATCTAATCAGTTGATGCACATTTAGGAATGACTTTTCTAATTACAGTGGGTTTTCCGGAAACCCTTGTACATGGAAACGTCTCAGATTACCCGAACGAGAAAATCTGATCAGTTGATGCACAATTTACATATATAATAAAAATAATAAAAAAATAAACCAACGGAGGTATGATTAATTAGCTCTAGTTTACTTTGGTAGCAAAATACGGCGATACTCACGGAAAATAAGATCTTTCAATATCTATACTTAACTGAAGGCAGTACCTACAGAATGTAGCAGGTCACGGTGTATTCTTACCGATATTATATTGAAATAAATTTACTATTAAACTCGGAGCGGTGGTACGGAAATGTTGACGGCTTCGGATTGATCTGCAACTGCTGGCGGTAGATCAGATCTGATTTTGCGGACTATCTCGGAATGAACCTGGACTGCGGCCGACTTTCTCGGAATGGCAGCGGAATGAGCGCTCCTCTCTCTTTTGTAACCTTTATGACGTATCTATGTCGCGTGATAGAGGGGCGGTCACTGACTTGAAACGAAGGATTCGGATGCACAACCCGGCGTAACTTGCAGAGGTCCAGCGGATTATGCAATTAGGCGCATCAATTCAGAACGTATATAACCGGAAATGAGTTACTTGCAATTTCTATACTATATTGCAAAAAGAAACGGATTAAAACGGATACGGATTAACATTTTTAGTAACGAATGATTTTTATTTCCGACTCGGCCATTATTTATAATAATTCTCGGATTTTGTTTATACGGGGGATTGTCGAAAATTAATCAATTAATTACTTGACTGCTTGTTTACCAGCGGACTTTGTAACAAACTCATTACTAACTTAACTAACACAGGACTTACTTACTAAAAACAGCGGCAGGGTGTACCCAAGTGACGGTAATATTTAAAGCAAAAATGAACATTCCTTGATTGGAAAAATCACTTCGTTACAACACATAGATATCCTATAACAAACCTTGCGGATATTCTTGAACTTGTGTGGTAATTTTACCTGGAGTTTAGATGCCATATGCACTTCAGCTTATATCATTAATAACGCGCGAGAAAAACCTTCCCTTTCTTATTAAGGTGGAAGTTTTGGGGACGAATTATGACTTAATTACGGTAATACATGACTCATGAGTCATTTTATTCAAAGACGCAATCAATTTAATCAATGAATTACAATAAATTACAATGTTCCGGTTCATCGAATCCAAGAATTCTTTAATGCATTAAAGAAGGAGGATATTCACGAATAAACTAGTCAGCGAACTCCCCAGACATAAATCTAAATTAACATGTCTTAGGTTACACTTCAAGAAGAATTGCAACTGAGAAAAACCGTATCAATATGGCGAATTGAATAAATTATGAATAATTTGATTTTATCCATGACAGACAAGATGTGAAGCTACATTAATGGCAGATCCAGTAAAACGTACATTGGAAAAAATAAAATGATTTACTTCTGTAGTATAATTTTCAATTATTTTATTTCTTCAACGGTACCTACCATTCTGTATGTTTTGAATTTGGTTACGTTTTAAGTTATCAATTTTCTTTAAAACGGCCTACAAGTACTACAACGAAAAAATTGTTTTCTCATTTATTTTTCTGCGTATAAAAAAGTAAACACAAAGGGTAAATGCAAAATACATTTTTATTTCAGTCACAAACAATAAAATTAAAAACAACATTATGATAATCAAATCTTAAAATTGGGAAAAAATAATCATTTTAAATATTGTTTCAAAAAGCCTAAAAATCACTGGGATGAATGGAACGAAAATAAGTTGCATTCTATTCTTTCTATCTATTACCTTTATCGCCTTGGGAGGTAATTAATTCCCAAAAAGGAAAAATGGCGTCACAGTTTTATGGCCTCATCGGCTCAGGAGAGAGCCAGTCATGGCATATCTAAGTATTTAATAAATTAATAACGAGCCGGTGGCCATCAGTGGGCCCAGGTAATCCAGTGATATGTTGAAGTTTAAACACAGCATCAACATCAAGTATGCTATGAAACGCGGCGTTACAAACAACACTAATCGAGATCGAGACGTCGTCTGTTAACTGCCTCTCGACCAATAAGGGCTCTCTCTGTTACAATCACAGATTCAACTTGGGTGGTCTGCGTTTTGTTTTACTTGTTCCATAGCCTTCTTTATAAATCCCAGTTTGCCGAATTAAGCCGGTCTGTGGATGCTATCTCTTACTTATCATCTCGCTCCCTTACATCTAATTATACGATAGCGGATTCCAACCAATAGTTTAGTATTTTATTGTGGCTCGTACATTGAAATTTATATTAGCTTTTATAAATATTATGTTTGGGTTAGACAGGGGTGGATTGAGTAAAATAGTTTGAAACTAAAAATACAGTTTTAATATTTTCACAAGAGTACCTAAGCTAAGTGTCAAAGCAAAGACTTTAATGTCATGGAAAAATTCACTTGAAGCCAGAAATCTAAAAATAAACGTGCAAAAAACAAAACTAATAGTGATAAGTGCAAAAGACACAAACATAACGATAAATGTAAATGGAAAAAAATTAGAACAAGTAGAAATATTTAAATACTTAGGGGTTAAGGTTCACAAAAATGGGAAAAATGAAGCAGAATTATCTGAATTGAAAGTGCATCAAAGTTATACCTACCTTGCAATAAATAGCACATTTATACGCAAAAGAGAAATCTCAAGGAAAACCAGACTAGTATAAGAAACCATTTTTAAGTATATACTGACATACGGATGTGAAACTTGAGTATTGATAACTCAGATGAAAAACAAACTACAAGCAATAGCGATATCTGAGAGCAGTAAAGAGCATTACTAGAAGAGAAAGAATTCGAAATGAAAGTAGTAGCACAGGAGCTGGGTAATAAAAGAGAAAGAGAAATAATTGAGTTGATTTGGGTATCTAAGACGAATGAGAGAAAAACGGCAGGTAAAGATGATATGGCAAGCAAAATCAAAACACAAAAGACCACGAGGGAGACCAAGAATAACATGGGACAATGTGATAGCCGTAAGCTTAAAAAACGAGGAACAATTGGAATGAAACAAAAGGAAGATGGCACAAATAAAAAGGATTGGGCTAAATTTATCTATGATTAAATTAAATTTAACACCTTTACACCTTAGGGTAGAATAAGGTTTTGATTACATATTATGTACCTATATAAGTATCAAAGCCTAAAATGTGGTCGCCACTTGTATACTTCAAACTTGTATCTACACATATCTGAAATATTTTTATAGTTGAATTTAAAGTCCGCATTTAAAGATTAGTCATAATTGGTAGGATAATTAAGAAGTCTGTCATAATTTTATCATAATCCAAGATTATTTCACAACCAACACACCTATTTTGACCTCACATAAATTGGTATGATATAAAATTTATTAACCATATATCGGATATACCGGGTAGCCACGTAAACAGTGCCTACCGAATAACTCGGTTATTATGAAAGAAAAGACTTCTGGACACTGATGAGGATCTACTCCCTAAGACACATCCAGACCATGCTGGTGTATTTGAATTTTGTTCCTGGTGGTCTAGACAACATCTATACTCTGGGATAGATATAAACCAGTCCTGGAGAGATTAATATGGACCTACTATCTGCTGCATGTGTCTGGTATGGATGACGCTGCCAAATACTCTTCATGGTCTCGTTCAATAAAAAATATATCAGTGTCAAATCCTACAGTAACAGTGTAAAACCTAGTAACTTTTGAATGGTTTAAAATATTTCTTGTTCTCTTAGGGGCTTATAATCCCATGCAGATAGATTTGCGACTGTAAAAAAAATGCGATTGTAAAAAAATCGATATTCCAAAATGGCGTCTTGTCGCTATATCGTCGGACCAAGGTGTGTGACACCTAAATTAAAGGTATATTCGTCCATAGTAACTTGCCCAAATTTCACGGTAATCTGAAGACCTATAACAAAATGGCAGCATTAAAACAAATTCGATGTTCACACAGCGTGCTCATTTCTTTACCTGCTTTTTTGGCTCAATGTTGCCCGATTATTAATCGTAGTAAGCATTTGATAATGAAAAATTTGTCAATAAGACAAGTAAAATCACGTTTGAAATAATTTTTTTAAATTATTTATTAAGATTTTTCAAATTTTAGTAATTAGTAGTCAAATTAATACTATTAATGTACAGGAGCTAAAGCTCATATTGTACAGGGTCATCACGCGAAAATGTCCTTTTTTGAAATAACTCAGCCATTTTTCATGTTATGACATAGATGTAAAGCCTTTCTGAACTAGTTTTTTCCACAGAATCTAAATTTTCAGTCAAAAAAACAATAACGCATCGCATTTCAGAAATACGACATTATACTTTCTCTTTTAAATAGAACACTCTGTATGTTTTGAAATATTTCGATTCTGCTTCTCTTTCTGAATTCAAAAATGTCAACATATTTTATGTTATCTCAAATGGTTTTTGAGATATTTAGATTTGATGATATTTTGATTATATTAAAATCTGATATATGAATCTGACGATATTAAAATAACGTGACCCATTTTGTTAAATAAATTTTGAAAACAAAGAAAAACATGAACCATAATGTGAACATGATCTCTGAGAAACATAGAATATTGATTTCATACATGTAATTAACAAAAAGAATATTAACAAACATTAAAAAAATAAAAAAATATTAACAAAGAATTAACAATGTTAAATATTACAAGGTTAAATATTATAAATAATTTTAGATACTTTAATGCATATATTCAATTTAGTAATTGCTCAATATGTCTACCTCTATTTTCATAACAAAGTCTAAATCACCTAAACAATCACAATTATATGATCAGGAATTCTCTAAACAATTTAAAACGGCGGTACCTATAGACTTTGTTATGAAAATAGAGGTAGACATATTGAGCAATTACTAAATTGAATAAATGCATTATGTATCTAAAATTATTTATTATATTTAACCTTGTAATATTTAACACTGTTAATTCTTTGTTAATATTTTTTTATTTTTTTAACGTTTGTTAATATTTTCTTTGTAAAATAAATGTATAAAATCAACATTCTAATGTTTCTCAGAGATAATATAAGATATGTTGACATTTTTGAATTCAGAAAGAGAAGCATAATCGAAATATGTCAAAACATACAGAGTATTCTATTTAAAAGAGAAAGTATAATGTCGTATTTATGAAATGCGATGCGTTATTGTTTTTTTGACTGAATATTTAGATTCTGTGGAAAAAACTAGTTCAGAAAGTCTTTACATCTATGTCATAACATGAAAAATGGCTGAGTTATTTCAAAAAAGGACATTTTCGCGTGATGACCCTGTACAAGTAAAATAAAAATGATTTGCATTGAAAAATGTGGAAACAAATTTGATAGTTATTATTTACCCATTATTATATACTTGTTAGGTACTTGTTTTA
Organism: Rhagium mordax; assembly: GCA_963680705.1. Taxonomy (NCBI): domain Eukaryota; kingdom Metazoa; phylum Arthropoda; class Insecta; order Coleoptera; family Cerambycidae; genus Rhagium; species Rhagium mordax. The sequence goes on along the minus strand of OY796657.1, from coordinate 23,380,618 downwards.
TTGTTGAACGTATATGTTGTAAATGCAATATTAGTACGTAAAATAAAGTCGCATCGGTATTGATGGTTGATTACCTACGTCGTTACATTATATTTGGTGTGATCATGTTGTAATAATAATAATAATATATATTTCTGAGATAAAAAAAGTTACAGTCGTCAACAAGTTTACAAAACGTAAATAATAGATTAAACACAATTTCAATAATAATATCACATAACTACATGCACTACAATATCTCATAAGTACATACAGAATACGCTACAATATCATATAATAAGTACATACAGATAAGTCCAACGTTTCGAAGTTTTTCTAACTTCAATAATTCATGCTAGATAGGATTAATTATTGTAATTTAAAAAAAACCAAAACACATTTAAATATTTCCATTGTATGTTTTTTCGCAACAAAAATGTGATTTTTTACAATTCTCTTTCTTTGCTTGATATGCATTGTTTATAAATGACTTTATACAAGCATAATAACAAAAAACATAGGTATCCAATTTTATATACTCACATTTTTATCATGCGTTAAAGAAGATCCAATAAACTTAATAATTGTATGTTTAGAGATGAAACATCAATGTGAGTATATCAAATTGAATATGTTTTTTGTTATAATGCTTGTATAAAGCCTAAATAAAGTCATTTATAAAAAATGTGATCCTACAACATAAAATTAATTATCGCTGCACCTCGAGTGTTGCAGGTTTAATAAAAATTATTATAAAAGAATCCAAACAAGGAACAGTAGACGCGAGAGCCATCGGCTACAGCGCGGAGATCCACGATTCGCACCACTGTGTCCGCTTGCCTACAACTGGCACAAGTAAATCGAGCAAACTTATACCCATGTCGAACCTCCTCGGTCTTTACTGTATATATTATATATAATAAACATAGATACCTATATTAAAAGTGAAATAATATACCTAATGTGAAAATAAAAACGGTTTGATAAGAATGCACTGAAGTAAAATACGTGACCATATCAAAATGTATGATTTAAATATTCTTCACAGGAATTTTTTTTTATATGACATAAGAGGCAAGGAGTCAGATCTTAAGTCAACCAGTCAACGGATAGCTTATTAAAAAATTTAACGCTTAATTATAAAAATGATTTCTGAACTTTTGAAAGTATGTATAGGGGTAGACGTAGTAAATCGTTATTCCTTGTGCTATGTTGGTGCAATTCACCCTGTCTCACAGAATCATTCCTGCCTCCTGCCTTTAATGAAAAATGGACATTGTAGTATAAAGCAACAAGGAAGAGTCATAATTTTGAAAGTCTTAAACAGTGGTTTGCAATGTTCCAAATAACCAACCTGTCCGAGTAGCCCGTTTTTGTAAAATAAATATTCTTTGAAAGGATCGAGTAAGACATAATACTATGAAACAAGGCGAAATATGCCATTTTTACATAAATCGGGAATATCGAGTTAGTCAACTGTCTCAAAAAATCCATGTGAGGTAGCCAGTTTAATGTACTGCCCAAATAAACACCTAGTACTTTAACAGACAATACCATTTCTGAAGGTATGATTATGTGCATAGAAATTTAGTGTTTGAGTTTTCTCAATGTTTAAGCTCAAATAATTAGTACTAAACCAGTTTAATAATTATTTTCAGTGGGCTTCAGCTAAATTTGACTCAGCTATAATCTCATCCGTTGATCTGGTGTCATCAGCATTAGCATGTAGGATATATGTGTGCGTTTAAGCAAAGAGGCATATCATTTAAATAAATTATAAAGAGTAGGGGCCCTAACACTGAGCCTTGGGGTACTCCATAGGTAACAGAATAAGATTTAGACACACTACCATTCCATTTAATTATTTGCTTCCTGTTATACAAATATGATCTAAAGAGTTCAAGACTACTACCTCTTACACCATAACGCTCAAGTTTCAACAACAAAAAATTAACGGTGTCAAATGGTTTAGACATCATATAAGTTTGCTATACATGTTTCTCGATCTTCAAACCCAGCAAATATTAATTCACACATATAACTTTATTGTTGATTTCCCAGGTAAATAGCCAAATTGAAATTTATTTAAAAAGTTATATTCAGTAAAATAGGACAGAAGTTTACGCTTTAAAACAATCTCAAAAATTTTACTGATTATGGGAATAATAGAAATCATTATCTATAGTGCTAGAAAAATATTCTGCGAAACCTTCCGCTGATAACTCGGACCTACCATTAGTGCGGCAGTTTAGCTAGGATATCTCAACATATTGTGCACTTTTTGATAAAAGCACCAAATTTGGCACAGAGGTAGACCGATATAATATGAACAATTTTGGATGTGGAGCCATCGGCCAACTGCCCCATGGCGGCCGTGGCGGCCATTTTCCAAAATGGCTGCAGTAGACACCCGAAAGACAACAGAAGTCAGATAAAGTTTGCTGCTGAAGGTTTTAGTGAATGTTTATTGAATGTTTTGAATGAGAGATAGTTTGTAAGTTATATACAGGGTGGGTCAATAGTGCGTATTTATTCTGTATCTCCTGTCTCGTTAGAGACAGAGGCATGGTTCAAAATTTTAATTAATTTGTGAGAAAAAGTACATTTTTTAAAATTATTATCAATTATACAGGGCGATCCGTTAAAGTGGTAGATGAAAGAATATATATTTTTTAAATAGAATGACCCAATTTTTTTATTATGTTTGAATACCACTATGATGGCCTATTCAGCGGTAAAATATTTTTAAAATTTCTTGGATGGTTAATGAAATAAAAAATATTTTTAGGGAAAACTGTCGTTATCTTCATTTGTAGTCCTTTTTCTACGATTGACTTTTTTATAAGAAATGCCACCTGTTTCTTCAAATCAGTTTTTAAACTTTTGGAAGATGCTTCTTGTGGATGGGTTCTGTGAGAATACTTTTTAGCGTAAGTTCTGGAGGCAACAAAATTGAAAGTAACTGAATGAAATTAAATGTCTTTGTTTCTATGAAATAATTTCAAAGGTACATTGACTTTTCTGAATAAGACATACCTATTTACACATAAACAACTACATCTAGAAAATTATTCATTTTAGGTATGGGACATCTCATATCAAAGTTGCAGAGAAATAAAAATTACACAATTTTTACAAAAATATATAGGGTGTTCCATTTGAAAAAGTTGAGTTTTGGTAGTTTGAATATTTATTTAGCAGTGCGCTTATGAACACCTTGTATGAAAAAAATATTTTCTACATCAGCTAATAGTTAACGTATGGCATACACTACTACCATGTCAAACAAAAAAAAAAATTCTCCAAAAATAAGTCCAAAATCAATTTTCAAAATGATACCTGCAAACGGCAGTTTTCAATAAAAATATTTTTTAATTCATTAACCTTCAAACAAATTTTAAAAATATTTTACCGCTAAATAGGCCATCATAGTGGTATTCAAACATAATAAAGAAAACTGGGTCATTCCATTTAAAAAATATATATTCTTTCATCTACCACTTTAACTGATCGCCCTGTATAATGGATCATAATTTTAAAAAATGTACTTTTTCTCACAATTGAATTAAGTTTTGAACCATGCCTCTATCTCTAACGAGACAGGAGATACAGATTTCTTCTGTATCTCCGCACGCACGCACTATTGACCCACCCTGTATATAACTTACAAACTATCTCTCATTCAAAACATTCAATAAACATTCACTAAAACCTTCAGCAGTTAATTATTCTAACTGCTGTTGTCTTTCGGGTGTCCACTGGCAGCCATCTTGGAAAATGGCCGCCACGGCCGCCAGGGGGCAGTTGGCAGATGGCTCCACATCCAAAATTGTTCATATTACATCAGTCTACCTCTGTGCCAAATTTGGTGCTTTTATCAAAAAATGCACAATAGGTTAGGTAATCCGCTGTACTATATTAGATTTTGAGTTTAATTTATTTTTATTAATTATGTGCCATGCTGCTTTTTGTTTATTGGTCGCCTCATATTGATATATGTAGGTATCGTTAAATGAAATTTTCGCAGTATTGATGGCTCGCTTATATTCACTTTTAAGTTGTTTATATATAAATAATTGTCATCGGAGTTACCTGAACACAGTGCAACGGTTTCGACAGCATTCAAAATATTTTTCATGTTTAATAAACTCTTCATTCTACTATTTATTGTGGTTTATCCATGATTTTTTTATTGTTTTTTCTTTAAAACATTTGTTATAACTGAACGCTAAATTGGTTAGTAAAAAATCGGCCTTAGAATTTGATTAATTCAGATCATTAAATTGTTTCCAGTCAATGTTGACACTTTCTAATAAAAAATGCTTTTTACCTGACTCAGTGATAGGCATAAAGGTGATATTTACATTTTCATCAATTTTGGTGTTGATATTAGCCAAGATACCTCTGTGGTCTGACATATGTGGTTCTACTACACTCACAGTGAACTTTTGACCGGGAAGACTAGTAAAAACTTGGTCAATTTTGATACTTACTGCTTGTATTGGTAACCCTAGTGTCAATGTCAACAGTTTCCATTAAATTATAAGAGAGAGTTATGTCTCTGCAAGAAATAACATTTTGTTCCTTATTTAGATTAAAATTATATTTATAAAAATCACCACAGACCACTATGTTGTTATTTTTACTATACTCGGGCCAAAAAGAGTAGTCAGTAGAGCAAAAAACTAACCGGCAATTCTTCAAAGGATTTAGCTGTTATGGAATACAGAAGCGGCAGCTCGTTTTACCATATAATCCCATATAATTCAGAGAAATATATCCAGTTTTCTCCGCCTATCAGAGATGAAAACCACAACTAGGTCATTATGTTTAATTGGTATAGTGAACCAAATATAGTACATGCTTGAACGTGCCGCCCTAGTACCCAATAATTTGTTCGACTATTATAAAGGTCGTCGAGAGGGCTTAGATAGCGCATTCAGTGGCGTCACATATGCTGCAACGCAAAGGATGTGCATTGTTCAACTGCGTTGCTATACCTAATTCGTGGAGATAATGTTGCCAGATGTAAGCATATTATTTAAAATTTAAGACATGGTAACTCATACTCATGCATAATTAACACAATCCGCTTTCATTTGTTCGAATTATGGAATTTATGAAATTCGTAAATCCGTACGCCCCTGGCTCTACTGGCTACTCTTTTTGGCCCGAGTATAGTAATTCTATTTAAAACATTATTAAAATGTTCAAAAAATTTAGTATTGTCACCACTAGGGTACCTATAGGTGACAATCACAATTAGACTCAAATCAGATAATTGAATAGCAGCAAATTCACAGTGTTGTTCAATGCAAAAACTGTTAACGTTAATTGTTTTCGTTTTTATACCCTCGCGCACGTAAATGCATACACCACCATGTCTTAATTCTGTCCTACTAAAAAAGGTAACCAAATTGTAGCCGTCAAATGTAATATTTTAAGTTCTGACTCGGTTGCCCATGTCTCAACAAAGTACCTATGTCTATTTTTTCTGTTATTAAGTACAAGCCTATTGGATTTTTTTTTGTTATGTATACTTTACTTTGAATATTGATATAAAACAAACGAAGATTATTACTCATATTTCTTCTAAAATTACTTCCATACCTAATTTTCTGTGTGTTCTTATCAGCACCAGCATCAATAGAAAGTTGTGATAAACAGAATGTAATCAACTTTTCATCATCATGAAAAATGTCACGTTTGCGAAGTAGCGACGTGTTTAATTTAGTACCTTCTGAAAAAATTTCGGCTTTTGTATAAAAAACTCAAATGGTTTAACTAGAACTTTTTGTGGCCAGAAAGATTCAATAATAAGAATCAATAATGTGAAATAATTAAACAAATTATTAGTGGTTGTTTACTTTAGGAGATTAATAAGAGCATAATAAGTTCTGTTGTAATGCCACTTTCAACGGATTTAACAAGTGAGGAACATTTAATTTAAAAAAATTTGAAAAGTAGCATAAGTAGCCATTAATCATAAATTTCGATACAGCTTTATATATCTTTAATCTCAAATATAATAATAAACACGACAGGTAATACGACCCCTTTATCTCTGCCGGTTCTGAAAGAGCCTTGTCTTGTGAGAGACCACAAAGACGAGGTAGGTATATGTATACTCCCAATATCCGAGTGTAATAGGATTAATTTCTTTGTCCCAAAAATCACAGAGCCATGACCGGAAATCGCAACCGGGATTCCTGGTTGAGAGCCAAATGCCCTTGCCCCTCAATTATAATGATTTTAACTCGTTAAATATATTAACTTGGAAAATGGTAGGTATCTCGTGTACCGATAATATAAAATACAAATATCGTAAGAACGTGTGTCGATTACTATCAATAAAAAAATCTGTTTTAATGCACCGTTTCTGATGCATCTCTGTTGTCTAACTCTTTACGCAAATTATCTTGCGCCGTTCCTGATATCCGTACCTAAATATTTTCGTATTTTATTGTCGCCATAACTAAAACTAATATAAGGTTTTAAATAAGCAAATTTACTCAGCTATTCCACCGTAAAAGTGTTCAACAACTCTGCAAGTATCAATCTAAACTGGTTTATATTTTAAAGTTGTCAATAAATAAAAACTTAATAATGCTGCTGCCGCTCGATATTGCCGAAGCATCTTACAATCTGCCTCGTATAATATCTTTGTAAATGGTTAATAATACTGTAGGTATACGTTCCGTGGTCATATATCTCACAGTGGGATAGCCAATTTTTAACATTTCAATGAAACATTGAAAGCATATTGCGATGAAGATTAATAAATAAAAGAGTTAATGATTATTTATTAGGGTCATTAATTTTAGCGTGTATTTATTGTTATGAAACATACCAAATTTACTATAATAATGAATGGGTAAAATTTATCCATTAAAATATAAGAGAAGGTAGATGGGAGTGCTGAGGTGCTTTCTAAATTGCTTTAATATCATGTTATCTCTTCTGGAATAGCTGACAAAATATTAGATACTTTAATCACTTATTAAATGTACCTATAAATTATTTTTAGAATCATAACTTAATGGATAGAAGACAGTTTGACTAAATTAAACTAAAATTAAATTTAAATCATAACCTTCTGTAATAAAGTTTGAGCGGAATGGAATGACACAACGATATTAAAGATAATAATCATATATGTACCCAATATTCTAGTATAACAGGAACATGTACTTTTTTAAGGTGCATCCAGAATACTCGTGTTCGTGCTCGCAGGACTAGCAATGACTTAGGAGACCGGTTATACTCGTGTCAACTTTGTTTTAAGTGCGTGCTTTTATAACTCAGGACTATTACTGTTTGTAGAAACTTGTCTCCTTCCAAAAATTACCACTCTCTCCAAGGCCATTTTAGTAAAATTACCACTCTCTCCAAGGCCATTTTTGTGACAAAAATGGTCCCAACTTTTTTTATTTATCTATATTTTATCTGTTTCAAAAACATTATAGGGTTCTTCGTCTAATTCATATTTACTACAGTCCAAATTTTAGTGTAATTGAACTTTAAACAATGTTGTCAAAATGTTTACTCTTCTACAATATTTGCAATATATTATCCTATAGGTATATTTAAAAAATTGACATCTGAAAATTATCCTTTACTTTAAAACGTTTAGTCTAGAACTATATTGAAATTAATATTCTACTAATACTGCATTCTAAGCACCTGAAAATACAAGAATATCAATATTATAAGAATAATTGTACAGTTACATTAATAGAAAACTTTTTGTTCTGACAGTCCAACTTTATGAAAAGCAAATTAAAGCAAATATAAAAACTGCTTTCTTAAGGGTTTAATTAAAAGCTTAATTACAAAAAATGCCAATTACTTCACTTGCATTACGTTTTTCTGACAGCTTCTATTATAATAGTATGTATGTTTAATTTGCAAATCATGCTAATTTATCCGTCTATCTCGCATCTCGCATAACATTTGGTCAAAACAACAATCAAATTTCATATGAAAATCTCATAAATAATTCAGCGGTTCATAAACAAACCTCAATCTTATTAATATAGCTTTTGATATTCAAATAGATTTTGCGCTTATATTATAATTCTCAGAATGCTATATTGCAATTTAAGTAGGTATGAATATACACAATTGCATAATAAATGTTAATGAGTGCCAAAAGTGTCTCTTACTTTTAATTTGCTTCATAACTTCTAAAGGACTGATTCTTCGTCATCTCGCATCGCATCAAAGTGACATAAGCATAGTGATGAATTAATCTTAATTGGCCAGAAAAAATATATCGATTAATTAGTCTTCAACCAGATTGCGTTATTTTACATTTTATTATAATCAACGTACTCCTAAAAGTGGTTCGTTTTAGTATTCAGTATTCCTAAACAATGATTTAAATCAACTGCATCATCACCTTCTCTATATATTCTCTAGGTACTATATCTACGAGTTTCAACTTTAATCGAAAACATTATAGGTTCTTGAAACAACTAAATTAACATTTTGAATATTTTGTCAGATTATGTAAGTATACCTAATATTTTTTGTCATTATTTTTTTCAAAAGTTTTGTCTATATTTCTCAAAAATTACTCGATTTCACCAATTTCATATAATGTATTATTTATAATATCTCCACCAATCTCAGTATCAAAATAGTCTATTTCTTCCAAAGACACTCTGCCGGCCGTGTATTAACTATTTCCGCCACAATTACTGCAAGCCGCCGAGCACCTTTCGTACACCCACAAACTGGCCGAAATGCAAAACATAATTTTTATAATGTTTTGTGGAGCTAGTTCATATTGTGTTCCTTGTACCAAGCTGAAAGTGATTCTGATCGGTTAATAGTTACAACAGCTCTCAATGCATTAAATGAAAACATAGTCCCAGTATCAGAGGATATAGACGTATTAGTTATATTGACAGCTTTAGCTTCTCCTGATAAAGACATAGGTATATTTTCTAAAGCTGCCAAAAATAAAAATATATTTTCCTCTAAGAGCCTGCAATTTGAGTGTCCCAAATGTAGTGAGGAAATAATTTTTGTAAATGGTAGAGATTTACAAGAGGCTGTAAAAGTTTATAAAAAAATAAGATGTTGATTTACCAGCTATCATCGCTGCTGTGATAGAGTGTATCTAGTAGTATGCGTGCAATATATGACTAAAAAAAATAACTGCTTAAACTCTTACAGGTATGCTTAATTTATTTAAAGATGTTTATTATTTATATATTTTTTAAATAAAAACACTTTGAATTTCAGATTTGACTCTTTTATTGAGTCGTCTACTAAAAAAAGTAGCGGTATAGCATCATTGTGTCCTACGATAGATGTGACAGAACAATTTTTAAAAGTTGTGGCTGAGAAACCAAGATATTTCAGTGGAAGATTGAGGTTGAAAATATGATACAGGAAAGTATTATCCAATCCCAATGATACAAGAACCCGAAACTATAATTTTTCACATGATGTGTGCAAAAATCCGAAAACAGAACTGTCATGTTTTCCACACAGTCCTGCCAAAGACAGAACGGACATCTGTTATTTGTATTTTTTTAGGTAGGCTACGCTTAGGTATTCAGTTTCATAGTAACCGACTTGTAATTTTAATTTTTAATGTAATTGGTTTTGTTAAATAAAAATATCTATCAAATTGTTTGTTTTTTTTTTCAATCGTAGAAAAAATATTGTAAACAACACGTTCGAAAACATCTTTTCACACTCATTAGACTTGTGGGCCTCGCCTTCGGCTCGTTCCACCAAACTGTCTCACTTGTGTGAAAAGATCCGTTTTCAAAACTTATTTAAAATACTATTTTGCAACTGCGGGCCTGCTTGTGGGTATAGGAAAAGTGGTCTTTCTTTATTGTTCGGCAGCTTGCGGTAATTGTGACGAAAATAGTTGCCTTAATTCACGACCGGCAGTGTCTATGGAAGAAGTAGAGAAAGAAGAAATTAAAAACTAAATAATTTTTTTCTTGCTTTAAAATACATCTTGGATTAATTTTAATAAATCGATTAATATACAGATAATATCTTTAATACTCATTTAACTTCTGCTATTATTTATTTCCACCACTTTTCAGACATCGTTTTCCATTTTTGATAAATTTTAATATACAATTTGAGATCAGCGACTCAAAAAACTCCTATATAAGAAATAAAATCCGAATAAAAAAATTACCCTTTTCCGCGATTTTGGATCCGCCATTTTTTGTTTTGGTTGAGTTTCAATGTTAAATTCTTAATCAGTGACCCCCAAAAACCCCCAGACATTTAATAAAAATAAAAAAAAAGAAAATTAAAAATTAAATGACTTTTGAAGCCATTTTGTTTTTAGACTGATATTGAGGTCAAATTCGTAATCTGCGACTCCAAAAACTTTATATTATCAAGTTTCAGGCAATGGTTTAAATAAATAAAAGAGTTATAAATATATTAATTAAGAATGCATTAAAAAAACACTTATTTGTTAATAACAATTGAGAAATTAAAAAGCACACCTTCTCATCTATTTCCGAAATTTTAAAAAGAAATATGACCAAAATCGGATTGAGGCAACGACAAATTTTTTCTTTAGTAAATGGACTAGTACAACATCAAGCAATTAATTTCTACTAAGCCAAAGAATATATGTACCTATGTATATTCTTATGCAATAAACTTTAAATATTTAGCATTGTTTGAAATTCCATATTTTGCTTTCCATTACCAAAAAGGTTAACATAACAATTGTCAAATGTCTTTAAAACAAGCTAATGGAGTTTTAAACAATTGACGGAAACAGGCAAAGGAAAAAATTTTGGCTGTACCCCATTCCAGATAATAAAAATTCTAAGTGCAAATATTTTTGAGAATAGTGCATTGAAATGAATAGATTTATAGGGAAATATTTGCTTATATTCCATCTTATTTGTTTATTACCGCTTATCAGTAAGTTTTCATTACAACCTGCTGGGATTTTTTAGCACCACACTATTGACATATCCGCCGAAAGATCTTTGATTTGATCTTTAGCACCGCCGAATTTCTCGAATAGGACATATCTCTCTTTTTGGAGTGTTAGCACAATTTGTCTTTCGACGGATTTACAATACGATGGCATTTTTAATTATTGATAGTGTTCAACAACGTACGACATTAACATAAACTGTATATCCATGTTTCAAAGAATTCTCAAGTTTATAATTAAACCAACAGACATATTTGTTAAAATTAACTACCTTTTTAAATACAGTAAGGCGAAAACGTAGTTTCTAAGTAATAAAATTACAATGTCGTTTATTTTCAGCTGCAATACCTTTTTTTTTTTTTAAATCATCTTACTGATAAATTACAGTAAAATAATTGACAATTGACACGCTCTATACATTGCACTTTTTTGCCTTTTGAAGAATGATTAATCAAGCACCGATATTAAAAGAAATTACTAAAGTGATAAATAATACACTTCCCAAGTAGGTAATAATTGCGGCCAGCCATAAAATCCATCAGATGATGTAATATCTCATGGCCTGTCAAGATGAAGCAGTCAAGAATACAAGATAATAAATAATTCAACAGTCATATGTAAATTTCATAATTTAACTGACCTAAACCAATTTACATGTAAATAAAAAGTTCGTATGTTATTTCTAACTTCCATAATGTGTTTCTAATGTCGGGTGTCAAAAGCAGGAACCCAGTATTTTCATAATAATTATCTCTCTACGAGGCCCGGCGAGAACCAGATCAAAAAACATATTTATTACTTTATATGTATATACCGGATAATTAGGCACTGAGGTATACACGGCATGTTCAAAAACAAGTCTTTAAACAATAGAACACTGAATAGGTCGCACGAAAGTGGTTCTGAAACAATCATCATCAAAATAACAATGCTGTAAGTGAGATCTCTTGACGTCTCGTAAATAAAGCAGATAAAATACGACGTCTCAATATGACTCAAAAAATATTCATTACACAGACAAAATGTATCAAGTAATATTGTACAAGTATCTAACGAACATTTTATTTGTTTTTTTTTCTTAAAAATTAAAAATATATTTAGAAGATTGATATAGATAAGACTTATGAAGTTTTAAACTAATCAGAATTAAATAAATTTAAAAAGAAAAGGGTTTAGGTAGAAAATATGTACTTGCTGGTCATATCTACTTCATAAATATAATGCCAAAAAAATTATAGATATTCCTAAATGTTGCAAATAATTAATTTACATCCTTTAACATTGATAATTCTAGTGTTGTTCTAGTTTAAATTATATACCCAGAGTTTATTTTACAACAAAAAAAAAAATTAGTACCAAAAATAGTAAATATTTGCCCATTACACTTCTTCTTGGATATTGTGTTCTTAGGAAATGAAAATAAATTATAATGAATCAAACTTGATTATTATCTACAATTTTTTTATTAGATCGAATGGTGCAAAGAACAATGTTAAAAATTTGTCATTTGTCAAGGGTAAAAGGTATGTTTAATGTATTTTGATTTGCTCACGATAAAGCCCCAGATAAAAAAAACTCCCTGGATACTCAAAAATTTGGGCAAGCATTGGTCGTTTGACATGATGCATCTAAACCGAAACTACTGCGACAGCAGGTTGCAGCGGTGCATACGTGTTTTCGCAAATTCGTGCGAGATGGCAGCTTTTAGAACATAGACATGCACTTTTTGTTTTTCAAATAAATCAATTTACAGCTCATACCAAGAGTGGGGGAAAATGAATTTAAAAGTTAGAAGCAATGAATTATTTCGGAATGTTAGTCAATTTGGCCAAAAAAAATATAAAAACATTTTTTTTTTTTCGAAGAAAAAAATTACATTCCGACATTTTATACATATTTTAGATTAATCTAATAAAAATTGCATTCAAATCGGATAAGTTTTAAACGAGATATTCGAAAACTACGATTTAAGTGGGTATATAAGACTCTTAAAATGCAAATTAGTAAGTAGGTACAGCAATACGAAATTTAAAATAAATAAATACAAACAAATTTAATATACCTAAGCAAACACAAGCACAATATGAAAAACAGATATTTTCTGGCAGTGTTGATCAACGTCCAACGAAAAAAATATCGCCGAACAAAATTAATGTCGGATATTATTCTTAATTAAATGTGGATTAGATGGGAAGTGAGGTCAACCATTGAAGTGATTGGTTAAAACTAAAATGTGGTGACTGTATTAATTTAACCATGAACCTTTACAAGTACAAGGCCGAAATTAATTATAGAGGACAACCTTCAACCGCAAAGAACTAAAGATTACACAATCATGTAGCAAATTTACTGAACTTACACAAACCCCGTTGTGTTATGATTTAACTATAATTATCTCTTTTATGATTATCTATATGGAGAAATAAGTTTCTGCGAGTCGTTAAACTAGTGCATGTCCCTTGAATCCTTGTCTATAATTATGCTTAGCAATGATAACTTGATAACTTAAGGCCCACTGGAGTAGACCGTTTTGAACCATTTAGAAAATAAAGGCTAAATAAGAGCCAAAGCGATTCAGATTGATACAATTGAAAGGATATTGAAATTACCTTGCCCATTTTAGTCTGCACGAAATTATTTACCCTTGTAGTACCTAGCTACTATAGCCCTTAAAGTAAGTATTAGAACTTACAGTAAAATAATTGTAGCGCTGCAATCGCTATATACAATTTGAAGCGAAATTTTAACAAGATTATTCAAAAATAAAGAGAAACTTATACTTTGTTATCAACCAGTTGTTGATACAGAACATTCAAAATCCAGCTGCAGAGCTACAATCTTTTCACTATGTCTGCCATCACTGAAATATGAAAGATACATTTTGACTATCTTTCAACTAAACTAGAAATGATCTTGTATGTCCATAACTCGTCAAAGAGGCGTATTTTAAAAATGTATATGAAGACACTTTTAACTGTAATTAAAGAATCTAGCTGCTAAATAATTGCACCTGTTTCCGGATCACACTGTATAAGGTAAATGTTTAATTATACAATTGAAAGGATATTGAAATTACCTTGCCCATTTTAGTCTGCACGAAATTATTTACCCTTGTAGTACCTAGCTACTATAGCCCTTAAAGTAAGTATTAGAACTTACAGTAAAATAATTGTAGCGCTGCAATCGCTATATACAATTTGAAGCGAAATTTTAACAAGATTATTCAAAAATAAAGAGAAACTTATACTTTGTTATCAACCAGTTGTTGATACAGAACATTCAAAATCCAGCTGCAGAGCTACAATCTTTTCACTATGTCTGCCATCACTGAAATATGAAAGATACATTTTGACTATCTTTCAACTAAACTAGAAATGATCTTGTATGTCCATAACTCGTCAAAGAGGCGTATTTTAAAAATGTATATGAAGACACTTTTAACTGTAATTAAAGAATCTAGCTGCTAAATAATTGCACCTGTTTCCGGATCACACTGTATAAGGTAAATGTTTAATTATACTTCGATTATTATTAATTTTAGTAAATAGGATTATAGGAAACAGCTATTCAACGTTCAAGGGCCCCTACTCCCATTGAATTATACCTATAAATCCAAATTGGTAGCCAAATTTGTTATTTGTCTCTTCTATACCAGACACAGACCGGTTTCGAACTCTTTATGTTCTCATCAGTGTGCCACAGGTAGCTGAAAAGACAAATAACAAAGGCAAACCAAACTGGCCTATGGCAGACCCAGCACATAGTAAGTAGTGAGGGATAAGTACATCCCTCTGGTGGTCAGTTGCGACTACCAGTCAAGACATCGACGGTGTCTCTGTGACCGATAGCGGCTTAATTTTAGTATTCAAAATAATTTCATTAGGTATTTCATTAAAATTGTGTCAAGAATTGTCAAAATATCATATCCTAACTCGGCTCCCAATATTCTATTTTCTAGTAGAAGTAGCGCCCTCGACCAGGACTTTCGACCTTATCGCGACACGAGGATTCGATTTTTTTTTCAACAGTTTATGTCAATATGAAAAAAAATTCTATTGCGACTGACGCATGTCTCGTTGCGGGTGAAAGAAATTATCGAAGATGTAAAAAAAATGGGTCATAATAGTTAAGTATTCGATTATCCGAACTCGGCCGCGATTAAGCAACGAAATTTTCAGGGATCCGAGAGGAAGGTTGGTTCTATAGCTCTCCTGAAAGTTCGGTCGAAAAAATCCTCCGGGGAGGGGAGCAAGGTCCCCCGGAAAAATATAATTTTTCGGAAAAATTGACCTTTTTAAAAAATTGGCTGCTGTGGTGTTGTGACGTCAGAAACTCGCATTTTGGTGTTTGATGTTGTGTAAAACTTGTTAAAATATCGTTTAACGCAGCATTTTACAATGGAAAACAAGGATATTATTGATATTAAGCATCCAAGCTACTGTTAAATACCGCAGTGCCAGTCGTCCATAAAAAAATCACCATTAAAAAGGTTTGTCTCATTACCAATATACGATCAAGCGCTAGATTAAAGAAAAAACCAAAATTATTGTTACGTACCATGAGAAGGAGTGAAACTGATATCAGAAAACATCAAAGGGGCTGTATGTGAGGATCATTTCAGCGTAAGTGCGATTTTGTACCTTTTTAAATCATACAATTTTAGGTTATGTATTTTACTTTTTTTTCAATTAGAGGAAGATTTAGAAAACTATATGATGTTTAAATTAATGGGTAGTTACATACATTTAAAAGATCATGTATTTTGATTGTCAAGGTAGAAAAAGGCGCCTTCCATTTAAAAGTAGTACAGCAACAAAGAGAGCAACATTGGCCAAATTATCTCTCTGGGCTTTTACAAAATCTGTTCCACTCACTTTTCCGTGAAAAATGTTAATATTTAACACCGAAATCGCACATTGAATCTACACGTAAACAGTATGACAAATTGCACAACGGCGAATATAAAAGATTCTGTAAAGTTCTGTCAAAAAATCGAGTGATTGACGTCACGGTGAGATTCGGATTTCATCGTTTGTTCTCGGCCAGTGGTCGTAAACATAAAAATAATATGAATTTTAATTAACAAATACTAATATAGGGTACATTGTTGATAAAATTTTGTTATTCATTTTTTTATAGCATTAACTATCTTTTATAACCAATTTTGCTTAAAAATCTCGCATATTTTATGCGCATACCCTATTTGAAAATTTCCTGAAGCGGTCATTGTTCTCGCATCTCTATTTAAACTCTCAAATTTTACACAATCCCCAAACATGGGGATAGATCGATACGAAATATAACCTAAAAGTTTTTCCCAACACGAGGACGCCTATAAAATACAGCCTCTGAGGTGGCAAAGTACATAAAAAAACTCAACGAAATTAGAGCGAGTCTGCTGCCTGATCACCATCAATTTTTATACCGACTGAAAACTTATTTTCACCCTTTCCGCAACATCCTGGGACTTTCCTTCATAAAAAAAATTTGTTTCTCGAACTAAACATTTTTCATGAAATTACCCGTGTCGTGATATCTTCAAATATTAAGAAGTGTGGTAATAAATCCCAAATAAGGAAAGAAAGAAAATCGAACAATGCCACAAATAACTTTTAGACATTATCAATTTTGATTTTCAAATTTCAAATTAAAAAATGTTTTTATGATGTAGAAGTCTTTTTGAAGATTTATCTATAACGGATTATACTTTGGTTACCGCAGTACCGGAGTTCATTTAAATTGAAATACCGTGTACTGCACACAAGAAATTTATTAACTCAGGAAATTTTATAAACCTCCGACATTTTTGTGATTTTCCATTGTTTCCAAAAAACAGTTTATTTGACAATGTAGAAACGCTTACCTTTTAATTATTTAATGAAATGTGTTTCTATTTCATTCTCCAACGAATGCATTCATCAAGTTCTATAAAAAAGAACTTATTAGGGCAAAGGGAGGCGAGTTGGACCCTCATATGAAAAATGAAATATAAATTCTTTGTCAATGCAACAAAATTGCAAAAAAATGGCACAACGTGAGTGGAAGAAGTCCTCTTTCCTTTCGCATAATTAAAATATATAAGAAGGTAATAAGGAAGATATAAAAATTAAAAACGTTTTTCTAAAAATAGTCCTTCTCTCCTCATATATATATATAGGATAGATGGACCACCAATGGGAGGAGAGATGGACCTTAGCAATTCCTCTTCTTTTTCCGTGTTAGGTTGTTACCACAGGCTTGGCATACTCTGAAATGAAGTGCAACCTTCATGAAACCAACGGTTGCATGCCACACACTGTATCCAGTCGTCTATTTTTTGTTTACAGCCTACGCATTCGTTCTCAAAGTCACTGATATGGTCTTCTTCGGATGATGAATTATTTAGCGATATCTCGCCAGAGTATAATGACCCTGAGGATTCCATGGGAAT
This sequence comes from Rhagium mordax, assembly GCA_963680705.1. Lineage (NCBI taxonomy): Eukaryota > Metazoa > Arthropoda > Insecta > Coleoptera > Cerambycidae > Rhagium > Rhagium mordax. The sequence continues at coordinate 23,363,267 of OY796657.1, read as the reverse complement.
TTTCATTTGTTGCATTTTTGATTGTTTTTTAGTATTTCCTTTTTTTATAAATTACTTTATTTAGGCTTTATACAAGCATAATATTAACAATCATATCCAATTTGATATACTTATATTGATGTTTCATCTCTAAACATACAATTATTAAAGTTATTGGACTTCCTTTAATACATGATATAAATTGAATTAAAAATTACAAAATTCAAAGCTTGTTTTTTTGTTTTCTATGTATTCGGGAGTTTTTAGCACTCCTACTATCTGCCTTCTAGCTCTATTTACTGCTGGTTTGAGGCCGGGAACCGAGGAAATTTCATCTAAAGCCATTCCAGGTGTAATGTCTTTAACTGGAATGATTTTTGATAGTGTAGAGACGTTCATTTGAGACCCAGATGGTCCTGGTTATGGACTTATGTCTCTTGGCTGGAATGAAATCATTGCACTAATGTCTTCGGTTGAAGCTGTTTTTGATAGTGTACAGATGTTCAATTGAACTCCAGATAGCCCTGGCTGTGGACTTACGTCACTTGGCTGGGATGAAACTGTTTGCATTGTTGTGGGGCGATAAGGTTGATTTATATTTCCATTCATTGACTCTGAATCCTCCTCTCTTTGCTGAAGATGATGTTCTCTTTGGTTAGTTGATTGTTCTTGAGTCCATGTTTTAGAATAGTTTTGGAATATCAAAATAGTTTGCGGCTTCATTTACATCTCCATTTATTGAGATTCCACTACAGTTATGGCCTGCTCAATGCAATAACTAACCATATATTCCACAATAACTTTTTTTTAAACTCATCTGAACAGTCCCAAACTCGTTCCACAAAACACCAAAATAAAATTTTAGCCACTAAACGCAACAAAAATCGCCAGTAACTTAAAAAATAACCGACGTAAGCAGATTCCAAACATAACACGAGAGTCACAGATTGTAAAAGCGTGACCCTGACCGATGTCAATAAGCATCGTTGTCATATTTAGGTTAATAATTGCAGTGGTCCGACTCTCCTCCTGGTCCAACTCTCCTCCCCTTACACTGTTTTTTAGAATCTTACACCAATTTCTATAGATGTTCGACAGATTTGGTGATTTCCTCAAATTATGGTGTGGATTTTCTTTGACATAACGTAGGTATTTTACCGGAAATTAACTTTATCAGTCCATATTCTTTTTATTTCTTGACGAAAGTCCATTATAGTACAGAAAATTTAATTGAAGAGAGGAAAAAGGTAAACCAGACTTTTCAATTATAATCCTTTTTATTTCTGAAGAAAATATTTTAAAAACCCTGAGATGGGTTTTTAAAATTCATATTTTTTCTTATTGTGATCTATTTATTTTAATTTTTAACACCAGCCAATATTCTAAAGAGTTTCACGTTGTCTTTATGATTTGCCTCATATAATTTATGAATAAGTTATACACTGTACATGTCATTTTTCTTGAACCTACTTAGAACTGTAGAATTTAACACGTTAAGGTCTTTCACTTCATCACTTTGCGAGTTTTGGTTTTTAAAATAATTCAATACTTGCATCATTTACAATTTTGTCACTTTTTTTTAAATATTTATGGAACCACTCTGAATCGCCTGTAAAGTTTTACAAATAAATATTTGGTGGGAACTCTTCTCTCGGGATAAATCTGATGTTCTGACAGCAACGCTACATCGCCTTCTGCATTCAACCAATATATCGAAGCACTTCTCTTTAATGAATTTTATGTTTGTTAAAATGGAAAAACTGTTTAATAGTAGATACAAGCACAATAATACCTCAAGAATATTGACAGATAGAATACTTGATAATTTTTATTCATTTCTAAAACCAACTTGGTGCATAATGTTCATAAACTATTTAAAATAATGCAAACAATAGTCAATTCTTTGAATATCTTAACTATGTGTAACTAGCTCGAATAAGGTATTAGTCAAAATATCTGAACATGATTTTTTTTTAATTATAATGGATAGACCAGAAAATACAAAATCATTTCATGGCGATTTTGGAACCAATTGAAACCGAAATTTTGAATTTGAATACTTATCATTGATAACATCACAACATTTGATTTCCAGTAGGAATTTATAACATGATCTTTTATCCAACACAAATAGGTATTCCACGAATTTTTCACCACCCTGTATATGTGAGTGTAAGTTATGAATTTAATTTAAATTTAGGACACTGTGTGTACACTGTCATAATATTAAGCCAAGGCATTTTTTACATTTTACAATTTTTTTATTCATTGGTCAAAATTTAAAAAATTACGATTACCAGGTATTAGAAAAGTATTAAGTTAAAAAGTTGAGAAAACGAAATATTACGCCCTTATCATTAGCAAGTAAATTTTTTCCTAAACATACCCAATTGTTATTTATTTTTTAAACAAATCACATACAGGTTTGTATTGCAGAATCCAATGTCAATCATAATCCTTATAGACCTAGTTTTATTGTATTATATATTCTTAAACCAATATTAATTAATAATTTTAGTCGAAATAGCCTAATCTAGATTACTCTCGATTATTCTAAGATCGATAAGAGATAATTAATTATTTTGTAATTTAATATATGAATACCAAATAATTAATTGAAAGTTGGCCGACAATTTAAATAACAAGGTAAGTAGATTAATCAATTTTTTAATAGGTTATGTGAACCCTGAGTGAATATACTTTGCAATATTTTAATTTTTATCAAATTTCATATATCAAAAATAACTATTTATACGCTAGTTGATAACATTATAAAACTGATGGCTACCTTTTGAGCATTTGAAAATTAAAATATGTAAAAGTAGCATGAGAATAGATTTAACTCAAATAGTCCATTGTATTAATTATTTAATGTGTTGATATCTACTTGTTCATTTATAACCTAAGTATTTTATTAAGTGTTGCGAAATATTTTAGAAATAAGTGTGATTTTTTTTATTGTTTCGAAAACAAAACTTGCAAATGCACATTAAATTTTACACTTAGCAATAAATCATATTATAGAAATGGGATAAGAAGCAATTGATAAAATGAAAAATCCAAATCAGACTTCCTTTTCTTTTTTGGGATTGATTACAAATCAACCAGTTTAAAACTGGGAAATAACCTCTATTCAAATGCATGCTCTAAAATGATTAGGTAAGTGGAGTCTCGTCAAAACAAAATTTAAGAGCCATATCAAACCAAGATTTTCTTATTTATTTTAACAACTGCTCAAAATGCTTAAATTTTGTTTCGACGCGAAAAGGAAAACATTAGTCCACTTACCTAATCATTTTAGAGCATCCATTTGAATGTTAAAATGAATTTATCTCGAAAACGGTGCCTCCGATCGAAGTTGCACAAGAGGACATTTACTTTGTGAAAAACTCTGACAATTCATAATTTGAAGTCAAAACTCAAAAAAATTTACAAATAAAAAAGTTGCGGTAATTTTTACCCCCCACCCCTACAGCTTGACCCACCCTTGGTAAAAATTTTAAAATGATATTCGCCTCATTTTGTTAGGCTTAGAAAGTTTAGTGGATGTGCAAAATTTCATTACTTTAACTTGAACAGTTTCGGAGATAATAAATAAAACCGTCTTCAAGGGGCCACATTTAGAGGCCTGTAGCTCCCTTAGGAAGCATTTTGGTATAGAGGTAAGTTTGGTCCAATCGATTTATTTTGACCTCTGGAATATGTGGTTTCTTTTTGTGCACTTATTTCTGGGACACCCTGTATGTAATTGTTGACTTAACCACTTTTTAGTGCTTTTACGTTTTTCGGCACTTTTCTTTTTCCTGAGAATGTTGATTTCATTATATTGAATATATTTCCCGCTTTTCCCTTTCTCTTGTTTATTTCCTCTCCAGTTTTCTTCTATACCTAATTGTACCCAAGTTTTTGAAGTGTTCTGCTTGTTCGATTTATTTGCCGTCTAGATTTATTTCATGGGTTTTCTTTGTATTAAAAATTATCATTGTTTGTTCCAATATTAATATTTTTATTTATATTCGCTAGCTCTTCCTCTATTACATTTAGGTCATATTGCAAGTTTTCCTTTGTATCTGCTATCAAAGCCTCGATTTGCTAACATTAATTCTGTCACCTGAATTTGTCTTATTTTCCAGCATCCCAATGTTAATTTCTTCATTGTTTCCTTAAGGTTCCTTAAGGAAACAATGATGCTCCTATTTTTCCTAAATCCGCATCTGTGTCTTCCAGTGTTATCTCTATTTTGTTCCTTACTCTATTTTCTATTATTCTTACAAATACCTTCCCCAGGGCACTTGAGAGTGTTATTCCTCTCAGTTTCTTTTGTCGCCCTTCTTATATAGGGTAGAATAGTGTCATTCTTGACTACATTGTTTATTACTTCTGCTATTATATTAGTTTCTTCTCTTCCCATATATTTGATCACTTCCGGGGTGATGTCTTTGCTGGACGCTTTACCTAATTTCAGCATATTTTCCCTCCTCTTTCTTCTTATCTCATAATTTCTATTTCTATTTCTTGTCCTTCATTTGCTTCTTCATCCTCCTCTTGGCTTTGTATATCCGTGCGAATTAGCTTTTCAGAATATTCTCTTCATCGGGCATCGATCCATTATTTTATCTTTTTTTTGCTATTGTGTTGCCATTCTTGTCTTTTATATTTTTAGCATCTTAGGTATATTCCTTATTTTTTTAAGTTGTTTTAATGTACTGTAAAATAGTTTTGAATCTCTCCGTAGTTTTCTGATATATTCTGTTCAATTTCAAGTTCAATCTCTTTTTGCCTCTTTGATTGCCGTTTTAACATAAATCTTTTCCACTTGTCTTTTTTATCCTTTGCTTTTATAGGTACGTATTTCATCTGTACATCAATCGGTTTTTCTCGTATTGTTGTTTGTTATTCTTGCTTTACCAAAGCTTTCTTCTTTTTCTTTCACTTTTCTTCTTTTATTAATCTATTTTTTCTTCATTCGCTTTTTTCATTTTCATTGAAATAATGATCACTTCCAAACTTTTTTGTTCTTTTCCATTTTTGCTTTTACTCACCAGGAAGCAGCCGATAATTGATTTCTCGTTTCTATTCTCGGATACTTTTGTATATTTGTGTATGTTCTTATATGTTTAAATTTTGTGTTTGTTATAATTAAACTGCCTTGGACATACTTCTATTATTTTTTCCCCATTAGTGTTTAAAGTCTCCTTCTTTACCCATATATTTATATTTATTTCTCCAGTTTTGTATCCAATTCTGCCATTTAAATATCCATTATTTTATATTTTCTACCCCATTATCTATCTTCATCACAATAACCATAAATGAAATGTTTGTCAACATACTCTTGGGCATGATAATAAAAAGGAAAAGATTTAAACTAAATCGTAAAGTAAATCGAACGACGACGCTAATCTAAATAATAAGTTAAATAATCAGTTATGTGAAAAGGCAAATTTGCACAGCCAACTATATTTTATGTTCGATTTCTACTTTCAAATTTCATGTTGCGGAAGTGCATTATTGTAGAGATAATATTAATTTCCCAAAACCTTAAAAATGTTTTCGCCTTAAATGGAACGTAGATTAAATTTCTTTATTAAATTTGACCAAAAGCGCAAAAAGAAGATCTTGCAGTTCGTAATCGTTTAAAAGAACATAATCACCCAATACAATATTCCCAATACAATATTTCTGACAAAATTTATTTTAAATAATGTTCTTGCATTAATTATACCTATTAATACCATATTTCAATAAAAAATCCTTACTTACCTATTCGATCTTAATATATTGAAAAAATGAATTGGTGTTGGTTTTTTCCATATATTAAGAACGAATAAAAATATAAACATATAAAAAGTTCTTAGTTTTGTATATATTATTCGTTGGTGAAGTTTCCCGGTTTGAATTCGAAACACTCTGTATGTTTTGTTTTTGAACAAATTACATATTTTCTTCATTGATGGAAACAAATATGTTAAAACTTAATCAGTTATATTGCCATTATCATATTACTTAACCACTGAATCCCAATCTGCATTTAATAAAAAAATTTTTTAAACATATACCTACACATATTTTAAAATTCCATTATTTAACTGACATCTAGTACTTATTTTCATATAATAAATCTTGTAACAAACAACTGTTAACCACTTTATCTATCCGGCACAAATCTATAAGATTTTAAAAGAATTAGGCATAAACTCGCATACATTTTTTTATCGGGCACCTGAGAATTTATTTCGAATATCACCTGCTTGCGTTACTAATATACCCAAGTCAAAACTTTTCCAAACATAAACATAAATTTTAATGGAAGGATGTTCCTTAAAACTTTAAAGCAAAAATCTCTATCAATTTCGTTCTTCCTATTTAGTTGTCGTCCATATCAAATCAATTTGCTGTGTTAGTCTCTGTTGCTCGGTTTCACAATTCACAAAATGTCACAATAAACAATTGATAAAGTATCTTGAATTAGTTACAGTACCTGGAGCAATCTATACGTGTCCTCCACTTACCTACAAGTAAATTACCCAGAGAATGCTTACAGGTAGCAGGTACCTTAGAGCCCATTGTCTTTTTATAGTTTGTGTTCGATGTTTTCCAAATTATATGTATCCGTCATTTCCTCAACAAAACACACATAATATATCCGTTGTGTTATAATATTTATATGTGAAAAATAGCGAAATATAACAACCACCAATATTATAACAAAATATTACATTTTGATATTTAGTTAGTGGTTGCCCTCTCAATAGGTTATAGTAACATTTCACTAGAAATTATTAACAAGACGGTGTGAATCGGACGTAAGACTGTTCCTTTTTGACTTTGATATAGCTTTTATAATGACGTCTTCCTCTTCATTATATACCTATTAGATACCTATAAATCTGTTCTCCAGTTTTTCTCATTTCCATTGTAGATAATCGATCTTTTCAAAAAAGTAAGAAATAACAATTGAATAATAATAGTAATTATGTAATGTGTAAATATTAATTATTATGAATGTAAAGATATGAAAACGTGTTCCAATATTATACCGGTATTTCCGAGGGTATTTCTTATTATGGACAATTACAGCATTTGCTAACAGTACTTATAATAAAGGCAGTTTGTTTCTCTGACATAAAAACTGTTTCGTATTTACTGCGTTTGCAAAAGAAGAGAACAGAATGACTTTAAAAGAGAATTCTAAATCCTACCTATGTTCCAACCAATTATCCTTAAGATATATATTTAAGAAGTGAACAATATGGGCTTATCTTCTTTAGACGTATGATAAGCAAAATCCATATATTTTGGAGAAACTAGATTAACTAGACGTTGTTTATTCCAATTTTTCAAAGACATTTTTGATGAACTTAACAGTATCTATTACCTACCTATAATTACCAAAAATGCAGTTACAATATCTGATTCTCCATTGTCTTTTGTTAATTTTTATTTAACGAATGCTGATTTGTGAAATAATGATTATTCCTCTTGAAATTTCCTTCAGGTATCTAATGTTGTACCTCAAGATTCTATACTAAGGTAATTTTTTTTATTAGGTATATTCGTCTACAATTATTTTAAATTTAAACCATAACGTTCTTTATTTGATGGTGAAAAAAGTTATGAAACGTCAATCTATAAGTTAGATTATGAACACCTTTTTAAATGTGTTTAAATGAGTAATGCGTGGTATGTATTTAGACTAATTTATCCCCCCCCCCCTCGACAATTTTTGAAACTCGTTGCGTGTGCCATTTATTCTTCTAGACACATGCCTATAAAATTTTCTGTTAGATTGTTCTCATTTAAATGAAATTGCAAAAAAGTGGTCCATTATATGGTGCCTGTTATTTTATATAAGACTTTTAACAACATTTGGTACTCGCCTTGGTTGTAAATTCAATAATCTGTCTATCGCTTATAATTTTTGAAAATTTAGTCATTCTGTTTCTGCAAATCAGCTTCTATCTATTGGCTATGTAATTAAATAAATAAGTACATACGAATTTGACCAGTTTTGCAGTTGGTAACAAACTTCTAAACAAATGCGTATGTTTTGGATGAAACTACGAAATTACTTTCCATAAAATAGGAAAGTAAAGGGAGAAGGATAAATGAAACATAAACAAACATTTATTTTTTTCTATATACACACCCCTTCCATGAGAATACGCCATATGGATCGTTACATAAAAGCCTGTAATTTAAACGCCACTCAATAGCTGAAGTCAAAAGACGAGTTTATAATAATGGTAAAACGATGAAGTTAAATATGTAGTTATAACAACTCATACACGCATAGTTAGGTGACAAAATAATGATAATGTGCCGGATACGAAGATGATATAATAAAAGGTTTCACTGACAAAATGAAGTGCTTTTAATAAAACAACTTTTTTTTATTTATGTTTAATGTTTAATGTACATACGTATATAGTGTTGGGTAATTACATGTTTGTTATGAGAAAGCGATTTTTCATTTTCACATTGTTAGTGTCGGTGTAATTGTTAGTCTCATGGGCGATTAAAAGATGATTAACCTAGTAACTTGAACATATGTCGATATTTTTACGTGTAATGATCATTGGCACAAGTACGTGAAGGATTTTAATAAGTTTTGGTAATAAACGTTTACGGCTGTATTATACAAACGTGACGATAGTCATTTTTAGTTACAACCAGAATTTGATTAAATATGAAAAATCAATATTTCCTTAAACTGCTTACTAAATTGTCTAGAGTTTATTATAGATAACAGATATAATATACCTAAGCAAAATAATTCCTCTTGGCTTGGGTACTGAATGTATAAAAAATTGAAATAAAAAATTATAAGAGACATCAAACAATTATTATTAACATTACCGTAAAATTCAAAAATTTAGCAATTAAGTAATTCCATTTATTACAAATTTATTAATAGATAAAGAAAGCACTTATTCATAGATGTATGGGTGAAATAAGCTCGCAGAGAAAGGAGATATGACGTTGTGAACATTTGTTTAGCGAAAAGTTACTCATGAGTCATGACAGATCCCGAAAAAGCGAAAAAAAATCATTCGTGGACATAAATAGGAACGAGACGAATTGCTGCTGCAAACAACAGCTCGCTATCGCTTTCCATATCTATAGTAAAAACATGAACTAAACGTTCATATTTTATAGATTATTATATTTTACGCCTCACATTATTATATTCTATTGTGATAAAATATTCATAGACAAAAATTTCTTTTCTTTGGACTAATTTTTTGTAGTCAAATAACGTAATTTATAATTTGTTGATTTTGGCAAGCTTACCATTTTGTTAAAAATGGCATTCGTTTAACAATCAGTATTTTTACTTTTTAGTAAATCCGTAATATGCCACATACTTCAATAGAGTATTTAATGAAGTTTTGACGAAGAAGTTGGTTTAATTGAAAGCAACACCAGGAAAATTTTCAAATCATTTACACTTAGGTACTTGATAAAACTTGAATTAAAAAAAACAAAATGTGTCTAGATATTAAAGGCTTATGGTGAATTATTGTAATGAGAAAACATTTCATTATATTTCGGCTTTGAAATAGTATGATTATTATAATATCAGATTTATTTGATATGATGATTTTCGGTAATTGGGAAAACATACCTATATTGGACTTGATTTTACGATATGTATATCTATGATCAGATTTAGTTGAAATACAGCCAACAACTTGTTTATGGCTTAAGATCTAAAATAATTTTCTGTACAGAGTGATTCAAATTCGACTCCCACGCCTAATTTCTCGGAAACTGTAGAAATTATGCACAAATTGTTATCGGCGATCAAAGTTAACTTATACAGACTACACGTTAAGGTCAACTGAAAAGTTTTATCGCATTGACGCTAGGCGCCGCGACGCTCTTTTTCATTTATTTTCGCCAACGCCAATTTTTTTATATTTTTTAAAGACCTCTGAATCCTGAAATTTGTTGTATTTTACTAAGGGTCTGTTTCCAATAATTTATAAGCTACAACGCTTAGGTAATAATTATTATTGCATCTTGATTTTGTGTTTATTGTATAATACCTAGTTTTAATACTAACCGTAACAACTGTCAAAGTTTAAGTTGTTTATCAAACTACAAGTCTTATTAGAGTGAAAAAATTATAAAACATGTTGAATCACAATCATAAAATTTATATGTTAGGTAGGTACTAATATATGGAGAGGTGAGTAAAAATTAATATAATATACAGGGTGTTCCAAAATTATGCGGCCAAACTCTTAGAGCGAATGTAGAGGGGCTCAAAACAAAACGAAAATATTCTATACATATTTGGTCAATAATGCATATTAAAGGAGTTATGACCGTTTGGCCGCATAATTTTGGAACACCCTGTATATATAAGCGTTGTATCTTATAAATTATTAGAAATAGTACCATAGTGTTTATACAAATAATATTCAAGATTGATAGGTTTTTCAAAAAATATTAAAAAAATTGGGTGTTGGCGGAAAAAAAAAATTAAAAAGAGCGTCGCGGCGGCGCCCAGGGTCTATGCGATAAAACTTTTTTGTTGCCCTTAACGTGTAGTCTGTATAAGTCATGTTTGATCACCGATAACAATTTGTGCATAACCTCTACAGTTTCCGCGAAATTAGGTGTGGGAGTCGAATTTGAATCACCCTGTACAAGTTCAAAATGTAACTTTAAAAACCGGAACCGTGAAAATAGAATGAAGCGGAACTCTAGCTGCTCTGTGAACTAAAAATCAAACCACAGAAATATTTCAGGGACACTTTATTTGAACATAAAATACTTCCTTTTTTTATTTTTTACTACATTTGTGATTTAATTTCAATAATCTAAATAACAGGAAATTATTTGAGCTGTTCAAACAAATTTTTACAAATATTTGATAGCTAGGTATTTACACAATCATCAAAAACTTTGACTGGCTAAAAATTTTTCGACCTAAATGTGTTTTCCAAAGACAACAGATTTGTGTAAAAAGAAAAATTTATTTTATAAGTAGGTATATTTTATTATCTTGTATGTTGTACCTAAGTATAGGATATCGTTCTTATCTATGAATGACAACTTTATTAAAACTAATCATAAACTAATAAACATATGCATTTTAGGGTACTATTTTACATGACTGGTTAATGTAACAATCCATTGTTAACAATAACAGGCCACCATTTTGTAGCCACACTGCGTTAAGTTGAATAACCAACTGGGGGTAATTAAAATATCTAATTAACGCAACAAGCGATAGAGCCAATAAATGACTGTTCCGATGGGAATTAGTCTCAGTGGGTCTAATAACGGATTGCCATGTTATTATTAATGATCCTCCATCCAGAAAATATTGTTCTAAATGACGTATTCATTAATAGCATAGGTTTCCAACACACCAAACTATATCTAATATCCAACTGACATATTAATTTATTTATTCTGAAAACAGCTGCATATACCTAATTCTTTTTGTTTTTTTCAAACAAATTAGATAAATATTTCAGAAATGATTAGTCCTTTTTTAACAGACAGCCTTGAAGACTGCTACATAATATTTTGAGAACAGCCCATGTTAGATGATTTGAGGCACTGAAGATCGATCCGGTGATATTTAAGGGATGGTGTTATTCAAAAATGTCATCCATACAGTTAGTTAAATCGAAACCTTATTTTTTAAATTAATGTAACACAATAATTAATAAACACAATTTTAAATAAATAAATTATATTTCATAAAAGTGGAGATAGAGATATGTATAAGTAAATTATTGAAGATGTATTTTGTATAAGAAATTGTTCCATGAATGTTAATATAAGTACCTATGAAAAAAGGTATAAGTATGTACTTATTACCTATGCATATGTAGTGGGTAATATTAGGGGTATTTAGTATTATTTTTTATATTATTAATTATAACATTAGTTAATTATAAAGCAAACAAATAAAAACCATTAACGTCAACTTCTACCAAACCATTATCTATGCATTATTAATTAATAAGTAAATAAACATGTTTGTTTGCATCTGGCATTTTTTTAACTTATGGTCCTTAACAAGACCTTCAGATAAATCTCATCGACAGACTTGCATGTCCCTGTATTAATGAGTATCTATCTACCTATTTCTTTTTTTTCTTCAAATTTTTTGATAGGTAGGTATATAAATATTTAAATGTTTTGCTCGCCAATGAAATTTACACGAAATGTTAATTAGATGAAAAACAAGAAAATAAAATCCTGCCATCTTATTTTTACTGCGAACTTTTTTAAGACGAAAATTATTTGCTCGTGTCTGGCTCTGGGAAGTTTTTATTAATTATTGTTGAAAATAATATCACATGATTTTATTGCACAATTTCTTCTTACATTTTGAGATACTTATTACCTACTATTAATATACAGAGTGTTAAGAAAAAGTAGGTCAAGCCGTTACCCACAGATTTTTTCGACGAAAATAATGCGACTTTCATAGTGTGATTTTTTATTTTGCACCGTAGTTTTCCTTATACAAAGTGTTAAAGTTTAAATTTTGAAAATTATTTTTATTAAACTCAGTTATTTTTTAAGGTTTTTGCCTGAAATTTTGCAGACTTTTATCTTATTCAGATGCACTTTTTGTGTAATTTTGGTTAAAAAAGTCAAAGCGCAAACATGGAAAAGGGGGATTGTGATACCCATTAATATCCCCAACTTTTTCATGCGTACGCCTATGGTCTTTAGATATTTATTTTTAAATTAAATACTTATTTCCCTAACTTTTCTTACTCTTAGAAAATTTTAATTTAGGACTTGGTTAACGAGATATTCCAATAATTTAAGATTTGTGATATTATAAATACGAAAGCTGGTAGTCGGTGTACAAATTTTTGCTAATGATATGAATTTCACAAAAACGTCTTTGGAATGATTTCAGTTGTCGTAATTATGTTTCTGCATAATGTCACATATCTCTAAATTACCCTCGAAATTATCCACCACTTAAATTCAGGTTATAAAAATATTTTTTATTTTTAGTTTTTGGAGAGTTATGAAAGATGTTTATTCGGTTCCAATTTTAATGAGCAACAACTGCGAGAACGACTTATAGAAGGTGCAAGACAATTTAAGCAAAAATATTTTTTGTAAATTAGTAGATATTTTTATTATTTGTTTCTTTTATCTACGCCAGTGGCAGTTAAAAGAGGATTAAATTAGGTTTTCTAAACAAAAATATGTACACCATTGTTATGTTTTATAATTTTTATTTTATCGAACTATAGGTATTCTAACTCTTATATGCACGACAAAAAACATTTCTTGCCTAAAAGTAATCGATTTAAAAAAAAACAATGATTACTACAAACAACAATAAAAATAATAAATTCCGAACCTAAGATACTTACCGAAAATTAATTTGAATTTATTGGAATATCTCGTTAATAAAGTCCTAATTTATAATTTCATGAGAGTAAGAAAAGTTAGAGAAATAAGTATTTAATCTAAAAATAAATATTTAGAGACCATAGGCGTACGCATGAAAAAGTTGGGGTGGCTAATGGGTACCACAACCCCTCTTTTCCCCGTTTGCCCTTTGACATTTTTAATCAAAATTACACAAAAACTGCATCTGCATATATACTAAAAATGTGCAAAATTTCACTTAGAGAACTTAAAAAATAACTGAGTTATTAATAAAAATAATTTTGAAAATTTAAACACCCTGTATACGGAAAACTACGTGTCAATATAAAAAATCACACCATAAAAGTTGCTTTATTTTCATCCAACGAATCTGTGGTTAACGGCTTGACCTACTTTTTCTTAACACCCTGTATATTTTTTAAATCAATTAACTAGGTATGTATCTCTGATTTTTCAAATACTTATACCTAAATTCCGGGATATAAAGGGGGTCTCAGGGGGGTCTTAATTACTTGTGGTGTTATTATTAAGTATTATAAATAAGTATATAAATGTATAAATCTCTTCTTCGCTTGAAATATGATTTTCTTTGTAAATACTGACATTTTGTGTTTTGATTTATTTATTCAGGAACCACACCCATGACTTTCCACGTGTTTTGACGTAGGTACTGAAACCAAATTTGATGTCTAAAGTAAATTATTTGATTTCTCATAATTTTTTTAAATTGAGAAAAGTTGGGAAAAATTCGAGCAAATAGCCCTTCTGTTGAAAGAAACAAGTGACCGTTTATCAAACAAGAGAAATGATTATGAGGGCTAGAAATTATTCATAGATTCGTTCGAAGGAGTCTCAATGCAGTTTTACTTCCTAACACTAATGAAGAGCTGTTTCATCCTATAGCTCACTCAACTGTTTTTTAGATTGTGTCAAAGATTATTCTAATATTAAAAAAAAAATAATAAATACCCATAAGTATAAAATTTCTGGACTTTCCAGGTGAGTCACGGGATTTTCGGAAATTTTTTTCGCAAATTGTTTTTCAATTTTTCTCCCGCCAATGTTCTCATTTTGATCCCAAATGAAACCTCTCTCCAAATAGAAAAAATCGAACATCGAAAATTCACCAGCCGCCACATTTAAATCCTTTAAAAAACGACTTCTGACTTTCGAACCAATTCCTTTTTAGGTGAATTAGGAGTTGCAAAACCTTTTTGGTTTAAAATAAAATTTGGACTTTAGGCTTTGAAAGCCCTTTTTAAAAAGACTTTGAGCTTAATGTTTCAAGGTATTTTGTTGAGGGCTTTGCCCAGTTCTATTTCTTTATATAATGAAATTACGCGATCACATTATAAACTGAGAATAGTAGAAAATAGAGGCATTGAAAGAATAAAAAAGTAGAAGCTCCTATATGCACCAGATACTCTGAAACCGTTGGACCAAGGAATTTTTTACTCAACGCTGAAACTGAGACCAGACTTGGTAGGAGATGTGACTAAGGGGAATATCACTGTTGTTTAAATCATTACTTCTATAACTTCATTTCATAACTAGAAGAAGACCACGAGAACATGATCAAAACGTCAAAAATTCAAAATAGTATAGAGACAGAAGATATGACTGATGGTCGAGATGGTAGAGTACCTGCCTCTCACCCAATCCCGGTCGTGGCAATGGAAAATACTGTGAGAGGGATTTTTTCCATTATACACGGATATTGGATGTGTCTCTCCCCTGTCTTTAAATGTGTAGCCCCCTCCCGCACAAGGCTCAGCCTTCCGGGATAAAGGGGGTCGTAATTTATACATGTGGTGTATTTATTATTAAGAAGAGAACCCGAAAACTGTTCTATAAAATTTCTATTTTCTATAGGTACCCCATCGATATCTATATTGACTACCTATCTGATAAATGGAATAAAAAAGTGGTTTAAAAAAATTATGGCGGTCGTAGGTAGACTTATCTCAAGCAAATTCGTAAATAAATTACAAATTTTAAGACCAAAAAACATATTTTTCGGTGTATTTATTTAAGTACCTAATAATAACTCGTGAAGGATTCGAGAAAATACACATCAACCACAAAAATAATTTGCAAATACAGTTTTTTTGTAAAATAGACCATTTTGAAAATATTTATTATTTGCTATCAGTGTGCCAATTTCTAAATGATTCTTATAATTTTATTAAGGAACAGTTTATGATGTACCTACTTTTACATCAAGCAGATTTTTTAGGTAGATACTTACTACTAAAGTTATAACAATTAAACTTTAAACATTTAACTGTGATCATAGATAAAAATACAATAAATGTAGATAACGGAGTTATGTAGGGATTTATTCAAAGTGATCTTCGAGACAAATCCACGAATACTTAGTTGGCTGACGTTTTTTGTGTGCCACTCTGAAATAAATGACAAATGACAATGACAATGACAAAAAATTGATATACAAATATTTAATAAATAGGATTATAGGAAACAACTACTGGACGGGCAAAGGCCCCGACTCCCATTGAATTATACCTATAAATCCAAAATTGGTAGCCAAATTTGTTATTTGTCTTTTCTCCACCAGACACAGACCGGTTTCGAACTCTTTATGTTCTCATCAGTGTGCCACAGGTAGCTGAAAAGACAAATAACAAAGGCAAACCAAACTGGTCTATGACAGACCCAGCACATAGTAACTGTGAGAGATAAGCACATCCCTCTGGTGGTCAGTTGCTACTACCAGTCAAGACATCGAAGATGTCTCGTGACCGATAGCGGCTTGCCAAGCAAACACCAAGAGCGGCGACCTCTAGCCCTGATGGACTAAAACATGCTTTAGTCCATCAGGGCTAGAGGTCGCCGCTCTTGGTGCTTGCTTGGCAAGCCGCTATCGGTCACGAGACATCTTCGATGTCTTGACTGGTAGTAGCAACTGACCACCAGAGGGATGTGCTTATCTCTCACAGTTACTATGTGCTGGGTCTGTCATAGACCAGTTTGGTTTGCCTTTGTTATTTGTCTTTTCAGCTACCTGTGGCACACTGATGAGAACATAAAGAGTTCGAAACCGGTCTGTGTCTGGTGGAGAAAAGACAAATAACAAATTTGGCTACCAATTTTGGATTTATAGGTATAATTCAATGGGAGTCGGGGCCTTTGCCCGTCCAGTAGTTGTTTCCTATAATCCTATTTATTAAGCATGTTTTAGTCCATCAGGGCTAGAGGTCGCCGCTCTTGGTGCTTGCTTGGCAAGCCGCTATCGGTCACGAGACATCTTCGATGTCTTGACTGGTAGTAGCAACTGACCACCAGAGGGATGTGCTTATCTCTCACAGTTAATACAAATATTTGATAATTATCTCCAGCAGCGAATGTTCTTTATATTCAATTTCTATTTACTTTGAAAAATACATAAAGAAAGTCTTTCTTATCTTTTAATAGTGAACAAACAGTAAATTTTAAATTAGCCCCAGTCTGTGTTTGCCTGCATAGTTACTCATTAATTGATTACAATTATTTAAACAATAAATTTGACTTATAATTACCTCTTCACTATACTAAATTTTTTGATATCACATAACTAATTAATTCACTTTATGCGATGAAATGAATACTTCTACTTAAAACAAGTAGGAACATATTATCAGTGTCCCTTGTCCCTTTTCCAAACCTATGACACCGTCCATCGTTAATGGGCTCTCTGCGGTGCACCAAACCAGGTGATTAACAGATGTCTAAAAAATAATGTGCTTAGTGTGTCCGTCGGCAGGGGCCCCAGACCTTTCATTGGTTGGTCGTGAAGAGAAACGCCCAACATGGGGCACGCATCCACAGCCGGCTGCATAACACCATGTGTGGCATATGACTTTGCTATGGAGGCGAAAAACCTCTAAAACGAGGCCCAGAATGCTACCAGGCCGGGCATTTTAATAAAATAGTAAATGGCTTTCCAGAAAACGTGTTGCGAAATATCTACACGTTTTTGTTCGCGAACAAATTGATGCTCAAGTTCCAGTTTCAGTTTCGAGAACAAATACTTTGATGAAATTGTGGTCGACATGCACTAACCGACGGGGAACTTATGTTTGGGACGTGAGCTTTTTGGATGAAAAGAGTTCTGTTTTATGTGGCTACGCGATGCTATTTTTACTTAGAGTATGGAGAAGATGGAAATAGATGATGGTACAGTAAATTTGATCACTTTTTTATTCGTTTCTTTAAGAAACAATGCGTGGATCCTTAAATATGGGACTTTTTTGTGAATGGAATGCAATATGTAAGATATAATTATAAATAATAATCTTATTATAGTTATTATGTGTACAGAGTGTCTAAAGAAGATGAGGGAATACTAACTGGTGATGGTGCGAGGAGTTTGTCGGATAGAAATTTGTTACTTCAGTATCATTGTTTAAACTTTAACCATCATTAAGGATTTAAAGTAATTTATTAATAAATGCAAAGAACAAGCGAAAATTTGGCAAAAAGGCCACTGGGAGAGAAGAGTGTCGTCGTTAAAAATTCCTTCGTTTCTAAATTTGTTCTTGTTTGTGTTAGGTTAGGTTAAGAATAGTAGAATTAGAAACTAAAGAATATTAATTATTACTTATATCTATAGGTATAGCTATATGGCTCATAGATCATAGATTATGTCATATTTTATAAATTAATACCGGATGATAGTTTTTGTAGAAACAATGAAAGTAACAATATTTTGACTTAATTTATTGTTTTCAGTATCAGAAATTGAAATTGAAATTGACAATTATGATATTGACCATATTTTCCATACAATAAAGACGTCAAAGAACCGGCATTTAATAATAAAAATGGTAGGTGTAAATTGGAGACTAGTGATGTTGACGATGTAGTTAAATAAGAAGTTTGCAACTATAAAAGACGAGAGGAAACTTTAAATTTAATGAATTACTGAGGCAAAGTATATATAATAATAATAATAAAATATAAGTCCTTATATACGATTCGAGACATGTTTTAAGATGTTTCTCTCAAATTGAAAAGTAACCTGCGGAAGGTAATTCAAACGAACATGGTAACTTTTCAATGGTATCAGCACTTTTTGCTGTCCTACATGCAGAAGCAAAACATATTTTTTTTACAAAATATCTCATTACTCTTCAAAATCAGCGAACTACCATAGGTATATCAAGATATCAAAACTCTGCCAAGAATGGGGCTTGAAAAAACCAATAGGTTCCAAATTTTGCTAAATCATCCACAACTTATTGAGCGCCAATTCATCATGCTTCTTGAACTATAAAACTAAATTATTCTCCATTCTTTCCGTAAAGGTGTTTTTTCGCGAAATATTAAAAAAATTAATGAATTGCTAAATTTATGTAACCAGAACAAACATAAACTAATTGCTTCAGTCAGAAGTTTATCAAGATTGCTGCACTACTGTGCTAATATATAAGTACATAAGAGTCGTGGTGTATTTGCAAATGATCTGTACCTACATTGGATAAGTTGGTTCTCAAAGACAAACAAGTTGCTGGCGTTGTGACAAAAACCTTCAGAAGTTTGAGAAATTGTGGAAGAAGATTGAAAACGTGAAATGCGCTATTGGGATTGAAGACGTTGAATTTTTAGGACTCTTTTATAGTCCCTAATACCTACTTATACTAATTTAATTTTCGTAAATACCATTATAGACAAAAAAAATCTAGCTATTTAACGTGATATGTCACATAATTGTTGAGTACTTACACAGCTCATTAAATACTTGACCGTACGATTATTATGCCGCAAAAGCACCAAGATATCTGAAAATGTCTATATAAACACAAGAGGGTAATCTTGTTTTGCCATTTGCATCAATTGATTGACCATAATAGCTCTATTCACACTAAGTGCTTCAACATGCATTGTTATTGTTTCTATTTTCATGAGATTTAAGTGTTCAAAACTTGAGTAACATTTTCATTTTAATGCGAAGGTATACATCTATGTGATAGGTATATACCTACTTAAATCTCTACCAAATAAATTTGGAGATGTGTAATATGGAAGTTCTGTTGTACCACTGTCGAGAATTTTTACACTAACAGAATAACAAAAACTATAAAAAAAAAAATAAATAATTACAATTATTGCAACTTAAATCATTTTCTAAATATAATATATTGTTTGTTGAAAAAATAGTTCAATATTGATTTAAAACTGTGAATCTGCAGTTTTAATATATTAAAGACACTCATCTTGATACTTGCCTCGGTAACTTTGACTTTGATTCCATATAAATAAAGAAAAGATTTATTATCGTATATATAATATTTATATAATTATTTTAATCGGCACTTAATTACAATATGTAACATAATTTGTGCCATAGTATTTATTTTTAAAACAGAAAAACAAATAAAGAGCAACTAAATTTGCTCCGACTGCACCCACCATACCTAATTGTTTACATATTATGATGTATAGTTTACCTACGACCACTACTGTAAGTACTTAAAAACACACCGTCTGCGATCAATGTAAGATTCCTATTACGCACGGTAAAAAAATCGCACAACTTGGTAAAAAAATCGCACAATTCGTACAGTTTTCCTAGCAACCGCCTAGCAACGGTCAATACAAACAAACTTATTCTCTAAAAATTATTAAAAATGACAAGTGCAATACTTAATTTTCTGACGCTGTCAAAACTGACATAAGCGATAAATAATAAAAATGAAATACAAACTTTCAATAAATACGGTCGTAGGTAAAGTATAGTACATAATTCGAGTTGTAAAGCAATTACGCACTCATGGAATTATCACACTCGACGCTAACGCGTCTCGTGCATAATTTTTCCATTCGTGCGTAATACGCTATTTACAACTCTTATTACGTAATATACTATTACGTCATTGAACTTGTGTTCTTTGACCTTAATATTTGTATATCTTGTACTATTATTAATACAACTATCTCTTTGCAGTTACGTGAGATATACTTTTAATCACCAAAGTTTGCAGAACCTGGTAAATACTGCAAAATGCATTTGAAAGGAGAAAGGTCGAAGGTACTATCTTATAGGTTTTTAATATTTCATGTGTGTATTTTATTTTGTATTTAAGTGCAAATAATTATGCTATTCTTATACCTATGTCGATGAACTGTTAAAAAGACAAAATCATCAAGATATATTTATATAACCACCCTGGAATTCCTACTGCATGTATACCATGAACACGAATCATATTTATCGATCAGCGATTAATAATCTACTTTGCATTATACAAATCATTACTAAATCTATTTTTTTTTCAATATCCTCAAATGTTTCCTAGGTGAAAGCAAATTATTTTGGATGGAGCAGCCTTAGATTTGAGACATGATATATTATAGTATTTTCTTTAGTTGAAGACCTGCTAGGTTGTCTATATCTTGATCCGGTGCATTAGGAGGGCAAATTTGCTTAACAGTGTCAAATGAATCAGCTTCGGGATCCGTTTCTTCAATATACTTAGTATGGTTCGTAAGGTGCAAAGTCAGCGTCTGTAAAAATAACACCAAATTCCACGTTTGCTTCAAAACTATTTTCGCTAGTGCTGATATGTCAAATTGGCCTATTCTTCTACCAGGATGATTTCTTTCAAAGGCAGTTTTAAAAGATTTGAATATGGCCACGTTCAACGGCTAAAGTTTGTGAGTAGTGTGCGGAGGAACCAAAAGCATTATAACTCCATTTTCTCTAGCCAACTCGATAGTATTAAGGTTAAAATGGAAACTATGATTGTCTAAATTCAATTAGTACCTACTCGGTGATCACTAGTTGGACGTACCAGTATAATGAAAAATATCAATCACTCTACGAAAATATCAAAATTAATCCATCCAGAGTCGTTGCAAAATCCCACACAGCCAGCAGATCCACCATCCAACATTCTTTCACGTACTTTTTTTCTCGTACCAAATATAAAACAAGGTGGGATAAAACTGCCGTCCGCATTGCAGCAAACAATCACTGTTGTTAATTCCCCTCGTTCTGCGGTGCTGATAACCTCTTGTTTCCTCTCTATCAGTTTGGGTGGTTTTCCTGCCGTTGTACAAACCCCAGTTTCATCCATATTGTAAATTTCAGGTGGATGATTAATACTGTTGATACAGCTTCAAAATTATCGAAAAACTATCCTACTTTTCTTCTATATTGAACCCAGCACAACGAGCTATACTAGTTGTTTTTGGACTTTGAACAATAATTCTCGATGTCGTTTTATGAATCCTACTACCCAATATCTGCTTGCAGTGTGGTTACGAAAAGGGTGAATAATATTAATTTTTGCGGCCAAGTTATCACCCGGTTCCTTAATGAGTTTCTAGTCAAACCGAAGCATGTTCAATATTCAAGAATACCCAATTTCATTTCTGGGGAGAAAACTGTTTTCAAATCTTTCTAGATTTTTTCTAGAAGAACCTTTCCGTGTAAACAGGATAATGATGAAAACGACGAATACTTCGAATAATAATTTGTTTCAAAATCTACCTTAATGGACGCCCATCATTTTCCTCAGGTTTTTTGTAGTTTCATTAGTTTTTTTGTTTTTGTTCTTAATGTTTTGAAGAACCTATAATACACTTGGCCAAAAAATTAGCGCAACACCTAAAATTTCGGTCATTTTTTTTTGTTTTTTTGTGGATTAGTTTTCATTCGATTTTCAAAATCTTTTTTTTGTTTGAAAACCTGTAGTTTTACCTATTTAAAAATTAATTTAAACCCGATTAAGAATGGTCGATATACAGGATGGTGTAGAAAACCTAACATTCTGAATTTTTGTTAAAAAGTGAAACATCCTGTGGGATTTCTAACACGCGGATAACCAAAACTGATGGACCTTAAGGTAACCCTGTGAGTCTACCACCACTCAAGAGAATATTATATAGAGTGAATCTAAAAAAAAGAAAAAAAAAAGAAATTAGGAAATGCGGTTTTTCTATTCTGATTTCAACTAAATTTAAAATTAAATCATGTTGCATGTGATTGCGATGGTTACTATGGAAACGGTTGTTTGTTTATAAATGATTTTACTAAATTAATTTATCAAAGAGTTTATACACTAATTAAGAATTTAATCAATTTTAATTCAAATAAAGTCAAATAAAAAAATAAGCAATACATTAACAAAACTTACAATAATACTCTAATATCTAGTTTTTCCACCCCTGGCTCTGATTACGTCTGCGCATCTTCTCAGCATACTCTCTATTAGGTTGACAATACAACCATTGGGAATGTTATTCCAAATTCCCTCAATTCTCTGGTAGAGTTCATTTAAATTTTGCTGCTGAAATGCTTGGTATATAAGTCGCCGTTTTAGTAGGTCCCAAAGGTGTTCTATGGGATTTAAATCGGGGCTCAGGGGGGCCAATCCAATGTCTGGATAAAATTATCGGCTAAAAATGCTATAACCACATTAGCTACGTGTGGCCTAGCTTTATTTTCATGTAACGCCACCATCATAGCTGATTCTTCTGGATTGGCATTCATTTAAATTAAAAACAATGACAAAGTGAAGTAACAATTTATATAAAACATCAAAACAGAACAAACAACCATTTCCATAGTAACCATCGCAATCACAAGCAACATGATTTAATTTTAAATTTAGTTGAAACCAGAAAAGAAAAACCCCATTTCTTAATTCGTTTTTTTTTTTTAGAGGCACTCTGTATAATTATGCTCTTGAGTGGTGGTAGACAATACCACAGGGTTACCTTAAGGTCCATCAGTTTTGGTTATCCGCGTGTTAGAAATCCCACAGGATGTTTCACTTTTTAACAAAAATTCAGAATGGTAGGTTTTCTACACCATCCTGTATATGGACCATTCTTAATCGGTTTTAAATTAATTTTTAAATAGGTAAAACTACAGGTTTTCTAACAAAAGAAAGATTTTGAAAATCGGATGAAAACTAACCACAAAAAAGACAAAAAAAATTACCGAAATTTTAGGTGTTGCGCTAATTTTTTGGCCAAGTGTATTTTGTGTTTTGGAAACCAAAGGTATTACTGTGTTATTTTTGTAAACCAAAACTTATAAACTTATCAGTATTTGTATAGAAATAAAAACATTTGGGAGATAAAACTGCAAAAATCTCTATTTTAAGTTACTGTGACATTCATCGTTATTCCCCTGTACCCTTCAGGTGTCAACAACAAAAATGTTTAAGCATGAGACGGTTGCTTGGTTTCCTCAAATAAAAACAAGAATCCGCAATTATATTCTTTAATAAAAATGTCTATTTTTCTTTAAATATGAAGTGATTACATTTCGTCTTGATTACCTAATTGAGCGAAGTAATGTTCCAATCATACCACCAATCGATAACGATATTTTAGCAATTGATGAGGCTTTAAATTATGACATTTTAGTATTTTTTATTTTAACAATTGCAAGTTCATGTTGTCGTGTGTACACCATAAATTATATCAATTTGTATTCTATTTTGCATGTAACTTTTACCTGACAAAAACCCCTATCTCACTATACAACGATAAGCTCAAAATATCAGAAAGGGAGGACGATAATTAGATCATTCACTATGACATGCATAGAGAAATTATCATGAAAATATTTAAATATTTTGTACATATATTAAAATATCCAGGTGGAAAGCACCTCGTTTAGCATATAGTGATGAATGTACGTAGCATGGTCATTACAAAACTATGAAAAGTAGCATATAATCAAAACCAAAGTTAAGGATAATTAAAATACCAAAACGATATTCCAAATGCAAATTGTGCGTGTGTAAAGGGAATTTAGTTAAGGCATAAAAATATTTATAACGTAACAATGTTTGGACGCCTATAAATTGGCTGTTATAAAACAGTCTTCAAAGTGAACTCACTCGTTTAAATGGCTTACAACCAGTAATTATATTCACATTTATATGAGAATTAATAGCTCCAACAATGTTTTGTGTAAGGGGGTGTCTGCGTTTAATGAACTTGTTTATTATTGAGTATACATAATGCAGTAACTGACTATTCATAATATTTACTCCGAGATAATTGGGAAAAATAATTAAAGAATACTTGCGCTGTTGGATGTACTGGGGAGACATTCTTCGAAGCACATAAAAATTTTATTATCTAATAAATTAAAGAGACTAATTAAACAAGGGTTGCTGCTTCGTTGGAGGTGAATGCAGTAATGCGAGCATTTTTAATTTCATGCGTCGGCTTCACTCGTAATTTAGTATCATTATCATTATTGTGTTATACTACTGCTGATTTAATTGAACTAATGATGAACTAGTAAAAGTAGTATACCTATAGTACGTTGGCAATAGTCAATGTTGATTTAAGCTATACCTATTAATATATTAAACTAATCACATGCATACGTGAAATAAATATTTCGCAACATGAAAAAGCTAATTATATTGTTAGACCGTGGACCATACTATTACGTTTCAGCCTCAAAGCCGTTTATTTCTTGGTCTGTTGCAATACCATAAAATGGATTCAACGAGTATAATTACTCTATAAATACATAACAACTATCATGTTCAATTTGAAATTTGAAATAATTGCGAATAACAGGTATCTATTTTTTTAAATAGCTTACAAAGAATAAACCTATTTTAGATGGCACGAAGAATAAAACTATCATATACCAATCGAACTAACGTCAAACAAATCTGAGGAGAGTAAGGAATCAGTGGAAGTAGTAAAGGAGAAGCAGATTGGGCGAAAAGACGGATTCTGGATCAGAGTTGATGAAGAGCGTCTCTGATGATACTCCATTCATCACAGCATGAATTGTAGCAGTTTCCCCAGATTGTGAGAATAAATCTAAGGCTACATAGTAATACCTAATCTAATCTCAAGATGATATAAATATAGTAACATATTATAAGTACAGTCGGCGCCACCCAAATGTGAACGCATTATGGTTGTCATGGGAATTGAGTGGACTGGTTGCTGATTTAAATGTCAACAAAAATTGTATATTTTATATAAAAAAATGCTGACAAGTAGAACAAAGAGTACAGAGACCTATCAGACAAAGGGTAGGGAAGGTGTCCAATGCGAATGAAGACAATGATTTGGTCGAATTTATCCATCAGAATCTCTTCGAAACTGCTGTGATAGCTCTAGAAGAAATATTATTGCCAGGGTCTCTAAGAACAGCACAAAGACGTATTAAATTATCTGGCCGAAGAACTTGCTCATAAAGTATTCCTATCTGGCGATCATAAACAAAGGAGAGTTCAGTTTGCAAATGAACACTTAAATAAGGACAATGAATTTTGAAACAACGTAGTGTTTTCCGACAAGAAGACGTTCCAATCTTCTAATAGAGGAAGGTTACAGTTTATCGTCCTAGGAATTCAAGATTCGAGGAGAATGACGCGCACATTTTGAGAATGTTAGTGATCAACACCATTTTATTGTTATTATTGAGCCCTGAAGAAGTTTAAGTATAATTAAACGAAACGTAGGCAAGGTAATAGTTTGATTTGCCCTATGTCCTGGTTCCGACAATTTTCAAATCTATATTAATATTTTATTGCAGAACCATTTGTTGCCCCAACACTTTCCTCTCTTCTTGGCATGGAGAATATGGACATATAGTGGAGATCAGAAGTTGGGATTTTAGTGAAAAATGACAACAGAGTTTGCTAAAGTTGCAAACCAACTTCTCCCTCTGTTTTCAAGGGTGCTGAATCCAAATATGACACTCAAAAAAGTTTTATCCTTGCGCACCCCTCAAACGACCAAGAACTTATTTGTTCGGTTTCCTCGTACAACAGGCGTTTGCCGACGAGGGTTTTATTGAAAATTTGGAAAGGATATAATCAAAGGCGCATGATAATACCAGGGAAAGTACCTTGACTACCCCTGGGGGTTAATACTACCTTCCTAGGTGGTGGAAAAACGGTTTTCATTCTCCATCTGATTTCAATGCTTACCCCCCATTTTCGAGCATGCTGATCATGAAAAAAAGGAAAAGGTCGATGGTCAAGGAGCCTCGAAACGACCCCAGGAGTTGATTCTACCCTGCCAGGGGGTGGGAAATTGATTTTCACTCTTTGTCATTTGACAATATGGATAATAATAAAAAATATGTAGACAAAATAAAAATATATATTTATTAAGTTTCTGTTTTTAATAAAACAGGTATATATTTATATATGGAATACTCAGAGCATTAATTTAACCTAGGGCGCTTACATACAGTGTTACGTTCTCCGTATTCTTCGAAGTGCACATTCAATGCTCTCGCGCGTCTTGTCGAGCATTAAAAAAAGGGAAACATGCGAAAGGGGTGGTGTATGTCCATTTAAGGGTGTCTCAAATAGTATTATTTTCATGGTCAGCATGCTCTGGGGGGGGGGGGGCTAAGCATTAAAACCAGACATAGAATGGAAATACTTTTTTCACCCCCTGGAAGGGTAGATTCAACCCCCAGGGTGGTCACGATACTTTCCCTGATACCATTTTCCACCCTTGATCATATTCCGTTCAATCGAAAAATAATGTATTCTTTTAAGTAGGTAATTTAATTATTTTGGATCTCTCAAGTGCAAAAACGATTAGCCAAAGACTTAAAATTGTGCCTAAATTTCTTTGACTAAGTGTATAGATAGAATTCAAATCAATTGAGAAAAATTTAGCATTAATTTAATGTTAAAATTCAAGTGTCAATAAAATAAAATTTCAGCCAATTTCTTGGAGCTTGCAAGTATCAAACACAAGACAATATTGATGACTACCTCAACTATTTTTCAAGAAACAATACTTAACTACTTGCCGAGTCCTGTAAGTGTCTAATTACAATCTTCAGTGTGTATGTAAATATAATACTAATTTAAATAAATTTCCATGTTTTAATTACTCGACCCATAGAAAGTTGTAATCGATTTGAAGAAAATCCACAAATAATAATGCACTGACACTGTCTGACTATATACAAAACTTGTTGTTGTTCAAGACCTTAGCTACATCTTAATTTACCCTTTTTCCACTATGCCACGCCATAATAATATGCTAAGCAAAGTTAAATAGCCGTTTGTAATTCCAAATGGTATAAACATAATCCCGTGGGTATTGATTTCAGCATTAAACAATCATCAAGCTGTGGTTATTAATAAAACCAGAAAGCTCGTCGCACTCTACAAAGCAGTCCGTTCTGCATTACAACATTGTTAGGTTTATTCATGACAATCTTGAGTGTGTAGTTAGGATCTAAAGTAGTTTATAATAGGCAAGAAACAAGACATTGCAAGAAGCCGATCAGCTCGTTTGGAACTTAACAAGCCTCGTAAAAAGTCCGTATTAACTATATGCTATATGTCATATTTAAGATTGCTTTGCAGATTATTTATTTTGTGGTATGGATATGTTATGGCCATATTAAAAGTAGGTATGAAAAGTTTATGATTTGTATTCGCATGGAGCAAAAGCAATAAAAATTCATGTAAAATTAATCAAACTGGTATTGAGGTTGTTTTTGAAATTAAACAAGAAAAGTTTTAAAAATATAAAGTCGATTATTACATGTGATTTAATGCCTTTTTTACACGGTAACAATTAATTTGTCCTCCTAACATCATTCTTTTCACATACTTAATTAAATTGATAATGTAATTAACTACACAAAGCTAGAGCAGAAAAAAGGAGAAATGCAATGTTACGTTCAATATTTTCCCTTTTTCAATTTAAAAAGAGACAGAAGCAAAACGTTGAGTTTCAAAGTTACTGGTTATTATTAATTAATGTCTTCTTCTCTGGAAATTGTAACCGGGAGGTCGTCCAGAGTTGATGAAAACTGCACTCGCATCCGAGATGAAAAAAGATGTTCATCTGAGTTTTCTTAAATACTGTACTTAAATTACAGCCAATTTCGATTAGAAATAAGTTTGAACATGCCTTAAAGTGAACATTTGTAAGTTTACTAAAATTACCCTTTTCCTATATCTGAAATTACTAAGTGCATGTCACAAAAAGAGGTGCGGAGGCGGTCAAAGGGCAAATCAACTACAATTATTATTCTTATCATTTATCTGATATTTTAACCAGACCACCCACTCGGTACGATAAGGGAAGGCAACGACATAGCATACCTTTACGTCATCACTTGTCAAAATACACAATAACTAATGTATTATGCATATATTCATATCTCCCACTAAATCTGTCTCTTGTACCTGCCAATCAAGTTGCTTATAGTACTACAATTGTTTTGTCTGCTTATCTGTAGTTCGGGAGATACACGATAAACATTTCGATCTGATATTGAGAATTTATTGCATTTGTGACTTAGTCACTGTATCGTGCTTTTTTCAGATTAAAGAGTTCACCTATGAAATTGATTTGTTAAAAATAGTGATATTAATACTAGATAAATTGTCAAATGTGCTGATTTACCGATTAATCCACTAACACACCATCTATTTATGTGCATTTATATCATAATGTCGTCCATAAGACTCCGTCTTTGCGATTGTCAGTGTATAGAAGCATTAAGTCCAGTTTGTATAATACATATTGAATGACAATTATATTATAATGTCTTCAATTTGTTGCTACTGCCTCCAAAATGCTGTGAAAGTAAATAAGAAACCTAAAAGTATTTGTTAACATAATTAAAATAAAAAGCCGGTAGGAAAACCAAAGCTGGGAAGATGGAATACAAAAGGATGCGGAAGTATACTGGGATTGAGATGGATGAAAAAGGGGGATTGAGGGGTTAAGGCTCAGTGCCATCGTAGTAGCAGTAGTATGGATTTAATAAAACAATAAAACAAACAGTATTCTGAAGATGCAGCGGTACTCCCCACCACTTTCAAAAAGTGACTCTTGTACCATGCACATATGCACAATTAAGCCTCTAAAGGAGGACTAAGGTAGGTATTTCTATATTTTTCTTACCACTTCAATGAACTTGATGAAAATATAATCAGTAAGAAATACTACTTCACAATTTAATACCAACTAGTTCTGCGTTGAATTCTTGACAGTTTAGTAGATCATAAAGTCATTGTTAGTAGGTTAGTAGTTATCACATATATGACTACCAGCTGGATACCTTTTTCCTCTGAGGAGGGGAAATCATTATCTATCATGAGCCTTCTACACACCTCTTTCCATAGTGATGTCCTGGAATCGTCGCTAGGCATTACTTACAACACCATACCTGGTTTATATTTGTTGCTCTCTTTCTTTCCCCTCTAATACCTACTATTTTACTCAATTTTGTATAGTGCGTTATTTACTTTTGGTTTTCAGCATAAATTAACACAGATTTTCCAGCATCAGAATAATATATTAATTACCCTTCTTTTTTCTGGCTCCCATTTTGCATATGCCGTGCAGTATCGCTTTCTTTACACTAGGAATATTGTCAATCCTTCCAATTCTTTTTAGTCTTTCAAGAAACGATCTAAATTCTCCATGCCCTGTTAATAATTGTGTAAGATAATAATTTACCTCTCCGGAAGTCCTCTACACCCAATTTCTAATTTTCTTGATTATTTTGGCCGTCTAAGACTCCTTTAGGCACCATCTGATCTGCATACATATAACAATTCGTCTCGTGCTACTCATCTATTCGATCTCTTTTGTTGGTTAAAAGCCTTATGGGGAATTATGTACTTACTGTTGATTTTTTCTTGTATGACTCTACTGCCAGAGCCTCTTTCCATACTGGGACGGCGCCGGCGTATAGAATCGCCTTCATGACTATTGATACGAGAGCTTACTATCACGTTTGAGAGTTCTCCAATGTTTGGTATTGGTTCTTGTAGGGTCCCTATGACCAGGTATGTTCAACGGTGCCTGTAGGTTACCTGACGTTTCTGTTGCCTTATTTGTAGGACCGACATATTCTAGAGTAGATTTACCCTTTCTAAACTCTAACTCTTGATGATAATTTTGTACAACTTCCTCATCGTTGAGGATACATAGTGACCAGATGATGGGACTTCCAGAGTCTTATTACCTTTGTGTGTCAATACTAGTTTGACTTTGGAACTTTCACCTTTTCCATAAGTGTTGCCATTGATCTCCCCACTTCGTGGAAGGTGACATACTACCCATTAGTTTCACTATCTCACCGGGTGATTTTATATCGACCGGATGCTTTGTTGCATTTGATCTTATTTTCTGCCTCTATTATATGAATCAGTGCTTGTCTGATGAATACAGATCGTATAAAATTGTTCCGGGCAGGGAACTGTTTTCCTGACATCGTATCAAGAGTTTCCGTCAGTAAGACTGGTGGATGGATGGCTTTGAGCCTTTCGGTCACTATTTTGTAGACAACTCCTTACTTTTTTACCTTTATTCGTCTTCTAGAGCACCTTAATGAGCAGCGGTTTTCTCCGAGGTTTTCTCATTCCCTTCTTGTCACCATTTGAATGAATGCAGACTTTCTTACTGTCTAAGCTGGTAATTTGCTAGGTATACCTAGCGACGTGAGTTCGAGCCCCACCACTAAATAATTTTGTATTAATCATTAACTTCAAAAATGGTTTAAACTTTTTCACTCATATGAAGACTCATTCAATTTCAGACAGTTGCTTTGGTAACTTGCGATATATTTATTAGCTCAAACTAAGGGTTTAACGCATTATTTAAGTAATTAATAGAATAGATAAAATAAATTGTTATTTACATTATAATAAGAGGATTTATGATCAGTTAGTTTTTTGGAAATAAAAGTCTAAATTTCTCCCAGTATCAAAACTTTAAAAAGGAATTGTGAGGAATTTAGGATTTTATTTAAAAAATATATATATGTACGTACAGTGTGTCTCACTATTCACCACTACACACCAATATCTAGGCCTTTTGTTGATCGATTTAGATCAAATTTGGTATACTTCTTTTCTTTCAGATTGTGTTTAAAAAGTTATTAATAAAAATTTCTTTCAAACTTAAATACGCCTACTACAAAAGAAATTGGCAAAAAATAGGAATTTATATTAGCGATTAAGATAGGGCTTTTGTTTTTACAGATTCTTGTTCAGCATGACCTAAAACGCCTGTATACCAAATTTCGTTAAAAAATATTTTTTCCTTCAAAAAAAAAGTAATAAAAATCTCATTAATCTCATTTCAATAATAAAAAATAATAAAAGTTGAGTTATTTGATATTTTCTAAAAAAAAGTGTCCTAATGCTTAATTAGCGTTATTATATCACCCGTCTACCAAGTTATGTAAATATCCGTCAATAAATGATTATTATTGAAATCTTAGATTTTTATTACTTTTTTTTTTTGAAGGAGTTAATATTTTTTAACGAAATTTGGTATACAGTCGTTTTAGGTCATGCTGAACAAGAATCTGTAAAAACAAAAGCCCTATCTCAATCGCTAATATAAATTCCTAATTTTTGCCAATTTCCTTTGATCACAGTAGTAGGTGTATTTAGGTTTGAAAAAAATTTTTAAATAACCTTTTAAACACAATCTGAAAGAAAAGAAGTATACCAAATTTGATCTAAATCGATCAACAAATGGCCTAGATATTGGGGTGTAGTGGTGAAAAGTGAGAAACACTGTATGTAACTATATCTAACTCATAATATACATTCTACAAAATTATGATTTCTGGGATATTTTTCTGAGCAGTAATGAAATTTCGAAATAAACGTATTGGTTATTATTAAAAAGTTCTACCTACAAACAGTGAAAATTAAAGTGGCGTTATAAAACAGAATAATTGTTTTAAATTTAGTACATTTATACACTTACCACCTAACCTATCAATCGTCATATAAATAAGAGAAAGATGAAGATAGTGTTGTGTCGGAACCTTCTTTGGGATACAGCGTTTTGTATTGTTTAATTTATATCCTAGTTAAATGTGTTCAGTGATTTGTCGTGCTGTGTTCTTTCTATCTTGATTGTAAAATGCGGGCCGTATAAATGAAAGAAATTATATGAAGATGAAAGCTATCTCTGGTATCATCGGTAAAACATCTCGGGAATTCTATTATGGAGGTATAATGTGGGAGTTTTTTTCGTAGATGACGATAAATAGCATTTTCGGATAGAATTGGATAACGACGTAATCCACGGTTAGCAGTTTCCTTTCATGGCTGTTGTCATTGTTATTCACAGTTTATTAAACGAGAACCCTTGTGTTCAATGCCACGAACTTTTATAAATCCAAGTTTAATTACTTTTCATGAACATATTATTATTATTTGCCGTTTTGTAATTTGCTTGGGTTGAAACAGGAATTAATGATTAATTTTATTGAATCCACCGAAATAAATTCTACAGAATTATTATTATGTAAGGTATACCTAAATAAATAAATTGAGTAATATAAATTTAGGAGCTTGTAGTGGATAGGTAGGTGTTTTGAATATTGCCTTCAACAGAAAGTCTACAATAAAGATACTTTCATGAAATATCTCTAAATACCTTCGTTTTTGAGATATTCTTGATTTTATTTGGCAGTACCTAAACAAAAGATATACAGGGTGAGTTTTAAATGGGTAGTTATATTTTAACTTTCTTCATATTACGGTGAATACAATAATTTTTTGCTGCTGTTTTTTTTTTTTGTTAGAAAATACCCTACACTGCTTTAATCGAATACATCAATTAAAATACCATAAGAGTCTTACGAACAACAAAGCAACTCTAAAACTTGTTCATCTCACTTAAGGATCACCCTGCATATTTATTTTTTGTAAATTTAGGTGGAGGCAGAGCCAATAATTAAAGCAAAATGTTTAACATACTATAAGACTACATTTCGAAATATGTTTATTTGGTAGAAAATTTAATAGATTCTTTGATAACAGCAGCTCTTAAAAATGAACAACATGTCATTTTGTGGATTAAACCTATATGGTCACCATATCCTTTAGAGACCACAATAAAAATAAGTAGGAGTAATAAAGCCTACCACTAGGATCGAGAGCAAGGTAATATTAAGGAAAAAGATTAATTATTGAAGACCAAGCAAAAGAACAGATAAAATGGTGGAAAATATTATTAGAGCTATCATGAAAAACGATTCTTCTAAATCTTTAAGAAGGTTGAACTAATAGGCGAATATGTTTTATGACATTTGCCAAACAATTTTAAAGAAGCATCACAGTATTTCGTACCCCAAATAAATTTTTGTAAATATTATTATGTAATTTCCAAACGAAAGCATTTTTTACATTTTGAGGTTAGGATATCTCGAAATCCTGTCGTGTTGGAGCAAAACGGGCAACGGCACCGAATTCGGCACGTTAAAATTCTTCAGATCCACCGACTTTGGTCTCGAGGTCAAAAAAAAAATCTTTTTTGTAGGCCTGTGTTATAGAAGGCTAAGCAAAAGAACGGAGGAAATGTTGGGAAATATTATTAGAGCTATCATGAAAAATGACTCTTCTAAATCTTTGAGAAAGTTTAACGAATAGGTGAATATGTTTTATGGCACTTGCCAAACAATTTTATTAAAGAAACTCTTAATTTCATTTTATTTATTAATCATAAATAAATCACTTTTTGTTTGTAACTATTGTATAGCATAATGATCGATAGGCTACTTAATTTTACATTATCAAAATTAAACAGTTTAGAGCTATCTGATTTACGACAAAACCTCGCGCATCTACTCAAGTGTAACTATATGAAACGTAATTATTTCTAAAGAAAGAAACAAGTTTAGTAATAATCATTGTAAAACTAAATCTTACAAAACTCAACCGGTCGTTCCACGTAGTAGAAAGGTTGACGGTTCTAGTTCGTTATATCAAAATCACAAGAAAAGATAATCTATATTATGATCAAATAAAAACTTACGTCCACTTTTTCAAGGCTTTAAGGATTATTGATCCTCCACACCATATTAACATAACAATATAATTAGAACCCAAATTGAAAAACGACAAAAAAGCTTCTCTTAATGATGACCATGCTTGAGGAATATAACAACAATATTACGTTTCACGTTAAATTATTTTCTTTGGACCCATTTCAAAACGCCGGCTCGGCGAAATTATACCCCTGACATGACAGTGCCGCTCTAAACTCGAGGCTTGGTCCATGTAAAAAACATCAGGTAAGCTTTGATTGGTCTTCAAGGCGTTATGTTGAAACTACATCGTTATGCTGGTGGTAACGCCTGTTGTTTAATTTTCTTTATAAACTTCTTTTCCTGTAGACATTTCAATAATAACATACATATTTAAGCAAAAATACAAACATGATAATATTTACATCCATATAGTATACACAGTGTGTCTCGTTTCAAGTCCCTTTTTGTTATAGTAGGCAATTTTGTATACAATTTTGGTGGTCTATGTAAGTCTACCAAACGACTTCAGAATCGTATTTTGCGTATCCAACAACCTCCGAACACCAAGTTTCCCTAAATACTTTTGAAACAGTTACTTCCTCACCAAAAGCGAGGAAGTTATGTATTCGTGAAAGAATTTTTGAAAATTTTATTGCATTTCTGGACGAATTATGAGGATACACAAAATTTCAGACAAAAAAATTTTGTGTCTGTATGTATGTATCGCGATAGCAGCAACAGTTTTTGATATGAGACTTTCAAATTTGGTAGACACGTTCTAGAGGCCAAGGAAAAGATTGAGTTTATTGATGAGCAAAATCGGTGTAACTTTACAAAAAAATTCATTCGTGATGAAAGATTTATAAATAAGATCTGATATACAAACCTATTATTATTATAATATTGTGTCCAAAATGTTGAAATAAACAAAATACGTCAAAAATTACTTTTATTATAAAATCCACCACACAGTGAGGAAGTTGGCAGCGGTTTTTTTTTCTGTTAACCCGGTTTCAAGTTAGACTACTTCATTTTTATTAGGCAAGAAAAGAATATCAAATTTTTGTGGCTTAAGAAATGATGACTTCAGAATTGCATTATGCATACAGAAAAACTCAATTTCGTCAAAAAATTGTTTTCTTTGAATATATTTTTAATCAAATGACGTGTTTAAAATAAATTATTATTTTATGATTTAATCATTAATAATTCACTTCAACAAGAAATATCCAGTAATTATAAATTTGACAAAATTTATTATTAAAAAAGAATTTTGGATTTGCAAACTACGATTTTGAAGTCTTTTGATAGACTTACACCACAAAAATTTCCATCGAAGCAAACAATTAAATGTTAAATTAAAATTTTTTGAGGAAAGGTACTCAGAATTCGAATTTGAAGACATCTAAATCGTTTTATTATAGCTAATCGTAGTTTTAAAAAATGCATTAATTTTTATCGTTAAAAAAATGTATTTAAAAGTTTTACGAAAATTATGCCATTTTGTTACATAAAATTATTATTAAAATTTTTCTACCTAGGGTATTAAAAAAATGATTGCTGCAGGGGAGAGAGGAGACTCATGATTTCTTTCCTAATTCTCTATCAAATTTGTCTTTTTTTAAACCTCCTTTATATTTTGTCAAATTTTTTAGGAAACAATACATTAAATTTGTCCTTTTTTTAGGTATTTAAACAGCAAATAATAAGTTCCTACCTCATGTTAACCGAAATAAAGAAATCCCCTCTATATTGTTGCGTTTCTTTATATGTTTCAAATATAATTTTAATTATTTATTAATCCAACTAAAATTCCGCTGTCATTTATTTACGTTCACTTATGGTGATGTTAACCAAAGGGAGTATCATTGGTCTATATTATTTATCCATTTATGGGTACACCGAAACATAAAGAAATTTGTACTACTAAACGGTTTACTAGCTACAAACACGTTTAGTTCTGATTTGAAACACCCACTTTTATTAATCATTTTCTAATTAATGTGATAATTACCTATTTAGACACTACTATGGAAATTTTATCATACTATATTTTTGTTTCGACTGGTTATGTTGGACTGTGTGCCTAATAAATTTTCTGTATACAGTACAATACAAGGTGACGGTTTTGCAACCTCAAGCATGTGCATCTCGGTTATTATAAAAGATACGAGGTTGGGTAAATTAGAACACAGTTGTGGATTTTCATGGTGATCAATTATTATCTGAAATAAAATTTGATCTTCCTTTTTGATTTTTGAATTATTGGAAAAAATGCAAAATGGCGATTATTTTCTTTTATTTTTTTAAACAAAAACCTATAATACCAGACATTTTTAACTAAGTCATTCTACAGGTACTTTTTTTACAAAGAATCTACATTTGTCATAGCATTTTCCAACGCATCCTAAACGCAAAAGTTAGAACAATCAACTTTGGTTTTTCTTATGGGCGCTATAGTGGATTTTCACATTTTTGAAAAGAGCATTTTTTTCTGATTACGACTCGGATTACGATAAACATATGATAAGGTCAAGTTTTACATTTTCATCCAAATTTCGATAATATCGATTTTACGAAGAGTGCTTTGAAAATAATATCAACACTGTTGTTTAACAAAAAAACTTTTGACAGTTCAATTAAATGTAAAGTTCACATTTCTCACAAATTTACCTGGAGAAATAAATTAGAAACAAGGGGATAAATTTGTTATTCTCATAAGAGCAAAATTAAAAATAATAATGAAAAGAAATAAATACAAAAATTAAAAGAGGTGCTCAAATGATTCACCTTCCACTTCGAAACACAATTCGCCTCGTTTTCTCAAATTATGTATTGTTCGTGAAATGTCCCTTCCTCTTTTCTATTTCTATTTTATTTCTTTTTATTTCAAATTAAGTGAAGGAAACACCTACATTTTCTTAACTTACTAAAAACAACCACAGGGAATACACATACGCCCAATACACAGGAGAAGCCTCGAAAAATTAGAAATTATACCTTATTTTCCTATATAAAAATTCGTCCTGACTCCTGATACAATAAAACCTATGGAAATTGCAATGCTGCCCCACTTCTCATTTACCCCCTGTATATTCATGAAAATTGCAACCTTAACCCTTCTTTTTAAAATGAACTACCATTTTGAGTTTGCTTTTCTTGAAATCAACGTCACATTTTGGATACACTAATGATATTTTGAAAAATGTCTGTAGGGTTGTATGACAAACATTTCAGATATAGTTATCAATCTAGACGGTTGCAAAAATATTAAAATTGTTTTTGTCCCAAAATGTAATTCTTTATCGCATCACAAAAATATGGAAACGATAATTTTTAGAAAAAAACTAATTTTTTTTTTAATGTTATTGTATGGAGCCTCCCGGATTATCAGAAAGAACTATTTAATAAAATTCACATGTTACCTAAAGCTCAGTATAGAGTATGTGTTGGTGGCATCAATGACATTTTTTCTTAAAAAGATTAAGAATATTTCATTTAAATCAAATTTTGATCCACCCTGACGTCTGTAGGTATTAATATTTTATGATATCCATACAATACGTTGCTGTATTATAGGTATTTATTTTTTCTGGAAATTGAATTGTTTTTGGAAATTATATAGAAAAATTGTCGCTAGTATCTAAGTTGTACTGAAATTTGAACGCCACTAAATATCCACGTAGCCCTTAGCCCTATGTGCAAATATTTAAGCTTAGAGGATCCTGTATGACATATTTTGCTGATGAATTACTACGAATTAATTTTGCTGCTATCATTACTAATAACTAAAATTTGATTTATTTTTCGTATAACGCTGTATAAAGTTTTTAAAATAGTGTGGGTTCATCCAGAATATGACGTTGCTCCAAACAGTAAAAACCTCAACATCACACCCTCCAATTCTTGTAAAATATCTTCACTTCCACATAATAATATGCGGTGGTAATGATTATCTTCATATTCATTTTTGCCGATATACAGGGTGGTTCAGAATTTATCGATTAAACTTCGGGAACCAATAGAGTACGGTAAAATAAATGGACTTTCTTTAATAAACTTAACCGCATAGTTTCTGAGATACAGGGGGTCAAAGTTGAATTAAAAAAAAAAAAAATTTAAATATGTTCTTAATTAGTTGAGGTGTTTTAACGATACTTGTTTGACAAATTAACAGTAACAAGAAACGTTTTCCGAAAAAAATTCGACTCGCTA
Source organism: Rhagium mordax (assembly GCA_963680705.1). Taxonomy (NCBI): domain Eukaryota; kingdom Metazoa; phylum Arthropoda; class Insecta; order Coleoptera; family Cerambycidae; genus Rhagium; species Rhagium mordax. Next base: position 23,324,911 of record OY796657.1, on the reverse strand, counting down.
GTTTATACAATGACGGAGTATTCAAGATACTAATTTTATAGCTTTGCAGAACGTTTTCTGAACCAATTTTTTGGACAAAGCTTTGGGTTATGTCAAAAATGCCAAGAATACTTTTTTATTAAGAAATAATTGTAGTTTTTAAAAATGTTAATTTTTTTAAATTTATCCAGTGGCGTATCACTATTTTTTAACAAGTAAAAAATAAAAAATTGTATACTCCGCCACTGTATAAATTAGCGAGTCGAATTTTTTTCGGAAAACGTTACTTGTTACTGTTAATTTGTCAAACAAGTTTCGTTAAAATACCTCAACTAATTAAGAACATATTTTAAAAATTTTCTTTTTTAAATTAATCTTTGACCCCCTGTATCTCAGAAACTATGCGGTTTTAGATATAAGTTTATTAAAGAAAGTCCATTTATTTTAACGTACTCTATTAGTTCCCAAAGTTTAATCGGTAAATTCTGAACCACCCTGTATAAAATAAACTTTTCAAAAACAGGGACCAGTAAAATTACAGTATTTATATAAGAAAGCTTAATATTATGTTGATTATTCTATAAAATATTTTTATCACTTACCGCCTATAGGCAAACTCCGAAAACTACGTATGTAAAGTACTAGATTCCTATATAGAACTTGATCCTTTAAATATTTTCCTCATCTTCAGACTAATTAAAAATAAAATAAACAAGTTTACCATACCTCGGACACACTTAGTACCTATTATTGTTGTTATTATTTTATAAAATATTTTCTAATAACTTATTTTGTTATTTCAAAAATAATAAAATAGTCCTAATTTGGTTGTAAATAACTTTAATAAGAGATTTTGTAAAATATGATAATTGTCATTCTCTTTCAACACAAGCCACATGCTGAGCGACTACTTGTTTCCAACTTCCACAAAGTATCATATTACTCAGAATTTATGAATTGCTGCTGATAAGGATTTTGTTAATTACATTGTTTTCATCATAAAGCGTTCATAGCTATGTTTTTGGACCATTTAAAATAAATGTTTAGTCTACTCATGTATTAAAATATCCATTTTATACTGTTATTTAAATTTTTATAGACTTGCTTAATCGATACGTCAAGATTAAGATTAGATATGACAATTGTCATCCACCGGTAAATGTGTCTAGACAAAATTAAATACAAACGGCGACGTCTAAGGTGAAATAATATTGGTACAAAATGAACATTAATAATGGATATTGATATTCCCTAAGTTTCAATTTATTCGTCCGTCTTCAGAGATGCATTATTTTTAGTTTAGTTTAGTTTATACACTCACAAATTAAAGAGGAACACTAAAATATCTATTATATTGACATGAACTGTTGAAAAAAAAATAGAATCCTCGTGTCGCGATGAACTCAAATATCCTGGTCGAGGGCTCTCCTACTAATACATTCTTCATAAAATATTTAGTGTAATTTGTGGAATGGAACATTACAAAATAGAAACTTAATATTGTACGTCTAGAAAACACAAATAAATGCAATGCATATTATATATTTCTCATAAAATAATAATTATTTTGAAGTGATTTTATACGTATAATTATTACGTACACAATTAAACAGAAATTTCCAAATTCCAAGACAGAGTATATGCATTTCTTACATTTGATTCCACGTTAAAAGAAAGCGAAACAATGTATAAGCGATTGTCGGGTTTTTCAAAATAATGTCAGAATGTTTTTGTAAACTTGATTTCAATTGGACAACTTGTTTCACCGGTTGTCTCTACCTTTAGAGCACCAGCTTCTTATAAATTATTAACGCATCTTATAAAATGTCTTACTTCTCTCCATTACTTCCACTTACAACTAAGGTAGTGCAAGAAAACCTGAAATACACCCTAATTATTTCCAAAAGTCATACTTTTATTGGAATGTAGAAATCTTTAAATAAAATACGACAGGTTTTGAAAATTCTAACAATATTTAATATTTAATTTACCAACGCTTGCTTTGCGCAGAAGACTTCACTTTCACCAGAACGAAAATGAAACTGGCTAAATATAGGTATGCTCGAGGGCTTTGTGGCAAAATTAATGAACAATTATATACTTATCATTTTAGACCAAACAATAATTTGAGTGGACTACTGCACAAGCTCTTACGAGCACAATAAACAACGGAAATTTAATAATAATAATAATAATAATAAATTGCCTTTATTTATTATTGAATACAATAACAAAAGGGCGAAGTTCAGTTTAGTGTAAGACACCCTCTGCTCTACCACTTAACCCATAATAGATACCACATAATTTTTTAAACCTTTGTGAATCCTTGATTTTGAAGTATGAATTATGTTCTAAAATCTATCTTCGTTAAATGTTTTGGAGTATTATAATTGTAATGTGTTGGCCATCTCCATCTAAGTAGATGGTGTTTCGAAAGGCAAATGCTTATAAAACATCAATACTCAAAAACATTTAATAAATAAATCCTAAGTTCGATTTTCAGCTGGGGTAAGTAGTGATGTCCCAGGAATTGGCCTTACGAGCTGAGCTACTTTTAAATTACTAAAGCGAGCATCGACTTCCATCAAGAGCAAATCCTATGACACACGAAGGCGTACATGCTCAGAGGAATGAAATCGAATAATATTCATTGTTAAATGAAAACCAGACATGGAGGAAGGTTAGTTATCAAGTTTTTTGTCAAACGATAGCCAGAAGAATTTATACAGCATAATGCCAGACTAGCCAGACCCTTTGCTGCTGTTATACTTATATAACAAGCAGGTCCCTAAAAGATGTTGATGTATTTCATCTTCATTCCATTAATCTTTTTTCCATGGCCCACAAGTTATTTGGCATGTATAAAACATATCAAGCCAATGGATCCCACGAATAAACCTTTAATACTTAAAATTCAGTTTCAAAGCCTTGGAGAGTTGGAGAGTGTGTAAAGCTGCAGAATAGAATATTAACTCATTATTAATAATTTTGAGATACATTTTTGTCTAACCCTAATGATATTTTAAATTTTAGATTGATAAGTACTTTTTCTTGTACTCGATCAACTTGCAAAAAAAATGTCTTTATAGGTGTTGTATTCTCTACCTCTACGTCCCACAGTTTCTCTTCTAAAGCCATTAACTATTAAAACAGAAATACTTGTGATAAATTAGTGATTTATTAAAACCAATAGTGTTTTAATTTCCAATAAATTGGTATGATTTATTAAAACCGATAGTCTTTTCAGTTCTCCTGACGCACACCTGCTCTTTTATATATTTTCACATTAAAATCAGAGATAAAACTTAATTATCCCAAACTAAAATTAAAGTTGTGAGAGCTGTGACTACACAAAATGAAAATATTTTAATCTTTTTAGTAAAGAAAAATTAATGATATTAACTACGGAAATTGTTGACTATATAAAAAAGCAGTAAAGCCTCTCATCAAATATACATCGAATGATTTCAAAATAAGACGATAAGGAACATAAATAAAAAATGAAGTGGCCACACACAGAGAATATCTAAGATCATTATATCCATCGGTAGATTTATCACGTATTTTGGAGAATACATTATGCCTTAAGCTAGTGACTAGTTAATGGGCAGATTAAATTGTTTATGAATACTAGTAATTCAATCGCGGCCTGTTATTACATACCTAATGTTCAGTCAAGCAATAATGGCAAAAATGAAAGTTGTAATTCTTATTTAACGTTTATTTTTTATAAAAATTAATTCAAAAGACATATTTTATGTTTTATGAATAATATCTTATCACAATGAAATAATAGTAAAATATTTTCATTTTTCTTTTATTTAGCTTATAGTTACCACTTTTTAAATATGTGAAATGTGGTGCAATGTGCAATATAAAATGGATAAATTCAGAACTTAAAAAAGGTTAAAACCCTAATTAAGTAGATCAAAAATATAGTCCGTCCTGTGTCAGCTTATGTTTTTCTTGCTTGTTAAACAATAAACTAATTTTCATAGGATCTGAACGAGGTGAAATCAGGAATAAAATTCTCATCACGAAATAGAACCAGTCTCAGAATTTGAAATAAACTGCTGTGCAAAATTCAAGGAACACCTGAATATTTGGTCACAATTTCTCGCTGTATATCTTATGTTATAGTTGATCGATTAAGATGCGGTTCGCAACATCTCGACGGAAAATTCATTGGAAATTGATACAGGGGTTAGCGATTGTTATGCCATTTGTATCCTAAGATGTACAGGGCGATTTTCCCCTTGCATTTTTCTAAAAATTTAGCAACCTGCTAATTCCTTCCAAATTTTTTAGGATTTTTTTTAACCACTTAGTTTTAATCCATGGGCTAATACCCCGAAACGGTTTTGCCATTTTTGGGCTAACTCCGTTCTTTATGGAGGTATGATTTTTTTTTTGAAAAACTATCTTGACGCTCGAATGACCACATAAATTGAACAGGATTTAGCAGTTACCATGTTCAGTGTTTGTGGTCATGTCTAAGGATATCATTTCTCTCAATTTCACAAATCACTATATACAGGGTAGGTGAAAACGCCGTAAAAATTCCAATAAAAAAATTCAAGGATCGTATCTGATAAAAAATAAAGGAAGGCCCACTCGATCTCCAGATTGCAACCCTATAGAACACGTCTGGTCACGCATCAAGCTGCAAATTAGGCAAAGAGAGCAACCTATTGAAAGCCTTGATCAGTTGAGGCGTGCCATGGAGGAGGAATGGGAATTGATACCCCAAGAGCTATTTTGAAATTTAATTGAAAGTATACCCAGAAGATGCGAAGCTATCCTCCAAAATCGCAGTGGTCCCACCAAGTATTAAATTTTTGTTATAGATAATAATTTAATATTATTTTGTTACTTTGTTATTCTGTTTCTTTTGTTTTTTGTTTTTCTGTTCTGTTATACTGATATTTTGTTATTTGGTTCGTGATCATGTAAGTTTAAATAATAATTAATAAAAATGTATTGAATCAATTTATATGGTTATTCGAGAAAAAAAAAATCATAAATCATATCTCCATAAAGAACCAGTTAGTACTTTTAAATTATAGCAAGTAAAGTTAAGAATAAGATATACAGGGTGAAAATTTTAGGAGGAATCGATGAGATGATTTTTCCTAATACGGTCCTGGAGTCTTGTTGATTGCGATTAACTGTTGGTATTTCATACTATTTTTAACTAATAATAGTTATAATTACTTAGAAACTTAAACTGATAGGAACTTTGACAACTAACATTGAATTACTGAAAGTTTGAATTTTAACAAGATAATGGTTAAATTTAATGTGTTTATTTTGTATCTGTTGTAAGTGTGACAAGAAAACGAAGTATTCCACTTTTGTTGGTAGTTTATGTACTTTCAAACTTCAGTAATAAGATTTTAAAAAAACATATACAGGGTGAACTTTTTAGGGGCACAGATAAAATGAAATTTTTCCTAATACGGACCTGGAATTTTGGTTTTGTAATTATGGCGAACTGTTGGTACTTGATCGTACTTAATGTGTACCGAAAATAAATTGAATCGGACAATTAGTTTCTAAAAGGCAACGAAAGCAAATTTTGGTAAAAATTCATAAATCACCCTGTACAACCCTAAATACTTGGCTAAAATAATTTTAAATAGTGGTTTGTTACTAACCTTGATGGGCCCTATCTACCATCGGACTATGTACAGTTCCTCATGAAACACCCTGTATTCCTATTTTTAGATGTACAGGGTCATCACGCGAAAATGTCCTTTTTTGAAATAACTCAGCCATTTTTCATGTTATGACATAGATGTAAAGACATTCTGAACTAGTTTTTTCCACAGAATCTAAATTTTCAGTCAAAAAAACAATAACGCATCGCATTTCAGAAATACGACATAATTTAAATTGTTTAGAGAATTCCTGATCATATAATTGTGATTGTTTAGGTGATTTATCGACGGCGGCATAGACTTTGTTATGAAAATAGAGGTGGACATAATGAGCAATTACTAAATTGAATATTTGCATTAATGCATCTAAAATTATTTATTATATTTAACCTTGTAATATTTAACATTCTTAATTCTTTGTTAATATTTTTTTATTTTTTTAATGTTTGTTAATATTTTCTTTGTTAATTAAATGTATGAAATCAATATTATATGTTTCTCAGAGATCATTTTCTCATTATGGTTCATATTTTTCTTTGTTTTCAAAATTTATTTAACAAAATCGGTCACGTTATTTTAATATCGTCAGATTTATATATCAGATTTTAATATCATCAAATCTAAATATCTCAAAAACCATTTAAGATAACATAAGATATGTTGACATTTTTGAATTCAGAAAGAGAAGCAGAATCGAAATGTTTCAAAATATACAGAGTGCTCTATTTAAAAGAGAAAGTATTATGTCATATTTCTGAAATGCGATGCGTTATTGTTTTTTTGACTGAAAATTTAGATTCTGTGGAAAAATCTAGTTCAGAATGTCTTCACATCAATGTCATAACATGAAGAATGGCTGAGTTATTTCAAAAAAGGACATTTTCGCGTGATGACCCTGTACATATTTCAAAGCGTTATGTAATAAGTTCATCAACAAACCCAACAACATAAATTAATGTTAGTTTTATTACTACATTTTCAGTACTTCCTTTATATTTATTTTTTAACTTAGGGATTTTTTTCACCCTGTTAGGTAAGAGCAATTATTTTTCGTACTAAGGGATGAGTTTTATGTCTCAAAATGTAAAATCTGCTAAGAAAGTCCTAATTTCTCAAAATAAACAAAAAATAATTAATTCATCCATTTTATCCCTTTTATATCGGTCATAGGTATTGAGGATGCAACATAAAATTTTTAATTTCACTTTCACAATTTGACTAGGCGACCCCAAAAATATAAATAATATAAGTTTCATTAATGTATTCTCAGTACTTCGTAAATTATTGGATTTCTTTTTACTTTAAGGGTAGTTTTCACCCTCTTAGAGGTAAGAGTAATAGCTTTCCTTCTTAGGATATAAGTTTTGTCCTAAAATATAAGAACTTGCAGTTCTACTTGCTTAAAACAAACAAAATTTAGTCCATTTTTCCATTGTACCCCTATTATATATCGGCCGTATTAAAAGTGCAAACGTGAATTTTAAAATTCCGGCTTCAGAAACATATACGTGAATTTTTTCAATAACTAACACTTAATACTTGAGTCAGTATTAAATCAACTTCAGGAGTCCTTTTCACCCTCTTAGGGGTAAAAGCACATCTATTCCTTTTTAATATTTGAAGTTGATACACAAAATTTGTTTGATAAATTAGTGAAAGGCAGCGACACTCACGATCTTGTTACTCGTCATCGTAACTTGTATACCTAGTGTCTATAAGCATAGTACTGCATTTTTTCAAAAATCTTTTACTTATAATGCTGTAAAAATTTTTAATGAAATTCCTGAAAACATTAAAATGACTACGAGTTTGTCATTGTACAAAAAACAGGTCAAAACCCTATTCTAAACCTTATTGTATTCTTTTACTATTATACATATTGTGTATAAGTAATATTTTTTTAAGATTTTTAAGTTTGTTATTAGATATGTCATAATGTGGTATTGGGTTGGTTACGTGGAAAAACGACGTAACGTTGAACGGCGCCAACCAAATTTAACCTTGCCTGTTTATTTTGTAATTTAAATAATAATGTCATATTATTATTATTATTATTATTAAAGTTTAAGAATCCGCAAGAAAAAATTCCTTGTCGCTATAGAATTAGTCGGAAGTTTGGGTAATTTTTGACACCAAGTGTAGTTTAATAAATAGAATTATAGGAAACAACTACTGGACGGGCAAAGGCCCCGACTCCCATTGAATTATACCTATAAATCCAAAATTGGTAGCCAAATTTGTTATTTGTCTTTTCTCCACCAGACACAGACCGGTTTCGAACTCTTTATGTTCTCATCAGTGTGCCACAGGTAGCTGAAAAGACAAATAACAAAGGCAAACCAAACTGGTCTATGGCAGACCCAGCACATAGTAACTGTGAGAGATAAGTACATCCCTCTGGTGGTCAGTTGCTACTACCAGTCAAGACATCGAAGATGTCTAGTGACCGATAGCGGCTTGCCAAGCAAGCACCAAGAGCGGCGACCTCTAGCCCTGATGGACTAAAACATGCTTAATAAATAGAATTATAGGAAACAACTACTGGACGGGCAAAGGCCCCGACTCCCATTGAATTATACCTATAAATCCAAAATTGGTAGCCAAATTTGTTATTTGTCTTTTCTCCACCAGACACAGACCGGTTTCGAACTCTTTATGTTCTCATCAGTGTGCCACAGGTAGCTGAAAAGACAAATAACAAAGGCAAACCAAACTGGTCTATGGCAGACCCAGCACATAGTAACTGTGAGAGATTATTTATTAAGCATGTTTTAGTCCATCAGGGCTAGAGGTCGCCGCTCTTGGTGCTTGCTTGGCAAGCCGCTATCGGTCACTAGACATCTTCGATGTCTTGACTGGTAGTAGCAACTGACCACCAGAGGGATGTACTTATCTCTCACAGTTACTATGTGCTGGGTCTGCCATAGACCAGTTTGGTTTGCCTTTGTTATTTGTCTTTTCAGCTACCTGTGGCACACTGATGAGAACATAAAGAGTTCGAAACCGGTCTGTGTCTGGTGGAGAAAAGACAAATAACAAATTTGGCTACCAATTTTGGATTTATAGGTATAATTCAATGGGAGTCGGGGCCTTTGCCCGTCCAGTAGTTGTTTCCTATAATTCTATTTATTAAGCATGTTTTAGTCCATCAGGGCTAGAGGTCGCCGCTCTTGGTGCTTGCTTGGCAAGCCGCTATCGGTCACTAGACATCTTCGATGTCTTGACTGGTAGTAGCAACTGACCACCAGAGGGATGTACTTATCTCTCACAGTTACCAAGTGTAGTATTTTAGAGAGTACCTAGAGTTTTAGAATTATTTTAAATAATATCTATTAATATTTATTTTTTACAGTAGATTGAATCGATATTGTAGTATATTTTACTGTTTTTTTAAAAATTTATCAAATTTTACAGTCAAATGACCAGAAAGAAGAATTATGTAAAAATATATTTGGAAATATTAACGATGCGTTAGACAACAAACCTATTTATTCAATGGTGAAAATATAGTCCCCAACTTTAAATTATAATAACAAAAAATATTTCCAAATTAAAAATATTTTTTAGATTTAAGTTAAGTTTAAAATTTGTCGAATGGCATATTGAAATGACAACAAGGAGTAAACATTTTATTGAAACATATTAACGGAAAACAGAAAACATAACACTTCAATGACGAAATTTGACAAACACCAAAACACTAACACTATAATCTATACTCGACGCGTGTTTCGCTAATCGGCATCATCTGGAGACGATTGAATTAATACTGTATTAACCAAAAAGCATACTCTATTTATATTTAAATTATTGTGTATTGGAATGGCACCAATACTCTCAGATATCTCCAATAACTCTCATCATTGTGCAAAATTTCCTTGTTCATCGCTAATTATTAAACTTCCCCTCAAGAAGTAGAGGTTAGAGAAAAAAAAAGCATTGATTAAGAATATAGCTGCGAGTGATGGCTACTATAGTACAGGTTTATTGGAAAATTAATTAGGAAATTAATTAGACAAACTTCGAAATTCTACTACCTCTAAGAGAAAAAAAGTACATAAAAATCATCTTTAAAATTAGAGCGAGTGGAACTGATCAGCGTTTGTAACATAGTAATGATTCAAAATCTGTGTCGATTCCATCCATATGAACCACGGTTGTTACGGTTTACACATGGACTAACTAGTATTTTCAAATACCTTAGGGATGGGTGTCATTTATTCGTCGAGAAATAAATTACAACTTTTAACTTTTAGACAATCCAAAGGATAAAATTGGTATAAAAGAAATGTCAATGTTAATACACAAAATATTGTATATTTCTGCTTCAAATGCTATTTGTTTTGGACCAATAGGATTTTTAAATTCTAGTTTGCAATTTATTTACAAGTTTTTATAATCTAAACTTATTTTTAAAAACTGGTGGTGACCTCCTTTAAAATTTAGTATACGGATCGTTCTATCCACACTAAGGATTAAATCGTCCAAAGGGTCTTATGGAATTATATATACTTAGTCCAAGCATTAGAAACTAAAATTTGAAAAAGTTGTTAACAACTTTTTATAATGCAACTAAAATTTGATTGACTTTCAAATAGATAATCTCTTAATCTGATAACCTCAAGAGGATGTGCATAAGGATCAAGTGTAAATGAACAGTGGTTGTCATCTATATATGTATAACAAGATGATGTCAAAAAAAATCTAGCCTCCAATAAGAAGCAACCCAATCTTTCATCAATTTGAATACCAACACACGCCATCATATTCCTTGTAGTCCATATTAACTATTAACTTCACACTTATTAAATCGGAGCGTAGCCCAAACCGTCATTCATTTAGTAACCGTCGGATTGCATTGAGCAATTAGAGCTTGAATATGCACTGATTTGGAGTTGTTCTCGATGATGGGTTAAACGTCGTGCAGTCACAGCTTCATGTTTATGATGATATCGCGCCCATAAGAGTGAACTTGCACTTTGAGATGCGTCTAAGGCTTGACCACAAAACTAAACATTTCTTTCTGATTCAAAGGATTGATCTGCATAATTAAAAATAACAATAGAAAGTTAAGATCTAATCGAAACTAATGGTATATAGGTATTTTGAAATAAACTGTTCAAAATATTGCCTAGAGTGCCAAATAATATTTTTATTTTTGTAGAACACAGCAAAGTTTTCGCACGTTATTCTATAAATATTTGGTACAGATGAGCTCCCATAAATATTTATCGCATTTTAAGAATGTCTGAGATACGGAGACTATAAATAAAACATTTCCTAAACCACTGCACTGTAGTGTGGTATAGTATGTACTATATACTTATTTAAACATAGGAAAACTATATTTTCTAACCAAACTAGGAGCATTAGAATACCTATATGAACGATGCTCATGCTCAGATATCATACATTTGTGAATATTATTTATAACCTTTTGGTCGTGTAGGTCTCTTGGAAGATTTGTATTGTATTATTGTAGAACATACACAATTTACCGTTTAATTATGACCAAATAAGTGCTCTGTCACCCATTCGGTAATAACATGTACATTTTATGTACTACAGAGTTGTTGTGGTTGTTGGTTTCCATAAAACCTTTTGTTTTGATGTTTTATGGGCAAGCCTGTACCAAGGCGGCAAAAAGCGGAGCTCACAGCAGACCATTGTGGTTATAATAGAGGCCGAAAACAACATAATTTACGACAGGGGATGCTACACCGGCCGACCTACAAAAACTTAATAGCTTATTTATTCAAAACGTGAAAAATTCAAAATGGCCGAACAGAGACCAGGTAACGCGCTACTAACCGGTCCCTATAAAATGCATAGCGTTAATAGCTGGTCGAGTATTGTGTTCAATAAATCTATTCAGCCATATCGTGTAAGGGACTCGTCTTTGGTTGCCGTTTTTAACTGGTTTATTTCCAACTCACTGACTTACATTTTCTATTGTAACGCGTTCATTCAATGAAGAACCAATGTGTTAATTAGTATGCCAGTTATTATGTTTAATCTCTTTAGCGATCTTTATTCAGGAGCTGAGATGCAATCTTTTTTTACCTTACGAAATTATATGGTGTCGTGTACTGAAAAATAATCATTATATTGAGTGAACCACTTCCGATGAAAGCATTGTTAATTATATAAATAATGCAATTATTTACTTGTACGGGTACAATGCATAATGAGATATTTATATAGAAAAATTTTGTAAGTGATAAAGTAGATCACCTGTTTTTAATTGTTCCTCTCGGATCATTTCCATAAATACATTCGGCAATAATTGAAATTGGAAAATTTGAAATATGGCTTCTTCCTCATTATTTGGAAATCTTCTTGATAATTCAGTTTTCCGAATAACTCACCCCTTCCACTATACCATTAGGCTGGCTGTTTCAATTGGAAACACAAATATAAGTATATAGGTATTTATTTTGGAAAATAAAGACGTGTGATAAAAGGGAGTATTAACTAAATTAAGAGATGATGAGATTGCGTTTCTCAAAAAATACGGAAGTATTTTTAATAAAATCATTAAATTTTTTTGTCAAAAATTTTAATTTAGAGTAGGTAGGTACCTATTTCTTAACTTTATAATCAAAAGGGGGCTGTGAGTTGTACATTTGTTTCGGTCATTTCGTTACTCTAATAAGTACCTATACCCATTTTTTTCTATATATGTACCTAATTCCAGTTTCTAAGATCAATATAAGCAAAACATTTCGTGTTGTCCCATTAGAATACAACCTATGTACAGGGTAAGTCACGTAAAAGGTCCACCCCATTTATTTGGGTAATTTTGAATATATTTTTGGTTTTCGGGACTATTCTACATGATTTTTAACGTAGATTACGATTCTGATCAAACATTTTTTATTCAACCAAACATATACAAGGTGTTTAAAAATACGTGTTTATCTTAAATGGCACGCCCTATATATTTCTACATATTACTTATTTATGATACAAACATACAGGTATTATATATTTTTGAAATCCCCTCGAATAGCTGCATAGAAATGTGTAGAAATATATAGGGTGTGTCATTTAAAAAAAACACGTATTTTTAAAATCCCTGTATATGTTTGGTTGAATTAAAAATCTTTTATCAGAATCGTAATCTACGTTAAAATTCATATAGGATAGAGTCCCGAAAACCAAAAATATATTCAAAATTACCCAAATAAATGGGGTGGACCTTTTACGGGACTTACCCTGTACATTGTATCCCAAATTGAGGGTAAATTTTGCTCTCTTACTTATTACCGAAAGTGGAATACTCGGGGAATATTTTGCAAATGTTTCTGGTTTTACTAATTATGTCTTAAAATTCTACATGATCTTCTAACAGTGGTTTTTGTACATAATCGTGCTACAATTTTATCAGATTTGAAAAATTCTTAATATTACCAGCACTTGATTTGATAGAAAATTTTCGTTTACTGCTGACTCAATTTTAATATTGCTTACCTCTCATAACAATTGGGAACTAAGCCCTAAAACCCATTGACAACCATCCAGTAAAATTTATTTGTATTTTTATTCCGATTGGACTGGAACCTTTTATAAAATCGACCCAATTACTTAACCTTTTTGCAGTAATATTTAACGCAAACAAAATAATTTGGACCACCTTGCTTTTATAACTTACCTACCAACGAATCACCTATTTTCTGAATAACTTTGTGCACCAATAACATAAAGAATAAACGAACACAATGAAGGAGGTCTTTATTCTATGAAGCTAATCCCAGGACAAATAGACATGATAGTTAAATCTGTTAATGTACCCCATCGCACATCTGATCTACATGGTTGTCCCATTCCTATTGTAACGATAACGATGTTATCTGTCGATTCTATGCAGTTGTTCCAAGGGTAAGGAACAAATATGTAAATATGATTTTGGCAGATGATGGGAGTAACATTACCGTTGTTATATATCTCTATATTCGACGTCATCGTATGTCAGTCAGTAAGTGTACTTCAAACACTTATTTAAACAAAGAGTCAATTATCTAAATTATTTATACAGGATATGTAATATGTGGGAAGATTGGAATCTTAAGTAGTAATTATGGTAATTACCCAAGAAGTACTTCACTGAAATCTACTGGTCGTCAAAGTTACAAAAAAAACACGAAGAAAAGAAAATAAAAAAATTTATACAGATATTTTTAAGCGCAGTAGTTCGACTTACTACTTCTTGAACTTTTTAAGAAAAATAAAAGAAACAATAATTACACCATTGTCAAGTAGGGTTACAGTAGGCTTTTTGACTTTCTTTTATTTCCAAGAAAAATAGTAAAAAAAAGAATTACATTTAAATTATGCATTCAAATGTTAATGTAACATCACCACATTTGTTTTGTCATCTAGATTGATTTTTTTCTCAGTATTGACAATGAATCATTATTTTAGGAAGGTTAAGAAAATTTAATGACACTAAAAGTTATTTGAGGGATTTACTTTCTACTAATCCCAACAAAAATGTCTTGTGTCGATATCGTGTGTTGTTCAATTTCCCTATTTTGCCCGGCATCCACAGCATCTCGAACACTAGGAATCAGATGACAAAACACGTGGTAATTTTACATTTTAAATTTTGAGTACCTACTTAATTTAAATATAGGGAATATTTTTTTACTATTTTTCTCAAAGATAACTCCCTACATACATTAAGTAAAAATTTAGGTGCGTACATGGTGTGGTCATCATCACATTAACTGTGGACTAGATATAAATTCTAGCCAAGTTTAGTTACCGCGATTTTACTACACACGTCTTGATTTCATTCCACTTTCCTTGTAACTCATAATTTTGTATATTACTGATAAAATATATAATTTTTCATCGTGTACTTTAAGTTCATAATGGAAGGGATATTTATGGGCAGTGCTATTGCTTCTCAAGAATTGAGAGAAAGTAGCAACTATTTAAGTGTCGAGTGCACTTGGCTGGAACGGTTTACAGACATTATTGATAAAACTATTTGATTCGTTTTGGTTTCAAAACGAGTTAAATAAATCTTTGTGATAGGTACAAAAATATATTTTTAAAACAAAATATTCTGTACTTATTTGTAAGTATATGTAACATATCGATTTCAAAAACAATCGTATTTGAGCACCTATTTTTATACAGATCAAGAAAATGTTAATAATATTGAAAATGAACCTTGTACAAAATTTGTTGACATAATTTGTATTGTTGAAGAAGTTATACCCAACCTACCAAAAAATCGACTCTCACACAACAACAAAAACATGCAAGAGTAATGACTAAGTTGCAACAACTGGCAGGAATAATTTCGGAGATGAACACATCGAAATTTGTAGAAAATTATGCAAAAATAGATCTTTTAATAGAACTGTGGAATTTTCATAAAAATAATATGATAATAGAAACAGTATCGAATATGTATCAACTGAAAATTGTGATAAGGATCAACACGCAGTCAATGATGAAGAGACACAAAGTAAAATGAATGAAGTAGTTATTAATAATGAAAAAATAGATTTTATCTAATTTATGTGGCATGGTGTGTGGTGTGGGATATGGTCAAGTCTTGAACGACACAGTGGAGTATGGAATTAGTACTGAAACTAATGAAAATGATGTTACCAATAATGTTCTGGATCCTGCCCAATAATGAAATCAAAAATTTACAAACCATTAAATTGCCTTCAAAAATAAGACAACGCGGACGTCCTAAAAACTAAAAACCTCTTCTTCTTGCGGCTGTTGGTATAAATTCATTAAGCATTTTTATAAATTTATTAAACTTTTCCTTCTAGGGAAGGTATCTAATATAGGTCATGCTGTTCTCACATTTTTACAGTTTTGTACATTTGTTATTTATATTTAATTACTTTATTTTAAATCATGTTAATTTTTTCTTTTGTAAAATTTAGTATTGTTCTAGGTTAAGTAGAGTAGCCTTATGCTAGGCCTATTATAATGTCCTGTATAGTTAATAAAGTCGATTTATTATTATTAATAAGTATTATTAATTATTTTGAGAGTCAATAAACTAACATTCAACACATGAGTAGAAAATCTTAAGTTTTGCATTGTTGCTTCACTAGTCTTAATTTTACTTATGTAAAAATTATGTCATTAGATAAAGTTCTTATTTATATTTAAAGGAAAATGCAATTGCCAAATACATTAAAGTGGACCTCAAATATTAATAGGCAGTTAACGAAAGCCAACACTTTGTTTTGTATTCTTCTTTTACACAGACAAATAAATATCATTTATTTCCAAATTCCGGTGATTTTCGAATAATAATTAACGTCAGAAAGCCGATATATAGCAAATATCAGACAAGATTGTTAATCGCGTCTGTTATTTGCGTATCGGCCGTGTGTCGTTCAGCATTTTTCATTATAAATATATTTAATGATGATTTGTAAGCCTTGCATTTTTCTTCAATACATTTATCGGCCTAGGTGTTATATCAATGAAGAATAGAGTAATAATAAATTTTATTGGCCTAGGCCGATATTGGTGTCATATCAATGATTAATGAAGAATGGATCGAGTAATGATAAATCATAATATCAGAATGGAATAATGAAAAGTTTTTATTTTATAAATTAATTACATTTGCTTATTTAAATAAATTTTTCTGAAAGGCTCTTTCAAATATATCAACCCGTAGTAATTTAACCATAATGCATTAGTAATGTAAAATACATTAAAAAATATATAAAATGCCAGTTTCAAAATAACTCTCCATCCAGCCAGCCACCTTCCGTTTCCGTGTACATAAGTTATTAACGTTTAAAAGTGGATATGTAGATAATGGTGCTGGGAATACTGTCTGTTCAAATACATATGTTTCCGGAGATATGTGGATTTAAATATAAATGCAGTTTTAATCCGTAAAACGTTTTCAGCTTTTAGTTTAGTTAATTAATGCACAACCGCGTTCCTGTGATAAGCGTACTTTATGGGCCTGTGCAACGGTTTGTTATTCAACTCTACGTCGAGTTGAAAGGGTTGTTCATCGTGCTGTACTATTTGATTTAATGGCCTTTGGATTTAATATAATAATTGATTATACTGTGTGCTGTATATCTGTCGTGTGAGAATTATTACACCTATCCAGTGCTAGTAGAACTCGACGTAAAAATAACCGTGCGGTGCACGTTTATTAGCTTTAATGGTTCGCTATGTTTGAATACTTCACGTAATTAGTTTAATCGACGTCTACTATGCGTTTCAAAAATATTGAGTCCTCACTGTAAACATTTATATTCAAATATTCATCATTAATAATAATAACAAAATCAAAATATTTTCATAAAAAATTCTAGATCATAAAGAATAAAATATTGGAAAAGGATAAACTAGACCATTTCCGTGGTGAGGTGAATAATGGTGTACAAGAATGGGTTCTGATAAGCTGTTGCTAGCCGGTGCTGCTATGTTTGAAGGAAGATTCGCAATTTAGGAGTATTTCAGGTAATTATAACTAAGTATTGAAAAATATCTCATATGACTTTACGAGACATAAATTGTAGACGTCAATTGAAGCTTATAGCAAAATTATGGAACAAAAGGAGCAAAAATAAACAAGAATTAAGTATTTATTACACCGCATTCTTTCAATGGCTGTTCCTGGGATACTTAAGCGTCTGGTGAGAGTTTAAATTTGCTGCTCCAAATAAGAAGCAAGAATAATGTGAAGAAAATTTATGGAGCAAAAATATTACGTTGTCATTTTCTTAAACATCATCTAAACCAATATAAAATAAACATCTATCCAAAGAAGTATCTGTCTCAAATAAAGTATAATAATAATAAGGCTTTAATTTTATCGGTGATCGCCAATTTTGTTACTATAAGGTTATGGATTTGTAGAAGAGTTTTTGGATTTCCTTCTGCATCCGACAGAGAATCAAACTATTCCTGTAAAGAAGGTTCTACTTCGGCACTAATAGAAAGTTGAACAAAGTTGGATACCTATATTTTACGACAAACTTTTTATACGTTACTGTTTCTGGAGATGTTTGTTTTTTATCCTTTGCTTTATGTTTGCTGGACGGCGTTTTTGTAAACGGGGAAAGAAAGGAAATCTATATTGATGTAATGCCCTCTCTGAAAACCAGGTAATGCTTTTTCAGACTACTGACCAATTTAGGAATATAAAGAAATTAGTCAGATTCGTGTATTAAAAACTAGTGGAGAGAGATAGGTATAAATGCCAGAAATATTTACTTGAATAAATTAATTTAGTTTGTTTAAGCAGATAGTATTTTGCATTTATTATCTACCTTCCACTTAAAGTAACTTTTAGAATAAGAGACATATTTGATATCAATTTAATATCAAGTTTATTTCACTAACGAAGGATTTTTGAGAAGTTTCTAGGCACCATTGGGTTGACCCAAAACTAGGCTTAATTTTTTCCCAATTTTCCCTTAAATTCTTTTTAAATTTTAGATTTTGGAGGTCTTCCTAGCGTCATTACATTTGATCTGCCAAATTTATTGACATGCAGTCTGTAAGCAACATGTAAAAAACATTCATAGGACCGAATCCAACCATGAAATATCGATAAACCAAAATTATATCTATTTTCAATTAGTGAGCAATTTTCTACATCATCTTGATTCTTAACTTTAGGTTTAATACCAAAAATTTAACACATTCTATTAAGCTCCCCTTGAACTAAAAATGGTCCTTAATAAGAGCAAATTGCAACTTCATGACAAAATAAAACTGACGATGATGTAGCTGAAGACGGCAATAGTTTCGTAGATAACATTTCCTAAATTTTGATCAATCAAAGATATAGGCACAAGTGCTGTGAATAATCCATAGTCAACGGAAGGAAATTTTCTGTTTATACAGACAATATGGCAAGAAGTACCATCATAAACCATTTAATTTAAACGTTAAAGGGGCACTTCAAACCTTTTTAAATAATTTGTAAATTTATACCACAGCGTGGAAGAAGTCATTCCGAATGCCGTTATGTTACATCGGCTTAGGCTATTTAATTGATGTATTGAAGTCACATAATATTAAGCTCATAAGCTGTAAATAAAAATAATTTTCTTATGATTATATTCCCATATGGATTTCCTACGAATCTGAATTGCGAATTCGATTCTAGCCGGTAAACTGTAACTTTTTATCGAAGAAATAATTGGTAGTAGTTTACTTAAATGTTGATTATACCAGCCGGTTCCAGTTTTTCTGGAAATAGACCTTTGTCGAGAATTTTAAATAGAACCCTGAATATTTTTTGACCATTCGGTAGGGCTTAAAATTTCCTTTTCAATAATATATCACAAGTGGCCTTTTGTTTTCAAAATGGTGACCTAGGCGACATTTTGCTAAAAATACTATGGCGGGCTATGACGTCATCGATGGAACTATTGTCAAGCAATTTAGTGAAGTAATACACAAAACAAGTATTTTGATTGGTTTTTGACGAACATTGCAAAAACTTCAATTCAACACCACCATTATTAATTAATTTTTATAATCTCATCCTTTTTCTTACATTTTCGCTAATATTCTAAATAGGAAATGGTACTTTATAAATTTGAACATTAACATATGTATATTTATTATTTACAGGAAAATGCTTGATACCTTATGCGATTTATATTTCTTTCCAAGTAAAACAGAGAAAACCTGAAATGGTGCTTTTTTCATTATATTTAGATAAATGACTTATTTATGTCGCCTAGACCGCCATTTTAAAAACAAATTGCCACTTATGATTCAAAAGGGGATCGAATGGTTAAAAAATATACAGGTTTCTATTTAAAATTCTCGACATAGGTCCACTTCTGGAAAAACCGAAAGTGATTTTCAAATGTTTTTTCATGGAAATTTTGGGTCTTAATGAACTATATCTTTGACCTAAATACCAAATCTGTAAGTTCAAAGACAATAATATGGCGCCTTGTACAATGATTTTGATGTCACCTAGTATATATTTATTAGTGTCTGATTAGAAATGTGTAGTCATCGTCTCTCGAAAGCCTCTTTGGGGATATAGGATGTGTCGCATTTGTTTGTTATTTCGGTACCTATACCGGGTGGCCACGAGTCAATGTACGCCCTAAATTTTTTGGAGGTTTCCTTCCAGGACCTTCCTTGAGATCTTCTAAAATTTTTACCTGAAATTTTGCACAGACCTTTATCTTATGCAGATACACTATCCGTGTAATTTTGGTAAAAAAAAGTCAAAGAGCAAACGGGGAAAAGGGGGGTTGTGGTACCCAACCCCCTTTTCCTCGTTTACGCTTTGACTTTTTGACTAAAATTGCACAAAAAGTGTATCTGCATAAGATAAAGTTCTGTGCAAAATTTCAGGTAATAATCATAAAAAATAACAGAATTATTAATCAAAATAATTTGCAAAATGTAAACTTTAACACTCTGTATAAGGAAACTACGTGCTGAAATAAAAAATCACACCCTAAAATTCATATTATTTTCGTCCAAAGAATCTGTGGTTAACGACTTTACCTACTTTTTCTTATCACCCTGTAGAATTCTAAATTATTATTATTGAAGGTGTTCTGGTTTAAAAGTTTTCCACTCTCAATTAATTAATTCATTTCTCCATGCACACCTAATTTACTCATATCTTAAAATCGTTTCCGTGACCTTAATAACTTAATTGACTAGATTGCCAATCAAGAGCAAAAGATCAACAACGTTGTAGGCGGGACCCATGGAATGCAAATAAAAAAGCATAACTTGAATATTATTAAAACTGATATGTATTAAACGTCGCTGTCAACTTAATTATAACTGTAATATTTCATACAACTACATTAACATATATTTTGTGTAATATCCAATAAATACAATAAATCTGATTTATGTAAGAAATTTAACATTCCAATCATTTTTGAGAAAGACATTCCTAAATTATACAATACTTATACAATAATACATCACTCGGGTATCTAAATTAAATGTTTGCTGTATAAATTTAGGAATATTATTGGTTACAGTTTGGATCCAATACGATCATTTGAACAAAGAAATTCGAGACAAAAACCAAAAACCTCAGACTTGGTATACTTATTTAACTTATTTATCGTTAGAAATTGTAACAAATTTGTTTGAATAATTAAAAACTGTTGTCCAATAGCAAATTATTACTGCAAAAGATTATTGATAAGATGTTAGCAATTGTATCTGCAGAATAAACGAAATACAATAGTTAAAACGTAATTTTTTCATAAAATTTGTTTAAAATATCGCTAAATATCGTTTATTTCTATTCAATTTCTAATTGAAATTTATTACACTTACATTTCCAGTTCTAAAAAAAACAATTTCGTTCACTAAATTATTTAGAACAACTGTTACCATTTGTAACAATTCTTCTTAAATGAATATTATTTATTCTGTAAAGGTATTTTTAAATTCTTAATCATCAGCAGCAAATACCTGAATCATTTTAAATACATTCGCTCAGACATAATACATATTCACAATCCAAGAATACAATGAAATAACTTGATTCTTGCACATCTCAGCCCCACGAATGTTCACATTCAATAAACCGTATAACAAATCGCATTAGGATATTCCTGTCCTACAATTTATAAAGTTAAAAAGCGAAAAATGTCAATTGAAAATAAGACGCCTTTTTGGCGCACACCGACAAGGTTCAAAAACTACCAAAAAGACATTTATTTCGGTGCTGACAGTGTTGATCTCCACTAGATAGTGAATACCACACAACTAGACTCTATGGGGCGCCGTTGGTGGGTAAATTATGTCCCAACCTTTCTATCTGTTTTGACGCTAAATGTAGGTATTTACAAACTACAGGTGAGGTATAGTCAAAACATGGCATTCCTTTTTAAAAATACCGCCCCATTGTGTGCCTCTCCTTCGGAGATATCTGCTATAATTTCTCGTGAATCTTTGACAATTTTTAGGGCCTTGGGAAATCCTTGGCGTGGCGTCTTAAGCAGGTCAACTGAAAAAGGTAATTTTGTAGCCCATTGTTCGATGATAAACTCAAGAATTCATACTAATCGCAGCGATTTGTCAAATATTGATAACGAGGTTTTTACAACGTCGGTCGAATTCTTTGCCACACCTAAATTTTATGTAGCAGCAAAGTCAAAAGGCAAAAAAGAATGACAAAATTTCACAAAGTATATCTATTGAATTTACATTTTTTTCCAATTAATATACTGGTCAGGATTTGAAGTGAGACATTCAAAGAATAGGTCAATTATGGACAGCTATATCTTTCTTGTTATACAGTATGAGAGGATTCATAAGATGCCTAAGGGTAGGGATGTTTCGCTGATTTTTTTTAAATTTCAGTCTAAATTAAAGATTTAAAAAATATTTTTTTTATTATACCTACATCTCCCCAGCTTCAAATAAAAATAGTTATTTATGCAACAAGTGCGTAAGGTGAGATTTTTTCACGAATGGGAATTTCCCATGAGTGAAAAAGCTCACTTTTCGCACGAATTGCATACAATATTTTTTCTACTACCGAAATGCATCTAAATTCTCTAATAATAATGTGAAACGTCAAAACATACCTATTACGTCAAAACTTCATATGTCATTTAAAAATCACAATACTGTTATAGCCCACTTAATTTTAAATGAGTAAAATTAATCAATGTCTATTATTTCTTTGTCTAATGTCAATGTCAAGAATATAAATGAAACTTCAAAATTCAATCATTATTGTTAAAGAATACTGAAAATTAGGTGGTATGTTTTATAATAATACCGTGATATTAAATAAATGGACTACATAAAATTAAATAACCACATTTAACGTTTTTAAAATAAGATATGATTATTATAGGTATGCAACTGTTTAGTATGTTACTTTTTCACGCACTAGTGCGTAAGGTAAAAACTCTTTACGCACTAGTGCGTAAAGTTTACGCACTCTAGAGCGTGCGGAAAGTTAGTACTTTAAGATCGGTAGTAGAAAAAATATTTTTGAAAGCAAAGCAAAGATTTTTCATTGGTCGATAAAAAAATATTTTAACCGGTTCTGTATTACTGGTGATAAAGAATGATCTTATTTGATAACAAATCAATTTTATATAATATAGCTGTTAACCTGAACAAAAATTTCGCAAAGATGTATCGTATTTTGGTAGATTTTATTCATGACAGTAATAATATGACATTATATGGTAACAGTGACGACACACGCCTAATTATTTTTTTTCGTATCAAAGTCTATTTTTAGCTATAATATCCCTAAGACATTGATAATGTACGAGATAATTTTATGACAATCGAAAGCACGTTGCTTGAGGTTGTCATAAAATTATGAGGCATTTCTCAATGTCAGAGGGATATTCGGTCAGAAAATTTTTTGAAAAAATAAAATAAAAATGTCGCAACACAACAAAACAATTATTTATTTATTAAAAGTTTATAGATTGAGAATTGGCATTGCCAAAACGTGACATTTTGATATTTATTTGGCATTTATTATGAAGTTGTCAAAGTTAAGCAATTTTGTTGTCATAGTGATTGAAAATTTCCCTATGGATGGTATTATCGTATGTAATATCATAAGTGCTTAAAATTTTATCGATAAATTTTTTTCGAGAGCGATATTGCCTAGTAATATTAAGAGTGTAAATTGGCCACTTTATTATCTAATTAAATCACGAGCGCTTTAGCGCGAGGGATTTAATTTTTGATAATAAAGTGACCAATTTACACGAGTAATATTACTGTTGGCAATATCGCTCGAGAAAAAATTTATAGGTAAAATTTTCAAGCACGAATGGTATTTGCGGAGAATATTTCATGAATAAATTATTTAAATACAAAAACATGTCTTTAACGACGAAATGTCAAAGTAACGTATTAAGTGACAGTTGACATAAACAATGATTTTATCGCGATAAAACTGTTTCAGGGATTTTATCGATATAATACTGCTGTCATTGGTCCAAATTTAAAAATTGTAGTAGTTTCATTGGTTAATAATTTCTGAGTGAAATAATCAGTAGTAATACCACAAGAGATTGAATTTTCGCGATAAGTCTGTCGATTTATTTCTAACGAAACTGAGTTGCTTGAAAACACCACGAGTCCGTAGGACGAGAGCAACTCAGTTGAATTTAGAAATAATAGACAGACTTATAAGATAAATTCAATCACGAGTGGTATTTTATTAGACTATTTCACGAATAAATATTTTGGTTGATAACTTCACTTGAAGTAGCACCGAAGCGACTCATTTTGACGTTTGTATCTATAATTAATTTTTATCAAACTGTCAAACTTTGCCTTTCCATCCGTATCCATGGTTACGGCCATCCGTATCCATGGTTACGTCGTTGAAAACACCACGCTGATAGACCAATTAGAATTGAAAGACAGTCGGTGTTTTCGCTGTAATACAAGCTGTCTTTGGTTTGTGATTGGTCAGATTATGTGATAATTTTAAGGTGAGTGAAATAGTCAGTGTAATCTTAACATGATTGGGTGATTTGTGTCACATGACAAGAAATAACGAAATTTAATTGGTTGTTAGAACTGTCAAAAAATTTTCAATTTAACAGAAATAATAATTTTCGTCACAAGTTCGGAAGGTGACTTGTTACAGTCGAGTAGATATTATGGACGAGGCTGGAACAACACCTTACGGAAGTGTGTCTAATGATATTTTATTTCATCCCGTCAAATCTTGTATATTAGTATATTTGTATAATTTGACACTTGGTTATTTTCTTATGTCATTTGACATTTGACACTATTTTTTAATTTACGGTTGATTTTTATATGTCAAACAACTGTCAAAAGGTATAATAACAGCTTGTGATTGGTTCGTAATAAGTTTCCGGTGGTTTCCGGTACTTTACCGGCTCTAATACCGTAATGTCTCATTTTCCGGCCGCATATGAATACTGTAATGTTGTACTTTCCGGACGGGATGAAATAAATGCTATTATGCAAGGAGTCAGAAAATATTTTTTTATTTAAAACTGGTGAGATTTACAATACATTTTCAAGAGAGATGAAAGTAGTAAGTACAATACATGTGGCTTTCTAAAACAATTTTAATTAAAAAAAAATTCTTCTTTTTAAAAGTTCTGACTGAAAATTTAATAAGGGTTGTTTGTTTAACTTATTTAAAAATTAATTAGATAAATAAAAATACATTGAAAAGAAAACCTTCCATAAGTACAAAGTACTGACCAAATTTCATTAAGCTATCTTTAGTCACTTTCGAAAAAAAAAAAAATCACTTTTTAGTGCCCCTCCTTTTAGGAGGTCTAGTTTCTCGAGAGGGCTTTACTGTAACATAAAAGACTATACATACTTATTGTTTGATGAGGAATCTACCCTTAAGAGGTTTTCACGTTATTTCGGGACACCCTGTATATAACAGGTACTAATTTAAATAAACATAATAGTAGACAATTTGAAATACTAAAGATACTTTTTTAGATACTTAGTTTGTCTTTGCAAATGAATTTATCAGTAAGCAATTCTTTGAGTAAAATTATTGTCAATTTCTTTACTTACTTTACTTACTACGCTAATCAATAAAATTCCTGAACTTTTGACGATAAATTTCTGTACATTCAAGTTTTCTGGCGAGTTACAGTGATTTCAAATTACCTAATCCATTTCGTAAGCAGTACCCACACTGTATAGCAAACGGATTTCAATGCGAACGCTTTGATATGGTATTCGAAAAACAAATTATAAATGGTTTACAAGATTTCGTGCATTTGTTGTTTGTTGTTGTTTCAAGTTTGCTAGTCTAACATTAGCTCGGCAATCGTAATTTATTTTTCAAACATTAACGGTAATAGATTATCGTTCATTTACAAGCATAAATTGAAAAGCGCTCCATTAATCATAACAATAACATGGACTCCATTTAAACTGGGAAAAGTTAGCAGCAAGCTGTTGTAGGTACGGATAAAAGTGGCATAGAGCAGAGGTGTCGTAATCTATATCTGTATTCTATACTGAAAAGGAAGCTTCATCCTTACTGTAACATTGTATTCACATTTGCACAATACGCGCATTAGCTCATACCATTAGCCCTTATTCAGAGTATGGGAAAGTTGCCAGAGGGACCCGGGAATTATTCTCATTTTTGTTTGACTTCTAGCTAATCATTTTACACACTCAAGAATCGAAATTGGATTTGTGATCTATTTATTATTTTCTATATACCTAATTAGTTTATTATATACATATACTTATTAATGTTAATAATAGTAGTAAACCGGAAATTGACAATATGGATAAAGCAAGGTTTCAAACTCCTTTTCTCTTTCAATTATCAAATTCGAGCAGCAATACATATGAAATGTTTTAATTTCAAATTAAACTAAAATAGTAAGTAATAATAATTTTTTTAAAAGACATTTTTAGGTAATTATAAATAAATAAAAAGATTTTTTAATCTCAACACTTTGCTTTAAGAAATTAATCTGTCCTGAATATAGTTTTGGTTTTAGACAGATTTAAATATTTTAGTCTGGAAATCTTATTCGACCATGACTGTACTCATAAACCAAATTTAATTTTGAGGTAGGGCTAGCGTGGTAGTAAATTTAAGAACGGTTTCCAGAAAATAAATCGATGCTTTACCGCTATTTCTATGGTATTTTGAGTAAATTATCTCTTGCATAATATTAATTACATTACCTCGCCGTGTCAAAATATATTATAAAAATATGAAAACATAAATCAACGAATTAACAGTTATCAAATAATCGAGTACCTGTTGTGTGAGTACTTAATAACGTCAATAAATTAGGACATCAATATTTAATTTAATTCTGAATAAATTGAAACGTAAGAATTAAGTACCAGTTAACATTTCTAAGTAGTCATTGTTGGTGCCAAGTTCAAATATTTAAATTCTGATATTCATTTAACAAAAATTTCATGACACGTTCTTAAAGTGTTGTATTTTTGAGTTCTTATTCATTATCCCTAAGACACGTTTTGTAGAAAATGAATTTCAAATGGTTCCGCGGAAAAAAGACAAAAAGAGATAAGCCATTTTGTGTGAAAACTTTTAAAGGTTTAAAGAATTATTCTCAAAGACCAATTATATATGTTTTTTGCCTATAATTTCTCCAAATATTAAAATATTTCAATAACTGAAAGTACAGGAACTACAGAATTAGCTTAATAATTAGTGGAGGTCAGGAGTCAGAAGAGGTAGCAACATTTTGCTAAAGTTGCAAAACCAACTTCTCCCTCGTTTTCGAGTGTGCTGAACCCGAAAATGATACTCAAAAAGTTTTTCGCCTTGCGCACCCTCTCAAACGGCCAAAAAACATGCCTTTTTTCGGACGGAGAATAAAAACACTTTTTTCACCCCCTCAGAGGGTAGAATCAACCTCAGATGTGGGGTGGTTTTTTTGGCCGCTGGCACTTTTTTGAGTGTCATATTCGGGTTCAGCGCTCTCGAAATCGGAGGACGAAGTTGGTTTTGCAACTTTAGCAAAATGTTGCCATTTTTTCAATAAAATCCAGACTTCTGACCTCCACAAAATGGAATGTGGAGTGGTTTCATTTAAATAACTTAATAAGTTGAGATGCTGGAGGTTAGGGAGTAAGTCAACATCAGTGTCTAGTTCTCTCTTAGAACAAAAGTAGACGTGTTTCGATGAATTTTTAAATTTATTATAGTAAACAACTAAATTTAAAATTTTATACATATTTTCCCAAAAAAATTGTTTATCTATGTGTCGTGTCTGGATTTTTATTACCTTTTTCATATTAACGTCCTGGCAAAGTTTAGCATAGCTATTCTACCATTCAACCAGGACTCATACTAAAACTAATTTCTAGGACATAGCCACTTAATTGCCCCATTTGAGATTCGAACTCGAAAGAGAAATGTAGCGGTCAATTGCAATTTTTTCCATCTGTGCCTTCTGTACTTTCTGTACAATCATCCCAGTAACACGACCTTTGATTACCCACGTTTTCTCCAACATTGCCTAATGCGTACCAGACTTCATTGCAATTTTTGATATTATGAAAGAAAATCATTGGCATATCCGTGTTTATAAATAAACGTGACAAGTACTTTAACAAATGATTTAAAAAAAAATCATATAATTCGACCTATAATTAGACAAATATAACGCTTTGTCATGTCAAAAAATGTCATGTCTCCACAAATGAAAGAAACGAAATTTCTTGTGGCGTGAACATTTTATTTACAACATACAATATACAACAATATTTTAAGTACAACAATAATTTTGCTGAAAATTCATTTGAGTCAAGAAGACAACCTATAAAACCTGCAAATGTAATAGGTCCTAAAATAACCTTCATATTTTATAGAACCCTTTAAAAGTTATTTTCTATTTTGAGGTCTCAACTCATAGGTCATTCTTAAATAAAGTCTGTAACACAAATGATGCCCGTTAATCTGAAAGTATACGACGACTGAACCAAACATTTTTGCAATACATTCCCAAATGTTTTTGATTAGGCTTAAATCCCAGCATTTTGCTCTTCAAGGGAGAACTTAAATGTTGTTTAGATGTTAATAAAGTGCCAAGCTTCCTGGTCTTTGAGTCGATATCCAGACCCATGTGTTCTTCTGAAAATTTTAATGCAAATTTGTATCTCTTAAGCAATAGGCCATAATATGAGGACTCTTTTCATTCAAGAACACCACACATTCTCAACAATTTTATTCTTCTCTGTCATCCACTTAAGCAACTGCATTTCTTCTTCGGCTCCTTTTGCAGTAACAAAAGAATATGCCATTATAGGTAGGTATATTGCACCAATTCATTGTTTACTTGAGTTCATTTTTTGGTACCGACATAGAAATATTTTTCATTGGGTCAACTTGACTGGAAGTAAAGAATATCGTTAAGTTTGAATTTAAAATAATATCTATGGATTTCAAAGGATTAAAATAACCATCCACCACATACACGTTATTTCAGGTAGCTAAGTCACTTTGACAATCTACACTCTGATAAGTGGTTCGAATGCCCGATATCCGGTTAAATGGTCCCTTCGTTCGCCAGATCGGACATGGACACTAGGGTGGAACGAAAAAATAATTTTTTCAAATTTTTTTGAGAATTATTACCCCATTGCAATCAAATCGTGCAATTTAGTTGTTATTAATAACTGTGCTAAAACTGAAAACGGTCCTGGTCTTTTTCAGGTTCCTCAATGGCGTCAAAATTTTAGAAAAAAGATTGTTTTTTATACCATTTCTTTTTGCTTTTGTCTGTTCTTTGGGTAATGATCAATCAACAATCTCAAAATGTGTCTTAATGTACTACAAAATACTCTGCATTTTAATTTAAAAACGTCATTGCCCAAACTTGTTCCTCAAAAGTGTCAAAATACATGCTTCTAGCAATTTTTCCCAAGAATATATATTTTTTTGACAGAGATATATTTACTGTTCTTCTCTATATTTAACTACAAAAGAATGTACATGAAATACATTAAAAGCTTTATTATCACAGAAACAAACAAAAATTCACAGGAAGAAACAAACAAAAAACAGGTCATTTTTAATATAAGGTTATATAGTTATTATCTATTTTTAAAATAATCTGATTTCGTTTCAAATGATGACAATATTTTTCTTGACTTTATACGGGCTTGAATGAATCCATCTCGGTTTTCTTGACCACAGACAAGCTAATGATGCCTCAGTTACAAGATGCACGCATTGTTCAACAGCTTGGGTATTGCAAGGAAATTGTAGAAAACCAGGAAATCTTACGTCCGACACCTTAGTTAAGTATTTCCATTTTAATAGTTATCAGCGGCTCAGTAATATTTTCTTCATTCCAAAAAATTAATCCCGAAAGCGAAAATACCATGCCGCTAAATTACCGGATAAACATTTTTTTTAACTTTTTCTGGTAAAAATCTGCAAGCATCTATTAAACTAAATGTCTTGCCCTTTCAACACATGAAGGCATAAGTTTTATTCGAAACCAAAATGGGGTGTAAACTTCATTATGTAATTTACCAAAATACAAAGAGCTTGTTCGTCCCACTTCCACCATAGACGCCTGGGCTTTGATTATATTGGGATACGCTCTTTATCACGTAATCCCCATAAGCAATTCCAAGACAATGAGGAACCTGAAGATATTAACATAAAGTTGTTTGGGTCGGAGGTACTTTTACAATACTTTAATAATTATTTTAAGCACTATGTCATACAGAAAACAAATTTTTTTAAATGAATCTATGCAGGTAATAGAAACCACAAAAACAAGAAAATTTCGAAACTTTAAGTCCTATCAGGAACCTGAAAATACTAAGATAGGTCGACCAACTTTTGGGAACGATTTTTACTTATCTAAAGGAACATTTTGAAGCTTACGACAAAGTATAATGATAGTAATATATTCTGTACTCTGTGCAATCTTAATCTATACTATATGTATTCTATTTATTCATGCGTGTATCATACTATGTGTATATGTACAGTTATACTTATATGTTTGTTTTGTATATAGTTCTGTTATGTTATATACAATTACCTGTTTGACATTTCTTTGACCATTAGAAAACACTATGTAACCATTACCTAAATTAGTTTGATGACTTGTCTTATATCATGTATGTGATCAAAAAACCAATAAATATTATTATTATTATTATTATTATTATTATTATTATTATTAAGTATTTAAAAAAAAATTTTTTCGTTCCACCCTAATGGACATCCTTGAACTTTTTTTGTGAGGTTACTGTAAATGCAAATTATTCATTACTAAACCAGAGTCTTTAGGGATTACATCAGAGGATAATGGACGACGGTCCTTCCATTACCAGGACAATATCACATAAATTTTAACTAACTTTTGTCAAAATATTCATTTCTTTCATGAAAATGTTCATTTTCAGTTGTTATTATTTTTTGAGTTTATAAAAACCACGACGTATCAAATAATATCTTGAAAAATCAATGCATAAAATATATAATTCATTCAATGTGATTTAACTTTAGAAGTATTCTTTAATTATGTTCATTCAAAAGTTAGAAAGTGGGAATGTACTTTAGATTGGTACTGTATATGTAAATTTAAATAAATTTTACGTAACTGAACTGAACTAAGCTGAACTTTATGTAGTTCGCTTTATTCCAAATATACTGTATTATTGTATGGCTAACCCAAACAATAAATGGCCTCAACAAAAACTTTTTGTATATTTTTATTTGAACACGTGTGTCCCGTTATTTCAATTTGTTTTGTGGTTTTGGTGTTTGTTGTCAGTAAAGAAATTTTATTTTTACCAATACCTGAAAAGACGTTCCTTGTGTAAATAGAAGAAACGTGAAGCAGTTTATTCTCATTCCAAATTTATATAATGTACATTGTACATCATGTCTGTGTATTCTTTTAATTTGTCTGACCTCTAATATTTTCTAGGTTCCTTCCTCATGCTTATATTTCGTAGTTTAGTTAACTATGCCAAGGAAAGTTTATCATCAAAGAGCAGACACTCTTTATTTTATCTTCCCCAAGCAACTCAGCTTTATTATATTTATATAAAATAGAACGTCCGGCCATCGATAAAATAATTGTTGTTATACAAAGTGAAAATAAAACCAGCCACTAACATGCGTGCCGTTTGTCCTTCTATAACTGAATTCGTAACTGATTCTTTCTCAAAATTAATTTTATTTTTAAAAATGTTATTAATAATACAAAACAGTTATTGAGGTTATTGCATTATTTTTGAAAGACGTTCCCCCGGTTCACCAGATCATCTCACATACAAAATAATACTTTAGTTTTTCAATTTCTTCATCTGTCTCGCTATAGCCTTTATCATAATATTTTTGGATGATCTTTTTTAACACATATGTATTACTAATATAGACAAGTCGACTGCAAAAAAGTAGTTTTGTTTATAGGGCTACTTCACCATGCAGCAATTACTGTTGATATGTAAGACACAAATGTTCTCATAAATGAGGCTCTACATCTAATATTTCACTGAAAAGTTTGGATTGAATCTTGTAAGCTTACTTACTTCTTTGAAACAGCCGTCATAATTTTAATAAATTTAGTATTTTCTGCATGTATTTTCATGTAGACCATTCAACAGAAATTGCATCACTGCTACAGCCTTATTGAGCAACTAGACAGAACTTAGCAACTTCCTATGCTCGGAAATTTTATAACTTTATCCTGTAACTAACCCTAACGTGATAAATCAGTTTCTTATCAATAATTTTAAAACAGGTCTCACCCTATAAAGAGGGAGAAAATTTTACCTTCGTCCTTCGTAGTCCAATTATTACTCCTTTCAAACTCAGTTGCATCACATTTCACATCTTTGTCATCTTGGCTTTCTTGTACGTTATAAATATAAATAAATACACCACATGTAATTACGACTCCCTTTATCCCAGAAGGTTCTAGAAGAGCCTTGTGCGGGAGGGGGGGGGGGGGTACCAGGGACACACATCCAATATCCGTGTATAATGGAAAAATCTCTCTCACAGTATTTTCCATTGCCACGACCGGGATTCGAACCCGGGACTTTTGGGTGAGAAGCAGATACGCTACCATCTCGACCATCAGTCATATTATGTCATTAAATTAATGCATTAAATTTAATTTATAATACTGTTTCGTGTTTTTTTAAATTTTTTTAATTGTTTAATGTGGTGTGTGATTATTATTTGTTTTCTTTTGACGTCTTTAACGTATTGTTTTGTAATTTTATATTTGACGAATCCAATTATGAAATTAATTGGAATTGATAGTTTTTACTTGTAGATTGGTAAGTGTCTTTAATGTTTCTTGTAATTCCTATATTCTTTACATGTTTAATAAATTATAGATTCTGAGGAAGGCAGGTTATTCTGCAGAAACCGGTCAATCTAAATACCGAAGGAGTATTTTTTATTTGTCCTACGTCCCACGAACGTTGTATGCAAAATTAAATTTAATTACTACTTGATCACATAGTATACAGGATGTTTCATTGGGAGAGGGACATACGTTAACTATATAGATTAGGGGCACTGAGGTGGTCCCAAAATAAATAACCCATACTTTGGGTCTGTCGTCCTTTATAAAGTATGACTGATGGTCGAGATGGTAGCGTACCTGCCTCTCACCCAAAAGTCCCGGGTTCGATTCCCGGTCGTGGCAATGGAAAATACTGTGAGAGGGATTTTTCCATTATACACGGATATTGGATGTGTGTCCCTTGTCTTTAAATGTGTAGCCCCCTCCCGCACAAGGCTCAACCTTCTGGGATAAAGGGGGTCGTCATTACATGTGGTGTATTTATAACCGAGATTTAGGGTATTTTATCAATTTTACCTATTTTTTTATTGATCGATAACTACAAACCACTCTGTATATTTTTATGACATTTGGCATCCGTATACTATATAACTTGGCGAATCAACTAAGACATTAAAAAGAAAGAAAATCCAGGTCCGGCTTGACCAAAAATTTACAAAATTTTCCATCGTCTAAACACCTTTTATATCTGAATTTTTAAAATTCGTTTCCATATTTCAATTTTTAAATTTTTTTTCCATATGTCAAAAGAGCAATGGAAACTGAATTTAACCATGTCGTTTTTATTTTGGCACAGAAAATTTTCTACAAAAATTTTTAGTTAACATTATATTTTATGAGCATTAATACAAAATCTGCAAAACGTACAAGGGATAGAAATAAAGAAAAACTTTAAAAATTGTCAAACTTTTATTAAGGTGAGTTACAAGACCTGTAAACTGTTTTTATTTATTATTTTGCATTAAAAAGCAAGAGTAGCCCCAACAATAGGAGACGATTGTTTTTTTCCGCAGAAACTTTAGAGGAGAAGCTATATCAAGACGTTCTTTGGCTTCCTCTCACTTCAGGAAACAGGTGACCTGCTCATACAGCTATCTCTCTCTATTGTTTCGATCACCGCTCGTTGAAACGCAACTCGCACACATTTTGAACGTAATGTTGCCAATAACAATTATTGTGTGACAACTGAAGGCAAGACTATAATAAATAGAATTCTTTTAAGTTCATCTGCCAGTAGCAACATTTTACAACAATTTCAGAAAAAATACAATCCGACAGTAGTCCATACCGTTATTATCACGATTCTACGATACTTCACATCTACTTGCATATTCACAATTTTAGAAAGGGCCAAAATCAAAAACACTTATTTAAAAATTGAGAAAATAGGTGAGAAAATTATAAAACGCTCACCACACATCGATTTTAAAGTAATTCGCAACAAAACTTCAGCACAAAGAGAAATGTTTTACTCCCCCGAGTCCCCACAACCGCATGTCGAATTCTCTTGAAAATTGCAGACTAAAAAGACTTCAAACACCGAATTTCATACAAATATCGATTTTCAGCTTTTTCCGATAACTATAACTTTTTTCCTATTTTTCAACCCCCAAATTGAACTCGGCCGGGAAAATTTTTTAAACCCACAGATTTGTCCACGTACTATCAAAAACGCATTTCGATATTTTTTACTCATCGAAACATCAACAAAAAAATCACCCCCGACCACCCCCACAACCGCCTCGTGGATTCTCTTAAAAATGACAAACAAGTCTGAAAACACCAAATAATTTCACACAAATTTTAACTTTTTCTACTAAAATTTATAATTGTTTCTCATTTTTCAACCCCCAAATCCAACTATGTCAAAAATTCTTAAAAACCCGTAAAAACCAACAGATTCGTCCACAAACTGCTTAAAACGCAACTCGACACTTTTTCTCATCAAAACTTCAGCACGAAACAAAATTTTCACACCCGATCTTTCCCCCTCAAATCACATCCGGTATTCTCTTAAAAATTACAATCGACCCGTAAAAAGTTTCAAAACACCGAATTTCACATAAATATCGATTTTCAGCTTTTTTCAATAATTAAACTTTTTTTCCCATTTTTCAACCCCCAAATTCAACTCTGCCAGAAAATTTTGAAAAACCCACAGATTCATCCACATAATTCTTTTTAAAAGCCCAGATCGACTTTGCTCCCCTGTAACTTCACCCCTGTGCATCACAGACTCCAAACTCAGCCCGTACGATGAGCGCTGGTTCAGCCTCTTTCCAACTAGACCAAAATTGAATTTGGTTCTTTCAATAGTGTACGATGTAACAGCACCGAACGCTTTCGTGTCCAAAAAACGTTTCAACCCCCGTATTTTCATCCCCTCGAAATTTTCTAAACTACTTCCAATAGTTTACATTTGCCGAGATCTTCAAAATGACACCAGAAACATGCACATAACATGAATAAAATTCGCAAAAACTGTGAAATTTTCAAGCATCACACAAATCGCTACTGAACTCCCGTATTACCGTTACACCTTTGATTTGTTAAGCATTTTCAATGTTAAAAATTGTTTTGTTTAAAATTACTGTGTTTTAATGACACTTCTGTAAAATCTATGGAATTACACAGGGGTCAGTTTTTAAGCCCCTGTTAAATTATTTAAAATTTTCGTTTAAGATTTCCAATTGATCAGTCTACTAAAGTACTAAATAATGTATCCTTTAATTCTCAAAAGTGTAATGTTGTCTTATCCTTCAATCGAATACTGTAATTATTATTTGACTCTATAATACTGCCCAACCGATCAAAAAATTGGAAATTGTAATGAATTTCTCGCTTGTGTGTCAGAAAGTAATTATTATTTCCATAAAAACATAAAAATCATGCTGATAGTCAATATAAAAAAAATTAACAATTTGTTTGAGGTAACATAACAAACATTAACTAATAGTTTAAAGACAAATTTGCATAATCGGAAACAGCGTTGAAAAGTTCACGTTTAATCTTCAATTGTTGATTAGCTTATTTGTAAAATTGTCAAGACGTTTTGGAACACAAAATATATACAGTCTTATCGTCTTATCTAATTTTACTAACAGTGTTTACTGTTTAGATAATATTACTTTAAATATTGTCTAAAAGTTATTTGTGGCATCTTTCTGTATTTTCTTTCTGTTCTTATTTGGGATTTACGGCCACACTTCTGAACATTAATCTGATAATCTGAAAAATATTTGGATTATTTAAAAAATAACCTTTACGCCTGTGACTTTACGTCAAAGGAACAGTTAAAGGTTGGTTTTCTGACATAAAATATAATTAAAATAAAATAAAAACAATTATGTTTTGCAGACGTTTCGGAAACTTAGTCTGTTTCCTTTCTCAATGCTTAATAGTCTTTCTCTTGTGTAATTCGTGAAATTACACAATTTTAATGTTTATATTATAACCATAGATACTTACTACGCTCACAGAAAAGTTGATTAGATTAGATATTCAAGTTGCTAAGTTCTTCTTTTAGCATCGGTAACCATATTGTACAACAATCTACAGAATAATTTGATACGCATTTGTCTTCATTTAGCAAAATTATTGCAAATAGATATCTAAATTATAACTCGAATCAATCAAAAGGTGTTAAAAGAGGTGTTATAAAATGTTTATATGATAGGGCAAAAACAATTTCTTCTACTGAAGAAATATTAAATACAGAAAAAATATTTATTAAAAATGTACTAATTAACAATCAGTACCCAGAAGTCTTTGTTGATAGAACATTGACAAATATTGAAAATAGAATTAATAATCAGCGCCAACAAGTACCCGAACGGCAATACACAACAGTAACAATGATTCCTTATGTACAGGGATTATCTGAACAACTACGCACTATCGGTGATAAATTTAATGTTAGAACGGTATTTCAAACTACTAACACTTTAAGATCTATACTTACAAAAACAAAACCGGTTAATAGTGATCAAAATTCAAAAAACTGTATTTACAGTATTCCGTGTTGTGAATGTGACAAATATTATGTTGGTGAGTCATCCAGACCCTTCAATGTAAGATTGGGCGAACACAAAAGTTATATTAGAAAAAATGAAATTGAAAAATCAAAAATTTGTGAACACGCTTTCGAAAACGGACATCCAATAAATTGGAATGGAGCAAAAATTTTAACAAAAGAACCGGACAGTAAAAAGAGAAAAATTAAAGAATCTGCAATAATTTTGCTAAATGAAGACAAATGCGTATCAAATTATTCTGTAGGTTGTTGTACAATATGGTTACCGATGCTAAAAGAAGAACTTAGCAACTTGAATATCTAATCTAATCAACTTTTCTGTGAGCGTAGTAAGTATCTATGGTTATAATATAAACATTAAAATTGTGTAATTTCACGAATTACACAAGAGAAAGACTATTAAGCATTGAGAAAGGAAACAGACTAAGTTTCCGAAACGTCTGCAAAACATAATTGTTTTTATTTTATTTTAATTATATTTTATGTCAGAAAACCAACCTTTAACTGTTCCTTTGACGTAAAGTCACAGGCGTAAAGGTTATTTTTTAAATAATCCAAATATTTTTCAGATTATCAGATTAATGTTCAGAAGTGTGGCCGTAAATCCCAAATAAGAACAGAAAGAAAATATTACTTTAAAGTTAGCTTCATTCGAGTGCATTTAATGACGATAGGTAGGTATTAGCAAAGCTATCTTTGGTATTAGCAACACAAATTATATAACTGGTGAGGTGCTTTCAATATATAATGCCCAATGCACAGAGGTATCTCCTTTCAGGCAATTCAACATTTGTGGTTAATCTTGGCAGAGGGTGTTGAGCGAGAAAAGTTAAGTGATGCTCTGTATACACGTGTTTTGTGTTTGAGTTTTTGTTAGACTACAGCTGCAAAATTTGTAAGACTTTTCTCAGCTCCTAGCACAGGCCCATCAATTCTCTCTTCCACCTTAATTGATTGTAACAAACACTGAAAACATGATAGATAAATGATGTCCTGGCGTGCTATTCCTTATTTGTGATATATTTTTCATGGCAAGGCAAGGCAAAGAAGCAGCTGGAGCGCCTTATTTAAATATTGTGGATTCGTTGTGTAACCTTTTTGATGTTTTTATGCTGTAAATGGATTAAAGAAATACGTAGATGTCAGGTAATTTAATCCTGAACGCATATGAAGATTGAATTATTGTATTTTTTTATTTACATTCATTCAGTATTTATTTTTATTCTTTAGCGCGTGACAGGTTAAATAAAAAATATACTTATTTTTGTATGAACAGGGTCATTGGTTATATTTTAGCTACCCATCTTTTAATCTGAGAAAAAAAAGTCAAATACAAAAAAAAATGAAGTGTAGTTTATTTTAAAATTTAAAATTTGTATACAGGGTGTTCCAAAAACACGTGGCATACCAAACTTACATTTTCTTAAATGGGACACCTGTAAATTATTGCATTTTTGGATGCTACGTCATATTCTTCAACTTTTTATACTCTATGTCTAAAGTTAACCATTTTTCAATAAATGATAGGTAAAGATAAACCATAATTTTGTAATAATTTAATTGTTTTGAGGGACTCGTGCTTAATTCCTATAGTTAGGCATGAAAACAAATAATGCGACAGGCATTGCATGCCATCCATTTTGATTTTCCGAATACATTTTGTATTTCATTGCAAAATGGTTTATATGAATAACTGAAGAATCGATCGTCGGAAGGAGGACACAATTTTGAACATTTCTTTAAAAATAATTACTCGAATAAATATTAGTGACCACCTTTAAGCAAATTTGAATTTCCTTGCTAGTTACCAAATACATATTCAACTGAGGATTTTTTTACTTTGTCTCTAAAACCACTGGTTTTAATGGAAATATGTACTACACAAAGTACTTAGAATTAAACATACTTTAATATTATACCAAAATTTCGGTCATCGAAAAATATGTTTCCGGCGTCACGACGCCGCTGTCATTGGCAACATTTGAAAGGCAAAATAAAGTCACCAACTTTAACGACTGGCTTTTACAAAATTTGAATATTTCTATTCGTTACCACAGGAACCTGGGGAGTTTTATGTGAATCACCTTGTACATACATGTAATGAGCGACTCGGTAGCGTAGTGGGCTAGAACGTGTTGTATCTACCTTGCTTGATCTATGGGTTCAATCCTCACTTGCAACACCAGCAATATTGGTTGGTGATGGATGGTGTGTTATCGTTTTTTCAATGTTTTACCGTATACAAACAGCTTTGGCTTTCAATTAGGAAGTTACTTAATTTATGTGTTTTATGTTTTATAAAATCACATTAGATATGGAAAATGTCTAAGACGTTTTCGTTTATATAAATACTGGAACATTTGGTTACAGTTATGTTTATTTGAATACTTTCCCATCTTGTGGCATAATGAATTTTAATATTTTAAAATACATTTTAGCATATATATATGATTTGTTGAGTTAATTTTCCAGTATATTAATACTCATTTATTTTATCACGTATTGAGGTTACAATTAGATATTTAATTTGCCACAATAATAATAATAATAATAATAATTTATTCACCAAAATGAAATACAAATTTAAGTACTATTGCCTATAAATAGAAAATAATATTTAGCAAATAAAAAAAATCCCACGGAAGTAACCTTGTGTGTGGGTGAATTTTTACTTACATAAAACATATGATTTAACAGAGCAGTTAAGTACAAAAAACATTTTTAATAATTAATAAAATGAATGAGAGAATTAGAAATAAAATGAAATACTATTATTCCTTTTTCCTAATTAAGAACCTTATTATATAAATATTCAAAAAATAGTATATATACTCTAAGAATTTTTTACATCAATTAA
This sequence comes from Rhagium mordax, assembly GCA_963680705.1. Lineage (NCBI taxonomy): Eukaryota > Metazoa > Arthropoda > Insecta > Coleoptera > Cerambycidae > Rhagium > Rhagium mordax. The sequence continues at coordinate 23,285,572 of OY796657.1, read as the reverse complement.
CTGATGGATGTAGTTTCTTGGTTTATCCTGAATCCACTTTTTTATCCGGTTTTTAAATAAACTAATTGAATTTAACTCTTTTAAACATACAGGTATACAATTATATATTCTGGGTGATAAAAATATATAACATCTTTGGCCAATAGTTTTTAGACACTTTGGTACTTTAATACATTGCTTTTTATATCTGGTTTCATGACTATGTTCTATTTTTGTAATATATGATTTTTGTTTTTGCTGATTAACCAAAATAGTCTGACAAAATAGTTGACGTAAATCAAATAGTTTTGTGTCCCTATATAATTCATCAGAAGAATATAATTGAGGTTTATTATAAATTACTTTAATTATACGTTTTTGAACAGTTTCCAGTTTTTGTAGGTAATTGTTAGTGACACCTCCCCATGCTAGTATACCATAATATAAATGACACTGAACAAGGCCAAAGTACAAAATTTTTAATTGTTCTACATCACAAAATTTTTTAAAAAGTTTAAATATAGGTAATAAGTATCTTAATTTTTTTGTAATGTTATTGACTTGTATATCCCATCTGAAGAATTGATCAACAGTGATACCTAAGTACTTGATGTGTTCGGCAGACGTGATGTCGAAGGTATCTTGACCACATTTTACTGAAATTTTGTTAAATGTAGGTAAGTTTTGTGGATAACTAGTAAATGGTATAAAATATGTTTTCTCTGTGTTTATGGTAAGTATTTTATTTCTGAAAAAATCTATAATAATTTTAAAGTCCTTTTCAACCTTGTGTTTCAGAGACTCCCAAGATGAATCCTTGTAAATGATAGCCGTATCATCCGCGAAGCTGACGATATCCCCTGAACTGGGTAAGTAAAATAAATCATTTACATATAGCGTAAATAATATCGGTCCGAGGACTGTACCTTGTGGTACTCCGTAGAGTACACCTTTTTCCTCACTAATAATATCATCTATCATTACACGCTGAGTTCTACCAGTCAAGTAACTTTTAAGGAGGTTATAAGCAGGTCCGCGGAAACCGATTTTCTCTAAAGTTCTCATCAAATTTTCATGACAAACAGTGTCAAACGCTTTCGCCAGATCAACAAAGACACACAGTGCGGGTGTACTTTCATCTATTGCTTCATATATTTTTGATGTTAAATATGCTATAGCATCTTGTGTTGATCTGGCCTGCCTAAAACCGAATTGCTTGTCGGATATGAGATCGAATTTATTGGTATAACTACATATACGATCTTTAACAATTTTTTCTAAGACTTTGGCTATATTTGATATAAGAGATATGGGCCGATAATTTTTTATGTGTAATTTATTTCCAGATTTGAATAATGGTTTTATAACTGCGACTTTAAATATATTTGGAAATATACCACTCGTTAGAGATTTATTAAAAATATAAGTTAAAGGTTTAACAACAAAATCAATAATTTTTTTTAATTAATAATTAATTATTGAAGACATTCATTATTTAACTAAAGATCAACATTCATACTTTCATTATTTTATATTTAATTTAATAATTTTCCATTGTATATTATTGTACTATTTGATGTGATTATGAAAACACTCTTAAAATTGGATTTTTATTTAAAATTTAAGTGATTTCATACTACTTCATTATCTTCATTAAAATAACAACAGAAAATATTAACAATATTGATTAAATATGATTTGGTAGATAAATTTTCAATAAAGCCTCATCAGAATACATATCAAAGTTATTTCTTGCATAAAACACCAGTTACAGGTGATTTTTCGAAATCATCATATGAGATGATTTATTGATATATTAATATTGAGCTGTTCCTAGCACGTGGTAAGCGTTATTATTAATATCCCAAAATAAACCATTAATAAATAAAGATAATACAAGCATTTATCATTTCCTTGGAGGAAGCCCTTGAATTTAGTATCATGATTTAAAATAGTATTATTGACATTTTTACTATTCCAGCGATACAAGCAATAATTCAAGACAAATTTTATGATCCCTATTCGAGTAGTATCTATTTAACTAAAGTAATTTGGCCAAAGAATTACCTATTGGAATTTATGTAAGCCTTCCTTGAACATCTAGTCGGGACGTCCTATATATTTACATAATAATATAAGGCTTCTTCACGTAGACAGAGTATTATTATATAGTTAACGCATTGATTTACAACACTTGAATGTCATAAAAATTTAATTTGCAATAATTCAAAATTAAAAGTATACTATTACTTTTAACGGTCTCAGTTTATTATATGTGTAATTAACAAATTTATTAACAGTAATAACACGGTATTATTAAATCTGCTGTAATGGAAAATATAATCAATTAGCTAAGTAACTGAAAATAATGTCCAACATTAATATTTTGCAATTTACTGACTTTAACAGCTAATTGCTATATTAACAAAAACGCCAAAAGCTTCGTCTATATCTATATATGACGAGAAACTCAGTTAAGTTACAACTGAAGAAAGTTGTTGAGGCCTTTAGGAATATTACTATCTACTTATTTATCGTTTTAATTAAATTAAATTAAACACACTAGTTACTTCGTGCGGCAAAACTGAAAAATATAGTATTGTAGTATAGGGGGGAATCGAATCCAATTATTCATTGGACAAAAATATTCAAAGATTGGTATGGATCACCCCAAATTTTATTTAGGAATCAAAATACCACTTTCCAGTATCCCAGGATAATTAATGCGTTTTATAAATTTTTTTTATTAATTTTTACTTTTTAGAATTTCTTCCAATGAGAACAAAATGACAACGACTTTCTGTTAATATATTAAACAATGAAACACAGTTTACTGAATAAAAAAATTAACCGTCAATAGAGGAAAAAACTTGCCAGTGGACAGAGACACCAAGACAGGAACGCCACCAAAATAAAAGTTAAGCGAATTTTTGTCTCCAAGGACAGTGCAGCTTTTCGGACTTATAATGCTCATCCTCTTAATCTAGTGTGTGTCGCCTTTCTTGATCATTTGTTTAATGTGTTCACCAAATGTCCCTTTATCATTCACTATTACTCCGAGATATTTTTTTTTTTGGTAATATCTGTACAGTGTACATCCAAAAGTTTGAAAATGACCTGTATTTTTTCCCTTTCTCCTTTAAGGATAACTGCCTCCGTCTTTTCCGTGGCTAGCTCCAAATAATAACGTTTTATCCACGCATCTATAATTTTCAATGCGTCGCCTGCCATACTAGTTCTTCTGCTCTGTCTGCTACTAACGCTACAGCGATATCGTCAGCAAAACTCACAACCCAGGTTCAATCCGGCATTTTTTCTTTTAGAAAGCCGGTGCCATCGTACACGATATTCCATATTGTTGGGCCGCGTACCGAGCCTTGCGGTACTCCAGCTGTAACATCCAGAACTTCCCCTCTTTCAATTTTTGACGTTCTTTCTTTTAGCTAGCTGCTCAGAATGTTTACCAGATTGAAGGATTTCCATTCTCCTTAGCTCTTTTATGATCTTTTCCTATGGTGCTGTATTGCAAGCATTTCGAACATCTAGTGTTAGTAATGCTCCCCACTTCTTGACTCCGTTGTCATTGATTAACTGTTTCACTTTTTCCACTGCTGAAAGTGTTGATTTGCCTTTGCGGAAACCATAATACTGGAGGTCTGATCATCTTTCTGCGTTTTCCATACCTGCTTCCTGTCTTCGCTTTATCAATTTCTCGTAGCTTGCTTATTGTGGTAAGTAAGCATATTCGGTCTATACGCTATACGTATTTACCATTTTTGGTAGCTTTTTTCCAGTTGCTTGAGAAATTTTGCTCTCTCAATAGTCTGTTCAAGATGCTCAGGAGCCTGTTTGGTGCTATCTTGTTGAAGGCTTCTGCAGGAATACCATCATGACCTGAGGCTTTTCCGACCTTAGCGCCTTATTTAATTCGTCTTGTGTAAACGGATCTATCCTTTCTACTCTTGCCAAAAAATGCTCTTACTGACCCCTGAACTAAAAGTGAATGCCCCTGTACGACTTTTTAGAATCAAGTTATTTAAGTGTCGAAGATAATTTTCTGCAATTTATATAACGAAGTTATATTAAGAAAAATAATAACATATACCTAGTAAGTGGATACCTATATGGATATTATCCCAGGTGAAGAACCTTTACATCATAAAACATGTTATTAAGTGGGGTAGATTAAACTACAGACGTCCAAGTTCTTCCTGTGGACGAATAATTCTAACTCATCAAGATTTTATGAATAATTCATACATTTCATAAATTATAAAATCATGTGGAGTCTCCACCTTTTATAATATATTATTTTAATATGTTTCCTATAAAGTTCTACTTCTACTAAATTAATCATAAATAATATTAAATCGATTTACTGACATTTTTAGTAAACGAGGACTCTTGCATTTATATGTATAACTTATTCGAGTGCAAAATAGAAACTTATTTTCTTCTACAAAAGGACGACAAAAGCTACGAAAAATTTAAGCGCCTTCTTTAATTCCCCGCTTTACATGGGTAGGTATATAGATAGCGTCAAGCTCCTTTGAAGAAAGTCTTAGATCCATTTTATTGAATTGTGTTCTCAAAGGTGGGTCTAAGGGCCTAAAACAGCTACCTCTTCCATCCATCCCACGGTTAATACCAACCTTTTCCGCTATCGTATATCGAAGCCTACCTAATAAAATTTCTAGATGACCAAATGTGAGTATTTAATAGCCATAATATTTCTCAAATTTCAGTGGAAATAACATCTTGACTCTAATTAAAAAGGCCCATTTCTCAATGACATATAAACATAAAAATAAAACTCGAAAACAAATTAACCGAGATAATCCACTTAACTTTTGGAACATAAGAAACGTCGCCAACGTTTTCAGAAAGGAGTGGCGTACTGCAGAATTTTCTTCATTCCTTATTCAATAATTTATTTTTCAATTTTAACCATTATTTTACTTCTTGAGAAATTTTACTTAAAAAGATACATGAATCGATTCCAGGCATATTTCGTTGGAAATAGAGACTAGTCTAAAGTGAGTCGATGCCTATAAAGAAAAATATTTTTTTCCGTAAGTACCTACGTCTGTTTCTAATACGTTGGGATGTGAGTTTATAGTAATTGAAAGGCAGATGCGATCTTTATATCGGATATTGAAGAATCGAATATTTTGAAAATAAATATTCGTATACAGACAGACAGAATGCTGGAATTTCTTTTAAAAATTTTTTTATTGAAAATTTACATACTTTAAATATGTAGCAAGGACTTTTTGTTGTAGGTCTAGAAGTCTTGAATTTCTTTAGTTTAGAAACTATTAGTTGTATTAAATTCATTAAATTTTAAAATAAACACATATAGGTAATCAATATTTAATAGGACTAAAGAGAGGCCTTAAAAGAGATATGCATTTGCCACTTAAACACTTTGAAACTATAACTTCATCTCCAGCTCATCCCCTAGCGGATCTTAAGTACGCCAATGCCTAGATCAAGTTCTTACAGCAGTCAATTTATAGCTACTTGGGGCTCCCTTTACTGATCTGAATGCAGATACGCACATTTAAAAACGTTCCTCGAAGCCAGCCACCTTTTCTAAAAAATGGCGGTTATCTCCTCTTGGAATTCCTGTTCGACATGGATCATTCTTTTCTTTGCGAAAGGGCATTGTGTTAGATTCAGTTCGAAATTTTTCATTTTTTATTGCTGACTATAACTCTTAGCGAACATCTCGACTCAAAAGCTTTGTTTGTCATCAAAGTGTAGTGCAGAAAAGTGTAGGTTTAAAAGTGTACAAAATGTTAACTAGTGCAGATGTGTAATTCTATAACAAACAACTTTAGAGTGTACGTACTCTTGTCAGAAAATCAACATAACCTATAAATAATAGCAATAATAGATTCACTACCAGTATCTTCACTCTCATCATTAAATAACAGTGACAAAATCACATTATTTCAATTCATACCTCTGTCAGACAACCTGTTTCAGTAAATCTCAAACTTTAAACCACAGAACAGCTTCAAACTTCAACTCAGGTGCCTGCGCTGCACTATCGACACTCGTTACACCTCCTCAGGAGTCAGTGACAAAAGTGCAAGAAAGTGTACACTATACTGGTATACCAAACGGCTAGCACTGTCTGCACTAATTTATAACAAACGACTTATTGGCAAAAAGTGTAAAAAAGTGTACACTAGTGGCTGATGACAAACAAAGCTAAAGTTGCGCTTTAAAGTTTTTTAGAATCATTAAATCACACTATCTAAATATCACAATTCGCCTTGTTAAATTTGACAGTGGTTTACCTAATAGGTATTCATTATAGATATTTAGATATGAAAATCAAATGTATACATTTTTAAATAATTTTAAATATAATTAATTCAATACGAATAGTAAATAGCAAAAATGTATCAATTAAATGATGTGAACAATTTACAGTAATTTAATGGATTTATAGATACATATTTGAATAACATGGAGAAAATAATTCACTATACAAGTGCCTTTTGGATATACTCCATAAAGTTAAAACGACCTACGCGTACTTCTAAAGGCAAGAAATAAAGCCATAACGCAAGAGAAAGAAAATATGGTAGCAAATAAGTTTTATAGCAAAGCAAGTTGTTTCATATTTAATGTCCAGAAAATAACAGGCGTATCATAAAACCCTCCTCAACTATAGCTGTCCAACAATAGAAGGAATCATTATGTCCGCACAGGCAGAGCATGAAAGACATAAAAAGTGAAATATATATAAGTATGCAAATTACGATGAAGTAAGGTTGCAATTGTAAAGTGTCAATCAATGGTGGAATTTGCGGTCTGTTAAACCCGCCCACGGGAGCAAAATGTTTGGAATCATTTTATAAACACAAAGGCATATTGAATATTTAACATACCCATACACCATTATCCAAACAATGGTAGTATGCCTTGCTGTTGTCGGTTCTCTTCTTTTTTGTACTTGGGTGGCAATTGTTTGCATCATTGTCGAGATCGAGGTTATTCTGTTGTTTAGCAAACATCTTTCGGAATATACAGTGAGCAGCAAATGTATAGACCAACCTTGTAATGCTAAAAAGGGTAAATTTGTGCATATTATGACATCATTTTGCAATATAATATCTCTAAAGATATGGGGTGTAGGGCATTTCTAAAACGGCGATATAGATTGTTTTTGGTATTTTCTGAAAAGGACCTGTTTTCTGATTTCGCAATGTCACAAATGTGTGGTTGCAGATGAAAAATTTTTAAAGAATAATTATTTACAACTTTAACTATTACAAAGAAACCTACATGATGGAAATTAAATAAAATTCAGATATTTCATTAATTTTAAAAACATCTTCTAGTATTTTTGAACTGCTATCGTCTTTGCAAAATAATTTGGTGACATGTATAGTATAATGTCATAAAAGAATTCCAAGTTAAAACTTTCAATACACAGCGACACTTAAAAAAAGTCGGCTTCCAAAAACCGGACCCTTTTTTTTCGATGTATTTTGAAACCGAAATCGGCCATTAAAAATTTCGCATCATTTTTTGACTACAAGGCCCAGACAGTGTAGAAACCACCTTTCTTAGATATCATTAAAAATTTAAACTTTATAAAAAATTTTTTGGTCTTGTAAAGTAATTTTTTATGTTTAAACCATCAATACCCACATTTTTGAGGTCACTGATCACGATTGATGATGTAGGAATTCCACTTCGATAGCTGCCAACTGTCAACCAGTCAAACTGTATGAAAATTCAACATTTTGAAAAGAAGTTTTCTTTATGTGTAAACCATCAATACTTACGTTTTTAGATAACTGATCACGATTTTGACGTGGGAATTTTATTTTGACAGCTGCCAACTGTCAAACTGACAGTGTCTAAATTTCAATATTATGAAATTAAATTTTTTGTGTAAATCATCAGTACCTACGTTTTTGAGGTCACTGATCACGATTTTGATGTTGGAATTTCAATTTGACAGCTGCCAACTGTCAAACTGACAGTATCAGAATATCAACATTTAAAAAAAAGTTTTTTATGGGTAAACCATCGATATCTACGTTGTTTTAATGACAATTTAAACAATTTTACAAATTGTTTGATTGAAGATGATTGATGAAGAATTGGAAACCAAATATTATATGCAACTTATTGTTTTTAAATGTAGTCATGGAAAAATAACAGTCCTCTTCATTTTCTAGTCGATTCCATTTTATAGGTTCTTTTATATAAATTCCCTTTCGTTCCTGATATGTTATTTTACTTTTACTTTTTCCGCCTTTTCTTCCATTCTGCTAGCTTATCAACATTACTACAACTGTTGCAAATAATATTTTCAATTAATATCATCTTGAATCAACTGACGATCAAAACAATCTGTGTGAAAATGTTTTAAATCATCATTAAAAATAGTATGTATTCATAGTTTACACATAAAAAACTTCTTTTTAAAATTTTTAAAATTCCATACTATCAGTTTGACAGTTGGCAGCTGTCAAAATGAAATTCCCACATCAAAATCGTGATCAATGACCTTAAAAATGTTAATTGATGGTTTATACATAAAAAACTTCTTTTCAAAATGTTGAAATTTTCAAACTGTCAATTTGACAGTTGACAGCTGTCAAAATGAAATTCTCACATCAGCGTCGTGGTCAGTGACCTTAAAAACGTGAGTATCGATGGTTTAAACATAAAAAAATTAGTGTACAAAACCAAAAAAGTCCTTTTAAAAAGTTGAAATTTTTAATAAGAAGGGATATTTCTACACTACCTCTGGGTCCTGCGTAGCCATAAAAAATGATGCGAAACTAAAAATTTTAGTGGCCGGAATTTCTCTTTCAAGCGATATGCCACATGATGTGTCTGCGATACGCGGTACCATGATATGAATGAAATTGTACTGACTATTTCTCTCACCTTAAAATTATCACATAATCTGACCAATCATAAACCAAAGACGGCTTTTATTATCGCGAAAACACCAGCTGTTTTTCAATTCAATCAATTCAATTCAGTTGCTTGAAAACAGCACTCGTCCTGCGGACTCGTGGTGTTTCCAAGCAACTCTGTTTCATTAGAAATAAATCGATAGACTTATCACGAAAATTCAATCTCTTATGGTATTACTACTGAAAAGTTGTAAACTTTTTGAGCTCACTGTAACGTAACGGAACAGCATATTGAGATCTGATTTGTGTCTAAATTTTCCAAAAACAAGTTATATTATATCTAACGAAATCGACCATTTTATACTGACTGAATTAAGAAACGTCAGATCTATTTCATCTAATTTTTTTCAAATATTTAGTTTCTTATGATACCAAAGAAAAAATATGTGTCTATCTATCTTGGATGCGAAGATATTTGATAAAAAAGTGGCATAATTCAATATTTAATAAAAAATGGACCCTTAAGATAGCCTCCAAATTCATCAAATATACATCACTTATAAAAATAAAATGAAATATAAAAGTTGTACCTCAGTAACAAAAACTTCTAGTACAAATAATAAATTTTAAATTACAAAATATATAATATAGGATATGCAAAATATGCATTATTCAAAATTATTTAACAATTTTTGAAAATTTGTTGTAATTTTTTTATTTTTGTTTAATTGTTGTTGGTGATTAGTCTGATTATACCGGATGACAAGGAGACATGTAACACTCTGTAAATTTGCTATTTAAGAAGTTAAAGTTTTGAATTTTTGGGAAAGTTGTATATTGCATAATTATCCTTTTTTGAGCCAATCAAACATTTTCTTCAACTTCCAGTTTAAGCGGAAGTGACCCAAACTCTTTTATTTTAAATAGTAACCTGTATATTTTTTACCTCCGCCATCTTGAATTTAACTTAATTAACTTTCTAATGTTATATTTGAATTCGGCAACCCAAAAAAGCATTGTATACCAAAAGTTGTTATAGCTGGCACAAAATAAAAACCCGCGGATCAAAGGGTTAGTTCGTATTATTGTTTGACAAAATAACTGAATGATAATTTCATGACTTTCAATCCATCACATTAAAGATTAACCATTGGTTGTAGTCCATATCAAATTTTGAACGAATTAGTTGATCGATAACAAAGTTACAGATTTTTTACAGAGAAATGTCCATTTTGCCCCACTGTGGGAGGGGGAGATTCAAGTGGAATACAATGTTTAAAGATTAACAGGCCCAAAGGCTAATGCGTTGCTTTAGATGAAAATATTAATTAGCATAAACACAAATATAAATTAGCCGGCATAATAACAAATTTGTAATATGTGTATATTTTTCTAAATTACATGGTTGGGTGATGAGACCCAGCTAGCAGAACATACGACAATGTTTACATTAACATAATAATTACTACAAACACAATTTAATTTCATTATTACTCTAGGAAGTACTTCACACTCTCGAATAAAAACCAGCACTTGTTCAATTATGAAATGCATTACACAATCTTTTTTACTATAAATTAAGTCACGTATCAACCATTGAAAAAAGAAATTATGAGAACGTTCTTTGTGTGCGGTTTATTATACAACGAGTAAAGGGCGTTACAAGAAAACATATTAATCAAAAGTATGTTTTAAGCCAACAAGGTGTCCACGTTGGTAACAAAAGAAAGATACATGTTACGTCCATTATGAAGTGCTATCTGGCTCAGCACCAGGTTCGTGCCAGTCATTCTCTGTCGGATTTGTTACCTTTCCTCTAATGACCAGCCATTTTTAACACAGATTATACGTATCATGCTAAGGCTATAATAATGCTTCTATGATTTCTTTTTTAATTCTGGATATTTATTACTTTTTTTACTAAATTATACCGAGATCTTGTTACAGGTGCAATAATTCACTAGTAGTTAGTTCATTCACACTGGGTGGTGCTAGAACTTATTTGCTTCAGGCATGTAAAAACTCAATAAACAAGAGCTTTTTATGCAGAGAAATTCGATTTCTGACCGAACTGACAACTTGAAGTCCACGTATTAATTAATACATATATTTTTCTCCGCATTGTCTTTTGTCTATAATGTTGCAAACCTTATCTCGATTTCGTTTAAATTTTCTGATCAAGGATGAATGAAGAATGGATAGAATAATATGCTAAAATATGTTTTGTTTCTCTCCAACACAGTGATTTCATATTGCATTTTGTGCTATGAGCCTATGAAAAATGTATGTTCTATGTTATATTATTATACAGGGTGTTTCAACCAAAAATAGATACCCTAAATAGCTTTGAAGGTAAAAATTTTCTGAAAAATTGGTGAAACACGAATACATTTTAACGTAATACTTGTATACCTATGATGATAGGTAAAGGAATGATGATTTCTCTAACCTATACAATACAAAAAATTCAAATGGCAAGGGGGTTCGAGTGATACATCTTTTAAAAGTCCTTTCAATTCTCTACTTAACTGTATTTTTTTAACTTTTATCGACGCATTCCTGAGTGAAATAATTGTATTTTTGATGATTGCACACAATCGAAATCGTTTGAATCAATTATCTAAAATATACGGCACTGAGTATTGGAATTTATAAAAAAAAAACAACATTTCTTAGTGCTCTCAAATAAGCACAAATAGAAAAATATAATATTCATAGAAGTATCTGACAGTCCTTGAAAATTAATTTATTCACAGCTAATTTTATATCGAGGTACATTTTACCATAGTGAGTTCTCAACATGGTTTATACCCTTCAGGAGAGAATAGAAATTATCAGCATTTATTTTACCAATGATAATTTCGCTAGTACTACGGCGCGCATATTTAATCACCCAGATAGAAATGTTGGTTTTCAGTATAGTTTACAATAATTATTGATGAAAACATTTAAGGAAACGAAAAGCATGAACCTCAGCGACCGATTGGGAATGAAGCAGTCGAAGTGGCAGTTCTGACTAGCAGATGGATAATATCCAATCGATAAAGAAGATATTTGAGGCTTCCGGTGTGCCACGAAGCAGTGTCCATCGAATTGTAAAGGCCCACAAATGTCATCTATATAAATTTAAATTGGTACACGAAGTAAATGAGGATGACCCCAATCGTCGCCGTCGGCTTCAATTCAATCTACTTTACAGTACGTGTCTTTCTGATGAACATTTCGTCTAAATGGGGAGGTAAACATGCACAATTGTAGGTATTGGAGTGAATGATAACAATCCACATTTGTTCGTGGAAACTCATACTCAAAGTCCTCAGAAATTAAATGTTTGGGCTGGTATCTTAGAGGATCACATGTCAGGCTGTTCTTTACTCCTGACAATTTAAATATCGAAAGTTATCTCTTTTTCAACAGGATGGGGCACCCCCACATTTTGCTATAGCAGCAGTACGTCAATTTTTGTATAATTGATTTCCTGAGCGATGGATTGGAAGAAGACGTCCTGTGGAATGGCCCGCCAGGTCACCCAATAACTCTCTTGGATTTATGTATGTGGAAATAAAAGGTATTTGCAACAAAACCCGCATCTTTGGTTTGGAAGAGTTCTGTGAAAGATTTGTTCGAAAATGCCGTTCATATGTTTAAAAAGGTTAATTTAAAAGTTTAAAACAGATTGTACTATACTACTACTGTATGGAACTCGGTGGGGGTCAGTTTTAACAATACATACGTTAATTTAAACTACATCTTTTATTTCACAACATAAAATAATGAAACAGTTATTTCTCCGGAGCGAATCGATAAAAGTTAAAAAAATACACAGTTTTGTAGAGAATTGAAAGACCTTTCAACAGATTTATCACTCGATCTCCCTTGCCATTTGAATTTTTTAAGTGGGTGGCAGTATAAGGTAGAGGGATGATGATACACAAATATTGCATTAAAATATGTGTCCCTTGGAAAGAAAATCAACGTGTGTTCCCAATTTTTCAGAAAACTAATTTTACCCCCAAAGTTATTCAGGGTGTCCATGTTTGGTTGTATACACACATCATAATATTGGAGGTGGAGCCGGTGGAGGAATTCATTTTGTCATTTGTCAAACCTATTTCAATAATAGTCAATCTTTCAGTCCTAATTATTCTGAATTCATTTCTATTAAACAGAAAGCAAGGGATCAAAATTAGTTACATTCGCCAACGAATTTCTAAATTCGTAAATATTTTCCCCAGAACAAACATTTTTGCACTATTGTGTTAATCATTGAATTCTGAACCATTTTTTAAGTGTCCGTCCGTTTGTATCTCCGTTTGTCGGTCTTTAGTATGTTTGCCTGTCTACCTATCGCTCCGTTACGTTATTGCCTCGGTTTTTGCAAATAGTCAAGAATTAAGGTCCAATAAAATTCAAATTTCAAATATGAGTTACTTTGGACGATTAGTTCTATAACTTTGAAAAATAATTCTATAACTTTGAAAGAAAATCAACATTAATTTCAAATTAACATGAGAAATCATATCCAAAGTACAATATTATATCTATAAAAATATCCACAAAGTGTTTCAATTTCATGTTTTTTTTGCTCATCAAGTGAACATTTAGGCTAAGTACAGGTATTGTAAAAAAAAAACATTTTATTTTTAAGAAGTACGACTTAACCTTGCCCCTTATTATGTTTTAAAAATTTTCAACGAAATCTTTTCAAGATTACCATTATTCCAGGATATTAATATTAGATAATAATTCATACTATTCCGTAAACATTTACAAACATTTTTATAAACTACATTTAATAGTAGGTTGGGGCAACTCTATTTTAATATACCGACTCTAATTATATAGCGCATGTACTTTTCCCGATTAAACAGCATGTCAAATAATTAAAACTAGTCATGAATTTTTAAGCATAGATCAAGATAAAGCATGTATCTATTAGTGACCCTAAGGTTTTGTTTTATTCTACAGGCTGATTCATAACTTCTTCATTAAAATCTTGAAAATGAGCTTATAATGGGGGCTATTATGTTATAATGATTTCATTATTTCTCCGCGTCAACATGCAGGTTTTTAAATGACCAAAACCAAGATGGAATCCAGCGGAAGGTATAAATTTTCTGGAATATAAAAAATTCTAAAACCATCCCTAATTTACTATAATGTAAGTTGGTTAGAACACGCCCTTTTATTCCCCCATTACGCCTCGCATATTATAAAAGGAATAGGTAAGAAAGTGTTTGATTGTATAGATACCTACTTATAAATATTGGAATTTCGTCTTCATCTGCCGAATCTGGACATTTATCGATGAACGAGGAGTCGTGGATTTTTAAAGTAAAAAGATACACAAAATATGAACGTGATACAATTTTTTGCATTACAATTTTTGAGGGATGTAAATGTGGTCCAAATTTACTATTAGCGTTCAGCGACATATCTGTCTACATATATGTATGTACAGGGTGTTTCAGCTCGAACTCCCTGACCATTATCTTGAAGATCATGAAGACATTTGATATACATGACCATAGAAAAAACTTACCGTATTTGTTGAGTATTTTCCATTTATTACGTTTTTTTTAATGTTAACCTATTAATATATTTTAAAGATATTGCCTCCCGCTCTTTATCATTTTTAATAGCTGTGTATAATATATGTTTGAATACAAGAATTAGATAAATATTAAGTGACGTTCTTGAGTAGATTACTAGCAATAAATATTTAAATTAATTATTTATCATCCTTAACAGCATCAATAATCCATATTTTTAAGAAAAGTTACGAAAATGATCCATATTAAGTATATTTTCAAAAATAATAAAAAAAACTCTCTCTGACCGTAGGTATTATATTTGTGGAAAAAAAAAATAATTACTTACCGACTACCCACATGAATTTAGACCAACAAAGACAAGGAAACGGTGTTTTCAAATATATTTATAAAGACCTAGATGATGTTTTTTTTTCAACTTATCAAAAGTCTTTGATTTCGTAGATAGGAATAAAAACGCTTTATTGTTATTATTATTACTCTGCCAAAAACTAGAAGCTATACCAGGATGCCTTCTAAGTTGCATCAATTTCTACATGAAAAATCGAAGACTAGTTGAAATGCAACGAATTGGGTGTTCCTCTAGGCTCAATTTTAGGGCCACTATTATTCCAGATATAAACTGGTGCACAATTGAATTTAATTTTTCTTCCTTTTCTTTTTTGGGATTTATTACCACATTCCTCGAGATTCCTATCCAAAAAATTCGATTTATCTAAAAAATATTCAAATTAGCCAGTTTAAAACTGGGAAATAACCTCTACGCCTTTGACGTAATGTCAGAGGATCAGTTAGAGGGTGTTTTTTGACAACTAATAGGAATTAAATTAATACAAAAATATTGCGCTGACGTTTCGGAAACTATATCCGTTTCCTTTCTCAAAGTTTAGGCTTTAGATTTTTATGTAACGTGTAGAATAACACGGCATAAAATAAAAATTGTTTATATCATTTCCATAGATACTTACCATAGAAATGTTGAAAAATATACTAAATAATATTAATTTTATTGAGTCTCTCAACATTGGTAACCAAGTTGAACAAAATTCTACCGAACAATTTGATACGCATTTATCTTCATTAAGTAAAATTATTGCAGATTCTTCGATTTTTCTTTTTTTGTTGTCTGCTTCTTTGGTCAAAATTTTTGCTGAATCCCATTTTATCCTGTGATCGTTTTCCCAAGCATGTTCACAAATTTTAGATTTTTCAATATCACTTTTTCTAATACAACTTTTGTGCTCACCCAATCGTGCATTAAGTGGTCTTGATGATTCACCCACATAATATTTATTACACTCGCACGGGATACTGTATATACAATTTTTTGAATTTTGTTCAGGATTTAATGGTTTTGTTTTTGTTAATATGGATCTTAAAGTATTATTTGTTTGAATAATTGTCCTAACGCCAAATTTTTTACCGACACGACGTAATTTCTCAGATAAACCTTTTATATATGGAATTAATGTCGAATAAATATTCTGGTTTTGGTTGCACCGGATTGTTAACTCTATTTTCAATGTTCATGAAAGTCTTATCAACAAATTCTTTCGGGTATTCATTATTAATTAAAATTTCCCTGACAAATTGCCTTTCATGTTTGAATATTAACAATTTGGAGTTAGAACAATTTTTCAAACAAATAATATTTCCCAGTTTTAAACTGGTTAATTTGAATATTTTTTAGATAAATCGAATTTTTTGGATAGGAATCTCAAGGAATGTGGTAATAAATCCCAAAAAAGAAAAGGAAGAAAAATAATTTATGATATGCCACAAATAACATTTAAACAATATTTATTGAATTTAATATTGGGCAAATAATGGCAATATTTGAATCTCAATATTTTTGGAATTAGATGATTAATCTTGATGGGGTTTTTTGTGATTGTTAGCAAAGTTCATTGGCTTTCGTCCGCCGTAAATAGATGTTTTAAATTGTGGGTGTTTCTCTTATCTACAGGGTGATTATCCAGGCCCTTACATTTATGTTAAAGTTTATCGTTCTCCCAAATCCCTAAAAAAATTTTGGGATTTTCTAAGACATGTTCGTTATGATTTACCTACAGGTAATTCTAAAGAACCAATTTGAAGATTTTTCTTTATAGCTTTGTTATTTTTAAAGATATCATTTTCTATCGAAAAAGTGGCGAACTCTTTACTTTTAGGTTACAGCAGTTTAATACGATTGCCAATAACGATTATACTACACTCCCAGAGCATCCCCTTCGAATGCAAATTAAATAAATGATATAATTTAATGGCAAATTAATTAACAAGAGTCAAGAATTAATTAATAGTTTTTATATTTTTTTCCAATCTTATATTCTGCACTTCGTCAAAAATCTGAAAATAATGTTTTTATCAATTTTGATAGAATATTTCAGAATCTTGTACAATATTCCTGAAACGGTTTCAGAATTTTTTAGTTATCTCTATTATTAATCGAGATACATTTTTTTGTAAAAAAACGTTTAATTTGTGATTCATAAATTTCTTTGGACTATCACAGTCTGAGGAGATATATCGGTAAGAATAAGATGTATCAATCTTTTTCTATCATTGGCGCACTGAAAATGTTTTCAAAGGGATCAAAAGTATGTTTTTTAAAATATTTGTGGTGGCAGCACAACAACATAACATAAATGTAAGAGCCTGGATAATCACCCTGTAGATAAGGGATCACAAAAAACCGCATCAAGATTAATCATTTAATTTCAAAAATATTGAGGTTCAAATATTGCCCATATTTTTCCATATCCACTTCAATTGTGCACCAGTTTACATTGATTTATCAAATCATATTCAACACAAAGTAGGTATGCAGACGCACCACTGTTTCCATTTCAGATGTTACCCAAACGAAACTTTATTATAAAGTTCTTATTACACTGTACGATGTCTATGCTAAAGAAACAAACTCATTTTAAATAAATTGAATTGAAAATTTTTATTTTAGGAGACCATTAACTTACATATTACAGTCCCTAGCACTTATACAGGGTGTCCACCTAGTGTATAAAAGTCCAATATCTTAGTTAATAAAAGAGATACATAGATTTTTTACTATATGCCGAGTTCCTCAAGTGCTACAAAGTCAAAATAATGCCAATTCTGCTGTCTGTCTGTCTTTCTGTCTCCTTGTCTGTCCGGCACGTTTGTTGTACGAGAATTCAAGAACGGAAAGTCCGATTGTATGGAAACTTGATCTATAGGCAAGTATTTGTATTCAAGTGCAACGTTGTTTTACACCAGATCTTTTTTTATTAAATTAGGGTTATAGAACATATTTTTAAATTTCGAAAGGAGTTTACCCTTAAACAAAAACAAATGATCTAAAACAAATGGCAAACAAAAGTTTGCCTTATATGTTGACATCTATAAGTAAGTATACGGGATTTATATTAAAAGATATCGTAAAATGGTGAATATAAAAGCATTACGACTTTCAGAAACATCAGAATTGCTTACCAGGATTCGACTGTCGGAAACGCCATATTTAAAAGACATTCATGGAACATGCTGCATTTTTTTTTAATATTTGTAAAGAATATGTCTTACCGATTTCAAAGATTAATAATTTGGACATGATCTAGTTAACTTTCTGCACTGTTTTTCTCCTCAAAACATTTGCATCTTTAAAACAGTGAAATTTAAAAAAATCTTAAACAAATGCAATTAATTTTCAACTATGCAATTTTCAAGTAGTTTACGTCTTTGACGAATGCGGTTTCTACAAGACTAGTGTAAGATATTGTCTCATCATCATGGTATTTCAATTTTACACCAGCTGTAATTGGATATTTGTGTCAGCTAAAAGGTGTTCTGGTAATTAGGTGTTAACACGCCGTCTTCGCATAACGAAAATAAATTTGTAATTAGATAATTTTACACACGATTCCAAATCAAATACGCTGATTAAAGCACGTCATTAAAAAATCATTTTAGCATCGCTGTAGAAATAATTTGTTAATAAAAAAACTATGTCGAATATTTCACTCGTTAACTGTTAAACATTATAAAAAATAACCTAAAGGAGTAGTCTTCAGCAAGCTGATTGCTCTAGCTCGTTAACCGTAATGGCATTAAGTTCAGGTAATATAAATGTAATATTCATCTGCCTGAGGCAAATTTCCTAAAGGTGGTACTTAAAAATTGATTCCTTAATGCTGACCTGATAAACTATTTATGGTTATGACGATTTTATTAATGTATTGTAAACAAAACGAACCATCACGATTCTATATGTTGTAGTACAATGATGAAAGATACATAAAACATACCATTAGTTACAATTTAGGTCGTTACCATTTATCAAAAATAAATAATGGTTTTCTGTGTGTTCATAATTTTTATTTATTCAAAGAATAAACAGTTCTCGACTTTCACTGCTTTGTTTAATAATAAAATTAACCAAATATTTCCGTTTGCTCTTTGGATTTATGAAATGTATTGTAAACAAAACAAATCTTATTACTTCTGTATAGTATATTACACCGATCAGAGTTGATGAAATACGATTTGGTAATATCATTATGCAATCTTATAATTTAATCAAATTAAATATAAATACAATAGGTTTGTTAAAAATGTATTCGTTATAAATGTTTTCGTTATATTACAATGCTTGCCTTTGTTTTACCAATGCTTTAGGAAACAAGGGAATAAATGTATTAGCTCATATTTATTTCATTATTCCAGATTAGTTAACTACCTACTATATAATTTTAAAAATTTAGACCTTGAACTTAAAAATTACTGAATAAATTAATAAAAATTATAGCGACAGAATATTTAATTTTATATATTTTTGTTTTATTAAAAGTTTAGGAAAGCTTTAAGGCAGTCATCAGGGAAAAGTTACTGAAAAATTAGAGAATGTGTACCAATTTAATAGATTCAGCCACCTTCAAATTTGAATAAAATTGCACAGAACCAATCGATTATAAAAGTCGCCTTTTAGGCGTGTAGGCACATGCTATCAGTCTTCTACAACGTTTCTACGTTAATTGGAAGACTGTAGTATTACAAATAGTCAGCTAATACTCTTTCCTTGTGATATACCGGGTGACCACGGATCATGGTAAACCGCCGCCATTTCCACAATTTTTGAGCTATCCAAATGAAATTTTGCAGCAGCAATGTACGTCCAAAAAAAACTCATTGAGAAGAACGATCACAGAGAAGCGACAGTGCCGGCGGAACGTTTGAAGTTCTATGGCCCAGCCGATTTGAAGTAAACACACACGTTTACACTGAGAGAAGTTATCCTTTTGGTAAGTACATGTACACCGAGATGTACACTGAGCGAA
Organism: Rhagium mordax; assembly: GCA_963680705.1. Classification (NCBI taxonomy): domain Eukaryota; kingdom Metazoa; phylum Arthropoda; class Insecta; order Coleoptera; family Cerambycidae; genus Rhagium; species Rhagium mordax. The sequence continues at coordinate 23,265,829 of OY796657.1, read as the reverse complement.
CTGCATGACAGTGTATTATATAATATTGTTCATCGCAATTAGAGCGCATGGGTAAATGTTATAAAATATAGACCAATTAATATTTATAATCTCTATTGCAAAACTTTAGCATTATTTATAATAAAATATAAATTAGTTTGATTCACATATAAACTATAATATTAGAGATGTTTAATGCATTTCTTAAAATACATTTTAGAAGGATTTTGTGCCACATTCACACACTAATAATATGTGTTAATAGTATGATGTAAGTATATAAAAATAAAACAAGATGTTTCACAACAAATATTTTTATTTATATATGGGTTAAAATTTTCAATTTTCTATCTACTTTATTTATTTTGAAATCCCTATTAGTATATTTAACAGAATAAAATATTTTAATACTTTTTCCTGATGTAATGTGTTCGCATTTCAATTTACTTCATAGCGTTTTTATAACCTAAATAAGTACATCAAAATTGGCAAGTTGATTAGGTATTTCGTTTACTTTGTCTTTAATCGTTAAATGAAATAGATCTAATAGTCGTTATTGTACTGCTTGAACAAATATTTTCAATATAGGTATAACCTAAAAAAATATTGAAATATACGCAAAAATAATAATAATTACCTTTCGTAATCCTTGGGGAATCTAAAAAGGCTTAGTCCTTCCCCAATTTTTGTTGAACACCCACGATATGCACAATGATATCCAGACATCTTAGAAACCCGAACTAGATAGCACGCCAAACGCGTGGCAACTGACAAGTGACAAGTGACAACAACACACCATAGTTGGCGCATGCGCGTACGAAAACTGTTCACGCTGAAAGCCTTTATGTCGCTTCTCTGTGATCGTTCTTCTCTGGCATGACGATTTACCTGTCAAAGTTACGTCTTTCAATTGTTTCTTCCATGGCTAGTGTGATAAATAGTATAATATGAAGTGTTGTGTTCGATGATTTTTTCCCTTTTTTATTACTTGCACATTGCAGATTTATCAAGGATGGGCAGGGCACATCAATGGATTCCATACAAAATGTATTATTTTATGGTATCGGTTTACCATTATGATATCTTTTGGGAAAATGGTCAAAATGGACAAAAAGTGATTTGGACAAATTTGAATGCACGCCAAGACTCCATTTTTTTATTTTTTTTGTCGATCTAATTTTTTGGGAGTTATACCAGTACCTACATTTGAACCAAATTAGACCAATCATGGTACTCTGATTAATAAATGAAATTGGCTCTAAAAAAATCAAGTGGGCTTAAAGAGTCCCCAAAATAGTTCTATCGTACTCAGAATTTTCTCAGTATTCAAAAAATGCTATAATATACAGGATGTTCCATTTAAAATTCCAAAGTTGAAGTCACTTCCGTCGAAACCGGAAGTCAAAAAAAAATTGGGTTGGCCAAAATGAGTCTTTTTGGACGTACATTACTGCTGCAAAATTTCATTTGGATAGCTCAAAAATTGTGGAAATGACGGGGTTTACCATGATCAGTGGTCACCCTATAGTATGGATACCCATATGAACATTTTTAATCTGTATAATTATGTTACATTTCCTTGTAGGTATAAATTCAATCTTTTATACGGGTAAGGTAATCCTTAAGTCAAATTATCAAATGGTATCTATAGGCAATTTAGTGAAGAACCTGAACAATGTAATTTGAGGTAGAAAATTTACATGTAATTTTATTATTATTATTTTATGTAATAGAAATTTTAAATAAAATTAATATATAAGTAGTTTGTAAATAGTTTCATTTATGTATATTTTTAATTTAGTTTTGTTTGTAATTATTGTGTATTTAAATAGGTAGTTTGTGATTCATGTAACCCGTTAGTTAGAAATCGTATTAATATGAAATTTGATAGCCGGCCATAATCGACTACTGCTAAGTCTAAATAAAATATATTATATTATTATATTATATTATATTTCAAAAATGATGACACTTCCAAAAATACCGGGAAGTTTTTGGCATCATATTAGACATGTCACATTTTTCGCAAAGGCTCGGTTAAGGAATTCATAACACCTGAACCATTATTTGGAAATAAATAAATTAATTTTTTTTAATCAATTCCTTAAAGGTTTTGTCGATATTTTGCATCGCCATTTGAGACATTTTTTTGTTTCATGCGCCTACTAGGATTTTTCAAAGCGGACAATAAAAAAAACACAAAAATTTAATTTTTTCAAATGGCAGCTACTATTTCTGAATGTCAGAAATAGTAGCTGCTGCTGCTGCCTGCAGAAAAATCGTAAATGATTTAAAAGATATAGAAACAGCATTGCATCAAGAACTAAAAGAGCTGAAAGCTCATCAAACTACTAATTTGGATGACTTTACAACACTATTACAACAAAATAAAATGATAAACGAAGTATATGAGTGTGAAAGAAGGTCTAAAAACATACTCCTATATAATATTGGAGAGAGAGAAATTGGGAGAAACTTAAAAGTGATAAAGAGCAAGTAACACTTATCTTAAAAAATTTGTCAAATGATATTTCCGTAAATAATATTCGAAGACAAAGGATAGGGAAAACTGTTACTAATAATAAACCAAGGCCTATTAAAGTTTTTATGAACAGTAAAGATGATGCATTTGCAACTGTTAAAAATAGGAAAAAATAAAACAAAGAAGTGAGAAGGTTTTTATATCATTTGATGAAACAGATACGCAAAGAAAAATTTTCAAATAAATTTATAACGAGATTAAAATCCGGAAAGAGACAAATGGTGAACCAGACTTTTTCATTAAATATATTAGAGGTTTATTGACTATAATGAAAAATTAGTTAAAATGTTTCTGTTTATGTTTTTATAAATTACCACATAAGTTACTAGATTTTGGTTTTCTCTAATTAAGGGATATGAAGTCATTGAAGCAGCAGCTTCAGTTGGAAAACCTCCATCCAGAACTTCCATGCAGGTAGAGTGTCCTCCACGACGATGTTTGGTTGTTCCCTGAAAGGATCTTCCAACTGAAGCTGCAAATGTGCAACTGGTTCCTGTCTCTGGTTTTCCTTTGGTTCCTTTCAGTTTTTTTCAACTGATATGTCAGGGTGAATTGGAGTGTTGCGATGGAGTGCATTGGTATGGCAGTAATCTGGTGACAACTGTAGTTGGATTGAAATCCAGTGACAACTATAGTAGGTCATAGTGACCCAGTGGCAGCTATAGAGGTTTTGACTCTGTGGCAACTACAGGGGGTTGGTGCTATTGCTGATGCTGCTTCATGGTCGCAGTCTGTGCCATTCTGTCAATTTCATTCAATTTAACTGGTTTCCTTTTGTCACTTCTAAGTCGTTTACATCCTTTGAACTTAGCTACACCGCACTAATGAGTAATGAAGACCAATCAGTCCGAAACACGTGTCTGAGGTTTGCGGTCTAATCCTATAAACTTTGTATGTTTGTTTATCTTTTTCCCGCATCTAATACAAACTTTTTTGAATAATATAATATATAGGTATAATTGTAAAATTGCAAATCAAAATTATTATTATTATTACTATTATTATCTTATCCAATGATGGGTCCATTTAAAAATTTCTAGAGTACTTCATGCCCCCGAAATAAGAATCAATAGAGTTTAAACCGGGATAGTTTAACAGCCATGCTGCAACTTCTCTACCAATCCATTGTATTTTAATAATATTGACTTTAGTAAGGTAGAATCCTAACAAAATCTGCAAAAAAAAGAAGCATGCAGGTAGATTAAACTAAACTTAAAAATAAGTGTATGATCGTTATAGACCTAAGTCGAGGCCACTATTTTGTAGTTAATGCTCTCGGCTAGAGCTTAAGGCTTAAAAATAAACTTAACAAAAATGCAATTTCTTATAATAGGTATAACGTTAATCTTTATTGACTATATCCACACTGGAATTTAATGCATGTGGGTGTTTCTGATTGTAAGTTATAAATGCTATTACAATGCGTGTCATAACTACACATTATAATTATTATTTAAAGCGCGATTTACAAGGTTTACGATGATATAAATTTTAAATTGTTTGTTATCGACTAGGAAGTAATGGAATTATTGATAAACTCATTCCATTATTTGTTCTTGTTTACATGCACAACAATTTTTATTGATTAAAAGTATTTGGAGACAATGCACCATTAAATTACCTGTTCAAATGGTTTTTATAAGTTGCCTCGCCTAATTGCCTCATTGCCCATAAACACATTTATTATAATATATTTACACAACGGTTCCACCGAGGGCGTACTGTTTCATAATTATACATATAATTGTTCAAACTGAAGTGTTTCAAAAGAGTTTGGATAAACTATAATTGTAGTCCATCGGCGACGAAGACATGGGGATGAAAGATCAAATACCCTAACGAGACAGCGCACATGAGGACCTAGTCCCCAAGTTTTGCCAAGAAACAAGAAGTCTACTAACTGCTCCATCAAAACTTCTGTAAAATATTCATTGATCAGAAGAATAATTTCACATATGTATGTCATACATTTGTTTTTAATGAATTCTCATCGGATCTTAAGATTTTAATCGATTTAATCATTAATTTAATTCAAAAAGCTCGTTTCGTTTATCAAGTACACTTTACATTTAATATGTTCTGTTCACTTAACCAAGGCGGACAGAAATGGAATGAACGACGGCAGATGTTTGCTCATGATGTATTCTGATTGGCGGGACAACCATTTGTTCAACTGTCAATGACGGTGATGTGCCGTGTCGGCCGTCTTCATACCATCGGTGCCGTAGGCTTGCTGATATGTTAATGTGATGAAAAAGGACATATCAGACACATGCTGCGTAAACCGGATGATATTAGTGTGTACAACATATTCAGTAGTAGGATCTTGTGTTGTAATAAAATTTTAAATTCTAGGGTTAAATATCAAAAAGATTTTACTGAAAATAGTTACATTTTTGAATCTCGTATGGTAACAAACAACTAAACGTTAATTAAAGGAAATTGAGATATTTATTTCTTTGAAATAAAATATTTTAGTTTATTTGTTGTGTAAATTTGAAGCCTGAGATGTGAAATTATACAAATTTTAATTAAAAAGATGGAGTAGGTATATATTCGAATATATTTCCGAGGTAATAAAATTACTGGATTCTCGGGATCGCGAATGGGATTGTCGACGAAGATCTCAAACTTTCGGCTTCCGTTTGGGAGCCATTTTCAAGAGGAAAAAGAGAAGGAAGTGAGGTTGGTGGATGAGAAAGTACTGGGGCACTTGTGTGAGAGGGTTGTGTGGATAATCGGGATATTAGTGATCTACAAACAATAGAAGGTCGAAGACCGCTATCCATTTTGTTTAAACAATTGGGACGCTTTTGGATTTCAACTGTTTCTAGGGAATATGCCAGTATCAAAGTATATGTTATGACTTGTCTGGAGTCAGTGTTGGGTTGGGAAGGAAGTAGGATCAGATTTTTCGACTGCTAAGAGATGTTCGTGTACTCCGTTGTTCATGCATCCAGTTTATCCACTATAAGTTAGGGAATAATCTGAAAAAGTAGCAAAGTATTTTGTACATATCATGAAATCTTTTTTTTTTCGAAAATGTTCAATTTTGACTGCAAAAATTTTTTTACTTTTTTTAAATTTAATCACGTATTTCCAGCATAAAAATACTTAAGTACATATTTTCTCCAATTTTCGTAAAGATCAGAAGATTTTACCCCACTTATTGCATTATTAATAAAAAATAAATAAACTGAGCAACTTGGATTTTTTGCAGTTTGATAGGCTATATTTATATTAGGTATATTTATATATTTACGAGTATTTTGTTTTTTTTTTTTTAATTTTTCTGCGATCAATAGAGCCGGAGATATTTAGAAAATAATGTAGCGATGCACTCGAAATGCATCAAAAATGCATTTTTATGCGCTTTTCTCGTGAAGCCCCAGCCCGATTTGCTAATTTTTTCGTTTTCGACTCATTTGCATGTATAAAAAGAAAACAAAGAAAAAAATTCAACTTCCCGATCATCGATCCAACATAGTTTATATACCTATAGGAACTATTGTCAAAATTATTGATCCTGTTTTTACAAAATTGTTGCCGTCTTTCATTATCCTGAGGGAACAATTTTTGAACAAGAAATATAATCTAACTCTTTTCATTTTTCTTGAATGACAATTTTGTAACATTTGTTATACTTGATATTTAATAATATAGCAAAAAACTGTTCACTCGGGTCCATAATAATAATAATAATAATAATAATAATTCATTTATTGGTGCATTATACACGGAGTATTTACACAAGTCAGAAACGGAACAAGGAAAATATGAATACAAATTACCTTAATACTAACACTAATTTGTATAAAAAATATGACTACTTAGATAAAATATGATGTATCTACATATATTGCCAACACAGATTTTTAATACAGTTTTTTGTATCAAATTTATTTACAAGCGCTTAAACATCTAAAAATTATTAAAATAGAATTAAATCAAATTTATTCAACTTAAGGTATGAGAATGCGAGGAGGGACACACTGTACATACTTATACGTATTTATATCCAATCATTTTCCACATTTTCCCTAACATTTGGAAAACTTAATTTAAAAGTTAACCGTCATCAATAACTCCGTGTATAAGAGACACCTGGTAATACATTACATGCACATCGAAACATGATTCAATTAATATGGCCTCCAATTCACACGCCCCACATCGGACTTCAGCATAAAAGCAGCAATTTTAACGCCTTTAATTGGAAATGCCTATTAAATTGTTATCTCCGCATGATCGGGAGGTAGTTAGCTCATTGTAAAATTAACATGTTCAGTTACTGTTCAATTTCTGCATGCTTGTAGCTTTGTTTCTGGTTGAATAGTGCGGGTAGCGCTAGTTAGTAGGTTCAGATGATGACAAATTACGGCAATTAGAATAGAAGCTTTACAGTGTTTTATTCAAAGGTATTATTAAAAACATTCTATCAAGATTTTAATGTACGAATATCAAGGAACAATTAAACGATAAAGGAAAATAAATTGTACCTAGGATAAAAACGCACACGGAATGTGTAGATGAAACATTTTAATATAGAATAACATGTACTGTTTGCAAAATTTGCACAAGCTGTAATACAAGGGATATATTTTGGAATTTTATAGTTTTACTTATAATAATTAGTAACGTTAGTGATAAGTCTATACTAATAATTTAGTTACTATACTTGCCTTAACATGGTGTCTTTTCCTATAGTCTCTTCTACTACTACACTTCATCGTTTAATTCATTTAACTCAAAAATAAATACCTATATAAACATTTTAAGAATTCATTTTAATTACAGTGCTGAAAAATTGTGCTAAAAAAGATGTAGATTAAACTTTGATTAATGATCACAATTTATTTCATGGAAAAATATTTAAATTAATCATTTAATTTTACACAACATTTGCAAGTTTAATTAAGCGTGTTACAAGTATATAAATTTGTTCTGGTTGCGGTTTATATTTTGGGTTTGTTATCATACTTTTCCTGTTTTCCTCGAAATTGACATCAGAAATCAAAATTCAATATCATGTTCCAGTCATTAACAAATAAGAATTGAAATGATTATTCACGCACAAATTAATTACATTATTTTGCATCTTTCTAAATAGGTATTATACACCTGGAGATTACCGCCTATTAAGTAATTTAAAACAAATGAAGCGAAACGTGAAAAAAATATTGATTGTTTAAATATAAAACTCAAATACATTTTGGAAATTTTAGTTTTGTAAATTTTTTGTTGAAAAATTAACACATCCTATTTTAGACCAACTTGTTAAAGATAAAATTAGTAAAAAAGCTTCTTTTTAGAACATTAAATATAACTTGATCGTCGGAAGTTATATGTAATAATATTTTAGGCTAAAACATCAACCACAATCAATTATGAAAGTCTAGTCATCAAGCTTATGATGAAGAGATCAATTTAAAAACAATAAATCTTCTTTATCTTATTTATGAACATCAATACTACAAAACGATGATTAAAGAAAGGACATTCATGTAGGTATAGGGAATCATCAATTTAAGTCGTTCAAAAAATGAAATTAAACAGTATTTTATGAAGCTTAAGAATCTTAACACAGATTTTCGAAATCAGTTTTAAATTTAAAAAAATATATACTTATTTCTTTTTAAATGGAACTCCCTATATTTAAGATATAAAGATTTCGAAATATTCTCATTCCAAAGAAACTTGGTAATGTTTGAAAAGTTAGCGGCAATAATCTAAAATGTAGCTCGACAGATCGATAGGCAATCAATAAACGAAGTTTTCAAAAATTGATTGTGATTACTTAAGAAATACGTGATATACACAAGAAAGACGTTTTTTGATGAAAATTCAAATTTCTTTGGAAAGTTTTGAAAAACTTGGGGGAAAATCGAAAATCTACTTCGACAGATCGATAGGCAATTACAAAACAAAGATTTAAAAAAAGAACTCTCCAATTGCTTAAAAGTACGTATTAAGACCTGCAGACTCATTTGAACAAAAAAAATCAATATTCACTTTTGTGCCACTGTGCGCCGGCGAAACTTTGCATTTCCCGGTTGGGTGGCAGCCTTCCGCCCCAGCGTATGCTCTAAGTCAATTTTTCCGGTTAGAAAATACCTTCATTGGTTTATGGCAGTAGTTCTCCGCGTTCTTTAATTAGAAAACCCTATATACAGGGAGAGAATATCTGTGGCTGATTGAAAGCTCTCCGATATTTTCGTGTCCTGCTGGAAATTCACACTTGCTCGCCAGCTGATCGCTTTCACCGCGTCATTTACTGTTGGTTGACTTACTATTAGAGAGAAAATGACGGCATTCCCTTATGGGAACACATCCCCTAGCCGCTGTTCTGTTCACGCGTAGCCGCCGAACGAAATCTTGTTAAAATACATGTCTGCCAACTTGCAATATATATATATAATATTAAAATTGTACATCACCACAGAATTTGTTTAAAAACTGTTAAGTACATATTGTACTTTTAACCACCGAAATTGTCCTACATTTAATAAAGATTTTATAAGCTCTCTTAAAATCCACGAGTTGTCATTTCCATTCTATAGGATCACTAATTATATCTGTTTGGGAAATTGGCCTGTCCGCTAAAAACGACAGTCATTCCAGACCCCTGGACAGAAAGAACCGTCTTCTCCACTGATTAGCTACCCCGCAAGCATTCTCGCCCCGATGAGTCTCATAGTGCTGTTCCTTGCACTTTAAAAATAAGGAACTGGCGCCCGAGATTCTGTCTTCAAAAATTAAGCTGGCAAAAGCTGTTTACCTATAGGTAGTAAGTCATAAACAGCTCTCGTTACGTAAATAAGGACGTCACAATAGGTGATAGAAAAAAAACCGTCGCCAATATCTGGCTGCAAACCTGAATTTATTCCTGATGGTATAGTGAATCTAATGTCGAAAACATAAATAATTTACATTCGGTAGACTTACTCCAGTAACATTAGCATTCAATTCGGAACAAATTTGTAACAAGATAATTTTAGGGGGAATATGTAGGGGAAGATGTCCTATTTAACAGGAAAAAAATCCCAAAAAATCCAGGTGGCGGAACCCCTCAAAAATTAGGCTGCCATCTTGAAATTAGGCACTTTTTAGCTAACTTGAAAAATTAATCTCACATTGATTTTATCAAAAAAATTAATCATACAAAAATTTTAGAACATTAAACAAGCTACAAAACAGTCTAAAATCGGTTAATAAATAACTGAGATAATGGCGACTAAGTTTGGGTACTATGCATTAAATTAAATAATTTAAACTCTAGCACTAGAAAACAATGTTTCTTTATTATAATTAACATACTAATTTTTATTATTTTAATTTATAGTTCAGTCAAAAATATTTTATTTTTACATGCAATTTCTGGGTGCGACACAACGTCATCGTTCTGTAAGAAGGGAAAAAAACAGCACTAACTAGGTATATTAAAAAATGATAAGGAAATTTCAACTTTGGAAGATTTTAAAAATCCATTTACTAATATGTCATAATGTCACATCTTGTAGGGTTGGGTGAGAAATTTATTTTATATTGGTATATGGAGGTCGTAAAAGCAAAGATTTGAGTTAAATATATACAAAACTTGTTGCCCGCCAAAATTTATTTAATAATTTTGAATTGGAAGTTTTACCTCCGACTTCTGACGCAGCCAAACTTCATATAAAACGAGTATATTTTCAAGTTCAAGAATGGCTAGGAAATAACGTCAATCCTGAAAATTGGGGTTGGATTGAAAATAAAATTTGTCTAGAACCAGAAAAAATGTCACAAAAGTGTGCCCCTGAATTTATATTAAATATTTTGTTTTGCAACTGCAACTGCAAAACAAAATCAAAATTATGCAGCTGCAATAAATACAATTTAAGATGCACAACAAGTTGCATTCATTGCATTGGGATTTCTCGAATGCAACACCTGTGTCTTTGTTAAAAGATGAAGCAGAGATTGACATCTAATGTAGGTATTAATTTCGTTAATATTTTGTTTCTGTTTTTACTTTGTGGTTTAAATAAAAATGTGTTTTTATTTTATGTGGCCTTTTATTATATGTGGCCTTTTATTATATATATTTACAGGGTGAGTCAGGTTGTATGGTAAAAAATTAATATGTGAATAGAGAATGAAAAAACAGTATTGACGTTTTGCTATATAACCCTTAATTTTTTTATAAAAGGTGTTAAAATTGTAAATGTTTCGTTGAATTTTTTTAATATATTTTGGTTAAATACAGCCGTATTAATAAAATTAGGTTGGTTTATATAGGGCGCTATCAACTGGCAATAACTGTTTTTCAAAATTAATCCAGTGGCGTGCGTTAACACATTTTTTTCTGATAAGAATGCCGATAACTGTGCGCCACTGCATTTTTTCATACAATTTCTTAGTTGAAAACCTAATGTAATAATAATAAAATACTCAACAAAAATTTAAAAACAACAGCGATTTAATTACTACTGTTTACAATGAATTTTCAAAATGAAGTACATTAACCACAATGCACTCTAAAAATTAATCAATTAACAACCAACAAGTACTAGTTGACCGAATAGTACATTTTTCACGTCAACTAAGGGTAATCCCAAAAAAGAAAAGAAGAGAAATAATTTATGAAATGCCACAATTAACATTTAAACAAAACTAAGGGTAAATGTTCATAAACTCAAGAATATATAAAATGAAAAAATAGTAATTAAGTCACAGTTGTTTTCAAATTTTCGTTAATGAAGATTTTGTTTTCTAAGGGTATTTTATTAAGTATTATTTCATTAGGTTTTATGAAAAAATCCAATGGCTCACAGTTATCGGCATTCTTATCAGAAAAAAAATGTGTAAACGCACGCCACTGGATTAGTTTTGAAAAACTAATATCGACAGTTAATATAATACAACCAAATTTTACTGATACGACTGTTTTTAATCAAAGGATATTTAAAAAGTTCAACAAAAAATTTTCAACTTTAACACCTTATATAAAAAAAATTAAAGGTTATATGGCAAAATCCTGAGACACGTCAATACTATTTTTGATTCGTATCGCTCACTTTATACACTTTTGTGGAGAACTGGAATCGCTTATAAAAATCGAATCTACGTCGATATTCGTCATATACTAGCATTAATAAATATATATATATATATTATATATATTTGTGTTTGTAATAATCTTATTTAGAATAGTTATATATTATTGTTTTTTTGGTATTCTTCTTTTTTATAATGAAGCTTGGGATTTACTATCAGAACTGTAGAGGATTGCGTACTAAAACTGCAATGTTCTATCAGAATTTACTTATAGGATCATATGATATTATTATTCTTACTGAAACTTGGCTAACTAGTGACATATATGATGGAGAAATATTTGATAGCAGGTATAATGTATATAGGAAAGATCGAAATGCACAAGAAACTGGTAAGGAACGCGGAGGAGGCGTATTAATTGCTATAGATAAGAAATTCAACTCGTCGACTATTGACTTAGAAACTTATTTAGAAACATTATTTGTCAAAGTCAATATAGCAGGTTTCAATATAATTCTTAACTCAACCTACATAAAACCCCAGTCTAATTCTCAACATTATAAAGATTATGTTGATTTATTTTCAAATATTGATAGCTTTATACCCGTCAATACTTTTATTTTCTTATTTGGAGACTTTAATATTCCCTTTATTGATGGCGTAAATTTTCAGTTCAATAACAACACTCAAATTATAGGGGCCATGTCAACTCTTATGCAAGCGTATGAATTGAGCTCGTATAATAATGCTCTAAATGAAGATCTTAAAACTCTTGACCTAGTTCTTGCTAACACAAGAGTTGAGGTCAGTGAAGTAAATTTTCCTTTGGTACCAATTGATAAAAAGCACCCTGCTCTAATATCAGAGATTGAAATTAATAAGAAGCGCAATTATAATAACAATTCTAGCTTAAATGATAAATATAACTTCAAGCTTGCTAATTTTCCATTGCTTTGTGATTTATTAAGGTATCATGACTGGTCCATGCTAGGGAACTATGAAGATGTGGATGAGGCTGTGGAATATTTTTATAGTGAATTTTATAATATGTTAGATATATGTGTGCCTAAATATAAAAATAAGGGAAATAAATACTACAAAACTTATCCACCATGGTTTACGGACGAAATAAAAGAGATTAAACAAAAAAATCACTTTAGGAAACTTAGTAAGTCCTCTCCAATTCACTTAAATAGTTTTAAAGCAATAAGGGCAGAGGTAAAAAGTTAAAGTTAAAAAAGCTTACGTTGAGTATGTTCAGAATGTAGAATCCAATATATGCAAAGATAACAACACCTTTTGGAATTTTGTTAATTCTAGAAAGCAAACAAATAAATCGGAATCTCAATTTCTTATTAATAATATAATTACTAATGATAATAACTTAATTACCGAAGGTTTTGCTAATTACTTTGCTGAGGTGTATAATGAGGACTCTACCTATGCTATTGATAAAATTGTGATGTTAGGGAAGGATAATCTTTTGCTGAAACAAATGGATACTGATTTCCTTCATTTTGATAATATATCCCTACGTGATTTAGATAATGCGTTTATAAAGCTTAAGCCAAAGCGTTCTGCTGGACCAGATGGTATCCCTTGTTATATTATTAAAGCCTGTAAGGACTATCTAATTTACCCTTTATTAGTAATTTTTCAAAAGTCGCTAACTGCTGGTATATTCCAAGTAAGTTTAAAGATACTAAACTGACTCCGATTCACAAAAAAGGTGACAATAGTTTGGTTAGTAACTTGCTTCTGCAAGAAAAAGTCTGTGGACACTAACTTAGCTACCTTTGTAAACAAAGTTAACCTGCTTCTTGAGGGAGGTGGCCAGGTCGACGTTGTGTATACAAATTTTGCCAAAGCATTTGATACCGTTAATCATGATATACTTTTGGCAAAATTGTCTTATTATGGTCTTAGTAATCACCTGTTACAGTTACTTGCTTCTTACCTTTGCCAAAGACTTCAATTTGTAACTTTTCGTGGAGTTAACTCAAATACCTTTTTGGCAAAATCTGGTGTTCCACAGGGTTCAAACCTTGGCCCCCTTCTCTTTTTAGTTTTTGTCAATGATTTGCCCAGTTGGATCGCATCTGATAGTTTGTTGTTTGCTGACGACTTTAAGTTGTTTAAAGAAATAAAAAACGATAATGATATTCTAGTGGTACAAAATGACTTGAACGCAATTTATGAGTGGTCAATAAGGAACAAACTGTATTTCAATCTAGGTAAATGTAATGTCCTTACTTACACTACCACCAAAACCCCGCGCAATTATAATTATACAATGAATGGAAAGGAACTAAATAGATGTTCACAGATAAAAGATCTGGGAATTATTTTTCAGCATGATCTAAAGTTTGACACTCATATTAATTACATCTCTAGGCAAGCGCATAAATTGTTAGGGTTTATTAAACGTACTACTTATGACTTTAAAGATATTAACGCAGTCAAATATTTATATAATTCTTTAGTGCGTAGTCGATTAGAATACGGAGCAGTCGTATGGTATCCTCTGAAACAAAATTTAAAGCATATTATTGAAACTGTGCAAAATAAATTCATAAAGTACATATTCTATAAAAGACATAAACGTAATCCTGGCTTTGTTCACTATGAGCCAATTCGTAAAGATCTTAAAATAACAACTCTCGAGGACAGGAGAGTTCTCCGTATACACATGTTCCTTCATAAGATAGTTAACAACAGTTTGGACAGCCCCTATCTGCTATCAAAATTGGACTTCTACATACCGGACCGTAGAGTTCGTCCAAAACCTACGGTGTTTAAAATTACAAAACATTATTCCCTGGTAAATAGTATGTGTATAATATATAACAAGTATCAAGACAGGATGACGTTAGGAATCTTTGATGTCAGTCAGCGCAAATTTAATAAAGAAATAAAAAGAATTCTTTCCTAATGCAAACTTGTGTATTTCAATTAGGTCCATATCAGTAAGTACCTATATCGTTTTTTTTTTTTTTTTGATTTTTTGTTTTTGTGAATTGTTATTACTACAGTTCGATAAATTAATCCCTGGCTTCCTCCATTCTAAAAAAGAATAATATTTAGTAATTACTTGTATTATTTAAGTATATATACATATCTGTGTATATGTTTTTTCGTTTATTTTATTTTTTTTTAATTTGTATTCTCTGTATCAACTTTTCTCAATTATAATATCTTAGCTAAGAAACATGTAATTAGGTTTCATACCTGTTTGTTTCTATAAATAAATAAATAAATTTTTTCATGCTCTATTCACATATTAATTTTTTACCATACAACCTGACTCACCCGGCACCAGAACAGAATAATCAACTCTTATAGAAAAAAATTACAAAATTCCAACTGATATCTTATAGGTATTTTTTAAGCTCTAACTTTTTTAATTTCTAAACGTCGTTTTATAGATTTTGAAGTTTTCTCGAATTTTCCTATTTTCATAATTTTTGATAACGGCTAAGATAATAAAGTTATTTGACTTTAAACGAAAAATATCGCGAATTTCAAGATGGCGGACGATTTTTCAGTGTGTTCCGATACTCGGATTTTTTGGGATTTTTGTTGACATATTTAATACCGGGCCCCGACATTTTAACGCAACAAACAGCTTGTTACAAATTTGTTCCGAATTTAACTGGCCTAACTACTAGACATTGTGTAGATAATTATCATAAAATGAAAGTGACATGGCTAAAAAGTGGTTATAGTGTATTATACTTCAATGGGCTACATGAACATTACAGAGTTTCTCGATACGTAAAAGAGGACACCATTGTTTTTGTTTGTGACCATCTCTACCAGGTAACCCAAGAATAATTATGTTTTTTTCTTAAATATACCCATTTTTATATTATAAAACTATTAAAGCTTTAAGGATTCTATGCAAAAATAAATATTGTTTTGATTAAAGTACCTGCAAACTTCTTTTATTTGTCATAATATTTCGAAAATATTTTTTTAAACTATGGCCATATGCTTTCGGATTTACCCTTTAGTACTTCATAATACTTTCTAAAAAACCATTTGCCAATAACTAAAGTTATTTAAATATCAACATACCAGACAAAAATTGAATGTCATTTTGCACCTTTGGAGTCAGCGAAATAAAAAACACCACACAACAGTTTTCCAAAAAATAAACCTAAATCTGATTTTTGGAATAAAATATCACTTCTAATATACATTTTTCTATACATATGATAGGTAGGAATATGTATAATTTTTATTTAATTATTATATAAAAAATGTCTACTATTAGAAGTTATATTTTGTTCTCTATAACTCACTTCTAGCTTGCCATTTTGTATGTCCTCAACTGCTCAGGAATCACTTTGTTGATGAAACTTTGTCTAAATGAATCAAGTGTCATTAGGTGTCAATATCAAGATATTCATGGAAAAATTTTAAGTCTCGCCAGACGTTAAAAGTTAAAGTCCAGTTTCTATATTTACTGACCTAATTATTAGCTCTACTCTCATTGATTCTAAGGATGAGTCTTTAATGTTCAAACAATATAATAGTAATAGGTATATATTATCACTCATGGCATTTTACAATTTGCAAATCAGAGAGAAATTACACCTTCCACCCTCCTATTTTAACTGAACGTCGTTAATTGTATTCTTTTGAAAAGTATATAAATGGCCTGTCGCAGGGTGAAGGGGGCGGGAAGAGAACGATTTGCGGTTCAGGTACAGCAACACATTTAACCAAATATTGGTCTCAGCGTGCTCTGATGATCCCCATTAATAGCTCGATGTGCAGCTGTTATATTTTCCATGGACCAATCAAGCGACTGCCGGATACTAGACGCCATATTGCGAAGTGCTCTAGGTAATTTAGGGTTTTGGGTTTTGTGCGTCCTGTCATTTTATTATTTGTGTTACGGGCTAATTGCCTACATAAAAATAAAGAATTATCGTTTTCTTTTGCAGAAACATCTGTGTAATTGCGGTAGTAAATTAGCGCAAATTATACAAAGAAAAATGCAACCGATGATGATTTGAATAGGTCTAAGTAAAATAGTTTGTTTTAAAAAACAAATACGAAGTAAAAGTGTGGATAATAATGTAATTAAAAGTTAGGTATTGGAAAAAATGAATAATTACATGACTTACCTATAAATGTAATACATTTACAATTTTAAACTTTATGGATTTATGTAACATGTACGTAATTATAAAAATCGCACACACTAATGATACCTTGTTTAAAATCGATTCTTATTTTTTTTGGAGAGAAAATAACGCCACAGCAACATATAATTATTATGGTTATCATTTCACAAACATGCAAAGGCATAATAATTGCCAACATTCCCCGCTTGCCATACGTCATGCCGCATAAAGGTATAGCAGAAAATTATAAAATTGTTTATCATATACTTTTAGTTATTGGTTTAACAAAACCGCAGTCTACACTAATTAGCTGCTGTTTGAACAATCTGTCGCTGGAAATGACGACAGGTCATTTTGAACTAATGTTACTTTGAACCAGCCCCCTTAACAACTACTTAACAGTGCAAATTAACGTTACTGACGCCAACTGCTTTGATACTATCCAAGTCAAAAGCAATTTGTTTGAGAAATGAGATTGAATTATAAGGTTATATGGTCTACAGGTTGTCCCAATATTCCGTGTAAATAGGTACAGTTATTGTGGGTTCCGGGGATCAAAATAAACAGATTTAACTAAACTTACCTCTATTCCAAATTGCTTCGTTTCGTCGCTAGAGGGCATAAAAGTTGGTTAAACATTTCAATTTTTTCCAAATAACCTCAAAACGCTCTGTATGATTGGAATGAAATTAAGTATGATAGTGTCTCTACAGCGATTTCATTTTATGATATTATATCTGATTTTGTTAGATTCACAGAACGGCGAAAACTACCCCAACCCTTGCCAATCTGCTTATAACTTTTTTTAGGGGTGATACGGTTTATTCAATTTTTTTTATCAAGAAGATACAACAACATCTGTAATATTTTTGGTAAATAATTTTTTCAGTTGGACCTATTATTTATTTATTTGATAACAAAAATTATAAAAATGCAATTTAATTACAGAAATTTGTGGCACACTTTTTTTACAATAATTGTTCAAAGATGACCACGTTTTTTGATTGTTGAAGAGACAAAAAAACGTGTTTTTTGTAATATTTCTTATGTATA
Source organism: Rhagium mordax (assembly GCA_963680705.1). Taxonomy (NCBI): domain Eukaryota; kingdom Metazoa; phylum Arthropoda; class Insecta; order Coleoptera; family Cerambycidae; genus Rhagium; species Rhagium mordax. The sequence continues at coordinate 23,248,084 of OY796657.1, read as the reverse complement.
AAAACAGAGTACACTAAAATGTCAGTTGAATCAAATACCTAATAACAAAAGCAGACAAAAAAAAGTGATATTTTCATTTGACTAGACCAACTTATCTCTACGTACCAAGTTTGGTCCTAAAACCCCATTGAAAAGGGTAGTTCAGGGGTGGAGAATTGAGATTTTTTTTAATGTTACCAATGTCACCATCGGATTTTACGCATCCTTCTGCATTAGACTAAAATTCATGCTTTTTAACTTAAAAAGTACCTGTATCATCCAATTTCGCTTATAAAGTGAAAAATAAATTTAAAATTTTGCATCAACCTTCAATTAATTAAGGGTATACTTACAAAGGTTTTACAGTCATTTGGTTTAAGTGTCAACTAGATAATTATACCAAAATAATCAATAAAAAAATATTAGTACTAATATGTTTCCATAAGTACCTCGAAAATAAGGAATATGTTTCCTGAATCGCATTACCACCCTCGTACAATAATGACGTAATAAACAAAAGGAGAGACTTCCCAACTAATTTTAATTTTTAAATAAGTTTATTTGGAAAAAATGAAAACTACTTTTTTTTCATTAAAAGTAAATGGAAAATTCTTAATAAGAGGTGCTAATTACTATTTCTGTATTATGTATTATTGATTAATAATATCAAGTACCTACTTAACGATTTACCCCACGTCATGTCTCACATTCATGGCATATAAAATTCTTGATTTGCTCGTGGCTACATGCGAACATTTCCAACTCTTTTAGGTATACCTTTCATGTAAATCAATTCTTCAGTTCTTTCGATAGTTTGTTCATGTATCCTAAAAAGCTGTTCTGGCACTTGTGGAGTTTGATTTCAAATATTCTATTTTAATTCTTTGGCTTTGGATTTGGGGGTTGTCTAATTTCTGTGTGTGTTTTATGTTTTATATAGGTACTTAATAAGAAATATTCTTTAATATCGATCTTAATATTAAAATCTAGTCTAATCACTGAGGTCGCACGTATATATTCCACAAAAACAGTTCAGTGATTAACGGTTTTGATGGAGGCAGTTTCTTGTTTATATTGATTAAAATTTGTGAAACTAGCCGCTTTGGACAATTTTTATGCAATTCTACAAGCTAGGTAGGTACCTGATATTATTTATCTTCTATATGAATAATCCTTCCTGACTTCACCATAATAACTTGGTCTGCATAAAATAGGTTAACATACCTTTGTAATGTCACCGTTTCTTCTTACTTTTTAACGGAATTACTCGAAATTTTCATACCTTTTTTAGGAACAACGTGGATACGTCTTTTCGTATATCTCTCCAAACTCGTTCTCCGCAATTGTCTTTGTTGATGTTTCCAAGACATTGCCAACAAAATTCCACTTGTCACAGCATACTAAGATGGAAATATGTCATTTTTAGTAAGTAATTTCCCAATTAACTGTCTTACTTAAAGTTATTTTGCATAATTAATCTTGTTTTCAGCATCCTTGTCAGATAAGCTCTCTGTGGATGTCCATTATGTTATATTACGTTCAAACTGATTTATGCCTGCCGTTCTTCGGAAGGTACGAACACTTTGTTTTAAATTTCACTACACTGTCACTACTTATAGTCTATAGATTTACAACATATCTAGCCATTAGACATAGATTATCGATTTTACATCAATTATTATATTAATTCTTAAATTTAAATACATGTATATCGTAAATAGATAGATTATTCCATGTTTCGCTTTTCGCTAGAGAAACTCAGAATCTCACTCATGTCAAATTACTACTATTTTAGTTACCTACTGATTAATCTTTAGATTGTTAAAAGTTACTGTTGCTTATGTTTAAAGTCATTTCCTAATTAATTTTGTGGTTTTTAGATTGGACGAGCCCCATCTACGAGGACTGCCTTATTGCAAGTGTTTACCAGAGAAAGATTATTGGTCTTCAAGACTGTTATCCTTTTGAGCCTTTTTTAAACACATTTGGTTAGCTAAGTAAGTCCTTCGTCGGGTTTCATTCAGAGAAGGAAGTTTTATAAGTATTGATTTATTTTCGATTTATTTAATTCTAAAAGAATTTATTTTTATTTTTATCAGTTAGAATACATGACAATATGAACCTATAGCGTCCAGAGAATTACGATAGCTTAATTTTTCAAAAATATAGACGTCTTTCAAAATTTACACTGACATGCAAATACCAATTATCGGCATCAAAGGTGAAACGAATAATTTCTGTTATTAAATAAGTGGATTTTTAATTTTCTTGTTTGCATAGTATTTGCTCTTATTTCACTAAGACAGATATATCTCATTTCACGTGATATGCTGATTTAAACACAAATAACTTCTTTTATTCAGACATTCAGTAACTACTAAAAGGAAATGGAATATTATTATAATGTATAATGATAATAAATCATTCATAGGCTTTCGCGAACATATCTTTATTTTATTTATTTCATTAAATTTAGTTTTAGCGAAAAGCCATTATATTTTCTTTGGAATATTCATGGTTGTCAAATTTAGTTACATATCTTCAAAGTGCCGACGACAACTGCGTCTAATATTTGCCTAGTATTATATGGTGAATTATTTCAATTACAGTTCGTACATACCGGGTATACGAATTTAACTTTTTTAGTCTCGTTTATGTCAAAGGAAAACTTAATTATAAAGAAATTTCTGAAAACAATCTAGGAAACCTGAAATAAAGAATAGGTGCATCAACGTATCTCTGTCCATCGTCTGACTTTCATATAGGTACTACACTAGAGGTATCAAGATCTGAATGGTGTCAAAAGCGTGCCCCGTGATAAATCCTGATTTTGTTTGTAGACTCACGATAGGTAAGCATTTTACTGTCGACATAGACAAAGATCAATTATTCAATTTTGTGTAGAACAGTAGACAACATTGGAATAACAGTTTTCCTTCGTGTTGCTAGAAGTAGATGTGATAACCAGGAGTTTTCTACAAGATGGTAATGTGAATGTTTTCAAATATGTGACGTGATGGGCAGTCACACCAATTAACTTTGGTTTAGAACAATTAAAAACCATAAAGATTGTATCTTAATGCAATCAGATATTAACAAAATATCATATTCGTCAAAAACTGATTAAGGAGAAACATAATTATCTGGTTTGTTTTTAGATTGCCTACTGAGAAACTTCTGAAATAAACAATTGATGTGTCAACATTTTAATTTCACTCTTTACTAGCATCAATTCTGATCATCCACTTGATGTGTTCATTCATCATACATTTTACTAGAAGATACAATATTTTACAATTTCAACAAATTATTGATAATATGTTTCCAATATTAATTTTATTCAAAATAGTTTTTTAATAATCTCATATTATTTGCAATAGAACCAAATTGAATTCGGTTACATTAATATTAATTTACGAAATCGTTAAATATCGATTAGGTCATCTGCTGCAGCTTGTAGCGTAACAACTTTAACGATGAAGTTGCCCCTGCCAAACGATCAATAAACACTAAATAAATATGCTCGATAAAAATTAAATCAACCGAGATGATTACAGACCTCAGCCATCCATCAATTTGCGGATATTGATATTACCACAAGGTTTTTATTGAGTTTAGATGTGAATTTACTTTAGGTCGGATGATTTGTTAGCAACATAAATTCTCGAGTTTGTTAATCCGTATTATAAATAATACGTTTTTGTTTTTAATTATCTTAATTATATTTATGGTGATAACAAGAGACAATATCTTTTGTGAAGATGCTTTCTTAGACAATACCTATAGTTACAGTTTACATCTTCTTCAGGCAACAGCAACAACTGCAAAATTTTATAGAATAATTATAAAAATATTACCTTTTTGAATTTCATTATAAATTAATGCTAAACTAATTAGTAATGTAATCCCTTTTTACCCAAGTATTTAAAAATATAAAATCTGTTTTGTTAAGATAACGGAATATTACTATAATAATTACATAATAATTATATAAAAAGTTATTTAATAGTGATAATTAAATGATCAGTTTGACTTTGGGATTCTTGTAATTAATGTTAATTGACGGGAGAACGTGCATTTTACCGTGGAAAGTATAATAAAAAATTTCCAGTAATTGATGTGAATTTACCAATAATTTATTCATCAAATGGTAATTACGAGAAAGTAATATTTACTTATGTAATAACTTTATTTTTACTTTTTACTTTAATACTGTTATGTCTTTATCTGAAAAATAAATCAGAATTTCTTTTTTTAAATAGTTTATCTAAAAAAAATTACCCCTCATTACTAAACCATGTTTAGATAGTAGTTTAAATTTATATATCTTTTTCTATTTTGTTTTAAAATAAAACACAAGAACATTATCAGTTGTTTAGGTATACAGGGTGTTTTTTAAAATTACCAACAAAACAAAAGTGGATTATACAAATTGTTATGGTTTTCCAAAAATATTTCTTAATGGAGATACATGTTGTTAGAAAAAAAATGTTTGCATAGTTTTTTGGAAGATTTTTCAAAAACTAGATAAGATATTAAATAAAGATTTCACTCAAATGGCTGAATATAATTATTAATCAGGTTAGATTGAGTTAACTGACTCAATGCAGTATCATAAAATCATGTAAGTTAATTACTAAAATAGGTAACAAAAAACGTAGGCACCTACAATTTGAGATATTTGCATACACATAAACCACGACATAACCGAAATAAAATAAATAATAATAAAGAGTAATTTTATTTAAAATTAATAATTTAAAAATTATCACATACATACTTAGTAAAATGTATTAAAACAAATATTTATTTAGAAAAGCTTCAAAAAAATTTCTTTAGGTACTTGATGGTATCTTGAGTGTGAGGCATCTTAGGAAAAGCATTAATAAAAATGTTTGTCTTATTTTGTATCATAAAATCTACAATTTTAATTCCGGGGTGATTTTAAGAACACCATGTATATAAATTGTTACTTTTCTTGTTGCCAACTTTTTTACTGATTTGCAAAAATACTGTATGATTTTATTAATACCAAGTAAAACCTTATATCGTTGAATTCTCCGTTAAAAGAGTTATTAATTTGGGAATATCCCATTAAAAAAATATCGTCGACCCAACATCTCTGTCAAATATGGCAGTATTATAAATAAGTAACAAATTCTACCACAAATTGACTTGTTTTATAGTTTTTCAAAGCAAATACAAGAAATATAAATTTTATGCTCTTACTTTTGGGACACAGTGTATGTTAGTATTGTTCCTCAAACCAATAGCCTAATAAAATGTTATTGTATGAGTAGACTTTTCAATACCATTACGAATATTTACTCACGTAGAACGTCAATCGCATTGTTTCATTGTTTTCAAAATAATTCTTACCTATATCTGAAAAAACTATTACGCAAATATGTATCTAATACGTTCTGTGAAGAATATCACTCATAACCGATCGACTCAAAATCCTACTGCCCATATTTGAAACATTAAAATTTTGGAAAATTTTTTAGTGTTTCGAAGTTAAATTATAAAATTATAAGAGTTGGTTTTGCTATACCGAGGGCCACAGGATACTGGTTCACCCCAATATTTTTTTATTTTTTAACTTTTCCATTTGAAACTTGAAAAACACCTTTTTAGCCAGTTATATAAAATACTATTTTCAAAGGTGGTGGCTCATAGTGAATAATGAAATGTGAATGACAATGATTTTTTTTCTTAACCTTTTAGTTCTTTCTATTGTTTGTTAATAGGTTATAAGTAGTAGTGCAAAGATAACTAAGTTAAGGTTCAATATAGATTATTTTGAAAGCGTATTTTTCATTTTTAAACCAATGAAATAAAATTGAAAAAAAATAGCACAGCTATTAAATGGATATGACTGAAATCAGAAAAAAAATTATAATTTATCAAACACCATGAACCACCCCTTTCCCATTTAAAAAAGGAAAGCTTTCGATAAAAGAGAGATATATTAAATGTGTTACTAACAAGGAGATGGAGAATACTATACCTAGAGTTCCTTGTTCCTTGTGTTGGTAAATCAGTATGACGACTCATTATCTGAATCAATGATATCCTGGCAGATGAATTGCATAAAGAGTACCCATAGAATGACCAGAATGTGTACCGGATTTGTCATTTCTAGACTTCTTTTTGTGAGGCAATATGAAGAGTGTAGTTTACAGAACACAGCGTGAATGTTTAAGAATTTAGAACAAAGGATTGTAGAGGAATCTCGAAATATTCCTCCCAACATTTCAGAGCGTAGCGGATGAATTTCATAATCTCCTAAAAATAAGCCTGGAAATGAATAGTAACTTATAACTAAGTCTTATATATATCATATCGTTGTAACTTCGTCATCGATAAAAGGATTTCAAATTTTTTTTGCTAACGATGTGACTTAAACTAGCGTATTTCTGAAGGACGCGGTATGGTTGTCTTTTGTAATAATAATTTAAATCGACTATGGAGTAATCGGCTAAAGTGTGTTTTGGTGAAATTGCTTGGTACCACTGTCTATCGTGGACTGGGTCCTTTCATTCCCTAACTCAGATATGATGGATACTGGATAATGAATGTGGGTCTATGTTTTTTCAAATAGGTACTTACTCGGGTACTTACGTAATTTCCTCCCGAGCAGCCTAGACTTTGGATATAAGACTTGTTTAATTTATATTGTGTTTTATGGTTTTTGTTTTTTGTTTATACCGTGTGTGTACTGAATCATTAGATATATGGCTCGAAAATGACAACACTGGCTACCGCGAGATCCGACACAGAGCGAGATAGCGCTATCCTGTGATCGTACCGTACAAAGCATTTACGGCGCATTGTTGTCGCTCCGCAACTCATCCTATGCATTTATACAATATCTAACGATTCGTTAAACACAGGTGTATAGGTATAGTGAAAGTCAAGATAACCATATGAATCCAAGTATTTAAGAAGACTCAATGAAAAAGTTTCGCCGAATAAAATTGCCTCTAAAATTTGCGAAAATGAATTCCAGTGAGTTGCCTCTCCTGGTACGGAAATATTTGTAAAATATTTGCAGAATATTATTTTCTAAATCGATAATAAAAATGACCTATTTAAAATTTCACTAAAAAATATGAATATAGGTATTTAAAGTTACATCTTTTTAAAATTATATTTTAAATTAATGTTTCATTTATAATTGAATTGTAACTTTATAAAAAAATTAAATTTAATTGTGGAAATTAAATCCATCGCTCAATTTTCCTCCTGATTTTGAAATTTTCAACCGCACTTTTCACCCACCATTTTTTCGTAATGTTAGTCTTGCAATAAAGTATAACTAAGGTCCTATGCTCCATTACTAAGATACCTATGGGCTAATCAAAATATCACCGACCGTCACCGAATATGTTTTGAGAAAACGCAAATTTTCTTGGTATGTATTTCTATGTAGGTATTTCACTTTCTCACATATTTTCGAAGAAATACATTATTCTGCTCAATAAAGTGAATATCATAGAACTATTAGGTATACAATGGAATTAAAATCAAGTTTTCAGATAATATAAAAAATCTTTAAATATACATTTTAAATGAACCAAATATTGTAATATTTTTTTTTGTTATTGTTGCTTCTCGAATATGTTATTTCTGTGTCTTCTCCTAAATAATTGCACAGCTTGAACCAGTACACCACTATATAATATGTAAATAACTTTAAATACACGTTATCATCATTCAAAACTCGCACTAGTAAAACATGTACTTTATTTTTGTCATTGATCTTAGTTTCTTAATGGTTGTGTTGGTAAGTCAAACTGAATTCAATAAGACTACAATGGCTTATCCCCAGGACGCTTTGCGTACGCGCCGCATCCCTGTGCCGTCCTTTTTTCCTACCTGGACGACAAAGAGATGATATATGTTTACATTGCTCACCTTACAATTACTTAGCCTTGTTTACCACAAGTTGTCAAAGCGAACTAATCTTCTTATTCTACCTTTTCGAAAAGTTCAAATGTGCCGCAAACTCTGTTCCCTTTTAAATTTCCGCTGTTGTTCACAAACTGCATAGCTTTGTTAGAATGCAGGGTATTGTAATCTATTGTTGATAAAGTGATACCACCCGTACTAGGTGATATATTTTGACTTTTTAGCAAAATGGGCGGTGCGTTTGTCGCATGATGATAAGGTAAAGTTAATGTTCGATACCTGCGGTGACTTTACTCAATGTTTTGACTTGTGGTCTGTAATTTATTAATTTTGAAAGGAATATTTTAAAATGGACCTTTTTATTTAGGATGGACTTGGATTCATTTATTTTATCTGACTTTCTTGTCAGTTGTGACGGCAATGAACTATATCTTTATGACCACAGTTAATGATGGTATACGACATAATTGTAAATTTAGTTATATAACTTATATATTTTGGGTATTTTACAGTAAGTACTATTTTACATCAGAATTTTCAAAATAATTTAATATCATTCATGCAGGTCTATTATGTAATATGTGTTGGGCTGGTTACTATCTGCATGCACAGAGTGTAATTTCAATTATCCATCAGCTTCAAATTTATGAAGAGGCTTTCTATTCATATCCGTCAAAAATAATAAAGTAATTAAGTACTTTGGTAGTTTTACAAAAAAACAACATTAAGGCACAAAAGAAACAAAAGGAACAAAAGAAAACAAAAAATAAACAAAAGAATCATAAAAAACCCAAGAAACAGAAGGGACAAGAGGAACAAAAGGAGCAAAAGAATACAAAAAAACAACTGAAACAAATGAAGCAAAAAAACAGAAGAAACAAACGAAACAAACGAAATGAAAGGAACGAAGGAAAACAAAAAATAAACAAAAAAAACTCAAGAAATAGAAGGGACAAAAATAACAAAAGGAACAAAAGGAGCAAAAGAAAGCAAAAGAAAACAAAAGAAACAAATGAAACAAACTAAAACACGACGGAAACGAAAGGAACGAAGGAAAACAAAAGCTAAACAAAAACAATAACCACAGCGAAACAATAACCTTACGTTAACGTGTAATTCCCGGTATTATACATCAGGATGTCCGAAAATACCATTGCCATACTTTAACAGGCGAGTGGCGAGTGGATACAAAAAAATTTAAAAAACAGTTCATATGACCATATCTTTGTGAATGCTTCCTAAGGGCGCTAGAGCCCTTACGAAATGGCGCCCAAGAATTTATATTTAATTTCTTCGTAACCACTTTGAGTCCAGGTATGGATTTTGGTATATAAATTACCACTAATAAGAGCTCTCTTAGGCCTAGCGGCTACCTATTTTGATGTCCAGAGGCGTACCAACAGCAGGTCACTGAATTTATTTATCCATATTTTTTTTATTACGTTCATATGTAAGTACTTTTTTTTATTTTTTTGTACAAAATCGCCCTTTAAAGTATGACAATGGAATTTCCGGACACCTCGTATATGTACACACGACCTGCTACGAAAATTTGAAATGATTTCCAATGTGAATTTCCTCCTTATTATAAAAGTTTACAGTTTAACACTTTCGAAAAAAGCCTGTATATTAGTTGCATTTAGTAGGAACAAATATTTTTTATTTTTAGACTTTTGAGAATTATTATTAGTCCAGTGGTCAAGTATATTTTACCTGAAAAAAGGTCATACAGTTTTGGATTTTGGATATTTTGTATCACTTGTATCTAGGCACTTATTAAAAACCCATGTTTTCTAATGACTTTATTTAGGCTTTATGCATAATAACAAAAAACATGTCCAATTTGATATACTCACATTGATGTTTCATCTCTAAACATACAATTATTAAGTTTACTGGACTTTCTTTAATGCATGATAAAAAATTGGATTAAAAATTACAAAATTCAAAACGTCTAAAAATAAATTATTGAAAAAAAAAGTTTTTTAACTGGTTGGTGCCCATAATGAATGAATTTTGTGGTGAGTTAAATTTTTTTTCCAATAATTTATTTTTAGACGTTTTGAATTTTGTAATTTTTAATCCAATTTTTTATCATGCGTTAAAGAAAGTCCAGTAAACTTAATAATTGTATGTTTAGAGATGAAACATCAATGTGAGTATATCAGATTGGACATGTTTTTTGTTATTATGCTTATATAAAGCCTAAATAAAGTCATTTATAAACAATACATAGCAAGCAAAGAAAGAGAATTGAAAATGTAATTTTTCTCAGATTTCGATTTGTCTTAATTCTTCTTGATTTAAATTGATACCGATTTCATAAAAAAAAAATTATAAAATGAAGAAATAAGCATTTACTTTTTAATACGTTAACCGTTATGCATGTATAAAACGGTGTGTCGTTCAATTAATAAAAGCATTGTTTCCAACGCTCAAAAAATGAAAAAAGATTAATCTAATCGAAAGAATTCAAACAAAGACACTTTAATTATTATCCGTGCTTTTCAAGTACCTACATAGCGTGATGTATCTGATGTAAATCCAACGACCATTGCTTGTGCTCTTACAAAATAATATTTTTGTCACGATCCTAATGTTCCCATGAAAGATTATGTTTTTCATTTTGTCGCCTTAGGGCCTGGAGAGCGCTGTGATGTCCCCGTGATGTCCCCTTGCGAATCAGGCACGTGTTCATAACACCTTTGTCCATTACACAATATCTCACATTTATTCTACCCTCCTCTCGATGTTGTAACGCATCTTCTGATAGGCCTTCTTGATATTGCCAAATCATCCCCATCTATTCAATGGATTCTAAACGGTGGTGAACTTTGGGGATTTGCGAGAGATTTGTTGTGATTCAATTTGATATGATATATTGGTTCAGAAGTTGTTTTTAAATTAACAGATTTATATAATGCTACCAATTAGATTAGGGTAATGCAATTCACAAACGAATTAGTAGTAAATCGTTTAATGCGAAATTTATATTATGCTCTATTTTCTTTTGTGTATGCATGTTGCTTAAAAATACATAATGATGTACATAGGCCATCCGACGAATTTAAGTTTATATGTAATACAACTCAATACAGATATAGCATGACTACCAAAAAATTGTTGAGAATATTAATTCGTATCATGATATGACACGTTATTACTCATATAGAATCTGATATATTTAACAATTTTATCTTTTGACAGTCTAATCTTATTAGTTATGTTATATGCTTCTGTACAGAGTGGAGGAGGAGCAGAAAATTGATATACACTGTTAAAAATATACAGGATGTCCCAGGAGGATGGTCGTTATTTTGACAGTCAAAATTTTTGTCATCTGACCCCAAAATATTAATTAAATACTAAAAAAATAAGATACGTAAAGTATCAATTAACCTGGATTAACCTATTAAGAGGATTAATTTTTCAATGTATTGTAAATGGGATTCTTGAGTATCTAGAGTACTTGAGGTGTAACTATTTTAATTTCATCTGTTTTAACTTTAAAACCTATATCTTACGGATTTTGGGGGCGCTGAACAAGAATTTGATGTTAAAAATGACTTCTGAGAGTTGATAGCTGTCAATTTGATGAAAATAAAGAGTTTATACGAAAATATCATTTTAATAGATTTTTGCTAAACACGAATTTGAGTCATATTCTTTTCGGCTGCCCAGCTTTACATACTGCAGTTGTTTAGGGCAGTTGGAGGTGGTGAAATACGTCACTTTGACGTCACAAGAAGAACCGAATTCAAAGTTATTCTTTTCATCTGTCTGAGTGGCCGAAGCTATTAATTTCAAAATTAATGTTTTTCATTTTCTTTTGTTTTTAATGAAATTTATAACCTATAACCTAATCTGTGCTATAATTTCATCTCTTAGCGTATTACTGTTAACATCAAATTGCCAGCTAACCCAGTACCTGGAAGATGACCCAACTCTAGAGCTGGTTAAGCTTGTGAAGGTAGGGGAGGTAACCCTGGTGAAGCATTACGTTACTAGGGCAGTCAAAAGAATGCACATTTTGGCGCCCTAGGCAGTAGGGCAGCTGAAAAGAATATGACTTTGATATCGACGAAGATTTTTGACAGTTGACAGTTATCATTGAGATTGCCAATTTGGTTAATTTAACGTTAGAATAAAATTTTATCTCTTTGTGTAAAACAGTTCGCGTAGAGTATAAGTTGACATGAAAAAAACTGGTAAAATATTTCTTATAATTTCTGACAGTTTACCACCAGGTTTTTATGCAAAATCCCAAACACTTTAAAATGAATTTAATCCAATGTGTATTTTGTAATTTTTCTTTAATGGCAACCTATATTCAACGCGGTACTTTTTTGCATAATATTTCCAGAAAAAATGGCGCAAATGACAACATTATATATTTTTGGAATCAGAAAAAAAGTTCTTTCAAAATATGCAAAATGTACAAAGTGTTCCAGTTAAAAAAACATAAATCGTGTCTTTTTCTCTACTTTTTGACGCCATTTTGTTTTACTTTTCTTCACCAATAGGTAGTTCACACTAAAATCTACAATTATTATTTTTACACTTTTCATATCTCTAAAAATAAGGGCTGTAGGTATGTATCAAAATATATGGAACTACCCTGTACATTTACGATTTCCTGGAGAACTATTGAAAATCAAGATGTCACAAATAATGAAATAATATCAGAACAGTTTTTGCTCAAAAACCCTGGTCCCAAAAATCAATATCCATATACTCGTATTATATTAGCATCAATTTCTCAGTCATACCCAACCAAGGCGATAAGAAAACATACCTACACCTTATTATTTTTAAGGAATTTTTCACTGAAACCAAAAGTGTGAAAATGATCTACTAACAGTGTAGCCGGTTGCGGTGGTATAATATTAGATCATAACGTTGATGTTTATACTGTATCAAATCGACTACTGGTTTCTGGTTTAATTATTTATCGCTTGGTAGTACCTATTAATAACTCCTCCCCTTTCACGAAGAGCATAAAGTTGCTAATATTTTGTATCGCTGTATTTCTTAAGATGTCTAGACATCTTCCTCTGTAATATAATTGCGTTTGAACTTCGTGTCCTTATATCCATATCAATATATGGAGCTTTCTTCTGATAATGACAAAGAAATTCTTGTTTCCCTGATAACAGAAAAGCTTTCCAGGCATTCTTTTTGCTAGATTTTAATGCTACTTGCTTATTCATTCAGTGTGCACTTGGGTGGTTTCGATAACTTGTGTTACAGATTACTGGATCACATCCATTACTATAATGAGTATGAATGTGATGATAGTAACAGTCACATACAAAAAAATAATTGACTTAACTTTAGAAGACTATCAATGCGTGCGTCGCTTATTTTCTTTGTATTTACTTAATACCACCTATTAATCGGTAATCTATATAATGTAATAAAAATGAAGAATCCCATAAATATGCTAGCAGCGATAATGGTTTGTTTTATAAAGGCGTTTTATATAATTTTAAACGAGTTAGCTGTTTAAATTTCCTTGTAGTTAGCACAATTAACTTGATTTATTTTTATGGGCGCCATTAAAAATCCAATTAAGATAGACTATTGAGTAAATAAATACGCCTAAGTTACTTTCAAGGGGTAATTAATATAAATCTATTTATATAGCAGTAGCAAAAACAATTACAGGTGCACATGTTAATTCTAAATCACATTTGATTAGTTGCGTTGTAAAATTTTAACGTACCCATAATGTTCATTTACAAAGTAATATCAGATTATTATGATACAATGACGATACTTTATATCGCTTCTATAATTTGTTAATTACCCAGGCATTTAACAATTAATGGTTATTGGATAATTTTATAGTACATGTATGATATTAACAGTGGCGGCTGATGAAATTTAGGTTTGCTATTATCTCGTATTGGACCATGGTAGTCATACTTCGACCAGTTTGTATTCTGATTTTCAAAAAAATACAATATCTAGGCACAGTTTTTGGGAAAGTCTGGTGGGAGGACAGCTAGTGCAATTTTATCAAAATAACTGACTGAAAACACTGTTAATGACTAATATCCTGCACAATGAAAATTTACAAGTGCCCTTTCGAAGAAGTTGGTGATAGATCCAAAAATCTTTTAGGGGTTAAACGAAAATCCTTTACAGTTTTAAACGATTTGGTGTTAGGCCAAAAAATGGCCTTATTGCAAGTCATCCTTTAGTAGTAATAATCTATTGATTTTTTTTTCAAAATTTTCACTTTGCACCATGTACAAGACGTAATACAAACCAAGATGGTGACTAACTTATAAATGAGGAAAAAGGACATTCCGCATAGACATTTTCGAAAAATTTAACGTTGCAGGACCAATATGTGACGTACTTTAAAGAAATGCAATTTTAAATTCTCTTTTTGAATAAGTTTTTATGACTGGCAGTTATGAATTAAACCTTGTCTACGAAATTGGTCACATAATAAAGAACTTCGTGAAACAAGTACATATGGACATTTAATTTTTATTTAATGATTAATATTTTAATATAATAAAGTGCCTGAATTCCTTATATGTATAATATTTCTACTGTATAACGGTGGCTTGTGTATCCTGGCTTTGTTTATAGGGAGCCTCTAGCTTAGCGTTACCCTTTGAAAGAGCTTTCTACTTACATAAATGTATCATGGTCTGTCATGGGTGCCAAGAGAAAGTGCTAATTTATTAAAAAATAATGATATTCAATTTTTTTATGGGTTTTCAGTAAAATTGGCTCTTTTCAGGTTTTCTTTGGTACCATATCATGCAGGGTGTTCCATTTGAAAAAAAATGAGTCAAGCAGATTTGGTAATTCCTGGTTGACCCCGTATAAAATGGCCAAATTCGCTAGATAAGATAACAGTAACAGTGAACTAGAGGTCACTTTACAATTAATTTTCCTCATAAATCCAATAAACCGGGTTTTAAAATGCTTGTTCTAATACATCACGGTGGGTTCACAAAGTTGACATGTTGACAGACATATCAAGTGGCATACCGTTTGAATCGTCTTTAAAAGGCAAATCCAAAAGTGTCATAATTCAGCAGGTGTATACAGTGCGAGTCACTAACTTAGAATAAATTCAATATATGACACACCAAAGTTTTTTCAAAAAAATGCTGAGATACGTCAATTAGTATTATAATTTGCGCGTTTTTTTATGAAAAAAATATGTATACAGGGTGTCCTAATAAAGAGATATGACTACATCGATAATTTTTTTAAATGGAAACCCTAGTTTTTTAGGGGTTAATTTTGAAGGACGTGGTAAGTTATACGCAACTACTAAATTATAAATTTTTATAACCAACCATTTCCAAGAGGTTATAAAAAGTAGGTATTTGAAAGTCGAAAAGTAAACAAAGATTTAATCATTTCGTAAATGTCTTCTTAAATGTTCAAAATGTTGTCCATTTACTCGAAGGCAGTATTTCAAACGGAAGCGAAACTCGTTTTGAACATTTCTAATCATTTCGGGTGAAATTAGTCTCCACTTATTTCTCATTCGGTCCTTCAACACCTTCATATTTAATGGTTTTGTCTTAAAAACTTAACTTCTTAAGTATCCCCACAAAAAGTAATCAAGAGGGGTGAGGTCTGGCGACCTTGCTGCTTGCTGGCCATTCCACGGGCCCTCTTCCACCAATCCATCTACCTGGAAAAAGTTCATCTAGGTATTCACGGACAGGTCTTGCAAAAACCAGATATTTCGATTCGGAATATCAGCTTCTACGGGATCGGGAAATGAAATAGCCAAATTTGGTACCAATTCGTCTGCCAAGAATTCGAAATATCTAGCTCCAGTAAAATTCTCGTCAAAGAATGTTGGTCCGATGACTCGGTTACCAACAATACCTGCCCAAATATTTAGTTTTTCTGGTATGGTCGACTTCAGATTTGTAAGACACATAAAAAACCGGCGGCTTGTTTGATGCCCATAAAAACTTCAAACAAGCCGGCTCTTTTTATGTGCTGTATAGATATGACACAGACTTTATTTAAGTGTGGCCTTCCCTCATCAGAAAAATGTATGTTTTCTACGTTTACATCGTTCCTATCGAGGTTCCTATCAAGTAAACCTGTCACTTGCTCACAAAAGTGGAGTCTTCTATCAGGATCATCTTCAGTTAGTTCCTATGGAGGATTATTATCTTGTAAGGATGGAATTTATTTGTTTTAAGAACCCTTACTATTGAAGATTGACTGATTTCTTGTTCTCTAACTAACTGCCTGGTTGAGATATTAGGGTTTTCTTCAATAGCTAATAAGACATTTATTTTCGTTTTCCTTATATGCCCGCTTTCAATCTTGGTCACAGTACATTGACTTATTGGTGGTAAATCGGGATATTTTTCTTTAAATAAAAGAGCAACATCCTTCTGTGTTCTAGTTCTATCTCTAGTCCAATCATTAGGTACTTTTGTGGTGCAAAAGGTTGAGGAGTTTTGAAATTTGGCAGGATTGTAGACTAGGGTGCCGTAACTATGACTCTAAGTTTGCGACCTCTTGCGACGCCGCTCGCGCCGCCATCTTGAAAGAATGGCGCCCAAAACTAGTTTTGGCATGTAACTCAGTTCCTATAGGTTTTACAGAAAAAGTTTCTGATTTCTTGGAGAGGACAAAATTTGCTACAAAATTGCTTCTATACATTTTTTCCTCAGACTAATACTTTCCGAGTTACAGGGCCGAACAATAAGGCCAATTTTTTTAAATCGCAGAAAAGCAGCATTAATGCGCTACTTTTTAAAAATGATCTGCCAATTATCGTACCAACAGTAGTTTCATGCAGTAAAGTAATAAAAATCAATGCCTCTATCAACTCGTTTCCACACCACCTATGATCGGCGCGTTTCTTTAAACGTGGTATCTCGGTAGGCCTAATCCACACTCCAAACTTACATGCGCGTTTTCTGTCATTTTGCACTTCGCGATGTCCCTGGTTTACTATGTTCACTATCTTTAGAATCCTGTTCACCTCCCGTCTCCTCCAATACCCACTCCAACGATTCAAGAACGTCATCAGCCTTATATGGGTTTTCGGGGTTTGAATCCGCTACAAAATCTGGAATGTTTTCACATGCTGTCCCATTACAATAATAGAGACACAACACCGAACACTTTAAGCCGGTTTTCCGACATCCACTCGCTCCTGCACAGCCTTTCTTACATTTACAGGATATCGATTTTAAAATGATGTCCGGGTCTGCTTCTGACGTAGCGCAAACAGCATCTATAAGCCCATGCCTCGTTTTCTACCATATTGCTCAGGATCTTTTTCACTGCCACACCACATCGCGACTTGGTGGTACGCTCGCAGGCAGTGCTATCTTGCAGCATCTTTTGTGGGTGACAGGGACGTGATATTAAATTTGTTCTTAGACACAGACTTCACAAAGTTTTGGTAGCGAAGTGAATTTAATGTGTCCTTTGCAGACGAGCTGCCGTACACGGCCAATAAGACCGCTTCACCAGCTGCAGCGAGAGCATCCACATCTGCTTTGAGGTCCTGGAAGATTGCTATACTGTCAAGCAACGAGTCGTTTTTATCCAGCAGACTGAGGAATCACTAATTGCATCTGCAACAACTAATTGCATCTGCATACTGTGTCTCTATTGTAATGGGACAGAATGTGAAAACATTCCAAATTTGGTAGCGGATTCAGACCCCCAAGGACCCATATGAAGCTGATGATGTCCTTGATTCGTTGGAATGGGAATTGGAAGAGACGGGAGGTGAACAGGATTCTAAAGATAGTAAACATGGTGAACCAGGAACATCTCGTAGTGCAAAACGACAAAAAATGCGCATGTAATGGAGTGCGGATTAGGCCGTAGGCTACTTCAAAGAAAATGCTAAGATACTGGCAAGATACAAAAAGGACTAAGTATTAATTGACAGAGAAGGAATTGTACAACTTCAATGTAGATACCAAAATTCATATTTTAATGTTTTTCTTGTGTTTTTTCTCCTATCATCCTGCATGCTGACAGGTTTTAGAAATACTATAGTGAAAATCAAATTTCGAAATTATTTATAATTTCAGAGTAATTTTCAATTCCTTATTAGTATGCCTCTGGAGCCATCTTAATTATTATCAATCAAAATATTTGAAATAAAATTTTTAAAATATCTTTTTGTTTTATATGACACACTTAAAAAATAAACGCGCCCCTCAACTCTACCTCATAGGTGGTGTGAAAACGAGTTGATGGAAGCATTGATTTTTATTATTTACTACATTAATAAACTACTTTTGATATGCTAATTGGTAGATAATTGGTAAAAAGTAGCGCGCTAACGCCGCGTTTCTGCGATTTAAGAAAATTGGCCTTACTGTTCGGCCCTGTAACTCAGAAAGTATTAGTCTGAGGAAAAAATGTATAGAAACAATTTTATTGGAAATTTTGTCCTCTCTAACTTTAATTAGAAACTTTTTCTCTAAAACTTACAGGAACGGAGTTGCATGCCAAAAACTAGTTTTGAGCGCCATTCTTCCAAGATGGCGGCGCGAGCGGCGGTCGCTCGAGGTCGCAAACTTAGAGTCATACTTAGGGCACCCAAGTCAACACTCCTGCCAAGTTTCAAAACTCCTCAACCTTTTGCACCAAAACACCTTTTTTATGTCTCTAATGATTGGACTACTCCGTATCCGACCATCATTAGGATTTCAATCTTGTGGGTTTCTGTTAAGTAATGCATTTGTTTAGATCAGTGCTTAGTATTTATTACACAATACAAAAACTTATAGAGCTTACATAAAGTTGACATACAACTGATACAATAAACCAACTCATGACTACCTACTATAATTTTTATCGACTCCTAAAATAGCAAATTGAAACTGCATAATTTGCACATTTTTGAAAATCATTCGGTTTGTTGAAATGGTTGGGAACAAAAATTTATAATTTAGTAGTTATGTATAACTTACCACGCCCTTCAAAATTAACCCCTAAAAACTAGGGTTTCTATTTAAAAAAATTATCGATGTAATCATATCTCGTTATTAGGACACCCTGTATAAATATTTTTTTATAAAAAAAAAAATTCTGAACTAAGATAGAAAACATATCTTCAGAAAAAGTATGATTGGTCATGACTAGCACAGAATTAGTATTTGATTCTCCTGTTGATCTTTAAATCTTACAAATCAGCAATATTTTGATTTTGTTTCATTTTTAATAATATTTATTTTATTCAACCACGAATACACTTTTTTGCAATTCTCTTTCTTTGCTTGATACACTGATGGTACAAATTAAATTGAAAAGAAAAATACACCATAAAAAGAATAACGTTACAAAATTTGTTTGGCGTGTTTGTTTATATATCCACAAATTCAAAATTTGCAAAAAAACGATGATTTAAACGTTATGATTTAAACTACTTTCAAATATTAAAATATGGCCAAAATATACCTACCTACGCTAATATTAAACGCACTGCATGTATCAATAATTAAAAGTCTTAGAATTAGATATATTTTTGGATAACGGAAAAATTAAAAACTGTGCTGCTAATACAATATAAAAAAATTACTCGCGTAAAAGGTTTGTGTATCGTAAAGCACCTTGTATATTGATTTCCATAAGATATTGCGATATAATTAATTTGGAGTAAGCGTCAGGTTTTCTATAAATGTGGCAACGTACAAAAATGCTACCCAATTACATTCTGCCCGTTATGTCCACATAATTGAACTGTTTATTTGGAATACATAAGGAAATAAGTAAATTAATATCGGTTTAGGAGAAAATAATTTATCGAGGTATGTGAGATAATCGTTAGTATTTAGCGTTAAAAAGGTAATAGGAAACAAATTGCCCAACAACTACTTTTAAGCAGAAGACGTTTCATTCCAATTATTTCAATTATAGATTCTTATAATCACGTCGTAAATTTGAACACAGCAGGAATGCTAAATATTTGAATAGTTAATTCGACTTATTCTATCTATAGTCATTAAACGTACATAAATAAAACAGTGAAATGATCATATTTAGTCACGGAATTTTATAGAGAAATAGGAATACGTGCCTAAGAATCAAAATAGACTATTACTTCTTCAATAATTAAATAAGTATATCCTTCTAAACGAATTTCTTATGCGAATGTTGCCTTTAAAACTCAGGCAACCAATTTCTCAATAAAGGAAAAGGTAGGTTAACAGCACAGCACGGCCCTTAAGGACCGTGAGTTAACAGCTGCACAATTTCTAGGAGAGAAATTCGGAGATTATAACGTGCAATGCCATGGTAGAATCCAATCAAATGTCAGTTTTACTATGATCAATTCAGTCGCACAATCTTAATCCGATCATTTATGCTCAAACGGCGGATTTTACATGTTAGTCCCTATTTTAAACACCGTGATTAATTTAACAATAGGAGTTGGATATTCTATAAGTATGATTGGGAAGGAAGTCACATCCGTCTTTTTAAAAATAAATATGCACTTAATACAGTTCTTAAATATAATATAAAATTTCAGTTTAAATTGTAAAAACTTTTTCTAAAAAAAAATGCAAAATTAAATTTATGAATGTTATTAATTTTCTACATTTCTTCCAATTTAATGTTTGTATCCCCGCAAACGCACCCAGCAAGAGTAAGCACGATTTCATTATATTACGGACTAATTACAGTAACGATTACTTAATTAACAGTACTCCACCATAGTCGCCCAACTCTACTTTGCATTTCGATCATTACTTGTAGAACTCCAAATTGGCAATTAACCCTACTGTTTTGGAATGCATATTATATTAGCGAGTAGTTTACAGCTAATTGAACCATTTTCTGCATTTTAGGCATCATGCTTTCTTGTCCATCCAGCTATTCTCATTCATGTATTTTTCCTCTTTCGCAAGTCTTCCCTTTTTCCTCCTTTCTGGAGGAGACCACTGCCAAACTCGTTGAGGCCACCTATGAGGCTCCATACGCCTTAAAGGCCCATACCACAGCGATCTTTTTTCCTCTTGGTCTTCTATAATTGTTTCTTCCATGTTCATTCACTCTCTTATTTCACTATTTCTTATATGTTCCAACCTTCCTTCCTTTATTTCTCTGTGTTATTTCCCATATTTCGGATCCATACCAGGATACTTTGAACACTACTTTTATAAATTCCTTTTTTTGTTGACTTTTTTATTTGTTCTGAACACCAAACCTAGTTTAGTTTCTGAACAGGCTGAATTATTCTGGTGTTTATATCTCTCTTTGCTATTAATATAACAGCTAACGCCTTCTAAGTACTTGTACTCATTACATATTTTTATTTCTCTTCGATTTATATCCATGTCATTAACTTCTTCTCCCATCATCAAATATTTGATTTTGTCAAAATCAATTTTTAACCCCCATTTGTTATAAGTTTCCGTCAATTTTCTCATGATGTAGTTGATGTCATTCCCATCCAATGCAACAACTACTTGGTCGTCCGCAAAAAGAAGGGAATGCAGGTAGTCGTCATTCACAAATACGCCCATACTATTGCATTTGGTCTGCCACTCTTGTAAAACCTTGTCTATATATATTTTGATTAACGTTGGTGATCCTTGATGTCCACTCTTTTGCCCTTCATAAAGATGTCTTATAGTATCAACGTATTTTAGTGAACAGAGCTGTTATATAGCATTTCGAACAATTTCTGTAAAGGCACCGTGTCATATATGCCTTTTTTAAGTCTATAAACGGCATATGAGTTTATCTACTTCTTCTTCTTGCTATTCGTTTTATTCGTTTCTGTGTTAATAATTGTCGTAGAGTGGATATATTATCGGCGCATGATTTTACCGCCGTGAAACCAAATCTGTTCCTCACCAATTTTACTGTTCTATCCTAATTTTGATAACTCACCCATACAATCTTCCAATAGAAGATGTTAAAGTAATTCCTTGATAATTTCGACAGTCAGTAGTCAGTACGAGGCCCTTTTTATGTATCGAGCTAATGGAATATTACAAGACCAATTAGACCCCTCTTGATCAGTCAGAAATATACAAGAATCGGTGAGAGGTCATTTTGGAATCAGTATGTCTACTGAGAAACTGAGTGAGCAAATTACTGTAGCATTATATTCTAAATTAAACAACAATAATTTTGAAGACGCTTTTTTTTTCTGAAACCTAATCCAGGTGTAAAATTAAATTTTAGTTGACAAATAGAATAGAAATAGAAAATTTTGATAGAAACATAATTTTAGGGGTAAAAAGAGATGGATACAACCCAATTTATTTATAGTCGAAAATCTTCTATCTATATCACTACAATAGTGATTATAAGGCCCACTCAGTGGCGGCGCCAGGGGTGGGCGCGGTTGGGCGAGCGCCCAACCTAAATTGTTCTCGCCCAACCGTTCGCCCAACCTGCTAAATCGAGCATTTGAATAAAAAAATATAGAAAACCCAGTAGATGAAATATGAAATTAAAAAAATATAAACCATCGCTTTCAATATTATGTAGTTCTTATATAATAATAATTATACCTAAACTATTAAAAAAGAACTGTTATTTTGTTCTATACCTACTATAAACGAATTAATAAAATATTCATAATCTATATTTTACTTATATTTTCCTATCTTATTTATTGCATTTTCGGTACGCGATACCAAAGTTTACAGTAAACTTTGGGCGATACCAATACGGCCCCTTTGTTTTAAGCCGCTTCCCGTCGATCGGAAGGCCTTTGTATGTGGAAATCAAAATAAACACCGCCCAGTCGTCGGCACTACATTAAAAAATTAACACGTGCGGTCGCAATTTTTTAAGTTATCTTAAGTTGTTATGTTTGGGGCGAGATTTATGTAACCACTATAATAGGTACTTATAAAAATTAGGCTTGCTTTCTTACGACTTTAATTTTTTCCTTGATTTTTTAAATGCATATTTTTATGTGCCAAAAAGAAATATCAAAAACTAGACATTATTTAAATGGTTAGTAGCGAGCCGGACCGTGTCGAACTTTTTTCAAGGATTTCAAAAATTTTAACCAATCAATTGCAAGTCAAATGAAAAAAGGAAATAATAGAGCAATTTTGAAAATATTTAAATTAATATCAAGTTTAATACAAATTTTGAGGCACTTGTAAAACACAATGACCTTGAAAATCATGAAAAATTTTCGCCTGCGGCGCTTTACGGGGGGCTGCCGCAGGCCCCCCGCACCCCCTGCAGCTCTTGCCCCATGTACACATCTTTTTTTGCTGCCCACCCTCCAAATTTTTCTGCCGGGTGTCGCCCAACCGAAAAAAAAAAGCTGGCGCCGCCACTGGGCCCACTGCACTAAAACTCACTTAGCTCATTGTGTTTCCTACTCCATCAGGTTGAATATCCTTAACAAAATCAATCTGCTACCGATGGGTGTGTTTAGAGTTACTTCAGGCTCCGGAAATTATTTCATAAGGAGCCGATGCCTTTTTCTCTGACGCTGTCATAGAGGAGTTTCGTCCTCCTCTTGCTTAATAACTAGTGTCCTCTGTTACCCTCATGGTATTAAGATGTTTTTTCATGGGATACTGGGTTAGAAGTCTCGTCGCCAGTCGTATTTATTTCCTGCTTAATTGTAAGGACTCTTTCGCTCTTCTCGGAAATGGTGCCCATGGAATGGCCGCAATTGTCTCAGTACCTTAAGCCCCATCCAGTAAGTGTCAAGTTGTTTGTATAGTTCGCCTTTTACAGCCTCTTTGCGGGCTGATACGATAACCTGCGTATGGGGCACCAGTTCAAGTATGACCTTTTTCGCTACTTGCCTGGTTCTCCTGAAGTGCATTTCTATATTTTCCATAGCCTTTTAATGTTCCCTGTAATGTAGATCCGTTTATTTTTCTATTCCCTCCGCATCATGATCTGTGAGCAGATGGTGCTTGCTATCATTTCTGCCTGGAATACTATTATGAAGCGACCCCAGTTAATACTTATTCCCTCCCTGTGCTTTCTTTATTAATGCCCATTATGTCAAATGAACTGCTTTCGCTATCGTGAGGCTTCTTTTCTTTCTTCTATCTCCCCTTCTTACAGGTATTATTCTTAAAAGTGTCTATAATTAGATAGTATTTCGTAGTTTGTTAGATCGCGCATTCAATACATAGTTTTCATCACTGAATGTCTTCCATGATAGTTTATTTTTAGCGTATAAGCTACGATTTTGGTTTTTGACTTCACCACTAAACCTAGAGGAGGAAAGTCCAAAAGCACTTCCACTCCTGTTATTACTAGTCATAGGTACCAACCTTTATAATTTACTTCTGATTTTGTGCCATCAGATCAAAGACGTATGTCACTATCTTTCCATAAATGCACTCGGGTTTCAGTGTCCTTGTTTTGCTGATCATACTCCTACAGGTCTCTGGGTATTTGATTTGCGTTCTCTCTACAGTTCTTTAAACAATTACCTATCTATTTTACTTCTCTCATGTCGAGATCTTTACTGGATTTACCGACAAATATGGTTTTACACACGTTTCTTCTGCAGTTTTGGGATAGTATTATTGGATATCACGCCACTGTATTTTCCGTTTACTAAGATAGTGAGATAAATCACCATCACATTTCCTCCTGTTCCCTAGTTCCTTACTCTATCTATCACTACCAGACACCACAGGAGAGGAAGTGCATTTTTATTCTTCTAACAAACGTTATTTGATGTTTCCTTTATATTTCGATATTTGGTATGCGTTAATTTGTCCGTATGTTCCAATGCTTTGGAAAAAAGTCGTTAGCTTATTATATTAACAGTATGAATTAGTCAAGTATGACCGAATTATCCTCTTAAGCCTTTATTGTTGCTACGGCTATGCTATTTAGTAAACTTATAACTCCGTAAGAATGTATTTTTGAATATAAGTAAGTTAAATTAGATCAATTTCTTTTCAACTCTAGAATTCATTATTAAAATAGTGACATGCTTATGAACCACCTTATTTATATGAAACATATCTAAAAAATTTCCCTCTGTGTGTATAAATAAAATGAACGGTCATTGGTGTCGCCACGTCAAATGATAATAATTAGTGCCGGTTGTGTATCAGCCAACATGGCGTCATCTCATCACTTGTCCTTTATTGGATTCTTTAATAGCCCTTAATGCGTCTTTAAAATGTCAATTTGTAATTCGATGTGATCTTTCCAATAAAACAGAAACAATATTACTTCCATGGAATTAAGGTACGGTAAACTACGTTAGTCTCGCTAGTCGAATTGGTAGCTTTTTCTTGTTGAATCAATAAATGTTCATTTACCGTGGCGTATTGATTAATCATTAAGGAAATTGCATATTAAACAAAAAAAAAACTAAATTATACTAAATTCGACATGAGTGCCTATATTTATTGTGAAATCTATGACTTGTAACAGGTAATTATTTTTCAATTAGATTAACGAATTTGACTGAGAGCGCATCTTGTTTCTGGAGTTAATGGTTTACAACCACAGTTAAAATACTTACAATAAAAGTCAAAATTCATCAAGTTCTTAATCTACTTTTAACCGACTTAAAAACGGAAGAGGTTCTCAATGCGACCCATTCGTATGTTAATCGTCTTAGGCAAATTTTATAAAATTTTTTACATACTGTAGCAATTATTTCAACAAGCTGTGTCTAGTGTAAGATGGACTTAAATTAAAAACTTCCAGTTTCAGTCCTTTTTTTATTATACAGGGTTAAGCAATAGTTCGCTCTATAACTAGAAAATAAGTTAAAAATGTAAATAGACTAGATAAACAAATTTATATCCGGTCATTTTTTGAATAAATGGAGTGAGCCAACGACGATTCTACAGAATCTATAGAATCAGGTGATTTTTTTTAAATGGAATGCCATGTACAGTGCATTTTTGTAACCTCTTTCTTGCCTCCTTCTACTCCTATCTTATTATTGACTCTCTCCCAACCACTTGGCGGCACTTGGATGTAATGATTGATTCTTTTTTGTAGCGCAAATACCATCTACACGGGCAGATGAAAAAAACTAGTCATAATTATGGATTTTAAGAAAAAAACCGCTGCCAATTATGGGATCAGAACTTCCTCATTTTATAATAAAAGTAATTTTTTTATGTAGATATTTGTGAAAAATTTTTTTAAATTTTTTTTGTTTAGATTTTGCTCATCAACGAATTCAATCTTTTTTTCCTTGGCCTCTAGAACGTGTGTACCAAATTTGAAAGCTTTATCTCAAATACTGTAGCTGCTATCAATTTTTTTGATCTGAAATTTTTTGTATCGTCATAATTCGTCGAGATTCCTCCAGAAATGAAATACATGAAATACATAGGTACATACCTTCCTCACATTTGCTGAGGAAATAATATGTCATTACCAATTACGAAAAACACATTTTTTATGCGTTTACTTTTTGGATATTGTACGTTGCCAGTTTCTACAAATCTATCAAGGAGGCAAACAACTTCTTTCCAAAACAAAAGTTTACAAGACCTTATTTGTTAATTTTGGAAAACTAGAAATAAAAATTGACACATAGAAAATTCACAAAGAAATATATATTGACGATGCTGAGTGAGATTGAGACAAATAAAATTAACTCAAAAAAATAAAAATTCATGTTGTTTTATGGGCAACATGTGGAGCTCTTATTAAGATATTTCTTTCTCTTGCACTTTTTTTGCTTAAAAATATTGTTCATCATTTAGTTGACAAAAATGAGTGCGATAAGCATGTTCATATTCGTCATATTATACTTTACAGTTATTAAAAAGGATGGAAAGCGGCGTCATTTCGTGATATCAACAAACTTTTTGGCGAAGGAACAATCAGCGAAACTCAATATCGGGAGTGATTTGCTTGTTTCAAATCTGACGATGTGGAGGATAAGTCAGGAAGAGCGCCGTCATCGGATTCTGACGGACAGGCACTTTTGGCAACCGTGGAAGACAAAAGCTTGACAAGCCGAATGCTAGATTGAAGATTTCAATGTCCACCATTCCACAACTTTCCACCGTCTTGAAAAGCTCTGGATAGTGTGAAAACTAGCCTGATTGGATACCGCACGAGCTCTCCGATAATAACAAAGCCGACCGAATTCGAATATTCATCGACCTTCTTCAGAGAATGAGCAAACGCCATTCTTGAAAAATCTCGTCACTGGAAATGTCTTGGTTTGTCTTCGAAAACGTCGAAAGACAGAAAGTCTGCTTTTCTCCGGGTCAAACACCGAAGAGCATCCCAAAAGCAAAAAGGCAATGCGGTGCGTTTGATGGGACAGACGTTGAAAACGTAGAATGGATGACTCACGCTATATATTTGAAAATAGTTTCCAGTAGTTATAGACTCATTTATCTGATTTACTTATGCTTTTAAATCAAATTTCTAGCTACCATAGATTCGAGATATCAGCGTCAGGTTTACTATTGGCCTATCTGTATATTATAGCAAATACATAGTCACTTTTGATGTAATCCTCAACATATTATGTAGAATCTGATTATCTTCCAAGATACATTCGGTGTATATGAATGTATAAAAATATAATGAATAATAAAACTATTTTCATTTCATACGGATATATTTATTATATTTTACTATCTAAATAGCCCAGCAAAATGAGACAAATCGAGGGAAAAAAATCCAAGAGTTTTGAAAATTGGTATGGTTGTTTGTTCGTTGGTACCTACAGTACAACATAGGTACTAAAAGTCCTAGAGGGGGGGGACGGCGAAGCAGTTTAAACATACACATACATATGTATACACACATACATTTTCCGTAGGGTTGATAGATACGGAGATTATAAGCAAAAATCGAGAAAAAGTCTCCTTTAAACAGCTCCCCCATCCCCCGCTTGCCCCCCGCCATCCAGGACTTTTAGTATGTTGTACTGTAGGCACCAACGACAACCATACCAATTTTCAAAACTCTTATATTTTTTACCTGATTTGCCATATTATTATGGCTATTTGTCTAATTTGACTGGGGTAAAAGGCTAAATAAAAAAATATCCACAAAAAAATCCTCAAAAAAAAATAAAAACAAAAAGCTTTAAAAGATAATAAATAATAAAGTTACACAACTTTCCATCTTGCTTTATATCATGTTTAAATTGATATTATATGATAAGAAGCTCAAATAGATATAGGTAATGAAATTGTATTTAATAACTTTTTATTTATACAGGGTGTCCCAGAAGTGGACGATCAAACGAAGTGAGGTGATGGGGGAGTTCATTACCAATCAAAATAACCATATATGTGGTTATCCAATTGTTGATGGTTCAAAAGTTATTTCAATTTTTGTATTTTTTTTTTAAATCGCCTAGTACGTCCACCAAAAACTTAATAAAAAAAACAAATGGGTTGCTTGCATGTTTTTTTCTTTAAGTATGATCCTGAAGCGTGCACCTTTCCAATAAAAGGATTTTCAGGAACTATGTTACACGTGAAACGTGACCAAATAAAAAAATGGTTTTTGTAAAAAGTTTTTATTCACAAAAAATATTAGTTGATTTTTACACAAAATGACAACCTTAATTTTCGAAATTTTCCTCCCTTCAGGATCATACTTGAAGAAAAAAGGCATGCAAGCAACCCATTTGTTTTTTTTTATTAATTTTTTGGTGGGCGTACTAGGCGATTTAAAAAAAAAGTAAAAAAATTTATATAACTTTTGAACCATCAACAATTGGATAACCACATATATGATTATTTTGATTGGTAATGACCTCCACCATCACCTCACTTCGTTTGATCGTCCACTTCTGGGACACCCTGTATATTTTAAAATTTTTTCTATTTTTTTAAATCATACAATCAAATTTTAAGGCGGAAATTTGTATTTTGAAGTTATAAATTTTACACATGCACGAATAGCAGAGAAACTAAAGATCATGACGATGCATGCGATTTCTATTAGAGAAGAATTTCAAAATTATTGCACTCAATTAATGGCAAAGGAAACACGATGAAGCCAATAAGAAATACCAATTTTCCTAGAAGCGATAAAGCGCAGTTATAGTCGATGTAGTTTATATTTTCATTTACTATATATAGAATACCAAAACATTATCACGAACGTATAATATATTAACCATAATGTTTAACTCGATAAACTTCTTCATTTTATATTGGACAATCATAGAATGATTGGCAAATAAAACAGCATATTATGCAGTATGCACGTACCTTGGAATCAGTTTGTGTATTTGAATATCAAAATATTTTTATAGTTAAAAAGTTTTGAAACAAAAAAAATGTAGTTCCTTAGTTCTAAATATGTAATCAGTTAATATGTAATCAGTTAATTGTTAGGTCAGATCGAACATTAAAGTAAGGTTAGGTTAAAGGACGGAATACGAAAAGAAATATATAATGAACATGTTACAGATATTTTTGTGTTTATCGAATGGAAACAATAAAAAGTCATTATTATTGTTCGATATTTTGTCCCCACCCACAATCCGTAGATGATGATGTGACTCACTAGTTTTCGTCCTCTAGATATTCTGAAGTACTTTGATAAATTTGGTTTTTCAAGTGAGGAACAGGAAGAAATTGAGAAAGCGAGACCAACTATGTATACGGAGAGAACATGATGGGCATACGTTTGGATCCACAATTTAACCATCGTAAAATTCTCATAAAAAATGGATTGTGGGATGTAAACTGTGTGATTTGTTCTACTGGTAATACTCTCGAATAAGTTCATCATCATCGTGTCATTCATTGTTGAATTGATTTAGTTAAATATATTAAATGTAAAAATTTGCATTGTTTTAAAAAAAAATTGAAATAAATTTATTGTAGCGATATTGCCTCCAGACACCCAGAGATATTGAAGAGTGTGTCTGTTATAAATGACTTTATTTAGGCTTTATTCAAGCATAATAACAAAAACCTATCCAATTTGATATACTCACATTGATGTTTCATCTCTAAACATACAATTATTAAGTTTATTGAATCTTCTCTAATGCATGATAAAAATTGAATTAAAAATTACAAATTTCAAAACGTCTAAAAATTAAATTATGGCAAAAATTATTTTTAGACGTTTTGAAATTTGTAATTTTTAATTCAATTTTTATCATGCATTAGAGAAAATTCAATAAACTTAATAATTGTATGTTTAGAGATGAAACATCAATGTGAGTATATCAAATTGGATAGGTTTTTGTTATTATGCTTGAATAAAGCCTAAATAAAGTCATTTATAAACAATGTATATCAAGCAAAGAAAGGGAATTGTAAAAAAGTGTCTGTTATGTCTAAACGTTTACAAAATTAGATTAGGAGGTAGCACTATATGTGCTACTACTATGAATCATATTATCATTATTATTATTTATAACGATTGTCTACTGACCAAATTCGCATATACTGAATAACCTTATAACCACCAAGATGAATGATTTCTCATCAATGTAAAAAATAATGTTCAGAATATTCATTTAGGAAACGAATTGTTTCTTCATTTGAGCTATTATTTTATTTATATATTTATTGTTAACAAATACCATTATTCCTGAATTCTAAATTCTCCAATATTTTGGAAATTTTTTATTTTGTTCTTTGGAATCTCTTATTTTCCTCTGGTTTTTGTTACATTTACATTCTATAACGTACCTTTGCTCTTTATGCTTTGACTTCTCAAGGCAAAATGCCTATAACAGTTTTGCATTTTTTTTCCACCAGCTTAAATTTATTACAAATAAATTTTCAGAACGTTAACATTAGTTGTGTTTCTTTTCGTTAGAACATTGTCCATGTAGTACATAACTCTTTCCAGCATAATAAGATGATATATGGTATTTCCAGGTGTAATACATTAAAGACACTAATAAATTACTATAGTAAACATCATATTCTCGTGCAATAAATAAACCGTGTTTGTACAATATTTTTAGTACATTGAGTCCGACAAGAATATGGAATAATGCTACTACAGTCGTAAATCTCGTAGAAGTACGTTATCTTTATGTTCGCGTTCGGCTAATACTTTTGTCAAGTTATTTAAACAGAGTTATATCATAATGGATGCATGCAAATCTCCGTATTTTTAACCCATATCACAGGTAATTAAACAGGAATCTCACCAATTTTTATAAGAAGATATTGGAATACACAATGAAAATAGTTGCAGTTTCGAAGAAAGAACAATGCCATTATAGCATTATTCGCAGGGTGTTCCAATGCATTGGTGCAAAATTGCAATGTAGCTACATTTTAAAACATTTTTACTTTCATGATCACGATCTTGACAGCGAAAGATTAACTCACTTTTCCGAATAGAGAAAAGTGCCCAAGTATACTACAAGGTATTGGCTCTGTATTGTTGATGAACAAGTATTAAACACAGAAGTAAATCTTTAACACAACAGACTGCAGAAGAGCTTTGCTCTTCAACATTCTAATGGTGCGTCCAAACCGACCGTTGCAGCAACATGCAGTTTGGACATCCAAATATCACTTAAGAAATGGGAAGCATGCCTGGCAAGAAATTGCAGAAACTTTAAATTTGCGAATAGAGGTAGTAAAAACAAAAATGACATCGTTACTCTCATCATTAAGAAGAGAGAAAGCTGAGAAATGCTGGCCCTGGAAAGTCTATAATTGAATATCCTTTTCTTTCCTGAGATCCCTTTGAATGCAAATCCGCATATGGTTTCATTAAGTTATCATGCAGTGCAAATGCATCGTCGCCAAGTAACACGTAAGAAATTGGCTCTTGACGTCCCGACAGAACTTTTAATTCTGGAAGAAATAATGCTTTTCTTTCTACTTGTTTCCACAAAAGGCTGTTTCCGATATTCAAACTTATACCAAGCATCTACTAAAGTAAACAGTACAATACTGAAGAAAGATTTCTAATTGTAGTAATCACTTATCTATGGGTTTCTGCAAAACTGTGTTCTTCCCATCTATCGTACCTATGTAATTTGAAAAATTCTAACAATTTTCAAATTGTTCCGATATCTCCAGCCATTCCTCAGGGGACGACGGATTCTGTAAAAATGAATTTTCTAGAAATATTATTCGCAATTTTTATAAGATTTGTATCAAAACTGATTTCACACTATGTCCCATTAAAAAAAAAAATTATTTTTTAAAATGAAGACGACGAAGTCGATAAAGTCGTAAATGATGAAGTAGAAATTAATGACGAAGAAGCAGAAGAAAGCGAATCAACTACTGATGAAAATTCACAACAGACACAACAAGTGGAAGAACCGATACAGAGAGAGTCAACTATTTCTAAGCTCAAAGTTTTCGTGTCCCTTAAGAAAATACCCCGCAGAAAAAAGGTGCGTGAGGATTCTAAAGTTTTTGCTGCTTATGATCTATTAGGGGTGTCGCAAATTCAGTCACGAATATACCCAAAGATGAAAATATAACGTGGGGTAATGCATATAACTGCAAAACTGAAAAAATTTGATACTCACGTCAGGTCTGTTGCAGAACAGGGAATGTACAATAATTATAGATACAGAAATTATCCCTACATAAATGCAAATCCTCAACCACCAAGATCATCATCATCGCAAATAGGTGTGCCTTCTCAAAATGACTGTAGCCGTCAGCTGTATCCCAATACTTTTTATTCATCTTCCACATCACCATCATTATCACAGCAGTCATTACAGTTCGATACACACTCAAGAAACACCTGATCGCTCCGATGAATTTCAAAGTGGAATTTCACAGTTTTTTAACTTCTGCGACAAATGTATCTATCAATCAATAAAGGTAATGAGTTAGAAATAAATTAAATGTTTTTAGTTAAAATACAAGATTAAAAGTTTATTTCTTACCTTTGATCTTTCAATGCATCACAAAGTGCTTCACATACTTCGGGAATTATAGTCGAAATACTTTGTTTTGAAATTTTAAAGAGATACATCAAATTCACATACGAATCTCCTGTAGCGGGAAAACGAAGTGTAACAGCCAGTCTTTCTTTGACAGGTACAGACTTTCCAAAGTTGGCTCTACTATTCGTATTCTGGGATCAATTGAGTTTATAAGAAACTCGAAATCTTGAACTGGCATTCGGCAAAAGTTCTTAAATTAATGGCCAGAATATGACATAGA
Source organism: Rhagium mordax (assembly GCA_963680705.1). Classification (NCBI taxonomy): domain Eukaryota; kingdom Metazoa; phylum Arthropoda; class Insecta; order Coleoptera; family Cerambycidae; genus Rhagium; species Rhagium mordax. The sequence goes on along the minus strand of OY796657.1, from coordinate 23,215,133 downwards.
AAGGGCAATTAAAAGATCGCTGCCACAGTATGTTTTTCGACTTTTTATAGTGAAATTTTATTGAACCTAACTAAACCAAATTCACCAAATGATAGAAAATTATTTCCAAGAAAACAAAATGTTTTGCTTTTCAAAATTATGCTTTTAAATTACCCATAATCTTTGCTTTAAGTTTGTTCTTCTGTTATTTTGACAAAGATTAATATTTGATAATTTTTTAACCATTACACGATTTATATGATTTTTGGTCATTTTCTAAAATGACTCGTGACGAATATTGTCACGTATCCAATTTTCATTCTAATATGGTTTAGTCTAAACAACCATTAATATATCTGAGGATTTGCATTTTGGGTTAGATTTACAATTTCTTCAGGTTCCTGAAATGTGCCTTTTTGCATATAATTTCGGACACTGGCAAAGAATTATGGTAAGGAATTTCCTCCTCCTCTCCACATACACTAGAACTAGGATCGTCTAATACTCTCATGGTATTGAGGTGTTTTCTTATGGAAGAGTCCGATTAGGAATCCTGTCGCCATTGCAGGTATTCTTTAGCTCAAGGAACATCCGCAATTGCCGCATTCTTTGGAGCCCCATCCAGTGAGTGCCATGTTGCTGACCTAGTTCTCCCTATACTATTCCCTTTGCAGTTTGGTACGATATCCCACACGAGGATTCCGGGCCAACTAGCACCTTTTCCGCACTTTTCCTCCCTAGAACGTGAGCTGCCTCATTACCTTCAAAACCTTGGTGTCCTGGTACCCATTCCAGAGTAACTCTGTTGCTTTCTGTGAAAACCACAAGCTTCTTAAGACACTCTTGTACTACTTTGGAGTGTCTTTTTACATTTCTCAAGGCTAAATGCAGCACGAGTGTCACTTATTATATCGATTCGTTTATTTTCATATTCCCTCCAAAACATGATCTGTGGGATGCTTGTGATTACTATAACTTCTGCTTGAAATAAATGCCAGTACCAGTGTTTTCTTCATAAATGCCAGTACAATTGCTTTTAGCCGTTTCGAAACCATCTGTATACCCTCCCGGTTTCGTAAAGTTTCTGTCTCAGAAGTTATCATTCTGAAAGGTTTCTGGAAGTTGAAACGCACAGTTTTCATCTCGTTTGTTGAATATCTCAGTATGATACCTTGTTCTCATTGAGTATCTCTCGCGATCGTTTATTTTTAGTATATGTATAAGCTGCCATTTTGGCCTCCGACTCCAGCACTAAGTGTATTGGAGGAAGGTCCAACAGCATCTCCATAGCACCAATCGACGTAGTGGTCATCCCCCGTTATTCCTAGACATGCCAACCTTTGCAATTTATCGAAGCTCCGCTTGTGGCTTTTTGCCACCAGATCCAAAGACTATCACTATTTTGATATGCAACCAATATAAACCAAATCATGCTTCTACAGGCCCGTGTTGCTTGCGTGAATTTTCCTATGTGTAGACCAGAAGTCAATTTGGTATCGAGAGTTATCCCTAATAAACATTTGCTTCAGTTACTCTAGTTTTTGTCCATATATTTTTAATCTCTTCAGGTTTAGATGATTTCTTCTGCATGTGAAGGCTATTGTCGAGGTCTTAGCCGAATTTGCTGACAGATCCTCTTTCACACACCATCCTTCTATGATTTTAATGGTGTATTGCATCATGTACGCCACTATATTTTTCATTTACTAGATAGGTAAGATCATCCGCATAGCTTTGCGCATACAATTATTTCTCTCCAGTTCCCTGAGGAGTACGTTCACTAGTAGTAGACACCACAGGAGTGGAGATAATAATTCGCCTTATAAACAGCCTTTCTTAAAGGACTCTGTTTATTTTTCCTAGAGAGGTACTCAATTCCCTGTGTCGGAGTAAAGAGTCGATCCATCTCTGTCTCGATTGCCTCTTCTGCTCTGCGTGTTAGTTCATGAATTGCCAGTGGGCAGGATTTTCCTGATTTGATAAGCAAACTGGTTTCGATGAAAAGGTTTTAATATTCGTCACTAATATGCTGATCTATCAGCTTCTCTAGCGTCTTCAGCAAAAAAGATGGAGAAGGGCTAAAAAGATGCCGTCAGTTCTTGCTGACTTAAATGGCTTGAAGGTATGTATCGGCTGTATCGCCCATGCAAGCCTGATTTAATTTATAGTTTTGTTGCCAGTTTTCAGTCCTCCCTTCTTGTCCTATCTATCGGTATTTCGAGGTTTGAAATTGGTTCTGGGCACGGTGTAAGACAATTAGGTGATGAAACGCCTCAATGTATCGTACCGTTCGAGTTATGAAAAAAATTAACATAAACAATTTTATAGAGAACTAAATTTCCTATAAAAAAGTCAGTGACGGCATATGTCTATCTTGAATATTTTAGGCGTGAGGGTGGCTCACGACGGTGTAGCTGAAAGTTGTGCGCTGGAAAACGATAAGTTTAATTTAACAAAAGATCAGCGCGCGAATTTGAGGCGCCCTCACACCAAAACTATTAAAGATAGACTAATGCCACCACTCACTTTTTTATAGGAAGTTTAGTTCTCTATAAAATTGTTTATGTTAATTTTTTTCATAACTCGAACGGTTTTAGCAGCGTTTCGAGTTAAACGTGCCGGCGTCCAATTTCATTTATGGTTTTTATTTTTTTTTGCACAGTAGCAGACAATTTAGACACATAATTTTTCAACAATCGTGTTCTACATATTTTTCTGCATCGAATGGTATATTTTTCGACCTGGTAAAATGAAGTGGAAATTAACTAGGGACGATGCGGGGCGCAGCCCGCGCGGCCCTCGCGGCCTCGTACTCTCTCTCTTTGTCTTACGATTTCGCGTCTCTTGCGTTAACAGTTTGGAGACACTTTAATTGAGGCGTTTCATCACCTAATTGTCTTACACCGTGGTTCTGGGTTTCCTACCGATATGGTCTCACATTCTGAGAAGTGTCTCGAGCACGAGCTCGAGAGTTTCGTCCTCATTTCCTGTGTAGTTTAACAAGAGAGCCAATTTTTCTTTGGTTCTCCCTTTATAGAAGGCTTTCTGGAGTCTAGCACATTCTGGAACTTCAGGCTCCTCACAGTACCTCCTCCATGATGTGTTTTTGGCCCTTCTAACGGCACAGGGAAACATTTTTTGACTATGAAATAATTAGAATAACTTTCAAAATAGTTCATTATATTTTTGTACTCTACGAATTTCCACTCAAAAGTAATTGTCTACGCAAATGGGAACCATAAATTCCCAAAACCTCCCAGATATAATATATTTTTGCGTCATAGGAGATATTGTCAACTACCGGGTATATAAGTAGTAACGAAAATATCTGTATTATTATTAGTTAGAAACTCTGAACTTATTTGCCATTACTATAAGGAGTTGGCGTACTTTATAATTAGCTCAATTTAAAAGCTTAATAACTGACACTTTATTCACGTTTTGGAAAGCCCTGTATATTATTCCCATCCCCTTTACTATTATCAAATCAACAATTATCAACATCTGATCAAAGTGAAGTACTCTCAGCATATTGAATTCCAAAATACACAACAATTACCTTTTTCTGAGAAAGGAGTTAATGAAATTCATGAGAAAAAATATATTGGTTTTTGCAGTGTACGCCAAGTAAATACTCACCGTCCACCTTGAAGATTGTAGCCGCGAAGCTGACTTAATGATATAATTTAATGTTCATGTCGTCGGTAATACACCACTTGGGTGGTCCGAAGCAAATTGGCATAGCGGTTCAAAGAAATACCTTCGACGAACCCGATAATTATTAACATTAACTCTTCTGGTCTACCCTAAGTACCATCAAACTACACAAGTGTAAAAAAGTGTTGCGTATATAATTATATTTCAGAAGTCTTTGAAAATGAGAACCTGCAAACTTTTTAATTATACAGTAATAAACTGCAATCAGACTCGACTAAATAGTTATGGGTGTTATTATACGTGTGAGAAAAGAGGTATAATTAGAAAAAAGGGACGGGTAAGAAATACTAGACTTAGGGGTACAACACTGCAAAATGTTCAAATCATGTCTTATTTACCGCATTAGGTTTTAGGCTAGATCTAGATACGAATAATTTAACTACACTTAAAATACAAATTATTTTTTTCTTGATTGCAACTTTCAACTGATACAATATTTTAAATGGTGAAGGGTCGAAAAGATGTAAATTAATACTAAAGTTAGTTAATATTGTAGAAATTCCGCCGACTGCGACTGGTGATAATATCGAGGACTTCTGGAGAGAAATTTGTGGATCTGTTCGATAACGACACTCCATCGTTTTTCAAAGCTCTCTGTGGCAAGATCAAGAACCAGACCAAGTATGCCCGGTAATCAGTACGGAAAAAGTTCAGACCGCACTTGTTGGAACTAAGTTATTTTGGCCTAGATGGCATAAACAAATGGTAGTGCGGTAGTGGAAAAAAGTTTAGTTGATACAAAGGCACTGCATATTGGATTGGTTTGTCGAATAGAAAACTGTGATAATTTCCACAAAAGGAAATCAGTTCGACCTGAGAAATTATAAACCAATCATTTGCCTTAACTCCGGCTCCAAGTTATTCATACATATCTTATCTTGTTACTGAGGCACCATTAATGAGATATATTGGAAAATCCAATTCACCAAAGCATAGGGCATTGAGTGTATGATATTTAGGAAAATAGTCTTTTAGGGTGACTTCCTGTGTTCTCTCTTGGTCTACATTTCACTTCCGCCAAATCCACAAATACTAGTATAAACCACTCATCAACTGGAGATTCTTTATTTATTTTATATGAATGATCATTGGGTGGTTGAGAAGTACATGTGAACAACTGGAATGAAATTCGAAATGGGTAAATTTGCAACAAAAGAAGACGATGCGAGAATTCCCTTAAGAACCGGAACTCGAAGGTGAAACCTTCCTACGACATCCGGATACCAAAGAGACCTACACATACTTGGGTGTGCAACAGCAGACAGTTTATATGCCCAATACAATACAAATATTATGACTTAATGCTTTAAAAAGTTTTCATTTTATAGACTGCAAGTGTTAGAGAAACTCCCATTGAGGTCGAACCAAGTATCATAAAAATTAAAGAACAATGGCTGTGAGGCAAATAAAGGAGTCTCTATATACACGACAAGTACAGTCACTGCTAAGAATTTGATCTTCAGCATTTTTGTCGAATAACAAGGCATCTCTTGTTCATAAGCTTACTATACTTCTATTCTGATTTACTCCTTTGGAGTGATAAAATGAACCATAAATGAACTATGAATGATAACTGCAAAATGACAAATATTCATAGAAGTATTTACCTCTATTTTTTGTACATCTCACATGTCAAACGGGGATGCTGAGAACTCCTGGGACTGAAGTGTATGAATAGCTGGGTAGCACTTAGATCCAGTCCTATGACAAGCGCAAGATCATGAAACCGTGGGAGTTGACGCCGAGCTGTTTAAGGTATAAAACTTCACTTAATCTTGGTTTCATATTCTATTGTGAACTTTAAAAAGGCCAGCAATGAACTGAGGACGGGGCAATTACATATAATTAACCTTATGTCTAAAAACTAGAGATGGGCAAAAATGGAAATATTCAGTTTTGGGGGGTTCCGGAAACTTTCTGGAACTTTGAATCTCAAAAATTTTTTGTGAAAAACTTGTTCATGATCATATTGTTAAATTACGAAATTATTATGCGTATCGAAATTTCACAAATTAAGTATTTCACATTTCCATTTTAAAAGTAAATGACTAAAAAAAAAAACAGGTAGGTAATACAAGTAGTAACAGTTGTGTAACATGTCTTTAACACAAGTTGAAAAAGAAATGGTGGCAGAATGCCTCAGAAATGGGGTGCCCATACGCACGATCCCTGCTGAATTGCATTCCAGTTGATGGAAACTTTCCCAGCAGATAGTTTCCTTCCTGGAAAGTTTCCATTTTGGGAATATTTCCGATTGGAAAGTTTCCAGGTTGCCCATCTCTACTAAAAACCCAAAATATGATAGTTCATGGATTATCATGCATTATGCTTTTCTACACCATACAAACGCTAGGTTTTTCGATAAAGCCGATCTTAATTTATGACACTCGCCCGGAAAAAAGCCTTTGAGGTGACAAAGTACATAAAAAACTTACACGAAATTAGAGCGAGTCTGCCTGATAACACAAATTTTTTTTTTCACCGTTGAAAACGTATTTTCTCCCTTTCCGCAACATCCTGAGACTTTTGTTCATAAATAAAACTTGTTTCTTTTGACTCGAACTAAACATTTTTCATGAAATTACTCGTGTCGCGATAACTCGAAATTTTGATCGAGGGCTCTCCTACTATTCTTCTCAATAACTCATTATAAAAAAATATAAATAATCCTCTTGTCGTATTAGAAGTCAACTGCTTCATTATACTAGATATTAACTAAGTACCTATTTCAAATGGAAGCACTTTCAAATTTTTAAAAATTTAAATTATCAATCTGAAAAAGTTCAAACACTATTTTTGAATTATATTAAGCACATAAAGCATTGCTTCTGCACGGATCCTTAAATGTTATCTAATAATTTTCTGTCACATGTAACAAATTTAAAGTAAGTAAGTTTTTTCCACGCAATACTAGGTATTATCAAACAAAAACTTGTAGACAAGAAAACTAAAACTCCGCTCTACCAAGTTTGTCCCTTATTGGTAAAAATATTATTCCCATTTGTAAGGATTCCTTATTGGATTTATCGCAAGCCATTAAGTACACCCGGTGTCTCGTATAGATAGGATCGTCCGCAAAGTGCCATCATCTGTAAAAGTAGAAGCTTTCGGCAAGAAACATTTTCACGTTATTGGGAAATTTTTCTGTTATTGCTAAGCGCCATGTGTAAATTATGACCTATATTTTCTCCAATAAGAAACAACCAAGTTATGCGGCGGGTGTTAGCATCCGTAAAACTTCATGTTTAAGGAGAGAAAACAGAGCAGTGTGTATTTTATATTGGTGTCAAATATTAAATTTTCAAGCTAATATGTGGTTGGTGTTGGTTTTATCTATAACATTGTAAATTAAAAATGTATAACAAGGATATAAGGTTTCAAATCGAAATACCTCTTTCGAAAAGTAAAAATACTGTCTTTTGATGAATAAAATAAAATATAAAACATCTCAATAAATATAAAACATATATTGATTTTAGCACAAAAGAAAATGAAATTAAAAAAATAAATGAGTGTCAACTATTGTTAAGAAAAGAAAATTAATATTTTCTTTTGTTTCTGTCTCAAAACAATCAGATTAAATACTTTTTATTTAAGAGATAAACTGTTACTTACTTACATGAAGAACAATCGAGAGAACAATATGGTTTAGTTATAAATTGATCCATTTCTGATATAGAATTAGGAGTTTTATATAAATCCTATTAATTTTCGAAATTTTGAGAAAATTCCTAATCGAATGTTTTCAACATTTTTTCAACTTTTGTATGTAAATATATAAATTTATTCTAAAACACTGCGACTATACTGAGTGCTTGAGAATATCCCACAATGAGAGAGATATTAATATTTGAAATACATTTTAAATTTCGAAACTCTGGTTTCTCGTTTTTACAAATTATTAAAAAATTTTTGCTTGCTACGTATTGTTTACAACTTGATTCAGCTTTTTACAATCCTACGTTCTAGCACATCCTGTATAAATCACTTCTAATAAAATAACATTTCATGAAAGATTATAAAACATAATTTCTGCAGTTGACGTTGATTACTTGTGTAACATAATAAGTATTGTGATAGAGAAAACTGGTTCTGAAAATTATTTAAAAAAAAATTTGTTGGTCTATCCGTTACTTGCAGGAGGCGGCGAATAGGAAAAATACCGAAAATCAAATGCAACGAAAATTATACATGGTGGTTCAAACTTCACCTTTGAAGCTTCAGAAGATAAGTTACTATAACTAAAAATTAGAGTATGGAGCACAAAATCTTGCCTTTGTACTGCCTCAATAAAAAAAGTGGGGGAGATAATTTTTTACCAAAACTGTGTTACGCCACTTAATTGTATGAGTGATTTTTGGAATCTACGTTCAATTTGGGAGTTAAGGGTCTGTATCAGGTGCAAGTCTCGATTCTACCATACTCCGCACAGATCAGTTTGACATGATGCAGTCAAACCGAAACTACCGCAACTGCAAGTTGCAGCAGGTGCATAATATACAGGGTCTTCCAAAATTATGCGGCAAAACTCTTACAGCATGTAGAGGGGCTCAAAACAAAACCAAAATGTTCTATACATATTTGGTCAATACTGCATATTAAAGGAGTTATATATCCAAAGATGAAGAGAATCAATTTTTTTATGCTATAATTCAGTATCCGAAAAAGGTAGGTACATCAAAATTTGGACGTTACCTTTTATTTACTCTACCTGTTTTTGTAATGTATCTTATTCGTTATAAAATTTACAATACAATGATATGTCACACAATGACATTTCATTTCAAAATGGCCGAAAAATTAAATTTTTTCAAAAATATTAAAATGTCAATTAAAAGATATTGAAAAATATTTTTTTTCCAAAGTTGGCCGTGAAATCAACAGAGTGATGAATTTGACATGTTTAATTTTTAATTGGTACAAAAATTTCGTTTTGGCAGAAAGATATTAGGAAAATAAGATAAATATTTTACTGCAATTTTTAAATACTCAAAACTATTTTTTTTTAAATACACCTACCTGACTTTTTTTAAATTTTGCAATTGCCTGTTTCTTCTCTTTGATTTAAGGCCATTAACGTACCGAATTATTCACAAAATATGAAAATTAAATAAAAATTTCTCCTAATACTTATTTTATTTTTCTAATATCTTGCCGCCAAAACAAAATTTTGATGCAAATTAAAAATTGAACATGTCAAATTCATTACTCTTTTGATTTCACGGCCAACTTTGGAAAAAAATTAATTTTCAAAATCTTTTAATTGACATTTTAATATTTTTGAAAAAATTTAATTTTTCGGCCATTTTGAAATGAAATGTCATTGTGTGACATATCATTTGTATTGTAAATTTTATAACGAATAAGATACATTACAAAAACAGGTAGAGTTGTTATTAAAATAAGAAAGTTGACATCACTTCCGGCTAAATCGGAAGTAGAAAATAAGGCTACCAAGTGTCAAAAGTCAAAATTTAGATGTTATGCCTCACCTATAAATTTAAAATTAATCGGTTTAATAACAAATAAGTTACAGAGTGTAACCTCATCTCGTGGTCACCCGGTATAAAACTCTTAAATAACTATCTCTAGTTTATAGAAGCCAAATTAAACCCGTTCATGCCATGTTATGTGTTGACAAATCCTGTTAAGCAGAAATGTCTATTTTATTTTAAAATAACGAGTTTTACGAAAAAATTCAGTGCCACTTACTTCCAAATTAAACGCAGGTTAAAAAAAGAACACAAAATCATCTATGCAAAGCAGTGGCGTAACACAGACTCGGTTAATAAAATAATTTTTTCACCAAACCGTGTATTTTCGTTAAAACTTGAAACGTATGTTCAGAAAAACTTATTTTTTAGGCTTCTGAAGTTTGAAAGGTAAACGTTGATCCTAAAGTCGTTTTGATTCTGAGGCAGAACTGATGATTTATAGAAGAATTTTCGAATGACACGACGATCGAAGCGTGGAGATTTTAAAATATTCAACACGGAAGAAAACCCAAAAACTTTGATATGTCGTCTGTCATAACAACTTGAAATTGCCATCGTATAATTTAGGAAATATTTATGGAGCTACCCATTTACAGTTGTCTATAATGGGTGATGGGTGAATTTTATTTAATTTTGAAGATATCGTCAATCCTGTAATATATAAAAAAAATCTAATAAACCAATATTAACCATATTGGACTCAACCAGTCAGCTTTGTTGTCAGGGATCCTCTTCTATGCAGTGCCCCTCATTTTTTTTTAAACCACTCTACGTAAGAGAATCCGTGGAGAAATATTTCGAAATATTCGCCCTGGAGCAACAAATATCAATATGACAATAAATAGTCATCATCGTTCTTTACTAAGGCCAAAGATTCTTAAGCACAGGGAGATAACCGAATAATTATTACACTAGTAAACTTAAATGAAAAATATTTATCATGCAAGATGCAAGAGAGAATGAATTTGATTATTTTTGATATTTTTTAAACTTATTTCTTTTGAAATGTAAGCAGTGATGAGATAAAATATTGCATATCTATACTTACAGCGTCATCTATATCACCACAAAGAAAGCAATGTTTCCCTCAGTTCTAGTTTCCTATCGTTACAGAATGCTATCGCTATATAAGTATGGCTATATGTATCCCTGTGAATGTGTTACAGAAATCTTTTTACTCATTCTTTGATTTCATTTTGCCGCATGTTCAAATATCCGCTTTGAATTCAACGTTACGAATTGAAACAAAATAAATGAGCTAGAATACTAGTCTAATAATAAATGATGTTTTTCGTAGCTTATATAACTAGCTGGTTACACGAGATTTTTAGGTGCTAATTTATTTATATTTTAGCTAATAATAAAAGATTTTTTTGGTAAAAAAATTGAAAACTGGTACCTATATTATTATCTATACCCATGTTTACCTGCGTACATTCCTTTGCCGTTCACTAATTTGAATATGATAATTGATATTTTATTAAAAATATGTGTAGTGATTGTGGATTTCTACATCTCATTTCCAAATAATTAAAAATAGGTGTGATTGACCGAAGAACATTATTGATCTACCTACGATCTACATTCACGAAACGAGTTTTATTTTTAACAACTAGGAGTTTCTGATTTCTTCCAAGTCCTACTGTATTATGTTTTTCATAAAAAAAAGATACACATTCTTTCATATTTAAAAATTGTCTTACTATAGGCAAAGTATAACACTGGCAAAAATTGACCATATAGTTGGTATGTACAGAAATCCTCTAGGAGATTTGTGCACTAAGTATAGCATAAATATAATTATGAGGCCAAGCATTTGCTTAGCTACTTCGACCAATATTTCAGTACCGAAGAAGCAAATTGAACAACCAACTATCCCATCGTTTCTCTCGTAAGGTTAGGTCAAACCTATAGATATTTAGTATAATTGTTAATACCAAGGCAGTAAAGGTATTTGAATTTAAGGATTCTTTGAAAAAGTTTAATAAGTATTTAAAAGAAGTACTTAATGACCATAAAGACTGGATTTTAACATACGAAAAATTACACGAAAGAGAGCGGACATTTTTTTGTAGACACTGAAAATCGAAATCATTCAGTAGACGTAGGTAGATTTTATGAAGAACAAATATGCAGGAAATTCTGAAACTGATAAAATCGATGATACAACCGACAATGCCAGAGGTTAATTCTGTTAAAAACAATAAACAATGGTGATCTTTAAATTGTCTTAAAATGATGCAGCATGGATGCTCAAAAGGTCGTTAGCTCACTGTTATTGGCCTTAAAAGGACCACCAAGGAAATTAAAAATAATAATTATATTCAAATATGTACCTATTTAGTTTTATTTTGTTAATTTTTTTTTTATTTAATAAATGTTTTATATTATGCATAGTGATGTGATCATCTGCCGCATTAATCTCTGGAGCAGTGATATGGGCATTAAAAGTAGAATATGGCTATTTTCACAAAATAACCTAACATTTGGTTGAATAACAGCTACTAAAGAACCAAACGTTCGGTCAAATACATGATAGGTACTAGGAAATATATTGTATCATGGGTCAAATAGTTATTCTTGCAATATATGACCTATAATCAGACCTAACGTTCGTCTAAATAATAATAATACCGCTACTAAAAAACCAAACATTCGGTTGAATATACACTCCCATTTTGTCAACATAATAATACAGTCACTTGGTGCCAAAAAGGGTTAGTTATTAAAAAATTTCATGTATATGTGTTTGGGATCGCTGATTACGAATCACAAGTCCGAATTTTAGAATTCGCGATTGCACCCCTAATATGGCCGACATAATATAGGTATACAATGGAAAAACAGATTTCGTCTGTTCTGAGCAATTAGAACTTTTTCTTTGAACATTCTTATATTTTAAGCCATAAAACTTATATATTAATAAAAAAAATTATAGCTCTTACCCCTAAGAGGGTGAAAACCACCCCTAAAATCAAGAAATCAATAATTCACGAAGTACTGAGAATACATTATCGAAACTTATATTATTTCTGTTTTTGGAGTCGCTGATCACGAATGTAAAGTCAGAAATTAGAAGTTTTATGTTGTACCGTACCCTTAATATAAAATGGATTAATTAATTTTTTGTTTATTTTAACAAATTAGGACTTTCTTAGCAGATTGTTACATTTTAAGACATAAAACTCATCCCCTACTAAGAAAAATAATTGATCTTACCCCTAAGAGCATGAAAACCACCCCTAAAATTTAAAAATCTATAATTAACGGATTTCTGAGACTAAATTACCGACAAACGAGCAATATTGTAATTTGCTATGAAAACGAGCACGCTTCTTATTTCGGTCATACCTCCTTTGCAATTACCGCTAAGAATCATCCATAAAAAGCATTTTGAAGGTCTTTTAATCCTCGTTAAGGTCAGGTAGGTCAAAACAGTACAAAGGTTGTCAGTTTTTCTATATTCATCATAAATGCGTGAATTTAAAAAAAATACATTGAGAGTTAACTTCAAACACTTCTATCTCCTAAGCTATTATCTTTATCAAAAAAATAAAAACAGTAGTATTTTCCTTAGTTTAGTGCCATCATGTTTTGTCTCTGGTAACATTCGTCTATAAGATTCTTCCCTGCCAAGTTGTTTAACCGTAAAGCCAAAAAAATTCTTTACTTCAAAAATTTTCAAAATACATATAGTGTAAAATTTTTTAGATAATGCATCCATTACAGTCAAAAAAATTTGAGCATATACATATCTAATACCTATTAATGACTAACAAAAAACACAATTTGGAATTTTTTTTCAATTTGGAATTTACTGAAACAAAAAAACGGGCACTTTTTTGTAAAAAATAAAAATTTTGCCTATATCTTCCTTGTATCATTTTTGATTTAGCAGATATCAAATTTGGTCACAAGTCAATTTTAGGCTACTGTAATAAGCTTCAATTTGATTCAAGGTACATGTCAAAAGGTTTTTTAAACCAGAGTTATGACTGTATGAAGCGCGTGATCTTTTCAGGACTAGGTTCAAATGCTCCTAACTTCAACTGTATCTGGGAAACGATGAGCCTAAACAAATTTTTATTCCACGAATTATTTTTGTTATTTCATTAGCTAACTTTTTTGTTATGACAGACTTTTTCGAAAATGTGATCCTCTTCGAGTAATTTGCTTAAAGCCTTTGAAAAATCAACGTTTTCAGCCCCTGTAATTCAGCGGGTATTAAAGCAAGAGAACGTTATAGGGGGGTTTTCTGGGGTAGAATTTGACAATCTTCGCGTTCCAATAGTCACTTTTCCTTTTTAATATTTGTTACTTGACCTATTTGGAATGAAACTATCCAAAAATATTTGAATTTGAAAACAGCTATAGAATTAGTTCGAAGTGAAATCACCAAGTGGTTGTACTATAATGTATGTCGGTACTCAAAAATCCGTAAAAACAAGTCACTGATTCTTGATTAGATTAGTAATAGGACACAGTATTGTTTATATAATAATTTCTGTAGGAAGTACGAGTAAAATACCAACTCTGGCCACTCTTACATTTTAATTTTTTCTCAAAAATGAGGTTCTTTCTAGCTAACATTTGCTTACAGTCCAAATTTCAATACGTCTGGAATTTATGAGTTATAGTTATAGGCAAATTCGGTTTTGAGTATGAAGTATTTTGGGACATTTATTTGTTTATCGCAATGGATAGCTCTATTAATGTAGGATAAGCACATAAAAGTCCCAAAAAATCCCATGTGAGCTTAAGCCGCCATTTAGAAAAAATGCCCGCCACACCCGTTTTCTTTAAAATTATATATCTCAGTAACCGTTGCTCCGATTTTAAATATTTTTTTGTTCTTTTCCTCTGTTTACGTGCTACAAAAAGTATTAACATGTATACTTCAAATCACGAGAGATGACCGTTACGTCACAAATTAATTTCTAATCTTCAACGTACGCTTCAAGCGTTCTTTGTTTACAAAACAGTAAAACGAGAGAGACAGTGAAAGGGAGTCCATTATATGTGACTGTTAATATCTCCGACTGACGTTGTTTGATAACTAACGCAGTACTGATTTGATTCTTACGAATTATAATGATGACGTAACGGTCTTCTTTCGTGATTTGAACTATATTTAACGATAACATGAACAATAACCTCAGAAAAAAATATTTAAATTTAAACATTACGTAAATGTAAATATAAATAGTTTTAGTGCAATTTCTCGTTACTTTAGGAAAAAATAATTCAAATAAAAGTTTTAGGGAATATAATTGGCTATTTTTTGATGCTTTGTTTTTTAATCTATCTCGAGTATTGACAGAGTTATGATTTTTTATTCTGACAACTGCGTTAATTTTGCTCGGGTACATTAAGCTCAGACTTTTACGCCCGAGTCACGTAAACTTGTCACGTGGTCGCTTCCTCAACATTTTATGAAATACAGTGAATTAAAAGAAATACACTATTGTATGGACACTTTTAATATTTAAAAAAAATTAATATTTCATTGCTTGGAAATTTGTTATGTAGAATTAATTAAGTATTTACTCGAACATCAAATAAGTATTTCTTGGTATACCTATTCTGTTAATAATGAATGTTTTCGGATTGAGTACCTAATTCATTCTACGTTACTTTTAATATTATCAAAAGAAAAATTATAAATCATCCTCTTCAATAATACATGCATATTTACAGTCAATTCCATGACAATTTTGACACATGGAGGTGCAATGACCGACTGCCGAGCATGCACCCATTTTTACATTTACAATAAATATAAGAGGTTAATATGGTGCTGCAGGTTGCTGCATTGCAACAGGAAAAAATTCGTTGTTGTGTACCTTCCATCCGAAATCTTGTGGTGGTAAATAATTTTCCAACCAAAT
This sequence comes from Rhagium mordax, assembly GCA_963680705.1. Lineage (NCBI taxonomy): Eukaryota > Metazoa > Arthropoda > Insecta > Coleoptera > Cerambycidae > Rhagium > Rhagium mordax. The sequence continues at coordinate 23,200,054 of OY796657.1, read as the reverse complement.
CCGGATTTGTAGGTAGGTCCTACATTGAATACACATATCGGTATAAATAGTAGCATTGAGTAAAAAATAAAGTAGCAAATTAATTAAATGATTTGTCCGAAGTTTGTCTTGCTATGCTTTTGTTATACAATTTAAATCTTTCCTCATTGATGTGGTTAGAGATTAGTAGGTTCTAGTCCGTACATCAATAACATGAACTCATGATCAACAGCCTATAGGTAATAGTTCTATGTCCGCATTAGCTTCATTAAATACTAATAACTTGTCATGCATATATCCATGCTTCTTTAGAACATTTAGAGCTGCCGACTTGCCTCTTTTAAAGGAATAAGAAGTGGTATCATATCCGCTGAAGGCATAGAAAAAAGAAAATTCTCGTTGAAGTTATTGTTCGCGTAGCTACATTAGTATCATAAAGTCTGTCAGATTTCTTATCTTATGAAAAAAAACAATCTCAACTTATTAAACTTCTCAAAATTCTTAAAACCAAGAACATTATAACATATGAAGCTAGTGCAGATGCAGATACGCTAATTGTAAATACTGCCATCAATTTGGTAAAAGAATCACAATCAAAATGTGTGAGAGTTTGGGACAACCAATTGTTAATATACTGTTCTTACATGCCTTCAGCGGACGTGATACCATTGCATATCCCTTTAAAAGAGGTAAATCGGCAGCTCTAAATGATCTAAAACAGCATGGATATATGCATGACAAGTTATTAGTATTTAATGAAGCTAATGCGGACATAAAACTATTACAGGCTGTTTGTCATGAGTTCTTGTTATTGATGAATGGACTAGAAGCTACTAATGACATGAGAAAAGATTTAACTTGTATAACAAAAGCATAGCAAGAGAAACTTTGAACAAATCATTTAATTTGGGAGCACTTCCGTCCACCTATACGAAAGAAGCACTGAATCAACTCAACATCAGCATCAACTATTTATACTAATATGTGTATTCAATTTAGGACCTACCTACTAATCCAGGTCTGGTTGGGAAATGATTTACCACCACAAGATTTCGGATGGAAGGTACACAACAACGAATTTTTTCCTGTTGCAATGCAACAACCTCCAGCACCATATTAACCCTCTTATATAGTAAATGTAAGAATGGGTGCCAGAAAAAATGTGCCTGCTGGGCAGTCGCGGTCCTTGCACCTCCATGTGTCAAAATTGTCATGGAATTGACTGTAAATATGCATGCATTATTGAAGAGGATGATTTGTATATTTTTTTTGATAATATTAAAAGGAATGTAGAATTAATTAGGTATTTACTCAAGCCGAAAACATTCATTATTAACAGAATAGGTAGGTATACCAAGATGATGTTCGTGTAAATAGCTAATTAATTCTACACATAACCAATTTCTAACCAATGAAATATTAATTTTTTTGTAAATATTGAAAGTGTTCATACAATAGTGTATTTCTTTTAATTCATTGTATTTCATAAAATGTTGAGGAAACGACCACATGACAAGTTTACGTGACTCGGGCGTAAAGGTCTGAGCTTAATGTCCCTGAGCAAAATATGCGTAGTTGTCAGAATAAAAAATCATAACTATGTTAATACTCGAGATAGATAAAAAAACAAAGTATCAAAAAATAGCCAATTGTATTTCTAAATTTTTTATTTGAATTATTTTTTCCAAAAGTAACGAGAAATTGCACTAAAAACTATTTATATTTACATTTACGTAGTGTTTAAATTTAAATATTTTTTTCTGAGGTTATTCATGTTATCGTTAAATACATGTTAATACTTTTTGTAGCGCGTAAATAGAGGAAAAGAACAAAAAAAAGATATTTAAAAATCGGAGCAACGGTTACTGAGATATATAATTTTAAAGAAAACTGGTCTGGCGGGCATTTTTCTAAATGGCGGCTTAAGCTCACATGGGATTTTTTGGGACTTTCATGTGCTTATTCTACATTAATAGAGCTATCCATTGGGATAAACAAATAAATGTCCGGAAACACTTCACGCCGAACCCATTTTGCGCTCAGATTTGCCTGCACTATTATCGTGCTTACATGAAATTTGGCTTAAAGAGAGACGGATATAATTTATATACTCACCAAACTTTCAAACAATATTTTTAGCAAATTCCCTTTTCTCTTTGCTGTGACATCGAAGACACTCACAATTTATTCGGAAACTTTACCTTGAAATTTGTTACTATATTGTCTTTAATCACCTTACTGGAAATACTGTTTCAAATGTTTAATGAATGACATAATTGTATTTTCCCTTTTAATAATAGATCGATCTAATTAGTTCCTCGAGTATACAACCTTTATGAAAACAATGTGCGAAACCGTAAAAAAATATAGGTAGGTAGTGTCCATAAAATCGCAACCTTGTCCTAGAAAATATAACTTCGACAAACAAAACAATAACTCATGAAAGAGACTGAGATCGCCAACAATATAACAGTATTCTAAGGCGGTTATCAGACCTGTTATCATTCATTTGTAAAGCTCGATTTTGGATTAAATTCAAAATTTTAATGTGCAGATCGACAAAAAATGTTTGAACACTAAGTTTTCCAAATCGAGATGTATGATGTAAAGTAGAACTTGATTCCATACAGAAAACCAAACTTCCAATTATTTATTTATAATAAAGCTCATTCAAATATATTTCAATCGCAATTGGTTAGTTAATTTTTTTACCAGTAACAGATAGGTGCATATATGTATATTTTTATTAAAATAGGTACATTAAAACAGATTAATTATTATTTAACTCGTTTGCCAGCTACAAATACATTTAAAATATTTCTGTCATCTCCAAGATAAACAAATTTTTGTAAAATTTCTTCAGGTCTGCATGGCACTAGATAATCAGCTGAGGAATTTTGCACGTCCATATCAACAACTAAAGCATCAAAGTCTTTTCCTACTTCAAAGTTTCCTATTTTATCTTCAAGGGCCAAAGCTAAAAATTATCATAAGCAATTAATATCAGAGAAGCACAAAAATACAATTTATTGATGTGGAGGTAACAAGAATGGAACCCATTGCATCACTATTTACGTAGAAGGGATGCATAATGCATAAATGATGGAATAATGTTTATCAGTATATATCGTGTTCTGTTTTAAAATAGTTAATTAAATTAACTATTACTATACCTTCTGCCCCTCCTAAAGTTGCCAAATAGAACACATCGACATACGTTAATGGAGAATAATTTTCTTTAATATAGGATATATGAATTGACGTGTCCAATGCTGCCTTCATAGCTGTTACTATAGATGGCGATGGTCCACCGGAAACATCTAAACATAAAGCAAAATTTATACAGTTTTACGAATCTTTCATAGAAAGAAGGAGAAGAAAGATAATTTGAAAATTTCAATTGTTCGCAGATTTTTTGATAATAATAATAATGCGACACTTGTTTAAGAATAAAATGGCAGCACTTGTACAAGCTATGAAATTTACTAAAACAATAACCTCAAATCTCAAGTTTTGAAAACTTCAGTAAAATTACGGAAGAGAGTGAAAGTTCGGGAATTCAACTTTTCTTCACTATAACTCTTCACTCTGTAATAAGTATAATATTTTTAGTGTGAATACGCACATTTAGTGCGCGTCATATAAGTCATGTATTGTCAAAATTGGATGCAAACAATTTATGAATTTATAACATCTACTGATATAAAACGTGTAATTTTGTAAAATTGATCAAATAAACTGTATTTATTTATAAATAACCATTTGCAAGGTATGTACAAGACTATTTTATTTTTGTTTATAAATTTAAATCTTTATTATAATACGTTATATTATGACAGGTTATAAAATACTGGTAAATCAATCATATACATACCTTTTTAGTGCTTAAATATTTTAATTTAATTTAATTATTATCGCTTTTACTAACTTCAAACATTGTTTGCATTCAAATCTGTCAGATGACGTTTTCACTAAATGAGCGTATAAAGAGACGATTTAATCACTTGTTTCACATTATCAACTGCTAGTTTCTAGTTAAGCTGCTTTTATTAATCTTACCTGTTCCCAAACCTACTTTGACACCAGCAGCAAGCAGTTTCCTCACATCACATATGCCTGATTTCAAACATGTGTTTGATTCTGGACAATGAGCGATTGAGCTTCCTCTATGGGCCAAGAGCGCAGTTTCATCTTTAGTTAAGTATATTCCATGAGCAAGAACAGTCTAAAAAGAAAACAAAATAAACTCAGAATAAAATGCATTTTATTTTAAATTTTTCTGTCAATTTATAAAATCATGTGTTTTAACAGACATTTCAAGAATATATTAAAAAATACTAATATTATGAGTTGCTTGCTCATTTTTGTTTCTTTTTTAAAATTGGAGTCCGCATTTTTAGGACTCAAGTCAAACCAGTTTTGTGGTTAGTATTTTAAATAAGTGTCTATGAATGTCCAAGTCTTAAAATATTGAAACAATATGCAAATATTACATTTAACCAGAGACAAAATGTTCCCAAAATACATAAATTCAGGCCATAATAAATAAATTACAACGTTCTGTATTTCTGCAACACACCCATTTTGGATGTTGTGTTGATGCCTTGCTCCTCCTTCAATTTCTTAGATAATTTCTAAAATCGTTCATTATGATACTAAAAGCTTACCTTCGACGTTAACAAGTTAGCTTCGTCATAAACTTGTGCATATGGAATATTATACTTGTCCTCTATCATTTTTACCTCATCCACGTTTTCAGAAATATGTGTCTAAAAATAACTTTGTGTTAATACTAATTTGGAAATAACACTGATCATCTATATCGAAAGAGGCGCCATGGGCAGAATTGATTAATCCTTCGGCAGAATAATAGGCCTATCCTCACAATATATCCTTCGTCACTATTAAATCATTTCTATTTACAAAGTTTCGTACGTATTATTCTTACATTAATTTCTTTATTTTACTTTTGCTTTCATACGAGTGATTAACTGAGGAAAAACTGTAATACTTTTCTATATTTTCATGGTGTTTATTTCATTAATGGTGGATTTTCTATCCACATTTTCATAGTACTGTTTCTTAACGTGACTGATTATTTGTAGAAGAGTCCGGGTTCTCTTCTGCGTTGATTATTTTGAATGTTTGACGTCTGACCAAGAGTAAATTGTCGAAATGTGAAACATTCAAAATCCTCAACGTAGAAAGAAACCAATTCCACACGGGCAGACGTGATGATTTGTAGAAGATTTTTCGGGTTGTCTTATACGTACGGCAAGAAGGTCGAAATGTTAAGAATTCACATTAATCAATACGGGAGAGAACTCAAAAACTTTTCCATAAATTAAATATTTGTATTAAGTACAATAATTACCTGGATATGCACATCATATTCCTTAGCCATTTCTCCTAGTTCCTTCATTAAATCCATGTCCACACTAAGTGCAAATCTAGGAGTTATGATGGGTTGAACTAAATCACTCTAAAATGTATTTGAATATATCAAAAATTAATTTAAATTCAATACATTTGTTACAATTATGTGTGTATTATCACTTTGTCTTTACACTTTTCATTATCGACCATTTCAACAAAGCAGAAAATTGACAAACCTCAATATTATTTTTCTCAAAATCAATACCCAATTTTAACATATGGTACCTTAGTACTCTCAGGGCATTTTAATAATTATTAGCATTTTTCCTTCTGTTTTGAAAGGTGACAAAATCAAGCAATCAGGCAATAATAATAATAAATGAAATAATAAAAATAACTATAAACCTGTTAATTTTTTGCACGAGGTTCTAATAAATTGCCTGAACGCTGGTGTGCTGGGCATTCTTTTTTATTCGATTAGCGCAATACAAGTGCATACAATATATTCATTTTCACAAGACACAATAAAACAATATCAATCCTCATCTTTTTGTCATGTCATAAAATCTACTCACCTCTTTGGCCTTAACATCTTGAATAAATTTCCTCGTATTTGCTATTGATTCAGCTGGTGTTTCAATATAATCATCAGGCGCCAAAGTAGTCATGTTAATTTTACCAACAAAGGCGCGTTGTCCATGCTTTATAGCAGCATCAACCAGAACCACGCTGCTGTTTTCGAAGAGAGAAGCGAAATAACAAGCTGTAGTTGTTCCGTGATCAAGAGTTTTTCTCTAAAAATGTTTGCTGTGGAATTATCTTAATTTATCAATCAGCTTAACGTACACACGAAAATTAAAGTTAATTTAAAGAATAATCGTTCATCGAGTCATTATGAACGCTGGGACCAATACTGTATGGTTATTTTAATAATTAAAAATAAGCACTCACCACAACCGCGTTAAATACTGTTTTGCTAAAATCTTGGTCTCTGTATTTCTTCTCCAATTTGTAAGTGTAAGTATCCAACCATTCCAACAAGGGTTTATCATAACCCAGTCCACAATTTGGATATTGTGGAGCATGTATATGAGTATCGATTAAACCGGGTATAAGAATTTGCGATTCTTTCAGATAGGTTTTTTTGCACTCACTTGTCAAATTAAGTCTACACTGTGTTTCTTCGAGAACTGATTGGTCATCTATCGCCAAAATCTATAGAAGTAGATTATAGGACAAATTAAAAAAAGTATTTTTATCACAAACCACACACCAGTGATATTCGTTTTAAAAAGGAATATTCAGATTAGATAATAAATCCCAAATAAGAAAAAAAAAAGAAATCATATAATTTTTTTATATATTATATTGTATATTGTTGATTTTTAATATAATTTTCTGCTATTTACATGTACTGAACACATAGTAAGGAGAAAAATATACCAATTGTTGTTTTGAATAAACCACAAGAAATAATATAGGCACATTCTATATTCCAATACTCATGGCAGGTATGAACATTTTACTAATAATTATTATGGAACGTACTATACAGAAAAAAATTAAAATGATAAATAACAGACATATTTATCGTTGACAACTCTCAAAAGTTAATGTTTATTTTTTTTTTAATACCTAAGTTACTCTAGCAATAAATCCGGAGCAATAAAACCAATTTTCCATTTTTTTTTATTGCCGTATTACTTGTCATGGAGATTTCATATCTTAGTATGAGCCCTTAAAGACTCGTGGGAAGCAAGTCACAGTAGCAGATTTGTTTTCCGGGTCTCGGGGGCGGGTACACACAACATAACTTTTAATAATATTTAATATTTTAATATGATGTTTGCGTGTCCAAAGGAAGGTAAGCGCCATTGGTACAATCGTTTTTCCGGGCGTCCGTCGGGGTGATACATTAAATGCAACTTCTGTACTTATTAAAAATCATGCGCGTTTCATATTTTAATACGAGCTTCATACAGACCAGAGAAGGTAAAATCTTTTAGCAGATTCGTTTTTCCGGGCGGCGGGGGCGGTACACTAATTGTAACTTCTTTATTAAAAGTCGTACATGTTTCATATTTTTATCGGTTTCAGGATATTAATCCTTTGTTTACATATGCAAAAGTAGGCTGGTAAATAAGTCATAACTAAAGTTGTACAGTTATATTTATTTATCGGTTTCAGGATATTAATCCTTTGTTTACATATGCAAAAGTAGGCTGGTAAACAAGTCATAACTAAAGTTGTACAGTTATATTTAAAACTTGTACGGTAATATTACAAATACAGATCTGTCAATAACTGTCAACAGATGAAATAATAAATAATGAAACTATAGAGCTACCTATTTATTAATACAAATCACGGATGTTATGACTATCATAACAGCCTTAGATGTCTTAAAATCCTCGCTCTACGAGCTCGGATTTCAAACCGACATCTGCGGCAGTTATGATAGTCATAACTAGATATGTTAATAGCTATAATATGACCTTCATATAGCCCAGGGAAGATCAAGTCCTCGGGCAGAATCGTTTTTCCGGACGTCGGGGGCGGTACACAAAGTGTAAGATCTTTATTAAAAGTCGTGCATGTTTCATATTTTAATATGACCTTCATATAGTCCAGAGAAGATCAAGTCCTCGGGCAGATTCGTTTTTCCGGGCGTCGGGGGCGGTACACAAAACGTAACTTCTTTATTAAAAGTCGTGCATGTTTCAAATTTTAATACGACTTTCATATAGCCTAGGGAAGATAAAGTCCTCGGGCAGAATCGTTTTTTCGGGCGTCGGGGAGGGTACACAAAGTGTAACTTCTTTATTAAAAGTCGTGCATGTTTCATATTTTAATATTTATTTATTTATTTATTTATTTATTTATTTATTTATTTATTTATTTATTTATTTATTTATTTATTTATTTATTTCCAAACAGGCATGACTGCCTAATTACAAGGAAATTACAAAAAATAATGATAATATAATACAAATACAAATGGAAAGTAACATGCATCAAAGCACAAGCATAGTACATAAAAAATAAAAGAAATTAAAAAATTCATACATGTACGTAAGTGGTTTACAAATTAGGAATCAATTATTACCTACCCAAAAAATATTTTTAATACGTTTTATAAATGAAGTGACTGGACATGAAAAATCGACATTGTTAATAGATGAAACTTGGTTAATTAAACGGAACATAACAATAAGCGGAGCATACGATGTAGTTCTACGAGTAGGGAGAAATAGTAGCTGCCGTATTCTGGTATTTCTAGCAGGAACGTTAAATAGAAATACAGATAGTAATTTAGGGTCATATACAAGAAAATTTAATATTTTGAATCCAAATAACAATATAGCAATTATTCGACGATTATAGAGAGTATTTATTTCAAATTCTATACTTACATAAGTCTTTAGTTCGTGTTATAGTCAGGTGGTCTGTTATATTTTTTGAAATATAAAAATCTCAGAAACTTTTTTTGGACTTTTTCGATATTTTCAGTGTACAAATCGGGTTGAGAATGCCACAGTATAGAGCCATATTCAAGTTTTGACCTGACCAAGGTGCAGTACAACGTAATCATAGTATTAATGTTATTAAGATTTTTTGATTCCCTGATTATAAAACCCAGTGATTTGTAAGCAGATGAAATTGTTTTTTCAAAATGGAGTTTATAGGAGAGCTAATATGACACTCATGTAGCCCAAAGAGATAAAATCCATTGATAGATTCGTTTTTCCGGGCGTCGGGGGCGGTAAACAAATTGTAAGTTCTTTATTAATAATCGTGGATGTTTCATATTTTAATGCAAAAGGAATTGTTGTTTTTAGTTTAATTTTAGTTTCCTAGTGTCATAGACTAAGAAAATATATCTTTGCTAGTATACACTACCTATCCGTTATTTAGAGTCGTATTATTAAGTTGTTTTATTATTTATCTTATACAGCAGTCATGCCGAGGAAATTCTTATTTTCGCGAGATGCGTTGACAGATTTTTTGAGAGCTAGGAGTTTTAGTTCAGAAAAACAGTTACGAGAAATAGTTATAAATGATGATATTATTTATAACGCTGCATCCAATTTTTTTCGTGAAGCAACATACGGACGTAGGCGTAACGTAATTAATAGCATAAAGAGAATTAATTCCGGTGGCACTGCATCTGTTCAAGGCATTGGAACATTTTCAACTGACAATAAAAATAAGCTTTATAAGAGAATTGAAGATGATCAATTGAGAGAAGCTCTGTCATCTGCGTCTCATAACAACTGTTACCTGGAGGAATCTCTATTAAAAGAAACCTATTGTTCATCTAATTTAACTTTTGGGACACTTTGCCGTGAACTGAAAATAAAAATATGTGAAATACCTAAAAAAACGCCTTGGACATAACAAAAAATATCGATCCAGCACACCTCTAGCAAATCGTGCAAATATCAGAGATTTAGGTTTTTCCTCAAACCTGTCCAGTATTTCTTCGCGAGTTTTATATCTTCCAGATATTAATAGTAGCGACAGCGAGAATGATATGGGACCAGGTATCTTCGCATTATCTAGATCGCGAGAAAACGTTACAGAAATTTTACCTCGTGGTGCTAAAAATGTATGGAATGTTGAAGACGATAATATCCGGCGAAGAAATTTTAGTTTCAGAGATTGTCGCGTATGTAGTTCTACGAGTAGGGAGAAATAGTAGCTGCCGTATTCTGGTATTTCTAGCAGGAACGTTAAATAGAAATACAGATAGTAATTTAGGGTCATATACAAGAAAATTTAATATTTTGAATCCAAATAACAATATAGCAATTATTCGACGATTATAGAGAGTATTTATTTCAAATTCTATACTTACATAAGTCTTTAGTTCGTGTTATAGTCAGGTGGTCTGTTATATTTTTTGAAATATAAAAATCTCAGAAACTTTTTTTGGACTTTTTCGATATTTTCAGTGTACAAATCGGGTTGAGAATGCCACAGTATAGAGCCATATTCAAGTTTTGACCTGACCAAGGTGCAGTACAACGTAATCATAGTATTAATGTTATTAAGATTTTTTGATTCCCTGATTATAAAACCCAGTGATTTGTAAGCAGATGAAATTGTTTTTTCAAAATGGAGTTTATAGGAGAGCTAATATGACACTCATGTAGCCCAAAGAGATAAAATCCATTGATAGATTCGTTTTTCCGGGCGTCGGGGGCGGTAAACAAATTGTAAGTTCTTTATTAATAATCGTGGATGTTTCATATTTTAATGCAAAAGGAATTGTTGTTTTTAGTTTAATTTTAGTTTCCTAGTGTCATAGACTAAGAAAATATATCTTTGCTAGTATACACTACCTATCCGTTATTTAGAGTCGTATTATTAAGTTGTTTTATTATTTATCTTATACAGCAGTCATGCCGAGGAAATTCTTATTTTCGCGAGATGCGTTGACAGATTTTTTGAGAGCTAGGAGTTTTAGTTCAGAAAAACAGTTACGAGAAATAGTTATAAATGATGATATTATTTATAACGCTGCATCCAATTTTTTTCGTGAAGCAACATACGGACGTAGGCGTAACGTAATTAATAGCATAAAGAGAATTAATTCCGGTGGCACTGCATCTGTTCAAGGCATTGGAACATTTTCAACTGACAATAAAAATAAGCTTTATAAGAGAATTGAAGATGATCAATTGAGAGAAGCTCTGTCATCTGCGTCTCATAACAACTGTTACCTGGAGGAATCTCTATTAAAAGAAACCTATTGTTCATCTAATTTAACTTTTGGGACACTTTGCCGTGAACTGAAAATAAAAATATGTGAAATACCTAAAAAAACGCCTTGGACATAACAAAAAATATCGATCCAGCACACCTCTAGCAAATCGTGCAAATATCAGAGATTTAGGTTTTTCCTCAAACCTGTCCAGTATTTCTTCGCGAGTTTTATATCTTCCAGATATTAATAGTAGCGACAGCGAGAATGATATGGGACCAGGTATCTTCGCATTATCTAGATCGCGAGAAAACGTTACAGAAATTTTACCTCGTGGTGCTAAAAATGTATGGAATGTTGAAGACGATAATATCCGGCGAAGAAATTTTAGTTTCAGAGATTGTCGCGTATTAGAAGGCTCGTTTTGCATATCCCAGTTAGAGTGGAATGAAATATGGGTGCAACAAAGATTGAAGGCCAACACATACAATTATATTATAACAAAGAAAATGAGAGCAGTGAATAAAACTTTTCAATATCAAATCCGTCAATGTGTGTACAAATACTTCCAAAATCACAGTATATGGTTATTGTAAACATAGTCTCTGTAAAGCTTTTAAATTGGTAATTAAGTTTGCCAATGTCGACAATATTCTTGTACATGTATATAGCACTAGCTTGAATTTTTGCCATAGTCCTCAGACAATAAACCGTCATGTTCGAGGAGTTGAGAGACAAATTCGAGAAGACAGGTTGAGAATGAAGAAACCTTCAATAATTAGAAGTGAGGATATAAATAGTTCCTCTTCGGCACTAATGAAGGAAGGTAATTTGGATTCTATAAGGTCAGAATCGGTTTATAAAAGAGTCCGCATGGAAATACTTTCCAAGAAAGACCGTGACGTAGACGATTTATTTGACGTAATTTTAATGAGAGGTCCCAGGACAAAATATCTGCATTTATCCAATTTGTTGGTGAACCGTTTGCCATTGAAATAATGAGTAAGGAACAATATGACGTGGCAGAAATACTTTACACGTCAATGGGCATGTTAGACTTACATATTGATTCCACAGGTAAAACTGTGAGGAAGCCCGAACATGTCGAGAAAAGGGTGTTTTACTACGCTGGCGTGATTCACTTACCCGCAGAAAGACCATTTCCAGTTTGTGAAATGGTAAGTTGTCAGCACGACAGCGGTGCTATATCCCGGTGGTTATTGAATGTGAAAAATGTTTGCAGAGCATCTGGAAAATGGACCAGATTTTCAAGGGTAGTTACAGATTTTAGCCACGCTCTAATAAATGCCATTTTAGAGGCGTGGAATAATATGTCAGTCAGACAATATTTAAATCTATGTTATTCATTGCTCCGTGAAGACGATTCTTTGGCCAAGGCCATAATTTTAAAAACATGCTGTCCCCACTTGATGAAAAATATTACTCGAGATGTTAATGAAACCACATTGGACAACTCCCAATGTGCAGAATTTTTTAAAGAAAATTTGGCAGGCCTCTTCGATATATCCTCAATTTGGTAGTTCGGTTTGGTTTCAACATATATATCTATTATTGTTTACCCGATATAAAACCGATGAAGTGGAAAATTCAATAAAATATTGTCAACACTTAATCCTCAGTCATTCATGCGATGAAATTGACATTAATTATTTAAAGGACCACGTAGATTTAGAGATAAATCTTTCTCCCAATGACAACGAGCCTATTACCAGTAGAACCACGCATTTTTACGAACATTTTCAAAAAATTCTGGAGCTAACAAGCAATACCACATCGAGTACGAACCAAGATGGCATGGGAAAAGAGAAGAATTTGTTTTATAATCCGAAATTCCTGGAGTACCTTCACAATAGATACTTGACTTATTATCCACTCTGGTGTGGTGTTAAGTCAAAAGGCGAATCTCAAACGGAGCGATGTAGCATGCAACGCCATTGTTAAAAACTGGTTTGGTTTTACTGGATGGCATTCCAAATTATAAATGTTCAAGGTTTTTAAGAATCGTTCGTCAAAAAGTAGTCTCTTTGCATAAAGAGTTTACGCTGAACATACCCAAAACGAAGTGTTCAAACAAAAGAGAAATGACCACAGAAGAGTGGAATAGAACAAAAAAGAGGCGGCATTCGTATTTCAAAAAAAATCTTTTGAATAAATTATTTAAAAATGTCAAAGATGTTCATGAGGATACAGGAGATAACACTAATGTTCGAACTCTGCCAATATCATCAAACGGCCTTATATCTATCCCATATTCATTGACTTAATTCTGGGAATCACGCCAAATTCTAAAAAATAAATAGAAATAAGAAAATTGCCAAAATATGTCAAGATAAAAGTGTAGTATCAAAGGCAAACCTCAACAGTTTGCCCCAGAAAACCACTGTATATAGTTCTAAATGTTAAAAAAGATGTAATTAAATGTTTGTATGAAAGAGCTAAAATAATCTCTTCAACAAATGAAATTTTTGATAACGAAAAACTTTTTATAAAAACTGTCTTAAAAGAAAATAATTATCCACAGGATTTTGTTGAGAAAGCATTTCTTGAAATTGAGAATAGACAAAATCAGCAACAACTGAGAATTTTGAGAGAACAACCGGTAACCACAATGACCATTCCATATATTTTTGGTTTTTCTGATAGACTTAGACGACTTGGTAATAAGTTCAATAATAAGAACCACCTTTAAAACTTGCAATACCATCAGATCATTCTTAACAAAAACTAAACCTTTTAACAGTGTTCAAAAATCTAAAAATTGTATTTATTGCATTCCATGCGAGTGTGGAAAGCTATATATAGGTGAGACGTCTAGACCATTAGAAGTTAGAATATCTTAACACAAAAATAACGTTAAAAATTACCAAGTTGATAAATCTACACTGGCACAACATGCTTGGAGTAATGGCCACAGATTTAGTTGGACACAGGCAAAAATAATTCAAACGGAGACACATTGTAATAAACGAAAACTTAAAGAGAGTGCCTGTATTCAACTAAACAGTACCGACTGCGTCTCTACTAGTTCAGTGTTACTAGACGAAGTCTGGCTACCGATTCTCCAAAAAGAGGTACGTGACGGAAATATCAAAATAAATTAGAATTCTTTATCTAGTGATCTATGCATTAATTACTAATCAGTGTCAAGTGTCAAAGTGATCTTTTTTGACAAATCATTTTTTGTAATCACAGTTGAAAAAGGACCTAGACTTTGGTTCGAAACGTTCTGTTAAGATAAGTTATTGTTTTATAATTGTTTTTTACATATCATATAAATATATATATATATCTATATATTATATAATATACATTTTGTTATATTTTCTAGTGTAAAATACTAGAAAACCACTGATACGAATTTTAGATAACAATATTGTATTTATATTCATTTAGAACTATATACAGTGGTTTTTTGGGGCAAACTGTTGAGGTTTGCCTTTGATACTACACTTTTATCTTGACATATTTTGGCAATTTTCTTATTTCTATTTATTTTTTAGAATTTGGCGTGATTCCCAGAATTAAGTTCAATGAATATTAACTATCCGCCACAAATAAACTACAAACAATATCTATCCCATCATATTACATAAATATTTCTCCGGCTTTCCTAAATTCTCCTTTTATAATAACATAACTTTTGACGATTTTCACAGACTATCCAGTAGCCTACCTAATTCTCAGAATATGTGGCTAAGCGAAATAATTTTAGACGCTTTTCTTGTCCTCAATTTAAAAGAGGACATTACAACGCTATCCTGTGAATTAACGTATTATTTAATACTTAAAGAAACGAAGTATTTAACATCGAAAATGTCAATTTATCGAAGAAAAAAATTCTTATGCCCATCAACTCTGGTTCTCATTCTCATTCTCCATAATTTAATATTTTCATATTTCGACCCCATGAGTACAACAATGAATAAAACTGAGACGTATTTCAAAAAGTTTATTAATTTTGCAACGACATAATACAAGCAAAAACAGTACCGAACCGATCACTCATACCAATCAGAGGTTGGGACTTAAAAATTGTCCCACACATAAGGCAAACGGACGCCTACAACTGTGGGGTACTTGTTTTAAAATTGACTTGGTGTATTTTAAATAATGAAGAAATACCAACCTCCAATTTCAAACCGAATAACTACAGAAACGAGATAGCAGAATGTCTGATACGGAATTCTGATGACATGAAAAATATTTGTTTTCTGTGTAATAAAGCCGAATTGGAAGAAATAGATGATTGGGTAATTTGTGATAAGTGTGATCGCTGCTATCACATTAATTGCCTGAGTGACTATGGTAAAAAAACATTTGTAATGTCCATTGGTGATTATGTATGTATGTTTCTGTAAAGAATATTTAAAGAGAATACAAAATCCAATCAAATAATATAATAATAGTAATAATATACGTTTTATGTTGTAACGATTTAAGTTGTAATTCGTTACAGCAGGTTATAATTTCTATTTTGTGTATTAAAATATGACTCCTCACTGCTGAATAACCCTGTATGTGCATATGATCGGTATGTGGTAGGAAAAAAATACAACAAAAACGCGACAACGGATCAACGCTGTGGACGAGTCTTGCTTCGGCCTAGGCAGACTAGATTTCGCCTTTCGAATTTCACCGAGGTAAGTGGTACATTCTTGTCGCTAAATATCGCTTATATCGCTATTTATAAAACTTGCTTTTGATTTCTTGCTTTAGTTGTTTGTGCAGTAATAAAAATAATAATTTGTCAGAATAATTACCAAATTTCGTATTATTTACGTATTTTGGATTATTTTCAGATAATTACCTAGTAGCACTGTTTTTTAAACACGTGGATGGGTATTCCCATTTCCGTTTTACCGTATCTTGTCTAAAGTAGACGTTTCGTGGTTCAATTATTGTTAATTGACACGTTATACAATATTTAAATCGTATAAATTATCGCTGTAAGTGAAACTTTCAGATTATCGTATTTCGTGCATAGAACAATTTCTGTGTGGATTATTTATTGTTATTAGGTTCTACTGTGGTTCATATGAGCTGGAAAAAAGGAAAACTAAACTGGTTTTGTATAGTAAGGAAGTCCATCTGAGACTTGGGTTTTTGCCGAATTTATTTACTGTCCAGAGCTACAGATTTCTGTCCAGGAGCTTCCAAAGCATACGAGGTAAGTGATCTATAGTATTTTTTTTATTCTCTTTGAATTAATCAATTTGTAGTACATTTGATCACTTGCTTCGGATGTGACAGAAGTCCGACTTTCTGGTTTCCTTTTTTTTTCAATCATATTCACGCTATATCGAATTTATTATTGACAAATTATTATTATTAGTTCATTCCTTAATTATCGTGTAAGTTACAAGAGTGTATAATTACCTTTGGTTTTACGTATTTCCTGCCATTTTGTCCATTTTGAATTAGGCATAAGTCATTCATTTTTGTCCGTCGGAAAGCGAAAGACATTTATTACATTATTAAATTTATCGTTATTTCATATATTAATTTTTGCTATTTTTACCGTTAACCTATTAATAAAAGATTAATTTGAAATCTTTATTTGTGTTAAAATTTCGAATTTACTTGAATATTGTAATTATTGTTACTAATTATGTTGTTATTAATATTAAATATCTGAATTTTTAGTTATTACTTCATTAACATTTCTAAGTTTCTATTGTTCTGTACCAATCTGACATTAAATTATAGTCCTTTAAAAAAAAATTACAGTCTCCTCATGGTTTTCAACCTATAGGACAAATTCAATCAAGTTAGGTTATTTGTTAACAAACTGATAGTGAAGTTTTGCAACCTTACTAAATTCTTGCGTTCAAATTTTAGTATTATTTTGTTAATAATTCATTTTTTTAGTAATTGGTGTCAGATACAGTAAATTTGGTCATTTTACAAATTCTAATATTTTGTTGTGTCATTTTGACAATTTTTTTATTGTAATACTAAGAAATATTAATTTTGTGAATTTTATCTAGTAATTTAGCTATATTGCCGAACTTTGTTATTTTTCATCTACCACTAGTTGAAATAATTTTCAACCTAGTTTTATTTCTCTGTTCCTTTTCTCAACTGTTCTGTCTTTATTTCATGACATCTGACTTTCTGGAAATTTGACTCACTGGAAAATCTATACTGAGTTAACAACATCAGAAGTGAGGAGATATTGGGTGTTCCCGAAAAGTAACTAAGTTGGTTGGAACCTGGACAAGTATCTCACAACCTTTCCATCACCTCGAGTACTCGCAGGATTCATCCGTCTCACTTCATTCCGTTGAGTAAGCCTTTTCCCAACGAAAACAGACAGACAGAGAAATTAGTTAATTGTAATTTTATTCCTATTTTTTTTTTTGTTCATATTTGCAATATTTTCAACATATTTATTCATTTTTGTGTGTGCAGAATTTGTAAAATTAAACTTGTTAAAATCAAAGCTTTCCTTTCTTTCTGATTTATGTGTAGTAAATACCTAATTGTGTTTTAATAAACTTTTGTGTATTTAGTTATAAATACTCTGGCGCCCATATATTGCTTTCAATATAATCTCAGTACTCAAAAACAAGGCTTCACCGAATTCACTACCTCGCTGTAGCTAGCTGGAGCTAATTGTTTGGCTACACTTGGAATTGGGCCAATTCAATTCCCAAGTGTCTTTGCAATGTATACACGGGGAATTTGATATAGGGGCCCATACAGGTACGTACACTGCACAGAGTCCTTCAAGATCACTGTATAACTTCATAGTGCCGCTAACTCATGCCAGATGGTCAGTTGAGAAAATTAGGATTACACCGCGAAAATTTAAAAGACGTTACCTGTATTAAATCCGCACTGCGTAAACTCGCCAAAGGACTATAAATTTTATTTCGGTCTTGAAACTGTTTCAGACTCTAAATACGATTTTTCCATTCTAGCTCTTTAGTTCTGTGGCAAGTAGGTATGCATCAAGGCTGGTAAACTCTAAAGGTTACCCAATCTGCACCTGACCTATCTCAATATATCATACGTCACTAGGCGACCGTCGGTATATCCATCTCTGTTCTACAACAGCAGAGCAGTGTTTAGTGTCTCTTTTTAGTATGTAAAATAAATGTCAGACCGCGGTCGCCAGCCCTGCCGCAACCCGCATTTTCCTCGCCCTAATGCTGCTCATTGATATAACCTGTACGTCTACAAGCCTTGGGTATGCATAACAACTTTACTCAAAAAACTGCCCGGATCTGCAGTAGGTATATCGCGTCTTATAAGTAAAACATAATTTGATTGAAGGTTATTAATTGCCAAATAATGATGAACAAATATAGATCGTCTTATCTAACCGTTTTATGCCCCCTACGCTCAGAAAAACTAATCTGACAACGACTTTGATCTTCTCTGGACTATATGAAAGTCATATTAAATTATGAAATACGCACGACTCTTAATAAAGAAGTTACGTTTTCTACCCCGCCCCCGACGCCCGGAAAAACGATTCTGCCCGAGGACTTGATCTTCGCGCCCTGGGATATATAAAGGTCATATTAAAATATGAAACATGCACGACTTTCAATAGAGAAGTTACAATTTGTGTACCGCCCCCGACGCCCGGAAAAACGAATCTGCTAAAAGATTTTACCTTCTCTGGTCTGTATGAAGCTCGTATTAAAATATGAAACATGCATGACTTTTAATACAGAAGTTGCATTTAATGTACCGCCCCCGACGCCCGGAAAAACGATTGTACCAATGGCGCTTACCTTCCTTTGGACACGCAAACATCATATTAAAATATGAATTTAGCACGACTTTTAATAAAAAAGTTATGTTGTGTGTACCCGCCCCCGAGACCCGAAAAACAAATCTGCTACTGTGACTTGCTTCCCACGAGTCTTTAAGGGCTCATACTAAAATATGAAATCTCCATGACAAGTAATACGGCAATAGAAAAAAATGAAAAATTGGTATTATTGCTCCGGATTTATTGCTAGAGTAACTTAGGTCACGTTAAATAACACTGGTGCACAACAGTGCAACACTAGTGCAGTAAGTCGAAAACACTATTAAGGTTGTCTGCTTGTGGTCTGCTTGCTCCTACCATTGAGTAAAAAATAATAAAGAGTTGCAACTGTCAAGGTTTCGAGATTTTAGTATTGTATTTCTTTGCCAATAACTTCATGATTGTTTACAATTTTTAGTGCTACGGGAAGGTATTTGTATTGTGGCTGTATAGCCCTTAAAATTGAAGACAATCATGAAGCTATTGGTGAAAAAATACAACACTAAAATCTCGAAACCTTGACAGTTGCGCCTCTTTATTATTTTAAATTTACTCAATGCTCCTACATAACCCGTTTAGGCTGCAATAACAGCAGAACCCTGCAATGTATGTTGCCTAACATAAAGATATATGGAAAAAAGCAGTATGGAATCGTTTGTTATACCTTATTTCCTAAAACCATTATAAATCCGTTCTGAATGATGCAGAGTTCAAATTGGTTAGTACAATGCACAATGTTTCCAATTATAATTTGCACTATTTCACTTGCCATGTTTATCGTTTAACACTGCGTAAGTTATATAATTTATCGTTAGATAATACCTCTTAACTGCTCTTGTATTTAGTATTCCATATCATGACGTTTCCGTCGTTTCCTATAACGCCTGTAGAGGGAGGTGTCTATTTTTTAACACTTGATTTGTTATGAGCACATGCTAATGTTGATCAAATAAGAAATTTCATGTAGGCAGAGGCGGATTTAAGTTAGATTGCGCCCTAGGCCCATTCCGATTTGGCGCCCTGCTCATTTTTGTCTAATAATAAAATTAAATGTTCAATTTGTCAATTTTTTGAATATTTATTAACAAAAATAATTAACAATTAACACTGTTATTTAACAGTTTCTATAAATTAGATCGTTTCATGATTTTTAAAATTGACAGCATTTATTCAATACGGTGAATCCCATTTTTACAATTAATAAAAAAAATTTAATTTCAAAAAAATTCAACCTACATGGTATATGATTATACATTATGAGAATTAATCTATTTTTCTTACTAACGAACAGACGAACGTTTTTACTGATAGTTTTGATAAATGAATAAAAAAGAAATTAGTTTCACAAATTATTAGTGATAACGTAACATGAAAAAATATTTCTTTTTTAATAACGTTTTCCTACGGTAAAATTATTATAGGGACCTTTTGTGTTCAGAACGAAATTTCCCATTTCTTTTTATTAAATTCTTTTTTTGTAAAATCAATATAGTTTTTGAATTACAAAATTTTTTTGAAATGGTTTTTTCAAAATATCTCGTAAACTGCTGATTTTATGGAAAAAAAAGTTGTTTGTCAATATTATTATCAATCTTGTAGAACGTATACAATTATCTATATAAATTTTATCTAAAGTCTTCTATTGTAGGATTACGAGTAGATACAGCGCAACAAATGTCGCCGCTAGTTGTACGAGCGCGCGTCGTTGAATTACTAATGAAGTTGCTCATACTCGAACTCTTTTCCAGGAGGTAGAGTTCTACGCGGGTTTTTTTACGTGGTATCACCATAAGGCCTACAACAATTTTTTTTTTACCTTTTTTCGACAGTGTTGGTCCCAACGACATAAGAATAACTAGACAAGTAATGATTCCGATTTGTTTGCATTCGTCCAACGTACTCAGCGTCTCATTGGTGCTCCACGTGTTTGTAACCAATGAGACGCTGAGTACGTGGACGAGTCCATTTCATTACTTGTCTAGTAATTCTTATGTCGTTGGTTGGTCCCAACGACATAAGAATAACTAGACAAGTAATGATTCCGATTTGTTTGCATTCGTCCAACGTACTCAGCGTCTCATTGGTGCTCCACGTGTTTGTAACCAATGAGACGCTGAGTACGTGGACGAGTCCATTTCATTACTTGTCTAGTTATTCTTATGTCGTTGGTTGGTCCAGTGTGTCTTCTAATTCGGAAACAGAATCATCATCCTCATCATGAGGAGTTACTAGATAATCTATATCATCATACATTGTGTCTATTTTCAAATCATTTTCTTCATGTTCGTTCTCATCTTGCACTTGTGGAACTTTGTCGCACAATTGTTCACTGCAGTTGGGGCAAATCATTGAGCATTTGAAATGGGTTTAAGTAAAGAAGGATAAGTTCGTGTCCTCTTCAAAACACTTCTCCCTGAATCAATTAATGTTAGAAAATACTAGCGATCTTTATTATAAGTCAGTAGACATAACAAATCGGCAACAAGTCGTTATATGGCGACCGAGCTCTGGTATTTACGTCGTCGAATAAGATGGCATCAGCAAGAAGTATTAGCGGGGACAGTTATTCATAAGCCTTTATCGAGTTTACATGTTCAATGTTTATTACCTTATTTTTGACAATATATTTTATTAAGACAACAGAAGTTCTAGTTTTTATTGTCTTACATTAAGTAGTGTCTATTTTTGAGATTTCAACGTAAAAGGAGAAAGGCAGTAAAATAATCAATTGATCCAGTAACATGCAAAGAGAGCATTAACTTGCTGCGTATTTTCGAATACTTACAGAGTCATCTACAAAAGTCGTACTTTTGATGGTCATTTCAGAAGTTCTGCGTGGAAGTAAAAGTCAGCGCTTGAAAAAGAGTGTTTGCAGCCTTTCCAACCAATCGGTGTAACAATTTGAAAATTCCATATTGAATGTAGGGCTGTTGAATATTTATAGGCGACCCACAATGATATAAATATAAATCAAAATATGTATACGTATTTGGCCTTTAATTCCTGATTTATTTAATGCGCAATATAACCAATATCAGCATTGTTATGGTGGCTTGGCGTTTTATCTTTAATCGTTAAAATGTTATCAACAAAAACATGATTATAAAAGCAGTGTCAGGTTTTGTGAAATCACTGAGTTCACATAATTCAATAAGTACTTCTTAATATTACCTAGAAGAGTATCTAATTGTTTTTAACGACTATTCAATAATCAATCAAATGATATTAGTATTTGTATTTTGTTTTAAACTTTTCTATACCAAACTCCTAATGATTCAATCGACATTCGACAAAATACATAAGAAACTGGAAAATGCTTTGCTTTCATATTAGATACCTACATGTACAGCTACGTCTAAATTAAATGTCCGTTTGGATATTGGGATATTTATGATGAGTGATGTGGGTTCAAAGGTACTGTAACGAAGTGATTTTTCCAATCAAGGAATGTACATTTTTGCTTTAAATATTACCGTCACTTGGGTACACCCTGCCGCCGCCTTTTAGTGAGTAAGTCCTGTTTTAGTTAAGTTAGTAATGAGTTGTAAAAAAGCCCGCTGGTAAACAAGCAGTCAAGTAATTAATTGATTAATTTTCGACAATCCCCCGTATAAATAAAATCTGAGAATTATTATAAATAATGGCCGAGTCGGAAACAAAAATCATTCGTTACTAAAACAAATTAAAATATTAATCCGTATCCGTTTTAATCCGTTTCTTTTTGCAACATAGTCTAGAAATTGCAAGTAACGCATTTCCGGTTATTGATGTTCTGAGGCTAACTTGCTAATTGCATAATCCGCCTGACCCCTGCAAGTAACGCCGGGTTGTGCATCCGAGTCCGTTGTCTCAAGTCGGTGACCGCCCCTTTATCACGCCACCTAGATACGTCATAAAGATAACAAAAGAGCAGAGTGAGCAGCGTTATCTCCGGGTCTATTCCGAGAAAGTCGGCAGCAGTCCAGGTTCATTCCGAGATAGTCCGCAAGTTCAGATCCGATCTACCGCCTGCCGTTCCAGATCAATCCGAGGCCGTCAACATTTCCGTTCGTACCGCCGCTCCGAGTTTAATAGTAAATTTTCTTGAATATAATATTGGTAAGCATACACCGTAGTTCGCTGCAATCCGTAGATACTGCCTTCAGTTAAGTATAGATATTCAGAGATGTTATTGTCCGTGAGTATCGCTGTATTATACTAAGTACTAAATCAAACTAGAGCTAATTAGTAATACCCTCCGTTGGTCTTTTGTTTTCTAATATATGCATCGGCTGGTGAGATCTGTTCACTTGGGCCATCTCTAAAGTCTCAATGCATAAACGGTTACCGGAAAACCTACGTTAATCCACATAGTCATTATATGCATCAACTGGTGAGATCTGTTCACTTGGGCCATCTCTAAAGTTGCCATGCATAGAAGTGACCGGAAAACTTACATTAAATAGCGTAATCATTAACAAATAGCTCTACGTTTGTGGCAGTAGTTCGCCGTATGTTCAAACATTCCGTATAGACTACAATATCTATAGTTAACCGACTGCCCGCCGTGCATAATCCATCCTGTTGGAAAGTTCCGTTTGCTTGCCGTATGTAACAATTTCAAGTCGCAAAGATATATTTCAGTTACCCAAAATTCCGTAATAAAATCGTATACCCGCGCAAAGATTCTTGGTTGCCAGCTTGCTTGTTTATAATCGTTTTAAAAATTTATACATACTCGACTATACAGTCGCTGAGGTATTAGAGTTAATTAATTTGTTCATTAATGTTGCTGAATAAATACGTTGATTTAAAGAGGTAAAATTCACGAGTTATTATTTCTGTCATTTATTTCTGATTAACCCGTTTGAGCAGTATGGTCGAAGTCTATTAGATAGACCTCCAGCTTCCGATCCCCGGACATTCCGTATCTTCAGCTGTTTCGCTATTCAGGGTTGTTCTCCCAATAGGAGAGCCAAAAAGTGTAGTTCTTTGCACTTATAAATTAAAGAACTGGCGCCCGAGTTTTCCGTCTAAAAAGAGTTTACGTAAGTATATAGAAAAAGAGAACCATTATAAGCAGGCACCATTACAGTACCTACAATTTAAACAGATACGTTATAGGTAAAGGTAACCAATCCAGAGGGCATTTGTATTGTATATACCTATGCAAGTATTGACATTGTTTGCAAACTATATTCAGTAAATACATTTTTTTTTGCTGTCGAACTCAAATCTGAATTTTGGCGTGGACAAGTGCATTCTAATCCTTTCCAACTCCACAGGCCAACGCCACATGCCCGTCGTTGATGTTGGATTGCATTGGAATTTGGTCTTACGCGGCTTTACATGTTTCCACTAAATATTCGATAATTAACAACAAATTAATAAGTAGTGAGGGATAAGTGCATCCCTCTGGTGGTCAGTTGCTACTACCAGTCGAGACATCGAAGATGTCTCTGTGACCGATAGCGGCTTGCCAAGCAAGCACCAAGAGCGGCGACCTCTAGCCCTGATGGACTAAAACGTGCATGATAAATAGGATTTATAGGAAACAACTACTGGACGGGCAAAGGCCCCTACTCCCATTGAATTATACCTATAAATCCAAATTGGTAGCAAAATTTGTTATTTGTCTTTTCTCCACCAGACACAGACCGGTTTCGAACTCTTTATGTTCTCATCAGTGTGCCACAGGTAGCTGAAAAGACAAATAACAAAGGCAAACCAAACTAGTCTATGGCAGACCCAGCACAAGTAAGTAGTGAGGGATAAGTGCATCCCTCTGGTGGTCAGTTGCTACTACCAGTCGAGACATCGAAGATGTCTCTGTGACCGATAGCGGCTTGCCAAGCAAGCACCAAGAGCGGCGACCTCTAGCCCTGATGGACTAAAACGTGCATGATAAATAGGATTTATAGGAAACAACTACTGGACGGGCAAAGGCCCCTACTCCCATTGAATTATACCTATAAATCCAAATTGGTAGCCAAATTTGTTATTTGTCTTTTCTCCACCAGACACAGACCGGTTTCGAACTCTTTATGTTCTCATCAGTGTGCCACAGGTAGCTGAAAAGACAAATAACAAAGGCAAACCAAACTAGTCTATGGCAGACCCAGCACAAGTAAGTAGTGAGGGATAAGTGCATCCCTCTGGTGGTCAGTTGCTACTACCAGTCGAGACATCGAAGATGTCTCTGTGACCGATAGCGGCTTGCCAAGCAAGCACCAAGAGCGGCGACCTCTAGCCCTGATGGACTAAGACGTGATGATTTATAGGTATAATTCAATGGGAGTAGGGGCCTTTGCCCGTCCAGTAGTTGTTTCCTATAAATCCTATTTATCATGCACGTTTTAGTCCATCAGGGCTAGAGGTCGCCGCTCTTGGTGCTTGCTTGGCAAGCCGCTATCGGTCACAGAGACATCTTCGATGTCTCGACTGGTAGTAGCAACTGACCACCAGAGGGATGCACTTATCCCTCACTACTTACTTGTGCTGGGTCTGTCATAGACTAGTTTGGTTTGCCTTTGTTATTTGTCTTTTCAGCTACCTGTGGCACACTGATGAGAACATAAAGAGTTCGAAACCGGTCTGTGTCTGGTGGAGAAAAGACAAATAACAAATTTGGCTACCAATTTGGATTTATAGGTATAATTCAATGGGAGTAGGGGCCTTTGCCCGTCCAGTAGTTGTTTCCTATAAATCCTATTTATCAAACAAATTAATAAATAGAATATAATATTTATATAATATCTACTTTAGAGATAACAGTGCCACTGTTATCTCTACCTAAATCTATAACAGATTTGTTTGTGGACCACTTATATGTTTCCTATATTAATTATTATCAATGAAAAAATTTAAATAAAAAAATTATCATAACATAACGTTATCATATTTATTTAGCACTTTTAGCAGCTAGGAAGTAAGGGAATAGAACTATTGCACTCATAAAACGTGGGGAAGGAAAAGTGAGAGTTACTAACAAAAAACGTACAGAATCAAAGAAATTCGAGCTCATCTAATGTCCGTTGGCAATATGATTTTTTTATGAAGCTTGTGTTTTTTGTTCTTTATTTAACTAAAACTAAAAACATTTGGTACACGGCGGCAAAAATACCATCTTCAATTATATTGAAAAAGTATAAGTAATTTTAGAATAATATGTTTTAATAATACCTTATTAGCAATTAATAAAAAAAAAATAAATAAAAGATTGTTCTTTTATCCAGAACTTCCCTAAAATCAACCGATTTTGAAAAACACAGTTCATTAAATTTCAAATTATATAGGTACACTTTAAAATGATGTATTACAAGGAGGTGGCCATATTTAAGATTTTAGGGAGATGAATATACCATATGATTCTGTATGCCAAAAAAAGTAACCTTTAGAACAAAAATCGACGTGTCGTGGCGATTTTTGAAATTTTTCGTAGGGGTGGGAAATTTTCAAATGAACACAGTGTATATTTGACGTGTACAAAAAAATAACTGTTTTTACCAAGTAGCTGAAGTAGTCTATATTTGTAAAACTTTTTTGCTTAACGTTTCAGTTTTTAGAAAAATTAGTTCTATTTTAATTTGTATAATAAAAAATACATACAGTGTGTCGCACTTAAGAGTGAAACACCCTTATCACTCTTTTAATTTTTATCCGATTTCAACCAAATTTCACTCAAAGATAGGGCACATTTGGATTAACGTCTAGCCAAAAAACTATTCGCCTCTTGCTAATACAAAGCCACCTGCGATACCATAATAAACAGAAAATATGAAAAATTCATATTTAACAATTTTTATCGGATAAATATAATATCAATAATTATCATTCGTTTTTAGCTGTAGAGAATTTCCTTAGTTTTTTTTTTTCATACAAAATAAAATATTAAAATGCATTCCGAGTTTAATTTTAATTTTTCACAAATTAGATAATGAGTAACAAACAAAAAAAACATTCCTAAAATTAAAATTAAACCCAGAATGGATTGTTAAATTTTATTTTTTATGAAAAAACGCCAAGGAAATCCGAAAAACGGTTTTTCGTCTGTGTGACATACAATATTTTTTATTCGAATGTGCTTATGGATATTAAAATGATAGGGAAAATTAAAATATTATGTTCTTAAGATTTACTTTGCTACCCCGCAAATGATACAATTTTCAAGTTTGTTTGTAGACGGCTGTGAACTATAAGGCCAGATATAATAAATAACAAATAACAACTGCACAACTGCTGTCATATCAGTTTGCTTGAAATTAGTATCGAATTAAATAAAATTCAGAAATCTTTTATTTTATTCAATTAAAATTGCTTGAATTGAAGTTTTATTTACAAGTGTATTACCATTTTACAGTAGAAAAAAAGGGCCAGCATTTTAAAAGGTAGGTAGATAACTAAAACGCTTAATCTTTTTGTCTGTCACTTTTCAGGCCGAGGCCTGAAAAGTCTTTTCAGGTCGTTTACTTGAGGTAGCTAGAAAAGTTCTACCTTTCGTTTTTGTCTTCTGACCGAGAAACGTCATTTTTTGAGACATTCGAATAAAAAAATATATTTTCGGACTTAAAATATTTTTTCAAAGAAAATATTTTTTTATTTTATTTTTTTTTATTTTGATCATATTTTGGACTTAAGCAGGTTTTGGACAATTCTGAACAACTTTCATTAGTAAAACTTTCCGATAAAAAATGCCTAATGTGCTTTTTGATTTTCTCCGTTTGTTTTGGCAATAAGTTGATCCTAATGGGCTCTATCTTTGAGTGAAATTTGGTTTAAATAATAAAAATAAAAAAAGTTGTAAGGGTGTTTCACTCTTAAATGCGACACACTGTATGTTCAGTTTTAGTAAATTTACTTATTCAGTATTACGCGCTTTTCTATGTCTACATTTTATGTAAAATAAAAAAACCTTGCCTGCTACATGTATTTTGCCGATTATATAATGAACTCCTAATATAACGAACCATTGTTTATACATTATTTCTCGGGTTCGTTATAACCGAACTGTATTGAATTATAGCCAAGACAAAAAAATGTGTGTTTACTAAATGATTTCGCGCTTAAATAGAAAAATCAACGCCCATTCAACAAAAAAAATAATGATTATTGATTACGTTCTTTGTCGCAAAAAAAGGTAAAAAAATCTATCGCATCATGAAAGGTGTTTTTTGCGGTAAAAAGATGGTGCGAGGCTTTTTCTTTCAGATTTTTTATTGTAAAGGTTCTCTCAAAAACTAACGAAAAACCGAAGAAAATCTTTACGAATTCCGTTCTTTATGAACTCATTGCATCGCGACTGAATATCTAGATGGAAATAATCTTTGATAATAGAAACTAATGTCAACAGTGGTACTGGAACACCCTTGCCACTGAATCTAGTTAGGTACTGTTATTTTCAGTTCTTTTGTGACGAGTGTGACAATTTTAGCATTACTAATAATGACCGTTATGACCGATTGTCTAGTTGATTAACTTTAATGCTCATAGGAATGCAAATATCGAACCAATACACCTCAGATTCATTTGTTCGGCATATTTTCTCTCCGACTGATGTTTGATAATAAAGATCGATACCGTATTGGACGCTGCAGCCTTCAAAATAAGTAGTAGGTAAATATAACGATGAGCTAATTTTCAATTAACCTTAGAAGGTACCGCTGTGCAGTTATACGGTGCACTTTACTTCTCCAAAGGAGTAGAACCACAAATAAATAACCGATACATAAACAAAACTCCAAATATATTAAGTATTTCAAGAACTTCTTTAACGATTTGTAAAGAGACAACACTTGTCGTGAAAGGTTTATTCTTTATTTGCTTCCTGGATGTGGTGTTGTATGTGTATGATAAAATTATGTTTTGTGCACCTACATATTGGCTTTCCTTTTTGAGTTACTCACCTACCTACAGAGAACTTGTGATTAATGACCACACATGTCTAAGTGAAGAAATATATTAGACATTCTTCATGCCCAATATACTGTGTTTTGCAGAAGTAGGAATAAATTCGTATTTCCGAGTTGCAGACGTTGTGAAAAAAACCTCAATGTGGAATCGATATTATAATCACCTCATTCGAAAGCTCTACTCAGGACGAATTCGGCACACTATTAGTTTCGTCGAAAAAAAAGTTTATGAGATATATTTTAAACATCTTAATTGTTCTTTTATCAGGCTGGAACAAGGCAAAAGCTCATAGCAACACTAGCTAATAAAAATTTGTGCATTTTAGTGTTGGCATTGGCATTTACATCGTTTTTAAATACTAACTTTGCAGAAAATTGGGTATCTAAAACTTCTGTATTTAATTGTTTTCCTTGTGTATCATCCACCCACAAACCGTTGAGACACTCTGTATATATGCAACTATAACATATATTATACTCACTCGTACAAGTAATACATACAACACATATTATTAGTGCCGCCACTGGGCATTTGAACACGATTCTGGTCAATGCAACATTTCATATTTATATTCCCACATCAACCACAAAATGAGTAACGTTGAAAACATTACAGTTGATTCTCTAATCTGTCGTTAGAACTCAAAGGAAAACAAGAAATTCTACCTAACAGTTAATATCGAAAACCTACAACAGTGTGTTTATTATTATTATTAATGGTGCTTGATTCCAGCTCCAGCATTCATAAGTAGTCATAATGTATCAGACTATTTTTAAATTAAACTATATCTTTATCTTGGCCTTGGTAAGTTTATTATATTTTTTTCCTTATTACTTGTTTTATGAATCATTGTTTAGTAATATTTACGAACATAATATATAATAATTATTATAGTGTTGTGTATTGCGTCCTATGTATGTAACCTTTATTTATAATAAAATTATTAGGTATTTCTTATTTTAAATATTTTATGGATCTATCTATGTACTATGTGCACTAAATCAACTGCAATATTAAATACCGAAGCCATTGCATCATTAAGTTAAATAATAAAATATGGAAATACACTACACCTACGTCACCTACATTTGCGCAATGGTACATTTAAATAGTACATCCATAAATATAGAGCATATCTAACATGGAACTGCTAGAATCGAAAAATCACTTTATAGTAGGAGAGCCCTCGACCAGGATTTTCGACCTCATCGCGACACGAAGATTCTATTTCTTTTTTCAACAGTTTATGTCAATATAAAAAAAATTCTATTGCGACTGACGTCTACCTCGTTGCTAAAGGGGTGAAAGAAATTATCGAAGATGGGTCATAATAGTTATTCGATTATCCGAGCTCGGTCACGGATGTATATTAAACAACGAAATTTTCAGGGATCCGAGAGGAAGGTTGGTTCTAGCTCCCTTGAAAGTTCAGTCGAAAAAATTCTCCAAAGAGGGGAGCAAGGGCCCCCGGAAAAGAAAAGTTTTTCGGCAAAATCGACCTTTTTAAAATATTCATATCTCGGCTAATATCGGAGATGGACCTAAAAAAAAAAGAATTCCTAATCACGAAATAGGTAAGACTTTAGTAAATTATCATAAAATGTTTTAACGATTCCTCACAGTTTCTGCCTTTGGATTCTAAGGTATAATCCAACGACATAAGAATTACTAGACAAGTAATGAAATGGACTCGTCCACGTACTCAGCGTCTCATTGGTTACAAACACGTGGCGCACCAATGAGACGCTGAGTACGTTGGACGAATGCAAACAAATCGGAATCATTACTTGTCTAGTAATTCTATGTCGTTGGTATAATCCTAGGCCTGCCACCTGCCACTGCAGCTAGACATACCGGCCCATTTATTAAATTAACCAATAATAGACTAAAATACATACAGAGAATGTGTTTATTACCATGTAGCATAATATTCATCTATATATTTCAAAATCATCATCAGCATGTCGATATAGCCTTTTGTTACCGCGGCTCCTTCAAAATGTTCTCCCAGACGTTGCTGTTCAATGAGTCATTTCGTATTTTATGTCTTAATTACTTCTACAAATAGTTCTTCATTTTAGTCAGTATATACAGGATGTCTCAAACATCGGAAGCGTTTGATCCCTTATCATGCAACAAATTGGTTGTCGAGGACCTTTTTTTAAGAAATTTGAAGTCGTCGTCGCAAATTCCAAAATTGTATCTAGTCAAAATTTAGAGGTATTTCACCTCTGGATTCCTTGCATGATAAGATGTCAATATTTCTGAATTACAGCTAACTATTCAAATTTTCAAATAGTTGATTGATGACGAGGTTACTTTGTGAAAATCAATTTCAATTTCAAAGAAAAAATTTGCAAAACTGTTTTTTGCTCGTCAAACTTTCTCTTTATTTTGATATATACAACTATTTAGTTTGGCGTACCCCCCGCAGCTCTTGCCCCGTGTACACAGCTTTTTACTCTCGGGTCTCGGGCCCCGGGCTTGTGGGGAGCCACCCGGGCCTTTTCGGCCCAGTCCGACCCTGATCTATATAACGCACATGGTGCGTAAATAACTATTATGTTTCACTTCTAAACATACAAATACAAAATCTATTATTAGAGTTTTTAATTACATGATAAAAATTGGATTAATAATACAAAGTTCAAAACATCTAAAAACAAATGATAAATATATTTAACTCACCACAAATTCATTCATTATGGTTATCAATCAAAAACGATATTCCCAAGAATTTGTAGTGAGTTAAATATATTTAATTTCAATAACTTTTTTTTAGACGTTATGAATTTTGTAATGTTAATCCAATATTTATCATGTAGTTAGAGCAAGTTAATAAAGCTAAAGCAATGATTCAAATGACAGAAACACTGATGCCTCGTTTTAAACCACCACCACCACCACCACTATCATTATTTTCGATAATATCAGTTTTGCTAAGAAACAGATATTTAAGAAAATGAAATTTCTGAGAAAAGAATTGTAAATGGCGTCGCGATACTCAGCGTCGTTGATCAATATTTTATTTTAATCATAAATAATACTGAATAGTAAATGTCTATAATCAGCGTTTTTCAATTCTCAAAATATCCTCGGACATTTCTTGAAAATGGTACGGAGCGACAAGTTCACTGCCAGGGATCGGAATATTCAGTAGCCAATCTCATATCACCTATGTAGTTTTAAAAGTATGGATAATTCAAAGTACTTAACGGAAATTTCACAACAGAATTACAAATTATTATTAAATAGGTATAAGATAAATATTTTAAAATGGTTATAGAAAAAATATTTAACGCAACACATTGCGAACTTACGAAATACCTATGTGTTTTAGGCATTTGATGTACAAATTCCAGTCGCAAGCCTAAAACACATCTTTTCACAATTTATTGATAAATAGTTATTAATAATACACTGAACTATTTGCGGTTGACTAGCTTCATCCTTGTGACACATTATTAAATGTTTAAAATTGTATAAAAAATTGTTGTAAAGAAAATGTAGATACTTTTATCAAGGAAGTAGGGATGAGTATATTATTTGTACTCCCTTTATAAAAATCTAAAAACATGATTAAATAAAATCTTGGCAACGATTATATATTTTTAAATATATTTTATTTTGATATGTAAATTATTATTACATACATTATTATTACTTAATAATACTTCAGTCTTATTTATGTTTAATCTTTATTTTTGCAGGTTACAGAAATTTGCCCCGTCGTCGGTAAGTATTCATAAACCCATCATATTATTATCTAAATAAAACCTATTAAATATGAATACATAATAATAACGTGCATTTTTTATAAACAGGATGCATATTTATTGTACAATCTAAATCTGAAATTTCAAGGCTTTGCAATCACGAAAATAATCTGTAAAGTAAGAATGCATTTATCTACCCATAAATATTTATTTTTATAAATAAATAATAAACTGTAATATCGATCATTACTAACATTAATTAAATGAAACATTATTTATAAAAAAATAATAAAAATTTACTTAAACGATTTTAGTAAACTTATGCAGCTACAATTTCTACAAATGCCGCTACGGCAGGGACCGATAATGATGAAAAATAGGTAATAAGTGGTCTAGTGAACAGAAACAGTGTGATATATTCGCTTAGCAAGAAGTGCTCTTAAATCCAAAAGTCTGGGAAATAAAACAAAAAAAAAACCTACTTCCTACATCGAATTTTACCACATGGTGAGAATTTTTTCATTTGGCAGCGATTTTTCTATTGTGCCGGAAATCTTGGGGGATCTGTTCTCCTTGTCTTTTCTCGTGGGTTCGTTGGAAACATATATAGATATTTATAAGTAATTAAAAAATTATATACATCTTTAAAATACTAAGAATATTTCCAATTACCTCGCTGATGGTGCTTCAAAAAAAGGAAAAAGGCATTCTATGAGACTAAAAAATAGGTATTAGGTACCAACTTGTCCACAATAATTGCAAAAATCTTGAAGACATATATTTATGAATGACCAAGATGTTTATCTACGTGACAATAATTTGACGGTATCAACTCAGTCTCATTCAGTTCCTGGAGTCATCATAGTACATACCTACCTCGCTACTTTTATTTATTATAACTAGGTACGAATGATTATAGCGATTAACTGCAATGCACTGTATTATTAAATTTAAACAGAGCTTCATCATATAAAATATTTGCTATACTTTGTCACCTTAAGTTTCTAACAAATACCATCAAATTCTTTATAGTCCAGTCAATCTGTCATTTTACTCTACAATAATTCCGGGAAGCATTTTTTGTATTATATTGTTCCGCTACGGCTATCTACTTGGAAAGAAGAAAAACAGCCACATTATAAGTTATGTTAAATTTAACTCCAGTCAAATTAGGATTCTTATAGGTGAAAAAATGAAAATGTAAGTATATAGTTTTTAAAATTTGGCAATAACCTCTTAAAAGGGTTGCGAGTACAGACCAAAAAAGTTCCCCCTATCGTGGATGGAATATCGCTTTTGTGGCGAAAAACCATCCCCAAAATCGACTTGACGGGTGGTTTTTTTCAGTTATCTCGTAAACCGTTGTTCCGGAGAAAAAATATCAAGAGAGCTAAAATATTCTCTATAAAATTTTACTCAGAGGAAAATTTATGAAGCTTACCTATATCGCTTATATAACCTTTCTTTTGTAAAATTTTATGGAAAATGTTTCTGCTCTCTTGATATTGTTTCGGAATAACGGTTTACGAGATAAATGAAAAAAACCACCGTCAAGTCGATTTTGGGGGTGGTTTTTCGCCATATGAGGGATGTTCCATCCACGATGGGGGTGGGAACTTTTTTGGTCTGTACTCGCAACCCTTTTAAGAGGTTATTGCCAATTTTTAAAAACTAGGTACCTCGCTAGGTACCTATATAAATTTCTTCTCCTATTAGGCAATTTTTCATCTAATTTGACTGCAGTAGGATAATGTTTGATAAGAGATAATATGATTTTAAAGTTCCATTAATTTTAGCTAAATTAAGATGTTTCCCAGAAGTCTATTCTTGGATCACTGTTATTCCCAATTTATGCAGTAATGATGAGAGAGATTAATGATGTCATGGAAGATTCAAGGCTTCAGCAATATGCAGATAAATCGCCAATTATCTTCTGTTTCAGTTTGTCCAAATAGAATAACATAACTGAGTAACATAACGTGTAATTTTAGATGACTTAAAAATAAATGACTCCAAATAATTTGCCCTCATCACGGAAAGTAAGAAAAAAATCGATAAAACGTTTTGAATACCTTAGTCAAAATTAACGACACAATTTAATGAAGTATAATTTTGGAATTACAATCGATTTGGGAATTTCTTATTATGCGTCACATAAACAACGTTATATAAACATGCTTGCATGGTAATTAATTATAAAATCAAAATATGTATATTCGAATTTCTTAGATTTAAAAATAACGCAAATAAATTTATTTTAGATAACCAAAGTTTAAACATTTGGTGATTAAATACAAATTATACTATAGAATTAGCAGTTCTATTGAATTCATTAAATTATTTTTTTGATATAGTTGTAGTAGAAACATATATTTACCGATAGAAAAACAACTTTTTAAATTTAATAATCACAATGCGTATTATAATAGCAGTACTTATAATCAATTTGATGGGGTAGCAATATATGAAAAAGTCGTATTAAACAAAAAAAAAAACTTGATATGTCGATATTAATAATTTAAAATGTTGCTATTACCTCCCACCTCCGCTATACCACAACCTCCGATCAAAGAACCTGATCGAACACCACAAGCTATTCAATAACGTATTTGGAAGTTATATAAAAAATCACTGTAAAAATAAAAACGAAATATATAATATATATATAATATAATAATAATAGGCGATATGAACTACACATGATATATTATAGCAACTTATCTGGAATACGATTATAAAAATAAGAATAATAATAATAATAAGAATAAGATTATAAAAATATGTTCAATGAAAATAAACATTTATCGGTCATAAATCGTCTCACTAGAATCTATACAGTAAAGACCGCGAAGGTTCGAACATGGGTATTAGTTTGCGCGATTTATTTGTGCCCATTGTAGGGAGCGGACACAGTGGTGGGAATCGTGGATCTCAGCCCTGTAGCCGATGGCTCTCGCGCCTACTGTTCCTTGTTTGGATTCTTTTATAATAATTTTTATTACACCAGCAACACTCGAGGTGCAGCGAAAATTAATTTTATGTTGTAGAATCACATTTTTGATGCGAAAAAACAAACAATGGAAATATTTAAATGTGTTTTAAGAATTTTTTAAATCTACAATAATTAATCCTATCTAGGATGAATTATTGAAGTTAGAAAAATTTCGAAACGTTGATCCAGAATACGTAAATCAAATTTCTTTTAGACACGAGTTCTACATCCCAACACGGTTAATGAGATACTAACAACACAACAGTCTGCTGACTGCTGAGCAGTGAGTGGTCGCAACGCACTGCCGCGCCCTTTTCCTAATGTACAAATTTCGAACTGAGGCGAGTTGTCGGCCACTCGTATATTCGTCCCAATCCCTGTCGTGTTCGAAGCATCCTGGACCTATCTGTATAATAGTCATAATAGTCGTACGTGCATTGGCCATATATGTATTTATTTAAAATCTGATCAGATAATAAATCAAAATTAGTTACTCTCCCCAATAGCTGAAATATCGATAACAAATCATTCACCATATAAATTAACTATTTTATTTTATTATTATTTATTTTATTTAAACTATTCACGAAAATAAAGCAAATTAAAAAAATGCCTAAAAGGAGAACGGAGGGGTCCAACAAAGTTGTAGAGTACTCAATGGGGCATCTTATGGTTGAATAATAAATATACAGGGTGTTTGAATTTACGGAGACATTTCAAATATTTTTTTATCATGTTTGGTATGATTTTATTCGCACTCTGTATATCACAGATCAATTTCTGATATAGCGTTTCAAAGAGCCTTTTGCCCAACAATTATCAGCCAAAAAATATTTTTACTGATGATTCGATGATTGGCATCAGGGGCGGATGGGCCGACTGGGAAGACGGGATAATTCCCGAAAGGCCGGTCGCTTTGGGTGCAACTGCCTTTTTGCTCGGTCCAGGAATATATTAATTTTTAATGATTCAAAAAATCCTTGAAAAATCTTAGGTACCAAGTGTATTCCAAGAATTTTTTTGCAGAACGGGGGCCGGCCTTATGCTGATTTCCCGGCCCGTCTAAATTTGCTTCGGGACACCTTAAAATTGATCAAGATTTACAACGCTGTAAAACTGTCAAAAATGTATATCGGGTGCCGGGTTTTTAGCGTTTCAAGGGAAATTTAATTGGCTTTCATCTTACCTATTTAACTCTAAGATAAAGTTACAAAAACATGTTTATACAGGGTGTCAAACGGATGCCTGTTTTTTCAGTCAATTTTTATTTTGAGCACAGCGTTAATCAAACACCCTGTATATTAGAATTTTATAAAATTTGTTTGTCTTATATGTCTGCTTTAAAACATTTTTTTAATTTTGCTCCTATCTTTTTTGTAGAAGTTTTAATAAAATGTCACATTTTCACAATAAAATAAAAAATCTCAATCTTTTATACTTTTATAATCATAAGGACTCACATTAACATTAATATCTTTTATTTAACAATATTAAACATTAAAACTTAACCGTAATGTAATTATAGTAATGAGTTGGGCCACCTCCGGATGTTATAATGCATTTTTACACTGTTTCTTTTCTTGAAGAATATATTTATACATTAGATATTTTATGCTAAAATGCAATATAATACAACTAGATATGTACCTACTTTTAAATTTGAAATTCAGAAAATAAACACATTTGTTTAGTTCAGTGATAATATTAAATCAAGCATGAATTAAATACTTATGTTAACTTCTTAGTAACTTATCCGACCAAATAACATATTTATCTAAAGGTTAATACTATTTTTTGTAATCTATGTTGTTTTTTATTTGTTAGAATTATACGACCTCGACAACTTAGGAGAGGAAATATCAAAAAGAGTTAACCAAAATCTAGCTCCTCTTCATAATCTAGGATCAAGAATATCAGCAAAAGTAGAAGAGGATTTAGCACCTCTTAGAAATGGCAGATTTTACAATCAAAATATGAACTTTGGAAGCCGTTTATCGGTTAATGCAAATCCAGATTTGTCATCTCTGAATAATTTAGGGCAACAAATACAGGAAAGTGTTTATCAAGGATTGGAACCCGTACGTGCAATTGAAATTGTTTTTAAAATGAAGGATGGTGTTGGAGGAACTACTATTGCAACACATTTACCTGAAGGTAAACTAAATATAGAGAAAATCGCACTTTTTAAATTATAAGTACGCTAAAATCGAAACAACCGACTAAGTAAACGATAATATACAGAGTGTATCAAGTTACCTGTGCACCATAGCTAACTTTATTATTAATCGAGTTCGAAATTAAATTAGCAAATTAGTGTAGTATTTTCTGCTGACTAAATTAACAAAATACAAAGCATTCATGATCGTAAGCCATATAACCAAAAATAGGCAACTAAGCACGCATTTTGTTTTTTCTGCATATATGTATAATACCATCGAATTAATTGTGGGCCCCGACTCGAGCAAAAGATGGAATAATGAGCTAGCTATACGGTTAACGCAGTGGCGTTTCCTGTCTGATTGTTCCATCCATTGCTCAGACTGGGGGGTTAATACTGTGGTCATCTCATTTTGTGATCACCTGGTTTCTGGTTTATAATTATTTCTTAATTTCTGTGTTTTATGTAAAAAGTCTATACCAACCAAAATTAAATACATTACTGGCATGTAATATCATACCAATTATGAGATCAAACAAGCAGAGTCGAAATGCAAAGACATAACCAAATTCCCTATGCTATATGCTATATCAGTATTATTTTTCTTTTTGACTTTTATTCTGTGTTATCAAAAGCAAATTAAACCAAACTATTTTGATTTTTCTTTTTTTTTTTTAGGTAAAAAATTCATAATACGTAATCATCAAATCTTTGAATGCAGCGGATCAATAACTGAAGATAACGGAGAATGTAGTGGGACCTTGAAGCCATTTCAAATTAGTAGTAAATCAGATTACTGTTATTCCAAAAATGGTTATTCCATAATCAACAACTATATATGCATTGGAGCTAGCTCAGTATCAGTAATAAATAATGATATTATATGTAAGAGTAATAGTGAGACTCCTGCTTTACTAATAACACTAAACGAATATAACAAATTGTGCAGCGGAATTTCAGAGAAAGTGGAATACAAATACATCACCAACTTAAGCGATCCAGCACATATTGAAATACCGAACAAAAATAAACACGTTAAATGTACGAATAGTGAACCAGGAGTTTGCATATTTTCTGAATCACATGTTGTACCAACATCCTTCGGAAATACTATTTATATTAACAATGGCGACACACACTCTAATATTTTTGGATATCAATAATTCTTTTTATAAAACGTGATCATTTTTATCATGACCAACTAACTAAACTATGTTTGGTAATTTTACACAAAGAAGTATGACAATTTCACCAAAGTATGACAATTTTACCGCTAATATACAAATGCTTTCACAATAAAATTTATAAATTGCTTCAAAGTGCACGTAATTTTTCCACAAAAATCTTTAAAACTAAATCAGACTTAGTAGCCCCAACCTCAACCTCACCAAATAATTAAGAAACAAATACTAAAACTCGAAGATTTTTTTATTTCATATAAGTACAAATTATATTTTTTACGTAAATTTTTCTTGTGAAAATAAGGTCACTAAAGAAAATAACACCTATCCCTGTTATGGTGAGGGGGCAACAAACCATGCGTTTCTCTGAAACATGTAGGTATTATTGATAAAAGTGGGGTGCCAATTTGTGAATTTAAATTTTGAAATATATTAGAAAAGTTATTTAAAATTAAAAGTTATAATTAATTGTGAGATCGTAGGCGTCTATTACTAACTTTAATTTTTTGAGAGTTCTTCTAAAGTTTAGCAAAAATTTAATTTGCGTAAAAATTAGTCACATCTTTTATATTATTATTTTATTATTATATAATATCTGTTATTTTATATTGCAAATAAATAAAGTTTCTAACCATTTTTTGTCCTATTTCTTAAAAAACTAGTTCAAAAAATGCCCATTTGTTATGGAAATAACGCTTGGTTACGACATGAAGTTTTCTTGGTGTATTTTTAATTTTAGCAGAAACATTTTTATCAAGAACTAATTTATTTATTAATTAATTGAATTTCTGTGACACTTCGTTTTTTAATATAATAATTTAAATGTTTTCGTTGATTTACAAAACAAAAGGAGAAGTTGGTGATTATAAATGTGATCAGTTTAGTTAATGTTATATCTGTGTTTATCTGATTACTACTTAGGCTTATATTAAAATAAGTTTACTGCAACCATCTTCGTTTATTTTTGTACAACTATAATGTCTTGTAAATTAAAGCAGTATAAAATTACAAAATATACCTTATATTAATGCTCGAATACAATTTTATAGGTATTTTCTGTCAATTTGTGATACCATACATATTTTACAAACTAAATTCAATAATATATTGAATAAATATAAATAATACTATTTACTGGCCTTTGCAAGTTTGCTCAGAAAATAATAATAAAAAAAAACATTGTAAAGGACAGGGAAATACTTGCATACTATAATGTAGTTGCAATAATATATTATTACGTTACTACTTATTACAATCACAACAAGATTGTGACATAAGATATGTGGCAAACTTACAACAACCAATCATAAAAATATAAAATAAATATACAGTGTGAACCCGAATAAGGTTGCAATAAGTGTAAATTATGTTATTGACTTTTATTTGTCGAAAAATGTCATAGCCCAGTGTCCAAGTACATGCAAAAGGTCATGAAGTTTTGGATTTTGGATATGTTTTATGCACAAGGTGTCAACTCTAATTTTGTCCCCCCCCCTTTTATTTCCTTATTTGTGAGGATATTTTAAAACTTTAAAATGTAGCCTTATCAGACATTTTCCAAATTTTTTTAAATTACCTAGCGCCAATACATACAGGGTGGTGAAAAAAAAGTTGATTTTTTTAATGAAATACCCTGTATATTTCTCGACAGGTTTGTAGTACTCTTTAAGCTGATTTCAAAAATGTATAACTCCCTTGAGTTTGGAATGTTTGGATCAAAATCGGTCGAGATATTCAAGGATAAACATGAGAAATATTTGCTTTCTCACTTTCGAGCTGACTTAATTGTTGATTTTCCGTCAAATCGCCTGCTAGATTTAGCCTGCCAAGTTCACACCGGTCACCCCGTCAAATGGTGAAATACCTTTGCGGAGTCAAGTTTGTATATGTAGTTATATAGAAAAGCTAAATGAAGTCGTCCACATTAAGAAAAGTTATATGGAGGAATAAATTTGATAAATTCAACTCCTTAAAGGTGTAGTTACCCCTCTCGAATTTCGTGTAGTCGTGTACCACCATTTATAAAGAGGACTATCACACCATTCATAAAGAGGACTATCACATCAAAAAGAATTCAACTATTTCAAAAACCGTGGCTGTTTTTCATCAAGCCTTTTATGCCAAAGCATGTATGCATGGTTATGTGGCGAAATAACAGCGAATCTGAGGGATTGTGTTGATGCTTTGTGGTTTTTGTCTATTGCATGTTATTCTGGCTATTATTGGCATTAGATTCGGCGATGAAGATTAGTTCAAAATCTCAGAGATTATTTGCTTTACTAATAAATTACCTGTATTTTATTTGAATCGTAAAGTTTGGCAACAACACACTGTTCAGGAATTGCGCGCGGTCGCCGCAGTTATTAGTCATTACTCATTAGCGGGTTTAACAATATTCATTTTTCATATAGTATATTATATTTACTATTTACTCATACAATACATAACTATTAGTGCTGCCACTGGCATTTAAACACGATTCCGGTCAATACAACATTTTGTTTTTATATTCCCACCCCTCATCAACCACAAAATGAGTAACGTTGAAAACATTAGAGCTGATTCTCTAATCTGTCATTAGAACTTAAAAGGAAACCAAGAAACTCTACCTCATCAGTTCATTCCGAAAACCTACAACGCAACAGTGTGTTTATTATTATTATTGTTATTAAAGGTGCTTGATTTAGCATTAATAAAGTAGTCATAATGTATCCGACTATTTTTAAATTTAACTATATCTTTATCTTGGCCTTGGTAAGTTTACTAATTTTCTTTCCTTATTACATATTTTTTGAATCATTGTTTAGTAATATTTAAGAACATTTATATTAATTATAGTGTTGTGTATTGCGTGTAAGTACGTATGTAACCTTCATTTATTATTATTATTATTATTTCTTATATTAAATATTTTATAAATTTATGTGCACTAAATCAACTGCACTATATCAAATACCTACATTTATTTGAAAAATTGATAGTTTGGTACTAATGATTATTTTTTTTCATTATACCATTCTGATATTATGATTTATCATTACTCTATTCTTCATCGATATGACACCAATAACGACCTAGGCCAATAAAATTTATCATTACTATATTCTTCATTGATATAACACCAATATCGGCCTAGGTCGATAAATGAATTGAAGAAAAATGCAAGGCTTACAAATCATCATTAAATATTAAAGTATTTATGGTATAATGACAAATACTGAACGACACACGGCCGATACGCAAATAACAGACGCTTCGCCTCGATTTTACAAACTTCAATCTTGTCTGATATTTGCTACATATCGGCCTTATGACGATTCCTTCACTTGATTGGATCAGCAGCGGATTTAATGAGGCGTCCACCATGCGTTCTTTCTCGGCCAATTTAGAATTTGTTTCTGTGCAACCAAGACTATATAATTTAAATTTTTTTATTTTAATTTTGAAGTACACTCCTGGGCAGAAAAATCGGACACTTTTAAATGTTGTGTTTCTCGTATTTTTTTCAACATTACTAAATAAATGTTGATAAATGTGTCTCGTTCATACAAAATATGCATATTTGATTGAGTATGGAATTATGCAA
Source organism: Rhagium mordax (assembly GCA_963680705.1). Taxonomy (NCBI): domain Eukaryota; kingdom Metazoa; phylum Arthropoda; class Insecta; order Coleoptera; family Cerambycidae; genus Rhagium; species Rhagium mordax. The sequence continues at coordinate 23,157,685 of OY796657.1, read as the reverse complement.
TTTTATTGATTATTGGTTTAAAAAAACAATAATGAGATATACCAAAACAAAAAACAACAAGAAATTAGAGAAATAAACATAAATGTTTGTAAACAACTTCAAATACACAGAAAATCACAACAAGGGCCTTCTTAAGAAAAAATAAAAAAGGAAGAAAACGCAGAGTTTGCATGAACTTGTAATAATAATAGGTTTTAAATAATCTAGATTACTGAAATTCCGATTTTTTTATCAAAAAGTTTTTAATAAAAACTATAAAAAGTTCACAATTAATACATTCTTAGGTAAATGTGCAATTTTAAAGATATGTATTGAAGAATAAATGTAAAAACCCAACTGTCCGGTTTTTCTTTTTTTTTTTTTTTGTCTAGGAGTGTATTTTACTTTATTCGTTGTGATATTTTATAAGCGATGCTTTTCATTTTGATAACTGTTAATGTATTTTATATTATAATACAGTTTTGTCATTGTCATCTGAACCAAACGATGATATAGGTAATATTTTATCAAAACTCTCTTTATTCTAGTAAATTATTGTAATAGCTATTTATTCAACTAGGGAGTATGTATGTCATTTCCTCCCGCTGGTGAAAGTTGCAGCCCAAGCGAAACGAGGGCGGCAATCATCCAAGGGAGGAAATGATTATTTACTCCAAAGTTTTTTTTTTTTTTTTGGTTTTTTTTTTGACACCTTCACATATTTATAATAAGGTCTCCTGTATTTGCTGAAATCGTAAATAAATATAAAATCCATGTGGCTAGTAAATGTTTCTAGTTTCCATGGTAGTGTTAGTAATAGAAAAATAGTCAAATAATCGTTGATCGCTTACAATAACATTATTGCAATGCGAGTTGTAACTTATTTTTTCGCATTTTGACTAATAATATGCTATTTTACTAAATTCAAAACCGTTTAATAAAGTGGCACTTTGCCATATAGAAATGTCACTTTACTATGTAGAAATGTCACTGTTAATAAAAAACAGTTTGACAGAATATTGTTTATTTAAATATTATCGAGCGGCATTTAAAATATCTTCAGAACAATTTTCTAAATTGTTTTCAGTAGCAAGACTCATTTTTATAATTAATATATACCTAACTTCAAATCAATCTCACTCACAAAAATGAAACTTCATAGTTGTTACGTAAATAAACAACGCCTGTCAGGTTACTACACAAGTACCTACCATGATGATATTTTTTAAATTTCAAACTTTGTAATGTTTTTATGTCTATCACTATTTGCTTATAATTAGGTAGGTACCTACTAACACAAAATGCGAAAAAATAGTATAAACAAATCTCGTAAGAAAAACAGTTTTACTAAACTCATATAGTTTTGAGTTACTCGCTCGCTGCGCTCGCTCGTACTCAAACACTATATTCGTTTAGTAAAACTTTGCTTTTCTAAACTTGTTGTTTAATGTAGGTAGGTACTATTGGCCCCAGTCTCTAATGGCAACGGGAGTAAATGTATATTGTCTCCCGCTGTTATTGGAAACCGACTGAAGGAAGACAAAGGTCTATTTTCGCTATTAGAAAATACACTGACAAACGACTAAAAATGAAAATGTAAGTACCTAATTTTCTGAAATAGGTGATAAATTAGTTATTAAGGGAGTATAATAATGCACGGCAATGTATACACCGACCGAGGGCTTCATTATCCTGATAACTCCAATGGTGCCTTCAACGTTTAATGTCCTACTAGTCTGTTATTTGTTTCGGAATTTTTTAAAATTGCATTTTTTATGTCGCAAAATAGCTGGTATGACATTTGTTTGACATATGATTTATACTGACGTTAATGAAGGTTACTAGTAATTTCTATTGTAGAATTTATATAAATCATTTATGTCCATGGTAGGACGGTGTTATAATGTATCTCAAAATAGGTTCTCTTATTATAATGTATCTCAAAATAGGGTCATTATTGCAAAACAACAGAGTAGTAACGGTGTGCCCTCCTTCAGTATAATCCTGGGTCCGCCACTGAGCTAGATTTAGCGGTGCATTTACATAGACAATATACAGTAAATTCACTTTTCAACCAAAGCACTTTGTGAGTGAATAGGAGACAATAAAGCGAGAGCGCTAACATTCTGAGATCGACATGCAGTCACGCATGTGTAGTGCTCTCGCTTTACTACTATCTCCTATTCACTCACAAACTGCTTTGGTTTAAAAGTGAATATACTGTATGTATTTGTCTATGTGCATTTACTATTCGCTATGTGCGCGATATCAGCGCCGCGTAGCGTTCACAACTTTGTGGGCTGTGATGTGTCTGTCAAAACAGTGAGATAAAATTGGAAAATTAAAATTGCATGTAAATTACATTTAATTCCATTGCGCTGCATCAATTTGTGCGGCCAAAGATCCGTAACAAGCGTTTTCTTTCAGTAAAATGAAAAAAGGGCATGTAAAATTCGTTTAAAACATTGAGTAAAAATAATATAATATATTATTATATTATATATTATTATAATAATAATAATAATATTATTTTTTACTCAATGTTTAAAATGTATATTTTGGTTAAGACGTATTAGATTATATTTAAGTACTTATAATTTTGATATAAAACAAGAAAAATAAAGCTATATAAATGCTTTTAATAAAGTCTGACAAACATGTTGTTGCTGTACCACTAATAATAAATTAATAACATTTTCTTATATCACTTTTAGACCAAAATGAGCATAGTTATAAAAACCGGATTCGAGAGTGTAACTCACAAACAACATCACTTTTCAACATAAAACTCGATTGAAAGGATTTTCTATTTTTGAAAATTACAAACTTGACATTCCTGATCAGTTTTTAAAGTAGGTACTAGGGCGAGTTGCTTTATTCACCGGTTGATCCATCAGATGTGTTCTATCACATTCTAACCTCGGACATAGAATGAGATAAAACACATCTGATGGAGCAACCGGTGAATAAAGCAACTTGCCCCTTATTATTTGACTTGTTTCTTCATTTGGTGTTGTAGATGGATGGATGCTTGGTTGGTTGGTTGTTGGTGTTGAATGGTTCTTCCCTAACTTTCTTTCCTCTCTGTTTCATAAAACGTCTGTACCAAGATATAACAGCAGATTCATTGTATATTTTGGAATGGTAGATGGAGGAAAAAGTCGTCGTTTTGTAACTGGAACTGGCTTTTTCGTCGGATTTGTTGTCTGATGCTTGCTTTTTTCTTTTCACTGCAGTTATCATTTGTTGCGTTGTTTTAATTTCCGAGCCCCGCCGTAAGGAATCGATAAAATTTGCATTTACGATTCCTTCCAATATTTTTGCAATTTACAACACGGCAGTGGTCCATTTTCAAATTTGTTTACAAAATGAGTTTTGTAAAGACATTGTGACCACTACTACTGACACTACTGACAGCCTACTTTATTGCAATTTTTGTCCACTGCGAGCACTGCCATCGATTTCATTACCCCCACCCTATACTCTGCACATAGCGAATATTAAGTACAATACAGTAGTCGTCAGACGTGGTGGCGAGAGGAGGAGGTGCGCAGTTGAGTAACTCTCCTTAATCTCCCACTACGCTCTCGACCGAGAAAGGTTGTCGGTAGATGCACGAGTCAGCGGCGTACGATTATGATTAACTTCATAGTAAATTCATCCATAGGAAAGAAATCGCACGCCGCTGCCTGAATCTATTTTAAAGTAAGGCGTAGCCTAAACTGCGCGAGCTGTCGCCATCACGTCTGACATATGCTATAATAATAGACTAAAATGTATGTCGTTGACTAAAATACATACTAGGAATTACCCTACAGTAGCATGAATCATATTTATCAATACATTTAAAAACCATTACGATGATCATCATATAGGCTATGTTACGATTTCCTTCAAAATTTTCTTCCAGACATTCTTGTTAGTAGACGTGGTAAGTGATACCACTCCGCTAACTAAGTCATTAAGTCGTTAAAGTCATTAATGATCTTAATTCTATGCTTAATAATGCAATTACGGGACGCCATGTTGTTATTACTTTTAGATAAGTAATTGCCATAATCTCATTCTTGCCTAAATAGTATATTACGTAATGAGAGTTGTAAGGTGCATATTACGCACGAATGGAAAAATTAATTTCATGAGTGCGCGGCGTAATTGCTTTACAACTCGAATTATGTAGGTACTTACTATATATACTTTACCTACGATCGTATTTATTGAAATTAAAAGACAATTTTTTTATTCATTTTCATTTATGTGAATTTTGACAGCGTTAAAAAATTAATTGGGCGCGGCCGGTGACAAGCAATAATGGTGTTGTAATATAGTCATGTGTGATCTACAAAGATGCTATATGGTCAGAGAGGTCACGTGACCACATTACACCACAGTTCAGCGTACATTTTGTTCAATAATTTATATACATGGCAGATAGTACGTTTTTTGCTATTTACACTAGTGATCGTAGGTAAAGTATGTTTCGCATTTACTTTTAGATTTTAAACCACAATGTCTGTATCATAAAGCTAGATATGCTTCTAAACAAAAACTTACGAAATTGCTTATATAGAAAACGGGAGAGGATGGTAGAATCAAGCATTTGATAGCACTTTTGAATCCATAAATTGTTCTCTTTAGCAGTTGGAAAACCAAAGAATCGGCAACTAAACAAATAGTTTTCACTTTTTTTATTATTGTTATACTAGGGTACAATAACCCATCACTGCACAGTAAGCCATTGTTTAGACTATATCAAATAAACAAAAACACAGTCACAACGTCACAACTGAACAAAATAAATAATGTAATGTATTCACACCGAAATTAAAACACTAAAATGCATACATTTAGCCATTATCATTTGATAAGCCCGCGCAAAAATTCACACGTCACATGATGACGTCAGCGACAAGATGCCATGCGCGTGAGCTTATCTGTATGGTTTTAGAATCACGCAATTAACTATTCAAATTTTATTACAATCGACACAGTAGTTTGGCAATACAACCTTCTTTAACATTTATGAGCGTCCTTTAAGGGCGAATTACTTCCAGGGCAGTGTCTTAGTTAAAGCAACGAGTCAAATGAGAGAAACACTTATGCCACTTTTTATACCACCAGTACCATTATTTTCGATAATATCGTTAACATGTTCACAGTATTTGTTGTATATTTTTCCATACATAATAATAAGTAAATGAACCAAGTATAGGATAGACAAAACTCAACGCCTCCGGACTTCTACTAAGAACATATTTAAAAAAATTAAATTTCTGAGAAAAGAATTGTAAATGGTGTCGTGATGCTTAGCGTCGTTGATCAATATTTTATTTTAATCATAAATAATTGTAAATATCTATAATCAGCGCTTCTCAATTTTCAAAATATCCACGGCCATTTCTTGAAAATGGTACGGAACGACAAATTTGGCCCAAGACAACTGCCAGGGATCGGTATATTCAGTAGCCAATCGAGTAATGAAAAGTTATTCCAAACTTTATGATAAAAGTGTTAATTTTGTTAGATAATGAATTTTTACAATTTCACAATAAAGTAAAAGGCATATTTATTTATCAAATTCATAAATTCATCGCCATAAAATAGATAAAGAAATCATAACAATTTTTCTTATTTTACTATATCATCTGCCATATCGCCTATCTAGTAGGTATGAATAATTCAAAGTTTTTAATGAAAATTTGAAAAAAAGGATTAAAAATGATTAATAAGACTAATATTTTAAAATGGTTCTAGAAAAAATATTGAATGCAACTCGTAGCGAAATTGCGAAAATTTTATTTTAGGCATTTGATGTACAACAAAATTCAGCCGCAAGCCTAAAACGCATCTTTTCGCAATTTGTTGCAGATTGCAGAAATAGACGAAATAGTTAGGTATTGGTATTAATAATACACTGAACTGATTTACGGTTAACTAGCGTTAGTCCTTGGGAAACATTATTAAATGTTTAAAATTGTATAAAAAATGTGCTTTTATCAAGAAAGTAGGAATGAGTATATTTGTAGGTACTCTCTTTATAAAGATCTAAAAACATGGTTAAATAAAATCTTGACAAAGTTTAAAAAGCAAATATTTGTTTATGTAATTTTAAATATATTTTGTGTTAATAGGTAAATTATTATTACTTATTAATATTAGGTACTTAATAACACTTCAGTCTTATTTATGTCCAACCTTTATTTTTGCAGGTTGCGGAAATTTGCCCTTTCGGTAAGTAATAAATACAGTAATTCCCATCATATTATATAAAAAAACATATATTATTAAATATGAATAGGTATATTTATAATAATAACGTGCATTTTTATAATAGGTACTAAAAATATTTTTCATTGTCTCGTTGATGGTGAATCAACAAAACGGAAAAAGGCACTCAAACAACCACTTATAGTAGGGCCAAAAAGAGTAGTCAGTAGATCAAAAAATTCACCGGCAATTCTTCAAAGTATTTAGCAATCCCATATAATAAAATTGAGAGAAATATATCAAGTTTTATCCGCCTACCAGAGATGAAAACCACAACTAGTTCCCCCTGGCTTTGCTGACTACTCTTTTTGGCCCTACCATACGTTAAAATTCTGAAACGCTGAACTATGGCCAATCAGGGCCGATCCTAGCGTTTTTGGCACCCTACCCAGTAAACATGAAACATATATGAAATGTTTTAAGAAACCCGTTATAAAGAATAATTGAAACATTGTTTACAAACGTATCTGTTTTATTTCTTATATCGTGTCAATAGTTCACAATCTTTTATATGTTTCTGGAATATTTTCTGTTTACTATTTTGGTAAGAAGCCTAGTTGCGCACGCGTGTCATTACGTCATGTACGATTGTGTCCGAAAATATTCGATTGTTTTTATGTGGCTGTTTTGACATTTTGACATCACAAAGCGTTGGTCGCGTTGTTTCTTTTGTTTCTGTGTCGGATTCGGATTTAATGTAGCCATTTTGGCTATTTTCGCTGTTTAATTGTGCTGTGTGCTGTGTTTATATAAGTCATTTCAATAAACCTGATTTGTGATTTAGTGCATAATATAGTAATACCTAATGATGAGTAGTATTATTAATAAGGTAATTATAGGTACTTAGCTATTATAGTTTTATTTCATAAAATGGAGAAAAGCAAAACTTTTAAAACTAAAAGACATTTACGAAAAATTATTAGGCAAGAAATAGACAAAGAAAAATTATTGCTAAAAAATATAAATAATAACGCTAATAACAAGGTTAATAATACTGACGTGCAAGAATCTGAAGAATGTGCTTTATTTCCGGATGATGTAAACGATACTGTTCAACCTGCTGATAGTTCTCTAAGTAGTGATCCTGAGCATGGTTTAAACATCATTTATCCCAGTAATTATAATATACAGTTTCCAGAAGTTGATGTTTGTGGACTTATCAATAATAAGCCTATAAATAATGAACTAAATAATACAGCAAATTTTGTGGCAGATATAAAGAATTGGGTCCTTAAATATAGACATTTGCTTTCCCAACGTGCAATAAATGATTTATTAGCTATATGTAAATCTGAAGGTTTTGATGTTCCAAAAGATTCAAGAACTTTAATAAAGACGCCTACAAAATGTAATATAATTAATATAGATAACGGTCATTATTCTCATTTAGGAGTTGAAAATGGTTTAGAAACTATATTAAATAGCGCTGTTGTTGATTTCAAATCTAATGGAATTATTCCCATTAGTGTAAATATAGATGGTTTGCCTTTAACTAAAAGTTCTAACAGTCAGTTCTGGCCAATTTTATTATCTGTTGATTCAGAAAACAAAAGCATAAGTAAACCATTTATTGCAGGTATTTATCATGGATATAAAAAGCCTGAGAATGCCATGAATTTTTTACAAACATTTATTGATGAATTTAAATCATTGGAACAAAACGGGATAATTATTAATGAGGTCAGAATATTTCCAATGCTAAGTAAAATAATATGTGATGCTCCTGCTAAGTCCTTTGTATTGTGCGTAAAAGGCCACACAGGATATAGTAGTTGCACAAAGTGTATTCAAGAAGGTGATTTTGTCAATGGTAGAATGACTTTCCCTGAAATATCTTCTACGTTACGAACAGATGAAAGTTTTAGAGAAAAACACGATGATGCATATCACAAGTCTAAAAGTCCATTTGAGGAACTAAATGTAGGGCTGGTATCACAAGTTCCTTTAGATTATATGCATTTGGTGTGTTTAGGTGTGATGAAACGGCTTTTAATTTTTTGGGTTAGAGGCAAAAGAGACGTAAGAATATTTGAGGACGATCTAACCAGGGCAACAAATGAACTATTAAAAATTAAGTCATATATTCCTATGGAATTTGCTCGATTACCTAGAAGTTTAAGTGAAATAGACCGATTTAAAGCGACAGAATTTCGACAGCTACTCTTGTATACAGGACCAATAATTTTTAAAAATATTTTGTCTAAAGAAAAATATATTCATTTTATGACACTTCATTGTTCCATAAGAATTTTATGTTCGCCTGAATTATATTTAAAATACAATAATTATGCAAATGATTTGTTAATTTATTTTGTTAGAAATTTTGGCCCATTATATGGTTACGAATATATATCTCACAATGTACACAACCTGATACATTTATCAAATGATAGCAAAATTCATGGTCCTTTAGACAATTTCAGTGCGTTTAAGTTTGAAAATTATTTGTATCAAATTAAAAATAATATAAAACTTGCTAAACATCCCTTACAACAAATAGTGTACAGATTAAAAGAAAAAGAAGATCTAAATTTAAAATGTGATTTTTCATATCCTCAGTTGAAAAATGAAGTAGTAAATGATACTGGTATAAATGAGCATATCACATGTTTTAAAACATTAATTTTAAAAAATTTCCAAATAAATCTGAATAATAAAGATAACTGTGTAACATTAAATGATGGAAATGTATTTTTAATTAGTGGAATTTTTGAGAGTTTATCCAAAGATATTTATATTTTAGGCAAAAAATACTTGGAAACTAGATCATTATATATGGATCCCTGTGATTCAAAATTATTTAGAATAGTGATTGTAAAAAAACTGTCATCAAATAATTTTAAATTGTCTTTTTCTGAAATAAAACAAAAATGTATCCGGTATCCCATTGATGACGATTCATTTATTATTATGCCTCTGTTACATAACGAAAAAACCTAAAAATAGTCGAAGTATGCAGAGTGATTGTAAAATAGAATAATATTCGATTTATATTATATAAATTGCATCAACGAATGAATCGAATTCATAATTAATTTTAAAACATTTTTTAAATGAAATGAATGCAATATGTATTGATAATGCCTTTAGTTAAATCATAAATTTTTGTCCATGTCGATGGTATTAATTTAGCTCAAATCGCTTTAGGAATATTTTGTCTATGGTTTGTGTGTTATAATTGTTCGATTCATTCGTTTAATGCTCCCAATTTGAATGTAAGGTTATGTAAGAATGGTCTGTTTATAATATTATTATGTATGATGTATGCGTTAAGTGTTAATAGTTATTATGTAGCAGAAATGTAGTTGTGGTTGATTTTTATTATGAATAATTGATTTATTATTGTTTTATATTCTAAATTGTTTATGTACCTACTTATGTTTAATTGTACAGTGGGCTGTAGTACAGTTTGTACGATCTGATATAGAAAAAGATGACCTGGAAATCGCAACAGTCCCATATAGTTGGATTATTTCTAAAAATGGAAAAATTAATTGCTACTGGCCTAACTCAAAAATTAGAAAACACATTCAGAAAGCTACAACACCATGCTTTGAATCTTGGAACTTATATGAAATAATTATTTTAAGAGAAACAGGTAAGTCAATTGAGGAAATACACTAATTTGTGTAGTTGAGGACATAGAATTGTAGCAATTTCATTACATTATTGTACCTATTACCTATCTAATGCAACTGATATTAGTAGTATGTAGAAAGAAAATAGAAAATGTTAAGAAATTAATAAAATTTTAATTACAATTATTCGTACAAAAATTAATTGATTTTTTTATATTGTGTAGAAAATTTTGAAGAAGCCCTAGAGTATGAAAAAAAGAAGGCTCTTACTTCTGAATCAGAAGCAGACGAAACAATTAAATTTGGTAGGGGTAGCCGAAAAAGAAAGGCAAATAAGTGCAATGAAGATTACATTTCAGATATAGACATGGAATTGGACAGGATTATTTCTCCACCTCCAAAATTAAAAATTATTGACATAGATGACAGTCATAACAGTACATCTGATACCTGTAAGTACTTTACGTAATAAGTTATTATGATCAATTATGAACAAAATAAATGTTTGCATTTTTTTATATACAAGAAAAGCATCTGTAGAAAGGCAAAAACAGACATTAATATTGCCTGTGATTTTACCTACTAAATTTGCATTTGATATAAAATAAGTCACTTTTTACGTTTTTGTCTTTGGTTTTTTGAGTAGTAACATTATATAAACCCTTTGCTGTTGCATGTTAATCATAAAAAAAAATTTCAGTGACCCTAAGTGACACAGAATCTGACGAGGAACCTAGGGATCAAATATTAATGCCTCCACCGTTAGTTATTCCATCAAAAAAAGTTGACAAAAATGTGAACATTGTAAACCCTAAAGAACAGACTGTAAGATGTAAGTATATCAGAGCATACCATTATTATTATTATTTTTACTTTTTAATTGACCAATATGTTTTTAATTTGATTTTAGGCTCTAGCATAATTTCCTCAGATGAAAATTCAAATATGGCAGTCGATGATAAATTAGAAAATAAAGAAAATGATATAGAATACAGAAATGCTGAAGAGAAAAATACAGGTCTGTACTGCACAATGCTGATAAATATGTACAAGCAAAAACAATAAATTAAAGAATTTTAATAGTATATTGTGTAACGAGCACAGAATGGTACTCATTTTTTTACGAGTACTATTGATGAGGCGCACGTGACGTCACAACTAACCTCAAAAATACGCATTTTCTAAAATTTTCGAATATCGTGAAAATGTTATCAAAATTTTTGCTTGGTTCCTGTACTGTCAACTAAATTCTCGTTCAGTGTATTATTAATATAGTTTTAATTGCCTTATTTTAATAAAATAAGTTACATTTTTTTGGTTGGAATTCCAACCTATAATTAGCAGTGTATTTTTAATAATCTACAATATTAAAATTTTATAAATCTACTGTCTGAGAGAGTTTTTAATCGTTATAATGGATCCAAGCTGTAACTACAAAAATTTAAATTCAAATTGGAAATAAATTTTCAAAAAATAAAAATTTAAGGTTTTGGTAGTCATATGATGCGCGTGATCAATTGGAGTTTGCAGTACGAGTCGACAGGCGAGTGCTGCAAAGTATACGAGTAAAAAAATTCCATGTGAATTACACACTATACTTTTTCTACAACTAAGTTTGTTATTCCCTTAAATTACAATAAAAAAATAAGACTGTTTTAATAGCGCGGCTGTGTTTGTATTTAACTTCAGTTGTGTTGCTATGTGTTTAAACGAGTTGCTATGCTGGCGGCTTCATGGCTACCTTGCATTTGTTGAACCCGTTCACAAAACGTCTATTGTGAACTAGTTGCTATGGCAACTAATGGGTAATAAAAGTCATATATAATATACTAGATTTACTAACCGATGACAGGTTCATACAGTCGTAGAAAAACATACTTTTGCTTGTGCAGTACATAGATGACTTTCATTTATTTAAATCCGTTATAGGGTTATGCTGCATGCATGGGGCTATCTTAGAGAGAATACTGGAAAATACAGTCGCAACAAGGACGCTGCTGAACGAACAAAACAAAGCTTTTCAACAATCTATTGGAAGTATTGTAGAACCTCGGAGAGACATAGTAGAGAACTTTGAAACCGTTCCATCAAAGCCATTCCGTTTGTACAAGAAATTGATTAAATATGAAGAAATTATAAAAAATTCTGCAGATGCTAAAATACAATTAGTGAGTATTCAATTTTAAATTGTTATCTTACCCATTTATGATCCGGTAGATTGTTGCACATTTTAAGAATAATCTCTCACTTTAAGCAAAGAAATTCAAAATTTGCAAATATGCAGTAGGTGTCAAATTGTAAAATTGTCCGTTGGGTACCGATTACATATGTGTGTAAAATTTGACATTCTTTGATTAAGGTGCCCAATATACAAAAGTGTGTTATTCTACTGTTGTTGGAATGTATATAACTTTGTAATTTTTATTGCAGGGAACAATATTTTACATGTGTGGTGGGCAGAATGAAAAAGAGGCCATCAGAAGAGGACTAAGCAGGATATTTAGTGATCAGTTAGCAAGGAAGTGCTCCTGGACAGGAAGAAAAAATAATTTTCCTTTAAGAGACCTTGCTACATTGACTTTACTAAAAGGTACATATTTTTAATAATGTTATTATGAGGTATTGGCACTGTCAAAGTAGGTATATCAAAAGTTATTTTACTATCCTTTAGTCCTAGAACTTCTAAAATGATAGTATATTAGTTATATTACATTAGTTATTCTTAAGTACCTTCTCCTATGTTTGCTTAATCTATCTGAAACATTAGTAGCTTCTTATTGCTGGTTGGTACACATTGTAGTATAACAAATTTATTGTTTTTTTGCAAAGAATATCGAACTACTGTGCCGAAGTCTGGCTTGTTTCCACATCAGTCCGTGACAGTTTTCAAACCGTGAGAAGCAATCGCCCACTTAGTTATTACATACTTTCACCAAGTAAAGGGTATTAAAAATAAGTGGGCAATTGCTTCTTATGGTTTGAAAACTGTCATGGACTGATGTGGAAACAAGCCTATTATTTTTAAAATAATGGGCATTTTATACATTTTAAGCAAAATTTAATTTTTCTTCCAAGTGTTCAGGTATAATGCTATAAAAGGTTTGAAAATACTGTACATTATTTTCCAAAAGAATAAATAATTAAGTTTTGTTAAAATAGGTTGGTGTTCTAGAGCTAAATGGTGTTATTGTTATTACTTAATTTATTGTATATGGTATAATTATGTATCTATACTTGAATTTGAGTTTGAGAGTTATCTAATACATAAGTATGTTATATCTAATACATAAGTATGTTGATTGATTCTTGACTATTTGCTTTCTAACTACTATGTTTTTAAATTTTAGATGCAGTAAGAAAGAGATTTAACTCTTTAAGTGATAAACTTTTCGAAACAGAAGTCGCAAGTTGGTTTAGGCAGGCCCAGTTGAGATATATACGTCACAAACCAGAGTAGTATATAGAAATTATTATATACTTAGTAGTACTTATACTTAATATATTATTAATAAACTGTTTTTTTGTATAACCATATCTGTCTTCTATTAAATATCCTAAACCCTACTATTTTATATGGTTTCACTAGAATCGTTTTAGAGGTAGGTAAACAGAAATTCTGGACAAAATTTTAAATGTTTAAGAGCGTCATATTCAAAAGAGAGGTCCGATGTGGAAATATTTACTATTTTTGGTATAACTCTTAATCTCGATTATGGCCAAAAAAAAAATCATAAGCCCTCCTAAAATAAAGTATAATAAAGACTACAATTACGAATTTTTATTAAAAAATGTTAATTGTTTGGAAAATCGGTAGAGTTAAAACTATGAAATATACCAATTTTCTTGATTCTGAAATTTAAATCAAGCGATTTTCCAAACAATTAACATTTTTTAATAAAAACCCAATTGTAGTCTTATAGTTTAACTTAGGATGGCTTATAATTTTTTTGTAAATATATCAATTAAGAGAACAGTTATATGATCAAAAATAGTAGATATTTCGTCATCAGACCTTTGTCTCGGATATGGCGCTCTTAAAATAATTCCTACTACATTTCAGATATGTTTTTATAAAAGTATATTGAGACGTTTCATTTGATACGTTTATGTGTAGGTTATCTTGAGTTTCTAAAATGTATCCGAAATGTTTCTGAAACAATTTCTTAAATGCTCCACTAAAAAGAGTAATATGAAATGTTTTGAAATTATACCTTCTACATTTCAGATATGTTTTTATAAAAGTATTTTGAGATGTTTCATCGAAACATATCATGGGTAGGTCATCTTGAGTTTCTAAAATGTATCTGAAATGTTGCTGAAACAATTTCTTAAATGTCTCATGTTAAAAAGTGTATGTTTCACAAATATATCCGATATAAAAAAATGTTTACTGGGTAGGCAGAAATTAATAATGCGCCCCATATTTTTGTATTGGTAACTAGTTTATATTCTATTTTGAAAACGTAAACATACATAAAATAATAAGATAAAAAACAACAGATATAATATATTCTAATAAAATATGTAAATAAAATATTATTTGGCAAATTTCAAAGAGTACCTACCTAAAGAGAATAGTAGGCGAGCCCTCGACCAGGATTTTCGACCTCATCGCGACTAGGGGATTCTATTTTTTTTTTCAACAGTTCATGTCAATATGAAAAAAATATTCTATTGCAATTGGCGTCTATCTCGTTGCTAAGGGGAGAAAAAAATTATTGAGGATGTAAAAAAAATGGATCATAATAGTTATTCGATTATCCGAGCTCAGCCGCGGAGGGGAGCAAGGGCCCCCGGAAAAGTAGTTTTTCGGCAAAATTGACCTTTTTAAAAAATTCATATCTCTGCTAATATCGAAGATGGACCTAAAAACAAGGAGTTCTTCATTTTTTCTTCTTGCCCGCCGTCTGGGTCCGGGTCGTCTAGATCCAAAGGGAAAGGCTGAGGCGCGTTTCTAAAGGGTACAAAAATCGCTAAAACCCGACAAAATCGCCTCTTTTCAAAAATTCATAACTTTCTTAGGAGGCAAAATCGAGAACAGATTACGCCTCTGGATTTTCTAAATTACATCTAGTTAAAAAATACGCCTCCGGTCCATCTCGAAGGAGGTGCGAGTTATTAAGCTCGACCCAGATGCATGTTTGAGAAATTTGAAAAATTTAAAAAATTACGAAAACACGAAATCTTTAAACGCTATTTCCAAACGAAAGGTATGAAAGGTAGAGGGTCCAAAACTACATCGTAAATCGCACGGGCTCCCTGCGATTTTCGAGGCAGTAGGAGTGAACGAAAAAGAGGAATTTTGACGTTTTGACGAAACTTGTTTTTTTTTACTCGAACTAAACATTTTTTATGAAATTATCCGTGTCGTAATAACTCGAAGTTTTGTTCGAGGGCTCTCCTACTAATACCTCTATATCCATCTAAAGATTTATATACTTTTTTTGTAATCGATATTGTCGGTTTTTTTTGTTAGAATTATATGGCTTCAATAACTTAGGAGAGGAAATATCAAAAAGAGTTAACCAAAATCTAGCTCCTGTTCATAATCTAGGATCAACAATATCAGCACAAGTAGAAAAAGAATTAGCACCTCTTAGAAATTACAGATTTTTCAATCAAAATATGAACTTTGGAAGTCATTTACCGATAAATCCAGATTTGTCTTATCTGAATAATTTAGGGCAACAAATACAGGAAAATGTTTATCGAGGATTGGAACCCGTACGTGCAATGGAAAATGCTTTTAAAATGAATGGCGTTAGAGGAACTATTATTGCACCACATTTACCTGAAGGTAATACAAAAATTTTACAACTAAAGTATAGAGAAGACCATCTTTTTTAAATTATAAGTAGGTACGCTAAATAAATAGTCTCACAATTGAAACAATCGACTAATAAAACAATAATATACAAGGTGTATCAAGTTACCTGTGCAACATAGCATCATTATTATTGGAGCTCGAAGTTAAATGAACAAATTAGTGTAGTTTTTTCTGTTGACTAAACTAACAAAATACAAAATCTTCATGATCGTAAGCCAAACAATAAAAAATAGGCAACTTATAAGCACACATTTTGTTATTTTCTGCATATACAGGGTGTCCCGAAAATATAGGTAAATCTCTTATAAGAGTGTACTGTGCGTAAAGAGGTAATCAGGTTCTTGGAGAAAGAAAGTGTGGTACGCCAGGAACACAGAGATGTCCTTACAACAACCAAACAGTGCAGCATCGAATGGACGCTTTGTGGAAGGATATGCGGATATTGCAAATAAGCCATTACATCAATTAAGAGTCCCAGTGGACACTAGTTTGCGAAGCGTCATGGAGAAAGCTGAAGGCAGCATTATGAAGTTGTGCTAACATATCCCCAACAAAAGGGATTGTATATTCTTGATACACGGATGCTAGCAATTCGGCACTTGGATGTGTACTATCACAAGTCCAAAATGGAGAGGAAAGAGTGATCGAGTATTTCAGCAAGGTGCTGCCCAAACTAGAACGGAACTATTGTGTAACAAGAAAGGAGTTATTGGCCGTGGACTACTTTCATAAGTATCTTTATGGCCAACATTTCAAGATAAGGATCGACGGTTGTTGCAGTTGAAAACCCCTGAAGGTCAACTGGCTCGTTGGATAGGAAGGATGCAACAGTATGATTTAAAAATTGAACATCGACCTAGGAAATCCCATAAAAATGTAGATGCCCTATACAGAAGACCAAGCAAAGATGATTGCAAGCATTGGCATCGTGTTGAGAAAGTGCAAGGCATGGTAACGGTGAACATGGTTAAGCTGGATGTTCCGGATGATTGGACAGAGGAAATTCTGAAGGACCTATATTATAAAGGGTGAAAGAAAGAAGGGACCCGATCAGAATGACAGGATGTCTCAGATAGAAGTGTCGAATTGAAGGCTTTATGGGCGCAACGAGACTCCCTCAAGGTCATCGATGCGCTATTAAAGAGATCATGGGAAAGCCCGGATGAAAAGGAAGTTAATAAGTCTGGTGATTCCCAGGTGTCGGGTGCCAAAAGTACTTAAAAAGTTCACGATGGGATGTCCGGAAATCATATTACTAAGGTACATGAACTTATTGGATAAACAACTGTCAGGATGTGGAGGCTTGGTGTCGTAAATGCAAGGTTTGCGGGGACACCAAGGGACTATAGACGAGGAGTAGAGGGATCAAATGAGACAATATAAAATTGGATCCAGAAGACGCGAACAACTGCCCTGCATCCTCAGTCAGATGGAATGGTGGATGACATAACAAGATCATAAAAGAACATTTTTCCAAGGTGGTTCATAAGAATCAGCGAGATTGGGAACGTCATATTTACCATTTTTCCTCATGGCGTACAGCACTGCCAATCATGAGACTACAAAAGCAGACACCACGCAGCTCGTGTGATATTTGGACTAGAGATCAGGTTGTCACGTGACTTGACGTTTGGAACACCAGATAGGGAGCCGCTTTCCGTGAATAATTATGGGGATGAAATTAGTGAATGGCCAAGGAATGTCCATGAGTTGGTTCGAACCAAATTACCATAGCCAGTGACCGAATGAAGGCTCGTTATGACCGAAAGGTCAATTCAGGAAAATTTTAGATGGAAGATCTGGTTTGGCTATATAGGTAATCCGCAATTTCGCAGCGGAGGAAAGGAAGATCATCGAAGCTTCACCGGCCTTGGGAAGGGCCGTATTCTGTCATTGCGACCCTGATCAAAGATGTTGTCTATCGAATTCAGAGGAATTAAAAAGACGAATATGAAAATCGTACACGTGGATAGACTGGCAAAGTATACTGGACATGTTGAATTGTATACCAGGAATGTTCAGGATTGGTAGGTCAAGGGTAAGGGGGACCATTAAGTTATAGAACTCTTCGAAATTTTTGAATTTATTTAATTGACCTGTGTCATAGCCCTCTACAGTTACAAGCCATGAAGTAACAATGGCAACATCGCATTTCCTGTCAATGGTAGTCCTGTTTGTAATTCAGCCATCTCTTACTTTCATGCACTGATTTAAGGATTTTGTTTAGGAAATAAAGTATAAAGATCCCAAAACTTGTGCTATAAATTTATTTCGCCAAAATGAATAATTTACAAATATATAATTCTAGAATATACACTTAATAGGGTAAAATCCACTCTAAATTGCTTGATGGCAATTCATGACTATTTACAAATGTTTGTTGTTTGTTTTAAATGTTTTCTTAACCGCCTCTCAAGTTACCGAAGTAACCCCCGGAAAATCCTAGGATTTTGTGTTAGGTAAAGAGAGACGAGGCCCTACAGTTTATTGTGGAGTCCGAACCACATCTAGGGCTTCGATAATTCTCTATCCATCTAAAGTCCGAAGCAAATCAGAAATAAATTTTTAATTTGCCCCACGATGGATTCGAACCATCGATCTTTGCAACCGGAGTAAGTACGCTCAACGCATTTACCCACGCGGCTACCGTCCCACAAAAACACCAACATTAAAACTTTGATTTACGCTAATACTTGAAACTACTTTTACTACGCTACTATCAGTATCAGATTCTTCACTGTCGTAGTCAATATTTAAAATGTAAAAATACAATACATTGTTCACACACACTTGTAATTCCACTAATGAAGCATCATTTTTTTGGCACAGCCTGCACAAAATATTCAACGCTTGATATGATGTCATCGGCAAGAAACTGGTCAATATCATTATTTTGCCTTTAGCATCTTGTCTTCTTTCTTCAGGATTACGTCGAGACACTGGCTTAATTGTACAAAGATACTTCGGTTGATTGGAAAATATGTGAAGAACTGCATCCTCATTTAAACGAGGATATGTTATTTCTCTTCCTTTTCTTTTTTGGGATTTATTACCACATTCGCTTGAGATATGTTAGTTAGCCTCGTGCATATTACCTATTATCTTTATAAAGCTCCATGGTTGTAACTTCTCTGCCTTCAAAGTGCAAACTGCAAATAGCTGAATTTTTACTAATGCAGTAGTCCTCCGTGTGTATAGCTCTAAGCCAATTTATTGCAGCACTGGATCCTTTGAGAAATGATAAGTACTATTTGAGGATTCAGTTTTTAAAGTACATAGTATACAGCAATGTCGAGGCATCTACAATATAAAAAATAAACGCATTTTTAGTGCGCGTCATGAGTCATATCAAAGAAATTGGATGCAAACAATTTATAAATTTATAACATCCACTGATAGAAACATGTGTAATTTTGTAACATTTGTCAAATAAACTGAATTCATTTATAAATAACAATTTGCAAGGTGTACAATACTATTTTATTTTTGTTATAAGTTTATATCATTAAATTATATTGTTATATTTATAACAGGTTATAAAATACTGATAAGTCAATCATATATACATACCTTTTTAGTGCTTAAATATTTTTATTTAATTAAATTATTATCACTTTTCCTAACTTTAAACATTGTTTGCATCCATTATCTGTCTGATGACGTTTTCACTAAATGACCGTATATAATGCTTTCTTACCTTTGTCCAGTTTAAAAACTTCAAATAAGCGAAGTTTATGAATTATTAATAATAATTCTTAATAACACAGTACTAAAGTACAAACAGTACAAAGTCTAAAAAGTAATTACCTACCTATACTAAACAAACACCGCTGGTAAACAACACGACCAGAGTGGCCTACCTGTCGCGTTGCCAGATTTCAAACTGTATGGCTTGAAACTGTAGAGGGCTATGCCTGTGTTCAGAAGACAGATTTTTGTTTTCTTTTGAATTACCATTTCTTACGAGTTTCAATATTATTTTTGTTTTTATTGTTTATATTTCTAAATAATAAAGATTGTCGAGTGCCCCTCCCCAAAAATACTGTTCTGGTTACACGCTACTGATCATTACCCAAAATAATTTAAATGCATTTTTACAATGTCTCATCTTTTCTTGAAGAATATATTATACATACCACATATACCTACCTAGATATGGTGCTGAAATGCAACAATATGTACTTTAAATTTTAAATTCAGAAAATAAACAGCTAGATTGCATGATTTAGTCCAAATGTATTTTATAATTATTTGTTGATTTATATCACTGTGGAGTCCACAGTGATATAAATCAACAAATAATTATAAAATACATTTATCTAAAGGTTTATATATTTTTTATTGTAATCTATCTATATTGTTTTTTTTTTTTTTTTGTTAGAATTATACAACTTCAATAACTTGGGAGAAGATATATCAAAAAAAGTTAACCAAAATCTAGCTCCTCTTCAGAACCTAGGACCTCTTACAAATTACGGATTTTTCAATCCAAATATGAACTTTGGAAGCCATTTATCGGTTTTTCCAGATTTGTCACATCTGAATAATTTAGGGCAGCAAATACAGGAAAATGTTAATCAACAATTGGAACCCGTACGTGCAATGGACATTGTTGTTAAAATGAAGAATGGTGTTGGAGGAACTACTATTGCAACACATTTACCTGAAGGTAAATCTTTACAACTACAAAAATTTTACAACTAGAGAACACCATCTTTTTTTAAATTATAAATATGCTGAAATAGTCTCACAATCGAAACAACCGATTAAGTAAACAATAATATATAATATATATATACAAGGTGTATCAAAGTTACCTGTGCACCATATAGCTAAATAACTACTAATTATTATTGGAGCTCGAAGTTAAATTAACAAATTAGTGGTACTTCTTTCTGTTGACTAAACTAACAAAATACAATAAAGCTTTCATGATCGTAAACCAAAAATAGGCAGTTCCTATAAACATGAGGCGGGAAATGCTTAGTTTCCGCAAAGATCATTTCATATACTAGATAGTCAAAGCCACTGTTTATTTCATCGCCCCATCTTCTCTCTCTAACACATGCAAAATTGGATGCCAAATAACAGAGAAGTACCTATTGCAGTATCATGAGTTAAAGTAAGATGAAGCTTAAGTTGGGGTCCATTTATGAGCGATAAAATTAAACAATAGGTCTGACTATCTAGTGTATACATGATCTTTGGTTTCCGAGATACAAGGTGCTGAAGTTATAATTCCGAAAATGTTCTTTTTGCATAATTTTGAAACAACCAAAAATAAACAAATAAAATTTTGCACAATAATTCAGATTTTTATACTACACAAACTGAATAATTCAGGGACAGGGCAAGGTTAAAACATTACACCAACTTTTTTGCACGTCACTTTTTTATCAACCAAACAACAAAAATTTTAAAAACCTTTTTACACTATCTCTTGTGTTTTTCCTCAAAAACTATCCATTTTTAAGTTAACCCTAATTAAACTTTTTTAATCATTATAATAGTTTTTTCACTATTATACCAGCGATTTGTTATGCATCAATAATAGCATGCCATGATTTCAGTGTTTCAAGCAACAAAAAACTATTATGTAGTATATATACGCCAATATAACATTGGTATTTTCTGTTTTGAAATTTATTTTTTGCATGTTTCTAATTCATTTTGTGATCACCTGATGGTTTATAATAGTTTTTAATTTCTGTGTTTTATGTAATAAATATAAAATGAACAAAACGACGATGTAAAATTATTGCAAAAGCAACATTATTTAGTAGATCTGTAAATATGAATAAATACCAACCAAAATTATAGTATATTAAAGTATAAGTGGATATTAAGGTCTTTAAAACACGTGCGATTTTTCGAGCACGACGGCGCAGCACTCGGGTTTTTGAAAATTGGATTTAAACACGTCGAGGCGTACTTTAAATAAGCTAAATAGGGTACCAATAAAAAAAAATACATTAAGTACTGGCATGTGACATTTCATACAAATTATGATATCAAACATTAAACAAGCAAGAGTCGATGCAAAGGCATAACCAAAATCCCTGTATTATTATAGTATTATTTTTCTATTTGACATTTATTTCGCGTTTTCAAAAATAAATTAAACCAAACTATTTGATTTTTCTGTTTTTTAGGTAAAACATTCATAATACGCAACCATCAAATTTTTGAATGCAGTGGATCAATAACTGAGGACAATGGAGAATGTAGTGGAACCTTGAAATCATTTCAAATTAGTAGTAAATCAGATTACTGTTATTCCAAAAATAGTTATTCCATAATCAACAACTATATATGCATTGGATCTGGCTCAGCATCAGTTCTAAATAATGATATAATCTGTAAAAGTGATAGTGAAACTCCTGCGTTACTATTAACCCTAAACGAATATAAAAAATTGTGCAATGAAATTTCAGAGAAAGTGGAATATAAATACATCGCTAACTTAAGCGATCCAGCACATATTGAAATCCCGAACGAAAACAAACATGTTAAATGTATTAATAGTGAACCAGGAGTTTGCATATTTTCCGAATCGATTGTTTTACCTTCATCCTTCAGTAATACTATTTATATTAACACGTATAGCAACACACTCTAATATTTTTGGAAATTATTTTTACAAAATATGGTCATTTTTATCATGACCAACTAAATTAACTAGGTACGTTTGGTAACTTTACCAACACCACCTTAGGTGGTGTTGACTTTACACACTTCCCTGCTCATATATTAACAATAATACTCATTATATCAAAATTTGCTAACTAATTTTCATTGATTTACAAAACAAAAGAAAGGAGTTGGTGATTATAAATATGGTCATAGTTTAGTTAACATTACAATTTTTCTGTTTATCTGATTACTACTTATATTAAAATAAGTTAACTGCAACCATGTTCGTTTATTTCTATACAACTATAATGTCTTGTGAAATAAAGCTGCATTATTATATTAAATCATTTATTTCATGTATAAAATTACAAAATATACCTTATATTAATACTCGAATACAATTTTATAGGTGTTTGTGATACCATACAGATTTTACAAACTAAATTCAATAATATATTGAATAAATATAAATAATAATAATACTATATTGCAAGTTTGCTCAGAAAATAATACAAAAATAAACATTGCAAATAACCGGGAAATAATGCATTAATAAATAGCCTGTGACACAAGGTTTGTGGCAAACTCGCAACAACCAATCATAAAAAATATGAAATAAATATACAGTGCGTGATATCCCAAAAAGGATTGCAATAAGTGTAAATTATGTTATTGATTTTTTGAAGAATGTCATTCTTTATAACAAGTTTTACTTATATAAAAATGTCATTAACGATTGTGTTATAAGAATGATTTGTGCAACAGTGAAATTTTAGTATTGTATTATTTTACCAATAGCCTCCATCAGCATTTTCGTGAACCCCTATTATTAAACGGGTTCGTAAAATTTGAAATTAAAGAGATGCGAGACTTGAAGATTTTAGAAAAAAATGACCGCCGAAAATCGCAGGGGGACCACGCAACTCACGATGTAAGTCGGACTGTGAGAAATCGTTTTCGATTTCGCTTCCCAAGAAAGTTACGGTTTTTGAAGAGACGATTTTTTCCGATTTTAGCGACATGTATCTTTAGAAATGTTCCGGAACCTTTTCCTTTGGGCTTAGAGGATCGGTACCTGGACTCCCAAGCAAGAAGAAAATGTAAGGAATACTTTTTTTGGCATTATTTCATGTTTATTAACAAGTTAGCGAAAATAATTTTTTTTTAAATTTATTGCATGCTATAAGCGGTCTTTTTTCATGATACAAATAACTAAATTGAAATAAATATTAGCATTTGAGCGAAGAACTGATTGTTATTTTTTTACTCTGTCGCTAGTTCCCGGGCTATTATAGTTAAAAATTGAGAAACTAGAAAACTGGGGATACGAGAGGACACCCAAATGTTCAAAAACATACAGTACATTGAAAGAATAATTCAGATTTACATTCACAATAACATACTATAAACGATTTCTATAATATTAACAGTGTCAAGTTGATGCGACTTTTGGCTTTATACTACCCCGTTTAATAAGTCCTAAATCAAACCATCATGAATGACATTTCAGGATAAGCAAAATTTGTTATGAATAAAAGCAATTCGGTAAAAAATAATACAGAAGTTTACACTTATTAAATTGGCAACCACAAACCACATCTGGAAAAACATTGTGTGCCGAGTTTCACAGGATATACAAAACACTTCACCGTTGTCAAAGCTTTCAAAGCATACTTTAAAACGATCTCTTTGAAAATCTCTGCAATTTTTACTTTATAGTTTTTTATCAGTAAACGTTGCATCAGAAATTACTTCAAACTTTAAATTTTAAAAGACCTATATTTTCTATATTTACATATTGATGCTTGACTTGAAAGATATTCCAACCAAATAAATTTTTTATAAGCAGGCTTCTCAAAACAAAAATAGATCATTAATATAACTTTACAATTCACAAAAAAAAAAGGTTTAAAGAAAGAAATTCGCTTCAGAATCGACAGTTTTATGATGTTATAATATAAACTTTAATTATTTCTATTATTCAAATAAGAACAAATATAGAACACAACTTTCATGCTATGTATCACCGAAACTATTTATAGAATCATGAATTCAAGCTTATTCTTCTCATTATATAATCTACTTTAATTGATCCTACTTGCATTATTGCCGCCCGAACAAAAAGATGCTAAATAGGATTGCAACAAACTACTCAGCATGCAAACACCTCGCCCTGCATTGAATTACACCTGCAGATCCGTAAGAAAAAAATCTGTAAGATTGGACCGTAAATTTTCGTGCAGATAGTAACACAAATGGAACCAATATTTTTATCATTGCGGTAATGGAACTGAATCGTTTCTGTTACGCATGCATATTAAGAAAAAATATTTGACTGAAATAATCTTTCAAGGCCAGTTCATCTTTATAAAGCTGGTTTGTGACGTTATTTTTAAAATAAAACAGATTCTGTGATACATCACTAAAACAATATTGGTGAATACTGAATAATCAGAATATTTAAGAAATACACAACTCACTATATAAAAATAAAAAATTGAGATCCATTACTCATTGCATATAACTCTTCATTAATTTAAATTTTCACAAAATTGAAATTAATAATGGTGAAGTGCTATATAGAGCTGGCCAAGCCATCATCACAAAACTGGGCATTATGGTTAATTAATAGTTAATGCAAACATGGCGAAGTGGCCAGTTATGTATATATCATATATCACCCAGTGTATATGTAAAAACATTAAAAACTAATAATACAAAGAAATAATAAATTCTTTGGAAAATATCACATAGGAAAGTAATTTAGATCACAAATTGTTACAGTGGAATTTAAAGAAAGACTTGTAAAAATAGATTATTGAGCTAGTAACCATATAGAATGAATGTTTATAAGAAGGTTTTTTTAAAAACTTGGACCCAAGAAAATGTGTCATTTTACTCGAATATATATAATTTACATATAAAAATACTTGATATTTTTTAATAGTTTTTTTTTATAAAAATGAGAATAATAAATAAAAAAATATCAGGCGTCACAAAAAGTAGCGGTAGGTGCTTTCTTTGCACCCGGTACCGTTTTAACATTATTAACCTTAATAATTAATAATCAAATAGGATCATATCTTTATGCATATACATACCATCATTTAATGAGACATTAAATATAACTCTATTTCTCTTATATAAGAATAACTAAATAATTTCTTTAACTTAAAGAAGAAAGTGATGGCTGATAGTTTAGTTTAGATATTTAATACAATTTCAAATTTTTGTCTGGCGTCAGATTATTTCGACAGAAATAATCCGATGCCATTCCATTCCTTTAAAGATAGTTTAAATTTACAGCAATTTGAGGCATTATTCATTTCATAAAGGCTCTTTAACCTAATTTGAATTAATCTTTCCTCAATTTGATACCAAACACGTATGAAATAAGTGGCAAAAACCAGGCTGATTGACTTGCTTTTAAAGATGCAAAAAAATATACCCACCACCTAAAAATGACTCCCCCTAGGACAAAATGGCCCAGTTCGGCCCTATTTAAGAGTAAGAAACAAAGACAGATCCTAAGGAAATCAAATGGAGAGACAATGCGTGTATTCGGCGAACATTTTGTATTTGGGACCACGTAATGTGTGGAAGGCCAACTTCACTGCACGTTCATTAATTGATCAATTCCCATGGATTACTGATAAATTAGTATGGTGTAAAGGAATGTGAATGCCACTCTATATGCCTTCGGTAAAACTCCCACATGATTCCCTAGCGTTTATGGTGGGCTTTCCGTAGCTTTAATTCAGTTGTACCACATCAGTGCAGTGTCCATTTTTAAATAAATAATTTTATACTGAATTGAAAATACCAAACATAAAAATAAGGCCTCTGGACGTAGGCTTAAAAGGTACACCAAATATTTGTTGTAGGCATCTGAGACTGAACATTCGCCAAATCACTAAAAGGTGTGAAATAAATACATAAACATTCACTTATTCGCTGAATACAAACATCATCTGGGACCACAAAAACGGATCAGCACATAAAAACATAAAATTAATTACTTCGCAAATATTTTTTCGCAATTGTTTATCATAATTTCGAGCAAAAGAATATCACTTCTTACATCCCATATCAAGTTAGGGGGATGGTGAATCAAGGTTGGTGCAAAAACTGTAGCCAAATTTGATGAGTTCATTTTATTTATTGGAGCATGAAGAGCAATTCTAAAAATAAAGTAAGTATGTTGTCAACCAAGTACTTAAAAGATGCATTAATTTTGCATATTGTGAATAGTTTTTGGTACATATTTACCTGTACAGATGCTCTATCATATATTTCAGAGTGTCATAATGTGGCTTTGGGAGTGATAGTAGTGCGTGTTTAATTGAAGAGAGCTGCAGATCTTTTTTATCATGTTCTAAAATAAAATAATTAGTTTATTACTTTTTCTAAAATTGATCACAATTTTATTGATGGAATTTACAATTAAATATTAATCAGCCCAGGCCATAGGTAGTATTCCTTCACTTTACTTCAAATCAAAACAATCAGAATTATGTTCAAAATAGTTCTATACATTTTAGTACTTAATAAATTCTGCATAAAACTGATTTTTCTAGTATCTTTCTAATATTTTTTCCGAAAAATAGATTATAAAAATTATCTCCATATAATGTGAATGCGTACTATTAGAATATCACACTATATCTGGTCCTGTCGCAACGTTTCAAGCCTACGTGCAACCGCTGCTTATTCACTCAGAGTTATAGTGAGCTACCTGAACCTCATCGTGGTTATCAAATAGGCCCCAGTCTAAGGTAGAGATCCCGCCTTCAGAGCAAAATTTTGTCGAGGAGAATTTCAATCAACGGGAAATAATTTTATGTTCAAAATAAAAAACGATATCAGTAAATATAAAACTGCCTCAAATGCACAAATACTAAAATTTACTTCAAGTAATTTTTTGATATACTTACGTATGGCGTCTATAAGTAATGGGTGTATTTCAAATGTTATCAAAGGGACTGGAAGTATTCTTAAGTAAAGTTTTAGAGCTCCCGTTATTACATTTATATTGGGATATTTATCAACACTTAAATCTGCTTTTTCACCATCTAAAATAAAAAATAACATTAAAATCGACTAAATATCCAATGCAGAAATCTTTAAAAATAACAGGACTTGGTCTTTATCATGTACAAGTAGTTTGTTAATGAAATGCACCAGATTATTTGGATCAAACATAACATATTCTATTTTCAACCGTATGTAGTTGCAGTTTGAACATATTTGTGTTAGTATTACACCAACGGTTTTAATTCTTGTAAAGCACAATTTAATTTTAAATATTATCTTTCTTCTTTACAGTTGCAACTCGAGTTGCAACACACAGAGACAAAATATTTAAGTCTGCTATTTTACATACCTTTATCTAAAGCCATTTTGATTGCATCAATTTCTTCAGCAAAACCACTTAACCTATATATTCCTTCTGTCGTTAAACCTCTAGCTTCAACTTCAGCAACACATTTCGTCACCACAAATGGTAATTCCGCCTTGTAGGCACTTAACAGAGTAGTTAATTCAATACCAAATACACCTCTTATATATTTTAAATCGGGAACACAGTCATTTGCAAATTTTTCAGAACATTTTACTAAAAAAGAGCATAAAATTTAATATAAATAATAAATAACATAATACGGTACATTCACACACTTCATGATACCGAAAGTAGTTATCCATTTACTTTTTTGTAGGTTATAAAATGAAATTTGGTCGATTGAATATGATCATCAGTGACCACATTTTGACAAACTGTAAAATTGGGCTCTAAATATCTTAGGTATTTTTCTTATAAGATTATAATAATATTCTCTGGCATATGTTCATAAATGGCATTTATTTATTGTCTAATTATTTAATATATAATAAATCGTGGAACATCTATATACAAATAATAACAAGTAATTTTTCACGAACACCAAACTATTAATTTACGAATAAATCATAGCCGTGGTTTTGCCAAAAATGCTCAGACACGTTGATTTTCAATTTTGATTTGGCACATTTTGAGTTATACGACAGCAAGTCAATGTCAGTTTCGGTTTTTCCGGAGGTGACATCAACTTTTTTATTTTAAATGTAACACCCTATATTTTTGTACGGATTTATATAGACGACAAAAACACATAGTAAATACTAGGGTGGTTTATAGCTCCACACTCGTAAAAAGAACACATTTTAGTCACGTGTAATACACAAAATTTTTGTTATCGCGATTCCAAATTGCAGAAATCCAATATTATAATTTTCTAAAATACGAAAAATTATAATAGTTACCACGTAGTGATATTAAATTGTATTGTTGTTCCATAGAAACAAAAAATAAAATAATGTCAAGATATTAAATAGTATATTGTGCGACAAGTGCAGAATAGTGCAAATTTCTCACGAGTTTGTGGTACGAGGGAAAGCGAGTGCCACAATTTAAA
This sequence comes from Rhagium mordax, assembly GCA_963680705.1. Classification (NCBI taxonomy): domain Eukaryota; kingdom Metazoa; phylum Arthropoda; class Insecta; order Coleoptera; family Cerambycidae; genus Rhagium; species Rhagium mordax. Next base: position 23,128,949 of record OY796657.1, on the reverse strand, counting down.
CGAGTGAGTAATTGCATTTTTACACATGTAGCACACTATACTTTTTCTACAACCATACGTTTTCTCCAAAAATAAAAAATTAATAGATTTTTTCCATTAATATTAAAGTTTTTCTTGAAACTGTGCAGATATAATTTTTGTGGCACAGTTATGTCACTTTGCGGCCTGCTTATATGTCACTTTTTAAGTGCTGTGAGAAATTATCTAGTTTGCGTACAGTAAACAGTGCAAGTTTTAATTTCATACTGTGAAAAAAAAGTTATTTATGTAACAAGGCATTAAAGTTCAACTTTTTATCACGAATGTGGAGTAAATAAACTACATAAGTGCTAAAAAGGAACTTATTAAGTCTTTTTTTAATCCAGAAAGTGATTAATCAACTCTATGTTTTAAAGTAGAGTCGCGATTTAGTGAACTAATTCCGGCAAAGCGATTGAACTATTTCAGGGGTGTTCACTTTTGCGAGGTCTGAAATTAAGGGCACCTTTTCAAAGAAATAATGTTTATTTTGCAAAAAATAACAGTACTCTGTATGTATGTACAGGGTAAGTCTCCTAAGATTGACACCCCCCCTTATCTCACTTATCCTTTGCCGATTTAACTCATTCAAAAAAGGAGTGGACACGGTTTTTGATGAATTTTTATAATCTGAGAACGGATATTAAAAATCTCGTAAAATATACAGGGTGGAAAATAAAACATGATTTTTTTAAATGGAACACCCCGTATATTTTTAGACCAAAATAATATAATTGTTATATAATCACTCCACCTGTTCGTGATATTTGCATTGTTTATTTGTTGACAGATGTCATCCAGTTTTTTGTGAGATAGTAGTTCACTCTCTTAGATATTAGTGTAAAAAATACGTAGTGTTCGTAAAGAAGCAAGTTATTTTGAAAATGGTATATTCATTGGAAGAGCGAAAAGAGTTACTTGAAATTTATATCCTTCCAAAAATAGTTTTAAAAACATTGAGTTCTGATTCTTCTCCTGTTTTTATTCTTCGCCTTTCCCTTTTCTTGTCTCTCAGAGACTCGGTATTCGTAAACTTTGCATAAATGTTTTTAAAACTATTTTTGGAAGGAGGTAGCCTTTCTGGAAATAACCTAACATACTCCCTCCGAGCAAGAGACTTATTCTTGTTGCACTGAATATAAATTTCAAGTAACTCTTTTCGCTCTTCCAATGAATATACCATTTTCAAAATAACTTGCTTCTTTACGAACACTACGTATTTTTTACGCTAATATCTAAGAGAGTGAACTACTATCTCACAAAAAACTGGATGACATCTGTCAACAAATAAACAATGCAAATATGCATTGTTTCCAGAGGTATCTTGATGTTTTTATTTTATAATTGACACCCGTAATGTGACAAGTTTTTAGTAATATCTCACGAACAGGTGGAGTGTGTATATGTATGTATAACTGTACAGTTATATTATGACTATTGTGAGGTTGATACCTCAATGTTAACCAGATATTTTTATTTCTTCTATATTTTTAATGTTTATATTAATATATGTGCTCGTAATCCTCTATGTTTATTTGTCTTGACTTGTTCAACGCCTTTTTTGGCATATGTATTATTATACAGTGAACTCAATAAATGATATCTATCTATCTATAACAATTATATATTTTTGGATTCAGAATATTAAGGACATTATTTTGGTCTAAAAATATACGGGGTGTTCCATTTAAAAAAATCATGTTTTATTTTCCACCCTGTATATTTTACGAGATTTTTAATATCCGTTCTCAGATTATAAAAATTCATCAAAAACCGTGTCCACTCCTTTTTTGAATGAGTTAAATCGGCAAAGGATAAGTGAGATAAGGGGGGTGTCAATCTTAGGAGACTTACCCTGTACAGGGTGATCCAATTAATTAACTTTCCCTCCCCACGTTTCTGTTATTTCTGTAGTTACAAAAAAATTATTCTAACAAAAGTTGTAGGGTTTCTGAATTTAAAAAACTGTATTTATTTACCTTATTAACGTTTATCTTATCACCTCCGTCAACTAGAAAAAAGCGTATAATAGTACAATAATGGATTGCTTTAATTACTATTTCTAGCACTTTAGGGCGATTTTGAGGTAGGTACAGGGTGGTCATTTTAAGTGCCTCACTCGATTTTCTTGCTTTATTCTTCACCTCGGAAAAAAATTCAAACACTGTACTTGTGTTTTTTCCGAGGAATCCGATTCCGAAGAGATAAAAACAATTGAATGTCAAAGAAAAAAGTTATGGCCAAAAAACTGAAGAAGAAAAAATATACACCATGTCTCGCACCATGCATATTAATGCGGAAATGAATGTGACATTTCACTGATTATAAATGCTTATCAGATACATATATTTCACTTCCGGTTTGACAGGAAATTGCTTTAATTTTTTTATTTTAGGTGATATACCCTGTATATTGAGCTCAGTTTAAAGAACATTTCTTTCTAAATTCAGCAATATATAACATATTATCATTATCTTTCATATTTATTAAGATATTGGGGTTTAAATTTAAAATAACACAAATATATTATGAAATAAAATCATCCATGAAAACAAACAAAAGCATTTAAATTATTTATTTCAAAAACTAAATAATATAAGTTATTATGCTATATCTTCTTTAGTTTTTGAAATAAATAAATAATTTAAATGCTTTTGTTTGTTTTCATGGAATGTTTTATTTCATAACATAACATACGTTTGCGTTATTTTAAATTTAAACCCCAATATCTTATTAAATACGAGAGATGATAATATGTTATATACAACCACGAGTGTGCCAAACTTCAGAGGCTGGTAATTTATCAAAAATAAATGGACTTTCATTAATAAACATATGTCCTAAAACGCATAATAAGGGAGCTACAACCCCTTGAAGGGGGTTAATGAATATCAATTTTTCGCTTAAGCAATGTAAATGACATAATACTACAAATCAGAAATATCAATTGTTTTTAAACATAGGTGACTTCAAGCCACTTGATTTTAAGATTGATCGAATTAAGTTTTGCATATTTCACATGAAAACGCAAATTATTCAAAAACGGCTGGTGTGACAGAAATTTTGAAAAATACTTTTTTCTGAGTCATTGCATGGGAAATAATGTTATGTAAAAGTTTTGCTTCGGAAGTGACTTCAAAAAAAATAAAATTTCATTATTTTAATCACATCGGACTTATAATCGAAAAATTGATATTCATCAACCCCCTTCAAGGGGTTGTAGCTCCCTTATTATGCGTTTTAGGACATATGTTTATTAATGAAAGTCCATTTATTTTTGATAAATTACCAGCCTCTGAAGTTTGGCACACTCGTGGTAGATCACCCTGTATTGCTGAATTCAGAAAGAAATGTTCTTTAAACTGAGCTCAATATACAGTGTGTATCACCTAAAGTAAAAAAATGTAAGCAATTTCCGGTCAAACCGGAAGTGAAAAATATGTATCTGATACGCATCTACAACTAGTGAAATGTCACATATCCATTTCCGCATTAATATACAGGGTGCATATATTTTCTTTTCCAGTTTGTCGGCCATAAGTTTTTCTTCGACATTCAATTGTTTTTAACTTTCGGAATCGAATTCCTCGGAAAAAAGTACACAAGTATAGTTTTTGAATTTTTTTCCTAGGTGAAGAATAAAGCAGGAAAATCGAGTGAGGCACTTAAAATGCCGATTTTAAAAAATATCGTGTTTTCACATTTTTTTCTTTTTTGCACCCTTGTCAATAATGACGTTGTTTTGATTCAGTGATACTGCCAAAAAAATGACGTTTTAGGATATGGCGTTAACAAAAAAGCATTTTTTGACATGGCTCTTTTGCCAAGTTGATTAATTTGATATATTTTATGTTTTCTGATATTTAAAGTGACATATTTTCATACTTCATTGAAAATTTCAAGATTCATTGAAATAATGAAGAAAACGCAGTTAGGAGAAATTATTATATTATTTTATTTTAAGCAACATGATGTTTGAGTTTGATTAAAGTTTCTGAACATAAACTGCTGCTATGAACTAAAATTAGAATTTTCAACAAATGAAATACGGGAAGTTACAAAATCTTCTGGAAAAGTAGGTCTATTAACAATAAAAGAGACAGGGGTCACAATTAACCATTCTATAAATTAATTTATTAGTCACACATTGGTCTTAATAGAATTGAATTTATATAAATTCCTTTCAATTACTACAAATGTCAATGAACTATGCAGTACTTTGTTATGAAGAAATGTTTATTTTTTGTAAAAAAAGCATTATTACCTTAAATTAAATCTTAAATATTTAAAACATAACTATAGGTGTTGACATAATACGAATTCTCAAGAACACGTTACTGTAAAAAAATAATGTAAATATTATACAGGGTGTAACGAATTAGAATCTAAAGCTCATGCAATTTGTTGTAAATAATAATTAGTTTCTTCACTTAGTTTTGTAAATTGTCAGTGTTAGCTTTTACAAGAAAAGCTTAAAATACACAAGGAACAATCAATGTAGAAAGACAAATAGACCGCACTCAACAAGGCACGTAGTTATTCTGATGCTTGCGCACCGTTTTCTTATGAATCACTACTTGGACATGTTTTTAGTAGCGGCTATGTTTATTCATTGCAAATTGCAAATTCAGCGACTCGGCGCTAACAGTCAGTAAAATAATAAAGAATGTCATAAAACAACCTACAAAATTTGGTGGGGAGGGGAGTGCTCTCTGTCCGATTAATCCATCCTTTACTCAGGCCGGGGCGTATAATTGATTTCCATACTGTAGATATGATAACAGCAAACATAATGTCAACAGTAATAGAAGAAGATGTGGCCTCCTTTAAATATTTATTTGTGTTGTTCAGTTTTTGTGCAAATTATATAAATTTACATAATGAAATATGAGTAACAAAAATATTTTAAATAATCTCTCAGCATGATCGAAAAGTAATAGTTGCACAAATTCTTTGTTCTTTATGTATTTAAACTTTTAGGATATTTTTTTCATAAAGTTGCAAATAAAAAGGTTTGCAAAGTCGAAGGGCAATAAAATAATTTAAAAAAAAGGCACCTTCCACACCTCGGTTAACAATGAGATCAAGTTAAATAGGAACACTAATCAACATACAAATAAATTTTATCAACTTATTGAAAGTAGTGATGTTTCGCTAATACGCTAATATATTGTATGCTGAATAAAGAGCACGCATTTATAAACTTACCATGAGCTATGACTCCACAATCGTCACATTTTTTGCCCTGTAAAGTAAAACCCCATAAAAAATTTGCACAGAGTTCACACCAGTTTAGACCTTTAAATGTTGTTAATTTGAATGCATGAGGTTTCTCAATCTTCTCTGGCATATTTTGTCCCAATATCTGCTGGGACAATGGAATATTTTGTTGTGTATATGTATCACCAAACAAATTTTTATTCCTAAAAAAAAATTAATATATATTTTGTTACCATAAAGGAATATGTGCACACTAACCTTGCATTTTCTCTAGAAAGTGCTCTTAATTTTCTTTTATTTAAAGTCATATATGGGCTCTCCTGATAATTGGCAGTGGCAAGACGTTGCAAAATTACAGGAGCTTTAAGTTCCAAGTACATTGTAACTAGTCCATCTGCTACAAGTGATCGGACACAGTCATATCGCTTTTCTCGTACATACAATCCCGACTCAGGGTCATAAAATAGTTTATAGTGATGAATTTTGTCATTAAATCTATAAAAGAAAAATAATAATAATGCTCACAGAGTTTAGAGCTCAAAATAAGCACGGCATTTGATATAGGAATCTTGGCAAAACTATCATAAAGGTATGAGATAAATAAATATTATTATGTCTCACACAGATGAGATTTTGATAATAAATTTATTGTACTTTTATTTTTTTATTTATGAGAATCGTTTGTCAATGCTTATAACTAACAATTAATTGAAGTACAAAACCTTCTTAAAAACATCAATCTTCTCATAAAGCTTCTTAAACTAACAAAATATTCTACAACTGACTTAAACCAAACTTAAACGTTAAATAATTGTTATATGTAATAATGTATATCGGGCTGTGTGGGTGAATATAATTTATTATACATTTTAGTTCTTGATACTAAAAAATATATACCAATAATACTTGAATTTAAACAGTATTAAACTCAGTAAAGTGAATGAAATTAAAATTAACTTTTAGAAAATAAAGAGTTAATTTTATTCTGAAATGAAAAAACCAACACAAACAATGATAAATTGTATTTGGTCTTTCGTTAAAATAATTAATGTTATTAATGTTCTTGAGCTTTATTGGTTTTTTTATATAAAAAATAATAAATAAAGCTCAAGAACCCCTAAAGAAATAATTTCTTATGGTTAAGAAGAATTATATAATTTATATTTTGTATATATTTTGAAAATCAGTACGACAATATATGAAGGGAAAATCACTATTCTAAATAAAACTTTCAAGACCCTTCATTATTACCATTATCGTAGTATATTAAAACGAGCAAAGAGTATACAGAGTTATTGGTTATATTTTGACCTCCTTTATCTCGTCTACTTTTGGTCTCGTCATCTTGGTAATGCCGTCAGATTCAGAAAAACAATTGAATGCTGTTTAAAGAAGTTATAGGGTAAACATTTGTTTTTTTAAATGAAACACAAATAGTAATAATAACCAACATAAATTCTCTGTTAGTTTTAAGCATAAAAGCAGTCTGAGTTGTTTTTATAGGAATATATGACTTCCTAATTTTCTTGTTAAATACAAACATAAAAGAATTTTTAATTGGATTGTACACAGCATGTATAGAAGGTAATTAGAACAATAATATTTTATCATTGACTAAGTACTCTTATTCTAAAAAGGAATGAATAGCAAATTTTACTGTAGACTAGTTCACTCACACACGAAAACTTTTCAGTAATTCAGTACTGCATACTTCCTGTTTTTCTTAACAATAGAAATATGTCATGTTGAGTCACGAATCACGTAACTTTAAGTAACCTGTGTTCTAAATACTTTGAAGAATTTCATATCACCACTCGTATCACCAAAACAAATACAAATCAGAAAAACCTGCACAAATTTGTTAGAATTACATCTAATGGCTCATTGTATGTCATTGCCTATATTAAAGTTTAAAAACAGTTTTTACACATGGAAAATTTTTCAATCAAAAAATGCCTAATTCGCGAAAATCAAACAGATGAATAACTCAGTGATTTACCTTAGATACAAACAAATTCACGTGTAGTGAAAAGTTCAATTGGTCATCGTTGAGATTTTTGCCCATCTTGTCCTTTGTTATCGTTTTCACATATCAATGAATTTTGTAGCTTCACCGAGTTATTCATCTGTTTGATTTTTGCGAATATGATTTCTTGATTTTTTCCATTTATTTTGGTATTGCAGGGGGCGAATGGTTTTTTGGTCATAAGTAGACCCTAATGTGTTCTATTTTTCAGGCAAAATTTGGTTCAGATCGGTCCATAAATAAATATTTACGGGGATGGTAAACCCGAGGGTAAACCTTAACGTGGACACACTGTATATGAATTTTGTTCAGCAATAATCAATAGCCTTTTTAGAAGAATAAAATGAATTCTTAACACTTTCACTGCCACCTTATGGATGATGTGTTGCCTCAGGTGCCAGTTTATTTTTAACCTATAAAAACTATAGGACCCAAAACACGGGAAGCGAATTTGCCAAATCGCGGGAGCCGCGTTGCCGGCAGTGAAAGTGTTAATCCAATTATTCAATAAATAGATAAGAAATCAGAAGGAAATTTTTACACCAGCATTTTTTAACCAGTCAGAAGTTAGGATTTTGTTCTGTTATCATGTTGATCCAAGAAATTTCCAAAATTATTCTGCTCCGGGAGTTAGCAGGACGTGATTGCAGTGAAAATTTTTTGACATTTTAAAAAGCACGACATTATGACATCAGTCTGATTTAAAAACTGCCATTTTATATACATATTTTTATTTATAATGTTACAAAATTTCATTTATTTCTCTGATAATATGTTCTGTTCATCTTCTGTCCCAAAATGAAACATTTTGAAGCACTAGAATAAATTCTACGAGGTTTCGCGTCAACTAAACAATTAACGCCAAATGCATTGGGTTTTACTTTTTTCCCTTTAATATTACATTGACAAATATTTCAAGGTATTTAATGATCACTCAACGATGATAGTTATCATTTTAATTATCGTGTTATAGATAATAAAATAAAGGAAAAACCTATTAATTTATACACTCAATGTAAAAATATGTATATTATCTTGACTAATAATTTTTTCGTATAAATAATACTAAGCAATAGTTGGTGCAATAGGTAATATTAATATTTTATACGAGCCCAAGGAAACAATATAAATAGAGAGCTGTTTAATTTAAAAGATGCAGGCAAAAATTATAATTTACAATTTTTTTGAGGAATTTTTTTGAGGAATATTTTTATTAAGTTTAGTAAACTGTCACACAGATTTAATATAAAGCATGGGCACAGTAATAAAGATGTGTTTGTTAACCAGTAGAATAATAACCGTGAGAATAAACAGCAATAGTTAATTACCCAGTGGTATTCATTTAATATTTACATTTACCCATAATTTAAAAAATATAAAACATGCTAAAAAACATAAAAAAGATGTGATGCACCTATAGCACCTAATTACAGCCTGAAAAATGAAAGATTGATTTTATCTATGATCGCAATAAAAGGTAAATATTTGCAAAGTAAACAAATGAGTGGTTTTGGATATACCCATAAATTTGTGAGAATTTATATGGGTATAAGTACGTACTACCTAAGTAATGATTATTTTCCTCATAAATAATTAATAACAATAAATATATTTATGACCTTTACAACATACGTAATATGTAGTATGATATATCCAAATACAAAGTATACTGTCTTGAAATATTTACAAGTTTTTGTTTAACTAGGTATATAAATAAATACATTCGGTTACAGAACTTTCATATTTCTCAGGGCAGTATTTAATTTCTAGGTAGATAAATATCCGCCTTTCAATAATATTAATTTTACTGCATTTTACCTACAGATTTTATATACTTAAGTAACTATATGAATAAAGTCGTTACACACTTACTTTAGACTTAGTGTATGAAACTCTCCATTTGCAGATCTACTACTCCTTACTAGGTAGGCCCCATTTGGTTGTGAATTTAACAAGTTTGAAGCCTCTATATGGGAAATTGCACCATGATAATCTCTACCTAAATAACTAGGCAAATCAGGAGGAACATCATCGCATATTATTGGCACTGGCACTGGAGCCTCTAACTGCATACGATACACTAAAAAACACAAACCGTTACATCAAATAACCGAAAGTTACAGGAAACATACAATTTAAGATATCGATTGTTAGAGGGTAGAGCAAATTCCAGTCCCTCTCCATAGTATCTGGTTTAAAAATACGAGAAATTCGTAGGACAACCATTTTAAACGCGTGAAATCTCTAATTAACTAAATTAGGAACAATAAAATAGGTTATGTTGCTTACAATCACTTTTCCACACTGTGTGAACAGGGGAGTCCGATTCTAAACCCATCCTGAATACTTTATCTTATCACTTAAACAAATAGGATACGTTCACATTACAGGTACATGAAATTATTTAATAGGTCCTTGATCCTCGTTGACACAATGCAAAATGCAATTTCTGACTCATTCATTCACTCGTTCATGCTCTACTTATTTTATATGTTGCTACGCTCTACACTTTGAATTTCGAAAGTGAAATAAATGCAATAATTACACAGGACACAAAATATTATAATCTCTAATGGAGTCAATTTAATATAAAATAATATTGGTGGTAGTTTTTAATTTGTTTTACTCCATTCAATTTAGAAAACAGAAATTTGAAAAAATTCTCGCTATCGCGACATCTAGATGTAGGCGTAATGAACCGGAATAAAATTTTACCAATAATTTTCTGGTAGATCAATATATGTTTTAGACAGCCACAGATAGATGGTACTGTGTCATATTTTTGAAATATAATTATTTACATTGCATGTAGATTGTATAGTAACATTGAACTTGTTTGTATTAAATACAATAAAATTATTGTATCTACAGACACGGATGGTGCCACTCTTAAAATACATAGAGGTACATTTTATTTCTATTTGAGAAGTGTGCATGGCATAGGGTAGATGGCAGAGCGATCGATGTCAACATTCGAACCGAGCAACTTAACTAATTTGAATGAAGATTTGAGGACTTCTGATATTTTTTAAGATGACTTCTCACATCAAAATATTTTTAATTATTTTAGTAATTAACATTGAATAGTACATTTCATTTAGTAGCACCTACGACACTGCCATCTGTTAGACAAGATCCTTACATAGTTATATTAAAACGTAATTAACGTAAACTTTTTGTAAAAGCAACTTAAGCAACTGCCATAATAATTTCTTCTACTACATGAACCTTTTCAACAACAATATTTTTCAATTTAAATATAACTTTTGTATTTTAAAATAAGAAGAATAATAAATAAATATCTACGAACCCAATCCCAATCCTCCGTATTACAGTTTTCTATATATCAGAAAATGTCACATGACTTTATTTATGCACACGCGCTGTCAGAATTTGTCAGACACCTTGATTAGGGTGGGGATGAATGTGGCAAGTGGAAAATGTTTATGTCAAAGTTGTAAATGAAAACCGAATTTTCCCATTAAAATGTGTGTTAATTTTAAGAGAATGCTAAAAATATACGCTAGTGTAGTGTTTTAAAAGTGAAAGTGTTAATAAACATCTGTTTATTAAATTAATTTCAATACAGTGCAAAATGGCTTCTGGAGACACAATACAGACTATAGAAGTTGTAGATTCAAATTTGGCATTGAATATGAATAATTCCAAGGATATATCGGGGTTCCATGAAACTGGAGACGGAGAGGAAGTTGATGGTAAATATTGATTACATAAATTGTTGGAAAAAAGCCCAGAATAATTAATTTTGATACAAATACATAAACTAATTTTGGGGTCATGTCATGATTGGTAATGAATGTACACAACAACTTTAATAGCTGATTTTCGATAACTATTAATTGTTTAAATTCATTGTTTTATAAAAGTTAATTGTATCGGGCAATAGAAATGTAAAAAATCGCTCAATAGGTACTTGTACAAATTTATTTTAACACTTGTTTGCTAATGCAAATATCTTGTTCATGTGATAATTTTGTGATTCATCAACTATCTTCATAAAACTTTTCTTTTTTCAGACAAGGACAACAATTCCATATTAAACAAAAGTAATGCCCAGGATGTAAGTAAACTAATAATTAGATAGTAGTTTGTTAACCTTGTACTTATATCTTTCTTTCAAAACAAAAATATTTAAATATTAATTACAAAATATACATATCAGTACCTACTATAGATAGTTAGGTATATAAGATTTGTCTGGTGTATGTTACATTTGCGTTGAAATTGTCCTGAAAATTAAAAAGTAAATTTCTTGCATCCACAGTAGCAGAAATGTGTTCTCGGCTTTAATTCTAGAACAGTTTTTATCAGTAAGTAAACTGTGGTTTTTAGATTGTGGCACCATTATTTATAATTACTTATTATTATATCAATAATAATCAGTGCTTGGTTTTTATTTACTTTCCTGAAAGATAAGTATTTCCTTGCGAATAAGCATAACCTGTGTAGGTATATTTAAATAATATTTCAGGTTTAATACTTACAGATCAATTTACAATTAGATGTTTAGATCAGGATAAAAAAAATCATAACTAGAAGAACGAAAATTTATAAATCCTGCCTTGAAGCCCAAATATTCTTTATCTGTAATATTTTTAAAAAAATTCTAACAATAGGAACAAACAAAAGATAAGCACCGTAGTGAGTGCGTCTCTGTATAAACAAATTGTTATGTATCAAACTCTGAATTTTACTCGGAATTTTATTATTACTCTCGGAATTACTTAAATATTTTATGTAATAAATCCCAGAATACTTGAATAATTCGAGATACAAATAACTTTAGTTCTTACTTACATATTTTATCGAGATTTTATATTGTATATATATCAAATCGAGTAGTATCAAATAATAATACCAATTTTGTAAACGAAAAAGCTGCAATTAAATAATTACTATTATTTACGTAGTATTTTTGGGTTAATGAACACGACACACAACATTTTATAATCTAAATTACTTTCGTTTCGCTTGGCCCTTCCTGTATCTACCTACTATTGTCAATACTAGAAAACGATATATTATATATGTCGTCCGTCAAGATCAACATTTTTTACCCAAATTAAAAATTAAGATAAGAAGGCCTCAAAAATTATATCAGTTGCATCTTGTAAATGTAAAATATAAATTAAGCTATATTCGATGTCTTTCATGTCTTTTAGGTGTAAAGATTTAGTTTTACATTTTACATTTTATGTCTTCATATCTATCTACCCGTGGTGTTTACCTTGCCTGTCAAAATTCAGTATTTAACTCGGTATTTAAATACATTTTAACATTTCAAATCGACAGAATTTAAATTCAAATTGTGATTGCTTGTCAACTAACCTTCTGCTGTGTTTACCTCGGGATTTACACAACATAACCAATGAAATTAGACTGTTAATACATTCATATATTCCTCGTTCTAAACTCTATTCAAGTGACACTCATATATATATATGTAGTTAGCTTTGTAATTGGTTGTTTCAGTCTTTGTCTTCTTTGACCTACAAAGGAAGGCCTGCATTTCATTTACATATACAGCGTAAATAAACTAAATGAATTAGTATGACAAATTTTTTGTCCTCTAGATCCACACCTACTCACTGGGAGGATCGGGGAGGATATTATACTTTTAGCAAAGTTTACTAAATATTTAGTAAACTTTGCTTGTAGTAAAGAGTGGATAAAAAAAAGGCAACACTTTCTTAAATCCCTTTCATAAATGATAACCCAATAATTTGACCTACTCCGAGACCTACACATTCCAGACGAGTGTGTTTACTAGTAATTAATGTTCGATCAATTGGGCACGTCTTAGCCACCTGTGATTAACTCCACATAAGACTAAAATGTAGTAGTACAGATTCGTCATTATAGTTCATAGTAATGTTAATGTCTGCTGTCGAATGTTATTGTATTGCAAAGTATTCAGGAGATTATTTTAGTGGGAAATAGGAAAAAATTTACTTATTGTTTTGCACTGGTTGATAGTTGTAAGAATACATATATATGCTATTCACATTTTATTTACATGAGGGGAGGCTATGATATGTTTTTCTTAGGTTGTCTCAGGGTTGTCTACTATTGACAAAATATTAAAGTATCAGATTTAATTGATCGTCACTGTCACTTATTTTTGGCTGAATTGCCAAATTTTTTATTGATAACAATGCTGTGCTTTCTTTAGGGTCTCACTCTGGCAACTATGTAGAACCAATTTGAATTTGTGGTTATGTTTTTGACTTTTCAACATAACCTCAGTAATTAAAACAGTCATGTAAATAAAATGTGAATAGCATATATGTATAAAAGGATGATAAAAATTTCTTTGCATTCCCACAGGTTCCTGAATGGTGGGTAATTTATTTAACAGTGATATTTTTAATTAAAAAAATATGTGATTATTTCCGAGATTATTTCATATTATCAAATACCTATTTAGTCTTTGCTAATAGTTACTATTTTGATTTAAATATGTAGCAGAAATAAGTAAACAGAACTATATTGTTATTATTGTTGGATATATTCTTTTTGCAACAGAAGAATTAATAATAGCTTATTGATCCTAATATTGTTATATTGTTATATCATTTAGTGAAATATATAATTCCTTCAGTCAACGTTTACCGAGACGTTTGCCTATAATTATTAAATAACCTATTGTATTTTAAATGTTTTAATATTTTACCTGTTTTATGTGCATATCTCGGTATATATTAACTACTTTTTTAATAAACTTTTACATACCTAAACTACTTTTTAATGTAGTATGATAATGTTGTAACTTTTTAAAATATTCATAACGATTTGCAAAGAACAGATTCTATAGGTACCTAATACACTTTTTTTATTTTATCGTAGTATATTTAAAGAAGTTCGATCGAGAGTTCGATTTTATTTGAGAAAAATGTTATTATAATTTGAAAGAAAAAAATGTCAACAATGAATACATCCAAAAATGGACTTTTGACTGGCCTCTATTGAATTAATTGATTTAATATTAAAAAAATTACAATGTTATTAAAAAGATTATATTGTTTCTACAAAGTTTTAAAAAACTACGTAATGACTGATTTTCACTGATTTTCACTCGGATTTTCACTAAACTGACATTACATAAAAAACAAATAAAAAATTATCGTTATATTATGTTAGGTTTATTACGAGGTTTATTAATTAAAAATTATTGTTCGTTGATTGCTTGTCCGGTTCGAAATTAACTTAAAACATTTAACTATCAAATTAAATAAATTAAGAGATTTCATTTACTTTTAGACTCAGAAAGAAATGAATATTTACAAGTACAAAGTACAAACTTATATAAAAGAACATTAGGCCTACAGGTTGTCCCACGTAAGAGTCTCACTCGATCTCCTGGCTTTATTATTGGACTAAAATGAAAAAACTAAATCTATTCTCAGGAATTTTTTTTATGAGGAATCCGATTCTAAGGTCGAATAAGCGACAGGACAGGACCTCTAATATACCAAGTATTGTCAAAAAAACAATTTTCCTAATTTTTTTGCCCTGTATATTAATACGGAAATCGATATGGTATATTATTGTGGTTATAAAGTCATATGCCATTCATAAATCTAACTTCCGGTTTAGCCGGAAATTGCTAACATCCGATAAAATTTTGGCAGAATTATGAAATAATTGAAAAGTAGCCAATTTCCTGATTTCAAAAATATATAAGTACCACATGTCCATTATCGAGTCCATTATTTGTAGTAATTTTCGAATTTTCTTTTTCTTTAGTTTCAAGTTTTTTGCGTGAAATTTTAGAAAAGTATTAGAATTAGCCTCGGAATTAGCTTATTTTATTACTTTATCACATTGTGTTGCCAATTTTTCGAAAACTACTACTACTACTACTTTTCAATTATTTCATAATATACAGGTTGTCGCCAAAATGTTGTCAGGTGTTAGCTATTTCCGGCTAAACCGGAAATTAGATGTATGAGTGACATATGCCTTAATAATCAAATCACAATAATATACCAGGCATATCGATTTCCGTAACAATACACACGGTGAAAAAAATTTGAAAAATCGGTTTTTTGACAATACCTCGTATATCAGAGGTCCCATCGCTTATTCGACCTACAATCGGATTCCTCCTCGAATTCCTCATAAAAAAGTACCTACATGAGAATAGATTTTGGTTTTTCATTTTAGCCCAATAATAAAGCCAGGATATCGAGTGAGGCTCTTAATTACGTGGGACACCCTGTATACAATGGCCATAATGCTAGAATAAAAAGTTCAAGTCTTCATAGTATCATAGTAGACTTTGGCAATTAAAGTCTTAAGTGTATGCTACTCGGTATGCTATATGTTACAAAGATTAAGTACCAGGCTCGCTACCAGGATATATGAATAACTCGAAGAATAATATTACATAGGTACAGGGACAATATTATATTCCGTGGAAATGCAGTTATCGTGGGTTCCTGGGATCAAAATAAATAGATTATTCCAAATTGCTTCCTTTCGCCGCTACAGGGCATCAAAGTTGGTTAAACATTTAAGTTTATTCCGAATAACTTCTGTATGATTGGAATGAAATTAAGTATAATGTCTCTACAACGACTTTATTTTATGATATTCTGAGTTCATTAAATTCACAGAAGGGCGAAAACTACCCCAACCCTTAGGCAATCTGCTAATAAACTTTTTTTAGGGCTGATACGATTTATTCAATTTTTTTACTTTTTTTATTAAAAAGATATTTTTCCACTCTTGTAAAATTTTTGTATCTGTAATAGTTTTGGCAGAAGCAATTTTTTCAGTCGGATATATTACAAAAATTATAACAATGCAGTCTAATTACAGACATTACATTACATTTTTCTTTCACAATACTTAATTGTTGAAAGATGACCACCTTTTTTCATTGTTGAAGAGATAAAAAATGTGTTATTTGTAATGTTTTTCCTATTTTTCTTTATAGAAAAACCGAGAAAAAAACAGAGTAAGCTATTTGTAATATTTTTCTGTATAAAAAAACAGAGTAAGCTAAAATGTCAGATGAAACAAATAATTACACAGGCACACAAAAAAAAGTGGAATTGCTCCATCACCCTCCAGTTTTTTTAAAATTGTGGCCCATACAGAGGAATTTTATTAAGGGTTCTCCACTCTTAATAAAATAAATTTTGATATAATAAAAATAGAATAACATTATTCTTTTTTGTTTTCCTACATTTTGTTGACACAGACAATATAGTGACTATTATCCGAGTCACAATCTGATAAATAATATTATGTGAGATAAGGGTAAGCATTTGCAGTCTACATAAACAAAATTGATGTAGATATTTCTTTAGTTGAAAACGCGAAACAAAAGGGTAGACAATCATGAATTATTTTGAATTTTAACGACCGTTGTGTGAATAAATAAATAAATAACTAATGATGTTCAACATTATACCTACTTACTATTCGCAGGCAGTCGACTATTATTATTGTATAGGATGATGCTGTTCGCAGTTGGCTAATTTTATTATACAAACGTTACAAGTCTGCTCAGACCGTGAGCCAAAATTTGTACACCAAACTCCCTTTTTGTAGTAAACTTCTTTAAGTTCCACGAATCTTCTTTGGACTTCCTACAAACTTTCTAAAAAAGAAAAATACACTGCCACGACCGTGAAGCGAACCCGGAACATTAATATTTTAAACTGATATACCTAGTTTAAATTAAATTATTTTGGTTGGTTCGGCCATAAGCCATAATAAACACCCTCTGTCAGACAGTACTTACAAGTATATAAGTACAGCGCCAAAATCAAAAATGGTTTTATTTTCATTAATTTTAACGATACATATATAGTTCGATCCATCTGAATAAGAGCAAAAATGCTGCAAGTTCAGATAACTCGCATTCGTTCGTAAGAGACGAGTCGAAATACAACGATTTCCAATACACCATGGCATGGTTAAACAGCCTTTGGTCGAGAAGCGTACAGCGCTATTACTCATTTTGCTCTAAGAAGCAATACGACTTTGCAAACCCAAAATATTTATTTATTCTTAGAAAAATATTATAATTTGCAAAAAATAAAGCGAAATGAAGCAAATTATTAAATGATATTATCTGAGTAATACGATGAAGCCAAATATGGGAGCTATTTGGAGATATACTTGGACCTGTAAAATTACTTGTTATAAATGGAACCCCCTCTTAACTTCGTTATTTTTTGAGATAAGAAAAAAAATTTAAACAAAAGTTTTAGGGCATTCTATGAATTTTCTTGCTACCATATTCAATAGTATACTGGGTGCCTCATAAAAGCCGGACAAACCAAATTCATGTTTTTTAAATGGAACACCCTGTATATTTTTGAATAGTCCTCGTTTTCCTGATTTCAAAAATGTATAATTTGTTGACATTTACTGTGACCATTTTCGATATACAGCGGCTGCTATTTGCATAAAAATCGAATGAAAAACAGTATGACATGATTTTTCAAAAACAAAAGGTTATAGAAAATGTATTGATGAAAATTGGGGACAAGTTGAAAATTTATAACAATAATTTTTTTATCTTTGGTATGTACAGAATCTTGTTATTAATAAAAATTTCGTACTGTTTTTGAAACAAAAGTTTTAGGGCATTCTATGAATTATTTTTTAACCATATATAATAGTATACAGGGTGCCTCATAAAATCGGCACAAAGCAATCTTTTTTTTAACGGAACACCTTGTGTATTTTTGCGTAGTATGAAAGTCCTCGTTTTCCCAATTTTAAAAATGTGTAATATGTTGACGTTTACTATTATATCTATGCATAATTATTATTGGTTAGATCCGAGGTTAGATCAATATTTCAGTTTTGCAATAAACAATAACAGTACGGAATTTTTATTAATAACAAGATTCTATATATACCAAAGTTTAAAAAATTATTGTTATAAATTTTCAACATGTTCCCAATTTTCATCAATACATTTTCTATAGGTAACTTTTTGTTTTTGAAAATCATGTCATCCTACTGTTTTTCATTCTTTTTTTATGTAAATAGCAGCCGCTGTATATCGAAAATGGCCACAATAAATGTCAACATATTATACATTTTTGAAATCAGGAAAACGAGGACTTTCATAATATTCAGAAATATACAGGGTGTTCCATTTAAAAACATAAATTTGGTTTGTCCGGCTTTTATGAGGCACCCTGTATACTATTGAATATGGTAGCAAGAAAATGTATGGAATGCCCTAAAACTTTTGTTTAAAATTTTTTTCTTATCTCAAAAAATAACGAAGTTAAGAAGGGGTTCCATTTATAACCAATAACCCTGTAAAAAAAATACACACACGTTTCTACTTGTTATTTCACGTGTTGTATTCATATGTTTTGCGATGTCGGTCGGTCGGTCGAATGGTGAGCGCGTTCTGCCACAGTTCACAAAACAACACTTCATGCCTAAGCCATCGAAACACGCGGTACCGTTCCCGATACTAAATAATTTATATCTTTCGCTAGAATACTCCGATTGTAAAAATTCTTTCACCAAAATTAAATTTCAACTTTCTACTACAATACCGCTCACATAACCGATATAATATCTCTAGAAATAGAAAAAGTACCTCGATGCTACATTTTTATCTACAATATTTCTGCACCCCCGCGTACTTTATTTTTTTCTTGGAAGATCAATAACCAAAATACTATTTTAACGCTGCTATCGTAGTCGCCATACATCATGTAACCTCCGTCTAAAATTTGATCCCTGTAGGTTTGATAGTTTTGGAGATTGAAAAATTTTAAATATCGTGTATCGCCGAAAAGGGGTGAAAAATTAATATAGGGGATGAACGCAAGCTCATATCGCGAATCGCCCTCCGGAAATGGATTCGGCAAAAAAATTTACATAACATAGACCTAATTTTAAAAATATATGTCCAAAAGTTGCATAGGACTGAAAGTAAACGGTCTCTGGATCCCTGACTAAGCAGTAGTGCACCAAGAACGATACACATATTATAGTCGTTGGTCGAGTCGTTGGTAGTGCACCAAGTTTCACCATATTTAGTAACCAAAGAGCAAATAAGAATTACTCTTTGATAACACCTAGAGAAGCAAGGAGATTAAGATATTAATTAGAAATATCATTTCTGATGATAGTATTTATATTTACATATATGTAGGTATCTTCCTCAATTATTTCCGAGATTATTTCTAACATTTGAGATGAGTTATTTGTTAAGAAACCTTTAAAGTAGTCAAGGATTTGCAATTTGTCAAGGTTATATCAAATTTAATACCTACTTTTATATTGAAAATTTGTTCTTGAAAAAGTGATAAGTATATCATAAAATGTTTAATTGTACAAGAAATATTATTATTATAGGTAGATTTGCCTGGAAAAAATACAGGAGTTTTGAAAATTTGTAGATTGGCGCAAATTTATGACCTAAATAAAATATTTTCGAAAATATTAAAGTTGCGCAGCCATATTGTAAAAATGGCGCCAAAAATCAGTTTTTTAGCCATATCTCCTTTCCAGTACCCCTAGGTTAAAAATTGTTATAAAAAAAATTTAATATATATTACTTATATTCTTTGTTGAACAGTATAGAGGTATTCTGTATGAGGCAACCAAAAGGCTTTGAGGAATCTGGAAATTTGTTATATTTGAGTGGACACACCGAGGGACACACCCCCATAAATATTTTATTTATGGATAGATTTTAACCGGACTTTTTTTAAGTTGTAGATCTCTGAAAGTTATATTTTGTAGCCACATGAGGTTTTTGAAAAAAGAAATTTTGGCCTGCTGTAATTTATTTTATAGGAGCCAATCATCAGGATATCATGTCAGCGATTTTTTTATTGACAAACTGAATACATCATGATGTTCAGCGCCCTCTGAAACATATTTGTGCTGAGTTTCATGCAAAAATATTTACTCGTTTATTTTTGATGGAATAGCAAAGTTTTTAGGGAAGAGAGTTGTAATTACCTCTTTTTGAGATAGCATGCAATAAACTGACAAAACGAATGAAAATCATTTTCAAAAATGAGTGACAATGTTTACTTAACGTAGGTAATTATTTGCATGGTTTCCTGATTTTTAACTCCTATAAAATATATAAAATTTTTTTTTCAAAAAGCAGGTGGTGTGGAAACGAGTATAAGTTATAATTCGAGTTATAATTATTCATTTCAATGTTTCTTGGGTTTATAGGTTCGAAATAAAAGTAATTATGTTTTAATACATAATTTATTAAACACAGGAACAATAAATATGTTGACGTTTCGCTGACGATTATCAGCTTTTTCAAAACTAAGTTAAAGACTAGACAATCTTACTATAATAGACTTTGTTATTGTAAAACATATTACATATTGTTTATATATATATGTATGTTCTGTTTTTGGGTATTTATAACTGTATTGTATCTATACGATATAGTAAGCTATTTTTATTTTTAATATTTTCTATTGCTCACGTACAACGTATGATTAAGACTGATATTATAATAAATTGAAGATAAACAATATCAAGCAATTTATGTATGCTGTTAAGGAAGCATCTCGGGAAGCATTGTACAATTTTACTGAAACCCCCCTATTTTATATTAGGTAATATAACTCTCAAAATATTGATCCCACAAAAAAATTATTTATACAAAACTTGTAGAGAATCTCCTTATCTACATTCTTATAATGGCGACTTTTTGTCTAGGAGGTACTGGAAGACAGATATGGTCAAGAAAACTGATTTTGGATGCCATTTTTTCAATATGGCGGCGCTAGCGGTGGCTTGCCAAGGTCGCAAATAATGTATGTAGCTAAGGTACACATGTACTTAACTGCCAAGTTTCAAAACTCTTGTATTTTTTTCTAGCCTACACGTTCATTTTAAAACCATGTTGATGAAGATCTTCTCGTATAATAATCTGGGGTTTTCTACAGCGTAATGGTGAAAATTTTGCTGATTGCCTCTGTGAGTAATCGAAAATGATGATTGATCTGTAAATACAACATTAAAAAAAAAATCTGAATCCGCTTGATTTTTTATCAACGTCCAATCACAAAATGCAAACCGTTTTGACAATCCCGATCCGATATTGATTACTGTATTTAAAGATGATTGGAAAATATATTTTGTTTCTTGACGAAAATCCATTATAGTACAGAAACATTTTTAATTGAAGAGAGAAGAAAAAAAAAGCAAACAAAGCTTTCCAATTATAATCCTTTTTATTTCTGTACACAATATTTGTTTTATCCCTGTACAGAAATAAAAAGGATTATAATTGGAAAGCTTTGTTTGCTTTTTTTTCTTATCTCTTCAATTAAATATATTTTGTATTAATTTTACCCGATTTTACCTAACAAAAATATTTGATGTATGAATTTTGTATATTATCTATAGACTATAAATCAAATACTGGTATCTGATATTTATTCGTGAGTGTCTGGCAACATCAAATTCAGGATATAAACCAAATAAAAGACGAGTACGGGCGCCTCCTACGTGACTGCCAAACTTTTAAAGAACTATTATTATAATAAATCAACGGTAGTGGAGTAGTTAAATGAACAGTACAGATAGAGCTGCATCAATTACTACTATCTGCAAGAAAACAAACGAGAGCAATTGCTGGCTTTGAATCAAATGGTCTGAAACTCCCAAATTTATTGGTGTTATTCTTCCTCTCCTGGTTGGTGGTACAAACTATAAGACCTCTCGTCAGATGATTTACATGATTTTTCACAATTTAATCATTTACTGTATAATACTATTTATACATTATTACATTACGAATTCTATAAAGTTAGTTGTCGAATTTATTGAATTTACTCGTTTCGTTAGCTAACTACATTTTGATGAGTTAATAATTCGAAACCACTTAGGTCTTTTGCATTTTCTTTGGTTTGCTTTTAATAGCAATGTAAATTTAATACATTTGATGTGTGGATTCCTAGGTTTTCGGTCATGTGAGAAAATAAAAAAAAATATTTTCATTTACGAAGGTAGATATAGCCAAAGAAAACACGTTTCCATAAAAATTTAATATTCAAAATAAATATTTAATTATCTTGCAGCAAGTGAAATAATTTTTTTATTATCAGCAATGTCATGAACAATATTGTTGTATATATAGGTATTGTTTATACAACTAGATAGAGGCTTGTCGAGATAAAAAAACTTCCAGGATAATGAATTCAGTAGGTGCGTGGAGGTACTGATGTTACCGCCAAGGTTAATGTTAAATATAATCTAATCAGTTTAATAAATTTGTCTCGAAATTTGTTTTCGATTTCAAATGGTATGACATGACGTTGGAGTGCAATGGCAAGGTACATCAATTTTTTTAATTAAACCGTTTACAGTGAATCTTGAATCTATAGATACATATTCCTATTCCGCCCTTTGTGTGCGTGCGATTTTATTTGTGGTACATGCTTCTGTAGTTGTTTAAGCATTTTAATCTCAATTTCTAAGTGACAGTTCCTTATTCACAAAATAGTTTTGTCTGTTTATTATTGGAGTATTTCTTTCTGACTTTTTTATCGTAATTTAAGGGTGTTTCTTTGTCGTCGTTCGCAGTATATTTTTGTTTCTTCAGTGTTTGCTTTCAGGATGCACCAAGGTATATTGATGTTGTATTAACATGTGGCATCGAGTTGTTGATATTTGTATATGAATCTGTTGTATTTAAAACAAGTATATGCACCATATGCGAGTTGTAATAATAGAGTTTAATTAATTCTAGTGTGCTCTGGGGAACAAATTCGATTCTCAAAGTGTTTTATCAGTTCCATTATTTAGTTTCGGCCTTGGTTTGTGATGTGTTAGTCAGTAGTTCATAATAATAATAGTTCATAGTTGTGTTTTTTTAGGGTGAATACTGAATATGGCTCATTTTTTTGTATGTAGGTATATCTGTTTTTTGACCCCAACAATTTTCTGTACTATTTACTGCAAACTGCTCGATGATCATATTGTATTAGTCGACGTTTCGACCTAGTGGTGCATAATTTCATACTCAGAGGATACAGCTAGTTAATGATAAATTTTGGTGGATAGACTTATTTTTTACATACAGTCACTCAAGTACCTAATTCAAACATATGATTATATTATCTCTGCACATCTGCTGTATTAAATAATGCTTTAGATAAGAAATAATGAAATATGGTATATTTCCATGAGCATTAAACACGTAAAACAAATTTAGCTTTATTTTTATCTCTGAAACTATTGTCGACGATAAGGTCTTCGATAATATTTATTAAATTATACCTAGGTTGTTTATGCTTTATACAAGCATGTTGTGTTGTGTTATGATTAGGTCTGTGTGTTTGCCGGTGAAAACTGCGCGTTGAACTATTAACATGAAAGACGTTGTGTGTGGTCGTTGTAATCAGGTCATAGCACCTCGAAGAATTAAACTGTCTTGCAGTGGTTTCTGCGGTAAATTCTATCATCTGCCCTGCACCGATGTCCCTCTGGAATTGTATTATTCTGTTTCTAAGTATCCCTCCTTTACCTGGAGATGCAATGCGTGTTGTAGGAAATTGCAGGTTTGTACTCCTCGTGGCGATGTTTTCGTGGAAAAAATTAAGAATATCGTTAAAGAGATGGAGGAGAAGTTCAATACATTCAAAAGGGAAGTTATACAAACTTCTATCAGCAAATATAAAGAATTTGTTATTGACAAGAGCAGTGCTGTTTCCGATATTGATAAAACTAAAGATGGCGGAGTCTTAAGGGGAAGAAAGCATAAATTACCTCTTACAATTGAGGATAGGAGGAAACGGAAGAAAACAAAGAACGTAAGCTTATTAAATATGCTTATATTAGTTACATGTTTTCTTTTAAAACGTGATTATAGAAAATAAATATATAAGATTATGGAAGATAATGCAACGTTCTTATAATTTTTGAACTAATCAAAATTGAACATCTATCATAGAAGATAAAATACCAAAATTTAAGTTGATTCCAGATATCATAAAGACGGTGGTACTTAGTTTTAAATGGAAGGACGGGGTCAGTGATCCCTCATTTTAAAAGTGGGATTGAGGTTAGTATAATTCAGGATTTTCTGACAATTAATCGATTCAAATTAAAGTGGTTGTGCTTTGAATCAGGAATCGACAACTTTTTGGGCGAACAATAATAATTTATATTATTTCTAGTTTCAGGGATGACTGATAAATATTTTTTTAATTTTTATTTATGTAATATTTTAATGGTATTTTACAACAATTAAAAAATTATAATATTCAACCAGAAACAATAACTAAAAATAATACAGTAGCAACAGTTGCACTTTTGGTAGTTCCGAAGGGTGCATTTTATCTTTGACTTAATTTTGATTATATCCAAAATATTCCATTTGGATCGAAATTTTGTTTAATCAACATTTTTCACAGAGTAGAATTACCGAGAAATATTTTTTCGTATCGGTTCACAATTTTGAACTTGCGTGAAAAACACTCGTTTGAGTTTAAAGCAAATTGATATTGATGTGAATAATATGAGGAACCCGATTTACCTAAGATACATCTGGTTTCAGTGACGAATGTACTATTTTTATAGGACTGCCAATGTCAGAAAATGCGGTGGAGAAAACCCTCGTGCTTTTGGTGAGAGCATTATACTTAAGCCTCACAAAAGTCAATGCATAGCCATGGATTTTGCATAAAGAACTTTCCACTGTAATTTATACCTGGAAGTGTTACCCCTATTTATCCTTTATTGATTGAGATTGTGAAAAGAATTTCCACGCAGCATACTTACCTTGATACCTATACCCACATATATGTAGGTCGATTGATCGATGTAACATTTATTTATACAAGTCTTAATCCTATAATCATATAAAGAGATCCGACTGTTAGTCCAGGCATTCGGCAACTAACCAAAACAAGAAAAACATTCTGTTGAGTTGAGATAATTGTTTTTTTTTTAAATATAAAATAATCAACAATAGTCAAATATCCTCGCAAATATCCTTTTCGCATTCACATCCTAAACTAAACTAATGTGGCCAATAAAGCCTAAATAATAATAATACACAAGCTACTCGGTCAATATGTGTACCCACGGAGGGATGAAACCTGAACTGCTCTCGGAAGTGAAGATCATACCGGCAAACGTATAATAAATAAATTAAGTACGTACACTGAAAACCAAAATTAACGCACCATCCAAAATGTGCCATGATTTTGAATTTGATTTTTTTCTAAACCGTGTGTCTGATTTTAATGTTTTTTTTCGTTTTGTAGGTTAACTTTTCTGAAATATATAGCCGTGCCGATTTTAAGTAAAAATGGTTTTTTCTCTAAATATAGGGCGTAACTATAAAGCTCTGTTTTTTTCTTTTTTTTTTCAAAAATTGCAAACCCCTGTGGGAATTGCCAGCGGCAAAATTAAATTCCAGTTCAGAAGTAGCTTCATCTTTTCTTAACATTTAAGTTTCTTTTATCTTTGCTATTAAAAGAGATATACCAAGTGAGGAAAAAATAAAAAATTTTTGGTTCTTGGATGCCATTTTTTTAATTAACCGATTTGAATAAACTTGGCGTCATTAGATAGGCAATTTAGTGTTTTACAAAATCTATAGTTCAAAATGGTAGACATAACATGAAAAAATCAAAATGGCAGATACCTTTAAAAAATTATGTTTTTCTATCCTCGTTCTTTATTAAAATCTGATTAAACCTTGAAGCAGATTTTGATATATTATCTGCCGAACACGCGATGACGAGCGCGATGATAACAGACTATATCCTACAACATATAAATATTCATTATTTAAACATTTTTGATAAGATTATAATATGTATGTACATGTAAATACTTAAGAATAATTATTATAGAAATAGATTGATCATTGGTTGTTCCTATCTTCACGGGATTTTTTCCTATCTAATTAATATGGACGTCACATGACGTCCAATTAGGCGTCATAATTCACTTTAACTTTAGTTTAAGTAAATATCATTTAAGGCGCCCGTTATTTTTGAAATATCACAACACCGAACCACCGACCAGTTTCGCCCGCCGCGCCGGGGAGATGGTTGAATTTCTCCTTTTCGGAAAATTAATTTTTGGCGGCGTTTCGTTCATGTTTAAAACTATAATGTATCTGTAGAATCATTATTTGTTGTACCAGTATTACCTTCTGTCATTGGAGTAAAGGAATAGTATACAGAGGCGCAATTGAGCAGGTTTCGAAATTTTAGTATTGTATTTTTTGCCAATCATGATTGCCATCAATTTTTAGCGAGATTTTTAGGGCTACGGGAAGGTATTTGTAATTTGGCTGCATAGATCTAAAAATTGAAGACAATCCTGAAGCTATTGGCAAAAAAATACAATATTAAAATTTCGAATTCGGTTGCGGCTCTTTCTTGTTTACGCAATGCTTCTGTTAAAATGTATTTTAATTGTATTAGTAATAATGAAAACAACAGTTAACAAGTATTTATTGGACAACAAAAAAGCTGTTCTTTTGTAAAAAAATCACATGAATGATCCATTTCATAATTTATGAAAGATCAAGTATGTTCAGGGTGATTCCTATAACGTTCTCACCCTAATTTTTTGGTTTATCTCTGGAAATAAAATAAAAATATTTAAAGTAAATTATATAGTATTTTTCCAAGGATTTCGAAAATATCAACAAAAAAACAATTGAGAATCAAATAAAAGTGGAAAAAACAAAGCAATGTTTTTTTAAATTTTGAAAAAAGATTTAAATTCTCTTTCCAAAAATATAACATAACATATATATTTATCTTATTTAATAATAGTATATTCTGTAATGAGTTTGGAATGAAGCATATTCTGCGAGAGCGGAAGTTTGTCACCCGAGCGAAAGCGAGGGGGACGGTCCGCGAGCGCAGAATATGCCATTCCAAACGAATTACAGACTATACTTTTTCTACGCCTATAATTTAATTAATTATTAATCTACTTACATTTAACTTGTTTTGTGCAACGGGCGCAACGGCCTTTTAAGGTTAACTGTCAATAGAAACGTCAACTGTCAGCAGAAACGCAAACAGTATTACTACTTCTAGATGGCGCAACCCATGCTTGTTATATACTCTTGTTATACATTTTAGGCATGTAATGATATTACATATCACTCACTGGAATATAGGTCATTCCTTATTTAAAATCGACATCATAATGCTCATATTACATAATAGGCGTAGAAAAAATACTAATAATAATTGAAATAATTTATCCAAATAAATTTAATTTTATTTAAATTTATTAAAGGAAATAACATCAAATCAAGCAAGTAACATCAAATATCTTAACGATCAAATAACATTTATATTTAAAGGAACTGTATATAGTATATCGTTTATACAGGGTGTCCCATGACATGACGGCCATAGTTTGAGGGTATGTTCGTTGCAAAAGCAATTTCAAGTCAGAAATGTCTAATGAACATACGTATGCCCTCTAAACTCAATCGATTATCACTTATTAAATAATATTCTAAATCTGTTTTTTCTTCTGCCGAGTAAGGAATCAACGTAATGAGTTGTACACCAAACTATTTAAGTGACAACTCAAAAAACTTCCTAAGCCAACTCGGTGTTAAATTATTTTAATTATTGTCAGTATTTTACTAAATATGCGAAGGTAAAATATTTGTTATGTTATATTTTTGGAAAGATAATTTAAATCTTTTTCCAAAATTGTAAAAATATACAGGGCATTCCATTAAAAAAACATTGCTTTGTTTTTTCTCATTTTTATTTGTCTTTCAATTATTGTTTTTTGTTGATATTTTCAAAATCCTTGGAAAAAATACTATAAGTTACGTATCTGTTAAAAAATTAATTAATTGATTAATTCACAAACACCATTACATTACTATTGATAGCGAAATTTGATACATTAGCATTCAATACTTTAACAACTTTTCAGTTTTCTTAGAACTGCCTCTCAAATCACTGTAACCCCCGGAAAATCCTACGGTTTTGTGCAGCAGGTTGTTAAAGGACTAGAAAGAGTTTTTCCTATTTCCAGGAGAAAAAAAATCGTGTTTGTTTTTAAATCCGAAAAAATTAATGTGAAAACAGGTGATCACTTAAAAATCAGGAGAAACTGTGGGCAATTCCATCAGACATAATTAAAATGAACTGTATTTCGAGAGTAATAGACTCGGTAATAGATATAATGATTTTTAATCTGAACCAAAAATATCTCTAAAACAAAAAAGTTGAGCCAAAAACCTACAGTTATAATACTTAATGTTTCTTTTTCCTTTAGAAGTAGTATGATTTATCTAAAGTACTAGTCAAATGAATGGTGCTCGAAGTTTTGGAAATTTCAGATTACCATCAATACGAAATCAATCTAAATCGATTTTATATGTCTAACTAAGTATTTCGATACATGTACATAATTGTTTTAAAGTATACAATTTAATTTTACAGTTAAGTTAAGTTATTAATAAACAATAAACAACCCGCCACGCTTACGTACATTTATTGTTAACACTTTCCCGATAGACGATATGACGTCACCGTATTTGCTATAATTTGTGATCAATCCCTTTTCAGTGGGTCGCACTGATTGATTAGGAGAATTGGTTCGGACCCAATAGTTGATTAAAAGGGTGGACACGTTTTTCTAATAAAAAAATTAATTCCGCTTTGTTTGCCGTGTCTATTTTTAGCATATTTTTTATGTTACTTGCGTGCACATACTCTTTCAATAATATAACTAATGTCTGTCTGACTCGCCACCACTAGTGATTATGAATACACGAATAATAGATATGTCTGTAAGGCAAAAAAATAAATAGCAAAACGCATTGCCTCCTAAAATTAATGCGATGATTGAAGTTTCTATTCAGCTTCCACGACAACGAGGATCGAATAATCTGTCAAATAGTTCGGTATAATTTAATTTTAGTTAAAATATTAGCTTTGAATACTGAAGGAAATTTCCAAAGTGACCTACTTGCTTTAAATACTTTAAATTTTCTCTTCTCTTCTCTCCTCTCCTCTCCTCTCCTCTCCTCTCCCCTCCTCTCCTCTCCTCTCCTCTCCTCTCGTCTCGTCTCGTCTCGTCTCGTCTCTTCTCTTCTCTCGTCTCTTCTCTTCTCTCGTCTCTCGTCTTTTCTCTCGCCTCTTCTCTTCTCTCGTCTCTTCTCTTCTCTCGTCTCTTCTCTTCTCTCGTCTCTTCTCTTCTCTCGTCTCGTCTCTTCTCTTCTCTTCTCTCGTCTCTTCTCTTCTCTCGTCTCTTCTCTTCTCTCGTATCTTCTCTTCTCTCGTCTCTTCTCTTCTCTCGTCTCTTCTCTTCTCTCGTCTCTTCTCTTCTCTCGTCTCTTCTCTCGTCTCTTCTCTTCTCTCGTCTCTTCTCTTCTCTTCTCTCGTCTCTTCTCTTCTCTCGTCTCTTCTCTTCTCTCGTCTCTTCTCTTCTCTCGTCTCTTCTCTTCTCTCGTCTCTTCTCTTCTCTCGTATCTTCTCTTCTCTCGTATCTTCTCTTCTCTCGTCTCGTCTATTCTCTTCTCTCGTCTCTTCTCTTCTCTCGTCTCTTCTCTTCTCTCGTCTCTTCTCTTCTCTCGTATCTTCTCTTCTCTCGTCTCTTCTCTTCTCTTCTGAATGTTGAATCAAATGATCAAAGTGATTTCAAATATCTAGCAGAACACTGAACATTTTTATGCTATTCATTCCCCAGTATATAAATGTGTGAAAAAACTTGTCTGCATTGAAAATAAATAAATATAGAAAGCTATAAGGTGATCCTTATTTATACTTACCTACCTAATTACTTTTTGTAAATTTTATTCGTCCCAACGCAACCCCCAGAACTATTCCAATTAATAAAAAAAATGATGCCTGCAAAAGATGAAAAGGTGCCACCACCAGTTGCCTATTTCAATGTCATATTCTTGGAAATGTATCTCTGCAATAGGGGTGGGTTTCTACTTACGTTCGCGGAAGCGTTTGGACAAAATGTGCATGATTTAATGATAAACAGATCCTTTATTCATCACTGTAGAGAACGTCTACGTAAAGAACGAACTGGGACAAGAGTACAATAGTTTTTTGACAAGAAATGAAGAATAAAAACAAATCGACCAAATTGTAAAATATTATATAACGTGGTTTCCCGACTTGAAGAAAGAGATCTTCCCAAAAACTATAATCATGTGTTGACTTATCATGAATAAAAGTTATCAAACATTTTTTTTAATTTTTCTTCATTAAAAACCTTCTGGCTAGTACAAACTTTAAAAAAAAAAACATATATCCATTTTATTAGAATTTACTGGGATCTCCCAAAATTAAGGGCTGGGCACGTTCTCCCGATGTCCGATTGAGCCCAAATTTTGCGGGAAACATTTTTTTACTAATTGAAATCAATTCAGTAGGAGTTGGTACAAAAAAAACAAAAAGAAAAATCGGACCGTAAAGACCACTCTAATAAAGCAAACATTTCAGAAAATGTTAAGTTATAACTTAGGATTAAACTGTCTGGTATTAAACTTAACGCTTAACAGCTCACTGGTGTAAACCGTGCACTCAAAAAGTAGTCAATATTTGTGGGCCTTCCTCAAAAATCTGTTATGGAGTCTAATTGTTCGCCGTACAAATGCAAAAAGTCCGTGAAGTGACAATGTATTTGTTGCATCGAGAACAACGAATGGTGCAGATTCTGCTTCTAAAAGTTAATGGTGGTATCATTTATTCTAATATTTTTTATTTTATCTTCCCATCACAAAATTCGAGAGTACCTAATGAACGAACACATACTAAACCGTACGACGTTTTATGAGAATATCAGTCACATTATTTAGTTAAGTTAAAAAAATAATTCCCAAGACCGTTTCGAAGTAAATGTATCAGGTATCTTTTTTGACTTCGGAAACAACCGAATTTTTCACCCGATGTTAGAACAGTTCCGAAAAGTTCAGACTCAGTCTAATGGTCTAATGTAGAAAAGGGTTACCTATTAAAAACTTTTTGTGAAAATCAGATCAACACAGTTTTTGGCTCGGTTTTTGGGGTTCCAATATGAGCTTTTGGAGGGCATATGACATTGAAATTTCAAAAAGAACAAATCAGTTACTTAGAACAACTTACAAGTTAAATCTGAATCTGTAGAGTAGGTAACCTACTTTAGAAATGAAGTTGAGCTCGAACTGAAATCGCTCCCACAAATTCGCCAAGTTTGTGTATGAACTGTCAACATTGGACGCATTCAGCAGACTCAGCTGTTGTACAACTGTTGAGTAGCAATTAAAAAAATTAGAATTCAACGTCAGTTGTGAATGACTGAATGATTCTTTTTGAAAAAACCTTCTGAGGATATGCTGTTCAAATTTTAAGAAATTTCTTTATTTCTTTATAACGTTATGCATTGTATCACCAAATTATCATGTTCATGTTCTGTACACAAGCCTAATGAACATACCAAAATTGATATTTTTCCGTCCATAATTTTTTTTTTTTTTTTGATAATTGCATTAATAGTGCGCCTCGTCTAGGCTGTTAAGGGAA
Source organism: Rhagium mordax (assembly GCA_963680705.1). Lineage (NCBI taxonomy): Eukaryota > Metazoa > Arthropoda > Insecta > Coleoptera > Cerambycidae > Rhagium > Rhagium mordax. Next base: position 23,097,167 of record OY796657.1, on the reverse strand, counting down.
ATAATCCTCTGTCGACGTCTAAGCGTTTGTGACCTGGTCCACATTTAATTTGTTAACCGACTTTGTCTCGTATTTTTCCAAAAGAAGTGTACTACCTATTTGTTTGTCCTTTTATTCTACCATAACTTAAAGAAAGAATAAATGACTAAACCGATTACGATGAAACTTTCTCCATAAAAATTAGCTGGTTTTATGAGAACATTAATTTATTTTCAGTTGAAAATGTTGGAAATTCCTAAATCATCACAACTTTCGAACGTCTCTCTTGGAGCAAAAGGTCTAAGTATAGAAAATTCAATAGCAGTTCTGAAATTATACAAAATGTCATTTTAAATTTTTACAATATAATATGGTCAAAATTCTAGGAGTTTACACTTAATACATACATAGGCGCCAGGGTGTCCGTTTTTCGACCCTCAGCATGGGGATGCTGATCGATATTCTGAAAAGAAATTTAATTTATCGTTTTTGGTCTTGAAAATATTAGAAAAAAACGAAAAATCGTGATCCTCGATTTTAATTTTTAAATTGAAAACTAATAAAACTACGTAGGTATTTTAAACGAAGACATTCCTAATGCATTTTTTTCCCGAAGAATCCGAATATGCCATTGCATTTGTCGTAACGTCTAAGATTGCAGAGAAACAACAGTCAACTTTATTTTTTCTTATGGGCGCCATTTTTTTTCACATTTTTTGGATACCTCTTTTTTTTCTGATTGCGGTGACAGTTTAGTTTTATATTTTAACCGAAATTGAACATTATCCAGTTTTGCAAAGAGTGCTTTGGAAACAAAAGCATCATTTTTGTTTTAGACAAAAAAGTTTGCTAAATGTATTCACTATGCCGAGTTTCAAAAATTAATTTAAAGAAAAAGAGCCAATAGCCTGTTACACACGGTATACTGAACCATGTAGTATTATTTTAATTTTGATCCACTTCTTTTCACCACGTTGTCTTTGTATTTCGTCTTGATTCTTCGCCCATCAATAAGCCTTTGCTTTCTTTACGCCAAGTGTAAAAGTATATTTGCCAGTCCTCTTCAATCTACATTATTATTGAAGACGGCACAAATTTGTTTTTTGGTGTTGTGTGCTTCCTTTTCCTTTATGTATGCGGTATATTATATTAATACATTTATTCTACTGATCAAAATTATTATTAGTTTATTCGAATGCGTTTTCCCAATGTGAATGTGCTTATTCCTAATTTGAAAATGATTAGTCTCAATTTGAAGTTGAAAGTACCTATAGGTAGTCTCTCAGGGCCCAGGGGTGTGTGTATTTGGCTGGAAAGGTTTAATGCATTACATGTAATTATCGATAAGATATATTTGACTTGTTTTATTCTTAAAACAAATCAAGTTAATCTGTGTGCCACAATCCTCCGGTAGATATATTAAGCCGTTAAGCATAAAACAAAGGCTTTAATTAATAAAGTATCTGTGAATATAATATAAATAAATAATCCTATGTAACATATCAATATATCTTCACATATTACTTTACCATTTTTTAAACATTTTGACAAAGGAACAGATTCTACATTGTTGCTGCTTTCGTCCTAATACGAAACAAACAAATTTTCAAATTCCAATGGTTCGCTTTAAGGATATTGAAAATTTAAGTTGCAAAAGTGCTCTTATTAAAATTATCCTGCTATCAAAAATTTGTACCCGGCAAGCAATTTGACGGTCATAACTTATCGAGAGAACGTTATAAATAATTTAAATATAATTTATAAACTTTCATTATCGTGAGGGGTTTTGCAAAATTTATAGATTTTCTGCCTTTATGAATGTAGGTATTACACGAGATCTGTGGAGAAATTTTCTATTAATCATTTGAATTCTTTTGTCACTGTAGATAAAATAATAATTGATAGTGAGTTTTAGTAATGGTTTAATTTCTTTAACATTTTTAAGCATAGGTTTTAACAAATTCCTAGGCTGTTACTTGGAAAATACCTTTAAAATATTTAGCTACATGTATACCTTAAAGCAAATCGGTTAATCTTAATTATTAACTTATTCTTTGATAATTTAGTTAAATCGCCTATGAGACATTTCTTTATGGTATGATAATTTGAAAAATCAATTATAGAGATGCTGAAGTTTTACTAATAGAGAAATTAGAATTAAAATTTAGAATAAATTGTTTTATGCGGAACGTAAACAACCGCGTGTAGAAATTCTTATACAAGTATTTGGATAGAAAATAATATTGCATATTGGTATCTCATAATGATCATAAGGGTGCGTTTAAACCAAAGGCTACATTACCGAACGAACGAACAAAATCCTTCATATAAATATGCACATTTTAGTTTAAAATCTGCAGGATCAATTTTTCGCAAATTAAAAACACGATTGAATTGTCAGTGATTGGTCGAATTTTGAACGGTACATTTTCAAAAATACAATTTTCTCTGTAACTTTTTTAAAGTGGTGTTCTCTGCGAATTCTTTGGAAGTTAATACATAATAATTTTTTATTTAGTACATGTGATAAATATATATTCATTTATCGGTTACGGCATCAAATGTGGTCAGTGGAACACCAAATAAGCAACCCAAAGCCATTGTAGAAAGCCTTTTGTGTTAGCTGTTTTAGGATAATATAAATATTGATATGTATAACGCCTACGCAAAAAAATTCCTACTAAACAAAAGAAGCACGCGCCGTGTCCTGCAAAGCTCAACTTCCATGTAGTACAACAAATAAAATATAATGCATAGTGCATAGTTTATAACCCATTATTACTTTGCTCTTGCAGATTATTTTTATTCCAGTATTGCTTTGCAAATTGTTTTTATTATTTTAGATATGTTAAGTAGGCCACTGGATAGTTACATTTATTTACATATTAACATACTGTAATTTTATATTTCTACTTCTCGCACGTGGTGCACATCATTAAAAACAAACATTTTTTTCTACCAAACTGTTTCTAGAGCTAGAGGAAGCAACTGAAAGTTGTTAATAAATAATATTCTCATTAATTCGTTCTACGTGGTTTAAATTGTTTTATTTTTTATGTAATTTGTTACATCCCTTTGTTTTATATACTTAGACCTTTTTCCTTAATTTTTAAAATTAAGTAATTAAGATTAAGGATAGAAAATTAAACTATTTTTTTCATTTTTGTTATTTTGCCTTATAATTTTTGTTATATTTCGTCGTATAATTTTTGTTTCTACTTTTTTCCTTAAAAAAAAATTATCGTCATATGCGGTCTTAGCATAGTATGCCTGGATATTCAATAAACGAGCAGCCGTTTATAGAAGGATAATGCGGCTTTGTAACTTCTGGCTTACATGTGACCACGATACGAAAATAGAAGCTGCATTTGAAAAGAAGAGCTTCAAGAGATAAGGGTATAGATCTTGGAGTAGATAGTCTGCTTTTGTCATCAAAAGCAGGTGTTTTAAGTAATAATGAGAACGACGATGAAAATATGGACGAGATTGACATACGATGAGCTCGATGCAGTTTTGAGGACTTAAAAGTCAATAATTAAGGATAAGCCAGGAGATTTTAATTTTTTTAGTAAATGTCAGGAAATTTTAATAATACACATTCTTTAAAGTCTGGTAAGAAATCGCGCATGCAATGATAACTGACTCGTGATTGGTTTAGTAGTTTCGAGTATATCTTCGTAACGCACTGTATATATGTTTTTTATATACATTTTTTATAAAGCTTAGTTTTTTGTTTTTTTTAACCTTGTAAAAAGGTTCCTTTATTTATATATCGATCAACCTGTCAAGTTACCAGGGGAAAACTAAATTAGTCATGACAGAATCTAAAGATCAAACTGACAAAACAAAGAAAATTGGTGAGAACTTTTTTAATCTCAGTATCTACAACTCTTTGACATATTCATAATGGTGATGTAAGTTTTTATTTAAACCATGCGTTATGGAAAATGGGGAAGTTCTTATTCAGAAGTGGAACGACGATAATTGAGAATCATAGTTCATAGGTACTAACTTCGACCTTCAATGCTGTGAGACCATCCAATCAAAAGAAGAAAAACTTTTTTCCCACCGGTCTAATCCTACAAGACTTACGAGGTTAAACATAAAGTATAAAGTATATTTATTCTCAAATGTTTATTTAGAGAATCGGTTTGACGAATTAAAAAAGAATAAATTTAGCAATTCCATGTGCAAAAGATCGCACTAGTAATTTTATTCAGTTCTAAATCGTTTAACTGAATATCTAAATAGGTATTTGTCAATAATGTATATTATGCGCTATTAATTTCTAAAAATGTTTCTTGTTCCGGCACTTATAGTGCAGGTAGTTTGGGGGGGGGGGGGATATGGTAGCTTTTTTCCGAGTATGTGTTTTGGGGTGCTGAATCCGAATTTCAACTTTGGCACCTCGTAAAAGTGATGCGTTCTGAGAAAATTGCGAAAAACTTTGAGTGCATATTTTTCAAGTTATAAACGAAGAACTGAAAAAATAGCATTTTTTCACAGTTTTTCACAATTTTTTCAAAGCGCATCACTTTTACAAGGTAGCAAAGTTGAAATTCGGATTCAGCGTCCCAAGAAACATACTTAAAGAACGATAGAGAAAAAAACTCCTATATTTTTTTCCTGAATTGGCGTCTTTTTTTCACCTATACAGGGTGAACCCCAACATTTGCTTCCTTTTAAGGGATGGTAGGTCCTTTAATGGTAAATCCATATACAGAAAATGAAGAAAATATTCTGTGTAGTTTTCGAGAAAAAAATTCATGAAAACATCAAATATTTTGAGAACTTTACCTTTGCAATTTTAAAGAACCTAGATAAACAAAACATGTTGTTCACATCGTACGTGACTCGTTAGAGACGTACAGTTCTCAAAAGTTCAATATAGACATTTTTATGTAAGAGAGGTCAGTTTTTCAACTTTCTTTTTTATATTTTTTGTCGTAATTCGAATTTACAAATATCAACAGAACCCCCCTTAAAAGGAAGTAAATAAGTTGGAGTTCACCCTTTATAATAAATGGATGAAAACTTAAAACAGATTTATTATACAATCTAGAAAGTATCAAAGTATCAAAATGCATTTATTTATTAAATACCTATCTGTTTGTTGAATTGAATATCTCTTTTCTTGCTTTTTTAATCACTTCTCTCCTACTCTTTGTCTATATGTTCCTTTTCCTTTTAAATTTCCCAATTTTTGCTTGGTCAACTTCTTTTTCTTCTGATTTAAAACATTTTTTACTTGTTTACGAAGGTCACTATGTAAGTACAACAAGAATAATGAAATTAGGGCTATTTCTGCAAAAAGAACAGCTGCAGTTTTTGACAAAATCCTAAATTAGCTGCCTTTTTTAAAATGACGACTATTGTACCACCTGAATGTATCAATACTCTTGACACTTTCGTCATTAACTTGACTTTACTTTATTATCTATTAACAAATGTGATAAGTTTTCACTTCCTGCTGATTTATTCTTATAAAATGTTCTGCTATTAATGTTGTTAATTACTTATGGTCGAAGTCGAAGTTTACTTGATAATCTATTTCTTAAATTATGCCTATATTCAGATGCATATATTTTTTTATAAAGTAAAGTGTTTTTATTTCAACAGATTTATATTTGAAATCATTGAAATAGTTAAATGGTTTATGTGTTTAATCTGTATGTAAATTATCGTATATTGATTAATTGAGAATGCTTTTCGTTATTTATACGCCAATATAATTATAGTGATCCCAAAAACTGTAAATACCGAGGTAAATTGCGTTACTGCACTTTAACCATGCATAAGTCCGTGTTTTATAGACTATAATATTGTTCAAGTAAAAAATTGGAACGATAGTATTTTCATTTAAAATTCGCTATTTCCAGATTTATGTTCACTTTAATGACATATTTTCCTTCATGGTTACACGAAATGCAGAAAACAAGTTTTATTCGTAGATAGTAATTACCGAGGTAATTGCATATATTTTGGAAATTGGAACTTTTCCAGGGCAACTGTTAAAACAGGTACAGGTGCTGTTGACTGTAGAGTTACGCTTTCGAATTTATTCCAACCATTAGGCCCATTGGGCAAATTTCACATCTATCAAAAAACACGATCGTTTTCCAATTCAGACTTCAGAAAATGAGAAAAATTCTAATGCTGAGATGATTCTAAACAACAGTTTTTTATACCGTTCTCGAGAAAAAAAGGCATGTGTTGCTTGATTTTAGGGGTAACTGAATACTAATCAGATCCAAAATTTCAAACCGATTCTTTTAAAATACAACCATGTTGTTGAAAGATTGAACTTTTAAATAGCAGACCCAAAGATTATTTCATACAGTAGATAGTCAAAGCCATTGTTCGTTTCATCTTTATATCTTCTTTCTTTAACAACACATGCAGAACGGATGCCAAATAACAGAAGTATTGTAGTACGAGTTAAAGTGGGATAAAGCTTAAGTTGGGGTCCATTTTTGAGCGACTAAATTAAACAATTGGTCTGGCTATCTAGTGTATACAGCGATTTTTGGTAGACCCTAGTGTCAATTTTATCTAAAAATCTTAATTATTTTGAAGAAACCTGCGCCTCCGACTTTTGTCAAAGAAAAACTCGAAGAAAAATCTTTGTTTTTTAACACGTCATATTTGTAAATCAAAGTAAAATATCCACGTGTTCAAAAATGGTTCCAAAAGGTTTTGAGGGAATACTTATGTTTGTGTACGTGTATACAGGGTGTCCACGTAGTGCGTATTTCTTCCATAACTCCTTAGCTATTGTAGATGACAAACATGTTTAAAACAAAAAAAGTTGTGTAGCAATCGACACTCCATATTCATAAAATATTTCTAGTTGTATACGTTCCATTTAGGCTGGGCAATAACCAAATTTGTTAAGTTAAATGGAACACACCCTATACTATATATTATTCCAAATTTAAAAAGAGAATGTCAACAGCTTTCCAATGAACTATCACAACATGTACTTCTTTTGAGTGGTTTTTGAAATATTCGAAATTTTGACCGATGTAGAACCTAAAGAAAAATGCCATATTTTTCAAATTAAAAATAATTTTAATTTTTTATTGTAGCAGCTGATTAAGATAGATATGAACTTTCAAATGATGTATTAGAATTTAAACTTTCGTCTACAGGATGTTCATAATTTAATTTCGAATATGTAGATTTGTGCACAAATTAATTCTCTTGGAAGAACCTGTTAACATTTATTAACATTTGTGGAGTTCAATCATATCAATTAGTTCGCTGTCAGAAAAATTCATGTTTGCTTTACTATTTGTTATACCACTTTAGTAGGACAAGAAAGTAGAGTAAATCCTAATTGTTACTGTCAAAATATATTTAGTGCTATAAAATTGATGAGAATTTTGTTTCCAAAGCCTACTTGAAATATAACTTAAAATTTTTGAACATGAAACAAATGAACTGGAAAATATTTACTTTGAAATAATTTCCTGTCGCAAATTAATTTGCTGCATTATCAGCTACTTGAAATCTTGCAAAAACGTATAAAAAATTAAACAATATTTGAAAAAACGCTTTCATAACAAAATATTACTTAAATTGCCAATATCTTCAAAACTACTTAAAATAATCACCATGTGGGATCATCAGAAAGCACTTGCAATTCTCTATTTGATTATGAAATAATATACAGGGTGTTCTATTTAAAATAAGAAAGTTATTGATGTTTTTAAATCTACGTATTCGAAATCAATTTATGAACATCCTGTAGATGGAAGTTTAAATTCTAATACATCATTTGGAAAGTTCGTATCTAGCTTAATCAGCTGTCACAATAAAAAGGTTCTACATATGTCAAAATTTCGACGAAATTTGGAATATTTCAAAAACCGCTCAAAAGAAGTACAGGTTATGATAGTTCGTTGGAAAGCTCTTGACATTCTCTAATCAAATTTGGAATAATATATAGGGTGTTCCATTTAACTTCACAATTAGAAATATTTTTGGAATATGCAGTGTTGATTGCTGAACAACTTTTGTTTGAAAGATTTTTGTCTATCTACAATAGCTAAGGAGTTATGGAAGAAATGCGCACTACGTGGACACCCAGTATGTGACTTCTAAGATTATTCGCGAGATTATTATTTGTTTTTAAACAAATAATCTAACCGATAATGCATTGGCGTATATCTTCATCTGAATATTCTATCAAAATTATCAAGTATTGTATACATCACTGGCTGTTGGATAATAAGTCATTTCATGTGCAATATTGAATTCCTATCTTCATTAATGTCGCAGTTGTTTTATAAAAAAAAGCAATAATTTTATGAAATAATTATGCGTTATCAGTTATCACTATTACGTTAAAATGTTTACATACGCAATTTCAGTTTATACAAGTAATAATTAGATCAAGTATTATTTCAACGTTAAGAGCCAGTATTATTTATGTAAGGTCTATTGTTTACCTTTATTTCGCCAAAGTTGTAGTTTATTTTACTTAGTTATTAGTGTTAAATAAGTTGTCTTGACGTGAAGGTGTGAACATTTATTCCAGTTCAATTCGTCTTTAAAGAATTAACGATATACAATGGATATTTCTGTATTTTTCAGGCAGGGCAGAAAACGCTATCAAATGTGGCGAAAACGAAGGCGGAAAGGGAGAGAGAGAGGGAAAGAAAAATCGGACATCGAAGGGTTGGAGTGGGAGGTGAAATTACTTACAAGAAAATTCAAACTTCTCAAATTATGGGATCTATACAATTCGGTAAGTAGGATATTTATTTTATATGTGTATATGTGTAAGTATACTTGACGTTTTTTTAATCATCAAGTGTATTAGCTTTAATATTTTTGTGGAAATTACTCGAATCAGAAGTAGGTATATAGTTTTCCATTTATTTTTCTTTTCGTCTCATTTAAGGAACAATATTGCATATGGTGAGATTTTAGATAGTGTGATCCTCTTTCCCATTCTTATTCTTCCAAAAACGAGGAACATATTGCGTTTGGCCGACAGATTTATAAAATCGTGAATTTAAGAATTCTACTCAGCTTTTAAAATGTCCAACCGTCACGTTTCCTAGATAACTTAAGAACGGAAAATCTATCATATTGTCCAGATATAATTTAGTGTTATATAGTTAAAGCAGAACCTTATTGTTTTTGCAAAAAGTAGAAAAAACAGTTTAGAGAAAGCTATATTGGAGCAAATTTACACAAACAGAAAAATAGTACGCAATATACTGACTCGTGATATGTCAACCAATTTGGTACCATCGGGAAATAATCACAAAAAAAATGTAGCTAATTGATAATTAAACAATCTGTTTCAACATAAACTTATGTTGTTATTCTACCGATCGAAAAACACGACACGGACAGTGTGACATTTTAATTCAACTCGGTGCGATGATCTTCATACGTTCTATTCACCATATCCATGACTCGTGCTTGCTTTAATACAAATAAATCAGTCTATTTGTTCGCAATCGAACAGGTGGAATATTATTGGGTATGGAACTATAGAAAGTATGCAAAGAGATAAGCCATGGTGCAACAGTATATGTACTTAAGCTGTCTGTAAAGAATGCAGCTTACAAAGACCAATCAAACGAGGACAAACAATTGATTATTAAGGCCAAAAATAATAGCAATCGATAAGGCTACAACTAACTCCATTCCCGAATAGGAGCCGAAATTTCTGGTCGATCACCAAAGCCTTTCAACGGAATTTTACAGACACTAGTTTTGGAAAATTTTGAAAGGTCTCCTTAAATGTACATTTCTTAATTATTTTATCAACTAAAGTTATAAGGTAACTGGTACTTCCAGCTATACCCTTAATCAAAGTGTTTTCTCTATTGAAGGGGAAACTTAACAGACGATGAATCAAAAAAGAGTTGCTCCTTTCCATAAACATTAAATTCTAACTTAAGTAAATTTTACAGAATGGAACTTTTAATTAAGTTCAAAAGAATGTTGTCTACATCCTTGGGTTTTGTATCAAATACTGCAAAAATGTGGTTCCCATATATCTTATCCTAGCAAAGTATTTGAACCTTTCTTTTGCTTCTATTTCGAACCTACTCCTAAACAAATAATGAGTTATCGATTGTACCCTTCATGGTGCTCGAAGAAATTATTAAATTGGAAGCAATATTGCTTCATATTTTCGTGATGTGAGGTGACGACTTGGCGAAGATCACTTAATTAATTCAAGTAATTCCTCAGGATAGTTCAAGGTTTGTGGGATGGGTACACTTAGAGTATAAACTAGAGTTGATAAAATCGTGTATAAATATTTTTGTACCACTACTATTATTAAAATAGTAAATACTTTTTTTTGTTAAATATTTTTTGTTACTGTAATTTGCGTGTGATTTATGGAAGACAGTGATCTAATAAAATGTGGGATCTGGCTTAGCCAATTAAAAAAATATATTTTGTCGTTTTTTACCAAAATATAATTAATTAAAAAAATCAAAATATTAATCAGATACATTTGTTGTGAGGAGATAAATCTACATATTACTACAAATACTACATTTTCGGAAAGAGAAAACTTTACGGTTTTGGAAAAATATACGGACCCGCCCCATTTGAAATAACAAAGTTTTTCTACATACAGTGTGTCGCACTTAAGAGTGAAACACCCTTATAACTTTTTTCATTTTTATCCGATTTAAACCAAATTTCCCACAAAGATAGAATCCATTAGGATCAACTTATGGCCCAAAAGTCATTTGCCCCTTACTAATAGAAAGCCACCTACGATATCAAAATAAACGGAGAAAATCAAAAAAACAAATTAGGCATTTTTTTATCAAAAATTTTATTAATGTAAGTTGTTCAGAATTGTTCAAAAACCATAAGTCCTAAATTTAATCAAAATAAAAAAATATTAAAATTTTGTTTGAAAAAATTTTTGTCTGAAAATATAATTTTAATTGATTATTGTATTGTAATATTTAATTTTTTTTTTTTAACTAAAGAAATATTTTGCAACTAAATACGAATGATAATCGATATTGTAAAATTATATTTTCGGACTCAAAATTGTTTAAATCAAAATATCAATATTTTTTTAATTTTTATGAGATTTTGGATTTAAGGTTTTTGGACAATTCTGAACAACTTTCATTAGTAAAATTTTCCGATAAAAAAATGCCTAATATGTTTTCTTGATTTTTTGCGTTTATTTGCGTATCGCAGGTGGCTTCGCGTTAGTAGGGGGCGAATGGTTTTTTGGTCATGACTCATGAGTTGACCCTAATGGGATGTATCATTGAGTAAAATTTGGTTCAAATCGGATAAAAATGAAAAAAGTTATAAGGATGTTTCACTTTTAAGTGCGACACACTGTAGATAGAGATACCTGAAAATCGGTCATTTTGCTTCCAGCTTGTCCACAACAAAATGAAAATATCATTAAACAAACTTGCTATCAATCAAAATTAATCTGTTAAAACCGTGTATACCTTCTGATATATTATATGTAATTTATAATTTGGATATTTTACGTGACAAGGGTACCTTTGTTTTCTATAACTAGATAAAAATAAAATCAGTTTCTAATAAAAAATGTGTGTAATCAGCTATTGAATTTTTTACTTTTCCAAGCGGCATTTATTTGTTCATTTTCTATAAGTAAACGCAAAGTTATATAGAACAGGTTAATTAAATGCTAAATATATATTTCGGTAATGGATCAATGCCTAAAGTTTACTAAACCTGATGAATATCTATTTATGAACTCGAACGTTAAGTCACGAAACTTTTCCCTATTGAAAAAAACTTGATTATACATTATACAGAGATATCAGAAAATATTTAATCGCACCTAAGTATCTATGGATTAGAAATCGCGTGTCTTTGATTAGTTATTTACGTTCTTAATATAATAATAATGCATCATTTTGCGTCATACTGAGCCACCAAGAGATACGATTTTAAATCCATAGATAACTGCGCTTAGTTCTTTATCTCTTCATACGTATGCAAGAATTTTCATAACAAATCGAAATCATACTAAATTTTGGCAAATGATCAAAGATCACTGAGGAGCGTTGAATATCGTAGAAAAAATTGTTATTGGAAATCGTATTAAAATGCTGTAACCTAAAATGTAAAGATTTCGCCATTTTTTCAATATAATACGGTATCTCTAAAGATAACAAAGCTATAAAAAAATCTTCAAATTGGTTTTTTAGGGATTTGGGAGAACGATAAACTTTAACATAAGGGTAAGGGCCTGGATAATTACCCTGTAATAAGAGAAACACCCACAATTTAAAAAATCTATTTGCGGTGAACGAAAGCCAATGAATTTTGCTAACGATCACAAAAAACCGCATCAAGATTAATCATCTAATTCCAAAAATATTGAGGTTCAAATATTGTCCATATTTTCCCAATATCCACTTCAATTGTGCGCCAGTTTACATTATCCAAGATATCAATATTTGTGATATTTTGTACGGCTTTGTACTGCAATAAGTACGTCCAGATCCCATTCCCGCTTTCTCTGGTCTGTGAGCACCCTGCTGTGAAATATCACAAATCGCTCTGTGGTTCATCTAGTGTTGTTATAGCAACAAATTGGTCAAATTTTGTTCTATTCATCTCGTATGGCTGTGTTCTGAGAAAAGAACAAAACTAGATTTTACATTGTATTAAACTAAAGCGAAAATTAGCTCTCCTCTATTGTTCCGAATTATTTTTTTAATCGCGTTTCACGGCGTTTCCCATGTAACACGAATTGCCATAAATCTAAAACTATTTTTAGACTGAATAATGTAAATTCAGGTATCATAAATGGACAAGTATATAAAGTTGTGCGTGTTGTACACCTCGAAAAATATAAACATAATGTGCCCGCGACCTACAACCGATTCTTCAAAAATTATCGATAGAATGACTCGCCATTTCCTGTTACAACGTAAAACTATTTTCTATCCCTTTCAAAAAAAAAATGCTTGATTAAAAGTTGTTGAAAATTTTATGTCGAAGTATTTTTCTTTTTCGTTTGCTATTTTTTGGAGAAATCGCATAATTTTCGAACTATTTTAAAAATTTACTGAATTACCGTCTGGTTGATCGAACTGAACTGAAATGATCTGGGCTATTTTCAACATTTTGATATCCACAATTTCGACGGAAAAAAATTAATGTCCTGATAGGTACTTCTTGTTTTTCATAGCGTTTATACATTTAGTGTAGGGAATGGATGGCGATGGGAGTTAAATATTGAAGATGTAATGTAAGATGTGATTTTGGGTAGTAGTCTATGTTGTATAATGTCTGAAAGAAGAGGTGCCGGAGTTGTGGTGTAAGATGAGAATTGGGGTGAATAGGTCGCGGTTATATTGCCGAAGTTTTGGATGGTTTGGAGTTTATTTCGGAAGGAATAAAAGTTAGGAGGGTACTAGATAGGGAATGCGTAAGGATGGGACATTTTGCAAAATAATGTAGTTTGATAAAGATGGGGTTTGAGGAAGATGGAGTAAAGCTGTGTGAGGCGATCATGGCTTTTGGCAACAATACTATTCCACACACTTGTTCAAAATTGTTTATTAAAATTTTTAACGCTAGTTCTCTATACTCGTGCCACCATTGCACAGAAAAATAACTTTTAGGACAACGCATAGAACCTTATTTATTCAGATTTTTATTTTACCTAATGTAAAAAAAATCTCATACATCTTTTACGAGATTGGTGAAAAACCCCGTCCAAATTTCATAAGTTTGTAAAATTGACGCCTTAGGAATTTATGGTACTTAATCATAATAACGTGTCTACACTACGCTACGACTAGGTGATAATTTTCAATTTATTAGATTGAGCGACTGAGTCACCATTCCCAGATCTGATCACTGGGTCAGTATAAGGAACCAAATCACCACTCAGTCTCGGAATTTCATTGATTATTATCGACAAATCCGGTCCATAAACTAATAATAATTCAACTTGCAATTTCCACATTGCCCTAATGTTTAAGGAAATTACTCTTTAATTCCTGAAATATCTTGCATAATTGCAAGTATGACTCGGGTTTTAAGCTATGGACGACGTTATCTTATCAGTGTTTGCTTTTAATCTGATAAATTTGCGAACAGTCTGAAATATCTTGTTACGTCGAATAATGTGATTCAAAGTTAAAATAATGTAATTGACGCAAAGTTGTTGTTCGTAGAGTATTTAGTTTGTTATGAGAGTGTTATTATTTCGGAAAAATGTCTTGCATGAATTTTCTGCAGATAGAATCGGAACTGAGCAGGAAAGTTCAGACAGGTGAGGATTGTAATTACAGATATTTATGTAACACCAACGAGATCATGTAGATGCGTCGGACTTTTATATGATATCAAAGAGAAATTTATGTATTTAATTGGATCGGTTTCGATAATATTAACTGTGTAATATGTGTCATTTACAACCAGTATACAGAGTGTCCCCCTTAAGAGTGTAACACTCTTATAACTTTTTTAGTTTTTATCCGATTTGGACCAAGTTTTACTTAAAGATAGAACACAGAGGCGACTTATGGCCATTTGTGGCGCCAAAGTAAAGAGAAAAATCTTAATTTTACTAGTGGAAATTGTTCAGAATTGCCCAAAAAGCGTAAAATCCAGAGTTTGATCAAATAAACCAAGTCAGAACATATTATTTTAATGGGTGTTTGCATTTTGAAAAGTATGCTATAACAATCTTGTCTAGTTATCTTTTTGCATATTTTCTGTTCGTGATAATACTACAATTTCCGAAAGAGTCAGTCAAATGAACACTTTGTATAAGTATACTTGATATTTAAAATGTTGTCGAAAATTTTTCCTATGTAAAAATTACCTCTCAGCTGATACGCTGTCATAAATTAGATTAAGACAAAAGATATCAATGATTTCAAATATGACGATTTTGGTAAAAATTCTAAAACCAGTACAGTCAGTAAAGTGTTGAATGGAAGAATATTCTTTCGTTCAACGAATAAAGTTAACATACTCTTTTTCTTAATTTTGGCCGCAACTCTTCCAATTACGTTCAATCGTTCAATAATGTTCAAATTCCACTTATGGGTGTTTTGGCTTTTAATTCTCGACTTGGAGTTTAGCTCATCCTTCTTTTGAAAGGAATATTCGTGTAGTGCCAGCAATGGAAACACGAAGGCATCCTTATTCCACTACAAATGAGAATTCGGCAAAATTTTCCATCTTCCTTAACTTAATTCCAATTTTGGTGGTTTATAATGGTGAATACCAATAACTCATTTTAATTTTAAGAGGGGGTTTCTGTTGATATTTATAACACAAATTACCAAAAAAAAAAAAAAAGAAAGTTGAAAAACTGACCCACCCTACGTAAAATTCTGGTAAACTTTTGAGTACCGCTTCGTCGCTCTACTGACCCACTTATGGGGTGAACAACATGCCTTGTATCCAAGTCACAGACTCCAAGTTCTAATGTACAAAACCTGACAAAAAACGTCTAATAAAGTTAAGCCGCCGTTCGACGGTCTTTCATTAATTTGCGGTCGGAGACAAGTTAATTGACAGTGACAGCAAAAACTAGTGAATTTATGATTGCAAAAAACAAAGCAAAGACCTATCCTGATTTATTTTCTGTTGAGATAGGTCAGTTACGAAGTTCTGAAAATGTTGCCATATTTTAATTTATTTTCTTTCTCGAAAACTACAGGGTATATATTTTTTATTTTTGGTATATGGCCTTACCATTAAGGGACCTACCATCCCTTAAAATTAAAATGAGTTATTGGTATTCACCCTGTACATGTCTTAAGACACGCGACTGATCAGAGTGCATCTGCCCATTTAGTTTACTTTGAAACAACAACATCGAGCTCATTTAGACCAAAACATTTTTAACTAAAACTGTTTTGCTCTTTCTGTGTGCCTAACTGTGCATCTTGAACACACGCGGTGGTCTCGTTGTGCAGATTTCACGCGATATATTAATAACACCACTTGTATCGTAAATAGAAGAATAATATTAACGAAGCAGGAAGGAAAATTTAATGTCGATCACTGGCAGTGACACCCATGTTTTAGACAATTTCTGGCGTCAATTACAACAGTGTCTTTCCATGTCTTTATGGTTTTAATGTGTCGTTGGTATTATAATTAATATTCAATCCTTAAATGCAAATTAGAGCCATTACCAATGTCTGATTGTTGCAATTTTAAATTAGCTTAATGTAAATTTTTAATAAATTTGATTTTGTTTGGTCTATACTTCGTCATTTAAAAATAAATGTATACTTTAAGTTGAAAATATCCGGTCGTCGATAGTTTAAGTTTAAGGTAACGTTAAACATAAAAATGTTCAAAGGAAACATAAAAATTGTTCGAAAGCATTTACAATTCCCAAGGCGCAGTATTTTGATATTTTTAGCATCGTATATTCACAATTTGTGTTTAGGATAAGGTAATTTCTCCCACACTATCAAATAACAATATACTGGGCGCAAATAAGACTATTGAGGATTTAAAGAAATTTTATGAGGAAAAATTTTCAACTTTGCGTTGACTATTTTTCACTTCCGGATTCATAGAAAACGGCCATTTTATTCAAATGAACCACCCAGTATTTTTTTTATTTTTTAAATCAACGTCACTAATACTGTTTGTACAGGGTTGTACGAAAAATTATTCAAATAGCAGTTCATTCAAGCTACAGTGTCCGCCAAAAAGTCTGCACCATATAGGAAATTATTTTGTTATTGCCTCGGTTATTGCTTTCCGAAAAATGTTATACTTGATAAAAGTTTGTGCATGGTCTTCATCGAGTAAGTGTATATACAAGTTTGTGTTAGTCCAGGTGCTTAGGTCAGAAAATCTAATTATTTAAAATTGGTTCAAGAGTAAACTACATACCTTTATTTTTGCAGATATCGAAAAATTATTTTATTTGAAGAAGTTGTTCGTAATCCAAAGTTACTTCCAAATATCAAATTTAGTTGCTCGATTCGCAGTTTTCAATGTTTTTACATATAATTTCTATATTTTTGAATATTTTTCTGTTACCAGAATTAAGTAATTCAAAATAATAATTTTAATCTAAGCAATGTATTACAATTCACTTTGATGAACTCTTAGCCATACTAACTACAGGTCAAATAAATTTCCATACCAAAAAAGAGTCAAATTCTCCAAATAAGTATTTTTTAATTAAAACGCTGTGTAATAAATGTTTTTAATTTTTTAACATTGTCAGAGTTAAATAAAGATTTTTCTAAAGATCTGTCCAAGAATTCTCTAAAAATGTCAACACTGGAGCAAACTAAACAACTTTGGCATCAAGAAATGCATTATTTTTTTATAAAATATTGATTTGGCCTAAAAAGTATGGAAAAGAGTTCATCAAAGCGAATTGTAACAGCTTAGGTTAAAATTATTATTTTGTAAGTATTTCAGGTAACAGAAAAATATTTTAAAATATGGTTCAGAGGTTATGCGTAAAAACGGTGAAAATTTTATTTTCCGAATCGAGCAACTAAATTTGATATTTGGATGTAACTTTACAGTATGAACAACTTCTTCAAATAACATTTTTCGATATCTTCAAAAATAAGGGTAGTTTACTCTGAAGCCAATATTAAACAATTTTATTTTCCGACCTAAGCGCCCGGACTAACATAAGCTAATGTAGACATTTACTAGTTTGAGACCATGCACAAACTTGTATCAAGTAGGTATAAAATTTTTCTGAAAATCAATAACAAAATAATTTCCCTTCAAACTTTTTGACGGACACTGTAGATGGTTGCGAAATGTTAAAAATGTTTCTGTTTCAATATAATTCATCACAAAAATATGACCTGATTATTGAACACGTTGCTGTTTTTATATTTTTGTGATGAATTACATTTCAACGTTTTCGCAACCATGTGATAACTACTATTTGAATTGTTTTTCGATCAGCTCTGTATGAATTTTAAAAAATCCATCCCGTAGCAGAACGAGTAGTAAAAAGCAAAAATTATGAATGAGTCTTTAGCGTAATGAACAAAGCCGAAAATTTTAAATATAGAAACAATATAATATGTACTTCATTAGATTTGGGTCAAACATATATGATGATGACCTTTTCACCTACAGAATGTGAAATTATTAGAAGTCTATCTAAATTCAACGCCCCCAACTGCTGGTTTCCTATTTCCGTCAAACAATGTTTATAACTTTTGCAAGCTATGCGTTACCCCAATTTTTTTAAGCCTACTGCTTTTCCCATTTTAGGATTAGATTTGGCTAATGGATTATTCTGGTAAACCTAGAAAATATTGCTGTTAGAAAGCATGCATGTTTGTATTTGTTGATATAAAGATATACTAGAGTGGCTAATTTATATTCTATTTCTGTATGTAATCATACAGTTACATTAAATGATAAGTAAGTTATTATGCCACTACAATTTTTTATTACCACCAATTGATGTCATTATTAATAATTATATCGTTCTCTAGATACCCGTTCTTACGTCAGTGTGTTCTTAATTACTGTACTTTTGTCATAAACGTTTTAAACCCACTTTTTGAGTATATGTTCTTTCAGATGGATGTTATATTTAATTATGTTGCAAATGGATATTACAGCTCATACTGTTATTTTTTGTTTTTACGTCATGTTCCAAATAAAATGACTTGACCTCATTGCCTATAAAAAAGTTAATTTTGCATTATTATCTATAATTATATAAGTAATGTGCAACGCAAGAATAGTTTAAAACTGCCCATTGCTCAGCGCTAATAAAAATACACACGCCGCGCTGTAGTAGTTTAGGAATATTTTTTTATTATAGCAGGTTGACGTTTCTTCCTATTTTTTTTTGGTTTATATTTTTTGCGAAATCGTAAAATTTTTGGAACCTACTGAACTGTCGTCACTTCTGACTGACTCGAACTAAAATGATCTGGACTATTCCACAACATTCACCATATTGTGACACCCCATACCAACTCTTATGTTTATTAATCTCTTTCTAGAAAAAAGAACATACAAATATGACCTTTTAATGTGATCGTCTAGTTTTAAAATGGTAGGACCCACACACTATCTATATTGAAAGAATGATTAATGAATGTGTACTCTGGAAATGTTTAAACTGATTAATTTTCATTCGGAGACAACAGTGACACAAATGATTAATATAAAAATCTGACAAAACTTCGCCATATGCGCAAGAGAAGCCTCTCTTGTAATGTTTCGCTGGATGACCAGTGTCCAGAAATACTGATAAGCAAAACAAGCCTTGGTTCATAATTACCGGGACCATTGTCGCCGACAGTCTCACTATGAAATCTTAAGTCACATAACACTTGAGGAACTACAGTGAAGTTCGAGGTTCTCTCTCTCCCGAGTTTCCCAACCGGTTCGTTGTTGGAATTCATGTTTGATATTGGCGTCGTGGCGTCGAGCGATGTTCAGCAGATCTCGTTTCGTAGGTGCATATAATTACGAGTACGAAGACGTCGGCCGCAAACAGTGTGTAAAATTTGGTTTTACACAGAAAAGTATATGTTGAGTATTAAGTAGTATCGGGGAGAAGCGTGGTAAGCGTCGTAGGTCGTGCGACCCGACAGCGTCGCATCGCATTGGATTCTTAAGTTATTCTCCTCGAAATGGATTTTGGATTTCGTATTTATAAAATTTTTCCCTGTGGCGTATTACCTATTTCACGTGCAGCAAATAAAGAACCTAAGGCGCGCAGGGTTTGATTACGACGAAGCTACGGGCTGTATAGTGACAAGTTTCTTGATAGATTTTGTGTATATTAACTACATTAAATTTTACATTTCTAAACTGGCGTGAAACGCACCGTGCTATGGTCAACTTTTAGCCTTTTTAAAATTGGACTAATTGGAGTGAACCGAATTATTTAAAATATAATGTGGAAATCACCGAATTGTGCTATGCAATTACCCATCATGAAATAAGATAAATTTCGAAAAAATACGCGTAATGGGGCAACTCAGGGCTGGGGTGCCTCAATATCTACAGTTTCTACAGAGGAAAATTATTTCAAACGCAATTACTTCTAAACCTTATATACGTTTGACTTTCATCATGTTCTAGATAACATGAACATAGCCAAAACAGTTTTTCTGACTGATTGCCTCCGTAGCCCTTAACTGCAAAGGTTTAATGAAAACATTTAAGTAAATCTCATTTTATCTGTGATCCCACCCAATAGTTAAGTGAGTTTGATCGATGCCGGCTTATTAGTATTAAGGGGGTAGGGAAGTCGTTCAATAAGACAGACTGCAAAATCGTATTGTCAACAATTTTGAGAAATCCAGCAGCTTCCACATGAATCCGGATGGCTTCGGAAAATTAGAGATCTAAGGATCATCATCTCATTAGTTCCAACTTTCAGAAAGAGGTTTGCCGCAACCGAAACTATTGGATCGAAGTTTTTTGTCTAATAACATTTTTTGAACCTCGTTCATATTGAATAATGAAATCAAATGTGCTGATTTCCTTTGTTTGTGTTCGAATTGGAATTTTTATTGGTTGGCCACACATCTTTTACACAGTACGGTACGGAGAAACCATTTGGTTAAATTTGAAAACTTACTAGGTATCTATTTAAAGCATCAAGAATTTTTTCCTGAAAATGAATTGTTTAACAAAACTAAACGTGCCAAAATTCCGAGTTTGTTATAATTACCATAGGAGTTACTGTGATTCACACTACAGACACTTTATGGATATTACCGATGATAAATTCATTTCTAAATGCGGAGCAGGTTATTGCAATAAATAAAGGTCGCAAATTATGTTCCTCATTGTGCTTATGTTAATTGTTAATATTAATAAACCGCGTATAAATAATTATTACGTTATTATACGAATAACGCAAGGACGTGATTCATTAAAAAATACTGTAATTTGTTGTTCGTATTTGTTTATACATACATATGTCGTTTTATAATAATTATTGTATTGTTTATTACTTATTAAAAATGCCAAATTAAATATTTTCGGGCAATTTGGTGTATTTTCAGGAAGTAAATTACGAAAGTATTGGTTTCAAAAAACTATTTTGTATTTTCTGACGTTTCGGTTTTAATAACCATCTTCAGAGAATTTTAATAACTGAGAGAACTTACTTTAAAAATTGTTCATATTAATTTATAATGTGTACTTATTAAATTATTACATTATAATTAATGTTTATACAGGGTGAATACCAATAACTCATTTTAATTTTAAGAGGGGGTTTCTGTTGATGTTTATAATGTGGGTTTTACATTAACAATTTCTTTATGAATAAATTCATGAAGAAATTCATGAATTAATTCTCCAACTTCTTGTAGAACTGTTTTTGTTTTACACTTGTGAAGAAATTCATGAATTTATTTTACAATACTGTCACGGAGGCAATTGTACCAATTACCAATTTGAAATTTGACGGACCCCAAAATATTTGGGGTTTTCAAAACACTTTTCGCCGACCTTTACACACTCGTTTTAATTTCAGTTCTCCTAGCTCAGTGAAATAAAACGTCAACAACAAAATAAATGAATCAAACCTAACTTTTTCAAGTGTTTATGCTTATCTGCTAAAAATTTGATGTTGGTAGTCCTGTTATTCAAGGTAACTTCACGAGAAAATAGAACAAGTTCTAATTCGTGAAGAAATTCATGAATAAATTGGTGAATTTATTGAACGTCCAAGTTGGTGTTTTACATTAGTAAAAGTTCTTCATGAAGCGACTTCATGAATTTATTCATGAATAAATTGTGAATGTAAAACAGTCATAACACAAATTACCAATAATAAAATATAAAAACGAAAGTTGAAAAACTGACCTACCCTAAGTAAAATTCTGGTAAACTTTTGAGTACCGCTTCGTCGCTCTACTGACCCACTTATGGGGTGAACAACATGCTTTGTATCCAAGTCACAGACGCCAAGTTCTAACGTAAAAAACGTGACAAAAAACGTCTAATAAAGTTAAGCCGCCGTTTGACGGTCTTTCATAAATTTGCGGTCGGAGACAAGTTAATTGACAGTGACAGCAAAAACTAGTGAATTTATGATAGCAAAAGACAAGGTGAATGCCAAAGGAAAAGTCCTATCCTGATTTATTTTCTGTTGAGATAGGTCAGTTACGAAGTTCTGAAAATAAACTACAGGGTATTTATTTTTTATTTTTGGCATATGGCCTTACCATTAAGGAACTTACCATCCCTTAAAATTAAAATGAGTTATTGGTATTCACCCTGTATATACAGTGTGACCCATTTGAAACCAGGACACCTCTGTAAAGTGGTTATTTTTGTTCTAAAAATTGATATTACTTTTAAAAAATAATTTATACCCGGAAATGCATTGTGAACATCAAGTAGGTAACTCATAAAATAAGTGAATAAAAACAACTCAAAAACAAATTATTTTATTAAGATTTTTGAACATTTCCAGGTATAAATTAATTTTTAAAAGTAATAATATCAATTTTTAACATGTATTTTTGGATGAAATTTGGTACAGACCATTTTAGGGGAGCTGAATACAGTGACATACTTAGTTTTCATGTAAAAAAATAGCTAATATACGATTTCTTAAATTTTCGCCCCAAAAAAATTGTAAAGTAGGCCTTGATTTTTATGATAGAAATCTATCGATTTGCCATAAAATGCAGTTTTCCATGAGCAATAATCTAAAAAAAAAATCTAGCCAAAAATAGCCAATTTACAGAGGTGTCCCGCTTTCAAATGGGTCACAGAAAAAAATCAATTTAGTATGAGTGAATTCCGTTTATGTATCTAATATATTTTTTTCTCGTTGCTGTAATCAAAGGAGATAATTGTTAAAACAAATAATAAATAATGTCAATCGATTCAAAACGAAACTACAAAAATTGTGTTGTTTTCTCTTAAATCTTTTGTAACTTTTTTTATGTGAAATGTTTCATTTAATCATTCTGCTTTTTATCAATCTACTTGGGATTTACGCTTAACAAAGCAATTTTTCTAACTTCTTTTAGGTAGGTGGTTAACAGTTTTAACACATTGTATTAAATTTAGTCTTGTAATTTTATGATAATCAAATGGTTGTTCTACGAAACAGAAGCACAGTGCCAAATAATATTTAAAGTATTTAAAACATATTAAAAATTATAATTTAAACGTTATACAGGGTGTCGATCTAGTACGCGGAAATCCAATATCTTGTTAATAAAATAGATAAATTTTTGAACTACCAGAAATTGATGTCTGATATAAATAAAATCGAATAAAATCAAGCCAAACATGATAAAAGAGAAATATCCCTCTAAATTCAAATGGAACACCCTGTATATTAATCAACCATAAGAAGAATTAACGGGCTTATTTTTCTTACTACTTCAATCTCACTAAAACTATTTAAGCGGAATTCTGTATATTTCAGCGTAATATTTATAAAATATTTTCGATGTGAAACATTATCTGATTATTTCCATGGTTAAATTCATTCTTCATAAATTTTCCCATAATTACATGCCTTCTAACTTTTGCATATAAGGCTCGATATAAGGTTATGCTCATTTTACATTGATTATACTGTCCTTAATTAAAATGTGCAATGTTAAATAAAAACGGCTAATAAAGGATAGCATAACATTTCTCTGTTTTTTATATGATTATTGAAAGGGGATAATACATGTTAATGAAACTAAGTCTATGAACACGGACATCTTTGGTCTTTGAGGAACCGAGCACAAATACAACTATAACTAAGCATGCCAAAAATTTTCCATAACAGTGATAGTGATGAAGGTTATAAACAAATCTAATAAAACCAGATAATTAGAGATCAATGGACTATGATTCAATCTATAGAAAAAAAGCAAAATAAATCATTCTTACATGAAGAAACTACTAGAAAAGTACCTACCTATGCAAGAAATATTGATCCTTTGAGAAATAATCATTCTTTTCTTTAGCGCACGGTAGCCGTGTGGGTAAACACGTTAATACGTACTTACTCGATTGCAAAGGTCCATGGTTTGAATCCATCCTGGGGCAAATTAATTTATTTCTAATTTGCTATGGACTTAGATGGATAATTATCGAAACCCTAGATGTGGTTCGGACTCCACAATAAATTGTAGGGTTTCCTCTCTCTTTACCTAACGCAAAATCCTAGGATTTTCCCGGGGATACTTCGGTGACTTGAGTGGCGGTTGAGAAAATATTTTTTTTTAGTGTGTCAGGTTTTTAAATATTTTTTTTTTATCAAATTAGTGCTTTAAAATAATAAAAACATTTAAACGTGAATATTCTTCACCTCAAATTACTTAAATAATTTTAATGCGTCAAAACTAAATAATAATTTTAATGTGTCAAAATTTTACATAATTTTTCTTTTTGGTTTTCAGGAATACAACATGCAGTCGGTGGTCTTGCTTCAAAACCAGAAAGAGATTTACTTATGCAAGATTTCATGACTGTAGAAACGACGAATTTTCCACGTGAAGGATCAAACCACACTCCAGCCCACTATTTTTCAGAATTTAAGTTTAAGAATTATGCTCCGATAGCTTTTAGATATTTTCGAGATCTCTTCGGTATTCCACCTGATGATTTTTTGGTAAGTAACGCACAAGTTTTTTAATTCACGGCCTCGTGTTTTTCTGTAAATTCATAATTACTATACAATGTGATTGGCTGATGATCAGAAACAAGATATGTTTTCTTGAATAACTCTAAAACAACAAAGACAGACAATTAAATATGTATCTCAACTTCAAGTTTAAATATATGTTTCGTCAAGCTGATCATTGGGAAAAATATGTTTGGATTCTCAAAATATACCACGTGTTGAAACATTGTGTTCTAAACTATTATCTTATCAACTGTTTCTTTTAGGGCCATTTAAAAACTCATATTGTTTTTGTGCAAAGATGATATCCTCAAATTACGGTATTAATTTTACCTCTCTCTCATTTCACTATAAAATTTCTGTAATTTTCTTTTTTTACAGATGTCTATGTGTGATTCAGGATTAAGAGAACTTTCAAATCCTGGTGCTAGTGGTTCAATATTTTACGTCACCTCTGATGATGAATTTATAATTAAGACTGTGCAACATAAGGAGGGAGAATTTTTACAAAAATTATTACCAGGTAAACACCTCACTTTTAATATCTTGCTTATTTGAATTAATGATTTGAAAAGCCTATCAATAGTCAAATTATAATAATTAATAATGGTTGGTTAATTGATCACTGTATGTCGGAGATACGAAGTTAATACTTCAATCCAAACATGTCCAATTTGGATTGAAGTATTACATAAAATTGTGAATATTTGCCCCTTATTTTTGTAGGAGATAATTCAAGGAATTAATCAAATATTACGTAAAAATCAGGCCAAATAAGAACGATGTTTCACTTTAATTATGCATCGATTTGATTTCTTTGGTAATCGAAATATCGTTATTTATGTTGCCATCTACTAGTACAGCTAAATAAGCCCTTTTTATTTATAAATTATATTTTCAGTATTTTCAATGAAAATACCAGTTCTCTTTGGTGTAATTTTTTTACCATAATTTTAATTTCCTCAACTGTTTTGTGTGTGTTGCGCCTAATGAGGAATGTACATAGACATTTTATGTTTAAAAGAGAAACAAATGGGTTCTTAACTTCTCAAAGTGATTGAATAGTCTGTTTGTTTTTACAGTCTGAAATAAACATTAGGTTAATTTATTCCTATTTAAATATAACTGTGTACATTGATATAACAGAAAAGAAATTTACACAATTTTATTTTTGCATTTCATAATTTGTCTGAATTTTAAGTGAGTAGAAATAGTCATATATCATCACAAATTAACAAATGTGACATTATCTAAGAAATAGGAATATTTAACCCACATTTTTTTTATGAGGCGACTTCAAGCATAATGAAGGAATATAGAAATATTTTATTGACTCAACAAAATAAATTAGACCCTGTAGGTACTTTAATTTATAATTGAGTGCTCTTATAAAACTTTTATCTATAATAATTGTTTATACCCAAAATTTACTTTCGCTGTTTAAAAAAATATGATTTATGTCTGTCCACGTTATAAAGGCCTGTTTATGACATAGTTTTGCGGCTATAAAGTACCGCTTTATTGTACTAGTAAAATAAAGTTACTTTATTTTACTGTTATGTCAGATTTTGACGTTTTCAAATTAATATGTACAACTGTCATAAAAATATCATTAAATAAATTTATTCCATTAATTAGCCGAATTTAGCAGTCGAACATAAAGCTTTGTACTCGTTCATAATAAGGCTTTATTGAACTCGCCCTCTTTATAGCCTTACTCGCTACGCTGTCTCGGCCATAAACCGGACTCATTCAATAGAGCCTTGCATTATGGACTTGATACATAAATAGCTATTATGGACAGTTTTATTCTAATACAGAATTCAGACTTTTAAGGTTAATAATAAGCAATTAATTTGTGAAGACTTGATATTTGTAAAATTTATATTTTCTTTATTTTCCAGGTTACTATATGAATTTAAATCAAAATCCTAGGACGTTACTACCAAAATTTTTTGGACTTTACTGTTATCAGTGTAATAGCAAAAATGTAAGACTGGTTATTATGAATAATTTATTACCTAGCAATGTTGACATGCATCAAAAATATGATCTTAAAGGAAGCACCTGTAAGAGAAAGGTAATTTGTCTACATATATTTAATAATAGTAGCGATTTGATAGTTTAGTTTGACAAAACAAGACTAATCCGACTTCTTAACATATTCCTGTGTACCGATTTTTTCCAATATAATTCATATCGATTATGTAAATTTTGCTTTTTACTCATTCATCGACAGTGCTAAATTTTAAAACTTTGCACTATTTTAAGGGGTAATATCTTGTGTGTAAAAGTGCAACAAATTTACACCTATATTCAATCAAAAGTTATGTAACTCTAGTTTTCTGCCAGTTTTAATATACTTATTCATTCCCTAGAGGTAAATTAAGAAAATACTAATATCCTAGTAAAATTGGTGTATTTCCACTATTTCTAGAATACCTATATTGTATGTAAAACTTATGTTTGTCTTTTTCTACCAAATCCTTCGCGCAATGAACTGAGAATATTAAAATTACATAAATGTCAAAATTAGCAAGAAACAATGTGCCAGTTATTGGAAAATGTTTATACGAAAAAAATAATTAAATACATGTGAACTTGTGAATGAACTTTTAATAATATTTGATTATGTGGAACTTCTGCAGTTTTGTAGATATTTAATAGTACATCTTAGTGGTACCTTAGTTTTATGTTTTCTTATTTTAGGCCTCAAAAGCAGAAAGACAAAAAAGATCGCCTACTTACAAAGACTTAGATTTTATGGAACATCATCCAGAAGGTATTTTAATGGAGGCAGACACTTACACGCCACTAGTAAAAGCGATACAAAGGGACTGTAGGGTATTAGAAAGTTTCAAAATCATGGATTACAGTTTATTGCTTGCTATTCACAACTTAGATCAAGCTCAGCGGGAAAAATTGGTGAGTACCATAACAGATTAAATGTGGGTTTATTTTAAATATAACGATTTTAAGGAAAAGAAATCTCAAACTAATTTGGAGGAAGTGCCAGAAGATGGTGAAGCGGGTGATATGAGTAGCGCATTGGTTTTCGAGGAGCGAGATAGAGAAAGAAAAGATAGAATAGGTGCGGCTGCATTACTAAATCGCAGTAGATCTATTAATCGACAAAGACTGGTAGCTCACTCCACTGCAATGGAAAGTATTCAAGCAGAGTCCGAGCCAATTGATGAAGATGATGATACGCCGTAAGTATTTAATTAGACTTATTCGCTTATAAGTGATTTTTTTGTGCCAAATATTTAATTCAATTTCAACTCTTTCATTTTTTAATTCACTAAAAATATACAGTAAGCAGCACCCAAGTAGGCCTTGGTTTACATACTAAATAAATGAGCAACCGACTTGCAACACACACAAATTGACGACTGCGCTCCCGTCGCCACTCTTTAATTTGTTGTACACTCAAGCTCTTTCCTTTGGAAATTTCCGAAGCTTTCCTTTTTTTTATTTCTCTTATTCAAATTGTATACAGTTTTCTTTGAGCTTTCCAAAAATACCAAATACCAAATATGTGATGGTTTATTAGGTTAAAAGTACCACTACCTCTTAGAAGAAAATTGAAATAAGCATTGATTAAGGGATGAATGAGATATGCGATACAAATGGTAAAGTGCGAGGCCAATTCTGGCGGCGAGATTCTCAGTAAGGTTTCGTTTGGAATCAAAATGAGAATACTGGTGACAAAAGAAATTGAAAAACTATTTGCGAAAAAAATTCGTAAAACCTCCCTGCCAGTCCTGAAAAATCGTGAAATATATATTTGAATTTTTATTAAATTATAATCTTTGATACAATCTAAGACAATTTGTGCTTTTGAAAAAATATTAATTTTTTGAAAAGTCGCTAGCATTTGAAATGTTTAATGGCTTGAATCTTAGCTTTAGAAATTTTTACAAACCATTCAAAATTAATCAATGACACAAACTGGGTATTACGTGATACGATATGCAAAACTCGAAAGGAATATTTCCAGAAAGTTTCTGGGAAACTTTCCAGGTAACATTTAAAGGAAAGTTTCCTTTACTCTATTTATTTCTTCCCGGAAACTTTCCAAAGATTTGGATTGATAAGACATTATAACACCAAGTGGTTTTTGTTTACGTAACTTTAATTGTTTATTTCAGGTCTGGTGGAATACCTGCGAGGAATGCTAAAGGAGAACGTCTATTATTATTTATTGGTATTATAGACATTTTACAAAGTTATAGGTTAAAGAAAAAATTAGAGCATACGTGGAAATCCATTATCCACGATGGTGTAAGTAAAAGTAAATCTAGTTGCAACAAAAATCAAACTTACAAGTTTTTTTCCTTTGCTTTAGGATACTGTCTCTGTACATAGGCCAAGTTTTTATGCTCAAAGATTCCAAAAATTCATGTCTCAAACTGTTTTTAAGAAGGTGCCATCACGTAAGTATTTTTTCTTTTTTAATAATACATGTAATTTAATACTATCGTCCTGTACTCTATACTTCCTGTTCAGTGTCCAGTGTTAACAGGTGTTAGAATCCCATGAATATGTTAAATGTGTATTTAATAGAGGACATGATAACAAATTTGTTTCTTGAATTATTTAATTTTGGCATTATAATTTTGATAATAATATATAAAAATTTAATAAGTAATTTATTCTCTTCATTCTACTAAGGTACTTCTTGATATTAATAGTATATTAATAATTAATTGTTAATAGTTTTATAAACTATGTTCTGTTCAAATGCGCAAAACAGTGATCCTAATTTGGTTGGATTAAGTGTTAGGTTAAGTATTTAATTCCCCATTAAAAAATTGCCAATTTATTATAAAAATCAATTTACATTTTCTGCTGCCAAAATTTTATCCTTGAGAAAATTTAGTAAAATCTAAAATTCAATAAATCTGTCTTGAACTTGAATTGTGTTTCAAAAATATTGAAAATAAGAGAAATTATTGGACATTTTAATACACTGTGCAAGTGCCAACATTTTAATTTTGAAATTTGATATGTTTCTCACAAAACCTCTTATTTAATTAGATGTTGATTTTAAACGCTATACGATTTTTTGATTCGTATATTTTTTAATTTCTTATGATTAAATGAGATACAAAGCAAATTGTATTGTTTAACTATATTCTATTCCATATGTTTTTAAATTTAGGATGTGAAAACTCAGAATTCTGTTAACATGAATGAAGCTTGTTATCATTTTTACTTACTGAGGTTATATGAAAATTTAAGAAATATAGCTGTAAAATACTTTTACCTTGTTTTTAGTGACCAATTACCATGTTTTTAAAATAAATGATGCTATTTAAGTGAAATTGCCAATTACACAAGAAAAGTAAAATTTAGCCTAAATAATAAAAATAAAACAGGTTCATTACTTATACCGTATTATCTATTACACAAAATGAACATTTCATGTTTTTAGCAGAAAATTTCAAGTCAAAGATTTTAATTTTATCGACTCGTGACCTTTTTTTTTTCATATTAAAAGAATGACAACAGGGGGAAATTAATTCATAAATTATTTGTGAAGCAGAATATGAAAGGAAAGCCAACCGCATTTTAAAACCAATCAAATATAAAACCAATGTAATGCCTCTATTTTCATTTTTATTCAGAAATTATAACTTCTGTAATAAGATCATGTCCTCTATTTTGTGTTGAAAGTTTGTAGACTCCCTCTTTGAATTATCCCTATAGTAGTTGTAATTGCCAATATCATTGGTATACAGATATGTGGCGGGTTTCATATAATATGTTTCAAGATAAACTTACAGTACGTTAAAAAAAAATTGAATATTTCTGTTGTTTAGCCTTATAAGGAAACTAGTGTTCTGTATTTTAAAGTTTAACCCAATTATATGGAACATGCTGTATATACCCAATCATTAGGAGGCTGGGTGTACTCAGGCTAATTTTATGAAAATTGATTTGAGGATGATGTTTTTTTAAGTTAAATTTATAGTTATCATCTATAGGTTTTTGTTCTTTTATATCTATTTCATTTAAAATATTGAAGTGTTGGTTTAGATTATATATTTTAGGATTGATTAAATTAGGTCAATTCAATTTAAATCAATTGCAACTTAATTTATGTTTGAAAATTTAAACATTAGAAACTCTTACCACTTATGACTTAAAATTAAAAATGTAAAAATTTTGGAAATTCAGAAGAACCTTGAAACCTTATATAGGTAGTTATGTTATTATGAATATTAATACTTTCGCCAAATTGATTTTTCAAACAAGCAGTACTAGTAAACTAGTAAAAATTTAGATATATTGACGTTGGCCATTCCAAGTATTAACAATTAAATATAATAAGTTGACAAAACAATAATAATAAAGATAAAGCATTTTGTTTTTGAAAAAAAATTTGATTTGGAACTCTTATAACATTTATCGTTTATTATTTGATTTTGGTTGATATGCTGACATTTGTCGATAAAAAAATATCTGGTGGTTATGGATATTATTAATGCTTTTAAAAATTTTCAAATAAATGGTGGAAATTAATGAGAGTAGACAGATGAAATTCTTCAGAAATAGGTTTCATTTTTCAGTTCTTTAATGGAAAACAGTGGAACTGTAATATGAATATTATAATTTAATGAAAGTATTGTAATATCTGTATCATGCAGTATGAGTGTTTTCAATGAAAATCCACTTTTTTCCCTTCATTGTGCTTATGTTTAAAATTGACATAAATTTGCACAGTATATATCTACTTATATTTTAAAGTGTTAGAGATTTGTCAGTAGTTTTCACTTATGCTTTAACATGGGCAGAGCTGTAACAAAGTCAAATTTATTTTATATTATGTACTGTAATCATCTCAGACCAATTTTCGTATAATTAAGCACAAGAGAACTCACGCTAGCACATAACTTGCTCCTTAACTATGGTTATAGTGGTGGTGTTTTTAAATATCTACGGTTAATATTTCCATATATTTAATGTGGAATTAAATAATTGAAGCCAACAAGAAAAGCTACAAAATTTTCTTTTTGTAAAATAGTATTTTTATGGGCAAAAGAAACTGAATTATTAAAAAAATATTGTTCAAAGTTCAATTACATAAATCATGCTATTATCCACATACTATCTCCTACATATGCAATCATTACAGTAGTTAACGATAAATTGTATATAATTAGAAAATAAATGTGTGGAAAGATTATTTTTCATTAATTTTTCCCTGTTTTCATATGATTATTTATCAATAATATCAATTATCAACCCCTTCTTATACAGGGTGGTCCAGATTTTAATACATTAATTTTGAGAGGTGATAGAGAATCACAAAATAAGGGGACTTTTCATAATAGACATACCTCGAAAATATGCACCATACTTAGATACAGGGTGTTGAAGTTTCATTAAAAAAAATTTAATATCTAAGGAAAGCCATCTTTTTTAAATTTGGCACACCACCTTTTTATGTAAATCTGCATCTACCATTCGAGTCAAAAATTGTAACAGAAATCCATTGGCGCAGGTATGGGGGTTACATATAGGGTTTCCAATCCCGGGATCCCGGGCAGGTTTTCACTCCCGGAAATCCCGGGATTTCAAAAATCAATCCCGAGTATTAATAATATGAGCAAATTACATAAAATATATATTACTTTTTATCTCACATGTATTCTGTGTACAAAGATCCGGTCCAGATTAGGGAACGACACCCTAGACACACTGGCCATTCTCAGGTAATTTTTTCAAAGTAAATTTTAGGCATTCATTTTTATAGAATAGATAATCAATAGGTTAAAGTAGCAATAGATTGTTAATTTTTAAATTTTTTTAGAGTTTTATTATATATTTTTTTATGTATTATTATTATTCTTGCACAATAAATCGTTTCTTCTTTAATTTTATGTTGATATTCGACAAATGTATTTAGATCCCGGGATCCCGGAAAATCCCGGGATTTGACTTTCTAATCCCGAAAAATACCGAAAGCCTAATCCCGTCCCGGGATTGGAAACCCTAGTTACATATCCCCTTTTTAGAAATATGTAATGTGTCACTGCATATTTTTGAAAAAATTATTAAACTGCTAAATTGTCTGACATTCTGTAGGAAAATATGTTCTTGTAAAATTTGGATAGAACAAGCCGTTTCCGATTTATTCGTCCGTCAATTACGCTAAAATCGACATCAAATATTGGCGGCAATCAACTCCATTTCCAGAAGATGTCAAAAGTGTATTGAAGCCGAAGGATGGCACTTTGAAAATTTATTGTAAATAGGTACATATGTGAATTTCTTTCGTTTTGTTTTTTGTTAAATTTTTATTAAATATCAATAAAACATATTTTTGAATCATGTTTGGAGGGCTATTGTCTCCTTTATTATGCCTGCACAAAAGTGTTTAACTGTAAATAAATCGGAAACGGCTTGTTCTATCAAAATTTTATGAGAACACATTTTTCTTCAGAATGATATTGGTAATTTAGCAGTTGAATAATTTTTAAAAAAATAGCCAGTGGCTATTTCCAAAAAGGGGATATGTAACCCCCATATCTGCGCCAATGCCTTTCTGTTACTATTTTTGGCTTGAACAGTAGATGCAGATTTAAATAGAAAGGCGGTGTGCCAAATTTGAAAAAGATGACTTTTGTCTTGCCTTAGGTATTAAATTATAAAGTTTCTTTTAATGAAACTTCAACACCCTGTATCTAAGCTATGATGCATTTTTTGAGGTATGTCTATTAAGAATCCCCTTATTTTACAATTCTCTATCGCCTCTCAAAATTAATGTATTAAAATCTGGACCACCCTGTATATTATATATTCTCACCACTATAATACATAGAGTAGTACCTATAGTATCAGTAGAATGTTGGACTCTGACTATATGTGTGTGTTTCAATGCTTCATGTAGTGGACTTGCCTGAAATTAAAGGCAATCATCGCAAGTTTCGCACCCTGGTTACCAGCTACATAGGTAAATTCCACCCCACAGTACTATTTTCACTTTTGTTTTTTTTTTTTTCTATTACTAATTAGCTAGGTATACTCTTTTATGTTTTTTGTCTTATTTTTGCTTTACTTTTTCGTACATAATCCTTTATAATTTTTAATTTTACAATTTAGTCTATACAGTTTTAAGTAAGTACTTAAAAAAGTTTTAAAACGCAAATGTACCAATGTATATGAAAAAAATAATTCGTTATTGAACATATAATCAAAATCTTTTTGTTACTTTTTTTAGAACCCTTGAAAAATATGATCAAATTATTTATTGAATAGGAATATATTAGCATCTATCTAAAAACTCTTTTTGCCTGGAATAATATACCATTTAGCCATTTCTCTTGGGAATTAGCAAACACAATTTTATTCATAACTCTTTTTTATAATCAACGCTCTTTGTCCAACTTCCATATGCCACCGACTCGGTGGCGCAGTGGGCTAAAGCGTGAGTGACAGACATGGCTCTGGCAACACTGCCTATCGAGTCCCGGTTCGAGACCGGGCACCGGCAAATGGCAATGTCGGTGGGTATGGATGTTTGTCTGCGTTTTTTCAAATGTGTAGCCCCCTTCCGGACAGCCTTTGGCTTTGGATTTGGGGGTTGTCTAATTTCTGTGGTGTGTTGTTTTTTTTTTTTTTGTTATACAATCAGTTTACTCCACATTTATCGTATACAGTGCGGCCTACCATTGTGGTCACACTGTAAATAAAAAATGAGGAGTAAACTGATTGGATAACGTTTGACATACGCATAACTTTCTTATTATTCTTTTCTGATAAAAGTAGGTTGTTCTAACCAAACTTCATCATACTTTGGTCTTTGTGATTATTTTCAAGAGAATGCTGACTGAAATATACAGGGCGAATACCAATAACTCATTTTAATTTTAAGGGATGGTAAGTCCCTTAATGGTAAGGCCATATACCAAAAATAAAAAATATATACCCTGTAGTTCTCGAGAAAGAAAATAAATTAAAATACGTCAACATTTTCAGAACTTCGTAACTGACCTATCTCAACAGAAACTAAATCAGGATAGGTCTTTGCCTCTGGCATTCACCGTGTTTTTTGCAATCATAAATTCACTAATTTTTGCTGTCACTGTAATTAACTTGTCTTCGACCGCAAATTTATGAAAAACCGTCGACCGGCGGCTTAACTTTATTTAGACATTTTTTGTCACGTTTTTTTACGTTAGAACTTGGAGTCTGTGATACAAGGCATGTTCACCCCATAGTGGGTCAGTAGAGCGACGAAGCGGTACTCAAAAGTTTACCAGAATTTTACTTAGGGTAGGTCAGTTTTTTCAACTTTCTTTTTTTTATTTTTTTATTGGTAATTTGTGTTATAAATATCAACAATAACCCCTCTTAAAATTAAAATGAGTTATTGTATTGTATTTAAGATCCATTAGATATTTTTCCTGTGGTTTTTTAAATTTAAATTAATTTTCCGCTACTGTGGATATCATTGTACACAAAAAGTTAAAAAAGACGTTTTCTAATGACTAACCTTAGCTTTTTATTTTATATTTTAATAAAATTTGAGATATTGTTTTAAGTCTTCTTAACCAAAAGGTAATGTTCATTGTTGACTGTTTTTGTTTAATGTTAACCTTACTTTTATGTGTTGATGTTTTGTGTATTATTTGCAACTAATATATAACACTAACAATATGCTACAGAAAAACTTATTTTATGGTTTATCCAAATGTTCTGTTATGGAAACTAATAATTATTGTTAACTTAACACAATTTTATACGACAAAAATGGAAAGTATTAGTTTTAAGAGGCCGTAAAATAATAGTATACCTATATTAAAGTAGATATTTTATTTATTTTTCTATTTATACGTTAATATATAAATTATTTATTACATTAGAAAATTAATAAATGACAATTTTATACGGGGTGATTCAGTTTTAATCATCATAACTTCGATACCTTTGAATCTAATCAAAACAGGTTAGTAATATAGTAGGTTTTTATATAAATATTTGCCCTTAATTGTTTTGTTAATAAGATGCTACAACAAAATTTTTTGCGATTTTATTTCATAACTCCCAGGCAAATCGCAATATTAATGTCAAAATTTCAATAAATTTTATGTTAACCAAATGCAGTATTTAGGACTGAAATTATCAATTTATCTATACAGGGTGTTCATTAAGTATGTACAATAAATTTAACAGACGATTATTTGAGTGATTTTAAGACAGAAAGTTCATATAAACATGGGTCCAAAAATGCTTCGTTTTCAAGATACAGGGTGTTAAACTTTTTTAAAAAATTTCACCAAAAATACTTTTTACAAAAATTACAATTTAATAGCTTAATAAATTGACAACAGCTGTCATATTGTTTGCCAAATGCTGCAATCGTTTTCCAATGCAACCCTTGATTATTTCCTACGTTTCCCCATGTTTCTTGTGTGGTCCAGGGATATGCAATTAATTAAATTTAATTTTCTGTCTCGAAAACTAAGCAAGATCCGAAAAAAATGCAAGAGACATAAACGTTGCATTTTCAGTTGCTTAACCGAAAAAAAATATAAAAATTACAAAATAGTCAGTGGCGTACATTTATTTGTCAAAAATATTCGTTAAGGTGCCGCTCGGGACACCACTGGACTTAATAAATTTTATCAAGTTAGTGCGTAATTAGCCCCTTAACACTACAAATAACATTGCCAAATTACAACAAATTTGGGTAACGGATATTTAAGATATTTACGAAAAACCAAATTTTTTAAAAAAGTTTTTAACACCCTGTATCTTGAAAACGAAGCATTTTCGGACCCATGTTTATATGAACTTTCTGTCTTAAAATCACTCAAATAATCTTCTGTTAAATTTATTGTACATACTTAATGAACACCCTGTACTGGCGTGTCTAATAAATAATAATAATAATTTGGCCATATTATGTGTGGTTACCCAGTCAGACTTTTTGTTCCTACACCATTGCTCATTAGTATACAGGGTGAACCCGTTTTTCGTTCATAACTTTTGTAAACAATAGAACATATAAAAATAATAGTCTTGCCTATAACATTTTTTTCTAAAATAGATACATAATAATTTTTATAACATTTAACGATCTGTATGTGAAAACGAAGTGTTTTAGAAAAAAATGTTATAAGCAAGACTTCTATTATTTTTATATATTCTATCGTTTACAAAAATTATGAACGAAAAAATGTGAAGAAAAATTAGTTGACGAAATATTTTTCGCTAGATTAATAAATGACTCACATTTTCAAACTTCTGAACAATTTAGAACAGATGCCTGTATAAAAAACCCTTACTATTCAAATTATATCGTCTCCCAAATTTATTATGGCTAAAATTGTATCACCCTGTATAATTATACAGACAAATTTGCGTCAATAAGATTAATAAAGAGCAGGATTCAATTATATGTAATTATACAGTGTGGGCAAAAACTTTATTAATTGTCCCTTTTTTACGTGACCTAGGTTTATTTTTAATACAAA
The DNA here is from genome assembly GCA_963680705.1 of Rhagium mordax. Classification (NCBI taxonomy): domain Eukaryota; kingdom Metazoa; phylum Arthropoda; class Insecta; order Coleoptera; family Cerambycidae; genus Rhagium; species Rhagium mordax. The sequence continues at coordinate 23,060,111 of OY796657.1, read as the reverse complement.
TATAATTCAAAGTGGCAGAAACACTAACAAAACGTCATTATTAAAATCTAGTTGACACTTATGAATAATTGTAATATTCCTTGCTAATAAAGTGAGCTCATGTTTGCTGAATTAATTTAATCAATATTATTATTGTTTATATCACAAGCCTACAAATATATACCTTTTGTTTGACATTTCGCTATTACTTAGCTCCAGCGAGATTGTTGATCATCAGAAATTAACCTATATAATTAATTTTGTTAATTTGTAAAACGTCCTTAAAACACACCGCGACATCTGGTTGTGATTTTGATATTTGTCAACTAGTTACTATTTTTGGCTGTATTTTTAATAGAGAAAATGAAAAAATATTGTTTTAGAATCCAATAAACTTTAGCTTATTATGTTCACAATGATCATTACAATTATTCTCAATAAAAAATATTTTAAGGGTAAAGAGTACCAATTACGTTTAAATAATAGGATTTTGTTAGGGTCTTCACCTTCACCATTTTGTTTGAATTTTAGTTACATTAAAAATATACCTAGAAATTAATTACTCTAGATTAATAAAAATAGTTACAATAACAAGATAAAACCTTCCACTTTTTTCTCACACTGTACCTATATCAGTAATCATATTCATAATCCAAGTGACTGGATATAATCATAATCTATATAAGACGTATTAATTTGATTGTTGTTTCAGCATTAAAGCACTCTCCATCAAAACGGAAATCTTTATCTAGGCCTCTTGGTAGGCATGAAGAACTAAATGAGCACGATAGTAAGTAACATTTTTATACTTATTCGCATCACAAAATTCATTAAATTAAAATTTTAGCATAGTTTCACAAGTAATGCCTATGTTTTGTCAGTTTTTGGTACACAATTATTTTTTGCTTTTTGATATCCAGTACATATTAACCTTTTTTACAAAAAGTCACTTGGAATATATTACACAATAAGATATACATTTTATTTCAAAGCTTTTTACCCCTTTAGAGAGTGAAAAGGAGTGAAAGGGTGTGTTTTTGGGACTCGGGCCTATGGATAGTTTTGATCTACTCTGCCAGTAGAGCAACATATCAAAATTTGGGAGAATTTAACCAATGCGGATTTCCACTTGTGGTGTGCGGGGTCCCTTTATCATCAGTCAATGATGTATGCCGAAATCAAATTGAACACTTTTGGACTGATTAGCTGATTCGTGATATTTGCAATTTTTTAAAACAATTTAGTAAGGGAAAAAAATTTTCTTTTTCAATCTCCGTTTCCCACTCTCCTTCGGGATTTTGTCTGCCAGCGTAATTGGGGTATGTGAAGGACATATACTAACTACCTATGCGGAAAAATATAATAATTCGGTGTAAAAAAAAATTCAAAAATGTATTTATATGGTCTCTTCGATTTACCAGCCGTCAGATTGGAACCTTCCATCATCGATTTTGCACTAATATAGAACAATTAAAGGATTATGATTACAAGCCCTGTAACCAAATTCATTTACAAATAATTCAAAAAATTATTTCTGACATATAAAATGACCACTATACAGACTCTTGAAGTGTCTCTCCTATTATTGAAGTTAAACCAAGTTTATTGGGAATAATTTCCAGTACATTTTATTACATTAAAAACGAAATATCAATCCAAAGCTTATTTTTATATCGACAGAAAATTTATATGAGGCACCTTACCATGCGTGGACTCCTCATGTAGAACTTTCCTTGGAACGTACGTTCATCATAGGATCTACAATTGACTTATTTTCAATGTAGTACAAGACTCCAAACGCTTGCTGGTTTATAGGCCAATCATTCATGGTAACTGCAACATAAATGTTAAGATATTAAACCAAATTAAATATTTAGGTTAGGAAGCATCAGGGGTGAGGATTCAATCAAAATAAACATAAACAGTTGAAATGGTAGCATTTTTTAGCAAGTAATATGCTTGTTTCACCATTAAATGGTTTTGCATAAAACGTTTTTATCTTAGAATTTGGCTTATCATTGGCAAATAAAATAAACATTAAGGAGCATTACAATAAACCATTTGACCTCAATTAACCAGAAAACTATTAAAATTGCGAAAATTTACTAGAGACATTTTATATTCAGAAAATATCGGAGAATAAAAAAATCATATCCATTTTTTGAGACCACCATAGGCGTAGAAGTTCTTTTTTAAAAAGGGGTCCGTGGTTCCCATATCTATGCCTGCGGTGGCGACATTTTCAAATCTTTCAGACCATTTGATAAACTTTAATCTAACATAAAGAAAACCCAAATTTTATGAAAATCGGTCTAACTGCTTTAAAGTTATTCGTCGAAAAATTCAATAAAGAATCGATTCTCGAAGTTTCCCCATTTAAAGTGAACTCACCCTGTATATAAAATTTAAAAATTATGGTCTAACTTCAATAATACGCGACATATTTCAAGCAGATCTTTTAGAACAAATGATCTGTATATTTCTAATATTAGTATAATGTGTAGAAAGAAAAAATATTGTAATATTGTACTGATGTATATGTTAGTAATTCCACGTAACTTTTTGTACGCTCATAAATCGTGCCATTGTGTTGAATGTTTCGCTAATCATTGTGGTGTTGGGTTATACAGCTACTGTGCAGGCGCAGGTGAATTCTAGTCAACAAAATGGAAGCAAAACTGGTGAGTGGTAATACTTTAAATTTTTTATGTGCTAGAATGATGCTATTCGAATTAAGTTTAGGGGAATAATGCGATTTTTTGTTATATCCAATAGTGCTTTTGATTCTTTTTTATAGGAATCAGGTTGTAATAAACTATTAGGTAATGTTCAAGGTTTAAACGGTATATTTTTGGCGTTATAACCCACCACAAACAATTTGGGCTCTTTTTTGCTTAATTATCTCAACTAGTAAATACACTTGACTCATGCCAATGAAATTTCTTTTTCATGCTGCATCTGCTTGTGGATCCTGTTAATGTCAATTACATCAACACCTGTACATTGCCTCCTTCCATTCATACATCAAAATGTATTATCCTCTTGTATTTTCCTATTATATTTTTCTCCTATCAACAACTATTAAAATATATTTTAATGATTATAAAGCAGTAAGTCCAACAGATGCCGTGCCTGCTAAAGTATTCCCATCTTCCAACCAATATCCGGTGGCGTCGCAATTAAACACTGTACCTTTAACATCTCCACCAGCTGCCTATCCTGCCGTCCTCGTAGGGCGATCCAATAGTGAATTGAAACCCAAAATTCCTCCCCCTGTCCCACCTAGAGGCACACCAAAAGTAAAACGGGGCGATTCGAATGGAAAAGGTGCGCAGAGCTTTGAAAATATGTTAAATGTTACCAGTTCGCATGCTAATATGCTTCCTGTAGTTCATATACATTCGATACATCCAGTGCATGGGAATAACATTAGTATTTCTAAGAAACCCTGTAGAAAGCATCATAAAAAGTTTTTATCTGACGAAACATGCAAGATGTGTGTGGTAGAGTCAGTTTTACTTGATAACGATGTATTAAAAGTGAAACTGATTGATCATACCTCTTTGAGAAAGAGTCTTAATTATGAAAATTTGTATAACCAATCTAAAATTGATTACGCTTACGAAGAATTTGTTTAAAAATTATTAAAGCATAAGGTTCATGTTATTATTGTTATAAGTAATTATAAAGTGAAAATTTAAGCGTTATTATTTTGTATCTTTATTATTATGTATTACGAAATCTTTGCTGCGCTCTTTACTTTTATTTTATTTTTTATATACAATAATTGGTATAGGTCGTTGAGATGAATACCTTGAATTTAAACTAATTTGCAAACCTTGAAAATTGACAAATTAATAATAAATGTAAACTAGATTTGAAAGCTGGTAATACAGGGTGAATACCAATAACTCATTTTAATTTTACGGTATGGTAGGTCCCTTAATGGTAAGGCCATATACCAAAAATAAAAAATATAGACCCTGTAGTTTTCAAGAAAGAAAATAAATTAAAATACGTCAACATTTTCAGAACTTCGTAACTGACCTATCTCAACAGAAAATAAATCAGGATAGGTCTTTAATAAATAATAAAAAATAATAAATACACCACATGTAATTACGACCCCCTTTATCTCAGAAGGCTGAACCTTGTGCGGGAGGGGGCTACACATTTAAAGACAAGGGACACACATCCAATATCCGTGTATAACGGAAAAATCCCTCTCACAGTATTTTCCATTGCCACGACCGGGATTCGAACCCGGGACTTTTGGGTGAGAGGCAGGTACTCTACCATCTTGACCATCAGTCATATGCCTCTGGCATTCACCTTGTTTTTTGCAATCATAAATTCTCTAGTTTTTGCTGTCACTGTCAATTAACTTGTCTCCAACCGCAAATTTATGAAAGGCCGTCAAACGGCGGCTTACTTTATTAGACGTTTTTTGTCACGTTTTTTACGTTAGAACTTGGAGTCTGTGACTTGTATACAAGGTATGTTGTTCACCCCATAGTGGGTCAGTAGAGCGACGAAGTGGTACTCAAAAGTTTACCAGAATTTTACATAGGGTAGGTCAGTTTTTCAACTTTCTTTTTATATTTTTTTATTGGTAATTTGTAAATATCAACAGAAACCCCCTCTTAAAATTAAAATGAGTTATTGGTATTCACCCTGTATACCTCAGTACTTTTAATATCTTTTTCGTGCTTTCTCGTGGGCATGTTGAAGCTATCCTGATAGAGATAATTGAATTAAATTTATAAAAGATTCATTACAATTCATCTTATTAAACTAAAATTATATCAGATGCACTTTGATGAATCCAAATGAATAACAGAACATAACTTAAGTACAAATATCAACAGCTACTCTAAATTAAAGACATTTATAATCCATTTCAAGTCATAAATATTTACAAAAACTAGTACGCAACAGTTTTTTCCCTTTAGGTTAATTTATAGGCATCCCAATTTAGCTAGAAAATTAATGAACCCTTTTGTTTGCCAAATTCAGGTACAGTACTGCCAGGATGGATAAGCAATGCGCTTGTCGAATATAATGCCTGTTTGTATGTCTTGTTAACTATTTTAGTTTGTCGTGCTATTTTTTCTAATTGCCTAATATATTTTGAACAAAAAAGTTGTCTACTAGTTTTGTTGTAACACACAATAAGGCCTAATAAAATAACAGCTAGATTGTAGTGCACATGTCTATTCAGGTGTAGCGCCAAGCTGCTGCAGTACGCCACCTCCTACGTATGAAGGCCTAGAGCAAGAACCAGGGGCTGCACCACTTACGATAGGTACTGCTTCCTCTTTACCTGCGCGTGTGCGAATGGGTTCGCATCCTTCCCATCAGTCATATGTTTCTCTTCACCACGTTGCTGTGAAGAATTATAAAGAAGATGCAGTTAGGTGAATATATTGTATTTATTATGTAAAGTAGCTCAGCAATATTTGTGCAAGAGACATAGAGAGAAGTGATTGTGTTTTCCTTATAATTGCTGGGGGATATCGTTAATGAAAAATAATTGTTGTAATTGTAAATATCGTGTACAATATTTCATAAACTCTCTAAATATAATAAAAACACAGCTTTAAATGTTTCATATTTAATTTAGAATGATAATTCGCTAGTAATTCAAAATAACATTTCTAATCAGCTTTAATAATAGTGGCTAATAATTCATAGAAGAATTAGTTTTGCAGTGATCAAAATTATTTATTTGTTTTTCTGACATTACAAACTGCAATACTCGGAGTGGAATTTTCTCGTAAGATTCCTATAAAGTAAGTTCTTTACTTATATTTTCTGTGTAGCAATCAAAATTTCAATAAGAAATTATCTAAATGTTAATTATTCCAAATACAATTAAATATAAACTGTTTCTTGGTAAATTAAGATTTTTAATTTGTTGAAACTATATGTAGTTATATTTCTGAAAACGCTTCGGTTTAATTCAATCCTGAATTTTTTTCATTACAGTATAACCGATATTAAATTAGAATCTCGATCCGAAAACAAATCGTCCCTTAGTGTGGAATCTGGTAGTTCAGGAGCTGGACACTCAAGTCATTCCCGAGGCCTAGCATGGACTCCACCAGCCTCGGTGGAGGGTTCTACACCAACGTGGACAGAAGGTACACCTTCTTTTACCGAATCTTCAAGTAGTGGAGACATGGGTGAGTGAATAGGTGGCATGTCTCATTTTCCTTCTTCATAAGGTGGCAGAGTTAATTCTTTATGACATGTAATATAAACGTGGTTGGTTCATAATTGACTCAAACGATTGGCTTAAAACTAATAATTCGCCAGCTAATCATGTTAGCCATGACAATTATAGATAAAATATTAAATTTTTGTAAGTACCCAGCCTTACTTATTAATATAGCTTGGATATCAGATGGCTATTATAAAGACAAATTTTACATAAAACATGAATTAAGATTTATTTTCCATAGTTAATAAAACCGAAAGTGTGTATAGAAACACAGTTTTTTTTTATCAACTGTGTACGCTCTTTAATATACCTGCAAATTAATAAAATAATATATCTTGTTTACAAATATCGATCTCATGAACTGTCAAGGCCACTAACTAGCTCAAAGCAGCGATCCGCGTTTACAAACCCATCAAAAAGATATATGGAGATCTAAATCTTAGCTATTAACTTTTGTTATACTGCCACTAAAAATGAATAGATCTGGTGCCTGGTGTTGTATTGTGTATATTCCACCAAGTTTTAAAATAGGGTACGATTATATCATGACATACGTAACAACGTAATTACGTTCTCACAAACCCTGCTGATATTTGTGAAATGACAACCAGAGATCCGAGCTCTAGTTTATAACCTTCTAACCTAAGTATTACTCGGTTGTATAAGATATTTTATTTTTTTAACTACATATCTAAGAGTTAACATTGCCACTTTAATATCCTCTCTAGATTAGATTATTGATTATTCCATCTAAATTTGTGCACTGTCCTTTATCATCATTTTAATCCTCTCAGATTTGTTGAAATATTTATATATGACACTAACAGCTGAATTAGTTCTGTGTTAATATTAGTAATAGGTTTTATTATGATAACACTTAGTATTGTAATAATCAATAAAACTAATCTTGTGTGAACTTGATGTTACAGAAGTCTTAAAAGCAAAGTAAATATTTCCAAAATTTAAGTAGATATTTCTGGGTCGTATTTTTTGAAAATAAATTTTTTGAAATAAACGACAATGCTGTTATTTACAAAATGTCATGGGTGCTTTATTTCATGTTTATTTAAAGCTTAGATTTCTTAACATTAAAAAAGTGTCATTTGAAATATATTTAGATTTTAAACTAAGAGTATTTTTGTATATTGTTTGCTGATGATTAACGCACTACATCCGTTACAAAGATATTACCGATGCACGAAGCACTGCAACGACGTATTAGTAATTAGCATTGCCATCCATGATCTTAAGCAGATCTGTCGTTTGATATTTTTTAAAATTCAGCGACTTAACATTAATAAATAAGAGTTAAAATATACACTTCTCAGCTTGGAATGAACCACCCAAATAATTGTTATATTTCAGCTGTCCATAACTCTGAAACGGCCTGAATGATTTGATTATTTTGTTGTTTTTTTTTTGTGGTTTTGTGATTTCTCATTCTGACAGTTCAATATTCACACGGTGTTTTATAGTTAATGTTGTTTTAATAATTTTTTTTTAAAATTGGCCCAAATTTGTACCTTTCGATGCCCTGATCAAAAGTCTCCATGGTCACGAAGCTTTAAAATACTTCCTAATGGCTGTAGAGACGTCAGAAGGACTAAAAATCGTGTCATTTCTACAGCCATTGAGAAGACTTTTCAAGTTTCGTGCCCGTGGAGATTTTTGATCACGACATCGAAAGGTACAACATATCCAAGTTAGAACCAATTTCATCATAAGATACTTTTCCATAAGGTTTGTGGGAATCCTTTGTATGTTGTGAAATTAAGTTTCCTGATCGTTTCCAGGTATATCAGAGAAACTTTTTTACATGAATTTAAACTTTATAAAGATTAAAAAGCGGACACAACCTTACTTGATTATTTTTTCTAATTTTCAAAAAATTTAATTATTAACAGCATTTGATCCAATAAGCTCTTAAGACTTCTCAATTCAAAACAGTTGTAATTGATATAATTTTCGAAGTGATCAAATTAGTCTTTGAAAATTGTGTCATATGATAACTTTACAATAAGTGGTTCAGAATATAAGGGATCTAATATAGGATGTCCAACCACTCCACTACGCCAAGGCTCTCATTCATCAACAAAATTGCACCATAAGAAGACTGTGGAACATGCTATCAACTGTCTTACCACGGAAATGGTAAGTCCAAAGCGTTAAGTTTGAAATTGCCAGAGGCGTTACACCATATTCATATTAACTAGAATATTTAAACATTTGTAAATAATTGTTTTTTACAACAAATAGATCTGTAAACAAGACTTTAAGCATTTGTCTTGTATTGTTATTATAATTTTTAGGCATCTTAAAGACTGATAAAACTTACTGAAATTTTGAGCAACTTGTAATGAAATTCACAATTATTAGAATTATTGTGTTAATGTTAATAGTAATAGTAGATACATTTAAAAATATGTTTTTGCTGCTTTTAACGATAATAAGTAAATTGTATGCCCTTATGTAATTTGGGAATCAGGATTTCAATAGTAAAATTTTAAATGAATAATTGTGCTTCGTTTGTTATTTATTAAATCTAGCTTTACAAATGTTTAAATGATTAGATATTAATAAAATACCACATTTTAAATTAATCACTGTTAGTGCACCACTGATTACATATGTAAATCAGTTGTTATTACACCTATTTTAAAGGAATTCATGAAAATATATTATAAAAGTGTTTTGATATCTTTTATCTCAACTATATTCTAAGACGTCTAAAACGTTAGTTATATATCATTATTTTTCTTTAGACTAATATTTCAGGTATATCTTTAATACTATAGATTTGATATTAAAAATATATTTTTTTTAATATAATCTTGTGAATTCCTTTTATTTCACAAAATTTCCCGCTCGTCGTGTACACAGACACATTTACAGCTTTTTTCTTTACTTTCACCCTTTTCTTTGAGCATGCTTTTGTAGCCTTTGTTTTATTTGTGTAATTTCTGTTAATTTTATATAGCTGTTATTACTAAATATTTAATTAATTACCTCTAACTAATTTGTTTCGGTAGATACCAGTTTTTGTCTTCTGTATTAGTTTTTTAGTTTTATGTATAAAAATAAAATAAAATGCTAATTATTCTTCGGGTATTGTAATAAAGAAAGCATTTATGTATTCTCCGTATATTTGCAGCAACATGTCCTTAGAATTATCAGTTTAGTAGACGAGTATTAAAATGTATGGAGCCTTTCTTCCTCTCCACAAACTGCATCACACAGATGCTACATCTCAATTCGAACTTGCATGCATAAATAACTTTTTGTTTCTGAGAACATGCACTATTGATTTATACCGGGTGGACACGAATCAATGTTCGCCCCCAATTTTTTGGTTGTTTTTTAATTTAATAATTTCGTTTTTGGTATACGTGAATAAGACAAAAGTGGGCTATTTTTAGACTAACAGGAACAAAAATATCCCTTCCGGTTGAACCGGAAGTGGCATCAACTTTTTTTCTTAAATGGAATGACTGTGTTTTTTTTGTGGTATTTTATAAAACATGAAATTCTAACTGCAGCAGTTTTTTCCAATTTCAAAAATTCCAAAAAATAAGTGAGGTACGAACGATTTTTTATTTTGTACAAAATGGCCGCGTCAGATGAATGCGATGTAAGAAAATTACTAAGTAGGCTATGGAAATTATTAGCAAGGTAGAAAGCTTGTCTGTAAAGAATAAAATAGTTATTTAAATTACTGATAGATACGACTATTTTTAGGTTTTTCTCAAAAAACTGAATTTAATTTTCATTTTCATTTCCGTAGGGTTCCTATGGAAAATTTTTAAATGAGACCGTACTATTTTTTTGTATTATTCGGACATAATGAATCAAAAGCTTTAATTTTTTCGCCAATAATCATTTCTTAACAAGATCCTTTGTAATAATAAAAGTATATTTAAAAGGTAAGCACAAATTAAACAAGAAATAATTTTAATAAACCTTTTAAAAACACTTTTATTTTTTATTATTACAAAGAATCTTGTTAAGAAATGATTATTGGCGAAAAAATTAAAGCTTATGAATCATTATGTCCGAATAATAAAAAAAAAATAGTACGGTCTCATTTAAAAATTTTCCATAGGACGTCTATGGAAATGAAAATGAAAATTCACCCTTTCGTCACGGTGAACGTACTGGTACGTGTCACTAAAAGTGCTGTTGACGGCCGTCTGCCGTACTCGTACGATATCTGATCCTATGAACCTGCCCTAGTGTCTTATACAAAATAATAATTTTATGATTTTCCTTGCCTACGAACGTACCGGTCCGTCTCACATGACACATATTTAATATAAAGGTGCCGTACGTGAACGTCGCATGTTTCTAATTTACATGCCGCGCGCCGTACCAGTACGTTTCGTGTCAATATACCGAGTGCCGTACCGGTACTGCAAAAAAGTTTTCGTATTTTTTATTGTTTTTATTATAAATAAAATAAATAAATGTATTTAAGATATTTATTGCTAAGCAACATACATTTAACGAATTCTTTTATTATAATAAAAATGAAATCAATATTTTTTCATTGTATGAAAAATGCGGAACGTCACAGTCTGTACACATGAGTCTAGTGTCCTTTCTTCGCCGTTTTTGTAATTTCGTAATGGTACAAACACGACAACGCCTTTGAGTACGTGAACCCTGTGCAACAGTAACACGTATAGAACATTATTGTACAAGTGGAGACGCTACCAATAGCGGCGTAATGCACAGGGGCGCGCATTTTCCTTGGCCCGGTCTGGACTAGTGGGAGTATGATTCTCTCGCCCGTGACGAAAGGGTTAAATTCAGTTTTTTGAGAAAAACCTAAAAATAGTCGTATCTATCAGTAATTTAAATAACTATTTTATTCTTTACAGACAAGCTTACTACCTTGCTAATAATTTCCATAGCCTACTTAGTAATTTTCTTACATCTCATTCATCCGACGCGGCCATTTTGTACAAAATAAAAATCGTTCGTATCTCACTTATTTTTTGGAATTTTTGAAATTGGAAAAAACTGCTGCAGTTAATTTTATGTTTTATAAAACACCACAAAAAAAACACGGTCATTCCATTTAAGAAAAAAAAGTTGATGTCACTTCCGGTTCAACCGGAAATAATATTTTCGTTCCTGTTAGTCTAAAAATAGCCCACTTTTGTCTTATTCACGTATACCAAAAACGAAATTTTTAAATTCAAAAACAACCAAAAAATTGGGGGCGTACATTGACTCGTAGCCACCCGGTATATCTGCAGAATGAAAATAAAAATAATTCTTAATTAAACAGTGGATAAATGAGATATATTATATTCAATTAAAAAGTTTAAATGAACAAAATAACTACTAAAATTTTATATTCATAATAGGACATTAGCGAAGGAAATTTTTTATTTTCCACTGAGTTAACGGGATATATATTTCGCTTAAAAATATTCAGACAATTTATGCTATTGACGTGAATTTTATATCTCCTGATTTTGATTAAAGTCAATCAATCTGTAAGTGACAATTTCTTGCAAATATTTCCAAAATTGCAAATTTAAACGATAAAAACAAGTTATAATGAATAATTATTTATAGCCACTAAAATTTTTTTATTGTCTTTATTTCTTTTATCGTATATTTTGCATGTACATATGTAGTTTTTAATAAAACTGGTTAGTTTTATTTCATATTTCATAAGAATTTTAAACACCAGGTGAAAACTAGCCGGGCAGTTTAAATTCCTGACTTTATTTTTAAGATAGAACAAAAACAATTACTGCCCTTGTAGTATTTTTGGAGGAAGTCTAAAGACGAAAACAAAAACAATTGGACAAAATAAGAGTTGAAAGACTAAAACGTTCTAAAAATTGTCACATATTTCATTACATAATACGATATAGCACTTCACCTCTGTTATAAATTTACAGTATCATCTCTCATGTCTGGTTTAGCCAAAAGTAACTTACACGTGGGTTATTTTTTATATACCCTATATTTTAAAGAACCGCATCAATATAATATGCCTTTTTTAATTCGTTATAAACTCATAAGGCACTAGAAAAATACCCATTTGATATAACAGGAAAGTATGTACATACTTGCGTACGTGCAATTTTTCTTTCTGTAGGTAAAATTCTGTTTAGTATGTTATAAATGTTTTATGTAGTCAATATACGATATTTAAATTTTACAAAATTGATATTTTTGGTCCTACAACTTTTATTTGGTGTGTAATTATTTTTGGATTAGTATTTCCCTGAAAAAATGCCACAATAGGAGTTTTAGTTTTGAAAAGTAAGGAAATTTAATGGCCCCTTTTTAGTTTCTACCAGGTATATGTTAAATTGCAACACTTTCTTAAGTTTGTATCTAATTTTTTTTTTCATTTTGACTGTGTACACAGTTTATACTTAAAGAAAAAGACTAAATTATTTTCCATAGATTCTATAATAGACAATATTATAAGGAGATGAATACTGCTGTTTTTTTGTTTTGTTTTGAAAATAAGAAACTACGTAACAATAAAAAATAAACCAACTAAGTAGTGATTTTGTATATTTTACAATCATTATTTGCTTATTTTTCCGAAAACAATATTTTCTGTTGGACATTGCTTTTACTGAAATAACCACAAAATATGCAACCAGATCTCCTAAGCACTAGATTCCAAATAAATTTTTTCAAGAGCTAATGGAATACTACATTTCCTAGCCATTCCCTCCTGCCAATTAAAAAAAATATATATTTTCAACCTGTTGACGCGTTACGAAATAAGAGGATGTCTACGGCCTTAAATGCTGTATTAAATTTTATTTAACGTTCAGTGTAAGGTTTAATTTTTTATTCATTAATTATTGTAACCATACAAATTTATGAGAAGAGAGATCGTACCGTTAATTTTTTATATGTTGCTAACCTCAAAATGCAGCAACAAAATTGATTATGGCACTTAAAATAACAGTAGCTGTTGACATTTTATCTTGGTTACGTATAAAGTTTCACTTTCTTTTGGTCAATTTGGTCATTATTCATATGTATTACAGATCAATGAGAAATAAAAATTATTTTAACTAAGATATTTATAAAATGGAGAACAAGCAATGTACACAATAGAAATATCACATGATTAAATAACTAAATCGTAACAAAGTAAAAAATAATTTGGTATATGCACAATACAATGTATTTATTGTGTTAAATTTGACGACCAAATGAGTGTATGTATGTACTAACCTAACCAATCCAATAGATTTTGCATCTGTCAGCCTCTGTTTTAATCTTACGAATATTTTACACTTTTTTTAATAAGTATAGCTCTCCTCTTCTATTAGTAACTAATTAACTAACTGACTAAATTTAGTAGATATAACTTTTCTTACGTGAAACTTTTTAAATTTAATTAATACTAAAATCATTACCTGAAGAGCACTTTTTTACATGACTTCCACCTATTTATAATCCGAGAATCTTGTTCTAGATAAAAAGTTTGAATTAATAAAATTGAAAAACTATTTTATATCTCATGTCTTAATATAGAGCAGGGAATACATCTGAGGAACGTTGCCATTCATTCGCGTTGTCGAACATCTATTTCTATGCGTTTTTCAAGTGCAGTTTGCAAGGAATAAATTGTTGCGCGAATGGCCATTCGTATATACGAATAAGGGAGATAGCATAGACGCATGTTTGCATTTGTAGCTTGTGGCCATCGTACATCGGTTCGGTAGATGACGGCGGCAATTGCAACTCACAAGCTTGACCTAACACTTCCCTATGTAGTGTTTTGGAATGAAAGCACGGTATTTACTATTGTCCTCTATCAGCTCATGCAAATATATATAATTTTAGGCAAAAGAGATCACACCACATGTTAAGCAAACTATGTGGATATAAAAAAAATAACTGATGCAGCGTAATCTATGACTATAAGAATATAAGTAGCAATCGATCAACTAACTTTAATATGCTTAAGATTCGTCAAACGTTAAGAATTTCAAGGTTGAGTGTAGCAAATAAATACTTCGCGCGGCACAGACTGGAATTAAAGTGCAGTTTCACATCACAGCGATGATTTTCGTGGACTGTACTTTATAATAACTATATATTTATGTACGTTTACTATTACAGAAAAGTTATATACTGTTAATAAGTTCAAGTTTCCAATGATTAATTATTCTGCCACCACAGTTTTAATTCTATTCATATGTTCCAAGATTACAAAAATGGATATATCTTTTTTTAGTAACATTACCTCTGTTATTAACGAGAGCTGTAAAAATAGCATTAGTTGAGGAGGAAACTACACAACTCGGTAAAGAAAGACAAACATTTATAACCCAACAATGTTGCATTATCACTTACCAATAATTTTGTTTAATAATATTTATTTGGTCATCTAATTTAAGACATTAACACCTGTGTACACATGACATTGAATAATTATATGATTTTTCGATTTTTGTTTGCTTTTGGACGATTAGGAACAACTGAAGAGCCGTGTCGATACGGATTACAAATGAAAATTGGCTGTTCTTAAAGTGTAATAGCACACTGATTCTTTCCATCATATCATTGCATCACATTTTGTTTGCTTAGCCTTATGTGGACTAAAATGGTGGCATAGTCGCACCATATTTTTGTGATAAATTTTATCGTATTTTAATAATCATGATCATGACTAACTTGTGATTTGTTTGTTAATAACTTGGTTTTTATTCTAACAAGTAAAACGTATGTGTTTTAATAGATTTGTGTGTGATACTTTGTTCTTTTATAGTTATTTATTATTTACGTTTTATTTTAGCGTATCGAGAAAAAGTATTTTATTACTCGATGGAGCAACTGGTAAGACCATAAAAACCAAGTTAAATGTTTTCCATTTTGTACAGTATTGATGAATAAGATTCTAATTAATGGTAAAATGTATCAGTGAATATTGATAATGAACTTAAAAAACTTACCTAGCGTCTTTTCTTTATTTAAGGTTTTATAATAACTCATAACTTCCAAAAATAATAAATATCTTTTACTGATCTATTTCAAACCCTATTCAGTCCAAGAAAAAATTACACCAAAGCAACGGTAGACAAAAAATGTGTAAAAAGCTTTTAAGACATTTCTATTTTTGAAAATTTATTAATTTTTCAATTACTTTTTTTTAATGTTATCTTTTTCCGTTGATTGTTATATAGGACGAATTATGTGTATTATATATTTTACATAATTTTTTGTGTATGTTTTTTAAAACCTTAATTTTTCTGTCTACCGTTGTAATCGTATGTCTGTATTGTTACATTCCATGTAGTTCTTTTAATATGAAAGTGTTATAATGTTAACAATCCTGCAATATCTTAATAATATGTAACATAATGTATAAATGAATGTTCGTTACACTGTATATCAAACTTGATATTTTTCTCAATCTAAATGTGATTCATAGCGATACATAATTTACTGAATGTTTTGCTTAAACTGAGCCATATTTGAATTAATTAGATTAATATTTAAATATATTTTTGATTAAAAGGATTACTTACAAAACTATTTAATAGATTTGGTCTTACCGGTACCCTTCTTTTAGGACAATTTTCACAGTCGGGCAAAATTGGGACAAAGGGAATTTATTTTATTTCTTTATGCATATTTACACTTAGACATATTGATATAATATGGTGAAGGTTTATGCAAAACATTTTGTATCAAATATATAGAGGCAATAATATCAATATTTTAGTCTAATAATACTCAATATCCTTTACTATATTTTAGTAAATCAATTTAATGGTTTTATGTAAATATTTTTTATTTATTACATGATATTATTTTGTATGGTTTTTCTTACGTAAAGTAAGTGATAATAATAAATATTATTATTATATTCTTTGTCAAATCAAAAACCTTTATAAGCACCTATTGAAAGATGTTAGCAACAATACTCTTAATTTATTTTTGTCCATAATTGTTACTCTGTTTCGATTTAGCTTCGAGGCTGGGCAGTACTCTTGCCAATGTTCTGCAATAGGAACATAAATAATTAAATGATACAATCACATAACTCCTGCTGCTGAATTTACGATAATGTTCACTATAATTGGTGAATTATGTGTGTGTGTGGTTTTATACTCTTTTGGACTTCGTTATTAATCTCTAATAAAAACGATTTTGCAACTATACACAAAATACCAATTACCATTATCTATAGCTTACTGAATATCTATTTGCATTAAAATATTCAGTTTGGACACTGGTAATGCCGAAGTTCTATTATTACTATAGAAAAAATTTACTTACAAGAAAATGGATTCATTAAAACCACTATATTATTTTATTATAATACTGATATACATGTCTTTGTATATGTTGATGATTATAACTAAAAGAAAGAAAAATGAAGAAGGTAAAATTTTTTACAATATATATTTTTTTTAAACGGCATTAAAGTGCTAGAAATAGTCATTAAAGTAATCCATTATTGTACTATTATACGATTTTTTGTAGTTGACTAAGGTGACAAAATAAACGTCAATAGGGTAAATAAATACAGTTTTTTAAATTCAGAATGGTACTATCACTAAATTACTAAAATAATGGTTTTTTTACAAAAAATTATTCCGATTTGACGTTTAAATAATTATGACATTTCTAAATGTCACTTGAAATTTTAAATAATTATGACATTTTTTAATGTCACTTAAAATTATTTAAAAAATAGTGTTGATTAATCTTAATTTCGCGGTTTCTGGATTTAAAAAAAACTTTTTATACTTTGTGTGGTGTATTTGCCTTGACCCTACGGGCCTCGTCAACTAAACTTCGCATTCGTGATGATAAAAAGTTAACTTTAATGCCTTGTTACATAAATAACTATTTTGCCTACAATATCCTGAGGCACCCTAAAGGAATAAAATATAAAATGACTGCCGAGAGCTTTCTGTCCAGGCTTGATAAGCCATCTTCATCAACAATAAATAGATATGCGAAAATAGAATAGTATTTGAGAAAAACCAGAGAATGTCATAGTGTTCTCGTATTTTGTGATTGTATTTAGTATTAAAATGTGAATAATTGTAATTAATGATTTTCTGTAATCATAATATGAAGTGAAACATTTGTGTATATAGGTAAAAACAAAAAACATGCCTTATTACCATTTAAAATAAAAGGTGCAGGAGTGGCAATTTAATTCCTAATTTTTTCCTAAAAAATTATTCTTATTTTCATTATATACACACTAAATAATAACTTAACATTCTCGAGGTTGTGGTACGTACCTATAATTCTAAATATAAAACAGAAATTTTACAAAAGCTATTGGAGTCAACCTCTGCACTGAGCATAGTAAAGCAACTTTAATTGTGGATCAGAAATATTGAAATGATAGTTTCTAGAACATCTGTTCAATTATTAAAGTTGCTCTGCTGTGGTGGAATTGCCATTGCAATTCACTGAATTTAAATGAAATGGTAAAAAAATGTTAATATGTAAAAGTGTATGATCAAAACACCAAGCATATATTTATTTGAAATTTTATTAACTCACCGTTTAATCACTACCATGTACTGGGTTCGATCCCCAACTCTGACACTTGTTATGGGGAGTGTCTACTGAACCACTGACGGTTAAATGTTTTTCGAAACTCAACCGCTACTCTGGCGCTGCTCGTATTTACCGATTGGCTTAAAGCGATCCTTATACTTATATGTTTTTTAAGTTCATACGATGGTCTATTGATCATGTGCATCATATGACTAACATAACCTTAAATTTTTTGTTTTTGCAAATTTATTTTCAATTTTCATTTTAAATTTTGTAGTTTTAGCTTGGATCCGTTGTAACATTTAAAAACTCTCTCATAGTTTCAATATTGTATTACTTAATATAGAGTGCTAATGGGCGAGTGAACAATTTTTTAAAAACTATTTTAATAACATCAACCCATAAAAACAGTTGATTCGTATTTTTTGTTTTTGTAAAAAAATAACATCTAATAATAATAATAGGAATCTCAAGAAATGTGGTAATAAATCCCAAAAAAGAAAAGGAAGAGAAATAACATCTAATACCCAAAAAAAATTCGTCAACTTTAAACACTATTTAAACGGTCAGATATTGCCGTCAATTTTCAAGCTATTGGATTGGATGTGACGTAATAGAGTATAATTTCCAAGTCGTAACAGAGATACAAGCTCTACTTTACCAAGTTTCTAGATAATTTAAGAAATTCAATACTGCCGTAAGCAATTTTCTTCATATTTAAAATTGTATGTAGTAAGTTAACCCGTCTTTAAATAGTAAATAGATATAGAGAATTTTTACATGTTCGTTATTTGAAAGAGTATTAATAATTAATATTAAAATTGATATTAAACATTATTTGAGGCAATATACTTTCTTCTTAGAAATTCGGCAACGGATTTGTTTTGCACTGTTGTTTATTAATTTTCAATTTATATTTCCCTTTGAAATATATCTAAAATACCCCTGAATTAAATTTTGATAAAACTGACAATAATGTTCGAAAATTTTAGAAAATGCATATTTTTTGGGTTAGTTTTGACGTCACGTGTGCATCACCCATTGGAATTGCACAGTATTTGCATGTGAGAGGATTAAATAAATCGGTTAGCTTTTGTGTGTCATGGTGAAAGATGTTCCTTCTTTAAAATAATAAGAATGTATTTGAGAAAAAAACCTCAACACTTCTAAGTCAATCAGCTAATAAGAGCGATGCCGGCGCTGCATATCGGAAAATATTTAAGCCCGCCATGGCGGTTAAGTACACACTTCCATTGTCGTTTCTTCTTATTTAATAATTTCTAACACAAGACAGAAAGTATGCATCATACTATATAACGCATAGTGTTGCATGTTTGTTTAAAAAAACGCAAAAGTAAAATACCAGACCGCCTCAAAAGGAATAAATAAACTTCCTTGATTCGAAGGACAACCTAATACAATAAGTATACACTAACGAAAGAAATGAATTAGTGTTAAAAGTATAATTAGTGGAGGTGAAAGAAAAACACCTAATTTTAATAAAAAATATTTAAAAAATTATTTTATACTTGCATACAGAAAAACTTTTAAAAAATTATGAAAATAATTTTCCTGTAAATTATTTAGAATAAGTTCTACTTTTTGGCGAAATCGTCGCGAAATTTTCGCGTTAGATGCCAAATAGTCATGTGTCATGTTTTTAAAAGGTGACGTTAGAGTTATCCATTACGGTATGTGACGCAGACAGACATCTGTGGTACATGATTTATAAATTATAAGAATTGTTCTGTGCTTTATGTTTCACAAAAAGACAAAAAATTGCTTTTAATATGTCTTCGTCCAGAGTGGAGGTTACAACCCTAGTAGAGGAATATACTGCCCTATTAAGAAAGACTCCCGTATCTCCACTAGAACAAGTTTTGAGAAAACCGCGTTTAAAGATTTCTGTTTATGCCGTTATGTTTTCGCTTGACTAACAAAAAAAATCATTCATGATATGATTTGTAAAGCCATAGCAAACTTATTTAAGAAAAAAAACTGCAAAACTAGGCCATGGCTATTAGTTATGCTACATACGGGGTAAGGAAGCAAAGCATTATACTAAAATTAATTAGTTAAAACCCCGTATAATAAAAATTTGGCTTAAGCTTGGTTTTTACTATGTAATTATTATAAAATTTATAGCCTGGGTAGAGATTAACATTTTATATATTTTAATATTGTTTCTAGGAATATAATGTATAAAAAAAACACATTTTTGTGCTGTGCTTTATGTTTCACAAAAAGACAAAAAATTGCTTTTAAGACCCCCGTATCTCCACTAGAACAAGTTTTGAGAAAACCGCGTTTAAAGATTTCTGTTTATGCCGTTATGTTTTTGCTTGACTAACAAAAAAAAATCATTCATGATATGATTTGTAAAGCCATAGCAAACTTATTTAAGAAAAAAAACTGCAAAACTAGACCATGGCTATTAGTTATGCTACATACGGGGTAAGGAAGCAAAGCATTATACTAAAATTAATTAGTTAAAACCCCGTATAATAAAAATTTGGCTTAAGCTTGGTTTTTACTATGTAATTATTATAAAATTTATAGCCTGGGTAGAGATTAACATTTTATATATTTTAATATTATTTCTAGGAATATAATGTATAAAAAACAAAAACACATTTTTTTATTTACCTTTAAAAAAACTTTATGTACCAAACAACCTGGCATCGACAGCGCCGATTGCGGGCTTACCGTATTCCTTGAACAAAACCTGGCATGTTAATTTTCCTTCGTTAAAATCCCGTATCTGCTGACTACATACCAGGTTTTTGCTAAAAAAACCTAATATACGGGGTTTATACTAAGCGAAAAGGCTATTTTTGGCATTTACGGGGAAACTATTTTCCTTCATAAAATATTTAAAAATGTAAAATGCGGGGTTTTCTATACGTAAATATACTGTATAAATCACGATTAGTTGTCTGGTGCAAATATCTCCATTTACGAAATTTATGGAGATACGGGGGTCTTTCTTAGTAGGGCAGTATAGCCAAATTTATACCAACTAAAGTGCCCTAATTTTAAGAACCGAAATGTCGAAATATTGAAATTTCAAACATTTCTTAATATTTCCGTAGTAATACCAAATCCAGATAATGCTTAACTTATTATATTATACAAATATGTTTTATGTGAAAATTTAGAATAATTTTTGGAAGAATATATGCCACATCCTTATATAATTTTACTCATTGACTGTCCTACTTACCTTTTTTACCAGTATTAATGTTTTTTTTTTCTATTGGCGTCGTTTTCATTCTTGGAACTATTTATTTTCCATTATACTACAAAAAAGTGTAATCTAAACGCATAACAGTAACATAGCTGGGAGAAAAAATGTGTACTTATATCAAAATGATTAATAACAACAGAGTTGTTGGATTTTCTTACATTTTTATAATTTTTTACGTGTGGTTATTAGTCAATTTGTAGACTTACTTGAATATGTACAGTAATTAGTAAATGTTCAATGAAACATGTACAGTATGGCTCAGGTAAAATTATTATTGCATATTTGTAAATGTTAGTAGATAGAGCTAAAATTGAGCAAATGAGATTTAAGTACGAGGTGTATCGTGCTTAAAAATTTGTTGGCAGTAACGAATTTTTATATTATATTGTTATTTAGGTATATTGTTAGCTAATTTTTCAATACTATTGTTTATGCTTAGTGGTATATTGCTTTGGGAAATATAAATATTTCAACATATAACAAGTTTTTTATTAACCAGATTTCCCGTGTTTTTTACAGTTTTATGTTTTTTTTATGTTGACAATTTTTATTACTTAGACACTGTCAATGCGCCATTTTACTGTGCGAACTTTAACATATAATTTCGCAGAGGAAACCGCATTTAAATAAAATTGTGCTTTTTCTTAAAGAAATATTTTGTTTAGGTAGTGGTTTAATAATGCCAATAATAATTTTTCGTTTACTTGCTTTCTAAAAAGTTTTTAACATAAAAAATTTGTGTTCACCAACTACCGTCATAAATAACACTATAGTAGCTAATAATTAATGTTGATTGATTCTTAAGGTTTTATGGAACATTTGTGTATTCAATAAGTAAATAAACGCATTGTGAATATTTAGCATCCAAAGTGACAGGTTTGTCACAAAGCTTGTGAGCGATTTTATAAAAATTATTTCCAAGGACCTCGGGTTTTTAATTTTCTTATTAATTGTGCTAAGTTATTTACTCTTTTGCACCAGGCCTCATACATAGTTGCACAAAAGCATGCTTTTCGGGGTGATATTTGTTTGTTCATTGTTTACAATAAAGTTTTCATTTTTAGACCCATCTTTGAGAAACAGCAGGCGCTAGATTATTTATTAACTGCCAAAAATATATTCCAAATATTAAATTTACTCAGGATGGAGGTAAGCTTCGTCATTATGGAAGTTAAAAATAAAAACTCTTGAAAGGATTTTTGTGTATTTTGTAACAAAATAATGAGCATTTTTTTATTCTGTGTATTATATAATTCTTATTTTTAAAAAAAGGAAGCTTATTAGAGTTATATTTTTAATTTTATCTAAAAAAAATGGTGATAATTAGATTAATTTATATTTATGTATGAATATAGTCTACTTAATTAGAAATAAGTCCTATTATACACATTTTACTGATATAACATTGATTTACTTTTCTTAATGTAAAGTATTTACTTATGTACCTATATATTATGTGAAGAATATATAGAAATTAGATAATCGCAATATTTATAAACTAAGTTTATTACTTTAATGAGTAATAAATTATTTAGTTTTAAATATGTAATTTGTTCTAAATGACTATTTGCCACATTCTACTACTAAATTTAAATTTCATATTATTTTGGAAAACTGTTATCAAGAACCAATGATTTACCCATTTTATAGATACAGAATCTTTATAACTACAAATTTTATTTTATTTTCAATTTGTAACCAATGTTTTTATAAATAAATTATCTTATGAGAAAATCTAGTTACCAAATATCGCATTATCTATGGATTAAGAATTGTGTCTTTGGTTAGTTATTCTTCTGTTGTACTGAGAAGTAAAGTAACTAATCAAATACTTATGATATGGACTTGATATCTAACTGCGATTAGTTTATTTTTTTAACTCTATATTGTTTAATGATAAAATAAGACTACATAAAGTCCGCGATTATGTTTTGTATATAGTTAGCAATTGTACAGTGCACAACCTGTAGATATATTTTGTTAATAAAATTTCATTAGCTGTTTTAATTGAGGTTTTTTGAGGCCAGTTTATAGTTTTTCAACACACAGATAGGGATAGAGAAAAGTGGAAATCGATTTCCAATTACTTTATCATATAATAAAATAGTACAGTAAATACGATGCGACCATGAAAATAAATTAGAATAATTTACATTTTAGTTATACTATGCATATGAACCTTATCGAACATATGGCGCAGGCAAAAGAAATAACAGGATGAGCAATTCCTTTCCATCAGTAGATCTCAGTAAAAATAAATGCCTCCCACTAATTCACCGCCCAGGTGTAAATATAGGATATATTTGCACCTCCGTGGTTTTACTTCATAAAAATAAAGAAAAGATGTTCATAAAAAAGAACTGATTAAGATTTTAAATGATTTTTTTTTTAACTTTTTCCGAATATTAAGTAGTAGGTGAAAAATATGCATGATTAATTTATTACTGCAGAAAGTTACCTTTAAATAGAATTAAAACTTTTGTTATTCCTTCCCTAAACTTAAATTTAGACTTACAGTATTACCGACTTACACTACCATGAACCAAAATACTCGAAATGCCAAATACTGTGTGTACTCGTGTTTATGATGAGTACATTTTACTTGAATAGTATAATAAAACGAACTGGCCAAATTTAACACGAAAATTTCATAACGCCACTGATTTCTCTACTCCCTACCTCATCAAGATATATCTATATCTATTACAAAAATCAATAATTAACATAAATAGTCCTTACCTATTCACATATCGGAAACTTTTTTATCATTAAATTATTTTTTCAGAAAAATGTATCCTTGATGATTGGGACTTCCCAAAAACCAGACATGCACCAAAAAAAATATTGAAATTCTCTTATTGTATACTTACGAGTGGGTGCAAAACTATACGATACAATATTATATTTTTGAATTTTTCTTGGTGCAGTTTTAAGGGATGGAAAAATAAAAAAGTTCCCCATATGCATATTATTGTGATTAAACTGTATGTATTAAATTTAAAGATGTACTTATTTATAACTCGTGTAAATCACCCAAAAAGAGTACTGTGTGATTCATAAGAGGTCAATCTGGCAATAAATGTATTTTGGCTAGATAGGCTTCTTATGTATCAATCTGTATATGTTCTCAGCAAATTTAAATTCCATTTTCTATATCAGTTTACAGCCCTAATAACAAATAAATATTTCTAATAAAAATGTATTTATTCCCACAGTGGATTTGTGCAAGCTCAAATTGTAAAAGCCAGAACATTACTTAACGTGAGCTAATTGGTTGCCTAAATCCACTATCTGTCAGTGTTAGCAATTTGAAAGTAAAAACATTTAAACATCCGCCAGTATAAAAGGATATCAGAATTTCTAAATATAGCAAATGTTTATATACATTTAGCTTTGGTATTACTAGCTTTTTATGAAGATTTCTTAAAAATGTAAATAATTACCAAGATTGTTTCTAATAATATGGCTATAGGAGTCTTATTATTAGGATTAAGAACACAATATTGATACAGACTGTAAAGATCGGAAAAGAAATAATGTAAGAAAACAAATTCAGAATAGTAAGAAGGTTAATTTAAATACATATTTGGTACTGTTTAAAGTTGTGTTAAAATGAAATTGAAACGTTATTTAAATTAACTCAATTATTATGTATTTTTCCCTGTAAGGTAAACCCATCGAAGTGTGCTCTAGTTTTTCAGTATTTCATGTAGGTACATAAATGCATTTGAAAGTTTGTTGTGTTTGTCATAATATTGTTTTCTCTAGTCTTCTCAGGAGCACGACTTCACATATCGTGGAAGTTTTATAATTTAATAGCATATGACAAAAAATTTATCAATAGTTTTCTTTTAAATGTCCATGATGCACACTTCCCTTCTGACATTGAGGTAAGTGCGCTGGCAGTTTTAATAAAGGCCATTTTAGCTTTTGGAATCATTAGAATTTCTTTATGAGACAGTCACAAACCTTTTAATATCTATAAATACAACTTAGCAGAACTGGAGTTAGAAGTTTGTAGACCCTCAGCACCAAACTTTGTTGATCACACCTCCCTCGGAACAAAAATAGGTAACTTCTTTGTATTTATAATAAACTTATAATTTTAGTAAATGCATCATTAGATCAAGAATATAATTCATACAATAAAAAATACATTCAGTTTAGCAGTAATTAGAGATTTTAGATCTTAATGTTTGTGTTTTAATCATTTGCCCCTTTGAGTTCCGGGTCGTACATTCCCATATTACTTCGTTTATTATATAAGACAGCACTTCAGCCTAAAAAAATCTGCCTAAAAACTATATTGTCCCTCCATTTCTGCTTCAATAAAATATTTATTTTTGGTTAGCGACGCTGATATAATTTGAAGAGGAATTTTTGTTTCAAAAGACCAGGACAAGATGATTGAAACGTCACGAACTGAAAATATTCAACACATTGCCATTGACAGAAATAAGATTTCATGTACAGGGTGTCCAGAAAATCAATAATGTGAAAATAATACAAGAGTAAAATACATACCCTGATTTTTAGTTTTATACAAAAATGTCAAAGGAATAAAAGATCTTGATTATCTTAAAACTACCAAATCCGTGAAGGAAACGTCGACGGCCAGTTATTTTAATTATTGCTTAAAAATGGTGATCCATAATTTAGGGTAAACATTTTAACTTCAGAATCGTTCGTCAAAAGGTCAAGTTATTGAAAAATGATATCTCCCAAAAACTTTATTAAACGCAACTATTATTTCGTGACTTTTTTTATTAGTCACATCCTCAGAGTGCAAAATTACTTATAAAAAACTTTGCAGCCTGAAGATGTAACTAATAAAAAAGTCACGAAGCTAGTTGCGTTAATAGTTTTTGGGATTAAAGAATTCTTTTAAATCGCTTTTCTATAAAATGAACTCCATGGGTATATATTTCCTTTTGTCAAGTTATTGTTCATGTTAACAATTGAACATTAAAAGTATAAAATCGCGGATTTGGTAGTTTTAAATTTTCTTAAACACCTTTTACATGAAATCTAATTTCTGTCAATGGCATTCTTATTTATGGCCGAAGCAAAACTATTTATGAAGAATCAAATATTTCGTAATATCAAAAATAAAGGAGTTTTCTTCTTGTAAACTCAATCCGGGGACATGCTGTATATATACAGGGTGAATTTAAAATACACTGAATATTTTTAATCTGTAATTTCTTATAGCATAATTAATGAATTCGCAGTGTTTTAATTTCAAAATTTCATAGTTAATGTTTCAACACAAAAACCCTAAACTCGTCCCATTGGGGATACACTGACCGGTGAACTTGACATTGACTTGGTTACGAACAAATACCTCTACGCAGTATTCGCGGTGTTTACCAAGTAAAATCAAAACTGAAATATAAAACACTAGGAAAAACTCACACTTGACATCATGGATGCACAGGCTAAACTACGCGGGCATCGTGGTAGCTACAAACACAAAACTGAAATCTAAAACACTAGGAAAAATTCACACTCGATATCATGGATGCACAGGCTGAACTACGCCAACACAACAACACGATAGCTAAGAAGAGTGGGGGTACAGGCATTTATGTCGCTACACACATCAGCTGTTCTGCTCAGCCAGGAGCGTCGTGAATATTTAATAAATATTCAAAAATTGTTTTCTTGACTGTATTTCATTTATTTTACAAATGACTATTTTTAAAAATTTTTACGGACCATAGAGCTGAACGGATTAAAATTATCCAGTGTATTTCAAATTCACCCTGTATATTATGATTTGTGCCATTTCATCTGAACATGAATGAGCTGCTCAAACTTTCCTCTCATTTATTTACCTTTTTATTTTCCCTTTATCTTTTCTGTGTATATTTATTTCTTTTTATTTATTTATTTTGCATGTCTATTTAACACTTCATTTGTAGTTATCACTTTAACACCCGCAAATCCCCTTCTGCTCTTTTTAGCTGAGATTAAGTTTGAAAATATACCTTGTAAAAAACTTATACCGTATTTTCATATTTGCACACTCCATAGGAAAGCAGCAATCGTTCGCATTCGATAAGGGAGAAAACATGAACGCATCTGCATCTGTAGCCGTCATACAACGGTTTGGGAGATGACTGCTATGTTTGCATCTCACAAGCTTGACCGAACACTTCCCTATGTAGTGTTTTGAAATGAAGGCACAGTATAAAATTGTAAACAATTCGCACCAAGTAAAAACAGTAAAATAATTTGTATTATATTATATATTTCGCATTTATGCTGTGCATGTACCTCACACTAGATTTACAAGGTAAGCATGACCTTCGTGATTCTGATAATAGTTGATATGTCATGATTTCCTTAATAACACAATAAATTCTAATTCTTAAGCACTTCTCTGGGTTTACCTTAATTTTATTTTATTTGTCCGGAATTTTTTTACTGAAAAAATAGATGTTTATTTTTATATATATACTTGTATTTATATTAAAAACATTCCAAATTAGAACTCATATTTTTTTAAATTATGATTTTAAAAATAAATATATGTTGATTTAAAAATTACAATAGAGTTTCTTTTAATGTATATAATGGTAGAATGGTTTGGTTGAAGACCAATACCAAAAAGTGAAACTAAAAAATCGTAAAAATCGTTACCGGTTTATGCATATTAATTGTATACAATATATTTTGTCACTTATGTTGGACTTTTAAAGGTCCTCGTTACTAGAAGCAATACTTTTGCTTCAAGTTGTATATGTTGGGTTCTTACCACTTCTCTGTCTTATTGCTGACAAATATTTATGACTCTTCCTATCTTTTGTGTTGTCTGCTTCAGATCTCAACTATATAATTTATTTGTTTGTTTGTTGATTTAGGAGTGACAAGGTCACCCATATTTGGGTTGTTCGCTTCTGGGTTTTCAAGATTTGGCTAAATCAGTTACCTACATTCAAGATGGCAATGAAGGTTTAAGTTTTCAAGCTACACACAAAACTCGCATAAATGTTGCAAGTCAAAGAATTTAATTAATAATATCTATACAAAGTGTTTCAGTGAGCAACCTAAAAGCTGGTTAGTTCGTAAATGGCTAAGGTTTGGTGGAATTATCGGTAGGAAAAGTAATAGTCGTTCTGATGAAGAGCCTCTGATATTCAGTCAAAATGAAGAAGTGGTATTTGAAAAAATAGAGTCAAAATTTAATACTTCATTTACCGAGAAAACTCTTATTGAAGATGAGAAATCAGATGATGATATTAATGATGCGATTAAGGAGTTGAAGAGACAAATTGTTTCCTTGAAAAAACAACTACAATATTTGGAAATAAAAACTCAAAAATATTCAGTTGCACAAAGAACCGTCAGTACTCAGACAGATGGTGCAACAAATACTAACAAACCTCTAAAAAAATATACTACCAGTAATAAAAAATCTAAACAAATATTAAATAAAAATAAAAAAATATATGCCAGAGGAAATCGAACGTACACTAAAATGCAAAAAAATACGTGTATTGCAAATTCAAATTTACAAATAGAAAATGAACAAAAGTCACATGATGCAGATATGACCACTAATATGGTGAATATGATCAGATCCACAAACAGGAGAGTACAAGCATTTCTAGTGAATATGTCTATATATCTAAAAACGTTGCAATAAATCGTTACAAATGAAGGAGCAAACTTAATTTTCTGCCATAAACTGGGCATCAAGTGAAAAGAAACGTTAATTAATAATAAAAGAGGTTGGAGTTCTTCAAATAAAAGAAAACAAAACCTATAATTCTTAATAAAATGCAAATTTTGCATATAAATAACAAATAACTATTTATAGTCCAAGAGCCCATGGCATTTTTTTCACCCCCCTCGAACATCCTCAAAATAAGTAGCAAATTGGTAACTAAACATGGTAGAGAACAATCCGGCGGTCGCCCTAAACAAATCCTGCGCATAATTATGATAATTAAGCTAATTATCTGAAAATTTCGTTGCGTTTTCCCGTATCACAGCAATATTCAGTTAATATCTAAAATTTATCAATTTTGACAGTTCATAGTTACTGTTTAACAAATTTTGAAAACAAAGTGCTTATTTTTTATTTAATACTGTTGCTTTTTGGACATTGTCTTTCATTATATTTGAAGCGCAATTTAATTTCATACAAAAAAGTTTATTTGTTGAAACGTGATGCAGTGCAGTTTTGTTGATTGTAAAGACTGCTTTGTAAAAATACTTTTAAATGCTACGTTTACCAATGGTTAAAAAATTGGATCTTAGAAAATAGATACCTAATAATAATAAAGTAAAATTTTCTGATCAATGTTGTTTTTTTATATAAATAATATATAATATACATGAATAAACAATAAACTAAAATATATAAAAATGTTTTTATTTATAAAAATTATTTACATATTTTTAAAACTTTTTTAGGCACTGCATAACAATATTACGCAATTTAGTTCTTAGTTTTTCATCAGCATTGCACACTACATGTGTACTATTATCCTCAAGTTGAATTAGAGCATCTTCATCTTGCTAGAATAAATAATATAATTGATAGAATAAAAAATACCTATATTAACACATGACAGTATTGAATCTTACCAAATGAATTACGACTACATTTCCTCCTAACGATTCAACCTTCGCATCTGTTATGCCTTCTAGCGACAACTTTTGCAAAAATTCTGTTATATTTAGTGAGCCCCATTCATATTTCACAAATTTATTGATTTTATTTTCAGAGCTGGTTTCCTACAAATTGGTATAAGGTCATAATTTAGAAACTACAACAAACAAACAATATTTACCTGAATATTGTGTATATTGTCTTTTACATTTAAAGTGCCTGTAATAGTTGACAGGCTAATACCTGGCTTAACCTCCACAGGTACTATTTTCTGTGCAACATTTGTCTCAATGAAAACTTGGCCTTGTCTCCTTTTTAAAGGTAAATTAATCACCTAAAACCATACATACAATAAAATCACATTACTAAAACAAAAAACACTTTTTTGTATTATTTACATTTACAAATATTTTAAAATTTGTAATTTGTAAAATGTATGAAAATTTCATTCTTTTAACACCACCAAATCGTACTTATTATAAAAAAAAAATTGATATTCATCACCCCCTTCAAGGAATTGTAGCTCCCTTATTATGCGTTTTAGGACATATTATGTTTATTAATAAAAGTCCATTTATTTTTTGATAAATCAGCGGCCTTTGAAGTTTGGCACACTTGTGGTACACTATTTTAAACTATTTTAAAAATATACATATTATTTAACACAAAAATATTGTGCTTCTGAATTGTGTTTTTTTCATCGGAATTACTTACCTCGCCCCATTTATACGGTATCAGTGTACTATCAGGCTGATTTCCAATTACCAACTCTGTTAAATTAGGTGCAGACACTGGAGGCTGCGTGTAACATTCTGGCACAACCATAGTTTTTGGTTTCAGGTCTCTAATAAGTTTATTTGCTTGCGTAAAATTTAAAGACGTATCGATTGCACAATGGGCTACTTTTATTTGTAACGGCTGATATGGAGCTAGTGCTTCAATGTAGTCATAATCGGGCTCTAAAAAGGCAAAAAGGTTTTTGTTAAAAACTAACTAAATCACTAATTAATATAAAAACTGTTACATTAATAATAATGTAATATAACTTATACTTTTTATTAAATTACCTGTGAATACTATGCAGTTTCTAGGATTATTACCCCACAACTCAATGAATTGAACGACATCACCAAACCTCAGGCTGGGGTGCCCACAGAAAACTACACAAGGCTAAAATAAAAATTATATGAATTTTCACATATGGAATATTGAGAGTTTCAAGTTCTAACTTAAATATTTCTGCAAAATTTAACGACAGCAACAGTTTCCGGTGGTTAATCCTGCCGAATGCCTTGCTAAAGTCAGTATACACGGCGTCAACCTGCAGTTGATTATCGATAGCTTTACCTATGTATTCTGAATAACGAATCAAATTACTCTCAAAATTCATGTTCATATATTATTAAATTTTTTATCTCACTTCAAGTCATATTGTGTACAAATAGTTCTAACATTTTGGCAAAAGTTTTTAACTTCCTAATTGGTCACAAGATTTCTCGTGCCACTTTCAAAAATTGGTATAACAATACTTATTTGTGTAACTAATGTAGTGTATATTTGTCGCACGAAGCATAAATTGTGCAGTTTGAGACGAAGTCTTTTTTTTTGGCTTCGGATACAAGAACAAATATACTTTTTGCGAATGTTGCACATGACATTTTTTCTATGCGACAGTGCAATAGTAATTGTCGTAACAAGTCCGGTAGGTGACTTATTACAGTCGAGTAGATATTATATCTAATATCAATACCACAAAAATACCTACATCAACATTGGCAATATGCGTCCAAACTTTCCAGTTGAAATGAATAAAAAATAATAAAAATAATTTACATTTATTTCATATTTTAATTTTAGAGTTTGTATAATATAGAAGTACAAAAGAGAATTTCTGCAATTATCGAAACATATCTTTCCAAATCACCAGTATTATCTAAATTTGCTTACTTACCTCTTGAAAATCTGTGCTAAATCCTTCTGAATATATATGTTTAAAATGTTTCAATTTGTTACTTTTCACTAACATAGCATGTGGAAATGGTTCATCCGGTACATAAACTTTGTTTTGTTTAACGGAAGAAAGCCACTCTGCTAGTATATTTGAATAAGCTAATGACATGTCGGCAACCGGAGATACAAAAAACATGGGACAGTTTGAAACGCCTAATTCCTGCATTTTACCAGACAGACATTCAAAGAGGTCATAGACTACTCCAGTTGGGTAACAAGGTATCAATACGTTGCCTCCACCTCTAAGTGTTAATCCTATAAAAAAAGACATCACAACCAAGAATCTGCGGCAAATGTTCACATTTTTTTGGATTATGTAAAGAGCAAATATTACATTACGAATTCATGCAAAAAAAACATATTATTTTTTCATATTTTAAGTATCATCAATTAAATACTAAATTCATGTGACCACAGCAACTACACTGCAAATTAAACTTGTTATCCCTGCATAACTACATTGTTTTTCTAGTAAGTATATAACACCGCATGTAATTACGACCCCCTTTATCCCAGAAGGCTCTAGAAGAGCCTTATGCGAGAGGGGACTACACATTTAAAAACAAGGAACACACATCCAATATATGTACAGGGTGTCCCAAATTGCTTGATTTTGGCTGGTTTTCCTATTTCCAGACCAGGTAGAGAAAAACTGACATATGAGTCTGGAGCTCGATTTTTGTGAAACGCCGATTGGTGAAAACCACATTTCGATATCTCTAACCGTTTCCGAGATATCGGCAAAAATTGACATTTTACAGATTCCGAAAAACTTTTTTTAACGTTAAAAAATGTTATTTTTAAAGAGAAATGTGTTATATTGGCAGCAAGGATGACTAGACATATCTTGGCATATATATTTTTGGAAAGCTTATTTTTTTTTCCTATATTCTAAAGTCAAAGCCAAAACTATGGTTTCCATTTGAAATAACAAAGTTAGCTTTGATATCAAACAATCGAAAAGCGATATATTTTTTTTGACAAATGCATCTTATTCTACGTCAAAAAGTTTTTACCGTTTGAAAAAATATCCAAAAATAAAAAAGTTGACAATTTTTCGGAATCTGTAAAATGTCAATTTTTGCCGATATCTTGAAAACGGTTGGAGATATCGAAATGTGGTTTTCACCAATCAGCGTTTCACAAAAATCGAGCTCTAGACTCATATGTCAGTTTTTCTCTACCTGGTCTGGAAATAGGAAAACCAGCCAAAATCAAACAATTTGGGACACCCTGTACAGTGCGTCTCACTTTTCACCACTACACCCCAATATCTAGGCCATTTGTTGATCGATTTAGATCAAATTTGGTATACTTTTTTTCTTTCAGATTGTGTTTAAAAAGTCATTAATAAAAAATTTTTTCAAACTTAAATACGCCTACTATGATCAAAAGAAATTGGCAAAAATTAGGAATTTATATTAGCGATTGAGATAGAGTTTTAGTTTTTACAGATTCTTGTTCAGCATAACCTAAAACGCCTGTATACCAAATTTCGTTAAAAAATATTCATTCCTTCAAAAAAAAAAGTAATAAAAAACTAAGATTTCAATAATAATATTCCAGTTATTTATTGTCGGATATTTACATAACTTGGTAGTCGGGTGATATAATGACGCTAATTAAGCATTAGGACACTTTTTTTTAGAAAATATCAAATAACTCAACTTTTATTATTTTTTATTATTGAAATCTTAGTTTTTTATTACTTTTTTTTTTTGAAGGAATGAATATTTTTTAACGAAATTTGGTATACAGGCGTTTTAGGTTATGCTGAACAAGAATCTGTAAAAACTAAAACTCTATCTCATCGCTAATATAAATTCCTAATTTTTGCCAATTTCTTTTGATCATAGTAGGCGTATTTAAATTTTTTTATTAATAACTTTTTAAACACAATCTGAAAGAAAAGAAGTAGTATACCAAATTTGATCTAAATCGATCAACAAATGGACTAGATATTGGGGTGTAGTGGTGAAAAGTGAGACACACTGTATAATGGAAAAATCCCTCACAGTATTTTCCATTGCCACGACCGGGAATCGAACCCGAGACTTTTGGATGAAAGGCAAGTATGTTACCATCTCGACCGTCAGTATTACTTAATTTATTGATTTAAGAACAGAAGATTACACGTGTATTCCTTACTACAGCAAATAATGAAAATTTACTTCACAGTAAATAAAAACTTACCAACAACAACACATAAAACTCCTAACATTGAATCAGGATTACTAATAGGAGTTTGAGTAAGATCAGTCATGATAAGCACGTCAGCATTTTTAAGCGCATGATGATCCATAGGTCTGGGATGTGTGGTCAGAGTACTTGAACCACTTAAATATACCACTTTTTCATGCTCTGTACTTATAACCCAATTTGCAGAACCTAAACAAAAGCCGGAGCTGGCTGGTATAACTTGTAACGCTCCATATACATCCTACGGTTTTCTTAATTATCAGTACAAATAGATCTAGAAGCTACCATACAGTTACTTACAATTTTCTCGTTATATCCCACCATTTGTATCCTAGATAAACTAGCATTAACACTGGACATGTTATAAATTTGTTTCCATGATTTTGGTTTAAAAGATTCATTCAGAGGATAAGGACATTTTTGAACAAAATTTTTCCACTGTGATGCAAAACTAGCCTTTGGACACTGTTCTATATATATCACCAACTCCTCTAAGAGCAACCTTAAAGTATAAATTTGCTTATATGCACAACGGGTATTTAAAAAAAATAGTATATTATGTTACAAGGAGTAGAAGGCGACCATTATTGTTGAGCCCAGAAGTTTGCTCAGCCGAAGCAGCAAACTGGGCGAAACACATAATGAGCCTTCTACTCCGAGTGACATATACTATTTTTTCTTCAAGCGTTAAAATAAAAAATATCAAAACTTTAATTTTGAAAAATGACATCAGATCAAATGCGTTCCAGCTTAGTAAAAAAAATATATGTAATACTAACCATTTTATTTATCAATGAAACATGACATAGGTAAATTAGCAATTTCAAGTATTTCAGATGCAATGCAATGCATTTCTTCAGACTTTTTCGCTTTTATATTTTAAAAACAGCACGACGCGAGACGTCAATTTTGACGTCAATTTTTAAAATGACAGTTTATGACAAATCATAACTTAGATTTTTAATTCGTTGCCATGGATACATTTATTCATTTTTGTACTAGGAAAAAAATGAGAAATATTTGTACTAATACAATAATAGGCTCTTTCTACAGGACGTGTTGCATTATGTAATGTAAGTATTAAATTGTTATACGCTTGAAGAAAAAAACTATTAAGCTGGAAATACCTTCCTATTTGTAAAGTGGGTTCAGTAGCATAAACTCTACCCTTGAAACCTGTCCCTTCGGTAATAAATGGCAAAGCCATCATACAGAGGTAGTTAGATATAAGAATTATATCTACTTGTGAAAAGTCTATTAGTTTATCTAATGGTGGGCAAAATTCTGGAGGTGAATCTACAAAAACTCTATCGCCATTTTCTTTGAGTTCCTAAAAATTTTTATGCTTTTAAAATTGTAAATAAAAAGAATTACTCAGACATACCCCTTCCAAGTCAGGATCGGACGTATCACTAGGCATCCAGTTTGGCAGGTTCATTAATTTATTAGATGGTACAAATGACAAAGGTAAGAAATTTAACAACGACTGCATAGATAAACCACAGTCTAGCATCATCGTTATCTCTCGAAATGTTAAAATATGGCATGGTTTATTTGGATCGTTACTTAAACAATACTAAAATAGACATAACATTGGACTATATTGTACCGGTGAAGTATCCTTTACTTACCAATTTCATTTTTACTATAAAAATTCTTTAACAAAACTGCCGACTATTTACACTTTAAAATATTATCTAATTATTGTAAATAATATTATGATACGTTGTATTTTCTATAGCGTCTAGCGTCCTTAACTGTATTTAAAATAATTAAAATAGAATATTTTTATATTCGCAGAATAAATAAAGGTTAATATTAATAAGGTTATGTTATGTTTACTTACTTCACTTTCCACATATGTATGGTGAAGTTAGGCGTAAGACATTAGACCGATTCGATCAAGTAGAATAACAACTGTTTCATTGGATACAATTTTATATCAACCAATCGGAACCTAAACTTTATTAAATAATCGAATAATCGTCGATTTTAAATCGATCGAAGATAAAATAACTGAATCATGTGGCCAAATTTTAAATATCGGTAAAGGGCAAGTTAGCTACTGATCAATTTGGTTAGTTCTCAGTTCGAAAATAACCAATAAGAAGCAAATATATGCTACTCAAAAGTTAAATCAGCCGATTCGTTATTCGATTTCGTTCAAATTTGGAATGAATAATAAAGGGAATGTCTCGAGAAATTAACTCTAAGGCCTTTTCGATTCGCTAAGATATATAGATGTTTAGGGCCGATAGTACAGAGGGTTAAAACATTTGCTGTTTAGTATATGTATAAAGCCGGGTTCATGCGCTCGCGAATTGCGAAATGCGAAACGTTAACTTAAAATTAAAATAAATGCGCCAAAAATTGTCTAGTTTTGAAAAATTCGCAAATCGTAAATTTGCTTGGCGGGAAACTAGAGACTGAGTCTACTGAATAGCGAATTTCGCAAAAATTATACTTTTTTGTGGAAATCGCATTTCGCTTTTCGCAATTCGCGAGTGCATGAACCCGGCTTAATCCTTGTATACGTATTGTTACACATATACAATAAACAATAATTGACAAAGGTATAATATAGAAGAGGAATTAGATTTACTGCGAATCATATTTGCAGTTCAAAAGTTTCCATTTTCACATGATCGATTTTGCCCATTATCGAAACAAACGATCTACAGCTACATTCACCTATATTTTCCATTTTCTGACAATCTGTTCCTGGTTTGGCAAGTTTGGTTATGTAAATGTTTATGTCATGGACTGTGACTGTGGTTTATGTTCAATGTTTTGTGGGTTATATTAAGTATGTAGAGTAGAAAGGTTTAGATATTCTGTAATTTAATTATAGAATGTAGACGTTGTACAAGATCGATAGAATCTTGGAAGTTGTAGACCATAATAATATAGTTATTTTTAGTCGTAAAACAATCACTTAAAATAGGTAAAATAAACATTTAGAAGTTCTTGGGTCGAAGAGCTTGATAGTCTTTATATATTCTACGAATAATTATATTAGATCGTGTGTGATTTCTGAATATGTTCTCATAATATGGAACAAAATGTTTCCTCTCTTAATATACCAAAAAGTAAAATAGCTCGCCTAAAAGCTTTAGGTTATAATTATGTCGCTGATCTTGAACCAAGCGTACTCACGGAAAAGCTTGAGCTACAAAATTTATCAGCCTTACAAAAATGTCCAGAGACCAAAACAGCATTGGATCTATATCAAGATGAACTTGTAAATGGAAATATTTTAAGTTATAATGAAAAGTTGGATTATATTTTAGAAAATGTAGTTGTACCAAAAACAGTTACAGAATTCACTGGATTGTCAGGCTCAGGAAAAACTCAAGTATGGTAAAATTGCTAATATACAGATAACAAGGAAATTATGACTAAATTCTATGAATATTGTAGTTTTCAGTTATGTATATCTGTTCAGTTACCAAAATCGTGTGGCGGCGTTGGGGGCGAGGCAATATATATAAGTACAAGTGGTAATTTTGCTTCCCACAGAATAAGAGGCAAGCTCTTTCTACTTTTAATTTCTCTGTAGTCTTACTAGGTTTAATTTTAGAGATGAGTACCAATTTTATAAAGCAATATAACTTCTTAAAAGAAAAAATGAACTTACCACATAGCGAATTTAATGAGGATTATATTTTAAAACACATACATTATATCAAAATTAATGATGGTCTACAATTAATCGCATGTGTTGAATATTTGGAAAGTTATATGTTGGGAAAAAATGTAAGGACATGAAAAATGCTTACAAAGCATTTTAATTAATGTTTTTTTAATTCTAGATTCGACTAATAGTTATTGATAGCATATCTTATCCATTGAGATTTTTTAATATAAATGAAAGAAAAACAACAACTGCAAAATTATTTCGTGATCTTCAAAATTTAGCCCAAATACACAATATTTCTGTGAGTATTATTTTTAAATATTTTAAATACCTATAAGCCTGTAGGCAGGTAGAAATCTGTATTACAGCCGCCGTGCTGAGCTATTTGATGGTTTAATATACAATTGTATTTTTGCCTTACACACATACAGACATTTAAAATCAAATAAATTAGTTTCAATATGCACATAAATAAATGTCGACAAACATGTAACTCTCAACTAGATAAAAACAATTGGATTATAGCAGGATATCAGTGACGGAACGTAAAATCGCAACCCCCCCCCTTGCCTAATGGTTTAGACACCCTAACTTCTAAATTCTAAATATAGGTATGTTAGTTTTGTAAAAAAGTAAAATTATCTGATCTTTAAACATTTAAAACATCTGAACCTTAGTGTACAATAGTCAATTAAAGTTAACACAAAACAGTATAATACTACACAGTAAATCAATTCATTATAAAATATAGGTAACAGGAACAAAACTAATATTAATATTAATCAATTTTCAACTTTATTAGTGACCTTCTATATATTTATTTATTTTTTCTTGGTTGGGATAGGTCATAGATCAAATAATAAAACTGCTTTTTTAAATCAGTCAACGTTTCGCTTAATTTATTAGCATCTTCAGGACTGGTTAAGTGCAGTCTTTTTGTTACACGTTATAATAATAAAAATTTCTAAAAACAAATTCAGTAACAAGCAAGGTAAACTTATCATATACAACATTTCAACTTGAACTAATACACAGGAATTTAATTTAAAAAAGCAGTTTTATTATTTGATCTATGACCTATCCCAACCATCCAAGAAAAAATAAATTAATATTAATACACTAAAAATTAAAATGAGAGATGCTCCATCTCACATCATTTCACAAGGATCATTTGATCATAATATAATAATGTGACTTTGTGAAATCCAATTTAATCATACTTATTAAAAATCTTAGTTGGTCGATTGGACCACTCAGAAAGGCTGGGAGTCCCCGCCATGCAGAAGTCTATGAGGGTGTATTTTACCCCCAATGCAGGATAGTAATTTGCACTAACTAAAGTGAGTTTAAGGTGATAAACGAAACAATCATTTTTTTTTATCTATACATTTTATGGAACAATAAAAGTTTTTATTCATAGAAATAATTTTTAAGTATAATTGAATAGTTGTGCTCTAGACATGCCATAATGAGTATGTGTTTTAAAATGTATATCGAGATGTATATGGACTATAAAAAATGCTCAAAACAGTGCTAATTGAGAAATTCTCGAGTATATCTGATTACAGTTATATTTTAGGTTGTTCTTACCAATGATTTAACAACGAGAGTAAATGAGGGAAAATCTTATGTTACCCCTTCATTTGGTGATAGTTTTTTTCATTTGGTAAATAGTAGAATTTTACTCTCCAAGGTGAATGACACTTTCCATGGTAAAATTGTTAAAAATATTTTGCATAATCAAAGGGAAACAAACTTTTATATATAACATGTTGTTAAGATATGGTTATCGAAAAGAAATCAGGAGTAAAATGTGTACGAAATTTTACAAAGATGCATCATCTAAATCGTTTTATACCGACGTGGTTCTATTTCTATTATGATATACTTAATTACATTTTAAACATTTTATAAATTTGTAATATTTATGAAATAAAACATTTTTCAATAAAACAAACTTTTTATTAAACGCTGTGCTTAATATGTTTTGCAAAGCTTACAAATTATTTGTTGTAACAATCAGATATTTTCTTACACAATACAAAATCTGTTAAGATACATCACAATTAACACTTATGATTAGGCCTTATTTCGTGAAAGAAACGTTTAACAAAACAACAAAAATAAAAAATAAATAGTTGATTTGTACTAATATTTATAAACTAAATATTGTTTTACAGTAAAATGGGAGGAATAAAAAAGCCAAGGGTATATATTTTGATAATATTTAATACTAGTATCTTTGAAATATATCGACATTTTAATCCTTATATTGACATTTAAAACTAATGTTTTTGACCTAAAAGATAGTGAAAAATTATCTATAGTTGCTATTGCAAAATCAAAATATACCGGGACATTTTTGCCTACATTAAAAACCCTAAGCAAAAACTGTCCCTACCTACCCTACCCACTTCTGCTTGTTTATTAATTTGTTAACCACCCTGAAGATTACCACTGTTGTAACTCAAATGTAGGAAACTTAAAAGAGTATAAAAGTGTCAAAGAAATAGTTTATAGTGGAACGCAAACCACATCCTGGAGATAATTTATAACGAAGAGCTTGCTGTAAATGAGGCTCAAACCTACCTTGTTAAAAATTAGCCTTTAACACCAAATTATTCTCAAACTGTTGTCAGATACTGTGCAGATCACCATCTTAGGCCTTGGTTTTTAAAATGATTAAATCATGAGTAAGTAAAATTAATGGTGCCAATGACCATTAAAAAAATGTTTTTCTGAAAATGTTTTTTTAACCGCCTCTCAAGTGACCGAAGTAACTCCCAGAAAATCCAAAAAATTTGTGTTAGGTAAAGAGAAACAAGGCTTTACAGTTTATTGTGGAATTCAATCCATATCTAGGGCTTCGATAATTCTCTCCATCTAAGTCCGAAGTAAATCAAAAATAAATTTTTAATTTGCCCCATGATGGATTCGAACCATCGATCTTTGCAACCAAGTAAGTACCCACACAGCAAAATTATATACAATGTATATACATATCGTATGCACTTTATGGATATGTATATACCCTGATGGACTTGGTATATTCTATGTATATCTGATGGATGTGAAATTAACATACATTAAATATTGGTTTGTCGCCGACTTCCATATTCATTCTATATCCATAGAATGTACATACACTTATACAATGTACATTCATTACATATAAAACGTACATCAAGTATATGATTGTATAATATACGGATATACATTACATATCCTGTACATCTAATGTACCTATATGAAATTTACATACACAGCATATATCTGAACATAGGAGAGGGGGGCGAATTAGATAATTAGAATCAAATCTAACTAAAATACTAAAATGCACCGACTGGCAGCCGTGCCCGTAATCCGTAATTATTACCAATTTCGGCCCAACCAATATCAAAGTCTGATGTCCGATCCACAATGCAACGTCAGGACGGGGGCGGGGGACTTACTTCTCTCATTAACACTACCAATAAATTACAAAATTGGAAGTCCAATAAGTCCATCCATGAGAGGCCATCGCATCAGCTTGTTTATTATCATCTTCACTGATGTTCTTAAAATTTTACAGAGCATTATAGCGGCTCCTATTTGTATGGAATTGGACCCGTCTGCGAGTGAGTTCTCGCGCCATCTGTCCGCGACGGGGGGAACCAAACTCACAGCATGACAAGATATACACGAAGTTAATTTTAAAACATCCCGACGTT
This sequence comes from Rhagium mordax, assembly GCA_963680705.1. Classification (NCBI taxonomy): domain Eukaryota; kingdom Metazoa; phylum Arthropoda; class Insecta; order Coleoptera; family Cerambycidae; genus Rhagium; species Rhagium mordax. Next base: position 23,018,960 of record OY796657.1, on the reverse strand, counting down.
ATCCGTGCCCGTAATCCGTAATTATTACCAATTTCGGCCCAACCAATATCAAAGTCTGATGTCCGATCCACAATGCAACGTCAGGACGGGGGCGGGGGACTTACTTCTCTCATTAACACTACCAATAAATTACAAAATTGGAAGTCCAATAAGTCCATCCATGAGAGGCCATCGCATCAGCTTGTTTATTATCATCTTCACTGATGTTCTTAAAATTTTACAGAGCATTATAGCGGCTCCTATTTGTATGGAATTGGACCCGTCTGCGAGTGAGTTCTCGCGCCATCTGTCCGCGACGGGGGGAACCAAACTCACAGCATGACAAGATATACACGAAGTTAATTTTAAAACATCCCGACGTTATCCAATACAATTATTGTCAAAATAGAGACTATTCCGGATTGCTATTGGTCTCCAATAAAAGGATATCATGAGTTATATTAAAATGTATTGCCTTTGGGACCTCCTAAAATAGGACATCCTTAAAAGTTTCTCTAGTGATTTTACATCCTGGGATATCCAGGTATTTTAATTTGTCATCCTATATCCCGCTTGTGCTGTGTAGTACCTATATGTAAATACATATACTGTTTTTATGAAATCATAAACTTTTTAAGATGCTTTTAAAATTTTTTAATACGTGTTGACTGCAATTTTTTTTATATCAATACTATTTTAAATAATATACCTTAAATAACATATTATGTATATTGATGTATGTATATACATGCAAATATGTACACGGTATATGACACTGGTGGATATACATATATGCATATACATTTCACATAATATGTATATATTTAAAAATGGCATATGCAAATTCTGATATGTTATGTATATACTATGAATGTACATATCCATAAAATGTTATGTGGGTACGTATCGATACATTTACCCACTCGGCTACCATGCCCTTTATTGTCTAATATATTCTATAAACCAATAAGAAGACAAAATTAGGTATTTTTTAACAAATGGCGGGACGTCTATTATACTGATTACCATGTAGTAAGCATGTTTCACTTTCGTTACAATAGTTATTTTTATGAAAAACATGTCGCTACAACCTATACACTATAAACAAGTTTTTATCTTTAATATTTATTTGAAATCAAAAAGTAATAGTTAATTAACTTGGGCTCTAATTTCTTAAGAATTACATATTTATTTTTCAATAAAAATTGATCAATTTCATTTGGTAAAACATAATCACATGATATTTTGACTAAAAACCATTGAAAGTTTCTAGGAATCGCAAATAATTCTCAGGGAGGCCGAATATTGAATTAAAAAATAATCGAGTAATAAAATGAAATACATGTCAACGTTAACCAATATTAAATATATCTGAATATATACCTATATTTTATTATTATAATATAATAGTAATAAACGATATTACATTTCTGTGTATATAAGTAAAAATGGAAGGCAAATGTGCAGTCTTAGTAATTAATATTAAATATAATTATTTTAAAGTTGTATATTTTATGGCCCACTTTTATAATAACCACAAGTAATAAAGTTGAAAGATATCAGGAATAGAGTAAGTACACCATATATTTAAAAAAATCCTACAGACTACACATAAAAAGATTATAAAAAATTGATTGTTCAATTATCATTAGGTACATGAAACTAAACATTCCAAAAACACCCTTCTGAAAATATATCCATATAAATACTGTGTGTACGTGCTGTATGTGATCAATATTTTGTTGCATTAGTACTAATATTTTGTAAAAACACTACTTTTTAGTCTCCAATTTTACTTTTATTTCTAAGTAACAAAATAATATACTTGTGTATGACTTATATTATATAAAATATTAAAAAATTATTTATTTTTTTGAAAATTTCGTTTTCATAAAAATTATAAGACAAATAAATAAGTTATGAACAAATTACATAAAAAGCAATTTGATAATTAAAAAAAAAAAAAAAATTGTTATGCAAATGCAAATACACATAAGAGAATCAGGACTGAGCAATGCCCTATACATAAAGTTTTATAATTTTTTTCTGAAGCTTCCATACCAACAAAGAGAACTGAAAAGATAAAATGTTTCCCAATTTTGTGAAGAATCAAACTCAATTTTTCTAATTTACATTCAATCACGCATTTCCAATAAAATAGTTGAAACTCATTTTGCATGGTATCGTGGCGACCTACATAACTACGAGAGAATTAAATCGAGATTTGATTAACGAATTTTTAGCGAAATGCATAATTGAATGTAAATTAAACAAATCAAGTTCTATTCTTCACAAAATGGAGAATCATTCTAGCTTTTCAGTTTTTTCTTTGCTGGGATGAGAAATTCAGGAAAAAATCATGAACTTCCCCATGTAAAGTATAAGGCATGAAACATTCTAAAATTCTATTTAATTGATTTTCCTAAGATCCGACATAACCACTGTCGTATAATGTAATGTAAATATTATATAACTGTAAGCGTAAAAGTTTCTTGACGTTAAATATAATTATCTATTTTATTTCAGTCAAAATAATAGTCAACTGTTTGCCTTTATTTCAAAAGTTATATGATAGCCAATTTAATCATAATTTTTTCCTAATATACAAACCGCTATAATATATTTACATCCATGAACAATGCTACAATATGATTATTTTGGATCTTAGATCAATGACGTTCTTGGTGTATGAGTTGTTGTTGTTAAAACAAGGGTGTGTTTATTTAAAATTTTGTTAATTATATATTTTCTACAGTGAAACACCCTTATAATTTTTTTCATTTTTATCCTATTTAAACCAAATTTCACTCAAAGATAGAGCACATTAGGATCAACTTGTAGCCCAAAAGCCATTTGTCCCTTTTACTAATGCAAAGCCACCTACGATATCAAAATAAACGGGGAAAATCAAAAAACATATTAGGCATTTTTTTATCAAAAATTTTATTAATGAAATTTGTTCAAAATTGCTCAAAAACCTTAAGTCCAAAATTTAATCAAAATAAAAAAATATTAATATTTTGTTTAAAAAAATTTTTGTCTGAAAATATAATTTTAATGGGTTATTGTAGTGTAATATTTTATTTAAAAAAAAAAAAGCTAAAGAAATACTCTGCAAGTAAATACGAATGATAATTGTTATTGTAAAATTATATTTTCGGAGTTTAAATTTTTTAGATCAAAATATCAATATTTTTTCATTTTGATGAGATTTTGGATTTAAGGTTTTTAGACAATTTTGAACAACTTTCATTAGTAAAATTTTCCGATAAAAAAATGCCTAATATGTTTTCTTGATTTTTCGCGTTTATTTTGGTATAGCAGGTGGCTTTGCATTAGTAAGGGGCGAATGATTTTTTGGTCATGAGTTGATCCTAATGGGATCTAACATTGAGTAAAATTTGGTTCAAATCGGAAAAAAAATGCAAAAGTTATAAGGGTGTTTCACTCTTAAGCGCGACACACTGTATTATATGATATACAAAGTATTTCGAAAAAATAAAAAAATACTAATGTAGTTTTTGGCAGCTTTTTTTTAAATAACTGCAAACTTTCTCCCATAATTTATTTCTGTTGTCAAACACTCCATAACATAAAACATTTAATTAATAAAATAGTGCACATTGCGAAAGTGCGAGTTTTTTGTTTCTAGAAATTCATAAAATATACATTTTCTGTATTTTTTTGACACAACAATAGAACGATCAGACAACTTTCAACAGATATGTCAATAATTTCAAAACCATTCCAAGAGAATGAATTATCTAAAAAAGTGTTACCGGCCAATATTATATATTTTTTATGAAAATTACTGGGAATGGCAATATTTTTGTTTTAGTTGTATTCGGTTGTTTTAGATGAATTGACTTACTCACTCATAATTACAACTTCTAAAAAACCCTTTTCTTTTCACAAGGTACACATCATGTTTTATTTAACAAAATTATCATAACATTACGCATAGTATGTATACTATTGTATACCATGCTTTCATTTTAAAACACTACATAGGGAAAAGTTTGGTCAAGCTAGTGAATGGGGATGGAGGTAGACATGAGTCGATAGTTTGTCTCCTCCCAAATTTATGAGTTCTCACGATCAGTCCTTCCCTGTACAGTGCGCAAATATGAAAATACGGCACATATTATTCTCAATGAAGCTAAAATTTGAACCAGTCTTTTAATATATTCAATGTCGGTAAATGTATTTGTTGGAATTGTTAAATTAATTAAAATATTTTTGATTGATTTCATTTTTACAGGTAAAGAATTATATCATTATTAATATACATACATATAAATATTTGGTATAATTAATGATTTTTTTTAATAACTGGACAAACAACATATTGCATATAGTATATATAAATATACGGCTATAGGTCCATCAAACATTTAAAATATCTAATATTTTAAAAATTTACATAAAAACGATCACTTTAAAAAATAAATTCTTTTTACTACTGATAAAAATATCACAATTTAAGTGAAATGTAATTAGTTAGTACTTTCAATATAGGTTTAAAACCTAAAATATCTCAATACAAATATTATTTAAGTCTAACTTGCACAGCGAACTAAATGTAAGAGAAAACATACTTTAAACTTAAATCATAGAAATTACCTAAATGGAATTATACTTATATGTAAATGAATTAAAAATTAATTATTCTTCCATTCATTTTTATACGGTGACACATTGAATAAAAAATCTATGGTAAATATATTAATTGATTTGTGGGGTATCACAAAAATACGATTCTTTATAGATACTGAACTATTTCGAGTCCAAGTCTATGCAACTTGACAATAATTAAAAAAAAAAAACTATTAAAGTTCATGGATCTCTAAATAAAAATGTCCAATAACATAAATTATGTTTAAACAAACAGATTATTGTTTCCAAAATCACTACTTATATGTGAATACCGACTTCAAACATTTTGGACTTTGAAATAGGGATATAGGTCCTATTAAAACATTTAAACTTTCACAATAACAATATCAAGATATATACATATAATATATACTGAGGAAGATAGAAAAACGTGCTTATAGAAATTCAAAGAAGCTATCATGTAAATGCTATTAGAGTATTACTTTCCAATCGATGATAAACATTTAAAATTTGCTCTACAACTGTATATGTAAGAGCACAATCAACAATTGACTTAGTTTGTCCACCAAATATTGAGTAATGTTAAAACTATGTTGCGGGTTTGTAGAACCTCTGCACAAACTGAGTTAAATTTAAAACCTGGCCTGGTCCTTTCGACGTGTCCATTTGTATATAATCTTCGAGATTATGGTCATTTGCTATAAAAAATATGACTAATAAATTAGTGTGTTTTTTATATTTTACAACTATTTTTAGTTATATTAAATCATTTGGATTCTAAACAGATTTCAGAAAATTGGACCAATTTAAATTTCAAAAAAAATGCATTTTGATATACTGTCTAGTCAATCCAGCTGAAATTAAGAAAATAGGCATATTACATATTACTTACTCGTAGTTTGTATTGCAGGATAATTTGGTGGTGGTTTAATCCAGGTACCATCAGATCGTTTCATGTGCCTTCTGTCTGATGCAAATTCTTTCAAAAATTCGTTGGCAGGAATAATCCTAAAATATCTGAAAAAATTACATAGATACATATATGTATCCAGTGAATTCATAGAGAATGGAATAAATTCAATAAAAAATTAGAAAAAGGGTGTATAGTAAGTAATATTTTACATAGAATTTAAATTTTGGTCTTAACTCCAAATTAAGTATTTAATATTTGACGAGAGTAGTAATTTATAAAGAAAATTACAACCTGATACACTATTAAGGTTTATACACCATATTTTGGCTTATTTTGAGAATGGACTGAACGATCATTACAGTATCGAGAAGAAATTTATTCTTTACACCAATAAGATTTTAAATTGCCACCAATCAACGACATAAGAATTACTAGACAAGTAATGAAATGGACTCGTCCACGTACTCAGCGTCTCATTGGTTACAAACACGTGGCGCACCAATGAGACGCTGAGTACGTTGGACGAGTGCAAACAAATCGGAATCATTACTTGTCTAGTAATTCGTATGTCGTTGCCACCAATAAATTTATGTTTCACAAAAAAATTGAAGCTTTAAAATGGGCTCTACAATAAATAAAACAAGATCACAAAGGGAGCATCAACGCATCAAGTCATGACAGAAATTTTGTTATTCGTAATTCTTTCAAATAATACAACATTATAAAATTAAACTTACCTAAAATAATCAGGTTTTAAAATATGATCCGTTCGGAAAGTCTCTGTAATATATTTGTGGACATACGTTGGAAAAGGCAATTCTGAGTCCAAATCATAGACAAGACATTTTTCTGGTTCTGGGTGGTACAGAAATATCACATGATAATCCTATAAAAGTAAAACTATTTGCTATCGTCCCAGGAATAATCATATATTCTCATTTGGGATGAGATGATAGATCTTACCCAGATGACTAGTTTATCTTCATCTTTTCCAGCTCTTTGCCTCCATAATGGTACAGTTCTACTAGAATTGGATATGAATACCACATAACACTTACTTATTTCATTTGGATGCCTACCAATTACATCCTGAGCTAGTTTGTAAACATTTTCCTCGCTGAAACAAAAATGCTACCGTAAAAACTTTATGGTTTGTTTATAAATTATTGCGATTCAAATTGTAATTATGTTTATACGGCCAAAAATAAAATAGATGTTAAATATTTGCTAAATATGTAGTCTTACCACATACGATAAATAAAAATGTGGCAATAAAAATTTATAATATTAAATATCAAATGCCATAATAATTGTTCCCAACTGTTGATGTGATATAATATACAATGTGTCCACAGGAAAGCGGTATTATAGGTGTAAGTAAATGACGCAAAATTTTTGAGTATGAAAATAAGTTTTGGATCAAGCAAAAGCAGAATCCTCAAAATCGTGTTCATACTCGAAAATTTGTTTTCATTTTCGTACCTATAATACTGCTTTCCCGTGGACGCAATACAGTACAGTGAAAGTTCCCATAAGCGGACACTGGTTCCAATTTTTTTGTCTGCTCATGGGAGCTGTCCGCTCATAAGAAAGCTCAAATGAAAAAAAATTACTATTTGGTTCCAGAAAAATTGTCCAGTCATGAGAGCTGTCCGTAAAGAGAGCTTTCGCTGTATTTGGCAGAATAATGTTAAAAACATTATTTTGTTGTTAAGGTTATACGGTATATTTTTATTATTTTCTGACCCTAGACCCTCGCAATATTAATAGTTATATTTAATATACGGATATTACTACCGTGATTATACGAGTACATTTTTTGTAATGTATATTCTATTCTACCTATTATAAAACAATTCATTTTAAATGAAAACCAGATCATCTTTTCCTAGCAGATCTTGACATCACTCTCTCTGAACGACATAAATTATTATCAATTAAATTAAATCAATGTATAAAACGAACTATGTGTTTGAACTAGTTCAATAGACCACATCTGAAGATACACAGATAATTCGAGGTCTGTTTTACAGATAATTCGAGGTCTAGGTTTTCGACCGTTATAGTGATCATCGACCAATCAAATTTTTTAAAAGAAATGCAAGGTTCTGAATTATCCGTGTGGTTGCAACGAAATGTACCGTTCGTTTTATATGTCGATCAGTTTTTGAAGAAGGGAAATGAGGGAAAACTGAAAGCACATATATTTACACCCAATTATTATGGCATGAATCATGTTATCATTATGAATCAAATATCTTATCTCGTTATCGCGTTATCATCACGATATGACGTTTACTTAAATTAAGGCTTGTCAGATGTTCTATCTTCTTTACATGTAAAACCAAGTCAGCAATATCATTAGAAAATAAAAGGTTTTCTGTCAGTTTCTGTAGACTGGAGTGAAAGACTATTCCTTCAACATCAGTATCAATATCATCATGTTCATCATTCCTAAGAGATATTTATATGTTTCAGTCACAGTATCTTGTCATTGTAGAGCTTTTTTCAACTAATTTAATAGAATAGATTCGCTTCAGAAGAATACGACAAGATAGTCGAAAAGCCAAAAATTCAAAATATTCAATAGAGAAGAGAACTCAAAAACACTTCTACAAATAATTTAATTGACACTGCAGAAACTATATTATAAAAATAAAAACATTTTATATTCGATGATAATTTCTTTCCAACACTTAATAAAATAATTGTCCCCGTTGATAATAATTAGCATTGACTAAATATACTTAGTCAATGTAATTAGTAATTACCTTTTAACATTATGTAGTAGTTTCTCGCAATAACTCCGATCATCTCGAACAAGAATCAAAATCATAAGGAAGAGAGGAATTTGCAATAAAATAAAAGCACATTTGTGTGCAACCCTCTTCCGGACAGCCTTGACTTTGGATTTGGGGGTTGTCTAAATTATGTGGTTTATTTATTTATTTATACAGGGTGATTCATAAGGAATGGGTAATATTTTACGATTTTACGTGCAGATTCTATAGCGGAAAATATTAATTTTTCGCTTGATAACTGGGGTTCAAATATTAAAACTTACCGAAATACAGGATGTTTAATAAGTTATAAAAATAATTCAGTAATGTTGTGGTATTTCAGTTATTTTTTCACACAAACATAAAAGTCGGTACAATTAGGTTTTTTGACGTGAGAAAATCGAATAAGCTATCATTTTATATATCGCATAGAGGGTACTGTATCTTGGTTTAACAGAATTCGTCATAACTTTTCTATTACTTCGTTCATTTATAATTTCATTGCAAATTTTTTATTTAACCATTATTATTAAACAAAAAAGGGCTACTTGTTTTATCCTCATAAAATGCACCCCTATCGAGATAACATTTTCATTTTAGAAAATCCTGCGCACCCATAATTTTAAACAAACATCGTGATTAATTAAAGTGTAAGTGCTAAAAATATTTAACAAAGCGTTATGGAAATAAGTGAAACAAACTGACATATTAGATATATGAAAAAATAAGTGAAATATAACAACAAAATAATTCAGTATTATTTTTAAACTTAACACCCTGTATCTCAGTAAGTATTAATATTTAACCCACATGCAGTTATTAAGCAAAAAATTAATATTCTCTGCTATAGAATCGGTACTTAAAACATTTCTTATGAATCCTATATTGTCATTTTCAAATCCTTTACGTTAGGCCAACACATAGGCGCAACTAGGGGGATGCTGAGGGGTGCCAAGCACCCCCTAAATCAAAAATAGCACTGTCAATTAATAAATAACCTAGAAGACCGTCAGAAACTCCTGTTTAGATATTTTTATTGACACAATTTTGAACCTCAGCCCCCCCAAAAAAAAATTAGATGCTAGTTGCGCCTATGGACCAGTTATCCTTATGAACAATGGATATAGGCTAAAAGATTTAAAGCGCGTTTGATATTTTTTATATTTAACACAGTATCTCTATACATTAAAATATATTTATTGATTAACATTTATTAATTAACAAAACAACCGAATACAAATGAAATAATCTCGCAAAAAAATTGTTACGGATTTATATATAGAAGTTTGATATACCTACCTATACAGAGCGTTATACACGTAGCAAAAAAATTTACGAAATTTTATGAATTGAATTGAATTGATTTTTGGAAATAACTGTATTTAAATAAACAAAGTATCTTAACTTAAGAAATTTTAACTTCATTACAGTTTCTGTATGAAACTCTTATGTATATAATAATGTACCTATTAAAAAATATATATTTGCGAGTTTTTTTCTTTTCGAGTTATTTCGTATACATATTTCCATTTTAAACTAAAATTGGTAAGATGAAATTTTATTTTTATACAAATAGAGATACGTTTTATAAACACAGAAAAAGTTGCCCACCAGCATTTCTCCAATTAACCAGGGACTGTAGTGTTTGATGGAAAAAATTGGAATTTATTAGAGAACTTGGTTTGATGAACTGTGAAATGCAGCATGTAATAAGTTTTTTATTGGAAATATTTAAAATCGTTATAATAATGATAAAACAAACACAAGCAGAAAATTGTAGAACTGAGTGTAACTTTAAAGTACCTTCAGAAAAATCCTAGATCACCGACGAACCCCTAACATAGACGCCCCCGACTAAGAATCGCTGCACGCACAATTATTACTATACGCGTACTGAAGTACTTTCTATGTAAGGAAAATAAGTAAAATTTGCAACATATATAATTATCACTAATTTACAAAAAATAAATTAAAACCATTAACTATTTGCTCTTAAAATTCCATTTTTATTCGAATGTATCAAAAAATGACGTTTCTCGGTCAGAAAACAAAAACTTTTCTAGCTACTTCAAGTAAACGACCTGAAAAGACTTTTCAGGCCTAGGCCTGAAAAGTGACAGACAAAAAGATTAAGCGTTTTTAGTTACCTACTTTTTAAAATGCTGGCCCTTTTTTTCTACTGTAAAATGGTAATGCACTTGTAAATAGAACTTCAATTCAAGCATATTGAATAAAATAAGAGATTTCTGAATTTTATTTAATTCGATACTAGTTTCAAGCAAACTGATATGACAGCAGTTGTGCAATTGTTATTTATTATATCTGGCCTTATAGTTCACAGCCGTCTACAAACAAACTTGAAAATTGTATCATTTGCGGGGTAGCAAGTAAATTTTAGAAGAACATAATATTTTAATTTTCCCTATCATTTTAATATCCATAAGCACATTCGAATAAAAAATATTGTATGACACACAGACGAAAAATCGTTTTTTCGACATAAACTACTATTTCAAGTGCCTATAAAATCATTTCACTTTTTTAAAGGCTTACCCTTCTACAAGAAACACGCCGGTTTTTTCCATCGTCACCACAACACAAAACTTTAATGCAGAAGTTTTAAACCGCGTTATACCTTTTATCCTATAAACTTGCAAGTGAATCTCATTACACGTTAATATTTAATTAATACACGTCGGCGCGAATAAAGTTTAAACACAATTTCATAAATTCTATACCTAGTTCACATTAAGTATTTAACAGAAAAGCATATCGTAAATACGAAAATCAATAGCAATAAAACGTTACTACGTTCAGGAGGTTCAGGTCAAAAGTTTTTAACATATTTATCGCCTCGCATGTATCAGAAGTATATTAATAATATACTGTTTAGGCAATTACCTTGTTAACGATATCTACCAAAATAACAGTTTTCAAGAAATTATATATAGGGGGGGTTTGAGGATTATTGAAATTTAAAATTCTTGAGTCACAAAAGGGAGCATCTTTTTCAGATAGACAGGGTCACCTTAACCATACGGCTAAATGGGCTATAGCCCCAGGGCGCCAGCCTTTTAGGGCGGCAATTTGCTTGCACTCAGATCAGTTCATCCCGCTCCCGCTTCCCCTCCCATGTATTTTCTTAAGAAGAGCATTATTGTTATAATGCCCACAGGCGCCAAATATCTTAGGACGGCCCTGGACTGTTTGTGTAAAACCTAAATAATGTCGTAAAAATACGTAACAAGCAAAGAAAGTAGAATAATTTGTAAAAACATGAAGTCATATGCCTTAATCTAATAGGTAGTGATTAAGTGATGCAAAATTTAAAAAAATTAATATTAGGTGTCCTGGACTTGATTTTCGAGAAACACACAATGGCGTAAACCGCGATTGTCTATCTATGTATGTCAACCACCAAGCTACAGAGCGTGTTTTTGAAAGTTGGCATTTTTGGGTAAACTCTACAACTCTATACAGGGTGAATACCAATAACTCATTTTAATTTTAAGAGAGGGTTTCTGTTGATATTTACAACACAAATTACCAATAAAAAAATATAAAAAAGAAAGTTAAAAAACTGACTTACCCTACGTAAAATTCTGGTAAACTTTTGAGTACCGCTTCGTCGCTCTACTGACCCACTTATGGGGTGAACAGCATGCCTTGTATCCAAGTCACAGACTCCAAGTTCTAACGTAAAAAACGTGACAAAAAAACGTCTAATAAAGTTAAGCCGCCGTTTATAAATTTGCGGTCGGAGACAAGTTAATTGACAGTGACAGCAAAAACTAGTGAATTTATGATTGCAAAAAACAAGGTGAATGCCAGAGGCAAAGACCTATCTTGATTTATTTTCTGTTGAGATAGGTAAGTTACAAAGTTCTGAAAATGTTGACGTATTTTAATTTATTTTCTTTCTCGAAAACTACAGGGTATATATTTTTTATTTTTGGTATATGGCCTTACCATTAAGGGACCTACCATCCCTTAAAATTAAAATGAGTTATTGGTATTCACCCTGTATAGATTCACACACTTTTTCGAGTAGAATCCATTGATAAAAAGAAAATTATTCATGCCTCAGTTTTCGAGATATAGACATAGCTCATGTTTTTTTTAAATGGAACACCCTGTAAATTATTTCATTATTCAATTACAATTTAAATTAGCTTTTCAATTATATAATATATGTTATAAGTATTTATCTCTAGAAAAAGTGGTAAATTTTCGAAAAATTAAATGTGCTTGTGCTTGTGAGGAGACCATGGGAAACTATTGTGCACATATTTTACTGCGCGACAGTCTCGGAATGAAGCCATATCTCTCGATGACGGCGAAGTTAAGGGCGTGTAAGTGGCCACATGACGAACAGCCTATCAAAATCACGCTTGCATAATCACGCGACAGCGCAGGGTCGAAGCCGCACCTCTCTGTGACGGCGGCATACGACCGACCATGCGACATTGGTGGAGCCAGGCCACGCCTACGCCTACCAGTGTTGGATTTCAATAGCACGCGTGGCCCACCACGCAGCGTCATCAAAACAAATCCACGCCTACTAAACGCACAAATAGGTCCAACAGAGTTCGGGCCAATATTGACGCTGAGACGAAGAAATACAAAATTAGACGTTATTAGACACGAAAATATAGCTCCCAAATTCTTGTCTCTACGCTTTTCTGTTAATTTAAAATAGTGATATGTTTCAACTTCGGTTTTAACATATTATATTTTTAGAAAATTATAAATATGTACTGAGTTAAAAAATCGAATATTTAACGCGGAAGAGAATGCGAAAACTCTTCTACAAAACTACGTATAGTTTAAATCACGAAAGAAGACCGTTACGTCATCGTTATAATTCGTATGAATCAAATCAGTACTGAGTTAGTCAAATTCATAATTGTTGAAATGACATCCGGATGTAAACAAACTTAAACGTCAAAACAAAACATAACCTGCAATTTGTCTGTTAAATGTCAGATTTAACGATCTCGCCTGTCTAAATTTGAACTAATTGTATATTCTTATCGAGGTTTTCAATATATATAATTTGGCAAAATGCAGATGTTTTGAAGATTAACTATCGTTAATTCCATAATGAACTATTTTTAATGTGCAAAAATCAATGGAATAAGGGAAACAGTAACAATCAAACTCAAAGATAAACAAATTCAAATTTGACAACTATGGCTGACATGCAGAAACAGGAAACTATGAAACATGCGACAACGGCGCTAGTCAAAAGCGTTCGATCAGTTGATCGAATTCTTGCTTATTACTGAGACATACGAAATCGGGCCCTCTCTTTCTATTTCGTCAAGGCGGTTAGGTTTTCGTATAACGCATCAACAACGTCAGTCGGAGATATTAACAGTCACATATAACGGACTCCCTTACTCTGTCTCTCTCGTTTTACTGTGTTGTAAACAAAGAACGCTTGAACAGCGTACGTTGAAGATTAGAAATTAATTTGTGACGTAACGGTCATCTTTCGTGATTTGAGGTATAGCTATACGTAACACCTATATCGATTTTTTCTTCTGTCTCTCATACTTTCAGAGAAAACCTCAAAGCCCATCGAATGGTTCACCCCTGTACATCTTGGGGGTATCGTTTTTTGATTACCTAGTTACAGCAATGAATAAAGTTTTCGCAAGTAAAATATTTTTTAATTTCAATATTTTTTATGAAAATTAATTTTATACAATAAATTGTCCCCTCGATTGTCCCCTAAATACCTACTATTCGGGCTCAAAATTGTCCACAGCTGCTTCACTGCGCTACACAAGAAAATGGGCATTCGCGTGAATTTTCCTAACTGAAAAAAGAAACTTATGATGATATTCCTTTGCAAATTTATTTAGATTTACTAATTAAATTAAATGTTTTTAACGACTTCATATGTAAGTAATCATTTCCAAACGCTGGCTTAAACGTTGTAACTTGTTGCAGTTGTGTGCAGAATGTATCGATTCAGTATACTATGAACAATAATAAATTAATCCGTTTATTATTTTATGGCACTCTAACATGCCACAGTCCGTATACTCTTACGATGAAAAATTAAAATAACCTCAAAACTCGCTTCAAAATAAACTTTCAAATTTTTTGTTACTCCCAAAAGAAAAATCTATCGGTAAACATAAATACTTCTTATACAGGGTGTCCATTAAAGAATGGGCCAAACTGTAAACAGTATAGCAGGAAATAAAACGCAAATATATTATTAATTTAAAAGTACACCTTTCCTTTTTTATTTTTGTGCTTTTATTCTCGTTGTTTAATAATTTGATGGCGTTTTTAAGATTTTCGCAAAAAAAAATTAATTTGTTGAATCCGAAGTTAGATCAAAGTTAAAACTTGTAATAATTATTTTTGTCTTTAATTTTTTCATACAACCACACACTTATTGATAGATTTTGAAAATGAGAAAAAATTTCAAAAATAACCTATTTCAATTTTTAAAAAAATGATCTTGACCCATACCATTGAGTAAATAAATAATATAAAAAGGCGCAACCGTCAAGGGGCCGAGATTTTAGTATTGCATTTTTTTGCTAATAGCTTCAGGATTGTTATCAATATTTAGTGCTACAGGAAGGTATTTGTAATTCAGTTGCATAGCCCTAAACATTGTAGATAATTCTGTAATTACTGGCAAAAAAATACAACACTAAAATCTCAGCCCCTTGACAGTTGCGCCAGAGAAGAACGATCACAGAGAAGCGACAGTGCCGGCGGAACGTTTGAAGTTCTATGGCCCAGCCGATTTGAAGTAAACACACACATTTACACTGAGAGAAGTTATCCTTTTGGTACATGTACACCGAGATGTACACTGAGCGAACTGCATGACAGTGTATTATATAATATTGTTCATCGCAATTAGAGCGCATGGGTAAATGTAGACCAATTAAAATATTTATAATCTCTATTGCAAAACTTTGGCATTATTTATAATAAAATATAAATTAGTTTGATTCACAAATAAACTAATATTATAGATGTTTAATGCATTTCTTAAAATACATTTTAGAAGGATTTTGTACCACATTCACACACTTATATTTATTATTAATAATATGTGTTAATAGTATGTATATAAAAATAAAACAAGATGTTTCACAACAAATATTTTTATTTATATATGGGTTAAAATTTTCAATTTTCTATCTACTTAATTTATTTTGAAATCCCTATTAGTATATTTAACAGAATAAAATATTTTAATACTTTTTCCTGATGTAATGTGTTCGCATATACCTACCTATTTCAATTTACTTCATAGCGTTTTTATAACCTAAATAAGTACATCAAAATTGGCAAGTTGATTAGGTATTTCGTTTACTTTGTCTTTAATCGTTAAATGAAATAGATTTAATAGTCGTTATTTTACTGCTTGAACAAATATTTTCAATATACTTAGGTATAACCTAAAAACATATTGAAATATACGCAAGTGACAAGTGACAACAACACACCATAGTTGGCGCATGCGCGTACGAAAACTGTTCACGCTGAAAGCCTTTATGTCGCTTCTCTGTGATCGTTCTTCTCTGGTTGCGCCTCTTTATATTATTTGTTTACTCAATGCCCATACACCCTTACACATACTGAAAAAGATATCAATACATAACATAATATGCACAAATACGCCCAATTTACACCATCCAAATTTGGTCATTTTTTAGCCATTTACTTTGGATTTCACAAAAACAGATCCATACGTACATTTATATCGTTCATGTGCATACATGGTGTTAGAAAACGTTTTAGGCAAATTTAAATGGGTGATGTTAGAATGGATCCAACAATCAAAAAAACTTTTCTCATAAGTAAATAATAGACTTCAGTTTTGCCTGTTATTCTGCACTATTCTCAAAAGAAACATTTGTCTATTGCGAACGAGATTACGAATAAAAACATCATGTAAAACGCTTTGCTTATTTCTACTAGTTTCTACCCGCCGATGGTACAGCTAGTATCATTGAACTTTGATATGATATGATGTAAACACAGCTGATTTTACCTCACGGTTGGCCAGTCGAGCGACCTTGTGCCTTGTACTATCCTAATTCAAAACGTTTGCTATTCATAAGAAAAAGCCTTCACATTAGGAGAAAAATGCCATAAGACTTTTAGTTGTTGGATCATTCTACACCACCATTTAAATTTGGCTGAAATTTTTTCTAACACCCTGTATAGTGAGCAACAAATGTGTGAACCGGTCTTTGTGAAATTCAAAATAAAGGACTAAATATACTGAATGCGTAAATTAAGTAAATTTGAACACATTATTACGTCATTTTGAATTTTTTTCTACTAAATACCTTCACTCAAATGATTCAGGTGATATCGAGGGTGATATTTTGTTTAAACGACAATAAGGATAAAACTGGGGATAATGCTCGGGATAATGTATCATAAGTGTCGGTTGTATAAGAAAAATTTTGAGAAAATAACCATTGAAAATCTTATCTATGTTTGTACGTATTATCAGGTGTATTATGTATTACAATTTACAAACGTATGTATGTATTACAATTTACAAACGAGCTTACCTGGCGATGGGAGAAATGAAATATAAAATGAACATATTACATATTCTACATTAATTTAAAAAACGTTTTATATTTCTCTGGGCTCGAATCTGGGCTTCTGTTCTTAGTACAAAACAATTTGGTCACGTTTTAAATTTTTTTTCACATAAAACATTTAATTTCGTGGTTCCAAATCAAAATTTCAATAATAATAATTATTGGCTCAAAATTTGTATGCAACCTCGATGCAACCGGACATCCGATGATTCCTTTTTTAAAATCGAAAGAATTCCCGCTTTCAGAGAATAAAATTAATAATGACCACTCCTGTACGTTGCATTTAAAATAAGACCTTGAGCCCATATCTTATGAGAAAAAATGATGTCATACAGTATATATGCTATTCACATTTTATTTACATGAGGGGAGGCTTTGGAAAATCTTAATTCTGTTGGTATGAATGATTGTTTTAATTACTGAGGTTATGTTGAAAAGTCAAAAACATAACCACAAATTCAAATTGGTTCTACATAGTTGCCAGAGTGAGATCCTAAAGAAAGCACAGCAATGTTATCAATCAAAAATTTGGCAATTCAGCCAAAAATAAGTGACAGTGACGATCAATTAAATCTGATACTTCAATATTTTGTCAATAGTAGACAACCCTGAGACAACCTAAGAAAAACATATCATAGCCTCCCCTCATGTAAATAAAATGTGAATAGCATATACCTATGTGTTAAATAACCCCAATTTACACCCTTCAAATTACCTAACCTACCACATTTCGACTCGACACCTACCAACGAACGAAAGTCGACTGGACATTGCCTATATTTAAATGGAACGACCTGTATATATAACTAAAACCATTGTTTATAAATGCTAATACTGATGTGATGTGTATTTTTTTATTATTTACCAAGGAAAGTAAAGTTTTAGTGTTTTTTATTTAATGTTTATTTTACAAAAGTTGTTCGTATTCCAGAAAAGCCTTTTATACATACAAAAAGAATCTCATTCTTTTGACGGGTTCTACACTCTACAGTGAAGTCGAGTAGTAAGGAACAAATTCAATATCTTCGAAGTTTTGGAAAAATCGCTGGGTCGATTTTGATTTAATATTAGCAGGCCTATTTTAGACATATTTTTTATTCTACAAGGTGTCCCAAAAAAGCTGGGCAGGTGACTCTGATTTATCAAATGGCAACGCCCCCATTTTTTTGCAATTTCCCTGTAAAATTCTATACATTTTCTATGTATTACACCCCATACCTAAAATCAATCGTTTCTGATCGAGTTATTAAATATTTTATTCGCATATTGAACCGATAGTACATTGAACAGGCTAAATTGCCTTTGTAGAATAAAAAATATTTTTAAAATGCTATATATGCTATATATAATACAAAATCAAAATCGACCTGTCCGAGCGATTTTCCCAAAATTTAGTCGTTTTGAAGATAATGAATTTTGTTCCTTACTATACTCGACCTCACTGATCGATTTCTGACTATAGTGAAATTATAAACTGAATCACACTGTATATCTATTATTCAGTGTATTCCAGTAGTGTAATGTACGTTTTGATTGTTTGTTTATGCATGGTTACTTAATCTTTGAGATATTGGTGATATTGGTATCAACTTTCGAGGACATTTTTTAATAAATTAATAATTGCTAATTGGTTTTTCATTCTTATTTGCAAACTTACCAATAACAGGACACATAAGAACACTCAGATTGTTTTGAAAAAAGATTAATCAATAATTTTTTGGATATTTCCAAACTGGGTCGTTGTATTATTTGACTTTTTGAATCTGAAGCCATAATTTTAACAAATTTATATCTACTGCACTGTTTGCAGTGTTTGCACTACACCCAAATTTAACAGTTCACCACTACAATCATTTGACAATTGACTTGACAATTTGACCTCTTGATTTTGATTAACCAAAATACTGCACCGCCGACGCAGTGTTTTTATTTTACAGATGACAACTTTGACCTTGAGAGATTGCGCAGATTGCCATCTAGAGAGTGTCTAATGTTACGACAAGGCGCGAAATTCAGTTTTATAGGCAGGCTAAAGGTAAGTTCATGCACTCGCGATTTGCGATTTGTGATATGCGATTTTATAACGATTATTTCACTCAGAAATTATTAACCAATGAAACTACTACAATTTTAAAATTTGGACCAATGACAGCATGCAGTATTATATCGATAAAATCCCTGAAACAGTTTTATCGCGATAAAATCATTCTTTATGTCAACTGTCACTTAATACGTTACTTTGACATTTCGTCGTTAAAGATATGTTTTTGTATTTAAATAATTTATTCGTGAAATATTCTCCGCAAATACCATTCGTGCTTGAAAATTTTACCTATAAATTTTTTCTCGAGCGATATTGCCAACAGTAATATTACTCGTGTAAATTGGTCACTTTATTATCAAAAATTAAATCCCTCGCGCTAAAGCGCTCGTGATTTAATTAGATAATAAAGTGGCCAATTTACACTCTTAATATTACTAGGCAATATCGCTCTCGAAAAAAATTTATCGATAAAATTTTAAGCACTTATATGATATTACATACGAAAAATAATGTTCGTTCATGCACAACGCGAAAACTAGTTACTTTTGAATTTCAAACATACTTGTCTTGTCAGACTTGCTGTTGTTGCTGTTAACCAAAAAATTATACATACAACAAAAAACGAAAAAACTACTTGATAACAAGTAAATACCATGAATAGTGCTTATGTGTTGAGGCTTTTACATAACGTAGAAGAATAATTATAACTTAGTATTTAATCAGAAAAAAAAAATGCAAAGTGCAGTGAGAGAAATTTTTATTAAAAGAAAAGATCAGGGCTTAAATGCAAAAAAATATAGTTCATCGGTATCTCTATATGAAGAAAAGTCCATGCGCAGTTTAAAAAAATTTCGCGCGAAAAATAGAAACAATTTCAATTTTTCCGCCCCCCAAATTTAAATTTTGCGATTCTCGCAATAAATTGAAGGCCGTTGATAAAGATCTGACAGTCGGAATTATAAACAACCAACTAAGATCCGACAGTAGGAATTTTAGCACGTTTATTAAAGATACGACAATCAGAACTTTAACATTTTGACTAATTAACATTTTGACTAACTATCCGACAGTTAAACCTGAAACTAACAAATATAGGGTGCCTTCGCCAGTAATTGACCATTAAGAGATCTTTCAGAAATAAAAATTTATAATTTTTTTATTATTCTATTTTGAATAAAATAAAAAATATTATGAAGTACAGTTATGTTCTAGTATTCTAAAATTAATCATTAACAAAAGAAAAAGTATTGTTTTAGTGGAAAAAAAAATTATGATGAATAAAAAGGCACAATTTTCCAGTAGTTGACCACTAACAACCCACTGTTGGACCATACTTTTTCCAGTAATTGACCAAAATCATGTATAATGATTAAAAAAATAGTTTTACATAAAATCATTTGTTTATTACAAAAATGAACATTCCCAAAAAAGCCTGTATTTACACATAATTTCTGATGAAAATTTATATCTTAAACGGCTTCCAGAACCTATAATCATAGGCTGTACCAGCTTGTGTATAAGTTGGTCTCGATCAACAGTACTATAACGTCGTTTTCTATAACTTTATACGTTGTTTTGTCACCATATCGAGAGCACCATTTGGGCTAAATATATTCTGAATGCAGCAGACGTACTTATGCAACTTCTTTTTTCCAGGAAAACTAAAAATCTCCTTTTGAACAGCGTTTTTTTTCTCTCGATAATATTAGATAAAGTCCACTATCACTTGTAAAATGTTCTTCTGATATATCATCGATACTCATACCACTTTCGGACCACTCTTTATACTCGTCACTTTCAGAATCGTTTCTTTGGTCTGTATTTTGTTTGGCTCGTCTGTGCCCTTTCAATTTTTTATTTTTAGCTTTTAATTTTTCATCTCTCTGTTTCTTTCTTAACATAGCTCTTTCTCGTTTTTCTTCTTCTTTTTGTTTTTTCAATTTTTCTTTGTCTTCCTGATATTGCAGCCATCTAACATCTAAGAGAAGTGGTAGCATAAGGCTAATAATATTTTGTACGGCCTTTTCTAACAAAAGAGGAAAAATAGCTTTATTAACAGCCATGTTATTATTTGCCTTTTTCCAGTCAAAAACAGTTTTTTCCAATTATTCTTTAATGGCGCAAATAGAGAAACATCTGCAGGCCGTAATATGTGTGTCGCGTTGGCAAAAAGAGCAAATAGAAAAATTCCATTTTATGCACAAAACTTGCTGAGATTGTGAAAAAAGAAAAAAGTTTCAACGTATCAGTAGTTGACCACTTTACGAAACCAGTGGTTGCCCACTGTTTTGTGCGGTCAATTACTGGAAAAAGTTTATTGTAACGATAAGAGAAACACGATGAAGACTAAGTGAATCAAATGAAATGACTCTAAGAGTGAGAAAGAAGCAAAATTCGTAATGTTTCATAAAACCAATAGTTGACCACTGTGGTCAATTATTGGAAAAATTATAAAGTTTCGAATCCAATGATTGACCACATTTGTTTTTTTGCAAAAAACAGAATATTTAAAAAAAATATAATAAAAACCCTTTAATTCTACATATCAACTAACTAGTAAAATATATTTTATATCATTTTTTTCATTAAAATTTTGGATAATAACTGATATATATAAAGTTATATACTTACTACGCTTATTGTAGAAACACACATTTAACACTCACGCACGCGCACCCTGATGTCAACTGTTTTATAGGCAACTCTTTATTCACGAACGGCCGTAATATTGTGGCATGTAGTAGTCAAAAGTCAAGTAATCACGCCAGAAATGCAACATGTACATAAAACTGTACAGGTATCTTATTTTTGCCTTTAAAAGAAAAATTGGTCAACTACTGGTTGATGGTCAATTAGTGGCGCAGGCACCCTATTAATAAAAATATTATATTAATATAGTTAATATTAATTAAAAAAAAATTATAAGTTTTATTATTTTAAAGAATAAGGAGCATCTTTGTCGGAATTATAACACAACCAACTAAAGATCCGACAGTAGAATGAACATTTTTCAAAAATATGTATTTTTAATAAAAAAAAAAACACATCGCGAGGAGCTCGAACCCGAGACCTACTGCTTGCCGGTGCCGCTCATTTCCTATAGACCAGCGTACCAGGATACAAGTGTGGGAGGAAGGGCCAAGTTAAATTAAGACCGTCGGATCTTTAGTAGTTGTACGTGTTATAATTCCGACTGTCGGATCTTTATCCACTTGCCTAAATGGCAAATGGCATTACAAATAGTTGTGTCTAACATTTTTGAAACTAGCCAATCAAACTAAATCCTGAAAATCGCAAATCGCGAGTGCATGAACTTACCTTAAATAGGCTTGCACAGTGGTGGCTCGTTCTGAATTAGGTATAAGGATACAAATTAGTTTTTTTAATCATTATCATAATTTGTCAATAACCGTGTTTTTAAAGTAGCTACTTTACACCCGTAAAATTGCTACTTTATACACCCGTGTGGGCCGTGTGTGAAGTTGATGAATTTGAATTCCCATATATGCGTATTACTGATGTACACCCTGGCCCTGTGGCCCAGTTATATAAATAAATTAATTCGCTCAAAAACATATTATGGAACAAATAATAATCAGTCAAAAATAGTTCAGCAAAAAATTAGCTTTATATGCGTTAAAAACCAGGAGGGATATACATACAATTAGTAACATTTTGTTAAGAACTTTTGCTGAACCACTTTTATAACAACTGGCCCTATCAACTTTTATAAATCCTACGATTATATGAGTATATTTATATTAGCCATAATTTTGTTTATAAAAATTATCGCACAACTGATGATTTAATAAAGAGTGCCCGGGGTTTTCCTCCACACACTTTTTGACCTGTATCATCTTGTCGTGGTCTTCTTACTTCGCCTCAGAAGCCCACACCACACACAGAATTCCAAAATATTCAACATGAAAGAAAATCAAGATGGGGTTTAGGAACATATATACGAGGGAACATATACAGGGTGTATTCTAAAATCACCAACAAACGGAAACTGGAGATTCTGTGATCCAAAATAAGACGAAAGTTGTTACCTATAAATGTATTTCCGAAAATGCCTCCTAACCGAGCTACAGGGTTTTGGGAAAAAAAATTTTTTGTAGTTCTTTGGAGTTTTTTCAAAAACTGCATAATATATTATATTGAGATTTGGTACACTCGAATGTCTTACTGAATACAATTAATGAGGTGAGTTTGAGTCGATTGGCTCAATCCAGTGGCGTAACATCGTTTAAGTTACTCCCTCAAGTCAAATCACAAAAAAAATGTACGCCACTGCATTTTTTTTTGAAATGTTTATTTTTAGATTCACTGTTCTATTCTGCAAATGAAATCATACTTTGTGTTTTTAGGCACTCGTTTTTGAGATAATTAAATTAAATAATTAAAAAATAAAATTAGTTTTTTATTTAAATAAAATTTATCAAAATAACGCAGTTAACTATTACATAATAAAAGTATTTTAAATACATTGAAAAAGGTATTATTAATTTAGATACCTACTGTTCAAAATGCCCTCCGTCTTGTTGGATGCAAGCAAAACCCTGTAGCTCGGTTAGGAAGCATTTTCGGAAATACATTTATAACAAATTTCGTCTTATTTTGGATCACAGAATCTCCAGTTTCCGGTTGTCGGTGATTTTAGAATACACCCTGCACCCTGTATATTTGCCTATCTGTTATTTAT
This sequence comes from Rhagium mordax, assembly GCA_963680705.1. NCBI lineage: Eukaryota > Metazoa > Arthropoda > Insecta > Coleoptera > Cerambycidae > Rhagium > Rhagium mordax. The sequence goes on along the minus strand of OY796657.1, from coordinate 22,995,322 downwards.
ATATCTTATTATAATCCTCAATATAGTAAGCAGACTGGGCTTGATTTATTGATCCCATCAGACCTCGAAAATGCACATCCAATGTGGAAGAATGTTTTACATTGCATTACCAAAAATTAAATATAAACTATTTTATTTTGTTGCCGTTAAATTGCTAAATAATATTTTATGTTTTTGTCATGAAGTCAATTTTTTGTATGAATAAAGGTATGTTCATGCACTCGCGATTTGCGATTTTCAGGATTTAATTTGATTGGCTAGTTTCAAAAATGTTAGACACAACTATTTGTAATTCAATTTAGGGTATATTCCAAAATGTAACCTTGTGACCATGGTTATGATTTTGTGTTTCAAAATGCAACCATTTCAGGATATGGTATTATTTCGAAACACGGTTCCTGAAAAATGTGGTAACGTTTTCGCAACCATAGGCCACCATAATAACCATGACAGAGACAACCGAGACGTGTAACTTCATATGAAAATTTGTCCGATAATAGTTAAATTTACCATCTTTGTCTTAAGCAATGAAAATGCTATATGGCTATCTCCTTTCCACATAATGTAAGGTGAATGTAGAGTGCAGCACGGTGGCAAACTGGGCATGCGCCATGCGCTCACGAATTTATATGTACTTTGTGTTGTGGCCATTTTGATTATTGTTTTGCGATTTTGTTTTGATTTGCATTTACATTGTTGTTCGTTGCATTATTCTTTATCAGAGGTAGGTAATGTTTTCTTGAAATCCATAAATATCAAAACACACAAGGACTGACTATGTAATAACACCCTCAGACTAGAATGTTTTCTAATGTTTTTTTGTTTTTTTATTTACCACAGAACGTGGTACGTAGTGTCGAATATTTATTTATTTTTATTTGTTTAGTTGAAGAAAATGTCATCACAACGTGCACTATGCCTTGTATGCGGATTTGAGGACCCGGAGGTTGAAAAAATGCATTATTTTCCCTCAGTCTTAAAAAAGTAAGTTTAGCTGCATAAAAATAAATATACAACAATATAATAAAAATATATTACAGGTCAAAGATATGGCAAGAAAATATGGGAATTGTGTACAGCGGAGATTCTTTTCGAAGTCGTAGGATTTGCAGTCGACATTTCACAAAGGATTGGTACATCGTTATTTTATTCAGTCGATTCAAGTAATGATTACTTAATATCAACTCTGGGAAATTGTTTGTATTGAAACTTAATGTTGAGAAAGAAGTTAATTTATATGGTCTTCTTTATTATAAACCATATCAATCAAGCGCCTTGTCGCCCTTGTCCTAGGAGTGGTATCATGTGTGGAAAGATTCGAATCGGTATGCCTCTAAACACCGAATGCCTTGTAGATCGGGAATAAACTGCCTTTTCCGGAACTTGCACCAAAGCGAAGCTTAAATATGTAATTAGATGTGAATATTTCTATCTTAAGATTATTATTTTTATTTTATATTATATCGTTAAGGCTTGAAATATTACTAGGTAAGTTTTAACGTTCTTCTTTTTACTTCTATAGCTTACATATTTTTCTCTGTATTTAACACTAGCAATATTTGTGCGAGGAGCAATCGTAAGCACATATTATTATGTTTATTGTTATTTTGCAATTTCGTACAATATATTGTTTGTTTTTATTTGAATTTTATTTCTCCCCATCTGGAAAAATTCGATAAGATCTATATAATTTATTAACGAATTTTAAATCTTTTCTTACTCACAAACCACAAAATCAGCAGAATAAAAAGATTTATAGGGTAAGTATAAATAGGTATAATATCGAGTATAATATTCACTATCAATTTGAATTGAATGTTTTAATAATTGATTTGGTGCATATTTCACTATGGTGCATATTTCACTATAGTGAAATATGCAACAAGTCGATATTTAAAACATTCAATAATAATTAAAAATTATGAGAATACTAAAACAGACCAGTTTTAAATTTGGCGCCTATGCGGCACTTTGCGCCCTCTTCTCTCACCTTACATTACAATCGCCCAAATGAGTAGTCGGGAGTAAATTTTCTCAAGTAGTTGCACGTCTCGGTTGTCTCTGACCATGATGCAAATGCGGTTGTTTACGGTAAATTGTTCTCCCACCACCTAATGTTCTATTAGTAGGGGATCTAGCTTGCCGTACGATGCGTTTTAAAGGTGGGGGGGTCAACTGATATGTATACAAAAACTAAAAATAGTTTTCTATGTAAAATTTTCTGCCGAATTCGAATTACGAGTTCACCACTAAATTCGGAATTGCGAAATTGGAGAAAAAGTTGTTTATTTCCAAAAGTAAGAAAAACACTATAAACATTAGTATTCTCATTCCCCACTCGATATCTTATTTGCTGGTAAAAGTATCGATCTGAAATTTCAGGAGAATAATCTTTTAACTTTCTTCTTGGGCTCTGTATAGAGCAAAATTATTTTGTCAATATAATTTGTTTATTAAAAAAAATTATAGTCCTACATGTGGCACAAAAATTCAAAAATGTATTGCAAAATATAGTATGTGAGAAACTTTTTTATAAGTAGAGATAGAGGTGTATTTAATCGACAAAATATGATGACAGAAGACCAAAGAAGTTTTTGCATTTGAAGATATTTTTATACTTTGGCTAATAGTGAAAAAATGGAGATTATATTTGGTTCAGCGCTGGCGCGCATGTTGGCCCGGCCCGGTCTTAATTGGTCTAGCTCGCTGTTTACTCTTCATCGTGTATCTATTATAAGATAAAAGCGTCCATATTAGTAAAAAAAAGGCATAGGGTCTGTGATTTAATGAAGCATATTTATATTGTGTCAGTCCGATTAAAAATGTTTGTATTTATGTAAAAATAAAGAAAATTACTAAATTTATAATTGGTTTAATTTAAAAGTCAGAAACATTTGCCTTCGCACAAACAACTTTTACTACATTTTACTTTTGCACTTAGATATCGACAGCGACTGGTACAAGTGTACATTTTACATTTGCAATATGAATTTAAATGTATATTCTCTGGTTTTTGTGGTTTACTCATCATTATCGGTATAATGTCATTATTTAGTTTGCTCCAGCCAAAATCAAAAATATTAGGTAAATGTGGCTTAACGGGCTTCTTTGTATACAGCTGCTTGCAAAAATGCTCTTTTTACATGAAATAAAAATGCATTTTCGGTTGGACGAAGATGTCTGAAATTAAATGATAATAAAAATAATTAAAACAGTTACCTTATATCTGTCTTACATGAAGCGAATAAATGTACTCGTAGCTCATCCAAATTTCCTCTAAGTAAAGGTCTGCCATAAAGAGCCTTAAAAAATAACCTACAGGAATCGAATGTACACTATCAGTTAGTCCATAAGTTCCATCTTGGTGCGCTGCGCCAAAATGTCTTAATTCTTCTAACATATTTAACCGAGTATTTAAACCTTTCACGTAATATTTTTACTACTGTCTTTTTGCCTTACAAAGGGATAACTAACAGTATCATTTCCAGAGAGGCAGTAAACAGCTAGTAAAATTTTGGCCAGATTTCATTTGTCGAAATCAAATGTACTAGAATTGAGTAATCACATCATGACAAGAAATAAAAGAATTTTGCCGTTGAAGCTATATTTCAGTGTTAAGTATAATCGCATAAATACAATGAAAGAACAAAAATATCAGTGTCCGCCAGTATATATGACTGTTCTAGTACGCATTCATTTCTAAATAATGACAAGATAGTCTGGTATCTGCTTCTTCATGATCGAAAAAATGTAGGGATTCCATGATATTAACATTATTTTGACATAACACATAAAATAGTTTTGCTATTTTCTAAAAACATACCTGCAATAATAATCTGAACATTTTGGTCTATTCTGAAATGACTTTCCTGAAACTTTCTCGTTTATTATCAGAATCAGAATTAAAATTTTTCCAATTCGGTATATCGACCCCATCGTTTACCTTATACTGATAGTTAACTCTTCTTACTTTAGTTCGTCGATTCTTTCAAAATTTTTTATGCTTTCAAGTACACAGACAATTAGGTTACACCCTTTTGGTCTCATGCTTATAACTAATTTCAAATACTTTTCAAGGAGTTCCTTGAATTGAACAGCCGTAGCTTTGATGCCTTTGAATTAAAGACATGATGTCAATAATAAAAACAGTTTTTTTCGGTTCAACTGGTAACTGACAAACTTCCAGTGGTTCCCTGGTCCTTTTTTTATAACAAACTGAGGTGTAAGATCTCCTACATTGAGCATGATAAACAGGTGTCATACTTAAAAATATATCCTCATTTTTATCAGTCTTCAGTCTTTGAATAACACGCTTGTTTTATGGTATTATATGACTCTTTTGTAACTTTTTGCAATGTCTCATCGCTATCCTTTTGAAATATAACAGTATTTATAATCAATTGTCGATTCTATGTTAGACACATGTCTTTTTAATGTTTACCCATGTCGACCACTATTTTCACAAAATATTACCAAATATTACATTAAATACTAACACAATGTTTCCGTTTCACAAACATAAACTAAATAATAAAATACCTACGTATTAAATAAAACCTCTGATATGACTGAATGCGGGTGGATAGAGAGACCGCTCGCGCCGGCCGAGGAGAAGTCGCAATATTTCAGACGTTACACGCTTGTTTTATGGTATTATATGACTCTTTTGTAACTTTTTGCAATGTCTCATCGCTATCCTTTTGAAATATAACAGTATTTATAATCAATTGTCGATTCTATGTTAGACACATGTCTTTTTAATGTTTACCCATGTCGACCACTATTTTCACAAAATATTACCAAATATTACATTAAATACTAACACAATGTTTCCGTTTCACAAACATAAACTAAATAATAAAATACCTACGTATTAAATAAAACCTCTGATATGACTGAATGCGGGTGGATAGAGAGACCGCTCGCGCCGGCCGAGGAGAAGTCGCAATATTTCAGACGTTACACTTTACTATTTATTTACAACATTCATAACAGCCAAATTAAGCATGCGAGAAAAAAATTCTTCAAGTAAAAAAGTTTCTATAATTCATAAGCTTTATTTTCTCTCGATCATATGCCCATGTATCCTTAATAATAAAAAAGTTTCTACCATGTTATATTTTGCAGTGCACTTTGGTGTTTTTGTGCGTCAAGAAAAGATTTTCTTTTTTTTTGGCAAAAAACGACGTTGCCGAAAAAAGTTTCACATAAACTGTAAATGAGACCAATGTCCAAAGATATTGGTGTCAAAATTTGAAACAGATATCTCTAACAGTTAACGAGGTATTGACTGAGAAACAAAAAAATAAATGTTTTTCGTAGTTTTTACAAATTTGCCCAAAATTGCATTTTTTTCTCATTTCGCTATTCTGGATGAAGGGGTGAACTCAAAATTCGTATCTGTCATGAAATTTTACATAGGAACCCGCTTTTGGTTTTTGTATATGTCACAGTTGACCCCCCCTTGCTGAATTGGAGGTCTCTGATTCCCTACTATATGATTTATAGGTTATAGTTTCTTTTGGGAGGCGGGAATATTGAAATTATTTCTAAATTTTCGCGATTATCGCGAAATTTTTTTAAACTGCGAATGGGCTTTTCTTCATAGAGATATTGATGAACTATATTTTTTTTGCATTTAACCCCGATCTTTTCTTTTTATAAAAATTTCTCTCACCGCGGCACAATATCTCTGTAATTTTTTTTCTTTTTCTGATTAAATACTGCTAATAAGTTATAATTATTCTTCTACGTTGTAAAAACCTCAACACATAAGCACACTATTCATGGTATTTACTTGTTATCAAGTAATTTTTTCGTTTTTTGTTGTACCTATATATGTATAATTTTTGGTTAACAGCAACGACAGCAAGTCTGACAAGACAAGTATGTTTGAAATTCAAAAGTAGGTAACTATTTTAGTTTTTGTGATTGTGCATGAACGAACATTATTTTTCGTTATAAAATCGCATATCGCAAATCGCAAATCGCGAGTGCATGAACTTACCTTTAGATGGTATCAGGCCTATCTGGGTAATTAACTGGACGCCAATGACATACAAATAGGAGTATGTTTATCTCGCACACTTGATTAATCATAGCAATAATCTCTGGTCAATGGCAATATACCTACTTGAACCGATACGTGCTCTGTGCTCATTCAACAAGTATTAGTCGTCAGATGAGGTTGACTCACCTGTAGTAGTACTGCAGGTGCAGATAACGAATTTAATTCCAAGTGAATTTTCTTCCTTCTTCCGATTCTCATCTAGTTGATTTATCAGTCGACGCGCCGGGTAGACGGTAGTGAGTGAGTACCAGTACGCGTACCACATACCATTCACATTCACGCCAGTACCACAGCCTGGGCTGTGCGCTGTGCCGTGCCAGTACCATCATTCTCTTTGGATGGTACGGATGTGTGTACCACTTGATGAGATAACCTACTGTAAATAATAAATTCGATTTTTATTTTCTGGGAATTTATTATCTGTGTTAAGGTGCAAATTTGATAAACGTTATAATTATATATTATTCTACTAGTTTGCAATAAGTGTTGCCATTTATTTTTATAGTGCAATAAATAAGTAAATGACAAGTTTTGACAAGTTTATTTGTGAAATTACGTATCTACCTAAGTATTCATTGTTCCTAAAAATTATGGGAAAAATACTACCTAGGTCAGTTAAGTTTGTGGATTTCCAAATAAAAAATGACAGTAAATTAGTGCGATGGGTGAAACAGTGTCCAATGATCTACGATAAAAAAAATTTACTATTTCTCAATAGGAAAGTTCAGCGAAGAATTTGGGAGTATATTGCCAAAAATCTCCAGAGCACAGGTGAGTCATACAACATACAATACATTCTCTATTCAATACAATTTGACTTAAAATATAATATGTACCTCTATATATAAATAAGATTTAGGGTAGGTATATGATAATATACAGGGTGTAACCGTTTTAAGTACAAGAAATTGTGAATTGCGTATTATCTGAGATACAGGGCAATGAAATTTGTATTTGAATACCTAATATTTTCGTGGCGTAACTTTTTCATTTTTCAATATATAGGTATTCCACATTTGGCAGTCGTTTATGCAGTGTCGTAGCTATAGGGACTGGCCACGGGGCGGCTGCCAGGGGCATAGCAGACCGTAAAAACACAATGACCTTGAAATTCCTGAAAAATTTTCGCCTGCGGCCCCCTCACCCCCTGCAGCTCATGCCCCGTGTACATAGCATTTTACCTCTATGCCCCCTGTAAACATACATTACGAGCCGCCGCAGACGGGCATATTAAGAAAATTGACAACCTACACAAAATAAAACACGAGAGAGAATTTTTTTAGGGGCGCAAAATTCGAATTTTGCCCTGGGGCTCAAGACATTAGCTACGACGCTGCGTTTATGTGAACTGGAACCTGAGGAAACGGTAAAAAATATATGTTAAAAATATCACCAGTTGCGTAGATAGAGACAACACGACCCCTTTATTTCTTTATAATTTCTACGCCAATGGCCGATTGCAGTAAATTATAAAGTATTTTTGAATTATATCCACAGTTCTTTACGAAAAAGCAGTAATATTTTGATATTTCTAGTAGTCTTCAGGTCCTAAATTGAGTTCATGTTTTGTTCAATGTCTCTCTTCTGCTTAAGTGCATTATATTATAGTATAGGTGGGTTGTTTAATTTTTCTTTTTTGATTTTTCTTTTTTGATTTTTTTAATTTGCTCATTTTTTTTAGACCAAAATGAATGAAAATACATTATTTACGTGACTTTGTGATGGTGGTTTGACAGTTCTGTTTTTTTTTTCGTAAAGAATTTTGGATAATTTAAAAATATTTTAATTTGGTGTAATAGACCATTGGCGTAGAAGTTGTAAAAAAATAAAAGGGGTCCTGCTGCCTCTATCTACGCCACTGGTGATATTTTTAACACATATTTTTTACCATTTCCTCAGGTTCCAGTTAACATATACGACTGCCCAATGTGGAATAAATATATTGAAATATGCAAAAGTTATGCCACGAAAACATTATAAGTACCCAAATAAAAATTTCAACGCCCTGTGTCTCTCAAACTACGCTCCTATGAAAAAAAAAGTTCATAGTACAAAAACCGAGACAAAAACCATTTATTTTATAAAAATCTATCGAATGCTCAATTTTCTGTATTTATAACGGTTACCTACACCCTGTATAATCGGCGATTGATTTCGATACATATACTTTACATACTTATTGATTTATCTCAATTTTTATCTCGATTTTTATTTATTTTAATCGCTCTATTTATATGAAGTAATTTATTGTATGGTATAAAGCCGTGCAGGCGTGCATATAATTTAAATTTTGACGAATTTGTGTTATCGCGCAAATATTAAAATAATTTTAGCAGCATCGGGGACGGCGCAAATAATTATTTTTCTGCTCTGCACTCATGCAAATTAGTTCATCACTTCCCCTCCCGTGTATTTTATTATGAAGAGGGGCGCCCACGAGCGCTAAATAATTTTGACGAATTTGTGTTATCCCGCAAATATTAAAATAATTTTAGCAGCATCGGGGACGGCGCAAATAATTATTTTTCTGCTCAAAATATTTATTTATTTTATAATGTTTTGTAGATCTCAGTCATTGTTTCTTAGGGGTATAACGAGGGGTATAATTATGCCAGGCCACAGAGCTAAATGAGCTATAGCCGAGCCCCGGGGCGGCAATTATGCTTGCACTCATGCAAATTAGTTCATCACTTCCCCTCCCGTGTATTTTATTATGAAGAGGGGCGCCCACGAGCGCTAAATACCTAGGACGGCCCTGGGTATATGATGCCGGGAGCGGCATTGGTGGTGGAATAGATACTAGTCGTTGGTGTAGAAGGGGTTTATTAATTCTGTGATTGAGTGCCATATAGATGATACCTAGATAAGGAATTTTTTGATTCATAAAATTGGAAATGGCGGGAGCGGCAACGGCGGTGAATTCTCTAATTTTAAACCTGCTGCGTCAAACGATATTTTCATAATATTATGAAATGTCTTGCCAATATATACAGGGTGTTTTTATTTTTTATTGCCTAAAAACGTAAACGGGTTGATTTTATGATTCAAAATAAGACAAAAATTCTCGCAAAAATTGGTATACATGTTTTTCCGAAAATGTGTGTGTACCTATATACAGTGTGTCTCACTTTTCACCACTACACCCCAATATCTAGGCCATTTGTTGATCGATTTAGATCAAATTTGGTAGGTATACTTCTTTTCTTTCAGACTTAAATATACGCCTACTATGATCAAAAGAAATTGGCAAAAATTAGGAATTTATATTAGCGATTGAGATAGGGTTTTTGTTTTAACAGATTCTTGTTCAGCATGACCTAAAACGCCTGTATACCAAATTTCGTTAAAAAATATGCATTCCTTCACAAAAAAAAAAGTAATAAAAATCTAAGATTTCAATAATAATCACCCTACTATTCCAGTTATTATTAGGTCTGTTCCAGCAGGCATAAGAACTGTCTCGAACTAGTTCGGAATTTAACTGAGCATGCGCAGTAGCAGATAGGCAACACTTATCGGTCTCTGCTCATGCTCAGTAAAATCCCGAACTGGTTCCGGACTAGTCCTTATGCTGCTGGAACAGACCTATTATCGGATATTAACTTGGTAGTCCGGGTGATATAATGACGCTAATTAAGCATTAGGACACTTTGTTTTAGAAAATATCAAATAACTCAACTTTTATTATTTTTTATTATTGAAATCTTAGATTTTATTACTTTAAAAAAAAAAAAAAAAAGAATGAATATTTTTTAACGAAATTTGGTATACAGGCGTTTTAGGTCATGCTGAACAAGAATCTGTTAAAACAAAAAGCCTATCTCAATCGCTAATATAAAATCCTAATTTTTGCCAATTTGTTTTGATCATAGTAGGCATATTTAAGTTTGAAAACATTTTTTATTAATAACTTTTTAATCACAATCTGAAAGAAAAGAAGTATACCAAATTTGATCTAAATCGATCAACAAATGGCCTAGATATTGGGGTGTAGTGGTGAAAAGTGAGACACACTGTATATCAGTTATATGTATACAGGGTGTTTCATTATTAAATGTCGTCCTTTAAGGAGGTGATAGAGCATCGAAAAATAAGTCGACCTGCCCAAAAAACCTATATCAAAAATGCATAATAACGAAGTTACAGGCCTTCAAAGTTGGAATAAAAAAATCGTTTTTTTGTCATAACTTCTAGACCATACGACCGATTTTAACCAAATTTTGCATAGGCAGTACTGAACTACATACCTACAATCCCATAAGAATAACTCATGTCAAAAATCACCAATGGCGTAGATACTGGGGTGACGCCCTCTATTTCTCACCCTATTTCCCACGTCACTGGATATTTTTTTTTTGGGCAGGTCGACTTATTTTTCGATGCTCTATCACCTCCTTAAATGACATTTAAAAATGAAACACCCTGTATAACCGCGCGTTACTTTTTCGTCAAAAAATGAATTATTCGTTCGTTTTGTTTTTTACGTTAGAACAAAATATCTTAAAAGAGCAAAATTGAACATTATTTCAGTCTTATTTTGGCTCATATATGTATATATACAGCGTAACGCGTAACCCACTTAAAACCGCAACACCCCTGTACCTCTTAATAAAATTGGTGTTTGGATTAACGTCAAATTTTGGTGGTAAGAAAAGATCGATAAAAGATCAATAAGGTGATTATTTGAAATTAGTAATATATATAATACATGTCAGTACCGTGCGATTTTAAGGGGGTTTGAAATGTCGATTTTTCAAAAAAAAGTATTGGCAATTTTTTCATTTAAATTTCGGTTTCATCATCGTGAGGAGCGCCATTTAAAACCTTGGGTATCAGTTTTAAGTGAAATCACTTATCTGGTTACCGAGACGTAAGCGCTCAAAAATTCAGTTTTTTCCTATATGCTCTTGCGCAACTTCAATTACACCCCGTTGGAAAACTGAGTATTCCACATTCTTGAAATAACTAAATTATAGTAGGAGTTTTGTCTGGAAAAATTATAGAGATTTAAAGAATCCGCAATTAAAAGCTCCTAGCTACGGGGGTAGAATTGCATTTATAGTGTTAATGTTAGTTATTTTATTATTTTTTTTTTTTTCAGCACAAGAATGTGAGGAGAGGTGGATTACACTATTGGATATTTATGAAAAATGTAAAAATGGTACTTCATTAATAATGCATGATGTGTTGTATGAGCAATTGGACGAACTCTTGAATAGGTAGGGTAAACTAGGTGTTTTATTTATCATAACAATACTTATGTCACAGTGGGATACTTTGGTATCATTTTATAGAAAAATACAACAGAACTAGAGTTTCTGTATAATCATCACAAAGGATCCGTTTGATGTCTGTTTTATTCTCCATTGATTTATGGTTAGTCCTCGGATTAGTCTATTGCATTTCAGAAATCATACCTGTGTCATCCTTACATAGTACCCTCGATGCCCACTTTAGATAAATTTTGAGTCACTTAAGTAATAAGGGAAAATTAAAACGTAATTGGAGTCAGCAATAGTCAGCATAATCAACGCGATGGAAAGGCGAAATTCACAAATATGTGAATAAGCCAATTAAAAACAACATGGGCAAAACTGTTAACAGTAACCAATCGAGATTTTCCCGACACATGAATTTGTTGGTATCCAAGTTACTCTTGCGTTTAATTTTTGCAAATAACAAGTACCCCAGTGAATTAGTCTCTAATCCTTAGAATATTTGTGTACTGTTATTTTTAAGATATTGAAAGATAAACCACATGAATCCTTATATTCCTTATGTATTGATCAATGGAATTTTTTGTACTTCATCAATCTTAATCTGAATGGTCTTTACCTTTAGTATTATAAGTAATGTGCGTAATGATAGAATTAGTTAATAAATAAAATATAGCAATTATTATTATTAGATATATAAAAGATAATATATTTAATTTTTTTTCGTTTGCAGTATACCTGAAGTTGCTACCTACAACGTGGAGAAATATATGCTAGACGATTTATCACCAATTTCTGAAGAAAGGGGGGAAATCGTTGAAAATATGCTAAGTTATGATTGCTCACAAATATTTGAAGAAATTGTTGAAAATCCATGTCCAGCTGAACCTGACATTCTTTTTCCTGTAATTGCCAAAGAAGATTTAGAAAATACATTTGACTTACTAGATGAAACGTGCTTTTCTGAATTATTGGATGTAGCACATTTTTCTGAACTATTGGACGAAGCTTGCTCCTTTCCTCTTTCACAAACTGGTAAAGGCTTATAACGTCTCATTCTCACATTAGAACATTGTTAATTAATTGCTACATTTTGCTATGCAAAATTGCAACATGCCAATTGTATGTGGGATTACGTATAGATAAACAATAAATATACTGCAAATTTTATGGATTTATTGCTAATTATAAAGTGCTTTTACAATAAAACCGAAGTCCAACAATCTAGAAATATTGTTTCCAGCTGAAACGTAGAGACTGAAATAATGTATATTGTAATATATGATATTAAATTCATATTTTAAAAGAATTAAATCATTGATACTATAATTATTATATTATTTGATGATGGCTTATTAGTTGTAAAAATATTATTCTTTATAATTTATTAAATTTGGGGGTTCTTGAGTTATTTTGGTTTTATTCACAAAAAAATACAATTACGCAGAATTAATTTTACGTTTCGGAGAGGCTCCCCTCCATCATCAGAAAAAGTTTTTATTATCAAAAACAGGTAGGTATTACATTTTAAATTTAATCTATGTATAAAACTATAACTAAAACTAGACTACTTTAAGTCGACATTACTAAATCATCCATGCATTTATATTTCATTTTTATACGTTTTTTTGAAAAAAACCACATTATATTATTGTTAAAAATCTTAAAATTGGGGACTATATTGATACGTATTGATTTTAACACAAATGGCTTGGGTTTTTTCACCCAACCCAAGCCATTTGGCAGCCATTTGTGTTAAAATCAATACGTATCAATATAGTCCCCAATTTTAAGATTTTTAACAATAATATAATGTGGTTTTTTTCAAAAAAACGTATAAAAATGAAATATAAATGCATGGATGATTTAGTAATGTCGACTTATAGTCTAGTTTTAGTTATAGTTTTATACATAGATTAAATTTAAAATGTAATACCCACCTTTTTTTGATAATAAAAACTTTTTGTGATGATGGAGGGGAGCCTCTCCGAAACGTAAAATTAATTCTGCGTAAATGTATTTTTTTGTGAATAAAACCAAAATAACTCAAGAACCCCTAAATTTAATAAAAAATAACTTATGGTTAAGAAGAAATATATGATTCTTTATAATTACTATTTAAGTAATCGCGAAGACCAAGGTATAATTTTAATTATGTTTATCTAGTCGAATATTGTAAGTTTTGGTGTAAAAACTAAAAATCTTATGGCTATTTACTGAAACTTATTCTTATCTATTATTAGGTGTTTTATTTATTAAAATTAAATATTGATATAATAATTATGTTATATATTGAAAGCAGTACAAAAATATACCTATTAGACTTATTTATGATGTAGTTTGTTATTTATTAATATTGTACATATATGAATTGCTTCTAAAACGCTTCCATAAAATATACACTAGAAAATTCAATTCAATGTTATTTAGTGATAGTTTTACAGAAATATAAATAGTCTGTAGCAAATTACAATAGTTAGATAGTAATGTGCTCCAATTACTTTTTTACAATCGTTTGACTTTGAATATTGACTGAGAAAAGTGGAAGACACTATTTTTAATTTTAAAATATTTCTTAACGTGTTTTATAAGTACCTACTTAAGTAATTTCATGTAAATAAATATGTATAGGAAATATTTTTGTTACCTAATCTAATTATAAAAATTTAATTCAATGAAATGTATTTGTATTGGGAAATTATGGGATTTTCATTAAGAAATAAGAAATAAAAAAACCCTATTTATTTTTTACTATTAATAATTGTACCCTTGCAATATTTACAAAGTTTGTTAGTAATTTTGTATAATAATATAATAACCACTTTTTAAAATTATTTTTCTATAATTATGTTCATTACCAAGGATATGTAAAATTTGCAATAAAAAAGTTTTTTTGATAGCTGTTTTTATTAGTATACAACACAGATAGTACTTATGTTTCACACACAAATTTGTCTAGTGGGAAAGTAAACCAACAATATAAGTAATTGTATATTAATGTGTATGAGTCTGTCTTTACACTAGACATGGCTTTTACTTAAAAATTCCCAGGATTCGCAGAAAAATAAAACAAAAAATTTGTTATTAAATAAACAAAAGCGGACAGTGGTGTAGGCGGGAACGATTCCCGTAATCTAATGACTTCTTGTAGGTATTCAGTTACACTCGATAAAATAAACTTATTTTAATGAGAATTTACAAAGAATTCCAATACAATATTAAATTTGTTTCTTCTTTATATGATCCACAGTAACTGCTAGGTTTTTAAATTGAAAATAGTAGTAATTTGCTAGTTAAAGAAATGTAGGGGGGGGGGGGGGAGATGAACAATTATGTCTGTGAGCACATCTTTTTCTTATCTTTTATTTTTAGAATTGTCTATACCCAACAGAATAAGCTTATGAGAATTTTAGCATGTTTGTATTATATTCCTGTTATAATCGGTCCTATTTTGGGTTCTACTTATAACTTAAAATGTTTTCTTATAGGTCTGTTCCAACACCGCCGAGAACCGTTCAGGAACGGTCCCGGTCATGCACATATGACCAAAAACAGTCCAATTGGAACGTTTTTGGTCATATGCTCATGACCGGGACCGTTCCTGAACGGTTCTCGGCGGTGTTGGAACAGACCTTATGTTTTGTGTAGTTAGAGTACCTAATATGTCAATGACATATGAATTGAAAAGTACTTATATATTTTAAATGGTTTCAGTCAGGTAAAATTTCTATGCCCTGTTTCTACAAGCAATGCTTCCAATTTGAGAGTTACAGAACTAGTAACATTTGTCTGATATGTCCAACAGGCAGCAAAAAACATTACTTCGTCTTTGTTCTTGGAATGCGCAATATTTTCTAACACTACGTTTTTAATCTAGAACAAAATATAATTAAAATAATAAATACTTTGTTCACAACGCAGACGTAAAAAAACCATTAACATTTGGAATTACCTTGAACTCTTCTATGTAGGCATCCGCTACAGTTGCAACTAAATCTGCAATTGAGATAGCATCAAGTGACACAAATAGAGGTTCTGATTTTTTTTGGAGCTTCCCTAATGCTTTTATTTGTATCTTTAAATTTTCGAAACTGATTGTATAATTCATTAAACTTTGAACAACGTCATGTAAATCATTTGTGTATTCTTCTAGCTGCAGTGAATAGTTTTTAGGTTCGTCTGACTTTAACACAGCTATTTGCTTAACAATTTGCGCTCCTTTTATATGACCATCATTCCAACGTTGAATATTATTGTAAAGATCTGCTACTATGTCCCTAGCAATACGAGGAGAGCCAGTTAAGTTTTTCTGTGGGGAACCAGCTACAGGACTCTGAGGTACTAAAATTGAAGAAATACACCATGAAAATTATTGGTAAATTAGATAGTAACTGTGATTATTACATATTAATGGGGAAAATCCAGCTATTTGATTATGTTTCGGATTTGTTTGGTTCTTTTTGGGAGTGTTGTTCATTTTTAATAAATCGAACTGAAATTAAAAATCACACATTACTATTACATAACCTAGAAAATTTCAAAAATTAAAATTTAGAAACGAGAACGTGTCTAATGTTACGTTTTCGTTATCCTGGGAAGTGTCTAAAATTAGGCTACAATTATCTAAAATAAAAGTAATTGTCGGAGCGAACAATTTAGAAAAGTTTCTATTTTCTTTAATTCTGCAAAATCAACTAACTTATTTAATAAACTGTGGTTTTGATTTTGCATGGCTTTAAAATCTAGAAAGATGCCATTCTTGATAACCTCACTTTAATTCCGTAGACACTTCCTGTCTGCGGTTGAAAAATGTCTAAATTTATTTCTTGTTCTTCTAATTGGCGGTGCGTAAAATTGACCAATGTTTTGACTAATCATAAAAATTATTTACATTTAAACAAACATATAAACAGTGGGGGAATACGACTTTATTCACAAGAAAGTATGTTGTTGAAGGTTCCATGTCTGTCGTAATCATTAAAAGAAATATTTCTTTAAGGTAGGGAAACTGATGTACAACAAAATGATAAATTTACACCATTTCTGGAAAGGATTAACTTGAGACGAGCTGAAGCTCGAAGAAGTATTCTGATACAAGTACAATCTGAGCAATCATTTAAAGAGTTACACACTTATTGTAGTTCTGTCGGAACTGTGAAACACATGTTTCATTATAAAACAGGAGTAGATCCAATGGTAAACATTTTTTTTTACTATTTTACGTATGAAAGTACTAACAGTATTTTTCTTAGCATTTTATAATGGTTGAGTTTGCAAAAGAATCAGATGTAACAAATATTTTATCTTCAAGTTCTCACATTGATGAAAATCTGGCAGTGCCAACACTGTCACAGTTTTTATGGTTTAGGGCATCTAACAGAAAATTAGGAAAGCTAAAACAAAGCCAATCAGCTAAACTTTCTGTTGAAAATGGTACAAATACTGTAACGGATGATGAAATTATTGAAAATTTAAAAACATGTGAAAACGTAAGTTAATTAATGAGTAATGTATTTAATATATCTATCATTTGAATTAAATTGACCTCATATTTTTATTGTTAATAGGTATCGGAACAAATGAAACTATTGTACAGTAAAACTAAATTAAATGATGTCGGCACTAGGTTGAGGTATTTAACTGCTAGACAAATAGAAAATACTATCTCGGGTATGTTTCCGTATGCATGTGCATACCCATTTGGTTCATCTGTGAATGGATATGGTAAAATGGGTTGTGATCTAGACCTTGTACTGAGATTAATTGACAAAAAGGTATGTAGGTAGCAAATGTTGATTGTGTGGGTTTAAAGTAAATGATAGATTAATAATATACACAAAGTTTAATCCCTTTTGTTGAGTACTGCTGTCTGCTGGTTCGTAGTGGCTCGTCAGGTGCAAAATTTTTTTTTCCACCAAATCAGTCCGGTTGTATCAGCTCATTAAATTCAGAAAATATTACATTAGTGGTAAAGCTGTCTGATTTTATTTTATATTAACAATACAACAACTATTCTTCTAGTAGTTTACCACGGAGCAATACAAGAGAACAATAAAAATGTTATACAACAATTTAGTATATATCTATTTTTGGATTCTATTATTTGATGTAAATAATCAAAACTTCTATAAGATTTCAAACTTCATTTTCAAATCTAATTAAAGGCGTTGCAAATTTTAAGTCCATGGTGGTTCTGTTCTGAATATGAAAAAGTTCCCAATAATGTAGGTCTGGAAATCTATAATAATAATAACAGAAATATAACCTTTTAAAGTTGTGAGAATAAATATATAAAAAAAAGAAACTGTTTATACTCTTTAACCGATTTTCTCCCCCATTTTTGTACAGGTATCAATCTAGATTAGAATTATAATAGTCTTGTGAAATCTTAATTTGTGGTTTAATATTTGAGATATTCAGGGTTCAAAAATTCATTGCCTTTGGCTATAAAAATAAATTAATAAAATGGAAGAAACAGCTACGTTATTACGTCCAGTTACTTAATTCAAAAAATTCCTGTTCAAAATTAGTATCGCAAATTTGTAGGAAGGTATAAACAAACTTAAAATGTTTTTTATACAACTATGAAGGGCTATATCTCCGTTATTATGGATTTCTGAAACCATATTATTGGAAATTTTTGATCCTATTTTTGTATTCAGAATCACCATCTAAATTTACGGACCTAAAGTTTGTAACACCTAATAAATGGAAGTTAGATGATCTGCTGATCTAATAATCTGATGATATATTATCTTTTTCAAAATCACATCATAATATATTATTTATTTATAATAGGCATTTACGATAATTGGAGCGGGTAATGTATCCTGGTACATTGCGGTAATCAGCTGTTTTATGTCAATACATCTACCGAGCTAAGAATTACCGAACGCAAAATTTCAAATGTAACCTAAAGCATCACTTGACTAATTAATAAATAATTGAAAATTGAATTGCTTTTTTATTTTATGCTTATTCATAAGTCCATACTGCTCGACATGTCAAAATGGAAAGTAAAAAAACATTTATATATATGTATTGCATATTTAGGTATACCTACTTACTTACTTAATTCATTATACATATACATAAATGTTTCCGTCCTCATCTAAAATTACTTCATTATTTTCTCAAATACTCACAAAATGTCAAAAATTAAGTTTTTTTAATCATATTTTAAGATTATACCGCATTTACCAACCGATGTAGTCGATCCATAAATTTTGGATCGGGTAGATGTAGCGAATACATTCGATACATTTACCGAACGCGGTTCGGTAGATATGTTCTTATTTTCGAACGCTCTGAAACATTGCGGTATGTAGCGCTCCAATTATCGTAAATGCCTATTATGGCTACTATGGACTTCTAGCCCATGATGTAACGACTTCAAAAATGTTTTTTTACATTTCTTTTACATTCATTTTCCATATTTAAATTTTTCATTCCATACTGAATTACAAGTATAGAATTTACATACATGTTCAATTTAACAACCTCATGGAATCATATTATACTACTACTCTAATATTTGAAAAATTAAACTTTTATTGCAAAATTTATTACTTTATGCAGTTATGAGAATTTAATTAAATTCAAATTATCCATAAAATATTGATGTGTGAAATATAACGCTTTTACATAAAATGGGTCAAAACAAGTAGGTGATAATTATTATCTTGTTGAATGGGGCATATAATAGTGTGAAGTAAAATTAAACAATTTTTCATTTTATTTACTGCGTTTTCATCTTTAAAAATAAAACAAATTTGCTCTGAAATAATGAAAGTACAAAGTAAACATGAGGCAAAAAATAAAAGGAACTTTAGTCTAATGGTATATATGCAGAAATTAAAACCTCATCATATTGCAAATTTTAATACAATCATTTTAAAAAACAATTAGGTATATCAGTATTTACGTGTTACACTTTATTAAGTTTAAAAACCAATAGGAATTTTAGTAAGCTAGAATTTTAACATAACTAAAAAATACATACAAAACGTCATTTAAATTAGTGTCACAACTTTACATATTACGTTTTTTATATAAATATTAAACATTGTGACTGGCTGTATGGAGCAAATCCAAAGCCTTTAAAAAATAAAAAAAACTTTGCGTTTTTAATATCGAACAAGCTGCAGAAAGGCAATAAATGATTTAATGATCAAAAATAATGTTAATACATATTGCAAATTATGCAAAACTTAGAGCATTTCTCAAAATAAAAAATGATGGTTATAAACCTAAAAAATCTATTCTCTATCTATTGTTTTACTTTTATTCTCGCAGGGCTTAAACATATTTTTACTTCCTCAGGGAGTAAAAGTGGCACTTTAGTCTCTAAAATTAGGGACTAGTACTAGTCTTAGTCTCTGTGGTGCAAAAAAACCTTTTTTACGTTCCTTTTAGCCAATGTAAAATAATTTCAAATTGCTTACTTCTCTAGGATTGCAAACCTATAAGTTATCGCCAAAATTTAAACTTTCCTCAGTTAGAGAGACTGCATATAGGCAATAGGTATACGAACGTATACACATATATTATTATTATGCCTGCATCAACAGGTAATCCAAGAATGATTAATACAAATTCTAAGTTGCCACATAAACCAACCAAAAACTAAACAATCGGCCAGTGTGTAGAGAATTTAATAATCTGCAAATTAGAGAGTAGGCAATAATATAAATTGCCTTGACCTATAATGACTAATGAGTTTAAAAATGTTTTGTAATTTTTACTAAACAAATTTTTTGTAAATATTTATTGATATTTTGACCCATATTAAACCAAGTAAAATTTGATAAGGAATAATAACGAGATTCTTTCAACTACAGGAAATACATATTCTTTCAGTAAATATCCTGTTAATTAGTGTTTGTATTTGCAGTACTTAATATACGGGGTGTCCCAGAAATATGTGCACAAAAAGAAACCACATATTCCCGACGTCAAAATAAATCGATTGGACAAAACTTACCTCTATACCAAATGCTTCCTAAGAGAGGGGCAGGCCCCTAAATGTGGGCCCCTGAAAACGGTTTTTATTTATTATCTCCGAAACTGTTCAAGTTAAAGTGATGAAATTTTTCACATCCACTAAACTTTCTAAGCCTAACAAAATGAGGTAAACATCATCTCAAAATTTTTTACCAAGGGTGGGTCAAGCTGTAGTGGTGAAGGGTAAAAATTACCACAACTTTTTGGTTTGTAAGTTTTCTAAAAAAATACAGGGCATTCCATAAAAAAAAACATACTTTTTTCCACCCTTCGTATACCGTTGAAGGGAGAAAAAAAGTAATAGCATATATGAAATCTACCAAAAATTCTATGTGTAGGTTTTGAAAATTTTGAA
Organism: Rhagium mordax; assembly: GCA_963680705.1. Lineage (NCBI taxonomy): Eukaryota > Metazoa > Arthropoda > Insecta > Coleoptera > Cerambycidae > Rhagium > Rhagium mordax. The sequence goes on along the minus strand of OY796657.1, from coordinate 22,974,678 downwards.
TCGTTAATAATTGACCGAAATAAGGGGGGGGTATAGTTTTATAGGAAACGCCCTGTACGCAATGCCGGATTAAGGATCATTGGGGCCGGGCACAGTTTTTTCGATGGGCCCCTTATTTAAGATGAAATAATTATTGTTGTTTATAGTAATTTTCAATCTTTAATATTAAGTACATGCATTAAAAATATAACAAATCGAGCATCAATTTGACAACGTCGTAAGTCGTAAAGTCGATTTCATATTTCTAGTGCAAAAAAGACCGGCTTGTTTAAGGTTCTTATCGGCATCAAACAAACCCGCCGTTTTTGTGTGTCTTAGAATTAGAAAGATGAAACCGACTTTAAAAGTAATCATTGATAAAAAAATGCTTCGCGCGGTGGTAAACTTTGGCGCGGTGCCTTTCATGTCGGTGACACACGTATTAGACAAAGGTCCAGTCGGCAAGTCAAAACGTTGCTGGCTTTTTGCACCACAAGACTTTAATATTAATTTTTGTGGATGCGAGTTAGTTGCACCACTGTGTCGTGATCTCAAACCTAATTATTCATATTGGGAGTATTGGGACTTGTGACTTTTTGATATATTAAGTAATATTTTCTTAGGCCTTTCAAAAAATTAAAAAATTATTCTCGTAGATCTTTTTTTATTTTCCTGTTAAAAATATTATACATTACCACGATGCACGGGGCCCTCGAGACTCGGGGGCCGGGCTCAGTTGCGCCATTGCGCCCGGTTAATCCGGCATTGCCTGTACGTACAAAAATGAAAAATATGCAATATTTGTTACTAACATTTAAATATGTAGGATCCAAATTATTAGAAAGAAATATGTATATGCATTAATATGCAGAATATTTAGTAGATATGGAATATAATTAAATCAGATATTTTTCATTGTCTCATTATCTTATATTAGCCGTGTATCATATTTGGTGGCTATATTTAGTGTATTTTCTAGATTACTTTTATAGTAAAAATGTAATTCCTAAAAATAAACACTTGGGACATAAATATTATAATTTGATTGTCATAAAATAGTGTTGTATACAGGGAGTCCCAAAAAGAATTCCCCAGCCGCCTTCTTGGCATAATACTAATAATAATTATGAAAATTAATTTTTTTAACGTTGCATTTCAGTTTACTAATTATGTGACCGAAATTTCGTATTCTGTCTTCATCAATGATAACTTGATTTAAATTAATATTTTTTATATGGATATTGGAAAACATGATTTGCGTAAATGTCTTGATTTCAACATTTAAGATGACCATATTTTCTTAAGGAAGCACTTTTCGAAATTTTTGCATAAGTGATTTTCGTCTTATTTTTGGTCGTAGAGTTTGCCCCCGGCACTGGGAATTCTTTTTGGGACATCCTGTTATTGTTGCTGAAAAAAATTACCACTATATTCATTTTATGCGAATTTCATTATTACCAATAATTTCTGTTTTAAGTAAACATATTTTGTTAAAAAGTAGGGTAAGTAATGCTGACAAAGTTACATTTTTTTAGGAAAATAATGACAGCAGACTCATATTTCATTGTAAGGCATCCTCCGGATCTGAGAGGACTACGAGTCAAAGACATATGGAATTAATTGGAGACTTAATTCATTTGTTTCTTCCGGGTTGTGCACAAGTCCGTAGGATATTACAGGCAAGAGTACCCATTATTAAATACCACCACCAGTTGACTGATGTAGAATGTGATTTATCAATGACAAATATGTGAGTTGAATTAATAGGTAATATTTACTGTTTTCAGTTTTTAGGAAATAAGAGACAATTAATAAGGTTCATTGTGTGATCTCAAGGTTAGATATAAATAAATATGTGAAAATATTCATCTTAACCTTGAAAGTTTATTAACCTTTAGGTAGAACCCACAAACTATTTATCATGATTGGAATGTTCAGTAAAATTTACATTACTTATAAAATTTTGTTATCCATATAAGGGTGATGAAATTTCACGACATATTTTGAAATATCGTTATATCGAATGGTATTAAATTATAAATAATGTTCTTGATTTATCAAAAATTTACAATTAACTGCTATTGTTGTTTTGTTTAATTAAGGTGGTTGTATGTTTATACGAAATTTGATGTATTTGATAAGATTTTAAACCCAGATAATTCTGTAAATTATTAAATAAATATAAAAACGTGTTACGTCATTGAAAACTAGGATGTTTAGAAGTTGTTATTTATATTATTAAAAAGATATATATACTTTCATAAACAAAAGGAAAATGAAATATCTTTTTCAGTAGATGCATATTTAATATTTTTTTATATTAAAGTAATTCTAAGAATTAAGAAGTCCAAGAACGTAGAGGTTAGATATTTACAAATATTTGAAGTACAGAAGAGTAATAATTTGCTACAAGTCTTATCCTTTTACTCCTACGGCATAAATATTCCTTCACAAAGGGTAGTTATATTCCAAACTGGTAATTTTTAATAATTAAACCTAGTGGTAATGAATCATGCAATGAAGGGTTTTAGTTTTAATTTGAGGAAGTTCCATGTCAGACGGATATAAAAACACTGTACCCATCAACCAGTTTCTGGATAATTGCCATCTCAGCATGGAACAAGTATATGTGTTTATAGTCCTGCCTTATACCCAATAGGCAGTATTGAAAAAAAATAAATATTCATGCTGGCTACAATACTTTTGCCAATTAAGATTTTAATTTGATTATGTTTGTACCAGTGTTGGGCGTTAACTGGTTAATTATTGTTGTGATTATTAACTCTATTTAATTCATGCCTGATTAGGTAATTGTTTAAATTTGACGAAAATTATGTATGCACATAGCAATTAGATTTAAGTATTGTCACAAAACTCTAAATGAGATTTTCTTGAAAACCATTAATTTTATCTACTTGAAACAACAGCCTTTCTGGAAACTATTTTACCGATTTTTAATTATAATTTTTAAAATTTTTGAAAAAGTTGCAAAGAAAGAGTTCAGGTGATTTATCTGGCCTAGGGTTTCCAATCCCGGGATCCCTGGCAGGTTTCACTCCCGGAAATCCCGGGATTTTAAAAATCAATCCCGAGTATTTATAATATAACCAAATTACATAAAATACATATTACTTTTTATCTCACATGTATTCTGTGTACAAAGATCCGGTCCAGATTAGGGGACGACACCCTAGACACACTGACCATTCTCAAGTCATTTTTTCAAAGTAAATTTTTATAGAATAGATAATCAATAGATTAAAGTAGCAATAGATTGTTAATTTTTAAGTTTTTTTAGAGTTTTATTATTTATTTTTTTATGTATTATTATTATTCTTGCTCAATAAATCGTTTCTTATTTAATTTTATGTTGATATTCGACAAATGTATTTAGATACCGGGATCCCGGAAAATCCCGGGATTTGACTTTCTAATCCCGAAAATACCGAAAGTCTAATCCCGTCCTGGGATTGAAAACCCTAATCTGGATAATAATAAGACAGGAAAGTTATGACAAAATATTAAAAAATTAACTTATATAACTCTGTCAATATTCCGATTTTTCGATAAACGGCTGTTATATGAACGTACCATTATTTTAGTAGAATCACCCCTGAATGTTTTTATCAAAATTTTAGGATAGTGCTGTATATATGGCTGATATGTGTGCAGGGGTATTCACGAGAGATTTTACCCCCCTTAACTTTCTTATTTTTTATCCTAGTAAAAAATGGTTAAGACAAAAGTTTCAGGAAATTTTCTTATCATCTCAATACACCTATCGCAGAAACAAATGAAAATCGTATTTCGGAGATACTGACCAAACTTATGATTTTTTTATGGAACACCTTGTATATTTTTAGAACTTTGAAATCAACATTTCGTCCTGATTACAAAAATATGTACATATATGTTATATATTTGCTGCAGCTGTTTGCACAATATGTCTAATTCAATTAAATGTTTCGAATTTTGCACAAAATCAGTATTGCCATAGAAAATGTTTTGTTATTCTGCATTGAGCAAACGGCTGGAACAAATATATAACATACAGTGTGTCCACGGATGGACGCATGAATAGGTGTAAATGACAAAAAATTTTCGAATTGGACATTACTCTACTGGATTTAGCCCCTGCTTCGTCTAAAACTAAGAAGTGCCAAATATGAGTGAAATCGCTCGCTGAACAACTTTTCTTAATACAATTTTGTTGTATCTTCAAAAGTAAAGGTAGTTTATTCTAGTGCATTTTTTAAAATATGTCGCTAGAGCACCCCGTATACGAGCGATTTCACTCATATTTGGCATTTCTTAGTTTTAGATGAAGCAGGGGCTAAATCCAGAAGAGTAATGTCCAATTCGAAATTTTTTTGTCATTTACACCTATTTATGCGTCAATCCGTGGACACACTGTATATATATCTTTGTAATCAGGACGAAACGTTGATTTCAAAAATCTAAAAATATACAAGGTGTTCCATAAAAAGTCATAAGTTTGGTCAGTATCTCCGAAATACGATTTTCATTTGTTTCTGCGATAGGTGCATTGAGATGATAAGAAAATTTCCTGAAACTTTTGTCTTAACAATTTTTTACTAGGATAAAAAATAAGAAAGTTAAGGGGGGTAAAATCTATCATGAATACCCCTGTACAATCCGTCATTCCAATTATTTTTACAATTATCCAGTAATTAATTACGAAACATAATTACCCACTGTTTTATTATGGTTAATAATCTGTTATTAATAAGATTGATCAATTAGCCTGCCCAACTTTAGTTATAACTCATTAATAAATTCATGAAAAATACCATGCGAAGTTTTCTTCAATTTTCGATCATTTAATTAACTTGTAAATGAAAAATGCAAAATATAATAATCACTATTTATTTTTTAGGTCTGGTGTATACATGTCGGATTTTTTGTATATAATGGGTGAATTAGATGACAGGGTTAGGCCACTAATTTTTACAATAAGAAAATGGGCAAAAGAAGTTGGATTAACAAATATGTCTCCAGGAAGATGGTTAACAAATTTTTCATTGACCCTGTTGGTATTGGCTTTTCTTCAAAAACCATTAAGATCGCCACCTATCCTACCATCCCTAAACACTTTAGTAAAATTAACAGGTAAGAACCTAAATAAAAAGCATTTGTTTCCTCACAAAAAATACAATATTAAGGTGGGCAGAAATAAAGGTTAGATTTGCTTAAAACAAGGATCTCATAGTTCGACAATTTCTACTACATCCTGTAAATGCCCTTTATATTGCGAAGTTGAAATCTTTAAATGCCAAAGTTTGTAACATGGCTGCATCGACAAAGGGAGGAATCTTTATTAACGTCTATAGTACGTTAATTCTATTTTTCCAATGATTTTTGTTTTGTTTTGGTAAGTAATCGTTTTTTGCCTCCTTGCAAGCAGAAATCAATCAGAATATGTTCTATTCAACATATGTAGGTCTATTAAACTTGTGCTAAACAATCTTACTGCTTTACTTACCCATTTCTGATAATTTTTTAAATTTTATCTTTTATAGTTTTTCAGTGGCATCATATTCAAAACCTGGCATTATGTTCACCATATTATTATAATATAATGTCATAAAAAATTGTTATATTTTTGCTACTTTTTTACACCATTTACAGACTGAGGTACCTATCTGAAGTATTTCATATGCTTCCTTCACACAATTCATAAATCTTTCTATTTGGAATTTCAAGTCATTGTGTTTTTAATCATTTCGAAATTTATGTGCCTTATAAACATTAAAAAATGCACCATTTACTGGTTTCTTTTTTTTATTGCGTTTATTAATTTGAATGTGTAAATCTAAAGAATTTACTTCATTATAATATTTTTTTGCAGCAATACATGTCTTCCCATCAGTTAAATTTTAAATATTCATGAAAACTTCAAAACCTCAAGAATTGGCCCCTCTGATATATAGAATTCAATCTATGTGTCTTTTTATTTGTATAACAATCAATGGCTTGTAAAAATTATTAATAGTATAAGATAGAAAAAGCGTGATCCATGAACAAAACTCAGTTTGTTTGCTTAATAACCAAGGAAGTTAATTGAGATTGCCCTATTAATAATATAATAATAATATATCTTTATTCATCTCTAAATATTACATGGTACATGTACAAATTATCAGACTTGTCAATAAAATTAATAAAATAAGTAGAATAATAATAAAATACGTAATAACATTGAATACCTGATATTGATATTTGAAATGATAAAAATAACTTTGTAAAAAAATGGAACAAAGAAATTTGCTTCACTTTGCAAAATAGACTGCTACACAAAAAAAAATCACTATAAGTGCTACGAGTCTATTATATGTGAAATCTAATGTACTTCATATTCATAGAAATCAAATGAAAATTTACTTTATAACCCCTATTGGCACATAAACTTATAAAACCATATCATAATAATTTTAACTAAATTCTACGGGTGAAAGAATTAAATCCAATTTTTCTATATTAAAAATTAGTTATAACCATCACCATGACTTATAGAGTAAGATCCCAGGGCCCCCAGACGTTACTTATATTCTGATTAAGTTTAGTTTGGGGAATGAGTAGTTCTATAGTGTGCTTAAAATATATGTATACCGGCTAGCTTAGGTAGGCGGCCCTATTCCAGGTAAAAGATGGGAAATTTGGTCGTTTGAGGGTTGGTTCGCCTCGGGGGGCCGAACCAACATCACCATCATGTTCAGCATCCTCGAAAACAGGTGGGGAGGTAATTTGGTTGACTCCCCAAGTACTTGGGTGTTCATCCGACTCACAGAATGTCCTCACGCTCATACTAACAGCGGAACTTTTATTGTGTCTGGGGGTATGTTTGCCCCTTCGGATTGGTCTGGCTGTTTACAAAAGGTATTGAAATAGTCCCTTAAGTCATCGTATATAAAATTTGAGACTTAGAATATAAGAAAAGTTCTGATATTTTTTTGCTGACTTTAAAGCGTCTGGCGGTAGTTACCGCCAAAGGGAAGCGTCTGGAAATATTGAAAATTGATTAATAACAATATTCTGTAGAAAATATGTAAAAACCAGCAATTAGAATTTAAGAAAAGTGAGTAATATTTTGACATACCTTTCCCATCTTTTACCTGTAATAGGGCCGCCTACCTAAGCTAGCCGGTGTACATATATTTTAAGCACACTATAGAACTACTCATTCCCCAAACTAAACTTAATCAGAATATAAGTAACGTCTGGGGGCCCTGGGATCTTGGACTATTAGGAGAAGCAAAATTCTTTGATATATTCTGTCAATTTTGATCATTTTTGGTATGGGTTGATTTGTCCAATTTTTCAATATTTTGGATAAACGAAGCAATAAATCATTGAACCAATTATCAAAATATCTCAAAATTGAAACTAATTGTTGTTTGAGGCGACTTCAGACTACTGTTAACGCCTTATATTTTTGAATTAAGATGCATTAAGTTTAAAGAAATACTTCTAGAAATCACGGTTAAAATTATATGGTTTCCTACACCTTGTAAAATTTTTTTTTTATTTTTTAGGCCCAAACGATAAATATATTACCGAGGATGGTATAAACTGCTCATTTTTAAGAGACCTAACCAAATTTAATCACAAGTCTACAAACACTGAAAGTTTGAAATCACTGTTATGTGAATTTTTTGAATACTATTCACAATTTGATTTTTCCTCAAAAGCAGTCTGCTTAAACGAAGCAGTTACTTTAACAAAACCTGAATTTAGTGCTTTGTATATCATAAATCCATTAGAAAGAGGACTAAATGTGAGTAAAAACGTTAGTTTGGAGGAAGTAGAAAGGTTTAAAGTTGAAGTTAAAAATGCAGCGTGGGCACTAGAGTCTCAAGAAAATAAAGATACAAATTGGGGTCTTCTATCTATTTTTGGAAGTAAGAAAAAACTTCACTATGATTTTAATTTTGCTGTTTCTACAAAACAAGGAAGACTGATGGAAGTTAGCACTTTATTCGAGGAAGAAAAGGAAACGGAGGAATTGGAATTTAAAAATATTAATTTAAAACAGGAGGTAGCAAATATTAAAAGAAATACCCAACAAAAAATTAAATCACTTGAAAATAGTATAAAGAAACAAAATACGCAAAGGTAGCGAACAGAGAAGAATTATGAATAAAATTAAATTCCTATTTTCTTTAAATTTATTTTTGTTAAATATAAGATACAAAAACAAGAAATATAATTTTTTCAAAAACAAAATTTGTTTGCAGTATATTATTTGTATAATTAAACTTTTTACTGTTAATGTGACATGTTTTCTATTAATATATTTATATTTAATGAATCATCGCCATTCCTTAATGACTTTCACCCTTTTTTCCTACTACTCTCTTAAATTCTCCCATATTTGTAGTACTAATTGGTGATCCAATAATGGCTAAATGATCAATCTGAGATACTTCTCCACCAGATTGGTTGTCCTTTATAAAAAACTGAATGTTCTGTACGTTCTGGAATTTTACAAATCTTAGGTTGATTAGATTTCCATCTAATTCATCAGGAGTCAATCTAAAAATAGCAAATAAGCATTAAATCCAACTTCAATATGTAAAACCTTACAGCTGAAGATTTTTTTTTATATAAGGGAAAAATACAACAGATAATATAAATGATACAATTGGATAATGATGGGAAAATTCTTTACTTATTTTCTACCTAAAAAGTATGTTTTGTACACGTTTCTCCTACATAGTCGGTGTCTGTGAGGGATGGCGTTTCCTGTTTAATTATATTTATAACATGTCATTCTATGAAATTGGCTCGGAAATTGGAGATAAAAAATACGTATATTTTATTTCGATACCTCTATATATGCGATTATATGTTTGCATCATAGTTCTGAAATACACTGTATATTTTGCATAATATTGCTAATTCTAGCAGTGACTATTGCATCTAAAAGGTATCTTTTAAAAATCATAATCACAATTTACCTACAATCATGCACAACAGAAAAGAAGAATAGAGTTAGCAGTGATCTCATTTAACACAGTATTGTACAAGAGATGCAAGGAAAGTTTCATTTTTCACTTTCTCTTCATTTTTTTAATTTTGATATTTTGAATGAATGTTCCTTTATTAATATCTGTTTTTGTTTTGTTTTGCAACGGAAGTATTTTTTTCAATATGGTTTTTGTTTTTAAGACATCAGTCTTGTACTTTTATTACGTAAGGCTCCGAAAAAACTAGCACCGCCCTCTGGTGATAAAATTCTGTGCTCTTGAAATAACCTTGAAAGCCCCTGGAGAAACAGAGTGGTTGGAAATTATATATTGGCTATTTCGCTATTTTCTATGTCATTGTATTTACTCATACATTCTCAATTGTAATCATATAAAATATTAATAACCAGACACATATATTTTCGATTTAAAACTATATACAGGGTGTTTCAAAGTTCCCGACATTAATGCATCCATTGTACTTCCTTACTGAGATACAGGATGTTTCATTGATTTTGGCCAAATCTTTCTTTGGTCATAACTTTTGAACCACCCTGTATAACCGGTTCATACTTAGAATATATGGTTCACTTATTTTACTTGATAAAACCTCATATAACCAAAATTGAAATCCAGGTCTGGCTTTATAAAAAACTGACAATATATTGTATGTGAAAATCAACACCCTATATGGCAACCTGGATAACATAAAGTTTAAATATTGAATACGTCCCATACTGAATCAAAGTAATCTTTGCCCGAAGGGCCGGTCTTTGTAGCCACTCCAGAACGGCGCTATTAGGTACTTTAAGTCGTGTCAAAAAACGTAAACGTACGTTTTGGCAATCGCACTTGCGCAGTTAATAAATTTTCACGTTATCAATTTTCCAGAACTTCACGTGTACCTAAAATGCTTGTGTACGCGCTAACTGAAGTGGCGGTGACAACTCGCGAAAGTTTGTTTTAATCTCAGATCAACAAAGAAACATAGATAAATTACTCTGGAAGTGTGTATGTAATATACACAACATTGTTTATATTTTGATCGGAACAACGATTTCATTGGCAGTTGTCATTACGACAGTTGCTATTGACAGTAGTTGTCATTTTCTTGTGCCACCATATTTTTTTATTGTTTCAATAGCTATTTTTTATATTTATAAGTAATATTTGTGTTCGTTTTGTAATTTTATATTGTTCAAAAATGACTAACACTTGTTTAGTTTGTTTAAATTCCTACAAAAGGGAGGAATCTCGTTCGTTTCATGTAAGTATGTTTTTATACATAGACGTAGAATAGGGTTTTTGATTTAAGAATAAAGATAATTTTGTTCTTTGTACCTTTCCTTTACGCTATCAAGTAAAAAACTTAAGAACGCAACGATAAAGATTTTAATATAATATTATGCTATCATCCCGTAGGTTACGTATGTTAAGATCATTTCAAGCTTGAAGATATTTATGTGGCCATAAATGAAAAATGATTTTTAAAAAAATGTGCTTTTCCAAGTATTTTTAAGGAAAGACCCGTTTCAGCTGCTTTATCATATCAAGGGTAAGTCATAATTTTCAATTTCCAATGTGAAACAAAATTGATTTACTACTATTTGCTAGATACTATTTATCTTAGAGCAACAGTTGGGACAAAAAATTTCGCAAAATCAGCAAAAGTGTCAATGTTTTGCCAAAATTACTCTATCGAGCTTATCACTATCCCTTCAAAAGAAATTTCCATACATTTGAATTATGTTCGATGTTGTTCGAATATTTATAGTTTCGGTGCTTTATCAGGGATGCTCATTATATTGTACGTTACAGTATATTGAAGGATGCTCTTTAATTATAGTTTATAATTTATTGAATATCTACATAAAATTTAACAAACATAATTTAGATAATGTAAATACATATGTATTTTTTTTTTCACAGGTCAGCGGATAATGGAGAATTGAGAAAATAGGCACTTTAGCAACGGAGACTGCATTTTACTGGACGACTGGCCTGCGGCTCATCCTGGAAGCCTGCGAATCCAGTAAAAGCACTTTTGGGACGTGTTACGTACAATTTTTTTTAACGGGCACAGTATTGTACCTTTAATTCGCAATCTGCATTTCGAAATTCCGTTTTATAATGACTGTCACGTGTCACGTTTTCAACTAAACGTCAAAATATGTTAAGTTACCTATTTTCTTTCTTTTAGACAATATTTTACCTATTTTGCAGTTTTATAGTATACAAACACTCGGTTGCTATGGTAAGCGGCTTTTAAAAGTTTTACCGGACTCTCACCATAGCCAATCATCACTTTATCAACCTCAGTTTGACAAAATGTGATTTTCTGGGCTGAAAATAAGCCAGAAAGTGCTACTTTCTGGTTGGTTCTAAAAAAAGATTATTAAATGCCTGTGACGTTATAGTGCATTCTGTGAGTCGGAAAAAACCTTGAAAAATACAAGTATTTGGGGAGTCAACCAAACTACTTCCCCCACCCGTTTTCAAGGATGCTGAACACGATAGTGTTGTTTTTTCTGCTCCCTGAGTTGACCCTACCCCCCAAACGGCCAAAAAACCACCCCCAAATGGTGAGAATCGCGTATTCGACGTCTTCCACCGGCAAAACTTATGTCATCCCCCGTTCTCGAGGATGCTGAACACAATGGTGAATATAGTTCTGCTCCCCGAGTTGATACTACCCCCTAAACGGCCAAAAACCACCCCCAAAGAGGGGGAATCGTGTATTCTACGTCTTTCACCTGCAAAACTTATGCCACCCCCCGTTTTCGTGGATGCTGAACAGATCCAACATCACCATTGTGTTCAGCATCCTCAAAAACGGGGGATTGACATAAGTTTTGCCGGTGGAAGACGTAGAATATGCGATTCCCCCTTTTTGGGGGTGGTTTTTGGCCGTTTGGGGGGTAGAATCAGTTCAGAGAGCAGAACCAACATCACCATCGTGATCAGCATTCACGAAAACGGGGGGGTGACATCAGTTTTGCCGTTGGAAGACGTCAAATACGCGATTCTCCCCCTTTGGGGGTGTTTTTTTGGCCGTTTGGGGGGTAGGATCAACTCAGGGAGCAGAACTAACATCACCATCATGTTCAGCATTCTTAAAAACGGGAAGTGACATAAGTTTTGCCGGTGGAAGACGTAGAATACGCGATTCCCCCTCTTTGGGGGTGGTTTTTTGCCCTTGGGGGGTAGGGTCAACTCAGGGAGCGGAACCAACATCACCATCGTGTTCAGCATCCTCGAAAACGGGGGGGTGACATAAGTTTACCGGTGGAAGACGTCGAATACGCGATTCCCCTCATTTGGGGGTGGTTTTTTGGCCGTTTGGGGGTAGGGTCAACTCAGGGAGCAGAAAAAACATCACCATCATTCTCAGCATCCTCGAAAACGGGGGAGAGCGGTAGTTTGATTGACTCCCCAAATATTTGTATGTTCGTCCGACTCACAGAATGCACTATTAAATTTGAATTAACAGTTCGCCTTATTGTGTTACTAAAAATTTGTCGTTTAAATTTTGGTACTACTAGGTGGATTAAATAAATGTATAACTTCAAATTGTGTTTTATTAATTCCAGTAATTTTTTAATAGTAATATTTTACCTTTGATTTATTGAAATTAATTCATCAAAATAAGTCAATTATTTTATTATTTTTTATATTTTTAACCCTTTTATATGTCTACGCCTCTGACTATAATACTCAGTCAAAACATTCCCACTATGGTTTTGAGGTTATCCTCCTTACACACACAGCCATTGTGTTTTATACGGCTTTATTTATCTGTTTCTTTGTTAATCTGAGGTTTTAATAGAAAACGTAACCTACAAAATTTTTGGGTTTTAAGGCGATTTTGTTTTTTCATGATTTGAGACGATTTCAAGTGATCTACCGGTAATTACTTTGGTTAAGCCCTCGGTCTCATCCCTTCTCTAATTATATATTTTATGACGTCACACGAAGGGAGAGCACTTGAAAAGCAGCGGTATTTACCGGTTAACAATAAAAAATTGTTTAGAATTCCGCCCCACACCCTCAAGTTTTGTTTTTTCCAAGCATATTTACAAATATTCGAAAAATAAATAATTAATAAAGGAAGTAATTAATAACTAAAAGTTTCGGTTATGAAATATTTTTTGATGAGAATAATTAGATTATCGATTATATACTTTTCGAAAAATATCTTAAAGCGAAATATCGACATCCACATTCCACTAATTGTCCTTTGACGCCAAAGATAAGAGTGACTTTAACACATAGAACCATACTACAGAATAAATAAGGTTAGATAGGAACATGCAAGCACAGAATACTGTACTGTCTGTACTATTCTTTGATACAAAACTGACAGGCATTCAAATAACTACAAACAAAACAGCTCAAGAGTTGGGTAAATACCGGTTATAACTCTTCACGACAATGACGTCATGAAGGGCTTCTTGATGAAGTCTTCAACCCATAACTAGTAATTACCGGGGTTGCTTAAATGCTTTGGTAAATACATATATTTACCAGCAGATCGCTTGAAATTAAACCAAGGTTTCATATTTCACCGAGGAATTCGACTTGCATCTGGGTCGTGAAGCTTGTGGCCAACAAAATTTGAAAAAACCGAAATTTTTGGATATTCCATTTCTAAGTAATTTACCTAGTTCCTTTATAGTGTTTACTGTCTAAAAAATTCAAAATTTCAACTCGACAAACACAAACGTACGTCAGATTTTTAAGGTTATATTTTTGTTGACAACCAAAATTTTAAGGTGGTAGGTCACGTACAAACTACTTAAACCTTTGAGTGTAAGAATTATAAAGAGGCGCAACGCCATCCGTCCCTGTTAACATACAATAGATTCTGAGGTATGTTTAGATCAGTAACTGCACAAATACTTCTAGTATTACACAAAATTTGCCTAATACTCTATCCATATAAACAGTGTCTCCTTATGTGCTCTCTCATAGAGTCCTATTAAAACATAGACTTAATAATACTATGGACTGAGCCTAGAGAGAGAGGTGATGAGGACGAGACCTCGAGAGAGACGTCGATAGATGCGAGTTTAAGGTTATGTATTTTGTTCCTTAACCTTCTTTAGGTACCTACCTATGAATGCATAAATATCTGAGATGCACCTATTTTTATACACAAATCACTACAACATGCTAAAATATATTTATAAAGAATCTCGGCAAAATGTTCCCATCCCGTGTGTAAAAAAGTAACTAGGCCACGTGACTGTGGACTGTGGAAATAACAGTCACGTGGTCTTAAATCTTACTATCCTTGTTCGACTCACTCAATTTATATCGCTCTATCTCTCTTTAATGGCGTCCTCACACTGGCGAACGGAAAGTGGCACAAGGCTCCGTCCATACGTTAGTATTATTAAGTCTATGTATTAAAACCCATTGGGTGATCAAGTAGATGTCTCGATCACATGCATTTCTTTACTTGTACACTGCGCGTCATATAAATGTGGTACACTTTGATTTTATCAATGTAAATCTGGCTCAACTTGTCAAATTTGACATTATAAGATGTGTCACAGATACTTATAACGTGAACTGGAGACGTTGCAATTCTGACGTCTCTGATTTGTTCATAACCTACAAAGCTCTTAAATGACAGTTTGCATCAGTCAAGCTCAGGAAGATCACCATACACAACTAAAAAAACCTGATTTTCGGGTTACAACTGTTGTACGTTGTGCCACATTTATTTGACGCGCAGTCTACTGAATGTTGAAAACAAATAGGCTTATAATCACAAACTAACTAGCGTTAGACATTATACACTTTATAAGCAGTTCAATGTTATATTTTTTATGTTGCTGTTGACATGGCTATAAAATCAGTAACTCTAGAGTTTCTCGTAAATTCACTTATCGTAATTACTTCAATAATTTTTCTAAAGCAGTGTATTGCTTCATGCTGGTTTTATAAATAAAAATGAGATTACATCATCTCATAATAAATTTGGTAGTAGAAAGTAGAAATACACTCTAGACTGCGTGCTATATTTCAGCATATAGAAACTTAATTTTCCTCCAATTAATCTAAATTGTTAATTTCTTACTTACTCTAAATCCTGAATACTAGTGTAATTATCAGCCAAGTCAAAGTCTATAGTTCTTGGTTGGTTAATAAAAATTCTAATACGTTTTGGTCCCTTGTCAGCAGGTGCCTTCAGTTTTAAGCTATGAATTTTCACAGCTTGGTTAAATGCAATTGAAATGATTAACTGAAACAGAAAAGTTTTTGCTAATTGTTAAATATCAAGTAAATTGTAGTTTGTTCCTGATAAGTTGCATTTTTTAGAGTACTCTCAAATTTGTACATCACACAATTACATGTGCAGAGAGCACGACGGACTAAGCCACGTCACATACGTGATGAGAGTAGGTACCACACTTTCACCATGATAAATTCAAAGATAATACAGTCATATTTTTGTTGTTTAAATTTTCAATATTTTTTTTCTATTAATTAAAACATTAATTTACCTACCTGTTCATCACAATCAGACTGTAAATATCCTCCCTCTGAACTTAAACAATGCTGTAATGGATGATCATCACTTTCATTCAGGCATTCACATTGACCTTTCATTATAAAAGGTTGCAAATCCATCTGCAAATGGATAAAACTTTAAGATATAAAGACTTGCAGTATATAGATACTTACATGACCAGCGACTCCCTCACCATCCTCACTTTCTTCTGATCCATAGTACTGCTGAATTTTACTCTCAAGTGTGGCTGCATCGGCGCCTTGTAAACGGTCTACTTTTGTCTATGGAAACGAATATTTTACCTCTTACATACTTTATTATAAATGATAATTGGCAATGCAATAAAAAATGTACGCTCACCTTATTTCGATAAAAAATGAATGTAGGCATAGCAGAGACTCCTTGAGCCGCAGCTGTTTCTTGACAATGATCAACATCAATTTTTAAGAATACAGCTCTGGGATACTTGCCCGCAAGTTGCTGGAATATTGGGGCTATTCTTTGACAAGGACCACACCTTACAAGTTTACAAATGTTTACAAAAATCGAAAAATCAAATTTTAGGTTAACTTACCAAGTTGCAGTAAAATCAGCCACTACAAGTCTTGTAGCTGCATTGGCTAATTCTGTTTGAAAATGAGCCTCATCAGTTATTACTCTCACAGATCCCATCTTACTTGTTTCCTTGATTAATTGGAATAATAATTACAAAAGTGATGACTGGCAAAATATAACCTTAACCAGACTAAAGTGACAACAGCAGGGACTTTTCACTTTGTGTCACCTTTGTGTTTTCAACTTTTTTTCCGTTATGTTACTAGATATTCAGGGCATTTCATTTCATTTGATCCCGCAACCGGCAATATTTGTTAAATACCGTTTGGTCTAACCGGTATCGTGCCGTTTTGCATCACATTATCAGACCACAAGACTACAATAAGGAATAAGGAAAATAATTGTATACCTACATTTTCTTTATTATAGACTTGTGGTCTGTTGATGTGATGCAAGTACTTGAAAGTGTATACAATTATTTTCCTTATCGTAGTCTTGTGGCCTCTGATAATGTGACGCAAGTACTAGGTATTGATCACGAAACCGGTAGCAATATAAAGAATTTTGTGAAAATAAGACTTTTATTGTTTCTTCAGTAACATGAATAACACTAGTCTCATATGATTAATCCATGATACTAAAATACGGATTAACCCGTCTTCGTTATTGTTTAATGTTTGCCCACTGGTTCATATGAACAATGGCGTTCACCACGCGTAGACTATCTATTCTTGGCGGAGTCCCATGCATCCGTTTCCGACGTCCGATATCCAAGCATGTTGTAATTTTCTTGAGGAAAAATTTTGCCATTCACATAATTAGATAAAAATTTAGTGGACATCGAATGCGAAAATCGGATCAATGAGAATTGCAAAATTTTTGCTCACGAAAATTCCAACTTTTTCGGATATCGCACGTAGGAAAACGGATGCATCATTGCATGGTATTCCTACTCCGCCTTTTGTCGTTGTCAACGCTTTTGTATACGTATCCAGTGGCAGCGACTACTAAAGAAACAATAGTTTGTAGGTTTCCGAAAATAGGTACCTATTTCAAATTTTAAGAAAGTTGCTTATTATTGTTGTACCTAATAATATGAATAAAAGATTTGTTAATTGCTTTTTGGTATATTTCTATTCAACGCGGTAAACATTAGGCAGGTAAACAAATTAATAATAACAAATTAAAAAAACTTATCAAAAGTGTGATTACCTCTAAGGTCGGCAACTACCTTAATTTTGCAGTTTGGGTACCAATACTTTTTTGGGGGGGGGGGGGGCATTAATGTCCTGAGCCATACAGCCAGTCGCAACATGTAAAATATAAAATATACCTACTTTGTATGCATTTAAATAAAAAATAGTACCTACATTACATACCGAGCTGGGAGGTGCTTCATTACAGCCGAGGATTGATATCTGACAGAAGCGCGTAGCGCCGAGGTCAGATGTAAATGCGAGGCTGTAATGAAAACGACCAGCGAGGTATGTATACTACACTCAGTTCCATAAAAAGTGACGCACTCGATTTTTCGGGTAATTTTAAAGTTCTTTAGTTCTTCAACCGGTGGACCGATTTGACCATTTTTTTTCTCAGTTTTCATGGAAAAATCATTCATTCTGCATTCGATGAACCATTTTTTAATAAACATTTTGTTTTTTTGTCGCTGGTATTTTCCGAGATATAACGTTTTTACGTGAACCCTGCTTTTTCGTGTATTGAGAAATGATGCACATGATGAGTGGTCATAATCACTGCAGAATTATATAGCATATAAACAATAGAAATTGTCAAGGTTTTTAAATACACTCAGTTCCAAAAAAGTGGCGCATTTGATTTTTGACCTAACTTTTTTCTTTTTTTTTTAAACCAGTGGACCGATTTTGAATTTTTTTTTATTTATTGGTAGGTAATTTCTTTGTCTTTTAAAAAATAAAGAGGTGGAAAAAATTTATTTCATTGTAGGATCACATTGCTTTTGAAAAA
Source organism: Rhagium mordax (assembly GCA_963680705.1). Lineage (NCBI taxonomy): Eukaryota > Metazoa > Arthropoda > Insecta > Coleoptera > Cerambycidae > Rhagium > Rhagium mordax. Next base: position 22,956,651 of record OY796657.1, on the reverse strand, counting down.
GCAATTGCCGTTGCCATATAGCAATTAATTTGTTGTATGCCTCCATACTTTGTTGTTGTGTCATTAATTTAGTGTCATTAAAGAAGTTTTAGAGACTAAAATTACACAAAATGCCTTTAAATCCTGAATAAGTTTATAATTTTGTGTTTAATAAAAATGTTTTTTAAAATTCGTATCAGTTTATAAAACTCGGTAAATTCAGAAAGTTGGTAATACGCAAGGTTTCAGCAAAAAAGCTGTAATTCGGTCAATTTTAGAGATAAATCAATGAATAAAAAAACAAAATGTTTATTAAAAAATGGATCATCGAATGCAGAATGAATAACTTTTCCATGAATGCGAGAATAATCCACAGGGTGTTTTGAAAACCTGTGAAAAAACTTGAGTTTAAAATTGTCCATTAATTTCCATAAAATATGGAAGAACTCACCATTGCTTCCAATCCGGCTCATACAGAATTAATTTTGCTATAAACTGAGAAAAAAAATGTTCAAATCGGTCCACCCGTTGAAGAACTAAAGAACTTTAAAATTACCCGAAAAATCGAGTGCGTCACTTTTTATGGAACTGAGTGTATTTTATTCACAATCATTGTATAATATTAACATGATATCAGCATACAATTTTTTTATTTAATTGAATCGATAGTGAATGGGAATTAGAAAATTATGCAAAATAAGTAGGTATATAGGCTGCAGTGATAAAAGTTGAGCGTTGATAGGTAACGAGCATTAAGGTTCTTCTGTCAAATAAATTAGGTTATTTCCACAAGTATTTATTATCAATAATTTCTGTGAAATTCGCTCAAAATTCTACAACAAAATGTTTGATTCTGATCATTTGTGACTTAGAGAGTGTACTTCAACAAATTTTAAAGTTGCTGCACAAAAGACAACCAGAAGATTTGCTGCCGCAAAGTGTGACGTTTAACTCGTCGGAAAAGTGACGTTTAACTAGCCGGTAAAGCTACTTTACCGGCTAGCTGGCTAGCAAGGTTTAATAATAGTAGTATATTACATACCGAGCTGGGAGGTGCTTCATTACAGCCGAGGGTTGATATCTGACGGAGGCGCGTAGCGCCGAGGTCAGATGTAAACGCGAGGCTGTAATGAAAACGACCAGCGAGGTATGTATACTATTTTATTCACAATCATTGTATAATAACATAGTCTCAGCATACAATTTTTTTATTTAATTGAATAGATAGTGAATGACAATTAGGAAATTATGCAAAATAAGTAGGTAGGCTGCAGTGATAAAAGTTGAGCGTTGGTAGGTAACGAGCATTAAGGTTCTTCTGTCAAATAAATTAGGTTATTTCCACAAGTATTTATTATCAATAATTTCTATTAAATTCGCTCAAAATTCTACAACAAATGTTTGATTCTGATTATTTGTGACTTAGAGAGTGTACTTCAACAAATTTTAAACCTGCTGCACAAAAGACAACCAGAAGATTTCCTGCCGCAAAGTGTGACGTTTAACTTGCCGGAAAAGTGACGTTTAACTAGCCGGTAAAGCTACTTTACCGGCTAGCTGGCTAGCTGGAAAAGAAGAGTGAACAAATGCCTGCCTCCCAACTTTTTATAAGCTGGCAATGGGCTCATTTCGTGATATTTGCTTTTTAATTTATTTTAGCATTTTCCGTAAGTATTTCATCCTCTAAGTATATAGTAAAAAAAATAGATCGCTAGCGTTAATATTAACCCTAATATTTGATTTCAAATTCGTAACATATTTGAAACGGCTATGACGTCACATCACCCGACGCCACTGCGGTTCTATGAGTTATGCGGATATATGGTATTTAGATTTCGCTGTACCAAGGACGAAGCACTTAAAAGATGAACGAAATTACCACTTCCGCCGTGTGTGTAGTAACTGCCGCCGGTATGAAACTATAGGAAACAAGCTAGCGGCCGACCGCTGCGAGTGGTGTGACGTCACAGCGCTCTATTTTCGTTATTTATTTTGAGGGAGATGCAGTTGAAAAAAAATTTAATATTTTGCACATTTACTAATTACAAGATGTACTTTCGGGATATGAATTAAAAAATTTTTCCGAAATGAGCCCATTGCGTTTACATCTGACCTCGGCGCTACGCGCCTCTGTCAGATATCAACCCTCGGCTGTAATGAAGCACCTCCCAGCTCGGTATGTAATGTACTATTGTAGCGCAGTTCTATGATCCTTACTACATAAAACTGTGAAAGAAAAAATTTAAATTGTTCAAGCGGGTTTTTTTTATCCCAATACTTTCTATACCCTTGCCAATAAAAATTTTATTATTGATAACTGGTGCCACATTGCAATTATAAGTATAAATTGTTGGATAACGCCCAATAGACACTTCGATTCTTCCACAAACTTTATAATTTGCGTGTGCAATTTGTTACTTGAGTTGGTACATTGTTTCCTAATTATTCTGATTGCGCGTCTCTATAGCTCGTACGCATGCGTGACGGATCCTTAAGGTGTAAATTTATATAAACTTCTCTTCTTAATTTTAAGACCTGAATTCATATTGTTTATTTGGGGGACTAAACACTGAAGTTTAGTCTCCTTAATCGGCTCTGAGGAATGGAGTTATCAAATTTGCTCTACCTGGAATCCAGTCCTCCAATAATCATCATCGGTCATAGAATTGAAACGTTAATTGCTAATATTTTTTTCTTACGAAAAGGAAATATATTTTTAGGACTTTTGAAAATATTACTAATCTAATCATTCGACCATCATCGTCTCAATTTAATTTAAAATTTACATCACAACATCATTAAGTCAACAATTTATTTAAAGCCATATTAAAATTAATTCCTTTTTTCAAATTCTACTTTAGATAGATACATCTTTGATTTGAAAATATCAAAAAGGTATAATTTGAACTAGGTACTTATTGAAATTGACAGGAAATAAATGTAAAACTATACAGGGTGTTCTATTTAAAAAAATTTAGCAAATGGAATCGCGAAATAAATTTTGACCATTCTGTATATCACAAGATTATTCAATTTAAAGTACAATATTTACTAACCTTCTGCAACAGGTGAGGAATTATATTTTTATACAAATTGTAAAACTTTGATGTATTTCCCATAAAAAAGTACTCTTGATAAAAGTCGCTAGGAGGCTTTCTGTTCGAGATATTTAGATTTTTACTAATCAGGGGTATATTAAGGATTAAGTAAGCGTTAAATCATTGGCAGTTATTCACAACATAAACATAAAAAAATGGATATCATTTTGAGCATTTATTATAGATTATTAATTATTTATCATTTTAAATAAATATGTATTAATATAATTCTTTAATTTGTTTAGCAAATAGCCTGTCAATAGAAAGTGCATAGGTTACCCCTGATTAGAAAAATCTAAATATCTTGAACAGAAAGCCTCCTAACGACTTTTATCAAGAGTACTTTTTTATGGGAAATACATCAAAGTTTTACAATTTATATAAAAATATAATTCCTGACCATTGGCGTAGAAGTTCAGGGGGTTTAAATACGGACAGAACCCCATAACTGCGCCTCTGCTTTTGTAAGAAAAACTTTTGGAACGTCAAAAAATTGGTCTTTTATTATGACTAAAGTGTACAAAATTTGAATAAAAAATCTTTATTTGTTTAGGAGATAATGAATAAATAGTAATAATTTTTTAAAAGTTTAACACCCTGTATCTTGAAAACGAAACGATTTAGAGAAAAATGTTATAGAAAAGACTCCTATTATTTTGATATGTTCTATCGTTTACAGAAGTTATGAACGAAAAAACTGAAACACCCTGTATACAGCTACTGACATACTTGTTTCAGAGTTAGGTATTATATGTCCCAATCGGCCAACCTTTAGTGGCATTTTTTTATCTATCTTACATCTTACATAGATTCATACCCCCCGAGAGACGATAATACGATGATGAGGAAAAATAATTCTGAAAAGGGTGTCCGTAGCTGCATCATGTTTCGTTTTTGGGGTGCATGGCACTGATTTTTTATTATTTAACCCCGTTAATTTAATTCTTTACAGCACGGTGTATAATTGTCATAGTTTTGTTTTGAAAAAATACAACTTCAAGACACGTAAAAATATACAGTTTCCTTTAGAAAACATTTTCGCCCCTCATTTATAATTAAGAAAAATAATGGACCTCATGATTTTATCCACAAGAAATCTCATTGAAACATGTCAAATTTTTTCGAATGGTTTTCGAGATATCGAAACGTTAATCACTCTATACTTACATATATCTATATTAATGAATATAGAAGTAGGAGGTAGACGAGTTAATAGACTGTTATGGCCAGGATGCCATAATACCATATTTATATATTTATAGGTAGATACAAAAAGGGCTATAATTGAATTTTACGCTTCATTTAAAAATGACCATTTCTTTCCTTTAATGGATTTTCGTGTTATGAAAAAAAAATGTTTATAAGTTCAATTTAGGTGCGTTACTACAAATCAATAGAAAAAGTAAAAAAGTAAAAATCAAAATCAAAAAGTCAAAAATAGTAAATATATTTTTATTGAACGTTTCTCTCTTCGAGATTCTTGGATATAACGTACTGGCTGTTTAATTTTATAATTTATAATACCTATATACTTATAGTTTATAATTAAATTAAGAAACATGTAGACTCCTATAAGAGCAATAAATAATATAATAATTAGATAATAAATAAAAAATGGTTGTTAAGTGTAACATAGTCTTTATTAGATATACACTTAAAACGATATATTATTTATAAAAACAATAAATAAATTCGAGATAAATTAGTAACAGATGAAAAGGATAGTAAATTTTTATTTTTGGTAGATATTACAGAAATTATTTAAAGCCAAATTGTTTCGCTGACATTGCACAAAGCCTAAAAATAACAGTTAGACATATAGGTAGTTTAGTTCTTATAATTTTACACATTTTCCTAAAATAGTTATTGTCTTTACACAACAGTGGTAATAATTGCAAAAATTATATTTAACAAGAAAGTAACGTTCCTACTCTACAACATTTGTACATTGCAGCCATTTATTTTACAAATTTTCAAAAGGAAGCAGTATTGTCAAGTATCAAACAAAAGTATTGACCATAAGTAGGAAGAAGTTTTCAATTTTCATAAAAGGTACAAAACTCTTTATTTACAATTAACTAAGATGTACATTCTTCAAAATTTTAACAATGATATGCTTATTCTAGATCTATTAAATAGTTCTAAAATAAATGTTAACTAGAAATTATCGATTTTACAGAATATTATACAAAGTTCTATTTTTATATACAAATTCTGGAAGACTTTGTGACTCTGTCGTCTTAAAAACTCAAGAGTTTCATACTTATTCTATACATTACAACTATTAGCTTTACATTATTTTAGAATTTTGCAGGTACAACTATATTGTTCCATATAAATGGTGAGGCTGAAACATTCAGACCAAGTTTTGCAAAGCAGCAGTTCAAGAAAATGCCTACGCCGATTTAAAAATGATGTAATAGTTTATGATATGTTTTAAAATTGATATTCTGTGATTCATAGTTTTACAAGAATTTCGATATAGGTATGTAGGTATTTACAAAACCGTTGGTTTGTGTAAATACTGTCCCGGTATATATACAAAGTTTATTTTTGAGTTTTTGTTAAAATAAAACAAACAACTAATATAGCTTGGTTTCTATGATTATCTAAATAGCTGCATTGATTATTACTTTACATTTATTTTAAAAAATATTACAAATTCACTATTAACAACTGAACTGCTGACATGCAAAAACATGTTGAAGTAAAATTCAAATTGCAATATACAAAACAATAAAATATACTTAACTACTAATGTTTAACTAGCAATCCCATAAAATAAAAACTTGAAGCAATCTCATTGTTATATTTCCATACTCATCGGTAACAAATCACAGTTACAGGCTGCTCCCCCGTCACCATCCTGGCACATTTTTTGACACCAAAGACTCCAATCAACGACTGGGTCATCATCTGAGGATATATTCGGTGTTAAAGAAAGGAAGTTACGTTCTGTAGCCTCCTTATACAAAGTACATGACTGGCATCCGTAAATCATGTAGTCATAGTTGGTGCAGAAGTAGCTGCAGATTTGAATAAAATCCGTTTTGGTTTTCTTCTGTATATCCTTATCACAATTACATAGTGGATAGCCAAGATTGTTCTCGCAAAGAATAGTACAAGAACTTTGACGGGTTACAGCACTGATGCGTATGGTTTTAGTTGTATTTAGAGACTGCAAGGGTAAGCCTTGGGGGCTGATGTCTACGCAGTCATCTCCACAAGGGGTGCCTCCCAAACCTGACATGCACAGTTCGGCGCATATTCGGCGTTCCTGCGATCTTGTTACGATTGGCTGCAGGGCTGTGCTGTCCATGAAATAAGATATGTGCCTGGGTATGGCCACGCCTATCAGCAGGAGCAGAGGGAATATTGACATCCTGCAAAGTTATGTAACTATGTTATTGTTAGGAGGGATGAGGCGAAAGGGGTGATTTACGTTATATTAGCCTTTGTTGCTGGTGTTTTTATGTTATTGATGATGTATTGTGATTGACTTTTTATGATAATGTAAGTTTGATGGATAGATTATACGATGGGCAGATATTAAATATGATACAACGAAAAAAATTATTGGGGAGGAGAACTTTCGTCGTTCAGTAGGTAACGATTATAGTTTTAAATATGCATTTTTTTAAATTTACTTATTGTTGATTTTAGTTTTCGATATTGGAATATTTTGAAATAATTTTGTGAAAGGAAATAAATAAAATCAAACAAAAATTTGATTTCAAACTGATTTAGAAATATAAAAACTCATTTCTGTTGGACCTATTGCATGCTTATTAGGATCAATGATTTTTATTAAAATAATTGAATTAAACTCTTTAAATTTCGTTGTTAATAAAAAGTAATAAATATATATATGACTTAAAAATGTTAACAACAATTTACTTCTATACCGGGTGTAAACGAATAGTGGGCACCCCTGTAACTGTAACCCAAGATTTTTAACTTTCTGAGATATTTGTCACTTCCGGTTCTACCGGAAATGGCCCCAATAGTCTTTTATAAATGGACCACCCTGTATGTTTTTACATTTTTGAAATAAAGATCACATTTTGGATACATTTATACTATTTTGAACAATTTATACAGGGTTGCAAGAAAAATAATTCGAATTTAGTTGTCAATCTAGATGGCTGCGAATATGTTAAAATTAATTTTGTTCCAATGTAATTCATATAAAAGATACGAAAACGGCAATATGTCCAATAATACATTATACAGGGTGCTCTAAACTCATTAATATCACATTTTTCAAAATAACTCTTTATTTTTTAATATTATGATATGGGCCACCCGGATATTCAGAAAGCTCTATTTAGTAGGGGTTAAACGGTACCAAAAGTTCCGTAATGTGTAATCGGTACCGGCAGGAATGCCAATTTTTCTTAAGAAATTATGATTTATATCGAAGTTCAATTAAATTTTGATCAACTCTGTATATTTGTGTCAATCAGAATGGGCATCTGGCTCATTCTTGTTGCATATCATAAAATATTAACACAAATATACAGTGTTGATCAAAATTTAATTGAAGTTAGATATAAATCATAAATTTGTTAAGAAAAATTGTCATTCCTGCCGGTAATGATTACACATTACGGAACTTTTGGTACCGTTTAACCCCTACTAAATAGAGCTTTCTGAATATCCGGGTGGCCCATATCAAACTATTTAAAAAAAGAGTTATTTGAAAAATGTGATACTAATGAGTTTAGAGCACCCTGTATAATGTATTATTGGACATATTGACGTTTTCGTATTTTTTATATGAATTACATTGAAACAAAAATAATTTTAACATATAGTCGAGTAAACTTTAACTTGGCGTGTGGATGAGTTGTTATTGTGCATACTATTTCATTTTTTCTTGCACACAAAGATAAAGCAATAACCCAAAAACATTGTTCACGTATGCTTATACGTAAACAATGGTTTTGGGCCATTACTTCAATTTTGTGTGCAAGAGAAAATACAATAATACGCACAATATCAACTCATCCACACGCCAAGTTAAAGTTTACTCGAGTATATTCGCAGCCATCTAGATTGACAACTAAAATTCGATTTATTTTTCGTGCAACCTTGTATAAATTTTTCAAAATAGTATAAATGTATCCAAAATGTGATCATTATTTCAAAACTGTAAAAACATACAGGGTGGTCCATTTAAAAAAGACTATTGGGGCCATTTCCGGTGAAACCGGAAGTGACAAATATGGCGGATAGGTCTTAAATAGTTGGAAATCTTACATAATTTCACCATACAAAATTTATCCCGATATCTTTAAAAACGAGGAAATTACAGGGGTGGCCCACTATTCGTTTACACCCGGTATATGTACTTCATATATTTTTTTTTTAACGATTTTGCATTTTAATTTAAAACTAGGTATTGTTTATAAAAATATAAGATAAATATTTCATTAGGGTAACAACGATATCTATCACTAGCGACTCAGGACCCTGTTTTGTCTCTTGCTTTTCAAGATATCAAAATGAATCGCAGTTAATATAGACGTAACATGCCACATTTTAACATACTTATTTGAAGATTTTTTTAGGACTTCCATAGCCGGAAGTGACACAAATTTTTTATTTTTAAATGAAACACCCTATACATTATATATCTATTATTGCCTTTTTCAGAATTCCAGAAAAATTCTGAACAGGTTTGAACTATTTTGGTGAGTTGTTACACCAGCCTGATTGTTTGCTTGATAATTTAGAAAATGGCCTCTAATCAACATAAATTAATTTAGTTTAAAAATTAAAAAAATATTTTTAAAACACATTTTTATTTGCACTATACCTACCTATGCATTAATAGAACTGATTGTTTGTTAATAAAGTTACTTATAACTGTCAAACAATTTTTATTTTTCATGGCCTACTTCAAATGTATAGATAGGTATTATCATTTTACCATAATGAAAAACAAATAAGTACTTACTTAATAAGTTTTTTTTTTTAGTTTAATATACTCACTGAATTTTGGATTTAACGGTATCACTGGATTAGTTTTGAAAAGTTGTATTTGAAAAGAAAGACTTTTGTAAGAAACCAATTTCGAAAGAAAAATTAGTAGGTAAGTAGGTACCTTAGTTATCAAATCAAATTCAAAACAAAACTTGATTTTAAAAAATTTAGTCAACAGTAAAAACACAAGAGCTTTTTTTTTATCGGATAAATTTCTCTTCGTAACGAAACAATTTTGCCAAATAGTAATTTTAAGAGAAAAACTGACATGAAAAAATCGCGAGACCGTAGATCGAGCGATTTTGTCAAATGTCAGTTTTTCGAGCAAAATTACTCATTGGCAAAATGTTGAGTTACAAAGAAATTTATCCATAAAGGAAAAGCTCGAGTGTTTTTTGGCAAGATAAATTAACGTCAGAATATGTGAACGAACAGCAACAATAATTATTTTTATTTATACAATTATTTGAAGGAACAGTTATTAAAAATACAATTGTTATAAATGGTTTGGTTTGGTGTACTGATTTTAAAGTGACGTGCGACTACTAGATCTACACTGATTTTGAGGAGCAGGCATTTTTATCGGTGATAAAAAACGATGCACCTTTTTTATCGCTGTCAAAGTGACAAAACGTGACTGTCAAATAGACTTTTTCATATAGGAGTTAATTTATCGATGTAAATACCCACCAAAATAAATAGTATACCTATTCATCATGCAGAATTCCCTGGATTCTGAAAATACAATAATATGCAGGGTATTCCATTGAAAATCAAGAATTGTTGTCACTTGCGGCTAAACCGAAAAATTTTCAAATACCTGCTTCAAAATGTACCTAGCATTCTACGTTTATATATTAATGTCAAGTTTTATTTATTATTATATTATTATTTTTTTAAAACTTAGTAAAATATAGATCTGCTATTCGTTGTTACGCTACAACGGCAAATAAATATAGGAACGACGAAGCGACGAAGACATTTCCTTAATTAAAAATATCTTCAAGCATTTGTGCGTGTAATAACAGAAGTTTCGTAGGTATTATACCTACAATATTTTGTTTTTCTGTACAATTACTTACCTACTATTTATAGAATAGGTTAATTTCACGATTTTTGTTATTTCATTGAGGTAGATATGTAGGTAAGTATATGCAATTTTTAAATAATTTCTACAGTAGAATTTAAAAAAATATTAGCTCTAATTATTATTAAGTACTTACAATCCACAAGAATTTGTTTTAATAAATATCTAATTAGCAAAGTCCACTCTACCTTGTAGACGTTGAGCATAGAAAATTATTTCACTGCGGCTACTACATACTAAAATTATGCAGTATTCTAATTATTCGTTATAAAAATGAATAACCAATATAGATATAGTACTTATATAAGGGTATGCAATTACTACCAAAAAAATTCAACTTGGGAACCATTTTTAATCAAGAACAGAAATTGTGGATAAGTGCTCTAAAAGGTATCCTATTTTGTAATAGTTTAATCAATCAATCAATCAATCAAAATTTGTCAAATAGTCGATGATTCTTAGTTTTTCCAAAGTTTGAGGTTTGACGCAAAATTTCAGGTAGAATATTTAAACTGTTGACTGTTTTGTGTAAATATTAAAGTAAAAATGTTACAAACAAAGTTTATTTATCATTCATACTTTATGATGATATAGATATCTAAGAAACATAAGTGTAAAAGTATAACATAACCTACATTTCATCTAAAAATTGAAAGAAATTGAAAGAAGAATCAAAGACGTTCTCAAATCAGAAAAATACACAAGGCAGTAAATTCTCCAAAAAGCAAATTTATCAATTTTAACACTTTTATTTACATGTTAACAACTTTCTTGCAAAATGTTTGTCCTTAAAACTTTAAATATTTGCTGTCAATAAATGTAGTGGCAAGAAGGAAAAAATAACAAGCTTATAGAGGCAGATTAATAAAAGACTCGTTAAGATATTAACACCTATATAGTTTAGTAGCAATTAACGGACCCAGACAGAAAGCAGTTGCATTCACAGTGGTGAATATTACATCGAAAAATTTTTTTTACAGTTGCAAGTATCGACAAAGCAAAAATGATCTGCCTGGCAGACCAGCGCATTCGCCAAAAGTGAAACGATATGTTTAACCAAAGATGAATAATGAATAATAACACCAAGATACGACATTAGAATGAGAAGTGTGTATCAGCAACAATGATTAGTTTATTCTTTGATAGAGGAAAGTGGCCATCTGCATGCTATTGGCACTGACCATAAACCCAACGGCTGGTTCAAACAGGCCCGTATTAAATAAATTAAACCAAACAAACAATCGTTGAATTACCACAATGGATTATATAAAATAAAATATTTGCTCTAATTTCATTTTATTTACATTTTTGAAATGAAGTTACAGTTCAGTTAAATCATTTTCACTGTGGCCATCATCACCTAAATAAATAACAAACATTTAGTGTAATGTTTTCAATACGAATTATTATGAGACAACAACTTTATTCTTACTTAACTTTAAACACGTTACTCCAGCTTTTTTCACTAATTAGTTCCTGTACATTGACATTTACGGTTTCAGTTAAAATAAATAAGTGAGTAATTTATGAACCAGTGATAGGTAAATCAATAAAAAAGAGATAAATAAAAATAATAAAACAAGTGCATATCCAGCAGTAATAAAACCACACATGGCATGTGCATAAAAACAGTATATAATATGTACATTTTATATTACATATTTTTACATATTATGTAAAATGCGGTTTCTCAAAAAGTAGTAAAACACATGTATACAAGTTGTAATATTATTATTATGAACAAATTTAATATGTTAGAATCTTAAAATTCGCTTAATGGTAACAATGGTAACAATATTTATTAACGTTTCAATACCCCCATGTCGGAGGATTGTGTAAAATTTTTAAGATTAGAAAGAGATGCGAGAACAAGCTTCAGGAAATTTTCAAATTTTAACTCAACTTTAAAATTGTCGTCAAAACGTCAAAATTCCACTGTTTCGTTCGCTCCTACTGCCTCGATAATCGCAGCGAGACCATGCGATTTACGACGTAGTTCTAAGTTGGACCCTCTACCTTGGATTTCTTACCAGAACGGCGGCCCGGCGGCGATTTTTCGCTTAGCAATAGCATTTGAAAATCTCGTGTTTTCGCGATTTTTTCAATTTTTCACATTTCTCCAAACACGCGTCCGGGCAGAGCTTAATAACTCGCGCCTCATTCGAGATGGGCTGGCGGCGAATTTTTTTTTGAAAATTAGATGTAATTTAGAAAATTCCTTCGTTTTTCTCGATTTTGCCTTCTAAGAAAATTATGAATTTTTAAAAAGAGGCGATTTTGTCGAATTTTAGCGATTTTTCAAACATGTAGACCCTTTAGAAACGCATCACAGCCTTTCCCTTTGGATCTAGAGGAAGAAGGAAAAATGAAGTAGGTACTCTCTTTTTTAGCTCCATCTCCGATATTAGCCGAGATATGATTTTTTTAAATAGGTCGATTTTGCCGAAAAACTGTACATTTCCAGGAGTCCTTGCTCCCATCCCCGGAGGATTTTTTCAGGAGAGCTAGAACCAACCTTCCTCTAGGATCCCTAAAAATTTCGTTGCTCGGATAATCGAATAACTATTATATGACCCATTTTTTCTTACATCTTCGATAATTTTTTTCACTCCTTTAGCAACCAGATAGACGTCAGTCGCAATAGAATTTTTTTTTCATATTAACATGAACTGTTGAAAAAAAAACCTAGAATGCTCGTTTCGCGATGAGGTCGAAAATCCTGGTCGAGGGCTCTCCTACTATAGATATCTTTACCTCAATTAAATGTGGATAAATACCAATAGTTAATTATTTTGAATAATGTGTAAATTACTCATTTTAACGTTTAACTATATATGAACTTAATCAACAGCAAAACAAGAGTAGCTTAAATTATTACTTCCTTAAAATTCACCATATTCAAAAGTAAAAATTATTTATTATTGAATTATTTTTGCAGCAAACGTAATCATATCTTCTAATATTTTTATCTCAATAAGGGGTAAAGTTACTTATAATAAATGAATATTACTATTGTTCAAAAAAGAAAAATATATTTACTCAGTAAAAGTTAAAGTACCTAAACTAGAAAGAATAAAACTCTTTTTTCAATCTGAGTATATTTGGGAGCTATCCCTCTTATAAATTAACATATAAAATTGGCAGTTTTGTCGTTTTAGTCTTACAAAAAATATTGTGGACGGGCGTTACCTCATACTAATCTATAAATATGTGCCGGATAAAATATTTGAAAAGTTATTTCAAAGGGACCAACAGGTGAGAATTATAGGATATATTTTATTTAGAAATGCGAGGGCAAAATGAGTCACATGCAGTAATGACGGATTCTTAAAAAAACTGTTTTTTATTTTGACTTTCCACATTCCCTGTAAGTTCAAATTGGCAAAAACAACAATCTAAAGAATTGTTCCTGCTCTAGTAGTATATAATGTCTCGAGAATGATGGAGTTTTCAGAGAAGGGGACCGAACAGACAGTTAAATTGAAGAAAGAAAACTGAAGAGAACAAGATAAAGCGAGAAAAAATTTGCTGAAATGAAGGAAGAAACGAAGATAAAATCTGAACCAAGGAATTAGAAAATAGAAGCTTATCATGCAAATGTTTATACAAGACAAATAGTTTTTTTTACCCATCTTATAAGTAAAAATAAGAAAAATAGGTAATAAAATATTAGGATTTTTTCTGTGACGAAACTGGTATGGATACACAAATACTGTGAGTACCATGTGACGACTGTTGGGCCAAATGATAGTATTTTATTATTTAATTGCTATTTTAGTTTTTCATCATTTCACGTCTATCATAAAAGAAACTTTACCAAACATAAACCTAACACTATACTAACTTTTTACAATTAGATATAAAATAAAAGTTTCTCTTAAATTTGCGAATAGTGGTAATTTTACCTTACCCATTAAAATAAGATGATAATATAAAAAATAATTTCTTTATTCCGTATTATGGTTTTTTCTTCTTTTCCTGGTTAATGTGTCATTCTATTTGGACAAACGCCGTAATAACAGAAAATTATTTGAGCCATAATACTAACAAGAGTAAAGCCTGGGGCATTAGTAGAGCAAACGATTTAATAAGTGTCATCATCCCAGCAAATATATCATGTCCCCCTCAACTATCATAAATTCAAGTCAGCTACAGAACGTCGCGACGCCGCCGCCGTCCCTCCAGCTCACAAACAATTGAACATCAAATGTCAACGCCAGAGGTTGCCATTTTCTGCTTGGTTTAACATCCAACCGGCCTACCGAAAGAGTGCTGGTGGGATTTTTGTATACAACAATTGAAAATCAGATTAGGTATAATGGGATTTAGGATTAGTTAAAAGTTAGAAGGGATTTAAAGTTATATCTCTTTTAGTCGTTAGTTGAGGAAAAATAGACGCTAAATATTAATTAGATAATTTATATTAACTAATCGCAATTATGAAGTAAAGGAAAATCGAATAATATTCATATATTTGATAACAAATAAATCTGATGGAAAACATAATTAATGAATGTTTTGTTTCTGATAAGAACTTACTATAGAAACAATTTACATCAATAATAAATATACAGTGCATAAATACCCAACTATAAAATTGTCAGTAAATCGTTTGCATATTATTCAGGATGCATATTTTTACGTCACTTTTATTTATTATTTTGTCATTCTGTGAAGTGCATTTTATGGGATTAAATGAAAGTTAAAATATTACACTATGAATATCTAGAAAAAATTAGTTCATCATTAGCGATCACTCCTTTTTAATTTTTTAACAATATTTTCTAAAATACCGATTAAAAAGTTACGAATTAAGCAGCAAATGAATTTTAATTGAAAACATTCATAATACTTGTAAATTTGCATTATGCGTAACGTTCATTTGGAATGCTTCTGTCAAACATTTTAAGAGAAAATCAGAACTCATCCGGAAAATAGAAAATTGATTCAAATTCAAGATTTCGTCTCCCAATCTACATGTTTCCGTGCAACATCAATCGACCTCCACGATGGGCAATGCAATATATTGTTTCTGGATTTCTTAGTCTTAAAATAACGTCCCATCATCTGGTTTTTTTATCGAACCAATGCTTAGATAAACATTTAGAAGTTGAGTCCATGAATCCATGAGCTGCGACAAATTGTTAAGCTCTGCCTAAACGTCCATAGGTGTAAAAATCACCTTAGTGGGCCATGGTTATTGAATGTCTGACTAGGCAAATTTTTTTACTACAATCTGCAGTCTCCCTAAGCTGTTTTAGCGCCCATTTGCTGTCACTACTCGAACACAGAGTGGTCTCTGCTGAGATTTCGATTAACGGCTTAACGCCCGAAAGTTAATAACACATAAGAAATAAACCCAAAATTCTAAACCTAAGTCTGATCAAAACCTATATTCCAATCTGTTTGCCTTGCTCATAGGATAAAGAGGACAATACAAATCTGCACATTTTTGAAGATTTGAATCTGTTATTTCCTTAAGAGTTTCAATACGTGTACGCACATACACATTTAACAAGTATCTGCAACGTAAAGTTTAATACTTTATATGAACAGGATAATTAAAAATACTATGTATAATGCAAATCCTCGGGGAGCTTTCAAAATTATGACCAACTAGCTAAATTCAAAGCGCTGAATAATTCCTTGATCAATCGAATATGTGATTATAAATGACAAGCACTGTTATGGTTTTGCTCCTAACCTTTCTATAGTTTCTATTATCAAATTCATTAAACTTTTGTAGATTCTCTGAATTAAAAAAAATTATAAAGTCCATGGCCCATTATAAATGAATTTCTTATTGTATTTTGGTTATAAAATCACTTCTATTGATCGTTTTAGAATAAGTAAACAGTTGTGAAAAGAAAAATGTATGTTCAAAGACTAATATTTTACGACGACAGGGTAATTTTTTTGAGGAACAAGTAAATTTGAAAAATTTAAAATAATGCAATGATTGTCCTAAACAGTTATTGAGCAATTAACTTTATCTGCACTAAATTAAACTATTGAATAATAAACTTACTTTTGGAAAATCATGACTTTTTCACTTCTATACAAATTTATTAACTAATTCACTAATCAACTTGTTAATCTCGAAACAGATGTAAAACAGATACTATCGACTTTATATAGAGGATATTGAAGTAGTCATCTGTCAATTTGCTTATCAATCGCACGAATGTATACACGGCGAAAAAAAATGGTTATAAAAATTTTATCGGATTTGAACACAACAAAAATTATTTGATCAATGAGCATCTATTATTTATATAATTTCATTTTATTTATCTAATATAATATCAATTTAGTTATGGAATTACAATTTAGCAGCTATTGCCTGAGTTATATGTCCTGCAGAACGTTGGATGGAATATAAAAAATTATTTGAGATATACTCACTGTATCGACATTGTGTTTTTTTCTATGTATATATTGATTAGGTAATTTAATTCAATTAAAAAAATATCTTCAAAACTTCATTATCAATAGTCTGTTCATTAGCCCTTCTGGCCTTCGGATAGTTTTTGTGGCAACTGCTATAAACTTTGGTGGCGTTCAAGTTTTTATGCTATTTAGAGACTATAATAAATGATCGGAGCCGACATTCAAAATTAATCATCACAATATCTGTAACTGATTTAAATTTACTCATGGTGTTTCTAAAATAAATTCAGCATTTTTTTTTGTATTACGTTTTAAATAATCAAAAATCACAAAGTTGTTAATACAAAAATTTTGAACTTTTACGCTATTTTAGTGAATTTAAGGAGACAAGGTATTTGATTAGAAATCTCATTCTTCTTAGTCAATAATTTATAAATCAGTGATATTCTTTTGTTTACACTGTGTTGTTCTTTTTGACCAAGAATCTCAAGAACTACACATCAAGATAGTTATTTTAAAATAATAACTACACACTACACATATATTCTTATGATATTAAAGTTAAAAATTTCAAAATAAGCAAGTGATTTTTCCAAAACTGATTCGTTCTTTGATTTAAAAAAAATTCAACGACGATGCCATTATATGTATTTGTAAACCTAGTAATGCCTGACCAGAAGAAGACTCAGTTGGTGAGATGCAAAAAGCGATCGACAGCCTGTCACATCATGTAATTACAGTAAATTTTAAAGTGCATAGGTATCTCACAAGGATCAGAATTGAGTCCACATTGTGCATTATGCATATATTCTAAAAACCTTAGACAAAATGAGTAGTGTACGGAAGCTCATCATTCAGGGGCAATTCAATATTTAATGAGTTCTGAACCAATGAGGCGGGATCTCTTGAATTGATATTGTTACAATACCTTGACAACTAATTCCTGTTAAAATTAAGTTATGGAATTTATTGTCTAATCATGTGTTCTTAAACGTTTTCTGATTCTGCTCTTCACTGCCTCAAAGGTTGAAGTTGAAGGTACTACTTCTTCCTAAAAAATGTAATCTAAATATGTGTCCGGGTCCTGATGTACTGAAGGTTCTAGACTATTAAATATAGTTTTTTTTTCAGCACGCTGTATTCTACAAGTTGATAATATTTTATCGTATGCTAATAAACGACGTATTTGCATTCAAGATTGTGGAGATTAGATAATATGCATGTTATTCAAACAAGGTCGGTATTTTTTAAAAGATATCCGAACCTTTTCTATTTATCAGAGTTAAAATATCTTTTTGGAAATATAATTAAATTATTTTCAAAACGTATATTTAAGTCAGTGAGTGAGTGTATCTTTAAGATCTTAATTTCTAATCTAATCTAAAGTTTCTTCAACTAAAATGATAGGAAACGAGTACAGAAAGTTGGACAAGAAATTAAGGTACCTATTTCACAGATTTGACTGGAACGTTTTAGTTTTCTTAATCATAACCATAACTGTCGCTGTAATTCTCCGTAAAGGCACCAATATGAAGTAATCATCATCTATTGAAGTAGCACTGAGTAGGTAATGGCTACTTCAGACTTAAAAGATTATTTTCATTTTCTGATCTCAGTAGGAGAAAAAATCGTCTAAGAGGTACTAATTTCAAAGTAGTCAAATGCATTTGCGCCTAAATATTTTGAGGATATTCTAAGGTGTACAAAATGAACTAAGACACTAACGAACATACCTCTTTAAAAGCCTTTTAATAAAGGTACAAGGTGATCCGCATAAGGTTGCAGTGGATTTCCTGACTCTATTATTGAGGCAAAGAAATATTTTAAAGGTTATTTTACAATTCTTTTCACATAATCAAAATCTAGTGAAATAAAGGAAAATTGTACATTATGGTGGAAATCCATAGTGCTATGTTTAGTGTTATACGAAACATAATATGGGCACTTCCGCTTTAATTGCAAATGGCACTAATTTTGAAAATTTTTTTACTTGCCCTGTACATTATATTACATTTTCATACAGTCTTCAGTTATCTTCGTAGCTATGTAAAATATGTTAAAATTTGGTGAAATTGTTTTCATTAGGTAGGTATTCGAATATTTGCGGTTTATTTCCTTTATTTCACTCAATTCCGATTCTACGGTAAAATTGCATTACTTAATAATTATAAAATCTAAAATCCATTTTACGTGAATTATTCTGACTACGATATGAAAGGGTATAAACAATATTTTTATTGAAATCACTCTTTAACGAAAAGCTCAAACAGACTTATTTAATCAAGAATTGGACCAATAATTCATAGACTGTAACCATCATGATAAAAGAAATTGTTGATAACAGGACAAAAAAAACAAGGTATGTTAATATGCCAACGTTTGGGTTTTAATATTTCTAAAACCTTCCTCAGGGCTCTTATAAATTGAGAGTTGATATAACGGAATGATTTTGTTTATATACCTACCTTGTTCTTTTGTCCTATTGCCGACAATTTCCTACCATGACGATTTATTTTATTTTTGGATGAGCATGTTTTGATGATATATCATTAATGTTAGAGAAATGATACTATGTTACTATCATAAAAAACAATCGCAGTGTTTTATTAATTTCTTGACATAAAACAAGTACTCCTAGTGTTTCGAACTTGGCTTGAGAAGGCTTTTCAAATGAAGCTTCATTCATTATTTTAAAAAAAATCACTGATTATATCATTACTCCCAAATTCAGCATTGTAACTAAAAAAATTAGGCATTTAAAATTAAAATTAACCTGTTCGAGGTTTATTTTTACATTAACGGTGGTTAACGGGAATTAGGTCTGTTTTAAAGAAAACTAGTTTTTCAAATTATTGCATCATCTTCAGGG
The DNA here is from genome assembly GCA_963680705.1 of Rhagium mordax. NCBI lineage: Eukaryota > Metazoa > Arthropoda > Insecta > Coleoptera > Cerambycidae > Rhagium > Rhagium mordax. The sequence goes on along the minus strand of OY796657.1, from coordinate 22,937,240 downwards.
CGCTACAAAGTTATAAGAAATTATAGGAATACATATATAATTAACATGCTAAAAAGAATAATATTAGTTTGAAACATAAAAATTGATATATTTAAAATAACTTCAAAGTTAATAATAAAAATACGATAAAAACTTGATAAATATAAAATTATTAAAACTCAGTACTTAAAAAGTAAATTAAAAACAAGAACACCTTTTAAACAATTATCAAATGTAGTTTACAAAATACCTTGTAAAAATTGTGACAAATGCTATGTTGGTCAAACAGGTAGATACATAAAAACTAGAATTAAGGAACATGAAAGAGACATAAAAAATAGAAATAAATTAAATAATCCAACGTCTCTAGTAGAACACTGCAATTTAACCAACCACGAATTTAATTTAGAAAATACAAAAATTGTCGGAATGCAAAATAATTATTCCAAACGAATTTTCCAAGAAATGATAAATATTAAGAAATATAATACTGTCAATGCCAGAAAGGATATAGAACACCTTAATAATGCATATTATAATTTAATTAACCAAATAAAACATTAATATTGTTTTTATAATACTTAAAAAAGATTAAAAAAATTCATTTTCTAACTAAAAAAATATAATGATAAACATTGTCACTGTAAGAAATCTATATGTATTAGTAGTAGTTCGCTAAATATCAAGGCATGAGTTTGAATTGTATTTTACCATTCGTTTTAATTTCCATTAACCAAAGTATCTACGTAACCTTTATACAATTTAGAATTTTTAAACCTGATAACACGGAAAACTTAATTTTAATGTAAGTATGTACTGAGTTTTAATAATTTTATATTTATCAAGTTTTTATCGTATTTTTATTATTAACTTTGAAGTTATTTTAAATATATCAATTTTTATGTTTCAAACTAATACTATTCTTTTTAGCATGTTAATTATATATGTATTCCTATAATTTCTTATAACTTTGTAGCGCCCTGAAGATGATGCAATAAATGTGTCGAAACGTTGGCTTTTTGAAAAACTAGTTTTCTTTAAAACAGACCTAATTCCCGTTAACCACCGTTAATAACTAAATTACAGGTCGTAAATAATTTAAAAAAAAATTTATTTTTAAAACTGCTTTATTATGAAATATGAATTTTGCTTGTATCACTTAAAAAATAAAAAACACCCTTATTATTATTATTTTTGTCAAGCAATTTATTGCCTACTCTATTTATTTATTTTATTTTTATGTTTTATAATACAAATTTTAATCTATTAATGGGAGACATAAATATTAAAAAAAAAAATTATGATACTCAAGAATATCATGAATGAATATGGCTTTGTGTCAGCATTAAATACATACCTACAGATAACGAATGCGCGGACTTCGACATCTACCTGAATATTGCCGCTTAGTTTAGTTCGGTTAGATTGCGCAGACAATGCTCGTAACCTATACATAAGCCGTTACTTAAATTTGAATAATTCTTGTATTCAAACGTGTATTTTTGTTTCTGCAAACCATATTTTTCCCGCCATCTTTTTTTGACAAAAACTACCCTGCAATTGATTTAAATATTTATTGCATGCTTGGCTATCACAGTTGAAGTTGCAATAAGAAATGACTAATACTGACAGTTTGAAACGAGCTCATGTTGAGGAAAGATGAAAATATACGAATAGTAAAACGCCCTTCACATCGCATATATTTTGAGGTTTCCCATGTAAAGATGTGCACTTTCTTTATCTATATACTCAGTTGCACGGACAATCAAATACTTCTATTGATCATATTTTTATAAAAACAAAATGAGTAAGGGGTGATCTCCATACAGCAATGACTAAAGCAGCTCCGTTTCAGAAACACAGGGCGTTTTATATTTTTTGGAAGAATTTTCTTTTTGCCACATATCTATAATGCGTAAGCGGTAACCAATAAAATTTTGTATTTTGGTTACAGTAGTTATTCACCATCAAATGTCTGGGATCTTAATAAAATATCTGGGTCGGACCCAAAATAAAAATAGTTTTTATTTCTTTCTAGAAAATAAGACTGTTACTGTTTATAAAATTTTTGATATTGAAATATTAAATTACACCTACAAAGATACAAGAGAGCCCATAAAAAATATTTTGGTACCATTTCATTGTTTAAATAAAAAAATGAAATTGTTGTGGATTCAATTTCTTTCTTTTTTTAATGGGAAATTGAGAAAAAAAGTCACTCCAGGTATTAGTAACATATTGCTGTACTCACTGGAGGTCCCATTATGAGGATAAACTTCTATTTGTATTTTAAATTATATAATTTAAAGTAAATGTAATTTTTTAATCACCTATTTCTCCTCCTCCTCAACAATTTAATTTTTTTATTTAAACAATGAAATGATGGCAAAATATTTTTTTATGGAATTTTGTATCCTTCCAGGTGTAAATTAATATTTCAATATAATAATTTTTATAAACGGTTTACAAAGTGTTATTTTCTAGGAATAATTTAAAAATATTTTTATTCTAGGGCCGGCCCTGATATTTTATTAAGTTCCCAAGCATTTGATTTAGAATGACTACTGTAACCAAAACACTAAATTTCATTGGATTCCGTTTATGCATTACAGATAAGAAAATTCTTCCAAAAAATTTAAAATACCTACCCCGTATTTCGAAAACGCAACCGCTTTAGCCATTATTGTATGAGGATTTATGATCACCTCAATGTTCTTTATCTTTTGGTAAAGTACGACCCTCTCCTCACGAATCGCCCTACATACAATTTTAGTTCAAACATGTATCTTTAAGTATTGATCGTAACTTTACCAATTATTGGAACAAAGAACTGTATTAAAAAAACATGTAAAGGCATATATTAATCAACTAAATGGAAAGAAGTTATAAACACCTCCCGGGAAGATGTCGATTTGGCCATAGATTTAGATTTTGCAACAAACAGGTTTATTAATATTATTCAAGAAAATATACAACAAACAAAATAAATAAAAGAAAAGGACTAATTAAATAACCAAATCCCAGGCAACTGGAAGTGAATAAAAAAATTATAATTTATCTTAAATCGAAGAGTGACCCACAAAATCCAAATACTAAAAAATAAGTTTATAAATTAAAAAAATATATTAAATTAATGGATCAAAAAAGCTAAAGTTGACTATTACAAAAAATAATAGACAAAAACAAGAATGAAACATAACAATTATGGAAAACTATTTTTGGTAGGTTTACAAATTCTAAACCTAAACCAAATCAAATAACTTGTGTAAATGATAATAATTATTGCAGAAAAATTCGGCAACGTGAGAAAAACTCTATCTAGTAAAATAAAGAAAATAACAAATTTTAATATAAAAATATTTAAAAAATGGGGAAAGATCTGCAGTGGCAAACTACCGACTTATGCATATAATAATAATAGTTAATATAAACTGTCTCACATGCAATTTGGATTCAAAGAAGGCAATATAGGTATAAGTGATACAACCTTATATTCGTTTAAAATTTCTTCGATTAATAAAAGACAATATGTTAAAATTTTGTATACCTATCTTAAGTAGTGATAAGCAAATTATACACATATGGAGTTCCACAAAGAACCGTGTTGGGACCTATTCTATTCATAATATATCTCAATGATTTATTTTAATTGAAATTTAATGGAAAAGTTACAAGTTTTGCCAATGATATCATCTATATTTTACCGCAACAACAATTGGCATGATCAGACAGGATGTAATAAATGATTTATATATATGATAAAAGACTAGTTTGATTATAAATTGTTACCCATTAACTTTAAACAAACATGTTACGTATCTTTTTGTAGCCAGAAGTCTTCATTGCTAACTTTTCCTCATGTTGCAGTACAAGATAACTTTAATATATTACCAGCGACACAAAAAATATATTAAGGAATCGTTATAGAGAGTAATAAAGATGAGATCTGCATAAAAATTATCTAATAAAAAAATTTCGCTATATACATGTAGATTTCAACAATTAAAATGTTTTAGATTTAAAGTAAAAAAATATACTTTATTACAGTTTTGTAGACAGGCATCTATTATATGGAATATTAGGATGGAATGGAGCCTCCAAAACTTATCTGTATCCTCTTGAAATTATCCAAAAAAGATTTCTTAAAATAATGCTACTTAAAGATTCTATGTGTGTCATGTTATATAAGAAATCCAATATAATAGATATTAGAGAATAAAAATAAAAGTGATACGTGATACAATAACTTTCTCCCAATAATGCCAATTTGACCTACGAATGACGCCTCAAATGTAGGGTGGAATATTTTTATATTCTAATTTAGTAAAAAAATAACGAAATCGAAAATTGTACATTTCAAAATTGTAAATACATAAAGACAGGACGTGACAAAAGAACTATAATATTATACCTAACTGTTGCCTGAGATAAACATTTCAACGAAATTAAAATTTAACGATATCCGTAGTCAAATAATTCAAATTAGTTTGGGTATTTATCGGTAACGATGAACATTAACTGCGCCCACTTAGTGGCAATGCAAACTAGTTATCTCTGTGAATAAATGTTTTAAATCAATTACAACCACCCCAATGGCGGTGCTCTGCCGCCTCCACGTCCGTTTGCCACCCCTCGCTTCCTCTGACGTCACAGGCGATCGTTCGAGCTTCTGACACCCGGGGAACAAATAACACGTTCTAAAATTTTACACCACGCTATCTCATAGAAGACGCTGTTGCTATAAACTTAGACGAGGGTCATGTTAGGAAGAAGTCGGTAACAGATTTCAGAGGAAACTCTAAATAACTACAAGATGACTCGTTCGTTTTTTTAGACATATTTAAATTTCAAAATAAAAAAGACGGAGGAATAATGAAAGAAATGGCGTTTTTGGGTACCGCTACTTATAAACTGAACGTTGTTGAGAATATCTGTGTTATGATATATGATATGAAACTATTTTGATTTAGGGAATTTATGTGAACTCATTGAAGAAATCAAATTGTTATGGAACAGAATTCCGAAACATCTTTTTTATTGCTATAATAAAAAAATTATAAATCGAGAGATAAAAATAATAATTTTTTCAGGGTGTTAAATAAAATAAATTGACAATTTTTCGCTATTGTACCTAGTTTATATATACGGATTCAAAATAAAAGGGGCATATTTGTTTGCCTCTTTTTATTCTCTTTCCTTTTAAAAATAATGGTACTTATGTCAAAAAGTACCAACTGAGGCCCGTTCCAGGGAAAAATATAATGTAACAAATCAGGAACAATATCTACTGTTTCCAAGAAATGTAACTTTTCCAATGTTATCTCAATATTCGTAATTTACCTGGTGCAAATTTTAAAAAAGGTATTGTATCTTGGATATCTCAGCTTCGTAAAACTTCACTAGTTTTAAGGTTAATAGATCGTGATTCGAGTTGAAACAGCTAAGTCAGCCGAAATATTAATAATATAATGTAATTTTAAATCTCAAAAGCTTTAAATATCTTCAAAAGATTAGCAAATGGCAGAGTATTCCATTGTATACAGGGTATTCAGAAAGCCTACATCATCCATTGGAGGGCTGATAGGCCAGACTGACCAGAAAATTAAAATATGACCTTATATACATTTAATTTGTTTGCAAACTATATTTCCTCAGTTTCGTTCAATGATGTTGAATGCGGTTTAACTCCTGTTATTAACTTTGATAAGCATAAGGTATATATTAGTAGTTTAGATGTGGAAACTGCTCTTGATACAATTAATCTTAATAATAACGTAGATTCTATCATTCCTGATGATCCTCCGTTATTGTTAAATTCCTACTCAAAATGGTTCTTCTTGCAACTATTTCTCATATTTTCCATTGTTAACAACGGGTGTATTATTATTTTTTATTGGAGAAATTCATAAGTAACACCCATCTTTAAAGTTGGTAAGTCTCATATCAGCAACTACAGAACTGTGTTCATCCTGGCTACGATTCCAAACTTTTTGAATCAGTGAAACAAATATAGAACAGCTGACGCGCTTCCGCGAGTTATTAAGAAGACTTGAGCCTCCACTGGTTGAATGCCAATGCTGAAGCAACTTTGCTATGTAGTTTGAACGAAGGTGGTAGGATTACCAATATGTAAGCTCTATTCTGTCATTTATTAGGCCCTATGCACAAACCATTTTCGTATAATTTTGTAATTCCAATATTTCGCCTTTTATTTAAAATGGGTTAAAATTGGACGAAGCTGAAAAGTAGAATTACCGAACTTGGTGACAGGATTCTCATTCAAAATGTTTAATAAAATTACCAATTTAGATTGGTGAGGATATTATCTTCTAATTTTGACAAAAATCAGTTCAGGTCACTGAATATGAGTTTAGATATAGAAATCCAAAATTTAAAATATCATATACGAGAACGATACCTAAGACTCTGGCCTATAAGTTGAAAAGCAACATCGGATGGAACGCTCTCATCCCATCTAGGCGAGCTGGTAAAGTTTTAATGTTGTGTTTCCCCCTTCCGGCTCTACACTTTTGTCCAACATTAAAATTTAGCATTTTGTGCTCCAGAAATTAAACTTTTTTTATATGTTCTGCTAAATATTAACGTCAACCAGTACGTTCTTAGATTTTATGATTTTGTAGCGTTGCTTATCTCTATAACCACTGTGTTTACACTTTTAGCCAGAATTAAACAGTTAGAATTAGACTAACAACTTTGAAATATCTTTGGTTTCATGCTAAATTGGCAGCAATAATTATTCGAGAATTCAGTATTTTATTTCGTCGTTTTATTTGACAATCAATTGTAGTAGTAAAGTGAAGATTATTTAGTACAAGTTATGAAATGTACTTAGATTAGCTGTCAACAACTGCGTAAATATATTATTGTAATGGTATTCAATGAAATTTTTGCTTTAATATTATCATATTCTGTTGTTAATAATGTCAAAAAATAGTAGTAATAAATGTTTACACAAGCCCTATTAAATCACATATATAACAGAGTTATGAAATTCATTATTCAGTCATGTTTCACCTGATTCCCACTCTCCTTATCTCTTTAATGTAATGTAATCCTATAGCTTCACCAATCCTCCGTCGCTCATGGAACCCGTGTGGCGAGTGTGCTCTGTTCTTCATTAAATTCAAAATAAAAAATGAAAATACTAGCAGTTCGCTTACAGAAAGGGACGTTTTTATATTTGTTACTTCATTCAGACGTAGTGCATTGCAATCTCATGGTATGCCGTCGAGACATGAAGAGGATTCGATCTGAACAAGGTAGTACTGCACTGCAACCGTATTTTGGAAATTTTCCCTAGATTCTTATCCTTATATTTTTACCAATTTCGAACTATGGAACTTGACAGATTTGCCCAGGGTGATCCACTTAACTCCCTGCCCCCCCCTCCACGTTTCTCTGTTATTTCAGTAGCTACAAAAAAATTACTCTAACTTGTAGGGATCAAAAAAATAATTGAAAAATAAAGCAGTGGCGGCTGGTGAATTTTCAATGTAGGATATTTCAATTTAGAGACATAGGACCTATACCAAATTGTAAGAGGTTGCATTTGGGATCAAATGAGAATATTGGCGAAAAAAAAAATTGAAGAACAATTTGCGAAAAAAATTTCTGAAAACCGTCAGAATAATCTTCGATACGATCATAGATAAGGTTTTTTTGCTTTTGAAATAAGACGAATTTTTGGAAAAGTTATCGGCATTTGAAATTTTTTGAATTTAGGATTCGATCGATCATTAAATGACTTTCCAGGGGGGGGGGGGTACTATGTACGATGGGATCTTGGGAAATTTTTTTGCAAATTGTTTTTAAATTTTTTTTTTCGTCGACATTCTCATTTTGATCCCAAATGAAGCCTCTTATAATTTGGTATGGGTCCCATGTCTCTAAATTGAAATATCGAACGTCGTATTTTTTTAAATGGAACACCCTATATTTTATTGCCTTTTTCGACGTAGAATTTCAGTCTGATTTAAAAAATATAGAGTATATAATACTTACTTTTAATAGTTTTCGAAATATTATTGCTTTTAAACATAAATTACACACTATCGCATATTGGATCAAGTATGCTCTAATTTTAAAAACATTTATTTATATAGTTAAAAACAAATATTTCGAAAACTATTAAGTATATGGTAAGTATTATATTTCTATATTGTTGAAATCGGATTCAAATTCTACGTCGAAAAAGGCAGTAAAATACAGGGTGTTCCATTTATAAATATGCAATTTAAATATATAACTTCGGCATTTATTTTTCAATTGTTTTTGTAGTGTCATAATTAAAAAACCCTACAACTTTTGTTAGAATAATTTTTTTTTTGTAAATACAGAAATAACAGAGACACGTGGGGGGGAAGGGAGTTAAGTGGATCATCTGGTACATTTACCAAATTGCACCGAAATGTCTTGTAAAATCTTGTGAAAACTTGTTAAAAAAATATAGGGTGGCGTTATATTTTTAGCATTGGATAAATAACACATTAATTGCTTATGTTAAAAAAGTAATAAAAAAATAATAATAACACTTTTGTGGCACGAAATCTATACGTCCATACTAGGTCCATTATTTTAACTTATGTACATATTTATATAATTTTCATTTAGGCTACTGAATTTTTCTATTGATCAAAAGAGAACAGGTCACGGCGCATGCTCCTCAAATGTTTAACCCCATTGGAGATGGAAAACATTACTTTACACGCACCTTCCTCTTTTTGGTAACGAAACAAGGTTGGCCTATTTGACATGGGTCGTGACATATTATGGTAATATCTATTTGGTTCTGAATACATTGCCATTCCTACGTTTGGCCTGAGGGTAATAAAAATGATTAGATAAGGAAAACACGTTTGCTATTTATCAATTTTATTTCCTCTTATAAAAAAAAACTATAGGGACTGTACGTTTAAGTATTGATGTGGATGGTGCTATAGACTTTTTGTATTCTGTCCATGTAACATTTTAAGGTGAATAAGGCGTTATGGGATCATTTTAGGCACTTGAGATAAGTAAAAATATATGAATATATGTTCAACGTGATAGCATTTTCAATTTGCAATAAGTAGTTAGTAAAAAATGAAAAATAAAACGTATGTAAAACAACGTTGTACTTTTTTATACAGGATGTGTCAATTGTTGTAACACCACCACCACATCCACCACATATTATTACGACCCCCTTTATCCCGGAAAGCTCTAGAAGAGCCTTGTGTGGGACGAAGTTACACATTTAAAAACAAGGGACACACAGCCAATGTCCGTGTATAATGGAAAAATTTCTCTCACTAGTACTTTGCTTTGCCACGACCGGGAATAGAACCAGGAACTTTTGGCAGGCAGGTACGCGACCTCTCGACCATCAGTCATAGACCTTCTTAATTGCCGGGCTCTTAAATATTAACCTTGAAATATTAGAGTTAGACCATACAGAAAACAACAAACCAAACTATTGCTAACTTATTGACGTTGCGAATACCCGTCCATCAGTAGAAAAACTAACATAAACAGTTATTGCCAATCGTATTTTGAAATAGGCGTATGCAGACACGAAGTAACATAATGAAAACGTGTACTGCAATGCAACATAAACACATTAAGTGGAGCGCCTCTGAAATTACTATCACAACCTCGGGGGTTCACCCACAGGGACAGGTAGCAATAATCCAGTGGTGTATTGCAAAAGCGTACTAGAAGCTTGTAAACTACAGTCACATCGCTCTTGAATATATGTTCAAGGAAAGGTATGCTTATATTATTTAAAATGAAGTTAAGTGTTGCACAACAAATTGTTAATTTTTCGAAACTGCATATATGTACATATATTCACTCAAAATGTTCAGTCAACAAGAATTATCTTATGCCTCGCCATCAGTTACAATCTATCAGTTTAATGAAGCTGACGTCCTACGTACTCTTAAAGAATTCATCATAAATTAATTACTGGTTTAGATGGCAATCCAGTATTATTTTTGGAGAGATTATGCAAAAATAATTTGCCCTTCCCTTATCATTTATATTTAATTTATCAATTAAAACTTCCAAAAATATAAAAAGTTTCTAAGATTTACCAGTGAATATAGATTCACTGGATTTACCCAGTTCCCATAAAAAGATTGATAAACAAGTTGTTATTTCAGACCAATAATAATAATTGTAATCTAATTTTAGTAAAACGTTTGAAGTTCTGCTTCATGAAGCTGTTATTTTTTTCATGCCAAATTACAAATTTGTATTAATCAGCATGGATTAATGTCTGGCTGTTCTACCTCTAACTATTTATTTTGCCTAAACGCACTATGTTACTGAGGATAAGTTGATATAATTTATATAGATTTCTTAAAAGCGTGCGCGATCGTCTTAACCATTACTTGCAAAACTTTCAACCACTGGCTTTGCCACCAGTTTAATTGATTTTTCAAATCAAATTTAGTGGAAAGGCGTCAATTTGTTCACTATCGAGAAATTCACCCAATATGAGGCGTACCTCACGGATCACAACATGGACCGTTGTTTTTTAAGATGTAGGTATATTAATGACATAATTTCCCAATTAAATTGTGATTTTTTATTATACGCCGGTTATCTTAAAATTTTCACCTGATCAATTGAGATGATGACATCAAGAAGTTACAAAATGACTAAACACATAAAAATCATATTGAAACTATTCAGAGACGCTTTTTAAAATATTTGCACTTCTTGAAAAGGATGCCTACCCTTCTACGGTAGAGGCTTTACTTCATAAATTTTATATAGGTATCTGAATTGAGCACCCCTTAGGAAATATAATTCCTGTGTATTTGTATATAAATTGATTAACTGCCGAAATGATTAAATTTTGTTCTAATTTAATTTTAATACATTAAAATGTAATATTGACATATTTAATTGCACTATTAAGGATTTTAAGATTAATATTTTTAACAACTGATTCATTACTTTTTATTCTTTCTTTTGATATACATTTTTATTTATTACTTACTTATATTTATACTTTATACTTATGTATACATATACCATTTGTATTTATATATATTTACAAGTATATTCCTGCACTGTAATTTGATTTCCTGTTCAGCAATGTATCAGTATCGGTAAATAAATAAATAAATAATAAATTCCTTTTCAATATGTATTACAATGAGGGTATAATAACTATGGACAATTTTGTGTGAATAAAAAGTGATATCGTAGTACCTCAGTGACATGCGTTATGTCCCAGTCTATATATTTGTGAGTTGCCTTTTAAGTCGTGAATTTAAATATCGATTAAAATATGATCCCTTATGTTATTACCTAATATCGAAACTATGATGAAATTCGATGTTCTTTTTCCTCTGAATTCCGTAAACTGTTCGTCGTTGGAATTCATACCAAATAGCGACGTCGCGTTGTGCAACTTCCAGCAGGTCTCATTTCGTAGCCGCAGTAAAATTTTCGTTAAAAAATTTAATCGATTGTTGAAATATGCAATTATCATGAAAAAATTGAAATGTACTCAAATTTGAATCTGTCTAAAGTAACAAACATAATGCGTTAAAATAAATTGTTTACCTCCCTTAAAATTACTACTGATACGAAAAACAAAACTAAATTTTTTAATACTCCTGTTACATATTCTTCAATATGTTTAAAAAGGGTTAAATTAGTACCAATATTTAGCAAATTGTTGGAATTTGTAAAAGAAATCCAAAAACAATCTGCATAAATAACATTAATCTGATTCTTCAGAACATTGAGTTTTTAAAAAAAGTGTTGGTCCCGTGGATCGTCTAAATTCATATTACTACACTATTAAAAATAAACACACGTCAAGTAGGTAAATTAGACAATCCAAACTCAAATATATCCCAAAGGACGACAATCCAAACTCAAATATATCCCAAAGGACGCAAGTGTTCAATTTCAGAAAAAATGGAATTCCAGCAAAGATAAATAGTGATATTGGCTAAAATCTTTTTCTGAATATCAAAATTTCATCAAAATGGATTTAGTGAGCGGTTTGGTGATTCATACATATCTACATATCCGGTAAATACAGAATCTCCTTTTTTGAGCTGTTAAAAGAATTGACAATATAATATTTATCTACGCTCTTCACTATGTAAAATCAAGCAATAATCAATCGTAAGTAGGTACTTTACGACATATTTATTTTATAGCGAGTTTACAAGGGTACTTTTTAATAAACTATGGTATAGGAGCACCACCAAATATCTGCCTTCATTCAACAAACAACAAACTATAATGTAAAGGGTAAAGTTTTGGAATCAAGCCGTTATCTCTTTATATTTGCTAAGAGATTTTAGGAATAAAGAAACAAAACTTTTTCAATTTATTGTCAGAAATTATTTGAGGTTTTATGGATCGTAAACTACATTCCTGTGTACGTAATGAAAATCATAATCTTCGTTTTCGAGAGAAGTCTTTTATAGTAAGTCGTAAACTAGTGAGTAAAAGTTGTAATTAAAAAAAAATTGTTTTTAGTAGGAATGTCCGACTTCAATTACTATTACTACATATTATTACAAAGATAAGAGAAAAGATTATGGAAATCCATAAAACTCACAAAATATGGTAAATATAAATATGTATATAAAAATTTAAACCACACAAATTTTTTTCAATAAACTACAGAAATAAAAACCAAATACAAACCAAAATAAGTAATATCAAAAAAATAAGTATTGTATTAATTGCTAAAAGAATCTAAATTGTTTTGGTCATCCAAACTAAATAAAGAGTTACATATAAAAATATAATAAATACTCTCATTTATATATACAGATAAGTCCAGTATGCTTCGAACACGACAGGGATTGGGACGAATATACGAGTGGCCGACAACTCGCCTCAGTTCGAAATTTGTACATTAGGAGAAGGACGGCTGTGCGCTGTGGCCACTCACTGCTCGCTCAGCAGTCAGCACTGTTATTAGTATCTCATTAAACACAATGAAAAAATTAAGAGATAAGAAAATGGAATAAGAAATAAGATAAATAATTATTCCAAGTTTTAAATACACAATACTCGATAATCGATAATATATAGTTCTTATTCGATTTAAAATTCAACTGTTCAAATTGTTCCTTGCTTTTCGGGTATCACTATTTGTTAATTCTATTCCATATTCTTTATTTCTTATTTCTTATCTCTTATTTTTTTTATTGTGTTCAAGCCTTAACCGTGTTGGGATGTAGAACTCATGTCTGAAAGAAATTTGATTTACGTTTCGAAATTTTTATAACTTCAGTAATTCATCCTAGATAGGATTAATTATTGCAATTTTAAAAAAATCTCAAAACACATTTAAATATTTCCATTGTTTGTTTTTTCGCAACAAAAATGTGATTCTACAACATAAAATTAAAATTAATAATTTAAATAATAAATTAATTACTTATAAAAGAATCCAAACAAGGAATAGTAGACGCGAGAGCCATCGGCTACAGCGCGGAGATCCACGATTCCCACACCACTGTGTCCGCTTGCCTACAACGGGCACAAGTAAATCGCGCAAACTAATACCCATGTTCGAATCTCCTCGGTCTTTACTGTATACATATTACATCGTGTCCCATTTGGAGTAAAATCTGCTCCGGGAATATTTCAACGTAAGAACTATGAAATTTTTGGGGATATTAAAGGCGTAGTCTGGCGTAGAAATATATTTTGATGATATGCTTATATCTGGAAATATTGAGCATATTATATTAAAAACTGTCTTAGAAACTGCTTTAAAAAATAACATCGAATTTAATATTAAAAAATTTCAATATGAATTATCAGAAGTTAAGTTTATGGGTCAAATTATTTCAGGTGATGGTATAAAACCGGATAAAAAATAATAATAATAGGGGCAATTTTTGCTATTGATAATCCAACGAATAAGAAATAGTTGTTAAGAGTTCTCGGTATGCTGACATTTTTTGCTAAATTTATTCCTAATCTATCAGCGCTATTAGCGCTAACGGCTAATATGCGTCATTTAACCAAAAATGGAATTTTATTTGAGCTTTAATAGACACTGAAAAACGGAATGCTCAGATCGAAAAAGAACTTCTTGGAATTGTATTTGCTTTTGAGAAATTTCATTATTACGCTTAGGATAAATAGGATTTATAGGAAACAACTACTGGACGGGCAAAGGCCCCTACTCCCATTGAATTATACCTATAAATCCAAATTGGTAGCCAAATTTGTTATTTGTCTTTTCTCCACCAGACACAGACCGGTTTCGAACTCTTTATGTTCTCATCAGTGTGCCACAGGTAGCTGAAAAGACAAATAACAAAGGCAAACCAAACTAGTCTATGGCAGACCCAGCACAAGTAAGTAGTGAGGGATAAGTGCATCCCTCTGGTGGTCAGTTGCTACTACCAGTCGAGACATCGAAGATGTCTCTGTGACCGATAGCGGCTTGCCAAGCAAGCACCAAGAGCGGCGACCTCTAGCCCTGATGGACTAAAACGTGCATGATAAATAGGATTTATAGGAAACAACTACTGGACGGGCAAAGGCCCCTACTCCCATTGAATTATACCTATAAATCCAAATTGGTAGCCAAATTTGTTATTTGTCTTTTCTCCACCAGACACAGACCGGTTTCGAACTCTTTATGTTCTCATCAGTGTGCCACAGGTAGCTGAAAAGACAAATAACAAAGGCAAACCAAACTAGTCTATGGCAGACCCAGTACAAGTAAGTAGTGAGGGATAAGTTTAGATTAGATAAAATTAGTCCACATCTTTAAAGGATGATTTTAAAATTATTGAAATAAGTGTAAAATAAAAATTGAGTATTTACCTGGATCTAAAATGTATGTAGCAGATACTTTACCTAGGGCATTTATTAAAAACACTGTTAAAGACCGTCCAAAAAGGGAATATGTCATATTAGCTCTTTCAAATAATGTAAACATGTCAGAAAAGAAAAAGATATGATGATTGAATATACAAATCCAGATACACAAACAAATTTTGTGAAACTTGGCCAGAATCTAGCAATTTACTATCAAATGAATTGAAACATTATATCTCAAACTAAGAGACAATATTTATTTATTTATCCAATATCCAATGGTATATTGTTTTTAGATTTTTAGTTATAGTACCAACTAAAATACGATCTGAAATGCTAAAATTAATACACGAAGGTCATTTAGGCATTAGTAAATATAAATTTCGAGCTAGAGGTATTTTTTATTGGCCTAAGATAGGTAGGTACTAAGAATATCTATTAGTTGTTGATGCATATACAAACTGGATTGAGGTTAAGGAGGTTAAAAATAAAAATTCTGAAACCTTAATTAATTTTTGCAAAGACGTTTTTTTCGAGATTTGGAAGTCCTGATAAATTTTAATGTGATAATGTTTCATATAATAGTAGACAATTTAAAGCATTTGCAAATGAGTGGAATCTTTCCATATTTTTTTTTTAGTCCACATCATCCCCAGTCAAATGGACTAGCAGAAAGATCTGTAGCAACAGTTAAAATTTTTTTTAATAAAAATGGTGATAAGTAGGTATTTGTTGATTTCTCTAATGCAATATCGCAGTACTCCTCTTCCAAGTATGGGTTATTCACCATCCCAGTTTTTCCTTAATAAAAATATAAAAACTAAAGTTAACATTTCAGAAAAAAACCTAGAAATGAAACTCATAGAGAAAGATGTTGTTTCGAATTTGTTTAGAAAAAACTATCATACTCAAAAAAATAATTATGATAAAAATGCCCATGATTTGCCAATGTTAAAAATCAATGACTCAGTATTTTTTTTTTAAATAAAACTTAGGAGAAAGATATTGTTACAAAAATATTGAGCAAACGAGCATATCTTATTAATGATATTTTGGGAACTGTTTTGTAAGAAATAAGAAACTAATTAATAAAACTTTGTTAAAAATAATAAAGTATCTAATGAAACTGATGGACACCATATTTGAACCATAATTATTATCTTTACCACAAAACAATAAAATAATTAGAAATAAAAGAAAACCTGAGTACCTCAATGATTTAATTAGAATCTAGGATGTTCATGGATAGGAGATTATTGATTGTCATCCAAACTAAATAAAGAGTTACATATAAAAATATAATCCGCAAACAAGTTGAGGCATAAAACAGGTAGTTGCACACTTATACTTTGCACCAACGATTTGTGGTTATACATATAGATGTGTTCGTACACAAATGTTATAACCACCCTCATAACATGGGAGTTAGTTTTGGTGCTGTGCTAATGGCTATATGCCACAGCCAAAGAATGGCTAAATAGAAAAAAAAAAAAAAAAAACATGGGAGTTACTTAAATTTAAATTTAGTAAATCCTTCACTGTTAGCTTATCATTATCAATGAATGATAATGAATCATTAGTATGTACTTGACTGTTTTTGAGAGCAAGGATGTTATTTCCTTTATACATATAATCATATCTATTGGATTCTATATTTCGATATATTTTTTCTCAGAATAATTAAATTCCCTATTCATAAATTTACGCGTTTAATAGATATATTTTTTTCTAAACTTCGATGAGATATCGTGAAGAAAATGTACATACAATATTGTCTTTAAATGGTGTAAAGCGCCCATCTGGTCTGGCTAAAATTCATTTGTCACGTTAGGTCATTTGTCTTTCTTGGAAGCTTTGATTGGAGCCTTACGGGTTAATTAAAACGTTAATACCAGTGTAATACTTCAACATTTCACACAGTCATGTAAATAGGTCAAATGAGTAAATGTTTCTAATCATTATATTTCAAGATCTGTTTCGACTTGGGTTTAATAATATATAGTGCAAATTAAAAGTAAGTAAGTTTTAAAATAAGATTTAATTTTTTTTTAATTATTTCAGAGGATCAACTAATTTTTTCATATAATACGAATTGCCATTTTTGTCAATTTATATACAATCTCGTTCATTTGAAGCGGATAACTTTAAACGATCATTAAAGCTGGATCGTCATAACTTTTAAATAACGACTTGATGCAATTCAATGATTCTTTTTTTAATTGATGCTCTTTTCGTTTTTAATTTTTACCATAGTGTTTTTACTTTCTTGCTAAGTTAGTTGTATTTATTTGCTGTAATTGTTGCTCTCTGTTATCTTGAATATACTTAAAATAATACATAATCAAATTTTGCATAGGATGGCAATTGAAACAAGTATATATGACTTAAATCTTTAATAAGGCAATTAAATATGTCGATGTTATAATTTAATGAATTAAAATTAAAACACATGCAATGGTCAATATTTAAATAAATTTTTCAAGGTAAGAGTATATTTAAGTAAAACAAATTACATGCTGGTGAATGAAATTGTATCATTTTCAGAATTCAAGTAGAATAAAATTTGTATTTAAGCAATTTATACATATAAAACGATTTGAATTTGATGATTATTTAGGGTGATCTATTTCAAATCAATCCCGATGTATATTATCCTGTGTTGTAATAAATAATTAAATATTATTTAGATGATTTATCTCTAGCATTTACATTATTCTATACTTATGCTCTTTACATGTTAAATTTAAATTAAAAATGAAAAAAATGGATACATCTTCAATTATGGGAAACCGCCTTGCCATCCCCGAGCTTCCTTTGGAAACATTTAGGGAAAGAATTATATCGTTGTGAAATAAAATTTAAAATGTATTTTGTTTCTCTTTCATCTGTCTCTAGGAGGAAAATAGTAATGAAAAACAATTGCATTTGAATTATGCCTTCAAATTCCTCTATAGGTACCTATATAATATTATCACACGCATTTTGTTGCTGGATTGGTTAGTTTGCCATTTTTGATAATGGGCCATTCTCTAGAAGGTTTAAATTAATTTAAAAATTATTTATTACATGTTTCTAATAACTTCTCATTTCATTAACTTTACGAGGGCCAAACTCCCAATTTTTTTTGAGATTCAAAACTAGTTTATTTTATGCTAAAAGAATCAGATACAAAACGATTATGATTATAAAATATTGAATAATTTGTCACTTTCCTAGAGTTATAAAGATTTCAATTATGTTCTCGAGTCACACGAATTATATGAAAAAAACATCGTTTTCTCAATCACGCGTTTCAATGTATTTTCTAATAAAATGTAGATTTGTCAATAATAATCGTCACTTTGCGTTAATTTTATATGTTTTATAGCATCTTACACTGTATAGTTAACGAGAAAATGCAACATTAAGAGAAAAAATCCTTTAATTTTATGCCAGCAATGTAAATAAATAGATTAAAAAGCAGAAGCCTTCTTCTCTAAAATGGATTTTTAACATTTTTGTTCGTTTCAATAAATAATACAGAATAAAAACTTCTATCTATTCTTACTAAGAGAGGACGCAATTTCTAGATTCATCATGTCCCTCCTCCCCTACTTTACCATGATGTACTCATAATGCCTTTTAGTTATTCAAGCGAAAACCGTTGCAACTATGAAGAAATGTCCAGATCATTTTTTCGTAAAATTTCTCCAATTTAAATTTGGTATCATTTGAAAACCGATTTTTTTTTAATTACCTAGATACCTATTAACCAAAAATACCATCATAGATAGTTAGAGACCCATTTTAAATTAAAATCATGGAAAATGGGCCAGGATATATTTGAGTAAAATTTACCATATAATTCATTGTAGTCATTAAAATGGAAACTCCAATCAGTTGCATCGTTATGATAAATGCCAACAAAAAAATTGTTAGCCTTACGATTGCCACTTGTGTTATTTCAGAGCTATTAACCCATTTTACTATTTAAATTTTGATCATTATAAAGGCAAAATTGGTCCAAATATTTGTAGTAATTTTATGTAAACTATGGAATTAGAAGGATTCAGATATTTCCTTGTTAATTACAACCGATTCTGCTTCTTTCAAAAATAAAAATTTCATTTAAAATTTCACTTGTTAGGTCCGTTTCTTATAAAACTTAAATATTCCATGCATGTTTCAGGAACTTCTCTATTGTGCAAAGTCCTATACCACTTCGCCGTTTCCCGAGGGGTAAAATGTCGTACAAACTTCTGGAAAAAACTTAATTTTAAATAAAAACCGAGCTACCAGGGCAGACACTCCAGGAAGTACAACCCTTCTGGACTGGCTCCACCCTTGGCGACGAGCCACCTACGCTGACGTCACATTGCGCGCGCTTTTTCCCGAAATAGGTCACCTAGTTGTGACCTTTCGAAACGGGTTTCCAAGCGAGCTTTAGACGCCACACAGCTTCCAGAAGCTCCTGCCTTCATCATGGCTTCAAATTCATCTAATTATAAATTAAGTGCCGCAACTGCGAACCTCAAATACAACGGTGAGTAACATTTCCTTTTTCATATGACGTAAATTTTGGAGTAAAAAAAGTAAGGCTTTGTCTAAAAATCAGGATAGGTCCACTTAGGGGTCACTATGTTGTAGTCATAACGATGCTCTATTGATTTACTACCAAGAACATATTAATTGAGTATTAAAACTTTGCATTTATTAAGAATATGTTCAATAAATTTGGCCAGAAATAATTGACGTGGTACAGAGTTCAATGTGGTAAAATCACTTCTATCGTATGATTCTTGTGATTTTAAAATTTTGTTAATATTTGGAATTTAGCAAACAGAGGCTGGAAAAGAACTCTTTGTGAGAAAATGATAACATGATTTGAAATGTAAAACTTATGGTAAATAATTAATAACTGATAATTCAAATAATCATCCTTTAAAAATTACATTGTAAATTTTAATTTAGGACGTTAGGGTTTTCGAAAGCGTGAGAGAGAAAGAGAGAGAGAGATTTCCTTTATATTCTATTCACAAATGGAACAAAACGTAGTCATCGCTTTTACGTTGTGAAAAATTGGTTAAATGGGATGGTAACCACAGATACAATCAATAGTACACGTCACGTTTTTAGAGGAAGCAATTTGAATGAAGATGATTTTTTGTATGGATGGTCCACATTCTCATTAATATGCTCAAAATCTTCATCGATTGAGCTACACTACCGCCACCATGCTTTCACTTTAAAGGCTGGAGTAAATAAGACAAAGAAAGAACGGTATTTTGAATTAGCAGTTTTTTTTTAAGGGAAGTGTAGTTGTTGATGTTCATATCCATTTAAAGGATGGATATAGATAAATAGTTTACAAAATAGTATACAAATGAAGAAACAAATCGATTGTTACAGCCATCTTGAAAATTATCAATTGTCTTTATATTGCCACCGTGTAGTATAAGTATAAAAAATAAAATCGATAATAATAATAATAATAATAGAATATTCCAAAGAGGAAAGTAAATAAAATTCATGAGGATGGTGACTCAAATTATCCGTGCGGTTTGATTTGACGTGGGTTTAAACCTGTCGGAGTAGATCTACATATTATTATATGCGGAAGCATTCTCCCAAACCAGAATAAAATGACTTGAGTGTAAGGACGGATTGGTCAAATAAGTGATTTTTTCCATATTTTGATGCTCCAATTTTTAAAGTCCTACTGTGTGAATACATTGCCTTCTCTAGATATTTCTATCATTATGGAAACAGTATCATATTTTTTATTACATTTTCTTTGGGATCTGGTGGAGAATCTATTTTATAATATTATCATTATTAAGTTTTTTATCTCCAAAATATAATGATTAATAACTCACTTTTAATATAGAAGGGGGGGGGGGGAGAGGGGGCATTTTTTTTATTTGAAAAAACATTTTTGCACTTCATTTATATTTATAAATAACCCATTTCGAAAATTTTTATTATTTGCTTGTTGTGAGCAATTTTTGAAAATGAATCATAGATGTTTTGTAAATTATTCTTCTGAAAAAGTAGGTCGTCATTTTTTCTATAATAATGGTGTCAGTGAATCTGACAATATTTTTTCCTAATTATAAACTTTGAGTAATATAACCAGAAAATTTTAATATAGGTACTTAAGGAAGATAAATATCCAGCATTCAAACAACTAATTAATTTATCTGTAATCATTGACATGCTAATATTTATTGTGGGTACGAGTACGTAAAGAACTTGTTTTTAGTTATAAATTCATAGCAGTCGATGAATAGTTTGACGTATCCTGATTGTATGTTTTTATAAAAAAATACAATTGATTCTGGCAAATTACAGAAATCATAATCAAAGTTAAAGTTTCAGCTTCTATTTAGTAAAAAGCAATGCCATTAAAAACAGACCTTAATTTCTACACTTGGGTTTCTTTGATTCGAACCATTATCAGTAGGTCGTTAGGAGAAAACCGATTCTTTTAAGCATTATTTCTACATCGCCTATTCCATTTTCTTCATTTCGCGTGGGAGGTTTTCATTAAAAGGGGTTGTATTATTACAATGGAAACATAAAAATAGTTCAGAAACAAATATTGTTGAGTGAAACGCGAGTGTATTTTAGTCGAGAATTTATCTTCATTTTCTGGTGATAAGGCTTTAGTACATGTTACATCAAAAACTAAATCTATTTTATGTTAAATTAGATTTTTGTAACTGTATTTCAAGGAAGCATAAGATACAATAAAATAAATCTGCAGGAATTCTAAAACATCGTGGACATTACTACTTGATATTGATGGAGGTTTTTTAATATTCTGAAATTCTTTATATTATTTTTAAAGTTTCATTCTAATTGATTTTGTGATAAATATGCGAGAAAAAAGTATATATTTTTCTTCAAATACTCTTTCGAGTTGACATTTGTTTACCAAACCCAAGAAAATAAATAAACTTCTTATAGTTTAATTATTGATAACTATGTCGTAACTTGAATAAGTATTTAGTTCTCATTCAGACAAAACAAGATTAAAGTGTTTAAATGTTAAATGAATGTTTATAATTTTTTTCCAAATGAAGCTTTTAACAATTTTGAGTTATCATTTTTTTATTGCCTTTCCGTAAGTCACAAATTGATTTTCTGCGACTCGCTTTCTGGAGCTTTATTGTCATACCTAGCTGATTGTCAAGTTCAGTTCATAAATTTGTAAGATTGTCTTTCTCTTGCATTACTTATACTCTGGGATCTAGGTTTGACATAACTTTTAGATTTTAAACATGTTTTACTATTACAAAATTTGATCAGTATACCTACTAAATTTGAGAAGAATTTCGACGTTGATTATTTTGAATTTTTGAAATTTCGACCATCTTGTCGTGGCCTTCTTCTGAAGTGAAAAGAAAGAACCCGTACTCTTCTATAAATCATCAGCTCTTTAGAACCAAAATATATACTAAATATCCGGATCTATTTGTATACTCTTTACTTTTCAAACACTATTTTGTAAAATGTTGCGATCTAATCACCAGGACCACTACTCGATATATTCATAACTTTTAATTATTGGATACATGCGACCCGAAATTAAACTTAATTTTCTTAACTCTCGGAATTTTGTTATAATTGTGCTAATATTAGTACTAACTAAAAATATAGATGCTTAAAAAACAAAAAAAAAAAAAACAAAAGATCTTCCTCTCCGATCATTTGATATGTCCTTCCTAGTGTTCATTTTTTGGACATTGTAAAATATATGTTCACCGCAGGTCTATTGTTGCGAAATATCTTCAAATGTACATTTTAACCACGTTTTAAAAAAAATGTCCTAGTTAAAAATAAAGTGATTCCATATTTTTCCTACAAAGTTTCTTGCTAAAAATACTATGTAGGTATCTAGTAATGATATGACTTATTAGTTATTATTCAATGAATTCTGATGTTTTATGGAGCAGGAAATGAAGCAGTGTCAAAACCATTTTCAACAGATGACTTTAGAGAAGAAACGAGATAAAGCTTCAGATTTTTAATGAAGTTCTTTAATCTCATGGAAAACGCTATTAACATGTAACTACATGCTAGAATATCTAGAATCGACAGGCAATATAATATGGTTTTCATCTCAAGCGTTCTCATATGTCACCAATGTATGAAACGAAGCAGTTGAGGAATTCGAAAAAGTTATAGCTTTAAATATTTCCAAAACATTTGAAAGTATGGTGTTAAAAGGTTACCATCTTATATTTTGTCAGCTCGATTGTGTCTATGGTTATCAACTTTGCTCTCTAACTGCTCACTTATATTGTAATTGAGGAAGCCCCATCAGAAATTTTCTGTAGCAACTTATATGTTTCACAAGAATCTGGCTCATCACCAACTTTGTTCCTTTCTCTCATTAATGACACTCGCTTTACTATTGGAGACGTTCCCAGATTATAAATTCAATTGATTCAAAAGTAAATGAGCTTTAGGTCCTGCATGGCTGTCTTATAGGATATAGATTCCTGCTTCCTGTAAGTCATTTTTATTGCATTCCCAAACGCATAGATTTATAGCGTTAATTTCTACCTGAATAATGGAAGCGTGACCTAAGGCTCCTGAGTCTGCAATTTGGGTCATATACGCTGGTATATGCCATTGCGTCCATTTTAGATTCATCTGTGTACCCGATATCCGTTCCGGTTATGGTCCTCCAGCGCTCCATTCTTGGCAGTCCATCTCAGATTCATCTTTGTACCAGATCTTTTGTCAGTTATGGTCCTCTCCAGCACTCCATTCTTGGCAGTCGGGTATTATCCCTTCAAAGGTCCACTAAAAATCGCAAATAACTTGCGTGATGTCTGTGGCTTGACAATTGAATCTAGCTATTCATTTCAGACAACAAATTATGTGTTTCATTTAGTTGAAACTTCTGCAGTTTTTGGAATTTTGTTTATGAAATTGATGCAGAATTCTTTATTATTGAGATCGTATGATTTAAGATAGCTTTTATAATTATCTGTGGGCTAGGATATTTGGAATCTTCTTAGACATATTAGAAAAGCTCTTGGAATTTTCCAATAATAAATACTGTAATGTGGTGCTTGTTAGAGAGACTTAACTCTTAGAACCACCTCAGGTAATCTCAATAGCTTTTTCAATTATTTCTTTGATGGTTATCGAAATTGTTTCTATGCTTATCAGATAATGTGACGATTAATTTTGAGGACGGATATGATGACTTTCTATAACGTTTGACTGTGGGCACAGTTTTGCTGATGATATTACTCCTTACGCAAGTTTTCTTTGAGAGACTAAAAAGTGCAGCTGAATCCTACACTTCACGATACAGACAAACCAACTCGACTCTTTCTGATTTGGTTAAAATTGTGGGATGGAATTGAAATAATCTTGTTAGACTATAATCCTTCTAAAACGCTGTCCAGTATGTTTTTCCAAAAATGGAAATATCACGATGGCAAACCCAGTTGTGATTAGAAGCCCTCAAAGTTTATATTAATTTCACTATAGTGGATAGTTTCTCCTGGCACAGTCATGTTACTAACATGGCTAAATCTTCTTTCCTATATACCTAGTGCTAAGTTCTCCACAACAGCTAGCATTCTATATAAAGCGCAGATACGTTCTGGTTTAGAATATTGTTCACATATTTGGGAATTTGTACCTCAAACAGCATTGCGAATTTTAGAATTAAGTCAGAATCGAATCATTGGAGATTATTCTTCAAAAACTGTATCATTACTGCTACTGAACAATATGTTGCAACTCATTTCTTTATTCTGAGGATCCATACCTGTCGAACTTGACCACTCATATTCTTTACCTCGAATAAGAAAGTTATGGAATTCTTTATCCAACATCCAACCATGTCTTTCTTGAATCTTATTCACTTTAGGACTTTAAGGTCAGAGTGAATTGATATCTGAATTCTTAAAATTCTTGCAGTAGCGGCATGGTTGAAAAAAATTCTAAAATTAGTATAGATAACGCTGAAAATTAGGTAACTAATTATGAACCTATGAACAACGATTTGAGGTAAATTTATGCAACATCTAATTTTGGCTGTGTTGATACTTTTTACTTTCGAGGCTGAATTCAATTGTATTTAATTCACGATATGCGAGTATAAATGATAAAAGGCCACACACGAAAATAAATTAAATCAAAGTACCCATTTGAACCAATTGTTTAATCCATTTACCATCAATTTAAAATAGCACACAGGTGCAATCAGGCCACACTTTATCCCCTAATTGAGGTTTAAACAGACTAATTAATCATTTATGCACCCCGCAGGCGGCATATGACAAGGGATACATGAGCTCTACAGAGTGGTCTACAGCAAACCAGTTTATTAAAATGCCCTTATAAATTTTACAGATCCAGTAAATAGATATTGTATTAATGTCTTATTCGCTTGTTTCAAATAATAACCACCACATCCAGTTATGTGGCCTACTACACCATTAGTTAGTTTATTATAATAAGATCTTATTCGCATGCCAGGGTTTATTTGTTTATTTGTTATGGAACAGAATCTCGTTAGCACCAGACACAATAATAGAATTTGCTGAATAAATTGCCAATACAAAAGCATTGGTCTCTAATAATATGTCATCCAAATTGATTGATATGTGAATGTCACGAAGAGTTCAAAATTTGGGGAAACCAGAACAGAATTAAAAAACTAGATGGCAGGAAATTCAGAGATACCAGGTAATGGAAAAGCTGATGAACTTGCAAATCAAGGATCAGCTAATATTCTTATTGATCCAGAGCCTGCGCTGGGTATTTTCTAAAGCACAAACGAGAAGAGCTATCAAAGACTGGGTCAAGAGTAAACAAAGATTACTAGAAACATTCCATTCATAAATTAACGATAGAACCACTCACAAAGAACAAGTTCCAGTTAAGAATAATAACAGGGCTCCTGCACGACGTTTTTTGGAGATCTAGATTGCAGATTAGGTGGAACGTATGCGAATGTAAGGTCATGGTTTGCAAGAGATACATAAATGGGCAATTACTAATAGACCGACTACTATCAAAATATATTCAGTCATGGATCTGTATTATTTGGTAAGAAGGATTGAAGTGTTGAAATGGGTGGAGTAAATTTAGATGGGGACAGCACCATACATCTAGGAGGCTGCAGTATTTTCAGAACTTTTTCTAGAAAAGAAAAAAGGTCGAATCCAAATATATGGTTTTAAGAAAATATCTGTCTGTCGACCTGTGTAACACGCCGCCCTTCTAGAATCATAATCAACATTGACGTTAATTTCTTATGGTCATAATTTCTTAATACATTTTTTGTCCTAATAGTATAATCAATTATCATAAGTTTCATTTTATTTATCGATAGTCCACCGTGTATTATGAAACCCACTGAATAGTAGCAACAGCTACAATAAGCAAGTGACAATATGCCCTAGGGATGGAGTATATTGCAAATAGGGTGGCAAATCTGAATATACACACTGAGACCGTCTGATAAGCTAAATTTAATTTAAATTCGTTTGTTTAAGAAATTTTTAATATGAGAATCTGTTGGAATAGTTCATCGGCAAATTTTGATAATAAAACTAAGCGTAAAAAGTTTGTTGCCGAGAAGGACGTTTGTAATAGATGTATGATTATTGTGGTTATCTGAATGGTTGAATTAAATGGTTCTGAAATGGTTCTGAAACAAATGAAGTAATGTAATTTTCGTCTCATTTAACTTTATTTTAAAAATATGTATCTAGAGTTTTTTTACCGTGGGCCAAATGAAAAGGGTATTTCTTGGTATGATATATAAATTATTTTATTAAAAAGTATGTGAAGGAAAAATATATAAAATACATTTTTATTTAGGTACTTCTTTACCTATGTTAAAAACGTTGAGTAAAAGAATTCATTCATCGATTAAAAATGATTGGAATATAATTACTAATTGCGCAAAATGAAATCTGCCGATCCTCAAGAGATATTTACTTTGACAAAAGCTAATTTAGAACATTTCTTTAAAAACATTTTCATTATTATTTTCTCCTACCAAAGCTTCGTACATTTTCTTTCATAATCCTTATTGTTAAAGTTTGGAACACTGTTCTAAAAGTATATTAATATATTAAGCGGAAACCCATTTTCGGTAATACAAGAAGTATTGGTAAACCTATGAAACGTGGAAAAGTTTCAACGTAGATGTAGCTGAAAATTCACCAGCAGCATCTGTTCGAGAGTGAGGAGAAGAGGACCGGGAATACTATAATCAATATTGTCTGGATTCCCATACCGCCATTGCACATTCCTTGCTATATAAGTGAACTTTTATAGCAACATCAATTTTTGAATATTACTAGAAACACGAACTGTGCAACTTTGCTAGCAATAACAAATTTTCTGAAAATGAATTGAATTGAACTGAATTTTGCGACTTTCTACCACTTCTGCCATTTTAGATATTTGTTCTGAAATCAGTCAATAAACGCAGTCAAAAAATAAGTTCGTTAAAATCGCCTTGTCATTTTAAATGATGTTCCTTAATAAAGAGTTTGGAAGAATGGTTCAGTTACAATTATTGTTACTAATTATTCAAAATAAAAATAAAAGCATTTCGCTAGAGCAGGAATTTGAGCCCTGCACCTTTTTAATTAAAAGCCCAATGCTCTACCGACTGCGCTCCTCGGGTATAAACATTAGTTTTCTACTTATAAATCGTTCAAATTCGAATAGGAATCAACTTTAAGATATCAACAGTCGTTTTGTCAAAACGAACAGATATAAGTTCTCCAAAAATCTCCAAACATAGATGAAACCAGAACACAAATAGGAATAATGCCACAGAGTAATTAACAATTAACGGAAAAATACAACTGACAGAATAATAAATCATGACTCATGAGTCGCTGGTTCTAAACAGAATTTAAAAAACCGTTGTCATGAATCATAGAATAGAATAGAATAGAATTGAATTGAAACAGTTGGAAAACTCTCGTGTATGGACATCATCGTATACAAGAAGAGCAACAGAACCTTAGGACACGAGGGTCATGAGGTGCAAAATCGACAGGTATCTAAATGCGCAGCCTCACTACTTCCCAGCACGGAAATGGTCGTCGTCAACACACTGCACATTGGCAACTGGTACGCAGGGTAAAACAAATATGAGGGGTGGAACATCCTCAAGAAGGATACCAAGCCCTAGTGACGTCTTTCCAAAAAAAGTGGACATAAACCTAGGGACAAAAATAGCATCAGAAGACTTGGTAGTACAAAACAGCGTCTGGTTATTTGCCATACATACAAGATCGCACGGACAGAATTGCGGAAGAGTGCAGACAATGAAAAATATAAGATGGTAAAATGCGAAACAGAAATTCGGACAACAATTTCCCAAATACAAGCAACCAGGAGATCTTGATTGACCAAGAACCTATATTATGCGAACAAGTTTATATCTAGAACACTAAACTAAAAGGCATAAAAAAAAGGCTTAAAAAACATCAGTCACAAAAAAAATTAAAACAAATTTGACTAGCCAGCTCTATGTTAGTTTTTGCTTCCATCTTCCATTATTCCTATTTTCCTTTCTGTTTTTCTTTTACATAATATATGGGGATTTTAATTACTTATCTATTGGCTTGATTAACCTGAAATTTCAAAAGTTATAATAAGTAAAAACTCACCACAAACGACATCTGTCTGTTCCTCAATATCCCAAGAAAGCAATAAAATTAACGCAATTTTTAGCACCATTTTCAATTAGCTGTAACTTTTTTAAAAGTTGACATTTTTTTGTGCGGTTTGCACCGTGCAAAATGTTTGTCCCAGATTACATAAAATATTAAATTTTTTTGAAAAAGTTTAAATACCTACTCTTATTTATAGGGTGTAAAACAAAGTAGTGCAAAAATTGCAAAATTTTGATGGTCTACCAATTTGTTAAAACAACATTTTTCATCTCCCATTATGGATGGCAAATTAATTAATATCAATATCTCCAGACGTTTTCGCCTTAGCCTTAGTTTTAACAATAAAATAACACTTGAAAAAATACAATAATAATAATATGTTATATACCAAGGGACTAAAGTATGCCTTTTAATCCTGAATGTTATCAAGGATTAAAAGGCACTTTAGTCCCGTGTCATACGTTATTTTCTGCACCGCGGGAACTAAAACTTTGTCTTTATCGCAAATTTGAATACAATTATTTTAAAAAATCAATTAGTATGTGCGTGCTACGCTTTATTGTTTAAAAACTAACGGGAATTCTAGTAGGCTAGGACTTTCACATATAACTTAAAAATACATACAAAAGTCATTTAAATTTGTATGTCACAACTTTAAATTTAAAAATGAGCGTTTTTAATATGAAACAACTAAGCTGCAGAAGAGGCAATAAATGATTTAATGATCAAAAATAATTTCTCAAAAAAATATATATATTACAAACTTAAAAAATCTATTCTATTTCTATTGTTTTACTTTTATTCCCTCAGGGGTTAAAATTTTTTTTACTTCCTGCTGGAGTAAATGTGGCACATTAATCCCTAAAATCGGGGACTAAAGTAGGTACTAGTTTTAGTCCCTGCAGCTGCGGTGCAAAAAAAAATTAATTGACTGTGGTTGATGTAATATTACAACGTAAATAAATTTATAAATACCTAGATCAATTAACGATTTGAGAGTTCATTTATTTGCGGTCTTATCAGGATACGGACTCGGCTGCTTACTTACTCCATCTTCTCTTTAATACGGCATTGATATCAACCAAAAAAATAAATGATAAAATATGGAACCTATTCTAATATTTATTAACATTTTATACATGCGCGCGACGACGGATTTATTTATAAGGCACTCTCTTGCACAGCCCGGGTAGCTCAGTCGGTAGAGCATTGGACTTTTAATCCAAGGGTCCAGGGTTCAAGTCCCTGCTCGGGCGTATTTTTTTGAGTACTATTTCTTTCATACATCAAGTGGTCAATCATCAACCAATGGTAGTACTTTTACACTAAATAAGTCCAATTTAGCTTTTATTAAAATTGAATGGTGATTATTTATTATTTCCTTTTAATTTTCAACCAATAATGAAAACATTTTTACGTTGAATAAACGCAGATTAGATTTTGTTACAATTTAACAGCAATTAAATTGCGTTTAAGTTTAAACAAAATGCGTTAATAACTAGCATTTATTAATTTTGACCATAATTTTATAAATTGACGGCGATCATGATTGTTTTGTTCATAACTTTAATTAATGAATTTTGTGGTACTGGTAAGTTAAATATTTTTAATTTCAATACTTTTTTGCTCTGGGCGCTATGAACTTTGTAATTTAACCCAATGTTTTATAATAATTAACATATAGCTATAAAAGTAGTTGTTTTTAAAGGGTTCCAAAATAATGCGTTCTGAAGTGGTTTCAATAATTTTTACGTCCAACAAATTTTATGTTTGTATGTTCAGAAGTAGACCAACAATATAAATATATCAAATTAAATATTTTTGTTATTATTATGGTTGTATAAAACCTAAAAAAAAATATTTACCTATAAATAGTTATTTGTGCATTAAGGTAAGAAAAGTGAAATTTTTCCGCTCTAGACGTTTTTTTGATTGAGGCACAGCCGAGATCAAAAACACGCAGTCAACGAAAAAGATTTTTTTATAATTTTGACATAAAAATTTCACTTTTCAAAACTAACGTTAAGTGTCAAAACGTTCTACTTTTCATCACCAGTTAGGAAAAGTTTCCTAACTGGTTAGGAAAAGTTCGTTACGTCACCAGTTAAAAAAATAAAGAACCCTCAAGAAGAAATAGAAACAATGTATATTCAAAACATGATACAAGTTTATAGGAATTATTATTTTTTAATTACATATAAAATATTAACTATAATTTGTAAAATTTGTCAAATTAACTCCTGAAGAAGTTTTATTTGTTGAATTTGCCATGATGATATTATGTGCTGCATTTATGCACTAAATTAATAACGTTTGTCATTTGTCACTTTTGACATTAACATTAAATGCGTAATAACAGAAACAAAGGTAACTATGATTACATGAATATTTAATTTTTTATTACTTCTGGCAACTAAAAATTGTTATGAAAAAGTTAAGTTTTAATTTCTTGCTATCCGATGGAATTAAATCAGTCCAAACTATTTTTTACATTTTAGCTCAGCCTAGCCGTCCGCGTCCCTATAAAATAGCAATAAATTTGAATTTTCCATGGAATTGTTTTGTGTATATAACATTTATGATGATGATCTATGGTATATAGATTCAATAAATATAAAAAAAAGTAAAAAACGTCTCCACCGTGACAATGTTTTCACATTGCCGTGACCAGGATTCGAACCTGGGTTACTACGGCCACAACGTAGGGTCCTAACCACTAGACGATCACGGCTACTGGAGACTTGGAAAACGTCTCCCGTAATCATGTTTTTGTACGCCACCATACAATAATATTATTAGACTGGAATAACGTAATTTGTTTCGGTGGTTAAGCATATAATTGGAATATTGAAAACTTAAATATGTATAATGAATATAATGATAGTTATTTAAAGATTGCAAAATCCTTAGATGCTGATGGCTTAAAATTAGAAACGTATTATTAAACGGTTTTTTATTGAAAATGGAAATTAACGCATCGTTATGGTATGGACATTAAATTCTTAACAGTCTAAAATTATTCTATCATTTCAAAAATTAAGAAGAATTTGGAATTTGGAATTTTTTCAAATTTAGCAATCATGCAGATGTTTGAGAAAGTGGTGGCTGAAGAATGAAAACAATAAAAATTTTTTTATTATTCTGGATTTGTTCCCCCCCTCCAAAAATTCTGCATCCGTCCTTGAAAGTGGTTGGGTCATTTAAAAAAAAATCCTATGAACATAATACCGAAATCTTTCTTAAGGGAGCTACGGCTCTATATTAGGACGTAGAATCATTATTTTTTTATACATAAAACCAAAATAAGGAACGTAAGGATAAAAATTTTAAATTTGAGGTACTGGAGGGTAATAAGGCCCATCTTAGACATTTTGCAAAATATATTTTGAAAAAAACATTTATTCAACGATATTAACATCAACTTAACAATATCTTTTTTGGCATAAAATTTACATTATTACTAAAAAATAAATTAACGCACAAGAAAGAAAAATGTCATAAAAAATAGGCTACCTTATTTTTAGAAAGTGAGTAAAATAATGTCCAAGAGGAAAATCTATTACTATTCGCATTGACCACACGTCTATATCATTGACTGTAAGGCCTACATATGTTACGTCTCGTGAACCCAGGAATTACTGATGAGCACATTCACCCATGTCCATCTGCACATCTTCATCGCAAATATAACAGAACTATGAATCTTCTGTCACGTTATTAATCTTGTTTTTGGTTTGTTTTTTAGTGTTTGAACCTTCTTTGTATTTGTTTTTTTTTGTGGTTAAGTTTGGTGTTTTGAAAATCATGGAAAAAATTTTCCTTTGATTCTGAATCTGCTTACTAGATGATCTAGATAAGTCCGATTTTTCAATACACTTGTGCAAACCTGCAAATCGAAAGAAACGAATGAGATACCTATCCAAAAATCTCTGGATTTCCCTCACTTTAATTCCTTTTCTACTATCCAACATAGCATAGTACCTACCGTATAGTTCTTTACAAACTTTACTGATTTCAAAAAAAGCACATGTTATAGTAAAGCTATGGATATCAGTAAATAGTTAACTTTATATTTAAATCTATTTAGACTTGGCTGAGTCTGGATATTAGCGAGCAATGTGTTAAAATACATACTTGCATCAAGTGCAATTTTCTTATTAAATAGTGCAGTTTCATGTTTTCTGGGTACACATCGCATTAAAGATTTCCTTATTTTTGTGAACAATAGAAACAGTCTCTTCCAGGTAAATACTTTAGTTTGCATTGTTTTAACCAATGCCTTATTAGTTTATAATATAGTCACTTGGTGCCAAAAGGTACCCAAACTTCGAACTAATTCTATAGCTGCTTGTAATTTTTTTTTGCGGATTCTTAAACTTTAGAGTATCAACTTGAAATATCAAAAAGGAATAGATGTGCTTTACCCCTAAGAGGGTGCAATCCACCCCTGAAGTTCAAAATTTTAAAATGACTCAAGTATTAAGAGTTAGTTATTAAAAAAATTCATGTATTTGAGGTCGCTGATTATGAATCTCAGGTCAACATTTTATAATTCCCGATTGCACTCCTAATGTGGTCGATATAATAGGGGTACAATGGAAAAATATATTTTGTTTGTTTAGAGCAAGTAGAACTTTTTATTTGCAAATTCTTATATTTTAGGACATAAAATTTATATCTTAATAAGAAAAATTATTGCTCTTACCCATAAGACGGTAATAATCACTCCCTAAATCAAAAAAATCAATAATTAACCAAGTACTGAGAATAAATTATCGAAACTTATATTATTTATGTTTTTATTTTGGAGTCGCTGATCACGAATGAAAAGTCAGAAATTAAAAATTTTATGTTGCACTTTCAATATGGCCGATATAAAAGGGGTAAAATGGATGAATTAATCATTTTTGTTTATTTTCAAAAATTAAGACTTTCTTAGCAGATTGTTACATTTTGAGACGTACCTAAAACTCATCCCCTAATAAGAAAAATAATTGATCTTACCCCTATAAGATGAAAATCACCCCTAAAGTTAAAAAAATTAATAATTAACGAAGTTCAGAGACTAAATTACCACCAAACGAGCAATATCGTAATTTACTAAAACGAGGCGTGCTTCTTATTTCGCTCATATCTGCTTTGCAAATAACGCTAGAAATCATCCAAAAAAAGCATTTTGAAGGTCTTTTAATCCTCTTTAAGGTCAGGAAGGTTAAAACAGTAAAAAGGTTGTCAGTTTTTCTATATTCATCTTAAATGCGTCAATTTAAAAAAAAGTTAAAAGTTAACTTCAAACACTTCTATCTCTTAACTTATTACCTTTATCAAAAAAATAAAAACAGTAGTATTGTCCTTAGTTTATTGCCATAATTTTTTGTTTGTAAAATTCAGCTAAGATTCTTCCCTGCTAAGTTATTTAACCTTAAAGCCAAAAAATTCATTATTTCAAAAATTTTCAAAATACATTCAGTGTAAAATACATCCATCACGGTAAAAAAGAATTGAGCGTATACATCATAGTAATGACTAACAAAAAACACAATTTGGAATTTTTTTATTTTCAATTTGGAATTTACTGAAACAAAAAAGAAACGGGCCACTTTTTCTGTAAAAAATCAAAATTTTGCCTTTATTTTCCTTGTATCATTTTTGATTTAGCAGATATCAAAATTTGCCAAAAGATAATTTTAAGCTGCTGTAATAAGCTTCAATCTCGGCTTCAATTTAATTCAAGGTATACCTACATGTCAATAGGTTTTTTTAAACCAAAGTTATGACTGTTTGAAGCGCGTGATCTTTTCAGAGCTAAACCTAAACAAATTTTTATTTCATGGATTATATTTGTTATTTCATTAGCTAACTTTTTTGTTATGGCAATTTTTTTCGAAGATGTGATCCTCTTTGAGTAATTTGCTTAAAACCTTCGAAATATCAGTGTATTTTGCTTAAAAATAAACATTTTCAACCCCTTTAACTCGGTGGATATTAAAGCAAAATGAACGGTTATTTATAGAGGGTTTTTTGGGGTAGAATTCGATGATCTACACGTTCCAATAGTCACTTTCTTTTTTCGAAACCCCTGAGTTGTGGTAAAACTAACCCCCAACGAAAAAGCACCCTTATTCCGTTTTAATATTTGATATTTGACCCATTTTGAATCAAACTATCCAAAATATTTGAATTTAAAACAGCTATAAAATTAGTTCGAAGTAAGATCACCAAGTAACTGTACTATTATGAAAAATAGAATCAATGAAATCAAATGCTTTAGAAAAGTTCCAAAGCAACTTACGATTGGTCTAGTGCCATAGTTATTGCATTTATAAATTTCCCTAGCGTAGTGCCTAAACTTTTCCGTTTGGTTTGATGATAGAACCTTTGCCTGAAAGTAATTCATTAGATGTGGTTCGATTAAGATACATTTTTTTAAGCTGATATTTCATTATTATTTCAAATATCTTTGAACTACTGGGGCAGAGACTAATAATCTTTGTAGTGTATAAGTAATTTGGTTCACCTTTTTTGAACAAAGAAATAACGTAATATCTTCAATTTGCAAGGAGAGGTTGTGCAAATGAAACATTTTTTTAATTAAAAAAATTTAAATTGCATCGTTACCTAAAGCGAGTTTTTCAAATTACACATTATCTATAATATTTCAGTAGTTGCTAAATGAAGACTTTATTAGAAATATCTAGAAAAGATTTGACAGATGATTCATCAAAACTATGGGGCAACTGTTAAATTGTTTTCTTGGGGCTCTATAGTAAAATGTTCGTTGAAGCAATTGGCATTATTCGTTAGCCTTGCATATCAGCTCAAGATTAAAAACAGATCTTCTCTGGCGCTCCCCATGCTTTTATATTTATTGACCATTTTTTGCATAACATAATTCCATTGAATTTTAGAAAAAAATTGTCACCTTTGATGAGAACTACTACAACTACAAAACTACTACATCTACAAAATTTTATTTAAGTTATTCAGTACGGAGACAGATCGGTAGATCCACACACTGACACATTTTCTAGGAGAAACTTGTTTGGTTTTAATATTATTTATTGAATATATTTATTACATTTAATTTTTTATATATTTTAAAATTTACCTTAAAAGCCCACATTCATCCAATTAACCAGTAAATGCCATAGATTGAACTAAAATAAAATTTAAGATTTTATGAGATTTTCAACACCTCATCAGTTAATGAGGCTGACATAAATGTATTAAACATATTAAAATGAACAATAATAATTATACATATTTTACCACAAATTTACTAAAAGTATTAAAAAACAAAGATCAAAACAGCTTAGATATTCTTACACTAGCTAAGAAATTGTCCGTATTAAAACAACACTGCCTATGCATCCATTGAAAATATTGCAACTCAAAACCAAGCTATACATTATCAGAGGGTGAGGGATTAACGGAAAACCCCTGAGTATTCTTTAGGATATCCCTGAAGATGCTCTTGCGGTGGATTTAGTCTTTTACAGCCCCTCTTAATAGGCCATCAGTCAAGCGTTAGATCCTCAGCTTAATCTCCTCACTATTTTTTATAGATAAAGTTGATCAATGAGCAAAAAATATTGATGATGCGACATAACATTATTCTTTTGGATAAACAGTTTTAGCGAAATATCTAGGAATTTTGTTGTAAAGTGTATGTACTTTTTACAAAACAACTATTAAAAAGCATCATAATTTACTTATTACCAAACCCTAGAGACAAAATACCCAATAGTCCAATAATTTTTTTTTCAAAAAAAATTCTTAGCAGTATATGGATGGGCGGAAAATTTAGAATTAATGGTATATAAATGGGGAAAAATCGATTGGACCCCAACAATTAACAAGAAGTACGGTGGGGGTGGGAAAGGGGTGTGTGTTTTTATGGGTGAAACGTGGTTTTTTACGATTTCTGGCAAATCTAGACCTCCTATCGAAAAAGTTAAATGCAACAGTTGTAGATAATACAAATTTTATATCAACCATTTTTCAACATAACCTCAAAACGATTGAGAATAATGGAAAAAATAAAGCTGCAATTTTTTTGAAGCGAAATATTTAATTTTTGATTTTATTGCGAATTTAATTTGAAAAAAAGGCCTAATTTTCGATCAAAAAAGTTTTTGAAAATTTCAAGACGGATATTTTTTCGTTAAAACCTCTACTTTATACGAAGGCGTATAGGGGCCAACAACTTTATTTTTTTACAAACATATGGAATTGCCAATTCAAAGTGACAATTGTCACATCGAAGTGACAATTGTCACTTCAAAGTGACAATTGTCACATCAAAGTGACAATTGTCACATCGAAGTGACAATTGTCACTTCAAAGTGACAATTGTCACATCGAAGTGACAATTGTCACTTCAAAGTGACAATTGTCACATCAAAGTGACAATTGTCACATCAAAGTGACAATTGTCACATCGAAGTGACAATTGTCACTTCGAAGTGACAATTGTCACATCAAAGTGACAATTGTCACATCGAAGTGACAATTGTCACTTCAAAGTGACAATTGTCACATCGAAGTGACAATTGTCACTTCAAAGTGACAATTGTCACATCAAAGTGACAATTGTCACATCGAAGTGACAATTGTCACTTCAAAGTGACAATTGTCACATCGAAGTGACAATTGTCACTTCAAAGTGACAATTCAAACTGATCATAGGGTATGCGCATAATATGCTAGATTTTTAAGCAACATTGGTTATAAAAGATAGTTAATGCTGTAAAAAAATGAATAACAATAAAATTTTATCAATAATATACCCTAAATTTATGTATTTGTTAATTAAGGTAGTTGCCTCATGAATCGAACTCCATAAGATATCAATGAAATTTTGCCTATATCTTTTGGAAGTGTTCCTTGAACTAAATCTGGAATTTCAATGCATTTTACCGTCCTGAATGAAAGTTACAGAGCTCCGAAGTTGATCTATTTAACATGGAGGGCATAGGAGAAGGTACTTTGAATTGAAACCTTGCCTTGAATTGACTCCCGAAGCTTGAAAATCCATCAGATTTCAACAAAAAACTGTGGAAATGTTAATGAAGTCACGAGAAAAATAATGCGTCGAAGAAAACCATGCTTGCCCATTTAGTTTTCGAGTTACAGCGTAAAAAGCTCGGAAATCTCATGGCCAGAGAGACTTAAAACCGAGCTTGAAACTAAGGCTGGGAATTTTATGGATTTCAAAATTCGAATATTCTTTCCAATTTCAGTTCGAATATTCGAATAGTTCGAATATTCGAATTATTCGAATTATTCGAATATTCGAATTATTCGAATTATTCGAATTATTCGAATATTCGAAATATTCGAATTATTCGAATATTCGAATTATTCGAATTATTCGAATATTCGAATTATTCGAATATTCGAATTATTCGAATTATTCGAATATTCGAATTAAGTATTCGAATTATTCGAATATTCGACTATTCAAATATTCGACTATTCGAATATTCGACTCTTCGAATATTCGACTATTCGATTGTTCGAATTATTGAATAGACTAATATTCGAATATTCGAATAGTCGAATAAGTATTCAAATTTTTTTATTTTAAATTTATCGAAGAAGTCATACTTTAATAACAGAAGTTTAGTTTATTCTGAAACTTCTATAACCGCAGTCAAATATGCGCAAAAATTACAAGGAGTGGTTGAAATTTGAAATGTTGAAAACTTAAAAAAAAACTTATCTCCTGGCGTCGCGTCGGTGATTGGACCCGACTGTTCTAATAAAATAAGCTTTCTTTTCCCCTAAGTTCAATATTAGATCATTGAAAATATTAATTTACTCAATTTATTATTAGTCGATTACTTATTCAGATTCTTACTCGTATATTCGAATTGTCGAATATTCGAATAGTCGAATAGTCGAATATTCGAATATTCGAATATCGAAAATTCGAATAGTCGAATAATCGAATAGTCGAGTATTCGAATATATGAATAATTTAGTTTTAAACTTATTCGAATTTTGAATATTCGAATATTCGACTATTCGAATTATTCGAATTCAATTCCCAGCCTTACTTGAAACCTGCAGTTGGTAGTGCTACCGCTCACGTGACTTATGCGCGTAATACAAATTTGAAGAAAGTCAGAGCAGTGCTGACAATATTTTTTTGTCTACGTGTTATCTACAGGAGTCAATAGATGGCTCTCGCCTCATGAAGCAACTACCTTAAAATTTATATTATTTTTAAGTTTACGACCACTGACCGAGAACAAACGATGAAATTCGCATCTCACCGTGCTGGGCGTGACGTCAATTTTTTTTGACAGAACTTTAGAATCTTTTATGTTCGCCGTTGTGCATATATCATACTATTTAGGTGTAGATTCAATGTGCGATTTCGGTGTTAAAAAATATTAACATTTTTCACGGAAAAGTGAGTGGAACAGATTTTGTAAAGACCCAGATAGTTAATTTGGCCAATGTTGCTCTCCTTGTTGCTGTACTACGTTTAGGTGGAAGGCGCCTTTTTCTACCAGCTTGACAATCAAAATACATGAACTTTTAAATGTATGTAACTACCCATTCATTTAAACATCATATAGTTTTCTAAATCTTCTTCTAATTGAAAAAAAAGTAAAATACATAATCTAAAATTGTACGATTTTAAAAAGGTACAAAATCGCACTTACGTTGAAATGATCCCCACGTACAACCCCTTTAGTGTTTTCTGATATATCAATTTCACTCCTTCTCATGGTACCTACGTAACCATAATTTTCGTTTTTAGCGCTTGATCGTATATTGGTAATGAGACAAATCATTTTTCTGGTGTTTTTCTTGTGGACGACTGGCATTGATTTATTTAACAGTACCTTGGATGCTTAATATCAATAATATCCTTCTTTTCCACTGCAAAATACTGCATTAAATGCTATTTTAACGAGTTTTACACGACATCAAACATTAAATGAAAATGCCAGTGTCTGACGTCACACCACGACAGCAATCATTTGCATAACGTCACCGTCATTTTTGCGACTCTTTAAAATAATCATTTTTTGTTAATTTTTTTGGATAATGGGTTACATTTTAGCCGTTTTTTATTATTGCGATAGCCATTTATAATCTGTCTCACCAACAGATGCAAATAGACTCCTCCCCAAAAATGCCCGCTAAATTTGAATGGAATTTCTCTATTAGTCGTATTTATAGAACACGAATTACAAAGCCATCGCTAGATTTGACCGACTAAGACCGACTCTACAAGTACTCGCGCAAAGCATTAAACTTTTATACATTTTGCAACAGACCAATTAGAACGCATAAAGGCGAAACGTATGAAAAACGCGAATAAATGGGAAGCCGGCGTCAGACGGCGTGACTCTCAACTGTGTTATTAGTTTTTGTGACATTTCATCTGGGAGTTAAATAAGGTACGTAAATGCAAACGATTAATATGGATTAAATGTTAAAACGGTTTTTCTTAAGGTTTATGATGGCTGAAGAAGGTATAATTTCTTCACCCAGAAAACGATTATCCAGACATTTTTCGGTGGAAGATAAGGAAAAGGTGCTGAACATTTGTAAGGCCTACGATAGGGAGAATCCGGAGAAATCAAAGATGGAATGCATGGATTTCACTGCAAAGACAGCAGGTGTGAGTGTTCGAAGTGTTTCTAATATTCTTCGTGAATACAAACAAGCACACCAACTTCAGTCACCAAAAGTGTACCATCGACAAAGGGTAGTTTTCTTTGATTTGAAGCATAACAAACCATTCTCAACGAAACCGTCCTCGGATCCTATGTGTAGGACTACAAGATGACTTCCCTTGCTCGATGGATCTTTTAAACGTCCTTCCATACTTTACTTACAGCATGGCCAGCGTTCACACAAATCTCATCTAAAAAGTGCAACTTCTTATGTTCTTCCCGGCATTTCCTGATGTCTCGCAGGAATCTTCGCCTCCAAACAATAAACTCATTTTTTTCCCTTAGGGCACTATTACGTGACCTTTTTGAGAACCTATAAAGCCAAATACAATAATTACATTACAACACGAAGAAATAGAGTCCGTTCACTCGCCGAAAGCCAATTTTTCTTATTAATCGCCACAAAGTACTCCGTTTAAGATGATGTAAATAATCACCCTCATGCACCGCTGCTAAAATTTTGTTTACAGTTGGTGGTTCATTTCTTTCAAAAAAGGAATGGATTATACGCTTGAGAGAACATTTAGTTCCTTCATCGATATTGTCCAAAACTGCCCTTTGTCGGTGACACACTGTTGGTGGCTGAAGTTGGTGTGCTTGTTTGTATTCATGAAGAATATTAGAAACACTTCGAAAACTCACACCTGCTGCCTTTGCAGTAAACTCCATGCATTCCATCTTTGGTTTCTCCGGATTCTCCCTATCGTAGGCCTTAAAAATGTTCAGCACCTTTTCCTTATCTTCCACCGAAAAATGTCTGGATTATCGTTTGCATTTACGTAAGTACCAATGACAAATGTAAACTATAAAGACATGGAACGACATTGTTGTAATTGAAGCAAGAAAATGTATAAAATGCGGTTGGACACTGCCAGAGGGCGACATTAAATTTTTCTTCTTACTCTGTTAATAGTATCCATAAAACATATATTACAAATATTACAATATTGCTTTAAAGTTATTTCAAAAAAACGTATTAAATATTTTTATCGGTTTCAGGATATTAATCCTTTGTTTACATAATATGCAAAAGTAGGCTGGTAAACAAGTCATAACTAAAGTTGTACAGTTATATTTAAAACTTGTACGGTAATAATATTACAAATACAGATCTGTCAACAACCGTCAACAGATGAAATAATAAATAATGAAACTATAATATAGGGCTATTTATTAATACAAAGAGACTGAAAACTCCAAACAATAATAATTAAGTACTGAAATCCAACTGAAATGTATTTTCAGGCAATCCAAGGTCCATTTTTATGTAGCCGTTGTGACACTAAAAATGTAAACATTTATGTAATATGAAAAAAGGTAACAAACAAAATATAACTGTAACCATGGCGACAAATCAACCCATACAGACTTGACCAACTAATGAAATGAAAACGTTATTAATAAGAGAATATCAAAAGGTAATATCTATTAATAATGTCTTTATTTTCTGAAACCGATAAACTATTGAACAAATCACGGATGTTATGAATCATAACAGCCTTAGATGTCTTAAAATCCTCGCTCTACGAGCTCGGATTTCAAACCGACATCTGCGGCAGTTATGATAGTCATAACATTCCTACATATGTTAATAGCTAAAAACCAGTAGTATCAGTAAAGAAACAGAGAAAGAACAGTATCGCCCTCTGGCAGTGTCCAACCACATTTTGTACATTTTTTTGCTTCAATTACAACAATGCCGTTCCATGTCTTTATAGTTTACATCTGTCATTGATAGTACCTTGTTTAACTCCCAGATGAAATGTCACAAAAACTAATAACACAGTTGACAGTCACGTGTCTGACACCGGCTCCCCATTTATTCGCGTTTTTCATACGTTTCGCCTTTATGCATTCTGATTGGTCTGTTGCAAAAATGCAAAATGTGTCAAAGTTTAATGCGCACGCGAGTACTCGGTCAAATCTAGCGGTTGCTTTGTAATTCGGGTTCTATAAATACGACCAATAGAGAAATTCCATTCAAATTTAGCGGGCATTTTTGGGGAGGAGTCTATTTGCATCAGTCTATTTGCATCTGTTGGTGAGAGAGATTATAAATGGCTATCGCAATAATAAAAAACGGCTAAAATGTAACCCATTATCCAAAAAAAATTAACAAAAAATGATTATTTTAATGAGTCGCAAAAATGACGGTGACGTTATGCAAATGGCTGCTGTCGTGTTGTGACGTCAGACACTGGCATTAATGTCTGATGTTTGATTTTGTGTAAATACCTCAGTGCCAGTCGTCCACAAGAAAAACACCAGAAAAAAGATTTGTCTCATTACCAATATAAGTACGATCAAGCGCTTAAAGAAAAAAAGAAAATTATGGTTACGTACCATGAGAAGAAGTGAAATTGATATATCAGAAAACACTAAAGGGGTTGTACGTGGGGATCATTTCAACGTAAGTGCGATTATGTATCTTTTTAAAATCATACAATTTTAGGTTATGTATTTTACTTTTTTTTCAATTCGAGGAAGATTTAGAAAACTGTATGATGTTTAAATTAATCGGTAGTTACATACATTTAAAAGTTCATGTATTTTGATTGTCAAGCTGGTAGAAAAAGGCGCCTTCCACCTAAACGTAGTACAGCAACAGGGAGAGCAACATTGGCCAAATTAACTATCTGGGCCTTTACAAAATCTGTTCCACTCACTTTTCCGTGAAAAATGTTAATATTTAACACCGAAATCGCACATTGAATCTACACCTAAATAGTATGATATATATGCACAACGGCGAACATAAAAGATTCTAAAGTTCTGTCAAAAAAAAAAACAGTGATTGACGTCACGCCCAGCACGGTGAGATGCGAATTTCATCGTTTGTTCTCGGTCAGTGGTCGTAAACTTAAAAATAATATAAATTTTAAGGTAGTTGCCTCATGAGGCGAGAGCCATCTATTGACTCCTGTAGATAACACGTAGACAAAAAAATATTGTCAGCACTGCTCTGACTTTCTTCAAATTTGTATTACGCGCATAAGTCACGTGAGCGGTAGCACTACCAACTGCAGGTTTCAAGTAAGGCTGGGAATTGAATTCGAATAATTCGAATAGTCGAATATTCGAATATTCAAAATTCGAATAAGTTTAAAACTAAATTATTCATATATTCGAATACTCGACTATTCGATTATTCGACTATTCGAATTTTCGATATTCGAATATTCGAATATTCGACTATTCGACTATTCGAATATTCGACAATTCGAATATACGAGTAAGAATCTGAATAAGTAATCGACTAATAATAAATTGAGTAAATTAATATTTTCAATGATCTAATATTGAACTTAGGGGAAAAGAAAGCTTATTTTATTAGAACAGTCGGGTCCAATCACCGACGCGACGCCAGGAGATAAGTTTTTTTTTAAGTTTTCAACATTTCAAATTTCAACCACTCCTTGTAATTTTTGCGCATATTTGACTGCGGTTATAGAAGTTTCAGAATAAACTAAACTTCTGTTATTAAAGTATGACTTCTTCGATAAATTTAAAATAAAAAAATTTGAATACTTATTCGACTATTCGAATATTCGAATATTAGTCTATTCAATAATTCGAACAATCGAATAGTCGAATATTCGAAGAGTCGAATATTCGAATAGTCGAATATTTGAATAGTCGAATATTCGAATAATTCGAATACTTAATTCGAATATTCGAATAATTCGAATAATTCGAATATTCGAATAATTCGAATATTCGAATAATTTGAATAATTCGAATATTCGAATAATTCGAATATTTCGAATATTCGAATAATTCGAATAATTCGAATAATTCGAATATTCGAATAATTCGAATAATTCGAATATTCGAACTATTCGAATATTCGAACTGAAATTGGAAAGAATATTCGAATTTTGAAATCCATAAAATTCCCAGCCTTAGTTTCAAGCTCGGTTTCAAATCTCTCTGGCCATGAGATTTCCTAGCTTTT
Source organism: Rhagium mordax (assembly GCA_963680705.1). NCBI lineage: Eukaryota > Metazoa > Arthropoda > Insecta > Coleoptera > Cerambycidae > Rhagium > Rhagium mordax. The sequence continues at coordinate 22,893,123 of OY796657.1, read as the reverse complement.
TACGCTGTAACTCGAAAACTAAATGGGCAAGCATGGTTTTCTTCGACGCATTATTTTTCTCGTGACTTCATTAACATTTCCACAGTTTTTTGTTGAAATCTGATGGATTTTCAAGCTTCGGGAGTCAATTCAAGGCAAGGTTTCAATTCAAAGTACCTTCTCCTATGCCCTCCATGTTAAATAGATCAATATCGGAGCTCTGTAACTTTCATTCAGGACGGTAAAATGCATTGAAATTCCAGATTTAGTTCAAGGAACACTTCCAAAAGATATAGGCAAAATTTCATTGATATCTTATGGAGTTCGATTCATGAGGCAACTACCTTAATTAACAAATACATAAATTTAGGGTATATTATTGATAAAATTTTATTGTTATTCATTTTTTTACAGCATTAACTATCTTTTATAACCAATGTTGCTTAAAAATCTAGCATATTATGCGCATACCCTATGATCAGTTTGAATTGTCACTTTGAAGTGACAATTGTCACTTTGATGTGACAATTGTCACTTTGATGTGACAATTGTCACTTTGAAGTGACAATTGTCACTTCGAAGTGACAATTGTCACTTCGATGTGACAATTGTCACTTCGATGTGACAATTGTCACTTTGAAGTGACAATTGTCACTTTGATGTGACAATTGTCACTTTGAAGTGACAATTGTCACTTCGAAGTGACAATTGTCACTTCGATGTGACAATTGTCACTTTGAAGTGACAATTGTCACTTTGATGTGACAATTGTCACTTTGAAGTGACAATTGTCACTTCGAAGTGACAATTGTCACTTCGATGTGACAATTGTCACTTTGAATTGGCAATTCCATATGTTTGTAAAAAAATAAAGTTGTTGGCCCCTATACGCCTTCGTAACTTTAAGATGATGGTGTAAAGAATCATGCTGTTACTATGGAAAAACATTGTCAAAAATGGGAAAAACCAAAACAAAGATCTTTGCAAGATCGATTTTTCCGTAAATTCTTCATTCTTTATTGAAATAAATTGTTGAGAGTGATGCAAAATCATAATTTCAATGTATTATCAAATAAGGGAACTTTGATTAACCGTTTAAGATTCGGGATGGTGAAAAACAAATTGTTTAAACAGTAATTTTACAAAAAAATATTGCTAAAATATTAACGTTCTTGCGCATGAAAAAATTTTTTTATACTTCATGGACAAAAATAATTTGAAAACAAATTTATTAAAACAAATATTTAAAATTATTTCAATTTACAAAGTAGGAATATAAAATCAAAATTCTTTTTCAATCTAATTTTTTTGGAAAGCTGCTCTACATCATCAGATTCAACATAGTTTTCGGTTTCTTCAGAATCTCCGACAAGGATACCTACTATGCATGGTAGAGATATAAGATGGTATGTCACGGCGCACATTTTGACTACCGCTAGGACTACGTCATCAAGTAGAAATCTTGGCGCGAATTTTAAATATAAAGTAGAATAATTGGATAGATTTTGCTGTTTCTAAATAACATCTAATCTTGAAATTAAGTACAAATTGAAAATCTACGATTTATATATAACTCGCGCTTATTATCGTAATGTTTACCTGCACTTTTAGTTAGAATGTATTTGACATAATATGAAATAAACTTTGAAATTAATCATGATTTTTAATAAATAAAAGTTGTAACATTTCACATTTGTAGACTTTAATTGAAAATAATTTATTCTTTCATTGAATATTAAGAACGTTAGATAATGTTTACATAATTGTTCATAATATTCGATGAATTAATATATGTATAGTTTAAAGTAATGAAGGGATATTCAACAAAGTTGAAATCTACTTACTATTAAAAAGGACATGGAAAAACAATAATAACTACATAATAAAGCATAATATAACTATTTTTTGAATCCTGTAAATTTTGTGATCTTGTTTGTTTTTCTAGAGTTATCTTGTATTTTTCTGTTGATTTCTCGTAGACGAATTTAAGTAAGTTCTTGTCCAAACGAGACAATGAATAGCATAGCTGGCAAGCATCTTTTGCTACATTGTCAAAGATTTGATCCTCTTCAATTTCTCGCCGTGGTTAAAGGAATCCTCCATGACCTTTGAGCATTTTTTAATTAAAACTGATACCACCAGACTAAATTAATAAATTCAAATAACCAAAACTTAACATTCTTAATGTTGTGTAGCAGATTTGACAATTTGTTATTTGACTATTTGACAGTTGACAGTTCCCACTTTGCAGAAAACATATAGCTATTTAGTGGCACTCAACAAGTTTTTCTACTTGCGCAGTACAGTACGAAAATCGAGCCGAGATAAAACTAACCATATTTTATCTCAACCATGCCTACTATGGATACTAAATTGAGTAAAACAGAAGAATTGACTTCCAAATAATTGCCTTTTCTGAACAATGTTTTTACAACTGATGTATTTTATAATTATGTAAGTGAAAAATAAATTAAAATATTATTTGAAAACTGCATTCTAAATCGATTGATTTCAAATTGTTATTGTTTAAACAATGTGTTTTTCACCATCCCGAACCTTAAACGTTCCCTTATTTGATATTACATTGAAATTACCATAACTCCCAACACTTCGTTTTAATAAAAAATTAAGAATTCGTGACATTTATGGAAAAATCGTACTTGAAAAAAATCTTTTTTGCACCATCTTAAAGTAGAGGTTTCAACGAAAACAATTCCGTCATGAAGTTTTCAGAAATCAAAATTTTGTTAATCAACTTTTTTTTATTGAAAATTAGGCCTTTTTTCAAATTAAATTCGCAATAAAATCAAAAAATTAATATTTCGCTTCAAAAAAATTAGCTTATTTGACACACAAAAATGTACATTTTCACCAAATTTCTTTAAAATCGAATCATTTTTGTGGGAGATAAAATAAAAAATAAAAAAATTTGGTTTTTGTCGTTTTTCTCAATAGTTCTGAGGTTATGTTGATAAATGGTTGATATAAAAGTTGTAGATCTTTCAATTATCTACAAATTTTATATTTAACTTTTTCTATAGGCGGTCTAGTTTGCCAGAAATCGCAAAAAACCACGTTTCACCCCTAAAAACACCCCATTTCCCACACCCACCCCACTTCTGGTTATTTATTGGGGTCCAACAGTATAATTTTTTTACACCATCTTAAAGTAGAGGTTTAAACGAAAATAATTCCGCCATGAAATTTTCAGAAATCAAAATTTTGTTAATCAACTTTTTTTATTGAAAATTAGGCCTTGTTTTCAAATTAAATTCGCAATAAAATCAAAAAATAAATATTTCGCTTCAAAAAAATTACAGCTTATTTGAACACAAAAATGTACATTTTCACCAAATTTCATTAAAATCGAATCATTTTTGTGGGAGATAAACCTAAAAAATAAAATTGTTTTTGGCGTTTTTCACAATAGTTTTGAGGCTATGTTGAAAAATGGTTGATATAAAAGTTGTAGATCATTCAATTATCTACAACTTTTACACTTTTTCGATAGGAGGTCTAGTTTTGCCAGAAATCATAAAAAATCACGTTTCATCCCTAAAAACACCCCTTTTCCCACCCCCACCCCATTTCTGGTTATTTGTTGGGGTCCAATCGATTTTTCCCCATTTATTCCATCTATTCCATTAATTCTAAATTTTTTTTCGACCATCCATAAGAATTTTGTCGATTTTTGACCTCTGAAAACCGCTTCGGCACTAGACTATAATTGTAGTAGATTTTTTATTTTAAATTACATTTAGACAATCTTTTAATTATTTAGTTATTATTATTTTTCCAAAAAGTTGACGGATTATTTGCATACTCGCGTATGCTAGTTCTGCCAGCATTCCGAAAACTGGATATAAGGGGTTCGCCTTAATTATTTATTTATTTTGTGCGTATAAGGGGTGCTGGTCATAAAACTATGGTAGAAAAAATTATTATAAGGAGACAAGTTGACTGAGGTAACGTACCTAGGCCCAAATCAAATGGTGGCAAATAGCCTATTGGATTAGATCACATTTCATCGAAACATGAATAGTTTAGAATGACTAAAATGTTAGATTAAGTTTAGTAGAAGCAGATAGTTATTGGAGACGAAATCTTGTCTGGCGAACCGTGCGTAACGTTAGACTTTTATTCAGTATTTTGGTGTTAAGTGGAAATTCAATCAGCATAAATGTCACACCAAAGTTTCTAGCTTTCTTTGGGATATTTTAAATTTTTCGGATAACCTTATTGTCCTTTTAGAGTGATTGCAAGTTTAAAAAATCGTTTTTCAAAGGAACACTTAATTTTTTATTATACAGATCGGTTCATCTAAATAGGAAAGAAATACTGTAAATCTAGTTGACTTTCGTTCTTTGGTAGAAATCGAGCCAAAATACAACGATTTCCGAAGCGCTTCGGTTAAAGTCTTTGGTTGGAATTCGAGACGAGTATTCGTTTTGCTCTAAGAAACAATACAGGTTAGTTTTACAAACCTAAAATTCGTTTCCAAGAAAAATTTAAGTTTATAATTTTCAACTCTTCCTATTGAGATGGGTCATACTGTATTTAAAAAATAATGATAAATTAGATCTTCATTTAAAAGTAGTAAGCGGCAAAGCCAAAGTGAACAGTTAAAACCCAGACAAATTTGGAAAATGTAAGTTAGAATATATTATTTTATATTTTGACGTAATTTTTAATTTTTCTTCACTAATATCTTAAAACACATAAGATCTAAGTAATATTTCTTAAATGGCAATAGGGATTCTTCGTGGTATTTTCTGAGAGGGACTATTTTTCTAATTCCAGAAATGTGTTTTATGAGTAGCTATCATCCTACTATATCAGTAATAACTATTAAACTCGAGCTTGTCGTAGAGACTGGCAATTAAATATTATGGGGATATTTTATTCATTTAAAAAGTACCTTTTTATATATTTCCTGTCCTCGTTGCGAAACAAGTTGGTGATATTTTTTATATTAATCAAGTTTCTTGGTTGAAAGTTAAAACCTCTTTTTCGGAAAATTCCAAAGACTATCCTTTTGTCTTAAAAAGAAATACCATGACCTTTTATTATCTGATGAGATATTAATGAAGAAAATATTAAACCAAAGTCCTAATATAGGTACCCAACTTACGCCCTCTAGATTTTTTAAGCCGTTTACTTTGGCTTTCATAATCCATACATTTGCTGCTCCTCCTATAAAGGACAACTTTGCAGAAATTGAAAATAAATTTAAAAAATGTCATATATATTTTTTCCATAAGCTTACTTTAAAATTATTTTAAATTATACCACAACACATTGAGAAAAAAATATATATTCATGTTTCACCACTTTCACCTGACAGCTCTATATTTGCTAAAACTTTTTTGAAGTTCACCTTCTGCTAATAACAGGGCTAACCCAAGACGTGTCCCATCTGGACCTGTGGACATAAATCAAAATCACAATGAGTAAACAGGCAAGAGGTATTTCAATTACGAATCAGCGGCAGTGAATAATTTTCAATTCCCCGCATTCCCGGCCGTTCAGATGAGCTTTTACAGAGTGGGGTGGGTCGGAGTAACATCTGCTCCAAGAGGAGGCACAGCTTGTTTCATGACAGAGGGAGCCGTTCGCGCATATTGCGAAAATCGCATTTCCATCAGTGGCGGAACGTAAAATGGGTTATTGATTTTCAATATGGTATAAGCCATTGTCGTTTTGGGGCACATGATTCAACGGAATATATAGCAGAAGAGAAAACTAATGCTTCTGCAGGTAATGTCCTACTTATATTAAAACATAATATGGATTAAACAAAGCAATTACACATTTTTGTAGCATTTTAAAGCAAAATAAAAAGAAATTAAAGACGATTTCAGAGTATCAAAACTCTACTAAGAACTACAGAGAAAACTTTTTCGATTTTTCTAGACCCCAAATTGCTTACTAACAGGAATGCGAGGTGATTTGCTGTGAATAACTTATTTTAAATAAATATTTAAGTATCTCTAATGGCATGTAAATCATATTTTTTTGAGGATGCCATTATCACAACTGGCTGGATAAATTTCCAACCAATAGTGATTTAATATTCAATGGTAAAAATTTCACGAAAAATATACTTGACAGATGATATTGTATCTAAGTGCAGGAATATCAGAAAATTTTCCTACTTACTTTTATTTTATAAACCATTGGGAGTTACGAATATTATAACATTGCTGCGGTTGGTCATAAAAACGAAAAAAGTGAATAACATTTTGCGAGATTGTGCTTAATTTACTAAAAATAGATTATATTTTAGATGGATTGGACTGAAAAAACTTACATGAGCTAATTTTATTATTAAATACAATCTGTAGGCTCACGATTTTTTTTCTGAATTTGGTTGTTGAGAGTAATTACTTGTATGGTATAGTCAAACAGAAGAAATTGTAACGACCAAGTAATCGATGCCCTAAAAATAACAATCATATTCCTGTTTTTATCCGCATGTCAAAGGCCATTTTTACCCTCAATCAACACAAATGTTTGTTAGATGAAGGAATAATATTTTATGATTGAAATGTTACCAACTTGTTCTTCATTATTGGTACTTATAGAAGATGTAGATCAATAAATCATATTTGAAGAAACAAATAGAATGTAGACAGATGTAGCGTTATTTCTTTTTTAAATAACCAATACCAATTTGGAAATTAATAATATATTAATTAATAATAAATGACTTGGATGAAAAATCTAATTGTTTAATTTTGTCATTATAACACATTTACCGATTGGTAACATGTTTATGTTAACTAGCAATTATCAACTACATTATTTTCAATTTTAAACTAATTTGAATAAATAAATATTCAATCTCAAAACAGGGCCTTTACATTGCACGCCACTGATCTTAAACCGCTGAGGGAAAGTTAGGTTTAATTAAAAGTCCCTTGGGCCCTTTTGGAACGTTTATATTGGAACTATGCGCAACAATGTGCACTTGCCCTCCTGGAATTTTTATTTTTTCTTAGGAAGTTTTAACGTTTACCAAAACCATTGAAGAGCAAAATCTATTGAAAAGAAAATGAATTAATGTATGGTCTTTACTATTCATGTCAATATATCCTAGTACAATAATAATAGCTTGGGAAGTTTTTAAGTAGTATATTATTAAAGACGTAGAAGTATTTTATTTCTACAATATATTTACCAAATATACCAATATACTTTCGGACATTGCCAAATACGAATACATATGTGGCTGGTAGTAATGCTGGTAGAACTGGGTGAAAATAGATCTTCAATGAGTACTGAAGAAAGCACCTACAGCATACAAGTACCTGAAAGAGATAATTAGACTTGTTATCTTGTCTGTAGAATAAAGGTTGCTGGAGCCGCCTTTGGAAAGCTGACAGATGTGTTCAAATTAGATCTTTCCATTGGCCGTCAGAGAAAGTGTTCAACCAGTTTGTTTCGTTAGTTCTGGCCGACAAAATGTAGACTTAACGTTTACCAAGAGTCATGATCCTCATGCTTAGGATACCTCAATTGAGCAAGGAAGAATCTCAGAAAAACTGGAATCTATCTAGAATGACAAATCTGAGGTGAAACTGAACGAGTTAGGTTGGAAGAACAAGAGACGATAGTAGTTGGACTGGACGCAACTAGAATGGAAGTTCTTCACCAAACTAGATGGACAGAGATAAATTTAAGCGATTTCATCAAACTGAATGAGGGTGATAGTTCACATTGGTGGAAATAATTACGAGCGACTTTTCCAGTAGTAAATTCAGAAGACAGAAAGAAGGATTAGCTGTTGTCGAGTCTTACCTTGAAGGCACAGGTGATCAGCACCTCCTGTCTTAAATTTCGAAGAACACACCGCACTGACCCATGAGATGGTATACTTTTATCATCAGCAGACATACTATTTGCGATGCCGGAGCCAAAACGTCCATCTACAATCACCTGTTGGGAAGGAACCAATCTAATAAAATAAAGAAACTATGTGGTATAAAAGCTTCAGTACAGAGGGTCTTAAGCCAAGGTAGAAATCGTACGCCCTCGAGTTTGAAGACAACTTGCATATAATTAACAGGTTGCCTCTTAAATTAGCAGTGGTATGTCAGACATTAAATTCGATAGTTCAAAGTAGTCTTTTGACTATGACTACTAGGTTAATGTGCCTGGTGTGTGCCTAATCCAGGCTTAACTACGGGTGTCCCTTAAATAATTGGCTAAACTGTAACAGTAGGTTTCTTGAATAAAAATAAAAATCATTTTAGCTGAACATATCTTAGTACCATTTTGCTTCCTTAAAGAAATTGCTTTTGACGGTCCATAACTTTTTAAGGAAGCAAAATGGTACTAAGGGTATATTCAGCTAAAATGATTATTTTTACTCAAGGAACCTGCTATTACAGTTTCGCCCATACTTTAATGGACACCCTATATAGATTTATTGCGCTTCGTCGCAAAATAATAATAATAATAATAATAATAATAATAATAATAAAATAAATGTTTGACTGCATCCACTACTTAACACAGCAGTAAGGACTCAAAGACGATCATTTTTGGTATCCAGCATAGACTGATGAGCGAGACAGAACTCTTCCGTACCAAGCATTGTGATTTCACCTAATATCTTAACCGCTGCTACCCCCCTTTTATTTCACAGTTTATACAGATTTTAATAATTATTTCTAGGGCGTCTCCATATTCTTCAGGAAAAATGACTTCATCTAGTTTGGAAGATCGCTTTCAAAGCCACCATACGTCGTACTTGGTTATCTAGCTGATTAAATCCTCGTATATTCAATAGTTATTAATGTCTTTCCGAAATGACTCATCTCTGGATGTAAAATGTGTACTTATAGCTTGTTATATTTGTTTTGATTTCTCAAATCATTTTGTAGGTTAGAATGTTGCATTAATGGTAATTTTAGATACTTTTACATAGAATCTAGCTTTCTTGAACAAAGTGTCACGGAAATGAATAACCAATAAATCCAGTATACTAAGTAACTAAAGGACTAACATCCAAAGCCAACAAAGAAAAAGCTATGAATATGTCACGTAATTTATTCAACATCCGAGTATATTGTGAATCATTTCTTCAGAAAAAATAGAGCCACGGCCGAGTCTACCTAACGGGCCATGAAGAGACCCGCGGCGCGCTGTTGGCAAACGTTAGATAGTTGTCTACTTTGACGCTGATATTTTACTAGTTTTACGAGTTGATTTATGAGATTTTTTTACGGTATTTGTCTTTACGATGTTATAAGCAGGTAATTTGTCGCATATGGGTTTTTAATTATATCTTATAGTTTACAGGTTTAAATAATCCCGCATTAAATCATATGCACATAAAGAAAGTGTATAAAACATAAGCCATAATTATGGTTTCTGATCAATAGCGTTTATTATTTAAATAATAAAATAATTTTACTTGATTAATCAAAATTGGTATTTATATTATTACTTCCTTCTGAACCATCTTCCGCTCGATTTTCCACCTCTAAAACATTCGAGTCTGCAACCAGTATTTTATTTAAAATGTAAATGTTTGATCGATATTAATTATTTGATCTTTGTATTTAAATAATAAATTTTCTAGTTGGAATCATCTAGTGTATTTTAGATCAAAGGATAAAATCCAGTTTAGATTTTTTAATGTCAATTCTGTGTATTACTTCTTTAAGATAATTAAAAAAACCGCTGCGAATTATGGGTCAGAACTTCGTCACCGTGTGGAGAAGTTTATAATAAAAGTAATTTTTTTTGGCGTATTCGTGAAAAACATTTGAAAATTTTTTTTGTATAAATTTTGCTCATCAACGAACTCAATATTTTCCTTCTTCTAGAACGTGAGTACCAAATTTGAAAGCTTTATCTCAAAAACTGTAGCTATCGCGATACACACACACAGACAGAAAATTTTTTCGTCTGAAATTTTGTGTATCGTCATAATTCGTCGAAATTTCAGTCCAGAAATGCAATAAAAATTTTCAAAAATTTTTTCACAAATACATACCTTCCTCACTTTTGGTGAGGAAGTAATTAAGTCCTCAAAACTATTAATTAAGTCTGATTTTTCAAATGATGGAAATATGAAAGGAATTGAGTCAAATTTAAGTTTAGTTTTTGTCGGAATTTTTTTTACAGTTCCGTCTGGTATTAAAAAATATTCTAACTAATAATTATTTTCTGAAAAATGCATACTACAGTATCTCTTAGTATTATGGACTCACACGGGTACCACTTAAATAATTATTGCTAAATCTGATACCTAACCTAAAACTAGAGAAGCACACACTATTTTTTTAAATAACTTCCGTATAAATTTAAATAGAAACGACGGCAAGTCAAACAACTAGGTAAGAAAAAACACAAGATTGTCTAAAGTAAAGTCAAAATGATTATTTAGGTCCACTAAATTTTAGTGGAGACGCCTGCAACTGGGCACTTCCGGCATTTTATCCGAAGACGAATTTGTCGAATCGGCCGTACTTTATCACCACGTTACGAACGAAATATAAAAGTTACGTGCGTATCACCAACACTTTAAGTATCACCTACACAATCACTAGAAACAAACTATTAACTTTTCAATGAATAGCTACAAAGAAATATCACTAAAATCACTGCAATTTCTTTAGCTGGGGGCGCATTAGCATAACCAATCAAACGCATGCGGTGCGGATAGTGGACAACCATGCGGTGTTGCCGGATCTTCTAATTGCATGGCCTGTATAGAGTCGGCCGTGCTACAGTTAGATATTCAATTCGGGACTTTCGGCTAAGCGACAAATGAGCTCTCTCGGCCCAAAGAGTCATACAACTAAATTGTTTTATTGCTGCTATTATAGTAATGGTAGCGATACCAATTTCCATACATTTTGTAAGTCAAGTTGTTTTTGATTGGTCAACTTAAGCTCTATTAGTCGGCATCCAACTTTATATGCGTTAAAGAGAATCTATAGAGCGATGACACTAAGAATAGCTCTGATCATCAGACTCATTGGGACTAAGTGTAGACACCACCTGACACGGCACTTATGGAACGCTGCTACGTCACACATTCCTCTGGTGCTGGAAAACAGAATTTTACAACTAGCTAACTAAGGAAGGCTTCCTTTTCTAGTACATATTATAAGATTAGTCTTTTATTAGGCGACTTAACTTTACAACGGTAAATCTCTTTTGTAAATGGAAACAGGAAAAAAAATATATGCTTCTTTACTGATGAATTACTGAGTTCGCAATCGAAAAACGACTCGACGATCATCAATTGTAGAGACTGGACACATTTCTACAGATGTTGAAATAATTTCTCTCATAATTTAATAATATTTATTTGTATGAAATCAGTAATTTTGCTATTTTGATTCAAAGGCTTTCCAGAAGAGTTTCCGGGTTTTCTTCCGCGTTGATTGTTTTGACATTCTTGACATTTGTACCAAGTAGTCGTACTTTTCTTCTGAAGCAAAGGCCATAAATCAAAAACATCCATTGAAGAGGACTAATTTTACCATTTTCGATGGGCACGGTAACCGAATGCGTAAATGCGTTGATACGTACTTGGTTGCGAAGATCGATGGTTTGAGTTCATTCTGAAGCAAATTAAAAATTGTTTTTTAATTTGCTTCAGAGTTAGATAAAGAGGACACTTTCGATTGCCCTAGATGTGGATCAGACTCGACAATTAACTGTAGGGCCTTGACTCTCTTTCCTAACACAAAATCTTTCAATTTTCCTTCGGTAACTTGAGAGGAGGTTAAGAAAAAAATTTTTAAGGATCATACTTAATTATCATCCAAAATATGTAGACATCTCTATGTAATGAAATTACACCAGAAAGCGTTGCTAGTTTAATAGCATCATGTTATTAACGATTCTATCTCAGGAAAAAATGCAGCAGCAACTTGCGATAAGGTATCAGGTTTACAATTCTTTTTTTACTGTATAGTTTTGCAATATTTTCTTTATTAACAAAAATATACTGTTTGGTATACAAAAACACTGTATTTCCGCTTTATAGCTGAATTGCTTCATTAAAAAATGTTCCACTAAACAGGCAATTTTATCGAAATGTCTTAAACATGTAGTTCTGAAGTATCTAAACAGACCTGCAGATATTTTTTAATTCACCTTTTTGAATGTCAAAACAAAATATATTTCTATTCAAATATGGATGTCGAGTCATTTTCATTTTACAATTTCCTTGAAATATTTCGATATAATAAAGCTCTTCTGCCACTTCTTCTGGTTTTAGTTTTACTAATCCTCTACATCTTACGCCTCATAAATCAACATTTATCTACACCTATCAGATACTGTACGAAAAATGAATCTTGAACTTTACAATCAATATTATTTTTTATAGAAAGAAGAGAATGGGGTCGGTTAGAATTTTCATATTTTATTATTATTAATGGCAAATTCGCAGAGAAATCTTCACTCAAGGGAGTACTTTCGTTTACTATGAGAGACAAGGGTAATACCGGTAATACCACACTAAATAAACTGGGGAAGGAGGATTACACTTGAAAAATTGCAGTGGTTTTCAACGGGTCGATCAACAGAATATAGAACATCTTGGAGTTTAATTATAGTCAGATTCTAGTTGGACAGTTGTGCGAAGTTTTTAAGAATGAAACGTGGAAATTGAATATTGGAGTTTCCTTATTTCAAACTTACGTGAAGGCTGCTTGTATTTAAATGGGATTCAGATAAGAATGATAAATTGAGTTTAACAGTGAGTTTTTGGAAAGTTTTATAAATTAATTCCAAACCGTTTTCCATTGTGTACGGAGGTGCATGGAAGTATTGAAACATTTTGTTAGCGTCAGTTTATCGAAATAAACATTAAATTATTAAATAGGGCATTTTTTTAAAACTTAAACTATTCAACGGTTAGTAAAGAAAGATTGCTCCACAGCAATTAAGTACTAATGCTACCATTGAGTAAACAAATAATATAAAGGGGCGCAACTGTCAAGGGGCCGAGATTTTAGTGTTGTATTTCTATGCCAATTACTACAGAATTATCTACAATATTTAGGGCTATGCAACCAAATTACAAATACCTTTCCACAGCACTAAAAATTGATAACAATCCTGAAGCTATTGGCAAAAAAATACAACACTAAAATCTCGGCCCCTTGACGGTTGCGCCTCTTCATATTATTTATTTACTCAATGATGCTACAGACCATTTATTTTGCAATATTGAAAATATTCGCACAATATAATAAATTATGTTGCTTGAAAAATGCTGGACTACTACACTACAATTCTCGATTATTTAGTGTGGTTATTCCGTCGTTTTTCATATTATCAACCATCTACTTGGTTCGTTTGGACTCAAGAGAAAAAAATTAAGAATATGAAATAAAATTATCCACTAATTATCAAAAACGGTAAATAAACTCTGTTTTAGAAAAAATGAAAAGGAAAATGTCTGAAAGTTTTTGTTAAAGAGCAAAGTAGCAAAATATAATGCTCATTGACAATTATTGGCGACTTCCGTTTTACTTGAATTAACGAAGAAACTGAACTGAATAGATTCATCCCCCTAACCCCCCAACCCCAACTTCAAAATTTGTAATCCATCATTTTAAAGCGTTGAATTTTAGGGAAGTTCTGGGCAACATTTCAATCTTTTACTTATTTTTTTCGTTTTTTATTAATTGCTAATAAGGTATTATTAAATTGTATTAATCTAAAATTACGATACTTTTTTAATAAAATTGAAGATGGCATTTTTGCCGCCGTGTACCAAATGTTTTATTTTTAGTTAAAAAAGAACGAAAAACTCAAGCTTCATAAAAGAAATCACAACTTGTTTTACATATTGCCAGCGGACATTAGATGAGTTCATATTTCATTGGTACCACCGTACGTGTTTTGATAGTAAACATTTAGTCATCATGGTGTATATTTTGAGAGAACCGAAATAGTTCTTTTGCACGGAAAAAATAACGAGTGTGCTAGACAAACCTTTCGGGATTTTAACTTGCTACAAAAATTTTGATCATAAGTCTGTAACGCACCTAAAAAAAATTTAACCACCAGTAGTCCTAAAACTCCATATAAAATGTTTCCCGTTCAAGAATTATTTTTATATAAGTTTCCTTATTTCAAACTTACGTGAAGGCTGCTTGTATTTAAATGGGATTCAGATAAGAATGATAAATTGAGTTTAACAGTGAGTTTTTGGAAAGTTTTATAAATTAATTCCAAACCGTTTTCCATTGTGTACGGAGGTGCATGGAAGTATTGAAACATTTTGTTAGCGTTAGTTTATCGAAATAAACATTAAATTATTAAATAGGGCATTTTTTTAAAACTTAAACTATTCAACGGTTACTAAAGAAAGAAGAGTTTTTATGTTCAGATTTAAATTGATATATAACCAAAAGTCTATTGTTCCAGATTGACTGATAGGATATTGCGGTAGAAAGTTGAATTCTCATTGTATTTTGGTATGGCAACAGTAGCATTATTGTTTAGGTCATACAATTCGTGATCAGAGGCATGTGGATATAGTGGGTTCATTTTGTAAAAGTATTTATTTACTTCACGGAAAGCAGTGCATAGAGGAGGGGAGTTCTTATTAGTCCAGAATTTGTTAGTAAGATCAGATGAGTTGAGTATACTTATATCATCAAGCAGAAGTGAGGTTTATATACATATATTACATTTTGTTATACATTTTTCAGCTAGAAATTCTCTTCTCAGTTGTAAGGGTTGTTCAAGGGCTGCAATGCTTCCACCGTAGTGGATTTCATAGCACCTAAGCAAATACGCAAAGCTTTATTTTGCATGGTGTCCAGTTACAAGGGTACAATAGCGCTGCCGAAAAAAATGGAGAACATAATCCAGAATTGACCTTATATAGGACCTATAGAATAAAAGATATGACTTCTGGTCAGCTCTTCACCATGTTTTGGTTCTGCCTATTCATTTATTGGGAACCCTCTCATGCAACCACTCCAGCACTGGTAAAATGTAATGCGGAGGGGCACCATCTTGCTGAAACATTAGTTCTGCTTCATTAATTAGCAGGTTACCGTCTCTATTTTGCTGATTTTTGATTACTTATATAGAAGTATAGTTGACCCATAAGATTCACATTAATGAAAGGAGGACCAATTAGAGCATTTCCCAAAATACCTGCCCAAACATTTATTTTCTCAGGTCGCTGCGTGGATTTCTCGATATATCTAAATGCGGGTTTTCAGTGTCCCAATATCTGCAATCTGTCGACTGAGATATCCATGAAGGAAGAACGTACGTCGTACATTCGCCACAGAAGCAAATATTCCTTGTAGATATTTCGTTGTTATTAATTTTTCATGTTTCGCAGAACTGACTCTTCGGTCAAAGTCATCTTCAAATAATTCTTGAACGGGAAACATTTTATATGGATGAAATTTATGCAGTTTTAGGACTACTGGTGGTTAAATTTTTGTTTCTACAAACACCATTAAAAATTAAATTTTTAACACGGCTTACTTGAATTAAAAATGTAATATTATATAAACTCGCGTTAAAAATGATCACATGATTTATTTTTAATACTAGTGCAGAAAGTAAAATGACAAACTCATCATATTGCAATAGTTTTTCACATTTGACAAGCATGTGTCAAACAACGGGCAAACTTGATTTATTTATTTTTTAAATCCTACAAACTACTAGAATTATGAGGTAACCATTAAAAGGATTTGAAATCTTTTTGACTTTATTCTTTTAATGGTGTTTGTAGAAAAAACATTGTATGATACACGTGTTAAAAATGACTTTATTTTGTTCGTGGAGATGCTCCACTCGCTTACGCTCGTTTCGCAAACTTCTCCACTCACAAAATAAAAATTCATTTTTAACACTTGTATCATAAATAACTATTATATTAGGTGCGTTACAGACTTATGATCAAAATTTTTGTAGCAAGTTAAAATCCCGAAAGGTTTGTCTAGCACATTCGTTATTTTTTCCGTGCAAAAGAACTATTTCGGTTCTCTCAAAATATACACCATGATGACTAAATGTTTACTATCAAAACACGTACGGTGGTACCAATGAAATATGAACTCATCTAATGTCCGCTGGCAATATGTAAAACAAGTTGTGATTTCTTTTATGAAACTTGAGTTTTTCGTTCTTTTTTAACTAAAAATAAAACATTTGGTACACGGCGGCAAAAATGCCATCTTCAATTTTATTAAAAAAGTATCGTAATTTTAGATTAATACAATTTAATAATACCTTATTAGCAATTAATAAAAAACGAAAAAAATAAGTAAAAGATTGAAATGTTGTCCAGAACTTCCCTAAAATTCAACGCTTTAAAATGATGGATTACAAATTTTGAAGTTGGGGTTGGGGGGTTAGGGGGATGAATCTATTCAGTTCAGTTTCTTCGTTAATTCAAGTAAAACGGAAGTCTCCAATAATTGTCAATGAGCATTATATTTTGCTACTTTGCTCTTTAACAAAAACTTTCAGACATTTTCCTTTTCATTTTTTCTAAAACAGAGTTTATTTACCGTTTTTAATAATTAGTGGATAATTTTATTTCATATTCTTAATTTTTTTCTCTTGAGTCCAAACGAACCAAGTAGATGGTTGATAATATGAAAAACGACGGAATAACCACACTAAATAATCGAGAATTGTAGTGTAGTAGTCCAGCATTTTTCAAGCAATATAATTTATTATATTGTGCGAATATTTTCAATATTGCAAAATAAATGGTCTGTAGCATCATTGAGTAAATAAATAATATAAAGAGGCGCAACCGGCAAGGGGCCGAGATTTTAGTGTTGTATTTTTTTGCCAATAGCTTCAGGATTGTTATCAATTTTTAGTGCTGTGGAAAGGTATTTGTAATTTGGTTGCATAGCCCTAAATATTGTAGATAATTCTGTAGTAATTGGCATAAAAATACAACACTAAAATCTCGGCCCCTTGACAGTTGCGCCTCTTTATATTATTTGTTTACTCAATGGTAGCATTAGTACTTAATTGCTGTGGAGCAATCTAGCAAGTCATGAAACCAATTAAAGTTATTTCCGTGTAACTTCCAAAATATTAACATGAGTGTGCCAGTAGAGATAATCCATTCGAACATGGAGATCGAAGTGGTTCCTAGTTGGTGATTGCCCTGACTGATATTTGGTCTGATTTTTAAATTGTTTTGTTGTTTTCTGTTGAATTGTTACTACATCTTGAGGTCTAATGTTCAGCTCAGCTGACCAACAAGTTACAGTGAGAAAGTCGGTAATGTTAAAAATGAAAACTATAATCCGGACCGCATCAATATTATTGTTTCTATTATTAAGGGTTACGAAACAAAATTTCCTAAAGATGCCAAATTATTCAACAGATTATAGTAGCGGTTAGAACTTTCGTTGCATCGCAGCCACAAAATCCTCTGGAATATTTATTGCAGCTATGTCAAAGGAATATTAGAAAGTTTTGTAATTGCGGTGTGCTCCATGATGAATATTTAGCAAATTCCCAAAGTTTACCAACAATAACAAACCAGCAGTATTATCTACAGTAGTTGTGGTTACTGGTCTAAAGTCTTTCGTGTCATTCTGTAATTCAACAACCTATTTGAAATATGTCGTGGATATAAAAGTACCATCGAACAAGTTTGGTATCTTTGGATTTTAACCCCAATAATGTATGTACAGTTTTAGGTGCGTACATAAGTAATATCTCACAAAATTTATTTTAAAAATGACTTGTTTCGAGATAAAGTAACACCATTTTCAAGTTAAAAAAATTATATTTATTAATATTAATTAACGTGTGGACGTGGCTGTAAATTGACCTTAATAATCTAAGAATAAAAATTATCACCAGTAATATTATCAATATTTATAATGCTTGTTTTCGCTAAAACGATACATAAACTCCACGCATTACGTTACTTTTGAAAACGAAGACCAGTCGTTCACACATTTTGTTTCTTTTTCAGACATTTTACCTTATAAAGTAGAAAACGAGAGAGTTACCAGGGAATTTCTTCAAAAAGTCGTTGACATCCTTCTAGATTTCGTCAAGACAACAAATGATCGCAGTGAGAAAATTCTTGAATTTCACCACCCCGAAGACATGATAAAGTTATTGGATCTTCGAGTACCTGAAAAGGGCGTCTCAATGCAGCAGCTTATTCATGATTGTGCCACAACGCTTAAATATCAAGTGAAAACAGGTAGGGTAGTTTTTTTACAAACGTGTGTTAGTATCAAATGGAATTAATTAAAATACTATAGTGATGCAACTAGAGCAGTTGTATGAATTAAACATTATAGAAATGGAATATGAGAAACAACAAAACATAAATCGTAATATTTTCATATTATTTTAATAATGTTCAATTCTTATATACCTAAGACATTAATTTCACATTACATGTCAAAATTTTTCCCCACCTTTGTTTGTTCGGTAGATGATTTGTTCCCGATTCCTGTGATAAGAAAGTAAATATCTATTTTATAGGTGCTGTTAATAAATTAAACAGTCAACCCTTTATCTGTTATACAAGACTAAGAGCCAAGTGAAACTCAGTTCGCTTTCTTCCGCCTTTTACTAATACTCTGCACATGAGAGTAAAAAACAAATATATCATATTTGCGAAATGTAAGATCGGTTAGACGCATATTGTGGTAAAATCTATAAATCGAGCGTATGTTCATGAATCTCAACAGAAATGTCTGCGATGTATAACAGAGAAGCCATGAGGGACTTCTAAAACCTACTAAAAGGAGTACAATTTAATTTAAAATACTTTTATATGATTCATAAATAAGTTTACAATCTACAGATTTATTGAATAAAAAATTGTCTTGCAAAATAATACAAAAATACTTCCCATTTAATAACAGTAATAAATCTAACTGTTTCAACATTTGAATGTTAAGCTTGTCCAAAAACGTTATATTTCCTTTAAAGTAAAACATAATATGACACAGATTGTCTTTTTATCATTTTCTCCATCCCCTTATATCAGCATTCCCCCACAGGAAGTGTCTGAAGTTGCTACACATCGGACGATATGCCCAAAGGCACCCCATCGCACTCAATAGCCTGTTAATAGCTCACCCGCAGATATCTGCCGCTGATTCAATTATTATCTCCACCAGGACTGTTTAGTAACTATTTACGCTGTCACGCAAAATATGATATATTGAATGATTTTATTAAGATATTTTCCTAAACATGTTATCTAAATTCTCGCAGCCAGGGCAAAAAAATTTAAAATTGGAATCTTTTTGACTTTTACAATATGTTCCATTTACCAAATTATACTAATATAATTTTCACAAAACCAGTAAACCATGAATTTTGTATCCAATAAGATTAATGAATTTTATACAAAATTAAAAAAATAATAATATTATAATATGATATGAAGTGGTTATTCTAGATTTAATTTTTTGTTTAAGACACACAATTTTTATAACTAGTCGCTAACTCTACGAAATCTGATGAATAACTGTAACTAGTTCTCTTGTGTTCTTCCTATAGATTCCGAAGTCTTTCTTAAGGAATGTCCAGTATCGAGAAACCGTAAAATAATATCTTTTGATTTTATCAAAATTAATTCGAAATTGACAGATTTTTTAAAATGTAAAAATTCTCGATTGTTCAAGTAAAATGTTGATAAGAACAACCGTATGGATGTTGTCCCATTTTTACGTATTCGAGGAAGAAAAATTTTACTGCATATACAAACAGACATCGGTCAGAAAATGAGCCCAATTCCTATAGTATCAAAATCTGAAAGTCTGTCAAAATATCGAGAACAATTTTTGGAACTAATACCAATACTTCCTTAAAGTAGAGATGGGAAGTAAAAATCGTGAAATAGATCCTATATTCCAGCTAATTTCCATAATCGGCCAAAACTTCAATTATTATTTAATTAAACTAGTCTACCCTTATCGCCCATTTTTCAAATATAGGGTGCAAAATAATCCTGAAAATTTATGTAGGCGTAAGTAAAAAGATGCACCCCAAATATCTATTATTATTCCAACCACAATCTGCTTGAGGGTAGATAACATATTATCATTGAATTACAAACCACTTCCTGACATAGCAGCAAACACAGATTTTCTATAGAGGCAGGACTAAAAGTTGGTATCCTTTACGTTGGCCACATTGGCGTACATGAGGAAACATAATGGCTTTCATGTACCACGCTATTTTTTTGTGTGTAATTGTTTATTTAGATTCATTTGAAACGTCGATAAATAATGTTAACTAAGTTATGTCAAATGGAATCTCTATCGATATTTTAAGAGAATTTTAAGAAGAGGATTTTTATTAAATTAAGTTAAGGTTAAAATTATGTTAGGGAAAATATATTGGGCCACATTTAGTCATATACATAAAAGCAAGGAAACAAACTAACTGACTATAAATACATTTTTCCTGGTAATTCCAATAATATTTCAACTACAAGGCCTGAATTGATTTATAAGTTTAGGTTGTTAGATTCTAGTTGCAGTACTGACGAACTTTCACAGGTTATTCACGATCTGTATATCTTAACAAGAAAAATATAAAATACATCGGCGACTAAGGCCAAATACTGGCGACTAAGACCAAACACTGGTGACTAAGACCAAACATTGGTGACTAAGATCAAATATTAGCGACTAACGCTAAATACTGGCGATTAAAGCCACACATTGGTGAGTAATACCTAACACTGACGACGACTAAGACCAAGCTCTGGTAATTAAGATTAAACATTGGTAACTAAGACCTAACGCTGATGACTAAGGTCAAATATTAGCGACTCAGTCTAAATCCTGGCGACTAAAGCCAAACACTGGTGACTAAAATCAAACACTGGCGACTAAAGCCAAACACTGGTGACTAAGATCAAACACTGGCGACTAAAGCCAAATTCTGGTTACTAAGACCTGACGCTGATGACCAAGGTCAAATATTGGCGACTCAGTCTAAATCCTTGCGATTAAAGTCACACACTGGTGACTAAATACTGGCTCTTAAGGCCAAATACTGGCGACTAAAATCAAACATTGGCGACTAAGGCTAAATACTGTCGACTAAGGCTAATCACTAATCACTAGCAATTAAGGCCAAACATTGGTGAATAATACCAAACACTGGCGAATAAGATTCAATATTGGTGATTAAATCTAAAAACTGGCGACTGAGGCCAAACACTGGCGATCAAGGCCAAACACTAGACTAAGGCCAAACACTGGTGACTAAGATCAAACACTGGCAACTAAAGCCAAGCTCTGGCAATTAAGATTAAACATTGGTAACTAAGACCTAACGCTGATCAAATATTAGCGACTCAGTCTAAATCTTGGCGACTAATGCCAAACACTGGTGACTAAGATCAAACACTGGCGACTAAAGCCAAGCTCTGGTAACTAAGACCGGACGCTGATGACTAAGGTCAAATATTGGCGACTCAGTCTAAATCCTGGCGATTAAAGCCACACACTGGTGACTAAAATCAAATATTGGAGACGAAGTCTAAATACTGGCTATTAAGGCCAAATACTGGCGACTAAAATCAAACATTGGCGATTAAGGCTAAATACTGTCGACTACGGCTAATCATTAATCACTAGCAATTAAGGCCAGACATTGGTGAATAATACCAAGCACTGGCGACTAAGATTCAATATTGGTGACTAAATCTAAATACCGGCGACTGAGGCCAAACACTGGCAACTATGGCCAGACCCTGATGACTAATGCCAAACACTAGTGATATATACCTAATATACAGGGTGGCCATAAAAAAGTACAATGCATAATTCCACATGGTAAAGGAGACTTATGTCCTAATTCCTTTCGTTTTCGAGATAGAACGTGTTAAAATTTTTTTAAAATATATTTCTTTTTCCTATTTCTCAATTCTGTTCGGTTTTTCAACGTTTTTTCAAAAAGAAAATTATTCTTTCGATTTGATTTAATAAAAAATCAATGTTCTCTTAAATAACTAATGAACGCAATGAAACAATGGAAACTAATAATACTTTTATGAACTATGTATATGGTCTATTAGAACAAACAGAAATATTAACATTAATATTAACAAAAATAATAATACATATAATAATAAAGTGTAACTTTAAAGGTGTTCAAATTGTCGGCCTCTTTCTTGAATCCACATTTCCAATCTTCTCAGTTAATCCATATAATTTTTTTTACATAGCAACACAGATTTTTCTTTCTTTAAAACATGGTCTGTCACATATTGCTATTTTAGTCCTATCAATAGGTGATTCAAATACAAGGCAGTTAATTTATCCACATCTGAAAAAATCGATTAAATTTAATTGTTTTACGTATATTGATGTACCAATGGAAAATTTGCAAGGAACTTAAAGAAACAAAATGTTAAAATTGCTTACAAAAGGCAACAACAACATATGAGTAAAATTTAATTCAAGTAAAGAATCGAAAGAAATTTGTGGTACTTTTCTTAAAGTTTATATAGGACAAACGAGAAGACAGGTCATGAAAAGGATTGCTGATCATAAAAACATTTTAAAAATATCTCTACATGTATCCCTTGTGCGCCTATGCCCAGAAGTTTGTAGAAATATCGAGTGTCCTCAGTGGCACGCGTCGTTCCTCTGAGGCTCATTGTGTGTTTATTATCGTTCTCGCGCCTCAAAACAGTCTTGATTGCATTCAATTTAGAACCCCTGCGGCTTTAACCATGTTACTTTCCATTCAACATTTCCTTTAGATTTTGGTAGAAATTTGATATACTAATTCAATTTATCTAGACCTGTTAGAGGTTTTTTAACAGCAACTCTCATTGAAATTAGCTGAATATGTTAACATTCAGAGTTACTATTATATTACATTAACTGATAATAATACATTCTCACATATTTATACGTTATTTAGAGTCGGTCAAAACCAAAAAATATTTGAACGGCAGTAGTCTTGAATTTTTCATTAGTTCAGCACAATTGTATGCTTTGGAGTTCTCTATAGCAATTTACTAAAGAAATGCATGACGTTTATGATGTCTTTTACCAAATGATTTCCAGATACATGTTGATGCCAATATTGATTTCTGTTCTTCCTTTGTTCATTTTGGGTGGTATAAAAATAAAAAAGCGACAAATTATATACATCTAAAAAAAAAGGATTTTTTTCGCCATTTCACAAATGAACGACAAAACAGATCATTTACGTCATAAACATTCGTTTGCTTTTTGTGAATGTGAACATTTGAAAGATAGGAGCCCTCACTGTGCCAGTGAATATAGGGATGGCTTCAAGCTTACTCTGACAGTATGCAGGGGGCCGTCAAAACCCCGGCTTACAAGGCTTAAAATGCCATCCTGCCGTAGGCTATGAACCTGAGCCAAGGACCTAATTCATGTCCCACTAGATGTGTTCTGACGTTTATGGTTTAAACGTATATTTGGAATTTGATTGCATTACCAGATAGTTTATGAAGAGTGGCTTTGTTTATGTCGCAATTATAGGGAAGTAGGGCATGCAAATCTATATTTTACTTAAATTAATAGATGACACCAAACCTAGATAAATGACGTAATTCACTAAAGACAATTACAATAAATGAATACATCAGTTTACACACGACATAAAGAAATTATAAGCGAAAAAAAAATGGTATTAGTAGAACATTATAAGAAACTTGATAATTTAGAGCCTATGAAGATCTGCCAACACAATGACAAATTTTATCAAGTAAATATTGACATCATTATATGAAAAAAATAAAAATATTATATAAACATTAATAAGTATGAAAAATAAGAAAAGAATAAATATACTTTGAATTTCTCTGGAGGCTAATTCTATGTTACTCATTTTAGGATTTTCATCTACATTTCTACTGCTACAGTCTTTCTGAATCTTTTCCGCGATCGATAGATAGATAATTTTCATATTAATTCAAATTTATTTTTGTTTTCATAACTGTGTTTGTATTTGTAAGATTTTAATACCTACAAATTCGACATATGGCAACAATAAGTAAAGCCAGAGCTTAAGATATGTGAAAGCTTTGCTATGTCGTTGAGAAAGGGAGAGTTGAGTGGCAGGAATCGCGCTGTTCTGTACTAATCTGTGTCTGAATGCAGCAGGAATCATGTCCAGCGGCTTGGAAAATAACACGACACAGACATGTTGGGGTGTGTGAATATATCTCGCACTCACGTTATTTGCTTACATAAGACGAAAATCAAAATATTCATTATTAATGTATTTGTATGATAACTATTTATTGTGTTGGAATAAATAAATATTTCCGTTCTTCCTAACAGTACAAATGAATAAGGAAGATATACAGCTTTAATATCTTTTGAAAAAGAATTCCCTATAGCAAATGAAATTAATTCTTTGTTAAAAAATTTTAAATAGTGCAGCAGACTTCACCCATTAAATTAACTAGGTATAGAGTCTTTAAATAATTCTAAGACGATAGTACATTTGTACATTTTTATCTTTGTGTTTTCAATTAATGTTTTGTGTAATAAGTAGAATAAAAATGCAAAATTCTTTATTTTCTAAAAAATGAAGAAGAATAGTTCAAATAATACAATATTAAACATTATTAATCATTTCATTCTGTATTGTCATCGACGATTTCTGTTTCCTCTTAACTTTCCTCGGTAGTTTCGTATTTCTCTTCTTTTTCTTCTTATACTTTTTGTAATAAGTATAGAGGCGCTTGCAGGGATCGGAGCACTCGGAGCAGGCTGCCGTTCTACCATTTTTTCTTCTATCAAAACCCTTTTCTTTCATGTCTAAATAATTAAGTACAAAACGCTTTAAAATATTAAATGTTTGTATATTTATTGTCATTTTCCTAGAGACATAAGGATTTAAATAATTTAACGAGTAACAAATGAAATTATGCAAACATGTGTTTCATTTATTTTCTGACAAAATTATTTATCAATATTATCAAAATTATTCAAAAAGTAACCATTATTGTTTTATGAAAACTTTTGAAGATTTTATAGCACCTTACAGTTCGAAAAATTGCAAAATTGACAGTGTAAAAAAAAAATCGTCATATTTTATGCTGCTAAAAGTAATATAGATGTTTGCTTTCATTTCATAAATAAATGTATAAAGTAACTTATCACCTAATGATTTTTTCTTTCGAGACATTTTACTTAAAATGTGTAATCAGTAAATTTAAGAAGTCTACAAACTCAAACTGCGTTTTTCACGTCAACTTTTTATTAATGTAAATAAGGTAACTGCCAAATAATAAATAAACTAAAAAATAAAAACATGCCTCATTCAAATGTTTTTTTAAATTTTTATTCAATTCAGTAAATATTTAAATATTACAGAAGTTATTACAGTTTCTTGTCCAAATCAAGGTAAGTTGTTTCAAAAATGACTACAGAACGCAAATCTAAACCAAAATCAACTTTTTTTAAAATAAAGTCCAAGAAATTTCGAACAAATCGTCGGAGCCCGTTTCCTGAAAAATAATTTCAATTTGTATGTATCTCAGTACCTCAATTTAAAATATTAGAAAATGGTGTTTCTGAATAAATATCTAAGTATCGACTAATAACCAAAATGTAAATTTTTTAAACGATTTTCTTCAAGATTTATTACGGATGAATCTGAATAAACAGCTATTGACTAATAACGAAAATATAATTTATTTAAACGATTCTCTTCAAGATTTATATGGCTGGATCTGGGGTCACTAATAATGATGTTTAATAAAATAAAAATATAACAAATTAGCCATATCCAAGATGGCGGATTCAATATGGCTACCCAAAATTTTAAACATAATAATTAATAATATAATTAATTGTTGGTTTTAAGTGGGTTAATTCCTATGTTTACAAACTAAATATACTCTTAATAAAATTTAAAATATGAATAGATACCATACATAACCTAAAATAATTTACAATTGGAATAATTTACAGTCGCTAAAAAGCATTTAAAATCTTGTAAAAAAGCTAACAATTAGACATTTAAAAATAAAAGTTGAATTGCCACCAAATTTAACATAACTCTACATAACCATTGATTAAGGAATGAATAAGATACGCGACTCCAATGTAAAGTGCGAGGCTAATTTTGGCAGCGAGATTCCCGGTAAGTTGCGAGCATTCCTGTGATTCACATAGTATGCTTTTGATAAACCTGTGTCGTGTTTGGTTTTATATAATTTATAATCTAGTGAAAACAAAAATTGAATGTTCAGATTGATTTTAATTTAAAATTATGTGACGGTTAAAAGTCAAACAAACGTTGAGAAATAGCTGGCAGAGAGAACATACTACGTTAATAATTTTAAACTAAAATTAATCTGGACATTAAATTTTTATTACCACTAGATTATTAATGATATAAAACCAGACACGACACAGGTTTGTCAAAAGCATACTACGTAAATCACAGGAATGCCCGCAACTTACCGAGATCTCGCCGCCAAAATTGGCCTCGCACTTTACCATTGAAGTCGCGTATCTTATTTATTCCTTAATCAATGACATAACCTAATAAATAATATCGAAAGGTAGCAGAATGACGTTAAGCAAGATTCGCCAATATAGCATAAAACAGTAGATTATTATTTTTATATAGTTAAGCATACTAACTTTTAGAAACTTAATCTAACATAATCCATAATAGTATCACGCGGAACATAACCTATCATAACCTAATGAATAATGATTACCTATAACCTGACGTAACCGCACATACTAAAAGGTTAAATTAAAAAGTAGCGAAAATCTTTTAAAAATCTACTAGATATATTAACCTAATTTATGTTTAAATTCTTATTAATTATATTTAAAAAACGAGCCATATTGAGTCTGTTATCTTAGATATAGCCAATTTGTTATATTTTTATTTTATTAAACATCATTATTAGTGACCCCCAGATCCATTCATAATAAATTTTTTCTACAATCGTGCAAAAATTAAGTTTGTTACTAGGCAACGAAAGTTTATTCATGGTTACTTATGGGTGACGTTTGACAGTGACAACTTTTCTAGTTGTCAGTTTGACATTTGAATATTTTGCGTTAATGTAATATTCTGTTCAATAAAATTTAAAAAATAATCAATTTAATTCGATCGTAGAAAAAATATTGTGTGCAGCACTTGCAAAAAGTGTATTTGATGCACTCAGTATGATTGCAGCTCTCGCTTCGCTCGTGCTGCAAACGTCATCTTAAATCTCATGGAAAATGGACTAAATATAAACAAAATATTCGTTTGTTGAACTAAATAATGCACTAAGACAATAAACATCACGTTGTGAAACGTGCAGTTGAAACCCTTAATGGGATCATACAGAGTGACTGCTGTGAAATTACCAACATCGATACTATCTTATCTTTTAATATCAATAACTATTAAAACTGAGGCAAATTTATTAAAAATAAAATTTTCGTTTCATTAGATTAACAATTAATGACAATTCCTGATGTTTGAAACAACCAGTTATTACAAGGAAGTTAGAAACCTTATAGCGCGTACCCTCTCGATTCAGTGAATAACGTTATTCACAGAATACGAAGTCGAAATATGTTATGCACGGATGAGTTATTAATTGTATAAAGCTATATGTAGCAGCTGCTAGTGTAATACTTGTATGTTATGAATATTCAGATATCTATTTTATTGAGAAATTATTATACCAAAGCGTTTTCTATAACAAAATTATCTTGGAATTCAGTAGGAATACAAAAGAAATTTTTGGTAAAATTTCCACATTGATATTAAGACGAATTTATCACTGATATCCTGAGTACGTTATCATCTGATTGAAAGGTATTTGCGTAGTTCATGGTTCGACTCAAAGGACAATGATTTTGATTTTGGTATAAACCGAATAATTATTCCCTATTATGAGCTACGTATGTCGTGGATAACATGGTATGCTATACACCCTTCAACATAAACACCGAAGTTTGCACCCTGCCAACAGTGAGCTGTAATTAAGGGCACTCAAAGCACCCTTACCCGTGCTCCAGTCAGTGTCCCACACAGGATTAAAAACTACCCTTCGACATGTCGACCCATAAAACTTAGGAATGTGCTTTTTTGTATAAGTTGATAAATGATTTTCTTGGGAATTAATCAATTAATATGTAAACCTCAGCGAAATAATGGGTTATTACGTTTAAAGAGCACATATTTAAAAAAGTAAGATTGATTCATCCTATTTAAATCTAGTTTGAGCCCATTTTATTAAGTACGTCCAATCGTAAGCTACCGTTCCTGTTCGAGTCCCATTTTTGTTGAAAAAGTTTAGCAAATTTGGTAACTGGAAACTCATATTTTCAGTTTAACATTTTCCAGACCTTGGTAAAGGCATATGTATTTCAAGATAATTTTTGCTGAAAAAGTCATCAAATTTGTCAGGTAAACCCTGGATATACCTCTGCTACCATTATTATCTTTCGTAGATCGACAGGAGATGATAGAAATGATTAGATAATTTTAAAAATGTGTTTGTTTGGAATTAAAATGCGGTAAGTTAATTGATATTACAGGCAACTCCAATTAAGTTACAAAAGCTATACATATGTTTTGGCGATAGTGGACGAGTGTTCGGCAAATATTTAGATAACAAAGTGTTGGATAAATAAATGCTGAGAGTCTAGATAAAAAGGTTTTTTAATTTTATATTTCACCGAACAAAATTACGTAGGAGATTTTTTTATGTTGGTTTTCCCGTTCAGGTTTTTAATATTACCTATAGGATGTCTGTTAAGTGAGCGACTTAAAATATTGCGCTTTTAACATTGATTTTAGGAACAAATGGTATAAAAGAAATGGGCAATTTTAAAATGACAGGATGACAGGAGTAACGTTACAGTTCAAAGTTCTTTTCCTGGGTTGTTAACAAACTTCAACAACCTCATTTAATTGTAAAATTTAAAAAATAATCATTTTGTATAAAAATTAATGGCAAGAGAAAGGTAATTTAAAAATATTTTCACATGGGTGTCTTACCGAGAAATGAATCAATCGATATAAGGAAAAGTATGTAGCAAAAAATTTGGAAAATTTTGGGAATTGCTAAAGTCAGTGTGGCCAATCTAACAAAAATAATAACAATCATTTGTTACTTCCGGTAATGCAGGAAGTTGGTACCAACTTGCTTATTTTAAATAGAACACCCTGCATGTTTTCGATTTTCGAAATGAGCATAAAATTCTGAATTGGAAACATGAGCAATGAGCATACCTTACGGGTGCAAAGGTTTGCAAGAACCGTTATAACTTTCTTCACGTAGGAGATCCTTGTTTGCTTTTTGGCAGTTGGAAAGAACACAAGGTGAGCTACTTTCTACAATGAGAATAAGATACACAATATTATACCAAGTGATCTATTTTTCACGTTACATTTTGTCAAAATTAAACCTCTATAACTTTTTTAGTTCAAATGGAACTTACTGTATTTTTTTTACATCAAGTTATGTAAAATTAAATTCTCCTTTTTTAGTATAATATGCATTGTAGAGGCTAAAGTTTGTTTTTGGAAATAATCGCGTTTTTCTTAAATGTTCAAGAATTTTTAGTAAAAATTGCCATCAACTTCTCTATGATTAGTAACAATCATCAATGTCAGTTTTTCGCTTATGCCAAAAACTGCCAGCTCATTTATATTACACCCATGAAGACTTTTTAAATTAAGCAATGCCACACGACAACATTTTCTTCGGACCCACCACCAAATCCAATCGTAGTACACCTATGGTATCGCATTGAGCCAATACGACTCGGCGATGTTTCCTCAGAAATATCGTGACTCCCTCCTCAGAAATATCGTGACTGAATGAAAGGATGTGGTCGAGCACGTGGATGTAAGAAAAAAGTGTTCGATTATATGTAATGGAGAAGTTTGGGATAACGTTCATGAAATCTATCAGGCTCTGAAAACAACAGTGGGGAAACTACTGATGTCAATCAATTGATTAAGAGGGAGAAATTCCTCACTGTCGAAATCGAAGATAATGCCATAAAAAAAGAGACCGAGGAGAAGAGAGAAAACTTATCGGCAAGATATTGATTCCGCTCAACCTGGGAGGTCCAAGAGACTGAGACAGTCATTGTAGATTAGACTTACTTGGAAAACCGTAAAAAACGCGCCTTTTACTCTATGTGGAAGAGAATAAAACATAACAATTTGATTCCTTACCTATTGACCCTATTTTAGGATATACTCCATATTTTACAGATCAAATACTTTAGGAATTTGAGTTGAATATTTTCAATATTACTAATAATATCCAGAACTAGCATAATATTCTAAGTTTGAGCATACAAATGCATTAATATAATAATAATATTCATCATCTCTAAAAGGAAACCTAAATTTTTATAAGCCGCACTGATATTATAGAGGAAATGTGATCAACAAATGTTAACTTGCAGTCAAAGGTCTTTGAATTGTCCACATCTTTTCACAAAGTGATCATTGAGTATATAATTGTTAATTATCATTCACAGGCCTTTTCCACGCTATGATTCTAATATATTGTAACTGTATTTATGAATCTATATATTTTTAAATCTGCTTACAAGAGAGACATGCATCCTAAGATCAGATACTATATCGTTACTAAACATAATCCATAAGGATCCAAGGTTTGAGCCTTGAGGAACACCAGACTTGGTAAAGATTTATCTAGATTTGTAACCATGATACAAGTTTTCTATCGCATAGGAAGAAAAAAATAAAATGACGGAATCAACTAAACCGAATGAACTTAACTTGTTACTTGCTAAGTAGTATATCATGACCTAGACGGTCAAAGGCTGTCGAGTTTGCATAGGCAACATCAACCTGACCTACTGCACCTACTGTATACCACCTATTAAGTATTGTGTGATACAAAATGATTTGCTGGTGGTAGATCTACTAACCATAAATCCATGCTGATTTGTGATTTGGGTAAATGAGAATCCTAACAGGAGAAAAAATAATGTAAAATAATACGTTTCAAAATCTTTACACAAATTGTTCAGTATCACAATAGGTCTATAAGTAGGTATATCAATTCTATCTGTTATTATTTTTGAAAATAGAACATTTTCTTGATTGTTTCTACATTTCAAAAAATGTTTTAGTGCGTAACGATAGATTAAAAATGATTGTTAATGGAATTGCAAATATTATTGCGCAGTCCCTTACCAGAAAAAATGGGACACCATCAAAACCGACAGAACATCATCTTCTGTAATTTGGTTTATCAGCAAATGAGGAATATCATGATATCATCTTTCAACGAAAACTTGACCCCTTATAATAATTACAAAACCGAAAAAAAAATTTGAATTCGCCGAGACCCGTCGATTTCTGTTCCTGGGACAATCCATTTTTGACAGTCAAGCCAACTTTATATGTTCATCCCACTAACCCCTAGCAACCCCAACTTTAAAATTTCAAATGGAACTACCCTACTTCTAACACACCATTTTAAAGCCCTTTCCATTGCGAATACACTGGGTGCATTTTGGGAATCGGTTGACAGAGTTATTGACTAAAAACGAAAAATTGACAAACCGACATTCGCGGACTAATTTCTACAGAAATGCTCATCAATAATAAGCTTTTTATCTACTACACAACCACATTACTTTTTTTGATGTGTCGATCAGCCTCACAGCCTCAAATTAAAAAAGCTGAAGCAAAACAATAACAAGTTTTATTTAATGTATTGCTATCAACTTGCAAACAATAATACAGTCTGTTTTCAAATGCTGTTCGAACATTACTAAAGACATCCGGTGTTACTAATTGGCATTCTTCCACAATTCTCTGACGCAACACTTCTAGTGCGTCAGTTCAAAAAGGATAGATTAGGTGATCTAGATGGCCATTCGGCGTGACCCCTTCTACCAATCCAATTCCCTGGGAAATGGTCATCCAAAAATTGCCGCACAGCAACAGCACAGTGTGGGGGTGCGCCATTTTATTGAAAAGTTATTTTATTTTCTATTAAATTGTCGTCACTTTCTAAAATTTCTGTTATCATAGGATCAATCGTGTCTTCCAATAATTATTGTAAATAGGTGTTCCCATCGAGATTTCCTTGAATGAAAAACGATCAAACAAGTTGGTTGCCCAAAATTCCGACCCAAACATTCAATTTTTCAGGAGTCTGAGTATAAAGTTCCCCGATTAAATGAGGATTAGTATCAGTCCAATAGCGACAATTGTGTATATATATTTTTCAATTGTTCAAAGATCAATAAACATTTTGCTGTACATGAAACCAATAGTCGTTGTCGATATGAATAAAACGTCAAAACAAAAACCTTCCTTAATAATGTGTAGCTGGATTAATAATCCGCATATTTAAGTTTATATTATATATCCATTGTTTCCTTATCTATTCTGTATCATCAACAGTATTCTGAGAGACATAGGATTAGGCTCAAATCAACATATACTTAGGCCTTAGTTAGGGAAGCGACATAATGTTAACTAAAGAATTTTAAGACCAACATGGTTGTCTACATCCAAACACATTCTCCTTCAATGTTTACAGTCTGACTTAAAAATCCTCTTTTCCGCAGTGTAAAGTTACTTTCAATAAAGATTCCTTCAGCCCATATTGCCTCTCCTTTATGTGTACCATAATGTTACTTTAACTCAAAACTAATGTAATAAATCAAAAAGTAAAACTTCAGTGTAGCTATTTCATTCAAAGAATGCCAGCCGCATGTTTGGAATCCCGTGCTCTTGTACAACATCCAGGCTATCAATCTACTATTATCCCGGGCTATTGCTCAGAATAATTGAATGTCAGTGGACTTGAAACAAAGACATTACTCCCGGCCTTTGCACTCCCTTCACCGAGTGACACGTGACCTACTGGATTATGCTTAATCCCTTTCCTTGGGATAAACATCATAGCAGTTTCTTTTAAGTGAAATTGGATTATGATTGTTACAACTTCATATATAAAAAAGTTTGTAAGTTGAATTGTTGTGTATTAATTTAATTTGCAGACAAATAGGTACCTTTGTACCACTTAATCAACAAGGTTAAAATTTGAGATTATGTAGTTAGCTACAGGAGTTTTTGTATCTAAATTTAAAAATTTTCTATACATGAAAATTCCATGACAAAATTCAATAACATTGCTATTCGATAGAACATTTGCTTTGATCTGTTTTCTAAAAATGCATGTTTTAAAGTTTTTTTAATTTTTCTTGTAAGTATATGTATTATTGTGGTAACAGCAAATATTAAACTTCGTCTACTGTAGAAACAGAGTTGACACATATATTTGAATTAATATATTACTCTATTCCTTTCCTCTTGCTGTACATATTCCTTTTTCCCATTTACCATGTTCAATAGCCTCCATACTGTATAATATGTTTCTATGCTGTACAACATGTTCAATAATAGACCATAAAGACTTGTTACTCACTCAAGCCACTTTAAATGACCAGAAAATGTTTAGTAATAGAAAAATCCTTTCCTAAATATTTTAATTATTTTCAGGCCATCCCCGTTTCTTCAACCAGCTATCATGTGGCTTGGATTTAATTTCAATGGCAGGCGAATGGCTCACAGCTACTGCTAACACCAACATGTTCACTTACGAAATCGCACCTGTTTTTATTTTGATGGAAAATGTAGTTATGACCCACATGAGGGAACTCATTGGGAAAAATTGGAGAAAAGGAGATTCCATATTGGCACCAGGTAATATTTTCACAAATTTCATGTGTAGTTGAACGACCAACTGGTTTATGTCGTAGCGGGATCAGGAAAATGATTATCTGTAAAATTTGAATAATCCAAAGAGCTAATAGTACCAATAAAAATTAATAAAGAAATACTAGAATTACAGTGCACTGATTTGATTTAATAAAATAGCGAAAAGGGAAGAGATTAGCACGATGAATTAACTGATTTGATGTTTAATCTCAACCAGATGTTGACGGAAATTTATTCTCTAAGTTTAAATTGCAAATCACTTGCTTGTTGACGTTTGGAATTAAGTGATTTGCATGAATATTCCAAATGAATCAAATTTACGCTACAAAAAATTGCTGGTGTACTGAATTTGTACAATAGTGTTTATATATTCAGCGAAGGTTTATTTGTTTAATATTATCATTTCAATCATTTCATTACAAACGATAATCAAACCTTAATCATATTATAATTATTCTTTTTAATTCATTCTAATAAAAAAATTATGTCTCTTCTACAATTTGCTATTGATTTTAATTTAAATTTACCTGTTCTATCTCAAAAATGTATACAAAAAAATGTCAGTGACGGAACAAAATTGTGTAGAGTCCTGGTGAAAACGAAATATAGTAGGTCTCTTAAGAAGTTTTCCGAAAGTTGGTGCGTTACTACTTCGTCATTTATAAGCACCTGAGAACAAATTTCATTGAATTGATTTGTATTCTAAAATATCTGTGAACTAATAAAATAATATGAAATGTTATTAAACCAGTATACAATAAAGATGATATTTAATTTATTAAAAAAGTGTCATAAACTATTTTACAATTTAGAGCTGCCAATTTGGATGCCATTGTGCTGACACTTCTTTTATTAACTGGGATAAAATATCATTGATAGTAATTCTATGGTAGCAGTTAAATAGAATTATTTCTGTAAAAATAAAAGAAAGGCCAATAAAGAATAAATATAATAATTGGCTTTCTCCCACCACCAAAAAATCATTAAAATTAAAATGTAATTCGCGTAAAAACGGAAATAGATTCAGTAGTATGCAGAATTGTCAGTTTTTATTTTTTCAGAAGACATTAAAGCTACAAATTAATTAAGATTACGCTGTTTATATAACAAAAACGAAGGAAATTTAAAAAAATATATGAAGTTACTGTTTATTTATTTAAGAAGCCAAACAACACCTTCTACTATGTGATAAAAATAATATATTTAATAAAAATAACAGCAACCGTGATGCTTTTTCCGATTTTTCTCATTTATTTATGTTTCAAATACCTTAATATCACCGGATTTAAATGTGGCAGATAATTCTTCTGTGAACCACCTACCTAAGTAGCAAATTTTAATCCGTCTAAAGAAACTCGATATTATAAAAAACAGTGGTCTAGAAAATGTATATACACTTTTTATTAATTCCTGAGCTAATTCATTGATGGAGCCCCTGAACATAACAAATTTCTAAGTGAAGTTAAATTGGAAACTACCAAATATGATACCGATTCATAAACATGATAATAAAGGCTTGGTTGAAAATTGCAGAGGAATTCCTCTATTTATTGTGTATATTTGGTAAGGCATTTGAAGCCACAATCATATGTATAGCTGAACTATTTTTCGTGGTAAAGAATAAATTGTAAGGGCATCAACATGTCTTCCATAGGGGCATTATATTGTTACTCCACTTTTGCTCTTTGCACAGATTATGATGATGATACCTTGTAGATATGATTTAAGAATTTCAATATACTTATATATTTACTGAGGTGGATTGGCTTGAGCTCGTCCTCAACTAACATAATCAAATCTTTGAATTGAATAATTATGCAAAAAAAATCATATTATCATCAAGAATTGTACTGGGTTCTCACTTAGGCTGTTTACTCATGTAGAATAATCCTAAATGGTGGTTTTCCACCAAACGGACAGAGCAGAAACAAAACAGAAACTCGAATCGAAAAAAACAAAACAGAAATTCGAGTCGAAAAAAACAAAACTTCTTACAAACTTTTTCAAGACTGGAGTTTTCGGCGACTATTTCTGTTTTGTTTTTGGTGTCCCAATCGAAAGCAGCTACAACAAAAGATTTCGACATGTTTGCACTCAAATCTGCTTAGTGGAAAGGGTTGCGTTGTGTTTTCTGCTTTCGCCATTTTTGATGAGCTAGTCTCAATAGTAACGGATTTTACATTAAATTGGTGGGTACGTAGATAATAATATTATAGGTATGCGTTTCTACGAATAGGGGTTTTGTTGGAATAATTGTGATAGAGAAAATAAATACATATTGAAATATGCAAACACATAAAAGAAATTTGAAAAATAATTTAATAATTTTTATAGTTTTCTAAATTATTTTAGCTGTTTAACTGTTAATATATTAACTTCACCAAGTCAACGAATTGAAAAGAACTGAAAGCTAAAACAGAACTCGAACAGAATGTACTCCGCTTGGAGAAAACAAGAGTTTCAAGTTTGTTTCAGTTTTGTTTTTGTTTTCGAGTTCTAGAAAACGCAAATAAAACACAAACTCGACTAGTCCGCTTGGTGCAAAACCATCTTAAAAAGCATCAGTACTCTAATAAATACTAGCTCTCTGGAATCTGTGCAAAGGATAAAGGACCTTGCGGTAATATTAGTCAGCAAATTAACCTTTGAATTTCTTAATAAATAGGTGGTTAGAAAAATCTTTAAAACATCTCGTATTTGTAATACGTTGCTTTAAATAATTCAATTATATTTAATTTTATGCATACTATTTTTTGGTAAGAAATCATTTAGAATACCCCACAGTTGTGAGGAATTCCTTTTACCATAAATATATTGTCATAATTAAACGTGTACAATAGAAGTTTATTCCATTGAATGGCCCTATATTATTCACGAGGGTGAAAGTGTGCGGCACGAGCCGAGGGCGAGTGTCGTAAATCACTCGAGTGAATGATAACCATTATATTCGAGTAGATTACCCTATTTTATCCACGACTATTAAATATTTATTACTAAATCTTTTACTGAAGAAATTTATAGATACTATTTATTTTTAACATTTTTTATGAGCAGACCGTTATGTGTCAAAAGTACGGCCTGTCATAAATTAAATTTAAACGTCAACGTTGTTTACAATTAATTTCTTGCTTTGACTCACATGTCATGGCCACTTTAATGTAATTTTTAACAAATATCTGATACGTTGTCATGGAAACTTTGTTCATTATTCACTGCAGTGCAATTATTATTCACTGCGGGGAATAATGGATAGCATTATGCTTGAGGAAATACGTACCTACATAATGCATACATTATTTAGTAGTCGTGGATAAAATAAATTTATATTAACTTTAATTATATTATATATAATACAGTGCGCGCCACCCGACTAGGAACACGGGACGGGAAATGAACGGGCAGCCGCACTCGATCGAGTGTCCTCTTTACGCGTGAGAATCGGATTGAACGCACAACGGTACAAAGGACGAGGCTCGACCGAGGTGCGTTTGCCCATTCATTTCCAAGGCTTGATTAGAGTTTACCAGCCTTGATTCATTTCGAGATCCCATGTTCCTAGTCGGCTGGCGCGCACTGTATATGTACAGGATGATTTCACTTTAAATGCAGAAACTGCAGGAATAGATTCATTACCAAAAAACAAGTAGAGTTTGGTCTATAAACTTTTTCCTGGGGAACGCGCTTTTTTTTAAATTAAACGGTATTTTACGTTGTTATTATTTTCTTCCTATTAGTAATATAGTAGATATACTTAGATTATTTTTTAATGTAACAGGTATGTACTTGGATTTTTCCTTTCACTTCTTTTTTGTACTGAAACACAAATATTTTATTACATCCTATAATTGAGAAAGTTGTTATCTGTTTAGATTACCAATGTATACATAAAAGTCATGTCTTTACATGCAGAAAGTGTAATTTAGTTTATTTTTTATATATTTTCTTAATTTTTATATTTTACTTCTATTTTTTATTTTGAATTCTAAAAATCAGCACTTAAAGAGTCTGAAAAAGTTTACTTTAAATATGCACCAGTTACACCGATAGACGTTGAACAGTCTTTATCAGACCATAAGCGATTATTTAGTTAAACGTGCAAAACAGTTTAAATTGAATTCTTTAGAACAAATTATTAACATATTTTTGCTTTAACTGTTCATAGTTGCCATATAAATTATTTGTGCTAATGTTACACCAACCACTACCATACTCACTTATATCATGTACTAATTATCTGGCTCGTTTAGAACCCTTTAGATTATGTAACTTCGAATGTTACAAAATTATATTTACCCGAAAACGCACATATTTTCATCTAGGTCGATCCTGAATGCTGCTGTTTAAAAATTGATCAATATTATTATAGTGTTACAATTTTAACTTAATATTCAACGTACAGTAATTATTGTGATATTAATTTAATTTTCGCTTCTGCTGTTTTCAGGTGGGTCAATATCCAATCTATATGCTTTCTTAGCGGCAAGACATAAGATGTTCCCAAATTATAAAGAGAAGGGAATTGCCACTATTCAGGGTCAACTGGTGATGTTCACTTCCGATCAAGTAAGTAATTTTAAGCTGTAAAATTACAAGTACTTAATAGAACACAAGATTTTTTTACCACCGATAAGTACCTATCTGTTCCATATATTTTTTGTTTCAATTTTTCGAATCCTTCTATTGGAATATTCGCCAAGTTCCCACGTTTTGAGTTACAATAACTGCCAGTAGATCCACTTACATTTATTTTGAAAACCATCAATGAATAGTATTTGTGCCATGCCCACCACGAATTGTTTCCTAGAATTAAAAATAAATTTTTCACTGAAAGTGTATTGCAATTGCAGTCAACGATTTTATTTTGGGTAGCGCGTTAGTTGTATTGTTATATTGTTGCACGTTAAAATTTATAAACACCAGTGGATATGCTTATGTTACCCCATTCATGGGCTGGAGGAAAGGACTGAATAAAAATAATATTCTTTTTTATCATTAGCGCAGAGCAAAACCATTTTCCACACTACGGCATGAAAACACAGGATCCAATAAAAACCAAATTTCCTACACCGATATTTTCACTTTCAGAGCCACTATTCCGTCAAATCGTGTGCATCAATCTGCGGCCTCGGCACCGACAATTGTGTAATGGTGCCCACAGATGAAAACGGCCGCATGATTCCTTCGGAATTGGAACGTCTGATCATCGAAAGGAAGGGAAAAGGGCATATACCGTTCTTCATTTGTTGCACATCCGGAACTACGGTCCTGGGGGCCTTCGACCCCATCAACGAGATCGCTGATCTCTGCAAGAAATATGGAATGTGGCTACACGTTGATGTGAGTATGGATTAGTATCATATTGCTGATAAAAAATTTAATTTCCTGTGAGATTCTGGCTGAGCGATTGATTTTCTAAACTGTTTCCAGATTAATAGAACATCGAATAATGTCAAACATGTATTTATTTGGTAATACATAGAAAAACCAAAATTTATAAATGTTATTAAATATATTTACAGCGTGTATGCTTACAAGCAAATAAAACCATGTCAAGTCATTAATCGTCATGTTAGTCAGTGCGTATATAAACATTTAATTAAAACTATAATAAGTATCAGATCATCTTAAGCTTTAATTTAAAATTAGTGTTGTTAAAATTGAACATCTGTTTTTAGGCTGCATGGGGTGGAGGACTGCTTTTATCCAAAAAGTACAGGCATCCTCGACTAACCGGCATTGAAAGGTAAGTAAATTATTATTTCTACTTATATTGATGTTCAAAGACACACATTACATAAAACAACACACAAATAATATAACCACAAAGTATAAATTGACTCATCGCTGCGAAGAACTGGTGCTGGATAGTAAACCAATAACTTTTGGCAATATCAAAAAAATACCGCTAAACTATTTTATTTCATTTTCCATTGTGTTATATTTGGACACAATAGCCAAATGAGTAAATGCATCGATACTTACTTACTTGGTTGCGAAGATCGATGGTTCGAATCCATCCTGAAGCAGATTGAAAATTTATTTATGATTTATGGATGACAGTTCAAATAATTGTTAAACATACACTACAAGCAGAATTAACAGGTTTTTTCCACGGCCGGGAGTAGAAATCAGTTTCTATGACATCAAAATTAAAACAGAAATAGTCGATTATTCCCAAGGGAGTATAATGCTCCCAAGGGAGTTTACATTATGGAGAACGGTTTTCATGAAAAAAAAAAAAGATAACATTGAAATTATTTATTGACATTTAAATTAAATGTTACATTCGTACAATTTTCAAAATTAATATTAGAAGGAATATTACTTTCGCTTACATTTACAGTTTTTGTGATTGCGCTAGTGGTGGTACCTACTAAAACCTGATTAGCAATTTTGGTCTTATTTGCAATGGAGTTCTCGACATAACCCTCAGCGACTGTCGTTGATTTCCAACCAGCATGACGCTTTATTGTCGTGATATCCACACCAGCATCTGCCAGTAATGTCGCTGAAGATCTTCGTAAGCAGTGACCAGTATAACATGCAACATCAGGTAATTTTAAATACGAAGCTACTACACTAGGAATTTTTCCCATGGTATTCTTGCCAACTGGCTGCGAACTACATTTTCCTGCTTTGTAGTACAAAAAAAGGCGCTTATGCTTGACGTGGGGAGGACGAAGGGACAGGTATTTTCGAAACAATTCAAGCATATTTCCCACATCGGTAACCACAAAGGTTCGTGGAATCTTTGTCTTAGTGTTTGGAATTTTTACAATCAAGGAAGAGCCTACATCCTCAATATCATCTACAGTTAAATTGACTAGTTCATCAGTTCGACAAGCTCCGGCAATCCCCAGAATTATTCCAACCTATAAAAAATCAAAATAATTAACAATTGAAATACCTAACAACAAAAGTAATCTTACCTTAATCATTAAGAATTCTTTGTCACCTGCACTTG
The DNA here is from genome assembly GCA_963680705.1 of Rhagium mordax. Classification (NCBI taxonomy): domain Eukaryota; kingdom Metazoa; phylum Arthropoda; class Insecta; order Coleoptera; family Cerambycidae; genus Rhagium; species Rhagium mordax. The sequence continues at coordinate 22,852,463 of OY796657.1, read as the reverse complement.
ATAGAAAACGGTCGATTTCTCCCTTTGTCAATATTTTCGATTTTTTCGCTTGATATCCGTCACCGGTTCTTTTCAAAAATGCGATCAGTTTGGGGAATTTGCTTATATCTATGTTGTCGTAAATTATCAAGCATGACTTAACCATAGAATATTGCGCCCATAATGTGGAAGACTTATAATTCTTTGCATTTTCACTGAAGTATGCCAACAAAACATTCTCGCTGTATACTTGAACATTTTTCTCGGCGCACCACTTTTTGAACCGATTGTAGGCTATATCGTATAAAGATCTTGACTTCGTAGGCAGCAAATTGCTTATTGCAATATTTGCAGCCTCCACAATCTCTTCCGACTCACAATTATTCATTGTGCACTAAACAAACTTTAAACTAAACCAAACTAGCACCTTAATTTGACAATTCTTTTTGTTTGTTTATTTTGTAGTTATGACAATAACTCAACGACTACTAAATGAATGCTCAAATCCAAATACAATAATTCTGGTGCTACTTACTTCATGATGACAAAATATGTGTTTTTAAGTTAATGAGACCGTGGAAAAAATAGTATATACCATTCGGGAGAGATGCTATTTTGTACTCGGCGCATTGTAGCCCTCGGGCTTCGCCCTCGGGCTTCAAATTGCACCTCTGCCAAAATAACGCATTTCTCTCCCTTACAGTATAATGTACTATTATTTAATTCACAAACTAAAAGGTTGGAAGTCAATACTAAATTTGTTAAAATTACTCTGCTTAATCTAAAGTATCGTCAGTTGCAAGAGCAGCTATCGGTTTCAATTTAATAATTTTTCCAAATTAATAAATTAAAATCCAAAGTTGTTATGCAACTGCTGCAGCAGCTCGAATTACCAAACAATCAACAAATACTTTAAATAGTGAAATAGTATCCGTATAGAGAATTCTAGCCTTATATGCTATAAAAACTTCTACCCTTTGAACAGTTCGCTGAAAGAAGTACTGCAACTGAATTCTATATTTTATGGAGGACCTAGCGTCGCCCTCAAGACGTAGGGACCTAACTGACAAAATTGCAAATTTGGGTCAAGTCCTGTGAAGTGTATGTTTCCTCATGGTTTATGTTAGGGCTTATTTAATTAACCTCAAAAATAATAGAGAACGAAGAGGTGTATAGTATTTATGCCTTTGGTAGAAAATTATTTTGAGAAAGCTAATTTTTCGAAAAGGCTTAACCACTTCTCTTGCGCCTTTATTTAGAACATTGTGCAGAAAACAACATTGAGAATGCGACGAAAGCGTGTTTCTCTTTATATATTACAATTTTAAAAAGCATGCAGCTATCATTTGATAGAATCAGGGATCAGTGTAGGCTTTGCACGTCATATTTGCAGGGATCCGATGAAATAAAGGCAAATTTAAACGACCAGTATCAGAAACAAAAAATAAAAAAAGAGACAGAGATTTAAAACATGTTTACAAAATAAAAACCAAACAGCATAATACTTAATACTTCTATGATTTGTGCTTCATTTGACCTGCAGTAGGTTAGGTACCTATTTCAAATAATAACAAAATTTTCTACAAACAAAGACTTAAGACTTGGCGTATTTAACTTTACAATTTATAATATTCGTTCGAGAGACTGCTTTTAATTTGGAGTGAAGGGAATGATAAAAAAGGTTCCTGTGAAACAGCGACTGCATTGTGTAATTTTTTTTTAACCACGATAATTAAGAAAGCATACCTTTTCGCAGAAGGTTGTGGGGGCCAACATCCACACTTTTGTATGTAATGAACAATTGCAAAACTTAGAGGGGATTTGTCTCAGATTCTTTATCCCTTCCCACGGTCAAAACGAAGGAAGACTCCACATAGTGCTCTTTCATATGCTCTAGAAAAAATTGAGGATGTAATGGTTCCCACCCAACTAATTCCAATATTTCATCTGGCAAGAAGGCAGAAGCCGTAAGAGTTTTTCCCAAAAACTGTAAAGAAGTGAATCAATAAAAATTTATTTTAACGGCCACCTAGAAAATCAGTACAGGTTAATAAGTTTAAAAAGGCAAACATCGTCAGTTTTGTATGAAGACATACCCAAATTTTAAAGTAAGCCACCTCTCATTACCCTTCTGAGGCTCTATAATGATCCAACGCCAATAATGTAAAGCAAGAGGAACTTCTTTCGCTCATTTCCTCATTGAGTAATACAGTTTTGTTTGTATATGACACATAATTTAATAAACATAAGTATTACTTATTTACTTTATAATACAGTAACTTGGTGCCAAAAAGTACCCAAACTTCGACTTAATCTTATAGCTGCTTTGATTTTTTTTTTCGGATTCTTATACTTTAAGGTCTCAACTTCAAATAAAAATTTTCGAAATCGAGATTGCACCCCTAATATGGCCGATATAATAGGGGTATAATGGAAAATCATATTTTGTCTGTTTTGAGCAAGTAGGACTTTTTCTTTGCATATTGCTTTTACCCATAAGCCATAAGAGGGTAAAAACCACCCCTAAAATCAAAAAATCAATAATTAACGAAGTACTGAGAATAAATTATTGAAACTTATAATATTTACGTATGTTTTTGGAGTCGCTGATCACGAATAAAAATTTTATGTTGCGCCCTCAATATGGTTGATATAAAAGGGGTAAAATGGATGAATTAATCACTTTTTTTAATTTTGAGAAATTAGTACTTTCTTAGCAGATTGTTACATTTTGAGACATGAAACTCATCCCCTAATAAGAAAAATAATTGATCTTACCCCTAAGAGGATGAAAACCACCCCTAAAGTTAAAAATCAATAATTAACGAAGTTCTGAGATTAAATTAGCGCCAAACGAGCAATATCGTAATTTGCTAAAATGAGGCGCGTTTCTTATTTCGGTCATATCTCCTTTGCAATTAACGCTAAAAATCATCCAAAAAAAGTATTTTGAAGGTCTTTTAATCTTCATTAAGGTCTGGCAGGCCTAAACACTACAAAGGTTGGCAGTTTTTCTAAATTCATCTTAAATGCGTCAATTTAAAAAAAAATGAAACGTTAAGAGTTAACTTCAAAGTTCAAACACTTCTATCTCTTAAGCTATCATCTTTATCACAAAATAAAAATAATAGCATTTTCCTTAGTTTACTGCCATCAATTTTTATTTCTGGTAACATTCAGCTAAGATTCTTCTCTGCTAAGTTATTTAACCGCATAGCCAAAAAAATTCATTACCTCAAAAATTTTAAAAATATATTAAGTGTAAAATCTTTTAGATAATAGTCACGGTAAAAAAATGTAAGCGTATACATAATATTAATGACTAACAAAGAACACAATTTGGAATTTTTTTCAATTCGGAATTTACTGAAATAAAAAAACGGACACTTTTTTGTAAAAAATAGAAATTTTGCCTTTATTTTCCTTGTATCATTTTTGATTTAGCGTACCAAAATTTGCCAAAAGATAATTTTAATCTCCTGTAATAAGCTTCAATTTGATTCAAGGTACATGTCAAAAGGTTTTTTAAACCAAAGTTATGACTGTTTGAAGCGCGTGACCTTTTCAGGGCTACGTTCAACTGTATCTCGGAAACGATGAGCCTAAACACATTTTTATGTCATGGATTATTTTTGTTATTTCATTAGTTAACTTCTTTATTAGACACAGACAACAAACATTTTCGAAAATGTGATCCTCTTTGAGTCATTTGCTGAAAACTTTTGAAAAATCAGTGTTTTCTGCTTAAAAATCAACGTTTTCAACCCCTAGAATTCAGCGGGTATTAAAGCAAAAATAACGTTTTAGGTTTTTTTGGGGGTAGAATTAGACGATCTACACGTTCCAATAGTCACTTTTTTTCTTTTTTCGAGTTGGGGTGAAACTCATCCCTAACGAAAAAGCACCATTACTCCTTTTTAATATTTGTTATTTGACCCATTTTGAATCAAACTATCCAAAAATATTTAACTTTAAAACAGCTTTAGTTCGAAGTGAGATCACCAAGTGACTACTATATTATATTTTTTTATTTTGCAAAATAATCAGAAAAACTTTAAAGCTGACACATTAATTTACAATGGTCTTATCTAATATCTTCATTTTCTTAAATCACAAAAGGGCATATCTGCAATGAAAAAATGTAAATGCGATTCTTCTGATTCCTTTAGTATTACAATAATATTAATGTCAAATGTCGGTATTTTATTTATAGAAAAAAATATATACTTAGAAAGAAAATTTTGGTATTTCAGTTCTACGATAATATATTAAAAAAAAATTAATACGCTCCGCTGAAAATGTTGACAATATTCAATTAAGCTCCTATATCTCGACAACGACACGATATACATATATACACGTTGCAACATTTTTGAGTACGGTAAAAAAGCGAGGCGTGCATATTGAAATTGTTTCACTGTTCAGCTGAGGTTCGGCCTCCTCAGTCACTTTCGCATGAAAATTATTATGTACTTTGATTGTTCGTTGGTAAACGAAGGAAGAAATAAAATACATTCTAATTTAATAGGTACAAAAAACAAATCAGTATTCCAATATTCCAGTAAAATAAAAAATAATAAGAAATTCTAATAAATTTACTGAAATGAACGAATAAAGACAAAATTTCCTGTTTTCCAACACTTTTCGATTGCAGCCAGCGGGTGCGCCTTAATAAAGCGATGAAGTGGAACGAGTATACCAACTTGAAGTTTAAATAAATTTGTTAACATTAATCATACTAAAATGCTGCCCAGTATATATTCTCCCAAAAATGTAAGAACAATATAATATCAATCAGGTTATACAAAAAATTTGTCTATATCTATTTTCCTATTTTCAACAGATTTTCAGTCAACAATAAAAAAAAATCATTTACATTCATTTCATAACGGGCACGTTGTCAACAAAAGATATTAGTGGAGGGAAATTAGTCGAAATAATTGATGAAAAGTGATGTAATCGGGAAGTTGCATTGTTTTCTTTGGTTTCTTTTTATACATGCAAATAAGTCGAAAACTGAAAAATTAGCAAAATCGGGCTGGGGCTTCGCTAGGAAAGCGCATAAAAGTGCATTTTTGATGCTTTTCGAGTGCATCGCTACACTATTTTTTAATATCTCCGGTTCTATTGGTCGTAGAAAAATTGAAAAAAAAAAAAAACTTGTAAATGAATAGCCTATCAAACTGTTGGGGTATAATTGCATTAAAAGTACATCCTAACCTCAAAAAATCCAAGTTGCTCAGTTTACTTTTTTCTTACTAATAATGCAATAAGTGGGGTAAAAATCTTCTGATCTTTACGAAAATTGGAGAAAATATGTATTTTTATGCTATAAATACATGATTAAATTTAAAAAATATATGTATATATATTTTTACGGTCACAAATGAACATTTTCGAAAAAAATTAAAACGCTTGCCATTTAATGCAAAATGGTCGTAGGGTAAACTTTTTTTTAAAAAAAGTAGGTCTTTTTATGTACTTTTTTGAACATATACCAGAATCTGTTTATCAAGCTAAAATGTCGTTTTTTTTTAATAAAAAAAAAATTAATTTCACTTTTTCGACAATTTTTCATATTTTTTATGCTAGATTTTCATATAAGTTTTGTACAAAACAAAATTCAATTCATTAAAAGAGCTTTAGTAAGGTGTATTATTATATTTACCTACTTTTTTTTACTCTACATACATATAATATACAAAGTACATATAGGTATATTATAAGCTTTAGTATTTGGTCTTTGTTTTTTTACCATAATTTGAGTCATTTAAATCACTATTTTCACGTGCATCATACATTCGGATCATAATTACCTTCTTCTATTTCATAAAGTGGTTCGCATATGCTAGAATCCAAAATTTGCGTATACGATTCACTTGAAACAGTTTCTTGTATCGTTTGTGGCAAACAGGTATAAGCAGGCACAGTATTCAAATTTTTTCATGAAGTAAAATCTTCTTAATGTAAATTTTTGGAATATGCAAGTAAATAGTTAATCATTATTTAATAAAATAAAAAAAATAGTATATTGTTTTATTAGGAGTAAAACTGATAATTTTGTGACAAGTCTGTAGGTTGGCCGGACGAACCCAGTCACAATATTTACGAATAAAACATGCTAATTTTTCTTCAAATGTCGATTAGCAATAACAAATATAGATAAAAAAATCTCGAATTTCATCACCAAATGTATAGAGCGCTATTTATAACATACTTAATGTTACATATATATGAAATATTTCAGTTTAATATTACAAATTATATTTGTATAACATTTTGCCCTTAGACATTTATCCTTTTCAAATAATTATTTTAACTGTCACATAATCTTCGTAATTCAATTGAATTTCGTTTTATACAAAACTTATATGAAAATCTGGTTTAAAAGATATGAGAAAATGTCAAAAAAGTAAAATTTTTTTTTTTAATAAAAAAATACGACATTTTAACTTGATAACCAGATTCTGGTATATGTTCACTAGAAAGTACACATAAAAAGACCTACTCTTAAAAAAAGTTTACCCTACGACCATTTTGCATTAAATGGCAAATGTTTTTTTCGAAAATGTTCAATCGTGACCGTAAAAATATGTATATATATATTTTTTAATTTAATCACGTATGTATTCAGTATTCACAACATGAAAATACATATTTTCTCCAATTTTCGTCAACATCAGAAGATTTTTACACCACTTATTGCATTATTAGTAAAAAAAAATAAACTGAGAAACTTGAATTTTTTGAGGTTAGAATGCATTTTTAATGTAACTACGAGTATGCCCCAACAGCTATTCATTTAAGAGTATTTTGGTTTTTATTAATTTTTCTACGACCAATAGAACCGAAGATATTTAAAAAATAGTGTAGCGATGTACTCGAAATACATAAAAAATACACTTTTATGCTCTTTTCTCGCGAAGCCCTAACATTTTGCTAATTATTTCGGCTTTTGACTCATTTGCATGTATAAAACAAAAAATTCAACTTCCCGATTACATCACTTTTAAAACTCTAATTTCCCTCCACTCTATTGTGAAAATTACGAGTAAACAGTATTCAATTTCCAGCTTTCGTAGCTTGAAATGTATATTTTCCAAACAGAATCCTTTTTTGTATATTCTGACGCATTTGAATGACTATGAAAAAAATTGAACTTGTAATAGCCCATTTTTCGCATTTCACTTTTATTTCCTTTTATTTCATTGATTACCTACAAAAACTATTTGGTTTTAATTTTGAGGGCGTCGAGCCCTCTATAAAATCAATAATCCGATCAGGGTTCCCCGCTCATAAAGCCTCTGATAAGCCCTAAAGTGTGCATCAATTTGCATCAAAACTACTTATGGGTTTTAAAAACACTTCTACTCTCTATCAAAGTGCCGAAAGCACTCAGGGGTGAAACATTCTCGATTGACTTAAACTCATCCATTATAAAAGTGTCGACGGCTTATAAGGGTCAATAAATACCACCTGATAAATCGCAAATTATTTACTAAATACAGGTAGCATACAGAAATATAAATAATAGGGGTGTTATGGTATATTCTATACCGTGTTATGGCAGTTATATTAGTATGTATATTATTGCTCTTGTATCTTTCTTAGCATACACTTATATTAAATAGAAACTTGATGCATAAAGCGCCCTGGGGTATATAGGTACTATCGCGGCCGAAAAAAAGTAATCGATTTTTTATCAAGTAGTATGTTTTTTCGAAAAATTTTCCTTTGTAAATGGGAGTGTTTACATCAGTTATGTCAATTAAATTATTTTGACAAGAAATCATTGGTGGGGTCGTATTTATTTAAAAAAAACTAATAAGAAATAAGTTGTTAATATTTTTTAATTATAAGAAAACAATTAAATAGTATGGTTTTGAGAGAAGCAGAAAAAAGCTACAGCATCACCAGACTTGGAGGAGGGTGGTCTTAACAACGCATGGCAAGTCAAATTAATTGCAGCAAAGGCACAATTCAAAAACTAAACAAAAAGACAGACCTTCCGCTATTATGTGTTTTGTACAAATATTCTTCATCAAACTTATGACCCCTGGGACGGGAAACTCGCAGTTGACCAATGTAGCAGGACTGAAATATCTTTTCGTCGGAAAAGACCACTCTCTCCCAGTAACGATCTTATTCATTAATAAAAGTATTTGCAAACTGCATTCTTGCCTCTTTATTATCATCTGTTAGTCGGTGCTTTTTAGCACTGGCGCAGTTAAATAGACCTTGCTCTCGCAACCGTTTTCTTGCTGTCCTAACAGACGCTGGGAAGTTGGTTTGCTCTTTGGCTTGAATAGAATTAGAAAATGGGTTTAAATTCACATAGTTAACCAAGGTATTGTCGTTTTCTAGAGAACTCTTTCTTGGCCGCCCAGAACCCACTGCCCTGCTCAGATCATGAGTTTCTTTCCACTTTTTGTTTAGTTTTTGAATCGTGCTTTTGCTGCAATTAATTTCACTTGCTATGCGTTGTTGAGACCACCCTTCTCCAAGTTTGGCGATGATGTAGCCTTTTTCTTCTTCACTCAAAACATGATAAGCCGGCATGATTTTTTTTTTTTTTTTCCTTATAGGTTGCGGTCTTTTGGCCCGCTGTACTGAAGCTGAAGCTTATTGTACCCCCATAGTCTCCCTATTCCATGAGACCCGTTCCTCCCACGAAGGCGAGTATGCGGTCGATGGGAGCATTAGCTATCTCTTCCGGTGTCACTGATGGTTCACCGAAGTGTGCAATATTTGCTGTCTTCTGCTCAGCTTCAGCAATTCGTTAGTCTTTGATTTGGATGGGTCACCTAAGAATATGCGTGATTGTCTCATTCCTGGTGCCTCTCTCCAATGCAAGTTGTGTTTCTGTCTTAAAAGTTCCTTTACTGCGCCTTTTGCGGTGCTATATGCGATCCCGCATGTCGGCTCGGGTCCTATCAAGGCTTTCTTTGCTCCTTCTTTGGCCAGCCTGTCAGCTTTCTCATTACCTGAATTTCCCTGGTGTCCTCGCGTCCATTCCAATTGCACATTGTTGTGTTCTGCTAGTTTCGCCAGGGGCTTCAGGCAATTTCTTACTGTTTTGGAACGTATTTCTACTGCCTCCAGAGCTCTAAGAGCTGCCTGACTGTCAGTGATGATACGGATTCTTCTGTTAATGTAAGTCATCCGTACCATTTCTTGTGCACAAGCCTCTATGGCTGTTATTTCTGCTTGGAACACGGTTGCAGTGCTGCCCAGGTTCAGACTGAAGTATGTCCCTGGTTGGTCTCCAGCAATTCCTGCTCCGGTACTACTTGACGTTTTTGATCCGTCCGTATACCATATGGTATCATTTGGGTGACTTCGCATCTGCCTTTTACCCTCATCTTCCCTATCAGGTATAATCACCCTGAAGGTTTTTGTGAAGTTATAAGTAGTGCTGATTCTGTCAGACTGCATTTCAAGTAGTCGGTTATTTCCCAGTTGTTGGGCTATTTCTGTATGATATCCTTTTCTTGGAAAGGTCTCATACCCGTTGTTTCTTAGCCTGTAAGTCGCTATCAATGCCTCATTCTCCACCACTAGATTTAATGGAGGTAGGCATAGCAGTGCTTCCATAGCTGCGGTAGGCGTTGTTGTCATGGCCCCCGTTATCCCTAGGCACGCAAGTCTTTGTACCTTGTTTAGTTTCCTCAACGACTCTCCTTTTCCAGCTTTGTGCCACCAGATCAGGGAGGCGTAGGTTATTATTGGTATCGCAACCCTTTGGTACAGCCAATGTACCATTCGTGGTTGTAGTCCCCAGTTTTTGCCCACCATTCGTCTGCAAGCCCATAGGGCCCGCGTGGCTTTGGTGGTCACTTTCCCTATATGAGCTTTGAAGTTCAGTTTGGTGTCTAGAGTTAGTCCCAAATACTTGGCTTCACCGCTCATTTGTAATTCTTTTCCCCGAAGAAATAGTTTCTTCAGGTTTTGAATTTTTCTTTTCCTTGTAAAAGCTACCACTGTGGTCTTTCCTGGATTGACGGATAGACCTTCCTGGGTGCACCATTTATCTACCGTTTTGAGGGCTCTTTGCATCATTTCTGATGTGACGCCCTCAAATTTTCCTGTTGCCAGGATGGTGATGTCATCTGCATATCCCTGCGCATATATTCCTTGCTGTTCTAAGTGTTCTAGGAGTTCATCAACAACCAGACACCACAACAGGGGTGATAGGACACCCCCCTGCGGACAGCCCCTGGTTGCCGACACCTCCTCTGTCGTGGAGCCCAGCATTGTTTGTATTTTCCTAGTTTTGAGTGCTGAGTCAATCCATCTTGTTATCGACTGCTTGACCCCGCGTCTCTTCACTGCTCTGCTTATAGAGTCGTATGAGGTGTTATCGAAAGCCCCCTCAATGTCCAGAAAGGTTCCTATAGCCGTTTCCCGGCTATCCAGTGACCTTTCTATTCTGTGAGTAAGCTCATGTATGGCTAGCTCACATGATTTTCCTGTCTGGTAGGCATATTGGTTTCGATGTAAAGGTTTTGAGTTCATAACATCGTCCCTAATATGCCTATCCACCAGCTTCTCCATGGTTTTCAGGAGAAAGGATGTTAGGCTGATAGGTCGGAATGATTTGGCCTGGGCGTAGGTCTCGCGCCCTGGTTTTGGTATGAATACCACCTTTACCATCCGCCAGCTGGTTGGCACATATCCTAGCCGGCATGATTAAGTAATACAAAATTTATTTTTGCTTAATATGACAATGACGTTGACACTAATAAAAAAATATTGGGATTGATGCGACACTGAATAGAACCATAGTTACAACGGGAAAATCAGTCGATTACTTTTTTTCGGCCGCGATAGTACATATAAATAATTTTAGTTTTTGTTATTACTTGAGCAGACTCTCTTTAAATATTTTGTTTACATAGGACAGCATACAATAGGATTCTATGTGATAACTGCTATTAATTTTGTCACTTGGTACACAAAAAAAGTACGAATTACGTACTGTGTGTACTTTCCAGCATTTGACAGTTTTTTTCCCGGTCTCTCACACAAATACCAAAGCTTGTGCTACACCGATGAAGAGCAACAACATGCATCCGTAGCTGCATCATGTTTCTCTTTTTGGGTTTATAGCGCCCATTCCTGTTTTTGTTATTATTAAATAATAACTGCGAACCATTTTATTGTTTGTAATTTCTTTCGCATCTGTACATGGCTTCTAGAACTGCCTAATTTGCAGCCGGGAATAGACTTGCCACGGACGTCACTTTTCTTTCGACAACTATGTTCAAGAAGGAAATCAAAATGACTAATGTTTGTTTTATACCATGGCTATTTATTCTGAATTATTATCCCATTTGCCCAAACACCCATAAGCTTTAAAATTCTTAGAAATTGTATGTACGGTACTTACGTAAGTAAACGATCCATTTGCTCTTTAATCCCGTAATAATTAAATTTTATTACAGCTGTTTGAAGCCCTCGCTATATTTATGGCCACTGCTAATAGTAGGCAGATAGTCACTTTATTATAACTATGAACAGATTTTATGCAGTATGTTCTTGCTATTGTATTGTTATTGGAAACACTAATTACAAACTTTGGATCAATCCTCGTGAGGGAGCTTTTTGAAAATAACAACAGAACAATCGACGCGACGAAACGTACAGAGAATCTCACAGATTAGTGTAAACATAATTGATTTTGACAAGTTCAAATGAAGTATCAGTTAATATCGTACAAGAATTATCAAAAATTATTATATTTTTCTCATCTAAGTCGTTTATATTTTAATAATTTCCATATTTTTAGTAATTTTATCTTTAAAAAAACTTTTATTGGAGATGGCTAGAACTTTTAAGTGATGGTAAATGGATGGAAATATTCAAGAATCTGGTAATAAATCCCAAATAAAAAGAGAAAGAAAATATTTGACACTATCTTGTATTTCATCGTTACGTCTCTAGACCAAAATCCTGGATTCGCCATTGTCTTTCATTCTTATTGGTTTTCTGCACCATTTTTGTGCAAGTATCTCTTCCAAATCCTAGGATTAACTCGAACTCGTATTTTGCTTCAGTTTCAAACCTACTTATGAAGAGACCGGTAATGAAAAAGAATAAAGAGTTACCCGGTTCTTTCATATTGCTCGAAGTTCGAAGAAAAATTCTGTTTTATGCAAAGTTTTGTGAGGTTAATAATATATATTTTACTACTTCTTCACTTAGTTGTTTAATTCCAGTAAACTCGAGGGACAGACCAAGGTGGTTAATAAATACACTTGGAAATAATGAGCTATTAAAGGCGATACAAATTTCACCCTCTTTATATTTTTGAATAATAAATGAAATCATTAAAATTAATATCCAAAAAACTGGGCTGTAAACTTTCGACCTCCTTAGTTAATCATTTTGAAGAAGTGGCAAGTCTAGCATCCAGTAGATGATGCAATAAGATGCACCGACTTTCCTGGCTTATACCTAAATCTTTGGTAGATAATACAATTTAGGTATAAAAGCTATGGATAGCATAATGGGAATATTACACAATTTTAGTATAAGTATTCCTCATGAGAATTTGTGTGTGTTTCGTGGATTTCGACGTTCTTTTGTTTCTACTATAAATAATATTTAATTTCTGCAAGCTTCCCTAACGAACTCTTTGAATGAATCAGGCATATATTGAATTGAACTTAGCACTTGCTACGATGTCAAAATGCCATCTGAGGCAGTCATAGCAAAATTTGAGCCCTTGGTAAGAAAATTAAGTTCTTCTTTATCAAAAGATAGCGTGGAACGATTTTCAACAATGTTAACAACTTTTAGATGAATATTTTTTTTGGTAAGTAATTAATCTTTTTAATTTATTATTTTGTGAAAATATTTTTTTAATGAATTTAGCGTTAATTGATAACTAGTATATTCCTCTGAAAATCATATTCCGAATCATGAGTACGCTCTTAGGTTAGTTTTCTCGTCCCGAATGATGCCCACTTGTTTTCCAAAATATATGCGTCGAATGCACTTTTTTGATGTCTGCGGAAATTAGGCAGTGCTAAAACTTGTATTAATAATATTTACAAAAACTTTCATTTCATTAATTTTTCATAAGTAATTTTATTAATTCGTAAAAGCACTTGAACATTAATTTGGTGAGCAAAAAATGATGTAATAAAAGTTTGGAATCACATCTGACAGCTTTGAGTTAGCAGTTTGGGTAGACCACTAATGGTAGCGTTTTTATTAAAACACAAGTGCTCAAAAGCACTTATAGAGGTCGAGTTGTGATTAATGAAAGAGTAGGTAATTAATAAGACCCTGTCAAAATCATGATTGAACTTTAAAGTGGGGCAATTCTAAGCTCTGTGAATAATGTGCAATTATCACTTTAATACTACACTGTTGAGTGTAGAATTGTAATTCACAAGGGAAGTATAGTGAGGATTTTAAAGTTTAAATATATATTTTTTGTCAAAATAGCAGCAAAGTGAATAACTGCTCTAAATATTATTTTCTGTATCTTTACAGTGCATCATTATTGTATATAAACACTCATAACAGCTTATCACTGCTGCTACTATAACTATGACCTTTGTCATACTAAATTCAAGTTGGTGAAAATAGAAAAAATTGAAAAAAGCGGAATTACAAATTTTATATTTATAAACATCTAAATTTTAGATATCTGCGTTTGTCTGTCGCTATGGCTTGAGAATCTTACCAAATATTTTGGTGAAATATTTGATTTTCATATATAAATTAATTCATAAGTAGCTTTCTCACTTTTTTGGGTCATAACTTTCTAATTCTTTGACAATAGGTATATCGATTACAAGAGAAAGTTATGACCAAAAGTAGTAAATATTTCTTCATACCTACGCAATTTGAAAATGATGGGCAAATGGCTAGGATTTTGATATTCTATGTTTCATTAACGATATTGATTGTGTGTGGTTTATCTGTATTGTCTCTATATCTTGTTCATATTGATTCATAGTTCCCTACTTTACTTCAGTGGACCAAAGGAATCTAGTCTAGTATTTCCGAGAGTATTTCCAAAAAAGTCAAAAGATCATACTGTCGCGTTGGTTGTATTACGATTGGAATCATTGACAACTAAATCGCAATAGTTAACTAACAATGATTTAAATTATTTTGATTTTTGTACTTTTGCACATGAAATATTAATTATTTCTATACCAATATGATTCATAACTTCACGGTCATCATAAATTAACAATTTTGTATAAGGAGTTAAATCCAAAATGATTGGTTTTTCGTACGGAGGCTAAGTAGAGCATACATAATAAAAGCCATCTAAATGAATGAAATTATTAATCAGTCAGTCGTCAGTGTCAGGGTGTCAGTTCTTGTATTTCACCCATGGCTTACAAATATTTTATATCTATTAGTACGCATGGGTAAATGCGCTGATACGTACTTACTCGGTTGCAAAGATCGATGGTTCGAATCCATCCTGGGGCAAATTAAAAATTTATTTCTGATTTGCTCTCTTTCCTAACACAAAATCGTAGGATTGTCCGGGGTTACTTGAGAGGAGGTTAAGAAAAAATTTTTTTTAAGTTTCTGGCTTAAAGCACTGTTTTACAGTTTTAGAATCTAACCGGTAAGTAGGGAATAAATTGTTTCAGTATCTGCTTTTCAATAAAATTTAGACAAATTCTACTTATGAATATCCTCGTGGTGGACGATTAAACAGTCACTGGCATTTATAGCGGTCCTCTAACGAAATCTGCGGGTTTGGATGTTACAAGAATTAATTCAATCTAACATTAAATTACTATGGGGAACTAATAATAACAATAATTTGGGAATAAGCTAAGACATTTTTTAATTTTTCAATAAACTTTGAAAAAATATATATGCATATACTTAACATAAGTATTGAAATTGATAAGCAGATATGGAGCTTTTACAGCAGTTTATTCAAACGTAAAAAATTTTGCTTGAAAAAAAGTGACAAATTATTATTACAATTAGTACCTACAGTTTAAATTATAATAAATAAATTAACATCTCATTTTATCTCCAACAACGATGTGCAATGTGCATTACTATTATCTACTTATTACTTATTACTTTTCAAATTCTACTATAATTATATTTTTATTCTTTATACCACTATAATTAAATGAAACTGTAACTGTAAAGCACAAAGACTTCCTCCGGCAAATAAAACGGAGACCTAAAAAGCAAAAGCTTGTCTGGATTTTGCCTTGAATGTAATCCTTGATTACATGAGAGTTTCGCAGCTGATGTTTCTCAAATACTGACACAAGATTATCCGATCAGAACTTTCTCTTAACTAATTGCACTTTATGCACTGGGACAAGGGATTTTAAACAAGAAGTGCAGTTTCGGTTATTTATATAAGTTTATCAAATGATTTTATTTTACTTTCGACAATTACTTATCTTTCAATACATAGAAACCATCTACCAGTTGGACAGTAGAGAACAACTAGAACCGTCTAGTAGGCAAAATTTACTCTTATGTAGCTATACGCGGTTCTATGAAAAATCCAGTTTTATTCGCGTTTAACGGCTAATCCTACTTTCAATGTATACAATGTTAGATCATAAAAATATTTTTTTTCAGAGCTGACTCAGTCACATGGAATCCACATAAACTCATGGGAGCTTTGTTGCAGTGTTCCACGATTCATTTCAAGGAAGATGTAAGTGAAGTTTCTGCTTTTGTCTGATCTTAACTGAAATTCTATAATAGACGCGATTCATATTTAAAATATTATCACATAGAAAATGTCTTAAAATAAGAAGCCATCCAATACCTTAAAAAGGTACTCTGCTAATGTCGTGACAATAATGCTCGAATGCTTGTAGATTTTATGATTTGAATGACGTATTATTATGTACTAGTAGGATGATTTTTATGTTTCAGGGACTTTTGATGAGCTGTAATCAAATGTCCGCTGATTATCTCTTCATGCAGGATAAACTGTATGACATTAGATACGACACTGGCGACAAAGTAATTCAGTGTGGACGTCACAATGATATTTTCAAATTGTGGCTGCAATGGAGAGCAAAGGTTGGTATTAGTTTAAAAAAAAAAAGTATAAGAATAAGAAATTAAAACATCAAAAGAAAAATGCTAAATGGTTCACTGAATAATTTTTCACATATTAACGTAATTTAATTAGAACGAATAGGGTGCAACAGTTTTCTTTTCTAGTTGACCATTATAAAAAATAGGTTCCTCTGTAAAATAGAGGCAGAGTATTTTTTAACAATAATTTTGTTGGAAATTGAGTTTAAGAATGCTGTAAATTCAACACATTAATAATTTTTTAAATAAATTATTTTATACATCGTTTATACTACAGTATTTTAAAGACAAAAAAATGGTGGAAATAACACTACCTATATTTCCTTATAAGAAAAATTGGTACACAGCAAGTAAATAATGATTATGTCCAAAACAGCTAATTTTATGAACAAATTAAATTCACAAAATATTTTTGTTCATGGAAAAGTTAAGAAAATTTCTTCGTTACCGCCGCTCCCATCGCCCTCATTTTTATTGGTCATTTTTACATAACATTGAAGTTGAAAGATAGAGAGATACCTACCAAATTTCATCAAAATTTCTCGATTTATCTCGATAGACGAAGAAGAGAGAAATCTATAGGCTAGGCATATTTTTTAAAAAAGGTTTTTTGTACTGATAAGTTATTAAATTGATAATTCCATCGAAATTCTTTTTCAATTTTTTTTCCTCACTTCTACTACTTCCACTTCCTGATTTGTTGACCGACATTCCTCAAACGCTTATCCTGAATTATCAAAATATTTCAAAAGCTTCTCGTATCATTGCATAAAGGAATGTCATTCTTTACTCAATGGTATCCAGTTATACAGGTCTACTAATATAGGTACCTACAATTTTCCTTAAAGGGATAAAATGTTTGGTAAACTTTTTTGCCTATTTTGAAATGTTTGATTTACTAAAAGAACATATACGTATTGTAGGTACCTCAAAGCCGAAGTCATGCGTATTCCAAGAGATTCGTTGTTCACCTAGTAGTACATACCTACCCGGTGTAAACGAATAGTAGACCACTCCTGTAACTTCCTAGTTTTTAAAGATATCGTTTTTAAAGATATAAAATTTTGTATGGTGAAATTAGGTAAGATTTCCAACTTTTTGAGATTTATCCGCCATATTTGCCACTTCCGGTTTCATCGAAAATGGCCCTGTATGTTTTTACATTTTTGAAATAAAGTTCACATTTTGGATACATTTAAGCTATTTTGAACAATTTATACAGGGTTGCACGAAAAATAATTCGAATTTTCGTTGTCAATCTAGATGGCTGCGAATATGTTAAAATTATTTTTGTTCCAAAGTAATTCATATTAAAAATATGAAAACGTCAATATGTCCAATAATAAATCATACAGGGTGCTCTAAACTCATTAAAATCGCATTTTTCAAAATAGCTCTTTTATTTTAAATATTATATGGGCCACCCGGATATTCAGAAGTAATGTGTGTAGTCGTTACCGGCAGGATTGGCAATTTTTCTTAAAAAATTTATGATTTATATCATAAAATATTAACACAAATATACAGGGTTGATCAAAATTTAATTGAAGTTAGATATAAAATGGTCAAATTATTAGAATATTTAAAAATATAAGGGTGTCCCATTTCGAAAAATATAAGTTTCATCTACATATAACTTTTTTGTTTGACTTTCAATTTCTTCAAATTTCGAAATGATCTTAAATAGTTATTGAAATAATTTTTTATATAAGCCAAAATTAACTCCAAAAGAGTGGACATCTTATCAGAATCACCGTGTACATGTGTTCTAGAATCCTCATTTTCGAAATACGAGGCATTAAAACTGCTTTCATCAGTTTCATCTTAAAAGTGTGAAGTTTTTTATCGTGCCATGGACGCTGGAACTCGCAAATAAAAATTAATGTAACCAGTGACAATCTAAAAACTTCGTCGCTTCTGATTTTTTTGCGACTTTGAATGTTTTTAAATTATTTATTTAATTCTGAGACTTTAAAAACTATATTTTTTTTTGATGAAGCACTATTTTCGAGATAATTGATAAAATTTTAAATTCGTGTACTAAACAATTGCTATAAAAAAAATCGTATTTTTCGGAAAATATTTTGAATATAAATACCTATATAAATACTTTAAAACAACGCGTTTTATGAAACGTGTTTATTCGAAAAAGCGAAGAATCACCATAATAATATCTATTTTTTCTCGAAATTTATTTTAATCACAAGACTAGAAAATAATTAGCATAAGATTTTATAAAAATGTAGGATAGGAGGATAGCATCTTGTTTGTTTGGTGATATAAGTATCCAAGGGCGTCGCTTCCAAAATTTCCAGGGGGGGGGGGGGCAGACAAAATTTTTTTAGAAATATCTTAGTGCTTTTATTGGAAAAAAGATACCGAATTGTTACTTAAATAAAGGCTATTTTTCTAATATTGACATATAAAATTACACTTTTCAAAACTGACGTAAGCGTCAAAACGTTCCTACTTTTCAAAAGTTAAACTTTTCCTAACTGGTAAAGAAAAGTTCGTTACAAGAACAAATAGAAACAACGTATATTCAAAACATACCTAATACAAGTTTATAGGAATTATTATTTTTTAATTATAAATATTAACTATGCAATTTGTGAAATTTGACAAATTAACTCCTGAAGAAGTTTTACTTATTTGTTGAATTTGCCATGATATTATGTGCTTCATTATGCACTAAATTAATAACATTTGTCGTTTGTCACTTTTGACATTAAAATTAAATGCGGAATAACAGAAACAAACTATGATTACATGAATACCCAGCAAACACCAATGATTGGCCCATTGTTAATAAACTGCATACATGCCTTTACTGCATCATTGGCAGAGTACTGGCAAGAAGTGCTAAATTAATGAATAAAGTGAAACACCGGCCAGCGCTCGGCCACGGAACACTTTGCCAATGATGGCTGTGCAGTGCTTTTTTTACACTTATTCTTTACACGACATGAATGAAAAGTACGATTGTTTTGCCATTACAATATATGCAGTGGGGACCATTGTTGGCACTGTATCGAATATTTAACATTTATGTGATGAGAAAGTGAATACTATCAATGGTTTGCCATTACAATATATGCAGTTGTGGCTACTGGAATTAGAGAGACCTCCACCCATGCTGTTCCCTAATACGGAAATAGCAAATATAATTAAGGCTGACATTTATTTACATTACACCATCGTAATTAATGAAAAACTGCTCATAATTTTATTAAGATACCATGGATGGTTTATCATTGATTACCATAAATTGAAATTTTAATGCTATTTTCTCTTTCAAGTAAATGTCAACCTCAGTTATATCTACAATTCCTGTATTTTGGGACAGTACGTGCAGGTGCAAGGCCTCTCAAACTCCGATAGTCACTATACTGCATATACATACCTACCTTTTTTTAACCAAAGGACTGTTGTGACAATAACGTGCAAAAGTTTTGGAAGATTTTTTTATCGTCAAATAAATACCAATAAATTTTAAACAGCAATGATTGGGCGCCTAAAGAGACACTACATACTATGGAACCCAACGGACCCTTAGCAGTAGTCTTATTGTTTTTTTTCTGTTTAATTGAGATAAATTAGCTAATTTGATTTGATAGTTGTACAGTATTTCAGTAGGGATAAGTAAATAAATAAAAATCCCCAAAACTTTTGCAACATACGTAATTTTCATACCTACCTTGAAACAGTGCTTGTTTTTCTGTAACGACTTGACAGCTGATCTGATCTATCATTCTATGCAGGCTACTTCTTATTAATGCTCATCACCACAAACGTAGGTAGTATTAATAAAGGATAAAGGATACATCTTTTAGTAAAAATTAATGGTTACCTATTATTATTTTTCTACAAGTTAGTTGGAGATCTGGATTTAGCTTAAAATAGTTCAACATACGATTTCAAAGAAACACCTATACTATTTCCATTTTCAAAACTGTATTATTCTTCTCAACTTTCATAAAAGAAAGAATAATTACAGTCAGTCTTCATAATAGAAAGTTATTTTTTCAAAACATTGACGGTTTTTTTATTTTCATAATTTGTTTTAATAGTATATTATTTTAATTCTTCAAGTGAAAGGTATAATGTACTTATTAAAATATTTTTCAAAAAGTCTATACAAACAAAATTGAAGAAAAGCATAAATATAGGTATTTAACATATAAACCTATTAGGTGATGACTAATGAATAACGCTAAATTGTCGGTATATTAAACTCATATAGGTACTGAAAGATAAAATATATATATTTTTTTTATTAACAACAGAAGTATAACTGCCAATAGACTTACTTATTATTAAATAAATAGTAATGAAACCATAAATTAATTCTAATTATCCATCTCGTCTTCTTAAATTAGTGGTCCTATTTGTACATCCTCCTTCGCGGTCCATGTTTTTATAATATCTTTAATTTTTTTTTTTTGATGAATCTTTTCACAAAGGATTTATTCTTACGGAATCTAAAAAAAAAAAATTATGTGACAGTTAAGGTGGTGCATATAGGCTTCAAATCACAATGAAAGAAGGTCTATACCTTCACATAACACCCAACAGGCAACAATCCTTCTCTAATAGAACGCGAAAGACAAAAAAAAATCAAGATTAACGTTAATATACCTAAGAATTTCTCAAAGAAAAGTATTACAAGGTATTATCTCAAAATAAAAACGTAAAAATATGGGCTTATTAGGTAAACATTCCTAATGTTTTATAAATAAACTAGTTAAACGAATGTTTTTTTTAATTGGGATGTTAAATATTATGACACAAAGAAATGAAGAATCCATATTATTTTTGTGTTTGATGAATTATCTTAATAAAATATAAGGCGACTTTTATATACCTACCTATATGCCATTTTTTTTTGAGTAGAAGATGACATCCTTCGACATGTAAAACTTTTCTTTTCAATTACATCTGCACTATTCCACAAAACACAAACGCACAATAAATGAGGAATTCAAACTGGAACTAAAATAACCACAAAACCTATATGATTTATATGAATATTATAAGAAATCAACCATAAATTATTTAAGCGTGCCTTCACCTTCTCGGTTCTCGTCTAGCTGTCAAATGTCAAAAGTTTCGCTGTTCTCATCGCGGGAATTTTAAAAGTAAGGTTACAACACGTTTTGTAAATTGTAATGCACTTATAATTCGCTTTTTTTGTATTAACAAAATATTACAATTACATTCGCAAGAATAGAATAATGGCCCATTGATACATTTACTGTATATTGGTTACTATGTATCCGGCCAACAATGAATTATTGATGGCAAATAACGATATAATAAACGATTTTTTACATCACTTAAAAAACGTTGGTTTGTCACAGACAAAAAAGTGCTTTAACTTGTTTAATGTACCAGCAACGTTAAAGTGATTCCAACTACCCAGTAACAGGAAGGGCATATTTAACACACAAAACCATCAATTCACCATTACAACACGGAGGTTATAATGGTTAGACTGTACTCTACATTCACTTTCCAAGTATTGGCAAAAATTGCCATCACTCTACCAGCAATAACTGTAATGGCCCATTGTTTTGCCAGACATTTTGTGTTTGCTGGGTACTTCATTTTTTTATGATTTTTATACATTTTATTTAAAGAATTTTATTTTTAGATGTTCAAAATTAGAAAAAATATTGTATGTAGCACGTAACGAATGGATGTTTGCGGGAACTCGCTTCGCTCGTGCCGCAAACATCCATTCGTTACACAAAATAAAGTCTTTCGTAACTAATTACATAAATAGCTATTATTGTAGGGTACCTTTGCCGCCTTTGATACATGGATGATTGAAAAATTGCAATAAAATTTATTTGTGAATATTAATTTAGCCAATAGACTCCATTAGTTGTGACGTCACGACCCCCACTTCTACTGGTATAAAAGTTTACGGCCGAAACTGTAATACGGGAATCTGACCCGTATTGCGTTATCCATAAGGACTATAATATAAATAGTACTAAAACATGGTCGGGAATTTTATAGTATTTCTGTATATTGAAAAGA
Organism: Rhagium mordax; assembly: GCA_963680705.1. Taxonomy (NCBI): domain Eukaryota; kingdom Metazoa; phylum Arthropoda; class Insecta; order Coleoptera; family Cerambycidae; genus Rhagium; species Rhagium mordax. Next base: position 22,830,374 of record OY796657.1, on the reverse strand, counting down.
CTATTTAAGGACTTCCAATACCTATTTCACATTTAAGAAATATGTTAAAATATATGTATCCACGTATGATTTATAAAAACATCATTTTAGTTTTATAAATTAATATGTAAAGCGGCGGAAGCTTCCTCCAATAGGAATAAAGAATGCAAAAATTCAAATTATGAGTTTGCAGCGCTAACTTCAAAACTAATTCATGTTCGTTCATTTTGACAATGAACTTGACGTTTAACTTAAGTTTTCTCTCAGTTTCAAATCTATTCTACTATTTTTTCTAATAAACTCGTTTTTGTGCTTAATTTCAAATGTGGGTTTGTGCTTTGCACCTGATTGTGACCATATAAATAAAACTGGATGTAAAATGTTAGTTTCCCAAAGGATTCCAAATTAAAATAAAAGAGGTAAAGCTATAATGTGTATAGTTCAAATCACGAAAGAAGACCGTTACGTCATCATTAGAATTCGTAAGAATCAACTCAGTACTGGGTTAGTTATCAACAACGTCAATCGGAGATATTAACAGTCACATATAATGGACTCCCTTTCTGTCTCTCTAGTTTTACTATTTTGTAAACAAAGAACGCTTGAAGCGTACGTTGAAAATTAGAAATTAATTTGTGACGTAACGGTCATCTCTCGTGATTTGAAGTATATGTTAGTTTGATTATCGTTTCTTAAATATGGGGATATGTAAATTGTAAAGACAAAGTAATGCTTAAATACCTACCTGTGCTTTCTTTAATATCCTATATTTTTTTAAATAGGTTTAATTGATTTTTATTGTATTATTGACACCAAGATAAGAGGTTATAAAGTTTGCGTCAGCGACACTGACACTAACGACAGCAGCAGTGTAAACTTTTATTTTAGTATTGATTTATTATATTAATAATAAAGTTTTCGTAATACTTTATACTTCTGTATATTTTCCGATATCTTGTGCACGATAAATGATAACTGAAAGTTCTTATATATTTCTTCCACAGGAGAAATAAAATAAAACTCCACGCCATGTTTCTATACCGAAAAATGTCGCCTTATGCACATATTATGCATTAAGGGTCAATTTCCAGTGAGATTGAACGCAACCCGTCTGTCATGATAGTAGTACCCTTGTATATGTTAAGAATACATATACAAGGGTAGTACGTACGGTTGCATAATTAAGTGACGTCACACTAATGCGGTCTATTTTAACACTATCTCACCCCCCTGCCCCCCTCGACGTTGGAAATATCAAAGTTTACACGTTTACAGCATATTAAATATTTTGGATGATAATTTAACCCTCATAGCAGCCTAGACTTAAGCAACTATAAGTACGGCATATCGTATTTTGGGTTGCCTATATAGAGTATAACTACAACATAAATTTAACACATTTCTCTTAATTGCAAGAATACAATTTCGCAGCATAGTACACCAACCACATTTTATGGAAGAGAAAAAAAAACAACACTTTGGAAGTGGAGAGAGAAAAAAAGTCATTCCCCAGGTGAGGCTCGAACTCACAACCCCGGCATTGCTCACGACTACTGCCTTATAAGTACCGTGCGCTAACCAATTGCGCCACTGGGGACATGTTTCAAGAGCATCGTACACGGCTATTTATATAAATGGATGATACTGTATAATATTTTTAAATAATTTCAATTAATTTATTTTAACCTATTTTAACATACATATAAATACTGATTTAAAATAGATTGTATGTCTGTGACTGTAGTAACTACTCAAATTCAATGACCGAGGCAGCGTCCGTAGCAATAGAAAATAAGTAATAAAAAATACTTGCCCTTTGGAATTAAATTACTAAATTAGTACGCATATCGCGGCAAACCTATCACCTAAATTAAATATCTCCAATGCTACAATAATTAATTGTATTTACTAGCATAAGAATATTTAGCTATGGGTAGGATTCAACGTGATAATTCGAACAGGTAAATTCAAGAGAAATGAGCTATTATACTTAGGGCATGTGCAATGTGCACATGACGTAACAATTAACCTAAAAAATGTACATGTTTTGTTTTAAGATTTACAAGCAATAGAGCATTATGTCGCTTTACTAAAATTACTACTTGTACTGTCAACAAAAATCGTATTCAATGTGGGTAGGTACTATAGTGGAGGGAAATTTGAATTTACAAAAGTGATGTAATCGGGAAGTTGACTTTTTTTCGTTTTTTGTTTCATACATATGTAAACGAGTCAATGAGTAAATAGATTTTTTCTGAAATCGCTCAGGAATGTCTACTTTCTCGGCGCAATATCAGACCCCAAAATAGCGTATTCTAGTATTTTAGTCCATTGCTCAGCAACTATCAAATAACGAGTCCGGGAAAGTACTTTCCCGGCCTAGGCCGGGAAAGTAAGTTTCTCGGACTCGTTTTTTATCTACAATTTAGACAGTAAATAAATATATGCAGACAAATTTAATTATTTACACAGTTCATCACGGCGACATGCACCTGCCAGACCAAATATTAAGGCAACCTAAAAGGTAAAAACTCGAGTAAAAACTACATAAATATCTAGATAATTTTAAAATTCTCACATTGTAAACGTACCTTATTCATTAAGTAGGTACCTACATAATATTCAAGATAATATTATTATGATCTGATGCTTGAGTAATAAATATTTCAAGTTGTTCATTTGACAGGACTTTTGGCTTCTTTGGTTTATAGCTGTCACCTTGACGTTTCAGGAAAACACGTAATTTCGAATATTTTGATATATCAATGTCTTCCTTTGTACTAATAAGTGTTGATCTTAGCATGAGAGTAATTTGAGTATAACGTAGAGATGCCTTCAACTGAAGATAAATTGGAAATCATGACATTTTCAGATCGGGAGGTCATGTCTTTTTAAAGTCACATTATTTGCAGCTGTTACTAACTCTGGTGGTATCCCAGACACCTGGATGTCATCATCAAACTCATCATTGTCCATTTTAATTTGCAGCACTTATTAAAACAAAATAAGCACTCACGTCAATAAATAAACAGTAAGGAAACATTTCATAAGCAATTAGATTGTAATGAAAAAATGATATGTATTTTTAAAAATTTCTTAATTTATAATAATATTAATTGCGATTTCAGAAAAAATAGTATGTGCAACTCGTAGGAAAAGCACATTCCCGGACTCTGTGTTGCTTGTCTCGGCTGCGCCTCGACAAGCAATCTTCACAGTCGTCCGGGAATGTTGAGCTTTTCCTACTAGGTACACAATGTACTATTTACTCATTGAAATGAGTGGAAAACCGAAAAAATTTGCAAAATCGGGCTGCGGCTTCGCGAGAAAAGCACATAAAAGTGCATTTTTGATGCGTTTCGAATGCATCGTTACACTATTTTTTAAATATCTCCGGCTCTATTGGTCGTAGAAAAATAAATAAAAACTAAAATACTCGTAAATGAATAGACTATCGAACTGTTTTGGGCATAGTTACATTAAAAGTGAATCCTAACCTCAAAAAATTCAAATTTCTCAATTTATAATTTTTTCGTGAGGTAAAAGTAAAAATCTTCAGATCTCTAAAAAAAAATTGGAGAAAACATGTATTTTCATGCTATAAATAGGTACGTGACTAAATTAACAAAAATATATCAATTTTTCGGCCACATTTGAACATTTTTGAAAAAAATTAAAACGCTTGCCATTTAATGAGAAATGGTCGTAGGGTAAACTTTTTTTATAAGGGTAGGTTTTTTTATGTATTTCTTTGTAAATACATATGCCAGAATCAGTTTATTAAGTTAAACAAATTTTAACATTTTAAGAATTTCAAATAAGTTTTGTATAAAACTAAATTAAATCAAATTATGATTATATGACAGTTAAAATAATTGGTATTTGAAAAGGTCCCATTTTTTGTCAAATTATTGACATATGATCATATTTGACATTTGCTTTTACACAAATAACACAATTGTTTTACAGTTTGAAAATATAAAAAAAAAACAGGATTCCACCCATTTTAGTGAAGAAAACATAATATAAAACATACAACAGATATGAATATATTATCCCCTTATGAGTAGTTTCTTGCAACTAAGATGGAATTTTTTTTAACATTGCATAGATATACAGTGTGTCGCACTTTTTATCCGATTTGAACCAAATTTTACCCAATGATAGATCCCATTACGATCAACTCATGGCCAAAAAACCATTCGCCCACTACTAATGCAAAGCCACCTGCGATACCAAAATGAACGCAAAAAATATTAAGCATTTTTTTATCTGAAATTGTCACTAATAAAAGTTGTTCAGAATTGTCTAAAAACCTTGAATCCAAAATCTCATAAAAATTAAAAAAATATTGATATTTTGATTTAAAAAATTTTAAGTCCGAAAATATAATTTTGCAATATCAATTCATTCAATCATTTGTATTTAGTTGCAGAGTATTTCTTTAGTTTTTTTTTTATAAAAAATAAAATATTACAATACCTACAATAACCCATTAAAATTATATTTTCAGACTTAAAAATTTTTCAAACAAAATATTAATATTTTTCTATTTTAATTAAATTTTGGACTTAAGGTTTTTGAACAATTCTGAACAAGATTCATCAATAAAATTTTTGATAAAAAAATGGCTAATATGTTTTTTCGATTTTCCCCGTTTATTTTGATATCGTAGGTGGATTTGCATTAGTAAGGGGCAAATGGCTTTTGAGACATAAGTTGATCCTAATGTGCCCTATCTTTGAGTGAAATTTGGTTTAAATCGGACAAAAATGAAAAAAGTTATAAGGGTGTTTCACACTTAAGTGCGACACACTGTATGTAGGTAGATATCCTGCAACTAAATATACATATAGGTACAGGGTGATCACTTATATTTTTGGAAAAAAAAAAGTAAAGACAGAAGTTCTAGTTATTTATGATATCAGAAAAACAATTGAGTAACGCTAAAAACACTTATATAATACAAACTTGTGTTTTTTGTATAGCAACACGCTGTATGAAAAAGTAAGTAGTTCAAAAACCGCAAAAGATAAATATACAATATTATATATTTTTGAAAAGCTATTTGCATGCTCTTTCATATTCCACAAAAACATTCAGTATATTATGAAACAAAAAGCACAAGTTTGCATTATAACTTTTTTTGGCGTTACTCAATTGTTTTTCTGATATCGTATTTAAAGTCTACGTAAAAATAACCAAAACTTTTGTCGTTACACTTTTTTTCTTTTCCAAAAATAACAAAGTTAAGGGGGGGGGGGGGTGAAACGATCACCCTGTACATATATGTATATAGGTGTGAAATTTTCTTACCGAATCCCCCGCGTGCCTGAATTAATTTTTACAAGCGAAAATTGAAAACTGTAAGAATTAATTGGCATTCGTGGTATTAAAAAATAGCTGAATAATTTGAAAATATTTTGAAATATTTTAGTAAAATTTCATAGGTGTATAGGTAAGTTCATGACCTATTTTGTGTTCATTGAATTTCAACGGTCTAAGTCAATAAATGAGGTGGTAAAAATTGACTAATTAATGAGGGATGCAAGAACATAAAGAACGATGTAATTGTTTACAATTGCAAAATGTATAAATTCCGATAATAACAACTCAAGTTGAACAAAAGTATTTTGCAAATACATTTTTTCATAAAATACTAAAATAGCCTCTTCGGAAATATACATAATTTACCTGTGATTTGCCAACTCAATATATCAATAGTAAAATAGGATAATTTTTTAAACTAGATTACTTCCATTTATACTTATATAAGCGATTTAGTATGACTGATGGTCGAGATGGTAGAGTACCTGCCTCTCACCCAAAAGTCCCTGGTTCGAATCCCGGTCGTGGCAATGGAAAATACTGTGAGAGGGATTTTTCCATTATGCACGGATATTGGATGTGTGTCCCTTGTCTTTAAATGTGTAGCCCCCTCCCGCACAAGGCTCCTAGAGCCTTCTGGGATAAAGGGGGTCGTAATTACATGTGATTCAAATCTATCAATAAAATTAAATTGAAAATTTTATTATTTAGGGAGACCAAGGATTTGAGGACCACATGGATAAACTCATGGAACTATCAGAATACATGGTAAAACGCATTAGAGAACAACCTGACAAGTTTTATTTGATTATGGAACCTGAAATGGTCAACGTCAGTTTCTGGTACATTCCTACGCGTCTGCGTAAAACACCTCATGGACCTCAAAGAGAACAAGAACTTGGGGAGGTAAATATAAATATAATGAATTTTAAAAGTACGAAACAAAGTAGATTTTGATATACAAATCGGTCTGTTTAAATAGGAACAGAAATATTGTTAGTTTAATTGACTTTCGTAGTACGTTGGTACACTGAGAGAAGATTCTTGCAGTGACAGCCAAAAATCAAGCTACAGCAGCAAAAAACTCTATTTGAATAGGCGCCAGCCAAGAACTTTGCTAGGGCAGTAAAATTCGCTTTGCTAAACTTACCTACCTTACTGCAATAGTAAAGTTACTTTATAAAATGTTTTTCATCTAGCCACCGAAAATAAGCTTTACTGTTAGTATAAAGTAGGTTATATCATTCCTGGCAAAGATTTTTATTACCATTTAATAGCTTTATTACTACCACCGTACATATAAGACTAAATTATGTTACTACTGTAGGATGGTCTATATCTATATTAGAAATACATAATATGTCTACGTGAATTTTATCTGTACTTCTTTAATTTGCATCATAGAACCACTGCTGGGTGCTAAAATTATGTGCCGCTGTCACTTTTTCGTTAAATGTGGATGAGATACCTCTTTAGAGTCCGCGCGCCTCAAATATTCCTTATATTTAGAAATTAATCGATGAGGTATTTAATTAGCTCCTTGATTAAGATAATCTGGTTTTCCTAAAAAAATAGTTTCAAATCACGTATTATCACAGGATATTACTATTATAATACATTTTTCGTCCTCTGGATCAGTATGAAAGTGAATAAATGCACAAAATTAAAATATTATTCTTCCCCTCCTCGAAAAAATATGGCCGCTAATAAGATCATCGAATCTGAAGATATGGCTCGTCTGCGACTGCGTCTGATGACGTCACAACATGCAGTATAGTATAGTTATGGTTACAGCAAAAAGTTTCACTACCATTGCAAGGTTTTTCTACTACCCAACTTAATTTCTTTTTTATTGCAGCATATTTTAGTTAAACATTTATTTTTAATGGTATAGCTAATTGCTCTGGTGCTCTAGTAAAGTACTTTTTAAGGGCAGATACAAAGACGCAGTAAAGAGATTTTTTCTGATGTAGTGAACAGATATATTGAACCTAAATAAACTTATTGCTACTCTAGTTAAAAAAATCTTAGCAAAGAATTTATTGCTGGGGCTTTTCTCAGTGTAGGAGCTGAGTAGAAATACGATGATTTCCGACGATTAAACAGCTCTCATCGGGAAGTGTACAACGCTATTACTTGTTTTGCCCTGAGAACCAATACATACCACTCATACGAATGAGTTTGGCAAGGCAAACCAAAAGTTCGTTTCCAAGAAAATATCTATAATATTTTTTAAGAATAGATTCCTATATTTGTTGAATAAATTGCTTGTTTTGCTAAAGCTACGAAATATTTTTATTTCACAAACTGAAAGTGGTGAAATAAGTAAAGAATCCTTATTTTTAGATAAAACAGAAGTGCCTCGTTCCACGTCTAATACAGACTAATAGAACGAGAAAAATCTGCACGTGACCAAGCATTAATTGGTTCTGATTTCTTCGCATAAGATATAAACGCCCGCCGTTCCTATTGCGATGGACCGTACTGTATATATGATTTTTAAATTAGCTATTTTTCCTAAGTTATAACTGTTCTAAATAGCACTACATCATTTGATAGAAAGTACACATTTTGTATGCATAATTCTGCAATATTCATGTTCTGCTTAGAAGCAAAAAATGTCCTACATAGGTATAAATAAATAAATATTCTTAGACGTGCACCTAACCATCCATGGTAATACCCAAATTTTTCATTTACCTAGCTGCATCGACAAGATAAATACAGGCACGGTTCACATAACCCTGACTTAGTTGTACCCTTGTATATGTATTATACAAGGGTAGTACCAACCAAAAGAAAAAGAGAGAAAAAAAGTTTAAGATATTTTAACCATTACTCTTAATATTATTTCTAGTTATGCCCAGTTCTGAAATCCAGAATGATGCAAACTGGAACACTGATGGTGGGCTACCAACCAGATGATAGGCGGCCTAATTTCTTCAGGAACATAATTTCTTCAGCTGCCGTTACTCGTGAAGATGTAGACTTCCTTCTTGATGAAATGGACCGTCTCGGACAAGATTTGTAAATGTTGCAAAGTTGTTGTCAAAAAGAAAAAAAGCAAAAAAGAAATAAGTAAATTATTTGTTGTTGATTTTTTGTAATTCTAACATAAGCATCTGAATTCTAATATTGTTATAATGGTAGCTGGTAAAGTTTATAGTAAGAAACATTTCAGTCAGATAGTGGATAATGCCAATAGACAAATAGAATTTGGATGTCTTAAACTTTTAATCTATCCTCTAAATTTTCTCTCAAAAATAGCAAAATAAAAATGTTAACATATCGTATGTAAAATAGTTAGTAGGAACTATTACATTTAAATGCGCCTCTAAATGATCCTTTTATTAGAATATGTTTATTTACGTTTGAAAAAGTAAGCAAATAATTCTCCTGAGAATTAAAAGGAATGATAAATATATTATCAGTAAATAAACTGTAAAGGAAGGATGCTAGTGAATGAGTTTTAAATAAAAGGAAAATGATTAATCTAAAACACCAATTAATTCATATTCGGATCATGCAACAGTAAAGAGAACTAATTAAATTCTAACTATTGATTTAAATTATTTTATAACAATTCTTAAATAAAATATTTGCATGAAATGTTTAATTAAATATTCCTCATTTTTCCTTCTCATCGTTATAGTAGAACTCCAATTCGATATCTTAAAAATGGAGCAATGTACAGCAAGCGTTCTTTTTATCGCCATTTAATGTAAATTTTATTAGATTTGAACAAAATCAACCCAGTCGATATCGGGATATTTAGACAAATGTGAAAAGATAAAGAAAAATAAAAATAAATTCTAAATGAAAATTTTAATAAGATCCTAATCGTGGAAATGACTTTCTAATTTTCTAGGAGTGACTTCATTGCAAATTTAGCTGTTGCCTTACACCACTTATAGTTGTATTTAGCCTTTTCATAAACTTATTTGATTCTATTTATTACTTGTAGCAATCATTTTGCTTTAATGATGTTGCTGAATATAAGTTTAGAAATTAATCTCTAAATCAAATGTCTTCACTTTTCATGGAGTTCAAAACCGCTGATAAAGCTTTTTTTGGATAAATACATATAACCACATTTCATTACTATCGCTTATTAAATATCTACCTCAGAAGTCAAAAATAATTCTTCCAGTGTAAAAACTTCGTGGGTCAATGAATGATATGATGACTGATTGATTTAGAATGATGTTTTAAATATAAGTACATACAAAGTTGGTTCAAGAATTGATCATATTCACACATTTAAAAAAAAACATATTTCGATTAAAATTATTTTGAAATCCGTCTGCGTTGATGTGATCAAGAAATGTGTATTCCTTCTTTTTATTATTACTACTTACTACTATTTGAAACACAAAGCTTACAATTCACTGACGAATTGTACTTTCTTGAAATGAAGCGTTTTCTAATGGTAAACAGACATTGTATAAAAGCTACCGTTTTATTAATAAGCCGTAAACTGCGCCAAGGAAGTCAATTAAATACCAGAGAAATATCTATTAAGTGACTATATTAAGAAAGTAGTAACAATTTAAAATGCATATAATAATATAACGAATGTCAATTATGAAATATTATATTGTCAGCTCTGGATTATCTGGAAGCGTTGAGTGAGGAAAGTCTCTCGTTAGAAGAGAATTTACTTATTCAAAATATTGGAAATTAAAATTTTGGTACCATTTTGAGGGTCAAATGGATATTACAACCAACATGAAATCTTTGAATAAGGCATTTTTTATTTACTCGATTTTGTTTGAAAAAGTAAACTTACAGTAAAACTGTAATTATTTATTGAGAAGCTACCAACTTTATCAATTAAAACATATCACTATAGATTAAAAACTTACCAGTAGGTGATTTGAGAGAAAAATTAGTCACACTAATTTTTGAAATATATCTAGATGTGGTTACATTTGTGATATTAATTTTATTGTAATATTTCAGTTTTTGTTATTGTTACTCTTTAAAATAATATGTTCACTGTTACATATGTCCTAAATGTAAAATATTATCTAGAAAAATACCAAAAACACTTAATATGTGTGCAGTAGCGTATATTTCTAATATATGGTAAAAAATGTGTAGCTAACGCAATAAAGTTGTATAGAAAGAAGCTGTTTTTTCATTAAAAATTTATGACGCTTGTTTAATTAGCATATATGTATGTACATGACCTTCCAAATAAGGTGCTTTACTAAGTTTATTATATTATATGACTATTGTTAATTGCTACATATATTTTAAATATCCAATATTATTTTTAAAATGTATCAAAACTCATTATACGCCAACTTTTCTGTATAAATTTTTGCAATAATTCACAATAATAGTATATACATAGTATGCCTTTTAATACGCCAACTAGAAACATTGTATTGCATAGACGCATGTAGTCAGCCTCATAGCAAAATTAACACCATTGTACTTCTCTTGTATATATGTAAAAAACTAAATAATCACCAGCAAACCAGTATAGTTGCCTTTAGTGGATATATACATAAGTAACAGACACTATCGCAATTTTTTTTTAAACGGTCTTCTACCGTCTTAAAAAAATAGTTGGAGGAACAATCTTTTTTAAATTAAAGCATTTCATTTTAAGTCGCACTCATAAAGACAGTGAATTCATACAAGGCAACTCAAAACCATTTCGAAAGTATGATCAAGTTTTGGAAATAATGAAAAATAGCATGAAGCCAAAAATGTTTCCAAGGAATCAATTTTTTTCTGAATAAAGTTCAAAATAAAAGAAAATATTTTCTCTTGGCTCCTTAACAGCTTTTTGACATTATTTCTTAATCTGTTCGAATTAGTTAAAGTGAGAAAGAAATTGTATTACGTGAAAAACTGATTCGCGTGTAAAATTTTACATTAGTTTACAACTAAACACGCGGAATTTTAAAAATATGCGAACTACCTCTGTCTGTATAAAAATGTATCATTAGTTTTCCAAATTCATCTGTCCCATTTTTTATAGACGTTATCGGACACTGTTTAAAATCTTAATAGAATCGGAAGAGTACTTTTGAACATACTGTAGCTGCATTAGATAGAGAAGTTTTGATAACCTTTGCAAATGATTTTCAATAACAAATTAAACATATTTGTAAATAGATTTTACTTATTGATTTAGGAATTACAGAGAAAAGGAGAATTGGCCCTATTAAAACGAATACCTTGTATATTTATGAACTTACCATTGTATGCAAACATTTGCAAATTTTGGTAAGCAAACAATATGGGTTTAATGAGTTTTGTAAAATGAAAAATATTGTTAGTGATATAAAAAATTGTTATGAGAACTGCCATATTTTATATAGTTTAATTATTGTTAAAATATAAGTACTGCTCAGAAACAGAAAAGAAAATGGTAAATAAAGCTTATAGTGATTCAAAATATTGAGCAGTAAATATATGTATAGAAGTTATTACTCCGTCAAATTGTAAAGGTTCGAAAAAATACTTTTGTATAAATTAACATAACATATAATTAACATTATTATTCGTTTGTATATTTAATAAATGGATTTTTTTGTTAAACGTTAATATCTATCTATAGCCAATATTCATAGAGAAATCTTCAATTTCAACTTTCAACAAAATCAATGTCTTCCAATACATTCATAAATGTAAAATCATGGTAACAATGGAATCGTAGCAATACTACCGTACTTATTAAAAATGTTTATCTTCAACTGTAATTAATGTATTTAAATGTAAACTTTAATTTGCTATAAACAAAATTTATAGCGATTTAAAAATATATAGATGTTTGTTAAGATAAATTAAAAAAACTACAAAAAGTAGAAGATAGTCTGCTTGCATTCCAGAAGGCATCGAAATTTATATAACGGGAAGATGCAAAACAATATTGTAATAAATGTGTATATGATCTATATAAAATGTAAAATAAAAATTGTGTGATGAAGATTCTTGTATTATTCAATACCTAATCTAACATTATAAATCAAAAATTAAAAAACAATTGGAATTATTTATGGAATGAATTTTGCTTCACTAACCCTACTGGGTATACTCTAATACAATCTAAAATTCCAACATCTTTACTGGCATAAAATCATAAATGTACCGAGAAGGTATCTATTTAAAATTAAAATTCTTTCGTCCGACACTTGTACCTTTTGTAATTTCACTAGTCATCTTGATCATATTTTCTTTAAATGCTCCAACAATATTCAGGCAAGTAATAAACTGTACGAAGATATTAGTAAATGTAAATGTATGTACAACCTCCATTCAACCTCCTGTCATTATTATCGTTAAACAACAAACAAATTTTTGACGCCATAATCATAATCGTATTTTTAGAAGCGAATAAAAAAACTGTATAGGTATAAGGTCCTGAAGAACTTCTGGACAAGAAGCATGTGTCCCTGTTTGTGGCTAGAAGCCCAAAGCCCAAAAAATTACCTAATCAATATTTACTAAGCCTATTAGATTCTATGTCACTGCCACATGGAAATATTATATGAAAAGGAACCAGTGAAGACTATCAGGTCATTTAATTTCCTACTGAATATAATGACCTTGAAGTCGCAATAAAGGAGTACTGGATTTGCCTTATAGGCCACCAACAAGTCATAGGTATATTCTCACTAACTATATACTATATGTATACATAGACCCCGGTAAGAAATACATAGCGGTTCTAGCAGGTATCCCGAGGCCACACACCACGGTATGTCATCATCGTCATCATCACCAGCTGTATCCAAAGCAGGCACATAAAAAATATGTCACTAGTCTACTCACAGGTGAATTAGTTCGCTGAATCAGAAACTGACATTAGTTTGGCCCAATCAGGTCACCGTCTAAAATAACCTCAAAAATGTCGTTCAATTGAATTAAATTCGGAAAATAAATATATCAAAGCAGAGTTCTATATTCTGTACTGATGAATCAGAGAATATGTATACTTAATAAATTCAGTTTTTCATCTCCACAGAGCAAAAACTGCCCCTAGAACTGCAATTTCAATGTTAAAATTTCAAAAATCGACAAGATCTCTAAAACTACGAATGAATTCTTTCCTTTTTTCCTAAGTTGATAGGAATAAACATTACCGAGTCAAACAACTCCATTTCGGCGGACTATTTTCAGGAATAAATGTTTTACCAGCACGGCTATGACCTTTTTCTGGAGGAGGTAGTAGACAAAAAGTGAGTGAAATTGTATATAATCCTTCTAGTCAGAAACGGACAGCTATTCAATTCGCATTAACTCAACCTAATGTAACAGAATGAGAATGAGAAAAGAGCACCTATATGCAGCTACATGCACAGAATCCGTGAAAACCGTGTGAATCAGCAACATAGTTATAAAAGTACACCATTCCTACAAAAAGAAGATTTCTCTTGTAGAAAGTAACCAACAAGAAAAGGAGAATGAGGTTCAATAATATGATGTAACAAGCTAATAAAATTATGTAAAATCCTCCAATAACCTCCAGAGATAAAGCTGAAGCAGAAATATACCTTGCTGTGTCTTAAAACTACTCCTCAGCATATGCAACATGATGAGAGCTGTATTTTCCTATAAAAATGAAAGAGAGTAGAATAGCAGTTCTGGTTGGTTTCAAATATGGTGTAACAAACTTTATAAAAAAAATTAATTTTAAAGAATACTCTTTAGGAACCCAGAACTGCATTTTATAAAATCTCATTTGGTTTATATACCTGTAAGTCTAGCAACGAGACAGGTTGTTCCCAGATTTCCAAAATTAAACCAGTGATATCAAGGAAGATGGGAATGAAAAAGTCGTTTCGAATTCAAACAATCGCAGCTTGCTGGTTAGAATTGAAAAATACAAAAAATTTAAGAGATTCGAAATTCTCCGGGTTCTCAAAACTCGAAGAGTTTTCGTTCTTCGCGCATTTTAAATATTTTTATTTAAGGGGTGGTTTTTGGCTAGTCACCGGGTAACTGTGACAAATTGCGATGTATAAATGTAGCTGTTCTATTCTTCCCATTTTAATCCAGTAATTTGGTAGTTTTACCAGGAAAGTTTTCCGAGAGTTTTGAAAATTGGTTTTTATAGATTTCGACGTGCTCTTTTCGAATTTTCCCTCTTCCACCTCGTGGCTTTGCCGCTCGTGTCGCCATATTGGGAAAATAGCGCCTAAAAACAGTTTTTTGGTAGTATCTCATTGCCTACTCAATTTACGATGAAAATAGTTATGTGATATCAAAACTCCTCCAAAACATTCCAGGTATACCCCTATTTGAGTAGGTACCTAATTACTGTAGTATTTTACATGTCATGGGATTGTAGCTACTCAGAGATTTTGTCGTTCTGCGACAAATTTGCTACGTTAGGTTCAGCTGCTGTAAGATTTATTTTTGGCAAATTTTTTTAGATAGGGGATGGTTCCTCACTGAAATGGTTACGTATTCACTTAATCTTTAGCCACTCCCAACAACTCTAGAAGACAGTCCCACGACTTCATAAAATGTTTATTCTTGAAAAAATACCAACAAAAAGAGATCGTTTGATCTATTTTGATCTATTAAGGGTCCCATCCACTCAGGAAAAAATGAATTACATAATGGGATGAGCATCTTGAAAAACGGGGGAAAACGTAATTTTTTGAATTTTTGAAATTTCAACATTACCATTACCGCTCTGTGAACATGAAAAACTGAATTTATTTTACAAATGTTTTTAAAAATAATTTGGGTACCTTTCTTTCACAAATTTTAATCGCGATTTTTATCTATACAAAACTTCTTCATTTAGTCCTGATAACGCCTCGAGGTATTTTTTGGGTCCCATGCTCCAATACCACAGAACAAGTAACAATGTTCTGTGCCAATACTTATAAGATATGACCCAAAATTTCACAAACCACCACTATTTTTCTTGATTTTTTTCTAACAGCAGAAATTCAGCCTAGCTAGCAATGGTTTTTTGAATCACAAAATAAAAGGAGCTAGTTTTCACGAGATATTTACTACACGTACTTTTTTTATTAGTAATTAAAATTTGTCGAAAAAAACTATATCAACTGTTTCCGAGACTTTTTCTTACATTTAAATTTAGAATTTATATTTTATTTAATTTTTAATTTTGCAAATATGAATAAAAATGTTATTAACACATGTAGGTCCTTAATTTTGTTTTAAAAAAACTGTTGAATTTAAGTTTTTTCTGCATAAAAAAGAAAAATCGAGAGAAAAATGTAATAAAAGTGATTTCCCGTTTAAAATGCTCACGACAATTCACAACCTAGATCTATGACAGGCGACCAGACAATTAGGTAGATTTGTCCCATATTTTGAATTTTTATCGTAGATAATTAAAAATATTTTTATACATTTTAGTGCTTTCAAAATTATAACTTACAGACCCAAATAATATTATCAATAAGATAGTATGACAACCTTCCCCCGTCTCCCCTATACAGGGTGTTCTGAAAAACACTAGTATAAATTCAGGGGTTGATAGAATTTCAAAAAATATTACAATTTGTTTCTATGAACCATAGGCGTATCTTTTTCCGTTTTCAAGATACAGGGCAGGGCGTTGAAAATAATTTTCCTTAAATTTTAATTTTCTGTTAGTAATAATTAGTTATTCTGTTTTTCAATTGTATTCAGTATGTGTTAAACTCTTCCAGAAATAAACTAACTATTACTTTTTATCATTACCATTCAAATAATAACTTTGATTTTGAGTTTTATTAATGAAACTAAGTAATAACAACTAGGTGTCAAAGCCTACTTTAAATAAAAACCAACAACTTGGGATACCAGCTGCTTGACTGTGGTGCACTATGCCTGGTTTTTCTCGAAAACAGGCAAATTTTAGCACTTCTTACAAGAGCACCTCTTTTGTTTAGAATAAAATTTGCCATAAAAGCAAGTGACCAAATGGGCAAAAAGATTAATCTCAAAAAAGTTAGGACCTAAAATGTACTGTACTGAACGCCCTGTATGATATAGCCAAAAATTAATAACACCAGAGCATTTAGCATCTCCAGAAACCCCATATAGCAAAATTTCAGCTCATTTGGTCGAATTTTGTGGAAGATACGACCGAAACTAGATTTTAAAGAATTATTTTTAACGCCCTGTATCTTGAAAACGGAAAAAGATACGCCCATGGTTTATAGGAACAAATTGTAATATTTTTTGAAATTCTATCAGGCCCTGAATTTATGCTAGTGTTTTTCAGAACACCCTGTATATACATTATTTGCATAAAGAAAAGATAATCATGACTGGGCAATATGTTTAATAGACCTCCTATATGTAAAACAATTTGTTGTTATTTTTAACTATCAGTTGCTTCTAGACATAAAAATACTAGTTTCCTCAGATTTTGAATAATATGTATTTATTTAAATAAATTAAAATAATATATTAACGGAGTTAGATAAAAACAAAAAGTCCTTGATCTAACCTCAGTTAACAATCGTTTTACTAAACCAACAACTTCAATAGTAGTTATAATATAGCATTAATAATGGAGTGCTTTCTAAAATATTCAAAATATTGTGACTTTCCTATTCAAAATTTACCATATGGAGTGTTTTCAACGACATCAGATGTAAGTAGGTAGAAACCTAACCAATGTACCTGATAAAACAAATCATCTAGTACATACTAAATATTTTGGGAAACTTTCATTTTCAGTTTTTTATTTCGCGAATGATATGATATTAAATTTGTTCATATGTTTATTACTTACACACCGACTTTGTTAAATATCTCCATAAAAATTATAGTTATTTAATATACGCTTAGAAATTATGTGAATTCATCAGTTGTATGTTGTATAAACATTAAAGGATTTTAGGTTAGGTTTTTTTAATAATTGTTATAATTTAATTAAAGTATTTATAGGAAGAATTATTTCCCCCATATTGGGTCGACTCGCCATCTAGCGAATGACGCCGAAACTTTTTGAAATCAAAAGAAGTATTCTGTATACAGTACAGTAGAAGTATTCTTATAAGAGTGAAAATGTTACATACTGATACAAAAAATTGTATTTTAATTCATTGGAAATTATTGAATGTAACTATTGAATTATTAAATGAATGCGCCGCGCCGTTTGTCTTCTAACACATATACAGGGTGTCCAGATGTAAGAGACCAATCCGGTAACCATAGATTACTTGAGCAAAAATAATAGAATTTTCATAATGCCATTTTTCATTCTATACCCCATGTGCGATAAAGGGTGTCAAAGTTTGAAATACATTTTTTTTTTTTAATAACTCGAGAATTTAATAAAATATTTATTTAAAATTTGGTACAGTGCTTCAACATAAAGGGTCACATTTTTTGAAAAAACAAAAACAAAAACAATTATGACAAATATATAAAATAGTTCAGTAGTCACTGACCCTCCAGTTTTTTAATACCTGCGCCAATGACTTCCAAAGTATCTTTTTTGATATAATCATTTTGGATTATTATTTCTCTTAACAAATTTCAATAAAATGCTCTAGAGAGAAGTTGAAAATATTGGTGCTTGATTGATGCCTATACGCGATTTACAGTACCTATACTTAATCTCTTAATTTTCAAATATCTGTAAATCAAGTCCGCCGCATTTGTAAATAAATGGCAATAATAAAGGTCTAGCCAAAACTATATTCTAAAGTCACTGGCGCATAGACAAAAAATTAGTGGATTATCTCAAAAATGATAGTTTGGAAGTCATTGGTCTTGGTGGTCAGTGCGGGTACAAAACCCCTGTATTTTACAATTATTGTTTTTTGTTTTTTTTGTTTTTCAAAGATGTGACCCGTGAAGTTGAAGCAATCTTATGAAGTAACTTGAGTTTTAAAAAAAATTATTTTTAAACTGCAGACTTTGGCACCCTGTATATCGAATATTGGGGTCTAAAATAAAAATGGTAGGGTAGAGCAATAAACGGATTTCTGAACAACTCATTATGTTCATTCATCCATCATGTGTAAATATGAATTTGAAATGCAGATAAGTCACACTTACCTACAATCCAAAACATTTCAACACGTTCTAGAGTTATAGAGCTTTCAGTAAATGTGACGGAAGCTAATAGAGACAGAACCCTTTAAAAAGAAGCAAAAGGTAAATACAAAAGTTAAGCACTATTTTTCCCAGAAAAATGGTAGGTACTGTTGTAGATTGTGACACTCTTTGAAGGGAGTCCTGTACCTAAATGATTTTCTGCAAAAAAAAAATAGGGAACAGTCTACTAAAGGGAACCTTTACAACCAAGATGTAGCCCTATTGTTTTACTTAAATAATAATATGTGAAACAGCTCCGTAGTTCTTTTAAAATTTTGTAATAATTTTTTGTAAAAAACAACATAAACAACAATTATACAAAAACGAAATAAATTCACTGTAAAGAGTATAACTTCCATCATAAGTTTTCGTTAAAATGTATAGTTTCAAAAGTAATTTGGAGTTGCATTATGGGCTCTATTTAAATACATAACAATTTTTATTTTTTCAGTCAACTCATCGAATTGGGGTAGCTATTGCAGATTCAATTTTGGACTTGAAAGAAATTGCTCACTTATTCACTGGACCAGAACTAAAGGATCATCAATATGTGTTTAAGGAGGTGAATTATTTATATTACATATTTAATAGTTTTAATGTGTTAAATAACGTATTAAAATATGTGTAAATAATTTTTAGACCATTATTATTTAGTTCTATCGTTTTATGCAGATTAAATTTTAATGTTGTTATTTACATACATTTTATACAATAAGTACATCTGAAGAAATTCCCTAATTATTTTCAATTAATGTTTTTCCTTGATCTAGACGCTATTTAAGGATATACCTACTAATTGGTTTGCCTCTCAATAATTTAGAAGTAAAAAAAACACTATAGGGAAAATATAGATTTATGTTCTCTATATTGGATTCTGAATTTAAAAAAAAATCTAGTAGTGTTCAGTCGCTATACATGTGTGTACAATCGTACGATTCATGCGTCCACTAATATCCACGTCAAATAAAAATTAAAAAAAAATTATATTTTTTGCTAAAAATTAGCAGAACGTGATAAGTAAAACCGTTGATTGTATAACAAACAACGGCAATACAATCAACGGCAAATGGGTTTGAGACACGGTGTAATTATCTTACACCATGGTTTGAGACAAATTTATTGTTTTATTATTTTTTTTACTCATCCTTGAATCATCTTTAGTCGACTATACAAGGTGAGTCAAAAGCAAACCGCAACCATGCTACGTATTTCATACCTATTAACAGAGCTACGTAAATCCTTTATTACGGTGAAGTGATAATTAAGAAAATAGGTTTAAGGGTTAAATGAAAAAATAACAAATTTAGAGAATTGGCTGTGCTAATTATGGTAATTAATTTTGGGGTAGCTTTTTGGGGAGCGTGGATAGCAAATCGAAGTATAACACGGCTTATATGGATAACCGTGTGGACCACCTACATTATTTTGTAAAGAATGTAAAATTTACTATGATTTTTTTCTAAACCGTTTGTCTCTGATTTTAATATGTTTTTTTTGTTTTGTAGGTTAACTCTTCTAGAGTATATAGCCCTGCCAATTTTACGTAAAAATTATTTTTCTCTGAATTAAGGCGTAACAATATAAGTACGATTTTTTTTCAAAAATTCACACACCCTGTGGGAATCGCCAGCAGCAAAGTTAAACTCCAGTTCAGACCTAATTGTAGCTTCATCTTTTCTTAACATTTACTTTTTTGGTACACTTTTTTATCTTTGCTTTTAAAAGAAATAGGTATACCAAGTGAGGAAAAAAAATCAAAAAATTTTGTTTCTTGGATGCCATTTTTTTTTGTTAGTTAACCGATTGGAATAAACTTGACGTCATTAGATAGGTAATTTGGTAGACTACAAAACCTATAGGTCAAAATGGTAGACATAAAAAAATCAAAAGACGCCTTTAAAAATTGATGTTCTTCTATCCTTGTTATTTGTTAAGATCTGATTGAGCTAAATTTAAATAAATTGGTTACGAAAATGTGACGCTGTCTGACGCTTTTAAGGTAAGGTAAGGTAAGTGTGGTAAGAAATTAGGTGAATGGGAATAGACAACTTTTCAGCGTGTCGTAATGTCATAATGATTGATTATTGAACCTATTTAGGTTTCCACAGTTACCCTTAATAATTTTAAAGGTATGATTTTAAGTAACGTTAGCAGCATTTTTAAATGGTCATATCTTGGTAACCAATAATGGACCGATTTAGCTCAATCAGTTTTTAATAAAGAACAAAGCTAGAAAAATATAAATTTTTAAAGGTGTCTGTCATTTTGATTTTTTCATGTCTACCATTTTAAACTATAGGTTTTGTAGCCTACTAAATTGCCTACCCAACTAATGTCGCCAAGTTTATTCGAATCGGTTAAATTAAAAAAAATGGCATAAAGGAAACAAAAATGTTTGATTTTTTTTCTCACTCGGTATATCTCCTTTAATAGCAAAGATAAAAACGTGTATAAAAAAGTAAATATTAAGAAAAGATGAGGCTACAACTGGATCTGAACTGGACTTTAATTTTGCTGCTGGCGATTCCCACAGGGAACTGGTTTTGAATTTTTGAAAACATATCTTTATTGTTACGCCTTATATTCAAAGAAAAAATAATTTTTACTTAAAATTGGCACGGCTATATATTCCTGAAGAGTTATGGTGTGGATTTTTTTTAATATTAAGGGACAAGTGATAAAACATTTATGAAAAAAATAAAGTACATGTAAAATTGTTTGATTATAAAATTTTCATGTTTTTCAAAAAAATTTCCAAAAAAAATTTTTTGCCGCTACAACTGGATTCACTGCAATTTTTATCACGGCTGGTGGGGGCCTGGAGCTACTGATGGCCCCACTGGCCCCTCCTTAAATCCCCTGATCTTACCTATACGTAATATAAATCTAATTATTTTATTCCATACGATTAATATTGCTAAACTAAACCAGTTATCAAAAGATACGCACAAAACCTAAGTATAATCGAAATGAATTACCTTGCAAGATGTTTTTAACATGTCCTATCTCGTTCTGAACCTACCTGTTATAAAAAAAATAAATTAATAAAAGAAATATGATAATTTAATCATTTAACAAACTACCTTTGGCGCCCTTTCCCTGAAGCGATTCGTCTCCATTGATTTATTATCACTCACTATTATTAGTTTCATCACTAAATCACAAAAGCACAAAAATACACGGCACATATCTCAAAGGCATAGCACTACAATTCAAAATTCTTAACTAGCTGCAGCGAGAACGAAAATATTTTATAGGTACACGCACAATCGACAAGACCTAGGTACAGACTGGCTAATTGGAATGGGATTTTAGAAGATGTGATTACACTTTTTTGCGTAGTGTGCTGATACATTTTACGTAATTGGTTGTTTTTGTTTCAATGAAACACGGTTTCTTTTCTATTTCTTTCGATTTCTAAGTAAAAACAAAGAATTTGGGTGCAAGAGAACTTAATTATTAAATTAGAACTGAACAGCTTGCAAATCGAGAATTGCAAGTACACCGTTGGTATAAACTAGGGACAGGAAGCCAGGAGTAGAATACCCCTAATGTGTTTTACCCCTAAACTTTAATATATACATGTGGAATTTGTGATGCCATTTTTAAATTTCTTGAGCAATTTTCTAAAAGAAGTAGGTAACTTTATTTGAATTGTTTGAAACTGATAAACCGTTTTTGAGAAAAATAACTATAATGGATCAGGATAGACAGCAAAAACTAAACGTTTTTTAATATGCTATGAAAAGTTTAAATTTTACTCATTTAGGAGAAATATATACTTTCTACAATAAATACTGAATATCAACGTTATATTTTAGACTACCCTCAATAGCTTCATGGCGTTATCTCCAAAGGCTTGGAAAGAAGCAAGAGAAACTATTCAGAGCCTCCTATCAGTTAAGAACCCTACTCTTAAAAATAATGCAGAACTACTTTCTAGGTAAGAATTAATAAACTATAAAATTAACAAATTAACAAGTAAAATGAATTTCTATGCGGTCGACTTAAAATTATTTGTACACACTCAAGCACATTGTAATTCCATCTTATTTATGTTTTAGAGCTTTCAGTCTTCAGTCTGACGCAGTTATGCATCTACCCGCAAAAATAGGTGATTACACAGATTTTTATTCCTCCATACATCACGCCACGAACGTGGGGATTATGTTTAGAAGTAGGGAAAATGCATTAATGCCAAACTGGTAAGAATAAGTTTGTGTATTTGATAGTAGAGAAAAATATATCTGTCTTTTCCCAAACACGGTGGAAGGGTTGTCCAGATGACATCGCATTTATTAATCCAATTGATATAAAGAATATCATAAGTCAAAGAAAAAATAATGAAATAATATACTTAGCACAAAAAAAATACTTAGTAATAACAATAATATTAATAAATAATAATTTACTAATAAAAATACATGCATCTCAGAAATTCATTCACAGAAGCGTTTTGGAATAAAATATTTTTAATTTTGATGATATTTTTGTACTTATCTAATCTTGAATTATGTTGGGTAATTTTTATATAAAACTGCTTCGGGTTAGACCTATGCAATTCCATTCTAATATTATATTGCAAATTTTGACCAAATCTGGTATTGTATTGTATCTAATCATAATTTGAATAAAAATTGAAACTGGTACAAATTTTAGGGTATAAGAATGTCAAATTGAATAATAAATTCCCTGAATTGTATTCCAAACATACTTCGATTACATTCTATTAAAAAAATATTGACAATTCTTTCCTATATTTTATAGGAAGTACATACCTGTGGGTTATCATGGAAGAGCAAGTTCTGTAGTTATTTCTGGAACTCCAATACATAGACCCTATGGACAAACACTAATCGTGGATGGTATTTACTTTATTTTATTTAATAATATATATTTAATTAACGTCCTTTTCTAATTTTAGATGCTCCCCCAGTATTTGGTAAATGCAAGTTGATGGATTTCGAATTGGAAATGGCGTTTTTTGTGGGTGGTTCAAATAAATTGGGAGAACCTATCAGTATCGACAAGGCACATGAACATATCTTTGGATTCGTTATTATGAATGATTGGAGTGGTAGGTTCTATAATATTTTTATATTTTATTATTTACAATCGTTTTATTAGAGTTTTTATTATGAGATAAGATATACTTATTTAGGGCTCATGCTCGAGTTTACATGGATAGAATTTTTCTTTCATTAGTCTGCGTTGTCACAATATATTAATGCAACGCAACGCTTAAATATAATTCTACTATTTACCTTATTAACCGTGTTAATCAACGCTTAAATATAATTCTACTACATATTTACCTTATTAACCGTGTTGATCAAAATGATTCCATTTTCTTATTTACAAACTATCAATTTTGTAAAAAATAAGAGACAAAAGTGTTTCTAAATGAAACAAGCTTTCCAAGAGTCACGTTCGAGACCTTTACCGATAAAGGATAATTGAAAAAAATATTCAAAGAAGTGTTCCTATTAGGTAGTAGAAAATTTCATTCGTGGATCAAGTTATTATTTGTCTTTTCAGACACATATGTCTGGTAAGGAAAAGACAAATAATCTTGTCTACCAATCAGGATTTGCAGGTGTAATCCAATCGGTGCTTTTGTCCGCTGATTCGTTGTTTCCTGTAATCCTATTTAGCAAACTATGTTGAATCAAACACATCAAAGTAACATTTATTTACAAAGCAAAATATTTTCAGCCAGAGATATCCAAAAGTGGGAATACGTCCCTCTAGGACCTTTTACAGCCAAGAATTTGGGTACAACAATTTCGCCATGGGTAGTTACTACTTTCGCCTTGGAACCATTTATCGTCGATAATTTTCCACAAGATCCGGAACCATTTCCGTATTTACGGCACTCCGACAAATATAATTTCGATATCAATCTACAAGTGGATATTTCACGTAAGTATATATCGCGCAAACTGAGAAAAGCATTTAGCCCAGTAGCTCTGTACTACAACCTACCGCGCAAAAGGTCGGGTATGAGATATTTGTTTATATTGAGGCCATTAGTGAAACACCAAGTTTCCCCCAATTTGAAAGACCTTGGCCGAACGTTCTGTGGCCCAATAACCACGGCATTTTTGGCCCAATAACAAGCGCGCTACAGCGTCAGGAAATTGGAACCTTTTTTCCAACTTGGCGAAAAAAAACACGAAGATTTTTTAACACCTTTACTCATATATTTATCCCTATCTGAGTGATTTATTTGTATATTACAATACATATATACCCTTTAACTCCAATTTACTTTAATTTAATAAAAATATAAACTACATTATCAAACTCATTTAGAATCAAAAATATTTTAATACTAGAAACCGATTGCTGATTGTCTGCCTTGACTGAGGTGTCAACCGCCGGCAAAAATCGTGTACATCTACTTCTATTTTAGTTTCCAAACTTCCACGTACCATCAAACTTTCCCATAGACCGGAATATCATACACCTACTTCCACTTGGGGTACACACACCCCTTGGGCTTGCCTGCTCTTGTCATTTCTTATTAAATAATTTCTTAACAATGTTTCGTGCAATAAATGCATATTTTTTAGCTAAAGGAAGCAACGTGTCCACAACAGTATGCCGCTCCAATTTTAAATATTTATACTGGACCGTCAAACAGCAACTTGTTCATCATACAATAACTGGTTGCAACATAAATCCTGGGGATCTAATGGGAAGTGGTACCATAAGCGGAGATGTAAGTTTGATGGTTTAGTCCTAGAACAAAAACATTAGTACATATACTGTAGATACAAAAAGATTAATTTCATAGGACGCTTTAAATATTGGAAACTATTGCTAATCGTATGAAGGAATACTTGAATAGTAATCAATTTTTGTTATTTCTTAGACCTCCGACTCCTTTGGATCACTTCTAGAACTTTCATGGAAGGGAACAAAACCATTAAATTTGTTGGATGGTTCTCAAAGAAAATTTCTACAAGATGAGGATACTGTGACGATGAAAGCAGTATGTGAAGGTGATTCTTACAATATTGGATTTGGCACTTGTGTTGGAACTTTATTGCCTGCAAAGGAATTGAAATTGTAATTTAACTTTTAAGGTTTCAAGTTGATTGTTATATTTCTACTTCTCAAAATCCGTGCGGCAGCTAACAGATGTATACTCGTGATTCAATGCAGATGTATGATTTTACATTACGTCGGCATACGAATATTTTTTTATAATTGGTGGTATAAAAAACATTTTATTGAGACATTTAAAAACTTTATAATATGGAATGATGTGAACACTGATCCAATCAGGGAAATGTTCAAAGAAAAAATGGGAAAATGTTCCAGATAAATCCTACAAAATTTTAGAAGATATATGCAAGTTTCTTAGAAGCTACCACTAAGTATATGAAATTATAACTCATGCAGAAATGATTCTTCGTACTGCTCGTTATCGTAAGTAGATGTGGAACGATAATTTTCTTTACGTCATCAAAAGACTTTGAGTCATTAAATTTGCAGTTCTCGTGCAGAATAAACTATCTTGGATGTTTTTATGTGTTTCTATACTGTTTTTTCTACTGAATGTGACACTTAATTTCACTAATAATATTATCAATACACAGTATATTAAATTATATAGTGTTTTCATACAAATAGTGAAATTACCTATTATTTCACATCATTTACGTATACATCTAGTACCAGCCATTGTAGTGAACTGAATCTGATCCTGTTAGCTACCGCGCGTTTGAGAAACTATAGTTATAATAGTATTAAAAATATATTTTTCTACAAACGTTTCAAAATATTTCCTATTGATTACTAGTTAAGTGTCGAAATGTCAATAATACACTTTTAGCACTAGTGCAATTGTGCGAAAAGTGTAGTAACCTAGATTGTATATATTTTATAAAAATAAAATAGATATAATTTTAAATTAAATATATTTTCATTAAACATAAGTTAGTCTTCTTCGTTAATTCCTTTTATAGTTTTATAAATAAATCATCAATTCAGAAAAACTGTTATAATTATAAATACAGGCTATAATGATAAAATATTATCAACGTGCAATGGGCATATTTTATCTGAATTTTTTTTTTCAAAAGCCTTGAAAATTTTAACAAAACATTTGAATGGAACAATAATTCGAAACATTATTTACATTACTGCCATTAAAAACCGGAGTTCGCAATAATTTGAATGGTGTAAGAAATTAATTGCCTAATACTAAAGTAAAGATGATCTTAAAAGATTAAATCAAAATGTGTTTACATCCCTTTATTACGTTCAAAATCAAACCCCATATTTATATAATTTGTCATTAATTACTCTTAAAATATGGGTCGTATTTAACAACCTACCAAATTTAATGAAAATATGCACACAAAAAAATACTTTCGGTTCCCAAAAATATTAAATGTTCACCAAATCTTAGTAGACCATATATAATCTTAAAGTGATAACCAGATATTGATACTTCTCTTCTCGTCATTTTCTTATATTATTTACCAATAAAAAAACTTTTTCATTCTCAAAATAAATGTTATTAACTAAACTAAATTAAAGTAACTAAAAACTAACTAAACTAAATAGAAATGAATAACATAAAACAATGAAAACTAAACTTTTAATTATTATTGTGTTAAAGTTTTTAGTTATTAATTATATAAGGGGATTAACAAGCCTTTAATCTACGAGAAAAAATGTGCACTCGAGGCGCAGCCGAGAGTTTTATGTTTTCGAGTGGATTGTGGATTGTATATTGAAGACTGTTAATCCCCAAATGTAAGTCAACGTTTTATCCACGACCACGGCCAAATTAGGAGCGTGAAAGCCGTATGAGACCGTGAAAAATTCTGATTTTGAAAAACGTGAGATTTGACAAGTTTATTTTGACTAAGAATCTTTTGATTTTGAGCAAAAAATATTTTAAATTAGGTAGGTTAATCCCATATGAGTAATTGTTCATAATGTGGAAAAAATAGAATGTTACTCATAAAATTCCTTTATTGGACGTTACCGGTTTCGTGAACAATATTTTGCTTCACATCCTCAGACGTAACAGGACTACAATTAATTAAAAACAATGAATAAGGTGACTATGTAATAATTAATCTTAATAAGTTATTAAAACTTAAAATAAATCACAGAGAGCAACTATATTTGACTATAAAAACACAAGAAATCTAAATTAAAAAAAATATATATATACAGGGTGTTTCATTTTTAAATGTCGTCCTTTAAGGAGGTGATAGAGCATCTAAAAATAAGTCGACCTGCCCAAAAAACCTATATCAAAAATGCATAGTAACGAAGTTACAGGCCTTCAAAGTTGGAATAGAAAAATCGTTTTTTTGTCATAACTTCTAGACCATACGACCGATTTTAACCAAATTTTGCACAGGCAGTACTGAACTACATACCTACAATCCTATAACTCATGTCAAAAATCACCAGTGGCGTAGATACTGGGGTGACGCCCCCTATTTCTCACCCTATTTCCCACGCCACTGGATATTTTTTTTTTGGTCAGGTCAACTTATTTTTCGATGCTCTATCACCTCCTTAAAGGACGACATTTAAAAATGAAACACCCTGTATAGGTATGTATATTTTGTATAATTTTTTGTAACTGTAAGAAAGGCTGTGGTTCTAATAATTGTGGATGCCGAAAAGCAGAATTAAATTATTGCTATATAGTTTGTAGCCAATGTCATGGTCAATTATGTTTGAATATAGTTACACTCGATATTAATAGATAGATAGATAAATAAATAGATAGATAGAAGTTTATTTGAGTACATTATATATAAAAATTTTAGCAAAGGAGTTTCGTATCCACAAATATATTAATGCAGTTGTTTAGTCGGATTGGATAAAAATTGGAAGAAAACCTCAAATTCTCATTTAGTCGACGTTTCGACAATATTTATTGTCTTCCTCAGGAAATATTGTCGAAACTTCGACTAAATGAGAATTTGAGGTTTTCTTCCAATTTTTATCCAATCCGACTAAACAACTGCATTATATAAAATATTTGACATTTGTAGCAAGTCTTGGTTGGTGCTAAGTCTTAAGTAATAAAGTTTAAATTTTTAAACGAAAAATAAACAATTAGTGCAGTAGAATACAAATAATAATAACATATAAATAATACAAAGTAAATAAATAAAGAACAAACATCGACATCTAAGACAAACATTAAAAATGAATAGGTAGTGTACAAATGGCAATGTGAACGTATTTCAGTAATTTACAAAGATACTTAGCAGATATTCTAGTTTTCCATGGGAATATAAGATAATCATTTACCGAATAGAAACAGTACTTCAATAGGTGGTTTTTTAATTTCGTTTTAAATCTATTATATTACAGCTTTTTAATGTTTTCAGGTATTACATTGTACAGTTTTAGATCTGGTGAGTTTTTTGCAGATTTCGCAAGACGATATTTTAATAAGTTAGATGATCTAGTCTCATAATTGTGATAGTATAGAGAATAAGTTCTTATTTTTATGAATTTCCAGTACTGATTAGTAAATATAAATTCTCGGAAAAGGCATTGCACCTGCAATTATTCTAGTTGATCGCTTCTGCAAGACGAAAATTTTGTTAGCATGTGTGGAAGTTCCTCAGAGTACTATCTCGTAAATTAATAAATAAAATAAAAACACACCACACCACAGAAATTAGATAACCCCCAAATCCAAAGCCTGTCCGGAAGGGGGCTACACATTAGAAAAAACGCAGACAAACATCCATACCCACCGACATTGCCATCGGGTTTCGAACCCGGACACGATAGGCAGTGTGGCCAGAGCCATGACTGTCACTCATGCTCTAACCCACTACGCCACCGAGTCGGTACGTATAATATGCGATTGAATTAAAGCATAATATGCAGATAGCAACGTTGTAATAATTAAGTATTTTTTAATTGGCGTAAAAGAAAAATGTATCTAGAAATTTTGCTACCTACTTATCTGCTCAATATGAGCGTCCCATTTGAGGTTGTCATCTAGGACAATTCCAAGTAGCTTAACGCTGTCACCTTTAATAATGGCGTTATTGGTTGAAAAAATCTGTTTTTGAGTCTTATCTCTATTTAGTTTTAACATATTATTATTATAACAATGTTCAGCAGAGTTTTGGATTTCGTCGACGGTCGTTTGTAGAGCTATTAAATTATCATTTTTATTGATTAGAGTTGCATCATCTGCGTGCATAACGGTTTTGTGTGGGAAAAGATAAAAGAAAAGATCGTTGATAAAAATAATAAATAGGAGAGGGCCCAATACGGACCCTGGGGGCACCCCGTACATCATAATTCTAAAATCGGATGTTTGTTTTTCATTTCCAATACACTGTTGGCGGTTGTAAAGATAGGATTCCAATAGACTCAACATTGGGCCTCTCACACCATAGTGATTTCGTTTTTGAATCAAAAGTTCGTGAGAGACACAGTCGAAAGCCTTACTGAGGTCAACTAACGTAATCGCAGTATGTTTGCCCTCCTCGAAGCCCTCGACAATGTCATTCCAACTTTACAGACCGCATCTATTGTAGAATATGATTTTCTAAAGCTAAATTGGCAATTGTGAATGAGAGAGTGATTTTCAAAAAATTTCGTTAAGTGGTTTTTTTAAATTATTTCAATTATCTTTCCGATATGGGGCGATAATTGTCAGGGTTCTCAGGATTTCCCTTTTTAAAAATTGGCACAACCCTATAACTATCTTAAATATTCTTAAAGACATCTGGAAAAGAACCTTCACTGAAACATAAATTTATTAAGTATGTTAAAGGGTAAATAATGATATCTATTGTATTTTTGATAATTTTGCAGTTTAATTCATAAATATCTAAACTACTTGTATTTTTAGACTGTTTACTGCGTCCATGACGTCATAGACAGTAACTGGTTCGAGAAAAAACGTAACATGAGGTTTTTAAAAAGTTAAAACGGAGGTAATAACTTAATAATATTGTCCGCAACTGCTGCAAAAAAATCGACAAACTCATTTGGCTACAGAGGCTACAGAGGCAACATTTTTTTCTTGATTAATAATTCTTCAGCCATCTCTAG
This sequence comes from Rhagium mordax, assembly GCA_963680705.1. Lineage (NCBI taxonomy): Eukaryota > Metazoa > Arthropoda > Insecta > Coleoptera > Cerambycidae > Rhagium > Rhagium mordax. Next base: position 22,799,954 of record OY796657.1, on the reverse strand, counting down.
ACTTAGAGTGTTCCATTAATAATTAATAATAATAATAATAATAATAACGAGGAGATCAACGATGACAATGATCCATCACCTTTCCCCGTCCAATGTTTGGAGACTGAAAAATCAGACTCAGAATATGGAACTAATTAATGAAACTATCAATTACGTAATTCGTAATTCGTTAAATTAAAAAATAAATTGTAAATTTAAGATAATACAATTAGACACCAGTGGTCGGACCACGCCAAATTGACATTGATGCACCTACTACTCTCCTCACGTCCCCTCACCTATTTGCATTGAAATTCAAATAGATAAGGGGGTGTGAAGAGCGTATTAGGTGTATCAAGTCAATGTGGCGTGGTCCCAGCCCAGAACATCGCAGATCACACCTACTGAGAATACAACATACTTAATAAAAAAAAATCTGTTTCTCAACGCTCTCGATTCTTTGGGGCGCTATATCTGAGGGGTTTCTCCTACAAAAAAACTGTTGAACTCGTTTTTGTAGCAAATTATCTCTGCTACAGATTAGTATATTATATTTTTTTTCGAAAAGTTCACCGTTTTTAAGATATCCGCAAAATACTGTTTTCGCGACCTTTAGCCCAGCGTAGTTGACCCCCCGACGGAGATTAAATCGATAAGAACCTAACACTAATACTAAGGTGCATGCAAAAATTTAGTACGTTATAATGTTGAATGTCGATTTTTCCTGTATTATTATGGGCAACAGTTGGTATCTATATTAACTCTGTACAGCAATTATGAATAAATTTGGACCCTTATTGATAATTAGTAAGTAAATTATATTTATTTAGGTGTTTTCTCAGTTGGCAGTATACAAGACGATTAACTATTTGCTATCATTTGTACGTTTATATTTATACCTTGGATCGATGAGAACTTCACTAATTTTATTTTCAGTATATGTATTGTTCAGGTTGCCATTATACATATAATTTATGAATCCTTTATATACGTGAATAGGTATGTACAATACAATGCTCTAACAATATTTTTATAAATACTTAATAATAGGTCACCAATTAAATTAAATTCATATAAACACAATAAAACAAGCACCCCGCACGTTATCCCAGGTAAACAGTATCGATTACCTTAACAATGCAACCACGTTGTCTGATTTATTCAGCTTTGGCAAAATTCGATAAAGACTCCTATAGAAAACCACAACCACACAAGTCTAAAAGAAGACACAATGTACGGGAATACAAACATTAATTTTACACTACGTACCTAGTGGAGAAACCAGTGGCGTTCGAATTACCATAATAATGTATAGTTTAGTAAGTAACACGATAGAAAGAAATCAAATATGGAAGAGCCTAGAAGACTTTAACGTAAGTACTAAATTGATTAAGGTGATATAGTGTTTACAATAAAATAACAGCACAAGTATAACTGAATGGAAGAAGATCAGACAAGCAGACAGTTTAAGCCCTTTACTATTTATTATAATAATGGATGGACTAATAAAAATACAAAAGCAGGAACAGTGAAAACCATCATTGGGTACAGACACCTAATCTTAACAGAATTAGATAGCTTACGCTGATGCCATCGTACTAATTACAAAAGCAAAAAGAAATAGTCAAAACTTGATAAACCTGTGGACGAAAGAAATTGAGAACTTGCAAATGGAAATAGACTCAAACGAGATGAAAGTAATGATAATAAATGAAAGTAACCCAAAGAAAAAAACAGTAAAATAATATGCAAACAGAGGCCTTTAGAAAGTCGCAATCTGCGAGTATTTAGGAAACATCATATTAAATGGTGGAAAGATAGACACTGAATTAGCTAGAAGAAGACAACAAGCAACGAACATTTATCATGCAATAAACAAAACAATACTGAGAAAGAAGGAAGTAGAGAAGAAAACAAAGGTGATAGTATATAACACAACAGTACCTCCTATCAATTGTATATACAAGTGAACTATGGACAATACAACCAATATAGGAGATACTTCTTAAAGCAATAGAAATGGAATTCCCTAGAATAGCACGAAAGACAAAATATGACAGGATATGAAATGAAGAAATAAGACAAGAAAATGAGACAATAATTACAGAATTAGAGAACAGACCACTTAATTGATACAGTCACATACAGAGAATGACACCCAACAGACTAGTAAAGAAAGTGATAGAAGCAAGAAAGAGAGAGAGAGACAGAGAAAATGGAGGAGATCGAAAGAGGATGAGGGAAAACAATAAGACAACTGAAGGAAATGGCCCAGGACCACACACGCTGGAAGAAATGGTTGAAAAGGATGCAAAAAGACGTTTGAGAAGGAGAAGAGTTGCGACAATGGGATATACAGTAGAAACTCTTTATTGTTCCTATTCATGAACATGAACACGTAATGAAATTGGTTCATTGACGTCGTAAAGAAAAAACATTTCTACAATTATTAATTCATATGTAGTATAAAATGCAATATTCTTAATTACAAATCACCTTTATAGTTAATTAGTAAATCCCACACATGTTAAACGTCTTGGTGCCATGGATTAGATCTTGATCCCTGGTTGCCTTTCGTTACCTACCCTTAATTATTTGAAAATGTTTCTTCTTCAATACAATAATACTCAATAATAATAACGTAGTGTTATGGTAAAATGAGATAAAAAGTGTTTGATGTTGAAGTGGTTCCTTGACTCGCAAGGCCGCCCAGCCTTTGTGCCATCGAGCATATGTGGAACAGCCTAAGAAGGTAAAGCGCAAGTAACTCAATTAATTCAAAGTTGCAATATTATATTAATTTAAATATTGAATAATTGAGTGTTGGTGTTGATATGCATGTACCACGTACACATGATCTATTAGATCAATCTGAAACTTTATTAGGGTAGTTTATGAATTCAAAGTCATATGTTTTTTTAAATAGGCTATACTCTTACATAATTTAATCTTATTATTCAATCTAAATCCATTCACGAAGACAAGTTAGACAAGTCAGAGTTTTTGGTAAGAGAAAACTTCTTGAACTAGCAGGAAGGCCAATGGAATGCTTCAATCACTCATCTTATTCCCAAATTAAACGACTCAAGACAAATAAGATTAATTGCTATTCTTGTTTAAATATTCAGAATAAAATTACGATAACCTATACTTCATTTAATATACTTTACTTTTTAACTTGTTCGAAAAATCAATTTTTTTTAAATATTATTAAAGTATGAAATTGAAATTTCAAATACCTAGCGCAATGGTAACTAATAACAACGACAGTAACGACACCCAGGTAGCAATCAAAAGGAGGATGCTAGCGAATAGATGCACATTCTTTATCAGAAACGCAAAAAGTTTTCAAATTAAAGCGACTATTTAAATCGCATTCAGAAACCAGTTAGAGATGGCATAGTTTGCCCAATGAAAACACCTATTCAACGTTTAAGAATATTGAAAACTTGACACCTATCTCACTAAACTGTCAATTATTTTTGTGGAAATTAACTCGTATATAAACTTTTTGTTTTCCCTGTACTTAAACATGTAATACCTAAGGTTATTTTATACACATCTTTAGTTATACATTATACCTACTAAATTTTATATAAATGTAAAGTGTAAAAAGTTCCGTCAAAGTGTCTAGCCGCCCCTACGCCACTGGTATTGAAAAATCGTTTCCTATTATTTTGATAGTGAAATATTCATTGGGAGGTCACGTTTTGCGGCAACAAGGCCATATTAATATCGATGGGGACAGAAAATTGATAAATCTCCGATGTATTTTTTACACTCAAACATTGATTCGTGGAGGATTATGGCAGAAAGCGGGAGTTTGTCAAAATCTAATTCACAGGACAGAACAGACCTTGTCGCTTACTGGAGCGTTCCACTGTTAGATGGAGTGCACACAGTTGAATTCGAACATGGTACCACAAGTGGAAAGAGAGTACTAAGGGTAGATGGAAATGTGAGTTAATTGCTTGCTATTTATTATTTTTTTGGCATTCTTAGAAGTTATATTGCACCGAGATAATACTAGTAGCACGAAGATGACCAATTTAATTTAAAACCGAATACAGATCAAATCAAAACATGTCAGTTTAAAAGTACTTAATTTATTTAAATATATCTACTTGCCCGAAATATATTTTTTAAGTTAAATTTCACGTTTTACGTTTTATTTTAAATCTTGAGTTATTGTCGTTAAACTTGAATATTGCAGCTATATGACTCGAATGAAATAAAAATCAAATTAGAAACTTTTTTCGTATGTATCCCTTCATTTGAGTTTTTTCGTTTATTATCTTCATTGTTTGATGTTCATTTCTTGTTTTAATTTGTTTGACATTACGTTGTTAGCAAAGAAGTAACTGAAACTCAACTTATTCGCTAATATTTAGTCTTTCTATTTCAGGAAGTCATCAGAAGAGAATGGATGTTCAAATTAGTAGGAGAGGAAGTATTTACAATAGGAAAGCAGCGTGCAAAATGTGTGTTGAGAGTAGATCCTATGCCCCATTTTGCTTTTTCTTATGGTCTTTATGTAGATGGAAAACCATTAGAGAAATTTAGCGAAAAGCAGTCACAATCGATACGTTCTTGGGCCGTTTTAGCTGAAGGAAAGAGATACCGTGTAGTATTTGGTAAGTTATGCAACAAATTTAAAATGATGATCAAACATGACTGTATTAATGTAGACAGTTGACGGTAGTGAAACAGATGTAATATATACCGTGTGGTCCGTGTGTCCCAAAAGTAAAGAACAAAATTCATATTCTATATTCTCCTGTTTAGTTTTCAAGAACCTATCACATTTATAGTCTGAAGTTGATAATTTGGGAGTTATAGACATTTGAATAGTGATAGCTCTATAAAATTAGTTGAAGGTATCGCTAAGCGACTTTCATGTCCACTATCTAATGGAATAGCTAAAAATTTTATAGCGGTTGAACAAAAATTGGAAATTTTTTATCACTCTGTATACAATTTGTAAAACTATAAGCAACATGAGTAGAGTAGTAATGGCGGAGCTGGGTCTCCCCCCACCCTTTTTTTTTTGTGGTGGGGGGTAACTAGGGTAATTCGAGTAATGTAGGTAATTAGACTGATGTAATTGCAATAGAGGTAATTAGAGTATTGCAGGTAATTAGCCTGATGTAGTTGCAATAGAGGTAAGTAGAGTAATGTGCAGTAATTAGACTGATGTAATTGCAATAGAGGTAATTGGAGTGGTGCAATGCAATTGTAGTTGTAATTAGTGTATGTACTGATATGTGTATGAGTATTTTAAGTAGAGGTGGTGGGGCAGCTTCACTCCGTGTATATAAATGAGGATGAGGAGCACACAGCCATTTGTGGTGCTAGTCTCCCAGAGTAAAGACATAAAATGTATATTTGTACTTCTTGTGGTGTAAGTTTTACACGTGGTGACAATTTGCGAAGACATCAGAGGCAATCTTGTAAGAAGATACATGATAGTGGTCCGCAAGCAAAATATCCTAAACTGGAATGTAATCCTTCAACATCTACAAATATGGAAACTTGTAATTGCTGTAATGTGACTCTAAGCACAACCCAAATGAATTCCCATAGAAGGACATTGCAGCATAGGACAAATTCATGTGTTCCGTTTATAGAAGGTGTAGAAATTGTGCAGAGCGCTTTCAAATACAGGATTGTAACCTATCGAGTATATAGCGAAAATAATCACCAAGACTATGTAATGTTCTTCAATGAAATTAGATCAAAAATATTAAATCTCTTCGAGGAAGTGTTACGTATTCATAATACAGTAAAAGTAAATATGGAAACGTTTGCTACGTACGTATTACAGACACAGGAACTATCTGAAATGAAATCATTTAACACTTCCAACAAAATCTTGGATCAAGCTATGGATTTGAACAATACTTTGGACACCTTTGTGGATGCTATGATTACACAAACTACGGAGTTCCTGGAACGTGATTCAGGTATTTAAACATACATTAAGGTGGAAAGAAAATGACTAATTATAATTTAATTTTAGGATGGGCCCTCGAACGAATTGCTTTTGTTGAAATCAATGTGAATAAATATAGTCCTCTGGGTGGTTCATCATATGTCAAGTTGCCAAAATCCATAGAAAACAAGAAGGCAGTGGTAAATGTAAAAAACCAGGATCAGTATTGTTTTGCTTGGGCTGTAACTTCAGCGTTGTATCCTGCAAATGGCTGCACATCTGAGACCTCATCATATCCACATTTTTCAAGAGTTTTAAATTTATCAGGTATGAATTTTCCAGTAAAATTGCGGGATATTTCAAAATTTGAGGAGATGAATAATATTTCAATTAACGTGTACGGGTTAGAAGAAAAATTTGAGAATAATAGAATAAAGTATGAAGTTGTTGGGCCTTTACGTTATTCTGAAAAAAAACTATTTATGCATGTAAATTTGTTACTACTTTCCGGTGAATGTGGTGTAAATCATCACTGTAAGAAAGATTGCGCTAATAATCACTATTGTTGGATAAAAAACTTGTCTAAGCTAGTTTCCGCTCAAATTTCAGCTCATGATCATAAAAAGTACTTTTGTGATGGTTGCTTACTATATTTTAATAATGAGCGTCAGTTATTCCAGCATCAGAGAAATGACTGTAATCATGTTTATACAACAACACCATCGACACAATTTCGGATTGATAAATATGGTAAACAAGTACCTGAAAATATATTAAAATTTGAAAACTTTGAAAGACAAATGCAAGTACCATTTGTAGTGTATGCAGACTTTGAATCAATTCTGAAACCTATTCATACTTGTGAACCGAACCCCGAACGTTCTTATACAAATAAAACTTTTATACACGAACCTTACTCCTTCGCATATTTCATAAAATGTTCTTTTGACAATTCTTTATCAAAATTTGAACTCTATCGAGGATCTGATGTAGCCAAAGTTTTTGTATCGCGTATTGAAGCCGATGTAAGGGAAATCTATAACAGATATATGAAAGATATAGTCCCAATGGCTAAACTCACAGCACAAGAAAGACAAGACTTCCTGAATGCGACCGTATGCGGTATATGTGAGAAACCATTTAAAGTAGAGGATGTAAAAGTTAGAGATCATTGTCATATAACTGGTAAAGTAAGATTTGGTGCCGCACACTCTGTATGTAACTTAAATTACAAATTACCAAATTTTGTACCTATCATATTTCACAATATGAGTGGCTACGACAGTCACCTATTTATAAAACAGCTCTGTGCACATAAGGACAGAGTTGATGTTATAGCACAAAATAAAGAAAAATATATATCTTTCACGAAACACCTTTATATGCATGATTACGTCAATAAGAAAGGGGAGAAAAAACGGAAATTTATACAACTACGATTCATCGATAGTTTTAAGTTCTTATCAACATCGTTGCAAAATTTAGGGGGCAACTTAACTGATAACCAATTGTTTGTTACGGGAAGTTTCTATACAGATAAGGAAAAATTTAATTTAATGAGGCAAAAGGGTGTATTTCCATATAGTTTTATGGATAGTTTAGAGAAACTAAATAATGTAGAGTTACCCTCGAAAGATGAATTTTACGATAACCTAAATGAAGAACATATAACAGATAAAGATTATCAGAGGGCTAACGATGTGTGGAACTTGTTTGATTGTCAGAATTTGGGCGATTACTCAGATCTTTATTTAAAATCAGACGTACTCCTTTTGTGTGACGTATTTGAAAATTTTCGTAAAATTTGTTTGGAAAAATATAAACTTGATCCTGCTCAGTATTACACTTGTCCGGGTCTCTCGTGGGACGCTATGTTAAAACTAACCAAAGTGGAGTTGGAATTATTAACGGACATTGATATGATCCATTTTTTTAAAAAGGGAATACGTGGTGGAGTAAGCCAGTGTACGGAAAGGAAACATATTGCGAATAACAAATTTCTCCCTAACTACGACCCCAAAGAACCTTCTTCATTCATCACATATCTAGATGCCACGAACCTATATGGGCATAGTATGTGGCAACAATTGCCGACAGGTGGATTCGTGTGGCTGTCCGAAGAAGAAATCATGAATTTAGATATTACGAGCATTTCAGATGAAAGCACCCATGGGTATGTTCTCGAAGTAGACATACATTATCCACAAGATTTACACGACTTACACTCAGACCTACCCTTTTTAGTAGAAAATATTATTCCACCAAAATCAAAATCGAAATTGACAAAACTGATACCAAATTTAAACGATAAGAGGAGATATATTGTGCATTATATAAATTTGAAACAAGCGCTAGATAACGGGTTAATGGTTATAAAAACACATAGAATACTTAAATTCAAACAATCACCTTGGCTTAAAAAATATATTGACCTAAACACCGATATGAGAAATAAGGCTAAGAATAAATTTGAAAAAGATCAGTATAAATTATTAAATAACGCAGTATTCGGTAAGACAATGGAAAATGTTGATAATAGAATGGATATAAAATTAGTTACCCACTGGGAGAGCGTTAGGCGGAGTATGGGTGCAAATGCATTAATAACACGCCCTAACTTTAAATCATGCTCAATATTTACTGATGATTTTGTAGCCATCCATATGGGTAAACTAAAGGTAGTCTACAACAAACCAATTTACGTTGGTTTTTGTATCTTGGAGTTGTCTAAGACAGTATTATACAACTTTTTCTACGACGTTATCAAAAAACATTTCGGCGATAATGCTTCTTTGCTGTATACAGATACGGATTCGTTGATTATAAAAACATTTACAGATAACTTTTATAATTTCATAATACAGAATCCAGACAAATTCGATACATCTAACTACGAAGAAATAAATAAATTTAATATTCATAAGGGCTTGTCGGTGTTAGGTAAAATGAAAGACGAGTTCCCCTCTGATCCCATTATTAGTTTTTATGGTACGGGTGCGAAAGCTTATTATATACAATCGGTGGATAATGAACTCAAAAAAGCTAAAGGTGTGAAGAAATCTGTTATTAGAAAGCAGCTGTCAATAGATGACTATAAGAAAATCGTTGAGCGGGGAGGTTTAATATTTAGAAAAATGAATACGTTTCGGAGTTGCTTGCATGACATTTACACAGAAATAAAGAACAAAGTGGCCTTGTCCCAACACGATGACAAACGTTTTGTTATTCCTAATACTACTAAAACATTACCGTGGGGGCACCGTGACATATCATTTTTTCAGAGCGAACAAGAACAAAATATAGAACGACTGATAGTTGCCATAAATAATATGGAGAAAAAAAATGAAAACTTGGACGCTTTACTTGCAGCAATAGCTGATTTAAGCCAATAATTAATTTAAAATTTTTATTTCATCTTCTAACGTAAAGGTCGAAAATTCGAATACATGAACTACTAAACTGGAAAATTCAAACTACAAAATTTCACCAATATTTAATTGTAACATTATAATACAAAATTATTGTGATAATTTTAAGTACTTTCAAATAATAGAATAAAAATATCTAAATAAAAATCACAGTGTTGTTATTAGTAAACCTTTCTCCCAAAATAAGTTAAATATCGATTAGGTTAAATCGTAAATTATAAATAATGTAGGTAGTGACTTGAAGAGGTGTGTGTAATGATACAGTTTTACAATGTAAGAGTAGGTGACGTTGCTAAAACTAAAATGTCGTTTTATGCTGCAGTCAGGAATGTGATGTCATTTCAAATAGAAAGTTGTTGCGTCAGTTATTCGATGTGCGCATGACATTTAGAAAAGTTTGACGTCACTTTGTAGCGGGATTCTGTTGAGACAAAGAAAATCAACAGTGGGGTGAAAGCTTGGCTTGCATAAATCACGTGATGTCGTCCAACCAATGAGAGACGAGAGTGGTCACCCACTCCCTACCGTTGGAGGGGGAAGTTAGCTTGGCTTGGGTTTGAGGACGCTTACAAGATTCTTTCCGTCTTCGCCTGTGCTAGTGTGTGCAAGTGTGCTCTCGTGAATTTCATTGCTCAGTTTTTGTGAACAAAATGGTAAGAACCGTTAAAAATGTATCATCTGCTGGTGGGCGTAAAAGGCGCTCGTCGACACCGCCACCAACTTTACCGCCCTTGACTTTAATGACGTATTTGGCTACGTTTAAACCATCACCTGACGCATCTACGGCGTCAGGTTCCGCCATTAATGGCGGTGCTGTGAAGTCAGCAATAAAAAATCCATCCTCTGGCAGGGTTAATGTTTTAAACAACATTATTGTTAAAGATGGTATTGCTGCTGACGTTGGGGGCGCTTCGTGTTCTAACGAAGGCGGTAGTCAGCTAGCGTATCATGGGCACCATCAGCAGATGCACGGCAATATACATCCTGGCGCAGATTTACCTGTTTTGCACCTTGAAGATGGTGACCTCGGCAATACCGTCAATGTCACCGTATCCAGGAGTAATGCAGGTAAAGCCGTTCATACCCCGAAATTACATGGTTTGGCTTTAAACAAAAAATTTAAAGTCACACCATCTACTTCAGGGTGTCAGGATGTACGCGCATCTCATCCGCGCAAATCATCTATGTCTCTGGTGGCACATGACTCCGATGACGACTTTTTGCCTAGTAATGTAAACAACAATAAAAACACAAAGTCGTCGTCGGCGCCATCAAAAGGTAAAGGTAGACGTACAGAAACACAATCCATAGACTGTGACGCGACTTTATGGGACGAGATAATGGATTTCGCGCAGACAGTTGTACCTGCCCCTCTAAGTCCGCTACCTGCTTCACCAAAAAAAAATAAGGTTTCGGCAGGTAAATGGCAGGTAAAACCGTCTGCGTCGTTTGTGGCTGTACCTCTACCTGGCAATAGCGCATTACAACAGCCAAGCTGTTCTAATGCGGTGTTGCCACCACCACGCAATGACGCATTAGAACAACCGGGTTGCTCTAATGCGGTGTTGCCACCGCCGCCAGAGGTAGCTCCGATTGTTAATGAGAATCCGCTCCCAGCACAAGCGGACTCTGATTCTGAATCGGAGGTGTTCTCGCAAGTTGACACCAAAACATCTGTTAAACAATTTTTTAAAATATACGGTCAACTTAAGAGAACACATGATTTAAATTTGAGGCTTTGTCGGGATCATCCGAAAATCTTGCGTCGTGCTGCTGATATGCGGGAAAGAGCCGCAAAATTAGAGGCCGACGTAAAGAGACAAAGGGAGGCTCTCGACAAAACTGCAAAGCAGATGAGGTTTATTTCGGATCAAATGGGTGGCTGAGCACTTGCGCACACGCGGCGGAAAGTTATTTTAAGTTAGATTTTAAGTTAGTTAAGAATATTGTTAGTTAGATAAGATTATTGTTAATTAGGTTTAAAATATAGTATTAATAAAAAAACATTAAAAAAATAAATGCAAAAAAAAAAATTTAAAATGTTTGTCAAAAAAAATAAATGACAAAAATAATTAAAAAAATAAATGCCCCAAAAAAAATAAAAATTTGTCAAAAAAAATAAATGACAAAAATAATTAAAAGAGCATACAAATAAAGGCAAATTAATTAAGTTAGATTTTTAAGTTATTTAAGAATATTGTTAGTCAGATAAGATTGTTAATTAGGTTTAAAATATATTATTAATAAAAAAATATTAAAAAAAATTAAAAAGTTTGTCAAAAAAATAAATGACAAATAATTACAAAAAAATGATACAAATAAAAGACAAAAAATGATAAAAAATAAATTACTGTGTATTATTATGTAAGAATATATTGTTAAAAATAAATATAAAAAAGTTTAAAACAAATTTTAAAAAGTGAATAAAAAATGATAAAAAAATTAATTAGTTAATAAAATAAATACACCACATGTAATTAATTAATTGTGCATATTATGAGTACATGTTTGACATGAATAAACACATAATGTAAAGGTTAATTAATTTAAATAAATAAAGAGTTTAATAGGTTAATAACAACATAAAAAAAAAAAAAAAAAAAAAAAAAAAAAAAAAAATTAAAAAAATCGAATTTTAAACACATGAAAATCAAAATTAATGGTTAATTAGGAAAGGTCAAAGGTCAAATTTAAAAAAAAAAACGGAGAACCACCACCTCCTTTCTCCGGGGGGCGTCCGAGGATTCGATCCTGTGGTCTTCTGAGTGACCTCAAGATCGACGCGTATTTGCCCGCTCGGCTACTCGAACGCCCCACAAGAGTTAGGTCTATTTCCTAATTTCAACAAAAAACTACCTGCTCATCGATCCGTATTTACCAGGCAGGGTCGCATGGCCTTAGGCTATAAAATCAACCCAAGCTATCGGCTTTATACATTTACAACTGTATTATTTTGAATCAGTTTATATCTTGAGATATTTTAATTTAATTTAAATAATAATAAATAAAAGATAACCATTTTTTTTTCAAAATACTTTTTAATAAAATCATTCATATGTTCATTTGTTTTAATATTTATATGATTTACTAATTTTCACAACTTGTAATATACAGGGTGGCACAAATATTTTTATTAATTAAAAAATATATACAATTAAACTTAAAAATAAAATGAAATATAAATTTACATTAATAAATACTACTTATAACGAATCAAATTTAGTAAAACACGTTGTATCGTTCACGCAATTGTTTTATTTACATTATTACATATATGACATACTTCAATTCGATGCAATTGCACCAAGTTTGTGCTGCAACATTTACATTTCGTTATCATTGCACCATCCAACGTCGTCGTTTTGTGAATATTTACATGCTGGTGACGTCCGGACACTATCCGTGTATAGGATATATAACATAGCCCACACAGGAAGTGTTTGGTTGCATCCGGCCTGGTTCTGATTATGACAAAAGACGCTGACGTGCAATATAGTCTCCGCCGATCATCATAATTGTTTAATATTTTTCCGGAGAAGGCTAACTCTCCCGCTTCGTCTTCCACATCATCCCCAAGACCTTCATCTACACTGACGGGAACCAGGTTGCCATCTTGATTCAAGTCCTGAAGCTCTTGATTTACACCATCTCGGTGTAACACCATTGCACCCATATCATTTTCTGCCAGTTCAGTGAGGAATCGTCTATAAGCCATCTTTAAATGTTGGAACTCAACTGATTTGATGTTAAACCTCCTCCGTTTTATATTCTATAATTCGTGACGGTGACGCCCTTCCTATTGCGTCAAGTTTACTATTAGCTATTTAAACCAAGAGTGACCACAAGAGGAACGCATTCAAACTTCTTACGTAACACAATCGTGTCTTAAAACAGAAGTGCATACAATGGTCCTACCAAGAGAGTGGAAATTAAAACCAATAATAGCAGTACAACCGTATAGTTACAATAATTCAAGAATTTGCCATAATTGCTATACTGCATGGAGGAAGCAAATTATCAACCCATGCACTGGACTGTGCAAAAAGTGTGTAATTCAGAACCCAGTGCAGAAAAAAGAATTTCGAGACAATTGTCCAAATGAAACACAATGTCGCAATTGTCTTACCATACTCAAAAGAACGAATTTTGGTATATATCGAGACGTATGTGAAGCTTGCAAAGCAGACCAACCACAATTAAGACAACGATGCGTGTACTGTAGTAAGTACGAGGACAATTGTTGGAACAACATTTGCATAAAATGTATGTCAGGGGCACTCATCTTGTGTGATCGCATTGGTGTGTTTTATAGTAGTTGGACTCACCATAATAGGGACTGTTGGTGTCTTAATTATAAATAAATTATATTATTTGTATATATGTATGTGTGTATGTAATATATATTATAACCATAAACTGTAAATATATTTTTAGTATTGTAATAACATATTATTTTGTAGGAAACTTTTAAAATTATACAAAAAAAAAAAATGATTATTTTTAATTTTTTTACAATTTAAAATGAAGGAAATAAATTAAATAAATATTTAAGAGTTTATTAAGTAAATAAATGTATTAAATGACTTACAATTAATTTATTTACTAAAACTATTTATTAAATTATTTACAATGTTTAATTTATATGGATGCCTAATCTGTTCCCTCGCAGACATTATCGCACTCTATCAAGAGCTGATAATCTGACCAGTGGCTCTGGTCAGGTGATGGCTGGCCGTCTGGATCGTAGAACACCGTTTCCATAGACCATGCTGATGGTGATGTTGCCCTATCAGTGCTGCTGTCCGGGGGGTTATCTTGGTCTCCCTGGTCCTCGCCTAGATTCTCACCTATCCAATAAGATGAAGGTGATATTGGTCTGTCGTCAATGCTATCTGGGGTAGCTTGGTCATCCTGGTCCTCTTCGTCTTCCTGGTCCTCTTCGTCTATCGAATACGATGGAGGTGACCGTTCCCACCAATCACTGCTGTCTGGGTCGTATTCACTAGGCATTGACCAGGTCGATGACGTTGATTTTGAGTCGGTGCTGGAGGAGACGCAATTTACTTGAGAAGTGTCCATGATGTTAATAATTTTAAATCTGACAAACAAGAGCGTTGCTGTGTGTTATATAAAGCAAACTAATCTCCACCCCCAGCAGTGGCGCCTCCTACAAACATTACTTTACAGGCACCTCTATTATTGATGATGGAGAGGGGGTAAACATTTAATGTATAGTGTTTTACTGAATCAATGAATAAGTCAGGTTGGCCGAGTGGTTAAGGTGTCAAACTTCACTAATTAAAATTCATAATAACACGTATCCTATGATTGGATATGAATACCCCCTCTATTATTTTAGAGTGACTCCCTCCCCACACTACTATATATATGGGAGTAATATTAAACCAAACTTAGTTGCATTTACTATTTCTATCTATATACCACGTATCGAAATGGCAAATCCATCTATTATATCTATTCTAAGACGGTTGGCGCAAGAAGATTCCAATAATTGGATGCTGTTTAATCATGAGGCTGCGGAGATGGGGGTACCTGCTGAGGCTGTGGAGATTGGAGCACCTGCTGATGTTGATGCCAATGGTGCCAACATCGATATCCAGGAAGTCATCGAAGGCGGCGAAAATGGTATAGTGGACGATGGAGTCGACGAAATGGTGGACGATGGTATAGAAGTCGATGTTGCGGACCTCATCGAGGAAGACCAGCACGAGATGGCTTTCCAGATAAAAGATATGGTGGCTGGTACAATGGACAAGGTGTGTGCTACAGCGGCCTTCGTTGTGGTATGCAGCATTGACCAGGGAAAATACTTTATGTGCACTAGGTGTTACGTATCGTATTCTCGCATGGTCGTAGAGGGGGCTGTTCACCAACACGCAAGTCTGCACAACACGGTTGAGTGGTGGGACGTACCTACCATAAAGTGCAAAGCTTGTGGCGATGACACAGTGACAGTCGGTGCCATCGAAGGTTGTTTTGTGTGCAATAATACTGGAAAAAGAACAGTACCCATATAATAATATTAGATTTTCTAGTTTGTACTTTTTATATTATTTTTTATGTTTGTTTAATTTTTAATTATATTTAATTAATTTTATGTTTTATGTTATATGTATATTTGTATCATTCTTATAATATAGATTGTAGGAAAATAAAAAGGAATTAAAACATTTATGTGTATGTTTATTATCTTTCAAGTGTTAAAAAAAAAAAAAAAAAAAAAATGATTATTTTTAATTTTTTTACAATTTAAAATGAAGGAAATAAATTAAATAAATATTAATAAAGTATATTCATTTTATTATTCATTTGTGACACATATTAAAATATTTCAATCGACATAACTATATAATGATACATTAATATATTTTTCTAGTTAATGACAATTTTAAACAATAGAAGCTATATCAACCCACGAATTGTGTTCTACAGATAGCCCCAACCACTTTACCAGCACTTTATTTCCTTTCTTCTTTAATACATTTTCAACTAGATACACATCGGGGTATTTTGCTTTTAGTAGCTCCATTTCATAAAAACATCCCTTGATTGGGTGTCCAAACAAGTCTTCTATCAGGTAAGTTGTGGGATTTGTTATGTTTATTTTGGTAATTTTAAAAAGTTCTGTTGAAAAGTTCGGTGTAAACCCTTTATCAAATACACCTTTATACTTGCTAATACGAACTATATCACCGAGATGAAATTTCGGTTTCAGAGCAATCTTAATATAATTATATACGTTTAAATGTGTAGTTGGTTTGACATCAATGGGCTTTCTGCCAGTTGTACGATGGACTTTGTCATTGTAACTTTTTGTAACGTTTGGTAGGATATCGAGCCATTTATATTTACCCATAGCTGAGAATTCTTTATACAACCAATTTTTTAATGTGCGGATTACTCGCTCAACAATTGCTGCTTTTTTTGTGCTATACGTAGAATAATGATTAATTTCGTGCCGCTT
The DNA here is from genome assembly GCA_963680705.1 of Rhagium mordax. NCBI lineage: Eukaryota > Metazoa > Arthropoda > Insecta > Coleoptera > Cerambycidae > Rhagium > Rhagium mordax. The sequence goes on along the minus strand of OY796657.1, from coordinate 22,783,630 downwards.
CATTAATGCGGAGAACTTTCTGTTATAGAATTCAGTACCATTATCGGTCTGTAAATTTCTCGGTGAATAATTTGCTTCTTGAATAATAGTCTGCATAGCCTTGGTAACTTCTACAGCTGCTTTATTTTTAATAGGTTTGGTCCATACGTACTTGGAATAGCAGTCAATCACTACAAGAATATAACGATACCCTCTATTTTTATCAGCGTATGGCTGCATTTCAGCTAGGTCTGCTTGCCACAAATCACCAAACCCCTTAATTATGGTTCGCCTTCTACGAAAATTTCGTCGAGCATTTCTATGTAACTCGTTAACAACTTGTAATTTTTCGCTGCTAACCTCCATTATAAAATTGTCTTCAGCTATATATCAACTTCAGGCATTAGTTCTGGTGGAAATGCTAGGCCTCCGGATTGCACCTTCTTTGGTTGGAGTTCGGTGGCAATATGCTCTAATTTAGAGATTCTAGTGATTAAAGTATTGCGATTGTTTATGGCCGAACGTTTAACTTCAGAAATTGCTTTATCAACATATTTCCTCATTTCTATTTTCATTTTCTGCATCATCTCATTATTTTGTTTATTGAAAATAGCGCGATTTTCTTCTCCACTTCTTATAAGTCCCACATCAACATATTTTTTCATTTCCCCAATAATTACATCGGTTGTATCAAAAATAGCTTTGGCAGCATTTTCATCATTTGTTTGTAGACGCTTGTTAACGTAATTACATGTTGCACCATCTTGATCATCGACAGGTTCCCCTAAATTTTTTAAACGCTTATTTTCAATATCATAGTGATTATCTCTGGTAAGTTTAAAACCCACGCCAGGTAATCCACGATGGGCTATTAACTTACTCGCACTAATTCTTTTGCTGCGTCCAAATTTGTCGATAGTGTTTACAGTAGACATTTCTGACTGCATCTGATCCAGTTTATAAAATTTCAGACTATATAATACTTATTAAGTATAATGATACTATGTTTTATTTCATCTTTAATACACTATTTTTTCTTCCCTAAGTTCTGATATTATTTCTATTATTTCATTGTCGTGGTTGTTATTTCCCGCTATTTTCGAACTCCATAGTAGACGTAGACGATCCACGAGTTCGCTGGGTTTATTCCAAAAAATATATTCTTTATCTTTATTTCTGTACAATTTGTGGGTAGGTACACGTTTTAAGCCGTGACCACTTGTTGACGATCGTGTCGCAATTGTAGAAGATGTTAATGGTTTGATAATTTTGTGAAATTTTCCACGCTTAGTAGTGTTATAGCCATTCGCTACATCGAATTTTTTGTAAGGTGCCTTTGTTTTTCTTAGTATTTCTCCATATATCTTACTCCATTCATCATCGAGAACACCCTCTCTATTATCATCTAAAATTGTTGGGCGTTTTAGAAATATTAGATCGTACAATTTAGGACTACCTAGATACACGCCAAGTTTCTTATTGCCATACCATAGCGTAATATTTCCATGGGAAAAACGTATTTCGGCATTGCCCATCAGCAGTTTGCCTGTCTTGGGATCTACACGCACTCCATATAAACTATCATACTTGGAATCACCAGATTTTAAATTTTGTATATGTCTTTTTACAACCTCATGTCTTTTTTCTAGTTTACTAGCTGGAGAAGTTTCGGATACAGGGGTTGTTCTTATTGACGATGGTGGTGTTTCCATAATGGGGATATAATGTGGAACATCATCACCACCTACATACTTATCGGATCCTTCTTCAGAAGCACTCTCCCATGATACAGCCCTCTGGGTGGACACCCTTGATGATGATGGTTTTGAATGTAATTGTTGGATATGAGATTTGTTCTCTGCTGCTGAAGATATAACATTTAAAGGTTCAGTTATCGGTTGGTAGATCTTTTCAAGTGTTACGTGCATCTCCATATCTTTGTTCTTGATATAGTTAAACTTCTTCCGCACAGCATCTGTTGCCTCAATCAGCTGTCGCTTGAGTGTTATTTCGCTACTGGGATGTGCAAGATTGTTATATTTTTTATTATCTTTGGTAACCTTCATCTTAGCGCATACGTAAACGAAGTAATCCTAACGACGTATGTAATTCAAGTGAAGTTTTTAATAAAATGCATTATGGATATATGAAGCTATCAAACCCTTTTCTATATCGCCCACCTTGTACTTCTCTATCCTTATCAATCACTAGAAATCCATATTTGTCATTCCAGCACTTTGCACACATATTTTGAAATACTGTAAACGTTACATCAGGTGACACATGATCGGAAAAGATGTGATGCAGATTCATGTCGTCCTGTTTAAAGACAACAATTAAATTACTATTGTCTCTTATTAGCTGCTTCGGGATTCGAGAGTATGTCTGGCCAAGATAAAAACAATCCACATTTCTATGTCGGCCCATACTGAAATATCCCCTTATAACATCTTGTTTCTCACATATTACATCGTCAAATATAAACACAGACTCTGGCTTTGCCTCGGATGGTTCCACTATTTGCGTACCATTACTAAATGTATAAAATCCTAACCCCTCAATCGGCGCTAATACATTACGTAGATACTCATACTTGGGTTGATTTATAGACTTTGAGTATAGGTAAATATTTAAAAAACGTAAACCTAAACGATGCGTGATCAAAGATATTAAGACATTTGTTTTCCCACAATTCGAGGGTCCTATTATGAGGGCACGTACAGTTGAAGGTAGTAGTGGTCCATGGCGATTATCAGCACTTAACCCACGCCCAACTTTTTCATCCAAATTATCTATAGAAAGCGTTTGTTTCTGTTTCACAATGTGCATTGTACCGCGGCTAAATGTTATATAAGTAGATGTGTGATTTACAACTCTTATTTAAATGGTTTCTACGATACGATACACACGTGAAAAACGTACGAAGCGCGGTGGAGGATTAGTTAATTCCCTGATTAATAAGCTCCCCGTCGAGTTGCATTTGCCAGGTTATCAATTTTGTGGTCCAGGCACAGATTTAAATAAAAGGTTAGCACGAGGTGATTCTGGCATAAATCAGCTCGATAAAGCGTGTAAGCAACACGATATTGCATACGACAAAAATAGCAGTAATCAAGCAGCCCGCCATAAAGCAGACTATCAGCTTGAACAGGCTGCGTGGAAACGGGTGAAATCCAAAGACGCAGGACGTGGAGAAAAGGCAGCTGCTTGGTTAGTCACAACTATAATGAAGGGAAAACAACGTCTTGGTATGGGATGTAATTCAACAATATCTCGCAATCCAATAAGGAAACGAATCATCAAGAAAACAAAGAAAGGTAAGAAGAATGTTAAAAAGACAGCGTTTGGATCTGGGATAGTACGAAAAGTGCGTGACACACTGCGAAATGCTGGAGGCAAAAAAGTAAAAGACCAAAAGAAGGTGGTTGAAATTGCTCTAAAAGCTGCACGTCGATATATAAAACAGGCCGGTGGAAAACGCAATATTCAAACACCTCGAATTATACCAATTCCAAAAGTTGGTGGTATTTTACCTCTAATACCCATTTTTGCTGGATTATCTGCATTGGGTAGTTTGGCTGGTACGGCTGCTGGTATTGCTAAAGCTGTAAATGATGTGAAAAAGGGTAGAGAAGAATTAGCTGAAGCAAATCGGCACAACAGAAGTATGGAAGCAATAGCTATGAAAAGTGGTAAGGGGATGTATATGAAGCCATACCGAAAGGGGATGGGTCTTTATCTAAAACAGAATTCAAAAAACTAATAGACTCCCTACCTCGGAGACCTCTTACCGACATTGATCTTAAATATTATGCTAATAAAATGAAGGTAGCATACTTTCGAGGTGTATTTATGCGTGACTCACTACCAAGACATGGGCCACATTACAATGAATCCGCAATAATCAATTTGGATAGTATATATGGTCCTGGGACACATTGGGTGGCATATAAAAAACGAGGTAGTTTAGTAAATTATTTTGATAGTTTTGGCGACTTACCCCCACCTATAGAATTAGTTACATATTTCAATAACGATTCAAGGAGGGCCAACCAAATATTCTATAACTACAAACGTGTACAGAATTTTAACACAGTGTTGTGTGGACATTTGTGTTTAAAGTTTCTCTCTACGAAACAAATATAAAACGCCATGGAACTGAAATCTATGACCCCAGCAATAGATCGAGAAGGTATCAAGCGAATGGGTCACTCACTAATTGCATTCTCCCGTTTGCGTAGTCTGTTGAAGATGAGCAAACAACAACTAGCAGATATGCCCAAAGAGGTGATGATTGGGTTGGCTTCACATGAAATTGCATTAGTATGGGATAAGCTACCTACACATCTTCAGAACGATGTCGATATATTAAAATATCAATATTGTACAGAACATTACCTTAATGATTATGAAAGCAATGTTGACGTAAATGATGGTCCAACACCTAGAAAAATGTTTTGCTGCTATTGTAAGGTAAACGATGTAAATGTGGCATCCAATAACAATGTAAATATATTACCATCAACTTCTAAGAAGAGGAAATTATACCATTATTGCTGTAATCCACAATAAATTGGGTAACACAATTTAATTATATCAGTCATGTCGTACACGTTCACACTAACGAGCCGCTTAAGTGAGCTAAGTGTCAACTTTGATCCACCCATTGAACTGGATAGGAGCAGTCGTCATGGGTTAGGTTTAATTGGATTCTACTCTTACAACTCCATATACAATGTGGATGAAACAAATAACATCTTCCAATATAGGGTTAGTGCTAAAGATACATTCACTACTGTTCACATACCTCTGGGGGCTTATGAAATTGATGAAATCTATGCTGCAATGTTGAAAGCTATGAATATTGATGGAAAGGATTACACGCAAATATTCACTTTAAGGGCAAACAACAATACCTTAAAGTGCGAGATTTTGTCAAAGTATGAAGTAGATTTTAGACAACCAAATTCAATAGGAAGTCTGTTGGGATTTGGACAAATATATTTACAACCAAATAAAAATTACGAATCAACACAGCCTGTTGATATTATGAAAGTAAGGATGATACGCGTAGATTGCAATATTATTTCTGGAGCTTATCTGAATGCAGAAGAGTCACACACTCTCTTTGAATTTGACATAGACGTTGAGCCTGGCTACAAACTTACTAGAGAACCCAAAAATATCATATATTTACCTGTTAGACCTAAAGGGTGTCAGTTAATAGACAACATCACACTACGCATACTGGACGACAACGGTGATTTGATCGATTTTCGAGGTGAGAAAATTATTGTAAGGCTAGAATTGAAGAAAGTCGGATATCACCAACCAAATGGGTTTTAGATATAAACAGCGACAGCAAGTACATCACCATCAGTATGATACTGTAGCGAACAACAGTATAGATAAAAAGAAAGGGAGATGTGGAAAGCAATTCATTCAAAGTCTATACCTTAAACAGTTAAGACATAGATTGTCAGTTGAGGATCAAGCCTTTTTAAAATCTATTGGATTAAAACTGCGAAAAAATTGGTCATAATAATGGTGGCTACTGCAACTAGTGACAAACTTGAGGTGTTTGATGAACCTGTGTTAGATCATTCCCTAGTTAGCCTACATGAGCATACATATAAACCATATGGATCCCCATATTACAGAAACTCTGATGAAATACGTATTCCCATCAATTTTCAAGATGTTATACTCGACATTTCAGAAAGTTATATATACATAGAGGGAAAATTTACTCCTAGCGACACCACAAAGCGTTGTTATTTATCCAATAATGCACTAACATTTCTCTTTGAAGAGATACGACTGGAAATGGGTGGTGAACAAGTAGCAGTAGTTAGAAGACCTGGTATTACTACCACAATGAAAACTATGGTGTCGTATGGGCAAACGCATGCACGCTCATTAATAACAACAGGTTGGGGTCTCACTCAAACGAGACAAGATATTTTAGATACCGCCAGTCACGTGTTCAGTGGCAAACTACCCCTTAAGTTCCTTATGGGTTTTGCAGAAGATTATACCAAAGGCATTCTGAATGTGAAGCAAGAATTAATTATGATAATTGCACGCTCATTTAAAGACTCCTATATCGGTGAGGTTGATGCAGAGTTGGAAATCAGCAAAATTGAGTGGAAGATAAGGCACATTGTACCTGAAGATCGACAAAAGTTAAAATTATTGAATCGAATTAATAAAAGTGGTAATAATACCAAAGTTAAGATGGTCTACCGTGCGTGGGATTTTTATGAGCTTCCCTGTCTACGCGATACTACCTATGACATATGGGCTCTTAAACTCTCCACCCGTCTTGAAAGCCCACTTTTCATCCTTCTTGGCTTTCAAGGCACTGATCAGGCCAATGATAGAACAAAGGATGTTACACAGTTCAAACACGCAGACATAAATAATATTCGACTATTTCTAAACTCTGAAGTATATCCATATGAACGTTGGAATTTAGATTTCGATAAGAAGCTCGATTCTGCAGCATATTATGCTTATGAGAACTTCCAACGTAGTTACTATGATAAAGATATGAGCGAACCCATGATGGATCTTGGGGAATTCAGGAAGAATCCTTTGTTTGTCATTGATTGTTCACACCAACCTGTTGCAGTGAAATCATCTACTGTCGACATAAAAATAGAATTTGAAACACGAAAAGCGAAATTTCCGGAACAAACTCGAGTGTATGCACTTATACTTCATGATACATATTTAAGTTATAACGCATTAGATGGCTCGGTTCAGAATGGTTTTCTCGATGTCAAGTAAAAAAAGAAAATATTTATTATTGTGGAATTAAGTAGTGCAACCTATTTCTATCAAGATATCTGGATAATTTTATCAACAATAATCATGATGTACTTGCAACTGTTTATTTTCTCAGAATGTAATTGTAGAATTAAATATAAAATTAAAATAAAAACTGTTCTAATTATACTATGATTGTATTTTTTGTTGTGTAATAAGAAATATGAAATAAAATGAATGTAATCTTTTAATGTGTATTTTATTTATTCAGTTTTATAATATAATATAAAATACAGAATATTGTTTACTACAGATACATACAATATTTGGTGTAATAAATATGACAATAGAAGATGAATATTATTTATGTATCTACATTGTTATCTTCTACATCAGACTGGTCGAGTTGATATTTTTCAATAATATTCTTAGGTAGGTACTCCATTATCTCGTATAGAAAATGTTTTAGTTCCACTCTGTCCATATGCTCACAAAACTCATCCAAATTTAAGAAGCCACGGGAATATCTACCACATAGATTTACACCAATGCTATACGCTTTAGAAGCTTCTTTAACCCGTCGAACTTCTTCAGCGTCGAAGCAGATATTCATATCATAATTTAATGAAACCAATGCATCCCTTATTAAGTCATCTAGTTTACAAGACAATCTCTCAATGGCAGATTTAATGTCTTCTGCAGGGGTCCATGTTTGGGTTGAATATTGCATCCACATCTTTGCTGCGTACCTACAAATAAAAAATGAAATGTAAAAAAATACATAAAAAACAGCACTAAATGGACTTACGTTTGAGCTATTGGTGTACACGAAGTAAAAATATGTTGTACAAATGTCAATTTAGATATATCAGAATCTTTATAGGCTAACAAGTGATACTATTCTATAATACTCCTAGCATTCTTCCACAATATTCCATTTCTACTTAATACTTAAACTTAGCTAACTTAAATACTTTACGATTATTTTTGTTTGAGAATTAAACACCGAAACTTATTAATGGACTAGATTTTGCTCCAGGATAAGCTGGAGAACTTTGTCCTAAATATGTCAATGTAACTTTACCATTTGACGAATTTATTTTATCGATAGTGTTCTCACATATAATTTCCACAAACCGTTTCGGTAAAAATGATTTAAAAGTCGTAATTGAACTTTCCTCAAACAAAGTTACTATGATTGATTTTCCAAATCTTGTATTAACCAAAGATATTTTTTTTATGATATAAGGTTTATTTAAAATTAACGCTGAAATGGATCTTTGCTCTAAAACCTGCATATCTTGATTTATTAGCTCATTAAGTGCTAATAAGTCAACTTCGGAAATTGCCATATTTAAAATGAATATAATGAAAGAATTATAAAGAGTAATATAAGATATTGCTCACTTGAAATAACTGAAGTCACTGACTGCACTAGGCTGATTTGTTAGCTGTAGATGGTTCACGATAGAACACGATAGAAATGATTTTGTGTTGCGACTACATCTTCTTTATAGCAGTCTAGCTGAGCTACCCCACCACCACTACTTGGAGTACTCATACACATATTGGTACATACACTAATTACAACTACAATTGCATTGCACCACTCCAATTACCTCTATTGCAATTACATCAGTCTAATTACTGCACATTACTCTACTTACCTCTATTGCAACTACATCAGGCTAATTACCGACAATACTCTAATTACCTCTATTGCAATTACATCAGTCTAATTACCTACATTACTCTAATTACCCTAGTTACCCCCCACCACAAAAAAAAAAGGGTGGGGGGAGACCCAGCTCCGCCATTACTACTCTACTACTAACATGCATTAAATCAATGTCTAAAAATTGTTGTATCAGATAATAAAATCCATTGTACCTACCTAATAATAACTTTATATACTTCAAATTACTAAATAACGATTATTGGATCAATAAAATATAATTATTAAAACATAATGGTGTTCTTTACGGCAATAACATGTTCCATTAAATAAATGAAACTAATGTTACATTTCCAATGAAATTGTTCTGTTTTACGACAAACTGTTTTTTTCAATTAATTAAGTTATCAATTGATGAAATGTTTTCATTGGTTTCGTCAAATCGTTCGTTGGACCAATTTCAATAAAGTACCTATTTCATCGACACAACTAACTTTTCTATTATATTTACGCTCATTTTTTGTTATTCATTATTAACTTGTGCTGCCAATGTCAATGTACACACATTCACACATATAATGGACATACAGTGGTGTTTCATTATTTTTTATAAAATTCTTTTTCTCAAAATAAAAAATCACATTAAACTGTTTGCCTCAGAACGCAGTAATGCACATTTCATAAAAAAGATGTATTAATATTTGGTAATACGTTTTAAATTTTCTTACCGACCTTGTTCATCAAGGTTTGATTAATATCCATCAAATATTTTTAATTAGAAATAAAAAGTATATAAACAAAATTAGTTTCTGGACTAAGAATAAAATGCTACACAAGAAATTTACCATTTCAAAACATATACATATATGATTTATATTAACCTATTTCTAATAATAAACAAAAAATAACATTAAATATTTTAATAAATGTATGAAAAAGTAATATTTCAGTAAAATAAAAATCAAAATATATGTATAAGTAACACAAGAAAAAGTTGTAACAAAAAAAACAATAAAATAAAAACAGAATGGAGCGTTAACATGTACTTAGATATTCAGAAATACTTATTTATAGTTGTACCATAGCAATAAAGTCAAAAGCGATGTCATCTATGTTGTAGAGTACTTTTCTGCCATCCCGTGAAATATATATTTTACCACCTGAAGACCATGCCTTATCTCTGCCATACTCCTGCTTAGCTGTCAATAACATTTCTAATCGCTTTTTTGTGAGATCCTCAAAAATTAAGATATTTACACCATATTTCTTAAGGAACTTTTAGCGCTAAATATTTGACTAACACTAGACGAGATTTACCACCATCATTCATAATGGGTTTACCAATTCTAAAAGCACTATCAATATCCTGGTTTGAGCATGGAATTTTAAAAATATTACTCACAAAATGGGCCACCAGTTCTAAGTATAACATTTTCATCATTATTTTCATTGAAGCCATAAAACCGCAAAGAGTTGTTTTTAGCCAGTTGTGCTATTAAGTCTAAATGTTTATTAATTTCCTTTATTGACTTTTGATGTTCTTCAACATTAGAGCTAACCATATTAAATGATAAAGTAAAACTTACAAGCTGCTTATTCATCTCTTCCAACTTGTCCAATTTATATAATTTATCGTCAATTTCTTTCTCCATTCTTACCAATTCAGTATTAATTTCATCGAATTTCGGTTGTATTTGTGCAATAGCAGTAGTACAAACTTTTTTAATAATACCTTCAATATCCATTTTATCCATTTTAGCGTCCCCTCTTTTCAGTGGCAAGACCAGAAGAATATAACTTGCTTGGAGATAAATTAGAAATGTTATTAAAACACAAGAAAAAACACACAAAATAGTTAAAACTACCAGGGACATATAACACAGAGTCTACCAAAACACTTCCGTTGTTTATAGATAATTAATTCTTTGAACAACTACAAATATTTTTACATTTATAGGAGCTCTTAAAACACTGTTTACTCGTGACAATATAATATACTCTATCTCTATCGTCTTTATTATATGTCTTCTATAATAATCCAATTGCACCTAGTTATTAACTAATTTTAAGTAAAATCATCAAAGGGTAAAGTTCACACCTGTAAAAAGAAAATATAAGAAAAATTGTTCTAGAATAAAATATAAAATATATTGTGATGAGTAGAGGACCCAAGCAACTTAATAAACGTGTTTTAGAAAACAATTAATTGTACACTTTAACTAAAGGTGTTTTTCTTGCGAAGGTCAATAAATGAGAAATTTTAAATGTCTTTGTTTCGGTTTACCTCATGAAACAAAAACCTTAAATTTCCTAAATTAATGCAAAATACTTTTAAACCCATAAAATTAATGTTATGCTTATTTCAGAGAAACAGTCCTTGAATATCCATGTCAATGGGCAAGTTATTGAAGCGGAAAACGGGTTTGTCAGTGATGGTACCGAGATGAGGTTCGAACTGGGTTCTTCAAAAGCTATAATCAAAGCAACCTCCTCAGATAAGAAGCAAGGTGTTATACACCAGCTATTTGTCGAAGGAAAACTAATTGAAGAGGATACTTTCATTTAATCAACGATGATATTCAAGAAACTTGTATTTTGCTTCTCATTTCATTCAGCTTCCCTTGTGAAGCAGTAAAATTACTTTTTGTTTACGAAACAAGATGCAGCAGAAAAACTTGTTGAAGTCTACCACTTATCTATTGGTTAGACGAAATTAAGGAAGTTACAATTTTTAAAGATATATAATATTATAAACGTCTTTTAACAACACAATGTATTTGCTTCAATATATCATTATATTAAATTAAGACTTGCATAAATTTCAAAACATTCTATAAAGACAAGTACCTATATTTGTCTTAAACAATAAAATATCTAGAAATGATATCCAAAGAAGTCAGAAATCCATAGAGGTAAATTTTTAATACCTAAGATAAAATAGTAAAAATAAATTTTACTATTTACGTCAAAGTTTTTAGTCTTAATCCTCTAATGTCTTAAAAATACATAAATACTCTTTTCAGAGCTTATTTGCAAACTATCTACATTTAACTGATGAAAACCAGTACTACGAATGTAGAAAGCAAATAATTTAATATTGCAAGCCTCACCAGACGGATTAATCCAAAAAAGGACTCCTTCTGTTACCTGTACCATGCTGAGGAAGGCTAATAAGCCAGAAACCGGTCCATGGGATGGTGACGTGCGCTGCCTGATAACAGAAGGAATCCTTTTTTGGATTAATCCGTCTGGTAAGGCTTATTGCAATATTAAATTATTTGCTTTCTACATTCGTAGTACTGGTTTTCATCAGTTAAATGTAGATAGTTTGCAAATAAGCTCTGAAAAGAGTATTTATGCCTTTTTAAGACATTAGAGGAATAAGACTAACAACTTTGACGTAATTAGTAATATTTATTTTTACTATTTTATCTTATTAATAAAATATCTGTTAATTTTAAGAGCATTAGATTTTTTTATTCGTACCCTACCCTATTAAGTAATATTGGAAAAAATATAAAATAATAGAGTCGCTAGAGTTGATATATTGATGTGTTATTTAACATGTTTTCTTAACTGCTTCTCGAGTCGCCGAAGGAAACTCCGCAAAATTCTAGGATTTTTGTTAGGTAAAAAGGCTATTAGTTTATTGTGGTCATTGTGGAACTACCTATACATCAGTCGATCAATAGAGCATACACGGAACATGATCCAAAGAAAAGTTTTAGGTGAATACCTATCAAACATTAATTTTTTATATTTTGTAATCATAGGAGGCCATTAAACATTAAACAATATATTGGTACAAAAATTAGCACAACTATTATAACGAGTACTAAGTACTATAAAACTCGCAATTTGGCAATTTGGGAGAATAACACAAAATGAAGAATTTCAATGATCGTTACATATTTCTTGCCTTATTATGACAATGATAATAAAATATAAAAATGATTTTAATGTCTCGTAAATATTTTTAGGAAAAAAAACTTTGACGGATCTACAAAATGCAACATTTATGTACCTAAGTTTATATGATGATCAACAAATGTTTTTTTTTTCTACTATTCGATCCCAAAATTTTTCAAGAATCTATTGCACGTATAGTTCATTTGGATATATCTATCAGATAAACTGACTATTATACTTTGGCTTTTGGAACAATAATATCTACTTGCACCTAACACCGGCTCTATTTTTGATTATCTATAAATACCTACGTGAGATTTTATTAATTTTTTATTTATAATTTTGCATTTTTATTGCACCCTAATCTAATTAAATTTCAGAATGATATTATTATATCTGTTAAAAATAAAGACCCGCACTTACTAGAGCACCTTTATTTTTACTTCCTCACCAAAAGTGAGGTGAGGAGGTATGTATGTATTCGTGAAATAAATTTTGAAAATTTTTATTCCATTTCTGGACGAATCTTGACGAATTATGACGATACACAATAAAGTTTCAGACAAAAGTGTGTGTGTATCGCGTTAGCAGCTACAGTTTTTGAGATAAAACTTTCAAATTTGAAATATTTTTTTATATTATAAACTTCACCACACGGTGAGGAACATCTGATCCCATAATTGACAGCGGTTTTTTACTTTTCTATTGTTTATTATTTTAGTCTTATATGTAGGTATGCAATATAAATTCGATTAAATAATTCTATACTTCGTAGTACGAGCCTGAAAGGTAGTGGTTTTGATTGAGTACCTATCCAATCCAATAACTGGTACATATTTCAAAGTGTTCTTTACATACACAAAATAAAACTCATGTTTTGCTTTCATATTAGATAAAACAAAATATATTTGCGCAATATACCTAAAATATTCTTTGTTATTTAAAGATAACCGATCAATTATATATTTTTAAAAATATGTATATAAAAATTTTCCGGTACCGGGAATCGAACCCGAGCCTCCTGGGTGAGAGCCAGGTATCCTAGCCACTAGACCATACCGGATGATACCAAGTTATTTTTTTGTAACATATACGTAATACGTAATACATCTATAATAACGCTCCTTATATAATTTTATTAATTAATTAATGGTGACGCTTAAACGTATAGTAATTTTCCACATAATATAATTATCAGTTTATTTGGAATATAACGTTTTAATCTTTAAAATATCGATCAAAATACTAACTACAACGCATTATTACAATTATCAGTGGCGGACTGAGGGTGGGGGGGGGGGCAGAGGCGGTACGCCTCGGGTGTCGGGCCTGCCAGGGGTGACATCATGGGAATCATTGCCATCAAAAGATAAATACAGGGTGATTCTAAAATGTATGGCCAAATTGATACAGCGTCAACAGGAGACCAAAATAGGTTGATTCAACCCAATTTACCTATATACAAAAATGCACCCCTAAGAAGTTACAGGCCCTTTAAATTTCAAATAAAAAAAACTTTAATTATTGATTAATCCCAAATGGCTGTAGATATCTTTTTCTAATTCAGTGTACATTCATTACCAATAAACGCCAATGTTTTGAGATTATGAGATTAACAGCAATAAAATACATTAAAGGGATGGGGTAATTTAGGGGCAGTCACCCTTTATTTCACACCCTTATTTTTCTGTGCGTTAACGTATAGTCGATTTTCCAGTATCATTTGATAGATAATTTAATTTGGAAACTTTTTTCTATCTTTTATTTTTTTGATAATATCAATAGTTTCCAAAAAAACGTCGTAAAATATTTACTTGACATATTCTTGGTGCCAAAAATAAGCAAAAAATAGCAAAAACAAATACAATAGAATGAGATATATAAAATTAACAAGTATTACATTGCTGTCTTATTTCGCTTTTTTATTGTTTAGTTTTGGAAGGTCGCTGGACTGGGACAAAGGAAGAAACTAAATTAATTCATTTGTTAATTTAGTTTCTTCCTATCCGGCGGCCTTCCAACTAATGAACGCTAAATCCGATAACACAATCTTTCTCTGATAAAGATAAAATTTTAAAAATGCGTTAGAATTTTACTGGCAGTTATTGCAATTTCAACACAAAAAACGCTTAAATACTCATCTTATTTAAGCTTTTTTATCGGCGTTTAATTATTAAAAACGTTATTAAACAAGAAGAAGAAGAAAAATAAAGTTTTTTTCAGTTGCTTAACATTAATATAATATAATATTTATCCAATAGCCGCATCCAAGAGTACTGTTTTTAAAGTTTTAATTTCTTGGATTTTCTGATTCTTGATCATTTAAAAAAAGCCTACTCCAACCTCCTCATGCGCAACAACTTGAGGACAAAATATTTTTAATAAATTCAATAAAAATCCATCTTACATAGCACTCGTGCTCGAAAACCGCAACTAAGGTCAGGACAACAATGCTTTAATTGGCAGATACGGCTAACGAAGTTGATAATATTGTAGTAGCATGGAAATTTTAACTCACGATCTCGAGGCCACGTTTGGATTGGAGCCCCATGTAGCAAAGCAATCTGGAGGATTGGACAAGCATAACCGACCTTAGACATTATAGAATCCTGCAAAGGCAAAATTATAAACCATAAAACTGGCCAATTTGATTGACGGCGGCCAGGAAATTAAGCTTGAAACTTGACAGAATCCCCACAAAGAATTGTTAACGTTGGCGTTTCAACATTAAGGAATTTAATACCTGCGTATTTTTACACTATTCACTCTCTATCCAGTTTGGAGAGAATCTCAATATATTGAATATTTTTGGGCGTAAATTGTCTTATTATGTTGGCGCTTTCAAAATAATAATTAATTTTTAAAATCTTCCCTTATTAAGACCGACACGCGACTTCAATAAAAATTGTCTAAAAGTTATTTGTGGCATCTTTCAGTTTTTTCTATCTGTTATTTTTTTAAAATTCAGTTATTTTTTAGATTGTCTGTGTAATGTTCAGAAGTGTGGCAGTAAATTCCAAATAAGAACATAAAGAAAAAATCTATAAAAATTATCTAAATGAAATTTTTAATATTTTTAATAAATAGTGTTTGTTTATTGAATACCTTAGAATAATTAATCTTTTGGTAAACTGATTGTAGTAGTGGTAGTTATTTGTTTAATTAAGGAAGGAAACATAAAAAAGCGGGACCGTAATTATAATATTTTCCTTTTTATTGCTTGAAGAATCGACCTCTTTAAGTTAGCCAGCAGGGTCAAAAATAGAAAATACTACATTAAACTTTAAAAAACTTTTATAATAAAAACCAAAAAAATTTTTAAGTATATTTTTATTCATTAAATATAAATAAAACCTCCCAACCAGTCAAGAGACTGATGTTGACCCTTCTGAAAATAACAATTTAAAAGTGCTATTATTGTCAATAATTAAGATTTATATTGTTTCATAATTAATTTATAAATCACTTTTAGAATTCTTAACCATATTAAATGCATTTTTAATGTAATTCTGACAATTTGTTTCCATCTTTCTTTAAGGCTTCTTCCAATTATTATGTCTAAATACATATATTACAAGAAAAACTTTCTGCTCATGTAACTCATAATAATAATAAATGTCTTTGCCATTTGTCTCCATAATATGGCAATCTGGACGTTTTTAACATAAATTAAAATTAGTTATATTAAGTTAAATAGAAGAAATTTTTGAATCAGGAATTGTAGCCCAGGGTCGATTTGAAGATTTATATAGGAAACCTTGAACAAATTAGAGACAAGCTGAAATTTGGTATATAAGTTTGTATTGGGGTCCTTAAAATACCACCAAACCCCACCGGTAATCCGCCGTGCCTGTCACCCCTAAACAATCCCCGAAAGGGGTGAAAATCGGACTTTTTTTAGTTTTTTGGCAATATCTTAAAAACAAAGCTATATACGAAAAAATATGAAGATAGAAAAATTAAAGAGTATAAAATATCCCATAAAACTACTTTTAGCAGATATATTTTGCTTTACCAGTGGCGGAGTTATGATATTTTTAATAACTGGGTATTTTCTAAAAATACTCCCTGCCATTACTTATTGGATTTTGACATTAAATATACATATTACATAACAATATATATATGAGTATTTTGGTAAGCAAATTAAACAAGAAAAATGAAGAAGATGCATCGAACTATTTTTAACCTCAGTAGCAAATAATATGTAATATTATTTAATAGATCAAGTTTTTGCCATTTACCCCAAGAAAGAAACTTGATGCAGCTACGGACACGTGTTTCGGAGTTATTGCTCCTCATCAGCGTAGCGTAGCTTTTTCTTTGTTTGATTATTATTTAATAATCAAGTAGGCTGGTTAACCCTTTAATGTATTTTATTGCTGTTAATCTCAAAACATTGGCGTTTATTGGTAATGAATATACACTGAATTAGAAAAAGATATCTACAGCCATTTGGGAATAATCAATAATTAAAGTTTTTTTTATTTGAAATTTAAAGGGCTGTAACTTCTTAGGGGTGCATTTTTGTATACACTATTGGTAAGGTTTAATCTTGGTGGCCGATATAAATGCATCAGACGGAGATAACTTAAAGCATCTACAAGTTAAACAGACAACGCGCTATCCCCTACCTCCCACCTTCCATTCTTTACAACACGCGGTCGAAGGGGACGACGGAATCGGGCGTATGTGTCGAACGGCCGCGGTGTCGAACGGCCGCGGTGTCGCGGCACAGGTCACCTGTGGCACGGCTTAAGGTCGGCTGAATCGCTGTCGTCGAGAGCGCCACACGCACATCCCCTCTTTAGTAGGAGTGTAGGAATGGTTAGGCATCTCTTGTTAACCGAAAGCTTTGCCCCTATGTACCTTCTCTCTTAGTTGCATTACAGATTTCGCACTCCAAAGTCGAAGCTTGCCAACAGTGTATAGGTAAATTGGGTTGAATCAACCTATTTTGGTCTCCTGTTGACGCTGTATCAATTTGGCCATACATTTTAGAATCACCCTGTATAATAAGCATGATAAATATTTTACCACGATAAAACGATACTATTTCGCAATCTTGCTTAAAAGCGAGGTGTTTTATACTTATAATAATAATAATAATAATGTTTGGGGTGCGAAATGCGGACCGGCAACCTCCTCGCGGTGCACCCTGGACAGGGAGGGGCAACCCTCTCTGACAAATGTCGGACGTGGGTCCTCAGGGCTAACCATCCTGGGGACTCATTTTCCTCTGGTTCCCAATCAATACGGAGGACAGGCCCCTCACAATCGACCCCATTCGGATGGGGGTCAAAGACAGATGGGAGGGGCCATACCGGACGGTCTTAACGACGACGACTTGCCAAATGTACATGGACGCTTTAGGTGGACGGAGGGATGACCTGCTGACCTGCTACGAGAGCAGCGAACCTGGGCGCAGGGGATACATGGCGCGATTACACCGGTTGTGGTGCGATATGCACCCGGAGTATCGCGCCTTCTCTCAACAACATCTGAGAGATCAAGTATCCTTCCTGCGCAGAACAGGCTTTGTAAGGGCACCTCGTCAGCTTGAGGAAGTACCAGCCGCACTTCCACCGCGGCAAATACCTGCTGACGAGGAACAACCTTGATAGGGTCGAGAAAGCTAAGCGGCGCGTACAGAAGATCGAAGCTAAAATTCGATCAGCAAGGCAACACGCTTCTCGAATCCAGAGTGTGGTGGATTATATAGTCGCAGGTAGACCATTTACACCGAAGGTCCGGCGAGTGGCAGCCGGACTGAGACGCCAACACCACACTCTAAATCGCACAGTGCTGCAGACTATCAAGCAGCACTGTCTAGATAGGATTCGAGCGCTTATGGCTATTAAGAAAACTTTGGTCAGGCGAATGCGGAGTTTGGAACAAAACAAATTGTTTCAAACAAACCCGTCTCGCCTGTTCCAAGAGCCACAGCGTGTTGTCGAAAATCCGCCAACTGTTGATAATGTCGAAGCCTTCGGGAAAGGAATCTACGAAGTCGCGAGTCCATTCGATAATGACACTCCAGCTATAGCACACTTCGAGGCTCTCTGTCGTAGGGTCTTAGAAGAACCAGACGAAGTGTGCCCGGCAATCAGTACGGAAGAGGTTCAACAAGCACTTGTTGGAACCAAGAACTTCGCTGCCCCGGGTCCGGATGGTATAAACAACTGGTGGTGGAAGAAGTTTCCTTCCACCCACCGCCATCTGGCCCGAGTTTTCAACTCATGGTTGAACGAGGGGCAGCAAATTCCGGACTGGTTTGTCGAGGGGCGAACTGTGCTAATCCCCAAAAAGGGGGATCTGTCTGACCCAAAAAATTATAGGCCGATTACCTGCCTCAACTCCTGCTACAAGTTATTTACTCGTATCTTTTTTTTTTTTTTCCGGTTTTTGGCCTTACGAGCTAGCGTTTTGGCCACTACTCGTATCTTGTATACCAGGATGTTGAGGTCTGTTGATCCGGTCTACCAACAGATAAACGAACAGCGTGGTGCCAAGAAGGGCCTGGCAGGTTGCAAGGAAAACCTGCTGATAGACCGCTGTATTACACAGGATTCTGTGCAGTACAAGCGGAATCTGTCAATGGCCTGGATTGATTATCGCAAGGCATTTGATACAACATCCCACGAGCTTTTGTTACACTTGCTCGGATGTCTTGCGGTACCAGCACCACTAGTGAGATGCATCGAACAACTGTTGCCGCTTTGGAGAACTCGCTTCACCATAACATCCGGTGCCGAGCGAGTTTCGACAGAGTTGGTGACATTTAAGAGAGGAGTGTTTCAGGGTGACTCTTTGAGTCCGCTCCTCTTCTGCATCTCACTGCTGCCGCTATCTGTTGGACTCCGCCAAACCCGCGGGTATTAGTGTGGGCCACCCAGCAACCGGAGGCATAAGGTCACCCATCTATTTTATATGGATGACCTTAAACTCTATACCTCCGGAGAGCGAGAACTTCAAAATGCTCTCAGGGTGGTCGAGGAATACACGCGGGCAATTGGAATGGAGTTTGGGTTGGACAAATGCGCAGTCGTCCACCTCAAGAGAGGACGATGCGGGGAATTCCACGAAGATGCGCAGCTCGCAGACGGAAGCATCCTACGACATCTGGATGCCGGAGAGACCTACACATACCTGGGTGTGGAACAACGCCACATCCAGGATGTAAACCAAATAAAGGATTCTCTCCGCGGCAAGTACAGACACCGACTCCGAAAGATTTGGTCTTCCGAACTTTCGGGGAAGAACAAGGTGTCTGCAACTAACATGCTTGCCGTTCCGATTCTGCTCTACTCCTTTGGAGTAGTTAAATGGCGAGTAGATGAGCTGCGACAATTGGACAGGGATACCCGCAAGATGATGAATATTCATAGGAGTATTCATCCTAGATCGTCCGTTCCTCGTGTGTACCTCCCACGTCAACGGGGGGGGCCGAGGACTCTTGAGTCTGGAGTGTATGCATGGCAGAGTGGCACTGAGTATGGCATGCAACATCCTCAAGAGCTCGGATCCACTCCTACGGTTAGTGAGAGATCACGAAACTGTAGGAGTTGGCGCATTATTGTTTAGGGCAGCACAGAGGGCCGCAGATGAACTCGGTCTCGTGTTCGACTACAGACGAGGAGGCCGAGTGGTTGGCTGGACAAATGCAGAAAGCGGTCATCCTGGGTTCCCTCCGTCTACTTAGGGCACACGAGTCTGGAATCTACAGTCACTAACCCTGCGGGATGTGGGGAGTGGCTGTAGATTATTCGCTGGCGCTTTCTCCGTGTGGTGTCGGAGGCCATGGAGAGACTGTCCAGCATCGGGCAACCGAAAAAAAAAAAAAGAAAAAAAAAATAATGTTTATTTACGGAATAGAGAAATACATGAACAAATAACAAAAAATGTATACATTTAGGTATTTGTAAATAAACTAAGAAGAACCACAGATGTATTTAAGCTATTATACTTGTGAGTGATTTGAAAAGATAAAGTAAAGAAATAAAATAAAATACAATTAAATTCTTAATTTTAGTTTAAATATACTATGATTCCATTGTTTTCTTATTTGGAAAGTACGTCAAATCGGGTAAGTCTAAGTCGGTATTTTTTGTTTATCATTTTTTCGCATTTTTATCTTTTTTTTGTTAAATTGTTTAATTTTGATTGACCGTGCTGTGGAATATATGTCTTGGTGTATCTAAGAGCCATTGTTTAATTTTTTTTTTTAATTTATTATATTTATTTATCCACATTTTTAATATCTTCTGGGAGCATATTATAAATTCTAGGAGCCAGGTAAGTAAAGTTACGTGGGACTGTTTTTTGACAACGAGGTAAGTGTGTTTTATTGTCTCTTTGTCTGGTTTTGTACATATGTGTTACTGGCTCAATTTTGATTTTATTTTTATAAGTGTTTGTTAAGATGCTCATATAGAAGAGTTGCCTAATGTCCAATATTTCATTTTCTTTAAATAGCTCATTGCTAGGGTAAGTAATATTTTTGTTATAAATTATCTTGAATATCCATTTCTGTAATACATTTAAATTTTGTAGGTAATAATCACTCACCCCTCCCCATCCTAGAATACCGTATGTCAATTGAGACTGTATCAGGGCCTGATAGAGTATTTTAAGATTAATATCTAGAAAGTTTTTTAAGTATTTAAACCTGAATAGTAAACCTCTGATCTTTTTAATAAGTACTGGCGGCAAATATGGCCCTCCTTAATTTAAAATGTTTTTTACTTTTAACCTTTATTTTTTTATGAAACAAATTATACATCAGACCAATAGGTAACTAAGAAGTAATCATATTTAACTATTTTTACGGGTCAAAAACGATTCCTGTTGGAAATATATTAAAAAATGTCCAGCTCTGCAATTGGGCTATATTATCCATCTATTCGGATTATATGGCCCGCACAACCAAAAAACCCTAAAAAATAAATGGAGGAAACTTTTGTATATTGTTTTATTCTACATGTTAATAAGAAGCAAAAATAAATAAATTAGAATAAATGTTTTTCCTATTTAATGACTAAGATATTCAGGTAGAAAACCTTAAGGTTGGGATTTAGTAGAGTGAGAGAGAAATATACGTATGTATTTATTTTGATTTATTATGATTAATGAAACAAACAAATATGGTGTGATATTTATAATAGTTTTAGGTTTTTGGTATTGTTCTAAAGATTTTAATAATACCAATTTCTAAATATAAATTTTTATTATAATGAAGTGGTGTGCTCTCAAAGCGAAAACTTGACCTAAAAATGTGAAAATTTTCCTTTGAGAGTCAATTTCACGAAAGATACGTTAATTTGAGCGACAATATTTGGTGAGCTTTTAAGTAACACTTTGTACTCGGCCGTAAGCTAATTTCTTTTTACAAAAAAAAATACAAAATTGTAAATACAAGCGATTGACTGAGTTGCCTACGTATTGCCAATATGTACAGTCTTATTTTTTCCTTCTCAATTATAGATAAGAATGGTAATTTCAATACCTCACGGCTCACGGCCATTTACACTTTTTTCTGCAAAATTAGATACATTAAAATCCGTGTATTAGTTTCTGCAAAATTTACTCCTAAAGAAATCGCGGTTAATATAGGAGTAAATCGCAACCTTAACTCGACCGAAAAATTACAACAGTATGTCAACACACCGGCAGTCGGAAACGCAATAGCTTTTGGGTGTATCCTCGTAGCACAGGCTAAAATATTCTCACCTGAATTCTAAGCTGTTCATTTTAAACCTGGTCAAAAGAGTGTTTTGTTCAATAACTATTTCAGGATAAATCGCATCAAGTTTAAATGACAGAAATTTTAGAAATCTTCTCTGCACATTTTCTAAGGCACGTTTGTGATTCGCGTAATAGGGATACCAAAATAAGATATGCATACTCATGTTTAGACCTTACGTAAGAAAAGTAAAGAACTTTAGCGCTCTAATGTGGGTAAATGTTTTGCACTTTCTGATTATGAAGCCAAGCATTTTCGTAGCTTCCTTCACTTTTGAATTAATGTGATCAATAAATGACAGTTGACAATCAAATATGATTCCAAGATCTTTGGTGGAATTACATCTTATCTCTAATAGCATTCCATCAATTAAGTATACATTTACAATACTAACCCACTTTTTTAGTAAACGTTACAACCTTACTTTTGGATGCATTAAAGTATTCTATTATTTATGCACCAAACCAACTTTAAACCGCATCAATATCATCTTGCAGCAATACACCAACAGAACAAGTTATCTTCCTATATATTTTAAGATCATCCGCAAATAACAATCTATGACTGTTGCTACGGGTTTTTAAAGCTAAATTAAATATAATTAACAAAGGCAATTAAGGCATGCTTAGAACATTGCTGCAATCCTTGACCAAGAAAGAAGGTATTAGATCGAGACCAGAGGTCATTTTGTATTTTAGTTTAGCAGTTGCTTTTTGAATTTCAGTATCAGTCACAATAGTAGCAAAATTAATGGAAATACTATTTAGAGCAGTCACAGTTACATCAGATAAGTTAGGAAAACCTCTCATAGGTAAAGATACACTTTGAAAAAAAAGACCAAAGGCATTTACAATATTCTGAGGGCAATCAAAGTAGTTTCCTTCATATTCCATTCTACCTGGAATTCTAGATGTGGACCTTTTCGAGTGAATGCATAAAATATAAAAAAAAGAAAAAAACTGACATCGGTTGATTTCTTGTCTTTTAAAGCTCTTGACATGTAACCACTCCAATTAATTAGTTCTTCCACGACTATACAATAATGCATATCGTACGCGTTTGATAATTTGCCAATAATATAGTAATCATTATCCTTTACAGGGATTTATGAACTCTACTGACCAATCAGGAACTCCCAATTTCATAACCATTGGCCTCTAGTCAATCAGATATATAATATATAATAATGGCCCAATTATCCACAATACATTTTGACAAAATTTTTTATCGCACTTACCTACTGATAAAATGTCTTCCATAACAAATTCTTGTAATTTATTTATAATATAGGTTATTTGTAATACATACTTTATAGTATAGATAGGAACTTGCCGTAGTGGTCCATAACAGCGCAATTCTTTACTCGTGAAATTTTTCAATTGTTTTTATATTTGGAGTGAATTTGAAAGGTTATTATTATTTTCGAATTCTCGATAATGGATAGTTCCTCCGAATGTATACAGCCACTCCCCATATATTGTAGGTATAGTGATAGTGCCTGTAGATTCTAGAGTTGTGTGACCTAGGTAGATGAATACTGGTCTTTCGAGAGCAGTATGCTATTATTTTATTTTATTAGACTATTATTTTTATAATTTTTTTGTTATCATTTTTCTTTCATTATTATAATAATAATAATTAGTAACTCACACACCCTCTGAAAACTTATCTGTGAAATAACATTTGTTGTGGTTAATTGCGTCGTGATTGAAATGCTCATTGCACATCCTACCTTTTTAATTCTGATTCTAACGATCCTAACATATGAGTTTATATAATAAAATTGCTCTATCTCCGTTATTTTTAGAGCTATAAAATAATTCAAAAAAAAATTCTATTTGATTTTTTTTGGCCTACAACTTTTATTTAACAAATATTTTCATAAAACCCACAGTATTCTTTTTAATTGCATAAATAAAAATTTTCAAAACAAACTTTTTCATTTGAAGTAAATTTTTTATCACTTAGACTGAGTTTAGTAAAATGCATAAAATATATATTATAGCCTCATTCTTTGGTTACAATTGCTTTTTTAGAAAATTAAAATCGGTTAATAAATAAGGCAAGGAAAAAATATTTTCTACGACTGCGCGTGCAAGCCATTTTTTTTAAATGGCGGCTAACGCTCAATTCGGATTCTTCGGGAGTTTTAGTATGTTATTATACATATCAAAAACTACATATTCTGAAAAATTCAGCTCGGTAGTCAAAATGTCTAGGTCAAAACAGATTGTGCCGCGACTATATACAGGGTGTTTCATTTTTAAATGTCGTCCTTTAACGAGGTGATAGAGCATCGAAAAATAAGTCGACCTGCCCAAAAAACCTATATCAAAAATGCATAGTAACGAAGTTACAGGTCTTCAAAGTTGGAATAAAAAAATCGTTTTTTTGTCATAACTTTTAACCGAATTTTGCACAGGCAGTACTGAACTACATACCTACAATCCTATAAGAATAACTCATGTCAAAAATTACCAGTGACGTAGATACTGGGGTGACGCCCCCTATTTCTCACCCTATTTCCCACGCCACTGGATATTTTTTTTTTGGTCAGGTCGACTTATTTTTCGATGCTCTATCACCTCCTTAAAGGACGACATTTAAAAATGAAACACCCTGTATAACACAGACGTATTTAAATAGGTACTTAAATAGTTTCAACAGATTGATTCCATCAATCATTATTTTTTTAACCTATGCTTTCTATTCATTGTGTGCCAAAGAATTTCAAAAATCGGACGTTCCGTATTATATAAAATTACCCGAACATCTTCTAAAACCTAGGGGGAGGTGCACATTGCAACTCTGCCCCGGGTGCCAAACCTCCTTAGTCCGCCACTGGTTCTATAAACTACCAATGGGTAACGATGCGGCAGATTTTATTACAGCTGGTAGGGCAGAGCCTTTGCTTATTTGCCTTAAATGCCCTTAAATGAGGTACGTAATCTCACAGGACAGCGAAGTTTATAACCTTAGGATTTTCCAATAAGAAATATCCGACCGACAAGAGGTGGGACTTGACTTGACAGTTTTGTCAGTTTTATTATAGTTTACGGGAATTCATATTTGGCGAGGACTATTTATGGTTCTGTAAAAGAAATAGTAACATATTTTAGTAAACCATTGAATAAATATAAGGAATATAATAAAATTCCAAGCAAAACTTTAAACTCCATACAGCCCATGTTTTTTGAAACACCAATATACAGGGTGTTTCAGGTTTTACTCGGGAAGATTTAATAGCTATACTCTGTCTGATGAGAGATTGCAGTGGTGGGCGTGGCTTGGGCAGAGAGCGGTTTACTAAGCTCAATATATTTTATAAAGCGTGGCAATGAAATTCAAATTATTTTAACTGCCGCAGTTTCAGTCTCAACTTCTACGTGCTGCGCCATTGCTGAGGGGCTACTATTGAATTTATTACTCATCTATTTGCTAAAAGTTGAAGGGAATACTACAATACCTTTTATATTATTTGTAATTGATAATTCGTAATGTTAAATTTAGGATAATACACATTTATTACTTAATAGTTACAAGTTTGACAGTCGATACACGCAAACTTCAATGCCCTGTCAACTCATATTCGTAAATGCCATTGTAAACCTACCTGACTCTGTAACCAATAAGATCAAAGCGCACGATTTTGTCGTCACTTCCACCACTGCAATCTCTCATCAGACAGCTAGAGTATAGGCGATAAGGTCTCACAAAAATAAAAAGAAAAATTCGTATGAACTTGTTTAAAGTTTAGTTTTCGAGATACATGGTGTTAAACTTAATTTAAAAAAACCGCTTGTTTTTTCTAATATTCGGCCGATTTTGATCAAATATTTACAGTAGAATTTAAATATCGATTAGGTCATCGCTTAATTGGCAGTCAGCGGAGCTCAGTTTGAACATTTGATTTAGTATTGCTGTTTTTTTTTTGTATTTATAGTCTACCTTTGGTACTCTTTAAATACTTAATTTTTTCTAAATTTTAGTGTTGTGAAATTAATTAATTTAGTTGTGATAGAGGCAAAATTTTATGACTGAATAAAGAAGACTATGCTTGTTTCAAATTGTTAAAAAAAAATTATGGGTGCCATTTAAAAAGAAAAAGTTGGTTGCCATAGGAACAAACCAGAAGAAGATATCAACAAACTAAAATACTCAAAACATGCTTGGCAAAGAACCAAACAACTTTTATATTGAACATTTTTTTGTAACTTTGCAAATAACAAAGTTAAAGCAATTATTTGATACTTTTGTTCCAGTTCCACCCTGTATATTCATCCGTAACATTCATCCAAAACTGCGGCGTTTTCTAGGCCGAGGTGGTCAAATTTAATACACGCTCATTAATTAATAATTATTATTATTATTTTAAATGAATAACTAGCAAATTATTAAAAACAATAGTTGTTTATAATAAATAAGATAGAGGCATCATAAATTAATGATGGTAAAGTCGAATTCATTTTTGTACCGCAGATAAAAAATTACCGACAAAGGAACACGTACGGCGGCTTCTTTGAAGATTAAAGAGGCCGCGTTTCTGCTTTGTAAATGCGGCATTTTTTCCCTGCTTTACAAATATAAAATTAACTATAAACTACGTGATCAATAATATAGGCAACCAGGTATGTACATAGGTACATATTTTGTTTTTCTGCAACATAATAATAGGCGTGTACATATGGTTGCCTTGATTATGATGATTATTTTAAGATTTATGAAATTACTTGTAAATATGTATTTTAAAATCTAATTGGTCCGAACAATAATAATACAAAAAATTTTAATGTGGCAATGTGACAGGTTAAAATAGGTAACCAACTTAAAAATATATAAAATAGGTACCTACACAAAATTTCATGATTCTGAATTTTATCCTAAGTACTGAATTTTATCCTAACAAAGTACTATTTTTCAAAAAATTACATTTTCAGGAGTCTTAATAAACAGTCAGAAACATAATCTAATATTTTGTGATTTTTTTCTCATTTATATATCACCCAATACCCTTCACAAGATATCGGAATAAATATTGACCTGTTCAACTTGATTTTATCCAAATTTTAAATAGAAATGTCTGGTTTAACTAAAAAGTTCTTTCTCGAATATTATATCATTCTGATTTAGTAGTATTTTACATTATATTACAAAATACATATAAATTTGAAAATAAAATCAAAATAGAAAATAAAATTTACTTCAAACATTGCAGGCGAATATAAATTTATAATTTCTGGGACGTGTCCTAAAAACACTATCAGAAAAATTAAATCAACTTACCTTAAGTAACATAATGAACATATAACGTCTAATAATGGAAGTGTTGCAATGCCAAAGTGAAATATTTGAGCTGTTTAGTAGGAGCCAGAAGGATAAGATGCATGTAGTTGGCATAAACGTTTATAATCAAGTAGTAGAATATTTACTGTCAATATAAACGATGTAGCACATCTTGCGGCGTACTTACGCCGCAAAATCTACTAATAACAACCTAAAACGTAGTCAAATTTCTCTACTTTATTTTATTATATAATTATTTAATATTTTTATCATAAAAGGAATCAGACAGAAAATATCATGTTGGTACCAGCGTCAAAGATATAGAGTAGCAAAATAAAAATTTCAAGAGCACCACAAAATATATAAAATTGTTAAATATTAAAACTCCCGCAAATATTACCAGGTTAAAAACTACATAATGCCTGTAATAACTTTACTTCTTTCTTTGTTCTTCTCAACAGAGGTCAAAAAAAAGATGACTAAAATATCAAGAATTCAAAATTAACAATGTAAACGAAACCAGAAACTCTGACCATCTCTATAACTCCTTATAATGAAACTTATTTGTATAATTTCATTATATTAAAAAGAATATTTAAATAACTTGACGTTAAAATTATTTTGAAGAAAGTTTACTTTAAAATAATAATTACTTCCCTATATAATGCAATATATCAGTTCTTTGCCATATAACTCTACAAATAAACAAGCAATATGGCGCCTATGCTTTGCCGATGCGGAAGGATAATTCCAAAACAGTATCTGTAGCTGCTTGTTAGTCAAATGACAAAAAAATCTCATTGTTTTATTGTAATTTACCTCCATTTTTTATATATACTTTGTTATATATGACACCATCACCACAAAAAAAAAGGAAACTAGTTATGAAAATCAGAGATTATGAAGACTCTAGATAGTTACTGTCAATGTATTTACTGGACGCGGCAAAAATGGATGCAGAACTCAAGTAATTTGAAAGCAGGCCACCGAAACTTAGACTGGCGCCGATGAAATTCATTCATAATGTGTTACGCACATTATGAACGAACATCATCTGCGCCAATCTAAGTTTCGGTGGCCTGCTTCCAAATTACTTGAGTTCTGCATCCATTTTTGCCACGTCCAGTTAATACATTGACGGTAACTATCTAGAGTCTTTATAATCTCTGTGAAAATGTTCTATAAAGATTTAACCTTGGTGGTTCTCCTGGATTTTTAGATATTTCAAAAATTAAGGAAAAACTATATCGAAATGCGAATCGAAATATTTTAAAAATAAAAATCTTTAAACTAAGGAATTAAAAGAGAATTAATGTAAAATATGACTAATTTTTTTACAATAATAACTTCTAGCTCTCCAACTAAACTACCTTTAAAAATAACTGTCTATAAAAATAACTGATTGTTAAGAAGACATATATTTTATCCTCAATTTTACATTTTTTTTTTTTGTTAATTTATCAAATTTATAACAATCAAGCTATACTGCTGGCATTTGATGCAATCCTGGGCCATAAATCTGCACATTCTTTTGCTACAGGTCCTGTAATTGCTGATCCCTTCATTTCACCTTTATTGTTGACGATAACACCAGCATTGTCTTCAAAATATATGAAAACACCATCCTTCCTGCGGAAAGGTTTACGTTGCCTGATAACTACTGCAGGCATTACCTTCTTACGAAGTTCTGGTTTACCCTTCTTTACAGTGGCCACGATCATATCACCAGAACCAGCAGCTGGAAGACGGTTTAAACGTCCTCCAATACCTTGGACAGCGATTACATATAAATTTTTGGCTCCTGCAAAATAGAAATATCTAAATTAATTTGAGTTTGGGATTGACTGCTGAATATTTCACAAGGTCACCAATAATATTCCACAATGTCATCTTATATTTCACATAATTGATGTTTTTTTTTTAAAAAAAAAAATGAGAGTTAAATTTCTAACATGTATAATTCGTTTACAGTTCTTCGATTAACAATATGAACATTATTAAATTTTTTTTGTAAAAAATTTTATTCCAGCATGCATTTAAAACGTATTAATGTAAATTAGCAAATTATTGTAATAAAGTATTTTTTGGCTATTACACTTTAATATTTTGCGTCGGAAGGAAAGGATAGTATATCAACATTATCAACTACACATCTTTAAAGTGCACTTCGACTTTGGCGTGTACACTGATGTACAGGGTGATTCAAATTCGAGGGCAACCATGGGTATCTCCCTTATTATAAGTGATAGAAGGTAGGTTTAAATTTGGCAAAGTTGTGCATGTTTAAGCCCAACAATATGCCGTTGAGAAATCAAAAGAATCTTTTTTCGTTTTTGAGATTTTTTAAAAAAACTTAAATTTGCCGTTTTTGTTTTTCTTTTTATTTGAAAAGTAATAAAAAAACTAAACGCGCTTAGAGCAACTTTTTCAGCTCTACATAATGATTCCTACAGATTTTTAATATGACGTTTCGTCTTCTTTAAATCATCATCAATTTTTTTATTTCTTATTATTACTGTAAGAAAATCCTTTTATTTAAAATTTCAGCTTTACTTATAACCGTAATGTAATCATATTATACATTTTTGAAATCACAAAAAAATGTTCTATTTAATGATGTAGAAATCCAATATGGCGTTCATAAGAAATACAAAAATTGATGATGATTTAAAGAAGACGAAACGTCGTATTAAAAATCTGTAACCATCATCATGTAGAACAGAAAAAGTTGCTGTAAGAAAGTGCTTTTAGTTTTTTTATTACTTTTCAAATAAGTCTAATAAGAAATAAAAACCAAAACGTCAAATTTAAGTTTTTTTCAAAAATCTCAAAAACGGAAAAAGATTCTTTTGATTTCTCAACGGCATATTGTTGGGCTTAAACATGCACAACTTTGCCAAATTTAAACCTACCTTCTATCACTTATAATAAACGAGATACCCATGGTTGCCCTCGAATTTGAATCACCCTGTATAGACTGTTTGAAGGGAAAACGACATCGCTGTTTTCTCTAGTGAGTCACCGATCCAGATACTAGTCACAACTCATGTTGATTAACCTTCCACATTGAATATGAATGAGTATGATTAGGATAGTTATAGTAAGAAAATTAAAGGAAATATGATGGCATGAAAAAGCAACAAAGAGCAGCACCTTTACAATAAAAAAACATTGTGGAATTTTTCCCTACAAATCACATAAAGTCTGCGTCATATCTATACAGCACATAAAAGAGCCGGCTTGTTTGAAGTTTTTATGGGCATCAAACAAGCCGCCGGTTTTTTATGTGTCTTACAAATCTGAAGTCGACCATATATACAATAGGATTGAACCCTGACCAGAAAAGATCATCTTATTTATTATAAAACACTAGATTAGTTCATTTTCAAATTTATTTACATAAAACGGAGCTAAACTTAGGTTAAGAGAAGTTTTTGTCATTTACTACGATAAAATTAGATTAATCACTCATCACTTCAAAGTTGTTTTCAAATAACTTGGCAAAAGCAAATGCGACAAGGAAAACTCTGCATCTATGGTTTTTGTATATTAAATCATTATTATGAAGGAATGCTTAGTGAATATACTTTTGGAAGACACCTATACTTTTCCATTGAAGAGCGAGAAACGCCTATGAAACAAACCCGATGCTCCATACAGAACTTCCAAAAAGGTAAACCGAGCAGTAAACTTTTTAAATAATGTGGAAAGTGTAATGCGCTGCTTGCCATTAAAATTAATTATATTTATTAAAACACTGATCAAACTAGAATTTGTAAAACCAGACGAATATATAATTAAAACTAAATTGAAATGTACTACGTAGATCAAAATATGTACTAAGCAGATTGTTGACGTTTAAGTTTGAAGTTAACCGTAAAAACTACTAGAAAGGATTCCTTTCACTGGTCATTGCTGTGGTGATCTGGATAAAGATGAAAGAAACACGAGT
Source organism: Rhagium mordax (assembly GCA_963680705.1). NCBI lineage: Eukaryota > Metazoa > Arthropoda > Insecta > Coleoptera > Cerambycidae > Rhagium > Rhagium mordax. The sequence goes on along the minus strand of OY796657.1, from coordinate 22,752,319 downwards.
GTCATCCAAGCTCGATGACTCAATGGAACACGGGAGCAAAACACACTGGAATATGAATCAAGGAGCTTAAAAGAAAGGGTTTAATTACCTAATTAAAAGTAACCTTAATCTGCCTTGGCCAATAGTTCTAGGAAATTTTAATATATTTTATCAAAAGCAGCCATAAGCATGACTTTTGTACAGTAATGTTTACGTTTTACAAACTTCTTTGTATAAATAACAATATTATAATTACTCACCAGTGTTATCGGCACAATTAATAACTGCACCTACAGGTAAAGCCAGGGAGATCCTAAACTTAGCTCCCGCGGAACCACCACGTCCTAAAAACAACAAAATTAAGACATAACCTAAAATTACTATTTTTCAATATTTCGTAAATCTCTTCAACATTTCCACACATATATATTGAAAAACCGATGTCTAACTAACAACAGTGAACTTAAATAACGTTAAATTAAAAATATATACAAGGATTACTTGAATTATTTTGGATTCATAGCTAAAAACTTAAAAACATACCTCTCTTAGACATTTTGATTTGTGAAAGAACGGAGAACAGACGTAACTAAAGCGCCACCGTCGGAACACATTTGTCAAATGTCAATTCCAAATTTGAATTAAAGCGGGATGTCATTCTAATCATTTCATACATTATATTTTTAAGAAAATAAAAAATTACTGTACAGGAAAGCAAAATATGGATAAGAATCAGATTAAAGGTAAATTACTTTAAAATTTTGCTAATACCTATTTTAATTATTATACATACATTTAAATTATTTAGATGGAAATACTTCAATAGACGTCGAAATTGAGACCAACCCGTTGTTTGGATACAAAGGTGTTGGAGAAATGGTGTTAGATTTTTCTCTTATAAAAGAAGACGAATCAACTACACCACTAGTTGGAATTAGTAAGTAAAATAAAAAATTTTAGTAGATGTGAAAATGGTTCAGTGTGTCGTAGAGCTTGATCTTGAAATAACTACAAATATTGTAGATTAAAAAGAACGAATCTAGTTCTAGTTCCTACTAGTAGCGTATTCTTTTTAAACTTTACTAAGCAGTAGTGAAGAAATATCAAAAAAATACTATTGCCCTCTGTCTGGTAGTGACAACATTGTAGAGTTGTTCTATGATTCAATCATTCACAGAACAATCATAGATAAAATTCATATCGGTGTTCTGTGGTGTACTGGTGTAGTTCATATGATCCTTGTCATATGATCTACTCTACAATGTCAAAATTGTCAAATAAGTTGGGTTGGGAGTGTTAAAAATTATATTATAACAATTTACCTATTATAATAATTCTCGTGCTCCTGCATATAAAATGCCATTAATCGACAAAATATCTGTTGAGCTAGGAGGTGAAAATGTTTCCAATTACATTTATGTTGTTTAGTTGCTTTATTCTAACCTATCAATTTTAGCACAAGAACCATGGCCAAAAGACGTTAAACTATTTCAACCTTACGAAGTAGAGCAAATTCTTTTACCTGACAATGCCAACTGTTTAGCCGTTCAAGCGTTTTTGAAGATGTGTCATTTGGATTTCCAGGTTGAACCGAGACCTAATGCTGAAGCAATGTCTCCAACTTTAAAAGTCCCCTTTATAAAAGCTGGTCGATTCGTAACTGCTGAATTAGAAGGAATTGTACAATTCGTTAATGGAAAAGGAATTTCTTTGACCGATAAGTTGGATAACGAGCAGAAAGCAGATATGAGGGCCTATATGTCTCTTATACACAGTGTAATTGAAGTTGCCGAGGTAAATTCTAGTATAATATAGAAAGTTATAAAATGCACACTAATAGCCATACTCGTAAATGCAGTTAATGTGTGACAATCCCATTGCCTATTTTTACACAGTAAGCAAATTATTGGGTCTATAATTTCTGCAAAATTATCGGATTACCACGACAAATTTTTTGAATTTGATAAAGTTGAGAAAAACTAGTGTTTGTAGAATTTTACGTTTTGATACTTTCACCACCACTATCATCTTATTTATATCCTTATTGTTAAACCAAAAATTTCATAAACTAGGTAAGTATACAAAATTACATTGAAATATCCTAAGAGGTTGATTGGTTATCGTGTGGAAGAATAGTGTGACAGTTATATTTAAAACATCGTTTTATTGATGGGATAATAAATATTTTCATAAATTATCAATTTTGTTTTTTTTTGCTGCATTTACAATAAGTACTTTCATATGTAATAGATATTATTATTAGTTTATCTTTCTCTCTCTCTCTCTCTCTCTCTTCAGCTATATGTATGCTGGGTTGACAAAGAAACTTACAATGAGGTAACCAGTGTAAGAAATGGTTCCATTCACCCTTGGCCACTAAACCACATTCAGAATTTTGCAAAAAGAAATCAGGTATTCAAGAAATTGAAAGCTTTGGAGTGGTATAATAAGTCACTAGAAGAAGTTTTTCAAGAAGTAGAAAATTGCTGCGAGGCACTCAGCATTCGATTAGATGGGAAAACTTATTTCTTTGAGGACAAGTAAGTAGATATAAACTAGGCGATATTGATATTACCAAAATAATAGCAACAGGTTTAGTTACATAATATTTGTATGTTACCTAAATTTACTGCATAACTAGTATAAAGAATTGATTAGAAAAATGTATTATTAAAAAAAAAATAGAGAGATTAAAGCGATGGTGATCCTTTATTATTTAATTGTTAAAATGCAGTAGACAAACATTTATTAAGAATGTTCACAAAAATGTACCAATCATTTGTATGGTTCAATTTAGTTCCGTACAAGAAACCAAATTGTCTTGTGGTCGAACTAATTTTAATTTTAACGTCATTGTGGCACAACAAATTAGGTATTACAGATATTTCTTTATAGAAAAGATATCAAAGAGCCTTAAACCTACCGTAATATTGGCCTGACTAATACATGTCCTGTATTAGATTCGTTTCAATTATTATTTTTTTTGTAGAAAATATGCAGGATTGCATTTTAAATGGATTGAAGTCAATATAATTATTTAAACCCCATTTTGTAATTTTCGTTGAATCGTAATTCATTTATTTGGCATCTTAAGGTATAAAACTTTATAAAGTAGAGCCTTCAGGGAAAGTAGTGAGCACTGCAGAACATGATATAAAAAATTTACTTATCAGTGAAGTCTTGAGACAGCTTCCTCCGAGAATAGTATCTCTACTCATATTTTAATATTATTAAAGATAGAAGATAAAAATTGATATTTGCAATGTGTAGTAATAATAGTAATCCATTATTTGTCATATTTCTCAAGACATATTATTGCTGCTGTATTATAACTTTGTTGAAGTAAAAACTGTTTTTGTTTTCCTAATTGAGGAATTATCACTTTCATTAAGAAAAGGACGAAAAGGTCAATTGATTTTTCAATTCCTATGCGTTGTTTATAGTATTGCAATTTTAATTTTTTTTTATCATCTTTACAGCCCCACAGAGTTAGATGCTTTAGTTTTTGGTCACCTTTTTACGATCTTAACGACCCCATTGCCAAAGAGTGATTTGGCGAACATAGTAAGACAACATCCGCAACTAATAAATCTTGTACAAAGAATTGAAAAGGAGTATTTCAAGAAAGAAACAAAACATTAGAGATTTAATTTTTTATTGTACAGCTTTATAGAAAATAAATATCGGTTGTGTTCTTGTATTTTATTATCTGTTATAGTGATGATATATTTATTGCAATAATCATTTATTATTATTGTATTTGTTTCATTTCACTTGTTTGTTTCGTTTTCTCTTAAGCCGTCCTAGTCGGAAATCAGGGCTCTCTGTACTGATCTGTGTAATTACGTGGTTATTAGTTAAGAATCAAAGTTGCATTACAAACAAAATATGTACATCATAATCATGAAACTGGAAAAACAAATTGTGTGTCTGGTTGCCTTCTCTTGATCACGCGATTTACGATCAGTTATGAAGCCTCTGTGTCTGTGTTTATGTAAGGCTCTCTGTATTACTCAAGCGCATACTTGGTTGCCTATGTTCATACATTATTTTAATTTTTTTTAAATATGCGTGGAAAGAGGTAATAAATAATTTTTAAGTAAATAACAATTTTTAAAATGTTGAAGGAATAAGTATGTTTTAAAATAAGCACTTATAGTGCCTTTAGTAAAGTTATGAGGTGGAACGTACTAAACGAAAGGAACTTTTTAATGAAATATGGTTTATTGAAAAAAATTATTGCCCAAGTGCTTGTTATAAGATCAATTATCTCAAGTAACTTAAATTTGTGGGGGGTCAAACTTTCATTTTCTATTTTTGAATGTCATAGAATAGAAGCTTTTCTGGAACCTGAGGTGTATGGATAACAAACTACGAGTATAAGGATCAAATTTTATCTAAAACTTTTGTTCTTGTAGAAACGGTCTTGACATTGGATTAACGGGTTAAAGGGGCCATTATATCTATAACTTATCGCAAACGAGATAATAAATTATTATAAATATCATCTATTATTGAAGAAATGAAATAATGGATGAAATTATGAATTTTAGGGTATAACATCCCATAAAATACTAGGTACCATATAGACACGTGACAAAGTGGACATATTAAAATATTACGGCTAGGTATCTATGTGATCAATTAATAATGTGCCTGGTTGATTTGAATCTCCTTATAATAATCAAAGAAAATTAGAACTTTTTAAATAAATGTTCTCCGAATATCATTGTTGGATAGGTTTTGTATAGAAAAAGTCAGTTATATTCTTGTATTTTATTATCTGTTATATTGATGATATAATATTTATTACAATAAACATTTATTAAAGCACCTTTCGATTAAAATTTTTTTCGTTTGACTTTTTTGCTTTTTTCTCTTAAGCTCGAACATTGTAATTACACGGTTAAGAACCAGAGTTGCATTATAAAATATGTACATCATAATAATGAAACTGTGATTCAAAACCAAAATACAAATTAGCCAAGGGAGTAATTTGTATTTTAAAATATTAACGTTAATAATAAATGATTCAATAAAAGAGTGTGAACATATAAGGAATTGAGGAATACTCTGATATGCTTAATCTTCACTGGAACTTTTGTTTGAAAGTTGCAGAAAGAGAAATGAACTCTTTTATTGAACAGATTAGAATACAATAGTCCCAGAAAAGTTTTAGTTCCAGGCAATATTTATTTAAATCATTCAGTTTTGTAGGAAATAAAACTTTTCAGAAATGATTCTAAAGGAAAATTTAGTTTTCCTTAGTTATATAAATAAACCATCACCTTCCCCTGTTAAAAATTATCACGATTATATAATAGAAAGAGCCAAAAGTAAGTAAAACATAGAACTCAAAAAATGTGTTGTCTGCAAAATGTATGCTTTGGATAGATCTGTTCTAACTAGTAGTAGGACCGGTTCATAGCGTACCGCTCAAGTGCAATTACTAACATTTTCACAACTGCACATGATCAGTAGGGTTCTGAACTGATTCCTACTTCTAATTAGAACATAATTAATACGTTATATCGAAGTAAATGTGTTCATGGTCAAAACTTTTAAGAAAACGGAAGTGTATGTAATTTATATTTCAATGGTTTTTCCATTTAAAATTTGTATAAAAATATACTTACACTGGCTCCTATAAAATGTAAGCTAATTTTTCAGTTACAATTAAGTAAACCTGAGGAAATTTTTCGTTTAAAATAATGAGGCAAGTAGACACTAATAAATCGTTCAGAAAAATGGCAGTCAGATTGGGGTATCAAGAACACCATCGAAGAAGTAAAACATAACCTATATGAGCACTGTGAGCCAAATGGCACCTAAGCTATATTCGAAAACTTCTGTCAAGAAGCATGGCAGTTGATATTTGGATTTTACGTAATACTATTCGCATATAACTAATAACAATACCCATCCCTTTCAAAACACATTTCGACTAATGTTAGGAATCGGTTTTATTATTGGTCATTTTTAAATAATTTTAACTAGTATGACTGTAGGCAGTGTTGGTGTATGGTCCACTGTATATTGAACTGCCAGGATTTGATGATGTTTTCTTCCTCCTTCTCGCCAACAGACATAATATAGCAGCTATTACACACAGCATAAGGATCAGACCCGCTATGCAGATTCCTATAGCAAAACTTCTTTGAGAGATGCAAATACTGTCGGATGTCTGAAAAAAATTAATAAAAATTTGTGAAAATATTTCAGAATTTCAACATATATATGTATGTAGTGCATCCCTTAATTTGTCCCTTAAAATTGTTCCATTTAGAGAAAACATTTTTAGATGACAAAATAATTTAAAATTTGATTGGGTTAATACGTAATAACAACAAAAGACCTTAAAGTTGTAAAGATATATGTAAAAAAATTTCAGGCTATTTTTTTCAATTTCAGGAGAGGATAATCGACAGATTTTAAATTTCGTTAAGAATTTTGTATTATAGCGTACTCTGGTTATAACGCACCCGGGATATAACTTACATTCGGTTTTAAAGGTCGTTTACGCAGTTCCCAACTTTGACTTTGACGTTTTATTGTTATAACGTACTTCTGGTAATAGTGTAGGTACTCAAACATTAGTCCCTATAGAGGGTACGTTAACTAGAGTATACTCTGTATTTGTAAAGTTACGTTTATTTGAAATTTTATTTTTGATTCATTCTTGATTTGTAAAATCTCAATGAAATTTGAAATATGTCGATCAATTAACCGCTAGATTTTTTTTGCAAATTTTTCCAATTTTTGTCTCAAAAATTTCTCATTACGTGCGACAAAAGATCATAACACAAAACGATGAATATTTTGTGATAAATACACTCGGTTCAATAAAAAATGACACACTCAATTTTTTGGGTAATTTTAAAGCCCATTAGTTTTTGAACAGGTGGACCGATATATATAAACATTTTTTTTTTCAGTTTATAGCCAAATTCATTCTGTATGAGCCCAATTGGAAGCATGACCTTTTCGAAATTTCATGGAAATTAATGGAGAATTTGAAACCTAAGTTTTTTCACAGGTTTTCGAAACACCCTGTGGTTATTCTCGCATAGATGGAAAAATTATTCATTCATCTGCATTCCATGAACCAGTTCTCCATAAACATTTTGTTTTTCTATACACTGTTTTATCTCCAGTATTTTCCGAGACCGGGAACGCTTTTACGCGAACCCTGCTTTTCGCCTTTAAAATTGAGAAATGATATCTACGAAGCTCGTAGTTGGTCAAGAAAACAAATTTGACATCATCATAATATTTTTTTATTTTATTCTGCATCGATTTTCTTTTCAATTCAAAATTTGAATGTGTTGCGAGAAATTTAATGAAGCTCTTAACAGCAAAAGTACTAACTTAAAATCAGGTAAAAAAAAATTATAACAATCCTCCACACAGGATAAATAATCTTTTATACGGTTTCATTTTAATCTTTAATCTAATACCAAGGGTGAATGGGCACTAGCGTAGCCGCATAACTTTGGTTTGGGGGGGCAAAATGGTTGGAGAACTAAAATATCAAAGATTACGTTTTGAGAAATTATATTTGACATTTTAAAAAAATCCAAATGGACTACATTAGTTGTGACGTCACGACCCCCACTTCTAGTGGCATACAAGTTTACGGCCGAAATTGTGATATTGGAATTTAACCCGTGTATTGCGTTGTCCATAAGAACTATAATATATAGTACCTACTAAAACATTGTCGGGAATTTTATAGTATTTGTTTGTATTTGTATGTATGTTGAAAGATTATTTAAGGACTTCCAATACCTATTTCACATTTAAGAAATATGTTAAAATATATGTATTCACGTATGATTTATAAAAACTTCATTTTAGTTTTATAAATTAATATGTAAAGCGGCGGAAGCTTCCTCCAATAGGAATAAAGAATGCAAAAATTCAAATTATGAGTTTGCAGCGCTAACTTCAAACACTTAATTCATTTTCGTTCATTTTGACCAACGAATTAGTACTAATTCGTTGATTTTGACAATGAACTTGACGTTTATATTAAGTTTTTTCCCAGTTTCAAATCTATTCTACTATTTTTTCTAATACACTAGTCTTTGTGCTTAATTTCAAATATGGGTTTGTGCTTTGCACCTGAGTGTGATCATATCAATAAAATTGGATGTAAAATGTTTAGTTTCCCAAAGGATTCCAAATTAAAATAAAAGAGGTAAAGCAATAATGTGTATGTTAGTTTGATTATCGTTTCTTAAATATGGGTATATGTAAATTGTAGAGACAAAATAATGCTTAAATACCTACCTGTGCTTTCTTTAATATTCTATATTTTTTTAAATAGGTTTAATTGATTTTTATTGTATTATTGACACCCAGGTAAGAGGTTATAAAATTTGCGTTGGCGACACTGACACTAACGACAGCTGTAACAACAGAAGTATAATGAAGTTAGCAGCAGTGTAAACTTTATTTTAATATCCGTCTGTCATGATAGTAGGACGTACGGTTGCATAATTATGTGACGTCACACTAATGTGGTCCTGACTTAAAATAATTATACCTACAATTTCGTGTAGGCTACGCCACTGTGAATGGGTTATTGGGTGAATTATTTGTTGTACATTATTTTTAACACCATCGTATTCTACGTATACCTAAATGTAATCATTGATGTGCGCATTTCACAATTTTTTGTCAAAAATGTTTTCTTCATTTAGTTTACCTACCTGAAATATCGCAAAATACGTTTTTCTCGAAAAAGACGCTCGAAGGGGCCAATAGTTATTTTAAATTTGTCGTCTTTTGAAATACTTTAATTCTATGTACAGTGGCGTACGTACAGGGGGCGCCTTTTTGCATTTTTTTTGAAACTTTTTATGAAACATATATTAAAATTTGTATACTACAATACTCAAATAAATGTGCTCTTTCATTATATTGAACAAAAAATAGGGGTTGTCATTTTAAAAAAGGCGCCCCCTTTGGCCTCTTCAACGTACGCCACTGTACTGTAACGAAGTGATTTTTATCTGTCAAGGATTGCCTGTTTAATTTTAATATTTCCGTCACTTGGGTACACCCTGTAACTCTGTTATCATTTAAGTTATAGTTAAGGTATCAATTTATTGTAAAGTCAGCTGGTAAATTAATTGATTAATTTTCGATAGTCCCCTGTATAGCTAAAATCCATAATAATGTTCAAGCCTGAAGTAAAAATCATTAGTTAAAATATTAATCCGTGTCCGTTTCAAGCCGGTTCTTTTTGGAATATAGTTTAAAAAATTATCAGCAATGCATTTCCGTTTTCCGTTAGCCCGGTTGAATAAGATAAATTGCATAACCCGCTCGGACTTAGTAAACCGAGTTCTTCATTCAAGCCACCAGCCACCTGTCCGAGTTCCACATTTGGCATGAGCGCGCCGACCGCCTACGTCAGCGAAAAAGATAATAAATTCCCCGGGAACGGTAAAATCCAGATCAATCGAATTATCGATACCTACGCATCCAAAAGCAAAGTCCGACCAGAAACGTTCTTTTCAATTTTTTTCGTAAGCCATCTTGGTAAGAACACTAGTAATTCAACCACTGCTCCGTCGCTTGAATAATCACCGAGATTCACTGCAGTTTGTATTGAGTAGGTAAATATCGCCGCATTGTAAATCTATTTAATCAAATCAGAGTTCGGTTTAAAGTTTCCGTTTCGTTGTAGTTAATGTTATATCACACATTCGCCGGTTGTACCTTCCGATAATCAGTCCGGTAGTTGGGTACAGCCATCAGCGAGTGTATTTTAAAAACGTGGATTTATCATACACTGGCAAAATAATTCGATAATCAGTCTGGTAGTTTTATGGCCCCAGTGTATGGTTTAAATCTTTATTTTCCGGTAAGGAAATATAATTCCTGGTTAACAAAACTCTGTATTTGAGGCCGTAGAAACCCGCGTGTATTAAGTAGTTTTCAAATCTGAAATAAAAGTCAAAGAATCTCTGTGCCTTATTCATCGCACTCCGTTAATTTGGGTGTCTATCACTGGCTTTCCGTCATCGCCAGCCAATCAATTCAATAGCGTGCATATATTTCGATTCTCTCGCATTGCGAGTCCGCGTTGTCCGAAATTTTATTATATTTTCTTTACCAGCTGAAAAATCGTTGTCACATTTTTGTATCTAGCCGACTGTGTAGTCAACCGAGGCTTTACTGAATTTTATTTTATATTATTCTGTTTCGTCATAAAACATAGATATTAAACGTCCGAATTTCATATTGAATAAATCTGTTATAATACCTATCAGAAGTTCCGAGTTATCATTTCTGTTAAATTTCTAATTAACCCGTTTGAGAAATTGTTCAAGTCGTACTGACATAATCATCTCAAGACCTTCTGGCAAAAACCGTGTCTTCAACTGTTAGCTACCTAGGGTTTTCCTGGACACTGCCAGGAAACAAAAGTGTCGTTCTTTACACTTCAAAAAGGGAAAGAACTGGCGCCCGAGTTTTCCGTATAAAGAGAAAGGTTACGTAAGTATCAATACGTAGAAAGGAAGCGTCATTACAGTACATAGAATTAAAGTATTTCAAAAGACGACAAATTTAAAATACCTTTTGACCCCTTCGAGCGTTTCTTCGAGAAAAACGTATTTTGCGAGATATTTCAGGTGTTCCAGACTTTTTTCCACACTGTATATACGCTCTTAAAAACACACATTATTCGTATCATATGTTGATCTAAAATAATAATTAACGTACAGAATAAGTATGGAGATAATCAATTATCGACTTATAAATTTAGAATAACTTTTATTCCATGTGTTTTAAGTTTTAATAATTTGTATTCTACGATCTACGTGAGGTAGGTAAATACGTCACTTACCGCACTCGATTTTAGTGCTGTAAGGACATCATTACAGATATTTTTCATTACCATAATATTTTTTAAAAGTATTACTATTGGCGTAGAAGTTGTAAAGAAATAAAGTGGTCTTGTTGCCTCTACCGGGTGACACCCCCCATTTTTGCTAGCATTTTCATATGTGAAAATTTCAAAATTTTATGGTGAAATTTTTTATTAACAAAAAAGTGTTAGGGTACCCCTTTTTCTACGCCACTGAATGGTGGTATCAGATTTATTAAGTAACACTCGCTCACATAAATTTAGATTCCTCTGACTACTCTGTTTAGAGATATAGCTAAATAACTGATCTGCCAGTCGACATTATAACACCCTGTATTTTGAAAACGAAGCGTTTTTCGACGAAACTGTATAGAGGTTTTCGTTTTATTTTAACGTTCTCTACAAGCTCTTAAATTTATGGTAGTTAATTTAGAAACACCTTGTAGGTATATATAAATTACGTTAAATATTTTTATTTTATTTCCAAAGACAAACCAAAAAATTGAGGTGAGAACGTTATAGGAATTACCCCTAAATAAGATAGATTTATTAAACATTACTAGATTTAAACTATAGGTATATTTATAAAAATATATAATATTGGTCTACCTGATGCTCCTTATGTAATTATAATAGACTTGAAACTATTCATAGATAGGTTAAGCAGTAAGCTGTTATAGATATTTTCAAAAATCGACTCGTGACGGATTATCCACTTAGACAAGTCAATATTTTTCGCTATCTATACCCATCTACGTTCGCTAGAAATTGTGCAACTTGTAAAACGCTCATAATTACTATTATTTAAATAAACATTCTTATTATTTCTGAATTCCCATTATTACCCATTTTAACAACGTCTATGTTCAACCGTATAAATTGCATTTACTTTGGTATTGGCTGTCGGTTGTATGAATTACAAGAATCTCTATAAAGAGGAAAAGGAAACTCGTTTTTATCTTTATTTAGATATGCGTGTATTGTTATTAGTTGCAAGCTACAACGCTACAACGAACCATAAAATAATACCATTATTACTATGCACACGTCGCCTGTAAGAATACGAAAGAAATAAACGTGCTCAATGTTAAGGACCTTTGAGTTGAGTTTTAACGAATCATCGGAAATATTAACAAAGATGTGGTAAAAAATTGAACGTATTTTTATTGTTAGACGTCACGTTCTTTATAATTATTTAATAATGTGCCATTAGAATTTGAAATGTAACATGCATGCAGGCACGATTTACAATATAAAATATAATAACGTTGGTATGTTTCAGTTAGCGTAAAAATTTGTATTATACCTGACGTTCACGAGAGCGAGAACACGTCGCCCTTGGAATTATTCCTATATCTTAAGTCTTAAAAGATGATTTTCAAATTAGGGCGAAAAAAATTTTCGTATTTATATTTTGTTTTGTTTTGTTTTTATAAAAATATACGCTTCTCTAATTCGGCATTAGTAAAAATAGTACTTATATCAGTAGTCACTACACTAGTAAACTTTTTTCTTGTAAAAAAAATCTTTATGAATTTTTTATGATTTTAAAAAGTGGATAACCAAAACGAGCAAATTAATTTTATTTAAAAAATATTACGGAAAAGGCCTTACTACAACTGCTTACTTGGATGAAACTTCGAATTAGAACTTCATTCCATAATTTGATGTAGCTTATTTAATTTTTTGTTTAATAAAGTCAAGCAAAATATCATATTTTTTAATTTTCAGTTACTCTGTAAGTATAATAAATTGTATTTTTAAATGCAGCTGAGGCTTTTATGAAAAATATTTTTTTTTATGTGGACAGCATATTTAAAAAAATCTAAGAAATGAATATTACACTTTATTAATGTTACCTGAAAACAGCACAGGTAAATAATATTAACGATATAGCTAATAAAAGAACCGTCAGAAGACAATTTTATACTTTATTTATTTATATCCACTCGTTCATTTTGATACCTGCCTTTTCAGTTTCCCTTTCAACTGATCAATGATATACACAACAGAAGTGAAAGTAAAGTAATTTGAACCTACGAAATTTCCTACACCACGTAATATAGTTGATTGAAATGACTGGCCTATTGCCTGTTTGACATTCACTTTGATGTAATTAATTTTATAATTTTGCAGAACACGTATTATTCTAGCTGTCAACTCGCATTCTAATAACTTCTACGTAGTAAGTGGATTTATTTTGAGTTTTGAAGGTTACTTTACATTGTCGATATTGAAATCCAAAGACAATAAATGTGTGGTTCAATCTTTTACTAAAAACTGGGCGGGTTTGAGGTCTTTTGCGTACAATATTATGACTGTTCTGCATTAATCGTACAGAAGTTATTGCAAAATTAATCTTTTGTTGCCATGCTTAAACGTGCACCTACTTAGAATCGAGAGCCAAAAACGGGGATTTTTAGTTTTTAGTCAATTTTGAGTTCCTATTACCAATTTTCTTTTCTGGCACATGTAAACTTGTAATCAATGCTTCTCTAGTTGAACATATTTAATTTCTCATTTACCCTATCTTATGGACATATGACACTTATAATGCATATATTCTAGGGCTGGCAACTAAAACCGGTTTTCTGGATAATCGGTTAACCGGTTTTGGATTATTCGCGGTTTGTTGTAAAACCGAAAACCGGTTACTCGGATAACGGATCTACGACTAACTGGTTTATCGGATAACCGGATATTCAAATAACCGATTTTTCGGATAATCGAATATTCGAATAACCGGTTATTTGAATAACAGATTTCTTTTAGTTTAGTTGCATTTGTCCGAAGAGAGTTGACGCAGAATTGGAGCATCGTAAAACAAAATTTGTTGGACAACCCAAAAAATATTATAAAGTAATAAATAATTGAACGTGATCAATTGATGCAATAAACAGTGCAAACAATGGTACAGAGATCCAGTGTGTGATTGTGACCGTTTCCAAAGGAACTACAATATTGTGATACTTAAGTGTTAAAATCGGTATACTATACTCACTGGGATTGTTGGGAATCCCAATATCTTGAGGGTTGAATTAACCTTTACTATTGCACCCAATAAAGCATCAAAAACTAAATTTTATTGCAATACGATGGAGGAAGAAATCATTTGTGCGCTTTCATAACATAATCGGGTCTTCAACTAATATCAAAGTCAAGCCAGTCGTGAAGCGTCTGAAAATATTAATGAAAATATTAAATTTACTTGTTTTCTAAAATCGAAATTCTGAATTCAATCCAATCTGTTTTCTTAGTAATCGATTTTATAAAGTCCTGATAAATCGGTTTTTGGATAATCGGATAGTCGGTTTTTTTATAACCGATATCTGGTTATTCGGATAACCGGTTAGTCGAATATCCTGTTATTCGGTTAACCGGTTACTCGAATAACCGGTTATTGACTATTACTCGGATACCCGGTTTTATCCGAAACCGATATTTAGAAAACCGATTAACCGATTTAACTTTTTTCCGGTTTTGCCAGCACTAATATATTCCTAGAAAGGTCATTGGCGGTCGTGTGTAAGTGAAGGTACGAATAGTTCAAAAGGAGCATATTTGATCGGAAAGACTGTCCCTATAAAGGACGATCAGTTAGAAAACGTCGATCGTGTAAGCTAACTAATTAAAAAATTGTCATCCTTTATCCGTATTCCTTCCTTATGGTATTCGAAAATACCCGCAACGGGCAATATACCAATAAGTTGGGGAAATTTGATAAATTGAAACGTTTGGGAATTGTTTTCTTAACCACCTCTCAATGCACTGAATACTTGAAACTCCACCTGTTGACAGAAGAATGAGGATATTGTGAAATCCGAACCGTCTACATCATCAACAGTTCTCTCTTCCATATAAGTCCAGCGCAAATGACAAATAAATTTTTATTTTGCCTCAGGATTGGACGGAACCATCGATTTCGAAGTCAAATACCATGCCATAATTAATGATTTACATTTAAAGTGTAGTTTTATCACTCTATGCCCTCAAATTAAGATGGTCATATTGTACTCCTATACCCACAAGGAATATACTTTTGCACGAAATTATCCTGCTACGTCATGACTTGATTACAACTATTTGTAACTGCAATTTTATCGTCTGTGTCGTAATCTCTAAATCTCATTCATTGACAACGTATAATTAATTCTGTGTTTAAGTCCAAGATGTACGTAGATTAGAACTGCTTTGGAAAAGATAGAGATAAACGGTTATAACAATATGGTAGCGTCCTTACTTGGTGAGGTGGTGGTCATTAGAATATTAGATCCTGCAAGTTATGAATCATAATCTTCACCTACCATCGAAGTTTCACACGCTATAAGACTACAGCTACCTGCTACCTATCTGACTTTTTAATTAAGCAGTAATCAGACTGGCCTTGGAAAAAAAATTTCAATGACGTACTGTGTGCTTTAAACTAAATACAAATTTGTTTTTTATTTGTATGGGGTAGGTATTGGGCATTAATTCAAAATAATAATATGTATTTATGAAAGACAAATTTTTGTTTTAAAATGGTAAGTAAGACTAAGTATTAAAATAAAACTGATATTAATTGATATGCCTGGATGATCTCAATGTATTTCTGAATAACCAAAGCAAATTAGAACTTTTTTGAGCAAATGTTCTCCGAATATTTGAATTTTAAAAATAAAAAGATACAATGAACTATTATTATTGTTGGATAGTTTTTGTGCCACTTTGATGTCATCTTTTGTCTAAGAAGAGCTAGAATTATTGCCGAGTCACGTTCATATTTTAAAGTAAAATAAGAAATATTCTTTGTGAACTCGTTATGCATTTTATTCAAATGTTTTTCTTCTTAAAACAAACGCCCATCAACTTATCGCCAACTGGTCTCTTCGGTATACCTCTTTGATCTATTTCAAGGGTCATTAGACCCGTTAGACACGAACTAGAAGTATAACAAGTGTAATTATCATAAAAATGGTGTATGATACTCCGATGAACTCATAGTTTCTTTAACCTATCTGGAAGAAATTGATTGAATCTTAAATAAAAATAAAGCTATTGAAAAAATTATAGCGGTACCAGACATAATGATTCTGCCTAAGAAGTTTTGAAATCTTTGAGTTGGGCTTGGCTAACGGATATATTTTTTTGGGGGATTATTGGTTCTACTGATATAATAAATTAAGTGTAAAGTTTAACAACAGGAATGTCCTTACTAATGTGTTTATACATATTATCGCACTCCAATTATGTTACTATTTATTTTAGGAAAAATTGAATATAAAAGAAATGACAAAAGACAAGCAAATATTAAGTATTTCTGAAAGGGTTTATTTTATAGAAACTTGTTTTTTGGAGAAGTTGTTTAAAATCTGTAATAAAATAACACAAGTAACACAACGTAAAATATAAGAAAATATCGTTGGCGGAGTCCTCTCCGCCGTTTTGAAGAATTCTGTAAACAAAATGGAATAGAAAAAGTGAATGCAGTTTCATCCGTGTAAACCAAAATTTAAACACATTAGAAACACTAGACAATGCGTGAGAACTAGAAATGATTTCATAGTTTTTGTATCTAACGTTAATACCAGGACAAAACTTTTTTAAATTAAATTTCATTTTATCTTGCAAGTAAATATAGTAGATACTGACGATGATTTTGCAGAAATAAATAAATATAAAGCTCTGTATACAAGTATATAGGTATAGAGGATTTTAATTAAAAAGTGATTTTAGATTTTTTATTTGTTTCTTCCTCCTTCTTTATTGGGGGTAGCTCCATTGAGATTAAGATTACAAGATTAAGAGTAGAGGATAAATTTGCTAAAAATATTCTATCCAAAATAACTTTTTCTTCAACTTTTGAAGTATACATAAAATAAAAAAATTGATTCAATGATTTACTTTAACAGAGGCGGTTGGGTGCAAACAAATTTTAAATGAATTTAGATTCTAAAAGCGCTAGAACCCTTATAAGATGGTGCCCAAGAAGTAAATTTTATTTAATTTCTTCAGAACCACTTTGATTCCAGATAAGAAGTGGTAATTTGTTGCAATGCGAAAAACAATAAAGCAGACTTATTTACGTAATCACATCGATGATAATGCGAATAGTTTCTGAGAATAGCAACTAAATTTACAAAAGGAAACAAAAATAAAACAATTATTCTGAACGATTAAGTTTCAGAGATTATACATAGGTTGAAACATTGACTGAGGAAGGAATATAATTCCTTCATTCAATGGTTTGAGCAAATACATTTGGTAAGAATTTGGTAGGTAGGTATACGAAAGTATAACATCAGTATTCAGTCAAATAGAAAATAGCAATAACCGACTGTAACTTTCTTTCACTCACTTGGCACTAAATTTTCTCAGATGATTCGACAAAAATGCAAATGAAATTACGAAGACGTGCATTTTGCTGGCATCTGCAAAAATACAATTTGAAGTTTCCAAACATGTCTATTGTAAAATATAAAGACAGAAATTCCTACGTACCTTCTCGCTGGTGACGGTTCCATCGTCGTCTTGTGCAGATTTGGTAGGGTCGTTCACCTCATTGACATAAAGGCCGCTGTACACCTCGATTGTCGCGGGAGTTCCCTCGCTGGAGTCCGTGGCCGGCTGATCTCCGGCCTGCCTACGTAACCTGTTGCCTCCACAAACGGGCGCCTGAAAATAATATCCTTATATAAACAAAATTCCAGCCTAACTTATGTCGGTAAAAGAAGTAAATTAACGAGCAATATTCGCTATAACCAACGTAACAAGTATTCAAATATAAGCTGTAAAACAACACACCGTTTATCTTGGTAAGAAGTATTTTAAAAATATGTATCGATTGAAAATGTATTGATTGAGTTCGATTCCCAACTGTAGTACTACAATAATTGTTCTAATCTAAGGAAGAAAGTAATGCCAGTAATCTCGGATATTGGGTGTGTGTTCGTTGTCTTTAAGAACGTAGCCATCACAAAAGTCTCCTCTGATATAAAGCAGGCGTTCAATTTAATTAATGTGTTGTTTAAGTTAATTAGTTTTTCATCATACTTTTTCCGAAATCGATCCAGAATGCCTAATTTCCGGCGCGATTGTAGACGCCAAAAATACCTTATTCTAGTATTTTGGTCAGTTGTTAAGCAACCATGTCCGTTGCTAAGTAACCGTCAACAAACAGTACAAGAAAGTTACTTTCCCGACCTAGGCCGGGAAAGTATAACTTTCCTGGCCTAGACCTAGCATTAGGTGTAATCGTCACAAACCGATTGAATGCCATTGTCTTCATTTATTTAGATGCACTGAATTCGAATCGGAATTCAGAAGTGATCCATCACTGTTTAGTTTTTTTTTTTCAAAAGCAAGTAACGTCCAGTATTTCCCGAAAATTGCCAAAACTTAGATATTCTGTGCCTATAGAGAGAAGAGAGATGAAGACTGATCTTTTCTGCTTAATTTCCCTCTTTAGAGTCCAACAGAAATTTGCAATCATGTTAATATCCCACCTTCCTTGGTATCGACTCTACATCTTTCTCCTTGTTCTTCGCTATACTTCCCGAGGTTTTCGGGAAAGTAGTCAAGGTGAGAGTATAAAAAGTGCAATTTGGAACACATTTACGTAGCAAAAAACACCGTTCACGTTTACTTCTCCATCTATTTTAATCTCTCTATAGGCACATAATAACTAAGTTTAGGCAATTTTCGGGAAATACAGGACGTTACTTGATTTTGAAAAAAAAAATTAAACGATGATGAAGCACTTCTGACTACCGATTCGAATTCAGCGCATCCAAATACGTGAAGACATAATGTTTCAATCGCATTCAATAGGTTTTCACGATCATACCTAATGCTAGCGCCCCATACAGAGGAATATTCAGAATTTAAGGGTAGATAGTTTTCCACAATTAAAAAAAAAACTGGAGGGTGATGGAGCAATTCGATTTCAGCGCATCGAAATACATGATAAGTTGGTCTAGTCAAAAGAGCAGCCCACTTTTTTTCTGTGTGCTTGTGAATTAAACGCTACTCACGACCGGCCACAATGAATACGAAAAAAACAATGTTAATTTTCACTCTACTGCCTATCCTTCATACCGACACACAAACACACAAACGTAAAAATTATTCTTTTATTCTTAATCCTACTTTGCAGTATACAAAATCTATTTTTTTTAATGAATTTTCTTTTCTTTTTTCTGTAATTTTTATGCTGAGCAAGAAAACATTTTTATCAGCGTTTGACATTTCCTACCCCTTCAAACGGGCAAAAACCACTCTCCTAAGCTTTCGCCAGTAAGCATGCTCGGCAGGGCTGGGTTGGAGGGAATTAGCTGGGAACATAATTGGGATTGGATGGCAAGGGAAGGCCTGTCACCTGTCACTGCCCCTGGGGTTGTTACATCCTTCAGACGGGTTGAAAATTGATATTTTTTTAATATTTTTAATCTATATTCCCGTTTTTTGAAGAAACTAAACAAGAAAAAATAATCATTTCTGGTTATAATTTTTTTCTTTAATAAATAGTAGAGTAATCAATACGAAAGCGTGGGAGGGTCGTTTTTGCCTGTTTGAGGAGGTCAGACGCTGATAAGACCAATTTTTTCTGCAGCATCCTCAAAAACGAGGATATAGAAATTACAGAAAAAAAAATCATTTTCTAACCCTCCAGAAGGGTTGTAGCAACCCCCAGGGGTAGCTAAAGGCCTTTTGCCGTTATTCTTCCCTTTTTAACAAACCCTAATGATTTTCCCAGTTAATCTCCTCCAAACACGAGTTTTACCACTAGCCTTACAACGGTAATACGCGAAAAAGGTGTGGTTTTTGGCCATTTGAAGGGGGTGCAGTCAATTAAAACTGATCCACTATGTTTCGTTTTAAGCACGCTCGAAGACGGGGGTGAAGAGTAGGATAGTAATAGAAGGGGTTCATTGACATCAGGATAAATCCACAGCCACAGAAAATGTGGAGAATGGGTTTCGTTGCTGTAGAATTTTGTCGACTACGCTTTCGACTCCTGAACATCACTAAGTATACAGGGTGTTTCATTTTTAAATGTCGTCCTTTAAGGAGGTGATAGAGCATCGAAAAATAAGTCAACCTGCCTAAAAAAACTATATCAAAAATGCATAAAAACGAAGTTACAGGCCTTCAAAGTTGGAATAAAAAAATCGTTTTTTTGTCATAACTTCTACCGATTTTAACCAAATTTTGCACAGGCAGTACTGAACTACATACCTACAATCCTATAAGAATAACTCATGTCAAAAATCACCAGTGGCGTAGATACTGGGGTGACGCCCTCTATTTCTCACCCTATTTCCCACGCCACTGGATATATATTTTTTTGGGCAGGTCGACTTATTTTTCGATGCTCTATCACCTCCTTAAAGGACGACATTTAAAAATGAAACACCCTGTATAAACTACGCGGCAATTGAACTCGAACACCTTGAATTTTGGATAGTTTTTCAAAGTATGTAACTCAAAAACTAATAGATCGATTTTGCTCAAATTTTTACAGGTGTATGTATGATTGTTCCTTTGGCCTTTTAATGTTCAGCGATCCATTTTCACCTACTTGCTCCAAGATACAGGGTCAAGAAAATGTTCGTGTTTTTTGACAAAATTTTAAGAGACTCCCATTTTGCATGTAGAGAGGTTAGGTAGATATTCGATGTATAGTAAAGAAGAGTACCTTAGTACCTCGGGACGTTTTTGAGTTTTTGTAGATATCATGGCCCACTACAATGATAAATATATTTTTCTGATTTTCTAAAAAATTGTGAAAAATTTCTGAAAAATTGTGCGGAGACCCCATATGATTATTTTTTAATTATACCGAGTGTTTATCTGATAAACATTTACAAGAAAATAATACATTAGTAGTAATTTTCAAAAAAATTAAACGTTAACCATTCAGTCTACCATATTTCAGCTCGTATTCAAAACATATAACTTTTAACTTTCTATAGTTAAATCGTGAAACAAAGTTAGCGTTGGTAAAACAAAAATTAAGTAGTGTAAATTAAGACCCATTAAAGTCATAAACATTATCTTAAAACTGTGTAGTTAACTGAATTGCATGATATTTATTTTATAATGTTGCCATATTTTGACATTTACGATAGATTATTAAAATTCTAACACTCGGTATAATTGAAAAATAATCATATGGGGTCTCCGTTGTAACACACAGTCGTTCTTGTTGCAACGTGTATATCGAAAATCAGAAAAATATCTTTATCATTGTAGTGGGCCATGATATCTACAAAAACTCAAAAACGTCCCGAGGTACTAAGGTACTCTTCTTTACTATACATCGAATACCTACCTAATCTCTCTCGAGATCTCTCTACATGCAAAATGGGAGTCTCTTAAAATTTTGTCAAAAAACACACGAACATTTTCTTGACCCTGTATCTTGGAGCAAGTAGGTGAAAATGGATCGCTAACTGAAAATTAAAAGGCCAAAGGAACAATCACACACCTGTCAATTTGAGCAAAATCGATCTATTAGTTTTTGAGTTACATACTTTGAAAAACTATCCAAAATTCAAGGTGTTCGAGTTAAATTGCCGCGTAGTTTATTTCAATCACTTAAATGGCGTATAGCTCTCAAAGATTAGCTCTTGGGAGTTGTGCCCATGGACACTTTTTTCAGGATGACGAAAGTTACAACATATCTAAGTTTGAACCAATTTCGCCGAAACCCAATTTCCATAAGAAAGTGGCGGGGTCCATTTAAGTTCATATTTTCCACCACCAAATGTAATATGGTATTCACGCCCAGTATCTGATTTATTCACTGCAAATCAGCCCTAATCCTTTGATGATTCAAAATTTTGACAATTTTACTGTAAGACAATAATTGCTGTATATCCATTTCTTCTTCCATTATATATTACCTACTTGAATATAAAGTACAAATATCCTGAAAATTTGCTGAATCCAGAGTAAAATTTTTTAAAATGTTAAGACATCTACATTTTGAATATTTTTTTACTTTCTGGCAACACAGGAATTGGCAACTGAATTTGATGATATTAAAGTATTTGGGGCACCTCCATCTGGAAGAGATTTAGAAGAAAATATTTGAAAAAATACATACTTTCTAGGTTTTACTGTTAGATGCCTCCCAAGAAGCTATTTTAGATATTATGTTAATATAAACACTCTCTGTCATATTTTTAATTAAGGAGTGCGTGGTTCAAACTTTAAATATTTACATGTAATTAAAAAAACACTGAGTGCTTTTTATAGTTATTTAAATTCTAATAGAAATATTCAAATTTGTACAGGGTGTACAATATAAGTGGTACTTAACCACAACTTTTCCAAATGTTTTTATACTCTGGCTAATGAATGTTAGTCGTTGCGTCATCACTGGTGATCGTACGGGCCAAGGCGGCCGATTATACCAGTGCCGGCGATGAAAAGTTGATGATATGATTGTCATCTTCCACTTACAAAATATTTCATTATACCTTTACAATCTCATATTAGTAAAAAAATATATTATTGTCCAAAACTGCAAAATTAAT
Source organism: Rhagium mordax (assembly GCA_963680705.1). Taxonomy (NCBI): domain Eukaryota; kingdom Metazoa; phylum Arthropoda; class Insecta; order Coleoptera; family Cerambycidae; genus Rhagium; species Rhagium mordax. Next base: position 22,729,936 of record OY796657.1, on the reverse strand, counting down.
CTTATAGATGTTGAAAATAACAATTTCTTTTATATGGACCTCAAATTTGTTTGTATACTGTAAAAATATAGCCTGCTTATTCTTGACACAAAGGAACGTCTATGAGTGAAACCAGTACCGCGTCGTAAACGCTCAGACAAACTTGCATCCACCTTTGTCGCATAGCGCATAGCGTGCGAGAGACGCATTTCTGTTCAGTAGGTGGCGTTATGCCGGCGACGTTTGGGCCTATTTCAGTTTGATAAACAGTGCGCGTTGAATAAAGACAGCATTTAGATTGCAATGTATGTGATACATTCAATCAGTCATGACGCAACGACTAACATTCGTTAGCCAGAGTTTTTTTTTATACCTATGTCTCGTGACCGTAGATAGAGGTTGTGCTAATTTGTATGCAATTTTTTATTAGGAAATAACCATAGTGAGGAGACAGCTCATGAATACGTAGGTGATCGCACGGCCGCTGCACCCAAGGTCAAGCGGGAGGGCGTTAGGCTTGACTGCATCCTCCGTGAGTTTCGTGTCTTCACTTGTCATCTGCCAGGAATAAAAGACAAACGCAACGCCCACTTATTTACGTGCCTTACGTGCAATATATACATCCTTTTATGGCAGTGAGTAATAGTACTATTTATACTATTATGTTGGCTTATTGGTATTCCGAGGAGTTGGTTAAACGAACCTGCCTTTGGGAATGGTATAACGACGTTCACTGACGTGCAGGTACTGTTATTACACCGCATTAATAATAATATTCATTGAATAACTACATACATATAAAGGCTTTATTGGAAATATGGAAATGTGATCTACGATGAGGATTTTCAAACGTATTTCGAACGGAACACGGAACACTATGAAAGGTTATATCTGATTCTCAACAGAACCAATATAGATATTTATTGTATCTTCCAGGACTTTGTTATTTGCTGCAGGTGGTTGTTGGTTGTTTAATGCCAATTGGTATAATTTTCAGCTATGATTCATAACTCTTAGATGTGGATTTATTTAAGGATTAGCAGCCTTCAGGGACTAAAAGAACACTTGGTGGAAGATTCATGTACTTTTCAAAGTAGAAAAACAAATTCTTCCTGCGTGTAAACTGGGAACTGAAAATGAAGTACAAGGCGGAAAAGTGCCCGTTGATACAAAAACACCTTAATATTGGGTTTAGCATGAGATTATTATTATAACTATATTACTGGATTAAGGTTTTTGTGAAAATACCCACGACAATTCTGTTAATAATAATAGTGAAGTGTGTATATAATAATATCCAAATATCTTCTGATCTTCTTCCCCATTACCTAACCTTAATACCGCATTTTTTACAATATAATATAATCAATCTCGAAAACCCCTTGATTCCTGCAAATTTTAATTTTTCATTTTTCCGGGACTTTCCAACAGTAAGAAAAAATAGAAACTAATAATACATTGTTTTGTTTTTAAATGTTATTTAGACTCTTTCGTTGTATAATTTATTTATACAATTTATTTAAATGAATATAAAAACAATTTAAAGATCAATTAAAATCCTGCATTACCAAATCAGTAATTACATATTTCTTACGTAGTTGGACTAGTGACATTAAAAACGAGTTGGTATATACCAAGGTGATTTGAATAATAAATATATTAATTTTACATAATTTATTTGCTTAATCCGTGTTTCAAAAATTATTTGTCACATGCAAACTGTGTTAAATTTTCAGTAAAGCCCATCTATCCTCGCCATTTTATGTTGTTTAGTGTTAATTCAATACTGTTGGAGATTAAACTTATATGCATTAATATGCATAAATATGAAGATTACCAGGAAAAACACAGATTTTGTGCTGGGAAAGAACATGAATCAGGAAATGTACATCATAAGTATTCTAACTTAATTCAAATGGATCGCTAAGAAGGCATTACGTGATATAAGATTTGATTATTCAGAGAATATCAATTTTAGCACCTCTTGCTAATTTCGTAGAAATGAATTTCTAACGGTAGTGGAAGAGAAAGACATACATACTTTTGACAGGGCAGCTACTTAGTACTTTCGAGTTTTTGATCATTAGGTAAAATGAAGGAGCAAAAAGAACAATCATTGATTAGTGATGAATTTTCCACTCCAATCAGAATATGTCTCTGATTTCCAAGAGTGATACAGGGACTACAGGGTGAATTGTTTTCAGCTATCAATTGTTAATATGTATGGAATTGAAATAGATTCTTGGTGAAAGGGACACCTTGGAAATTGACAATAAAGGAAATTGGGACAAAAACATGTAAAAGTATAAAATATACGCTTCCAAAATTAAATAACAGCCAGCCATTGTTTGGTACCGAAATAAATTATATAAACAATTCTATTTCGCAAAATTGTTTTTTTATTCATCACCGGTCGATATATTTGTAATAATGTCAACTCTATTGTTATTTAAGATGCTTTGTTAATAAAATTTATTTTGGTAATTGTATCTTGCGGTTTTTGTTAATTATTTTTCAAGCCGATGACGATGAATTGCAGAGTTATCAAAATAAACAGAAAATTTCAAATAAAAATCACTTAAAACCAGACCGACTCAAGCTTAAACCATTACGACCAGCACATCCACTCTCTGCTTTCAGGTTAATATAAATTACGTATGTGTCGTACATCTGGCGCAACATATATAATTATTAATACCAGTTTTATTAAAATAAAACATGGACAAATTATTACGTATAATGAATTAAGTGCAATTAATTTTATTTCTTACTGAATCGGTCAAAGTGCAACCCTGTCTATTATTTTCGTTTACTTTCTACCCTTAGCGTTTCTGTTACTCAAAAATATGGTATGTGGTGAATTTTTCCTCATCATCAATTTTTTTACTAAGTATAATCATTTAATTTTAACCTAAGATAGTTTTAATTTCTTGTGGAAAGCTATTTTCCCAACTGTTAAATTGCCACCATCAGATTAGATCAGCAAAAGAAAATAAGTCATTGCTGAGTTTGTTTAAAATGTTTTCTTGTTTCCTACATGCTCGAACAACGAATCGGATTTACTTGAAAGTGAGATTTGACCATAAACCTTCAATATTAGATGCCAACGTAATTAAAGGAGCAGGTTCAAAGATTTGATTTATTAAGTAGTAGTAATGGATGAAGTTACTCATTTGATGCAGAATTATAGAAACGAGCAACTTTCCATCGCCCATCGTGTGCCCATATAAGCTGAAACTCATCAAAAACAACTTTATGATGAAAAACTAAATCCAAATAACTGAAGTCATTCCTAAACTAATAGTGTAGATATACTGCGTTTTGCTAACATCGATAAATCGGTTTCTTAACGCCACTTTTGTCCATTTTACCTCAAGAAATCCCCTGTATCTATTTGCACTTCTCAGTGTTGCTGTCTCTATTCTGCACAAATTGTTTAAGTCTCCCTACTGTAATATTCAGAACGTAAGTCGTTTATATAAAGAGAGAAAAAGTTGGCCGGAAGACGGATCCTTTGTGAAACACCAAAATTGATAGAAAAAAATTTTGACTATTATGATAGAAAAACGATACATATTGATTTTATTTGCGTGGTAACTGAATATTGTATTTTCAATGCACAGAGCCTAATAAATAACTATATTCTGAATTTTATTTACGTTGCATTTTCATTTAAGAACTAAAAATAGAAAGTATGTCTCATTACTTTGCATATTTGCTTATTACGGAAAATTACTGTTTTTTTTTTAGTGGTTAACGGTGATTAAACAATAATAAGTCAACCTAGACAGTATATAAATAGCATCTAGACAATATTTATTATTGACATTATATTATAATTATTATCGTTTTTTCGAATAACGCACGCAAAGGCCAATTTTTTTAAATGTATTTAACTGTACAATCCCCTTAATTTTGTAGCTTTATTTCTGCAATCATTGGGGACAATTACTGGCGTTGTAGAATTAAATAACCATCAGAAAACACAATAAAATACCTAATGAAACAGAAATAATTACAACAGACACTACAAACAGAAACCACAAACATCACGGGTATCTTTAGTTACGGGCGACGCACGCTATAAAATTTACAATTTTATTCGAATTCAATAGGGTGTCCAGAAAGTAACAGTAAACTAAATCAGCAGGAGGTTTGAATTACGATATACCAAACATATTAATTTTGAACGATTTTCGTTTTATCTTTTTTTCAAATTTAACACACGGGTGCTTCTTATTACAATGGGTTTTGATTATTATTTTTCTAACTAGAAAATAAAAGTTAGTTTGAAGCATAAAATCATCAAAAAAAATATTACTCTCTGACCAATAATTTACCTCATAGTACATAGTTTTCTTAATAAAATATACTTACATAAAGTATATTAGTTTTCTTCATTGAGGTTTCTTCTCATATATCAGTTTCGTGCAACTCTCGAAAATATCCTGGCTTTGACAGTATTATCTTTCTATCCAGCATAGTTCAATAGTTTCATTAGTAATGTTAAAGTTACTTGCTCGAATGTGGCCAAAGCACAGCGATGCAAGGCCAGAAAACGGGAAAAAAAAAAAACTTGCTCGAATAATATCTTTCTACTACAAGTCACAAGTGCTTAATAAATAGAAGCATTTTAGGACCTACGCATAATTTGGAAATATATTTGTAGTACCTATGTATGGTCCCAGCAGGTTAAGCCTAAGCAAAAATTTAAACTTACCACTTCCTCGCATCCGTTGTCAGCTTTCAAACACAACTTGACATTACACTGATAGTAGACCGATGCAGTATATGGGAACTTATGGGCCTGAAAATGTACTGTTGCTTTCGTTTTATAGTTGGAGTATTCAAACATGCCCATTATTTCAGAATCAGTTGGGCATCCCTCTTGATTGATGAGTTTCTGTTCACCCCATCCCAGGCCATCTCTTACCAGACAGTCAGTTACTCGAATACCGTAAGTTTCTTGCTCATCGATGGCGATGACAAGGGTAAGAGGATCCCCTATTTTGACGTTTTCGGCGACTTCTTTTTGGGTTGGATCGCCAGAAAAGATCTTCATGTTACAGCCGGGCATGGGTGCAAGGCTCGTTACCGGATCGGCGGCCATCAAACTGTAACGACAGAAACAAAGATAAATTAGTCTTAATAAAAGCTTTCATATTTTAAAAATAAATCGATATATTGATTATAATTGATTATAATTGAGATGTTAAAGAAATGTGATTTATCTATAACTGAAAACTATTTTCAATTATACAACGCGAACCATGACAATTCTACAGGATCATATCCTTTTTTAATTGAATGCAATATATATTAGTAAATGTTCTCTTTCAAGTCTACTTCCAATCCTATATTTATTGACTGTCTCCTAACCACTTGGAAGTAACGATTTTTTTTTCGTTGGAATAATGCCATCTACACGTGCATAAAAAAATCTCTACATTCACAATTATGAATTTTAAGAAAAAATATGTTAATATGTTAATCACGAGGAAACATCTTACAATATTTTTTCCGGCAATTTGACAATTAATTGATTACAGTTACAGCTCATTCATATGCATTGACTTGAAAATCCAGTTGTTAATCTAACCAAATGCCTTATTAATGATATTTATTAAAACAGTATTATTATTTCATATTCAGGTCATTTTAAATTTATGCTCAGAAAAAGCCTCGCTGTTATATAAACGTTTTAACCGATTGGTTACGTTTGGCTTAAAATACGGTAAAATAATTATAGTTTTAGTCGACCGTTGATAATTAATGTGCAAAAATTAAATCCACTTCATCAACTCGGGCATATTGCAAATCACGTTTTAATAAAAATAATATAGGTATATTCAGTAGAACAGCTTTCCTGTAGTTACCAATGTTTGCCATTATGATTTGGAATTTATCCAGTAATGTAAACGAGCCTAACAGCATCGTCCCTAGTTAGGAAACCACTACACACTATTGCTACAGCCCTTCATATTTTTTTAAAACTGATAAGGTAAATATACCAATTTTAAGAATTAATAAGCATATTTGGTATAATTGCTTTACCTTCTCAAAAGATTAAAAATAACTGAGGGCGTTGTCATCCTCTATACAGGGTATATTTTAAAATCACCGACTAACGAAAACAAGACGAAACTTGATATAGGTAAATGTTTTTCCGAAAATGCTTCCTAACAGAGCTACAAGGTTTTGAAAATTTTTTTTTGTAGCTCTTTTAAGACTTCAAAAACTGGATAAGATATTATGTTGAGATTTGGCATACTTGAATGTCTTTCTGAATACAATTAATCGGAGGAGTTTAAGTCGACTAATTCAATACAGTGGCGTAAAATCGTTTAAGTTACTTAAAAAAAAAAACGTTCGCCCAACAAGCATTTTGAGCAATATTTATAAAATTAATAATTACTTTTTCAATTTCTTTAAAATGTTTTTATTATGTAATAGTTAACTTACTTTTTATTTAAAAAGAAACAAATTTTATTTTTTATTAAGTTGTGTAGTCGTACTTTAATAGAATTTATCTCAAATACTAATCGAAAAACACAAGGTATGATTTCATCTGCAGAATAAAAAAGTGAATTTAAAAAATATACACTTCCAAAAAAAATTCAGGGTCGTATGTACGTTTTTTGTGATTTAAACGAGTAGCTTAAACGATTGTACGCCACTGGCTTGAACTAGTCGACTCAAACTCATACTATTGATTGTGTTCAGTGACACACTCGAGTAACTAAATCTCAGTTTTTGAAAAATCTTTAAATAAACTACAAAAAATTTTTTTCCAAAATCCTGTAGCTCGGCTAGGAAGCATTTTCGGAAAAATATTTATATCAATTTTCGTCTTATTTTGTATCAAAGAATCTCCAGTTTCGGTTTGTCGATGATTTTAAAATACACCCTGTATAATAGGCAACACAGCTATATCGAAAAAAATCAGACACATTTTTTTTCCTATCCGCACTGCATTTGTTATAAAAATTACTTACTCCACTTTTAGTGAATCGTTCATGACTGTGTTATTTCTCGTATTGTAGCGACATCGAATGTGAAAACCCCTTCCTTGATTCGTCACTAATTTCAAATGGGGTTGAACGACAATTGTATTAAAGTATTCAATGCCACCATCGTCCTGCAACAAATAAAAAAAATTTATTAGATTTATTAAAAAGTAAATTAGGTAATTATTATTCTACATATATACAATTGCAAAAAATAAAAGCAAAATGTGGGTCGCATTATGATGACGAAGAATCAGTACCAGTGAGGTTATTTTCACTAAATCTTTTAATAAATAAGAACTCAATATAAAAAGTTTAACAAAAACATAATAAAGCTGTAACTAAAAAAATTAAAATAACCAAAATACCAATTTTTTCACGTTAATATTTTTGATCCTTCCTCTGACAATATTTTAATTTGTTTAGTTAGGTATATTTTACTTTCGAAAATCGCATTTAATTTAATCCTGAACGTGAATTACATAATTTTAGAAAAAATATGATTTGGGCATTGTAACCAATTTTATGTTACAAGATTAGGTATAAGTATAAGTTCTCCAAAAAATATCGTCGGTGAGCTCCTTTTTATCAACTAATTTAGTTTCAAGGCATAATAACTTTGTTACATCACAAAATATCCCATATCATTTTATAATTGTAATCATAATAATTGGACATCTTAATTCCATATTCTATATTTTTAATTACTCCATTTTGGGTTTTTGGCAAATAACTTCTCTTTATTTATCCAAAACTTCAGGAAATTCAATTTAAAAATTGGATCAATAATTAGCAATTTCGCTGTCTTAATGCTTTCTCATCATTTATTTGTAAATTCATTAAGGAAAACCCTTACAATAAGTATTTTGTGCATTAATTTATTGAGATCAAGAACAATAATTATTGATCCCGCATCATTTAACACAAACAAGCCAAGATCATCATTAGTTCAACTAATCTATGATGAATTTATCTACAGTTGCACAGTTACAGATGAAAAAATCTGGTGTAATATAACACTGTACTTCCTTCATCTAAGGATTTATTTTAAAAATTGGCATATCCTCTGAAGATAAAAATTTTAATATTCTAACCGCCATATTTAAAAAAAAATCATATTAGCAATTTTTGATTTATTAATTACCACTACGTGTTCGTTTATGGTTCAAAATAACTGAGGTTTGAATTCTTGAGTAGAAGTTATGAAAATTGATCACAAATGTTATTCAAAAATATATCCCTGGAGGGATACTGTGTGTCAAAGTTGCAAATGAAAAGCAATCAATGCATTACATTAGATCGCATTGGGTTAGAGCAATTAAGATTGGTAGGGATTTTTTGGTCTAGTATAGGAATAATTTATTGCAGCATGAAAAAAAATTAAAGTGGAAAGCTTCTATAAGATTGGTGAGTCACCTTACCACCTTCTGAACTTAAAATAAATTATGGTTATGGTTGTATTATTAATATCAATATCATTTAATTTTAATTTAATGCCAATCACGGTATTTCCCTTATGATGGAAGGAAATAAAAAGGTCATTCACCAGTTTTAACGACCTGCATATTCCGTTCATAAAAGACATCGTTGGTGATTTAATAAATCATCATAAATCACGTAATCAGATTTTCTTCCTGTTACAAAAGCAAAATAGGGAATTTACTCTTCCCATTTCGTGAAAATAGGAAGATATTTAATTATATAATTAGTATAAAAAGACACCATGAATTTTTTTTTTATGGGCCAATAATATTTAGTGAAACTGAGTGTCTACGGATGGTTTGCGGAGGGAGGGATTGAAAGGCGTAAATTGGGTTTTTTGCAATTGCATATATCAAAACTAATGATTTTCGTAAAATAATATAATTTTTTTGAAAGCTTATCAAATTCTCCTTAGTCAGTTTATTTTATTTTTTCGCTCCGATAACAAATAACTGAGTATTGGCGATTTTGACGTTAAAGACCATTTTGCGACACACTTGAGATTATATCATACTGCCGAAAAATTTGTTTGCTAATTACCGTTTAATATCACGTGGCAATAAGTTTTTCCTTGACACATTGACGTTGAGATAATTTCAATGCTAATGGAAGTTGGATACCAATAGGAACACAATAAAGGAAAAGAAGAAGCAGAAGCTCGAAACGCAAAATTCATGAAACTAAAACCAATGCACCAAAAATCCATAAACCCATAAACTCGTTAGTGTTGAAATCATTTTAAATTGAATATGCGATATCTCGCTAACAAAAAATCGCTTTGGAACGATACAAAATGAAAATTGAAGGGGAAGACTTGCGCTATACCTATGATGTCATAATCGATAAAAATATAAAAGAAAAAAATTTGTGTACGTCTGGCATAACCTCAAATATGCCTCAAAATTGCGTTTTTTACCATTTAAGTTAGGATATTGCAGAATTTAGAACAAACAATGTATTCTTATTTAGCAGATGAAAAACCTTCGGAATCACCTAGTTCTTTCTTTGAATTCAAAATTTGAGAGACTGTTGGAGAATTATATTTTACTGGACTTTCTCCGAAAAATTATAAAATTAGATATTCTTTATAAAAACATATTAATTGTTGAACTTTGATTTCTGTATTTCATTTCAAATAAAAAAAACTTAAATGTTTAAAAAAAGTATTGTAATTGAAAAAAATAATCCTCCGAGATTTCTTCATAATTTCATGTTTCAGATGATGTAGATATTTTTGTACATTCCCTTAAAAAAATCATGTGGATGCATTTCTTTACATTGAGAAATAAGTAATTTTTTTGTCGCTTACTCAGAAATATTATTTGGTTGAGTGAAGGAGCGCAGTCTTTCGGTTTCCTATAAACTTTGCTATTTATTCAATGTTCTAGGTCTAAGTAAATTCGGATTGGAATTATTATACATATTTGTGTAACAATTTGCTTTCATCAATAAAAGCAATTATTATTATTATTATTATTAATAATTGCTTTTGTATTTATTTCTTATACTTAGGTATATAAAATTTTAATTTTTTTTATTTAATAAATATATTGTACTTTTAAGTTTCTGTGCATCTTTCGGCCATAACTAGGTTAATTTTGGACATAGAATATAAAGAATTAATTGTGGGGATTTTATTTTATGTTTTTTTATTTACAAACCACAGCGAGAAAAAGTATATACAAGGTGTTTCTAAACTGACTACCATAAATTTAAGAGCTTGTAGAGAACGGTAAAATAAAACTAAAACCTCTATACAGTTTCGTCGAAAAACGCTTCGTTTTCAAAATACAGGGTGTTATAGTGTCGACTGGCAGATCAGTGATTTAGCTATATCTCTAAACAGAGTAGGCAGAGGAATCTAAATTTTTGTGAGCGAGTGTTACTTAAGACTACCGATGACTGCATAATATTTTAAATCTGATACCACCATTCAGTGGCGTAGAAAATGGGGTACCCTAACACTTTTTTGTTAATAAAAAATTTGCTGTCAGATGTTTTGAAAGTATCGTCTCATTTTCAGATTCCCCTATCAAAATGCTATAATAATTTGCGAAAAACATTAAAAAGGGGCAATCATCACAAGGTAGATAAAAACAAAAACAAATGCAACTCAAACCTGCTTAACTGTCAAGAAATTACATTTTAATCTCAAAGGTGCACTTCTTAACAAATTCATATTGAAATTTTCCTTTTTTTAATTAATCGTTTAGTAGCAATATTTTATAAAAAGTACTAAAATGGTAAATTACACATGTGCGGAAGTTTTTATTTATCTTATACATTATTAAAATATTCTACCTTTGCTTTGCTATTTTATTGACTAAGTACATTAAAAAAAATTTATTAAACACAGGAGTATTGCCACATAAAACCGAGAATATCTCGAAAACGAACGCGAGATATTTAATAAGAGCATCTTTATTAAGTATAGCATTTTGATAGGGGAATCTGAAAATGAGACGATATTTTTAAAACATCTGACAGCAAATTTTTTTTTAACAAAAAAGTGTTAGGCTACTCCTTTTTCTACGTCACTGAATGGTGGTATCAGATTTAAAATATTATACAGTCATCGGTAGTCTTAAGTAACACTCGCTCACAAAAATTTAGATTGCTCTGCACTCTGTTTAGAGATATATAGCTAAATAACTGATCTGCCAGTCGACACTATAACACCCTGTATTTTGAAAACGAAGCGTTTTTCGACGAAACTGTATAGAGGTTTTAATTTTATTTTAACGTTCTCTACAAGCCCTTAAATTTATGGTAGTCAATTTGGAAACACCTTGTATATATTTAAATAATTATTCATTTTAGACACTTTCAAATGGGCAACACGAATTTTTTTTACAAAAACAAACATTCTTGAGATAATTTCAAAAAAGCATTTTACCCCTTTTTCCCTCCCCTAACTCTTCACAAATCTCGCTATTCACCGAGACTATTTAGAATTCTAATAACCAATTACAGCTATCTAAACATGTAAATCAAAAATTTCAACGGCCCATCAAAATTTGCATAATCTTTGCTATTTTTAATGGAGTAAATATGTGTATACTTTACAATTAATTGCCTTCATGCAAATTAGAGCCTCTATAGTACAAACTTGTACTGTGGTCAACAGCTAGTATGATTAGTATCAATTACCATCATTTAACAGATATAAAACGAGAAATATCCTTATTAGAAGACAAAGTGGGGAAGTTCTGATAAAATAATCGTATTCTGCATTAGTAATTAAGTGGTTAATAGAATAAATTTTGGTTCAAATTTGGTCTCAATCTCAATGGGCATTTTTATAGACTACTCATTTAGAAAGACCGACAGTAACACCATTTCGTATTGCGCATTGCAGGAAGTGTACAAGAGTGCTATTAGATGAAATCCTAAAATAACTATTATAGTATGTCTAAAGAATTCCAGTTTGATGAGTAAGAAAAATTATTGTTTTAAAACAATTTTAATAATAATTATAAAAATAATATTAGTAAACAATGTAAACTAAGATGCTGTTGAAAGGAAAGAACTAGACTTATTTATTAGACAAGATGAGGCATCTTATCATCCATTATCCGTCCATCTCAGACGGAAGCAACAAAAAAGCATACCAAATGAGGATTTATATTTAAGTAGCCACATAGCAGAAAGAATTTGTGTATTATCGCTCAGTTTTTGCCTTGATGATGTCATATTCCAACCTCAGCTTCAAGGTAAGTTATTTCATGTGATCATCTTCTGTGAATAACAAAAACATCTTTTATTTGTGTATTTAAATACTGTTAGGATTAATTATCTATTATTAACTTTGTTGGGTCTCGGTAAATAATTGCTGTTCCTGGGAGAAACAATAGTATTAATGGGTTTTTGTGTACTTTGTATGTAGATGTTAAGGATTTCTAAGAATAGTGTTTATAAAATCAGACGACTGGCGAGTTGAAGATGTTTATTGCTCACCAACTGAAAATAACCTTAAATAACTGGCAATACATTTCATAATGTATTTTCAGTTAAGCTAAAATGGGTATTGTTCTTGTTATGCGTGGATGAATCTCACATTGTTTTATTTTAACAAATAATAGTCAGGATTGCTGTTGTAACATCTTAGAAATAAAAGTTACTATGCATTTTCACGCATAAATCTAATTTCTAAGATTTCGAACCTGATCTAAAATTGCGGTGCTATACGTGTGTAAATAAGTGTAAAATTATACATAGTTGGAAATACCATAACAACAAAATTTTTAGATCTGTTCATGCGTTGTCTTCCTAACTGATGCATTATAGTTTATTTTTATCAGAGATGAAAAACGTAAACACGAAGCCACGAGCACATTGAGAATATTTGAAATATAAAATTCCTCACGTTTCTGGATATAAAAGGGGAAGAACAGCATTAAATATAGCACATATTTTTAAAACAAACGTATTTATGAACGATATTTGTACATGAGGGAAGTTGAGAATTTAAATTATACATTATTTGGATAGGAACGGGAATTAAATCAAGAATTATTTTTAGCACAAAAAATGATCCTGCAGAGAGTGGCAATCATTGAAATTAAACTAACACTAAAATAAGTTTCTATACAAACAAAAAAATTGTGTACACATGAAATAACACCTAAAAAGGAATTATTTGTGCAAATAGTTTACGGACATAGTAACTGAAGGGGTAAAATGATACGTATGGTCGACTTCAGATTTGTAAGACACATAAAAAACCGGCGGCTTGTTTGATGCCCATAAAAACTTCAAACAAGCCGGCTATTTTTATGTGCTGTATAGATATGACAGAGACTTTACTTACTTAGGAACTCGTCTCTCGTTACCTAACACAAAATCCTAGGATTTTTCTGATCCGGGGTTACTTCGATGACTTGAGAGACGGTTAAGATCTTTTTTTTTAAAAACATTTTTTAGGTTTAACTCTCATTACTGGGTTTATTTTGGTACGTCAGCTAATATGCATTATGAAGAAATACTTTGGTTAGAATCATTAGGTAGTATTTTTGTGGAACATCATTAACTTTTCTGTCCTGTGCTCATTTATCCTGGTGAGATATGTTTAATATTGTCATTATGATTTTCTGCTTTAGTTTTAAATCACTAGCCGAAGAGGTACCTAAAATTTTATGATGATTACTGTTTGGCATTTGAATATTGAAAAATAAAGTTGAAGATGAGGCTCTATAGATCGAATCAATTAAATAACTGTTAAAATTTGAAATATCATAAAAATAGTATATTATCATCTTCATAGTTAAGTACCATCCTACCATCTCTTCTAACGGATTCTATAAAAGTACTACTTAATTTATATTGTAAAACCTCTTAAGATGATTAGTATGAATGGTATTTAACCACCCATGCATTAGCATAATGGAAGAAATTATATACCTCTTATCGTTATACTTAAAAAATATTTCATTTCCTTTCAACAAAATGTGTTATTTTATTTTTCATTCGTTTCAGTTCTAGGATATTACTCATGTGAGTTTTTAAGATTTAACGTGTAATGATATACGTTGCAATTCATTTGTTTGCCTGTAATCATAACGGATAGTTTCGATATTTTTTGCGTTTTGGAAATATGGCTGAATGATATAATGAATAACATACCTTCTACTACTGTAAATATCTCTAATTATCGCTTTTTTCACAAAAATCGAATTGGTACAGGTGGAGGAGTCGGCATTTATGTAAGTGAAGATTTTGTTTGTAAAAAATTTTCCATGGATTTTGATCATTTGGAAGCAGTTGGGTTGGGTGATTTATTTTTGAATATTAAAACTATAGTAAATAATATAAGTGCTACCGTAGAGCATATAGAAGTTTGAATATTATTTCAACGATTTAACTTTTTTTTATGTACTCTCATCACCCATATAACATTAAAACTGCTGCTTGGAGGCATCAGGGTATTTTACTAATAAATGGAAAGTTTCTTTAATAAAACCGATCTCAAAAAAAATTAGCCCAAAAATGTTATCTTAGACCTATTACTATACTACCAACGCCATCAAAAATTTAAAAAAAAATGATCCAGCCACAAATTTACAATTACGTCATTAGTATCTAATAATATTATATCTCCCTTACAGTCAGGTTTTAGGAAATCACCAATTCTTGGCAAATTCAACAAATAAAACTTCTTCAGGAGTTAATTTGACAAATTTCACAAATTGTATAGTTAATATTTATAATTAAAAAATAATAATTAATATAAACTTGTATTATGTTTTGAATATACGTTGTTTCTATTTCTTCTTGAGAGTTCTTTATTTTTTTTAACTGGTGATGTAACGAAATTTTCTTCACCAGTTAGGAAAAGTTTTACTTTTCCTAACTGGTGATGAAAAGTAGAACATTTTGACACTGCGGTAGAAAATATCTTGCTACGTTTCTTCTAGTGATTCCTGCATGACAACAACTTCTGCCGTCAGTCTTCATGATAATATCAATAGAAGGAACTGATATCACAATGAAGATAATGTCAAACCTGAATATAACAATTTTTCCACAGTTATTTCATACATCAGGATATGAAAATATATGTAAGATAGTAAATGATCCATAAATTTATAGATCATTTATATTTATACTAGGTATATATTTTCATGTCCTGATGGTATACATTTTTATCATTTAATACAAAAAAGTTTTACTTTTCCTAACTGGTGATGAAAAGTAGAACATTTTGACACTGCGGTAGAAAATATCTTGCTACGTTTCTTCTAGTGATTCCTGCATGACAACAACTTCTGCCGTCAGTCTTCATGATAATATCAATAGAAGGAACTGATATCACAATGAAGATAATGTCAAACCTGAATATAACAATTTTTCCACAGTAATTTCATACATCAGGATATGAAAATATATGTAAGATAGTAAATGATCCATAAATTTATAGATCATTTATATTTATACTAGGTATATATTTTCATGTCCTGATGGTATACATTTTTATCATTTAATACAAATCAAATATCACTTTGATAGATATATTGATATTTATAATTAGTTGGTTATTTTTGGTAAAATTGTGAAAGAGGTTTGCTTAAAATTAAAAAATATTTCTGGAGATGATAAATTTAAAAGCACCTTAGTAACTAAAACTAAGGTCTAATAAAAATATTGAAACGTATTTATTTACTACTGTAACTTCAGACAAGAGCGGATATAAGATTTCATATAAAAAATGAAAGTGGAATCGGGATTTCAAAATTACCAACTTGACACTAAAGAACTTGCTTAATCGATATTATACTACGAAATAACATATTTAATATATTATAAGCGTTATAGAGAAAACTGATTATGGAAAGTGAACGGCATTAAATTAATAATATAATCGTTAGACACATAATGCGAGACAAGGAAATATTAAGCAATACGACATTTTTCATACAATTATAACATAAATTATTATATCAAGTCAATTTACAGTAATTTATTGCAAGCATATAATTTTCTAACTAGGCAGGCATATACACATTATACGGAGGTTCTGAATATGTTCATTAACGATTAAAAGCAGTAATTAAACTTCTAAGTTGTCGAATGCAAATACTTATTTGGACATTTTACTCTGATATGGAAATATTTGCATATATAAAGTAAATTCGGAATCTCTGGGTATGAATGAATAAGGCGTTTAATTTAAATAAATCTCATATTATTGATTTCACAATTATTAAAGTGCTTTGGCCACAAATATTTTAAAATGTTAATAAATAATATTAAATTTCAACGGAAATATAGTCATCCTTATAGAAAATTAAACAAAATCCTCATAAGCAGTTGAAAATAGGTAGTCGATTTAAGCTATTTAAAACAAGAAGAAATTAGAATTAGTGTGAGAAACAATAAAACTACGGGGTAAACAAAATATTCAATAATAATATAACTTTTTTATAAAAAAATTTGGGGAAATTATAAAAAAATATACTTATAAAACATTTCTAATAAGAAATCTGTAATGATCTTTAATTATATTCGTCATGCCCATGGTGTAAGACAATTAGGTGATGAAACGCCTCAAATAGAGTGTCTCCAAACTGTTAACGCAAGAGACGCGAAATCGTAAGACAAAGAGAGAGAGTGGGTGGCCGCGAGGGCCGCGCGGACTGCGCCCCGCATCGTCCCTAGTTAATTTCCTCTTCATTTTACCAGGTCGAAAAATATACCATTCGATGCAGAAAAATATGTAGAACACGATTGTTGAAAAATTATGTGTCTAAATTGTCGGCTACTGTGCAAAAAAAAAATAAAAACCATAAATGAAATTGGACGCCGGCACGTTTAACTCGAAACGCTGCTAAAACCGTTCGAGTTATGAAAAAAATTAACATAAAGATAAACATAGAGAACTAAATTTCCTATTAAAAAAGTCAGTGGTGGCATTAGTCTATCTTTAATAGTTTTGGTGTGAGGGCGCCTCAAATTCGCGCGCTGATCTTTTGTTAAATTAAACTTATCGTTTTCCAGCGCACAACTTTCAGCCACCCTGACCTCACGCCTACGGTGTAAGAATTGTCTTACACCGTAGGCTCACGCCTAAAATATTTAAGATAGACATATGCCGTCACTGACTTTTTTATAGGAAATTTAGTTCTCTATAAAATTGTTTATGTTAATTTTTTTCATAACTCGAACGTGCCGGCGTCCAATTTCATTTACGGTTTTTATTTTTTTTTGCACAGTAGCCGACAATTTAGACACATAATTTTTCAACAATCGTGTTCTACATATTTTTCTGCATCGAATGGTATATTTTTCGACCTGGTAAAATGAAGTGGAAATTAACTAGGGACGATGCGGGGCGCAGCCTGCGCTGCCCTCGCGGCCACCCACTCTCTCTCTTTGTCTTACGATTTCGCGTCTCTTGCGTTAACAGTTTGGCGACACTCTAACCATACGATACATTGAGGCGTTTCATCACCTAATTATCTTACACCATGGCCATGTCAAACATAAGCTGCTTAAAAAAGTAAACATAAATCTGAAAAACTTGGCAGATATTTAAAGTGTTATCGCTTAAAAAAAATTCTTCTTCTTGGCGAATAGGGAAAACGCGAGTAACAGCAAATAGCTTAAAATTTTTGGTGACGATATGCATTATACATGGTGTACCGAAATTAACTAGAAAGATTTTTACATCAGTTTCTACGTCCAAAAATAGTAAAAAAAGGTTATATAAACATGATTCCAGAAATGGCTCCTAAGGGAGCTAGAGCCTTTTAAAGGAGAGCCTCTGGCGCTGGTTTTTTCTAAATATTTTGGAAATTTTTTGTGAGAAACAATGAAATTTTCTATGTTTGCTATTCGGTAGCCAAGTGATAGTCTAATTACATGTCAATAATAGTCTACTAAGTATGTGAAAACGTAAAAAAGTATTAATTTAGAAACCAACTAATGGCGTGGACCAGAATTTTCAAATCAATTTAACTCGAAAATCATGCATTTTATCGAAGTTAGACAATAGTTCCATTCTTGGGTAGAATTTTCATTTTTTTTTTTTTTGATTTTTCATTTTCTGTAGTTAGAATATGAAAAATTCCACAGTCAAGTAAATTGGGGCTATAAACACCTCTAGGCCCCTACTACGTCCCTAAATAAAATTTTAGAATCAGTTTTACATTTTTGAATCGGGAACAAAAAAATTAGCAAACGCAGACAATTTCTTTGCTTTCTCTCGACAAGTTTCCAAAATATTTACAAAAAACCAGCATCAGAGGCTCTCCTTTAAAGGCTCTAGCCCCCTTAGGAGCCATTTCTGGACCAATGTTTATATGAACCTTTATTACTATTTTTGGACGTAGAAACTGATGGCAAAATCTTTCTAGTTAATTTCGGGACACCCTTATATTAAAACAATATATTTGTTTGTGTTTCCTTGGCCAATAAATAAACGATAATAAAACTAGCACTATCAGATTTTAATGTAATGATATATGATTCAGACATTTTACGAGAATATTTTGAAGGAGGATGACCTTTCTATATAACCCCACGTTCAAACGGCCTTCAGGCTCACTCGAATAACTGAAAGTATTGTTTTTTAAGCTAGCGCGTTTAGCAACAATATTCCTTATGCTGCTTTTAGTTATATGCGAATTTCATTTGCAAATTTTTAACAGTAACAATAACAGGTTTCCTTTTAAGTGTTGGTAAATTAATTTCGTATGATACGTGGGTAATTGCGTGGGAATGATTTAATGGTTAAAAATCTGCAATAATCTTTCTTTTGAATTGATGGGTAACTTTGTAGAATTGCTTCACGATTTGGTTACATTTTCACCCACGCTTAGATCGATTTCTGTTAAGAACGGTAGGATGGCTATTAATTGAAGTCTGTTGCTTTGCGAACTTTTCATACATATTTTTAATTAAAAATACCGTATACTTCCACTTAGTACACCTACAATCTGCAGTCCCACAACTCACGTGCCAATATCGCTGAGAATAAATTATGCCGTTATTATAGGTAATAAATATATAGACCGAAACATATTGTCTTTAATTCTTCGTTATATTTGTATTTATAT
Source organism: Rhagium mordax (assembly GCA_963680705.1). Taxonomy (NCBI): domain Eukaryota; kingdom Metazoa; phylum Arthropoda; class Insecta; order Coleoptera; family Cerambycidae; genus Rhagium; species Rhagium mordax. Next base: position 22,710,915 of record OY796657.1, on the reverse strand, counting down.
TTGACACAAGAAATTATAAATCATTTATTAACAAACCTAGGTCTATTATAGGTATAGAGCCACAGCCTACTTGCAGAGCTGTCAACTGTCATTTTATATTATTGCAGAAGTGCAGCTTTAAAATTCATCTATTAAGTGGTTAATGGATATAACTCAGTTTTGCAATATGCCATATTTTTTCAAGAGTGTTAAGTCAATTGCCGCAAATTTTAATAATAATTACTCCACATACCATGCAGGAATCGGAAATATTTGGTGGTCTCTTATAACCATCAGTCATATTGATACTTGGATTTCATATTAGATATAGTGATAGATAATTTTGTTTAATACGTAAAACAATGTTTTCATCAAATTTAACTGGGATAAAATTGTAACAATTTATTAAACGCATTTTACATTCTCCTGTATAATAATAGACAGCAGTAGGTATCTTTGAAATATTGACGAAAATACTAAATTTGATTCCACATTTTTAGAACTACAGAAATACAATATTTTCATATTGATCAGTCTCTTACCTAATTAATTATTTAAAAAATACACTATCAATAATTTGCAACTTCGGTATTTAATTGTTAAATTTAGCATTAGGCTCTTGCGGGTAGGTACATTGTATAAATTAAACGAAGATAGCATTTATTCTACAAATAAATAAAATAAAACCTCACATGCACTCAAGGGTAAATAAATATCATTAGTTCATCTTCTCATGTATCGGCTGGTGAATCTTATAAGGACGCTCACGTCCTTTCTTTAGAAAAAACGTGCAAAGAATTTAAAATTGTTGTTGCAAAACCGGTCTGAAGTTCATACGAATCGTTCTTGTTCTTGAACGAGTCAAACACATTTTAAGTACTTGCAGAGTCCTACGTAAAATATTGCAGAATACTTAAAAGGTTGTACGTTGTACTCGTATAGGTATAGGTATATAAGTAAAAGTAATTTAACATTTATAGTAGCTCAAGAGTCTAATCATGCTAGCTAGTGAATTAAGTATATGGTGTATGTTGATCATAGTAGCTCCAGGCGATTCAGAACATTGTTGCTTTAGGCAAAATAAGCATTGCGACATTGAAAAACTATCATTTGTATCATATTACTTAGTATTAATATTAAATGTACTCCAAAAATGTGTTGGATCTATACTCGTATATAAGTTGTTTTAAATTTACTTTTAATGATTTGTAGTAGGTCCAAAAAAAGCTGCGTTTATTTATTTATTCAAATATGCCATACAACAAACTGACGCAGCATAATTTTAACAGAGTGCGGGCACATATTATACTTAATCATTTTTTTTTTAATTTATAGCGCAAAACTGTTTTAATAGATCTAAGAGTAAATTATACCATAAGAAATACTTACATGCTACTTACTATAACTATTTCATTAGTTCACAAAAGCTTTTAAGTAGATATTTAAAAATATAGGAATAAAGTAGGTAGGTATATAAAAACCCATAAGTCAAGTGGGCTACGGCGAACATGCTTGGTCACATTATATCTATCAAGAAATTGGGGGTCTAACACTCGTATTGTAGGAAAATATGGATATATTGGTATCTGCATTTTTTAAATGTCTTTAAAATGCCTTCCTGGATATGAATTTGCAATATGTAGGTACCTACTTCAATTTTTCAATTTATAAAATTTTGTAACAAAAATGAAAAATGATATTTTACTTACTCTTAGGAGATTTAAATGATTCATAAGAAAACTAACCTCTTTAAACAAGGATGGACTAACCATAGTTTACCTATATGATTTAACAAATTTTCGAGGTAAGTATTTTCTTATTTGCTGTTCTCTATATGTATGAATAAAGTTTATCTAAAATCATTACTTCAATTTAAAAAATATTGTATTAATATTTTTTATTTAAATAGCGTTTCTCACCGTCACTCAGGGTGTGAATTTTTAAAACAATTGAACTTTTTGAACATCTTATTACTTAATAAATAACATTCCTCGGTATTATTAAACGTTGTGGTATACTTATACGAAATTAATTTAAAATTTTAAAACATTATGCAAATATTATGGTACCTACATACAAGAAAAAGAACAACGTATGTACCTACCTATATAGATATCCTTAACCTTTTTAACTCTTACTTAGTTTTTAATTGCAAATTCTCATATAACAACTTTTTTCTAAGGAGTAAAAATATTTGCATCCTACATATATCCTGTTATTATTTAAGTATTTACAGATGAAATCCTATGTAAAAAAATCTGTTAAATAAATAGTACCTGTAGGTATCTACTTATTAGGTATAGTTTAATATTCACAGTCGCTAAAACGAGTAATTTTCACAGTTATGAAAAGCATAGCCCATAATTATTTCAATCGAAATATTTGCAATGTTAGAAAATATTTACGGGCACCTGATTAAAGTATATGGAGATTTCAATACCGCATGAAGCGACGAACCTCGCTGTTTTTTTAACCGTCTGAGTGAGATTTATATACCATGTCCGAAGATAACAAGCATTAGGTATGTATAGCTGATTAATTAGAATCAAAATTTTGTTCACGCTAACCTTCTACAGAAATTTAATATACCTACCTACCTAAGCATAATAATTCTTTTGAAGAGAAAAGCGCAATTTTATGAACCTGTGACTTTTTTAGTAAACCCAATAAATCTTCACCTTCTATGTTTGATTTTTGCAATTTTTTCTTGTAAAGGGTCATAATTTATGTTAAAAAATGCCACAAATTTCGTTATATAAAATAACAACAATAAATTTAATGACTTCTGTTATCAAGTTAATTTTAAAACACGCACAGATTATTCGAAGGATTTTGCAATAAGGAAGATATAGGTACCTACAGGGTGATTCATAAGGAATTGGTAATATTTTACCTGCAGACTCTATAGCGGAAAATATTAATTTTTTGCTGAATAACAAATATTAATACTTACTGAGATACAGGGTGTTAAATTTATAAAAATAATTCAGTAATGTTGCATGTTATATTTCAGTTATTTTTTCATACACCTGTCAGGATGTTTCGCATATTTCCGTAGCACACTTTGTTAAACATTTTTAGCACTTACCATTTAATTAATCAGAATGGAATGTTGCTTAAAATTAGGTATGGGTGCGTAGTATTTTTTTAAATATAAATACCTATCACGATAGGGGTGGATTTTATGACAATAAATCCTATTTTTGTTTAAAAATAATGGTTAAATAAAAAATTTGCAATGAGAATATAAATTAACTAAGTACAAAAAGATATGCGATGCACAAAAAATGATAGCTTATTCGATTTTCTCTCGTTAAAAAACCTAATTGTACCAACTTTTATGTTTAGGTGTAAAAAAATAACTGAAATATAACATTACTGAATTATTTTTATAACTTTAACACCCTGTATCTCAGTAAGTATTAATATTAATAGACTAGGCATAAAATCTCGTAAGAGGCCTAGAAATCACTTCTAACGGCAAATCGTGTAACAATTGATTAACAGGTGAATCCTCAGGTTTTTGGGGTCGCTGAATACGCCTAGGGGTGTTAACAGTCCAAATTTTTAGTCCTTATGCCTCAAATTCAAGATGGCGGCCAAATTTTTGGCACTTAATTACCAAATAAATATTTCTTGGGCGATTTTGACAAGATAGATGTCGATATAAGTATATGTTTTTGGGTATGCTGAACACACCTATGCCTGTTAAAACCTCAAATTCCCAATCCTTTGTGTGTTAAATATAAGATGGCGGCTCGTTATAATTTTAAAATAACTAAAAACCAGCGCATACATCAAAATTTGATGTTTCCGAGTAAGCTAAATACGTGTGTGGTTGTTAACAATAAAAATTTTTGGGTTTTAAATATTCAAATCCAAGATGGCGGACTCATTTAAAAATTAGTATACCCTGTTGATTTTGACTAGATTGGTATGGTTTTATATGTTTTTGGGTAAGTAAATCAATCATATATGGGAACTGAAACTTTAAATTCCTAAGCCCTCTGTCCACATCCAAAATGGCTGCCAGGTCTCTACATGCAAACGTCTCAAGTAGAACTCGGTAATAAAGTAAAAAGTTATATTTATCATGTACGAATAAAGATGATTTAAGTAATTAAGTTATTCAAATTAAGGTATAAAAATTCCCGACATGACGTGAATATAAATGAAAATAGTACTCGCGAATAAACTTTTTCTTTTTTATTACTTCTCCCTTTCTTTCTTTTTGGCGGTATTGCGCATTACAAAGTTTTCTTTGCGCGCGCTCTGTATCTTCTTCCTTCCTTATTCTTAAGTTGCTTAAATACATATAGAGCTTGTGTTGAGTTGTAAACTTTAAGTACCTATTTTGTTTTCAGAAACTTAGTTTTGGTAATTATGTATTGTTTTATGTTGGTATTAATGTCGGTATTAGTTGTGATAAACTTGTAAATATTGTGGTTGTTCAAAGTTTGTGATAATTAGGGTTTTGGATTTGGTAAATATAAAATCATTTGATCATGCTTAAATCTGAGGTGTGACAAGCATGCTTAAAAGGGAATAGTTTAATTCTGTATTTAGTCAAAGCATTGATTAAGGAATGAACAAGATACGCGACTTCAATGGTAAAGTGCGAGGCCTTTTTTGGCTGCGAGATCTCGGCAAGTTGCGGGCATTCCTGTGATTCACGTAGTATGCTTTTGACAAACCTGTGTCGTGTCTGGTTTTATATCATTAATAATCTTGTGGTAATAAAAATTTAATGTTCAGATTAATTTTAGTTTAAAATTATTAACGTAGTATGTTCTCTCTGCGAGCTATTTCTCAACGATTGTTTGACTTTTAACCGTCACATAATTTTAAACTAAAATCAATCTGAACATTCAATTTTTGTTTTCACTAGATTATAAATTATATAAAACCAGACACGACACAGGTTTATCAAAAGCATATACTACGTGAATCACAGGAATGCTCGCAACTTACCGGATTCTCGCTGCCAAAAAAGGCCTCGCACTTTACAATTGAAGTCGCGTATCTTATTCATTCCTTAATCAATGGTCAAAGTAAATATACTTTGTCGTGCTTACTAAAATTGGTGTGCAAATTAAAAAATGTAGGAAATTTATTGTAAATAAGCATGATTTTCAATGAATTATACGTAAAAAAAATCTTTACGGTAATAGACTGAGCCAAACGTCAGCGAACCCGACTGACTGACGGCAGGCTATTTGTTATACACCCTAAATAAATACTACATAATAACAAATTATCAGATTTTACAAAACTGATGAATTTTTTTGCCAATCAGCTCAGTCTGTTACCGTAAAGATTTTTTTCCGTATAATGTAGTAAATTTATTGAAAATCATGCTAATTTCCAATAAATTTCCTACATTTTTTAATTTGCACACCAATCTTAGTAAGCACGACAAAGTAGGTAATTGTATTAACATAATAGACTTTGACTAAATACTTACAGAATTAAACTATTCCCTTTTAAGCATGCTTGTCACACCTCAGATTTAAGCATGATCAAATGATTTTATATTTACCATATCCAAAACCCTAATTATCACAAACTTTGAACAACCACAACCACAATATTTACAAGTTTATCACAACTAATACCAACATTACATAAAACACGACATAATTACCAAAACTAAGTTTCTAAAAACAAAATAGCTACCTACTTAAAGTTTACAACTCAACACATTCTCTATATTTAAGCAACTTAAGAATAAGGAAGGAAGAAGATACATATCAGAGCGCGCGCAAAGAAAACTTTGTAATACGCAATACCGCCAAAATGAAAGGAAGAGAGAAGTAATAACTTAAAATATTTAAAATAAAATTAATACAATTTATACACTTCAAAAAAATTCAATATTATTTGTTTAGAATTAACTTTTTGATCAATATACATCAAATTTCAACATTTGCTGGTCTTCAGATAAATTCATTCAGTATTTATTCATCATTGTTAATATTTCCCTTTCCAATCGTATGTTTTACAGTTAACGTTTTTCTCTGATAATCATCCTTAAAAATGAATATCAGCAAATAAAATATTCAATTAAAATAATGCCATTTACAAGGCTAATGAATGAAATGAAATACATTTTTATATATCATACAAATTACCTATTAGTACTATATTTGAAATTGAACTCTCAATAAATCTATTTTAACATGCAGCTACGTATAGTGATAACGTATTCTTGTCGTTATAAGAGATTCCAATACAAATAATACAGTTTTCTGACTCAGATATTATATTCATGTCTCCCACATGAAACTTTAACAGCTACATTAAAGGAAACGAGTTTTAAATTAACCACTCCTTAACACTTCTACGTCACAATGTCGCAATTTTTTTGGCGAGTACAAATGACATATACACGAAACACAAACAATGGGACAACATATTGTATGGGAGCGTACTTAAAAATGTCAGGGATGCAGGTCATTATTGTTTATTAAAAAGAGTCAAGATGAAACGAACAGCCTAATAATTTATTCCACTGCGTGAATATTTTAATTCTATGTACTATAATAGCCACATAAGAGATACGTATCATCAGTTTTAAAATAGTAAAAAGAAAAAGCAAGTTATCAACTAATCAACAAATTTTTCTGTGATTTAACGGAAGGAGGAAGTAAATCGAATTTTCTGTGTAGAAGATACCTCAGTATACAGAGTGTTCCTAAAATAGTGTGAAACTTTGAGACTTAAAATAAGAAAAAAGTTCGTATAAAAGTGGTCGCTAAATACTATGGAAGATGGTGGCAGAAGTTTTTAAAAGGTACGTAGTAAAAAAATACCGATTAATAAGGTTTTATCTCATATCTCCTGAAAAAAATAAGCTACTTTAATGATACTTTGATTTTTTACTTAATTTTTTATAACCAATACTATATAACCTAGCTTCAAAAGCGTTATGACAATAAATCCAAACAAAAAAGTTGAACCAAATATGAACTGTCACCGCTAACCCATATCTGTAAGTATTGTGAACATTTTTTATCTCGTTTCCCGTAAATCCAGCTTCACCACAGTACTTGGTGGCTAACTCCTGCTGAAGAAATCCTACTGGATTTTCATCTACTCTTTAAAATCTGTTCTTCCAAGGTTAAAGACATGCCTACCTCTACTTCTATCGCAGATTGTGAATGGCATATATAAACTCTCAATGTTTGGTACTATTTCAGGAATACCCTGTATTATAAACTTGTGTAAGACATAGCGAAAACTGAGACGTAAAATTAAAAACTGAATTTGACAGAAGGTATGCAGTAGCGGTAAACAATTGCTTAGTTTATACTTTATTTTTTAATATTATTAAATTATGGCAAATAGGTATATATTTACGGAAACCTTGATAAAAATAATGTGATATTAAAGCCAACTATGATTTCCATAAAAAAAATTAAATTTGATGCGTAGAGCGAAATTGACGACTCGTAGAAAAATACCTCTTAGAAAGAGATTACCTTAAGTATCCATAAATATAAAAGTTATATTTACACAAAATTCATAAAAAATTTGTCATAATTTAAATCAGTAAGAGATTTATGCACCTTTTATATTAATTTTTTGCTGGAAATTGACCTCGAGATCGTAGATTCGGTCATTCTGTAAAGAAATATATTATTACTTCGCTCAACCGAATCGGTATTTCTTTGGATAATGCTAATATGCAAATCTCCACAATAAACATATAAGTAATTTTAAAATATTTTATAAAAATTAAAACTTTTCATTAAGCAAATCATTCTTTTATAACTTCAAATTAGACTTATTTATGCATAAATCGATTTGTGTCACTCCTCAAAGTATTAATTTCTGTCATAAATTTCACGCGAGTATAACAACATATTTTTTATTTTGAGCGCGCCCCTAAACCCTAAGCTACGTACGCCTGTGTTCCAGCGTGTAATACCATTTAGCCATAACCCGAAACAATTACTGCAATGACAAATCTCGGTTATTCTGCTCTAAATATTTCTTTTTCACAATCGTTAAATTCATCTCTAAAAAAGATTATCTAATTAGAACTATTTGCAGATTCTAAGGTCAATTATAATGGTACTTTGATCAAATGAGTGTTGAAACTGAGGAGTTATTGTATCTCGAATAATTTAATTGATTCTTATCTTGCTTTACAAAGCACTTTCGTTCTGTAAAAGAAGTGAAAGTGTTTGCGGTGTGTATAAATCAATTATATTATCAATAGCGGCCCTCCCATTTATGTGGCCATATCCATATTATTGTCATAGAGGAAATATTAAAAGCGATTTCAAAATACTGCCTCAAAATATATTCTGCTTACATTTTGAAAAAATTCACAAAAATAAGTTCATCAATCTTTTTATATTATATTTAGTAGGTAACGACGAAAAATCAAAATGCATTTTTTTAAGTAAAATGATTCCATCTTACTTACTTTCTGTGAAACAATTTGCCTTGTAGCATCATTAAACTAAACATTAAACATTTCTTGCAGTTTTGTTATAAAATGTATAAGTAAATGTAGTTTTTTCTAATTCCAACTACACGCTAGCCGGTTGAACGGAGATGCTCTTAATTCTTCTGATTCAGTGACCTTAACGGTTCTTTCAACAGAAATTTTGTAAAGCATTTTTGGCGTTCCTTAATTTTTTACTTATACTAATCTAGAGCGTACTTCAAGTTTACACTGACCCCCAGAAAAATGTAAAAAAATATATAAAATCTGAGATATATTAAATTATTGTGTTGGTAAAATTAAGACTAGAGATAATTCTACTTATGAAAACCTATTATAAGTTTTATTTAAAAAAATCTTATTTTTACCTCCATTATTTAAAACTAGGAATTTTATACAGTTTTGGTTTTCTATTCTTACTTAAGTGTAGCTACTAGCTACGTGACACTGAATTAATTTTAAAAATTATTTCATAAACTAGCGGCGTGGCGGAGAATTTCGTATTTTATTTTATTAATAGTTTACTTGGTAGGTACGTTCGTCAGTTTGCAATAATGAGGTATCTCGGTAAATATGTACAGGGTGAACCCCAACTTATTTATTTCCTTTTAAGGGATGGTAGACCGTTAATGATAAATCCATACAAAAAATGAGAGAAATATACGTGGCAAAAAAAAAATTGAAATACGTAATACGTCAACATTTTGAGAACTTAACAACTGACCTATCTCAACCGAAAAGAAAATAAGACAGGTCAGGTTGATCTTGATTTTCACATTGGTTCACTAGCTCTTACCTCTTACCGCACCAGTACCAATTACCTTTGCTCTGAAGTCTGAGGAACGCATATTTTTTATACCATTTGTTTACATATGCACATCAAACGCGCCATCTTTATAAGCTGCCTTTTTGTGAAGTTTTTTTGGATAATTTATCGTTCGAAGTAGGTACATACGAAATATAACAGGATCACTTGTAGTCCCAAGATAATTTTGTCGGTGATTTTATGATATTTTTTTTATATCTTTGGAATTTGTAATGAACTTAGATAAACAAAGCATGATATGCAGTGGTCCTCAAAAGTTCAATAGATTTTTACGTAAGGTAGGTCAGTTTTTTCTCTCTTTTATATTGTTTTACTTGTAATTCATGTAACAAATATCAACAGAGATGCCCCCTTAAAAGGAATGAAATAAGTTGGGGTTTACCCTGTAACAGATTTAAAAAATCTGTAATTTTTATAAAGCAGTTATATGAAAAACAAATTTTCAAATATTTAAATTTGCATTATATCTACTGTTTGTCTCTGAAACAAACAAGTTATGAAAAAGTATGTCAGAAATTAAAGAAAGAAAGAATTACCTAATAGTGTAAATGGGTAAAATTAATGGCTGATGTTTTTGAGAGAATGGAAATAATTATTTGTAATAATTTTAAAAAATCTGATATAAAATGACACTCTTTATAATTATTTTAAAAATTAGCACACAACAAAAAAATTATAAATATTTCCGAAACTGGTCATTTAATTAGAAAAATATTGACAATGTATTTTTGTTTCTACAAATCTTTGAATTTTTGAAAGATATTTTTACCGCCATAGTATATCCTCGGATCGACGAAACGACCAAGCATTTTTCAGTCTTTCTTTCTGGTATCTCATTTTCTTGTACTTCGTTCGAAAGTAATTCTTACCATATTTTCTAATTTGAAAAATTGGCAAAACATTAAAATTTTAAAAAAGTATAAAATGAGCCAGAAATTACTATCCAAGCAGAACGAAATTCAACAAAAAAACTTAGCCTAAACATTTTTAGCTTTTCGACCTATTGATTTACTGATCCAAAAACACACTGTATATTTTCATTGTTACTTTATTTGAGATTTGTTACCAATGGATTAGTCAAAATTACTAGTACGTTCTCAAATTACCATGGCAAACAGACAAACAAATTGACAAAAATATTCTATACTTAGTATTAAAAAATTAATTTTTGATTTTTTTCAAATTATTGTTTGTTTAGTAACATTACTTATTTTTTAATGCAGAGAACGTCACTAATTTACTAGTTTTAATTTTTTTTTTAAGTTTAAAAAAAATTTATGAGACAGCTGTGATTTAATACGAATAAGGATAAGGATACTTATTACTATACGTTTGAACCTATTTCATAATTCTGCACCCGCCTTGTATAAGACAAAAGATTTTTTAAATTGTACTGGTGCTTTAAATGCGTACCTATTTTAAATGAAAATCACTGACAGTAACGAACTATAGAAGGAAACAATTAAACATATTTTTTACCTACTTCCGACGAAAGTTCTCAATTATTTTAAGCGAACTCCGAAATGTTTTGCATATTGTAGAAATTTCTTTGGAATTAATTAATTAATTAAATTCACTTTACATGTATGATGTGATCTGCGGCGCATCCGCCATATTTTCTATAGATATAGAATTATTATACTAATTATAAATACTTAATCGATTTTGATGCAACTCTCAGCATATTTTATAGGGTTTATCAACGAAATAAAATCAAATCAATTTCCAAGAGTTCAACATTTTATACAACCATATAATCAAATGATATTTTCTAATTAATAATCCTTGAATTATGTAACGGGTTATTCCCACTTCGTATGATAACGAGCATACAGATTTTCTTACAACTTTTTTATTCACTAAAACTGGGGGAAATAAAATTCATAACTGTAATATAAAAATAGAAAAGGTATGAAATTTTAATTTTACTTTTAAAATTCTATGTACAGAGTGATCATTTGAAAATTCTACTTTTTAAACCCTTTTAGATCTGTAGCATATTTTACCAAGTTTTTGTATATATTTTGAGTCTGCATCTATCTTAATGAATATACATGGAGCGCCACCTTTGTAAATATATGTAATTGTTATATATTTCATCTTCAAATAACTAAGTTGTTCAAATAAATAATGTTCTTAAAAGTTTGGGATACAACTAAATAATAGACAATTTTTTTAGACAAAATTACGTAAGAAAATTAAACCTTTGTTTAGAAAATAATGGTGCATGGAATTTTTGAAAACAAGTTGTACTTTTTACTTATTTTGTATGTTGTTATTTTTATTAAAAAATTGTTTAAAATGTAAACTTGTTTTTCTTGCATTTAGGTGTATTTATTTGAATAACTCAGTTATTTGAAGATGAAATATATAACAATTATATATATTTATAAAGGGGATGAAAAGGGCTCTCCAAATATTTACAAATATATAGGGTGTTCCGTTTAAAAAAATATGACTATGTGGCGCTCCTTGTATATTCATTAAGATAGATGCAGACTCTTAATATCTATAAAAACTTGGTGAAATATACTGCAGATCTATTTTTTTTTTTAGTTATATTTTTAAGCAAAATAAAAGGGTTTAAAAAGTAGAATTTTCATACGATCGCCCTGTACATACAATGAGGCATTCCAGCCCTGCTGGACTACGCATATTTTTCATCAATTGGCGTATAAACGATGAATTATTTTAGTAAAACCTCAAATTTCAATTATATAATATTTAAATATTCATCTCCGGTAAATTCTATAAGATTTCGGTGTTTTCCACATTGCACAATATTTTAAATAATTCGTTTCCTCTAAATTCTAAAGAGGTTAAAATTTGTCCAAAGTTGTGTTACACGGCAGTTTACGATTGTAGAAATTAATGGTGTTAAGGGTCCGTCACGCATGCATACGAGCTATAAAGACGCGTAATCAGAATAATTGAAAAACAATGCACAAACTCGAGTACTAAATTGCACACGCAAATTATAAAGTTTGTGGAAGAATCTAAATGTCCAGTGAGCGTTACGCAACAATAGGTATTACTTACCCTTACCCTTTTAAGGGTATAAATAAGTGTTATTAATACCGTATTAGAAGTTTGGATGTTGTGATATAAATATTTATCTTATGATAAAAAATGTTACATATAATTGAGGAAAACATAGTTTCACATTCCGCAGCAAAGCAGTTTTCTTAATTTTGTTATTTAAAATGTAGAAAACTCTCCGGCAAATTCTTCAGAAATCACTCTGTTTAACGAAAAGTATTCAATAATATAACGGCTTAGTATGCATTTAAATAAAAAAAATCTAATTGTAGCGTAATTCTATGATCCTTACTACATAAAACTGTGAAAGAAAAAATTAAAATTGATCAAGCATTTTTTTTAATCCTAATACTTTTGTACCCTTGCCAACGCGAATCTATTGATAACTGGTGCCACCTTGCAATTTCTTGCAATTATAAGTAAAACCTATTGTTGGATAACGTCCAATAGACATTTCGACTCTTTCATAAACTTTATGATTGTCGTGTGCAATTTATTGCATGAGTTAGTGCATAGTTTTCCAATTATTCTGATTGCGCGTCTCTAGCTTGAATGTACGAGTGATGGACCCTTAATGCAAACAAAATCTATCACTATGCTGCGTTTAGTCTCAGATTGTAATTTAAACCACTGGTAAAGAAATAATTTAAAGAGCCGCAACTCTAATTGTCCGGAACGGGCTGTGCGCCATGATGGTTTGATTGGCAATAAGTATTTATCTCTGTTTTCCTACTGAAGAACGGATTTGCATTTCAATAAATTAGAAACATTGTTCCCTAAATATTGTTTGCAAAGTTAATATTTCATAATGGGACGATGGTCCGGTTATTAAGAAGCGCGATTTGTCCATAGGATTATTCAAGAATTGGACGTTATTATCTAATAATGTACACATACCATGAAGCAAAGTAAATGAACACATCGCAACCAAAGGCAGTCTTAAAATTGCATCGATTCAAATTGAACCCTTAACTAACAAATTAGTTACCACGCACACTTGTATATTGGGCCATTGATTAAGGAATGAATAAGATACGCGACTTTAATGGTAAAGTGCGAGGCCAAATTTGGCGGCGAGATCTCGGTAAGTTGCGGACATGCCTGTGATTTACGTAGTATGCTTATGACAAACCTGTGTCGTGTCTGGTTTTATATCATTAATAATCTAGTGGTAATAAAAATTTAATGTCCAGATTAATTTAGTTTAAAATTATTAACGTAGTATGTTCTCTCTGCCAGCTATTTCTCAACGTTTGTTTGACTTTTAACCGTCACATAATTTTAAACTAAAATCAATCTGAACATTTAATTTTTGTTTTCACTAGATTATAAATTATATAAATCCAAATCAAAAGCATACTACGTGAATCACAGGAATGCTCGCAACTTACCGGGAATCTCGCTGCCAAAATTAGCCTCGCACTTTACATTGGAGTCGCGTATCTTATTCCTTAATCAATGATTGGGCGTAACACAAATATTCCTAAAAAAAATATTGAATGTTACTAATTGGAAAAACAACAAATTTTATCCACTTTTAAATTAATTTAATATTATGTAACATTTAATTTAAATAAAATCACTATATAATTCGTAATTGTTACGTTTTCTAACGCAAATGACGGTCAAGAAATATTTAATATGTACATATGTTTAACAGTTGTTTATAAAATTTAACAACTCAAGGTTCTGTCCTCTTTTCTCGCTCGACTTATATGTAGAGCTCAAGTACGTTATAGCGTCTTTTAATGTTTGATGATGATATTAGTGTTATGTAATATAAGTAAAGTAGGTGGAAATAATTGACAGCGTAAAACAATGAAATTCGTATAATGGTTGCAGGAATATTAACGAATTTGGTTCTCATTTCTCAATTACATTCTTCAAAATGGAACTCAATAACAAATACTGATTGTATTCGTTGACATAAATAAATAACTTTTTCAATATTGTGCTAGTCATAGAATTCTGAACAACTTTAAAAAATGCTAGCTAAGACCTGTATTGTTTTTGAAAGTAATGAAAAGTTAAATAAAAAAATTAAGGGTAACTTAAACAGGGTGTCACCGGAAGTTGGAAATAATCTGCCATTTGTTAGTCTTTTGAGTTAGGGATTTTAAATTTGGAAGGTTAAAATTGCGTAACATTACTGATATTTTGACTCTTTCGTTCGTCCCAAGTCCCAAAAAAGATTTTCAATGGCAAATACCGTCCAACCGAAAAGATATTTGTATACATTCACACTGTTTAATTGAATTCAGTAATTTATAAAATAATCAACGCAATCACAGATTAGTGATATAATCACAACACAATTTAGAAATAATTTGCATTTTTTGACATGAGCCCACAAAAACCTTAACGTATATACCTATATAATAATGTCTGAGAATTTTGAAATTATATCAGTATTATGGTACCAGACTATGCAGCAACGTATAAATAAAGTCCTATTATGTAACCGAGTCATAAACAATAAAAGAAAGTGTCGAAACCAACGTAATGTTTATTATATTTAAACCAGCACTCGTATAACTGCATAAAATATTTTTGTTCAATGGCGTAGTGCGCGTGTAAATAAAAATTAAACAAATTCTATAAAATTTTAAAAACACAAAATAAGTAGTATTATTTTATTTTAAATGGAATACTTTAAGTTATGGAATGTTTGAAATCTGTGATCAGTTCTACATATAGATATAATAGTGTACTTAATTTTTTTTTCTTTTTTTACTGCAAATTTCTTCTTATAGTAGTACATTCTACTGCAAATATTTAACCACTTTTTTAAATGCTTTAATTTCCTTTTCATTGTTTATTATAAAAATCATTTCTGCTTGATTTCGTTTGTTACTAAATTTACCAGTAAACTTTTTAGACTAGCAGGATGACGCCAAGTAGGAAATCTTTTTCAATGTAACACTTTAATTTGAACCGCATTTTTCCTTCAATTTTCTCTTATATTAAATTTATATTCGTGAATTTAACTATCGCGATAACTCTACTTATATTTTGAAGTTACTTTTTTGAATGAGTGAGTATGTGTAACGATCTTTCGGCTTGTCTAAATAATTTTTTCTACGATCATGCAAAAAGTACTAACTTTTTGCACTATTTAGAGTGAAAAAAGTAACTTACTTTTTGCACACTTACAAAAAGTGTATTTGGTGCACTCAGCGTGATTGCAGAAACTTCATGCCTCATGCAACAAATAAGTATACACTTTTTGTACTAGTTACACAAATAACTATTGTATCACTAGCATCAATAAACTTATTATCATTAGCACTACTATAAGTTATGGTTTTCAGTGCAATCGCTAAAAAATGCATTTTTAAATGTCTAGGAGCCTCAGGACATTGGACAAATATGCAATTCACAGATAAATTAATTTTTAATTTCTAAATGAAACTAATTATACGTACGTAATTTATTTTATACGGATAATTGCAGATCTCAGCTAGTTTGGACAAATTGCCATCTCCAGGGGTTTCATCAATAATAAATATAAAATTTTATTGCTAGCGTCCATTATAGAATATATGTGTAAATTACTAGAGATAAATATTTTAGTAAACAATTTACTTCGTATTTATTAATATACCACCTGAGGATGACACTTCATCGAAACTAGTTGAGATCTGCAATAATCAGCACAGAAATAAAAAAGACAAAAAAAAGAAAATTAAGCTGTCGGTTTCATTTAGAAATTGCAGTTTCTATACTTTAATGAATTTTCGTCAAGTAGTTTTTAGTTTTTGGAAAATACTGGAAACTGAAGAGACTTTTACAAATTATTCAATAATAAGGAAGTGCAATGTTGTTTCGTATCGAACATTTTAATAACGGTGCGCATACACAGAAGCCATTTAGTAGATGATCAAATTTCTGGGAAACGAATCTAACATTCATAAAAGAAACCATTTAAAGGTTGCCAAATTTATTACAGCTTCCGAAACAATATAAATTTCATAAGCATAAAAAAACAGATAGTTTCCTTGATAAAATTTTTAATTGCCTAGTATTACTTTCTTGTTCATGTAAAATCGAGTTACTGCTCTCTTCTTCATGTGCCATAACTGGTAAAGTATTTAACATATTTGTGTAAATTTGTTTCCCGTTATCCTAAAATATTGGCTATTATATAGTTATTTGTTTAATACATACGTCGGTTAACCTTTGACATGTATTTAAACAGTTACACACATACCATAAAAGGATTGTTTCCATGTTCGTTTCTTAGTAAAACCTCGCCTTACCCATCATGTACCGTTTCTGGGTATATTAGCAAAATCATTAATTTTGAGACGAAACGTGCATAATACTTGACCTAAACATTGATAAAGCGTTTGATTTTGTTTTGCATTTTAAAAAAATATATAGACAGAGAAAACATTTAATTTAGGTATATTATTTAGATTTGCATAGTTGTATATTCTAAATTTTTTATTATTGTGCGAATAGTTATGTTTGGACTACTAAATATTCATAAACTAATTATTTTTCGATAATCAGGCAATCGAACATTAAGCCTAGTTTTGTATTTAACTTGTATGTACATAATAATAATAATATAAGGACACTTTCTCGCTTTTCTTATTAGCCGAAAGAAAAATTCCTTTTAGATCTTAAGGAAGTTGCGCTAATGTCATTTATGCACAATAGTACATTTTTGATTATTGATTATTGCAAGGAACTATTTAAAGTACAATTTTTGAATTTGCAAAACATTTTGAAGTGCATTCTTCTACAATGAGAAGCGTTGAGTACAGGGTGTAAAGTGTAGTTCATATTTATAAAGCAGGGAAAAAATGCCGCATTTACAAAGCAGAAAGGCGGCCTCTTTAACGATTCAATGGAGCCTCCGCACGTGCTCCATTGTCGGGAATTTTTTATCTGCCGTAGAAATGTGAACTCTAGTATACCTTACAACCATTCCAATTTTGCAAAACCTTATTGGTTCCGAAACTGAGAAAAAATAATTAGAAACTTTTTATCTGTTGCATAAGAATATTCTACATATGGAAGGAACAATTTTGAGATATTTTTTTGCATATCTTTTTTGTGTCTTTTGCGTCTCAAGATACAAATAATGTTTGTTTAATGGGTTTTTGCATATCTGTGTATTTATTTACAACCCATTGTAGTAAACGTTATTTTAATAATATTTATACTGTCAATTAAACTATATTATTATTATATGAGCCAAAAAAGAAGTGTAATAAAGATGTTTTTCACTTTTTTTTCATTTAAACCTTTCGTGAACCGGATGATTTATATACGAGTTACCGGGTTCTTTTTTGTGTTGACTATTTTGAATTCGTGTCGTTTCGATTCGACTATCTTGTTGTGGTCGTCTTTTGCGAAGATTTTTGTCTGATATTGTGCTAAAACTGGTATTCTCAAAACCAGTGTAATACGATTTTGAAATGTTTGGTAAAAATAAGACTTGTAAGAATATAATCACGCCTTATATCTGACATTACTGACCGTTATCAATTCATACCATAGAAATATGTCATTCACTTAGTAATTATTTAGTTCCCACGCCATCAACAAGTTTTCTGTAATATTATCGCCATTTGAAAAACCTCATATGCATAATGAATATCTAGCGGTATTTTGCTTATAACATCACATATCCTATGCAATACCGCAAGCGCATACATAATTATTTGAACATCTTACTTGACCTGTATATTAGTAAATATTAACTACCAGAAATTTGGATTTTTATTTTTGACACCGACAAGAATTACTTACAATGAATTGTTAATATTGGTAAAGTTAATAACAAAATCTTCACATAAGTGTTTGTTTTGTTTGTATAGTGAATATTTCTTTCAGCTAATAAAAAAGGCGAGTAAATAACGTCTCATTATGTACAAGTTGGATACAAAACCTTATGTTCGATTGCTAAAATTGCCTGATTATCGTCAAAAAATTAGTTTAGGAATATTTAGTTTTCCAAACATAATTATTCGCACCGTAATTATACAATAGAATGCAGAAGAAAAACGTCCATTTACATTTATGAGAAAAAAATCAAGTAGCGTTTCAAATATGCAAATTTTTTAAAATATTTACTTGCAAATAAGAATGTAAAACCTCCAGGTTTTTAAGAACTCTTAACGGTGCTGCGATGGATATATAATAACTGAGGTTCTTAGTTCTTATCGTCTAGATCAAGTCTCGTCTTTGAAATTGTTAAATAGAGCAAATCTAATTTAAAACAAAAAAATGCAGGATTGTTGTTACTGTGAATATTAACTTTTTATTTTGCTTCAACGGAACCATTGTTTTTATAGCAGTGAACGGTGTTGTTGTTATGATTTAGTTCAATAAACCCATAGCTTTGAAAAAGGCTGCCTGATTTACTATTTATTTAATCATTTAATTTTAAAAGAACTGAAATTAATTTTTTCTTTTGCCAATTTTACAGTGACGAGACTATTTGTGGAATAAATTGGATAATTTGGAATGGGAGATATAAACTGATTTCTTTTTAACTGCACCTATTTTCGACATCATAGATGTTCCAGATGTGTGGTCACACACAAGTTTCTTAATAGAATGGTTGATTTTTTGTTGCATTAATAGCTAACTTGGTTTCCTAAGTATATATTCAAATTCTTGTTTTAAATGTTCAAAATATTGATCTGCAACTTGTAAGTACATTTTGAAAAAAATATGGGTTTTAAAATTTTTATAAGAGGTACTGAAAATCGCAGTATTCGTCATATCTCGACGAAACTTCGATCCAACTACTATTAATCTAACGTAAAAATTTCCGTCTGTTGATCTGCCTTTCACAGAAAGTACCCGAATTAACTTAGGAGACAAAACGTTGGCCAACTGGAAGTGGAAACGAAACAACATTTGAACATTTTCATAAACCCATTATAACTTAAAAACGGAACAACCAATTGAGAAGTAATATATACCGAAATATGTCCCTTTACTAGCTCTAGAAATAAAGGTAATTAATACAGTTCAGTCCGAGAAAGTCAAAGAAAATTGGACGCTTTCGAGAAAAACTGTTTCTGTAGAAAATCCTACACGTAACACGATAACTTTCAAAAGCATTTTTCGATTTTGATGATACTTGGAAAAAAACATGGTCTTGGACCACGGATGAAGCCTATTGTTGTGGTTGGAATCAATCGACAGGAAGTACCATTTCAAGGTCATGTTTGATTTTCGAAAAAAATTATTAATTTATAAATGGTGATTTCAAAAGATAAGTTTTTTTAATAGAGTTCAAAAATATATATTAGGAACATGCTAATTCGAATTCTTAATGAGCAACATAAATGGGTTAAATGTAAAAGACACAATTTTCCACTGAAACTCGAGTGAAATTCAAATTTGCTCTATTGATATGCCCCAATGGTGTCGGATAAGAAAGGTATCAAGACTAACTGCAAGCCTGATCAAATCAAAAAAAAATTAACTTCTGAACTTCCTAGGTTAGGACCTGTAACAACAACTTAGATTATGGTGAATTAATTAATCACACAATTTTCTTATAGGTACTCGGTAAGAGAAGAGAAATATAATCTGTCGGAATTTAAATTCGGTTTTAACAAAAACTCGTAGACTGAAAGGCTCGACCCAGACCCACACCTCTTCAATAACAAGAACCGTATTCGTTCTTCCACAAGAAACCCGATCCAAAATTGAGAAACTGATAAATGAACTTGAACCTGTAAATCTTTTATCGAGAAAATCTATAGATGATGCGCGAATTAACTTTTTTCTAGATTATCACAACTTTGCTGGAGCATTTTCATTTTCACTTCAAACTGACATGGAAAATTGTATTAGTAATCCTACTAACCGAGGATACAGCATACAAGAATGCACCTATATAAACGAGTCAGATCATAGAGGCCTATTTTTGTGAGTCAACAATGGTAAATTCATTGTCTGTTCGCAAAATTCAACGCAATCTGGATCCTTATCATTGTTGCACATAATTATACACTAACGACCAAAATTATCGCACCACCCAAAATTTACCTTCTAATCGTTTGTCTGATTTTAATATTATATTTTTTTTGTTTTGTAGGTTAACTCTTCTGGAATACATAGCCGTGCCAATTTGAACTAAAAATTATTTTTTCTTTAAATATACGGCGTAAAAATAAAGATATGTTTTTTTTTTCAAAAATTCAATACACCCTGTGGGAATCGCCAGTAGCAAAATTAAACTCCTCAAACCTAGCTTGTAGCTTCATCTTTTACATTTACTTTTTTGATACACGTTATTATCTTTGCTATTAAAGGAGATATACTGAGTGGGGAAAAAAATCAAAGTTTTTGTTTCTTGGATGCCATTTTTTTACTTAACCGATTCGAGTAAACTTGGCGTCATTATCTAATGCAGCCCACTAAATTGTCTATCTAGAAAATTTAGTAGGCTACAAAACCGATAGTTTAATATGGTAGACATGAAAAAATCAAAATATATATTTTTCTAGCTTCGTTCTTCATTAAAATCTGATTGAGCTATCCATTATTGGTTACGAAGATATGACCAATTAAAAAATGCTAGTATACGTTATTTAAAAGCATACATTTAAAATTATTGAGAGTAGCTGTGGAAACCTAAATAGCTTCAATAATTATGACATTACGACCAGCTGAAAAGATGTCCATTCACCTAATTTCTTACCACACTAAGGGGGCTGACCTTAAAAAAGTTTGAAAAGACATTGTTTTATTGGTTATATTTTCGTAACCAATTTATTTAGATTTAGCTCAATCAGATCTTGAGGATAGAAAAACATACATTTTTAAGGGAGTCTAAGATTTTATGTCTACCATTTTGATTTTTTTATTTCTACCATTTTGACCTATAGGTTTTGTAACCTATACACTGAGAAAAGCCCCAGCAATAAATTCTTTGCTAAGATTTTTTTAACTAGAGTAGCAATAATTTTATTTAGGTTCAATATATCTGTTCACTACATCAGAAAAAATCTCTTTACTGCGTCTTTGTATCTGCCCTTAAAAAGTACTTTACTAGAGCACTAGAGCATTTAGCTATACCATTAAAAATAAATGTTTTACTAAAATATGCTGCAATAAAAAAGAAATTAAGTAGGGTAGTAGAAAAACTTTGCAATGGTAGTGAAACTTTTTGCTGTAACCATAACTATACTATACTGCATGTTGTGACGCAGTCGCAGACGAGCCATATCTTCAGATTCGATGATCTTATTAGCGGCCATATTTTTTCGAGGAGGGGAAGAATAATATTTTAATTTTGTGCATTTATTCACTTTCATACTGATCCAGAGGACGAAAAATGTATTGTAATAGTAATATCCTGTGATAATACGTGATTTAAAACTATTATTTAGGAAAACCAGATTATCTTAATTAAGGAGCTAATTAAATACCTCATCGATTAGTTTCTAAATATAAGGAATATTTGAGGAGCGCGGACTCTAAAGAGGTATCTCATCCACATTTAACGAAAAAGCGACAGCGGCACATAATTTTAGCACCCGTCAGTGGTTCTATATGATGCAAATTAAAGAAGTACAGATAAAATTCACGTAGACATATTATGTATTTGTAATATAGATATAGACCATCCTACAGTAGTAACATAATTTGGTCTTATGTGGTAGTAATAATAATAAAAATCTTTGCCAGGAATGATATAATCTACTTTATACTAACAGTAAAGTTTATTTTCGGTGGCTAGATGAAAAACATTTTATAAAGTAACTTTACTATTGCAGTAAGGTAAGTTTAGCAAAGCGAATTTTACTGCCCTAGCAAAGTTCTTGGCTGGCGCCTATTCAAATAGAGTTTTTTGCTGCTGTAGCTTGATTTTTGGCTGTCACTGCAAATATCTTCTCTCAGTGACTAAATTACCTATCTAATGACGCCAAGTTTATTCAAATCGGTTAAATAACAAAAAAATGGCATCCAAGAATTAATTTTTTTCCCCACTCGGTATATCTTCTTTAATAGCAAATATAAAATAGTGTACTAAAAAAGTAAATGTTAAGAAAAGATGAGGCTACAATTGGGTCTGAACAGGAGTTTAATTTTGCTGCTGGAGATTCCCACAGGGTGTTTGGAATTTAAAAAAAAAAACAGCGTTATGATTCCGCCCTATATTTAAAGAAAAAATAATTTTTACTTAAAATCGGCACGGCTATACATTCCAGAAGAATTATCAACAAAAAAAACATATTAAAATAACGGTTAAAAAAAAATCGTGGTAAATTTTGGGTGGTGCGTTAATTTTGGCCGTCAGTGTATTAAAAAGATAAATTAACGATCAAAATTGTAGGTACTGGGCTACCAAAAAGCTCCATTGGTTACGTGAAAATTATACTAATTAATATCTGAGTGGTCATTCTGTATAACCATGATAATACTATACTGGGCAATTTTTTTAGAAAGCGACTTGTTCCCGCTTTGACGATTTCATATCCAAACAAATTAGTTTCAGAGTTACCAAGTGATAAGTAGTCTCAACGGTATTGTCTTCCCTTTGCATTAGTATTTAAACAAAACCTTCCGTAATAAGTAGAGAAAGAGGAATTGCCATCTTATCACAGGATTTAACGCCACTAAATATTCTTTATGCAGTTACCTAAACAGTAACGTATCGAACACCTAAAGGAACGTGTTAAAATATAAATTAGACTGATTTCACATGAAACCTTAAATAATCTGAGATGACTGATAAGAAACAGCGATACGTTCTTTCTTACTTGTTTTACAAATAATGTAATAAAAACTGATCAACTAGATCTAGCAAATAATCAGCAACCTCCATACCTTTATGGAAATAGTAATAGGATGACTGTTCTTTTTAATTTTCAATGAGTTTTGTGTCAAGTTCATCACGATTGTAACAATAGGTAGGTGCGGATTTTATGATACGTTATGCTACTAACTACGAAATGAGCGTAGTTCGTATTTGGAGTATTTTTGAAAAAAATTCTCAGACAGGACGATTTTAATTTTTAAATATGCATACGTATCGGATCCATGTTGTTATCTGCGTCAAAGTTATGACGTCACTATTGTTTTTTAACGATCACAAACATATTATGTGACACTACTTTTGAAAATTATTTTAATCCTTCATTTGCATCAATTTTCTTTTCTCCCACTGTATTTTTATTGAGGGTAAATAATTTAAATCCTACATGAATTGTTTTGTAAAGATTAACGTATTAGGTTTTTTGTTCTATTTTTTACAATATTAATTATACTTCGGCCTCACATGTTAAAAATAGGAATAGGAATAAAAATAAAATAAATATAAAAATTCGATTACAAATATTTATCCCATCAATCTGTAAATCGACATATTACCTAAATATTGTTACTTATTATTAATAACTCCTTAATAATTCATAATAATAAGTACTTACCAACTCAGTGCTCATGGTATTGCACCCTCTGAGTGGCAGGGTGTACTGCACGGGCGCCTTCCTTTGTATCCACTCGCCCATGCATGTACTATTCTTGGACAATCCTCTGGGATAAATCATTCCGTTAAACCTTCCAGATCTGGTGCTTATGCTGACCACTATCTCGTCGCTGTTGCAATCCACGCGCACGTCCGATGCCACTTCCGGTGCGCCTGTAACAACGGAAACACGATCTTACTGTAGAATTTGTAAAACGTAAAATGATTTACAAGATATAAGGGCCGGCCTTAAGAAATATTACATAATATGTACAGGGTTATTCATTATAAATTACCCACTCCTTATCAACGTTATTATTGCCTATAGAAAAAAAAGTTTTAAATAAAAGTTGTGTGGTTATGACTGAATTTTGTTAAAATGCCATCAAAAGTACAGTGGCGTGCAGATTTCAGGGGATACAAAAAAACATTTTTTTAAGTGGGATACCCTGTATATTATTACATTTTTGAAATGATCCGTTTTTCCTGATTTCAAAAATATACCATATGTTACCCCTACCATATACCGTTTTTGAGTTATTAAACGTCGAATATCTTAGTTAAACTAGTTACTGTAAATATGGAAAAGTTAACATTATTAATGTGAGCTACGAAAATGACACTGTAAACCATTTTGATAATAGGGTATGCGCATATGCGAGATTTTTAAGCAAAATTGGTTATAAAAGATAGTTAATGCTATAAAAAAATGAATAACAAAAAAATTTTATCAACAATGTACCCTATATTTATGTATTTGTTAATTAAAATACATATTATTTTTAAGTTTACGACCACTGGCCGAGAACAAACGATGAAATCCGAATCTCACCGTAACGTCAATTACTCGATTTTTTGACAGAACTTTACAGAATCTTTTCTGTTCGCCGTTGTGCAATATGTCATACTGTTTACGTGTAGATTCAATGTGCGATTTCAGTGTTAAATATTAACATTTTTCACGGAAAAGTGAGTGGAACAGATTTTGTAAAAGCCCAGAGAGATAATTTGGCCATTGTTGCTCTCTTTGTTGCTGTACTACTTTTAAGTGGAAGGCGCCTTTTTCTACCAGTTTGACAATCAAAATACATGATCTTTTAAGTGTATGTAACTACCCATTAATTTAAACATCATATAGTTTTCTAAATCTTCCTCTAATTGAAAAAAAAAGTAAAATACATAACCTAAAATTGTATGATTTTAAAAAGGTACAAAATCGCACTTACGTTGAAATGATCCTCACATACAACCCCTTTAGTGTTTTCTGATATATCAGATTCACTCCTTCTCATGGTACGTAACCATAATTTTCGTTTTTTTTTTAATTTAGCGCTTGATCGTATATTGGTAATGAGACAAGTCTGGTGTTTTTTTATTTACGACTGGCACTGCGGTATTTAACAGTACCTTGGATGCTTAATATCAATAATATCCTTGTTTTCCATTGTAAAATGCTGCGTTAAACGCTATTTTAACAAACATTAAATGGAAATGCGAGTTTCTGACGTCACAACACCACAGCAGCCATTTGCATGACGTCACAGTCATTTTTGGAATAACCAATTTTTGTTAATTTTTTTTGGATAATGGGTAACATTTTAGCCGTTCTTTATTATTGCGATAGCCATTTAGTAAGTTAATTTACAAAATTACATTTAATTCAAAAATCATGCGCATACCTTATTTCATTAAAGAAATGTCATTTATCAAACATAACAGTTGTCATTTTCAAAGCTCACTTTAACAATGTTAACTTTTCCATATTTACAGTAACTAGTTTAACTAAGATATTCGACATTTAATAACTCAAAAACGGTATATGGTGGGGATAACATATGGTATATTTTTGAAATCAGGAAAAAAGGGTCATTCAAAAAATGTAATAATATACAGGGTATCCCATAGTATTCTGAGACTAACAGGAATAACACATGAATCCCTATATGGTTAAAATAAGACTGCAGATGGAATTTTTTCATAAATTTCTCTTCATTATGAAATACTTTTTTACGTCATGATTCCGAGCACATCTTTTTGCGACACCCTGTATGTTTCAAATGTAAATTTCCGTTGTTATAAAACTTTCATTAGAGCAAATGGTTTAATATGATAAATACTCTTAATATTACTTATAAAGGAAAATTCGTTAAATAATACATACTGCCTTTATGTTAACAGAACCGGACCTAGCTAAGAAATTTGTAATATACCAACGAGTGTGAGACGTTAGATACTGTTGATACAGGATGTTTAGTCATAGAAACAAGAAGACTATTTATATATAATAACACAGACAGACCACTAATGGTAAAATTCCTGTTAGGTTGATTGGCATTCTGGTGATGGATTGTTGTGGACCAAATTATTGTTATTAAATAATTATTGCCTTAAAGCTGAGATGGGCCTAACTGCTTTTGTTCTTCCTTAAGAGGTTCTTTGACCCAAGTATTAAAACAAGTTGATCCGCCTTGATTCATCCTCGTCAGAAAATTAATAGCACTTAAAAAACATGCTTTCCTAAATCAGTTCCAGTAATTTATCACCAGGCCTGAGTTGAATTGTTTGTTTCTTAAATAACGGGTAAGTAAGCGTTTGTTGCTATGAAATGGAAATGTTTATTTTAAGGTAATTGCTATTATTAATCTTTTTTTACTAAATAAATCACTATTTAAATTTCACACGTCCACTTCTTGGTAGGGAGTATTTAGTGAAATAAAAACAGTTATTTAACTCAAAAATAATTTTTTTTGTAAATACAAGTAAAACATATAAGGGGGTAGGATTTTATATTAAAAAATTTCACTTTATTTCATTACCCGGAATAAATCGGTAAACCTTCGTGATGAAACGCAACAATTTTTAAATATTAGTCAAAGCAACAAAACTAATCTGCAAACTGCAAATTGTTGCACGTACGTTTGACACACATAATTACTCGGCTTAACAATTTTAAGGTTCATTGTTAATATAATTAACTGTAAACTGACCCATTGTTTCATAACGTAACACTAGTCGGTACAACCATTTACCGATATCATGTTTTCGCATTAATAATATACTTAAAGCACAGAAATGAAAGTAAAATTTGGGTCAAGACAAGAGATATTTTTATTAATATTGATTAAAGCAAACAAACTATGTGTCGTAGTCGGCTACAGGTTTAGTAAACGTTTGCAAAAGTTTTCACTTTTTTTTATGTACATCACGTCCACACGAAATGTGAATGATGTTTCGAAAGAGAAGTGTCTCCGTTTTCGTCTTCGTTGCTTTGGAGAGTGTCTTCGAGTATAAAGTATATTATTGCAGGAGATATGAGATATTTAATCATACATAATTGTATTATCTTAAAGTGCGCGTTAAATAATTTTTCTCTCCCTATTCAATACTTAGGTATATGACAAGATCAATTGTGAAATTATAGCTTATGTACATCATCAATTCTGGAACAAATTAAATTTCAAAATTCAAAAAAACGTCGTTGTAAAATATTTACTTCGACAAATTCTTGGTGCCATAAATAAGCAAAAAATAGCAAAAGCAAATACAATAGAATGAGATATATAATTTTAACAAGTATTACATTGCTGTCTTATTTCGCTCTTTTTATTGTTTAGTTTTGGAAGGTCGCTGGACTGGGACAAAGGAAGAAACTAAATTAATTCATTTGTTAATTTAGTTTCTTCCTATCCGGCGGCCTTCCAACTAATGAACGCCAAATCCGATAACACAATCTTTCTCTGATAAAGATAAAATTTTAAAAATGCGTTAGAATTTTACTGGCAGTTATTGCACTTTCAACACAAAAACGCTTAAATACTTATCTTATTTAAGCTTTTTTAGCGGCGTTTAATTGTTAAAAACGTTATTAAACAAGAAGAAGAAAAAAAAGGTTTTTTTCTGTTGCTTAACATTAACATATTTATCCAATGGCCGCATCCAAGAGTGCTGTTTTTAAAGTTTTATTTTCTTGGATTTTCTGATTCTTGATCATTTAAAAAAAGCCTACTCCAACCTCCTCATGTGCAACAACTTGAACAAAATATTTTTAATAAATTCAATAAAAATCCATCTTACATGGCACTCGTGCTCGAAAACCGCAACTAAGGTCAGGACAACAATGCTTTAATTGGCAGATACGGCTAACGAAGTTGATAATATTGTAGTGGCATGGCAATTTTAACTCACGATCTCGAGGCCACGTTTGGATTGGAGCCCCATGTAGCAAAGCAATCTGGAGGATTGGACAAGCATAACCGACCTTAGACATTATAGAATCCTGCAAAATTATAAACCATAAAACTGGCCAATTTGATTGACGTCGGCTTGAAACTTGACAGAATCCCCACAAAGAATTGTTAAGGTTGGCGTTTCAACATTTAGGAATGTAATTAATGTTCAGAAGTGTGGCCGTAAATCCCAAATAAGAACAGAAAGGTAATACATGTATTTTTACACTATTCACTCTTTATCCAGTTTGGAGAGAATCCCCATATATTGAATATTTTTGGGCGTAAATTGTCTCATTATGTTGGCGCTTTCAAATTAATAATAAATTTTTAAAATCTTCCCTTATTAGACCGATATGCGACATCAATTAAAATTGTCTAAAAGTTATTTGTGGCATCTTTCACTTTTTTCTTTCTGTTCATATTTGGGAAATATCATTGTTTTTATTTTAGTTTATTTATATTTTATGTCAAAAACCAACCTTTAACTGTTCCTTTGACGTAAAGGCACAGGCGTAAAGGTTATTATTTTTTTAAATCCAGAATAACGGAAAAAGAAAATCAATAAAAATTATCTAAATGAAATTTTTAATATTTTTAATAAATAGTGTTTGTTTATTGAATACATTAGAATAATTAATCTTTTGGTAACTTGATTGTAGTAAGTAGTGGTAGTTATTTGTTTAATTAAGAAAGGAAACATAAAAACTAAGGTTTTCTGCCCATATATGCGTTTATTTCATACCCTTAAAAGCAGGACCGTAATTTTAATATTTTCCTTTTTATTGCTTGAAGAATCGACCTCTTTAAGTTATCCAGCAGGGTCAAAAATAGAAAATACTACATTAAACTTTGAAAAACTTTTATAATAAAAACCAAAAAAATTTTTAAGTAAGTAGGTATATTTATTCATTAAATATAAATAAAACCTCCGAACCAGTCAAGAGACTGATATTGACCGTTCTGAAAATAACAATTTAAAAAAAAACAAGATTTATATTGCTCTATTATTCATTTATAAATCACTTTTAGAATTCTTAACCATATCGTATGCATTTTTAATGAAATTCTGACAATTTGCTTCCATCTCTTTTTAAGGCTTTTTAAGGCTTCTTCCAATTATTATGTATCTAAATAATATATTATTAGAAAAACTGTCTGCCCATGTGACTCATAATAATAATAAATGCCTTTGCTATTTATCTCCATAATATGTCAATCTGGGCGTTTTTAACATAAATTTAAATTAGTTATATTAAGATAGAAGAAATTTTTGAATCAGGAATTGTGCCCTTTCTCGAAATGATACCATCCAATGTCCGTATATGATGGAAGTTAAATGGATGTTAAATCTAGTGCCACAACTGGGAATCGAACCCGGAAATATTTGGTGAGTACCAAGTACATTTAGCTTTCTACCATAAGTCATATACAGTGTGGAACAGCCAAATGGAATAAATTCAATAACTTCATATTTTGACACCCGTCATGAAAATTCCAAAACAGGTCAATTTTAGATCCTGGAATGACATCCTGTAAAAATTTCATCCCTAAATTCAACCCCCTTGAAAGGTATTTTAATTTTCTATTCTAAAATGCTATTTTAAACATTATTGCAAAAATTAAAAGTTAAATAAATAAATTGACGAAATTCGGTACAACAAACTAAAAAGTTTATAACTAATACTGTTTCGTTGTTGATAATCAGAAAGCAAGCAAAAACAATTTTCAATGACCTTTTTCAGTATTACATTATCAAAAACGAAACGGTACTAACAGTTTGTTGTATTACCAAATTTCGTCAATCACATGAATTTATTTGTTTTTAGTGTTAATTTTTGCAATAATGTTTATTTTTGAATAGAGAATGAAAATACCTTTCAAATGAGGTATTACAAACCTGTTCTTCCAATTTAAAAACTTGGGAGTTGCAACTGTCACTCAATTTTAATTTAAGCATGAAATTTTTACGTTTTACGTCTAAAATTGATGTGTATCGGCATTTCCTTGACATATGTCAAAATATAACTATATCGAATTTATTCCATTTTGCTGTTCCACACTGTATATTGACAAGACGCATAAGAAAAAAAGGATCCAGCTTATTTTATTTTCATTTACATTCATACGGTAAATAACGTCCTGCTCTGACTTTTCCTCTGACATAAATCGCGATTCTTTAAGACATTCAATATTTTCTACATGCAATAGGAAATTTTCAGCATTTTAAGAATGCCACAAACCACATGTAGATAGTTATGTTCTTGTAATAATGAAGAAACAGTTTCCGTGAATAAACTTAGTGTGAAATAAGTGAATATATTAACAATTAAATTATGGTATTTGTGCTGTAATACTACTAAGTTTAAATTATGCATTAAATGTCTGAATAATTAACAAAAATTCTTTATCATGTCAAAGGCAGATGGTCAAATAAGTAATTCGACACGGTAAATGGTACTTAAAAGGTTATTATATAACTTATTTTGAATTTAATATGAAGTATTTAGAAAACATGAACTATTACCTGTAGCCATGTAAAAGTGTTGATACATCATAAATAATTAAATAAATAATTACACGCCTTGTAAATTTATTGTTAATTACAATGTGCGAAAAACATTATTTTACCACACCAGCCAAAACAACTAGTTTTGATTCAAAGATTCATAACTATTGACTATATACTGTTTATCTGATTTAGTGGGTACATCAAATAAATTTAATAGTTCCACAGCTTTGTTTCTGAAAATATCGTAATCTAATATAAATATGTTCGTTATGGAAGTTTTTACAAAATGTTCAGAATTTGACTCTACCAGCACATGAATCCCATTGGAGGATATTCCTCTGGGCCAAATAGTGCCCAAATTGTTTGCTAAACTATAATTCTAAAAGCAGAAAATCTCATTAAACCCGAATATGTTACAAAAATATTGGTTATCCATTTGAAAAATACGAGTTGGACCCAAAAATTATATACTTCATCTGATCCAGAGTAAACTCTTTATTCCAAAAAATGGGACGTTCTCGAGATATTCGTATAATACATACATAAATAAATGAACATGTGTCCGGGAATAACGTTAATATATTTCAGGGGGTGCTTCCTTAGCTCAAAATATGAAGAAAAGTTCATATCAACGTAGGTCCGGAAATGTCTACTGAGGGAGCCTCTTGAAGTTGGGCCCCAAAAATTAAATTTGTTGTATTTACGTGTTATCGATAATCGAGTATTCGAGTATGGCAAATCGTTTAGCCATTCTAAAAATGTGATTTCTTCACCAGTGGCGTGGTTAATAGGGGGGGGGGGGGTCCTTTTAAAAGGCTCCAAGTGTTTTTTATCTGTTCTACGCTAATGGCAAAATCTTATTAAAATAAGTGATTGGTGTTAGAGTAAATAAATGACCATTAAATGTCTCAAAATTCCAAGTTATGTCATTCACAAATTCATTGCGTATAGTATAAACTATAGTTATAGTCGCTAAATCAAACAATATAGTCTAGGTCCGGTAACATTCGTGATCTGGGTATTACTTCTGATACCAAACTGATATTCAAAAATTATATTAATAACATCACACCAGAATGTTACAAAATGTTAGGATTTATGATTTACTATTAGAAATAAGGGAAACAGAAATAAGGGAAACAGAAATACTGGATACAATAAAATTATTATACATCTCACTTGTAAAATCTTGTGTCGAATATGCCTATGATGTCCCTACTATGAGTTTTATGTAAACAGTATAGAAAAGGTTCAAAGGCGATTTTTAAAGTAGTTATATCTGTTATAGAGAAGATGGTGCGTATACCCCGCTAATGGCTTCTCAAATATGTCAGTCTATCACATAGATGATGAATCATACGCCGATTGACTACTGTTTAGTGATAAAATAAAATGTATCTGTCAAATTTTGGATTTATATTATAACTGTATACTTACTCGTACTCGTAGGTACATTGGCGGCTATGGTCGTTGAAGGTATTGAAATCTGAAACAAAAAAGCTTTATTGAAAAAATCTTAGTTATATATTATTTTTAAAAAATGTGGATTTAGCTTATTGTTTACACGCAAAGCCATATTTAGGCACACATTTCATAAAATAAACGGTTTATAGGGCCTTTAGTAACACAGACGCAAACGCTATACCTAAAAATCTTGCAGACATTAAATTTAGAGGTACCCATGGATATAAAAATATATATTTCTTTAAATGAAACGCCCAGTATATTTTATAAATTTTGATTTTACTAACCTCAAAAATATAAAATATAAAAAAAATATTTCTTATTTTACAACTTAAAATTATTTTCTACCTACTAATAATGTTATTGTCAGTATAGGCTGGATAATTTGAAGACGAGGTAAGGATAGGTAAATACTGAACAAACTACTGTCCACTTACTTGTCCTGATTTAACCTCATCAGATTTTTTGCCTATTTTTAATATCAAAAGAAACGCTGAATTTTATAAAATATACAGGGTGTTCTATTTAAAGATATAGATATATGTTGCATTTCCAGATTTTTGAATTTAACATCTGCAAGATTTTTATATAGCATCTAGGAATATTTAGAGTTAAATGACAAATTTAGTACGTGCATTTTATGTTTTGAAAATTATATTTTTAAATGACCTCCTTGTTCCTCTATACATTTTTGCAATCTACAATACCTGAAACTTTGCATAATATAACTCGTTGCAAGATTTCTGCTCCAATATTATTAGGTAGCGCAGAGTTCAGGTTTAATAGACGTGGGTAAGTTAAGTAAGTGATCATATATCGACTTTTACCATGCCTTACTCCATCCCAAAATAACATTTTATCAATTCTAGGACCCAATCCCATGTGTTGCTCTTAAATAATCTGGCCTGTATAAGACCATATTCTAACGTTTGACTCTCTGTAACTCAAAAACTAGAATTTTGTACTTATGAAGACTCCTGATCAACATGTTTAGCTAATTTTTACCAAAGTTTCAGCCAATTAGACCAAAGTGTAATTTCTGTAAGGTTTGTGCGCGGAGTCCTTTCTATGTAAGTATATTGTAGCTCAACTCCCGTGCCTATATTATTATTATTCAAAATTTTGAATGATCAAAATAATGTTTTCCTTCCACATTATTGCTTCAGTAAGATATTTCTTATTTCGGAAATGATAAAACAATTTTAGATAAACTTTTGAAGCAATAATTCGAGGGTTCACGTGCCAAATTGTTCATATGTCCCCGGATTAAGTTTACAAGAGGAAAACTTCTGTATTTTTAATATTACGAAATATTTGGTTTTTCATAAAAAGTTTTGCTTTGGTCATAAATAAGTATGCCATTGACAGAAATAAGAGTTCATGTACAGGGTATCCAAGAAAATTAATAATGTGAAAATAATACAAGAGTGAAGTAACCTGATTTTTTGTTTTATTCAAAAATGTCAAAGGAATAAAAGATTTTGATTGTTTTAAAACTATACCAAATCCGTAATGGTAACGTCTACGGACATTTTTTTTTATTTTCACTTAAAAATGGTGGTCCATAAATTAGTAGTAACTTAGAGATTTTATACTTTTATTATTCGATTGTTAACATAAACAATAAGTTCACATTTTAACAAACGATTCTGACACTGAAATTGAAATGTTTACCTTAAATTATGGTTTTAAGTGAAAATAAAAAAGAAATGTCTGTCGACGTTTTCTTGAACACAGTGTACATGAAATCTTATTTCTGTCAATGGCACTCTTTTTGTGACCGAACCAAAGCTTTTTATGAAGAATCAAATATTTCGTAATATCAAAAATAAAGTTTTTCCTCTTGTAAACTCAATCCGGGGATATACTGTATACTTACTTAGGAAAACCTCACATATCAAAATTAATTCTTAGATATTTGATATTTATAAACTGTTATACATTCCCTTAAATGACGTTTAATCCTCGTGCACCTAAACTCAGTCCAGTCCCAGTCGTACATGTAACTAATTAAACTAGTTCACAGTTATAAATTTTCACATTCGTTTCGAAAAAGTGCTTCACGAAGCTTTACACCAATAAAGTCTATAGAATATTAAACCTCAACTGTAGAATTAATAGGCGACTTGAGATGAATTTTTACAGTCACATGCATAAAGGAAAGTGCGAAAAATTTAATGAACAAGGCACAATTACTGAGTATAAGTCTTGATATAAGTTATTAAAAATAAAAGATGTTTCGAGGCAACATACATTGCACTATGTTCACTGTTCAGCTCGGGTTAATCAGTATAAATCAAAAGACTTCTTTGAAAAATTGATTATTACTTAGTGAAATGAACTGGCGCAATGGCTCAATAATTTGCTCAGCTATACCGACAACCACGTTGCTTTCAAAATCAACGTCTAGAATAATCGGTGACCTTTATGTCCTCATGTTTCATCATTAAGTATGATTTGCTTGATCGTTCTGTGTGAAATTGGATGTTTCTTTAATCAAGTGGTTAATTAGTAATCTGTGCTGACGTTGTACCACACGTGATACGCATGTGTACAATAAAACATCATAATTAATAATTATTCAGTTTTAATTATAACTTATTATGTTCAATCAAAAACCTTACAGTAATAATTTATCTGTATGAAAACTAGACAGTGGTACTTGAATGGATATAATTATAGGTATTAACAGGTCTATAGAAAAGTCTCGGTAGATTTTAATTTAAGTTGTGTCAAATTGCTACTTTAAATTCAAACATCCACATTTTATTAAGGTATAAATATTACTTAGATATGTTTCATTGGAAAAATCTTCCTTCGAATTAAGTTGATTGGGATGAAAATGAGAAACCGGGTATTATCCTAATGCAATGTATTTTGTCTATTAAATTTTATTCTTATCCTCCTTATATAGTAAACCATGCTTTTGTGCCATTTACAATCTTCTGTTTCCTATTCATCTACTCAAACTCCAAGGAAGCAGCAGCAGAAGATTTAAATTTCCTTCGAATACACAAAATATAAAAATTTTGAGAGCTTTAAGATAAACAGACGAATAGTGTTCATATTTCGTACTTCAGCAGTCATTGAAAATTGTTGTATTTCGAGATCACCCAACGAAATCAGCTCCACCAATATATTGAAAGACTCGTGAGAAAACGACCTATAATCGAAACTGACACGAAAATAACATTTAATTCGAAATATGTACAAAACAGAAAACACGCTATTACACTTTTAATTTCACAGTTAATAATAATTGTATGCAAAATATGCATAACACTTTCTCTTATTAATTACATCGTCCAATAACTCCCATTCAACTTCAACCTTATTTGGTCCAATTAATTTGTCGGTGTTTCTCGTTTTCCATCTTTTGTATTCATGACGATTCACAAAAATTAATCTCTGACAATAATTTCGTAGACATATTTGCTTCACTCACCATCTTTTATTGTTTTTTACGCTGACCGGTGGTTACAATGACAAAATATTTGATCAGTATAATTTTTAATTTTTACTATGTTAATTCAATCCGCCTTGTAGTACTTATAGTACTCGAATATTCTCCACTATTGTTCCAGGTGGCGTTCGTTTGCATATAATGCGACCACAACCTATAATAATATTGATAGCCCGTTTAATGTAAATTGTACATTGATGTTTGAATGCACCTTGCACCTTACGCCTTTGAAGGCGGAGTGGCCCGTAACATTTCACTTTTCGAAGTTAAATTAAACAAAAACTAAACATGCGAATTGAATAATGTCAAATTTCGCTTAGTAACTGCCATCAAAATTAATGGAGTCGAAAAACCTCAAACAATGAGATTATTATATGTAAGTTATATGATTCCTCTTAGTCTATTACATAACTCACCTATTTGTTCAATACCACATTAGACAAATACCCATTATGATTCAAATGCAGCAGGAAATAAAAAAACTAATTAACTAATGATTTTCCTGTATCCTATACAAAAGTTTACTAATTCTCGTTCTGTTAATTGTTCAAGAAGATCCGAAGGTTAATCTGAGTTGGAAGAACAAACAATAATTACCAAGAAAAAAAATAATGAAAAAATAAAGCCGCAGTGACTTGAACAGAGGCGTTTAGGAGAGACAGCCTTGGTGAAGTAGACAGTTTAAAACGTGACGTAATTTGTCTTGACTACCTTGAAGCATTGCTTGAAGTTACCGTTTGGAATTGTAAGAGTAAGAATTATTATTGACGAAATCGAGTCATTGCAATATTGCACATGCACGTAGTAGTAGGTACGAGGGTCATATACATTTAAAAGAACCTATAAATATGACTAATAATATTAGCTTCTTTTCACTTTCTATTAGGTACAACTGCATAAAGTGAAATCATCGCTGAATTTTGCAGTTTTCGAAATCTATCAGATCTAGTGAACGTTGTTTTAAGTAACATAAACATAAAACACAATACATAAATTAGGCGTAAATTAGCCAACCTCTAAATCCAAAGACAAGACTTACTACTTAGGAAATGACACATTTGAAGACATACAACAATTTCCCACACCGAGACAACTAGTGTCGGAGTTGGGGATCGAACCCAGTTAAATAGTATGGCCAGTCATGCTCACCAAAACACGCTCAAGCCCACTGCGCTTCAGATAATAAAACCTAAAGACTGTCGTACTGTTTTCAATTTAATTTCTTGCTTAATTTAGTATTTTGTTAATTTAGTTACCTACAACATTAATTTCGTTAGTTTAACACACACTTCGCCTATTCCTTTAAAATAAGTAATAAATTCGATACGTCCATATAGGAGGTGTACCTTGTAATACCTTCTGATCCGCTAACAGGGATAGACCTTATCATTTTGGCAAATGAGGGAACAGTGGCACTCAATATCGAATTTGTGCGCCTATTAGGATTTCATGTGAAAATATGAAAATATGTGTTTCAGTTCTTCTAACAAAGTTGGCTTTAAATCTGAGTTAGGTGTTTAAGGTGTGACATATTAAACGAAATATACAGAGTGGTCCGAATTGTACCTTCGATAATTTGGGAATCACAAAAAAATGTGAAGTTTTCTTAGTAAACCTATATCGAAATGGTAACCGTTTCAGAAATGAAGTTACATTTTTTTTTTGATTTTTTGTTTGCAGACATCTCCTGAAGTAAAAGGATTATTTCATTGAAATTTTGTGTGTACAATGTACATGTACAGAATAAGAACCACGTTTAATCAATATTTTCATGTTCCTACTTCAACAGGAGCCGTAACTACGGGGGTGTGAATCCCTTTGTTTAAAGAAAAAGGGTACGCCAATGATCGAAATTATATTTTTTTCCCATTTTTGAAATCTACTTCTTTTCTATAAAACGTATCGTTTTACAGTTAAATCGTAATTAGAATTCATTTCATTATTCATTATCTTTACGAGTGCTATCTGATTTTATTTTTAGTTGGCTTTAATTCCACAATTCGAAGGTATCGGAAGATGCCGGAAATATATTGAAGTTGGTGAAGA
Organism: Rhagium mordax; assembly: GCA_963680705.1. Lineage (NCBI taxonomy): Eukaryota > Metazoa > Arthropoda > Insecta > Coleoptera > Cerambycidae > Rhagium > Rhagium mordax. The sequence goes on along the minus strand of OY796657.1, from coordinate 22,673,456 downwards.
GCATTTTGATGCATGAAATATTTATGTTTAATTACATTTTTTTAAATAATCCTTATTGATGTTTGAAATGAAGGGTGTTTTTTTAGAGGTAGAGAACTTTAAAATAAAATAAAACACATAAAAATCGTGGTAATGGCCATGGTATTGGCTTTACTAAAAAGATAATTTATGCCATTATTGTTTAAATGTGATTTCGGACATATGGCACAAAGTCGTCCAATTTTCTACCACTTTTTCCAGCATCTGGACGCCCAACAAAATTGCCGTATTTGGAGTGGAGGAAATCCACGAGTCATTATTGACGTCTTTACATCCACAGATGTTGGAAAAAGTGGTCGAAAATTGGACTTAAAGATTGCGCTTTGTTAGAGTCAGCCGCGGCGGCCATATGCCCAAAATCATATTTAAACAATAATGGCATAAAATTATCTTTCCAATAAAATCAATACCATGGGCATTACCACGATTTTTATGTGATTTATTTCATTTTAAAGTTCTATACCTCTAAAAAACACACCCGAAACTTGTTCTTATGAATATGCTATGAATTCTAATTAAAATTTAACTTTCAAACGATACGTTTTACGTACTCGTAAACTGGCTGTAGATTTCTAAAATGAAAAAAAATACTTTTTCTTTAAAAGAAGGGATTCACACCCCCGTAGTTGCGCCTCTGGTTAAGGTAGGAAAATGAAAATAATGATTAAACTTGGTACTTATTCAGGAACATGTACACACAAAATTTCATTTACTTCAGGAGATCATTAATTTCACATTTTCTATTGATTCTCAAATTATCGAAGGTACAATTCGAACCACCCTGTACAATTTGCAAACATTTTGAAAATGCAGTAAGTAAACAAGCATTATTATTTGGAATTTTGATTTTTTCAATATAATAGTTACTACTAGCCTGTAAATAAAAAACTTACCGATATGAATTGAAATAAAGAAATGTAAGCCGTTGATCTATTTGACAATTTACAAAATTTTACACTACTGAGAATAAAGCCCAAACGAGATTTTGAAATTTCCGATATAAACATTCTTTATCTAGCATTTTTTCAAATACTTCATTAGCTCTTCGAATGTTGGAGAGATTATTTTTTAAAGTATTAAAATTTAGTTACGCAGAAAAGACTGTCGAGGTTGGCAATCATTTCAATAAACGATATAGGTATTACCGATAAAATAGGAACACACCAAACAATTACTGAGTTTGTATTATTAGTTGTATCTCTTGTCTTGTTAATACACTGACGATCAATTGAAGTGACCCAAGAAAAATTTGCATCAACTTCCAACTCATATATCTTTTGATGCAAGAATCGCAAAGCAATAAATCTTTTTAGGTATTATAGATATACGCCTCAAGAATATGTGACACATTTTGCTTGTCCTTGTCTCGTTTATTTTTGGAGATACGGTGGTGAAAGTTGAGCCATGTTTTTCTACCAAAGTTTGAGATTGTGCATGGAGTGTCCCAAACCGTTTTCGGATATGACAATATAGTCATTTTGTACCCTCATTCATTGCGTTCATTTTCATTTTTGATTGATTGTGCTAACTTAATTGTTGTTGATTTTATGAGGATTTCTATACAACAGGACATTTTTTTACTTTAAATGCTTACTTTTTTAAATGTTTACAATTAAATCTTACACGTACATAATACACAAATAAAAATTTTTAGCATTAAATGTCAATAACGAGTTGGTCCACCTCTTGCTCCTATAACAGCTTGATACCGTCTGGGCATACTGACAATGCAATTATCTATAATTTGCTGATCCACAAGAGGCCATTCCTCTGAAATCGCAACAGCAAGTTCTTCCAAATTGATAGCTGGTACCATTCGTTTGCGAAGGCGTCTTCCAAATGCGCCCCAGACATGCTCGATATGGTTTAGATTCGGCGAGCAGGAAGGCCATACCATTCTTGTGATATGTTCTTCGAAACAATTGTTTACTACTCGAGCACGATGTGGTCTTGCATATATAGGAATTCAGAGTCTCTTTGATTCGCAAAAGGCAATACAATAGGCCGCAAAATTTGATTGAGGTACCTATCCCGCGCATTCATAATTTCATTTGCGAAAAATATCAATTCAGTTCTCCCCCTGTCAAAAAGTAAAAAAATGTACTGTTGTATAGAAATCCTCATAAAATCAACAACAATTAAGTTAGCGCAATCAATCAAAAATGAAAATGAACTCAATGAATGAGGGTACAAAATGACTATATTGTCATATCCGAAAACGGTTTGGGACACTCCATGCACGACCTCAAACTTTGGCAGAAAAACATAGCTCAACCTTCATCACCGTATCTCCAAAAATAAACGAGACAAGGACAAGCAAAATGTGTTACATATTCTTGAGGCGTATATCTATAATACCTAAAAAGATTTATGGCTCTGCGATTCTTGTATCAAAAGATATATGAGTTGGAAGTTGATGCAAATTTTTCTTGGGTCACTTCAATTGATCGTCAGTGTATATCTGATATTAGACTATACATTTTGTTTTTTTTTAATTATTATTATTTGTTTAAAACCAAGAAGACAATTTTTAATAGTTAAGATGTCTTTTGTTGATTATATTAAAAGTTTATTAAATATACACTATAACAGTAGCTTCAAGGCCAGAGATAGCTGTGTCCCAGCTGAGTGTGATAATTCTTCATTAAAATTTGTATTTATTATTTATTTTATTTTATTTTCGACAAAATTGTATGAAAGACCTAATACCATTTGGCTGAGGATCAGTGATAGTGTGAAGTGGAATAATTCTTATATCTTTAGTAGCATTTGATAACCTAGGTGTGGTACTGGAATGTGTTTATTCAGTATCTATATTTAAAATTTTTCATATTGATGATAATGCAACAGTGGAACTAAATGGGGTATATCTGTAACACTCACTCTTTAACAGGCAAATTATTTCCAATAACATTGAGGAACTGATTTTTATATTCTAAGAAAAATCGGAACAAATCCCTCAAGAAGCAATTGTCAATATTATTAGGAGTAAACCCAGACGATGAGATGCTGTTACTAGTGTAATGGAATTAATTGTTTATTCTTTTTAATTAGTTTTATATTTTGAACTTAGTTTGGAAAATAAAACTTACTTACTAATTTTTCATTAAAATAGACCAATATGTATAGGAGAAATAAAAGTTAATCAAGACGTCTAGGAAACAGCAGAAAGTAGAAAAAATGCCAGAAGGATGTGGCAAGAACATCAGCTGAAACTTACAAATACTTACATGTTTTATTTTATATTTTAATAAGTGTTAGAATGAAAACCAGCATAGACCAAGCTCCTGTCAAAAATAAAACGGCACTGATTTTAGACATTTATTTGTGTAGAACTTTTTGTTTTCTTAGGTATATTCAAATATTAAATGATTGTTGTACGATTAAATTTATTAGAGCAAATATACCGGGTGACCACGGATCATGGTAAACCCCCGCCATTTCCACAATTTTTGAGCTATCCAAATGAAATTTTGCAGCAGTAATGTACGTACAATAAAACTCATTCACCTGTCAAAGTTACGTCTTTTAATTGTTTCTTTCATGGCTAGTGTGATAAATACTTAATATAAAATGACGTGTTCTGTTCGATGATTTTTCCCTTTTTTATTACTTGCACATTGCAGATTTGTCAAGGATGGGCACATCAATGGATTTCATACAAAATGTATTATTTTATGATATCGGTTTACCAATATGATATCTTTTGGGAAATTGGTCAAAATAAACAAAAAGTTATTTGGTCAAATTTGAATGCACCCCAAGACGCCATTTTTATATTTATTTTGTCGATCTAATTTTTTGGGAGTTATACCATGACATTTGAACCAAATTAGACCAATCATGGCACTCTAGATTAAAAAATTAAATTGACTCTAAAAAAATTAAGTGGGTTTAAAGACTCCCCAAAATAGTTCTATCGTACTCAGAATTTTCTCAGTATTCCAAAAATGCAATAATATACAGGATGTTCCATTTAGAATTCCAAAGTTGAGGTCACTTCCCTCAAAAAAAATTGGATGGGCCAAAATGAGTCTTTTTGGACGTATATTACTGCTGCAAAATTTCATTTGGATAGCTCAAAACGTCAAAACTTTTTGTAATCCTTCCAATAATCAACAAACTATATTGATGTAGCGTTTCCACACTCATACTACCTCCAAAACATTTATGACAATTTTATTTTTGTAATGCTATTATAAGTAAGTACCCCCAACCTGAAAATTTCTCGAAACCTCTTCTTTGTTGAGGAGTAGGTTTTTTATTTGCCTAACCTAACATACAGAAGATAACAATACAAAACCCTCGCCTAAAGTGCTTAGTTTCCACGGATACATTAGTACACAAACCGAATACAAGTGCGGGCGAAACAGAGAGTATGACTAGGCATTTTTTTTTTTTCATGAAAAGAAATTTTAGCTTGAGGACGATAAATGGGCAATTTATATAATTTTACCTTCAGTCATTATCCACTCTCTCCAATGGTGGTGTGCAAGTAAAAAATGCAGTTTTATCTAGTTCTAATTCTTTGTTGGGCAGTACAAGGATTATATAAGTTTATAAGCAAAAGTTTAGATGTTTTAGTTCGAATCCATCCTGGGGCAAATTAAAAATTTATTTCGGATTTGCCTCGAACTCAGATGGATAGAGAATTATCGAAGCCCCTAGATGTGGTTCGGACTCCATAATAAACTGTAGGGCCTCGTCTCTCTTGACCTAACACAAAATCCTAGGATTTTCCGGGGATTACTTCGGTAACTTGAGAGGCGGTTAAGAAAACATTTTAAGAAACATTTAAGACAACATTTGAATCAAAATTCAAAGTAAGTATTCTTAATTATTATGTCGGATTGAATATTTTCTGGACAAAATTTAATTCCTTTAATTGAGTTTCACTCATTTCAGAAATTCCTAACATGTACGACATCCAACTTGCTTAAATTCTTAATTTATAAACATTTTATATACCTCGACTCATATTTTCTCAACTGTTCTAATTTTACATGGTTCCAAAAATTTCGTTTCAAATTTTTTTCAGTTTCAACGTAAATTAAATGGTTTACCCTTGTGGCCTAAGAGAACTGTCGAATTAAACATCGTCTTTTAACAAATTTTAAAGGAATTATACGTTTCACACGTATCGAAAACAATAAAATGCTCAAGAGTGTGAAGCACTTAACTATAACCATGTACGGATATTTACTTTTCTTGTTCAAACATTGCTTTAATAAGTGCCTATTTGATTTCTATTTTCTATTTACTTATCTAATTCACAAATATAATATACTGTTACAACATTTTACGTCTAAAATATTCTTCAAAAGATCATAGTTTTCTGCCACGTCATACCATACTGTAGACTTATGTTGTTGAGTAGGAAATAAATATTATAATGTACGAATTTTACCATAATATAACATTTTAAAACGTTGCTCATGAGATTAATTTGCATTATTTTAAACCAATAATATTTCATTTTCGTTTATCATTTTTCTCGAAAAACGTGTTATTTTATATATCTACCTACAAAATCAGACAGGCAATGACAAAAAAGTAGATATTATTGCCTGTGATGTTATCGTTAAAGTTTAAATTAAACACAACAGATAATACTCCTTTATCTCGAATGAGAATTTGTACGGTAAGGCACATAATTTTCAGATAGCGGACACACTCAATATGCGAGCACACTGGGATTAATTTCTTCTTCCGAAAAAAAAAAAAACCAGAAACTGGACTAGAAATATTTCCATTTTCTGATAAATTGAGGCGGCAGAGGTTTTTTTTCTGAATAGCTTTATTTCGAGGTCAGGAAATATAAGTATATCAACTTGGATACTGCCATTTGTAGCGTAAGATCGATAGAAAACGAGTTATTGCACAAAAACCCGATTTTGATACCTAATATTTGCATAATTATTAAAGATGGTTCCATATCTCTGCAATTTTCACATTTTTATGTTATTCCTGACCTCGAGACAAAGCTATTCTGAAAAAGAAATCACTGCCGCCACAATTTGTCAAATTTTCAAAAATTCTATGATTAAATATAATTTTACGTATCATCTTGATTTTAATTAGAAATCAAGCAATCGTTTAATAATATCCGAGCACGGTGTGTGGTCAATTGTCGCATTTCGCTATTTATATTTCATAAGTATTGAAGACATTATTCATTACATTGCAAATCATTACTCTTACCAGTAGGAAGGAGACCAGCAATAGCTGCAGCGGTGTCAGGGCGATGGGGACCGGGCTGTTCCTAGGCATTGTGCTCTGAAAGAAATAGAAAGTGGTCAAGACATAGTCAACTAGGTCAATTCGTAATACATCGCCGCAGCCTTGAAAAAATTCACTTTTAAAACCATTATTATTTATCCGTGGAAGTGGGTGTTTATACTCCGTATTGTATTTAAATCTGTGGTTGGTTTATACCTCGCTGTGGTGAAGTGTTTTGCTCTACGAGGGTTGTACAATAAATACTAGTAAAGTATTACTGATGTCATTGTTTATAACAAGAAGGCGTGAATAGTTTGTAATTAATGACGACGTATAAAAAAGCACTTTAAATAAACTTGCCTTTTGTTTATAATATGCAAAGTCGGCCATTTAAAAATCTACAAGCTCGTGTATTTTTTATTTGTTAACCTCATCCAGCGCAACAAATTGTAGGTATTTTAAAGTTCTGTCAGTATACAACAGAACGACCCAAACATATTTTATGCAAAAATTGTTGGAATAGTTTTATTTCCTTGCATATTTTTTTTACTTCACCCTGTACGTAAAATTTGTTATACCTATTTGATATAGGCTTAGTTTAAGATATAACTTAATATGAAATTTTACTTTTTTCTGGATTACAATGTTGCTTGCAATTATTTTTCCAAAGCATACTGGATTTTATAAATTATTTTTACATTAATTCGAACAATATGAACATGTTTTTAAAAAATCAGTCTATTTTGGTGACATAGGTGAAAAGATAATTATTTTCTCTAACTAATGTTGTAAAAATTTAATATGGCGGCTATAAGAAAACAAAAGTTGACTATCATTGCTCAAAATCTAGAAGGCTTAGAAAATTTCTATCATCGCCTTTCAATTGGTAGTGGTCAAAAATATAACCTTGCCAAATTTCTTTAAGTTCGCATGAATGGTAGGTATAGAAGATATTATTTTTTTTTGAAATCACGAATTTCAATTTTTTCAGGATAAACTGCGAACGAATCAAGATATCCAGCATTTCTTGGCAGGAAATTGTAAAGTATAAAATAGCGCAACTTTTAAATTTAAATTTAACCGATCCTCTATATCTTATAGTTTCCGAGATACCAATGGTTGGCATCGAAAAATTCACCACCGTGTAAGTATATATGTAGAAAATATGTTATAATTATATTGTTTCAAAGGCAACTTTTTATTTTTTAAGAATTCTTTAATATCATTTAATCCCAAATTAAAATATTTTCACATCGCCTAGTCCCAAAACATGTTGCATTTTTAAAGATGTTATAAAATCTATTCCGTTCGTAAAATTTTTGTAACTTGAGATATCTAAATATATTATTTAACATATAGAAAAATATATTACGAATGAGATTGTTCTCCAAATTACCATTTTACTACTGACAATATAATCACCAGTAGAGGATAATTTTCATTTCTGAAATGAGAAATAGATTTTATTCTATATTATTATATAATATACAAGGTGTTCCATTTAAAAAGATATATGTTGTATTTCCAAGATTCTGAGACTCTACTGAATGCTGCACAAGCCAGTTTTCGAACTTTTCAAAAATCTCTAAAAAAAAAGGAAGTAAGTAGAGTAAGTTAATTGTAGGTTGGAAACCCTGTACATTAAAAAAATAAAATTGACTTGTTATTCCACAACAGAAATATAAATTATATCCCTTAAATAACAGATAATTTTTTTTACCAGAACATCAATCGCAATGACCAAATAATGCCCCTAACAGAAATACCAGAAACATATTTAAAGGCAGAAATAGTGACATTCATTAATTGCATGCATGACCAGGTTAAAATCCTGAAACAGTGAAACACATCAATTTTTAATTCTAAAATAACATTTTTTGACCATAATTTTATACTTCCATCTTCAACCCCATTGGAGTGAGAGCTACCCCTTATAATTTTTAAAAGGAACTAGGGTGGGTGTGATAGCTCATTTCAAAGAGTTTTTAATTTTCTATCCAGCAATATAAGATTTTTTGAATTTTGTATATCCTTCATCAAGAAAATTAAATTTGAAAGTTACAAAATGTCTTTGTAATGTATAAAATCAAATGTACCAAATATCTGACAAACCTGGCTTTTCTAATTAATAACGCCTCCATTATTGTCAAGAACCAACGGGCGCCCAGTTTGAACATTTGATTTAAACTGTTTCATGTTCTTTTGTTTACTTAGTAAAATTAAATATTAAAAACATTTTTCAATAAAAAAATTAGAGATTCAAAAAATCTTATACCTATTGCTGGATAGAGAATTAAATACCCTTTCAAATGGGCTATCACACGCACCTTCGTTCGATTTAAAAATTGTAAAGGGTTAGCTGTCACTCCGAGGGGGTTGAAGGGGGAGGTATAAAATTATGCTCACAAAATGTCACAAAATTGAAGTGTTTCAGGATTTTACTCATAACTTGTAAATTACGTAGATAATGAATTTATCCGTTGCTTATGGACCTCACTGTATAATAAAATAATACAATACAAATTATTAGATTTATTGTACTTAGTTCACTTAAAACATTCATTTTTTAATAATGTTTAAATTTTATTGTTTAATACATATTTGGAATATCCTGAAACTGTCGAAGGTAAACAAATACACAAAACTTTGACACGTTTATGGATTTGTGGAATTTAAAGAAATATATCTTAATTTTACAAATTTTTCAAACCATTTATAATGCCATAAAAATATAATTATTGGAAAAATTGAACTCGTAATATCCCGTAACAATTGTTTTTGGTTCATTGCTCAAATAGGTAACTTATTTTCTTAAATGTCAGCCACCATCTGGTGAAGTTTGTCAGCGAGGTCGCAAATCGCCCTGTATAGTCATATGATCACTCTTTTATAGTCGATCGCGTTGTATTAGATAGGTTAATGCTTGGCAAGGTTATATAAAATCCGGCCTTGCTCGTAGCAACAAAGCAACAACCTATTATTTATTGGGACAAACTTCGAGTTAGTGGTCAAGAAAATCGAAACCGATTTGACATATTTTGCACCAAGTAGAAGACGAAGAATACATCGTAGACAACATGCTAAAAGCTTGTTTTTTTCAGCAACGTTGCATGATACAGACATATTTCACGATACCATCAGTGTATCAGCACGTGAAGTTTTTACTTTCTCTATCTATGCCAAGATTATAATATACACGTCTGTATAATCTTCACTACTTTACTCTGTGTCAGCCTCAGCATTATTGATAGCTATACATTGAGGTAAGTCCCCTACTTACTCATGAATTAACGACGCGTGCTGGTCAGATTTGGTATTACAGGACGCGATATGCAAAAAGTGAGATCTTATAGGAAATCGAAAAATAAAAAATTCATATCAAAAAATACTTTCGACTGCTTATTATTGAATGACATCTATTGTTGGATGATCGCTGATATGTTTTGATAAAGTAGGTAGATATAAGATTGACAATTAAGAATTATTATGATTTTGTAACATAACAAAATTTTTAATCGGTCATCACCGAGGTCATCACAGTACATTGAATCTTATGTCAAATATTTTCTGTTAGGGCATGGCATGATTTTCGAACATGGAAGAAGTTAATCAGGCGTTTTGTATTCGCAATGCCTAAATGAAAACTTAATATTCTGGGAGACTTTTTTTCATCATCCCAAGAAGAATGATATAAATTATTTTGGTTTTCTCTTGGCAAAAGTACATTAGGTATAAATAAACCTATATATAAAGTTCAATTTAGTATCAAAGGTTTGCAATGTACCTAAATTGTGTACCAAATTGGAACTTATAAGTACTTAAGTAGGTACCTACTTAAATTACTTAGATTCCAAAATGTGATTTTTTTTTTGAAATTATAGCGGTATAGGATCTCCTCAGGTCAAATATATACTTAGAAGCAGTTTAGGTTGCATCGTTATATTTTGACAAAATCTATATGCGTCCGTTGATTTCCACTTACACGAGACACCCTATAAGGTATACCTACAAATAATAATCGTAAAATCGTAGGTACGTGAGAAATTCATCAAAAGAGAACTTTATTTACAAACCTATACCTCTACTATTTTATAGTCACAATAATATTTCCATTTAAAAACGCTAAATGATTTAACATATTGTGTAGTCAAATAAGTAGGTACCTACCTATTCTTTCCCACATGTTAGGAATTGTCTTGGAGAAGAGAATTGCAAAATGTTTAATTACCGTTAGGTAAGTATACCTAGTAGATATACCTAAGTAAGTAGTATTGAAACAACGTCTTTATACTTTTTCATCAACATTTCCTACCTATAGGTACTTACTAAAAGTTACTTACCTATAGGTAGGTATGTCTATTTACTAACTATCATCGGTTAATTTAAGATGTCTGATTAATACCTACTACCTATAGGTATGCGAACACGAAAATAAAGGTATATACCAATAAAAAAATCAGATGAATTTTGTTAGGTTCGTCGCTTACCGGAGCATCGAAGTCTTTTAAAACACGAAAAGTATACCTAGGTATGGCGAAAAATAGAACAAACTCGAAATTTTTACAAAAAATAGTTTAAGTGGAAAAAAAACGTAGCCCAGCCGCTTGTTGACAAGACACCAAAAAACCCTAAACTTGGCTGGCATCAGGGTTAAAAAAAAAATTCCACAAAAAAACTGGAAAAAAAATGTTAACCCCTAAATTTGGCAAAAATGTCTGTCAGCCAAGGTTATAGAGTCTTATCAACGCATCTAAGCTGGTTGGACAGACATTTTTTTCTATTTTAACTATTTTTGTGAAAATTTTAAGTTTTGGTCCATTTTTTACCACTTTGATGGCAAATTGCACAAAAACCGCCCAATAGAAATGTCTGCCCCTACAGCACAGTAGGTACCTACCTACTGTATGAGTAAGTATAGGTACATACATCAAAACAAAACATTTTGCGCCAAATTTGGTTCGGTTAGTTCCCGGCGCGCGTCGACCGGAAGCTTCGTCTGCCAGCGTAATTGAGGTATGAGAAGTAGGTACATAGGTATATACCTATCTACTAAATGCGGAAAGATATCGGTAATCATTCGATTAAAAAAAATCTTATCCACCCGCACCATACCAAAAATTTCCAGAGAGAAAAAACTTTGGTATTTATAAATCCTACCTATAGTCTCTTCGATTTATATACCGGCCGTCAGACGGTAAACTTTCATCGTGTCGAATTTGTACGCCATTTCCCTATGGACTATGTGCCAATAAAATAAATCAGACGAATTTTGTTAGGTTCGTCGCTTACCGGAGCATCCGAAGTCTCTTCAAACAGATCAATAAAATCGAAAGTAAACTGTTAAGGCGTTAAACTTTCTAGTTAGACAGTCCTTTTTCTATAGTACCAAAATTACGTAATGAAACATGATGATATGCACTGAAAAAATTTCTAAGAAAAGTACCTACCTATTATTGTGGATATATTTTAAAAAGTAACCCAAGTACTTAATTTCGGAAATTTCTTAGTACCTAACAATCTAAATATTTTTTATGTCTGTAACAAAGACAACATTTTATATCTCATCCATTGCTTTCAATAAATATTTGAAAACCCGTTTCAATTTCCGTGGAGCATTACAGAGGTTTATATATTTTCTTATAAATAGACACTTAGGTACGAATTTTATCTGGATTTTGCTCAATTTACCTAACTAAAATTATTGTTTGTTGAAATTTTAAGAATTTCTAGGAAATTAAAATAGTTTTTCAAATATTGGTTGACAACAACGAAGACTTACAAAGTACCTAAGGTCCTTTGTATAGAAAATGTAAAATCTTTCTAAATAAGGAAATTGAGGACATTTTCAAAATCCAAATTTATTATTTTTTATAATATTTTTTAAAATACCTAATACCTAACAAACAGAGGAAGGAGCATGAGTGCATGGCTCTGGTTAATGGCTATCGCCAATGTCGGTGAGTGTGGATGTTTGTCTGCGTTTTTCCAATGTTTATAACCCTCTTCTGGACATCTTTGGCTTTGGAGGTTGTCTAATTTCTGTGGTGTTTATGTTTATTATACCTATTATAATAATAAATAAATAATAAATATACACCACATATAATTAGGTATACGACCCCCTTTATCAGAAGACTCTAGAAGAGCCTTATGCGGGAGGGGGCTACACATTTAAAGTCAAGAGACACACATCCAATATCCGTGTATAATGGAAAAATCCCTCTCACAGTATTTTTTCTGATTTATGTGAACGATTTGTATCAACACTTAAAAAATTCTATTGTTCATCTCTTTGCTGATGATACTCTGATCTCTGTTTCTGGATCCGATTTTAAACAAGTTGCCGCTCAAATGAATTCTGAACTAGTTGTTTTGTATAATTGGTTAGGTTTAAATAAATTGAAATTAAATTCGGGAAAAACGAAATATATGGTATTAGGAACAAAAAGTCGATGTTGCAAATTTGACGACGAGAATTTAAATATAACCATAAATAATGAATCAATAGAAAAAGTATATGAAATGAAATATTTAGGGGTAATAATAGATCCTCAGTTGTCATTCAATCTGTTTGCTAGTTATTTGTGCAAAAAAATTGGTAAAAAGGTTGGATATTTTTATAGAATATCAAGTAATGTGTCACAATGGGCAAAAAAAGTAATTTTTAATACAATTATATTACCACATTTTACATACTGTGCATCACTACTATTATCGGCAAATAAAACAGAGATCAGCAAATTACAAATATTACAGAATAAAGGTATGCGTATAATTCTAAATTGTGACAGAACAACCCATATAAAAGATATGTTACTACAGTTAAACTGGTTAACTGTTTGGCAAATAATTGAAAAAGCTAATTTAATACTTATTTTCAAAATAAAAATTGGTAAAGCTCCTCAATATTTTAATAATTTTCTAACAGCAAGGTCTGAACTAAATTCATATCCAATAAGATCAGGTGATAATTATCATATTGAAGTGCAAAATTCATCTAAATATTTATTTAATGAAGGTCTACGTCTTTTCAACGGTTTGCCACAAGAGTTAAAACAATGTGAAAATATTAATATTTTTTCTAAAAAACTGTTAAAACTATATCTTACAAAAAATTGTTAAAACCGAGATTAAAACTGTGCTTATCTATGTAGTTTTAATTTAGCTTATAGTGATTTATTGCAAATTGTAAAAAAAATTGTTATTTCTTTTACTAGCAATACTGCTAAATAAAAAGGTTTATTATTATTATTATTATTATTATTATTAATTGCCACGACCGGGAATCGAACCCGGGACTTTTGATGGGTGAGAGGCAGGTACGCTGCCATCTCGACCATCATATATAGGTACTATAATATACCTATAATAGTGGAATTGCTTTATTCACCGGCTGATCCATCAGATATGTTTGCATCTCGTTCTATCTCCGAGTTTAGAATAAAGATAAAACACACATCTGATGAATCAACCAAGCAACTCAAACTATATTTTGTAACCAACGAAAATTGGGCACTCCGTATATACAGGTTGATTCAGAACTATGGTGCGAATTATGATGCAAAGTATACCTACTTGATCGATTAAATTAAATTTGAGGCTATAGTCTCCTTTCTAATATTTTCCTGAATTCAACTTCGGACCTGCCGCAAAAGGGCACTGTACCTATATAGATGCACTATATCACGGTTTTTGTTGCTCTCTTATTTAATTTTGTTTTATATTTTTCTTTATTCGGCATAATTCATGTTTGCAAATATCTTCCCATCTATATTTCATAGACTCATTCTGAGAAAAAAAATGCCAAAAAAAACAAAATTGTGAAACTAAAAATTACCACACTTGTATTCATGGTTGATTTAAAAATGTTTTTAGATAGGTTATTTTCAACTTTTATTTTATGTGCTTAACATAACATCTTGAGAAAAATTATAAACATTTGAAAGCCGCACTTAAAAATCGAAATTTATCAAAACAAAAAACCATGTCTTTAGTTCAAGATGTCTAAGTACCTATATGTGATTACATTTTTGCACCATCTTTCTGAATTGCCCTGCAGACCTTAATTAGAGGTTCAAAAGGATGCATAAATCGACAATCGAAATTTGACAGTCCGTCGTATTAATTTTTGTACCTTTTGCCGGTCTTAAAGGTGTTTCAAAGTGGTATAATTATTTAACAAGTTTACATCAGTTAAATTTACAGGTATTTAATAGAATCCAATAACTTGGTATAGAAAAGGAAATTATCTTTAGCAGAAATGTTATCCCCCTGCTTGTCATTTAGTTTTTAAAATAATCAAGTGTTTCTATAGATAGTACAGTACTACAACTACATTAGATACTCCATTAACTATTTATAACTCGGTTAATAACTAATCTCAGAAATAGCTGATGCAATTTTTGACCACATATTATATTTTCCATGTTAAGGGGAATTCTTGTATGTAATAATTACGTTTAAATGGAATTAATATTTTATAAAAACTGTAAGTATCTATAGAAATGTAATAATTACGTTTAAGTGGAATTAATATTTTATAAAAACTGTATAGAAATGTAATAATTAGCTGAAGGCAAAAAGGCTTTTTATTTACATGTTCAAAGCATACTTATAAACATAAAAGATTAAACTGAATAATAATTAGTAAAAAAGTAAGTTTCATATTTCTCCCCCATACGCTTAAGTTATTTAATACATATTGCGTAAAACGTAAATAGCGATTTATTTTTTCTATTTAATTGTAAAATGGGTGCTATAAAAACGAATGATTTAATTTCACTCGATTGGTATTCATCAGTTTGTATATAATATTGATATTTATATATTCTTTAAATATAACTAAGGTATACCTCTACAATACATAGTAATATATCTTGTAGGTATATCTACTGCTGGACTATTGAAAAACATATACCTATTACTGCATTTCGTGCTGTGTGATTTCTTAATCATAATATAAAATACATATGAATATAATATATTAAACATAGATATTGTGGGTAAATAAAAAATGTGAAATAAATAAATAAATCAATAAAATTCCAAAAGAATTCTTACCTTCATGATAATTATGTCTAAGAAATATCCAAAACGAAACACTTTATAAAACGAATATATCACAGGTAACACGATAAAGATAACCTAAAATAATCAGACTCTGTAAACTATGACTTCACCTGTTCATTCTTAAACCCACTTCTTTTACAAATAAACCAGCAGATATCTGGCGTTACGGAATTGCACTTATACGAATATTACTAATTGAATTTTGAAAAACACATTGTGTTTGAGCCCTTTTCGTTCGTACGCACCCGGATCTATTATCTAACTCGCGAATAAGCGAGACGACCGCTGCACCGCTGTCTTAACTTGATATTCGACTATTTTCGAAATTCACCTTTGCAGGCACCGCGAACTGCGATAGAAAGGAAAAGCTACTTGATCAGGTGGGCGATCACATCCTAACTGAACTTAGTCGGGCATTGTCGGCAATAATCGGCAACAAGGTGTTAACTGTGTAAGTTATCGGTAGATACAGGGTGATGCATATTTGGTATAAAAAAAAAATATTTTTAAACCGAAGGAATCCAAGAAAAATATATTCTCGACTTCCTTTTCAAGTTCAAACAAGTGGAGTAGGTAAATATTATATTAATGGCAAATCTGAATCTGATGATATTTTATATTATGCACTATATGCAGGAATTGCAGGATGATTAGTTTACACCATGGAAACTCATATCAAAATACCTATAAAAGTAAAGGTCGATACCCCCGGTATACACTAAAAAAATGGTACCTATATACCTATATTTTACAATGTGCTCCATAAATTTATTTGCATCTTACATAGGTATCTACTTAGTGCAATATCTATACCTAATCCAGATAAAAGATTTCTTAATAATTGTCCTGTAAGTAGGTATATAAATAAGTCACTTTACATCTCATTTGATAAATACTTACCTACCTACATTAATTGTAGTCCAATATTTTAAAGCTTCTCTTTCTGGGAGATTTTGATGATAAATTAGACGACGAACCTCAAAAATATGTCTCATAGCATAGATAAATTTAGTTATAAAGTCTTTGCTCATAGTAAATTTCTTCACTAGTGTAAGATTTTTTTATTATTGAACATGGAGAAGTTGTAAGTGTAAGAAGATTGAAGATTCCTATTTACTTTCATTCGAATTAAAGTAAGCGCAAGTTTGCTATATTACAATCATTAATACTTACTGTGGAAGATTCAATTGTTTAAGTTTAATTAAATTTGTTGACAGAAAAATTGGAAGTATTTAGGTATTTTTACTGTACTTATATATTTTTTTACTAGTTATTGAAATCTCCACATATAAAAACGTATTTTTTGTTTTCTTATCAAACTACCAAAATATCTTCCATTATTTCGAAAAATAATTCAATGTTACCTGATGGCGACCTACACATTCTGAGAACAATCATGTTAAACTAAACTCACTAACTATAAGACCGCTACATATTCACAGTCCCCGACTTTTTTGTATTACATGTTTAATAACTGCTCAATTGTGTAGTGTTTTTCTACAAATGCATGATCCTCAATGCTATGGAATTGATCCTGAAAAACAAGCTGCATTTTTATATCCCTAGATATGAATTGATTGAAACTCCTATTGATTTAGCCAGTGTTCTGTGAAAGTGAGAGCGTGAGCGTTTTTTATAATTTTATAGAACCCAATCCGCAATTTTTCTTAAAAGGGATTATTTTTTCAAAATATTGGAGTTAAGCTTCAGAACGAGAAAACTACTTACCTACTTATGTGGTATTTACACAAATTTTAAAATCAACCACATTGGTAAAAAACCTGCAAGCTTAGGATGATTTCTAAAGGGCTGTTGAAAAAAGGAAGGTTCAAATGAATTAATGACACGTCAATTATGTAGTATTTTTATAAATTTTTAAAGCAATCTCGTTAACGGTTGCTAACTTTTAAATATATCCAAATTAAACCTAGCGCATTCACCAAATAATAAATTTAAATAAAAATACACGTATTTTACGTATAAATACATTTATTTAAAAAAAAAAAACTAAAACATGAAATAACAAAATCAAAAAACAAAAAAAATACTGCGGTATTTCTTAGAAACTCTGTTGAACTGGTTTATAATAATATAGGTATCTGTACATTGACCTATATATATACAAAAATAACTTACAAAATTACTCTTATCACGATTTTTTTTATTTATATTTTCCATGTTTTTTGACATTACGGAGTAAAACTGAATTGCTTTTAACTACATCAAAAAAGTTACAACAATTAACACTTAAATAAACAAATACACACAGATAAGTCCAGGATGCTTCGAACACGACAGGGATTGGGACGAATATACGAGTGATCGACCACTCGCTTCAGTTCGAAATTTGTACATTAGGAGAAGGGCGGCTGTGGCCACTGGCCACTCACTGCTCAGCAGAGTGATAATAGGATATTAGTGCTGATTCGATTTAAAATTAAAAAATTAAAACTGTTCAAATTGCTCCTTGTTTTTCGGATATCATTATTTGTTAATTCTATTCCATATGTTTTATTTCTTATTTCTTATCTCTTATTTTTTCATTGTGTTTAGGCCTTAATAAAAATTATTATAAAAGAATCCAAACAAGGAACAGTAGACGCGAGAGCCATCGGCTACAGCGCGGAGATCCACGATTCCCACCATTGTGTCCGCTTGCCTACAACGGGCACAAGTAAATCGCGCAACCTAATAAGTACCCATGTTCGAACCTCCTCGGTCTTTACTGTATAGTAATTAATTTTTTATTAGATCAATACCACATCTATTCCGCTCTTCACTCTATTTTAAATTTATCCCATTGAAATTTCCTTCAGGAAATGCTGATGAAATTATTTTAAACAAATTATTCAAATCAGAGTCAAGTTTTTTTAAATTAAGTAAAATGCCATTTATCACTTGAAAAATATTTATAATAATAATAGTAATAATAAATATTATTATTTAAAGAAACTATTTCCTCAAGCAGTAAGTCCATATTTATTTTTAGTTTTTCTTGCAAATTGATTCTTTCAATTATTTGAATCAAATTATTAAAGTTTAGACATTTATTTTCTTCTAATGATAAATGGAGATATAAGAAAATATCAATTATTATCTTTATCGAATTGAAATTATTTATTTAAGTATCTAATCTAATCTACAACGACATATATATCGCTGCTATTGACGTAACTAAGAAACCTATAAAGTCATTTTTTAAATTTTCTCTTTCGGTTAAATTTTGAATTTTTAGGTTCATAACCAAAAAATAACTGCTCCTTTCTCTGAATTAACTTATTTTTAAAATCTGTCATAATGTTGCAGTTGCTTTGTTATTTTCGTTTTTTATAATTGTTTTTTCAAAAAGATGTTTACATAAATAATAAGGGCCGGTATTTTCAGTCTGATTTAACCCTGATTAACTTTAATCATTGATTAATTACCATGGAAACAATTGTCTCGACAATTATTTCCAAGGTTATTGATCAATGGTTAAACCTAATCAGGGTTAAATCAGACTGAAAATACCGGCCCTAAATAAATTAAAATTTTTACGGTAACTTCAGTAGGTATATTCATTGAAAATCATCTAGTAACTACACGTCTATATAATGATGTACTTAATTCTTTATAATATGTACTTTCAACAAATTTGCAGAATTGTTATAGTTTTTTCTCGCCGTTTTTCGGAAGTAAAGAAATGAACGTATATTTTTAAAGCACCTGATTTTTAATGTCTATAGCCAAAGAATGTTCAAAGTAATTATGAAAAATGTTTGCATGATATAACCTTTGGATTGGTGAATAAGGAATATGATTATTGCCGATATTTGCGATTGTATTAGTAGCGTTTAATGAATGAAGAAGTGGTTGAGAACGGCAAACCTAAATTCAATAGTGATGTTTTAACTGCTTCAAATATTCCATTGGCAATTTCATCTGGATTTTCATTAAAATCAATTATCAATTATCTATAGGACAGACTTTATTGTCTTTTTTGGTAGATGTCCGTTAATCTTCATCTTGCGATGTATTTTCTAACTTTGTTTTATCAGAAAGATCCATATATAACTGTAAAAATACATAAAAATAAATAAATATAAAAAATGGATACTTATAAGCAGAAAATACAATTTGCAAAACTTACTATTTAACCAGAATGTAACCAATAATTGTGTCTTAGATTGTGATCATCGTGGTAGGAAATTATTGTCCTCAGACAATTTCCTACCACGGTTACCATTTAACTTACAATAACGTAACACACAAATGAGAAAGAAATCTCTTTTGGTATAATAGCGCGTAAAACACACACACGCATAGCACATCTCAGACTGTGAAGCTTACAAATACCACTGAAACCACAGAACATAAAGGTAGACTGAAACTCTACACGTTACGTTCATTTATATAAAGATAAGAGGATTTAACGGAAATCGGGGATTCACCGGTAGATTTTAACCATTGCCACTAGTTTGGAAATAAAAAATTAAATTCGGTTTAGACGTGCTAATGCGGGATATTTTTTATTTTATTTTATTTCAAAATTAAGTTTTTTACAGGTAGGTATATTGACACATTATTGTGTTTTAAAGGACAATTACCCGTCTTTCCTGTCAAAGGACAATACCCTAAAATAAAGGATTGTAGTTCGAAACAAAGGACGGTTGTCTCTATAACCGAGTTGGTAGATTGACCTTATACCTGCAAGCAATTTAATAAAAACTACATTAAAATTTAAAATATTCTGCCACTAAGAAACTGCTCCAGATCAATATTAATTATTCACTACGTCAGATTAAAAGGAAATTGTCATAAATAAATTCATCCACAAAATAATAATTTTTTCTGAAATCGCTCAAGAATGTCTACTTTCTCGGCACAATTTCAAACCCCACAGCCTTTTCTAGTATTTAAGTCCGTTGCTAAGCAACATGTTCTCTGCTAAGCAACCATAAGGGAATCGTCCGGCGCCGGCGGTAAAGTTACTTTCCCGTACGGTTTTTTATCTAAATTAATTAATTTATAATAATATTGTTTGCGATTTCAGAAAAAAATAGTATGTGTGTACCTCGAAGGAAAAGTGGAAAAGCACATTCCTGGATTCTGTGTTTCTTATTTTGTCTCGGCTTGCGCAATCTTCACGGTCATCCGGAAATGTTAGGCTTTTCCTACTATAAATGTACTATTTTTACAGCTTTTTATTAAATAGATTAGGTTTAGTAATTTCATATCAATAGGCAACACATTATACAGATTTAAATTTAAACAGTTCGTTTGAGATTTTTTAAGTCTGAAACAGGGTGTCCTTATAATAAATTAGCAGATCTTTTATTATAATTATGAAGGTCAGATTGCGTGTTGAAATTTGAGATATTTTTGTGTATTTCAATCAGAGAACAATGAAAATATAGAGTATAAAGTAATGAATTCCAAACTGTATAACATTGGTTACAGTGTTCTTCTTTTATCAAAAATTCCAGCAAGAACTCCGTCAGCCCTCTTTTGAAGCCGAAAAATGTTTTGAACGCGAAAGTAATTTCGCCATATAATCACTGCGTAAGATACCTATATGATACTCATCAGCGTACTGTGCTGAGAAGTGTGGATATAGGCAGGAAGTAAATTTTGACAACATTCTTATTGGAATATTGGTGCAATTTCAATGCCAAAACTAAAATTAATTAATTAAAATATATAAAAATTAATTTTTTTGTCTAGCATGGTCACGTACCCTTGTGCCTTTTAGAACCAGACGCCACTGCTTGATTGTTGTGCGCCGTATTTTATGATGCCTTAAGTTCCTAGCTAATATGCAACTATCATAACACTGCACCGTTATGTTGGTTGCATATCACATATATAAAAAATTTAAACTACATATTTGTAACATTATTTTATTGTAATGAATACTGCTAAATAAATTAATTAATTAATTAATAGGTATGTACATAAATCCATATTACATCAAATAAACAAAAAAACAATGAAAAATCAAAATAAAACTAATTAGGTATTATAGGTATACCTTAATTTTAAAACATACTATAATAGGTGGGTATGTATATTAGATAATCTTCTAAGTCATTAACGAAATACAAAATTTGCAATTTTGATGATATATTAATTTAATATCACTGTTAATTATATATATCACCATTCATTTTTCTGTAGCTATTATATTTTATTAACTCTTGGAAGTCTCTATTTGTTTCACCTTAGTTGCCTCCTCCATCAATTCGTACAGCTGAACTACCTGTTCATCTCGTAACTTCTCGATGTCATCCTGCGCCAAAGAAGCTCCCAGCTGCTTCGTACCAGTGTGTGGTCCTCTTAATCCTAATTGTTGTGCTAAGGAAACTGCATAATTCTAAAAATAATAGAGTTAAGAAATGAGATAATAAGAATGGTAATTACCAAAACATTTTGTAGGTACCGTCCATTCATTTATAAAGATATTGGCTTCTGTAGGGTTACAGGTCTTATGTCTTTGAAATTCATCTCTCGCATAATTGGTTCCCAAAATTTGGAGCTCTTCTGGAAGACCTCTGTGCAATTTTAAAATTGTTTTATATAAAACCCTTACTTGCTGAACATGTGTGTAGCTCATATTCAAAGCTTTATTAGAATGTTTCAACCTATTCTATTAGTTATTTTCTTCCGTTCTAAAAACGGACAAAAACAGAAGTTAAATAATTTTTTTACCATAAAAATCGGAAAATATATGTTTTGACTTTTGACTTTGACACTTTTGACAGTGACAGAGAAATTCAAGAAAGTAAGGTTGTGTTAAGTTTTGTCTCTTGTCAGTGAAAAGTAAAAATAAGTAAACAAAGATAAAAATTCCAGTTTAATTAATTACTTGAAATTATTTGACGATTTTATACTTTAATGAAAAATTACTAGAAACTTTATTAAACAGTCTTTCCCTGGGGCATATGACAAAAAACGAAAAAACCTTGAGCCAGAAGGAGCGGTCGATTATTCAAAAGACGTTATGATAATTTATTTTTCGTTTAGCCATGAACGAAACTCAAAAACCATTTGCGTGTGCTGAAAAAGGTTGTGAAATGACATTTACAAACGAGGACCATTTAAATTGGCATCAGAAAAAGCATGACATGATGTTAAATTTGGGATTGTCCAAAAATAATGATGTTGGTGAGACAAGTTTTATATAAACATATTCTTATTTGTTAAACAGTTTATGATTTTTTTCAGCTGATCAAACTCCCACCCCCACAAGATTTATAAGGAATTGTGAAGAGGTTGGTCTATTTCAAGATTTACAAAACGTGAACCCATTTGACGAATTTTTTAAAAAAGCTGTTGATTTAGCCAAAAATGGAGGTACTTTAGACGTACCTGAAACAAACTCGGATGATACATTACACACTCCGCACATATTACCTCATATTGAAGAAAATCAGAAAAAAATAAACAATGCAAATAATCGAGATGATAATAATTCTCAATCTAATGACTTTTCACTTAATAATGTAATTCCAATTACTACACCTACAGACAATGTATGTGAAAATGGCGAGGAAAATGACAATATAACAGAATGTACTACGCCCGTTATTATTATAGATGACGAGAGCAATGAGGAGAAAGATATAAAAAAGAAAATTAAAGAAGCTCTACAGAATAAAGAGAAACAAAAAATTGAAAAAGAAAATCTAGCTAACGCAGTTAGTACAAGCATTATAACTGTAGTACCATTTCAAAATCTAGCTATAGCAAATAGAAAAATAAGCAATAGAATAGAAAAGAAAAGGAGCAGCAATATTAACTTTGAAACTAACTTGAATCCTGTTGATGAAACTAGAGAAAAAATAAGAGAAATGAATAGAGCGGCTCAAATTAGATGTCGAAAACGAAAACAGATGCGCTGGAAAGAAATGGAGGAGGAATTAACTTTATTAAAAGAAGAAAATAAAAAATTAAAATTGGAGAATTACAATTTACAATTTCAACTTATGCAAATTAAAGAGAAGTCATTAAATGCCAATAAAGGTGAGTACCATGAGCACTGTATATTTTTTTGAAAAATTGTATAGGTCAGAGGACCATGTACGTCGTAAAATAAACTTGCAAGTTTTATTTTAAATTATGTAAATATTGTCTAAAAGGGGATATTATTATTTTTTTCTTACTTGCAGATCCAGTCCAAGGTACTATTATTGGGACACTTATACCAGTTGAAAATCAAAAAGCGTCAGAAAAAGGTAATTCCATGGATCATTACATCCTCAGCTTATAATATTTAAAGAATTATTTATTATAAAAGCAATTATAATAATCCTTTAAATTGTTATTTTTTTTACAAATATCAAACTAAATCTAACATTTTGATATTTTGGAAAATACTGCAGTTAAGGTGTCACTTCTGAAAAAACCAGAACTGGCATTGGCTTGCCGTATGACTCAAAATGTGCCAAATAAAATTGAAAATCGACGTGTCCGAGTATTTTTGGCAAAACCACATTGTTCAGATTATATTGAATTTATTCCTTTCATTGTGAACGTACTGCATAATACAAGATCTTATTTATACAATTTAAGGATAAAACTCTGTACTACAAATTTCGTTGACTAATGTATAATAAATAGTTGATTAAGTTGTGTTTCAGTATTTCACTCTGATTCTGTTGTAATTGTGAAATTATGTATTTTCAGGTCCACCTCTTTCATCTCCAAATGTCGGAAACTCCTCATTATTATCACAAATTCAGCAACAAAATAAGAGTCCTACTACACCAAATCCTATTGTTATCCAAATATTACCAAGCACATCTAATACAGATGTCTTAGTTTCACAAAATCGAGCTAATAATACCAGAATCGAAACTATTCACAATTTGTCTAATCTAACGACAAATTTCAGCGACGGGTCTGACCAGAAAAAAATTAAGAAAAAAAATTTACGCAAAATCATTCCCAAAATAATTATAGAAAACTGATAAAATAATAACTGATCATTACCTTTAACATCACAAAGTTTTTCATATTTATTTGTTACTATTTTTTATTAACTTTTATAGTAATTTGTTGTTTTTTATCCATTTTTGTGTTTATTATTAAGTAATTATTTTCATGTTTTTGCTGTGATTTATGTTTTAAGCAGATATATATATATAGGTATTTTGTTTTTATTATATAATGTAGTATACTTTTATATTATTAATATTGATTTTTTAAAATATATACTTTTCCAATACTTTTATTGTGTATTATATATATGTCCGATTCATTACCGTTATTGAGATAAATGATTTTAAAGATTTTTTTAATTGTTACTTCGATCTTATAAATCAAATACATCCATTATTTACATAATTTTATAAAGTTATACATAAAATTTTGCATTGAATAGAATAATAAAATATTGCTGGAGATGAAATCGGCACACTGACTCCAGAAGAAATACAATATCCGTATTTAACTTCACCATGTGTCAAACTTAGTTCATATTTTTTGAAATTGAAGTTGCTTTTTCCAATACGAATATTTTGTTGTGAAACTGAAGATAAAAAGTTGTTAAGAATAAGCTGATACTTTAACTCTTCAAAATTATTTTGACGATATTGAGATTGGTAAACCTATTTAAATGGAACGATCTGTATAACAAATAAAAAGTTACTTTCTAAGATGCCCAAGTTTTAACTTAATGGCAGTACAGTGCCTGAATTTCCTAATAGATGACAATAACTACATCACCATAATTGTAGCTATCGTCGTAAATTGTCATTGGCTAAATAAACTTCAACTGGTTCAAGAAAGTTTATTTTTTTATTTTATTTTTTTTTTATTAAAATTCAATAACTGATATATTATATTTCTTTATTTACATAATACTTGATCTGTGTAGAAATAAATGTATATTACATTTATTGTATAAAAAATAAAATACAAGCTCTCTAACAAGTCGGTACAACAATCATCACAAATTTCTCTTGGTACGTTATATTTAAAGACTTAAATAAAATAATAAATATTATAAAATAATCATTTACAAAAGGAACATAGTATAACAATTGATATGTCAATATTCTTTGTTTTATTTACAAAATAATAGAATCTATATTGTATATTATTATATTTGTGTATAAAGTGTATATTAAATCTGCCATATAAAAAATAAAATACATATTTCGTTACCTGTGCATATATAATCTGATTAAATCTATTTAGCTTTTAACAATATAGGTACTTAAAACAAACGCTAACAAAATAAACAATATATTATCGGTCGACTATCCATACCTTAATTACTTTTATGAAATCGAGTTATTACACCATTGGCTTTTTAGACTGTAATACATGGTAAAACACCAATATGAAATTCAAATCGTCTTAATTGATAATTCATATAGAATTCTAATATAAAAGAGAGCATGTACAGATTAATCGCAATAATACATACATATTCTATGAGCTCTCATTAACCATTTATGAGAAAAAAAAATTCCTAATAAAAGTTGCACCAAGAAAATTTTACAAGGGCTTATGAAGAAGTGCAAAATTATGAATTTGGTTTAGAAATAAAGTATTGTATTTTTGAAAATATTTAAGAATGTTACTTGGGAAGTTGGTTTTAGTGCATTTTTAGTTTTAAGAGAATCACAAACTTCTAATAAGAATACATTTTTCTGAGTAGATAATAGAAGTTTCCCATATGATTGCGGACTATTGAAATTATACTCTATAAAAAATATTTCATACGTAAAATATTTTAAATGAACTGATTACTAAGATCAAATAGGTCTGGACGGTAACTGCTGGCCACTCTACCATTTCAAAATTATTTAAAGAGTATAAAACAAAAATAAAACTATTTTTATTGATATTAAACAGGGAAGAAGTAACATTTTCACAGGTGCCCCACTAATTTTTCTACAACTGAAATTGTTCATCATTTTACCCATATAAGTTTGGTAACAGCCTTTCTTTATCGTTGTAATTTATATTTAAATTTCTTTTTCTCGCATTATGCAGTTTTGTAATGGTGATGTGGCCACCTCAACATGTGATGATATGAGATCGAAAAAATGTATTTAATACCATCAACTCAGTTATAACGAATGTCAATCATCTGGCACTTTTGTTAACTATAACCAAGACCGAATTTCTTAATTAATGTACAGGGTGTCCCAAATTGCTTGATTTTGGCTGGTTTCCTATTTCCAGACCAGGTAGAGAAAAACTGATATATGAGTCTAGAGCTCGATTTTTGTGAAACGCCGATTGGTGAAAACCACATTTCGATATCTTTAACCGTTTCCAAGATATCGGCAAAAATTGACATTTTACAGATTCCAAAAAACTGTCAACTTTTTTATTTTTGGATATTTTTTCAAACGGTAAAAACTTTCTACATGCACTTTTTGACGTACAATAAGATGCATTTGTCAAAAAAAATATATCGCTTTTCGATTGTTTGATATCAAAGCTAACTTTGTTATTTCAAATGGAAACCATAGTTGGCTTTGACTTTAGAAAATAGGAAAAAAAAATAAGCTTTCCAAAAATATATATGCCAAGATATGTCTAGTCATCCTTGCTGCCAATATAACACATTTCTCTTTAAAAATGACATTTTTTAACATTAAAAAAAGTTTTTCGGAATCTGTAAAATGTCAATTTTTGCCGATATCTCGGAAACGGTTAGAGATATCGAAATGTGGTTTTCACCAATCGGCATTTCACAAAGATCGAGCTCTAGACTCATATGTCAGTTTTTCTCTACCTGGTCTGGAAATAGGGAAACCAGCCAAAATCAAGCAATTTGGGACACCCTGTACACTAAATTTTTAAATATTCTTAATAAAATAGGTGTCAATTTGCTTTTTCTATTCAAATATCAACTTTTTATAAAATGATCTTTTGTTTTACTGGTATGAATAGCCGGCCGACAAATAACAAAAAAATAATAAATAAAATTTACCTGTTTCACTAACACTACTTGTCGGAGGACCTGGTTTTCAGACACTACTACATTTCTGTTGCATATAAAATAGCTTCTAATGAATTTATTTCAATTGTTACATCTATTTTTCAAAAACGCAATTTAGAATTTAATCTGATTTAATTGAAAAAGTATCTCTTTCTTTTGTTGTCTAATATTTCTTCTATTTTATCTTTTGATAAATAATATATTGTTCTGTTGCGGGGAATGTTTTTATATTATTGGTATCATTTTCACAGACCACATTTATAAAATTAAATTAAGTCGTATAAGTACAAAATACCCCTTAAGAAATTATGTCCCTGATTTAATAACTTCTCAGCTAGTCTGGTTATTGTTAATATATTAAAGCTATAGTATTGATACCTAATACTGATATGCCTAGGTTTCAATTAGTATCTTGCCTAATCAAGCGTTGGCTACAAATTGTTTGTTGATAGTGGCAATGTACAAATCGTAAACGGCTCAAATGAATCTTGGTTGTAATTATGTATTAGAGACTTTGGAAAGTACTTTTTGATGTGTTGCCACTTTTTATTTTGAATTTTTTATATAAGATTAGTCAGTATTTATGTTGGTAATATATAACAAATGTTTTGATTTTAGTAAAAAAATTAAGTTTTCTAATAATGAATACTTGGCATGTTATAAGCGTAAAGGTTAATTTGTTTTTTCAGTTTAAGCATTAGAGCAAACTATTAAAACAGCCAGTCGAAGGACCAAAAAATAATTTGCATTTTGTAGTTTACGTCAAAATTAAAAAAATGTGTCTTAAGAAACATTTACCCAGAGTATTTTTAAATGTTATATTATGCTGAAGGTAAGAGTGTCATCGAATTAACTACAGTCCCTCACCACACCTGGTAGAGTTAGCAGCTGTAGATTCCAAAGTTATATATATATAAATTGCAAACAATTAAGTAAAAAACAGGGTCGCAAAGTTGACAATGGAACCCTGAGACGAATATCTTTTGCATTCGATCACCCACTTGGCTTTAACCAAGCATTTTTCATTGGAGCTCATACAACAGATTTCAATGTTTGTTCCATTTCTGCTTCTTCTTCAAGATTTTGTTTGTCACAAAAAAACTCAGCTGAGCTTAGACAGTAGGGCAGAGTTACATTGTTGTATCGATATATTACCTGAGTAGATTTTCCTCTTCAGCACCATTTTTAAATCCGTTATAATTTTACTTTGATAAACGTCGTCTATGTGTACCAAGTTAAAAAATACTAATATTGTATACCATGCAGGGTTAGCTTTTGTTAGACATTCATATCTATAGCAATTCCTGCTGTAAACGCATTTTCTATTCCTTTGGATTCACTACTATTATACGTTAATTATAAAAAAGTGAATTTAATACAGAATAAATGTAAATGTTAAAATAATATAAAGCCATAAAGCTTTATACTCTGTTGATATATATATTTAATTTGCCCTCTAGTTTACCTAAATGAAATTATAAAAAGTAATTTCAAAATGAGATATACATCATATACTGTGACAGCGACTATATTATGAACTGGCCACATGCCTTTTGAAGTAGTAACCACCACATTCACTGCAAGAAACTTTTTCGGTTGTTAAAGTCACAGAATGGTCTCTTCTCTTCTCATATTTATTAATCTTTTGATAGAAATCATATATCTGTTTTGCAAGCCAATTGTAAAAGTAATTCAACAATTCTGTCTTTGTTTCTTCGATAAGTTGTGTTTCTACAAAGCATGCGTTTACTGTTTCTTCAAAAAACTTTGTAGCACTTTTTCCATCATCATTCTCTATACGCTCAAATAAAGGATCATAGTATTTTTCATCCTCTGTGTTCTTCCACATAATATAATGCTCTTCCAAATGCTCTGCTTTTTTGCCGAAAAAACATACTATCATGTCTATTAGATGAAAATATTTAGACTGATTGGGAAAGATTTCGTCTAATGTTTGCTTTACTGGGCCTGTAAGTTCCGTTAGAAATGCAGCTAGGACACTGATAATTTTTGATTTTAAATCACAGTTAAAACAACTTA
Organism: Rhagium mordax; assembly: GCA_963680705.1. Classification (NCBI taxonomy): domain Eukaryota; kingdom Metazoa; phylum Arthropoda; class Insecta; order Coleoptera; family Cerambycidae; genus Rhagium; species Rhagium mordax. The sequence goes on along the minus strand of OY796657.1, from coordinate 22,644,148 downwards.
ATAAGTTTATTACATAATCTGTGAAAGTTTCAATATCAGGCAAATAAAATAAATTTAATGTTTTACAAATAATTCTACATATAGACTCAGTTTCAAGTGATGTTGGTTCTGTGCTTGAAAATTTTAACAAAAATGCAGTCGCATCTTTTTTTATTACATTCGCAATTTCGTTTATATCAGTCTTTGTTTCGTTCAACCTAATATCACTACCATCTATTGTAAATTTAACTCCTTTTAATTTAGAATTGTCATTTAGCTCTATTAGCGAGTCGAACATTTCATCTTTAGTTGGAATCTTTCGAATAGGCGATACTACTTCTATTCTTCCATAATTTTGTTTAAGTTTATTACGTTGATGTGTTTCTTTCAGCAGCTTCACAAAAGGTTTCCTGAAATAAATCATCAAAGGGATGTTAATTATTTACATATTCATACAGTTAAATTATTATAATTTAATTACCTATATCTATTATTTCTTAATGATTCTTGAATATCTTGCATAGTTCTAGCATGGACTTCATCTACTATAGTTGAAGCTATATCAGAATTGTTGTAAACCATATTTCCAAAGAAGAGAATAGACGATCCCAATTGGACAATGGTCAGTAATGACGGAGTCCTATTTTCATTGTACCAGTGATCAATCACATCATATCCTGTATTTAATATATTTACACCACTTGCACCCATATTTACGAGGCCAATCGTATTGATCACCGTACCTGCACCCTGCAATATTTATCATTTTAATATTTTTAATTACTAGAGAAATAGACAATAAAATTGAAATAATTTTGGCATTAGACTTTGATATATATTATTGATTTAGGCTAGCCTATCTTCGTATTGGAGCATGGGACCTAAGCCATAATTTAAAAGGCACAACTACTAAATGAAAAGTTCTCTATTTGGAAACTATTTTTCTTTTTAAATCAGGTAGGCATAGGCACTAAATATAAATGTACATGAATAATCAACATTTGCATTTAAGTAATTTTTATACAAATAATTTTCCTAGCCTTTCTGAAGAGAGCTAAAGAGAAAAAACTTTTTTTGGAGCATTGAATGTAAAAACGAAAAGGTGTATTAGTATAGTATATTAAAGTATAAGTGGATATTAAGGTCTTTAAAACACGTGCGATTTTTCTAGCACGACGGCACAGCCGGAGTGCTCGAAATAGAGCAAGTGTTTTAAAGACCAGTTATCCACGAATACTTTACGCTTTTTTTTTTATTGGTACACTTTGAAATCATAAATACTTACTTCAAAAAATGGAAATAAGAACTAATAATGTAAAATACCTTTAGTTGTCAATGTTGTCATCGAAATGAGAAAAACAAAAATTAATTTGCAATCTCTGTCATATAAGATTAATTGTCATCACAGTTAAAGCTTTTGAAACATTTGTCAGTAATATTTTATTTGACGTTACAAGGTACTTCTGTCAGATCAATAATTAAAAAGTTGACATTTACACTTCACGTTTCTCGGGTTATTGGTGTTGCCATGGTAACTTTCAAAAACCCGCGTTTTTGAAAATTGGATTTGAACACGCTGAGGCGTACTTTAAACAAGCAAAATAGGGTATCAATAAAAAAAAATTAGTTTTACTTTTTTTTTGAAAATACACCTGATGAGGTGAATATTTTACATTCATTTTAATTTTTATTTAGGCTACTAAGAATTCAATCTCACAGTTCAATAAATCACAGTTTTAACAGTCAATCAGTAGGTAGTTGCTCGAGTGATTTCTCCTTAATAAATTTATTCATGAAATTAACGAATTTATTGAAAATATTTTAAGTGCATCTCTCTAATTTTCTATTGTGGCTATTCAGTGGGACCAACCCAAAATATTGATTTTTGTTTGGTACCAATTTTTAGTGACTTTTTTGGCAACTTTGGGTTATGTTAATATTATTATATCTGTTTTGTGTAGTGTGGTTAATTTTGAAAGTAAATAATAAGTAAACATGCACAAAAACACGTCTGCCTCTATATCTGCTTTGTTTTAAAAAAAGTACTAACTCGTGAACCGAAATGTAACAGGTCATAAAAAAATTAAATAATTACAACCAGTGCTATTGCTGCAATTTCTTCATGAATTTATTATCGTCGCTTTATTCATAGGACAATTTTGTATATTACAGACAAGGAGAAAAAAAATTTCCAATTTCTAAGACTCGACTGTAAAATGGTTATTACTTTACCTGACCAATATTGACACCTGTTGCAGCTAGTTGTGATACAGCCACAGTTGCCCCAACTCCCACAAATCCCAAAGAGCTTGCAACAATATTTAAGTATGCCCCTCTAGCCTCAGAATTGCTAAAATTTAATGTCTACAAGCGAAAAAGAATATATTAAATAAGTTCAAATGATTCCTTATCTTAAAATACAAACTTCTTTATGCCTTTTCCTGTCATATAAAGTATAAGCGCTACGACCCAAGGAATAAATTCCAACACCAATTCCAATAACACCGCCAGCAATGAGAGCTGCCGGTGCAACTGCTATAGTGGGTATGGCAGCTGCTAAAAATATTCCACCTGATACTAAACCTCCTGCAGTATTAAGATAATCTGCTCCATGCAACAGTTTTGAATCAATACCACATTGGGGAGACAAATGTTTTTCTAGAAGTACTTCTCCATTTTTATCTACTTCATACCTGCACAAATTTTACGTGAACAGTGCAAAAATAATTTATTATTAATTAATAATATTAAGATGTAAGTTGAAGTATTATTCGCATAAGAGATTGTCTAATTGGTACGTTAGGTAGTACATTTATTTTTACAGCGACTTCTGAAATAATTTTTTGGAAGCCTGCAAGTGCAGCTTTCTAAAAACTGTACAGTGTGTCCTAAATGATGATGAAGATATATTAATTTTGAATCTTCAAATCTGGATATAGTGTGATTTTGCATAATGTATGAGCATTATATGCAGAATTTTAACTTGAATTTTTAATCTTTATTTAAATCGTTAATTTCTGCTACTTTTATTTTTGATTGTGCCCATTGTAAACACATGGAGGTGTTGAAATCAACCTTTTCATTTTTACCCCTTTTTTTATGTAATAAATAAATTACATTTTTCCCAATGTTCGCATTTACAGCACACTTGTTACAGTACTTCAAAATATTTGATGTATAGTCAAATTCTAAATATACATCATAATGAATCTTTACCAGAACCTGTCATTTGGCGTGTTCTCAGTTTAGAGGGTGGGTCATTTGTGGTAAATTCAAAATTAAAAGTTTAGGAAATTAATACAAATTTCTTCAATTACATCTCACCCTTAAAAAAAATCAACACATTTTTCCCCCATTTTTTTTCCATTCTTCTAAAAAATTTTTTTTTATGTCTCTTCATCTGTAGAAAATTTCTCACGTTTCCTATTAATGTTAATAAAATATAAATAGGTATATGTACCTTCCATTAACAGGCAGAACCATTTCGCACTGATGAAGCTTATTCCTGCTTATATATTCGTGCCATGTTCTGTAACTTCGACCCACATTATCTATGAAAACTCTACAAGGATCTGCGCTACCATGACATTTTCTTAACACAAATATAGGAAGAGGCAATACGTCGGTGTTGGGATTGTACTCTTCTTTGTACTTCTTAGCACGGGATAATTTTTCAGATGGTAATGGTTCTGTGCAATTATATATAAAAGAAATCTCGATCTTATCCTTGTATTTACTTACTTCATCTAAAAAATTATGTTAAAAACAATCATTATTATCAATATGAAGAATTACATTGTAAATAAATAAACGACAAATTTTATGTGTCTCTATTTCATACTTTTGTTTTTTAATGCCCACTTATTTCTCTAATTTTACAAAGCCTGTATCCAGTGAATACAGGGTCCCTACCTCCTTCTCGCAACTGGGACAAAATTTGTTGAATTTTTGGCTATTCTGCTTTATTATAAAAGTATTATAATATCTATTAGTGTTCTAAATTTCAACCCTCTTTCGCATTAGAGATTTTATATGTAATTGAGTCAAATCTAAGCTGTCTAGCCCTACTGGTGATGGACACACTATCAGTACAAAATTTATCGTGTTTTGGATGTTCCCCTTTGATATAAAGGTAAAATAATATCTATAAATGTGCCAAATTTCATTTCTGTGGCTCTGTGTAGATGGTACAAATTCTACACCTCTATTTTCCATAAATATTTTTTTACCTAAACACAATGTAAACTCATTATAAATATCTTAATTACTTACTACTATTTTTTAGTATGCTTGCAAAAAGTGCATCTACTTTCTTTATGTCCTTCTTCTCATAACCTTCTTCCTTTTGTGGAGGTCCAAGTAAAGCAAAGGAAATTTTTTTCTTTAAATATTCATGTTGATCATGTTCGAATTTATCGTAATCCCTGTCACCTAACATATTAGTCATCAGTTTCTGATAATTGACTGATCCCATATCGTTTTCATGGCCAGTTTTTTCGCTAAGCTCTTCTAATTTTTGTTCTTGGTTATTTTCAAGAATTATAAATTGTTCAACATTTGTCAAGGCCGTAAGCATATCTTTGCTAGAAACTTTTCCTCTAATACAAGAGAAGACTGTAATAGAGTCCTTGATAGGCACGATGAGTAAGGCCATTGCAACTTTAGATTCAACGACATTGACAAGACTCGATAAATGACTGCAGTTCTTTAAGGCATTTATTAAGGCACGATGGTATTTAGTTTCTTCAATGTCCCATCCAAGAAAGAAAAAACTTCTGTTTAAAATTTCGGCCACCTCAGGTTTTTTTAAATTTTCACAAAATAAAGAGGAAAATGTATCCTTTTCATTGTGCAGGTACAGACATAAAGCTTTTCTCTAAAAAAACATCAATAGATTATGTTAATTAATATGGTTCTTCTTTCTTCTTTACATATTATACACAACATAACTATAGATGAACAACCTCATGTGAATAAAATAAATTTTATATAGCATGTAGTAGCCCTTATACAGGGTGTCCCAATATTCCGTGTACATGGTGTTACCACAGGTTCTCGAGGTTAAAATAAGTCAATTTGACTCTATATATCAAGTTGCCTCGTAAACGAGGCAACTTGATATATAGAGGCTAAAGCCGCTGGAGATCACTTTGGAATAAATCATAATGAGGAGTTCTAAGAAATACGTGGTTTTAAACAACAAATCTCCAGGTATAATCACATTTACTTTTATAAAATTGCATAGAAAAAACTGAGAGGGTGACAAGAGTTCAGGTTTAATTTACTTTTTCTTTATCCCCAGTCTGTAAAAATCTGATATTCATGCCATAGAAGATGGCGAGATAGACAAAAAATAAGACATATATGCCATTCACATTTTATTTACATGAGGGGAGGCTATGATATGTTTTTCTTAGGTTGTCTCAGGGTTGTCTACTATTGACAAATTATTGAAGTGTCAGATTTAATTGATTGTCACTGTCATTTATTTTTGGCTGAATTGCCAAATTTTTTATTGACAACATTGCTGTGCTTTCTTTAGGGTATCACTCTGGCAACTATGTAGAACCAATTCGAATTTGTGGTTATGTTTTTGACTTTTCAACATAACCTCAGTAATTAAAACAGTCATTCATACCAACAGAATTCGGATTTTCCAAAGTCTCCCCTCATGTAAATAAAATGTGAATAGAATATAATATTTAATATTATTATACAAAAAGAAGTACATATATTTTCAAGCAAACTTCTTAAATCGCAAATATTAGGCACAGATATTTCGTGTTAGTCAACGAACCCTGAACAACTTTTAAAATGTTCATCTGTCTAAGACAGTCTGTTTATCAGTAACGTTTCTTGTATAACTCATGAACAAAGGAAATTTGATTGAATTGAAAACTAAAATTTAGCTAGACAAGAAGCCTCTTCGTTTTGGAAAGAAATAAGTTAGTAAATAAAAAGAATGAGGAATATTTTTAACAATAAACAAAGTTGGCATCATCAGATGATACTCTTCAGGGCCAGATCAAACGATTTTTGGGCCTGAGGCGCAAAAAACTGCGGCAATATCTGGCCGTTTAAATAGTGTTTAAAGTTTACGAATTTTTTTTGGGTATTAGATATTATTTTAAATCAGAAACGAAGGGCATTAGGAGTTAAAATAAGGGTCATTCTGAAACTGCCTCGGGGTTCTCTATTTCCCACTAGCGTATGGCCAGTCACTCAGAAAACACCCTGTATATTCGATGAGGTTGTAGCAAAATTCCCAAATTTAACTTTAACATTTCTTTTTGCTTTATTGTATGGTGGTAACTTACAAATTAGATGATATTCCTTATAGGTCAATTCATTTGGTTAGCTTCTGTTAATCATTTTTTTACATATATTACACGTTTCTTGAAACTTTTTCTGTCAAGCATATACCTATTACAATATATTATGAGCATATATTACGTACTCCATTGTTAGCTATATTTTCTCAATGAAATTAGAAACTCACCTTATCCAGAGATATCATGCAAGCATTCGTAATAGCATCTTGTAGTCTACACGTATGGAACTTTATAGGAGTATTATCGTACTTATCTATAATTTTGTTAATGAAGTTAACTGATGCTTCCACTTCCAATTCTAGAAAAAAAAAAACACTGCTTAGCTAGGGATAATGTGTTACATGGATTCTCCGGATCTTAAGCCGTGCATCCAGAATTACCACATCACAATTATCATGTTAAGTTCTGTCTAAACATCAGCAATGCAACTTCTTTTGAGCAGTCTCCATGAAAATACCGGTTCAGAAGACTGAAATTGCTAACATAACAACAATGTTCCAAAGAACTATAAAATGCCCTTGTAAGAACTGTGTCACTGTCACCAATCACCATTATGGAAATATTACGGAAAAATGTACACTACATAGAATGTGTTCACAATGAACGGAATACGTCGATTTGTAATTTCGAATTGGCACATTTTGAGTCATACGGCAAGTCAATACGCTGTATTAGTAATGACGTATAGTGACCATTTTTGTATCCAAACAAACTATTTTACCTTTGTTTTGTATATTATATGATGTTTCCGATTGTGAATTTTAAATGTATTAAAAGCAGTTTTGACAAAAGTTGAGCAATATAACTATCAACTGCTAGGTATCTCCTTTTATAAAATATTAAAATCTTCTTAACCTTAAAGTTTGTTTGGATACAGCGGCGTCTTTGACGTCACACTAATAGCCCGTATATTACTTCCGGTTTTTCCGGAAGTGACATCAACTTTGTTATTTTAAAGTAACACCCTGTATTTTTGCACTGATTTGTATAGACGATAAAAAGACGTTTCCAAAGAGAGTAAGTAACACGTTTAAACTTACTGCACTAAAAAACTTACATAGTAAGCAATGAATAGATTTTTATGTTGTCAAGAAATAATTGAAGTTTCTAATATCAGGTGTCTATAAGTTCAAGTAAAATTTATTTACCGAAAAAAGATCGAAATAAGATGCTTATGATGATTGGTTTTGGTGACAGAGTTTGTACTCAACAGCAATTTTTTAGACAGTGCAGTAAGTTTGTAAATAATACAAAAAGTATTCATAATAAAAACGTATTTACTACATCTTTGAACACGTCTTTTTATCGTCTATACAAATGAGTACAAAAATACAGGGTGCTACATTTAAAATAACAAAGTTGTCACTTCCGGAAACGACATTGATATGCCGTATGACTCAAAATGTGCCAAATCAAAATTGTAAATCGACGTGTCGCAGCGTTTTTAGCAAAACCACGTTGTTCAGTTTATATAGAATTTATTCCTTTCATTGTGAACGCACTGTATGACTATAATAGTTGCCGAGATATGTAATACAGGGTGTAACACAACTTAGGTATTCGAAAAATTTTATGAAAATGTTAAAAAATAACATAACTTAACAATTTCTGTTCAAAGCTATTCATTCGTGCAATAAACAATGACTTTTTACACATGGTCTTGTATTATAAATATCTATTTATATTAATTATTGAAGCAAAATAATAACAGTTTATTCCACAAGTATATATGGCCTGTTTTATTCACGAGGGTGAAAGTTTACGACACGATGCCTTAGGCGAATATTGTAAATCACCCGAGTGAGCCATTATGTACAAGTAGAATACACTATTTTATCCATGACTATTAAATATTTTTGACTAAATCTTTTCTGAAGAAATTTATAAATACTATTTATTTTTAACATTTTTTATGAGCAGGCCGTAATGTGTCAAAAGAACGACCTATCACAAATTAAATTTAAACGTCAACGTGGTTTACAATGAATTACGTGCTTTGACTCGCATCTCATGGCCACTTTAATGACATTTTTAACAAATATGCGATATGTTGTCATGGAAACTTGGTTCATTATTCACTACTAGCATAAAAAAATCATTATTCCCTGCAGGGAATAATAGATAGCATTATGCTTGATCAAATACATACATAATGCATATATTATTTAGTGTTCGTGGATAAAACATTTTTTTGGGGTCACAGCCGCATAGATGAATTTTTCTCTCAATATGCCATATCTGCATATGTATCCCAAGTGACCTGAATCCAAAAATGTCAAAATATACAGGGTGTTCCATTTAAAAAACAAAAGTTAGTGTCATTTAGTGTCAAATAATGCGCTTATAACCGTTATTTGACGTGCTCAAATTTGAAATTTATATCTGGTAAAACCAATAATTAGGGGCGAGAGTCATTTCTTGGTCACCTTGTATATGGAGTCTAGAAAGACTTCTTATGATGAGAACATCATAAGAATAAAAAATTTGCTTACACAGGTATGAATTATTAATATACCTAATATTGTTTTATACCTTCATATTCATCATCACACTTAATTTCTGAATTTATATCCATGTTGCTTATTACCAATTATTGTTAAATCTGCACAATGCCTAAATAAAGTATCATCACTCTTTGGAATATTCGTCCATTCGTCATTAGTTACGAGTATACTGAAATATTCTTGTTTTAGCGTTTCTAAAAAAAAAAATTCCTAAATATCAATCCCTTTTCCTATTTTATATAATTTTATAAGCATCAAGCATTAAACCGCACCAGTGTTAGCCAGCGTCATTGCCTAAAGAAATAATATTATAAAGAGGATCAACTGTCAAGGTTTCGAGCTTTTAGTATTGTATTTTTTTGCAAAAATAGCTTCAAGATTATTGTCAGCAATGCATAATTTCTAGTGCTACGATAAAAGTATTTGTAATTCGGCTGCATATATAGCCCTAAACATTGTAGATAATTCTGTAGTTACCTATTGGCAAAAAAATACATCACTAACAAGCGGGCCAGATATATTTTTGGGTACCTAACAGGTAACAAATAGATAAATAATTATTGCCTGATGTTTATACCTACGAAAAATGAAAAAGTAGACAGCACAGCACTGTAAAATATTAAGAAATAGATGACGTATTTAGCTTATTATTAACTTTGAGTAATCTATTATTCTATACAATAAAAATGATTTCATTGTTTACCATAATTATTTCTTATCCTAAAATCTCAATTCGCGAAAATCAAACAGACGAGTTAAAGAGGCGGGAGCTATGAAATTTCTATAGTCTCTGGAGATGTGTGAAAATTATGAGCTATAAAATTATACGCAAAACTAGCAATACCTACTACTTAGAGCTCAACTGTAACCTGTAACGTCTATAACCAATCGAGGTTTTCACTTTCACGATAGGTACATTAATTTATTAATAAATCACTTCAGCGTTAATCATAATCTGTTTGATTTTTGGGAATCGGGAATTTAATCTGATGAGACGTAAGTCGTAGAACTTCTGCCACTCAGTGTTGCCATAACAAAAATTTTAAATGTACCAGATCTCTGTGACCGATCACAAACGCAAGTCGCAAACCATAACCATATAAATCTCACAGATCAACAAATGATCTGAGATATAAATAAATACCATAGGAAGTAAATAGATTAGATGTACTACTTTACCTTTTGCAGGCAAGTTACGCCACGCTAGCCAGCGTTTTAGGTCCTAACACTACAATGAACTCTATAAATAGAGTTCACTGTAACACTATGATCATCTAGCCCAACGACATAAGAATTTATGTCGTTGATCTAGCCCACCATACTCCATACTTTAAACTATAAACTAGCCTCGGGAACATCGTTTTCGTCTAGAATCTCCATAGTTTCACTAATTTCAAATCGGTGAATTTTGTAAATAAACATAATACAATAATAACGTAAAATTGTTTGGTGTTTTCAGGATGAAATCAGTATCTCTGGCTGTACCATAAAGGTATGCGCGCATTTATTCGTATCGGACGGACGCATCGGAAAGATGGAACGGAAGAAAATGATTATTTGCGTAATTTTAAATTTGGTTGAAATAAATTCATATTTAAAAATACACCAATCACGAGCTAAACCGCAGCTAATCGGAGTTAGTGGTTTGATACGCCAAAAAATGCTTCTTGTTTCATTTAAAATAATGGAATTATTTTCCTCCCCGATTCGTCCGTCCGATGCGAATAAATGGGCGCTTACCTAAATCCATAAAAATTATTTGGAAATTAAACATTTTTCGTGTCATGTACGACAATTGAGTTTTCACACGTTGGCAACACTGATAAAGATAACTGACAAGTGACAACTGACAACTGTCAACTGTCACAATTGACAAATCACTGCTGTTTTGTGTTTTGTGATCATACATGTACGAATTGACAAACTGTTGGACAAATTGTACAATTTGACGACAAACACACGGCCAACAAAGGTCAAAGTCTCTGAAGTGCGAATGTAAATTTTTAAATTGACATTTTTGATATAGATATTGTCCTTCTTCAGCGTTCTGTGTTTTTCAACTTCGGCGGCACGTCACAGGAAATAAAAAATGGTAAGTTGTATTTTAAGTGTGTTTTTGTTAATATACGTCATATACAGAAGTAGAAAGTCGAGGCAATGGGACACAGTCAAGCAGGATACTATTGGGTTTTAAATTTTTCCAGGATATTTAATGATTTTTCGGTAAAATTGTTTAAATTAAATTATAACCTAACATTGGTGATGGTGATTGAAATCTAACAGTTTTATTTATTTTAGCCAACAACTCCACCACAGATATCACCCGTAGAGGAACAGGAAAAATATTTACAGGATGCTTTGGGTGTTGTTAAGGCTCAGGCGTTTCACATGAAAAGAGCTTTAGATAAAAATAAACTTATGGATGCCTTAAAAAATGCTAGTGCCATGTTGGCAGAGCTTAGAACATCTTTACTTTCTCCGAAAAGCTATTATGAACTTTGTAAATAATAGTCGATACTATAAATGATTAAATCTAAATTCCTGTTTTTCAATGTTTTAGATATGGCAATAACCGATGAATTAAGGCATATGGAATTATATTTAGTGGATGAATTTCAAAAGGGTAGAAAAGTACCAGATCTCTATGAATTGGTACAATATGCTGGTAACATCGTACCTAGATTATATTTACTTATTACTGTTGGGTTAGTTTATATTAAAACCAATACATCTTTACGACGCGATTTGTTAAAGGATCTGGTTGAAATGTGCAGAGGTAAGTTATTTTTATTAACTTCAGATGGCAATCACTTTCAACAAGTACTGGCTTGCTTCGGATTAGTGAATCAACTGAAGTAAAAATTAACTAAAGTTTAACGTAAAAAATGTAATATAAAGATTAAGGTACACACACGCAATTGTCTGTATAAAGCAAAAATCAACAAAAATTTAATAAAATAAACGTCCACCACAAATAATTATATCACAATACCAATAAAATTGTAAAGCAAAAGGGCACAAAACACTCCAGTAACAACGTGACTTTACATATAACGAATAGAAAGATTCGAGGTTTTATGTGCTCCAATTTCTCCAGTTGTCAAACGGTGCACGCGCCTTATATAAAAGTGTACTTATGGAACGTGATAATACTTTGAAAAATTATAAACAACAGTTATAATTGTAAAATTTACATTTTTTTATGTGGCTCAACGAAAATAACTTTAAATTTTTTAAAACTAGTAAATATAAAAAAATTGGGAGTGACAAGAGTTCCGAACGGTCGGAACTCGTACAATACTGCCAGAGTTCCGAACGGTCGGAACCGCGTATTTAATAACAAGGTTTCCGAACGCGCATGCGCTTTGAAAGACGGTCCGACGCTGAACTTATTCTTGCTTGACTCGCGTTTTGTCAGTGGTGCGATGGCCCAGCGGGAACGATCCGGGCTTGGCAAGCAGGAGGTTCACGGTTCAAATCCCACACGTGTTCTTGTTTTTTTTTTTTATTAAATGCACCAGACATGACGAGGTCTATTGCGGGTTAGAAGCGGGTGGCGATAGCTGGAGGCAGGTTAGATATGTGTGTTATTCCCCTGATAAAGGAATTTTTTTTTTATAGGTTAAAGGAATTTTTTTTTTATTAAATGCATCAGGCATGACATGAGGTCTCTTGCGAGTTAGAAGCCGGAGGCAGGTTAGATATGTGTGTTATTCCCCTGATAAAGGAATTTTTTTTTATTAGATTAAAGGAATTTTTTTTTTATTAAATGCATCAGGCATGACATGAGGTCTGTTGCGAGTTAGAAGCCGGAGGCAGGTTAGATATGTGTGTTATTCCCCTGATAAAGGAATTTTTTTTTATTAGATTAAAGTAATTTTTTTTATTATAATAAATGCATCAGGCATGACATATGAGGTCTATTGGGACTTTCAAAGCGCATGCGCGTTCGGAAACCTTGTTATTAAATACGCGGTTCCGACCGTTCGGAACTCTTGCAGTATTGTATGAGTTCCGACCGTTCGGAACTCTTGTCACTCCCAAAAAAATTTTAATACATTTTCACATTTTTAGGTGTGCAGCATCCATTGCGAGGGTTGTTTCTTCGTAATTACCTCCTCCAATGTACCAGAAATGTCTTACCTGATATTCCTGATACTGATGTCGATTGCCCAGAAGGCACTGTGAAAGATTCTATAGATTTTGTTTTAATGAATTTTGCTGAAATGAACAAACTTTGGGTTAGAATGCAACATCAAGGTCATTCGAGAGATAGACATAATCGAGAAAGGGAACGGGAGGAATTAAGAATTTTAGTTGGTACAAATTTGGTTAGGTTAAGTCAGTTAGAAACTGTAACCTTGGAAAAATACCAGAAGTCAGTTTTACCTGGAATATTAGAACAGGTAGGGTGAGATTACTTGTTTTTGTGCAAAAGTTCAAAAAAGTAGCTACAAAGAGTATTAAATTGCTACGATAATGCCTATAATCATTGAGTAAACAAATAATATAAAGAGGCGCAACTGTCAAGGAGCCGAGATTTTAGTGTTGTATTTTTTGCCAATAACTACAGAATTATCTACAATATTTAGGGCTATACAAATACCTTCCCGTAGCTCTAAAAATTTATAACAATCCTGGAGCTATTGGCAAAAAAATACAATAATAAAATCTCGGCCCCTTGATGGTTGCGCGACTTCATATTATTTCTTTACTCAATGCTATAATCTTTGGTAAAAAAAATACAAAATCTATTACAATAATTATTATTAAAGGCATTTCTAATTCTGTAAAAAAATATATATGTTTTCTAAATGAATATAATCTTCCTTTGTTAAATGTTTTATGTGATCTTTTAACACTTTTGAACTTACAGTGGATTTATAATATACAAGGTGATTCATAAGGAATGGGTAATATTTTACCTGCAGATTCTGTAGCGGCAAATATTAATTCTTTGCTTAATAACTGGGGGTCAAATGTAAATACTTACTGAAATACAGGGTGTTAAAGTTATAAAAATAATTCATTAATGTTGTTATATTTCAGTTATTCAACTCAACCCATGTTTTTCTGCACAACCACAATGTTTTTAAATAAACCGTCCTATTAACAAAATTTTTCTTTGCCCTTATATTATATTCTGGACATCCTAGACCCCAAAATTAAACAAACACTCTACGATTACCTGATCTTGTCAAGTCTTATGGTGATATACTGTACTATACTCGAGTAAACTTTAACTTGGCGTGTGGATGAGTTGATATTGTGCGTATTATTGTATTTTCTCTTGCACACAAAATTGAAGTAATGGCCCAAAACCATTGTTTATGTATAAACATACGTGAACAATGTTTTTGGGTTATTGCTTTAACTTTGTGTGCAAGAGAAAATGAAATAGTATGCACAATAAAAACCCATCCACACGCCAAGTTAAAGTTTACTCGACTATAGCCTGCATTAACTCTAAGAGATCTCTTAAGCCTACAAAAAATTCAAAACTATTATATGCTATTATTACAACCTAAGAGAATTTTACGGTATATCTGAGAAACTTGCTGAATGCAATTCATCCGGAACTAATTTATCTGTTCGAGGTTCACATGTTTGAAAGTCAATGTGATAATATATTGCACCTAAACATAAAACTGTACAGTTACAAAGGTTTTTGTCTTACAATACTACAAAAATATATAACAAACTTTCTACGGACCTCAAAACTTTCTTATTCCTTATTTCTAGGTTGTAAGCTGTAGAGATGCAATAGCTCAAGAATATTTAATGGAATGCATAATCCAAGTTTTCCCTGATGAATTTCACATACAGACACTAAATCCATTTCTCAAATCTTGTGCTGAATTAGAAGCTGGAGTTAATGTTAAGAACATTGTAATAAGCTTAATGGAACGCTTGGCGGCTTTTAGTCAAAGGACTGATTCATTAGGAAGTGAAGGTAGAAATAAATTAACTTCCAAACTATTTAATTTGTATACCTATATATTTTTTATCTAGGTGCTAGTATTCTGCAAGAAGTTCAATTATTTGAGATATTTTCAAACCAAGTTTCATCTATAATCGCCAACAGACAATATTTGCCCCCAGAAGATATGGTAGCTCTACAAGTGGCCTTAGTTAACCTTGCCCTTAAATGTTATCCAGATAGAATTGATTATATTGACAACGTAATGTTGTCTAGTGTAGAGGTAAGATAAATATTAATAGATTTATTTAATGCATAAATAGGTAAATATAATTATTTGTTTGATCCCTAGGTATTCCAACGTTTAGGGCTAGAACATCTGGAATCCCATACCTCTGTAGCAAAAGAACTGCAGAAGTTATTAAAAATTCCTTTGGACAACTATAACAATTTATTAATGGTTTTAAAACTGAAACATTATGCAGGTCTAATGCAGCATTTGGACTACTTTGGACGGAAAGCTCTAAGTATTTACATTTTGACTAATGCTTTAGAAAATGAAACTATAATACCATCGGCGGAAGAAACAGAACAGGCCTTAACTTTATTAAATACTTTGGTTACTGACAAAAACGAGCATCCTATTGGAGAGCTTGATATGGAGGAATTGGCTGAAGAACAGTGTTTATTGGCAAGATTTATACACCAGTTGAAGTCGAGTGTACCAGACGATCAATATCAAATACTTACTGCTGCCAGAAAGGTATATTTTTTATTAGTGATATTTTCTGTTTAACAATTAAAAAAAATTGAAAAAAAAATAGAGATGAGCAACCTGGAAACTTTCCAAATGGAAATATTCCCATAATGGAAACTTTCCGGGAAGGAAACTATCTGCTGGGAAAGTTTCTATCAACTGGAATGCAATTCAGCAGGGATCGTGCATATGAGCACCCCATTTCTGAGGCATTCTGCCACCGTTTCCTTTTCAATATTGTCTAAAAGTTATTTGTGGCATCTTTCTGTATTTTCTTTCTGTTCTTATTTGGGATTTACGGCCACACTTCTGAACATTACCCAGATAATCTGAAAAATATCTGGATTATTTAAAAAATAACCTTTACGCCTGTGACTTTACGTCAAAGGAACAGTTAAAGGTTGGTTTTTTGACATAAAATATAATTAAAATAAAATAAAAACAATGATGTTTTACAGACGTTTCGGAAACTTAATCTGTTTCCTTTCTCAATGCTAAATAAATAGTCTTTCTCTTGTGTAATTCGTGAAATTACACAATTTTAATGTTTATATCATATTTTCATATATATTTTCAACTCGTGTTAAAGGCATGTTACAACTGCTACTACTTGTATTACCTACCTGTTTTTTTTTTATCAAGTCAATTACTTTTAAAATGGAAATGTGAAATACTTAATTTGTGAAATTTCGATATGCATAATTTCGTAATTTAACAATTAATACTAACACATTTGGTATGAAATTAAAAACCTTGTTTAAAGACAAATATGATTATGAACAAATTTTTCACAAAAAATTTTTTAGATTGAAAGTTGCCGGAAATAATTTTCACATATAATACCACGAGAACATAAATTTATTCAATAAATTGTCCCCAAATATCATTCGAAATTGAAGGACTAATCACATATACCACAAAATTAACGTATAAACTTTTAATTTTACAAATTACTGAGTATTTTAAAGGGTTGATTAATAAATACACCGCATGTAATTACGACCCCCTTTATCCCAGAAGGCTCTAGAAGAGCCTTGTGCGGGAGGGGGCTACACATTTAAAGACAAGGGACACACATCCAATATCCGTGTATAATGGAAAAATCCCTCTCACAGTATTTTCCATTGCCACGACCGAGATTCAAACCCGGGACTTTTGGGTGAGAGGACGTCGATACACTCTCATAAGGCGGTATTATTAAACAAGCAAAATCGGGACTCATCCTTAAAGAATACATTGGCCCATTGATGGTCCTCCCAATTGATGTGTTCTCGATCAAACTGAAGCCTTTGCCTTTGATGATCTACTATGGTGAGTGGACCAGTTGCTGCTCAGCAAGGCGTCAAATTGGTCTTCTGCTAGAATTTGATAATAAAAAGTTTATAACATTACCAAATTTTTCGTCTTTTTTTTCTAAAAAAAATTTGTTGTTTTATCTTATTAACACGTTGACTGCCGTCTCTGTCAATATGACCAAGAAAATAATTTTCCCCCAAGCCGGTGCGGTCTACAGTGTGTCCACGGATGGACGCATGAATAGGTGTAAATGACAAAAAATTTTCGAATTGGACATTACTCTTCTGGATTTAGCCCCTGCTTCGTCTAAAATTAAGAAGTGCCAAATATGAGTGAAATCGCTCGTATACGGGGTGTTCTAGCGACATATTTTTAAAAATGCACTAGAATAAACTACCTTTACTTTTGATGATACAACAAAATTGTATTAAGAAAAGTTGTTCAGAATAAAAGATTTATGTTGGGTTGCAAAATTTAAGGAAAATCGGCCAACTTTAAAAAACATATTTTTTTTATAAAGTTCATTAAACTACCTTTATTATGCATTCTTTTTTTCATTACTTTATTAACAATGTATCGGATTTTTGTTCTGTTATGGTTAACTACATACTTGATTTTTATTTATTTGTTCAAATAAAAATACCAAAATTGAGAAAAAATGACGAGTTCATCAAAACAGGCCAATCTTTTTGAAAATTTGTATTTAGGCATATCTTTTTATTCTGAACAACTTTTCTTAATACAATTTTGTTGTATCTTAAAAAATAAAGGTAGTTTATTCTAGTGCGTTTTTAAAAATATGTCGCTAGAACACCCCGTATACGAGCGATTTCACTCATATTTGGCACTTCTTAGTTTTAGACGAGGCAGGGGCTAAATTCAGAATAATAATGTCCAATTCGAAAAATTTTTGTCATTTACACCTATTCATGCGTCCATCCGTATATGAGCGAGAATTTTTTTTTTGTCAATATGAACAAGACATATTTTTACGATTTTCTTCGAATATTTTAAAAATTTTTCTGCGGGGCTTCATTACTCGTGGATATCTATTTCTGTGCATCATGGCTCAAAGAATGATGTATTATTCTTATATTTAGATAACTTATATTAGTATTATAAGTTAATGTTACATCTTTGTACAGGGTTAGTTTTATTAATGTAAACCCCCAAACCCCCCATTTTTTATTTTATCTTTGACGGATTCCAAAAATTAAAAAACCGGCCTTACACGTTTTTTTATGTAGATTCCACTCCTGCTAATGGATTGACAGTAGCGTTTTAAATATACAGGGTACGCAAAAAGTTTAGTTTTTTTAAATGGAACACCCTGTATATTTTGACCAATTTGAATTCCTCCAATCATTCTGATTACAAATATATACACATATTGTATAATCGCTGTACTGGTTTTTGAGTTATTTTCACTTTATTATGGATACGTTGAAACAAAAGCGTTATTTTATAAATCATATAATAAATTAATAAATGGAATAAATCAAAAACAAAATATATGAATTAATATAACATTTTCAACATAACCAACCACCATTAACTTCGATACATTTCAAACCACGTTTAATAAAATTCTAAAGAATTTTTCGAAGAAAAAGTGCTGCATCCAAATTTAGCAAAGTTATATTTTTTACAATTTGATTTTTTTATTGTTTAAAATTTTCCACTGGTTCACTGTAAATTTTATATTTGAGCGATCCCCAACGAAAATAATCTACTGGATTAAAGTCTGGACTGGAAAATGTTACGTAATTTGTTTTAATAATTCATATATTTTCTTTTGAGTTTATAAAATAACGCTTTTGTTTCAAGGTATCCATAATAAAGTGAAAATAACTCAAAAACCAATAAAGCGATTATACAATATGTATATATTTTTGTAATCAGAATGATTGTAGGAATTCAAATTTGTCAAAATATACAGGGTGCTAACTTTTTTGCGTACCCTGTATATTTAAAACGCTATTGCCAATTCGTTAGCAGAAGTGATATCTACGTAAAAAACCATGTAAGGCCAGTGTTCTAATTTTTTGATTCGGTCAAAAATAAAAATAATAATGGGGGGTTTACATTAATAAAACTAACTCTGTACAATTAAATTTTCCTCTTTGCAGTCTTGTGGCCTGATGATGTGATGTAATTAATTGATCACGAAACCGGTAGCAATAAAAAGAAATGTGTGGGAATAAGACTAATTTTGTTTTCATTAATATGAAAACTACCCCTTCGTCATATAATTTAGATGATTTTTTTATGTTTTTCTTATTGCACTTTTCCTTTATCAAAATATGTTGAATCATTAATATTAATAATAATAAAGTAATTACAAATATTGCAAATAAATACATACATGACAAATTCATATTTGTTTGGTCGCATAAATTGTAATATACTGATTAAAAAGTAACATTGTCAGTTTACTCAGTTCTTCACATAATGATAGATAATGTTCATTTTTAGATTTTGGCAACTGGTGGTTCTTTAAGAATAAAATATACTCTCCCACCACTAATATTTCAAGCATATCAACTTGCTTACAAATACAGAGATCTAAAAGATGACAAATGGGAGAAGAAATGCACCAAGATATTTCAGTTCTGCCACCAAACTATTACCGCCTTAGTGAAAGCTGAATTGGCCGAATTACCCCTCAGACTTTTCCTACAAGGTGCTTTAGCGATTGACCAAATCGGTTTTGAAAACCACGAAACTGTGGCCTATGAATTCATGTCACAGGCATTCTCCTTATATGAGGATGAGATTTCAGATTCAAAAGCGCAGTTAGCTGCTATTACATTGATTGTTGGTACCTTAGAACAGGTTAGTTGTTTTTCGGAGGAAAACTCGAATCCATTACGTACACAATGCGCCTTAGCAGCCAGCAAATTATTAAAAAAACCAGATCAATGTCGAGGAGTCGCTACTTGTTCCCACCTGTTCTGGAGTGGCAAGAGTTTAGCCAGTAATAGGGAAGAGACTCACGATGGCAAACGTGTCGTGGAGTGTTTAAAAAAAGGTCTCCGCATTGCTAAACAATGCATGGACATTAATGTACAAGTACAGTTGTTTGTTGAACTTCTCAATCACTACATTTACTTTTTTGAAAAAGGAAATGATCAGGTTGATATTGAAATATTGAATCAGTTGATTAAGAAAATAAAAGATGAACTGGCCAATTTGGAGAGTTCAGATGAAGCTGATCAAATCACAAAGCATTTTAATAATACTCTGGCTCACTTGAAACTTCGTATGGAATCTCCTGATGGAGACAGGGAGGTTTATAAGGGTATTAAATTAAATCCCGATGACACAGTTGAGACTGATGACGATAAATCAGATGCTAAGAAACTTGATGCCAAGTAAATGAGACATCAATAAAAGAATTATTTTGCATTTATGCCTAAGTAGATAGGGAGATAAATATATTACTTCTATTAGTTCTATGTTATTTCAAGGCAAAATTTGTTCATCGCGGACGGATACGGAAAATCAAAAACTGCTATAATTCTAAATTAATTTGATATATTTTATTGCCCTGTGTGGTGTATATTTAGTGTCATTTTTATTCTTAGTTTAGTTATCAGTTATCATATATATTGTATATGTTGTTTTAATTTAATTATACCATAGAAACGTAATCGCAAATAAATAATACTGGATGTACAGTAAAAGTATTTTTTATTCAATTAGGTTTTTTCCAAAACTCGGTATTCGATTTCTTTGGATATTTTTATCTGCTGGTCGAGGGCGATTGACTGATTGATCTGTTTATCAATTATCATTTTATATTTTATTCTGTTGATGGTGAGTGCGAAGTGAAATAAATATTTGTAAAAATGACTTCACAAGGATTTGTAAAAACTTCTTTAAATAATTTACCACCTGTAAATATTTTTATGATAATGGAATTTATTAAACACCACAATCGTTTTAACGCACCAGAGAGTAGAGGTGCAAAAGAAGCACAGTAAGTAGCATAAACATACATATATATTTTTATTATTTTTATTAATGAAATGTCAGTGGTCTTACATAATGAAGTTATGCGATGTCGAAGATATTTTCAGGGCTTTTGATAAGTGGTATTGGTGAGTTGTCATATTGAAAATGCTGGCGGTTTTATTCAAATATCTCGGTAACCGTGGGTACTTTTTCTATCTTTTTGTTAATCAAATATATGTGGAACCACACATTACCTCCAATTAATTTGTGTCTTAAATAATTTTCCATGTCTTCTAACTAATAAACAAGTTCATTGACTCGTATTCTTTTACATATTCCATAATTTTTGTGCGAAGTGTATTTTGAAACATATCATAGGGATAATTTTAACGAATATATGAAAAAAATTGTCAACACAAAACTTTTAGTTTTTTCCTGAACTGAATTTATTAAAAAAAAATGTATATCAGAAATGCGTAATTTGTTTTTTCTAACACAACATATCAACAAAGTAATATTAGTGCATTTTTAGAAGGAACACAGTTTACTGATTGAGTGGTTTTTAGACAAATAGTTATGATACCGACTCGGTGGCGTAGTGAGAGCATGAGTGAGAATGATGGCTCTGGCCACACTGCTTATCGCGTCCGGGTTCGAAGCCCGGCATCGGCAGATGGCAATGTCGGTGGGTACGGATGTTTGTATACGTATTTTCTAATGTGCCTTTGGATTTGGGGATTGTCTAGTTTCTGTGGTGTGTTTTTAATTACTATCTCATATTAAAACGGAAGTCTCAATTTTGATTACATTAATTTCCCTTAAAAATACAAAAATTAAATTGTAATATTTTATGTATTACATTATCTATAGGCCATAGTCCATTATTTACCACTTCTTGAAATTTTGGAAACTGAATTTGAAATATTATGACATTTTCTGTAAATGTCCATTATTTAAAAAAAATTCTGAAATGTTTTGGAAAGTTTCCATGGATTCATTTTCTATAATACCAAATGCTCGTCAGAGTTGTAATTATTATAAAACCTTTGTGCTTATGAAATAAGTTTTTAATAATCAAATGATAACGTTACAAATATTAATCATAAATCGAAGGTGCCTGGATAATTAGCCCAGAAGACATAGCAGATGGCTACTAACTAAAAAGGCTAAAGAATAATTAAAAATTCCCATTGGGGCTTCCTATTTTGTAGGAGTTACCTCTGGTAATTATAATAATCGAAATACTTATTCAACAAATTAATCGCGTTAAATACCAGAAGAATAAATGAATCCTAAATTTATACAAATTTGTTTTAAAAGATAAGTCTTTTTATTAAAATCATAATACTGTCACAAAAGCCAAGAAAATGTCATTTTCATAAACTGGTTTCTGATAAAAACAAAACTATCATTTGCTTTTCCTATTTTTGTCTCAGATTATGAGAGAGTGTTAGTGTCATAGTGAGTTATAGCTGGTAAAATATGGCTGTCAGTTTTGATAAAGCAAAATTCAAAAGATGAATAGAACTGCTTTCAAAGCATTTAATTTTATTTTGGCAATTGCGGTAAATTATTCCCTCCAGTTTCTTACTTATATTCTTTTTTGCAAAGATCCATCAAAACCCTGTTATCTGTTTCCTTAGAATATTTTTTAGAAAATGGATAAATTTACAAATACACCTACAGAAATAGATAACTATGTAGAAATAATAAATAAGCAGTTGTATTTTGCTGTTATCAAAGGTAAATGCACTACAAAATTAAAAAGCACTATGGATACTTTTTTCTTTTCAATTGACGAAGAACTTGTTTACGAAAACTATTACTGTGATTTTGGTCCATTAAATATTTCATCTTTATATAAGTATTGCTGTAAACTAAACAAATATCTGCAGTATGCGAAAGGAATTAAGAGTGTGGTGCATTACACATGCAGTTACCCTGATAAAAAAGCAAATGCTGCATATTTAATGGGTTCGTTTTGTGTAATTTACTTAAAAATTCATCCAAAAGAAGTATGGAAAATTTTACAAGTGGTTGGACCCTTTAAGTAAGTCAAATATATATCTATAAATTATTCATTTGTACGCTCAAATTAATATTATTACTTAATAAGAATCTTAATATTTATATAACTTTTTCTACTTTAGGCCCTTTTTGGATGCCTCTCAGTGCCCTTGTGGATTTACTGTGAAAATACTTGACTGTCTCCAAGCAGTATTTAAAGCTTTAGCATTTAACTTTTTCAACTTTGAAGATTTTAATGTGGCAGAATATGACTTACATGATAAACTACAATATGGAGATATGAACTGGCTGGTCCCCAGGAAATTTTTAGCGTTTATTGGTCCTGCAGATAACAGAACTGCTCATTCACCAGAGTTCTATATAAAATATTTTTTGAAGAACGACATCAAAACTGTTATTCGACTTAATAGCATTATATATAATTCTGCTGTGTAAGTATTATTAATAATAACAACTCGTAATTTTGTCTTATAATGTCCCTTTAGTGGCAAATAAACAAGAAAAACTCAATGAATGTTGAGCAATAATGATTTATTATAATTGATCTAATTACGTCAAGTTTCGATTTTTTTTAAATATAGAAGAATATAAATATAAATAAATAATATAAATAACACCACATATAATTACGACCCCCTTTATCCCAGAAGGCTCTAGAAGAGCCTTGTGCGGGAGGGGGCTACACATTTAAAGACAAGGGACACACATCCAATATCCGTGTATAATGGAAAAATCCCTTTCACAGTATTTTCCATTGCCACGACCGGGATTCGAACCCGGGACTTTTGGGTGAGAGGCAGGTACGCTACCATCTCGACCATCAATCATACATACATAATCTTAGTATTTAAATATTCTTAATTTTTGTAGCTTTACTCAAGTAGGAATTCAACATTTTGACCTAATATTTCCTGATGGGACTACCCCTCCTAAAGATATTCTTCTAAAATTTTTAAGTATTGCTGAAATGGCACCAGCCGCTGTAGCTGTGCATTGCAAGGTAAAAGTTACCTTTATGCTTTACATCTGTTAATTACAAAATTAAATTGTAGGCTGGTCTTGGAAGAACTGGTTCCTTAATAGGATCATATCTCATCAAACACTACCGAATGACGGCAAAAGAAGCTATAACTTGGATGAGGATTTGTAGACCAGGTTCAGTTATTGGACAGCAACAAATATGGCTAGAAAAAATCGAGAGTTGGTTATGGAGAACGGGTAGTCAGTACAGGTGAAACATTGTTTGAAATGTTAAAGCATAAACTTTTGACTTTGTTATAAAACTTTTTTTAAGGGTACATAAATATGGAGAAGGTGACAAAATCCCAAGGCACCGATATGGTATTTACAGTAAGCAATGGCCTATAGAAAGAGAGAAAATCATTAGTGAAACTAGAAGAAAAATCCAAAGGACTTTTACAAAATCCCAGTTAGAGAAAATATCTAAACAAAAAAGACTTTCAGCAAGTGTGGATTCAATAACACAAAAGGAAAAATACCAAAAAAATTTAAAGAAATATTGCCCAAACGAGACATATTCCTATAAAAGTGTTTCCAAATTATTATCTTCGGTACAGGATGTTGATTCTCAAGATGCTTCTCAAAATGTAACGGTATTTGCAATAGATTCTCTTAAACACGGTACGCTGTATCCGAAATCATTATTTAAGAATTGTTCAAGCGACTTAAGTGGAACTCAGTCTAAATATGTAACAAATATGTTAGATATGGCTGAAAATTCAAAGTACGTTAAGGCCCCCTCAGAGCCACCGAACTGGAAAAACGTTGCAATAGGAAATGATAGATTAACTCAGATGAAAGAAAAGTTTGTCAAAAATTACACAACGCAGGGAGATAAGCTTAACGAAATAAAAGCATCCAGGTTCAATAACAAAATTATAACTAAAGTACCAAAATTCGCATATATCACAAATAATTTAACAACTTAATATTCTGTTAATTATGTGTAGTGTATGACCAGTAATACATATTGTAAAGTGTATATTTTTTTACTCAAGTTAATACGACATAAATTATTATATGTATATCAAAATTGTTCCTTATTTTTTGATACCTAATAAAAATTAAATATTTTGAATGCTTGCTTCTAATTTTTTAAATAGAAATAAAATGAATGGGTATGGATATGATACAGCTCAATTAAGTTCATCTTAATTGTAGTTGTTTAAGTTTTCAGTAGTAATACCACAAGACATTGAATTTTCGCGAAAAGTCTGTTGATTTATTTCTAACGAAACTGAGTTGCTTGGAAACACCATGAGTCCACAGGACGAGTGGTGTTTTCAATCAACTCAGTTGAGTTTAGAAATAAAAGACAGACTTATAAGATAAATTCAATTACGAGTGGTATTTTATTAGACTATTTCACGAACAAATATTTTGGTTGATAACTTCACTTGAAGTAGCACTGAAGCGACTCATTTTGACGTCTGTATTTATAATTAATTTTTATCAAACCGTCAAACTTTGCTTTGCCATCCGTATCCATGGTTACGTCGTTGAAAACACCACGCTGATAGACCAATTAGAATTGAAAGACAGCTGGTGTTATCGCGAAAATACAAGCTGTCTTTGGTTTGTGATTGGTCAGATTATGTGATAATTTTAAGGTGAGTGAAATACTCAAAGAAATATAACTATATATGATAATAGACAAAACGGTACCTCTGTGTCTAATGGCGTTGGTACGTTTGATGTACTGCAAGGAAGCTTGACTATTGTTTTAAACAATATAAATGTTTTTTTCTATTCTCATATAAATGCAAATCCGCAGTCAGCACCTCACAGATATAATCGCAAATTATATAATATGAGCATGTTATACTGAGTGGCCACACGGTATACCTACATACATAGATCACGATCAGAGAGAACTAATGAATGATTTTACCTAACAGGACAGTCATTATTTTGCCAAAGCCCATATCCACACTATTCCCTTATTTATATTTTAGTTAGTAGGTATATTTCCATTTGATAGTAATGATTTTGAATGAGGATATAAGCTATTGATTGTAAATTTACAAGAAACTTTACATATTATGTTGGATAAATAGTTGTGGACTAAAACAGCTAGATGTTAAAATATCCCGACATAATGAATACGCGTTCATAATGTATTTTGTGCTAACTATCTTTCTACCTATTCCATTTTGGCTGGGCTGGATGGGGACCGCGAAGACACGGTTAATAAGTGACAAGTTTTATAGTACATTACATACCAAGCTCATGGTATAAGGAGACTGGTATGCCCGCGCGCAGGCACGGTGACGTCAATCAGTTTAAAAAGTAGCAGATGTGACATCACAATTAACCTCAAAAATATGTATTTTCTAAAATTATCGAATATTATGTCAAGTTTATTAAAATTTCTACTTAATTTCTGTACTATCAACTAAAATCTTTTTCAGTGCATTATTAATAAAGTTTTAATTGGCTTAATCTAATAAAATAAGATGATTTTTGTTAGTTGGAATTCTAACCTAAAATTAGTAGTCTATTTTTAATATTTTTTCCATCCAAGCGATCTATCACAATTTATTTTCCTTTTACGACAGTCAAGAAACAACACCAGACATATTAACAGTTGGAACTGCATCAGATCTTCAATTTCTACTGTTTCTGGGGGGAATATAACAACATCTGCTGTATTAAAAAAATTTCAAAATCTGTTGATTCTGTTGGGTTGAAATGTACAGAAGAAATACGTGCTATAAACAGACAATAGGTAGGTAATAAAAAGGATAAACCGGCGAAATAAAAAATTAACCTGCTATTTTTCATATTAATTTTATCGTGCGAGCTTTACAACGCGGAGAAATGTAAAATACTTGATGTCAGTACCTTTTTGTCTTCGTGTAATAATTATTACACCCAGCCACAGCACAAGCAAGCATGGTGCTATTCGTTAACACTATTAAAAATATTAAAATAAAGATTAAATGTGCGGAATCATAACTGACTTTCGACGTTTTTTAAACTGAGTGACGTAATGCGCAGTAGATACACAAATTGGACGGCAACCTGACATACCAATATCCTTGTACTATGACCAAGCTGGGAGGTAAAGCTACTTTACCGGCTAGCTGGCTAGCTGGAAAAGAAGAGTGAACAAATGCCTGCCTCCCAACTTTTTATAAGCTGGCAATTGAATTGAAGCATTACATATATGATTGTGAATAAAATATTTTAATAAATATTTAATAGGGTTAAATAATACAAGAGATAAGATAATGCCGCAATAACTCCGAAACACGTGTCCGTAGCTGCATCATGTTTCTTTTTTGGGGTCTGCGGCATTATCTTATCTCTTGTATTATTTTTATTTAACCCTATTACACGTCACTCTTTTGTTTATTTGCCTATATAGGTGTAGAAAATAGAGCAGTACGCATCATAGAGCTCAATGTGCCGACTGCTGTCATTTGAGGCTGCCGTGGTCCATGGCATGAATATAGTGATGTAAAAAAACGGTTTTTTTGATGTTGACGTTCTTTTCAGTTGAAAAAAACAGTTTTTACCGGTATTTTTCGTTTTTTTGTGTTATTTATGGCCAAACTGCGATACTGATATGTTTTCTTGATTCTATTTGCTGGCATTTGGGAGACGATCCGAAACAACAGTACTTACAAGGGGAAAGTAGTTTTGTACGTTGTACGTTGTATGTTGTATGTCCACTATGTAGTTTTTACATAGATATATTTAATTTGAGAATTTTATGGGCTTCAAAAACTAGTAATTAAATTAAAACTAAGAGTAATTTTAATTTCTAAAGTACCTTCTACTTTTTTTAGTCCTGCTTTAGTACAAGTAAGTTGAAAAACTTCTGAACTCTGAAATAACTTTTCATCGGCATGAAATACATTTGTAAGCAAACGGAAATGTGTATATAAGGATTTACCAAAGTCATCCATATATTATATAGGCACTGCTATTATTGAAAAATTCGATTTTGTAACGTAGTTAAGAAGTACTTATACAACCTTTCCATTTCGGGCATTCATATTAGAAAAGAACTGAGTAAGTTTATTTTATTTCAACATCATAATAAAGTATTTATTCTACTGCCGTGCGTAAAGTATCAACTTTACATACGCTGTGTAGTGCCTAAAGTAAAAATTTCATATAATCGCCTCTAATAATAATCATATCGTATTTCAAAAATGTTAAATATGGTTACATATTTAATTTTATGTAGTCCATTATATTAATATAAAGTTCCATTTCCGAAAAAATTTCACTTTACACACTTGTTGCATAGGTATATAACTATTTTCACCTAATATTATTTTTAAGGCACATTTAAAACTAATTACAGTAAAATATATACTTTCAATAACATTCTTGACTCAAAACTACTTTCCGTTACGACTGCGATGTTATTTTTAAAAATTCCCGCTTCCAAGTATAGAAAAATGGCGGTGTTCAATATTTGCAAGTAGCAGGCCTTCTAAGTTCCAGATGGCTATGCAAGTAGCTATATAGACTTGAAAGAACCTTCTCCTATTTTAAGTTCTGTGGTCCTAGCTCACCGACTGACGGCACAAGCTGCGCGATATCTTAATTATCTCTTATTTATTGTATCATGGTTGGCGTACGTCACCTGGGTGACGTTTCTTGCTGTGTACTTTATTGTTCCTCATTATCATAGATAAAACCCTCTAGATAGGAAACTTACTGTATTAAGCACTCATGAAAATGTGGCGCCTGAAGTGGTTGATCTGCAAACTATGGACAAAATGCGGGAAATTTAAAATGGCAGTCTCATTTAGGACCAGTTGTATAAAAGTGATTAAGCGAAAGTTCAACTGAACTTGGTTCAAAATTCAAGGATGCCGATTTTTGCAAGAATGGTATCCTTAAATTTTGAACCAAGTTCAGCTGAACTTTCGCTGCACCACTTTTATACTAGAATTTTTTTGCTAATTACAGAAAGGTAGATATGAAAATAAATTATTTTCATCCTGCGATGCAGCTGAAAATAAAATGTATGTTTATATCTATCCATCTGTAACACTGGTTGGTATCGGTGAGATATTTAAGCAACAAATATCTACATGCAAATTGATCGCAATATGAGATAGTGCGACTCTCTATGGTTTACTGCAGATATTTTATATTTAATTTTTTTATTAAACAGTTCAAAGGAAATACACAATAACATTTGAGAATATTCCATCTACTAAGGTCTATAATAAATACTTCTACCTTTAATGAATAAGAGAAACATTGTGTCAATTTCAACATTTTTTTTGGAAAACTCTTTTGAACATACCAATACTAAACCATAAAACGAAGTGAAGTATTTTGAAATGTGTATATTATTTTTGTGAATGCTTTGTACTGTTTAATTAAAATATGAAATATAAAATTAAAATATCAATAACTAGGACATCGATGCCGTTTTAAACTCATTTCTATTTCATTCTACATACATAATAATTTTTATATGTCTTGCGCGAATTTAGGGTAGTAAACTTTGGATGTTTTATTACATTCGCCGAAGCGTTAAAACTGTTTTTGTCTTTTAGAGGAAAGCGGTGCCTTTTACTCGTCCTATCCTCACAATCAGGAACATAACACTTTTTAGTTTTATATACGTTTCGTCGTCACAAAGCATGTTAAAATCACTGGATTAGTATCACTTAAGAATTAATAAAGTATAAAGAACAATAACGCAGCTTCAGAACTCACAAATACGCACATCAGACATAAAATCAAAATTCAAAATGGCACGCGACAAAAATGACAAATGACAGATGCCCCTACTTTACATAGAGCTGGTCAGCCTTGCCTACTTTATCCATCGAGCTGATTGTTTGGCGATAATGGCACAGAATTAATAACAATCAGAATACTAACTCCTATTGGCGGGAAAAGTTCGCGCACCGTCTTCGCGCACGTTAGTCCGCCATGTTCTTAAGAAGGGAATGTGCCAGGCCAGTATTAGCGACAGTACGCCGGCACGCCGCTAGTATAATTTTTATACGACTAGTGTTCGCAAGTCTCTAGACAATTTCGTCAATCTATAATCAGTTATTTAAGTGCTTGGTGTAATAAAAGTGGTGGTAGAATGAACCAATTCGACTATAAATTAATTTTAGGAAAATATTTTTCATCGGTAATAGTTTAATAAATAGGATTATAGGAAACAACTACTGGACGGGCAAAGGCCCCGACTCCCATTGAATTATACCTATAAATCCAAAATTGGTAGCCAAATTTGTTATTTGTCTTTTCTCCACCAGACACAGACCGGTTTCGAACTCTTTATGTTCTCATCAGTGTGCCACAGGTAGCTGAAAAGACAAATAACAAAGGCAAACCAAACTGGTCTATGGCAGACCCAGCACATAGTAACTGTGAGAGATAAGTACATCCCTCTGGTGGTCAGTTGCTACTACCAGTCAAGACATCGAAGATGTGTCGTGACCGATAGCGGCTTGCCAAGCAAGCACCAAGAGCGGCGACCTCTAGCCCTGATGGACGGGCCTTTGCCCGTCCAGTAGTTGTTTCCTATAATCCTATTTATTAAGCATGTTTTAGTCCATCAGGGCTAGAGGTCGCCGCTCTTGGTGCTTGCTTGGCAAGCCGCTATCGGTCATGAGACATCTTCGATGTCTTGACTGGTAGTAGCAACTGACCACCAGAGGGATGTAATTATCTCTCACAGTTACTATGTGCTGGGTCTGCCATAGACCAGTTTGGTTTGCCTTTGTTATTTGTCTTTTCAGCTACCTGTGGCACACTGATGAGAACATAAAGAGTTCGAAACCGGTCTGTGTCTGGTGGAGAAAAGACAAATAACAAATTTGGCTACCAATTTTGGATTTATAGGTATAATTCAATGGGAGTCGGGGCCTTTGCCCGTCCAGTAGTTGTTTCCTATAATCCTATTTATTAAGCATGTTTTAGTCCATCAGGGCTAGAGGTCGCCGCTCTTGGTGCTTGCTTGGCAAGCCGCTATCGGTCACGAGACATCTTCGATGTCTTGACTGGTAGTAGCAACTGACCACCAGAGGGATGTACTTATCTCTCGGTAATAGTGTTTCCTAATTAGCAAAACCCGTGTATGAGTTGAATTGAAGTGCCTATGAAAAAAAATAATGCTAAACGGAGGAAATGATACAATTATATAAGACTGGTTTATGAAAGAGCTACAAATTATTCGAGTACGGCCCTGAACGTTTTGACTAAGAATATGGCCGATGTATATTGAAGGTCACCGAATCTGGCTACAAATGATAAATGGTGAAAACTTTGAGTTTGGGTTCTGATTGTTATTAATTCTGTGATAATGGCGTCGCATTTGGTTGATCCAGAAACTATATTTATAAGAGGGGACTAAACAATCAAGTTTCCTATCTAGAGGGTTTTATCTATGCTCATTATTTTGGCGTGCTTTGAGTGGTTATATCTTAAAAAAAGTGTTTAAATTATTGATAAATATGTATTGTGCGGTGCAAATTGTAAAATAAGCAATCAAACCAAGTGGTGGCGGCGGCATTAGCTGATAATTAATCAAACAGAAAACGTTCAAAATGGGTTGAAGAGTGATCGCTTAAACAAGGAGACAATTTTCCCACGTAAGACTCTATCAAATGAGTTTTATAGAACCAGGTGGTTGGTTTAATTATCTGCGGATGGACGAAGAAACAAAAGAAATCACCCTACGGCGTGGACACTCCCGACACTGATAATCGTCGTTTTACCTGCGTGGCCGACTTACACGACCACGTTCAAAATGGTTAAGTTAAAATCAACCGTTGGCAGATATTGAACGCCAGCGCCGGCAAGATGGACGGTTTTCAGCCACACACCACACACCTCAAGTTTGTGACTGCTTTTTACCCGTACAGTTTTACCCGAGCGAGCAAAATTGCTAAAAAAGAACGCAGTCTGTTGCATGTTGGGGCCTATATATAGATTGGTAATGTTTAAAATCTTATAAGAATAACAATATGAAGGATATCGATCCTGTATGGTTCTGTATCAAAAAAGTACTTACCTATATTATACTAGTCATAATTGTTTTACAGGAAATAGTATATTATGTTACAAGGAGTAGAAGGCGACCATTATTGTTGAGCCCAGAAGTTTGCTCAGCCGAGGCGCAAGCCGAGGCAGCAAACTGGGCGAAACACATAATGAGCCTTCTACTCCGAGTGACATATACTATTTTTTCTTCAAGCGTTAAAATAAAAAATATCCAAACTTTAATTTTGAAAAATGACATCAGATCAAATGCGTTCCAGCTTAGTAAAAAAAATATATGTAATACTAACCATTTTATTTATCAATGAAACATGACATAGGTAAATTAGCAATTTCAAGTATTTCAGATGCAATGCATTTCTTCAGACTTTTTCGCTTTTAAATTTTAAAAACAGCACGACGCGAGACGTCAATTTTTAAAATGACAGTTTATGACAAATCATAACTTAGATTTTTAATTCGTTGCCATGGATACATTTATTCATTTTTGTACTAGGAAAAAAATGAGAAATATTTGTACTAATACAATAATAGGCTCTTTCTACAGGACGTGTTGCATTATGTAATGTAAGTATTGTTGTTATACGCTTGAAGAAAAAATATCTTCTTTTTTGCAGTTCTGCCACAATTTAATATTTTTATTTTTTTGTTTGTTTTAATATGCCATTATGTTAAATATTGTCATGTAATTAATTGTAAATAATAAATAAATACACAAAATTCTTTTTTTTAATGTGGTAAATACTTAAAATAGAGACATAAAAACAAAACAAAAATACAGAAATATTCAATAAGGTTATTTATCTAAATAAGGTACAAGTGCAGGATTAGACACAAAATCAAACCAAAATTTCCTGGTATGTTTAGGAAGCATAGGATCTTCATTTTCCAGTAGGTAGGTAATAATGAACTTATGATTAAGTTCAATTTGTGGAGTTTTCGAATTATTGTTAATTGAAAGTTGCAAAAAGTATATTTCCCGGTCTTTAACTTGAATCGCTACCAAAATGCTAGATAGAGAAAAACTGCTTTGGAACTTTTTTTAGAGCATTAAATTCCCTACAAAAAAAGCCTTGACGGCACAAGATTTCTGAAAGTAATCTTTGTTGATGGCGTACCTGCTTAGTACACCGTTTATATATTATAATTAATTAAAATCATAAATAAATAAACTTAATACATTTTTTTTTATATCATGAACCTAATAAAATTGGAAAGTACTAAACGATTTAAGGGAAAAATGCTCGTTTTCGAAGGTAAAATCGAATTGCGATGCACCTCGAATCGGATTATTTTAAACTCGTCTATCACGCGGCCATTACAAAGGTGCCGTAACAGGTCAACCCACAGAACTTAAAATAGGAGAAGGTTCTTTCAAGCCTAGCTACTTGCAAATATTGAACACCGCCATTTTTCTATACTTGGAAGCGGGAATTTTTAAAAATAACATCGCAGTCGTAACGGAAAGTAGTTTTGAGTCAAGAATGTTATTGAAAGTATAACCATTGTTTATAAAGTATATAGTTATTCAACCTCTTGTTAGTACCGGTGGATCATTGGTAGATGGCGTGCTGGATGATGTGTGCCCATTATTACGACCGTAGCCCCCGGTGTCGTTTACGTTACGACCATTGTTTATTATAAACAATGCTACGACGCATGCACGAATTTCGTACATCCGGTGCATCTACGTCACATGACATTCGACGAGGAACTAAAGTCATAGATCGAAACTTGACTCTATATTATTAATAACTTTTGACAGTGTGTCAGTTTTATATTTTTATTAAACTATTGGATTTTTTGTTCTAAAATGAATCATTTATACATCATATGACTAACATAACCTAAAATGTTTAGTTTTTGTAAATTTATTTTTACTTTAATTATAATTTTGTAGCTTCAGCTTGGATCCATAATACCATTTAAAAACTCTCTAGACAGTAGATATATAAAGTTTCAATATTGTACCTACGTAGATTATTAAAAATGAATTGCTATTTATAGGTTGGATTTCCAGTCAACAAAGAGCATCCTATTTCATTAGATTAGGACATTTAAAACTTCATGAGTAATGCACCGAACAAGATTTTAGATGATAGTACAGGAACCAAGCAGAAATTTTGATAAAAATTACATAATATTCAAAAATTTTAAAAAGTGCATATTTTTGAGGTTAGTTGTAAAGCCTGATTTTCATAATCGCTAAGTTGTGAAAAGCGAAATGCGAAACGTGTTGCTATTGGTTCATTTCACATTAAAATTTGGAATTGACCAATAGCAACACGACTCGCATTTCGCTTTTCGCAATTTCGTGACTTTAGAAATCAGGCTGAAGGTGTTTAAATTAATGTTCTTTTTTATATTATGTTTGTTGACTGTTTATAATGACGAATTGTGCTGTAGCTATGTGAAAAAATTATAACCAATTAAAGTACAAAAAAAAGACATTAATATAAAATATTTCTGTTTTCCGAAGAACGAAGATTTAGCAAAAGAGCTTGGCTACAGAAAAGATAAAATAAATTTGAAAAATGGCAAGTGGAACATGTTATGTATATTGTATTTGAAACCTAGTTTTTACTGATCTGGATGTTCAGGATGTTCACCTAGAATGTCAGAAATCACATATATAGACCATGTGCATCAATATTATGGGTAAATGATCATAACCTCAAATTTTTTGTTTTTGTAAATTTATTTTCAACTTTAATCATAATTTTGTAGTTACAGCTTAGAACCATATCAACATTTAAAAACTCTCTCAGACAGTAGATATATAAAGTTTCAATATTGTACGTCGTAGATCATTAAAAATGAATTTAGAGTTTTTTTTTATTTATTTTCGATTTTAATTTATTATATAATCTAAATTCATTAGTAATGCACTGAAGAAGATTTTAATTGATAGTACAGGAACCAAGCACAGATTTTGATAAAAGCAGCTTAATATGTGAAAATCTTTAAAAATGTATATTTTTGTAAATGTATATCGAAATGTTGACTTTACATATTTGTGCGCTGGTATTACTTTTTCAACTAAACGCGTCATTTGATGACGTGCAAATCATATTTTTGAGGTTAGTTGCGATGTCACGTACACGACAGATTCATATTTTTCTCGAGCTCGACGTCACATCCGGCTGCGCAATGGCCGCAATGTGTAATGTATCGTGAAATGTATATTTTTTTAATGATAAAATATTTTAAAAACAAAAGTCAAAAAACTGTAAACGTAGTCATAGAAACTGACTAGTATGTAAATTACTCACAAGTTGGCAGCACATACTTAGAAATCAGGTTGAATAACTATAATACTTTATAAACAATGGTATAACTAATATTTTAATGTAATTAGTTTTAAATGTGCCTTAAAAATAATATTAGGTAATAGGTAATAAACATATATTATTGTGAAAATAGTTATATACCTATGCAACAAAAGTGTGTAAAGTGAAATTTTTTCGGAAATGGAACTTTATATTAATTATAATGGACTACATAAAATTAAATATGTAACCATATTTAACGTTTTTAAAATACGATATGATTATTATTATAGGCGATTATATGAAATTTTTACTTTAGGCACTACACAGCGTATGTAAAGTTAGTACTTTACGCACGGCAGTAGAATAAATACTTTATTATGATGTTGAAATAAAATAAACTTACTCAGTTCTTTTCTAATATGAATGCCCGAAATGGAAAGGTTGTATAAGTACTTCTTAACTACGTACGTTACAAAATCGAATTTTTCAATAATAGTATATGATGGATGACTTTGGTAAATCCTTATATACACATTTCCGTTTGCTTACAAATGTATTTCATGCCGATGAAAAGTTATTTCAGAGTTAGAAGTTTTTCAACATACTTACCAGTTGCAGATAAAGGACTAAACAAAGTAGAAGGTACTTTAGAAATTAAAATTACTCTTAGTTTATATTTAATTACTAGTTTTTGAAGCCCATAAAATTCTCAAATTAAATGTATCTATGTAAAAACTACATAGTGGACATACAACTTACAACGTACAAAACTACTTTCCCCTTCTAAGTACTGTTGTTTCGGATCGTTTCCCAAATGCCAGCTAAAGTCATATTATGCAACCCTCACAACAAAACAAACTTGATAGCATTTCATTGGTTCAATTTATATGTGTAAACAAAAAGTATTGAAAAATGGACGGCTCCTGTATTTACCCAATCTGAACCTGACCTATCTCAATATATCATACGTTGGGCTTGTTCCGTTTCACGCACAGATCGCGTAAGTAGCGTCAAAGCTTTATATCGTTCCGATTCAGTTGTAACAGCTTAAGCGATAAATAAATCGGAACGTACTTATGCGGTAAATGCGCACCGCTGGTGGCAACTGACAAATGAAATGTGAAATGTGCAAGCAAACTCAAACTCAGAGACATGGAGAGTCTTTATATGTCTCTGATAAATACTGGCAATTCCCGTACGGCTTAAACACAATGAATAAAATGAGAGATAAGAAATAAAGAATATGTAATAGAATTAACAAATAATGATGTCCGAATAAAAGCAAAGAGCAATTTGAACAGTTGAATTTTAAATCGAATAAGAACTAATCTTATCGCCCAGAGTATTGTGTATTTAAAACTTGGAATAATTATTTA
Organism: Rhagium mordax; assembly: GCA_963680705.1. Lineage (NCBI taxonomy): Eukaryota > Metazoa > Arthropoda > Insecta > Coleoptera > Cerambycidae > Rhagium > Rhagium mordax. The sequence continues at coordinate 22,607,712 of OY796657.1, read as the reverse complement.
TCTTAGGTATTTCTTATTCCATTTTCTTATCTCTTATTTTTTTTATTGTGTTTAGGCCTCCCGTATTTCCCTCCATTATGAAACTTTGAATAAGCACAACGTTTTGTGGGCACAACGGTCAACCATAGCCATAGATAAGAGGAAAACCATAGCGTTAGCGTTCCGATTTACGCATTTGTACAAACACGCAGCAAACGCATCGGCTGCCTCACGTTCCGACTAGAGGCAGTCAACGCGCGCTTTCTGCTAGCGGAGGGCGTGGTTTACGATCGTCTTTACTGCTTTCAACGCGCACGTAAGAGGCACAGAATTAATAACAATCAGAACCCAAACTCAAAATTTTCACCATTTATCATTTGTAGCCAGATTCGGTGACCTTCAATATACATCGGCCATATTCTTAGTCAAAACGTTCAGGGCCGTACTCGAATAATTTGTAGCTCTTTCATAAACCAGTCTTACATAATTGTATCATTTCCTCCGTTTAGCAATATTTTTTTTCATAGGCACTTCAGTTCAACTCATACACAATAGATATCAGGGTTTTGCTATTTAGGAAACACTATTACCGATGAAAAATATTTTCCTAAAATTAATTTATAGTCGAATTGGTTCATTCTACCACCACCTTTATTACACCAAACACTTAAATAACTGATTATAGATTGACGAAATTGTCTAGAGACTTGCGAACACTAGTGGTATAAAAATTATACTAGCGGCGTACTGTCGCTAATACTGGCCTGGCACATTCCCTTCTTAAGAACATGGCGGACTAACGTGCGCGAACACGGTGCGCGAACTTTTCCCGCCAATAGGAGTTAGTATTCTGATTGTTATTAATTCTGTGTAAGAGGCAAACGGAACGATTCTCATGCATGTTCAGTCACCGTTATATCTGTAAATGATATTCAGAATAAAATTAATATATCCAAGATTTCTGAATTGATTCATAATAATAATAACAGCACATGTAATTACGACCCCCTTTATCCGGGAAGGCTCTAGAAGAGCCTTGTGTGGGAAGGGGCTACACATTTAAAGACAAGGGACATTCACCCAATATCCGTGTATAATGGAAAAATCCCTATCACAGTATTTTCCATTGCCACGACCGGGATTCGAATCTTGAACTTTTGGCTGAGAGGCAGGTGCGCTACCGTTCGACCATCAGTCATATATTAAGAGTCATAAGATTATATTAGCATACATAGAAATGATGAAACCTCACCCAAACTTCAAAGAAACACAATATACTAATAACCCTACTAACTTATGAGTATTCTCACTTTGTAAATATTACTTACCAGAAAGAATCACAACTTTTCTGGATGGTTCCTCGGAGCTAATATTAGCTGGAATATCTTCCACTAAAGAATTTTTAAATGTTTCTGGAAAAATATAGTGGGAATTGCTAGTGGAAAATTAAATCTTCCCGGTTACAAGCTTTCAGCCAACATTCAACTCTGAAAGCAAAAATAATTATTCCAATGTACTATAAGATATCTCTTGAATTTCCATCATAATAAAGTTTTTAATATTCAATCGTAGTGGATTTCAGAAAAAATGAACTATTTAAGTATCAAGATTCTATACCTGGTCACTACGAAGGCGTAGAAGGGCCACAACAAAAAAAATTTTTTTAAAATGTAAAATTCTGACTTTTATCTCAGAATTTTGACTTAAATCTCAGAATTCTGGCTTTTATCTCAGAATTCTGACTTTTATCTCAGAAGTCTGACTTAAATCTCAGAATTCTGACTTTTATCTCAGAATTCTGACTTTTATCTCAGAATTCTGACTTTTATCAGAATTCTGACTTAAATCTCAGAATTCTGACTTTTATCTCAGAATTCTGACTTTTATCTCAGAATTCTGACTTTTATCTCAGAATTCTGACTTTTATCTCAGAATTCTGACTTAAATCTCAGAATTCTGACTTTTATATCAGGATTCTGGCTTTTATCTCAGAATTCTGACTTAAATCTCAGAATTCTGACTTAAATCTCAGAATTCTGAAATGGAACACAAAATAACTGCGGTATATTGTACGCCGCAGCTATGACACTGATTCCATACTCTTGAGATGTATCTGTAACTCTACTTTTACCATACAACGTTGTATGTATTTTCTAATCTAAGTATTTAGCTGAAGATGAGTCAGATAACACTTGAAGTAGTGCAACCGTGATGTTCTAAATTTTTATTAAACGGCTTGGCTCCAACCTATACAATTCTTCATATTTATTTGTCTAAAATAAACCTTCTCCTACCAAAACTAAAAATATTGTCTACTAAAGAATTAGAAACTTTTTAACCAGTTCAGCGCCACCGATCAGAAAATCTGGTCTCAAGTGCCCAAATATTTTTTTGTCGTTTTTAAGACATAGGCCAGTCGAATTAGAATTTATCGAGGAATTAATTTCCAGCAAGCTGGAAATCGTTTTAATACCTTCATTTGGTCCTAAATACGTGTAATCTGAGTTTGCACCATCCCAGGAGGTGAGCATAACTTTTGAGAGCCAAAAAACCGAGAAATTTTTGCACTTTTTCTCACTTTTTGCTTGTAGCTCGAAAACGGTGCTTCGGACGGAAAATGTCATCCTGTTCAATATTAAAGAGGGTTAAATTCTGCGTCCAATGAACATCTAAAACTTCAAATTCGGTTCAGTGGAAACCGAGAAAATTTCTCATTTCGGTGCAAACTTACGATTTGCGACTTTCCAAGGCTATATATCTTTGAAACAGATACTCGTATTAAAAAACCCATGGAATGAAAGTTGTAGAGAATAAAATAAAACAGATCCTTCTGTTCCTACATGCAATCAGTGGGTTTGATATATACAACCTCTGCGCCTCTGCATTCTATGGCCAAGGGAAGTTGAAATTTGTCAAGCTCCTTGACAAGAACACGGCTTTACAGGAGTCTGTTAAGATTTTCCACCATGCAGATGCTGATCCTGAGGACCTCATTTCAGCAGGTCAACTTTTCCTGGCAGCCCTTTATTCACCTAAGGCTGATGAGACCTCCTCGGACAAAATCCGCCACGAGATATTCTCAAAATCCCTCATAAAGCCAACTTTCAATCTAGCCTTTCTACCCCCAATAAATGCAGCCGCCGCCCAATATATTCTGCGGGTCGACCTCCAAATCCAGGGCTGGAATGATAGACCAAAGGATCCTCTCAGCTGGGGTTGGAGAGGACGGACCTTGGCCTGCTCCCCACCATGAACACCAAGGATCCAGCTCCAGCTGAAATCCTCAACACAGTGTTCTGCGGATGTACGAAGGGGTGTACAGGGAAGTGCAGCTGCTGGAAAGTAGGCATGAAATGTTCAACAATTTGTCTCAACTGCCACGCCCCAGTCATGCTCAAATTCAGCACCGTTCGAGGATGAGGGAGTGTCCCACATGCCGATCTCCGTAGAAGCAGAAATAGGTGAAGATAGTCCCTTTCAAGATGATACCGATGAAGAGGGCCTCGACATGACACCGCAGCTTGAGCGTAGATGAAGGGCCATCGACATCTAAGAAAAATATAACATATTTTATTCATATTTTAAATGTTTTTGTTACTTCATTGCACCTAAATTATTAACAACTATGGTTAATTACTTATTAATTAATATTAATAATACTTACTAATTAAAGATGGCAATATACAACTTTGTTAAAATTAAAAATTCTTTCATTCGTACTACGTCGAAAAAAACCGATTTTGAATTGATGCCAAATTTAGTCTTTCAAAATGAATGAATTTGAAAATTGAGGTGTCTACATAGCGTGAAATTAATTCCTCAAAACGATTTTTTTGGATCTAATTAGACTGGCCTAACATGCAAGTATTATATTATAGATATGTTCACGAAATTTTTGCATTTCTGTTTCCGGTTTTTTTTCTGCAGCATTTCTTTCTGAAACATACGTTATATTATGTCTCGTGGCCTATAGGAATAAATGTATATTTTAGGGCCATGTGACATAACTGTTGCGTCGCATTATTTGTTGCAAGTTTATCCTTGTATTTTCTTGTTTTGAGAATTCATTCGTTCTTACAATTGTAGCAGTTTTATTGCAATGTGTCGCTATAATAAATACTTTATTCGTTTATCAAAACTTTTTTCGTTTGTAGTAGTTTATTACCTTCTTGTAATACCTATATGTATATGCAATATGTGATGTATCATTCATTTTTGTAACTTTCAATGTACTAAATGTTTTGGAACAAAATTTATAAAAATAATCTATTGTTTTATTATTTGCAGCTATTAGTTGTAATAGAGCATTTTATTATCATTTTATACATTCAAAATAAAAAAACCTTGAAAAAAAAACACAAATTCCCCGGACCAAGATTATTATAGCCTGGTTCGTTGGGCCACACTATTTTAATTCCCATATAGAAACTACAGCTGCGAGACATCTCTACGATACCATATCACAAAATAAAACAGTTCGCAGTGATGTATAGTATGTATAGTAAGGGATCCAAGCCTTCAAAACACGTCAAAATCGTCAAGTAACCCATTCCAGCAAGGTAAATAATTTTTGGCAACAAATTTGGAAAGAGGGTCCCTAGGGGCATCAGAAATTGCTTGTTGAACTTTTGTTGGCTCTTGCACAACTTCTCAAAAAGAAAAAAAAGATGGCGTAATGGTATTTCATGAATACGTGTTTTTAAACGTTCTCCTTCCGCTAAAAAAATAACTATTAGCGATGTTGATCTGATTTTTTTTTATTTATATAGTAGAATCATGAGCGCCTCTATCTGTAGCAATGAAATTTAAAAATCACTTGCAGTTTTTTTTTTAATAAGTCCTAAAGTTACAGCAACGAAATATGTGTATTGAAAATTTCGACATATATGGGAAACTATATTAAATGTTAAAAATTTGTACATACTATATGTGGACAAAATGTGGTCCTAAGATCGAAAAAGTTTTAAAAAAAAAATCAGGTCGGTATCTTACACTGTTTGAGAGTTATAGATTTTTTAAAGAGGCAGTTATTTATGTTTGCGGAACTCCTAGTAGTATTAAAGCTGATTTCTGGCGTGCGCGTTGCCATCCAGCTTATTGTAATGCATAAACAATTTGCAGATAGTAGGACAAAACAGCTTTTGGAATTGCGTGATTGTTGTTATTGAAATTTTTACAAATTATGTAAAATAAAAGTCACATTTGACAGATTATGTTGTTGATAGATAAATAAATGATTAGATTATTTACTATCCCATTATTTAGGTATATTATGTACAAATGGTAAGACATTTTACAAAAAATGTAAAAAAAATATATAAAACACCTATACAAAAGACATTCAATTACAAGTAAGCACTTACGTATTCCTAGTCAGAATCACTGTCTGACAAGAGCTGCTCCGTATTATTTTTGCCTTTAAAACAATTTTATTGTAGGGAAAGGCTGCACATGTACGCAACAGAACACCAAGTGCACGCACATTTTTTGTCACACTTTACTTTACAATTGCACTAATAAGTATGTTGCATATCAATGTAGCCTTGACGCACATTTGATGACTTATATAAATGTGTTAAAATATCTAAAAATGAGTGCTCTACCGGAATAAATCTAAAGTGCAATCATGAAGAAGCGGACACAAGAATATTTACACATTTAAAATTTGATGTTTAGGAATTGCGTATTGAACGAGCGTTAATAGAAGCCACGGATACGGATATAAATTTTTTAAGTATGTTTAATTTGTGCAAAATAGAAAATTTAAATGAATTATGGGTATACGAGTATGGTAGAAAAGGTTATATAGCAATTCACGAAATCAATAAAAGGTTAGATAAAAAATATGAAGAAAAAAATAAACTTCTGGACAATTGAACTGGATATTCGGATTATTTCTTCAAATGTTGGAATAAGATATCTCTACAGGGAAGACAATTATGGAGTTGAGGTTTTCAGCATTTTTTTGCAAATTTTATTGACAATAAGCGGTTTTGTCTGTTGGAATGAGCATTTGCAAAAATATCGTATACAGTGCCTAATGCACAACCCGTCCAAAAATGGAAAATATGTCATTGAGACCGAGAATTTACAATAGCGGTTTTAAATTTGATTTTGTTATACCTATAGGGGCAATCTACTAACTATTTACAAAAAACGATTTAGTCACTTTTTCAAAATCTAGCAATGAAATTTAAAAATCACTTGCAGTTTTTTTTTTAATAAGTCCTAAAGTTACAGCAACGAAATATGTGTATTGAAAATTTCGACATATATGGGAAACTATATTAAATGTTAAAAATTTGTACATACTATATGTGGACAAAATGTGGTCCTAAGATCGAAAAAGTTTTAAAAAAAAAATCAGGTCGGTATCTTACACTGTTTGAGAGTTATAGATTTTTTAAAGAGGCAGTTATTTATGTTTGCGGAACTCCTAGTAGTATTAAAGCTGATTTCTGGCGTGCGCGTTGCCATCCAGCTTATTGTAATGCATAAACAATTTGCAGATAGTAGGACAAAACAGCTTTTGGAATTGCGTGATTGTTGTTATTGAAATTTTTACAAATTATGTAAAATAAAAGTCACATTTGACAGATTATGAGGGTGTTGTTGATAGATAAATAAATGATTAGATTATTTACTATCCCATTATTTAGGTATATTATGTACAAATGGTAAGACATTTTACAAAAAATGTAAAAAAAATATATAAAACACCTATACAAAAGACATTCAATTACAAGTAAGCACTTACGTATTCCTAGTCAGAATCACTGTCTGACAAGAGCTGCTCCGTATTATTTTTGCCTTTAAAACAATTTTATTGTAGGGAAAGGCTGCACATGTACGCAACAGAACACCAAGTGCACGCACATTTTTTGTCACACTTTACTTTACAATTGCACTTTTTAATTTTTTTTAGAATCGGTAGTGGTTTTTTGTCATCATTTGCGGTTTTATTTCATTATTCTCCATCACATATCCAAAATTTATGGGAGAAGGTAAATTTGGAAGGGGATTGGTGGACCGCTTGAAGACTAAAATTTGATATAACGCGCGTTTTAAATGCAGAAGAAAGCGTTTTCAATAGGAGGTAGCGAACGTAAGTCACCCTTGCTAATAGAAAAGAAATGCTGCCTTAGCAAATCCAAGGATTTAAAGTCACTACGGCACTATAGATTTACAAAGAACTTAAGAGCATCTTCAATTACACAATCATCAATTGCATCGCAGTATTCCGGAGTATAAAAAAAAATTGCATCGCCGTATAATAAAAATAAAGCAAACCTTTTAAAATACATTTCCAAATTTGTGGTGTAAACAAGGAATAAGTATGTTGCATATCAATGTAGCCTTGACGCACATTTGATGACTTATATAAATGTGTTAAAATATCTAAAAATGAGTGCTCTACCGGAATAAATCTAAAGTGCAATCATGAAGAAGCGGACACAAGAATATTTACACATTTAAAATTTGATGTTTAGGAATTGCGTATTGAACGAGCGTTAATAGAAGCCACGGATACGGATATAAATTTTTTAAGTATGTTTAATTTGTGCAAAATAGAAAATTTAAATGAATTATGGGTATACGAGTATGGTAGAAAAGGTTATATAGCAATTCACGAAATCAATAAAAGGTTAGATAAAAAATATGAAGAAAAAAATAAACTTCTGGACAATTGAACTGGATATTCGGATTATTTCTTCAAATGTTGGAATAAGATATCTCTACAGGGAAGACAATTATGGAGTTGAGGTTTTCAGCATTTTTTTGCAAATTTTATTGACAATAAGCGGTTTTGTCTGTTGGAATGAGCATTTGCAAAAATATCGTATACAGTGCCTAATGCACAACCCGTCCAAAAATGGAAAATATGTCATTGAGACCGAGAATTTACAATAGCGGTTTTAAATTTGATTTTGTTATACCTATAGGGGCAATCTACTAACTATTTACAAAAAACGATTTAGTCACTTTTTCAAAATCTGCAATATTTAAAAAAATATAGCGATTTTTTTTAAAAAAATCTTATTTTTCTCATTACTGACTTGTAACTTTCCACTCAAGTGTTTAATGGGATATTTTTATTCGTCACTTTCTTATGTATAGGTATTGCGGTAACTATACCTATATATCAATATTGATTTAATCTTAACAGAGCGTTTAGAAAATATTAAAATTATGGAATATTCACGTAGAAAATCGTAAATCTGAATATTGGTTATAAATGGAACCCCCTCTTAACTTTTTTATTTTTTGAGACAAGAAAAAAAATGTAAACAAAAGTTTTAGGGCATTCTATGAATTTTCTTGCTACCATATTCAATAGTATACAGGGTGCCTCATAAAAGCCGGACAAACCACATTTACTTACGATTTTTTAAATGAAACACCCTGTATATTTTTGAATATTATGAAAGTCCTGTATATTTTTGAATATTATGTATATTTTTGAATATTATGAAAGTCCTCGTTTTCGTGATTTCAAAAATGTATAATATGTTGACATTTACTGTAGCCATTTTCGGTATACAACGGCTTCTATGTACATAAAAATAGAATGAGAAACAGTATGCCATGATTTTCAAAAACAAAAGGTTGTAGAAAATGTATTGATGAAAATTGGGGACATGTTGAAAAATTGTTACAATAACTTTTTAATCTTTGGTATGTATAGAATCTTGTTATTAATAAAAATTTCGTACTGTTTTTGTTTATTGCAAAACTGAAATATTGACAATCAAAATTACACAGGGTGTTCCGTTAAAAAAACATAAGATTGCTTTGTGCCGATTTTATGAGGCACCCTGTATACTATTATATATGGTTGAAAAAAAAAATCATAGAATGCCCTAAAACTTTTGTTTCAAAAATTTTTTTTATCTCAAAAAATAACGTAATAACTGTACATGTGCAGTCTTTCCCTACAATTGTTTTAAAGGCAAAAATAATACGGAGCAGCTCTTATCAGACAGTGATTCTGACTAGGAATACGTAAGTGCTTGCTTGTAATTGAATGTCTTATGTATAGGTGTTTTATATATTTTTTTTACATTTTTTGTAAAATGTCTTACCATTTGTACATAATATACCTAAATAATGGGATAGTAAATAATCTAATCATTTATTTATCTATCAACAACACCCTCATAATCTGTCAAATGTGACTTTTATTTTACATAATTTGTAAAAATTTCAATAACAACAATCACGCAATTCCAAAAGCTGTTTTGTCCTACTATCTGCAAATTATTTATGCATTAAGGCGGGTTTACATTGGTATAGTTACTAAGCCCAGTTACTTGCACTTGTAGCTAACCTGGCTAGCCTACTGCCGCATACACAAGACAGTGGATGTCTACACTTGAAAGTGTATTTTATGTGCACTAGTACCAGTAGCGCGGTCACATTGCCAGGATGAATCCTTTTCGTCGTCATGTCCCTCGTCGTTCTAGAATATTGCACAAAGAAAAATTAAGAAAAATATTTGTGCGAGTAATGCAAATTGCTATTGGAGAACTTATCAGTGAGATTGAAGAGGAAAATGGCCGTCCAAAAAGAATATGGGTCAGGGATTGGATGAGCAGAAGGGATACAAAAGGAACATCAGCACTTCTTCTTCTTCTTCTTCGTCTTCTTCTTCTTCTCCGTCTTCTTCTTCTTCTTCCTCTTCTTTGTTATATCCCACAAACACTCATAATCGCGATAAAGTTCTACAAACTTTATAGTATCTCCTTCGGACCACCTTTTCATTGTTAAATTTCTTTATAATCGAAATCACACTGTTTACTGTCAACGCAGATACTAGCGAGCAAGTGTTTACATTGGTGTAGTAGACACGGCAGCCGGTAAACAGGTGCTGGAGACGTTGGTAGGGGAAGGACAGTGACTTTGCAAGTGGTAAGTAAATAGCCTAGATAGCTATTCACTTTCCTGTCCTGATTACTTGTACCAGTACTGGTACAAGTACTTTCCTATGTGGTTTACATTAGGTTAGCTACTGTCTTGCAAGTTACTGGTGCAAGTAACTAACCCATTTACTATACCAATGTAAACCCGCCTTTACAATAAGCTGGATGGCAACGCGCACGCCAGAAATCAGCTTTAATACTACTAGGAGTTCCGCAAACATAAATAACTGCCTCTTTAAAAAATCTATAACTCTCAAACAGTATAAGATACCGACCTGATTTTTTTTTTAACTTTTTCGATCTTAGGACCACATTTTGTCCACATATAGTGTGTACAAATTTTTAACATTTAATATAGTTTTCCATATGTCGAAATTTTCAATACACAAATTTCGTTGCTGTAACTTTAGGACTTATTAAAAAAAAAACTGCAAGTGATTTTTAAATTTCATTGCTACAGATAGAGGCGCTCATGATTCTACTATATAAATAAAAAAAATCAGATCAATATCGCTAATAGTTATTTTTTTAGCGGAAGGTGAACGTTTAAAAACACGTATTCATGAAATACCATTACGCCATCTTTTTTTTCTTTTTGAGAAGTTGTGCAAGAGCCAACAAAAGTCTAACAAGCAATTTCTGATGCCCCTATAGGGACCCTCTTTCCAAATTTGTTGCCAAAAATTATTTACCTTGTTGGAATGGGTCATTCCGTTTTTGAGAGCTTTGGATCCCTCACTATACTCGGGCCAAAAAGAGTAGTCAGTAGAGCCAGGGGCGTACGGATTTACGAATTTCATAAATTCCATAATTCGAACAAAAATGAAAGCGGATTGTGTTAATTATGCATGAGTATGAGTTACCATGTCTCAAATTTTAAATAATATGCTTACATCTGGCAACATTATCTCCACGAATTAGGTATAGCAACGCAGTTGAACAATGCACATCCTTTGCGTTGCAGCATATGTGACGCCACTGAATGCGCTATCTAAGCCCTCTCGACGACCTTTATAATAGTCGAACAAATTATTGGGTATAAGGGCGGCACACGTTCAAGCATGTACTTTATTTGGTTGACTATACCAATTAAACATAATGACCTAGTTGTGGTTTTCATCTCTGGTAGGCGGAGAAAACTGGATATATTTCTCTGAATTATATGGGATTATATGGTAAAACGAGCTGCCGCTTCTGTATTCCATAACAGCTAAATCCTTTGAAGAATTGCCGGTAAGTTTTTTGCTGTACTGACTACTCTTTTTGGCCCGAGTTTTTTTTATAGTATGTCGCAACACCCCACGAATAAAAATATATGCGGCACGCGCACTATACCTCGTGGTTTTATACCTACTTCATTCTATAGACACAAGTTCAACATGAATAAAACAATTGTAAAAAATTTGTAAAATATTGAAAAAAAAGATAGATTCTGCCAGTAATCGGAAATAAGATACTGCAAATATTGGTAGCTAGTTTGTAGTTTTTATTACATAAATCCAAAATGGACCGAAACGAAACTCCTTTAATTTTCTGCCTTATTTTATTGTTTACAACGTAAGTTTTTATTTTTTTTAAATACAGGGTGATTCATTGGTAAGTGTACATACTTTAAAAAATTAAATTAATAAGACAAATATAGACCATCCATATAATTCTAATATAAAAGAGTTGCTGACAAACTTGAATTTTTCTGTTACAAAAACCTATTATAGGCCTTTACTGCACTTTGTTCCTAAAATAATATCGTATAATTTTTTAGAGTACCTAGTAAAAATCCAATAAAGAATTATGATATTGTTAAAATATTGTTTTGTTTAAAATCAACTATTTTCATGTTATAAATGGTAAAAAAATTAAATAATTTACTTCTACTCAAATAACTTGTATGTATAATCTTTGATCGTTTTATAGTATTAATTCGGTAATAGTAAGATTTAAGCATATGACATATCTATAAAATAAACAGTAGGTAATGAAGGAACAATACAAAAAAAGAAAAGGAAGAGAAAAAAACTATACTATAACTTTTGAAAATATGACAAATGAAGCAGATATTAAATAACACTATCATCAGTGCCTACAAAAGGTTTTTGTAACAGAAAAATTCAAGTTTGTCAGCAACTCTTTTATATTAGAAGTACATACAGCGTGTCCCACTTTTAATGCCCCCCCCCCCCCCCCTTCACAACTCAGTTATTAGTTATCCAATTTTAACCAAATTCGGATCGGTGTCAATGACCTTTGGTGTGATCTTTTTGAATTAAACAAAATTTATTTTTGTTAGTAGCGTGCATTTTTATTAAGAAAAAAGGTGTCGCTTTTTCGAGAAGTCATATTAGGCATTTCTTTACAGAAAAACTAATACAATATTATTAATCAGCATGCTTGAGAACCCCCATGCCGAAAATTTCACAACATTTTGATTAAGAGTTTCCGAATAACGGGCCCAGTGAAAATAAATTTTTTTCAGTCGTAAATAATTGACAGCTTGAAAACGGTTTGCGTTTTGAAAAAAAGTAATTCTTCATTTTCAATTTAAATTGGGGTTCAAAATGCCTAATATGACTTCTCGAAAAAGTGACCCTGTTTTTCTTAATAAAAATGCACGCCACTGGCAAAAATAAATTTTATTTAATTCAAAGAGATCACACCAAAGGCCATTGATAGTAACCCAAATTTTGTTGAAATCGGATAACTAATAACTGAGTTGTGAAGGGGGGTCCATTAAAAGTGGGACACACTATATTTATCTTATTAATTTAATTTTTTAATATAAATATTTGTTTGAAGAAACGAAAATCTAATAATGAATGAGAGAAATAAACCAGTCTCCTCAACAAAGATTTCCACAAAAACTATGTAATTCATGGTTACTGCTATTGAGAAAAAGTATATTATTTAAGGTAAACCTTATTCAAAAATTAAAACATGCAAGATATACAGGGTGATTCATTGGTAAGTGTACATACTTTACCTGCATATGGTTACTTGGGTGATTCCATATCACCTATGCTTAGTGGGTCAATAATCCTTAATTACCAAGATACAGGGTGTTTTATCGATTTTGCCTATTTTTGACTTGGGCCATAATTTTACAACCACTAGAAATAAAAAACTAAATTTTAGAATCACTAGGTAGTCAAAGACTACTTATTACAAATTAAAATTTTTAAAATAATATGTGTGTAAATCTGTTGGTTTTAATTGGATGGTTGAATACTTTTCTGGATGGATGGGTTTTTATTGATTATGAAAGTTTTTATTAACTCGTAGTCAATTATCAAGAAGAAACACAATTTTGTACGAGATACTCCGGTTTCTTAATTTTGTAAAATTTCCTTTTATCAAAAAAAGTGAATAGAGAAATGAGACGCGCAAATTGAAAATGTACTTTACTTTCCTTATTTTTTGATGCTCTTTCCAAATCTTAAAACAGATTTTGAAAACTTTTTTTCTGCCCGGCCCTGTATTTTGATTCCGCTAAATTGAGAAATCGGTATATCCGATTGAGTAAAATACATATACAGTAATATACACACCAGATGTTGCTTTTTTATACCTAGTGGTTCTAAAATCTATACGGTCAAAGACAAAAACAGGCAAAAACAATAAAACAAACACCCTGTATTTTGGTAATTAAGGATTATTGATTGATCCACTAACCATATATTAAGTGATGTGGAATCGTCCAAGTAACTTACATATATGCAGGTAAAGTATGTACACTTGCCAATGAATCACCCTGTATTTAAAAAAATAAAAACTTACGTTCTAAGCAATAAAATGGGATAGAAAATTAGGGGAGTTTCATTTCGGTATATTTTGGATTTATGTAATAAAAACTACAAACTAGCAATATTTGCAGTATCTTATTTCCGATTACGGACAGAATCACCTTTAAAACTTCAATGTTTTACTAATTTTTTACAATAGTTGTTTCATTCATGTTGAACCTGTGTCTATAAAATGAAGTGTATTTAAAAAGCTTAATCTAATTCTTTAGGAGAGCATATTTTTAGTTTTCCTAGAAGGCTTATTATAGACAAATAAATATGAAGAAATTTGTATAGGTTGAAGCCAAAGCCGTTTAATAAAAATTTAGAACATCACGGTTGCAATATTTCAAGTGTTATCTGACTCATCTTCAGCCAATAATACTTAGATTAGAAAATAGAGCGTTGTATGGTAAAACTAGAGTTATAGATACATCTCAAAGAGTATATGAAATCAGTGTCATAGCTGCAGCGTACAATATACCGCAGATATTTTGTGTTCTATTTCAGAATTCTGAGATAAAAGTCAGAATTCTGAGATAAAAGTCAGAATTCTGAGATAAAAGTCAGAATTCTGAGATTTAAGTAAGAATTCTGAGATAAAAGTCAGAATTCTGAGATTTAAGTCAGAATTCTGAGATTTAAGTCAGAATTCTGAGATACAAGTCAGAATTCTGAGATACAAGTCAGAATTCTGAGATAATTAAAAGTCAGAATTCTGAGATACAAGTCAGAATTCTGAGATAAAAGTCAGAATTCTGAGATAAAAGTCAGAATTCTGAGATAAAAGTCAGAATTCTGAGATTTAAGTCAGAATTCTGAGAAAGTCAGAATTTTACATTTAAAAAAAAATTTTTTTGTTGTGGCCCTTCGTACGCCTTCGTAGGTCACTGCTCAGTTCTACGCTACTATTTATTTTTGTACATACCTTACAGGATCTTTTGGAAAGTTGAATAGGGTTATATTTCCTCCAGTCTTGGAAAAACACCCGCGAACAACACAAACAGTCCCTCCTTTGCGATTCATATTTATGAATGTCCCAACAAAATCTTAAATTATTGTTAAATGTCACGAACCTAAACAAACGTCAAATCTAAACACAAAAGTGAGGTTGATTAATAAACCATTTAAAAAATGGCGATTTTGCGCATGCGCATTGAAATTTGGTTTGGGCGGGAAGGCAAGCCTTCGCCTCTGTAATAGGTGCCTATAATACGTCTACAAGAGATTTTGATCGGTGACCGGTGAAAGGTGGACTGTACAGGTATGGCATCGGGACTTTTTTGTAGGAAATTTAATGCTCTACAAAAAATGTCCAAAGTAATTTTCCTCTATCTAGCTTCATTTTGGCAGCGTTTCAAGTTAAAGACCAGAAAACATACTTTTTTCAATTTTATTTAACAATAATTCGAAAATGCCGCAAATTTGAGATGCACAAATTGAACCTAATCATATTTACATTATTACCTATCGAATCGGACGGCTATCGATCATATCTTGTAATTTATTGTATCATGGATAAAACCCTTATCTATGAACAAACCTCCAATTTTTGTCAGAGACTATTCAAGTAAACGCTGTAGCGCTCTTAGAAAGCATTTACATATACTTCAAATCACGAGAGATGACCGTTACGTCACAAATTAATTTCTAATCTTCAACGTACGCTGTTCAAGCGTTCTTTGTTTACAACAAAGTAAAACGAGAGAGATAGGGAAAGGAAGTCCATTATATGTGACTGTTAATATCTCCGACTGACGTTGCTGATGCGTTATACGAAAACCTAACCTCCTCGACGAAAAAGAAAGAGAGGGCCCAATTTCGTATGTCTCAGTAACAAGCGAGAATTCGATCAACTGATTGAACGCTTTTGACTAGCGCCGTTGTCGCATGTTTCATAGTTTCCTGTTTCTGCATGTCAGCCAGTTGTCAAATTTGAATTTGTTTATCTTTGAGTTTGATTGTTACCGTTTTCCTCATTCCATTGATTTTTGCACATTAAAAACAGTTCATTATGGAACTAACGATAGTTAATCTCCAAAACAACTGCATTTTGCCAAATTATATATATTAAAACTTCGATAAGAATATAAAATTAGTTCAAATTTAGACAGGCGAGATCGTTAAATTATTCTGACATTTAACAGACAAATTGCAGGTTATGTTTTGTTTTGACGTTTAAGTGTTTACATCCGGATGTCATTTCAACAAGCATGAATTTGACTAACTCAGTACTGATTTGATTCACACTAATTATAATGATGACGTAACGGTCTTCTTTCGTGATTTGGACTATACATGTTTATATGAACTTTTTTGCTTAAAATCAAATTTCCTATGCATGGTTAACCCCGACTCACCCTGTATATTTCTCAGGCTATGCAACCTAATAATAAAATAATTTGACAATTTGACTGAATTTGACAGAATATTTTTGACAGTAAATCTGTATATTCATGTTCCCGTTTTGTAGTATTTTTGCAGCGTCACAGTGAATTTTTCTATTAAATCGTAAATTAAATACTATAAATCAAAATGAGTTTAGCTGAAATATGTGGTGTTGAAGACATTGCTTCATATAGTGCTAAAAATATTTACCGAAATGATTTAAACAATTTGTGTTTAAATTTTACTAATAATTTAGAGCTTGGTGTACCTCCTTTTGCAAATGTAAGAAATTCAGTTATTTAGTCTTTAACAATATTTGATTATTTTTTTATTTAGCCCGCAGAAAACCTCACGAGATTTACTAAAGATGATGCAGGTCGTGAAATAAAAATCAAATTCGATCATGGTACGACAACTCTCGGTTTTATGTACAGGGGTGGTGTTGTTTTAGCAGTAGATTCAAGAGCTACAGGAGGCCAGTTTATTGGTTCACAAACAATGAAGAAAATTGTGGAAATCAATAACTTTTTATTGGGTAAGCACTTTTCAAACAGTTTTTTTTTCCTTTATACTTTATTTAAAATAATAATTTATAACTTAGCTGCCTAAACAAAAATAACTGCAATAATATCTAACTAAAAATGTCATAAAACAAATATCTTTAACACGTCCGAGTTACCGAGCACAATGTTCAATAATAATCTAAAATTCGAGAAAATTAAACAGATGAATAAATTGAATGAATGAAGCTCATAATAGTTATTTATGTACCAGTAGCGTAAGGTAAGCGTTTATGACCCGCGACGTGAAGATAATAGCACGAGGCTTTAGACGAGGGCTATTACACGCCAAGGGTCATGAACGCTTATTACGCCCGTGGTACATATAAAATTTTATGCACGAGCGGCTTATAGGTTCAGTTACAAACTTAGATTCATTCTGATTGATATATGACATGAACTGTTGCTTGAATGTCAAGCAATTCGCAGTCGTTACCTATCAACGGTCAAACAAAGTCAATCTCGTGCCTCGTGGATGTTATATTTCAGTAGCGGGGCCATAACGATTGATAATATTGAAATCAAACAAGAGTACATTGTTTCTCTAAAAATATATTGTTAAAATATCTTATCGTAATCTTTTGATATTTTTGCGGTTAGGAAGGTTAATGGGTAGTTCACTTCTGCTTTCACAAGTGTTTTTAAAAAGTATGTGACACTCAATTGCGGCAAGTGAATTTTAAGTTAGCCACTTTTTTTAAACTCTACTTTTGTAATAAGATATTTTTACATTGTTCACATCGACATTTTTATTTATAGCTTTTTTGACTTCTTTGCAACCACTGCACAAATAAGCATTCTAGTTTAAACCAATTCTGCCGTAAAATCAAATCTTGAAAAGACGAGTTCTGTGCTATTAAAGATATTATTTTTTATAATAATGGAACATTCTTCGACAGTTTAGTCGTTTAAACGGTCCATTCGATGTATTTAAGTCAACTTCGTAATTATTAGCTTATACTAATTTCTTGAATTTAATAAGTCCTAATAGCAGTATAGAATTGAGTTAAATATTTTCTCCAATATAATAGTTATTTTTGTCATTACGTTTGTCATCCATATTTGTTTACTTCTTTGACCCTATCGGCACAAGTTCTGAGAGCTAATTGTATGTGCTAGCACTGCACTGTGCAGTTTTGTTGATATATTAAAAAATGTCAAACTGAAATGTTTCTATGAGAAATTTTAAGTTGAACATCCCTGCGCTATGAACGCAATCAGTCAAAAAAATATTGGATACTATTTTTCAAACAGTTTTATTTAGATACTTTTCACTAGACATGTTGCGTTATAAAATATCGTTCTAGACGTTATCGCATGGAATCCTTTTTTAAATAATTGTTTGTTAAAGGAACCTTGGCTGGTGGCGCAGCCGACTGTGTATATTGGGACCGTGTATTGGCAAAACAGTGTAGAATGTACGAGTTAAGAAATAGAGAACGTATATCTGTAGCAGCTGCATCGAAATTAATGGCCAATATGGTTTATAATTATAAGGGAATGGGTTTATCTATGGGTATGATGTTGGCTGGATGGGATAAACGGGTAAATATTTGATTTTCAATTAAGTCAGATGAAGCTTGAATAAACAAAATTCTAGGGACCTCAGCTTTATTATGTCGATTCTGAGGGTACACGTACTGCTGGAAAAGTATTTAGTGTTGGATCAGGCTCTATTTATGCTTTTGGTGTGCTAGATTCAGGTTATAAATGGGATTTGTCCGACGAAGAAGCCTATGACTTAGGTCGTAGAGCAATCTATCATGCTACCCACAGAGATGCGTATTCTGGAGGTATTGTTAGAGTGTACCACATGAAAGCTGGTGGTTGGGTGCATATTGATAATAATGATTGTAATGATTTACATTATAAATACCAAGCAGAGAAAGAAGATTTAGAGAATACCGTGGCTTAATTTTGTTCCGCTATATATTTTTAAGTTTAGGTTTACATTTTCTTGATAAATAAAAATATTATGATCTTACCGTGGTTTTATTTTACAAAATCTTCATGAATTACAAATATAAAATAACATTTACAATTATATAAAAATATTTGAGAAAACAAATAAAAAAAAAATAATAATAAAATATACTTAATAAACAATATTCCACACAGACGGTTTTCTGCATTGGCTTACATTTTTGCATAAAACATTAAAGGTGGATTCTAATGGAAATCCTAATATTTCACGTTCTTCTTGAATACGGAATGTGAAGGTGCTTTCATGTGTTCCAATAAAATATCTACTATAGGAACAAATAATCTGGTCTATAATGGCTACACCACCTTCTTTGTATTTTTCTTTAACTGCATGCGATGGAAAATACTTAATTACATTAAACCGAAAAAGTCTTTTTGCTAACTTGTCAAATTCTAAAATAAATTGAGGTTAATAAAACAAGTAACTATAAGAGGTATATCAATATATAAATGAATGCTATGTTATATGGAAATAGCTCGTGCTGAAATTAATTTATACAGTGTGTTTGGGTATTATTAATAACTATCGCAACATTCAGTATAGAACAATGTGAATCAATATGAAATACAGTCGAACTTGGATATAACGAACACGGGATATAACGAACACTCGGTTATAACGAACGAATCGAAAAGTCCCGTCCAAAGTCCCTATTAAGCGCATGTATTTTTGTTCGGCTATAACGAACTCGGATATAACGAACACTCGGTTATAACATACCGTATTTTGGCACGGCGGACCTCTAAACACGGTTATAACGAACTAGCGAGTGGTTTGTTGACTCAATGTCGAACGAACGGCGCGCGAAAACAAGTCTCTGCAAGTTACCTACAATTAATATTTTGTTTGAGTGGGTGCTAAATTGCGTGTTGAATTTGCATTTGAACAATGGCTAATGTTGAAAGCAAATAGAAAATCTATTTCTTTGTCGGATAAGTTAAATATAATTCGCAAGCTGGAAAATGGCTGTGCAAATGCACAAATTTGCCGTGGTCACGGGCTCTCTAAGTTGAACCTGTTTTTTTGTCGTCCTTTATAACGAACGTTCGCATATAACGAACAGTTTTACGGGTCCCTTGGAGGTTCGCTATAGCCGAGTTCGACTGTACGTTAATCAGATCTCCCTGCCAATGAATAAAGCTTTTATTAGACGAGTATATTTACCTTCATCTGGTCCATCAGTGGCTACAAATAAGGTATCTAAATTAAGTTTTGTTAATATTTCATTGATTTGTTTTACTACATTATCTACGGTTGGGGCTTCATTTGGCCTGTTTCTTACAAAATCTCTTCTTCTAAGGTGCACAGAGACATAAGGTCCACCAATGGCATTTCTCTTGGGCTAAAATTAATGGAAGTGCAAATTTGATTAGAGTAAGTTTAACCTTCCAAATTATTATGATCAGATGAATAGAATGATCAAAATAATATTCAGAGAAAAAAAATTACATTCTACATTATGAATTATTATTTTTATATACAACCTCAAATCAAAATAATTTAATTGAATTTTAAGTACATATTTAAAAAAAAATAACATCTCTACCTCTCTGAGGATGGATTTATAAGCTCTGTTACAATCACACTGTATATGCAGGCTGTGTATTTTAAGCGAGATGAAAATAAACTCAAAAAGCCATCGACCTTTGATGTCAAGCCTTTAACGTGAAGTCTGAAAGATTTTCTAAGCAAAATTGTGCAAAAAACAACTAATCATAGTTTACCCGATAAGATTTATATTATGAAAATGTATTATTAAATTACTTTTCTTTGACATCAATTAACTCTCAACATACTTTCATAATAAAGTAAAAAGCAATAGAGATTAATAACTTGGAAAGGTAGTAATTGCTTTTTTTTTCTATATACTAATTTAAAATTATTCACATTAAAAAAACAGCCTGGATTTTATACAAATATTAATTAAAAATTTTCTTCTACCTTTTCATCTTTCCAACTTTCTGGTAAAATGGTATTATCACTTTCATCCGTGGAATTTAAAAATGATTTGCGAAAATGGTCAGCAATTTCTTTTAATTCCTTATTAAATCTCATACTTCGTCTAGCTTGCCAGTATAGTTTATTTCCAAAATATTCGTGAAGAGCCACTTCAGCATGGTTTATTAAAATAGTCCTATTGATGAAACAAATTTATTTAAAACAGTAACTGTTATCTTTAGTAAATAAGAACTATCATATAATGGCACTGGAGGTTGGTGATTGTAAATTAAATACCTAACGTTTATATTTAGCAAAGATGGTATGATGTATTTTTTTATTTATAGTAGTAGTAGTAGTTACATTTTGGCTTTGATTTTCATAAATAATTACACTTACTCTGCCGATGTATTCAAAAATAATTCTGTCAATTTTGTTGCTGGACCATGGTATGACAAACAATGAACATTTTTTGAGGTAATATTATCGTAATAAAAGAAAGTTAAACTATGCCTCTCATGGCATTTATCAAATTCCATTCTATCCTCAAAGTTACCAGTTTCAAACATGTCCACAAAATGTTGCAAAGTATAAACTTCATCTATAATAACTTTGGAATATTTTTTTTGGTATCCTAAAAAATAAAATTTTCAGTTAAAACTGAAATGTATGTTCAACTTTAATAAGTCCCGTTAAATAAATATTATACTGAACTGGGAATTGGTTTATGATTAAACTTTTCCATTTTATATTATTATAATAGTTTGTGTTTGTGAGTAAGTTAAATCATTGAGTAAATAATAATAAAGAGGCGCAATTGTCAAGGTTTCGAGATTTTAGTGTTTAATTATTTTTCAATAATTATAGAATTATCTACAGTATTTAGGGCTATGCAGCCGAATTACAAATACCTTCCTATAACACTAAAAATTGATGGCAACCCTAAGGCCATTGGCAAAAAAAATACAATACTAAAATCTCAATAGTTGCCCCTAGATATTATATTATTTTTTTACTCAATGGATAAATGGTACTGATTTTAATGTAATGTAATATAATAGTTATTCACGTTTTTCTTTTACTCATTTTAGGATGAATAATTTAACTGTTTTACATAAAACAATGTAAATTAAATAAAATATAACTTCAAACACATGTTGAAAACGCAAGTAATATTACTGTCGAAACAGTTTTATTCTTATTAAATAAGGAAAAGGAAGCGTGCACATTTCTGTGTCTCAGATTAGTTTATCTATTTTCAGATACTTAGATCACAAATGTATTAAAATACTCTTAATGTTTATTTTACTTTCAGAGTGTAAAAAAATATTTTCACATTATTGCTTAATAAGTTTTCTGTTTATTTTCTCAGCTATTTGCCTACAATAGTTATTTGTGTATTAAGAGCAGAAAGTAAAGATTTTTCACTCGAGCATAGAAATTTGGCTGATAAAAAACTATTAAAAAGTGGAAAAGGTACTTTTTTGCTCGTCATACAAAAGATTATTTTTTCTGATAGCATTTTTAAAATTATAAATTAATTACCTTCCCTGAAATACTGTCTTTTATTGATCACATATTACTTTTAAATATTATGTTTGGTTGCATTTTGGTTTCGTGTCTATCTGTCTGTCTGTCATCTGAGCTCAAAGGACGTATTTTCAACATATGTCATACAAAAAAATTATTTCTTAAGTTATTAAACAAAATTTAAACTAACTACTAAAAAATTCATGCATTTCTATCACAGGAGCAAACATTTGTAAACTGTTGAGATCAAAATATAAGCCCCAAGGTATGTGTTCAGGATATTCGCTATAGCCCCAATGTACCAAATGAGACCATGGAGGCAATACCAACTTAAACTTAAGATTAGGGTTTTCAGATTTCTGCATTTGGTTGGCAAGAACAGCAAAACGTATGTAAACATCTCTACGCAAATTAAAACCTTCTGGGGCATTTATGTCGTATAATAAAAACCTGTAAACAAGAAAAATAGTTACCATTTTTGTAAATAAAATCTAGGATTATTTTGTAGTGAACTAAAAAATTACTTTTTTAATAAGAAATTATAGCACACTTTTTTCTCAAAAAAAAAAAAAAAAGAAATAACCATAAGGACTTCCGCATCTACTCATCGTAACTATATTGTTTTAATACATAAAAATCATAAAATAAAGCACTTATATTTATTCGTTCTTTAGCCATTTCTGTAATATAATTATATGAAACCCACACGAAAAACTCATATGAGAGGAAAAGAGGGATATAATTTTTTTATATTTTTTTATAGACTAAGACTATTCTAAAGTAGATGTGACAAATAATTATATATAACTTAAGCAAAATCAAATTCTTACCTAAATTGATTTTCTTCTGTACATTTATTGTCATTACTATAACATACTTTATCACTGTATGAAAAACTAGATGTTACCAATGAAACCAACACAATATCTATCCAAAAACAGCACAAAACTTCATTCATAACGTTGAGAAAAATTTTAAACGAAACTTAATTTGAAATATATTTCAAATAAGAATTAAGAGGTTAATTTATTTCGTGGTAATTGACACATACAATTTTCGTAATATCAAATTCCCATTGTATCAAAATAACTAAAGACTTTTCATTTCACTTACAACTAGATGCGAGTTGGTAAGATCATCGACCAACTTATGGTCGACTGTGGATTTCCAAAGACCATTCCTTTGGTTGAGAATATCATAAAATCATTACACCCAACACAATTCTGTTTTATCGAAATTAAGTTTTTTTATTATTGACCTATTTCAATAACATTATAGAGATATTCAACAGTTTGTATAAATTTTTCTTGATTGGAATGAATATTAATTTTAATTTTGTAGTAGGTACTATCGCAGCCGAAAAAAAGTAATCGATTTTTTATCAAGTAGTATGTTTTTTCGAAAAATTTTCCTTTGTAAATGGGAGACGGGAGTTTTTACTTCGGTTATGTCAATTAAATTATTTTGACAAGAAATCATTGGTGGGGTCGTATTTATTAAAAAAAAACTAATAAGAAATAAGTTGTTAATATTTTTTAATTAAGCAGAAAAAGGCTACATCATCGCCAAACTTGGAGAAGGGTGGTCTCAACAACGCATAGCAAGTGAAATTAATTTCAGCAAAGGCACAATTCAAAAACTAAACAAAAAGACAAAATACCTTCCGCCATTGTCTGTTTTGTGCAAATATTCTTCATCAAACTTATGACCCTGGGCTTGGATCCTGTACGCTCGCTACGAATTGTTACGATACGATAAAAGAGATGCTAAGCGCATTTTTCAGCAAGCTAAACAAAGACAGATAGATCGCTACCGATCGCTATGAGTTTACAGAGTCCCGGCCCTGGGACGGTAAACTCGCAGTTGACCATTGTAGCAGGACTGAAATATCTTTTCGTTGGAAAAGACCACTTGCTCCCAGTAACGATCGTTTTCATTAATAAAAGTATTTGCAAACTGCATTCTTGCCTCTTTATTAACATGTGTTAGTCGGGGCTTTTTAGCACTGACACAGTTAAATAGACCTTGCTCTCGCTACCGTTTTCTTGATGTCCTAGCAGACACTGGGAAGTTGGTTTGCTCTTTGGCTTGGCCGCCCAGAACTGACGCCCTGCACAGATCATGAGTTTCTATATATCCACTTTTTGTTTAGTTTTTGAAATCGTGCTTTTGCTGCAATTAATTTCACTTGCTATGCGTTGTTGAGACCACCCTTCTCCAAGTTTGGCGATGATGTAGCCTTCTTCTTCTTCACTCAAAACATTGAGGCATGATTAATAAAAAAATTATTTTTGCTTAATGACAATGACGTTGACACTAATAAAAAAAATACTGGGATTGATGAGACACTGAATAGAACCATAGTTACAACGGGAAAATCAGTCGATTACTTTTTTTCGGCCGCGATAGTACACGGAACCACGATTTTAATAAAAATGGATTGAAATACTGACAACCCCTATGGTGGCCGCCATGATAAGCTTGCAGATCTATCTTTCAGGATTATTTCCTCAAAATCAAGACCAATTGAAAAATTTTGTATAAGGTTTATGAAGAATTTAGTATTTCATTTTACTAATTTTTGTGTCTTAGGTCTGGCGATACAAAAAATGAATCACATCGACCGATAGGAAAATAAATATTTTTTATACAGAGCAATATAGAACATTGCTGAGTGCACGTTTACTATACTTTGTTATGAATATGTTAAAGTAAATTATAATAATTATTGGTCAATTAACCCAACCTTTTACCCTTACGTAACTACCATGGAACAACGCCATTATTTCCTGGAAAATTGAAATAAGGTTTCGAACTTTTTTCTTATTGTATTTTAATCTAAAATTTAGAGAACAAACAGCTCATTTTAATAGACACTAGAACACAGGCATATCATATCACAGTAATCAAGGAAACAGATATACTTAAAGCCTCTTATAATCAATAACATAACGTATCTTGCTAAAGAAGGATTGCAAGAAACAGCTACTCAGCGGGCAAACACCCCGACCTGCAATGGATTACACCTGGCAAATCGTGATTTGTGCCGTCTGTTTGCCTTAGTCTGCTATAGACTAGTTTGGTTTGCCTTTATTATTTGTCTTTTCAAATACTTACTGCATATTGACGAGAACATAATAAGGTCAAAACCGGTCTGTCTGGTAAGAAAAAAATAATTTTGGAACCACCGGATTTGCAGGTGTAAATCAATGCAAGTGGGGGTGTTTGCCCGCTGAGTAATTGTTTCTTGTAATCCTATTTAGCATTCAGTTTAGTCAACACAAAGACATCTTTGATGTTTTGACAGGTACTATCATTGACCACCAGAGGGATATACATTTATCACCCACATCTATAATGTATCTCGGTTAGAAGTAAGAGTTATTAACAATTTTAGTCTTAATTTGGCTCAAAGATTTAGATATTATTGTTTTTGGCGATTTTAAACGCTTAGTAATTCTTGAACAAAAATTTAAAATAACCAACAGTATATTGTTCCGATATTTTTGCAAATAACACGTAATTTTAAATTGCCTAAATAATTGAGACTCCCATTAAAAATTTTATTTTAAAATACATTTTATACTTAATAAATATCATATTTTTGTTCATATACCACACAAATATTCAGTCGTATTTTTTTTTCACAATTAAAGTCTACTAATTAAAAGCATTATTCCCTAACTGTTAACCTAATCGGATCTATTTTATTGTAAGAGCAATACAGGTCTTACAATAACTAAATATAACAATAACAAACTACATTGTCACGTAAGTTGGTGTAGTCATAACACCACAATTGTTATCTTTAGAAGACATAAGAACATAACCATCATTGCCCCAATAATTCGACCAACTATTCTTTATCAACCAATAATTTTTTCCATTTAGACTGCCATAACCTACAGCTAATACAGCATGGTCCAACTGGTCTTCTTTGTTACCACTAAAAATAAAAATATACCGTTGTTTGTGCGAATAGTAACTGCTATACCTAAAAAATGATATTGTACTTACCATTGTGCATCATAATAAATCCCGTTTGAATAGAAACTGAAAGTTCGATGACTAGCATCAATAGCTACACTAATAGGACCGTGTTTAAACAGAGCTAACCTAAGTGCATTTTCATCATTAGTAGTAACGTTAACCCAACCAGTAATCTTAGCTACTTTTGGCACTTTTTCTGCATGACAATATCCGTCCTAAAAAAATTGGTTACAATGACACAAGATCACCGTCTTCAATCTAAGGCGCCCCCTTTTTGAACGTCATTTGTACAGTTATTAAAGGAAAATGTTTGTAACGTTATATGCGGACCTATGTAACTTTTTCCAGAGAATTCGAATTTGTTATCAGAAAAACAATTGAAAGTCAAATAAAAAAGTTGCAGATATAAGTTGGAGTTTTTTAAATGGAACACCCAGTATATTTTTACGTGGTTGGATAGAGAATTGAATTTCCTTTAAGAAAACATAATATATAAAATATCTGGCATCAACCGTTTATGAGTTAGAAGTGTTTATAATGTGCATTGTAGATATTTCGTTATGTGCAAAGATTGCCATGATTTGAGATTGAAACAATGGATTTCACATTGTTGTGGGTTATAGTTTGACATTTCTCATCGTAATTGATTATTGCTAAGTTAGCTGCGTAGTATTTTCGTATAAAATAATGTATTCTACAGAAGAGCGAAAAGATTTATTTCAGTGTTATTTATTAAACAACAAGAATAGGTCGGCTGCTTTAAGAGATTATCACAGAAAGTTTCCACACCGTCGTATTCCAAATAGAAATATATTATAATCAATTACGATGAGAAATGTCAAACTATAACCCACAACAATGTGAAATCCATTGTTTCAATCTCAAATCATGGCAATCTTTGCACATAACGAAATATCTACAATGCACATTATAAACACTTCTAACTCATAAACGGTTGATGCCAGATATTTCATATATTATGTTTTCTTAAAGGAAATTCAATTCTCTATCCAACCACGTAAAAATATACAGGGTGTTCCATTTAAAAAACTCCAACTTATATCTGCAACTTTTTTATTTGACTTTCAATTGTTTTTCTGATAACAAATTCGAATTCTCTGGAAAAAGTTACATAGGTCCGCATATAACGTTACAAACATTTTCCTTTAATAACTGTGCAAATGACGTTCAAAAAGGGTGCGCCTTAGATTGAAGACGGTGTACACTAAGAACATTATCATTGAAATGTAGTGATTAGTGAACTAAGTAAAACAAATGTGGTTAAGAATTTTGTATAGACATACTGTATATCTAAGTTACAGAATTCATTCTAAGTCATATTCTTTTCAGCTGCCCCGGTGCCCAGGGAACCAATTTTTGCATTCTTTTGACTGCCCTAGTGACGTAATGCTTCACCAGGGTTACCTCCCCTTAATCAGCTCTGCAGTTGGGTATGCTTGGGTCAATTTCTATGCTTGGCAATTTGATGATAACAATAATAAGTTAACATATGAAATTATAGTACAGGTTACGTTATAGGTTATAAATTTCATTAAAAACAAAACCAAAAATATTAATCTTGAAATTAATGGCATCGGGCACTCGGGCAGATGAATAGAATACTTTGAATTGGGCACTTTTTGTGACGACAAAATGATGTATTTTACCACCTCCAACTGCCCTAAACAACTGCACTTAGGTAAAGATGGGCAGCCGAAAAGAATTTGACTCTAGTTAAACTATAATTAAGGGTTTTAGGTTACATTTACATACCTGGCCAAGATAAGGTCCGTAATCCTCTTCGGTAGGAACTCCCCCATGTTTAAGCATCCACTTGTAAGCACGAAAATCTTCTCCACCATCACAGCCATTGTTACCATAGCTAAACACACAATTATTGGGAAATTTTATGAAAATAATGATGAACTGTATTGATAATACCAACACTAACAACAAAAGAATTTTACTTTATTTGATAATTTATTCTGCTTTATTTGTTAATGTTGATCATATCCTTAGTGTAAAAATACAGGAGTTTCTAAACTGCTGTTGTGAAATTGTAGAGCTAATTGTATATGTAAAAAAAAAGAAAAAAGTTTATATATACATATATCTGAAAATGTCTCCTAAGATAGCTATAGCCTCTTAAAGAGAGCATCATGAAACTTTATTTCATTTATCTCATTCTATAGTAGAGTATGAGTAGGGTTACCAGACGTCCGGATTAATCCGGACATGTTCGGGTTTTTACTACGTCCGGGTGGGTCCGGTCGGATTTTTCATAAACGTCCGGATTTTAAAGTAGTTGCCTTTATAAACATCAAATAATGCAAAATACAAAACAATAAACTAGTTTAAAAAAATGTAGTTATTTAGAAATCGTCGATAAATTCAACAGTGTAAATTCATCTTTGGCGAAATAAAGCGGCGCGGCGTCAGTGTCAGTGTGCCAATCGCTTGTTTTATTTGTAAGTTTTAAGTTTTGTAAGCTCTTGTTTTATTAGTAAAATGAAAATGGTATAAATGGTAACCATCATCAATCAGTAGATAATGTGAAAATTGTTACTTTGCTAAAAAGAAATATGACGGCCGGATTTTGTCCGGATTTTCTTAAGGGGACTATTCGAACCAGTGTTTGTAAGGTCATTTGTAAAAATGTTTTTCTTCCATACGGCTTAGCCAAATTAAATCAAATTTGAAACATCGGTAGTTGAAGGTGTACTAGAGGAGCCCTCCTATATTAATTTAATTAATTTTCATCGCAAGTGTGAAAATTTACACTGTATATATAAGGTGAAGTTGCCGCTATTATAGCTCCTTAATTATGACATAAATGGGTAAAATTTATAGGAAGCCTTCTAGAATGAACCTTTATGATTATGCTCAACATGTTTCAAATTTTTAATAATAATAATAAAGTTCTTTATAACAAAAAGAGATAACCAAATGGCCATCGACCTAAGTCCTTCAGCCTTCAAATTTTTATTCCGTACCGTTTGATCAAAATGATTTTTTTAAATATTTACCTTTGGCAATAGAAATTGGACCAGGAGCTGGTGCCTCTCGTGGTAGGAACATCAACTAAGTCGGCGATAAACCGCAAGTACACTCAAGTGCAAAATTAATCAGCTGAGCAGTACATAAAAGATAAGAATACGGCCGACGGCCAACTCCTTAGAAAAACTGTTCATATAAATTGGTTAACATTTTATAATTATATAATAATAATAGGAAATTATAAATAATTATTTCTTTGTTTTTATGTAACAAATACAAAACAATATTTCTACAATGATAATTTCATATAGCGTAGGTATGTTTGTTACACATATAATGGCTATACGTTACCTGAATACATATACAGGGTGAGTCATTTAAATTTGCACGACCAAATATTTCGACAACAATGCATTTTTTAAAATATGTTTCACACAAAACTTAATTGGTTGGTTTCATGAAAACACATAATAGCAAAATGGTATTATTAATTTTTGAATTTTTAGTGCCCATTTTCTAAAAAATTAATATTTTCTCAAAAGAAAATCGTTAATGCGGATTGTATCATATAATGTTGAAATTTTTTAAAGAATTAAAATACCTATATAAAATTTCAAAGCTATCCAGGGGACGTCGAGGGTTTCCCGTTTTTTTTTTCGTAAATCAGCCAAATTTTTGTTTTGTAAATATATTGTCATTCTCATCCCAGACATGAAATAAATTAGCATGAGTTCTGTGTATTTTTTATGTTGAAATATAGTAGGTATACTATTTTTACTGATTCCCGTCTGAAAGACGCAAAAAATCCATGCAATTAGGTATTCTTTGGTTGGGGAGCCACGAGGTAACGCACAATTGCTGTGCTTAGTGTTGATTTAACTCACGTCTAAACGCGCGTTTATTATGAATGGAAATGCAATGAGTAGGTAGTAATAAAGTCCGGGAGACTCGAGCGTTAAATAACACACGCGTCGTGTCCCGGTTTTATAGTGCATAATATGTAGCCGTGCTTGGTTATGTTGATAAGTTAGTGGTTGATTTACATAATCGAATACGTAACTAAATACGCAGAAATTCTTAATTTGATAGACAGGTCTCAAATAAGTATTTTGTGTTATAATAATGTATTGTAGTGGTTGGTGACTTTTTGTATATAGCGGGGGATTCTTCATTTAGGTTCGTATTTGTACCCCTGCAATTAAGTTATTCTACAATAACTAATTGGATTCGGAATAACGTCATTTTAGTCACGAGTTTTATTAATCACGAGCGAAACGTAGCGGATCGAGTGTTTAATAAAATGAGTGACTAACTATAACAAGTTTATAAAACGAATTGGTTGCATACTATACTTTTTCTACGACAGCAAATATCTAAATAAAAAATTTGGAAATTATTTTATTATTCCATTTATTATCATATCAATAAACATGGTAACAGTGCAGTCGAGTTATTTTGACAGATTGATGACTTGTGACATGGGCAATTAACTTGATTTTTGCCATTGAAAAATCTAGAACTAAATTCACCCTGTGACTAAAACACACGAAGCCACAGCTTGTCAAAAAAAAAATTGTTTTATCGGTTTCAGGATATTAATCCTTTGTTTGCATATGCAAAAGTAGGCTGATAAATAAGTCATAACTAAAGTTGTACAGTTATATTTATTGCTTGTACGGTAATATTACAATACAAATCTGTCAATAACTGTCAACAGATGAAATAATAAATAATGAAACTATAGGGCTATTTATTAATACAAACAGACAGAAAACTCCAAACAATAATAATTAAATACTGAAATCCAACTGAAATGTATTGTCAGGCAATCGAAGGTCCATTTTTATGTAGCCGTTGTGACATTAAAAATGTAAACATTTATGTAATATGAAAAAAGGTAACAAATAAAAACAAACAAAATATAACTGTAACCATGGCGACAAATCAACCCATACAGACTTGACCAACTAATGAAATGAAAACGTTATTAATAAGAGAATATCAAAAGGTAATATGTATTAATAATGTCTTTATTTTCTGAAACTGATAAACTATTGAACAAATCACGGATGTTATGAATCATAACAGCCTTAGATGTCTTAAAATCCTCGCTCAACGAGCTCGGATTTCAAACCAACATCTGCGGCAGTTATGATAGTCATAACATTCCTTGATATGTTACCGTACATGACATGTGGACATCAATCTGAAAATAGTTACAAACAATTCCTGTGGTATCTTTAACCGACTCGGTGGCGTAGTGGGCTAGAGCATGAATGACAGGCATGGCTCTGGTCACACTGCCTATCGAGGCCCGGAATCAGCAAATGGCAATGTCGGTGGGTATGGATGTTTGTCTGCGTTTTTCAAATGTGTAGCCCCTCCCTGATACATAGCCTTTGGTTTTGGATTTGGGGGTAGTCTAATTTCTGTGGTGTTTATGTTTACGTAACAAAACGTGAATATCTATTAAAAATTTATATTTTTCTTTGGATTGAATCTAATAGAACTTCCCACCCTAAAGGTGGGAAGAAAAAATGAAATACATGATGAGTGCTTAGCCCGTCGTCAACTAGCGACCTGGTCGAAGTGACACAAACGCCGCGAACAGCTTGCATGTCGTAAAATCTGTTGCTGTCGCAGGTCGCAAGTATGGCCAGCTATTAGAATCCTTGTAAAGTAGACCACATCTTTATAATTTGATGCCGATGAGAATTTAAAACATCAACATTTTTTATGTGCACTATAAAGATGTGGTCTACTTTAACACATTTCTGCATTCGTGGCACGTGGCGTTCGTGTATCCGCGACCGCTAGCATGTCTACGGACTTACTTGCCTCAAAAATTATACATTGAACACGTTGCAAAATGTCAGAAATTTTATTTTTATCCTTTCTTCATTGTCTTCAAAACTATAAATAAACTAGTCATAGAAAAGTGCGTACTTGTGACTTGTGGTCTATTTAATTTTAAAAAACAAAAAAATTTGATTTTTTTTTGTGAAACTGTAAGTACAAGTACAAGTATAAAATCCAATAAACTCTACTAGTGCGTTTTTTATTTGGCTTCCCATTAAAAAAAATTCGGTCCAAATCGAACCTAAAAATTTTCTTTTTTGCTTCCAAACAAAATGAGACGCTGTGAAGATGATAACTAGTGATTATGGAAAAAAGATCGAATTATCGATTACGCTTGACGCTTGACAACTTAATACATATTTCATTCTCAGATTTTTTGTTATTATTATAATTATTATTTGATAATAATTATTAGTGATAAAAACCACATTATTATTATTATTACTATTCCACTCTGCATACAAAATCCTATAGGTAATTCTTCCAAATAAAAGTCAAGATAAACACTTTTTGACCTGAGTGTACAATTGCTCGAGAACAATAGATTTTATGGCTTTCCTCTATCCCGTCGTAATGTGCGGCTAATTCACGTATTCTGATACAATAATGTTTTCTACACGACTCCCATTTAATTTATATAAGTTTGTCACGCTCCGAATGGCGATTACCCGTTCTATGCCTTCGAAGCGATTTTGAAGCTAGCCACCTTAAAGGCTTGTCCTGGGTGGACAAGTTTTCATCTGGTAACCCTAAGTATGAGTTATCTAATCTGGTATACCATTTACAAATAAGATGCCCTATTATTTTACGATTATTTCAATACAGTGCGGGCCATTACAATGTGAAACATTATTATGAGAAGAAATATGAGCTGACAACTCTGCCTGCTAAAGGCATTGTAACTGTAAATCGATTGTAGATCCAGTGGATAGTAAATGGGATGAGCTAACCCTCTATGTTTTACTCTTTGTTTAATTAATTGTTTTGACAATTTGAGATTTAATTATGAATATCCAATAAAAATTATAAAAAAAACTGTTGTCACTTTATTGTAGAACGACTATTTCCAAGAAAAGTATTATTACGCCCATGGTTAAATTATTATTTTGATTTTGTAATACTTGTAAAATAAATATTATTATTAAATATTAAATAGTATGCCAAATTCTGTACCTTCGATTTTACTACATAATAAATAAAATATCGTAGTATAGGCAGTTATGTACATACCCCCATGAACAGTCAACAAGTGCCTGCTGGGAAAGGCGTACCAGATTGCCACCATTTTTCAAGAAATATGCTCCTTCTATTGCCCCAATAGTACCAAATGACCAACACGATCCACAAACAGACTGATCTAAAAGTTAAAAATAACAAATACTGAGAAAAAAAGGACAAATAATTTGCTGTAAAAGACAGCAAAGGCCATTAAAAAAATTTGCATTATTTCAATCTGCCTTCAAAAAAAAAAAAAAAAAACAAAGGAATACAATAAAATATTTCTGCCTCGGTTGTATCAAAACCTGTTCAAGGGACGAGAAATTATAACTCCACAGTCGATTGGAAGTAAAAATATGAAAAAATATACTAAACCAACATAACTTATTTTTGAGCTAACAGTAATATATTTCCGTGCAACCAAGACTAATAATTGTAAAACTGAGTGATATTTTAATTCATACTTTTAATAGTTTTTTTTTTCATTTTTTGAGGGCGAACGCCGGTCAAATACTTCTAAAAATTACTTCATGTTCAATATACAGAAAGTCAATATTTAGTTTTTAAAGTAAAATATACGCATTTCACAATTTTACTTTAAAAATTCTGTCAAAAGATTCTGCTAAAGTAAATTAATTGGAATTTACTGTTATAATAAAATTAACACATGAAGATGAAAATTTTAAATAATGAAAATGTAACGTAGGTACCTACTGTACTTTATATTTATGTGTGTACCTTTTACAGGGGTGACGGCACCCAATATTCTCCAATCAAATTGTTGTGGTAGATTGTCTCCCTTGATATTCTTATAAGGGAATGGTCGACCTCCATTATATTCTCCTGAATATATTTTTCCTCTCAAAGCCTTTAGTTCTAGGTCCGTTTTGTCAGCCAGATGATTGACGGTCAAAGTGTAACCTTGAAAATATTCATATAAAATAGTCTGAGGGCTTTTGTTAACTAATCTAACAATTAGGACAGTGGTGCGCAAACTATTTTCATGGAAATATGGATGTTTCTATAAAATTACTAAAAAAATATTTTTCAAATATAAACATTTCCAATATCATTTTAGCAAATGCACAAACATCCTATCAATGACATATTTCTTCACATACCTCTATTTTGTCTGTTAATTGCATGAATGAATCTGATATTTTGTCTGAAGACTTCTTTACGCAAAGTTTGTTCTATTTCATGGTTATATTGTTTTCGATGTTTGCGTATGAATTTGCCAAACTCAAAGTCTAGATGTTCGGTTTCTTCTGGATGGATAAATTCTGCCATAGGATTAAAAGTATAAATGTGTTTATCACCTGGACCAGGGAATGAGCTGCATGTCAAATCTGTAAAGACATATTTTATAACTTACCAGTTTTAATTTTATATTTGTTAAATTTTCACCACCATATCAAACATTATAGACTCAGTACTGTATATACCGTGCCTTCAAATTGCCTACCTACACAGATATATGATCGTGTACATTCGGAGTAGAGGGGAGATTGTGGTCTGTAGTCTGTGGAGTGCTGTGGTAAATTCACGTTCACCATGTACACTGTTAAAAGATGATCAAAAAAAAAAAAAAACAACTTGATCATATTTAAATAAGAAATAAGTGTAGTGAGATGGGGTCAAGCGTACAATTGCCGGTCTTCGATCTTCGGAGCAAAGCAGCGGTGGTCGGAGCCGGGGAATGGATGGGTGACCGTATCTCATTACATTACCGAGGATAGTGCAGCGGGCTAGATCGCCCTTGAGTGGCACAAGGCGACTAGTTACTGCCTATCTCTCCTGGGTTCGAGTCCCAGCTCCGGCAGATGGCAATGTCGGAGGGAATGGGTGTATGTGGTGTGTCCTGGTTAAGTGTCAGAATAGCTCTAAGCTAAACTTCGCCAGGACGTTAATATAAATAAGACGATTAAAAAAAAAAAAAAAAAAAAAAAAAAAAAAAAAAAAAAAAAATAAGGTATTGTTTTTATAATTGGTTTTGCACTCAATTAAAAATAGTCTTCTAATAAAATATATAAAATTAAAATGATTCTCTTAAAAAAATTGAAAAATAAAATAAATTCTTAAAACTTAAGAAATACTCTTTAAATTGCATTTAATTAATTTATATTTAAATGTTTTACTGGAAGCACAATCCTTCGAATGCATAGCGCATACGAAAAAAGGTAATGAAGTATGGATCAACAATGCATGATGGCTAATCCCCACTATTGCGGTCGGACTCACGGGCTTTTCCGAATATTTCCTTGTGCAGTGTTTTGAAATGAAGGTACGGTATGTAATGCAATCAGGTCATTATAACTAACACTAAGAGAATATAAATTATCTTATTTTACTTTTATAAATAAAAATGTTTTTAAGATGCTTTTTTTTAATTGTCTCTCTTGTTAAATAAACCAATTTTTAGTATCATTTAAAGCAGTGAAATAAATGAGGAAAATAATTGATTTAGCCAAAGACAAGATAAATTTCAGTAACATAGATTACAAAATAAGTTAAGAAATAACTACTTACTTGAATCAATTTGGAAGGTACTTTCAGGAATATCATCAATATCATAGAAATCATATTCTAAATAATAGTGATCGTAATGGCTACCTAATAATGAGTTGAAGCCTCTCATTTCATATCTAAAATAAATATACATTTAAGTTCTATGAAAGGAAACATTCTACAAAAACCTTAAGTTTTTCTCTACTTCAGTAATTACCTTTTTGGCACAGCAACCTTAACATCATTGTTGTTAGGATCTGATCTATATATAATCCACATAGTGTATTTGTTTACTTTTTGTCCAACAATTTGAGTTAAGTTCCATTTTTCGGTTAGTACTCCGTCAATTGTTTCATCGCCTGAAATGATGAAATTAAAATTGACAATTTTCCTAGCAAATGAGAATATAATATGCTCCTTTTTATAACGGACAATGATGTTACCTCTACAATGTTTCAAACCACAATGTTGTTCCTACGAGTGTGACAATTTTAACCACACTGACAGTCTCTGATGAACTGATGCCATTACAGTGTTGAGCCTCTTTATAATTCTTTCACTCAACGGTTACATTTATTTGAAATTTTACTATAGATTAATAACTTTTTCTAAATTTCAAATAGGTGTAATTACAAAAAAAACAATATTTTTTTCAAGAAACACTTGGAATATGGTATGATGAGAACATATATGTTTCTGTTACAATTAGGATATTGAATTCTTTCATGACCACAATGCTATTATATCAGAAAATTATTTTTTATCAAAAACTTTAAAATAATAGAAAAGTTTTTTGTTCGTCTTCTACAATTCAGCTGTTGAAAACCTCGGCATCAAAACTTTAAATTAATTGTATCATTTAAGCTGCTTTTGGACAAATGGTAAGACACATTTTATAAATGGTTTGATAACATAAATTACTTACCAGCACATTCAAAACCGAGTAAGGATGGCAAAATGGCCTGTGGTACGATTTTATTCTCATTAGTCCCATTTACTTGTAGGCAAGTTATAGCGTTCTCTTCAGTTTCTGTTGTAATAGGAGCTATTTTTAAACTGGTACCATAACCTGAACCTCCTAACTGATAAGTTTTCACCATATCTCCATAATAGTCAATTCGAGACTGTTTGGAGGGAGCATCATACCTGGAAAATTTTTATTTTGAATCTGATGTGACCCTCTTTCTGATATTAAGTGCTAAATGCACTAAGCTGGCATGATTTAAATGTTTTGAGGGTGTTAGTACCTTATGTGTAGGTATACACTATACAAAAGTAAATTTCCATGCATTTCTTGGGAGGACACAAGAATGAAAAAATTGTTCGAAATATGATATAGGTATAAAAATTCCCAAATTTTCTTTTATAGCTACTCAAAAATAAGAAGTTTGTTGAGTTGAGTTGAGAAAACCAGACCCAGAACCCTTGCAACGGGTATGTTGGTCCATTACTTTTAACGTCACTGACACATTTATAAGTTGAGTGTAAATATCAAACATTTGACAGAATTGGTATTATATTTATTAGTTGATATGGTAAAGTAAATATTACTGAATCTTACTTGTTTCTACAGGCTATTACAATAAAGCAACATGACTATTTGAGATACGTTTTACGATATATAGTAGAGTCGCGATTTAGTGAACTAATTCCGGCAAAGCGATTGCACCATTTCGCGAGCCATTTCGGGGGTGTTCATTTTTGCGAGGTTTGAAATTAAGGGCACCTATTCAAAGAAATAATGTCTATTGTTTATTCTGCAAAAAATAACAGTACTATGTATGTATGTAAGTACATACATACTAAATCAAGGTTTGTAAAAAAAATATAAAACAACTTTTAAAACATAACATATTTATGGAAGATGCGTGTTCACTGTTTACTGTATCGCGACGCAGTGATAAAATTTATGTGTTCACTCTACGGGGTAGTTCACTCGCGACTCTACTGTATTACTAAAATAGAGCACAGTAGTTTTTACGTTTGTCAGATACAACGATAACACTAAAATAAGTTTAATTAAAATAAAATTTAAATACCAAGTAAAAGTATCGCACAAACAATAGTCAATTTGATTATGCTAAAAATAAAAATAATTAAGATTAATAAATTACGTTTTAAAATTTGTTAAAATAAGTAATTTCGCAATCTCATAAAACAGTTTCTTTTAGAATTTTTTAAAATTTCTTAACAAAACCTATATAATATGTAGTCCTAGTCGCTGTAGTAGATTGCAAAATTTTATTGATAGAAAATTAACATATAATTAAATAATTAATAAGATTCCCAAATAGATTATTAAATTTTAATTTCTCAGCTGAGGTGTATGCAAAATATAGCTTTGCATGATTTTAATCTTGAAAAAAAAAGTTATTCAATAATCGGTAATATACCAGGTGCCCCATTATATTTTGATCCTTTTTTAATCTGTGTATAACTTTTGAACTAGTTGAGATAAAGAAATGCAATTTTCGCCAGTCATCTTCTAATTTTGATAAGTGTTTTCCTGAGTATCTGTCTTTGTCTGCTTACTTCCGGTTTAACTGGAAATGACATTGCGTATTTTCGGGGATAGGGCAACTTTGTTATTTCAAATGGAACACACTGTATATTTTTTCACAATTGGAAAGTCCATTGTTGTCATGGAAATTATACAGAGTGATGGTGTAGTTTTATTAGCTTTAAAAGTGAATAGTGATGCGTTTTATAAACATTTAAAGTGAATACTGAGTTTTATCGAAATGCTATGAAAAAAATTATGATTCACAAAGTAGACTATGGAAATAAAAGACAACACATTTCGAACATCTTTTGTAACTAATGCGTATTATTTCTTATTTGTTTAATAAATATCCTGTTACGCTTTGTTATATAATCGAATTTCATATGTATGTACAGAGTCATCACGTGAAAATGTTAGATTCTACTGTAACTTTGTTGCTTTTGAATTTATCGAAAAAGTAAAAATTGCTTTGCTGACTAATTTTTTGCCAGGAAATCAAATTTTTATAGAAAAAAAAACAATTGAGAATCGCATTCTAGAGATATAGCTATCGACATTGTTTTTTCTTATGTAACATCTTATTATTATATCTTTTGATTCTTCATATTTTTTCCTGATTTCATCGATATAAACATGTAAGCTATTAGCTTTTATTTTTTACGAGATATAGATTATTTGGAAAAGAGATATATGGGCCATGTGTAGAAAAGCAAAGAAAGCAGTTTGAACAATATCTTTAAAAAATAACTATAGTATATTAATTGTTATAATTTAAATTATGTTATTTTATTATCAATATCTCGTAAAAAATAAAAGATAATGCATGTTTATATGGATGAAATTAGGAAAAAAACGTAAAATTAAAAGATGTAATAATATACAGGGTGCTACATAAGAAAAAACAATGTCCATAGCTATATCTCTGTAATGCGATGCTCGATTGTCTTTTTCTATAAAAATTTGAATTTCTGGCAAAAAATTAGTCAAAAAAGCATTTTTTACTTTTTCGATATATTCAAAAGCAACAAAGTTCACGTGATGACCCTGTACAGAATGCGTTCGTTTTAAGTGTGAACGGTTTTAAATGGTTATTACGAGGTTATTATTAAACATAGAATGATGGGACAAACTTCGTGTGAGAGGATCGGAATAAAAGTTTCTTATGCATTAAAGAGAAAAAACAAATGAAGCCCATTTTGGAAAATATATTATTTTGAAGTCATGGCTATCTTGCTATCTTTCAGTAATATCACTGATATTAAGGAAACTATTCATCCAAACTACCATATTATGCACATCATTTTATTCAGAAAAAATTAAATGGTGCAAAAATATGTAGGGCGTTTCATTAAAAAAAACCACGCCCAACATTAATATTTTCCAAAACGGGCATCATTTGTTTTTTTCTCTTTAATGCATAAGAAACTTTTTATCCAATCTTCTCACGCGACGTTTGTCCCATCATTCTATCTTTAATAATAACCTCGTATTAACCATTTAAAACCTTTCACACTTAAAATGAACGCACTGTACAGGGTGTCCCAAATTGCTTGATTTTGGCTGGTTTTCCTATTTCCAGACCAGGTAGAGAAAAACTGACATATGAGTCTAGAGCTCGATTTTTGTGAAACGCCGATTGATGAAAACCACATTTCGATATCTTTAACCGTTTCCAAGATATCGGCAAAAATTGACATTTTACAGATTCCGAAAAACTGTCAACTTTTTTATTTGTGGATATTTTTTCAAACGGTAAAAACTTCCTATAGGCACTTTTTGACGTAGAATAAGATGCGTTTGTCAAAAAAAATATATCTCTTTTCGATTGTTTGATATCAAAGGAAACTTTGTTATTTCAAATGGAAACCATAGTTGGCTTCGACTTTAGAAAATAGGAAAAAAAAATAAGCTTTCCAAAAATAAATATGCCAAGATATGTCTAGTCATCCTTGTTGCCAATATAACTCATTTCTCTTTAAAAATTACATTTTTTAACATTAAAAAAAGTTTTTCGGAATCTGTAAAATGTAAATTTTTGCCGATATCTCGGAAACGGTTAGAGATATCGAAATGTGGTTTTCACCAATCGACGTTTCACAAAAATTGAGCTCTAGACTCATATGTCAGTTTTTCTCTATCTGGTCTGGAAATAGGAAAACCAGCCAAAATCAAGCAATTTGGGACACCCTGTACACTACAGGGTCACAGATTAACTATATCAGATGCGAATGCTTCGCGCGGTGCCTTTCATGTCCGCGACACACGTATTAGACAAAGGCCCGTCGGCTACTCGTAACGTTGCATGCTTTTTGCACCACAAGACTTTAATATTTATTTTTGTGGATGCGAGTTAGTTGCACCACTTGAGCGCTCGAGAAAAACAATAAAAATATATTATAAAATATTTTTTATTAAAACAAATATGAAATTGTATGTTTACAAATGGGATAATATTGTAAGTTTTCTATTTGTTTTATCAGGTTTTTTTGATGTTTTTAGATCTCTATTTGTATACACCAACAAACTCGTATGACATTATTTTGACATTTAAAATCCGAACGCTCGGACTAACAATATATCGCCGTAAACTCTGCTACACGCTGTCACGATAATGCTCTCGTACTAAACCCTCCACATATATGAGGATGGAAGTAGTGGGGACCGTTGGACAGGCCGCTACGCTTACATTCGCATCTGGTATAGTTAATCTGTGACAGGGTCATTACGTGAAAATGTTAGATTCTACTGTAACTTTGTTGCCTTTTTATTTATCGGAAAAGTAAAAATTACCTTAGTGACTAATTTTTTGCCAGGAATTCAAATTTTTATAGAAAAAAACAATCAAGCATTGCATTACAGATATAGCTACCGACTTTGTTTTGTCTTATATTATTACATTTCTTGATTCTTCGTTTTTTCCTAATTTCATCGATATAAACATAAATATTGTTTAAATGTTAATTGGCATTTCATAAATTTTTCTATGGTAAAAGTATCTATAGAAATGATACTTATACACAATTTTAATCGCTGATTTTATTTTATGCCGTGTTATTCTATGTTACATAAAAAAAATCTAAAGTCTAAACTTTGAAAAAGGAAACAGATATAGTTCAGCGCAGCATTTTTATATTATTTTAATTCCCATTAGTTGTCAAAAAACACCCTCTAACTGTTCCTCTGACATTACGTCAAAGGCGTATTGGTTATTTTCCAGTTGTAAACTGGTTAATTTGAATATTTTTTAGATAAATTAACTTTTTTTGGATAGGGCAAGAAACGTGGTAAATAAATCCCAAAAACGAAAAGGAAGAGAAATAAACATGTAAGCTATTATTTTTTTATTTTTTTACGAGATATAGATAATTACATAAATTATTATTATTATTATTATTACAATATTAAGAAGAGCTAAGGGACTAACCCTATTGAGCTCAAAATAAAATAGCACATAAAATACAATGTAAGAGTAAAGAAAAAATTACATAGGTATAATAGTACACTTAATAAATTTATGTTATACAGCACACATATAAATATATAACAATAGGGACATATATTATTTAGTTAAGACAGAGATAGGAGTGAGAAATCATAACATCGAGAGATAATTATCGAGTCTGTTTTTGAAAGCATTTAACCACTTCATTCGGTAGCGAGTTCCACAGGTCAAAAACTCTGTTGTTGATAAAAAATTGTCGACATCTAGTCGCATAGGATTCATGTAGTAGTTTGAAATTGTGGCCTCTAAGTCTAATATCACTATTTAACGGAAAAAGTTCTCTCATATCCAATGAAAACGTATCATTTAACACTCTGTAGGTGGTGATAAGGTCTCCACGCATAAGTCTATTTGTAGCAGTACTTAAGCCAAATATATTAAGCCTATCAGGATAAGAGGGTCTTTGGATGCCGTAAGGAAGACGAGTGGCCTTGCGTTGAACACTTTCGATAGCTTCTTTATCACGTATTAACCACGGCGTCCATATCGCAGAGCCGAACTCCAGCACAGGTCTCACATAAGTTTTATATAAAGCACATGCAGTTTCTGGTGAGGGTTTGTTAAATACTTTTTTTAATACATGTAGCAAACTATTAGATTTTTTACACGAAAGAGTTATGTGATCAGACCACGTGAGATTATCTGTGATCAAGATTCCTAGGTCACGCTGGGAAGACACGGTTTTTATCACGTCACTATTTATGCTGTAGTTCAGATTGGGATTATTTTTACCTATATGAAGGACGGCGCACTTGTTGATGTTTAAAGGAATAAGCCAGTCCTCGCACCACGAGGAGATTTGATACAAATCCGCCTGGAGAGAGGCATGTTGTAAGTTCGGATTGCAATAAATTTTTGTGTCATCTGCATACTGCGATGTTTTACAAAGTAATAGCCTAGGAATATCAGAGGTGTACAGTAAAAATAGAATGGGGCCCAGTACTGATCCCTGTGGGACACCTCTAGACACAGGTTGCGCAGGAGAGAAGTCAGTATCAATTTTCACTTTAAATGAGCGGTTGGATAGGTATTCCGAAATCCAAGACAATAAAAGCCCTCGAATGCCAAAATGACAGAGTTTCAGTAATAGTCGATTTTTAGGAACCTTGTCAAATGCTTTGGCAAAATCTAAATATATGATATCTGTCGGTTCTTTCTTGTCAAAAGCCTGGGTCCAATCGTTTAAGCATTGCAACAAATTAGTAGTTATGGATCGTCCAGGCAAGAATCCATGTTGTTGGTCAGGAATAATGTTATTTGACATCAAAAAGGGCAACGCCTGGTCCACAATTAATTAATCTTTCCATAATTTTTAGTGGTATAGATGTTAGACTAATTTGTCTATAATTTTCTGCACATAACTTGTTGCCTTTTTTAAAAATCGGATGACAGATGCCTCAAGCCAAACAGGAGGTACAGTGGACGAGTCCATAGAATTTTGAAATATAATACAGAGAGGCTTACAAATTGAGCTCGCACACGATTTTAAAAATATTGCTGTCAGTCCATCAGGTCCAGGTGAACTAGAGCTGTTAAGATTTGATAATTTCTCCAAAACTGTATTTTCATTAAAATATATAGTATCCAGTGAGTTCGGGTTCATTTCCATATTACATAGAGGTAACTGTCCGGCAGGTTCCTGTGAGTACGTTGATGCAAAGAAATTACAAAACGTTTTTGCACATTCAATGTTAGTTGCACATAAGTTACCATCGCTATTGTGGATTTTAGGGGTGTGAATGGTAGTAGAAAGTGAGTTTCGGATATATCTATGAAAAGATTTTTTATTTTTGCTGTGAATTAATCTGTTCTCAAATTGACTCTTAGCCATATGCAATTTATATGAGATACTGTTCGAGTAAGTTCTGTGTGCACGAAAGTCTACTGGATCATGAAAACGTTTGTATCTTTGCCATAATGTTTTTTTGAATTTTAATTCTTTTTCTAAGTTTCTATCTATCCATGGCTTGAGTTTACAGGTTTTGTAAGTTACCTTTGCTTGGAAACAAGATATTGCATACTCGCAGGTATCTACAAAAATTCTCCATTGTTCTATCACATTTAACCCCTGTAGTGTATTAGACCAGTCAATATGGTGTAAATATCGATTTACCTCAGGAAAGTCAATTTTGGTGAAATAATTGTACTTGTGGTTAATTTCAGGATCATGAATAAACTGAAGACTGCATGTTATTACTATATGATCAGATTTACCAATAGGCGGACCGTATTCTGGGTAAGATAACAGTGATTCACTTGAAACAAGGACTAGGTCTAAAAGAGACGATTCTTGGTTTTGTCTAAATCGTGTATTTTCAGATACTATTTGAGATAAATTAGCTTTAATAATCATGTCCAGGAATATATATGCTGAGTTTATTTCATTTGGGAATTGCGGATGAGGCCATGTTAAATTTGGAAAATTAAAATCTCCTAGTATAATCAAATTTTCGTATTTATCAGAGAGATGCAATAATGTTTCGCAAAGTTCAGTGTCTTGATCAAATGTAGTAGATGGTGGTCTGTAAATGCAGCATAAAACAAACATATATTTGGATATTTGAAATTTAAGGCAGGTTATGTCAATATTAGGGCACACTAGTGGGATTAGCTCAGTAGAAGAGTCAGGGAAAATGTCATTCTTAGTATATATACAGGAACCACCTCCTCTTTTGTCGAGACGGTCAGATCTGTGTAAAGTGTAGCCGTTAATATGAACTAGCGAATCACTTATACAGG
Organism: Rhagium mordax; assembly: GCA_963680705.1. Lineage (NCBI taxonomy): Eukaryota > Metazoa > Arthropoda > Insecta > Coleoptera > Cerambycidae > Rhagium > Rhagium mordax. The sequence goes on along the minus strand of OY796657.1, from coordinate 22,563,321 downwards.
GTGTTAACCAAGTTTCGGTGAGAAGAATTACTGCAGAGTTCTCCGTTCTCTAAACGTGAATTAAGTTCATTACGTATTCGTTGCAAGTAATCCCTTTCTCTTTTAGTTCTGTCGTTACCAAGTTTTATTGTTTTAAATTGACTGGTAAGTAGGTTTTTTTGCAATCTGAGAATAGATTTAGCTGTAGTGTTATTGGGAAGGCTGAACTTAACCGGTCTAGGTCTTGCATTTGCCTCGCTAGGAAATCTTCCTAGACGAGAAACGTTTGCCACTGGAATAATTTGGTTGGGTAGTATAGTGCGCACAATGTCATTTGCTACAGCCTCATCTTTAGAAGCACATTCCGTGGGCGTACCGTTCTGCTCAGCCAGACCATAGATAATAACGTTGTTCGCTCGAGATTGTCTTTCGCTTACTTCGGAGATGATTTCCTCAAAATCTAGTTGACTAATTCCAGTACTAGACTTATTAGAAATTTCTTTTTCTAACAAGGTAATTTTCTTGTTAAAATTGGATTCAAAAGTGGCAATCATTTTCTTTAGTTGATTGAATTGGGTAATATTCGTATTGCAATTGTTACAGAATAGCTTTAATTTTCTTAAGGAAGAGCGTGTAATCCTAGCTTCGTCTTCGCTAAGGTCAGCGCAAGTAACGTGGAGCGTACCACTGCAGCCATCACACTGAAAGGAAGGGCGCTGCTTACAACAATTAATAATAATTATTTTTTATAGATATATATTGTTCAAACTGCCTTCCTTGCTTTTCTTCACATAACCTATATCTTTTTTCCAAATTATCTATATCTCATATAAAATAAAGATAATAGCTTACATGATTATATCAATGAAATAAGGAAAAAACGGAAAATAAAAAAATATAATAATATATTTATATAGGGTGTTACATAAGAAAAAACAACGTTGTAAGCTATATCTCTGTAATGTGATGCTCGATTGTTTTTTCTATAAAAATTTGATTTCCTGGCAAAAAATTAGTCAGTAAAGCAGTTTTTACTTTACCGATAAATTCAAAAGCAACAAAGTTACAGTAGAATCTAACATTTTCACGTAATGACCCTGTACTTCAATATTACCAATTAAAATAACATGCAATTCTTATAGTATATTAAGTATCAAGAACGGTAAGGGACGTTTACTGGCCGATGGCAATGTTGCCGGAAACCGGTACAACTTTAACGTTCGCGATGCTTATACTGTTTTTTGCACGATCATATTAAATTACAGTTCAATTAATAGTTATTTATGCAACAAGTGCGTAAAGGTGAGATTTTTTCACGAATGGGAATTTTGTCGCATGAGCCGTAGGCGACCTTTTTTAATTTTAATAAAATGTTGTTTAAAAAAAATTAAAAGTTAAAAGTACCTATATATTTCTATTAGAGAAGTACGCATTCTCTATCAGAATTTTTTGTGCCTTAGGACTAGTTTCTTAGGCCAGATAACAAATTTTTGAATTTACAAATATGTTTTAATTTTATTATTAGTCTTGTTTGTTTATAAGTTTTATACTATTTTTGCATATTTTATTTGTAAAGTGCATTGTGATCAGATTTTAAATATCGTATACTGGTTGTATTGTTTTTTCTCACATTTTACAAGTTGTATTTTGTGTAAAATTGACTTATTCTATCCAATAATTTGTAATTGGCATTAAGAATAATTAATAAAGAATCTAATCTAAAATTAACTCTAGTGATACATTTAGATAACAATTTTGGTAAACCATCATGATTTTTTACGCGAGAATTCATGCAGTGTCTATCTTGTTGAAGTATTCAACAGACACCCTGGTATACCTACATACACAAAGCAACATTCCTGCCAAAATGTATATTCTTTATATTTGTATTAAAATTACAAATCATTATTCGCATTCCTAATAAACTGATAATTTAGTCCAACCACACAACAACTCATATTTATGTTTACTGATCTGCACAGAAATAACTTGATAACCCCAGTAAATTATCAAGTATACTTTGTAATGATTGTGATACTTATTAAACATTATAATTAATTTAACGAGTCATATAAATTCTGAAACATATAATAATAATAACACCACACATTTACGACCTCCTTATCCTGGAAGGCTCTAGAGGAGCCTTGTGTAAGAGGGGCTACACATTTTTAAAAACTAGAGACATATACACCCAATTTCCGTGTATAATGGAAAAGCGTTCCTCTCACAGGAACTCTTGGGCGAGAGGAAGGTGTGCGCTACCTCTCGACCAACATATCCGAGAACATCTCATATGTACCAGAAAATATCAGCTAGATTATTAATTATTTAATTTTTTTTTTTTTTTTATAATTTATACCACCTACTTCTATTTTTAATTAAATAAACATATATTATTATTATTATTATTATTATTATATATTCCTATCTATGTGTATATAGGTATTTACAAATAATCTTACCAAGCATAAAAAGGTTCATCGATTTCTGCATAAGGAATATGAAGTATTCCCTTCACGGTGTATGTTTCACTCCAAACGGGGGTATCTACTTTAGGCGTACCTAATACTAAATCAAATATTTAATAGTATTAACTTAATCAAAATATAAAAAAAAAAATTTCTTACCTGTAGCCAGAGTACAAGAACAAAATACGAGGGCAAACGGGCCACCCCTCATTTTTATTGCTATACCTGAACGATTAATTATTTCAGTGTAGTTGTCGCAATTGATAGAAAATAGGAAAGAAATATGAACATAAGCAAATATTTTGTGATATCAGCAATTGCCAGTTGATTGAATCACAGTGGAACGACTGGAGTACTGGAACTGGAACCACAAAACATATAAGAATAACTGGAACGTTGACTTTGTTCGTACAAAGACAAATCGCACAAATTCTTTCAAATCAAAACAACCGGCAACCTTTGTTGACCTAACCACAGACCTAACACCACAGAACATAAAAAGCATGTTTTGGCGACTGGCGTAACAAACCACTAACTTCGGTTAACTGCGGTTTAACTCGTGATTGGTAGCCTTGATACAAGAACGGTAAGGTCCTTGCAAGGCTTATAGACTTTGTACAGGTTGCCTCAATGAGCAGCATTAGGGCGAGGAAAATGCGGGGTGAGGAAGAGCTGGCGACCGCGATTCTATATGCTTAAAAAGAGACACTAATACTGCTCTGCTGTTGTAGAACAGAGAACGACGATCCCGGCCTGCGGTCGCCGAGTTGAGTATGTTGAGTAGGTCAGGTTCAGATGGGGTAACCTTTAGAGTTTACCAGCCTTGAGGTCCTTGGCCTTGATACCCAAGAATTGTTTACTATCCTTGCTTGATAAATATTGTTTAAATTGTTATTTGTGGCATTTCATAAATTATTTCTTTCCTTTTCTTTGTTTGGGATTTATTACCACATTCCTTGCTTGATACCCTACTATTGTGTTAGTTTGATTTTTGATTAGCGTTTGGTTATTTTTTGTCAATGATAAGTTGGCCAGTAAGTTTTGAATACGGCAAAATCAAAAGGCGGTCCCAGACAATGCGTGTTTTCGCCGAACATTCAATATCCAAGAATCCTTGGATGCTGCATATTTGGAATTTGGGAGGTCAATTTTGCGAAACTTTCATTACTCGTTCATTTTTTATGAATGGGTTCTTTCAGCAATATTTTTTTTATTTGTTATGCAAAAAATCAGAATTTTATTTCAACGTTAAATCCGTTAAATAAATTAAAATAAAGCGTGACGTCATTGTTGACGATAATGGGTTATGGCCTTAATAAAGTCAAGTTCTACACAAGGCTTGTAGACTTTACGAGTTTTGGGTTCTACAGATATTTTAACTAGCTAATTACAATAAAATGCAACACCACAAAACAATCCAGAGCACTACAACCACAGAAGCACACCTCTCATAAAGCCAAAACTGAGAAGCGTAACTGACTATTGGAGAAACGCACGGAGTGGGCGACATCTATCGATAAAATCTGAACTATCCAAAACGTGACCAACAAAAGCCGGTTGTGTACATTTTAATGGAGTTTTCTCGTTAGGCATTCGTTTTTTACAGTTTGTTCTTATTTGTATGGTTTTTAAGTGATAAAACTAGTGTTAGTGTTTGGATTAATTGTTCTAGAGGCAAAAACAGGCAACAAATTCATAAAACGGTGGCCACTACGTCCAGAAGTACGTTTATGTTCTGAACCCGCAATGTAGTTCGTATTGTAGAAGTTAAAATTCTTTGCACAAATTTCCTGTTCCGGATCAAAAATTTTGCAAGAAATGGGAATGTATTTTATAAATTGGGAAACCAATTACTAACTACATGTTAGTAGAAGCATTTTTTGGATACAGATTAGTAATACCTACCTACAAAGGCATATGGTAATAATTTCATGTCACTTGCATTTCAATGCTACTGGAAATTAACATGCATTTCTTTGTGAAATGTAAATAATCTGTTATTAAATATTATTGTATTATGTAATCAATGTATTTTAAATAAATGTTTTGTTTTTAACCTTTTATTATCTGCTCTGAAGTTCCCCATTTTAAACTACTCCAGCGAAAGCATCGCAGGTTAATTTTAAATTCATTTTTTTTATAAACCCATATGTATACTTACTTAAGCTGTACTATATGCTGATGCTGATATCTACAATTTCAAATACACAGCCTGGCTGAGCCAATTGCAGTCAAGACGTTATATACTTTACCTTGATAAATAAATTGTGTGTTCTGCCTGAACAAATCTGCTTCTCTTCAACCTAGTGACCAGATATAATACCTAACCAGTGACTAAAATGTTAAATGAATGTTGGGATATAAAAAAATGAAGAAACAGTATACACTACTCCAAACTTTTATTTTTTTCAATCATTTATTTTCACATATACGTGAAATATTTATCAGAAATTTTTACCATAAGGTCGTATCTTATACATATTTCACTAATATATTAAATATAACTGCCCCAGAATTCACAGAAGTAAACAATTTTTAAAAAACCAATCACTTTCCATTGTAAACAATTTGTTGTTCACGTTTTCGTCTTATTTTGACATTAGTCACAGCGCCATCTAGCGAGTCGTGCGTTTTCCCAATATATGGTCGAAGGTAACTGATAACACGTCTTATCTTAATAACCGTGTAATGACGTCACATCACTCTCAATCCGATGTCTAAAACCTTTAAATATCTCAGCTATGAAAAGAGCTATCATTCTGAAATTTTCAGGGCAATAAAAGTAGACCTGACGGTGTAAGACAATGCAGAAAAAATTCATTGAATGCATTTTATAGTGAATGAATAATGTTTTCCGGGGTTTTAATTCAATTGTTGGCAACTTCAACTACCGATGATGGCGAGTAAATTTTTCTGTGCTTTGATGTGTTTTAATAGTTTTATGTCTTGTATGTGTTTTGCTTGTTTTGTGAAAGAGAATAAATAATAATAGTAATGTCTATTTTGCATCTAATAATATGTTAAACAATTAAAAATTACTCGTCTCAATTATTGTTTAACATTTCTCCTGGTAGGGGTTAGTGTATATATTTTTGGAGTTGCCAATACCACGCTATTTTAGTGCACAGTCAGTGCACTACTTATTTTTTTGAATAATGAAGTCACAGCTACTTTACTATAAAGTAGGCCGTGATTCAGTACTCAACTGAAAAATGAAATATCAAATGTAAGCAAGGAAATTGGACGCTGGCGCAAATAGGTACACTAGTACAATACTTCTTGTAAACATCCACTAAATAGTGGGAGATATAGCGAATGCCGATGAAACTACACGAACATTCGCTTGTTCGCCGAATACACGTATCGTCTGGAGCCCTCTTTAGACCTAGATTTCTACACAAGCTGTTTATTTTGTTCTTTTTAAACTGTGAACCAGGGGCGCCGACTTATCAAAATTTGTGTGGGTGCTCACTAGCTCTAGCTAGTGGCGGTTCGTGGTGTTAAAGACTGGTAGGGCAAAACGCTGTGTACACGGGGCAAGAGCTGCAAGGGGTGCGACGGGCGGCAGCCCACTGCGTAGCGCCGCAGGCGAAAATTTTATGTACTAAACTTGATATTTAAATATTTTCAAGATTGCTTTGTTTTTTCCACTTTCGTTTGACGCAACTGTTTTATTAAAATTTTTTAAATCCTTTGAAAAAATTTTGTTACGTTATTCATTTTATTTATATATCTGTATACCTAGTTAAAGTCGAGCTCACGAATGTTTGCGGATGACTCAGCCCTGACCGTCGTCCGATCTAATCTGTTGAAGGTCCCGCTTGATATGATTTCACTGGCGGCGCGCTGTTTCGATATGCTTATCAACAACGCAATGTTCTAGATTTACACGTAATTGATGTAAATAATTGAGAAATCCGTATGGTAAAATGTCCTTTGGTACTTTCATACTAATAATGTAGTTAATTTATTACAAATGTATTAAAGCGTCCAAAGCGGCATCCCTGAGAGAGTCTAACATACGCCACTGGTGGAGTCTGAACCTTAAGTGACATTGTGCGATACGCACAATAGCAATGTCTTTGTCAAACGTGTTTACGTTATAGAGTGAGAGCGAACCGCACAGATGGCGTAGATTGGACCGGACAACTGAAGACTAACGTTTCGGCACAGAATTAATAACAATCAGAATACTAACTCCTATTGGCGGGAAAAGTTCGCGCACCGTCTTCGCGCACGTTAGTCCGCCATGTTCTTAAGAAGGGAATGTGCCAGGCCAGTATTAGCGACAGTACGCCGCTAGTATAATTTTTATACCACTAGTGTTCGCAAGTCTCTAGACAATTTCGTCAATCTATAATCAGTTATTTAAGTGTTTGGTGTAATAAAGGTGGTGGTAGAATGAACCAATTCGACTATAAATTAATTTTAGGAAAATATTTTTCATCGGTAATAGTGTTTCCTAAATAGCAAAACCCTGATATCTATTGTGTATGAGTTGAACTGAAGTGCCTATGAAAAAAAATATTGCTAAACGGAGGAAATGATACAATTATATAAGACTGGTTTATGAAAGAGCTACAAATTATTCGAGTACGGCCCTGAACGTTTTGACTAAGAATATGGCCGATGTATATTGAAGGTCACCGAATCTGGCTACAAATGATAAATGGTGAAAATTTTGAGTTTGGGTTCTGATTGTTATTAATTCTGTGGTTTCGGTAAGGTTCCATATTGCATTAAATGTGCAAAGGAGATAGTACTACAGCGTGCACGTCTGTGATATTTTCAGTATGTAATTAGTCATCCGCAAACATTCGTGAGCTCGACTTTACCTACCTAGATTTTTTTTAAATTTGACCAGTATAATAAAAATTCACTTTCAGTCCTTTGGTAATTTCATTCAAATAGAACTAGTTGTTATCAAAAATCGTACCTATATTCATATAATAGTTCTAGTAACTAGAACTATATAGGAATATAGGTACGATTTTTGATAACAAAAAAAAGTTTTATATGAGTGGGTAGTGGTCGTATAATACCTAGTTTATACGTACAAAAAAAGGATCTACATACTACACTAATTAGTTTTAATGTCGAAAACCATGAAAATTGCACCATGCGATTGTAAGGGAACTAAACTAGAACCCCTTCTCTGCCTTCTAACGATAAGATATTTTAATACATTACGTTATCTGAGCTAAGTTTAATAACGGGGAATTGTTTAAATCTATTTGGTTATTTAATAAGATATAATTTTTGTTTTTATTAAATTTATTAATTATTATCAAGGCTTCTAATAAATTAAGATTTTTGCTTTTTTTGTAAATTTGTAATATTTTGGGTTGGTGTCGTTGGTGATCATTGTTTATTTTGGGGCCAGAATCTGTTAGATGTTTATAAAAATTGGAGTGTTCTTTTTGTGTGTGAATATGTTCTCTGTATTTTATATTAAACGATCGTCCGGTTTGCTCTATATTATGCTGCATTACAATCTGGGCAATCTAAGCGGTATACTCCACATTTTTTAGAAATGTCTGTTTTTTGTTTAGCATTAAAAAGGTATCTGCCTATATTTTTGTTGGAGCTGTACGATGTTTTTATATTAAATTTGGAAAAGATATGGCTGATAGAATTAGAGAAACCTGAATATGGTATTGAAATATAATATATTTGATCTTTTTTCTCATTAACACTAGGGTCAAGTTCTTTTAAGAGGATACTTTTTTGTTTTTTATAAATTAATTTGTTAATTATGTATTGAGGGTATTCGTTATTATGTGCTATAAGTCTTATTGTGTCTAGTTCATCTTTTACCAGACTACTGCAAAAAACAGACATTTCTAAAAAATGTGGAGTATACCGCTTAGATTGCCCAGATTGTAATGCAGCATATATAGGCCAAACCGGACGATCGTTTAACATAAGATACAGAGAAATTATTCACACACAAAAAGAACACTCCAATTTTTATAAACACTAATAGATTCTGGCCACAAAATAAACAATGATCACCAACCCAAAATATTACATATTTACGAAAAAAGCAAAAAACTTAATTTATTAAAGCCTTGGAAATTAATAAATTTAATAAAAACAAATATTATATATTATTAAATGACCAAATAGATTTAAACAATTCCCCGTTATTAAACTTAGCTCAGATAACGTAATGTATTTAAATATTAATCAATAATAAACAATAAACCGACCCAATACAATAGACTAAATAAGAAACCTTTTATATAGGTATCAAAGACATCTGTTAAACATCAATCCAACTATAGTGCATGTCCGACCCTTCAACCCTAATACCTAAATGTAAGTTAAAAATCTTAAAACCTATGTATATATATTCAGTCACTTGAAAATGTCCGAATAGGATAAAACTAGTCGTAAATCAATAAAATGCAGTGAAAAATTGACAGTGATATGCTGGCTGGCGGGGCGAAATACAGGCTTGTAAAAAAAACTAGACGTGATTAAGTGATCCGTCCGTTTTTTAAGGCAATCGTTTTTCAGACTGAACCGCATGATTTAAATGTCTGTGGGTGCTCAGCACCCACAGAAATTTTTCTGTGGGTGCTTAAGCCCCGGAGCACCCACGTAGTCGGCACCCCTGCTGTGAACTGTTTAACAGTGGCGTATATTTCAATAGGGTTTTTATAATTTAAAAAATAAATATTTTAAAATAGTGGTAAACTGTATTTTTTTTGTTAGATTTATCTTTTCAGGTAAGTCGTGCATTGAATATTATTTGTAAGCAACATAAACCATAGTATGCCACCATGTTTATGATCACTAATAAAAGGTTTGAAAATTGAAACCTTTATGTTTTGCCACCCCACCATGCAGTGGCGGCTGGTGAATTGTTGATGTTCGATCGGACCTATACTAAATTATAAGAGGCTTCATTTGGGATAAAAAATGAATGATTTGGAAAAAAAAAATTACTTTAGTAGGAGTCCTGAAATTTTATATATATATAGGTATTTGAATTTTTTTTTAATATCAGAATAATCTTCGATTCAGGTCGTCCACCGTACTATCATTCAGAAATACGTTAGGTAAGGGTAAGCAGATGTTCTATTTAATCTATCTTATTTCATCCTAGATAATGCTCATACTCCTTTTCCAATTGGTATACTGAAGATATTTTTATTCTCAAAGCCAAGATTTATCATTTAAAAATCATTTTCATTAGATTCAAATTTCAAGGCGGGGAAAAGGCCAATCCTGAAATTCCCAAAAATATAAGTAGGTAGCAACGTACAATTGACATAATAATAAACATGAAGAAAATCTAAATGTCTTAATATTTTTGTGTGGATAATATGTAGAAAACAAATGAATGCTTTATTCGTCCTTCAAGTTTGTTCAAATTATAATTTCTGTTAATATATTTTATGAAATTATAATTTATTTAATGTGTAACTTGAGCTATAAAACTATTATCTTCATTATCTATTTCTTGTGATCCAGGTATTCTTCCAGGATTCTAAAAAAAGAATGTCATATTTATATCATATTTCTTAAGCCCCCCTAAACATACCTTCAAGTTTGTTTGATTTGTCTGCAGATACAAAATGCACATACAAAACTATTATCAAACTAGACATACGGACAAGTATTACAAACATAGTTTATTATACTTATCTGTACAAACAAGAATTACCCCTACATTAATACAGTAATGTGTATATGTGATATGTTTGCACCATCAAGTTTTATTAAAAACATTTTCACTGCAACAAGCTTGAATTGATTTGTATGAACCAACATGATACAAAACTACACGTAACGATATTTCAACATTCATGTATGAATTAGAAAATTTGTGCAAGCGACAAATCAAGTGTAGTTCCGATATTTGATTGTACAATCTAATTATTCAAACATAATTGCAAGAATCTGCAGAGTTTGATTTTATGTTTGCGTAAAACAAATTGAAGCATGTAGGGCTGCAACCGACTAGCGGCCTGTGTTGACAACATGCCCATTTCTTTGTACATATATTTATTTAGTATGAATCGTGCTATTCTGTTATTCAGACATGTTGAAGCGACTATCACTGTTTGAAAGGTGTAGTTGAGCGACTACTCTGACAAAATTTGTTTGCGTATTTTTTTATGTTGCTGAGCCAGACCTTCAAATAAGATTGCACAAATATTTGAAAGCAACTGATCTATACGGGATTGTTTTAACTTGTAGGCGACGAACTTGTATTTGAAACATGTAAATGTAGTTATCAATAAATCTCATACCTAAACACACAAATTATTTATCAGCATGCTTGCACAAATTGTATGTGTAAGACAAGTTTGCTGTAAAGAACTACTGTGTAGCTCTTATTCATGTATCTGATACTTGTATGCACGTTCATGTATTACAAACTTATAGGTATGTTTAGGGGGGGCTTAAGCGAAAGAAAGAGAAAATGATCAAACGTCTGGTTTTAATTGACGGGAATAGAGATTTCTAAAATAAACTCACCAATGTTTTTGCTCTATCCTCCAATAAGCTATACGCAAAATGATTCAATGTAATTGCCCCTGGTAATGCAACACCCTGAAACCTATAAATTGGCCCTCCTGAAATATCTGTATTTAACTTAGTTACATTAGTAACGGTAACTCTTCCCATGTGGTTAGTATTAGGAATCATCGGTCCTCTAGATATATCAATGTGCGTACCAGCCTTGAAAAGAGTAATCTTGTTGCCGTTGTGTGCAGCGATATCAGGTATCTGTTTTGTTTTATGAGAGTTCAGTTTAAAGATTTCAAAAGCTATATCCTTATCAACATCTAAACACTCTATGGGATGTTCTTGTTGACAAAATTTGATCATTTCTATTGATAATACTTTTAGTTCTGATGAACTTGGTTTCCAATCATCCAGGAATAATTGAACATCATACACAAAACTACCCGTTTTAACTACAAAAAAAAAATGGTAAAGTGATTGATTTATACAGAAACCCTATATTCTTCAGTAATACATAAAATGGCAACCTTTTTTTTATATTAAATTGCAAGTGAATAAGAAACATGATAAATATTTGACATTTATATTTCGATGTCCATGGACATTGATATCCCATTGAACTTACAAAAACGTTTAGTAAAACCATATCAATCAAAGGAAAAATACTAAAAATACATGTGTGTGATTACCAATAAAACTTCAAATCAGATGTCTGAACTGGTTAGCATATTAGACTAGTAGGTATGATTATTTTCGGTAAGACATGACAGTATAATAATGAGTAATGTTTACCTTATTATTTATATTTAATATTTCTCGTATGAAAATATGGTTTTTGGCATACAAAGAATCTAATTTTTACTCCCATAACTGCAAACACGTCAACAAATCCATTTTAATATAAAAAGAATCGTACCATTTGGACTGGGAAAACTATGTAAATGGAGCTCAATATTATCTTTAAACGCATTTGAAACAACAGCGCCCAAAATAAAACTACAACTTCTCCAAAAAGTCTTATTAACAGATGTTGGATTTGAAACATGGTAATGCAGCAGCTTTAATTTGCAAGAATCTGGCAAAGGCTTGTGCATATGCCACAAAGTTTCATTATTCAATAGCGCTACTACGGATTTATTTCGAACTGAATCTCCTAAATCTGAAACAATATAGATGTATAAATTCGTAATTCTATTATATTAATATACAAAATACACTAACGTTTTGCACAATCATATGGGGTAGAAATCTTTTTATTCATAACTAACGTTAAATTTTCAGAAGCACCTTCATATAATATATCCATTTTTTCAATTCGTCCTACTAATTTCCTTTGCCGTTTTTGTTCAGCAATAAACAATTCATTTTGTCTTTTGGATTCTTCTGAAACACTATTAGTACATCCTAAAATATAATTACAAAATGTATAAAAAGATTAATTCATATTGACTTAACCTCACTTTTTAAATTTTGGCTTGGTATTTTAAATACAGGCCCTTTAACAATTTTAACTAGTTTAGTGATATTGCCCAAAGTATTCATTTTAGACTTATTAATTAAGTAATAATTAAATAACAATCGTAATATTTCATGAAAAAAATGTAAATACTTCACGTCTATGAAATACTTCTAAAACCACAGAACATATTAAACACAGATACTAAAACCACAGAACAAGTAACAGACCTACAGACCCTACAGCGTTTTCGACTTAATTGCTGTGTTCGATTAATAATAAAAACTGAACTAGTTCTGCACTGGGTGCATTAATTTCTCCACGAGATGTAGGAGCTCGTGCTAATTTCAGTGCAGTTTTAAATGGCGGTATAATAAAATGTGTTTGAATAAGCATCTTTTTTTAAATATTTAAATGGAGTCATCTATTATAATAAATGTAATAAATGAGCTGCTTGAGTCATCTTCGTCATCCGAAGATGACGAGATTTTGAAATATTTATGCAGGAAAAACAAAAAACCGAAAATTGAAGGTTTTGTTAATGATGTTATTGATAAGTTCAGTGCTCTAGAAGTAATATAATAAATAGTAATAGTGTGAAAATTAATGTTTAATATGTGTTACTTTTCAGTTTAAAAATCACTTCAGGCTTGATCCTAGTACTGACCACAAATCTACCTCTTCTGTGTTCGACTTATCCTGCACTCGTACGGAGCGCGTGCTGCCCCAGAAATGTGTTCGTGCACACTCAACCGGTGTTCACGCACTGTTTAGTGTTTGTGCATTGGTAGTAAGTGGTTATAACCCAAGGATTGTAAACCTTGGTTGGAAGGTCACTACCTTCGAGAAGAGCGGGAAACGTTACTGTCCCAACTGTTCTTAAACTGTGCCTTTAGTTCTTAGTCCTTTAGTTATCTGTTATCTGTAATCTTGATTCTTTGACGTGCAACGGTTTTTGTTTTGTACAAAGTAAGCCAGCGGCTGCTTTCGGCTCAGGACATATGTACATACAAACTTTATAAAAGGAACATGCACTTGGCTGTTCAGATTCAGAACAGTTCTGATGGTTGAAAGGAAAGCCCCTATTCAGACGGTAGATTTCTGCGTAGCCTCCGGGAATGGTTTGGTTTCGCGAAATCTGTTATTTCTGATTTCTGTGGTGGACAGACTTCGCCGATAAGTAATTCAGTCAACGCTTTCTCTTTTTCAATTTTTAATATGCATTAGGAAAATTTACGTGCGCTTAAATTTATTTAAGAAACTGCTGAACGGTTGTTAAAGATATAAAATAGGTAATAATTAATCATCTTTCTTATTTTTTATTTGCAACTAATTTAAGTTTCCATGAAAATATCTTGACAATGTTTATTTGTTAAATAATAAATTATTAACAAGTCTCTGTTAACTTGCAAATGGAAACTTATTCATACCATTGACGTCTATACTTTTTAAACGGCTGAGGCTACTAGAGGACCTAGAGGTAGGTGATTCTTCCTGGACAAAAGGAAGTAATTATCTTAGTTATAAGGAGCGTTGATTGTATCATTATTAAAAGTAAAACTTTAAGTTCCAGGATGATGACCAACTTTGTATTTCTTTTGATCATAACATTGACCACTTGCAAAGATGTTAATATTTTATCAAGAACGAGAACATCTTTTCTGGAAAGGTATCAGAGTTACAGCGATGTTGTTATGATACACCTTACGGTACCTCAAAATACATTATTTGCATCATTCAAGTTTATGGCCGAAGAAACGCAAATGTCTATGTTCAGTAAGTTTATTTATGTTTTCGTTAGGTATTTTCCATAAAAAGCTTTGGTAAATCTGACGCATTGGAAAATCTATAAGCAAAATTTAAAACATTAGTATTACAACACGTCCTAGTTTGCTTCCATGCCTGTAAAAAAATCCTGGCAGATCGCAGATCTAGTAGTAACCAATGCATAAAAAATAAAAAAATCACCTTTGGTTCGTTTTGTAAACTTCAGACGCGTGCTATAAAATACCTTGTGGCACTTATAACATAAATAGCTATTATTGTATAGTAACTTTAGTAAAAAATGTTTATTTATCATACTTTAATTGTCCCAACGAACTATGTAATGACATGTTCTTGTCTGTGTAACAGAGTGTTTAATAATAGGCAGTGACTACTGACTCTGTCCGGACAGTGCTGCTTGAAAAGTAGCTACACTGTCCAATCTGTACTGACATGCAAATGACTAATTATATCATTATGTGTACCTACAAATATGTTATTGTTATTTTAATATGGAATATGAATTTTAATATTTTAATACAGGGCGAGTCAAAATTCACTCCCCAGTAGTCGGATATACATTCTATAATAATTAAAAATAAGACAAACATGAAGAATACCAAAATCGTGAAAGCGAATACATTTTTAGAAAATTTTGAAAAGAAAAATTTACGTTCTGTATTTTGTTTAATCTTAACAAACTGAAGTACAAAAAAATTAATTGAAATATTAAAAAAGAACTTTCAGGGTCGGGTTAACTCTCAAAAATGTCACCATTAAGTTTCTGGCAACAGAGTTGAAATTAGCTTCATTTATGTCTGCTATTGCTTTGTGGATCCGGACAATAACATCATCCATGATCCTCTTCGGCAGGTACAGTAAAATATACCTTTTCTTCACAACAAATGGTAAAAGTCAAGTAAACAACAATGTCAATGTCAATCCGAAAATTGTGCATTTCTTATACAGACTTTTAATATTTGTTCCTAAATGTATCCGAAAATGGCTTCGCCTTCGGAATTTTGGTATTCTTCATTTTTGTCTTTTTTTAATTATAGAATACATATTCAAGCGCTGGGGAGTGAATTTTGACTCACCCTATATGTAACATAACCATGTTGGCACACTGCACCTAACCTAACGAAATCTTTATATTGGGAATAAAGTGAAGGAAAGGTCTTTATATTGTATTCGATGTTGGATGTTGCAGAGACAAAAAGAAGGATACCTATATACATATTTACTAAAAAAAACTAGATTGTGTGGGGATTGAACCCGGGGCCTTTCGCATAACAATACTCCACGCTACCAATGGATCATCTTATCATCTCGAAAAGTACTTAAGACAAGGCTTACTTGAATGTGCCTACAATGCACTTGTCAGACTATAGCTATTTTTCAAGCAGCACTGTTCGGTCAGTGCAGTAGTTGCTCTCTTAAAAATTTTATTTGTGTTAACAATACCACAAAATAATTTTTGGATGAGGTCATCATAATAATGACATGAATTATTAATAGACGTGAAAAGATATAGTTAGAAAATGTAAAAAATGTGGGACTTGTGGGAGGTTATTACTGAGACTACTGATTAAAAGTATTTGATGCATTTGTTGGAATATCAGAATTTTTGCCAGTTATAGACAACAGTCTGCAGTCTAAGAAAATATATAATTGAGAATTGAGAAAGTATATATGCATTCAGGGCAGCGAGCGGAGGTCCGATTTGACACACTTGTATCGAATACGAAAATCAACGGCAGACACGTTTAGTATTTGGATGGTGACCATTGAAGAAGGACGCTTTCTCATTTCTCCACTTCTAGCGACTTGTATATCAGCTATATCGCAGAAGCTATACAACTGTAGGCGAGAGTTGTATTGGGGATATACCATCCTTCGGAGGGGATGTAGAGCAGTTGATCCCTTGTCTATTAAATGTTAGGCAAGTAAAAAATCCCTACTCTTAGTAAGATAAGAGGTTCGGTAAAATATCCATTATCCAGTATGGGGATTGTTCGTCTCCTGGCATTGGTGTGGGCCCTGGTAGCGGAAATAGGCCGACGTTAAATAAGTGATTAAAAAAAATGTTTGCATTCTTCAAAATTTTGACTGTGATTATTTGCCATTTTTAGTTAAATCTAAGAGGTAATCGGTAATATTGACCCGCTGTTAAACTGCTTTCAGAATAGTAGCGGTAATATATCAATTTCTAGTGATTTATTTCCTTATTTTGTTTTTTTATCAAATAAACACTTTTTTAGGTTGTTCAGCAAGAAATGTTTCCCTATATATGAAACATGGATCTCCTCCTGTGATAAACCCAGACGGGTCAACTTTTCCAAAGAGTTTTAAGAATATAACAAGGAATGAATTATATAGCTACGAATTCCTGACAGATAAGAAAGAGCTTTATGTAAATATAACTTCTCCTGAGCCAGGATCTTATTATGTGACCACATTCCTGTCTTATACTGATCCCAGATATAACGCGATAACCCAACAGGGTAAGTAAAAATTTTATTCATATACTATATATACAGGGTGTTTCAGTTAACACTCCCACAGCCGATATCTCGGAAACTAAAAAATATATTTTTATTCTGTAAATGGTCCCTAATAGATTTCTATTATTAATGCCTTCTTCAGGAAGTACAGTTTACTATTATAACATCACCAGAGATGACGCTGCAGTGTAAAAATATTTTTCGATCGAGGACACTTTGAAACATGCCATTAGATTAAGAACTAAATTTTGTCAGATCAGCAGTAATTATTGAGATATTTTATTTTTATTGTCTTAATTTTTTCGATTTTTATTTTATACGTTATGTTTTGTTTTGGAAAGTAAAATTAAAAATGTAATTAATAAATCCATGTGATAGAAAGTGCCAAACAAGAATATTCCAATTTTTTTATTTAAATTTCTCAATTTTAAGCAATTTCCGGTAAAATCGGAAGCGATATTAAAAAAAAAATACCACCAGTAAATAATTCTCCTATAGCTGGGAAAACAGTTACCAAGAACCAAGAACTTGCATTCGAAAACCAATATTAAAAAAGTTACAGCAATTAAAAAAAAAATACGCTAAAAATTTAGACAACAAAAATAAAATATCTCGGAATCTACTGCAAATCTGACTTTTTCGAATAAAAACAACTTTATTGTTTAAATGTTATTTGTGGCATTTCATAAATTATTTCTTTCCTTTTCTTTTTTGGGATTTATTACCACATTCCTTGATTCCTATCCAAAAAATTCAATTTATCTAAAAAATATTCAAATTAACCAGTTTAAAACTGGGAAATAACCTCTACGCCTTTGACGTAATGTCAGAGGATCAGTTAGAGGGTGTTTTTTGACAACTAATAGGAATTAAATTAATACAAAAATACTGCGCTGACGTTTCGGAAACTATATCCGTTTCCTTTTTCAAAGTTTAGGTTTTAGATTTTTATGTAACATGTAGAATATCACAGGATAAAATGGGATGCAGCAAAAATTTTGACCAAAGAAGCAGACAACAAAAAAAGAAAAATCAAAGAATCTGCAATAATTTTACTTAATGAAGATAAATGCGTATCAAATTGTTCGGTAGAATTTTGTTCAACTCGGTTACCAATGTTGAGAGAAGAACTCAATAAAATTAATATTATTTAGTATATTTTTCAACATTTCTATGGTAAGTATCTATGGAAATGATATAAACAATTTTTATTTTATGCCGTGTTATTCTACACGTTACCAAAGTTTACAGAATACTATAAGTTAAATCACTCTACGAAATTCGCGAATCCGCCTGCCCTACCACTTGGCTCGCCTGTCCCTACCTCTTGACTCCCACTTCCGCGATATATGGCCCCGGGGCTCCTCGGTGGATTGTCTAGTATGTTACACAGTGGCACTCGGTCACTCTACGAATGATTTCTGTGACCTAGGTATAGGATTCGTACGCTGATTGCGTTTTTAAACGTTGCTAATACACCCGGTATCCGTGTCGCTTTATTATAACAACTCGTGTTCGCGGTATGCCTTTGATCTCTTAATGATAACAACACGTGTTCGCGGTATGCCTTTGATGTACAAATATGAATGGTCCGAGAAGGAGCGAGGTAACTTATAGTATTCTGTAAACTTTGATAAAATTCTAAAACCTAAATTTTGAAAAAGGAAACGGATATAGTTTCCGAAACGTCAGCGCAGTATTTTTGTATTAATTTAATTCCTATTAGTTGTCAAAAAACACCCTCTAACTGATCCTCTGACATTACGTCAAAGGTGTAGAGGTTATTTCCCAGTTTTAAACTGGTTAATTTGAATATTTTTTAGATAAATCGAATTTTTTGGATAGGAATCAAGGAATGTGGTAATAAATCCCAAAAAAGAAAAGGAAAGAAGAACAACTTTGTTTTAAATTTAGTTCTTAATCGAAAGGCATATGTTTCAAAGCTTTCTCGATCGAAAAATATTTGTAACTGCAGCGCCATCTCTGGTGATAATGTTACAATAGTAAATTGTACTTCCTGAAGAAGGCATTAACAAAAGAAATATATTACTGTTTGCAGAATAAAAATATATTTTTTAGTTTTCGAGATATAGGCTGTGGGAATGTTAACTGAAACACCCTGTATATACAGGGTGTTTTATAAAATCACTGAAAAACAAAAACTGTTTCGAATAATATGCTTCCTAATTTAGACTAGTTGCATTGGTAAATTCCAGGTAATTTAATTAACCCTTTCCTTACGGCTGACCGATTATACCTGCCACTCGTAAATTTGGCACACAGACGGCTGACCGATATATATGACACGATGTTAACCATACTCTCTGGACTGCCGACTGATTTATGAGACAGGGATTAAAAATTAACTTACTCTACAAACGACTGACACATATATCGCGACTCAGTTTTCATGCTCTACCGGCGAGCGTCTGATATATCTGCCACTGGCCATGCGTATATATACAACACTCGCCGAACCTGCATGTCGAGGTTCCACTTCAATTTATCGTGTCCAGCGTGTCCAGTATTGTTAAAGATGGCTTTCGAAGCCCGTGCGGGTCCCTCAAAAAATTGGTATGCCTATGATATGTATTGATATGTCTATAAACATGGTTTTTGGTAGTATGTTTTTTGTTTTATATTTTTAAATAGTTTTGATGTCCATAAACATGATTTTTGAGAGTATGTTTTTTGTTTAATACATTTTCTAATCATATTTAGCGTCATTTTACTCACAAAGAGTGCAATCCTAGCTCGATTTGCGATTTCCCTATAGAAATTAAATAAAGAAATTGCGGCCGATATATAGGTCATCTGACCACCTGGAACACAAAAAACTCCCGTCTGACCAGTACAACAACTCCAATGACTGCCGTGCTGAAAGGGTTAACAACGTATAATGATTAAACCTCGGATTAAACATTAAGGCAACAGGCTTTGAGTGCAATTAATACAAATTTAAATTTATGATTTTTTTTGTCAAATATTGGAACGTGTCATCGAAACCATTAATGATAATTAAACATGAAAAGCAACTACTTTTTGAAAGCCCAATACCGTCTTATTGGAGTAAATTTTAGATATACATATATTCTGGTCAGGTTATAATGAAATATTGTGAATAATTATGGAGGAATAGTTTTTATCTATAAATTATTTTTTTGTTGCATTTTATTCTGTTTCTTAAGCTAAAAAATTTCTAAACTACAATTTATATTTATATAAAATATCTCAACTAATAGATGAATTAAAATTTAATTAAATAATAAAAAAAATATTTTTAGATATTGTCATTCGGAAACTTGATTCAACTGTAGTTGAAATTTTCCATATTAAATGTGTTGTGGATTAAGAGGATGGAGGGTGTCGTAGGGTATGGATACAATCAATAAATCCCAAAATGCACCTTAGGTTAACCCTCCCAGGACGGACCGGGGTACAAACTGTACCCCAAGTTAACGTTTTTATAAATATTTAGCAAATTAGCCGCATGCTAGATGCCCTGATTTTTTTAAGCCTATGTAAGAACCAGGTTGTTCTAATGGACATATTAATTTCATGTTTAATTTTATTATTTTGATGTTACAAATAAAAATTGACTGTGGGGAACAATTTGTACCCCACTTCGTCAATTTTGGTTGAATACATTTTCAGGCGTGTGCGTCATTCCTCTTCAATTCTAACCTCAAAATCGTGCCATACAGTCAGTTTCGATGCGTTCGGTTATTTTTGTACTTTGTATGAATGTCTAAAAGACAAAAACTAGACCTCACAAATGAGCGAGACCGGCAAATAGCTCTCGAGTGGTTGGAAGAAAGTGATGATAACTTTGTTGATATAGTTATTTCCTAACAAGTGCGGAAAGTGGTATTTTTCCGCACGTGACTGCCGAAAAGACAGTTTCCGCATGTGTTAGGAACAATATTCTTCCTAGGAGCGTGATCACATTTTCAAAATGTAATTATAACTTACCCAAAAATGCAAATAAATATATAATTACTTTTCTGCACGCATTTTAGTTTCGAAAGTTGCACTTTTCCGCACTAGTGCGGAAAAATGTACTTTTCCGCACTATTGCGGAAAAGTGCAACTTTCGAAACTAAAATGCGTGCGGAAAAGTGGTATTTTCCGCACGCTCGTAGGAAAAAAATATTACATCTTATGTTTCTGAAGATGAAGATAATATTATTGATATATTGTTCATATAGCACTGCATTTGATTTCATTCAATAGAGAAAAATGATGGGGTACATATTGTACCCCAGTACGTTAACGACGTAAAAATTTGAGCTACGTCCTGGAAGGGTTAACTAATTATACTTGGCGTAAACAAGAAAAATAAACATTGAACACTTCCTGTTTCATCAACTATTGATTACAGAGGCATGTAGTTGCGTTTCATGGAGACTGTTTGTTTGATAGTGGGTAATTTATTGTTAGTCAGGAGGAAGGCTTATGGGGTTTTACGACACATTTCAAACTCAAGATGACTGATACAGATAAGTTTCCCTTTACCCAATAAAGTTTTAAAAAATAAAAAATGAAATTAATATACAGGGTGATTCATAAGGAATGGGTAATATTTTGCCTACAGATTCTATAGCGAAAAATATTAATTTTTTGCATAATACTTGACGGTTAAATATTAATACTTGCTGAGATACAGGGTGTTAAAGTTATAAAAATAATAGGGACCTTGCATATAATTTATTTTACTTCCAAAAGCTAATAAACCACATCTTTTAGTAAATTTAAGAACCTCTTCGCATATATTTTTGAAAAGAAAAGAAAAATTCCAGCCTAATTTTCCATTTAAAATTCAAACACAGATCTTTAAATTGACGTCACACGAAAACGCCTTGTCATTGGTGGTGATGTCACGAAGCAGGTCGCCATATCTGTTTTTTGATGCTTCTCGTCTAATGGCACTTTAATAAATGTTTTTGCTGGTGTGGAAATCGTAGTACTTTTACAATCGGGTACCATGCAATATCGATAAACCATTGTCTTTCAATATATGACGCTCTATGAGGATTACACAGCTCAATTAATTGCATTCAAGAAAATTAAGAAAATAAAACAACGTGCAAACCGTCCAGTGTAAACAATCAACACCACCCAAAACACGCAAGGCCGCTCGTTATTATGCATCATTACATCTTGGCTGAATATTTGTTTACTTTAAAGGATAACTTGAATTGAAATCTACACGTATAGGGTGGTATTTTCGATTTAAATATTTAATAATGAAGTTTTCAGTGCATAACCTTTGAAATTTAACAATTAATCACTTTTTGCTCTCAAAAAAGATTAATAAGCTCAAAACATTGAACTGTCAATTTCGACTGTCAAATACTTGTTGAACTACGCTGCTGGCAAGGCTTGCGCTGCTGACTACCCAAAGTCCGTCCAGTCTAGATTATATGACGTCAGCGGAACCTGCCACGTGACGTCACATTACATTGAGATGGCCACGCCTCGTTTTGGCGAGCCCGATTTAATTTCAAACTTCGATTGCTTATAAAATTATTATAAGTAAACGCTTTAAAAAAATACTTTGCAGAGGTGATATTTAGATATAAAGAATCATTTTTACCATGTAAAAAAAAATTGTGCAAGGACCCTATTCTGTAATATTGTTATATGTCAGTTATTTTTCTATGTTCAGTATGTTTCGCTTATTTCCATAGCACACTTTGTTAACATGTTTAGCACTTACCCTTTAATTAATCAGGATGTTTGATTAAAATTATGAGTGCACAGAATTTTCTAAAATGTAGATATCTCGATAGGGGTGCATTTTATGAAGATAAAACAAGTATCCCTTTTTTGTTTAAAAACATTGGTTAAATAAAAAATTTGCAATAAGATTATAAATGAACAAAGTACAAAAAAGTTTTGATGCGATACACTAAAAATGATAGCGTATTCGATTTTCTCACATCATAAAACCTAATTATACCGACTTTTATGTTTATGTTTAAAAAAATAACTGAAATATAACAACATTGTTTTTATAACTTTAACACCCTGTATCTCAGTAATTATTAATATTTGCCCCCAGTTATTAAGCAAAAAATTAATATTTTCCGCTATAGAATCTGCAGGTAACATATTACACATTCCTTATGAATCACCCTGTATGACTTTGTTTTATTAGAAATAATTGACGCAAACCCAATGAAGTTTATTTCATTTCAATACGTTAAGTATTTATGGATATCAAATTTTTTAAATTTTAATACCGCGCTGTTGATCTGATGAAACTATGTGATGTCACTAACGCCGATCGTGTGGCTTCAATGCATCTCACCTATATTACAGCAGGTGTTCTTCTGACATGTATAATTATAGGTTAGATTTCCAACCAACAAAAAACGTCTTATTTTATTAGACCAAAGCAATTAACCTCACAATTTAAAAAAGTACCCTCACAATTTAAAACTGCAATTGTTACCCCTGTACATAAAGCTGGAAACAAAGCATTAATAAGTAACTTTAGACCCATAAGTTTAATAAATAATTTTGGAAAAATATTTGAAAAGTGTCTTAGGCCCGGTTTTACAATTGATAATCAAATTTTCAATTAAGTAATTGAAAGCTTTTAATTAACTGTTAATTAGAATTGTTTGGATTTTTCAATTGCATAATTATATTGAATTAGTTAATTTCGGATATAATGTATTTTGGTTATGTTGGCTCACCTACATTTTCTCATTATATCGACTTTTCGATAAAAAAATGTGAACTAAGTACATACACATGGTACATACATAACCTTAATGTCCCTAATACAAATGTCAATAATTGCAAAGTGACAAAAAATGGATATAGAAAAAGGAGAAAAAAAGAGGGTTGCAAATATTTCGAAATATTTGTGAATTCCGAAATGTGAAAATGTGCGAATCATGGCTTGATCCTTGATCCAGGCCATCTAGCTACAATATCCTGGATTTTCAGGTCAGAATTCACAATGGTCTGGACATTCATAGAAAAAAATTGTTTTCTATTACGGAAGATTTTGGCATTTTCTCCTCCTGGAGACTGTATTTTATATGCGTGCAATCGATCGCTCCTATGCAACTAGGGAAACGAGCTATTTCATAAAATTTTTGTTTAGATGTGAAATTTCATCATCTGTTGAAGGCATTTTGATGTAATTTCTTCGCAGAGATGCAATTGCGCGAGAAACTCGTCTTACAGTCAGACATGCAGTAGATATTTATTAAGCACCAGCAAAATCATCAGCCACTTTTAAAAATGATTCATTGGCATAAAAAATTAGGGTAAGCAACAACTGATCTGAGGCTGAGAGGCAGTCATTTCCGAAAAAATTGATTTGAATAAATTTTTATAGTATATGAAATTACACACCTATTAGTAGGATGTCTAATAATATCCTCAATTTCAGCGAGGAGATTTTCAACAGTTCGTGGGGATAAACGGAAACGATCAAAAAAGTCTTTTCTATCAAACTCCTCGAAGTTATTTGGACGAATTCTAACAATTTTGGGCCTCCGTATTATATCTTCATCGCTAGAATGTGTTTATATCATAATCCATTCTAAAAAGAAGTCTGAGACAAATTTTAGATTTGACACTCCTTTTGTCAAGTTGTAGGGTAGAATTTATAAATTTGATAATTAACAGTTAAACCAACCCTTTTCCACCAATTAAGATAATTCATGATTAACTAAAACTATGAAGTTAACTAAAAAATGTAAAATGCCTATTTCACACTAATTCATAATTATTCCTTAATTTCCAGTTAATTAAGTATTGAAAAACCGGGCCTTAAAGATCAGTTAATTAAATTTTTGAAAAATCACAATATTTTATCGAAAAATCAATTTGGGTTTACTGAGGGATTAGGTACAATGGATGCGATGTATGAACTAATCAGTGAAATAACAAATAATCTTAATAACAATAAAAAATGCATTACTGTATTTCTTGATTTAGCGAAGGCATTTACACTTGGAGTAGTTTTCCACACACACCAAAACACTTTTGCACACACTCGACGCGCGTTTCGCCAACCAAGTTGGCATCATCGGGAGATGATTAAAAGTTTTAATCATCTCCCGATGATGCCAACTTGGTTGGCGAAACGCGCGTCGAGTGTGTGCAAAAGTGTTTTGGTGTGTGTGGAAAACTACTCCAAGTGTAAGTTCTACACCAAAGGTTCCAACCCCTCTTCACGAAGGCATTTGACACAGTGCCTCATGAAAAGTTACTTAATGTCCTTTGGCATTATGGAATAAGAGGCACTGTGTTGGAAACCTTCAAAAGCTACTTATCAGAACGAAAACAACACTCTAAAATCAGACAAAGCATGAGTAACTCTAAAATTATAAAAATGGGTGTACCACAAGGCACTGTCTTAGGGCCTATTTTATTTATAATATACATAAACGGTTTACTTAGACAAAATATAAATTGTAAAATAATTTCATATGCTGATGATACAGTTCTGATTTACAAAGGTAATACATGGGAAGAAACAAAGGATATTTTGACGGGAAGCATGAAAACTGTTAAAAATTGGCTTGATACCTTCCAGCTGTCACTAAATGCAAGTAAAACAAAATATCTCTGTTTTTCCCTGACAAATGCAAATCGCCCGCAATTTACATTGATAAAAATTGAAAATATTGAAGAAGACATAACAGAAGCAGAATGTATTAAATATCCTGGTATAATGATAGACGAAAATCTAAAATGGGACAAACATATAATTTATTTAACTGGCAAAATAAGGAATCTGATACATAAATTTTATATGATGAGAGAATTTTTGAAGAAAAATTTAATACTAATGATATATAAATCTCTAATTGAATCGTTACTGAGATATGGTATTTTGGTTTGGGGTGGTCTGTATAATAATTCACTTCAACAACTTTCAGTTGTACAAAATTATATTTTAAAAGTTATATATCATAAAAATAAGCTCTATCCTACTAATCTATTATACTCGGCTGAAATCTGTAATGTTCGTACTCTGTATATACTTGACACTTGTATATATGTTAAAAAAAAAGACACATTAAAAAACTATGTTATGCATGATTATGATACAAGAACTAGATCTAACCTACACATAAAAATCCCAAACAGTAACAATAACTTAAATCAACGGTTTATTAATTATCTTGCTCCAAAATTTTATAATTCACTTCCAATAGAAATAAGACTAATAAAAAATGTTAAAATATTTATTTTGAAATGTAAACAATTTATAGTAAATCACTCTGATCTTTTCACAAAATTTTTATGAAAAATATGCTATTGTAAATATTATATAGGTAGGTATATATTGTATGTATGTGTGTGTATATATAATTATACTCTCCACCGGCAGTTTCTAATTTTACAATTAGGATACATTACTAATAGTACATATGTTTATGCTATACAAGAAATTGTAAAAAGATAGGAAATTTTTAATTAATTTTAGTATAAGGCTGCACATACAAGTCTTCATGACTTAGGTGCATTAATGAAAATTCGTTAAATACCTATATCTAATTATTAGTTTTATATCTGTTATGTATCAATTATTAATTTAATAATAATAATAATAATAATAATAATAATAATAATAATAATTAAAACTTCACTAATAACACACTTAATTGATAGTAGAGGAACAGAGGAACCAAGCAGAAACGACATAATATTCGAAAATCTTAAAAAGGGTATATTTTTGAGATTAATTATGACGTCACGTGCACGACACCATCAGCATTCGTCGAAACAAGCGATCGACATTAGTGACGTCAGCGGTCACTCGCACCGGTGTATTACATATAAGAAAAAATAGAGACATGTTCTATTTTAATCAACTTTTAAAACTTATTGTGATGCCGTTTTAAGTGCTAGGAAAACAAATCCAACGGCATTATTTAAGTTAGACATAGATAATTCCAAAAAAATAAAAAAATAAATCGTTTATAGACACATCTATGATATCAAATTCTATTCAGTATTACCGTTGATTGAAGTACATAGTAGTTTCAATCAACGGTGTTACATATTGCCTAATATATTAGTAAGCTTCTTATTAAGTATAGAAGCATTTTTATGTAGTAATCTGTTGAGTCCATATTATCATGTCACAGTGCACAAGAATATTAAATATGCTACATCTAATTTAATGCATGGATAAACCGGCTATCTTATAACTTTAGCATTTTGAAAAGGCGATTGAGCTTCTTCAATTTTTTCAAAATGTGCAAGTAAGATATGGTTTGAGTTCTACAGTATTCTCAAAGTTAGATCTGACAGAAGTCTTAATATTGTACAAAAGCACAAGGTATTTTTTTGGGGCAAACAAATTTTTGGTTAATATTGGTTGTGATACAAATTGATTAGAAAATAAGTGTTTATTATAGAATTTATTATGTCTTTATTATTACTCAATACATGTTTGTTTAAAGATTAATGTGTATAAGTTATAGCTTTAATTTAATTTCCATGGAGATTTTATTTATTTTTTTTTTATTTTATTGCCTAAATTTTGAATCATATGTTCATGTGATATGATAACACATGCATTATTTTTTTCTCAGAAAACCATAATCTTATATCATTTTTATCGTTCTAATGTGAGTTTTCTAAGTAATATTGTCAATGTGTATTAACACTAAATAGATAATATATTAAATTATAACAGTTTTACAATATTTTTGTTAAACGTTAATTATCAGATTATTAAGTGAATTCAATTAACTGTTTAACTTTGCGAACTGATAGAATATTTTAATAACAATATAATAATCATTAAATTTTAAATTAAGAAACTTAACAACTACTACTATAGCGTCAGAAAAGAAAGTTTATTTAAGGCATACATTTCAAAAGTGTTATATTAAAGACATGGAGTCCATGGAGAGAACTAAAAAAATTAAATATTGTTAAAAACAAAAATATTGATATACCCGATAATTTAAAAGATGCTGATGCAATTAATAAATTTTTTATAACCTCTACCTCAAACAACTCGCCACCTAATGATGACTGCATCAAATTTATTCAAACAATATTAAACAAGGTGTGACTAGTATATTTTCATTTGAATTAATAAATGAATTTACTGTGGCTAATGTAATAAACAATATGAAATCAACTGCTTTTGGAGCAGATGTAACTCATTCAACTTTGTTGTCCTTTTAATATTCCTTTTGTCACACATATCATAAATGAGTCTAATACAACTAAATATAGGGTGTCCATCTATAAAGTATCACATTTTGACAGTTTATAACTCAAGAACGAAAAGAGCTATCGAGATGCAGTCTTCACTAAACTTCTTGGATTTTCTTCAAGTTTTTCTCGCCATTGTTGCCAATTCTTAAATGTTGTCAGAAATTATCGAAAATAAAAAATGGCCTACTTCAATCCTAAATTATGAGCTTCCTTTAAATGGAACACCACCTATCTGTTACGTCCATCTTAAAGGATTTAAGGAGATATTAATTTTTTTACGAAACCATGCCATGAGTATCATGTCTTCACTTATTTTCTCAATCGATCTTCCACTCTTAAATCGCCTAAGAATAAAGTACCTAGGCAGTGGCGGCCGGTGCGGGAAGGCTCTGGAGCTCCGCCCTGCCTGCCAAATTTAAAATGTGTAATATTTTCGGAAAGTTGTTTTGACATTTAAGAATCGGCAACAATGGCAAGAAAAACTTGAAGAAAAGTTTAGTTAAGACTTATCTCAATAGCTCTTTTCGTTCTCGAGTTATAAACTTACACTTGGAGTAGTTTTCCACACACACCAAAACACTTTTGCACACACTCGACGCGCGTTTCGCCAACCAAGTTGGCATCATCGGGAAATGATTAAAACTGAGTTTTAATTATCTACTCCAAGTGTAAGTTCTACACCAAAGGTTCCAACCCCTCTTCAGGAGGAGTTATAAACAGTCAAAATGTGATACTTTATAGATCGACACCCTGTATTTTCCCAAGGCATGGAAACAAACCAAACTCATTCCTCTGCCAGAAATCAATCAGTCAAGTGAATTCAATCATCTTAGATCGATTAGCATCTTACCTGTACTGCCTAAAGTATTTAAAAAAATTATGGAACTACTGGATACAAGTGCACTTAAATATTAATAATATATTGTCTATTAAGCAATCTGGGTTTAGACAGGGGTATAGTTGTACTACTGCGCTCTTGGACATACTAACTATATAGATGATGAGCAAGTGATGAGAATAAAATTAGCATTTTAATTCTATTAGACTATTCAAAGGCATTTGATATGATAAATTACATCATTTTAAAATATATTTTACATTTTGTTGGTCTAGGTGAGAGCGCATGCGCATTGCTGCTGTCCTCTTACTTAACTGACAGATTCCAGCAGGTCCAGCTGTATATATCACATCAGAGCCACTCATGGCTGGATTCAAAAACTGAGATTTACGAACACAGTGCTGTTTAGTAACTCCTTAAATGAATCCGGTTTATTTAGGGACTTTTGTCAATAGCGGCTGTCAGCTGTCAATCTTAACCTGTGAAAACTAATTAAATTTTAAAAATAGGTCCGTTAAATTAGTTGATTTAAACAATCGCCGATAAATTATTTTTTAGTTGTAGGAAATTGTTATTTACATTGTGATATTAAGTGGATGCCTGATATAATGGATAGCGGAAAGCATTACACATATAGAGAAAATAGATGTTTAAAAAATAATTAAAAAAATATAATACGCTCATTTAGTGAAAACGTCATCTGACAGATAATTGGATGCAAACAATGTTTGAAGTTAGTAAAAGCGATAATAATTTAATTAAATAAAAATATTTATGCACTAAAAAGGTATGTATATGATTGTTTTACCAGTATTTTATAACCTGTTATAATATAACGTAATATAATAAAGATTTAAATTTATAAACAAAAATAAAATAGTCTTGTACATACCTTACAAATGGTTATTTATAAATAAATACAGTTTATTTGATCAATGTTACAAAATTACACGTGTTTATATCAGTAGATGTTATAAATTCATAAATTGTTTGCAATGTTTGCATCCAATTTTGACATTACATGACATATATGACGCGCACTAAATGCGCGTATAGAGAATAAAAAATCCGATAGCGTTTCTATTAAAGACAAAAAATAATGCTTGGAAGAAAGTAAGTGTAAAATAGGCAATTCATCCAGTTATTAGCTACTACTCAATAGGTAAAAAATAGTACAAAGAGCACAACTTTAATTTTTAATAAAAAAAGTAATAATTAAAATTACAACTGGTAGTTTTATCATATGAAACGAAAAGGCGTGTTGCGGTATGCATCTTATTAGTTTATAAATATATACTATAGCTTATAACCTCTATTATGTATGATAGATAGCAGACAAAACTAACCTATAAATTTCAAGATTAATTCGTCGTCGTGGTGTTCAACATGTGTTCGACCAGTTCAATCAATGACACCACTGACACAATAACACGGGTCTAAAACGCGCCGGCTTTGAACACTGGTGTCAAGATGTGTGTGTTAATCCTCGTTCATGAAACCGGCCATGAATATTTTAACAGGTGTTCCTCAAGGGAGTATTTTAGGACCACTTTTATAATAATATACAGTATACACGTCAGCGTTCAATGAATCATTTAATAAGTATCATTTTTATGCGGATGAATATACTGTTCATTTAATTTCAGAGATTTGCTAATAAATAATGAGATGAACTAATAAATAATGACTTAAATGCACTTGTTTCTACGTCTTTTAACCATTCATTAAAGATTAATTGTAGTAAATCCTGCGCCATTTTGTTCAGCAGTGAAAATATAAGAAATAAAGTTATGAATGAGCTCCGTTTACATATTGGAAATGATATTATTTCATTTAAAAATTGTATAAAAATTTGTGAAGTTTTTAATCGATCAAAAACTTCACTTTAAGGAACATATTACCACCAAATTGCAAGGGCTTATTTATCCCTAAAACTTATATATTCACAGCATCACTTCTTAGATCTCAAACTTTGCGAGTTTCTAGTATTGTCTCAATTTAATTACTGTGATTGTGTTTATGGCCCTTGTTTAGATGACACAGATGATCGTGGTATACCAAAAGATCAGAAATCATGTTTACGTCTCATACATGGAATTAGGAGGTGTTATCAAATATCTCATAAACTTCAAGATTGGCTAAGTATGTATAATCGACAACAGCTTCACAAGACATGTAAGTTTTATAAAATTTTAAAATTAAAGTCACCTTATCTGCATAACAAATTAAGATTTAGGACGGATGTGCACAATATAAATATTCGCAGGAAACATACTTACCATTCCAAAATGAACGATGTAAATTTTAATCTGTCGCACAATACCGTCAAAATTAAACTAGGAAGCATTTATTACAAAATCTCATATATTTAATTTTTTTAATTTAATTTTTTTACCTCTTCTTTAATTATGATGCTTTCACTATTTTCTTCATAGAATTTTATTGTAGTTTACTGAGCATCGGTGTAAGCATAAAATTGCTCCTCACACTCTGAACCCTTGCCGTTTATTTAGCGTAATAAAATATTCGAGTAGGTATACATTTATATAAAAATTGTGTAATTTATTGTGTAAAAGTATTATTATTATTATTATTAATACTTAAATGGGAGTATATTTTGTATAAGTATTATTTGCAGGCGCGTGCTGGGACCCTATAGGGGGCCTGGGCATATAAGGCCTGGAGGGCCCTCGAAGGAATGAAAGGCGAAAATTTTGAATTTTTCACGGCCAATTTATCTTAAATCAACTGACAGAATTTCAGGCAAAAAAAAGTCTTCTTGAAACAGTTGATTTCATAGGCACCACATTTTCATATGCGTTAAAAAAAAATAAAAATAAATACTCATGTCATAAAAATGAACGTACCTAGAATATCTTTTTTATTGTTCTAATATCTTAGCAATCTACAATATATGTGTACTTAACTACATTGTACTCTGGTTATAACGCACCCAGGATATAACGTACATTCGGTTTTTAAGGTCATTTACGCAGTTCCCAACTTGATTTTGGCTTTGACGTTTTTCTGTTATAACGTACTTTCGGTAATAGTGTACTCAAACATTAGTCCCTAGAGAGTACGTTATAACCGAAGTATACTGTATAAGGTAACAAAACATAGTAACTAATGTAACTTGAATTTTTTTTAACGAAATGGCCTAGTGCAAGAGGTGGAGGAAACCTCCTGCCACAGGCCATGGAGGGGCCCACTGGCCAGGGGCCCACCGGGAAGTGTCCACTTGATTATTTGTTGCAATAATTTTAAGCAAGAACATTTATATCACCATTGTATTTAATATATGAAACAAATTACCCTAATGAAAAAATTGTCATTCTAAATATTAAATTTATTTAAACTCAAGAATATAGATTTAATCGAATAGAATAAATATATTACTTTAATTATATGCATGGGTTGGGTGTAAAAGTGAAGCAGTCTATCCAAACTATGCCCATTAGTAGACTGTACGTTTGTAGTAAATGGTAAGGAAATATTGTATTCTTTTTAATGTCTACTAATAATAGTAGTTTATTCCACAAACATATACTGGCCTATATTATTATTATGAGGGTGAAAGTTTAAATCATCCGGGGGAATAATAGCCATTATATGCAAGTAGAATACTTTATTTTATCCACGACTATTAAATATTTTTGACTAAATCGTTTACTGAAAAAATATATAAGTACTATTTATTTTTAACATTTATTATCAGCAGATCGTTGTGTCAAAAAAGGGGCCTGTCATAAATGAAATTTAAACGTCAACGTTGTTTACAATTAATTTCATGTTTTGACTCACATGTCACGGCCGATTTTTAACAAATATCCGATACGTCATCATAGAAACTTTGTTTATTATTCACTGCAGTGAATAATGAAATCAATGAAATCATTATTCACTGCAGGGAATAATGGATAGCATTATACTTGAGGAAATACGTACATAATGTATACATTATTTAGTAGTCATGGAAAATAGTATATTATACACCAAGGTAGAAAAATCTTCTCTACCCTGGTTTATATAATATTTTTTCCACTATTAGAACATTTAATCATTTTAACAATGATAAATTTTGGATTCTTTTTGTATTTGAAAGGATTCAATTGAAAAGAAGTAGTTTGTGAAAACAAATTGATGAAAATTCAATAAATTAAATTGACAGTTCCTTATGTCAATTGCACTGTGAATTTTAAAAATGGCAAGTAGCGATGATCTATGAAAAATTGTTGCCCTATTAGTAAGTGAGTGGCTTTTTGATGTTATTAATTAATTAATAAACATTTTTCGTTCACTCTGCATATATTTTTTTTATGTTGCTATTGTCAATTGTTTTCATTTTTCTCTCCTACTAGGAGATAATGAAAAATTAGCTCCTACTAGGAGAGAATTTTATCTTCTGGACTCGAACACAGCATAAATAATGATATCTTCTAATACTAGTAGTGGAAAAAAACTATTATTATTTTTATTATAGAAATGCATTAGAAAAAGAAATTCGGAGAAGTAAAATCTCAGCATTATTAAAAAGGAGATGTTAAATCTAATGAACAACGCTTATTAATACTAATTTATAAAGGATTTTATTTACTATAATCCACTTGTCTTTTGATTTTAAATTTGCCCGAAGCTTAGTAAAGTTTTTCTCTACATATTCTTTTCCCCAAATTATTTATTTAGACAAAATGGACAAAATTAGACTAATAATATATTTTGCCTCTTATCTATAACACTTACAGAAAACTTGATATTTTATAACACAAACAAGATATAGTCCAAGTCTGGGAAAGGTGTATCTAATCTGAATGATAAGACAGGTACAGTTGAGATTTACATGACAAACACAAATAAAATCATTGATTATGTTTTCTCAGAATTACTCATTATAATTATTTAGAAGAACATAAAATGAAGCATTTTTTTTTATTACATCATGACTTTTTTTTATTACATCATGACTCGCCTTATTTTTTTCTTTAGGAAAGGTCAACCAGTTAATTACATGTAATAGAAAATATATGCTGTTTGGCCATGAAAGTATTGCCTACGGCAGCGGTCTGCTAGTAATTTCTAGTGGGGTTCGGATATTATTGAAAAATTTTCTGGAGGTCCGGAGAAAAAAAACTTCAATTGGATTCCAGGAATTTTTTTCCTGGCTTTGGATACACATCTATTCCGCCAAGGAATATTTTGTTCCTCGAAAAGGAACGTGGCTTATAAAAATTCATATTATTAGTTTGTAATTTTTATTTATTTTTACTCTTAAAAATAATATAAGATGTATTTGTTCTTACAAATTATTGCAAGAAATTACACTTGCAGATATGGAAACAAGATGCACTATACTGCGAGTGGGTCTCACATTTTTAAATAATTTATTTAAATTGGATTGGGTTGATCAAAGTTTAAAAAGATTTTTTTGGCAGCCCAGTTTTCTACCTTCTCAGTTTTATGAAAGATATACTTTTGAAATTTGAAACGTGGATAATACTTTAAAACTAGAATCTGATACAATTGTGCACAAAAGACTACTTCTGGTCTAACCAGAAGTGACCCTAATTTTCTTATTTTAAATTTTAAATAAACACCCTGTATACTTTTACATTGAAATTTTGATTTCAGCGATATGCCACAAGTTGGCATTTGTTTAACAATCGTGTCAAAAATGTGAGAAAACTAAAATACCCAAGTAGACCTCCGTGGTATTTTATTATTGAATCTTATAGAAAGTAGGCATTGATTTTGACACATGGGTGTGTTATGAATATTTGTGCTTAACAAATCTAGACATAATTCATATACAATGAAACCTGAAAGTATGCCCTTTCTTATGATGCAGAACAAAAATATGTTCTCATTTAAAATTCGTTCAAAAAATTTAATTGTTTTCTATAAACTTCCAAAATTGCAAAATTTGCAGAGAATACCTGCTTCTTTAATTAAGATAAATTTTGCCTCCAACTATACTTTCTATAAAATTCAAAAATGTTTTTTTTTACATTTTTAATGTTATTTTTTGAAATGTTAACTTGTGACGTATCACTGAAATCAGAATTTCACGACAATCAAGAAAATGCAAAAATATACAGGATGTTTCATTTAAAATAAAAAAGTTAATGTCACTTCCGATTAGAGCAATACATTGAGTAAAGAATACAAAGAGGCTCAACCGAGCAGGTTTCTAGATTTTAGTATTGTATTTCGTATTATTTAGGATTGTCTTCAATTTTTGGGGCTATGCAGCTATAAATTACGAATACTTTACCATAGCAGTAAAAATTGATGACAATACTGAAGCTATTGGTGAATAAATACAATACTAAAATTTTTAAACCTGCTCGGTTGTGCCTCTTTATATAGTATTCCTTTATTCAATAACTGACAGTAGTATGTTACGCAAAATTGTGTCAGATTTTAGCTGTAGTGACCCATTATCGAGTTCACATTTCAAACTTCAGATGTTTATCTTTCATAATAACCGAGTTATTCCACAACAAATACTTTCGTGGCCTCCCGGTATAATATACCAATATTTTATTAAAATGCTAAGGAAGGGCACATTGATATTTTCATTAAGTTGATATTTTGAGCACAGTTTAAAACATCAATTATTGTAAAATTAAATAAAGAATTATGTTTATGGATGTCTTCAATATAGAAGTGGAAAAACCTTAGTAAACCAGAACCGTGCTCAGTCACGGCATAGTTTTTCAGTATACAATTATCGTTTAAAGCTACTTGCTAAGACCTTTGATAATGCAGTATTACCTTGGCATAAGTTCCTCGTTACAGTATAATTGGCTAATTTACAAAACTCAATTTCGAATATTCTCATGAAATATGAAACCAAAGTAATTATGTATTGATTAAATCAGAAAAATCATTTAGATATGGTAATAACTGAGGAATGAGTCTTTTTGCCTAAAGATTATTTTTAGGGGTCACCAAATATTTGGCCAGAAGGCCAGTTATCGGCCAGTTTTCCATTGTTCGACAATCACTGAATAATGCTGACGTGATTTTTACAGCAAAATAAAAGTTTTAATTTGTTTTCTATCTATAAATCCTGCTAATTATTGATCATTTTGTTCAAAAACAGTAAACATTACGTGATTTATAATAATTCACCCTGTGTATGGAGTGGACTCCAGTGACGAAATTCACCAACTGCCACTGATTTAATTATTGATAATATGTTTTAGGTTTGAGCCCATCCTGTTATGCTAGTATTGAGGCTAGCTTATATGGAGAAGAAATAGATACTCCAATAATAATATCAGAAAATGATTTAATTGAACTTATTTCATTAACGAATGAAGATAGGTACTTCAAATTTTATGTGCAAGGCTTTAGAGATCATGGTATGTTGGTCGTTGAAGATATACATTTCGCAGATAATGTTGAAAATCTAGTCATTCGTATCGAAGTGAATAAGCCACCGGCAAGTACTGTTTTTCTAAAAGAAGAAATAGTTTATCCAAACACCACTTCTGCTGCAATATCGTATTGGACTAAACCAGATTCGTGGCATTACATAGAATTTAAATTTCAAAATGAGACTGTCGGAGATATCGAAGTAATGTCCAATTTAACATTTAAATTAAGATATTATTCAAGTCAAGTGCCGATTGCATCTTCAGTCTATAAATTCCTAGAAAACAAATCCATTTATAACAATTCTATTTCAAAAACTTATTACAATAACAAAATTACTGACATAGTTCCATATAAAGAGTATGACTTAGTTCGAGAATCTAGTACTGACAGTTTTCTATTTTCTTACGAGTTGGAAGAGGAACTGGACTCAAATGTCGCAGTGCCTATTAATATGAGCAACAATCATTTTTCTCTCTTTAAATTTAATATTCGAGATGGTTCTGATATTGGAGGTACTCTCCAATTTATTATGGCTTTTAAACCCAAAGTAACAAAATATAATTCGAAAATCACATTTGAGAGTGAGCCTGAGGAACATGTTATAGTAGCTTGCATACGAAAAGGTCAGATAGAAGTTCCAACTTGGCCAAATCAGTGTGTTTCAAATGGAATATCTACACCAGCACAGTTGATATTAAATAAAACTGTCGAAAACTCAACTATACTGATTCCATTTCCTGAAACTGGAACATGGTATGCAACATTTAAATTGTTTTGTGGTAACTGTGAACCTTGTAATTGTTCAGATGATTGTCAAAAGCGTTATGAAGAATGCATTATTGATTGTGAATTAACTTGCGGTAATAACGAGAATTGCAGCTATTGTTCAGAAAGTTGCAGAGATCAGGTATTAGAGTCGGAGTTTTGTGGTGGTTGTAATTGTGATGGTCCTTGTATGAAGAATGAAAATATTACCTGCAATAGTAGTATAGTTTTTGATATTGGATCCCATCCCTGTGTTTCTGGACGATGTTCTGAAAATGGGAGATGTATGTTTATGGTTTCAGATGGAGTGGTGTTTTCTACTTGCGTTTGTTCAAATAAATATAGAGGTGAGTAAGTATAGAATAAATTTTTAGAAGCTTAAGGGTTGCATTTGTCTTCAAAGATTTGTTTGAAATAAATTGTAAAGAAACAATTCTGTTGATAATACTAACATATTTTGGTATTAAACATGAAACGACACCAATATGTTACTTCTTCAAATGCAATATTTTGCGTTGAATTTAATTCAAGTCAAATAAATACATTTTGAACTTATTGTCAATTTAAGACATTTAAAATAGTTTAAATTTAAGATAAGGGTGAAACAATAGTCCTTTTCTCACAAACTCTATATGTAAAAAAGGCTACCGGTTTTGTGGTATTTAATACTAAAGTATTACCACATCTTCAGGCAACAAGAGTTAAATACAAATAAGTAAAGATTTGTCAATAGTTAAAACTATAATAGACAGCCAAATGAAATGCATCACAATAAACAAACTTGTGGTATTAATAAAAGAAGTTTAAGCAAATTAATCAATCAACGAAAACATGTTAATAGATTAATGAAAGCTAGCTAGAATTTATACTTATTTTGTATGTCGTTATTTTTATTAAAAAATTGTTTAAAATGTAAACTTTGAATGAATAACTTAGTTATTTGAGGATGAAATATATAACAATTATATATATCCAAATATCTAAAAATATACAGGGTGTTTCATTAAAAAAATGTGGCTATGTGGCGCTCCTTGTATATTCATTATGATAGATGCAGACTCATAACATATACAAAAACTTAGTAACAGGTAAAATATGCTATCTATTTTTTATTCTTCTTTCTAGCTATATTTTTAAGCAAAATAGAAGGATTTAAAAAATTGATTTTCAAACGATCGCCCTGTACTATTAACATTTTAACATTTTATAAAATGTTAGATCGGGAAGTTTTAAGGTACTATCGCGGCCGAAAAAAAGTAATCGATTTTTTATCAAGTAGTATGTTTTTTCGAAAAATTTTCCTTTGTAAATGGGAGTTTTTACATCAGTTATGTCATTTAAATTATTTTGACAAGAAATCATTGGTGGGGTCGAATTTATTAAAAAAAAACTAATAAGAATAATAAAGTTGTTAATATTTTTTAATTATAAGAAAACAATTACCTAATTAGTATGGATTTGAGAGAAGCAGAAAAAGGCTACATCATCGCCAAACTTGGAGAAGGGTGGTCTTAACAACGCATAGCAAGTGAAATTAATTGCAGGAAAGGCACAATTCAAAAACTAAACAAAAAGACAGAATACCTTCCGCTATTATCTGTTTTGTGCAAATTATTCATCAAACTTATGACCCCTGGTGCGGTAAACTCACTGTTGACAATTGTAGCAGGAACTGAAATATCTTTTCGTCGGAAAAGACCACTCACTCCCAATAACTATCGTTTTCATTAATAAAAGTATTTGCAAACTGCATTCTTGCCTCTTTATAGTTAGTCGGGGCTTTTTAGCACCGGCACAGTTAAATAGACCTTGCTCTCGCAACCTCGCGTTTTCTTGCTGTCCTAACAGATGCTGGGAAGTTGGTTTGCCCTTTGGCTTCAATAGAATTAGAAAATGGGTTTAAATTCACATAGTTAATACCAGGGTATTGTCGTTTTCTAGAGTACTCTTTTTTGGCCGCCCAGAACCCACTGCCCTGCTCAGATCATGAGTTTCTATCCACTTTTTGTTTAGTTTTTGAATCGTGTGCTTTTGCTGCAATTAATTTCACTTGCTATGCGTTGTTGAGACCACCCTTCCCCAAGTTTGGCGATGATGTAGCCTTTTTCTTCTTCACTCAAAACATGATAAGGCATGATTAAGTAATAAAAAATTTATTTTTGCTTAATATGACAATGACATTGACACTAATAAAAAAAATATTGGGATTGATGCGACACTGAATAGAACCATAGTTACAACGGGAAAATCAGTCGATTACTTTTTTTCGGCCGCGATAGTACCTATTAGAGATTTTTTTTTTGTGAAAGAAATAACACTCCAAGTTAACATAAAATTGTCACTTTGATTATTTAATAAATTGGTTCAAATAGGGTGCTAGATATTTATTATAAATAAATGAAACTATATACATATTTTTATAATAGTAGGAGAGCCCTCGACCAGAATTTTTGGCCTCATCGAGACACGAGGATTCTATTTTTTTTAACAGTTCATGTCAATATGAAAAAAATATTCTATTGCAACTGACGTCTATCTCGTTGCTAAAGGGGTTAAAAAAATTATCGAAAATGTAAAAAAAAATGGATCATAATAGTTATTTGATTATCCGAGCCGCGGATGGATATTAAGGAACGAAATTTTCAGGGATCCGACAGGAAGGTCGGTTTTAGCTCTCCTGAAAGTTCGGTAGAAAAAATCCTTCGGGGAGGGGAGCAAGGACCCCGGAAAATTACAGTTTTTCGGCAAAATCGACCATTATAAAAAATTCATATCTCAGCTAATATCGCAGATGAACCTAAAAAAATAGAGCTCTTAATTTTACTTTTTGTTGCCCGCCGTCCAGATCCGGATCCTCTAGGTCCAAAGGGAAAGGCTGTGGCGCGTTTATAAAGGGTACATGTTTGAAAAATCGCCAAAATCCGACAAAATCGCCTCTTTTCAAAAATCCATAACTGTCTTAGATGGCAAAATCAAGAACGATTGCGCTTCGAGATTTTCTAAATTATATATAGTTTTCAAAAAAAATATGCTGCCGGTTCATCTAGAAGGAGGCGCGAGTTATTAAGCTTGCCCGGACGCGTGTTTGGAGAAATTTGAAAATTAAAAATATTGTGAAAACACGAAATATTTAAAGGCTATTTCCAAACGAAAAATCGCCGCCGGGCCTTTCTGATAAGAAATCCAAGGTAGAGGGTTCAACTTAGAACTACATCGTAAATCGCATGGTCTCGCTGCGATTTTTGAGGCAGTAGGAGCGAACGAAAAAGTGGAATTTTGACGTTTTGACGAAAATTTTGAAGTTGGGTTAAAATTTGCAAATTTCCTGAAGTGGTCATTGTTCTCGCATCTCTTTATATTATCTAATCTCACAAATTTTACACAATTCTCAGACATGTGGGTATTGAAACGTTAGTAACTTTCTTAATACTCGAAGGATCGCTACGAAATATAGCCTATAAACACAAAGACGCCTATAAAATACGACGTCACGCGCCGACACTCGCCCGGAAAAAGCCTTTGAGGCGGCAAAGTTTCGTCAACAAAATAGGCAGCATCAGAAGACAAAAACCTTATTTCTCCAATCGTAAAATAGTTATTTGTGTATTAGGAATGAAAATTAAATATTACAAGAATACAC